>OV884017.1:61434155-64418311 GCA_930367235.1 Sarcophaga rosellei | reverse complement strand
GGAATTTCATTTTAATAAATATTTATGCCGGCCAAGAAGAATTGAAATTGCAGCCAGTTTAGATTTAACCGAACGACAGGTAAGTTTTTCTTCTCTTCCTTCTTTCTTTTCTAAAACGTTCACTTTACATAATGATTTGAATTTACTTTAGGAAATGGTAAGAACTATGTATTGCCTTTGAATTTTTATTTTTTTAAGTTTTTGTTTGATACTTGATCTACTCTCCATACTTGACAATTATAAAGTATCTGTTGTTTCTTCTAAAGGTAAAAGTGTGGTTCCAAAATCGTCGCATGAAACATAAACGTCAAACACTTTCAAAAACGGACGATGAAGACAACAAAGATAGCCTAAAAGGTGATGATGATCAGTCCGATAGTAGTAAGTGTAAATACCGCCTTTTTTCTGCATTTCTTTTCATTATAGTTTCAAAACTATTTTATTTTATATTTATTCATTCAAATTGATAATTATATTCAAATTTATATTTTAAACTTTTCTATAGTCGGTTTTACTTTACTTCATTTCTTTTTTATTCGAATACAACTGGAACTACTTGTTTTAGTGAATAAACTTATAGAAAATAAAATATGTTATCAAAGTGTTAAAATGCACTTTTTAAGGGCACTATTAAAAAGTGCACTTTTTAAGGGCACTATTACATACACGTGCGGCCGTATTCTCCCTAGAGGAGTAAAAGGAGCATACAACATATATATTTCATATGTACAAGTGTTATATGGAAAAAATTTGATTTGATCAAATAATTTTCTTAGTTTATTAAGGAGCAGTTATAGCTCGAGTTTACTTTCGAAATTCAATCAAAATACGCAATTTATGTTTTAGAGAATTAATCGACAGCAATATCTGACAAACGTCCATGCATGTTCATTAAGACATACCATTCTTTTGATGAAAACCATAGATGGGCACTTTGCAGTACCAGTAAAATTTCAGTAAAAATTGATTTTTACTGATTACTGAAAAAAATTTCAGTATTCAGTAAAATTTTACTGGTAATGCAATCTAAATTTCATTTAAATTTCATTTAAATGTCATTTAAATTTAGATTGCATTAACAGTAAAATTTTACTTTTTTTCATTTAAATTTTATTTAAATTTCATTCAAATTTAGATTGCATTACCAGTAAAATTTTACTGAATACTGAAATTTTTTTCAGTAATCAGTAAAAATCAATTTTTACTGAAATTTTACTGGTACTGCAAAGTGCCCATCTATGATGAAAACATTCATAATATTTCGACTTAATTGTGCCTCTTACTCGACAATTTCACATTAATTGCTGTATACAGTTGCGTCTAATTCATGTTAATACACTTGAATTGACCGATAGTACACCCATTAAAAGCTTTTGAATTTTCCATTCAGCAATCTTGATGGTCGAATCATTTAAGAGTTGCAACAATAAATTTCTCGTTTCTATAGTACATAGTATCAGAGCAAATTACCTACCGAACACGTATCGAAATAAATATGAATTCAGTCTAAAATAATAATTTAAATTCTTCAAAGGAATAAGTAAAATTTCTTATTTGCTGGTTCTATTTTAGTGTCAATTCTGGAACCAATAGAGAGCTGAGTAAGAGTTTTGAGATAAATACTGCGTTAAAAAAATTGTTACGTTTTTACCTTTTTAAAAACGTGTAAAATATGAATATGAGTTCGTTGATTGCAAACAGAATATAAATAAATATGTGTTTAGTTTCAATTACTCTCTTTATTCTTCGCACTATTTTTGTGTGCCAGCGTATACTACTTGGCGAATACAACAATAATTGCTTGCTCATTATTATTCTTTGTTTACAACGCAGATCTCTTCAACGGCGATCTTCAAACCACGACCGTTTTCTTCACACAAAACACGTCTTCACACAAGACTGACTGAATTGTTACCACTCGTTGCCTGCTTTGTCTTGCCTTTTTATATGCTTCTTGTTACGTTCTCGCTTACTCGTCTATCCCCTTTTCTTTCATACCGATGTTGTTGGTTTACTTGTAACAAGTTCACTGTATTTGTTAGTGTAGCTTTTGTTAATAATGTTAATGTTAAACGATGTTTGCATTTTCGTAACAATATCATACGCAGGTTTCAGAAAGGATAAACTTATAACATTTTCTGTAGACCGACTAGTATTTTTATTTTGTCTTTATGTCTGTCGACTTGAATTTTTCGACAATCTTTTTGATTGTAATTTCCGGTGAAGCGATTTTATGGAACAAATATTATACTTCGTATACGTATACAAATTTTCAGTTCTGCAGTTCGTTGTTATTATTTTAATAAATGAAATTCTGCTAAAGTATAAACAAAAAAAAATAATTAAACCATTTCCTTTTAAAGAATATGTTGTTGGTTTTTGATTTTTTGTAAATATATTGTAAAAATTGCATGAGACGAGTATAAAGAAGATATATTTTTAACACGTTGACTGCCAACTACGAGATAACTCGTATCTTGCGTTCCCCTCTAGGGTGCCAACTACGAGCTATCTCGTACTCTCTAAACCTGCTATTTTTGTGTAACTACGAATAAAAAAACCTTATTAAATCAGTGCTAGTATCGATAAATGGCTTCTGGGGAAAGAACAAAAAGTCAATGTTGGCTTGCGTGAACTGAACATTTATTGAAAACAAAAAAATAAAATATAATGAAAAAATTAACTCAAATACATGAAATAAAGTAATATTTTATTGTTCGTGGAAGTTCTTAAAACAATTTTCCACACAAAGGTCTGGTTTCTATTCTCAGGCTGGACAGAAGTAACGCGTTTCTCTGCGTTTTTTTGCTTGGATACATAACAGAGATCATCAATGAATCGTTTCTTCGCTACTCATAAGTACTCAAGAGTACACACTACCGTAGTCTAGTAGGTAGTGTGTTCGCTTATTAGGCATAAAGCCGGGTTCGATTCCCAGGCCATACATCCAAACGAAATATGAAAAAAAATATTTCTTCGGTGAATTCCTCTCAGCAGATTTCTGGCAAAAAAGTTTCTCAAAATCTGTCGTTCTAAGTACTAGCTAAGCCGTAATCCTGACTGAAAGGTTGTAATGGCCAATTGTGTATGTATGTAAGTACTCGTGAAATTTTGAGTATGAGTGAGTCAACAGTATTGAAATTCAACTATTCTGATTCATTCGTACTCACTACAACATTGATTTATAAGTACAGATTGCAATGAGTATGAGTACAATGTTGACGTCAAACTCATAACACTTGAAATATGTTTGATTCATTCGCCTACTCATTCAGATTCGTAAATTTAGAAAAATGCTTATAATACTCATAAATGATACGAGTGATTCGAGCAAGCAAAGAAAACACACAACCTTCTAGTGAGTATTGTAGTGTTCGTACTCGAATCGTATTTATTTTGTGATTCGTGTAATTGTTGAGTAAAGGAGAGTCGAAATCAAACACATCATACGTGTTGTTAAGTATGAGAGCGATGAGTACTTCAAACTTTGAATATGAGTAGTATGAGTATGATATTCAAATAATTATAAATGCGTATAAGTATCAGCCATTATGAGTATGATTCGAATCTACTCATCTCATTGCTGATCTCTAATTAGATTGGTTTTGCAGAATGAAAGTTAAGAACATTAAAAAACAAAAATTTGTAAACGATTTTATACTCGAAGATTATGGAAAATTTCGTTCGCGGTTCCATATATCCGCTGACTTACCACAGTACTTAGTTAGACATGGCTTTGTCGGACGCTGCTTTTTTCGGTTGATGGCGAACACTCGAAATAATGGAGCTCTTAATCTGGTTGATAATTATAATTAAAAATAATAACTTTAAAACAAAATATTAAAGAAAGACGTACGAATTAACTCGTAGTTGGCTTCTGCGTATCGATTTCTGTGACAGAAGCCAACTACGAGATAATTCGTAGGTCCTATTTCTCATAAAAAAACATCATTTTTGCTTTTTGATGATACCCTTTGATGATATAGAAATAGAGTTTTTAGTAATATAATGTGAAAAAATCAAATTGTCATTTTTGGCCAGTTGTCTGAAAATTGCGGTGGCAGTCAACGTGTTAAATCTGAAGATTTCAAATAAGTATTTTATTTTAACACAACACGTGAATGATAAAATAAAAGTTAACGGAAACTGAGAATTTTGAAATTTTATACGTGCAACTACTGGCCCTGTTTTTTATTTTTATTTTATTAATTTTTTGTTTATAATTGAAAGTAATTTTTTATTCCAAACTTTTTTTTTTTTGATCTTTTGCGGTTAAATTTATTTCGATTTGAATAGGTTTTGGAGTGACCTTGAAACAATTTAAATAATTCAATCTTCAGAATTTCTAAAGAAATACGACTCTTAAGCATATTCGTAATACCGCGCAATGAGCAATATTTCATTCAGTGCTTGTTTGTAGACCAACTGGTTCGTTAGAAAAATGAATTCAGTTTTATTAAAAACAAAAAAACTAATGTTACCACCTTTAATTTAAAAGAAAACAAAAAAAAATTTATATTTAAAGGCAGGAATGAGAGCTGAAGTAAAGCCAAAACAGCAATGATATCGAATGAAGCGTATCAATCACTGTCAGTGCAAGAAAATAAAGCGTATCTTTTTTTTTGAAGTTTCTCTTGAGTTTTTTGCTTCTCTTTAAATTTTGAACCGAATGTTATATGTATGGTTCCTTACATTAGGAAATAAGCAGGGAAAATAAGGCACCATTATCACTATTAAAAAGACACAGTCTGCTGCAATATTTTATGCATTGGAGGCCTACAAACGAATAGTTACTATACTGTACTGTACCGCGTACTGTACTTTATAGTGTAACTAATTATTTTCAATGTGTTAATTGTTTACATTTCTTTATAGACTCAAATTCTAAGAAATCTTGTCAAGGCTGTGAACTGCCATCCGATGACATACCCGATTCCACTTCTAATTCAAGAGGTCACAACAATAATACACCAAGTGCTACCAATAATAATGCCAGTGCCGGAAGTTGTAAGTGCCTCTTGGCTTTCTTTCCTTTTTTCCTTTTTAAACATTCCATTATAAAAATAATTTTTGTTTATAAGCAGTGACTCCAAATTCCACATTGGAATCTGGCATATCTTCCAATCTTATGGGCAGCACAACCGTGTCTGGATCTAACATGGTTAGTGCTGATTCTAGTGTTGCTTCCAGCGGTAGTTTGGATGATGACATTATCGAAGAGTGTCCAATCAATAAAGTTAAGAAAAAAGATGAGCAACACATTAAAAAGGAATCGGTGGTTTCGACTTCGTCCACTAAGATCTCTTCACAATTCAGTGGTTACGATTCGGCTATTTCTTTGGGCCTGGGCTCAGGTTATCGCCGTGACTCTGATACATCGTCGCAGCATAGTCAAGCGACGGCAAACAGTAATAGTGGTGCTAGCGTAGTCAAACGCCGTTATCAAACCTCAAATGCTGCAGCAAATTCCGCCAATATGGCAGATGGCAACCAGTCATTCTATTCAAATTACTACAACAATAACACCGGTAATAAACAGTCACAACAACAACAACAAGTGCAGTCAGCACAACAACAGCTACAGCAGCAAGCGGCACCACAAACCCCAACACAAGACTACTACGGGAAATACGACATTGAATTTGCCTCCGCTGGTCCGGCGCAACATGTTGGAAATAGATTCCCGCAGCAGCAGCAGCAGCAGCAACAGCAACAGCACCAACAATTGCAAAATGCAAATATGCCCGTACCGAATGGTGAATATCTAAGTCCCAAACCAGACTATTTAGCAGTTTCTCAAAGTTCACCACATCTCAAACCGGGGAACGAAATGGCAACGAAACTAATTCAGCAAAGTGGCGCCAATATTTTTCACCATCCACCGCCACCACCAGTATCTGGCGCAGTTGGTAATCAGCAAATACAACAACCACTTTACAATCACCACTCTGGTGAGTCAATACCATATAATGCCTACAATCAACATCCTCATCACGGTGGGAATTATGTGGGACCACCGCAACAACAGCAAATACCTGGTGAATTCGATGTCGGTTATTATGATCCTAAAGGTCAGGGACCCAATAGCGTTTATTATGAACAAATTAATTTTCAACAGCAACAACAGCAAATGCCAGCTGAATTCCATCATCATCATCAACAACAACAGCAGCAACACAGTATGCCACATATTAATTCAGCAACGGCTACCGCCTTGGGTATACACATGGAGGCAGCACCGCCGCCACCACCGCCATCATTGCCAGCAACACAAAATAACCAAATACAGCAACCATTTTACAACCACCACCACCATCATCATCATCACCATCATGGTGTGGAACAACAATATAATCCCCATAATCAACATGGTCACTTTACCCACCATCAGCTACACCAACAACCATTGGGTGGTGAGTATGAATTTCGAAAAAGTCTTTCATTTAAAGTCTAAAGAAAACCCTCAAGTACATACTATGTGTTCAGTAGTAGACCTTTCCGCAGTCACACACAACATAAGTATACAAATTGTATAAAGTTGAGAATCCTTTTTTAATTTAAAAATTTCCACACTAATATATTATTACTTCGATGATTTTAAATTAATTTTTATTT
This sequence comes from Sarcophaga rosellei, assembly GCA_930367235.1. Taxonomy (NCBI): domain Eukaryota; kingdom Metazoa; phylum Arthropoda; class Insecta; order Diptera; family Sarcophagidae; genus Sarcophaga; species Sarcophaga rosellei. Next base: position 64,411,696 of record OV884017.1, on the reverse strand, counting down.
TTTTATATTCAACATGGATTAAACAATAATAAGTAATCTTAGCTCACCACCACTTGAAATTTTCAATTAAGTCTAGCCAATGCTAGAACCATAAATTACATTATTTGCCATACAAACGAAAGAGGGCCAACATAAATTAGGATACTTATGGGCTAATGGATTTGAGCGAATTTGAAGCTTATTGAGGCATGTTGTTGTGTATTTTGACAATTTTATTTTTTCGAAAGGGCACGTCAATGAAGATGTCTGTTACCATTCGAAAAATTTTATTGTGGCGCTTTTCAGTAGCTTTCTAAGGCCAATGCTGAGGCCGACTCTCACAACTATTGACTCATATTGATTCTAATATGAGTTGTATAGCAGAAGATTTCCAAACAAATGTATTGTATATATGAGTGGCGGGACCTACAGTTTAAAGTCGACTTGGAACGACAGATTTTTGAATGGAAACGTTACTCTGCACTTTTTATTGACTTCAGTCTGAGAGTATGAAAATTCAGGCAACAGTTACATCTTAATATTTACCAACTTAACACTTAAGGTGTCTAGTAAATAAACTGTATGTCCCGTTACTCTTGTATAAAATTAACACACTCAACATAAGTTGTATGAGAAATCGGGTCGTAATCCTGACTGAAGGGTTATAATGACCAATAATGTATGTATCTAAGCCTCCCAGTTATTTTAAAAATGACGCAACCCTTTGTAACTCCAACAATTTTTTAAAACCTCTTGCACGTTCTAATCAATATGCTCTTAAGTAGAGCATATCTATGGTGTTGTCGCCCTCTTCGAAAATATCTCTTTTTAACAAGAGCTGTTATTCATTCGCAGAATAGATGGGCTAGTAGCATGGGATAGTAGCTTTATATCATCTAATGGCGACAGGCGTTACTTTTCCGTATAATAGATTTCATATATTTCAGCCAGTTTACTCACTTACTGTTAAATCGATAGTCGGCTTAGTAATTCCTGTGACTTGCATCAGGTGGTGATAGTTAACATATCGTCTAGGATCACAGATCATGAAATATTATTGACTATTGCAAAATAAATAATATCTGGAATATTCTTCTTCCAAACTCATTTTCAATATTTTTTAAGCACGCTCTTTGAAAGCAACTAGACCGGATCCCTAAAAAATATTCCTACCGGTTGGCAGAAAACGAGTACATAGCCTGGAATAATGCGTGAGGCCGTGAAATGGTTAAAATTGTAATTTTAAATGGGAGTTTAATGTCGAAGGTCTATGCTAGAAGAAGACTTTGTGGGTGACATGTTGTTGGATTTTAAAAAGCCAGTTTATGAATAATGGCATGATGTTTTGAAATCAGTTTGTTTATTTTCAGTGTCCTCATCTTCTGCCTCTCTGTCTGAAATTATTTCATGTCCAATTTCTCATGATCAGAATCACTAATATAAGAACCAATTTTTTCTAGCCGTATACCTAGTGCTTCTTCAAATCCTTTTAATCCCATTTTAACCATCTTTGAACGGCCTTGACTATCTATAACTATATCTATCTTGTTCTACCTATAACTAAGTATATCCCAAAACAAAAAGAGATAGCAATAATATAAATAAAGTAACCTGTTGTTAGTTATTATAGAAGTCGCCGAAGTTTAGTAAGTAGTGTGTTGGGTTATTAGCCGTATGACCTCGGTTTAAACCCAGGTCAGACATCAAAACGAAAATATAAAAAAAAAAATATTTAATTGGAGAGTAAATAAACCTGCAATGAAAGATTTTATCAAAAAAATCTGTCGTTCTTTGTCAACGTTAAACCATAGGTCCCACCACTCTTGTATAAAATTATATGTACAAATAACAAGAGTGTTGTGAGGAGAAGGATTGTAATGGCCAATTTTGTTTGTATGAAGCTTTTGTTAACGACGAACTTTACACAGCATCAAAATTAGATGGCTAATACCAAAGAAAATAAAGTATAAAGAATGTGCATTTGGGCATATTTTGGAATATTTCTCAAAAATATTTCATGACGCGGGGGGAAATATAGAAGGGAAGGGTACAGAAACCAAGAGCGTAACAATGCGTTGTTCTCATCGTGCGTTTTTGTTGTTTGACTAATTTTTTATTTATATTTCTGAAACAGTTTTGCCACGAAAAAAAAATTTTGTAACCAACAATTGTGAAAAAATCACCAAATAAGAAAAAATATAACCAAAATTAAATTCGTAGACTTTTGTTTTATTTTTTTTTCAAGTTTAAATTATAATTAATAAAAAAAGAAACAAAAAATAGCTTTTTTTATAAAAAAAATAACCAAAACCAAAAAAATCTACACATTGATCAAAAAAATAAACGATTTTGGTTAGAAATAACCAAAAACGGCAACGCTGTTCTCGGCACAAAGAGAACAGATAAAAATTATGAGAGGCAAGTGTTAACCCAGAGAAAAATTCTTAGTAATATTTTCAAGTCTACTTATTAACCCAATAATATGTATATGTGAGCGAAAAATATAGTAAAGTTGTACTGCGCTAAAAACCTAAAAACACCGTATTTAACTTGGCAAGTATTCTTCCAAAAATCGAAATCATTTTTCATTGATATTAGTGAATCATACTGTAATATTTCTTTGGGTGTAAAATTGTCCGAAAAAGTCTGAAAAAAGCGACATGAACATTCTTCTTTAGAAGCTGACAAGCAAAGCAACTGAATGCATTTTTACGCTCTCATGATGAGAGCAACACATTGTTACGCTCTTTGTTTGTGTTTATTTTCGTTCTGTCTTCCATCCCCCCTCATCAAGAAATGATTTTAGTGAGAGCGGGTTGTAATGTTTGGTGAGATCGGGTCGTGATATTACAACCCGCCATAACAAATTTTACTTCTACATAATGCGCATTCTTTATATCCATATTCTTTGCTAATACTCACATAAGATAAAAATCAAAAATTCTAGGGTTAAATCAATATTTTTTCAGTTTGCTTAAGTTAAACATTCGATAAACATTTTTTATATCATAATCCTTAATCGTTTCAGACAATCACGTTGTTCAGCCTATGCGTGGCGATGTCCTTTTAGATACCGATCCTCCACCACACATTCATCTACCAATCGGCAATGGGCCAAATAACAATTTTGTCAATCCTGCCACGGTTCAGCCACCCACGATGCCCACACACAATACAAATTTCCCACAAACTGGTGTGGGTTCAGGTCTCAACGGTCTGGTTGATAATTCCAATAGTTCATCAGATTTTAATTTTTTAAGTAGTTTAGCAAATGATTTCGTACCCGAGTACTATCAATTAAGTTAGTTAATGTAATTTGTTACTTACAAATCTATGCTAAATTAATTAATTAATTAATTAAACAAATAATAAAATAATTACAAATACAACAAAATCATGAATAATATTAATTATAGTAATAATAGCAATAATGGTGTGTTTTCAACTTAACAACAACTCTTTCTTGTCTTTAATTATTGTAAATAATTTAATTTTTTGTTTTTAATTTTAATTTTGTGTACAGTTTTTTTATATGTAATAAAATATGCATTGTTTAAAAAAAAAATTAAATTAAAAATATGATTTAGATTTTAAGGGGAAATAAATATGTATGAAATAAATTATAAAAACAGAATCTATTTGCATATTAAAATTTGTATATACATATAAATAAATAAATAATAAAATAAATACGTACGTACGATTATTGTGAACAGAATCTGTAAACATTTTAATTTGTTTCCATTCCAATCAATAATTTTTAATACAATAAAGCCTTATTAATTTGTGTTTCGCAAATCTTTTCCTCAATCTGTTTTGAAAGCTACGATTTATTAAGGGCCATTATTGCAATATGCCATTAAACTTTCGTTTAGTTAAAGGTACCTTTAGCTAAAGTGAACTTTAAAGCCTCCTTTAACTTATTTTCGTTATTACAAATTACAGATAAAATAAAGTCAACTTTTTCAAAAATATGGCAGTGTCGGCGAGATGTCGATAAAACTGCTCAATTAAACAAGTTTTTTTAAACGCAGTGGCACCGAGGGGCTTCTTTTTGTTGTTGTGTTTCCTCATTTTGTTTATATTTGAAGTTGCCATATTTGAAAATAATATAATATGACACGTTCTAACATAAACTTAACTTTAAAAGTTACAGGTAGGCTGATCTCCCCTTAACGCTCACTTCTACATTATTGTATTATATTATAATAATGAAAAACAATTTATCTGCCCGTTAAAATCTTCCCTTTAGTTAATGGCAAGTTATAATAATGGCCCTAAATTTAATTAATACGACTCCTAATTACCTAGTACCGCCAATCTTTATTTGGTACAATTAAAATAGAATTATTTTACAATATCTTCAAATACAAATACACCAGTCTTTCGAAGAATTTTCATTATTTAAAATACATATTAGGTTCTTCAGTTAAGCTGGCTATTTGATCTTAGAACCTGGTGCCATAATTCAAGACAGATTTGTAAACCAGTCACTAGGATCAGAATTTCAATCTGTTTTATACTATGCACTGTTCTAAATAAATCTATAAAAACATATTATACTACATACATAGTCTAAAATTTTGTATGAAAGAAAGAAAAATATTTTTTTACCTTGACGAAAAGTAGGGCCGATGCATCGTAAGTTTTGTTAAAGCTAGTTTCGATGTTTAACAATTATGCAATGAATTGTATTTAATTAACATACCTCAATGACTTTAAGTAACTAACAAACAAATTAAATGAAATAATTAACATAACATAAAGCATACATTTGTTTTGAAATAGATCTGAGGATTTATTCCATATAATTCAATGCTTCTGGATTGATATCATCACATCTTATGACATCTTAGTCAAGCGTAGTGTTCCGTTACTATTTTTCTGATTTCCTTCGTCACCATCAGAATATTAGAGTTTCTGAAACATCAACTCCCATTTTCAAAACGTCTTTACAAATTGTCTGCTCTCGCTCTCTCTATACAAAATGTTTATAGCACTTAAATGTAAGTTACTTAATAAATTACACATTTATTAAATTATTATCTAAAGAGCTGTAATATTAGCCAGTTTGATGTCTTCCATTTCATCTCAATCTAACCAAGTGTAATACAGTTTATGACTTTGCATTTTCCATATTTGAATAAAATTTCAACTGTTCAAAATATTGTTACGAAAATGGAAACGGTGTAACATCGTTAAATTTTATCATTAAAATGATAAACAAAAGCTACAAAAACAAAAAACATGAGTATGAAAGATAAGGGAATAGCCAACTAAGTGAGAACGCAACAACAAAGAATGTAACCACAACAGCAGACAACAGTGAAACCACGATGGATTTCTCTAGAGGATTAGAAACCATGAACATTCGACTTCAAGATCATTCATCAGACTGTTTACGTGGACATATAAAAAGGCAAGACAAAGCAGGCAACGAGTAGTAAGAATTCAGTCAGCCTTGTGTGAAGATGCGTTGCGTGTGAAGAGAACAGTCGTGGTTTGAAGATCTCCGTTGTAAAGATCTGCATTGTAAGCAAAGAAGAATAGTGGAACAAGCAATTATTGTTGTATACGTTAAGTTATAAGCAGTCGCACATAAAAATAGTACAAATAATAAAGAATTTAATTGAAACTAAACACCAATTTATTTTTATTTTGTTTGCAATCAACGAACTCATATTTTAAGCGTTTTTAAAAAGGTAGAAACGTAACAATATCATAAACTCATCACATTTCATTTCATAAGAAATTAATTTAATTTAATAATTTATCGAATACTAATCAGCAAATGAATACAAGGACGATTTTAATTAAGAAATAATTGTTAAATAAATCAACAATGAATTCAATTTGATATTTTTTTTATAATCTTTGATGAACATATACACCAATACCCCGGTTTGCGTCGCTAATTGGGACTGAAAAAATGAGACGCAAACCGAAACGACGCAAACTGAAGCAGAATTTTCAATTTCAACTTTCAGACTGAACTTCACTCCACGACATATAATTCGAAACTAATAACTACGCTTAACATGTCAACAACCCACACCTGCAAATTTGCATTCTACTAAACGGGAAATCCCCTTTTTCTGCTTTAGCTTTGTAAAAACATTTTCATATCAACGACGCAAATCGAAGCATTTACGACGCAACTTCGAAGCCATGCGACGCAAACTGAAACAAAAACGACGCAACATTGAAATTCCAGAAACTTAAAAAAAGACGCAACTTCGAAGCGACGCAAATCGGGGTATTGGTGTAAATAATTCAGACAATATTTTTTTTAATATAAATCTTATGGAAATTAATTTCGGATTATTTTGATCATTATGATGTAAAAAAATTATAAAAATGAATATTTATCATTTTCTAAATTATACATATAAAGATAAAAAAATGGATTTGATTTTATAAACAAATCATAGAAAAAGTACAGAGAACCTTATAGAGGAATTCCAGTAATTTAAAAATTATAAATTGTTTTTTAACATCGCAATTTTGTGTAATAATAGTCAAAAAACCAAGATATGAGCCCCAACGTTCTTAACACTGAATACAAGTTAAATTAAAGTATCGTATATATTTCCTTCAACCAATTCAACTTTAAAATGGTTTCACGGCAATTATTAGCAATCGAATTAAGGAAACTGGTCTAATTCTTTTATTTAACGCTTCCTATCTATTTAAGTTATAAAAAGCAAACAAGTTTGTGTGATAGATCATTGAACATTTTTATTCGAACGTTTTTGTTCGATGCCATTACATTTGTAATATTACATCGTCAAAATGTCCATCAGAAACGTCGAATTTTTCATGACTCTGGTGCATAAATTATGTCAAATTTAACCGAAGGCATGGGTTATGTTGACTCAAATTTGAAGATCTCGCTGGCAAGAAATAGCTTAAAATATCCAATATGGCATGAGCTGGGTGGTACTAAGTACTATCCAGTTGAAACCACATGTCGTTAGTGTCATTTAATTCAGCCCATAACAATTTGATGTCCTCGGCCTATAGCCTTGTCGTTGATAGTTTCAAGAAATGTGACACTTCGAGATACATTGGACGCTCTTGGATCTCAAGTTGTAATCTCTGGATGGGATCAATCCAAGACTAAAAGCGAAGTTTTTCTCAGCGTTATTTTTTTCTACCAGCGTTGTGATACGTACTCGTACAATTTATATTATTTTCTAAGCTACACTGTGATTATTATTTGTTTAAACAAAATAACGTACAGTATTAAAAATACAAAAACAAATACAACAATAGAAGCAAAATACATAAAATCCACAAAACCCTTAACTAAGCTGATGTGTCTCTAATTTGTGAAAAGTGGAAAGAAAATAATAAAAATCCATTGACATTTTGAAGATTGATCGATTTAGTGTCAACACTTTGATATCCTGTAGAGTTTTTTTTTCCATTTCCTTTTGCTTTTATTCTCATTTAGAGTTACATGTGTACATACGTTATATGGAATTTCATTTGAAGCTGCTCTCCACTTTAAAATTGTTTGGCAGACAGACAGACAAACAAACGAACAATTCTGTTCAAAGGAAATTGCAAAACATTTTAGTTTTTAATACATACGATATAAAATGTAATGCTTTAAGAAATTCATCCTTTAATTAATTTTTAAGATCACATGATCAAGCCAATGAGAGGAAAAGATTCGGGAATATTGATAATAAATTTAGAAATGGGGGGTATTTGTATAATTCATCTCGCTTTACATTTGCCACTACTAAAAATGAAGTACAGTATTCTGTTTGGAGTATTAATTACATTAATTTTCAACTATGAATTAACAAAAATTAAATATTCTTAATTACTGAAATCAGATTAGATCAGAAAGTGTTTAACGTCAGTCAAATGTTAACGATAAATTTAGACAATGAATAATAGTTGAGAAAAAAAAATAAAAATAAGGAGTGCACACGAATATATTTTTTGTTCGTACTATTTGACTCATATCTATTACAGTGGTACTTGTAACAAATAATTACCGTTACTTTGTTTTATTAATTACTGGTGTCAGTAAGCCGGTGTAAAGTTTCATTTTGATAACGAAATTTATTTGGTTTAAGGTGGGAATTGAAAGGGAACAACGTTATACAATAATAATGATACGTTTCATTGACATTCTCGTACGACAAAACTAATACTTTACAAGACGTTCATTCTACCCGTGCTTCTTTATGGAGCAGAGGCATGGACCCTATTATGCACTGATGCAGCAGCCTTGAGTGATCTTCGGTCCAGTGCGATTTGGCGATGATTTCCCTCAACGACAAAAAAGCAATTCAGCGCTATGCGAATGATGTTATTTACGTTCTAAGACCAGATAATCCACCGAAATGCCGAGACTTTAGCCTTATTGGGAGATTATTGGCATATTTTTAAAGACATAGAAAGCACAGTCCAAATTAAGAAAAGTTCTAGTGGTAAACTGCTAACAAAATGGTGACCGATAAAGGAAGAAATTCTACAAAGATGAAAAAACAAACTACCCGGGCATATTAAAGTCTGATCGTGTATTACCATTATATATTAGACTCAAGCAAAATTTTCTTGAGTTTAAATAATTTCAAAATAAATTTATTATACTATGTTCCGACATGCACTTTTATTGCGTAAATCGTAATAAACGCCATTATTGAGCTTAATATTTCATATAAAGTTTCAATTAATTATTGCGCAATAAGTACGCAAAATGTTATAATATTGAGTAAAACTTAAAAAGCAGCACTGTCATAAGTATGTTTAGTGCGTATATTATAATTATCCGAACACTTTCTGTTGATATTTGACAATTCAAATGTCAACAACGACAAACAAAAAAAAACAAAATAAAAGCAATGTTGACACAACCAGCTGTTTTGTTTACCAGCTGTCAAATGAATATTGAATAAACAGCTGAACTACGTATATTATTAAGTCTGAACACTTAAAATATTGTACTAAATAAACCGAATATTAACTCAATAAAAGTGCATGTCTGAACATAGTATTAGTTTTTCTAAAGAAAATATTTCGTGCGCTCTCCTCATATGAATGAATAATAGTGTAGAATAATTAATCAAATGTTAGCTTTACTGCAGAACTTACGGAACATTTAAAATGATTAACAAACGATTCAAATGCTTCATGATTCAAAACTTAGGCTTTTGGACTAAAGAAGGAACCTGTTTTTTTCTTTTCGTTCGATTAACTGTATATAATTTAAAATAAATTTTATTCTTAAAATGAGTGCACATTGAATTCTACATTTCTTTTACGATAAATTTTTTTAAAAACAGAATCAGCTTTTTCTCTTCCAATTTTTAGTGTTTTTTTGTTGTTGTTCATCTAATACATACACATTTTAGCAACAACAAAATAATAAAAAAAAAATTAATGAAATTATATATTCTCTGTATTAATTTTCAACACATGATACTCGAGAGAATTCATTTTCTACAAAACAACAAAAAGGAAGAAAAAATTATCAGAGATACCCGTTCTAAAAATTAAATAGAAAGTGTTCAAATATTTTTTTTGACATTGTTTAGGTTTTAACACATCAACGTTGTTGTGAACATTGTCCAATTGCTGACAATGTTACTGTTGCTGTTGGTTGTATGCCATCATGCAGTATCCTCTGCTTGGTGATCAATCTTAAATTTTCACCGCTTCTGTCAAAAATCCTCTTCGTGGAATTGTGGGTTTTTAGCAGGATAAACATTTTGGTGTAAGAGCAAAGAGTGTTTGAGCAACTGTGAATGAGTGACACCATCCCTTCCTTTTACATTCTCAGCTGGCCGTATTAAAGTAGCTGCCACAAAATGTTGCCCACATGATGTGAAGAAGAGTTTCATGTTGAGAGTTGTGCCATTTGCTGTCGCTTTACATTAGAAATTTCAATGGCTTTTAGGTTTTACGTGCTGAACATTCAACCAAATGTCCCAGCCATCTTTTTCATTTTTAACTACCAGTAGTTTGAGCATCAATTAAATCCTTTGGGACGTGTTTAATAATTCGTCGAGAATACAAGGAATTTACATTCAATTATTAAGAATATTTTAAAATGAATTGTAAAAGGTTTCCATGTACATATACTAATTGAAAAATTTCTGTTTAATTAATTAATATTCCATTCGATTAAATTATTTTTAAGAAAACCACAAATTAAAGTTTTTATTTAATTTTTTTTTTATAAATTTGTGTAAGAACTCTGTAGTGAATCGTGAAGAGAAAACATTATTGAAAATAAATTTAAATACTTGACGTACTTGATGTCCTAATTTATTTAGTTACACGTTCTTATATATTTTAAAGATAAATCTATCACTTCGTGTAAAGAGTCCCTTTTGTTTAGAATCGTTGTCCCGTAACTCAAATAAAAAATTTAATTCTTTAGCGTAAAATTTTTTGCAGGAACTCTTTACTATCAGCGAAAATATCCCATGAACGCTATTGTCCTGAACTTTCATTCAAGTTTATAATTTGTACGTTCTAGATTATGCTATCAACGCAATATTCATAGATATATAATTAATATTTATTTATTTTAAGTTAAACATTGCGATCAACGGCAAATTGTGTACTTATTATTGCATAAAACTTAATTTCATAATACGGAACGGAACGGAACAAACACGCTTTAAAATTGAAAACTACTTATATGAGTACGCAGTTAATATTAATATTACTTTTAATTTCATATAATTTATCAAGAAATAATTTTTAAATAAATAAAAGGGGATAAATTATAATTAGAGAGGATTTTCCTTGGAAATTGTTGCAAAAATAACTATAGTTTATATAGAAACAAAGTAACATAGGGCCATTATTACAACTTGCCGTTAAAGTTGGATTTAGTTAAAGATAACTTTAGCTAAAGTGAAGTTTTAAGTTGTTTTTAACTTATATTCGTTATTATAACCTAATGATAAAATAAAGTTAACTGTTTTTAAAAAAATATGGTACTGCCTGAGCATTATCGATAAAACTGCTCAATTAAACAAGTTTTTTTAAACGGAGTGGCAACTACGGGCTTCGTTTTTTTGGCTTCCATTTGTCCTTTATGCTTGTAAGAAACTGTTAGGGGAAAATTAGGCTTGGGATCTAGGATAGTTCAATAAATATACAAGGCAGTGGTTTGAATCCCTGTATAGCACAACTAATTTGAACTTAATACTGCGGTTGCAAAGATTGGCCCATATAATAATTAGTTGTGCCTTGCGTGCTACAACTACAGTGGCGGTCTTGTAATTAGCACACCCATCAACCAAAAAGTGTTGTGTTACATATTTTATTCTTAAAAGAATTAATTTTTTTTGTCTTTTAGAATAACTTACTATATACAGTTAATAAAAAAGTTAGTATATGAATAGTAGGTTAGGTTAGGTTAGGTTAGAGGACGTGTACTTGACAAGTACAGTACACGGAGGTCGAATTGACCCATTGTACAACGTCCTAGCTTCTCACACCACTCGTGTTGTGTGCGTTAATTTTATACAAGAGTAGCGGGACCTACAGTTTAAAGTCGACTCCGAACGACAGATTTTTGAGAAGCTTTTTATGGCAATTTTTTACTCTCAGAGTTTTTGCCAGAAATCTGCTGAGAGGAAGCCGCCGAAGAAATATTTTCATATTTTCGTTTTGATGTCTGACCTGGGATTCGAACTCGGGCCTTTCGTCTAATAAGCCAACACACTACCTACTAGACCACGGCGACTTCTATATGAATAGTAATAACAACAACAATTATTAAAATTAACTTAATTTTTTCGAAAATATGAGGTTCTGGAGGAAACACTTCCCTATTCTGCTACGATCACGACAACAATCGATGATGACGGCGGGGAGATTCCGCCGCCTAGCCGTGAAGAGGTCAAAGTCGCGATTAAGAGAGAAAGCTGCAGGTCCTGATGGCCTTCCTGCTGAATTGTTTAAGACCAGAAGTAATGAGTTCGTAGACGATTAAAACCTCAGTATCCTGTGTCCTTGCCTGTAAAAGGGCGATCCTAGGACAATGATTTCCATTTCATAGCACAATTGTGCAGAGCGAATTAACACACATTGCGTATGCTCTTTTATTTAGTCATCGATCATACTGCGGCGAGTGCACATGTCAGCGGAAGCTATAACATTTTTTTTTGAGGGTTACACTCAAAAAAAATGTTATGTTAAAAAATGCTTTTATTAAAATTCAATGTCTATATGTTCTTAAAACACATTGTTTTAATAGTCAAGTAAATAATTTAGATGTCATGAATAGAGAAATACTTTTTTATAGACATAAAGCAATATTTTGGAAAAATTAAAAGGTTGGTTATTGGTAGGAGAGGAAATTTATGGACCAAAATTAGATCCCAACAAATATCTAAAAAACTTTCCCTAATTATTAATTCAAAGATCTATAACTTTATATATGTCGATGAAATTAAAATCAAATTAGCGCATATTACTAACTAACACTTTTCTATGACTGTAAACTCGCAACTTATTTTCGCTCTCTTACTCACTAATACAAAACCAAAAAAATTTTTGGTAATCCCTGCCCTAGGATATGCGCCAGTTACAGCCTTCTCCCTGTCGCATATAAGGTTCTTACGGGCGTATTGTGTGAACGACTGAAGGCATACGTGAAAACACCGATTGGACCTTTTCAGTGCGACTTCAAACCTGGTAAGTCCACCATCGACCAAATATTCACCCACGAAAACAAGTCGACACACACCATCTTTTTGTCGACTATAAGGCAGCCTTCGATAGCCCCATAAGGGATCGTGTTTTTGCCGCAATGTCTAAGCTCGGTATACCTGCGCAGCTCCGTCAAGGTAGGAATGGACATCTCCGAACCTTTTGATACCGTTCGAGGTTTCAGACAAGGCGATCCCTTATCATGCGACCTCTTCAACTTCGTCATGGAGAGTGTATTGCGAAAGGCAGGAGTGCATCGCAATGGCACTATTTTTCAAAAAAGTGTCCAGTTGCTTACGTACGCTGACGACATTCACATCATACGGCTTAGCAATCGATATTTTACTGATGCCTTTAGTGTTATTGAACGGAAGTCTACTAAGATGGGTCTGGCAGTAAATGAGGGCAAAACGAAGTATATGTTTTCGACAAGTAGAGACGTGCGGCATATTTGTTCTCAGATTACGGCCGATAACTATACTTTCGATACGGGCGCCCTGGTAGACTAGTGGGTAGTGTGCTAGACTGTTAGCGTGAGGGTCGTGGGTTCGATTCCCACCAGAGGCTCTGGTCTGTTACACTACACCGAGCACATGGTCTAAGTTACTCAGCTAGTAATTATAATTGGATACAATTTGTAATTGTATTATAATAAATAAATAAATAAAAATAAAATAAAAATATACTTTCGATACAGTTAAAGAATTTATTTATCTAGTCTCCGCCGTTACCACCAAAAATGATTTAAGTATGGAGATCAAGCGCAGGGTCACTCTTGCCAACAGGTGCTACTATGGTCTCAATAGCCAATTGAGTAGCAGAGACCTCTCTCGTACGACAAAACTAATACATACTTTACGCTCATCCTTCCCGTACTTGTTTATGGTGCAGAGGCATGGACCCTATTAAGCACTGATGCAGCAGCCTTGAGAGTATTCGGGAGAAAAGTCCTAAGTAAGATCTTCGGTCCAGTGCGAGTTGGGGATGATTTCCGCATAAGATCCAATAGTGAGCTGTATGAACTCCTCAACGACATAAACGTAGTGCAGCGTATTAACATCCAGCGGCTGCGCTGGCGCGGCCATGTCATTCGTCCGGCGAGACTGGTATTTGATGCGGATATCTGTGAAAGTCGGCGAAGAAGGCGACCTTGTTTGCGTTGAAAGGACCTAATCGAGGAAGTCCTGTCATCGATTAGTGTGACCAACTGGCGTAGACGCGCAAGAAGCAGAGGCGCCTGGAAGGACGTGTTGCGGCAGGCCGAAATCCGTTAATCGAGTTGTATATGGCCAATTAAGTAAGTAAGTAAGTACTAGATTACATGGTTTCGTATTAATTCCAGTAAAATATCTCTCTTTACATCATTACAAAATAAAAAGAACACATTTCTGAAATTGCAACAACTAGTGGCAGATACCTAAAACTAGTCCAATAATACTGTCGTATCAAAAATATCACAAAACAAATGCGGTCTTTGAAGAAAGCCTAACTAAATAACACTACTAATACCGCAGACCGTTTTAATGCGATATTAATTTCCGAAATGCGAAACTCGCTATGAGCACACAACATACGAAGAGAAATTTATATACACGATATACTTTGAAGGCAATTAAGCATAGAGAAGTTGTATAATGCAAGGGCTAGCTTCCATATAGCATAGTGTGGGTCCGATCACACAGAATGATTGCTTGATTGATCAACATTTAAGCAAACATAATGGTTTATTTGACTCCATTTGCTCATAAAAACTTTTATGTAAAATGGATTTCTATGCATGATAATGATAATAATGATAGCACACTGTACGATTGGATAAAGTATTTAGAGGACCAACAAGTTGACATTATATAATGGCCAGCATAAAACTCTAATTTCAGTCCAATTCATGGAACGATCTTGAGACACAAGTTCCAGTGGAATCTCACTATTCGATTCCACTGAAAGCTGCCACAGATTTCTTGAAAGTCTTCCTGGTAGTTTATAATTGGTTATTAAAGAAAAGAAGCGCGTCTACAAAATATTAAAAATAATTAAATTCAAATGATTCTAATTTTGTCACTTTTAATGGGGGGTGTGACTATTACATGACAAAGGAATTTTGTGCTTTTTATTTAAACTGTCATTTATTCTTTCATTAAAGTTCCCTTTACCTCTTAGAATATTTAATTGTCCTTCAGTAAACTTTAAAAAATACTTCATCTTTGTTTGTTAGTTGAAAAAGATAGCATAGATGGGTTTGCTAATTATAGAACCACCACAGTACATCAGATTTGCTCTTTCAGCTTCATCTCTATTGTAGGGCGACTGAACGGTGGCATGAATCGGATGACATTGAATTACGACGTCACAATAAGATTTGTGTCATCCATTCCGGTCAAAGAAGTCTATGAAAGTGGTGCGAAGTACGTGCTAAAGAACTACGTGCAAATTTACATCGATGGCTCTAAATACGACGGAACCGTTTGAGTTGGAATTTATATATCAATCGGAATAGCTCGGTCTATAAGGCTGCGGACCACTGTAGCACCTTTCAAGAGGAAAGGGGGTCATTATGGGGTATTGCATTATGAGCACACATGCGAGGCACATCGGTCGTGGACACTTTGCTAATGATTTCTGCAGAACCTGCAGAGATGAGTAAGAGGAGAAAACTGTTCTTGACCTGCTGTATACATACCCGGCACTATGTAGTAAATGGAGAAGGTATATTGGTACCGTATTGGTACAGTATTGAAATTCAACTACTTTGTTTCATTCTTACTCACTACAACATTGATTTAAAAGTACAGGTTGCAATGAGTATGAGCACAACGTTGACGTCAAACTCATTACATTCGAAATATGTTTGATTCATACGCCTACTCATTCAGGTCGTATTTACAAAAAAAGAAGAAAGAAAAAGTCAAAGACAGCAAACAAAGCAAATACACAACCTTCTAGTGAGTATTGTAGTGTTCGTATGCAAATCCTACTTACTTTGTGATTCATGTGAATGTTGAAGGACAGTCGAAATCAACAACAACTCCGAACGACAGATTTTTGAGAAAATTTTTAAATATCAGGATTATTTACTCTCAGAGTTTTTTACCAGAAATCTGCTGAGAGGAAGTCGCCGAAGATATATTTTTTTTCATATTTCGTTTTAATTTCTGGCCTGGGGCTCGAACGCGGGCTTTACGTCTAATAAACGAACACACTACCTACTAAATTAATAATTTCGTATTAATTTTAATTTCTTGATTTGCTCAAGCATTTAAAATTTCAAATATATGAAAAATGTACGAGGATCTAAATAAGAATTACAATACAAGGGCCCATTTGAATACGCTGAAATCATTTGCAAAATCAAAGTACAAATGCAAATTATAAAAATCGTTTCCACCGGCTCAACATTCGGATAATTGGTATGGAAATGTTGGCATATGATAGGTGGGTGGGAACTTATTGACCAATTTCGAGTAGATAATCCAACTTGTGAATTAGAACCTTGAAATCAATCATATCTGACACTAGTTGTGGTTTGACATTGCATCTCATGTATGAGTTATTAAACCAATTAAAAGATTATCGGATTGTGTCTAATTGAATGAATTCATAATACTATGTTCAGATATGCCCCTTTATTGAGTCAATATTCGGTTTATTGAGTACAATATTTTAAGTGTTCAGACAAAAGAATATACGCAGTTCAGTAATTAATTGAAACTTTATATGAAATATTGAGCTCAATAATGGCGTTTATTGCGATTTACGCAATAAAGGTGCAGATCTGAATACAATATAAACAATTATTGATTTCAAATAAAAATAATTTATTTTTTCTTGATTAATAATTGAATGCCTATGTATGTATATTAGATACAGTCTCTGTTATTAGACGAATATTAACCAGAATGGATTAGATTTTGTAAAACAAATAATTCAATTATTCTTTGCGATTATTGACTAGAAAATAGTGTGTTTAGTTATACAATACAATAAGTTTAAATTAGTATTTCGAGAACATTGAAATATTTAAATAATTAATTTTGCAATCTATTGATCTAAATTGAATTGAATTGAATTGATTAATGATATTTTAGTTTAATATTTAATTCAATTAATATTGGTCCTTGATATCAAGTACAAACATTATTTACCTTGTGAAATTCATTTAATTGTAACAACATGATCAAAACTGTACAGGTTACGTTACGTCACACACTTGCTGGACCGCGCTGAAGGTAAAGGAAAAGTAGCTGATTGATTGATTCATCTTTGTTATTCTCCTTAGCCAGCCTAGCTTAGATAGTAGATAAATAAACGGACAGACGTTTAGACGTAAAGACACAATCAACACAATCAGTAGCCCTTTTTGGCAAATAACTTCATTTTGAATAGTTTTTTTTACTCGTAACCTGCTTTGAATAGTTTTGTATTAAACTTTGAAAGTGTTTTGTAGTAAATTGAATTGAATTGTTAACAACATAGCCTTTTTGATGACTTATGTTGAGTCTTTTAAAATAAAAATAAAACCCTCAAAGGTAATAAAAACAAAAAAAAAGCAAAAAATCTAAAGCATTCGAGACCCCCAAAACAGATTAATTTTTGCTGGGATTTATACTGTTTTTTTTTTTTTTTGAGGAATTCGCTTGCGCAGATTTTTTTCACACACACAATGTACTACAACGTACAATAAAAAAGTACTCCAGTTTTAATTTTTAATTTGCGTCATAAAATCAATTCCAGTGATTCCAAATTCCATGGCGTTACTCAGACTTTAACATTATTTTTCGTACTTTTATGAATAAAAAGCTTAAGAAACTCTTGCTGGCAACGTGTTGTTTCTGCAAATGTACATATATTTTTTTCACAGAGAAATAAAAAAAATTATAAACGTGGACAATAAGCGCTTTTTTTAATTTTTATGAAATAGTTTTTATTTCATGTTGTTTTCTTTTTTTTTGTTGTTATTTTGTTATAATATTTTTGTATGTTTCATTATTTTATTAACCGCAAATAGTTTCACGATTGTGCACAAATGATTTGCGATGAAGGTCAATCAAATACAACTACGGGGAGTAATAATATGGGACAGACGTTTACCGGTAACATTGTGTAGCAGCTAATGGTAGCAACAAAACAAAATTTCGAAAAAAATAATAATAAAAGTAACATTAAATATTAAAAAATTAATTATTCAATTCTGCTCAATTTAGATTAATTAATTGACAGCCATATTTAATTAACGCACCCAAAAACCAAAGCAGACCCGAACAACATCTAACGTGCACTATGAGTGAATTAGATGGTACGTTTAAGCGTTGTTATTAAACGGTTGTCATGATAACGTTTTTTTCATCATATGTATTTTTCTTTTAAATTACACCTAACATGCCTATTTTATATTCAGAACATATTATATGGAATCTAACATATGAAGATCTAATATATGAAGGAATATGTTTTGCGGAAGACATTTTCATGATTTTTTTTCTTTTGTGAAGTTCTTTAATATTGGCAAAGTTATGTTCTTTGTTTCTTCATGATGAATTGAAAAAAAATAAATTGAATACCCATTCATACATATGTATGTATCCCCACATTTAGAAAAAACACAGAACACTTTGCTGCTGGGCCAGCAAACATTTATACGCCTATTGCAATTTTTTATTGATTAAACCTAAACTATCAACAACATTTAAAATTTTGTTTAATGACCGAAACATCGTTTGAAGTATCCCAGCATCGTTGGGTGATCCAATGTTAAGTGTTGAGTGGGCCATTTAGAGTTTCATGTGTCACCTTTGTTAAGCACCTGGGGACCCTGGAGATAATTCAAAATGTTGTTGTCATCTGAAATAAATTCCATTTAAATTAGAATAAAAAATAAAAAAAATTCTATGATATGATGAGGATGAGTCTTATATTGTATTGTTGTATCGGTCACCGATGTACGTATGTATGTAAATTTAAATATTTAGAAAATTTATATAATAATTTTAGTTTTTAGTTTAGTTTTTTTAGTTTTTAGTCTTTGTAATCCCAAAGGCTGTAATCACACGAGAACAATTGTGCTGGCGTAAAATGATAGTTTGTAGGCAAGAGGGGTGGAGAAAATAGTTTTACGGTGGTGTCAAGTTCCCACCAGCTATAACCAGCACAAAACTAATACATGCACATTTGGAAAAATCAGTCAAACATCTAATGAATGCAAAAACACTAATCCACACATCCATAATCTGTGTATACGTATACATATTATGCCAAATATCATCCCGTGTGATTTGAAAAGAACAAAAATTGTGCGACTAAAAATTGTTCTCGTGTGATTATAGCCAATGAAAGGACCGATTAATTCAATTATATGCTATCATAATCGGTTATATATCACAATATGTGTGATTAACTGAATATACAGCGGTGAATGGCTACCAAATTGCCTTCCGATTTTAATAAAAACAGGCTCATTAGTGACATACATACATACGTATCTATTTGAAAGTTATGTCATTACTGTTCTATTGAGTTAAAACATCATTTGTTCATTCCATGGTTTCCATTTATCCAAAAAAGTTTATTAACACGTTGACTGCCAACTACGAGATAACTCGAAGATTGCGTTCCTTTCTAGAGTGCCAACTACGATTTATCTCGTACTCACTAAACCTGCCATTTTTGTGTAGCTACAAATAAAACCGTATTATAGTATCAGTGCTAGTATCGACAAATGGCTTCTGGGAAAAGAACAAAAAGCCTATGTTGGCTTGCGTGGTCAGTTTTCTGAAAATTGCCGTGCCAGTCAATGTGTTAAAAAGTGAGGTTCTAGGATTCAAACCAAAAATGTATTTGTTTCTATAGAAACTAGTTTTGGTCTTTCTATTCATACCAATGCAAATATGTATGGCAAATACACAACGTTTCAGGACATTTTAGATTTAGAATTTTGTGTGGATGTCTTTCTGCGTATTTGATAATAAAGTTACGAGACATATTGGATGGAGAGTGTACAAATGCTATTTTTTAATTTCTAATACTAAACAAAATAATTTATTGTTTATTTTATAAGAAAGCGTTACTTTTAGTTATGGAAGATCGCATTACAACATTGGACTATTAACACGTTAAATGCCGCGGAAATTTTCATAAAACTGGCCAAAATTTACAATTTCATTTTTTCACATTATATTACTAAAAACTCTATTTTTTGATCATAGGTATCATCAAAAACCAAAAATGATGTTTCTTTTTAGGAGAAAAAGTCGTTTAGTGAGTACGAGATAACTCACTGGATTTGGCCAACTAGAAGGGAACGCAATGTACGAGTTATCTCGTAGTTGGCAGTAAACGTGTTAACTCGTACAAAATGTATGCCTTCAGATAACGATGACTCACAAAATTTCTCTTTCTGTCTATTTTTTTTTTTGTTGATTTTACAACTTAACCATGCTCTTGTAAGTGTTCATACCTCTTTATGCTGCCAACAATTACAGACGCTTTGAATTTCTATTATGTAATCCATATTCAGTTCGTGTTCTGCTTCTTTTCCTGCCACACAAACCATTTGTCTGATTGTCGTGTTCATTGCTGTTGCATATCTAATCCTGCCGTAGAATACAGCATGCATTTGAATTGCAGAGAAAAATAACGTAAGAACGCGAACGAAATGATCGGCAAATAAAAATTTCTTTTATCTCCAAACAAAAAACTCTGAACGGTTTCAACACAAAACACTGAATGATGTATCAGGAGATGACAACTCATATTTATACACAAAATCAAAGAAAAACATTAAAAGAATTGTAAAGGAGCAAGTAAGCAAGAGAAAGAAAGAAAGAAAATAAGGAAATCTCAAGCAAAGCTCAACACTAGAATTGAGTTAAAATTCGATCGCTAATTCTTATTGTTCTTCTTCTTTTATACAAAATATGGAGTGCATTTTGTCATTCTTGTACATGAACCAACATTGAAGGTAAGGCAGGTAAGTTGGCATGACACACAGCAAAAGGGAATATAAAGCTAAAGTTTGGAACCAAAGAAACACGTAAAACGTAAAATTAAAGTTGAAGTTAAGGGAGCGTAGTGGATAGTGATAATTGATAGTGCAAGTTTTAGAATGAGTACAACTGCGTATAAGATAGAAATTCAGATTTCAGCAGACACAAGCAGTAAAACAGACAAAAAAAAAAAAACAACAGACAGAAAAACAGCAACAGAAACTGAAGAAGGGTTTGTCTTGCCGAGATTGCATTGTTGTGTGATCCTTTAAGAAAATTTAAATATTGTACACAGTATAAGGCATAAGGGAGTGTCATTGAATGTTGATCGCTGAATGCTTTTGTATGCTGCTTTGCTTGCTTTCCATCATCCGTTTAGAATGATGCACTCAAAAAGGTCAGCAACTCGCCTTTACACTACTTGGTCAATAACAATACCAGAGTCGTATACATAGAAGCGTATTGGTGAAAATAATACAGAATCAAGACAGAATCGAGAATAAGAAAAACAGTTTTTTTATTCCCCTCTACTCATACATTATTAAGTACTATTACTGATGATCTTGCAACCAGCACCAGGTGTAGCACCAGTCATCATGCAGTTTACACTATTTTTCTTTTCTTTTCATTTTCTTTTTGTTTTTGCATGAATTTTTTAAGACTATTTCTTGCCTTTGTTATTATTATTGGGGTAACTAGACGAAAGAGTAATGAACTGTAAAAGATGTTGCCAGTTGTGTCTGCGATTCAATGTAATGTCCTTGAGCACACTTGTAACGTTCGTAGTATGCTGGGATGAGAACAGAACATTGCTACGAATCCTCGTAGATGCTCAACATCCTTTACAAAATGAAATGAAATGCTAAAAAAGTTACATCGCAATTCACAAAATTTATTAGCAACAGATGGTTTGCATACGTATTACATTGTTGTAAAATTATTATTTTTTTTTTTTGGTTTTCTGTTGTTCTCGCTCAGTTTGCCTTGTTTATTTTAATGTAATTAAGTTTTGATTTTGAACTTGTTTTCGTTCCAAATACTCATATTTAAAAATTTTTTTTTTTTATATTTATTTTCTCCTAAATTTCAAATTATAATCTTGAGTATCTTGATATTGAATTCGTTTATGAAAACGTTTGCATATATGAGAATTAAATAATCAATTCAGCCAAACAATGTACAACAACACTTAAGGAAATTAAATATCGCCTTCTGGTCATTGCACTCTTCAAATGAGAAGTAAAAGCAAAACTCCTTTCATGGTACAGTGGTTTCAGAGCACGAAATTCAAATACAAAACATTTCTATAATTAATGCAATAAACTCATCAAATATGAACATATGAATTCATAACATGTGAACATAGGTAGGTAGTGTGTTGGCTTATTAGACGTGAGGCAACGGTTCAAACCCCAAGTCAGACATCAAAACGAAAATATGAAAAAATATTTCTTCGGCGACTTCCTCTCAGTAGATTTCTGGCAAAAAATCTGAGGGCAAATAAAATTGTCATGGAAGGTTTCTAATTGTAAGCCCCGCCACTCATGTATAAAATTAACGCACACAACATCTTGGTGTGAGAAGCTAGGTCATAATCCTGGCTAAAGTGTTGTAATGACCAATTATGTTATGTATGACCGTTTATTTCCCGAAATCAACAAATTATCTTAAATTTTAATTTTAATTAACGCAGTATCGCAACACGGAATCATAATTTTCTTAAAAACTGACTCATCTGATGAATAAAGATGATATAATGTAACCTCATTAAAAAGTGGGAGATTTATAAAGAAAGTAGAACAAAGCTTTGAGCAGGAAATACTACTAGCACCGCAGATCGTCTAACAATTACTCATGCGAAGAAGAATCCCTTCATAATGTCACCGTTATGAATGGCTCATAACATATTAATTTTAACAAAAATCAACTGTCACGTACTGATGGCAACCGACTTAATTGGGTATGTTGCAGAGATCAGCAATGAATCGATTTTTCGTTACTCATAAGTGCTCATGAAATTTTGAGTATGAATGAGTCAACAGTATTGAAATTCAACTACTCTGATTCATTCGTACTCACTACAACATTGACTTATAAGTACATGTTGCAATGAGTATGAGTACAATGTTGAAGTTAAACTCATAACATTCGAAATATGTTTGATTCACAAGCCTACTCATTTAGATCCATAAATTTAGAAAAATACTTATAATACTCATAAATGATTCGAGTGATTCCAATCATTCATCAAAAGTCTTAGTTGTTGTTGCATTTACGAAAAAAAGAAGAAAGAAGACTCATACTTATTTTGTGATTCTTGTAAATGTTGAGTAAAGGAGAGTCGAAATCAACAACATCATGCGTATTGTTAAGTATGACCAATACATTTTTGTGCTTTTATGATTTAAAGTGCCATTTCTGATAAAGCTCCTTCACTAAAGTTCCCATTACTCTATATATCGCTTAAGTATAACCCTTAGGGCCATTATTACAACTTGCCATTAAGTAAAGGGAGGATTTTAACGTGCAAATAAATTGTTTTTCATTATCATGAGTACCCAATATGATAGAAGTGAGCGTTAAGCTAAAGGGGGTATCATTCTACTTTTAACTTTTACAGTTCAGTTTATGTTAGAACTTGCCATACAATATATTATTTTCAATATGGCAACTTCAAATATAAACAAAATAAGCATATACAACAAAAAAAAACCAATCGCGCCGTTGCCGCTGCCATATTTTTGGAAGTAGTTAATTTTATTTTATCATTAGCTTGTAATAACGAAAAGAAGTTAAATATGACTTTAAAGTTGACTTTAGTTAAAGTTACCTTTAGATAAACCCAACTTTAACGGGAAGTTATAATAATGGCCCTTAGAATATTTAACTGCCCTTCATTCAAGTATTTGATCTTTGTTTGTTACTGGAAAGAGATAGTATAGATGGGTGGGCTAATTATAAGACCACTACAGTACACTGGCTTTATCTCTATTGTAGGGTGTTGGCGGCTTAAACTAGTAGGAGTCTCTGGGCGACTGTACATGTCATGAATCAAATATTGCATCCTGAAAAAATTTGAGACAACATGATTAAATTTCTGTCCTAATTAAATTGGAATATTTATGCGAACAGAAACCCCAGTTAAGAGTTTGAAATGAACTCTCGCCGATGATCTGAAATGAAATATAAGCGTCTTGTAGAACACAAGCGGGGCTGCTATAAATTGTAAACGGAATCACTAAATGATTGTAGCCGATTATAAATAATCGTAAGAAATTTTTAAGTTTGGAATAAAATCATAGCTAAACTTAATTGCACAAAGTTACATTATATGATTGTTGCCTTTTTCAATAGGAAATAAACGAACTTTTTAATCAATATATCAATAATTAGCAATATTTATTGGCCTGTACACCAGTATTGAAAAATTCAGTACTTTAGTACTTTTTTCAGTACTTTTCCATTTCAAAAATACTGCATTACCACCGGTACACTTGCAGTACTTTTTTATTATTACATATTTTATGGTTCGCGCATTTCAACTACTAATGGGTTTACAACATGTTTCACATGTTTAGTCTTTAGCCCCGGCCCACACAGCGTACGTTCGTTTTTAGAACAAGAAAAGCAATGAGAACGCTTGCCGAATCGTATTGTAATTTCGGTAAGTACTTAATTTGCTTTACATACGCTAAAATGAACGTACATTCCGTTACGTTACGTCGACAATTTTGTTGTTTTGTAGATGAGAAACATGTATAAGTCGTTAGTTTTTCTATTCCATTCCGTATGTGTATTAAATATAATTAAATATTTTTTTTTTTCAATAATACCATTTGATGCAAAAAAGTACTCTTTCAGTTATAGTTCAGTACCATTTCAATTTTGCAACACTGCTGTAGACCATTTGTATCTAACAAGAGCAAATTTGACTACATTGCTAAGAGGTTTCCATAGTTTCCAGTTTAAACTTTGGCCCTAGTTCAAATAAACTTTTCACAGAATTTAAGATTTAAATTTTCATGGAAAATTTTTTCTATCAAGTCAATACAAGCTACTGTGCTTTCGATGATTTTTTTTTTCTTTTCATTGTGAATTTTCATTGTGTTGAGCAAATAAATTTAGTTTTTTTGTATTGCGTTGATGAAAGTTTTCTTGATTTGCGTTTTGTATTAAAACTTTTGTTAAACAATTCTCGGGTCTCTCTATTATTATGGTGAAAATAATAATGGAATGAATGAAATTCAACCAGCCAGTCACCCAGTCAGTCAGTCGATCAGTCGGTATTTCAGCTTTTATCTCCTGAACAAATTACACACATCACACGCATAATGCGATCTAATAATGAAGATTGAAAATATTTGAGAACAGAAACAGAGGCAAATAAAATATGTATGCAGTCAGCAGCGCATACAATGAAAGAAAAAAAAAGTAGAAGCCCAATAACATCAACAACAATTGCTCACCCATAAGATCTATGAACTCTTTTTGTTTTTATTTCTGTTTTTTGTTTGTGAAATTCTGATAAAAAGTTTTTGTATTTCAATTTGAAATGAAAACAAGTCTGATCACTTATGAATGATGGTTGGCTAAATGGATAGATGGATAAACATTATTCTTTTCCTTTTCTTTTATTTTTGTGTTGTTGTCTTGTTGTTGTATTTGTAAATTATCAACATACAATTTGAATGGACGAACTGCAATAATAATAATAATAGTTGAACAAAAGGGTTCTCTTTCTTAAATCCCATTGTATGTCGTTGTTGGTCTTTTCTTATGTCGCTGAAGTTGCATTTTGTTTCCATTGTCTTAGTTTTTGTTTGCGGCATAGTGTAAAATCGACAAATATGTATACAAAGAGAACTTCTTCTAGTGTTATTCTATAATATTATATTGAATATGTGTGAATGTTTTACGTTTTCTTCTTAAAATGAATTTCTTGCCCAAGAATAGAACTCAAATCCGTTGATCAGAATTTATGGAAACGGGTAGAACAAGCATAATTTTGTTTTGTATTTTAATTTCATTTTTGTTAATGTTATTGTTGTTGTTGTCGTTAGTATGGTCGATACTAAATGAAACAAGTAGTTGTTGGTAATAAGAGTTTAATCTTGAGCGAACGCTCTAAAACAAAATGAGCAGAGCAAAAAAGAATGATTAAGAGAAGGGTTTGTTATGAGAAACTCTTTAAAGATCTTGAAACATCGATAAGATCCTAAAAATGACTAAAGTCACTCCGTTAAGAACGGCAACAAGCATAAGTTGAACAAACAACAATAATAACAAAAAAGAGTAATAGTTGGAGTGTTTTTTCAATTTTGGTTTGACCCAAAGGGCATTGAACAAATGCTCTTGGCATCTGGAAAGGAATTTTCTCTAAAAGCGAAATTGTTGAGGTGTTGCCAAAATTATATTTTTGGTTTTTGTTATCTTTATTATATATGTAGCTTACAATCTCTGATAATTTGGCATTTATTAGCATTGATTTGAATAAAGCGTTTAAATATGATTTCATTGCTCGCAGAACAAACAGAAACCCTTGATGCTACATTACGAGGTCACACAATTTGTTTATAAAAAGTAAAACAAAGTCTTAAACATCTGTTCAATTATAATCAATTACTCTTCCGACATTCTCATTTAAAGTCAATAATTTGATAAGATTTTAAACAACATTATACCGTGCAGTTAAAAAGATTTCCAAACTTTTGTGTGTACCATTAATATGACTATGCCGTGATGAAAGAAAAAACAATGCAAATAATTTTCCAAAAATATTATTTTGTTTTTTTTTTTAAATATCGGAGATCTTTTATAGTCATTTACTAATATCGCTCGAAGGTTGAATGATAATCATACTACATGACTCGACATACTGGTGTATAAGGAAATCTTTTGGAAACCCACATATTTTCCCTTTATTTTATTAACGATCAATTCTCAGGGTATGAGTCCTAATCATGCAATGTATTGTGATGGAGCTAGGAAAATGGTTTATGGAAGGACGTAATGTTTATGGGTAATAGGTTTGAATCCGTTTATAAGTGACAGTAAAAATTTCTACTGAAAGAGAGTTACAGCCAGCGTTGCCATTTGCCAAGTTTTCCCTTTTTTCCAAGTTTTTTAGGATGCGAAAAAGTTTTCATTAAATTTGTTTTCTAACAAAACAAGTTTTTTCGACAAAATTAATTTCAAATTTTTTTTCAATAAATTTAATGATAATAATACGCAATAATTACATTTTTAAAGGAAATGTTATGTATTTTATTAGTCCCGGGCAAAAGTTGCAAAAAACACCAATAGAGGGTACCGGTCTCCCGTGTTTCCTTTAAACATTTTGGAACTTTTGTAGAAAACAAGTTTTTTTTGGTAAAAAAAAGTTTTTTCCCCAGAAATAAAAAGTTTTTTTCAAAAAAATTCTGGCAACGCTGGTTACAGCTCAAAACCGAAGTCCAATGGCAATGGCTAAGCTACTACCTCTGTCATTTGTTCTAAATCCTACAAAGAAGAATGCAGAATGGAAAATTTTCAAAAAGCGAAATTGATAAATGAATAGCTTCAATATCTAGATTATAAGCGACTAGTTTGAAAAAATAAAGGGCATTTCATTAATTACACTATGCAACAAAATAAAAAAATTAAATGCACCCATCTAATGACATAGTGTAAGTTGTGAGTTTTGTTGAGTAGAACTCAAAAATATTTCTTTTATATTTCTCGAACTCTCCAAACTTCTTTTATTTGACAAAAACGTTATTTTTGATCTTTTCACACAATATTATTGATCACACAAATATTTTTTAACCTATTTTCAAAATCCAAAGTTTTTTGAAAAGGGGACACATAAGCCTTTAAAATGGTATACATAAACTTATGGTTCAAACTCACATGTTATGAGTTTTGATCGGGTAAACTTGGAAAATATGATATTTTTTTCTAATTTTTTCATGTTTGTCCGTTCATAGTAACAAACTTTAATTAAAAAATATAAAATTAGTGATGACATTCTGAAAGTGCATTTCGTGAAGAGATAGACACTTCGTTTGATCAAATCGGACAAAAATTACTGTAGTTATCAGGGACCGTAACTGTTATAACTTTTATCGTAAAAGCAGAAATAAAAGTTATTTTTCAACTTTTATTTTTTCGAGCAGAAATAAAAGTTATTTTGGTTTTTTCAAACCAAAGATTAGTGCTTAATATACCCAAAACTTAATTCTAATAATTTTCTGACATAAATAACTTTAATTTTTTTAAAGAATTTTTTAATAAATATTATGAATTCACCATTAATTGAAACAAAAATAACTTTTATTTTTGCTCGAAAAAATAAAAGTCAAAATATAACTTTTACATCTGCTCGAAAAAATAAAAGTCAAAAATAAGTGTTATTCTTGCTCGAAAAAATAAAAATCAAAAAATAACTGTTATTTTTTTTCTAAAAAATAAAAATCATGTTTTTAAAAAGCATCGCCTTTTATAAAAATTTGGTCCAAGACAATCAAAATGCTATACTTGGTTTTGTTCTCCGACATATCCTTGTGGTTGCTTTTTTTAATCAAAAATTCAAAAATAACAGTTATTTTCGGTCCCTGGTAGTTATTATTTAAATAGTATAACAGTCGTGTTATATTTTTTATATATGTCAGCTTATCAAATGAACTTTCAGTTCAAAAATTTTCAAAAGTTTTGATGGATCTTGATTGTTTATCGCAAAATGTGTCAAATTGACGCTTGCACGACTACCAGAAGTCTAATATTGTAGTTTTTTGCAAATATTATTATTTCACTTTGCGCAAACATTGGCCAACTTCTGATGGTCGCTCAAACGTGAAATTGACATATTTTCCGATAATCAATCAAGATCCATCAAAATTTCTGAAAATTTTTGAACTTAAGTTCATTTGAAAAAATATATACATATATAGAAAATATAACTCGACTGTTAGACTCTTTAAAAAATAACCGCATTAATTTTTGTCCAATTTGATCAAACCAATTGTCAATCTCTTCACAAGATAATGCACTTTCAGAATGTCATCACATATTTAATATTTTTTTATTAAAGTTTGGTACTATGAACGGACAAATTTGAAAAAATATGAAAAAAATTCGCATTTGTCAAGTTTACCTCATCAATATTAAGTCAAATAATATATATATATGTATATCGTTTTAAAGGCTCATCCCTCTCGTTTCTAATAAGGTTTAAATTTTGGACATCAGTTAAGAAATGTTTGTGTAATCAAGAAATTTGTGCGTAAAGCCAAAAATACCGTTTTGTCAGCAAGTTTGGAGAGTTCAAGAAATATAAAAAAATATTTTTGAGTTCTACTCAACAAAACTCACAACTTAGGCTATGTCATTAGCTGGGTGTATTTAATTTTTTTATTTTGTGGCATAGCGTTATTAAGACATGCAAGAAAATTTAAAAAATTTTAAATTAGTTGCTTTTGTTCCTGTCATCTAAATTATTTTATATTTTTCTAACTAAAATACTATAATTAATAAGATTTAAAAAAGCAATGTTTAAAAACTCTCAAGTTTGTTTTTTACAATATTGCATTCGACACTGTTTATATTCACATATACATACGAGTATTAAGTATATATGTACATACTCGTATATCTCTGTAGAAATCACAATTCTCTAAACAAATACTAACATGGCTTTAATTTAATATGAACCTTTTATCGTTTGCATCTTTGACATCCGAAAATTGTATGAGGCAGACCGAGAATTTATACTTTCTGCTAATAACACTGGTCGACAATACTTTTTATTCGTAGTTTTCTAAAGAATTTTTGTAGGCTGAATTTTAATTCGATTACAGAATTTTTCCAGCACACCAGGTTTGCGAGATATCCTAACCTAAAAATGTAATATAAAATAAGACACCATTTTTTAGCTGTATTTGAAGGGATCACAGACTGATAAGCTTTTTAACGAGATACCAGGCCAGACTATTCCAAAGGTTTTTGACACGCTAAATTCGAATCCGACTACATAAATTACAAAAAGCTGTAATACTCTGAGGTTTGTAGAATTCTAAAATATTTTTTTATGTTTCTTGAATCCTCAAAAGTTGTTTTTTCTGTTTTTATGGGCTTTACGCATAGATTTATTGATTACTATACGATTTCCAAAATTTAAACTTTATTGGAAAAGGCCGGGATGGACCTTTAAAACGATATACATATACAGTATTATTTAACTTAATTTGCTATGAGGTTCGATAGGGTAAACTTCGCAAATGTATGTTTTTCGTATCTTTTCATTCATAGATGGTAACTTTATTTAAAAAATATAAAATATATGTTGAAAATATAAATTAAAGTTTGACACCTCCACGAGATCATCGCCATGTCACTGATATTTTATGTATTGGGTTGTTCGGAAAGTAATTTCGTTTTTTCCTGACAGAGGATTAAATTGTATTTTTTGCACACTTAAGATGTATAATTTTTATATGCTTTGAGAGCATGTGTGAAAAATTCCGAGTAATTCTGCGCAGTAGATATTATTATCGCAGAGCGATAAGCAGCATTTTCGACATATCTTACTGTTTTACTACAGAAAGGGTAACAATGCTGTTGAAGCCAGAAACAAATTGACCGATGTATATGGAGAAGGTGTGTTGACAGTACGCCAGTGCCAGAACTGGTTCGATAAATTTCGCTCCGGTAATTTTGGTGTCGAAAATGCACCACGTTCGGGAAGGCCGGTTGAAGCAGATAAAGACGCAAAAAGGCATTAGTTGATGAGAACCGGCGAATAACAACACGTGAGATCGGATTGAGGTTAAATTTATAAAATTCTACAGTTTATGACCACTTGAAAGACCAAGGATAATCCTTGAAGCTCGGTGTATGGGTTCCCCATGTTCTCACAGGGAGAAATCTATTACGTCACATTGACGTCTGTGATTTGCTTCTCTAACGTCACGAAAATGATCCGTTTTTGAAGCGCATCATCACTGGGGACGAAAAATGGGTTGTGTATAACAACGTCAAACGGAAGAGGTCATGGAGCAGAAAAGCTGTACCGGCTTAAACCATTTCCAAAGCCAATATTCACCAAAAAAAGGTCATGCTGTCTGTTTCGTGGGATTTTAAAGGAACCCTTTTTTTGAGCGTTTACCGGATAACACAAGATTAATTCGTCAGACCAGAACTAATCAACAGGAAGGTGTAGTTTTGTCACCAAGACAACGCGAGAACTCACACAAGTTAGGTCGCCCGCCAGAAGGTTTTACAGCTTAAATGGGATACAATGCCACACCCACAATATTCTTCAGACCTGGCACCATGAAAATATTATATGTTCTGGTCACTCCAAAATTTTTTAGACTGTAAAACCTTCACCTCAAATAAGGAGGTCAAAAACCACCTCGATCAGTTTTTTGCCAGCAAAGACCAAATATTTTATGAGCGTGGGAATTATGCTACTACCAGAAAAATGGCAAAGGGTGAGGGGACCAGAGGGGCCAATATATAATTTAATAAGGTATTTGTTTATTTATACGAAAAGTGTCTTTAATTTTCACAAAAAATGAGATGAAAAAATCCTTGAATTAAATTTTAATACAAACTATATTAAATTAAATGATTGTGCAGCGTTTATTAATATTTTGTACTCGTAAATAAATAATCGAACATTTTTTTTTTAACAATAATCGTTTTAAAGAGCGTCATTTAGTGATGGTAAGTAACAGCGGGTGCAGCATATGAACTGAAATGGGCTGGAGCTGAATAGTGAGCAAATGGTGTTGAGAAGTGAGCTAAAGGTGCTGCAGATTTAACGAAAGCGGGTGTAGAATAGTGGGCTACTTGACCAATAGCTGGAGAAGCGTAATGGGTAACTGGCGCAATGCTTTTAACTACAGTTGGAGCAGCGTAGTGGGATACGGGAGCAGCTGTCTTGACAATGGTGGGAACTGAATAGTGAGCGACGGGGGATACAGTCTTGACTACAGATTTGACAGCCAATGGTTCGCGGTTGACAACAGCATTGAAGCCATTAATCGGATCAGCAGTGTATTGGACAGTACGTTTGTAACCATCGGCATCGATCAACGAGTATTCACCACGAACAACATCACCATCACGTTCTTCAACTTGGCTCTTGGAGTCGCCAGTCAATTGGTCATCTACGCCATAAGAAAACTTGTACTGTGGATGAGGATCATATTCCTCCGATTTGACTACAACTTTTTGAGCCACAGCTACGGGGGCAGCATGTACAGTAGCTACAGGACCAGCATGATAAACATGACTAGCAGGAATATAGCCAGCACTGGCAAAAGCTACGAACGAAAGCGCGAAAATAAACTGAAAAGAAAAAAAGTACAAAAATCAATAAATAAATAAATTTATTGTGTTTATTGTGACAATAATTTCTGCATGTAATGGTTTATTGTCACAAGATTATAATTGAAAAAGTGTATTGGCCTTGAATTATTTGTTTACCTTAAAAGCCATGTTAAGATATTTGGTAATAGACTGACGGTTAAAGTTCTGTGCTGAAATGTGTACCGAATGTGAATGATACAATTTGAAAAATTTCATCAACTTTTATAGGAATTAATTCAGTTTAAAATTTAATTTCAATTGTAAAGAGTGATGGCTGGTATTACTATGACGTAGTAATTCTAATGGAATTATATCTGTTTTTTTCGATTTAAACTGCCAAATATGGTTCAGTATTTCATTCTTGATTTCCGGCTTAGTATTTTGCTTCACGTTGATTGGGTATTTGTCTATTCGAATGTAGGTGAGGTGTTTGCTTTCCTATTGATGAATACGGTTTTTTATTTCGAAATAATTAAAAATAAAATATATTAAAACTTGTACTGTTACCAAGAGGAGCAAATGTAATTGTACTTTAAGGAATATCTCTTACTGTCGGTTTGAAAGATATTTTTTTTTGATATTTTTGATCAAAGTGTGATTAGCTCAGGTAAATAATTAGTTTTTTTTAAATACAATACTCATACATACTTACCTTTAGATGACAGAAACATTCTAAAATATTTTATTTTTTATTTTCATTAAATTTTGATCGTTAAATTAAGAGTTTATTTGTAATATGTATGTTATTAATTAAATTGTTTCATATCATTTAATTAATAGTGTGACGCCTTTTTTAGATCAATTCAATTAAAATATTTTTAAGTATGTTTTGTTGTATTTAATTTAATTAATTTAATTAGTACGCCCATCAAATTAAATTTATTGTTTCAGAGAAAAATCTGTTCACTTCATATGATCAGTAGTTTTGCTTCGTTTATTTTGTCATTTGATGGAATTGTTAGATGAGTCCGCTGTATTCTATATTCTATTTTCACAAAGCGATTCTGCGATTCTATGTTTTAAAACATTTGAAGTTATAATGTTACGGTGATAGTATTTACGATCATTTCAAAATATTTTTTTAGAAGCAACATACTACATACCAGAGATCAGCAATTAGTATTCAAAAAGATGAGTAGATTCGAATCATACTCATAACTTCTGATACTTGTACGCATTCATACTTATTTTAATATCATACTCATATTCAAAGTTTGAATTACTCATTGTATTCACACTTAACAATACGCATGATATTGTTGATTTTGACTCTCCTCTGCTCAACATGTTTTTTTGTAAATGCAACAACAATTAAGACTGTAAATTTTGATGAATGATTCGAATCACTCGAATCATTTATGAGTATTATAAGTATTTTTCTAAATTTATGAATCTGAATGAGTAGGCGTATGAATCAAATATACAGCTATGGACATTAAATTAGCACAAAACTTCGTCATAAAAACAATCATATTTTTATAGTACAGTTGAACCTCGATTATCCGGCTCGCTCAGGACCGGACTTAGCACGGATAATCGAAATACACGGTTAATAGAGGTTGTATTAAAACATACTAGATTTTGTTTTTTTAATTCATTTTTATTCAAGAATTCCATTTGCTTCGTTGTTTTTAATTGTTCTTTAAATAAATGGTTTTGAATACGATGCATCTGCATTTTATCTATTTCCGATATAGCTGGAGAATTTTTTACGAACTTCAATAAAACATTACAGGCTTCTATTGCCTGTAATAAAGTTGGAGTTTCAATTTCAGTATCTTCATCTTCGGAATTTGAGCTATGATGACTTTGCTTAGCTTGATTGACCATGTCAATGATGTCAATGTCAGATAAAATAGCAAACGGCATGACATCAGCATCGCTCCCCACCCACTCTGTTAAATCATGAATGCAACAATTAGCCGGTACTTCTATGTCTGATTGTATTTCTGGACGATCACTTAGTTCATTTTCAAAAGCTAGTAAATTAGACCAAACATTAAGCAAAACCTGTGTGGATACTGCATTCCAAGAAACAGCTGCTGTCCATATTGCTGTTCTTATATTTAATGATTTTACGAATTCATGTCTGCTGTTTGCACATAAGAGTTTCTGCACAATCGACTTGCGATAATTGCATTTAAAACTTCGAATCACTCCTCGGTTCATGGGCTGAATCAAAGACGTGCAATTCGGAGGACTATATTCTACTACCAAGTAACATAATAAAAAATCATATGAATGCAGCACGGATAATAGAGGTAAAAAAACCAAACTTCTTTATAAAAAAAAACAATTTAATCGTTCAGATGTTAAATGTTTGCAGGAAGCAAAAGAAGACTTCTTTAGCACTACGTTGACAAGCCTCCAATAAAATTTGATAAGATAGGAAACTGCAGTACACAGTGTCGTCAGCAAATTGATAATTTTGTCGAATATTTCCTTTCCAGAGTTTTTGATAAGATAAGCTTTTTAGGAAATATAAGTCATCAAAACGAAATTTAAAAAAAATATTTCTTAGGCGACTTCCTCTCAGCAGATTTCTGGCAAAAAATTCTAAGAGTAAATAAAATTGTCATGAATTTTCAAAAAAGGTGTCGTTCGGAGCCGACATTAAACTGTAGTTCCCTCCACTCTTGTATAAAATTAACACAAACAACATAAGTGGTGTGAGAAGCCGTAATCCTGACTGGAGGATTGTAATGATCATATATATGCATATACATATATATGTATGTATGTATGTATGTATACATATATATGTATGTATGTAATTAATTTAAATATCAGCTAAGCGAATCTAACAAAGTGTGTAATCTGGATAGACCGGCGTCGGTTTCAGAACAGCAAAGCAGAATGACTAATTTGACAGATGTTGCTCCAATATGATGGCTATCAACTGCAAAAGTATTTTCTTAAGTCATAGCAAAAGAAATGCTGAATTTAGATTCTTAACTTTAAATATTTTAGACTTTATAATACCAAAAAAATATTTACGAAATTTTTATAATTGTGAAAGACTATCTTGTACAGATAGACTCTATGAACAACTCAGTGCTATTTGTAAATGGTTAATCAACATCGATTACATATGTAGCAATACATTTACTACATTTAACCATTCCATCGTCCGAGGGTAAAAAACTTCACTAATGAAAAGTTATCGCCTATTGCTGTAGTGCCGGTTAAACGGCTCAAAGTGGTGTGCAAATCTAGATAAATATCTAGAAAATCACAAGATTTGCATCCACTGATGGTCGTCGTTCGTAGACTTTCCCGTTTGTTAGATTTATATGCAAACTTTATAGACTGTCTGACAATACTATGTGTAGCGATTTAAAAGGATCTGGATTGTAAGTCTACCTCCATTTAATACAAGACCTGTGTTGCATTTAACATTCGATTTCATTGGATTTTTATTTTTGTTGCATTTAACAATTGCTGAGATTGGTTATATTGCACTTTGATTTTTGATATCTTCTTTCTCTTTGTCGAGTTAAATAGCACTTAGCACTACGTTGACAAGCCTCCAATAAAATTTGATAAGATAGGAAACTGCAGTACACAGTGTCGTCAGCAAATTGATAATTTTGTCGAGTATTTCCTTTCTAGAGTTTTTGATAAGAAACTTTTTTAAGCAATATAATAAGAAACATTGTTTTAGATTTAGTCGCCGTGGTCTAGTAGGTAGTGTGTTCGCTTATTAGACGTAAAGGCTGGGTTCGAGCCCCAGGCCAGACATCAAAACGAAATATGAAAAACAAATATTTCTTCGGCGACTTCCTCTCTGCAGATTTCTGGCAAAAACTCTGACAGTAAAATAAAATTACCATGAAAAGTTTCTCAAAAATCTGGCGTTCGGAGTCGACGTTAAACTGTAGGTCCCGCCATTCATGTATAAAATTTACCGCACACAACATAAGTGGTTGTAATGGCCAATTATGTATGCATGTATGTTTTAGATATAACTGAACTTGAGTTCAAATCTTGCTATCAATGTCATTTAATCTTTTTTATCACTCAATGATGAAATATGTATGTATGTATGTACACTGCAAATAACTTTTGTATTTTATTCAATCACTGCAAAAGATACTGTGCAAGTAAAAAACTAAAGCTTAAGCTTTTCAGATATTTTCTGTTATCGAAAGTCTTTTTTTTTTTTTGTTATCAATGTGTATCGAATCATTCAACACAAATAAAATTAAAAACAATCTTTAACACAAATTTTGTTTTTAATTGTCATTTATAAGTAAATAAAGTCTTTAGGACTGTACCAACAATACACATGTGAACATACATATGTACATATGTAAATGTTTATAAAGCAATTCATAAAAATAAACTTTTAATTATTTTGTATATAAACTGATGTAGTAGCCAAAATTGTATCACTTACCTCTTGTCTTTACTTCTAAAAAGAACGACAAACACTTTTAAAAAATGGCTTTCAAAGTAAGTGTCTGTCACCAATCACAGCAATTGCATACTAACATTTTAATTAATTTTTATTATTCGTTTCATTGCTTATTATAGTTCATTGTCGCACTTGCTTTCGTTGCTGTAGCCAGCGCTGGTTACGTTCCAGCTACTCACGTATATCACTCAGCTCCTGTCGCTGCTGTCCACGCTGCTCCTGTAGCTGTGGCTCAAAAGGTTGTAGTAGACTCAGAGGAATACGATCCTCATCCACAGTACAAATTCAGTTATGGAGTTGAAGATAAATTGACTGGAGATTCCAAGAGTCAAGTTGAAGAACGTGATGGTGATGCTGTACGTGGCGAATACTCCTTGATCGATGCTGATGGTTATAAACGCACTGTTCAATATACTGCTGATGATCACAATGGCTTTAACGCTGTCGTTCACCGTGAACCTTTAGTAAAGACTGTTGCTCCTGTGTCTCACTATGCTGCTCCAGCTGTTGTAAAGACAGTAGCTCCTGTAGCTCACTATTCTGCTCCTACAGTTGTGAAGACTGTGGCTCCAGTTGCTCACTACGCCGCTCCAGTTCCTCACTACACAGCTCCAGTTGCTCATTACTCCGCTCCAGTCGCTCATTACTCCGCTCCAGTTGCACATTACACCGCTCCTGCTGTCGTTAAAACTGTATCTCCAGTTACTACCGTTCACCATACTTCTTATGATGCTCCTACTTATGTTAAATCTGCTCCAGTTGCTCACTATGCTGCTCCCACCCACTATGCCACATATGAAGCTCCATCATACAGTTATCATCATTAAATAATTTTATTAACGCCGAATTGTTATTACTGCTTCTAGAATTTATTTATTAAAGAAATAAAAAAGCAATGCTGTATACATATTATCATATAAATATTGTTTTTGGAAAATCTATTCAGCTATTGATAGCTTTCTGTTTTGATTTTTCGCCGTATTCTAGTAGGTAGTGTGTTGGCTTATTAGACGTAAGGCCGGGGTTCAAACTCCAGGTCAGACATCAAATCAAAAATATGAAAAAATATATCTTCGGCGATTTCCTCTCAGCAGATTTCTGGCAAGAACTCTGAGAGTAAATAAAATTGCCATGAAAAGTTCCTCAATAAATCTACCATTCGGAGTCGACTTTAAACTGTAGCTCCCACCACTCATGTATGAAATTAACGCACAAAAAATAAGTGGCGTGAGAAACTAGGTCGTAATCCTGACTGAAGGGTTGTAATAACCAATTACGTATGTATGTATGCACAGTACATTACAGTGGTGGCCTTATAATTAGAAACGACTTGGCAACATGTATGTTTGTTAATTTATTTTCAAAACTTTTGTTACTCACTTTAAAATTAATAGCTAAAATAGCAAATAAACAAATTAGCTTTATGTTAAAAATAAAAAAATTCTCAGCATCATTATCATTTTTAAAAAAATTAGCTAAAAACCAAAAATGCCAATTTCAGGTTGGTCATATAATTAGAAACAAAAAATATTTTTACAAACAGCTTAAAAATATCTTAATATATTCACATTTAATGGGCATATTCTTTAATATTTTGTCGGATAGACCTTGTTTTGAACAACATCTGCAAGTCTTTTCGGCAAACTTTGTATCAAACGTTGGCATGTTTGTACTGATATGTTTTGCCAACTTTTTTGCACCAGCTGAAAGCATTTATCGTTATTTCTAAGGTTTTTGTCCTTAAGATCTCTATTAACAATTGCCCATACATTTTCAATTGGGTTGGGATCAGGATTTTGGGGTGGTCAGTCCAGAACGTCAATATTTTGACCCGAAAGCCAACACTTCACTAACCTTGAAGTGTGCTTTGGGTCATTGTCATGCTGAACAATTTAATTGAATACGGTTCCATTACATTTTCCAATATGCTTTTTTATTGATATTGGTCCATTATTCTTTAAAGTTTTACAATTGGACCCACACCACGCCAGGAAAAAGCACTCCAGGCCATAATAGAGCCGCCACCGTTTTCACTGTGTACATGGGAAGTCGTCTTGCAATAGTTTTTCCATCAGATTGGAACAAATTAATCTTGGATTGGTCACTCCAGAGAACTCTGTTCCAGAAACGCGGATCTCTTTTAAGCATTTCCGTTGCAAACTGTAACAGGTTTTTAATATTTTTTAGACATGCGGTTTTTTTCTGCGCAATGCACCCACGAAGTCTCGAATCCTGCAAACGCCTCCTTATTGTCCGTGTGGATATTTCTGACGTTATTTCTTTGAGAGTATGCCCGTCAATTAAATTGTTCAGCATGACAATGACCCAAAGCAAAAAAGTTGGCAAAACATATCAGTACGAATATGCCAACGTTTGATACAAAGTTTGCCGAAAAGACTTGCAGATGTTGTTCAAAACAAGGTCTATCCGACAAAATATTAAAGAATATGCCCATTAAATGTGAATATATTAAGATATTTTTAAGCTGTTTGTAAAAATATTTTTTGTTTCTAATTATATGACCAACCTGAAATTGGCATTTTTGGTTTTTAGCTAATTTTTCTAAAAATGATAATGATGCTGTGAATTTTTTTATTTTTAACATAAAGCTAATTTGTTTATTTGCTATTTTAGCTATTAATTTTAAAGTGAGCAACAAAAGTTTTGAAAATAAATTAACAAACATACATGTTGCCAAGTCTTTTCTAATTATAAGGCCACCACTGTATACGATTATTTACCGTCCAGACAATGTTTTCTATTCTACTGATGTTAGAACAAAAATTTCCGACAAGAAATATTTGTCGATTGGTTTCGAATCATAAAAGTTATATTTATTAGAATTATTATTCCATTTGCCACTTATCTTTGTTTAATCTGGATGTTAAATTATTTTTAAGTCAACTCTGATAATCTAAAACTGCTGATGACAAGACGGTTTTAATCTTGATTAATTTAAAAATTTTTTTTTTGGCTTGGTGTTATCATATATAAAAAGAAAACACATATCTATGGTGTGGTCATAGCTCAGTGAGTAGTGTGTGCTTATCAAACAATAGCTCAAGCTCAACATGCCAATCTTTTCAAACAAAAATAAATTAAAAAAAAAAAATATATCTTTCTTAAGCTTTCTCCTCTCTGCAGTCTTCTGTCAAATTCTCTGAGAGTAAAAATAATTGCCATGAAAAAATTTCTCAAATTTGTAGTTCGGAGTCGGTCGTCAAACTGTAGACGTCTCCATTCGTGGGTGCATTAATATACACAACACATATGGTTGAGAAGAAAATTATTTACAGTCGCCTATTATTTACGCATCTATGTTCGGTGATTTTATTACGAGACATTTGAGGCATACATATTTTTAAATTTCAGCCATAATATTCTACTTTATGAACAAGGTACCGATTAAGAATTTTATGCTCTAGTATGAGTAGTGATTCCGCGTAGCGATTGCTTTTTTTTTCTTATATAATTTGTCCAACAGCATTACTATTAAATACAGAAACTCATAACGTAAGAATGCTCTAAACATACTTCAAATATGTATTTCAAAATTCAGACTAATCTGTGAGATGAAGAAATAAATATAAGAACGTACAGCAGTAGCCCAATGCACTATGCATTGGACTAAGTGCAGGTAATGTGGCATTAGCAATCGTTTTTAGTTTTTTCCCGCTTAAAATAAAAATTATCCATATTGCATGTATTGACGGTAACCAGAGACCCTCGCATTATTGATGACAAGGTAACAATGTACTTTTTGTCGTTTTTTGTAAAGTTTTAGTGCTTGCAATAAAGGTACCATTGTTATCTCGGTTTTGCCTGCATTCCAAAGGCAAGTGTGTGAAGAATTGCACTTAGTATTTTCTATTATCTC
Source organism: Sarcophaga rosellei (assembly GCA_930367235.1). NCBI lineage: Eukaryota > Metazoa > Arthropoda > Insecta > Diptera > Sarcophagidae > Sarcophaga > Sarcophaga rosellei. Next base: position 64,371,399 of record OV884017.1, on the reverse strand, counting down.
TCTCTCATTCCATTCTTCTTTCCTAACAATTTCCTCTTCTTCTTTTGTACCTTTAAAATGATCACAATGCGGCAAATGACCTCAGAACAGAATGTCATATGGACAAACCACAGTCACGTTCCGAACTTATCCCGGTAACTTTCTAAAACTTAAAACAATTCTATGGTGACTAATAAAGCCCTTTGACCAATATCTTCTATCAATACAGAATACAGAAATAAAGTCAGAATCCCCAACGTTGTACTCATACTCATTGCAACCTGTAGTGTGGTGAGTATGAATGAATCAGAGTAGCTAAATTTCAATAATGTTGACTGACTCGTACTCAAAATTTCATAAGTACTTATGAGTAGCGAAAAAACGATTCATTGCTGGTCCCTGATATGTACATCCGACCAATTTACTTTCCATATGCGAACTTAATGCTGGACGTTAAGCAATTTTTTTTTCGAAAATTTCTTATATGCATTGCTTTATTTACATTACGTTTACATTTCCACCAAATGTAAATGTTTTCGATGTCAAGAAATAGCCTAAATAGCTCTCCCCATATCTTCTGCTACCCATATCCTCATTTCATCATGTTGTACTCTATGTATACCAAATTAGCTGACTCGAGCCATACCACAATAGCTGCACCTGTATTCAATGCTGCTATTTATATACTTAAAAAAGTTTAGGAATATATGACGTAATTGATTATATTTTTTGCTAATTTAGTTCTTACCTACCATTTTCATTTCTAAAATAGTCGATCATGCAAAAAATTTAAGTTTTACTGATAACTTCAATAATGAATTCCAAAAGTAAAACAAATCGTTCGTGTCTTAATTCTTTGAGAGCCTCAAACTAAACCATTACAAAATGATACCACATTACCCACACTCATTTTATAACAGAGCAAATTACAAAATGGTATACTCCCTTATATCAGACATCAAAACGAAATATGTGAAAATATTTTTGCGACGACTTCCTCTCAGCAGATTTCTGGCAAAAACATGAGAGTAAATAAAATTGCTACGAAAAGTTTCTCAAAAATCTCTCGTTCGGAGACAACTTTAAACTGTATGTCCCACCACTCACGTATAAATTTAATACAAACAATATAATTGGTGTGAGAACTATGTCGTAATCCTGATTGAAGGGTTGTAATGATCAATTATGTATGTATGTATATATACCAGATATCAGCAATGAGCATTCAAAAAGATGAGTCGATTCGAATCATACTCATAAGTTCTGATACTTATACGCATTCATACTTATTTTAATATCATACTCATACTACTCATATTCAAAGTTTGAAGTACTCACCGTAATCATACTTAACTATACGCATGATGTTGTTGATTCCAACTCTCCTTTATTCATTATTTACAAGAATCACAAAATAAGTATTATTTGCGTACGAACACTACAATACTCACTAGAAGGTTGTGTGTTTACCTTGTGTCTTTGTTTTTTTCTTTCTTTCTCTTTTGTAAATGCAATTCGAATCACTCGAATCATTTATGAGTATTATAAGTATTTTTCTAAATTTATGAATTTGAATGAGTAGGCATATGAATCAAACATATTTCGAATGTTATGAGTTTAACTTCAACGTTGTACTCATACTCATTGCAACCTGTACTTATAAATCAATGCTGTAATGAGTACGAATGAATCAGAGTAGTTGAATTGCAATATTGTTGACTCACTCATACTCGAAATTATGAGTAGCGAAAAAATTATTCATTGCTGATCTCTGATGCATACTCCCTTATAGTTCCTGTTCATAAATTTTAAGAAAGTCACCAACTCCAAAACAGATGGAATCCACTGAGTGAAGGAGAGTTAATTTGGATTTCTGTACGACACCCTCTATCACATTCCATATAACAGCAAATATTCATCACCGAACTGCATCTGAGGAGCAGAATGAGCGCGGAGACTATCTTGCTGAAGGTCGATCTGTAGAACACGTAAAGTATTTCTGAGAGGAAATAAACGATTGCAATCAGTATAGAAGTGCTCGCAAATATTGAGTGGAACCTAACTCGGAATATTCAAAGTATATGTTGAGTTTACTGTAATGTACGGCAGTGAAACTTAAATGGTATCGTACACAATCACGCACAACTACAAGCATTACCCAAGAAGTGCCATTTGTAATGCCTGTAATATTCTAATGCAAAACGTTTAGCAAAATCGATTTCATAAACTTAAACGAACAGGTATAATATTAGAATGCAGTGAACATATTTTTGTTTGTGTTGTTTTTAATCATCCGAAATATTTGATTCCAATTCAAAAAAGACTTGGAATTTGATTTCTCATTGATTAATAAAATTAAAGTGAATGTTGAATGAATTCAGATTGCAAGATTGACTTGACTGACAAAACTATCGGTTTAAATTTGAAGCATTGGTTATTTCGAATTTGGGAATACTTATGTCCTTCTATTCTGTCACTAAATTCAGTATATGATCTCCACGGAACGTAATGAATCAATTTTCGCTTGAGCAACGTTGGAATTTATTTGAAATTTATCTCCAAAACAAAGATAATTGGTCGGAAATTACACGAAAATATCGTACAAAATTTGGTCGCAGAGAAGGACCAACAGTGCGCGGTATACACAAGTTTATTGCTAAAGTTCGTGAAACTAGTTGATTGTTGTTGCGCCTAGTGAGAGCGAGCTCGTATCGTGCGTACACTCGAAAATTTCGAATCTGTCGCTGAGAGTATGCGTGAGAGTCCATCAACATCAATTCGCCAATCATTCTCAAGAATTAAACGTTTCGCGCACCAGTTTACGTCAACTATTGCGAAAAGATCTCAGTATGATGGCCTACAAACTTCAATTGTTTCGATCGAATGATTTACGGTAAAGCCAGCCGCGGCAGCCATATGAATGAAATAGTGTTCCACATCTAACCGGAACAATTGTACTTCACAACAACAAAAGAACAAAAATGTTGCAAAATTTTGAAACCGTTTCTGTTTTATTGTATTTTTAAATTTAAACTTTTAAATGGCCCACCCCTTATTAGGGAGACGTTTTCATTATTTTTTGTTATTTATTTAAAACCCAACCCAATAACAATAAAAAAACAGTTTCTTTATTTCTTCAGAGATCAGAATTATAACGTCTCCACCTGTAATTTAAAATTTTTAAAAATTTTTTTAATTCTTTGTTTTCTTATTTTATAAACGTTCTTCAGTTTTTGTAAATGCAAAAATTTTAAATATAAACAATTTTAGATAAACAATTAGTCGACACTAAGAAAACTTACATTTCAGCACTTCATTTGATAAGTCAAGTTCAAATAGAATGCGAAATCCCGATTTCAATGCTAATTACCCAAATGAATAAACACACTTACATATGCCATTCAAAAATTCATTTTATTGGCAAAAACAAAAACAATAAGGTTTTCAGATAAAATTATTAAATTTTTGGTATATAAAGCGATGAAAAATTAAGAAACTGTATCATTCGCTTCTTGTGTTCATTCCTAAAAGGAACAACATACATACTTACATACATACTTAAAGCATTAGCCAACAATTCATCATTAATTTTAACATGGCATTCAAGGTAAATTGTAGCTAAAGCTGCCAAAAGCTTAATTGTGATCCAAACAATATTAACAATAAAAAGTCTAATTAACGAAGTGTTGAATTGATTGAATTTTCTTTTATATTTTGCAGTTTGTTTTCGCACTTGCTTTCGTTGCCGTAGCCAGTGCTGGTTACGCTCCAGCTACACACGTTTATCACTCAGCTCCTGTCGCTGCTGTCCATGCTGCTGTAAAATCAGAGGAATACGATCCCCATCCACAATACAAATTCAATTATGGAGTTGAAGATAAACTGACTGGGGATTCCAAGAGTCAAGTTGAAGAACGCGATGGCGATGTTGTACGTGGTGAATATTCCTTGATCGATGCTGATGGTTATAAACGCACTGTTCAGTACACTGCTGATGATCATAATGGTTTCAACGCTGTCGTTCACCGTGAACCTTTAGTAAAGACTGTTGCTCCTGGGTCTCACTATGCTGCTCCAGCTGTTGTAAAGACCGTAGCTCCAGTAGCTCACTATTCTGCTCCTACAGTTGTTAAGACTGTGGCTCCAGTTGCTCACTACGCCGCTCCAGTTGCTCATTACTCTGCTCCAGTTGCTCACTACGCCGCTCCCGTTGCTCATTTCTCCGCTCCAGCTGTTGTTAAAACTGTAGCTCCAGTTGCTACCGTTCATCATACTTCTTATGATGCTCCTACTTATGTGAAATCTGCTCCAGTTGCTCACTATGCTGCTCCCACCCACTATGCCACATATGAAGCTCCATCATACAGTTATCATCATTAAATGAATTCATTATTGTCGAATTGTTATTATTGGTTCTGCGATTTATTTATTAAAGAAAAAATAAAGAAAATATTGTAAAAAAAAATATTGTACTATTATTGAAGGAATACTGAATTCAGGACTGAGTTCCTCTTTCGTTTAAAGTCAAAATATGTTAAATTTCGTTCCATAATTAAAATTATACAATCATTTACAATTTCATCAGTGGAATATTTTCCATTATTATACAGTGCATGCCTGATTCTACCCGCCGCTCATGTATAAAATTAACGCACACAACATGAGTGGTGTTGAGAAGCTAGGCCGTAATCCTGACGAAGGGTTGTAATGGCCAATTATGTATGTATGCCTGATTCTAGTAGATAAGCTTAATGTTAAAGACCTTATAAATCCTTAAGTTTATAATGAATATAAAGGGAGTACGTAATATTAAATGTTTCATTATCTGAGTTCTGTGCTGAAGACTTTCAAAAAAAAAAAATAAAAAATAAGTGTGTGTGAGACATCATGAACATTTTTTAATCGTCTGAAAGTCCTAAAAAGTTAGAGGCTTTAAGAGCTGCTGAGACTTGTGGCTTATGCACATACATCTCACACGATTAAGCCATATCTAAATAATCACCACGACCACGACCTCAAATCACTCGAGCAGAATATCCAATATGATTTGAGTTGTTTGGGGCACGTTGCGCGGTCCTGTTAAAACCACATGTCGCGGGTGTTAGGATCATCCAAATCACGCCAAGAAAATATAGTAATTATCCGGCTAACGTGTTCGTCGTTGTCAGTGATGGCTTGGCTAATGTCGTTCGCAAAGAAATATGTTGGAAGACCCGATATATTGAATCAAAAAAACAAAATTTTAAAGTTTTTTCTCTGCTTTATTCCTTCCAGTTTCCCATCACACTTAATGGAGAAGATAAAAAACCAAAATTGAGAATCATTCCTGTATCCGAAACAGTGTTGCAAAATTGAAATTATAAAATTTTTAAAGAAATACATGCATACATAATTGGTCATTACAACCCTTCAATCAGGATTATGACCTAGCTTCTCACACCACTCATGTTGTGTGCGTTAATTTTATGCATGAGTGGCGGGGACCTACAGTTTAAAGTCGACTCCAAACGACAGATTTATGAGAAATTTTTTCATTTCAATTTTAATTACTCTCAAAGTTTTTGCAAGAAGGAGGTCGCCGAAGAAATAATTTCTTCATTTTTAGTTTTATTGGAGATGTCTAACATCGGGTTTGAACCGTGGACTCACATCTAGTAAGCCAGCACACTACCTACTAAACGATTTATTTATTTATATTTAATGCACGGAAAAGAAAAATTAACTATAACACGTATAATTGTTAATCATATACAAAAACAAAATTAACTGATTCGGAACGCAACAAAACGTAAGAGCATCTCTTAGTCAAAATTCGACCTAAAGTATGTAATGGAACTTACGTTCGTTTTTAGCATATGAAGAGCAATGTAAATGCATATAGAAATTATATTACGGTTCGGCAAGCGTTCTCATTTCCTTTCGTATTCTAAAAACATTCGTACGTCCCGTGGACGTTTGGCTGATTGGGACTGAAGGCTAATTCTACCTTTAGCATTACGTCGAACATGTTGCTAATGCATTAATAGTTGAAAAGAGCAAGACATAAAATATTTAATAATAAAAGAGTACTGAAAGCGTCGCGGGGGCTATGTGGTATTTTTGAAATGGAAAAGTACTGATAAAAGTACTAAAGTACTGAATTTTTCACTACTCCAACCACTACAGTTATATGACTAAATACGAAAACTACTCACATACAATTTGAGAGATATGCAATTAAGTCGTGATTACTATGATTACGATTTCATATCCTTAAGATAGAGAACACCAACCACATACATAAATGTGATGATGAAGACCTTGAGATAGTAGATCTGTACATATTACAGCTCCATAGATATAAAAAAAAGAAAATATCGAACATAATGCAAGCATCACAAAGCCGTTAACATAATATCCGATAAGGATACATGAAGCGTAAAAATATTTTGAATGTTTCTTTCGTTATGCACCTGATTTTGTTCACATTGTAACAAAATTAATACAATTCAATTAAAATTGAACAAAAAACCTATGTTAGGTTAGGTTAGGTTAGGTCGGAGAGGTAGCTCTGATATCAAAAAGCTCACTTGAGCACGCATAGCGGCCCGTTGTGATGCCACGGGTGAACGCAGTCCCATTACTAACCAAGTTCCACCAAAATCAGGGAAAAGGAGGAAGTTGGTCAGCGCAAGGTCTGCACAACAGAAGCACGACTACCCCGCACTGGAAAACCAGCCAGAAAGTTTGATGAACGAAGCTATGTCCTTGATGTCAATAGATGATAGCTCCGTTAAGCTAACAAGGAATGGGGAGCCAAATAACCTATATCTACACCTAGCAAGAGACGGGCACTGGCAGAGAAAGTGAACAACAGTCTCCTCTTCCTCAGTGGACCTGCATCCACGGCAAAAGTCGTTGAAAGGGAGCCTCATTCTTTCCGCGTGTCTAACCATGACGCAATGGCCTGTAATTACGGCCACTGTAGTCGAGATGACATCACGACCAAGACCAAGTAATCGGTTGGTACGCCTTCTATCCATCTTGGGCCAGTTTTAACATTCAATATGGGAAAGCGTCGCCTCTCACATCACAAAAACAATTTCAGAGACTTCAAAACAAATTCTTTCTATGACTACGGCGTACTTTGGTACATCACAATTTCTAACATATGTATGTACATAAGAAACTCAACATGCTATCGCTTAAAAGAGAGATGGAAAATATTCGAATAAATACATGAAACAAGTCTTATATCATTCCAATCTTTTGTCACGTAACATTTTGGAAATCCATAGGTAGATTCGCATAACGACAATGATTTGATATGACAATTTATTGTCATTTTGACAATTTTGTGCTATAAAAAGATTTGACGATTTATGTCCTTATTTTTACGATTTAAGGAATTACAAATGTACGTCATTTTAGTACTTTAAACCTAAAAAATTAATATTTTTAAGCTCTAAATAATCTTTTTCATGAAAATTATATGAAACTATGCGGTTTTTTTGAAAAATTGTCAGAAATAAAAATGCGCGATGCAAAAATATTAGTATTACTATCACATTTTTTTCAGCTAATTTAGAGAGAGTATTTTAGCCGAGTTAATCTAATAAAATCATCTTTAGAAGTAATATTGTACACAAAACATACAAATATTTTGTATACAAATATTTAAATTTTAAGGTTATTTTCATACATAGGGCCATTATTACAACTTGCCGTTGAAGTCGGGTTTAGTTAAAGGTAACTTTAGCTAAAGTGAAATTTAAAGTCACCTTTAAATTTTAAGTTGTACTCATATTATAACAATTTTCGTATTTATTGCGCAATAATTAATTAAAACTTTATACGAAATATTGAACTCAATAATGGCGCTTATTGCGATATACGCAATCACGATGCATATCACCGTGTTAGTCATGATTACAATCTAGCATCACCCATGTTGTTTGTGGCATCTTTTTCGACTCGTTGAAGCTTTTTATGGTAATTTTATTTACTCTAATACGGCCCTTATGCGATGCGATTAGTTGTTGAAATTTTTAATTTTTCTTTCCAAAGAATTCCATTAATTAACCTCTTCTGTTGTACCTGAATATAAATGAAATTATTATTTAAAAACATTGTTCAAATGAACTATGTATGTCGGTTAATTAATAGAATTGAATAAAACGAGTGAATAATTATTCTTAGATTTCTAATAATTTTGCTATTAAGCCTTTAATATAGAAATGAAAATAAAATTAATTGTCGAAGGTCATAGTTTCTATTATTTACTAATAAATGAAATGTGTAGGAAATTCTGTAAGGGGAGATTTTTTAACATATAGGGAAAATTCGAATTCCTTTACAACACTGGCTGAGAGGAAGTCGCCTGTTTTAGCTAGGATTTGAACTCACAAGTAAGCTAAAATACCATTGACTAGACTTTGAAGACTTTCTAAAATGATACTGAGATACTCTGAAAGGTAAACAAAAAACCCTGAACCCCAGCCATAGCTTTAACAAAAAAAAAAAAAGAGAAAAAAAAAAAATAAACAATCATTTGCTTTTAGGCATTTAAATGTACAGTACATGTATACAGATAAACAATTATATACGCTGATTACCTTATATGTGTGTCAATTTTTCTTTATTGTGTACGAGCAATAAAAAAAAATTCAATTTAAACTTGTTCACAGGTATTACAGTTATTAAAGAGCAAATCTATCTTTTAATATGTTAATCACTTAGAAAACTGTTTTCATATAAAAGTTGGCCCAAAACGAAAAACCAAATCATTCACTTCTTCAGTCTCTTTCTGAAAAGAACCGCAACAAATTCACTTTAATAACATGGCTTTCAAGGTAATGTAACGTATTTGGTATTGCTACTGTCAACATTAAAAACAATACAACAACAACAACAACATATAAAAGAACTGTCTTTTAGTTTTGAAAGTGTGTTAATTTTTTATTTTACTTTTAATAGTTCGTTTTCGCAATTGCTTTCGTTGCTGTGGCCAGTGCTGGTTACGTTCCAGCTACTCACGTTTATCACTCAGCTCCTGTCGCTGCTGTCCATGCTGCTCCTGTAGCTGTGGCTCAAAAGGTTGTGGTTAAATCAGAGGAATACGATCCCCATCCACAATACAAATTCAATTATGGAGTTGAAGATAAATTGACTGGGGATTCCAAGAGCCAAGTTGAAGAACGTGATGGAGATGTTGTACATGGTGAATATTCTTTGATCGATGCTGATGGTTATAAACGCACTGTTCAGTATACTGCTGATGATCATAATGGCTTTAACGCAGTAGTTCATCGTGAACCTTTAGTAAAGACTGTTGCTCCTGTAGCTCACTATTCTGCTCCTACAGTTGTTAAGACTGTGGCTCCAGTTGCTCACTACGCCGCTCCAGTTGCTCATTACTCTGCTCCAGTTGCTCATTACTCCGCTCCCGTTGCTCATTTCTCCGCCCCAGCTGTTGTTAAAACTGTAGCTCCAGTTGCTGCCGTTCACCATACTTCTTATGATGCTCCTACTTATGTTAAATCTGCTCCAGTTACTCACTATGCCGCACCCACCCACTATGCCACGTATGAAGCTCCATCATACAGTTATCATCATTAAATCATTTTATTAATGCTGAATTGTTATAATCCCGTTTGCGAGTTATTTAGTAAAGAAATAAAGAATATATTGTAAGAATGAATATGTACTTGATTTTTTTGATAAAGATTTCATAGAACGATTAAGAGTTAAATCGTTAGATCTTGGTGGTATCATGATATCAGAATACGCTCAAATTGCTCGTGCAGGATAGCCATGAGCTGGATGATTTTTCGATGAAAATTATTGTCAGTTACTGCAAAGTCTAATTCTAAAATGAATTTTCCCTTAACATACCTATGAATCTTACATCCATTTTATTTCTTTATTCTGTGCACCGCACGAAGCAACAATCAAAAACTTTCGGAATCGAACAAAAATTGTTCCTATTGCTTAAAACGATCTTAACAATATTAGATCTTAACCAATATGGTTACTCAAAAGCTCTCACATTTCTCATGTTTTCTTAGTACAATCAATACTCAGGGATAGCCCCTACTCGTGCTACCCACAGTTTCATAAGTGGAAAAATATGTGATGAGAGATATTGATGGACATTAAAAAAAACAAAATTGCGTAGCTAAAGGATGAATTGCCTTTGTAATCCTTTATGTGATCAAGTGCTCAATTGATTACGAACGACTACATAACAATATAGGACTTTTAGTAACTATTGCCTTAAATTACATCGAGTTGTACATACATTCATACATAAATAATTGGTCATTACAACTCTTCAGTCAGGATTATGGACCTAGTTTCTTATGTTGTTCGTTTTAATTTTATACATAAGACCTACAGTTTAAAATTGACTTCGAACAACAGATTTTTTGAAAAAGTTTACATGACAATTTTATTTACTCTCAGAGTTTTTTTTGCCAGAAATCTGCTGAAAGGAAGTCACCGAAGAAATATTTTTTTTTACATTTTCGTTTTGATATCTGATCTGGGATTTCAACCGTGGCCTTACATCTAATAAGATAACACACTACCTACTAGACTATGGCGACTTCCGAGTTGTGGTGTCGATAAAACCCGCTTTGAACACTTTCGCTCTGCTCAGTAGTAGTCCAATAAAGTCGAAGATGTAATGCGTGGATTAAAAGACTGAAACTCGAAATCCGATTTGTATTGCACTTAATACAGACGCTTAGTGCCTAATCCTGCTAGCGTTATCGAACAATGTCTCAAATAATGACCTCGTCACCGATATCTAAAGTAATAAACTTTTTACTGTAGCTTTGGCTATTATTATCATGAGTTCTTTCCATGGGTACTCCCCAGTAACCGATCTCAGTCTTATATGGTTCACTAATGAACTATTGCGATGCGCCAGTATGATAGTTTGGCGAAAGCATACTTCACATCAATTAATTTTACCCAACTGTCACTCAGCTGGTTGTTATTTCTTGAATGCGAGATGGATGTTTATCTTTTTCATCACTTGAAACGTTTTTTTTTATCCTTTTGCTATTTCTCTTTTAGTATGTTTCGTTGACTGTCAGCTCCTTTACCCTTGACATGACTTCTGCATTCCACGCCTTGTATATCTACGGCCTTTAAATAAATCCGAATGATTTCCAGGGCTAATTCGAACGCTACGATTGGAAGAAATGTTTTTTTCTGTGTTACATACACCACCGCCTTAACATTCGCTTCTTGAATGCAGTTATTGACAGCCTTATACCTGAAACCTATACTCTTGTAGTCTTCACCTAGATAACATGTTAGATAATCGAACTTTCAAAATTAAAAAATGCGAAACATTTGCGATTGGACGATAGTTTCAGGTATGTATATTGGACGAAACATTGGCAATTATGCAGCACAAAAGCTAACTACCGACACGCTATGAAGTATTAAAGAATGGAGATAATGGATCAGAGGACAAAGCAAAGATCCAGTATGCCGAGATCCGTAAGAATACTTTTAACTGCAGGAGGTCGGAGGAATATATAAAGCGTTATTACCGACATTTACAAAGACTGCGTTCACCTGTGGCTTCACAACGGGCCGCTATGCGTGCTCAAGTGAGCTTTTGGTATGAAAGCTACCACACTGACCTAACTTAACCTAATTATTGTATAAAATCTTTATTCCATAATAAATGTGATCGTATTTAATGGACCTACGATTCAATGCAAACAAAACGCTAACAATAGCTGGATAGATTTTCCAAAAACAATATTTATATGATAATATACAGCATTGCTTTTTTATTTCTTTAATAAATAAATTCTAAAAGCAATAATAACAATTCAGCATAAATAAATGTAATTAATGATGATAACTGTATGATGGAGCTTCATATGTGGCATAGTGGGTGGGAGCAGCATAATGAGCAACTGGAGCAGATTTCACATAAGTAGGAGCATCATAAGAAGTATGATGAACGGTAGCAACTGGAGATACAGTTTTAACAAGAGCAGGAGTGGCGTAGTGTCCAACTGGAGCAGAATAGTGTGCAACGGGGGCCACTGTCTTTACGACAGCTGGAGCAGCATAGTGAGATACGGGAGCAACAGTTTTTACTAAAGGTTCACGATGAACTACTGCGTTGAAACCATTATGATCATCAGCAGTATATTGAACAGTGCGTTTATAACCATCAGCATCGATCAAGGAGTATTCACCACGTACAGCATCACCGTCACGTTCTTCAACTTGACTCTTGGAATCTCCAGTCAATTTATCTTCAACTCCATAATTGAATTTGTATTGTGGATGGGGATCGTATTCCTCCGATTTGACGACAACCTTTTGAGCCACAGCTACAGGAGCAGCATGAATAGCACCGTGATAAACTTGATCGGCTGGAACATAGCCAGCACTGGCCACAGCTACGAATGCAATTGCGAAAACAAACTGTGACAAATGAAAGAAATTTTAAATTTAAATTCGATTGATGAAATCTTTCATATATTTTTCTAATTGTTTAAAATACTAATAAGTCTTGAACAGTGGCTTTCAGTATTAAAAATAATAAACAATAATAGATCGCTACTGCTTACCTTGAATGCCATGTTAAAATGAAATTGTTGGCTAATGGTTTAAGTATGTATGTATGTATGTAATTTGTTCCTTTTAGGAATGAACACAAGAAGCGAATGATACAGTTTCTTAATTTTTCATCGCTTTATATACCAAAAATTTAATCATTTTATCTGAAAACATTTTTGTTTTTGGTTTTGCCAATAAAATGAATTTTTGAATGGCATATGAAAACGGTTAACGGTTTTTTTGTTTTGTTTGTTTTCAAACTCATAAAATTTTTTAAAAACTGGATTTCTGTTTTGGAATGGTTGACCTCACAAATGAAAAACTAAAATATTGAAATGAAACAATTTTTGTCTGAAATGAAATATTTGTCACTTGTAAAGAAATTAAATTATGTATATGAGCAGGTATCATACTTGAATCTGGAAAGTTCAGAAAGGTTTCCTCCATTTAGAAATTTTGGATACTTACTCTAATCTTTGCAAGCATAAAATGTTATGATTTAAGTGTTATCAGAGTAAAGATTTGGATTTGTTCATCTAAAGTATAAATGGAAGACCGAAAATTTTTTCACAGATTTGAACAAAGCAAATAATAACTGTAATAATAGGAATGATAACGACAATAGCTGTAATAATATACAATACAAACCATAAGTTATATTGCACATTAAGTACCTGAATGGATTATTGATTTACGATCATATTGCATGAATGATTGAAGTTACTCGCCAAAGCACTGATTGGAACTTATCAGTGCGACTTCAGACCTGGCAAGTCCACCATCGACCAGATCTTCACCTTACGCCATGAAAAACAGATCGACACACACCAGAGATCAGCAATGAGCATTCAAAAAGATGAGTAGATTGGAATAATACTCATAATTTCTGATACTTATATGCATTTATTCGAATCACTGGAATCATTTATGAGTATTAAAAGTATTTTTCTAAATTTATAAATCTGACTGAGTAGGCTTATGAATCAAACATATTTCGAATGTTATGAGTTTGATGTCAACGTTGTACTCATACTCATTGCAACCTGTACTTATAAATCAATGACGTAGTGAGTACGAATCAATCAGAGTAGTTGAATATCAATACTGTTGATTCACTCATGAGCAAAATTTCATGAATACGTATGAGTAGCGAAAAAACGATTCATTGCTGATCTCTAACACACACCATATTTTTGTCGACTACAAGGCTGCCAACGTTAAGAAACCGTGTTCTAGACGCAAAGTCTATGCAGATTGACGTTGAGGCAAGGTAGGAATGGAGCTCTCCGAACTTTTTGATACCGTGCGAGTTTTCAGACAAGGCGATCTCTTATCATGTGACCACCTCAACTACCTCATGAAGTGGCAGAATGTCACTATTTTACACTAAAGTGTCCAGTTGCTTGCGTACGCTGACATCATTGTCGTCATAAGCCGTACCAAGCGAGATTTTGTTTTTTTATTTTATTTTTATTTATTTATTACAATTGACATAGCACAACAAGATATCAATCTTATAAGTGACAGTTCTATGTTCAGAATTAATAAGATATAAAATATATAAAAAATTAACATTAATAAAAAAAAAAAAAAAAATACGACAGTCTATCAAGATGGGTATTTTCAGTCAATGAAAGCAAAACGAAGTATATGTTGTCGACAAGTAGCGACATGCGGCGTATTGGATCGCAGAGAACGACCCATAATTGTACTTTTGATGTTGTCAATGTATTTATTTATCTTGGCTGCGCCATTGCCAGCAGGAATGATGTCAGTCTGGAGATCAAGCGTAGGATCAGTATTCTACTATGGTCTCAATAGGCAATCGAGTAGCAGAGACCTGTGTCGTACGGCGAAACTTATACCCAACAACTAGCTCAACCTTTCCGTGCTTCTTTATGGCGCAGAAACAAGTACATAATTAAGCACATGCATTAACAATTTATACATCGTCCGTTTATATCTAAGTTTTTTGATGTAGAATATCATAATTTTTTTAAGTTCCAAGTAGAGTTTTAATTAATTCTACAATTTGTTGTAGTTCAAGAGAACAACTAACTTATTGGATGGAAAGAAATAAAAATTGCGCAGCTAAAGGAAGGTTAAAAAGAGGTCCATGATAGTCTTAGCGGAGTTATCGAAACATAGCCTATCAGATATTGAAGCCTAACTGGGCACAATGTATCGCAACCGAAGTAGAAGCAACGGAGAAGCAGTAGAAAAAGTTTGCACTTTTCAAACGGATAGCCTGACATTTTACTGTTAAAGAGGCCGAGAATCGATATGTTGTTTTTAATGGACTACCTTAGATATTGTAAATTATACATTAAAGTGATGTAAAGTGCATAAGGAAATATGTGATACGTGTGAAAATATAGTACTACTACCGTAGATTATCGGTATTGGGTAGAATGAACTGCAGTCTTATATTGCTCGCTAATAAAGTATTGCGATATTGCTCCAGTACTATATATTATGGTAAAAACGTGATATCAGCAAAAAATCCGCTGAAACAGAAACCTGAAGCAATTATTAAAAACCTGCAGAAGGACATAGCTGAGCAAACATTCTCGGAATACTAAGGGAAAACGAAATCAGAGATAAGTTAAGACAAGTAGGAAAACAAAAACAGAGTTAGGGACTCGATTGAAATACGTAGTTGCACTGCAAGTATCACTTTGAATATTAGAGACTTAGACTAGCTGATAACCATCGAAGAACTAGGTCCAGACGAATTGTGGCAATATCATTAAACGATGCCGAGGAACTTTTAGCGGTCGAGGGTTTCAAAATTGGATGCTATAGAGTGAGAGTAAGGCGACATAAAATGATCAGGAAATTTATCAGTTGTTATTTAACACCATATGATCAATTCAAGTGATTAAATTAAAAAAAAAACTAAATTAATTATCATTGAGGACTCAGCTAGAGAAATTGATGATCCTTGGCCCATTACCGTTGGTCTTTAATGCTAATGCCGCAGAATAATAGACATGGAAAAGACTGGACCTTAGAGTGGTAAAACCACAGTAAAACCACCTTTAGACGGCATTGATATAACACTAGTATCAGGGTCAATAGCATCAAGTCCGGTAAACTAGAAAGTAATGGAAGAATTTATTGGAAGTGATCATGAATAAACACAGACAGTCAAATTGCAAGCACAATTTAGAAAGGAACAAGTGAAATGTGTCGAAACTAAACTTTTGGATACTTATCGCGAATCTTGGCAGGCAATCTGAAATATTAACCAGTTCTTTAGTAACTTTTGAACAAAGCACACGTATATTCTCTCTCTCAGTTTGATTATTAATATAAACTTGGACCCTTGGTACACTTGGTAATTATTGGACCCCTTTACAAGCCGTTGATAATGATGGCGATGATATGGACTCAGATGATGGGGAGAAAGCGGTTGAAAAAGTTGTTAAGGTTCATATACCTCCAATAAAAGTCTTAGCACAAACTGGAGACATTATTCATAAGCTGCTATCAGCTAAAGGTATTGTCAATTACCGTCTTAAACGAATGTCTATTGGAACTAAAATATTTTGTGAAACACTGGCATCATACGGTATGGTAAAAACTATTTTGAGTGTAAACAACTGTCAATATTTTACCCACGATCAAAAAAGTGAACGTGTATTTAAGGTGGTTTTGTTTGGTTTAGAAAATAAAACTGAACACGAATTAAAAGTTGAGTTGACCTTGAGAAATTTGAAGGTTACTTGTGTCAAGAGAGTAGACAAATCGTATGATAATTTTACAGAAACAATTTACATTGTTTCATTCGAGAATGGCTCTATTAAATTAAATGATCTCAAGAGAGATCATAAATGCATTTTTCGTACAATCGTAAGATGGGAGTACAAAAGAAAAGGCAAAAACAGAGTTGTTCAATGTCATAAATGTCAAATGTTGGGACATGGTGAAAAAGGTTGTTTTGTTGGCGTAAGATGTGCTCGCTGCGCTGGAAAGCACAAAACAGATGATTGCAACGTAAACGTTACAAAATGTGCCAACTGCAATGGAAATCATTACTCTTATGATCGGTCTTGTCCAAATAGAGAGCTATACTTAAACATTAGGAGCAAGTTTACGAGTAAAAAGTTGAGTAATCGAAATATTCCTCGCTCTTATAACAATAAACAGTTTGCATATAATGAAGCTCAATTTCCTCTTTTGCCTAACCAGAATAGACATGTTCAACTAGCAAACCACTCACCTAGTGCGACACAATTTTCTCCAAACAATAGGAATAACTCAACTAATGTGGCTAATAACTCTCCTATAAATAGGACTTACTCATTTCACGCATCTCAAAATTTGCATAACAATAAAAACAATGACAATGATTTGTTTACAATGTCAGAATTAACTCAACTCTCGATGGAAATGATTACAAAATTAAGAGATTGTACAAATAAAGAGCAACAATTTAATGTAATGGCAGAATTAACCATTAAGTATTTATATTCCAATTTTAAATAGTGAATACGCAAGTTAAAATAATGTATTGGAACGCAAGAAGTATCTGCGGTAAAATAATTGAGGTTTTTAATTCACAAAAATATTGATATTTGTTTGGTAAACGAAACCTGGTTGAATGAAAGAATAAGGTTTTCTCATCCAATGTTTAATGTTCTGCGTGTAGACCGACCAAATAGGCAAGGTGGGGGAGTAGCAATTGTGATAAAAAAGAAAATTAAATATCAACAGTTAGAGCCTATGAAGACTAAAGTTATAGAAAATATAGGAATCAGTATTGACTTCGACCAAATTTCTCTCAAACTATTTTGTGTTTACTTTCCTGTTAGTGGAAGAACTTCTGATTTACTGCCGCTTTACAGAAGAGATATTCGAAAATTACTCAGTATTAGAGGAAAGTATATTTTTTGTGGTGATCTTAGCAGTAAACACCGAAACTGGGGATGTTCAAGAGCGAACGTGTACGGTAATCTACTTAACGATTTAACTGTGCATATTCCGTTTACCATCATGTATCCAAATGATCCTACTCATATTCCAACTTCTTCTAGAGCGAGACCGTCTACTATTGATATTATTCTCACTAATATTCCAAATTATATATCCCAACCAAATGTGCTAGATGCACTTTCCTCAGATCATTTCCCTGTACTGTTCTCATTAAACGCTTCTTACCGAGAACAAGAAAATATAAAATATAATTATAACAAAACAAACTGGAGAAGATATTCAGAAATTATTGATTCAGTACTAGCTAACACTAGTACTGAAGTGAATGAAATAAATAATGTGTCGGAAATTGATCGTAATGTGCAAACATTTTCTGATGCTATTGTTAGATCTGTAGAGACTTGTACGCCCATTCATCGTCAAACTGATTTCAACTTTATTAAACTACCTCATGAAATTATTGACCTTATAAGGGTGAGAAATTACTTTAGACGACAATGGCAAAGGTATAGATATATGTCAGACCTCCAAGAATACAGGTATTACGATAAGGTTGTGAAATCCTCAATTTGGAGATATAGAAACAAAAAATGGAATGACACATTAAGCAGGTTAGACAATCGCTCCAAGCCTTTCTGGAATATAGCAAAAATTTTAAGAAAGAAAGTATCTAATATCCCTGCCTTAAAGAATGGAAACCATAATTTAACTACAGACCTTGAAAAAGCTAATGCTTTTGGGGAGACCTTTTGCCAAAATCATCACATATCTGATAGTTTAGGTTGTCAAAATCTTGTTCAGGTTGTACATGATACCTTAAACTATAATAATTCAGTTCCTCACTTGACTCCAGAATCAGAAATGATTTCTGAAAATGTTGTTAAAGGTATTTTAAAAACTCTTAAACCCAGAAAATCTTGTGGTATTGATAACATTAGAAATGAATTTCTTAAAAATCTTCCTGATTCTGGAGTTAAGCACTTAACTTTTATATTTAATTCCTGCCTTAAGTTTCAATATTTCCCTACGGCCTGGCGCACCGCAAGGGTTGTGCCAATATTAAAGCCAGGTAAACCTAATAATGAGACTCGAAGCTATCGTCCGATAAGCCTTCTAAGCGGAATTGGAAAGTTATTTGAAAAAATTATTAAGGAAAAATTAAGCATTGTCATGGAGGATAGAAATATTATACCTCAAGAACAATTTGGCTTTCGCCCCTCTCACAACACAACCCAGCAAATCAAACGCATTACAACTTTTGTAAAACAGGAATTTAGAAACCGAAAGTCAATAGCTACGGTTTTATTAGATGTCGAAAAAGCTTTTGACACAGTGTGGCATCAAGGTCTTCTTTATAAACTAATAACATTTGGGTTTCCAGGATATCTTATTAATATTGTAAAAAGTTTTCTGACAAACAGGCGATTCGTTATTTATGTAAACTCTACTTCTTCTGAAGTTTATAATATTGATTCAGGAGTACCACAGGGTTCTGTGTTAGGGCCACTGTTATATATTCTTTACTGTGCTGATGTTCCCAAAATTAATGTTTGCAATTATGCCTTTTATGCGGATGATACCGCAATATATTCTTCTGGAGTTTCGCCACAGGATATAATGGATAACATGCAGATTGCTCTAAATGTGCTATTTGACTAGTTTGTTAAATGGAAAATCAAAATAAATGCGGAAAAATCACAGGCAATCTTTTTCAATCATTCAAATATTATTATGAACGGTACAGAAATTCCATGGTCTAATAATGTTAGATATTTAGGAGTTGTTCTGGACCGAACCTTAACTTTTAATAAGCACACTGCTCACATAATTACCAAGTTTAACTTGGCTATTAAAATGTTATATCCTTTAATCAACTATCAGATCAGAACTAATGCAACAAAATTACTATCGTTAAAACAGTATTTCAGGCAATTGCCTTATATGCTTGCCCCGTCTGGGGATTCTGTGCTAAAACACACATAAATAAAATTCAAATATGTCAGAACAAATTACTAAAAATGGTGATGAGATTACCTTGGCATTATTCTACAAGAAGATTGCATAATTTATGCAATGTAGAATATATTTTAAATCGTATTCATTTTATAACAAACAAATTTCAAGCTCGTTGTAATAATTCTGGTAATATTTACATCTCGAACCTATATACATAGGTCCGAAATGTAATATATCCGTCTTTTCTTTAAAGTATAAATATTACTTTATACCTTTTTGTATACTCTTATGAAGGTTTTTTATAACATACAGTAGCGAGCATAAAAAATGCAACGCTAAGCAGATTGATCTTTATGTGCGCCTCTTTCAAAAAAATAAGTATGGAATTTAAAAACTTTTTTTTTATTTTTATGTTCCACAAACTTAGTTAACAAATGCAGGTTACAATATCAAAATTTTTCCATCCACTTATTTTTATTTTAACATTTAAGAAACAAAGAGCCAAATTTCAGCGAGCAAAAAAAATGCAACGCTATGTTATTCATAACTTTATTTAAATTAAATGTAAATTCTTACAAAATGTTGGTTAAAAATATACCTAAAACTAATACTTGGTTGCGTAGCCTTTATTTTCTATTACCGCTTGCACTCTGGAGGGCATAGAATCCACTAGGGGCACGATGGTGTGTAGGGGTATTTTTTCCCATTCTGACTTCAAAATTTTTTCTAATTCCGCCAAATTTGAAGGATTTTTCTTCTTAGCTTCCAGATCTAAAGTCTCCCATAGGTTTTCTAAGGGGAGATGGTGACGGCTAATCCAAAATTTTCACATCATGGTCGCTTAGGTAGTTACGAACCAAGCGACTAGAGTGCTTCAGGTCATTGTCTTGTTGGAATATGCTGTTTGGTGGCATTTTTTCCAGAAGATGTGGGGGCATATTTTCTTCTAGGATCTCACAGTATTTAGTGACATTCAAAATACCATCGATTTTCACCAACGGATCAACTCAGTCATGAGAAAACGAACCTACCAATAAATTCAATAAAATAAAGAATTTCAGTGAAAAACAAAAGTAACTTACCCCACACCATTAGCCATGTTTTACTGTTGGTAGCTGCTATCTGGAAGAGTATCTCTGCTCAGGCGGTCTTCTAATATATTTTATCCCATCAGATCCAGAAAGATTAAATTTACATTCACTACCGAAATTCTTTATTTTATGGCATTTATTGGTAGGTTCGTTTTCTCATGACTGAGTTGATCCGTTGGTGAAAATCGATGGTATCTTGAATGTCACTAAATACTGTGAGATCCTAGAAGAAAATATGCCCCCACATCTTCTGGAAAAAATGCCACCAAACAGCATATTCCAACAAGACAATGACCTGAAGCACTCTAGTCGCTTGGTTCGTAACTACCTAAGCGACCATGATGTGAAAATTTTGGATTAGCCGTCACCATCTCCCCTTAGAAAACCTATGGGAGACTTTAGATCTGGAAGCTAAGAAGAAAAATCCTTAAAATTTGGCGGAATTAGAAAAAATTTTGAAGTCAGAATGGGAAAAAATACCCCTACACACCATCGTGCCCCTAGTGGATTCTATGCCCTCCAGAGTGCAAGCGGTAATAGAAAATAAAGGCTACGCAACCAAGTATTATTTTTAAGTATATTTTTAACCAACATTTTGTAAGAATTTACATTTAATTTAAATAAACTTATGAATAACATAGCGTTGCATTTTTTTTGCTCGCTGAAATTTGGCACTTTTTTTCTTAAATGTTAAAATAAAAATAAGTGGATAGAAAAATTTTGATATTGTAACCTGCATTTGTTAACTAAGTTTTTGGAGCATCAAAATAAAAAAAAAGTTTTTAATTTCCGTACTTTTTTTTTCGAAAGAGGCGCACATAAAGATTAATTGGCTTAGCGTTGCATTTTTTATGCTCGCTACTGTATTTTCCTTTCCCATGCGTCTTACATTATTTTAATAATTGCGTCTTAAATTAAGTATATAGTTGTAAGTTATAGATGTAAGGTAAAAATTGCCATATCTCTTTATATGCTACTTTAAGTTATTTTATACAACTGATTTATAAAAAATAAATAAAAATACAACAACAAAAATATTAACGGAAAAATAACAAGCCACCGGAACTTCTGGCAACAACCAACTCTTACATGGGAAGACGCAGAAATAACAACAGCCTGCCGGATAAAATGGAAATGCTTTTTGGAATAAATTTTAAAATTTCGACGTATCTTAATATTATCAGAAGTTACCTGAGCGATCGTTACCACTCTATCGTACAATAGGCAGATTAAAATGAGGAGATATAACGTCAGGGGTTGCTCAGAGGTCTATACTTAGACTAGACCTGTGGAAGGTTACATACAATTAAATTCTCAGATTGGATATGCCTGATAACTGTCATATTGTGGGCTATGTGGATGATATAGCTGAGACTACTGTTAGAAACATGAATAATGCAAAAAGGAAATGGAATACAGTAATGAATCACATCGAAACATCGTTGAATCACATGGCTTGAGTCTCGTTACAGAGAAAACGGAGCTCAAAACATATTCCTCTGGAAATAGGGGTCATAAACCAACAAACTTGGCGCAAGGGTGGCAAAGTTTATGACACCCGTTGGAAAGGCGTGCTCGGGGCCAAAAAAATATCCATGCCCCATCTTTTCGCAGTTCCGCTTTGAGTTTAGTGTAATAGTGTTTAAATTTTTTATACAACGTTGGCGCCGTAACTATTGAGACAGAAGTAGTTAAAAGTGGCGAATTTCACAGAGTATATCCTGAGAACGAAGAAAACTGATCTGGACAGACAGATACTGCAAACGGTCTGAACGCAGGCTACTGATGAACATCTATTGAATACCCTGATGACATTCGATGATCCGAAGGGATCATCATACCACGACAAAAAAGTGATAAAAATGTGCTTCCCGCCATTAATTTTACAGCAACTGTCACTCAACTGTTTCCTATTTCTTAATGGTGAGATGGTTTTCATTTTCGTGAGTTAGATATTTATTTTTGCCCTTTTGCTCTTTCTCTTTTAGTATTTCCTGATTCGTTGTGATCATTTATGGTCTCTTTTATGTCATTGATCGAATCTTTTACCCCTGCCATGACTTCTGTATTTTACATCTTGTATACATGCGGCCTTTAAATAACTCCGTCAGATTTCTAGGGCGAAGGTTGGTTTTTGTGCCACACACTTCGCCTACTTAGGATTCGCTTCTTGGACGGTAGTTTCAGGTATATTAGATATCACTTTGGCAACTTTACAACACGGAAGTAAACTACCGACATGCTATGAAATATTAAAGAATGGAGATAATGGATCAGAGAACAAAGCAAAGATCTAGTAAGCCGACATCTGTAAGAATGCTTTTAACTGTACGAGGTCGGAGGAATATAAAAGGCGTTATTACCGACATATACAAAGACTGCGTTCATCTGTGTCGCCACAACGGGCCGCTATGCGTGCTCAAGTGAGCTTTTGGTATGAAAGCTACCACACTGATCTAACTTAACCCAATTATTGTATAAAATCTTTATTCCATAATGAATGTGATCGTATTTAATGGACCTGCGATTCAATGGAAACAAAACGCTAACAATAGCTGGATAGATTTTCCAAAAACAATATTTATATGATAATATACAGAATTTCGTTTTATTTCTTTAATAAATAAATTGTAGAAGCAATAATAACAATTCAGCATTAATAAAATTATTTAATGATGATAACTGTATGATGGAGCTTCATATGTGGCATAGTGGGTGGGAGCAGCATAATGAGCAACTGGAGCAGATTTCACATAAGTAGGAGCATCATAAGAAGTATGATGAACGGTAGCAACTGGAGCTACAGTTTTAACAACAGCAGGAGCGGCGTAGTGTGCAACTGGAGCCAAAGTGTTAACAACTGTAGGAGCAGAATAGTGTGCAACGGGGGCTACTGTCTTTACGACAGCTGGAGCAGCATAGTGAGATACGGGAGCAACAGTTTTTACTAAAGGTTCACGATGAACTACAGCGTTAAAGCCATTATGATCATCAGCAGTATATTGTACAGTGCGTTTATAACCATCAGCATCGATCAAGGAGTATTCGCCACGAACAGCATCACCATCACGTTCTTCAACTTGACTCTTGGAATCTCCGGTCACTTTATCTTCAACTCCATAATTGAATTTGTATTGTGGATGGGGATCGTATTCCTCCGATTTAACAACAACTTTTTGAGCTACGGCTACAGGAGCAGCATGAATAGCACCGTGATAAACTTGATCGGCTGGAACATAGCCAGCGCTGGCCACAGCTACGAAAGCAATTGCGAAAACAAACTGTGACAAATGAAAGAAATTTTTAAATTTAATTTTAATTGATGAAATCTTTCATATATTTTTGTAATTGTTTAAAACACTAATAAGTCTTGAACAGTGGCTTTCAGTATTAAAAATAATAAACAATAATAGATCGCTACTGCTTACCTTGAATGCCATGTTAAAATGAAATTGTTGACTAATGGTTTAAGTATGTATGTATGTATGTAATTTGTTCCTTTTAGGAATGAATACAAGAGACGAATGATACAGTTTCTTAATTTTTCATCGCTTTATATACCAAAAATTTAATAATTTTATCTGAAAACCTTTTTGTTTTTGCCAATAAAATGGCATATGGAATGGCATATGTAAGTGTGTTTATGCGTTAACGGTTTTTTGTTTGTGTGTTTTCGAAATCATAAAATTTTTTAAAAACTGGATTTCTTTTTTTGAAAAGTTGACCTTACAAATGAAAAACTAAAATATATTGAAATGATTTTTTTTTGCCTCAAATGAAATATTTGTCATATAATGATTTAAATGTTATCAGAATAAAGATTATGATGTGTTCATCTAACATATAGACGAAAGACAAAACATTTTTCCACAGATTTTAATAAATTGCTGACAACACATACATAATTGGCCATTACAACCGTTCAGTCAGGATTACGGCCTAGCTTCTTACACCACTCATGTTGTGTGCCTTAATTTTATACTTGAGTGGCAGGACCTACAGACGATTTTTGAGAAACTTTTGATGGCAATTTTATTTACTCTCAGAGTTTTTGCCAGAAATCTTCTGAGAGGAAGTCGCCGAAGAAATATTTTTTCATATTTTGTTTTGATGTCTGGCCTGGAACTCGAACCCGAACTTTACGTCTAATAAGCGAACTTAAAGGATTTCAGGACGAAAGTTGGTTTCAAAAAATCGGCAAAAACAATAGTATCAAATGAGAAACCAAAAATAACAATAATAAAATTAAAATGCAAGTCGGGGATAATACCGAAAACCGACCATCAACCAGAGCTGAATTGCCTAACATCCCTCTCAATAGAAGCCTAACAGACATTCACCAAATGCATGGGGCAGGTTCTTCTCAGTCTTAACTGCTAGACATACCGTTCAAACTCTTAAACTGTATGGACACCAGATTTGAAAAATTTACGAAGCAAATTTAATGAATTTAAAGAGAAGTTAATTAGTGATTTGCGCGAAAAATACAGTATAAATGAAAACAAATTGTCAAACATTACTGAAAGAATAACCATTCTTGAGAACAAAGCTGTAGAAGTTGATAAGATGCGCTAGGAAATAAGTCACCTCAAAATAAAATTAAGGCAACAGGAGAATTACCCGGTTTCATCTGAGGTTAAAGTCAATGAAATCCTGTACACCCAGAACGAAAACCTACAGAAAATATTCCATAAAATATGTAACACCATAAATACACCTGTACCGAGCATTCAGTAAGGAGAACTCCAAAGATGCTATTACTGTGAAATTGTGGTCTGCATATGATAGGAACTTTTTCTTAAAATCCATGGCAAATTAAAGGAACCTACACAATGTTTTTGTCTTCCGCCTTAGAAATATTGGTCTGCCTCAGACGAAAAGTTCTATGTTAACGAGAACTTAACTCACATCCTTCCCATTCCCAAAACTAACAATGAGTTCAGGCCAATTGCTATCCTTCCTTTTTTATCCAAGGTAATGGAAAACATTATTGCCAGACAAATCAATAATTATCTGGAGAGTCACAATTACTTAACAGTTATTCAATCGGGATCCATTAAAGGTAGGAGTTGTACTACCGCTCTATTAAATGTAGTTGAAGATCTTATGTTGAAGGCTCGATGAAAATATTGTAGCGTTTTCAGTTCTGCTTGATCGCTCGAAGGCTTTTGATACAGTCGATCACACGGTTCCATTGAAAAAGCCCCAGAACTTTTTTTCTAATTCTGCTTGTAATCTAATTTATTCTGATTTGATAGATTTCAAAAAGTTCATTTAAATAGCAATATTTCAGATCCATTTAATATTAGTAGAGATGTTCCCCAGGGGTCAATACTTGGGCCTTTGCGGTTTTGTATGTATATTAGAGCGACTCACCAGAAAAAGTGCTCGATGTACCCTCCTAAAAACGAACTTTGGACTTTTTAAGATGACATTTAAAATATTTCGGCTCCAGCTTTGACCTCTCGTGAGCTGGATCATTTCGAAAAAGGGTCTTTTTCCATGTTTTGTCAATTTGAGAATCTATTTCCTTACCAACATATACAATATTGGTGTCATAAGAAAGATTTTTTAAGGCGCGTCCAACTGTATATACAATTTGTCCTTTTTTTAAGGATATTCTGTTAAAAAGAACGGTTTTTGTTGGTTAGGAAACAAATTCTCAAATTAACAAAACATACAAAAATAGACCCTTTTTCAAAATGATCCAGGCCACGAGATGTCAAAGCTAGAGCCGAAATATTTTAGATGTCATCTTAAAAAAATCCAAGGTTCATTTTGAGGGGGTACATCGAGTACGAATTTTGCTTCCATACAACTTGAGTCGCTCTAATGTATATAAATGATCTACCGGATCTTTTTGTTAACTGTAATGTTCATGTGTATGCTGATGGTGTGCAGTTTTACGAGTATTTAGTTAAGGAGAATATTAATTCTTGTTTAGATTACATTCATCGATTCCATAAGGTCGAAGTTCATCAGCTCGTAAGTAATTAAAAATAATTCGCAATTATATTGTAATTAATTAATAAGTTGATAAAAACTATTACGTACACACACACGTGTTTGAGAGAAATCAGACAGTTAATCAAGGGAATGCGAAATAGTTTAAATGCGTAGAAAAAGAGGTTTAACTCAAGGTTAAATTCTTGACCCTCTGTTTTATACAAGGTATTCCAATTTCCTACCTTTTGATTGACATTAACAATTGCATATTAAAACTAAACCACAACCTTGACAATATTCCTATAAGGGGTACAGCTAATAGTATTTATTTAAATGAAAAAAAAAACAAACAAAAAACGATCATAATTGGAAAAATTAAATTCTTGGCAAATCACACAATGTGCCAAATTGCTTTTATTTTTACAGTCAAATTTAACAAACAAAATATTTTGTCTTTTGTGTTTATTGAAATCTTTATATACATATGTATGTACATATACAATAAACACATACATATATATATGTATGGTACATAAGTATGTATATAATTGGTTTAATCGTTATGGTATTATATAATCAGCACTATGAATGTGAACAATAAATCAATAATCAATAGATCAATAAAAACTGATCAATATTTATTTATTAAATACAAACATTACAAACAAAAATTTTTATATTTATAAAAATTTATTTATATTTTAGGCAGCGTTGCCAGTAATTTTTGTAAGCCTTTTTTACATTTTTTGCTACAAAACCAAAATCGGTGCCTCTACTACTCTCACGGTTGGTGTTTGCTACCAGAGATCAGCAATAGCTCGTTTTTTCGCTACTCATAAATACTCATGAATTTTCGAGTATAGGTGACTTAACAGAATTGAAATTCAATATAATATAAGAGCCCAATAGCCGCTATTACAACTTGGTTTGTTATTTTACAAGACTAAGATATGGTTGAAAGGAACACCATTGATGAGTATCCATTGATCGGTAAATGGCCATTATCTCGGCCTTAAAAAGCTACAGTGAACCGACAGTCGAAGAGAAATTTTCAGGTCGAGTTTGCCTGAAAAAACAACGCTACTAAACATATTATCGAGTCTGAAGCCATCAGCGTATACATCCATCTATACATCTATTCAGGGGAGATGGATGATACTCTGAATTAGAAAATGAAAACTCCTGTCCAACTTCCAAAATAGAGGAATGCCCAAAAGAAATGATGTGCCAGCAAGACAAGGAATTGAGTCTAGAGCTTGGCTGCTTGCTTAGCAGTTAAGCATTGTAAACAAGTATTTTGTAGGAGTGACACGTAGAGTACTGGTGATATGAATAGCTGCAGATCTTGTGACTCTATCAAGAAGTCTGATATTATATTGCCTGTTTAGAGCAGTCCATCAGAAAGCAACTTCATATATGAGGTTGGATTCGACTGCAGAATAGAACCAACGCGTGATTTTGTGGAAGACACCCCATCTGGACACAACTGCTCTACTGCAGCAGTAAGCAATGCTGACATCTTTGCGTGTAATATCATCCACATTGGCCTTCCAGTTGAGTTCGGAGCCAAGGATCAGGCCTAGATAATTAACTTCAGGACTCGACGTGAGTCTGGTTCCGCTTATACTAGGAAGGGTGAAGATGGGAACTTTGCATATTCTAGTGAAAAGAATTATAATATTAACCAACAAGAACCTATTTAATATTTTTGGATCAGATGGCAGCTGATTTCTGTGATGAAGCGAAAACACCACGTTGCAGTTGAAGAACTTAAAAAGAACTGTCAAACATGGAGGTGGCTTAGTGGCGTATCGGATTGCAATGGTCAACGTGGGTGTCTCAAATCTTCTGTTTGGGGAAGTAATGAGGGACAAATTTTATTATCTAAATGTTTTAAAAGATCATTGTAGAAAGAGTACTTTAAATTTCGATTCTTTCACAATGACAATGATGACAATTACGTATCACAATACAATGATGTAAAAGTAACGTCTCATCACCTAGAAAAGAGATTCAAACTCCATAAATATTTTATGGGCTATTTGGGAAAAATTTCAGCACACAATAATTAACAAGCAAATACCCTAAGGTATCATTGTTGTAGAAATCAAGAATATTGGAACATTCATCATACAAAAGTTGGCCTTTTCTATGAAAACCCGTTTAGAAAAAGTTTTTGTCGTCCATGAACTTCAAATCCATTGTTAAAAAGAAATTTTCAATAAATAAATTTAAATGTTTTTTGCTGTACGGAGAGTGTTTATTGCTGTAAGTGGTTTTTAAAATATTGTTTGAATTGTACAGAGACTTATTTAAGCCAGTGTATAGGGCTAGTTCAAACATAAACTTAACTTTAAAATCACAGGTAGGATGATATACCCTTTGATTTAACGATCACTTTTACTTTATTGTGTACTTTTAATACATACATAATTGGCCATTATAACCCTTCAGTCATTATTACGGCCTAGCTTCTCAACACCACTCATGTTGTGTGTCTTTATTTTATACTTGAGTGGCAGGACCTACAGTTTAAAGTCGACTCCTAACGACAGATATTTTGAGAAGCTTTTCATGGCAATTTTTACTCTCAGAGTTTTTGCCAGAAATTTGCTGAGAGGAAGTCGCCGAAGAAATATATTCATATTTTCTGATGTCTGATCTGGGATTCGAACTCGGGCCTTTCGTCTAATAAGCCAACACACTACCTACTAGACCACGGTGACTTTTACTTTTAATAATGAAAAATAAATTATCTGACTATAGTTGTAATGGCCCTAAGTCTAGTAACGTAATAAATTTCGTACAAAATACCAAAAACTGAATCACCCGGGAACAATGCCTTTATTTTCTAAAGCTCTTTTGTGAATCGGAATCAACGCTCAGAATTGTTTCACTACGCTAGGTTTTCGAGATATCCTAATCATTTAAAAATTAGCACATATGATGGTTAGCACATATTCATTGGTTGATAAATAATTTCATATAATCGGTCTACAAATTAATCGAATCCAAAAGTTTTCAATGTACTCATACTCCAAGCAAAATAATTCATTCGAAAATAGAATATTCTTACAATATATTCTTTATTTCGTTACTAAAAATCATAAAACTCGCTAGACGGATAATAACAATTCGGCATTAATAAAATTATTTAATGATGATAACTGTATGATGGAGCTTCATATGTGGCATAGTGGGTGGGAGCGGCATAATGAGCATCTGGAGCAGATTTCACATAAGTAGGAGCATCATAAGAAGTATGATGAACGGTAGCAACTGGAGCAGAGTAATGAGCAACTGGAGCCACAGTCTTAACAACTGTAGGAGCAGAATAGTGAGCTACAGGAGCTACTGTCTTTACAACAGTAGGAGCAGCATAGTGGGTTACAGGAGCAACAGCCTTTACTAAAGGTTCACGGTGAACGACAGCGTTGAATCCATTATGATCATCAGCAGTGTACTGAACAGTGCGTTTATAACCATCAGCATCGATCAAAGAATATTCACCATGTACAACATCACCATCACGTTCTTCAACTTGACTCTTGGAATCCCCAGTAACTTTATCTTCAACTCCATAATTGAATTTGTATTGTGGATGTGGATCGTATTCCTCTGATTTGACAACAACCTTTTGAGCCACAGCTACAGGAGCAGCATGGATTTCAGCGGCTGGAGCTGAGTGATAAACGTGTGTAGCTGGAACGTAACCAGCACTGGCCACAGCAACGAAAGCAATTGCGAAAACGAACTATTTTAAAGGCAAAAGAAATAAAAGCAAAATTTAACACACTCTCAAAACTAAAAGACAGTTCTTTTAAATGTTGTTGTTGTGTTGTTTTTAATGTTGACAGTAGCAATACCAAATACGTTACATTAGCTTGAAAGCCATGTTATTAAAGTGAATTTGTTGCGGTTCTTTTCAGAAAGAGACTGAAGAAGTGAATGATTTGGTTTTTCGTTTTGGGCCAACTTTTATATGAAAACAGTTTTCTAAGTGATTAACATATTAAAAGATAGATTTGATCTTTAATAACTGTAATACCTGTGAACAAGTTTAAATTGAATTTTTTTTATTACTCGTACACAATAAAGTAAAATTGACACACATATACGATAATCAGCGTATATAATTGTTTATCTTTATATATTGTGTGTGTATGTGAATAAAAGCAAATGCTTTTTGATCCCTTTTTTCAATACAATGATCAGAGTGGTTTCTTAGCGCCATTTTATAACGAACAATAGGCAATAAAATCGCTGTAGGATAGCAAAAATTATTTTGACTTACTGGATGAGATTTCGTGAGTTCAAAATATAGCTCAGACTCCTTGAAAATTTTAAAAACTCATCTGTTTTGGCAGTTTTCTCTCAGCAGCTCTCTGACAAAAACTGAAGATGGAAGAAGCTAGGTTGATATCTTCACTTAAGGGTTATAAGAGCCACTAAAGTAAGTAACAGAGATCAGCAATGAGTACTCAGAAAGATGAATAGATTCGAATCATACTCATAATTTCTGATACTTATTCATACTTATTTTAATATCATGCTCATACTTAACAATACCCATGTTGTTGTTGATTTCAACTCTCCTTTACTCAACATTTATAAGAATCACAAAATATGTATGATTCGCGTACGAACACTACAATACTCACTAAAAGGTTCTGTGTTTGCTTTGCTTTGTCTTTTTCTTTCTTCTTTTTTTTTGTAAATGCAACAATAATTAAGATTGCAAATTTTGATGAATGATTCGAATCACTCTAATCATTTATGAGTATTATCAAACATATTCATGTTATGAGTTTGATGTCAACGTTGTACTCATACTCATTGCAACCTGTACTTATAAATCAATGTTGTAGTGTTTCAATACCGTTGACCCACTCATACTCAAAATTTCATGAGTACTTATGAGTAACGACAAAACGATTCAATGCTGATCTCTGGTAAGTAAATAAATAAACCTTGGGACACAATCAAATAGTTGGACCACAGTTGAACGACAAAAAAATAAAGCAACAAAAAAAAGAAATAAAATAATAATAAACACAAAACACAGTGTCCAGTACCTAGCGCACAGACCACCAATGACTACCTGTGAGGTTTGTTTGCAAAAAAAAAACAAATTTATTAACAAATAATTGACCAAAATCAATTAATCTTCTCTGTGCTATCCGTTATGCTGAATTGAATTTTATTTACGTCGTTGATGGTAGGGCGATTCTAAATTGACGATCTCGTTACTAATTCAATTGTTGTTGCTGATGACTTCGATGTTCGCAAGTCTTCTTGCGAATAAGCTGCAAGCCACAGCCACTCTGAATCAAAGAAAGATGTATTCCACACAGAGGCTTTATAATATGCATTTGAGCGATGGTAT
The DNA here is from genome assembly GCA_930367235.1 of Sarcophaga rosellei. Lineage (NCBI taxonomy): Eukaryota > Metazoa > Arthropoda > Insecta > Diptera > Sarcophagidae > Sarcophaga > Sarcophaga rosellei. Next base: position 64,339,527 of record OV884017.1, on the reverse strand, counting down.
ATTCCTCACATTAGTGACAATGATATCAATGATGTCTCACACACTCTTTGTATTATTTTAATTTAAAGACAAAAAGCGCTTAACGAACGACCCGAAATATAGAAAATAAGTTAAATGTGTGAATTTTTTCTGAAAAACTTAACTTAGATACGAGGGTAAAGCGCGTGGCTTTTTGAATGAAACACAGGTTTTTGGAAAAAAATTCTTTTTTAACACAATCTCGCTCGAGTTCTTTACACTTTGTCTAACCAATGTTGTGGAAATTGTTTATGCCTTGAGAAAACAAAAAAACAAAAAAACTAAATTTCTCAAAATCATTAAAATCTATTTGTTTCAGAGATGCCGAATCGCTTTCCTCCGAGCAGTTTCTTTAGGATTGGAATAAAAAAGGAATAACTTGTAGCTAAATCACACGATGAGGGAGCAAATGTTGTTTTCTCATTTCTGTTCAAACTTCTTTTTCTTACATTTTCTTTACATTCCACGCAAATAATGGACACGCAATTAATGGCTCGTACAAATCTTAAGATGCGCCAACTGACAAGTGCATGTTGACGCGAGCTGTATTGCGCTTTGAGTTATACGGTATTCAGATATGCACCTTTATTGCGTAATTCGCAATTAACACCATTATTGAGCTCAATATTTCATATAAAGTTTCAATTAATTATTGCGCAATAAATACGCAAATTGTTATAATATTGAGTAAAACTTAAAACTATCATAAGTATGTTCAGTGCATATATTACAATTATCCGAACACTTTCTGTTGATATTTGACAACTCAAACGTCAACAACGACAAACAAAATTCATAACAACAAAACAAAATAAAAACAATGTTGTTGAAACAACCAGCTATTTTGTTTGCCAGCTGTCAAATGAATATTGAATAAGCAGCTGAACTTCGTATATTGTTATGTCTGAATACTTAAATTATTTTACTCAATAAACCGAATACTGACTCAATAAAAGTGCATACCTGAACATAGTATTATGAGGCGGGGAATTCAAAGGCGACTATTTCAATTATATAAATTTATTTAAGAGAAAGACATGTCGCATTCGGCAATTTATTCTTTGAAACAAAAAGTGACAAAACTTCATTTAAGCTTTCCGAACGTTTTAGATAATTTTCGTTTGTGTTGATTAACATTCCCCTTTAGAACTGACCAAATTGAATTTGTAAAAACCTTTTTCTCACAACCGTAAATCTGAATAGGTTTAATATTTTATAATTTTTTATAGCAGGATAATGATTTTTAATTTGAAAAGAAATTTTTGTGAATTCATCGCAGGTGGTGGTGGCGTGAAACGTGATATTGAAGTTCACCACTTTATTTATGTCTAATGTTTTTAAAATTAAATCAATTTGAAATTTTAACAAATTTATTTGGATTTTTTTTCATTTCTACTTTTGTTTCGTTGTTGTTTCTTATTTTATTTTATTTTATCATTTAAAAAAAAAAATTAAAAATATTTTCGTACGGATTTATATGCGAAACGAATTGTTTTCTAATGATATCTATATGAGGGACACACTTGGAATTCGTTATGTAACTCGAACCAGTTTCTTAGAGCAACAAACATTCATGACGACATCGATTGTATTGTAGCAGGTTATGTTTGCTTCAAGTTGACAACTTCTTTTCAAACGGCCATTAATGAAATAAATCCGATTATTTGTTTCATAATATCGTTGGTACTATATCCGTGATATATCGTTTACAACAGAGCTTAAAAAGCTTAGTACTACATTTATGAGCCCCGAATAAAAATAATAGAGTTTTATAAAATTCAATTAGACTATACGGTACTTAAGTTAAGTACCGTAATCGTAGTCGCCGTAATCTAGTAGGTAGTGTGTTGGCCAGGTCAGACATCAAATCGAAAATATGAAAATATTTCTTCGGCGATTTACTGTTAGCAGATTTCTGGCAAAAACTCTGAGAGCAAATAAAATTGCCATGAAAAGTTTCTCAAAAATCCGTCTTTCGGAGTGGATTTTAAACTCATGTATAAAAAAATTAACGCACACAACATGAGTGGTGTGAGAAACTAGGTCGTAATCCTGAAGAGTTGTAATGACCAATTATGTATGTATGTATGTATGTATATGTACTTAAGTTAAATCGAAAAATAAATACCAAAATAGAGTAAATCCAGGGACCGAAAATAACTGTTATTTTTGAATTTTTGATTAAAAAAAGCAACCGCAAGGAAATGTCGGAGAACAAAACCAAGTATACCATTTTGATTGTCTTGGACGAAATTTTTATAAAATGCGATGCTTTTTAGAAACATGATTTTTATTTTTTAGAAAAAAATAACAGTTATTTTTTGATTTTTATTTTTTCGAGCAAAAATAACACTTATTTTTGACTTTTATTTTTTCGAGCAGAAATAACAGTTATTTTTTAACTTTTATTTTTACGAGCAAAAATAACAGTTATTTTTGACTTTTATTTTTTCGAGCAGAAATAAAAGTTATTTTTGTTTCAATTCATGATGAATTCATAATATTTATTAAAAATTTTTTTTAAAAAAATTAAAGTAATTTATGTCAGAAAATTATTAGAATTAAGTTTTGGGTATATTAAACACTAATCTTTGGTTTGAAAAAACCAAAATAACTTTTATTTCTGCTCGAAAAAATAAAAGTTAAAAAATAACTTTTATTTCTGCTCGAAAAAATAAAAGTTAAAAAATAACTTTTATTTCTGCTCGAAAAAATAAAAGTCAAAAATAACTTTTATTTCTGCTCGAAAAAATAAAAGTCAAAAATAACTTTTATTTCTGCTCGAAAAAATAAAAGTTAAAAAATAACTTTTATTTCTGCTCGAAAAAATAAAAGTTAAAAAATAACTTTTATTTCTGCTCGAAAAAATAAAAGTCAAAAATAACTTTTATTTCTGCTCGAAAAAATAAAAGTCAAAAATAACTTTTATTTCTGCTCGAAAAAATAAAAGTTAAAAAATAACTTTTATTTCTGCTCGAAAAAATAAAAGTCAAAAATAACTGTTATTTTTGCTCGACAAAATAAAAGTCAAAACATAACTTTTATTTCTGCTCGAAAAAATAAAAGTCAAAAAATAACTTTTATTTTCTGACTTTTACGATAAAAGTTATAACAGTTACGGTCCCTGAGTAAATCAATTAAAAGGCCAGTGTTAGCTTTTATTTAAACGTTAGCCTCTTATTATTATTATTTATAAAGCGAAAGTGTAGGGTATCTTTAAATAGAATTTTATTAAATAATTCTTATTCAACTATGTATTGTATTCTCCTCTTTAAGCTGCTTTTTATAATACTGTGACGTAGAGATTGTGAGGGAGGTATAACCGTAACAATTTCAAATTTATTTTTGAAATATTAAATGAAAAAAAAAAAAGAAATTAAATCAAAAATTCCCAAAACGCTTCAAACGATCGATATTCTACTTACTTATACTTTATTACTATATCAGTACAGTTTTTAATTTAAGCTTCTTTGGCGTAGTTCCGTTTTGAAAGATTAGACTTTGAATTCGATAATAGGATTACGAGATACTTTAAACATACTTGAATACAGAAACATAGAGATCAACTTATTGAAACTTGTACGAAAATCGTTAAAAATTATTAGAAATGTTTGTTAAAGGTCAATGGTTCTTCTTAGTCTATTAGTTTCATTTAAACATTGTTTGTATATTATTACTTTGGCACATAATTCTAGCACGCGCTTTAAATTTTGTCCTAATGACTTTATAATCTTGCTTTGGCGTTAAGATATACAATGTTTTAATTAGAATTGTTTTTTTTTTACTTTTATTTATTGTTTATGTCTTCGTGGAAGTCAGTGAAATGACAGTAAAGCCGGCCTGCAACAGAATAAAGTAGTTGTAGATGAAAATGAAGCTAACTACGTAATGTGCAGCGTAGCAAGGAAAAATGTGAACAGAATAGTGAAGCTCTCTTATAGTATAATGTTGGCAAACAACCTTTTCAAAAATGTCGAAGTCCCCGTGGTCTAGTAAGTAGTGTGTTGGCTTATTAGACGTGAGACCTCTGTTCAAACCCCAGGTCAGACATCATCTCCAACAAAAGCGAAATATGAAAAATATATATCTTTGGCGACTTCCTCTCAGCAGATTTCTGACAAAAACTCTAGTAGTAAATAAAATTACCATGAAGAGTTTTTCAAAAATCTGTCATTCGGAGTCGACTTTAAACTGTAGGTCCCGCCACTCATGTATAAAAATTAACGCACAACACAACACAAGTGGTGTGAGAAACTAGATGGTGATCCTGACTAAAGGGTTGTAATGACCAATTATGCAAGATTATAATGTGAATTTTCTTACCACATATCACCCAAATTCTATAATAAATGCAGATCCTACTACTATTTCTCTCCAGCAACATTAAATTCTGTTTTACATATTTGATTTTAAATATATAGAATATGATGGAATCCCTCGTTACAATTCCAATTTTGCGTTTCTACAACGACTATTCTGTTCCCCATTTAAATTTAACAAATCTTAAATCGAAAGACAAACGAATGAAAACCTATTTTTATCCAACTAGTGGTAAATAAATAAATTAATTTAAAAAAGGTAATCTCCTCACATCTCATTTGTCGGACTAAATGCCATTATTACAACTTGCCGTTAACTAAAGAGAGGATTTCAGCGGGCAGATAAATTGTTTTTCATTATTATAAGTGAACAATAAAGAAGAAATGAGTGTTAAGCTAAAGGGAGGATCATCCTTCCGGTTACTTTTTAAAGTTAAGTTTATATTTATAACTTGCCATATTATATATTATTTTCAATATGGCAACTTCAAATATAAACAAAATGAGCAAATACAACCAAAAAAGAAGCCCGTCGTTGTCAATGCGTTTGAAAAAAAAGTTGTTTAATTGAGCAAATGTTATCGACATTGCTCCGGCACTGCCATATTTTTGAAAAAGTTAATTTTATTTTATCTGTAGGTTGTAATAACGAAAATAATTTAAAGGTGGCTTTAAAGTTCACTTTAGCTAAAGTAGCCTTTTACTAAATCCGACTTTAACGGCAAGTTGCTATTTGAATGGATATGGGCGTCGAATTTCTCTGAGTATATTTCAGTTCGTATCATGATTTGCATTTTAACCAGGAATGTGTTTAAATTATTACGAATATTTGAATTCCTGTTGTACCGTGCGACATTATTCATAGTAATTTATTCGGCCTCTTTGAATTTTCTCTTTGCATGTAACTATTGGATGGCACCCATGACACCATATGGGTTTCATCATTAAATTGAGCCGGTCATCTTGTTTGTGAAGTAGACGAAGTCTAGTAGGTAGTGTGTTGGCTTATTAGACATGAGGCCACGGTCAAACATCTTCAACAAAACGAAATATGAAAGAATATTTTTTCAGCGCCTTATCCTCAGCAGATTTCTTCCAAAAACTCTGGGAAAAAATGAAATTCTCAAACATCTGTCGTTCGAAGTCGACTTTCAGCTGCAAGTCCCGCCACTCAAGTATAAAATCAACACACATGAGTGGTTTAAGAAATTAGGTTGTAATCCTACTGAAGGGTTGTAATAATCACATACATATCTCAATATTAGTAACGTGTATTTTGTGGTAGTGACTGATTACCAATGCGTATTTCTTCGTTAATTTGAATTTTCCTATTTTTTAAACATTTCATATGTACGCTTCAAATCGCTATGCATGAAGTTGTCCTCGTATTAGCCTGTTAGAACAGGACGTAGAATATTATACTGAGGACGACCAGAATTGATTATATCAAGGGAAGTTAAAATATTCCTTCGGCCTTAGGTCTTCGTGTACAAAGAGTACAGGAAAATACTTTCTTTTCGAAATAGACTCCTCCCATTATATTAGCTATACCAAGAGTTGGCTCAATGTTTCTTTCCTCGGATCCCAGTGAATGATTTGGTATAATTATTTCATAAACATGTTCATTTAAATATTCGTTCTTTATAGTGTTTGAATATGTATGTAATTTATAGTTTATAATATTTTATAGTACACATCGGATGTAATTTTCTGCGAGTGCAATCGTTTTTTGACTGCATTTAGGGCATTATGTTGTTGTCTCTTCTCAAATTGTGGTTATAAACTCTCTGCGAACTCTTATTTATATCTTGAGGGTGTCTTCAATATTATATGTATGTAAGTCGTCAGTTGTCCTTAAAGTTTAATTATCTGCTGCTGTATGATTATACCAGAATAAATTGTGATAGATAAAAACTAGAAATTACAATTGAAATCCTAACAAGACACATACAAAAATACTTAGAAGTCTCATGAAGGATTATAAATAGAGACGATGAAAAAAATTTTGGTATACGATTTTCTTTATAAAATCTAAACTTGGCGAAATCATTCATTATTTAATTTAAAGTAAATATTGTTTTTCGTTTTAAGGCATAATACATATACATACAGGTATGGACATTAAATTAGCACAAAATCCATGTATAGTTTGATTGTGATTTTTTTCTCATTTGCATCCTAATTAGGCCAATTGTTTTGGTCTGTAATGTTGCACGATGACATCTAGCTGTTGTATAACAAAAAACATTACCGTTATCGTATATATTTTTTGTTTTGATAGCTAATTTGTATCAGTAGCTAAATTCGAGCTGGACAGTAAATTAGCACAACATGCCTAAAAGTGTTTTAGGTACAAGTTTTGTTCGAGTATTTTTATTCTTACGGTATATTCTTTTAAATTTGTGGCATTTAATGTAATTTTTGGAAAAAATGGGACGTGGAAAAGATTGCTCGCCAGAGGAGGTTCGCATTATCGTTAATTTGTGGAATGATGGGAAAAAGCTGGCTGAAATTGCTGAAATTTCGAATTGCTCGCGAAAAATGATTTATAAAGTGATCATATCCTTCAAAGCAAACATAATAATGTCACAGAAAACAAGAAACGAAAGCCACGTGTCAAGAAAACAACCGAAGTCGTGGACCGTGCTATTGTCCGCAAGTCAACGAAGGAGCCTTTCATATCGGCGCGCAATATTTTGAACAAAATTAACTTAAAATTTAGGTTAAATTTATCGGGCAGACTCATATGACGACGTCTTAATCAAGGAAAGTTCTTTGGACGCACTTGCCGAAAGAAGCCACTTCTACCAAAAGAAAAATTTAATCAAGCGTTTAACGTTTGCTCGCACCCACACTGATAAAGACCTCCCATTCTGGAAAAAAATATTTTTGAGTGATGAAACAGAGATAAATCATATGGGGCCGGATGGTAGAGTGGTTGTTCATCGGCCAAAATGTCAGACATTAAATCCACACTATGCTCAAAGGAACATAACGCATGGTCGAGGAAGCACAATGGTGTGGGGACCAATTTCATGGCGCGGCGTAGGTGACATTGTGAAAATAAATAAAAAAATGGACTGTTATCAGTATTTGGACATTCTAAAGAACAAAATGGAAACATATGCTTTTTATGCATTTTTATGCGAAATAGTGACCCCAACCAACATCTAAGCTGGCAAAGGATTGATTTTATAATGAGCACATTCCCGGAACGCTTGGTACTCGATTCCCAAAGACCTTTGTACCGTAGATGCCCCGCGTTGCTTGAAAATAAAGCCTACCATACTAAATATTGATAAAATAAGCTGAAAACATTAATATTTTTACTATTTATTAAAGTACATCATTTTTATTCCAGAAATTTTAATTTGTGCTATTTTACTGTCCAGCTAAAATCTGGCGTTTGATATGTTTCAGGTCTTAATGAGCAAACGATTAGCAGTTACGTCAAAATGTTTGTTTTTTTTCTAAAGAAGAATATACATTTTAAGTTTCCATGTTTAAATTTTTTTATGAATAGACCTAAAATGCTATAAAAAATATGATTGTTTTTGTTACGAAGTTTTGTGCTAATTTAATGTCCATAACTGTACATACATAATTGGCCATTACAACCCTTCAGTCAGGATTACGGTCTAGCTTCTCAACACCACTCATGTTGTGTGCCTTAATTTTTATACTTGAGTGGCGGGACCAAAAGATTAAAGTCGACTCCGAACTACAGATTTTTTAAGAAACTTTTCAAGGCAATTTTATTTTACTCTCGGAGTGTTTGCCAGAAATCTGCTGAGAGGAAGTTTTTTTCCTATTTCGTTTTGATGTCTGACCTGAGGCTTGAACCTTGGCCTTACGTCTAATAATCCAACACATAATAACAGTAATAAGTCTCTAATGGCTTCTAACAGTTCTGTTTATATTTTCCAGAATTTCTTAAATTTGGGTCTTTCTTACATTACCTGCAATCCAGTTATAATATTTCGCTCCAAGTCGGTTAATTTCATTAAAGCAAAATTCGTCTTAATGGAACCCTGTAAAAATCGGTTAATGCTGGCAATAGCCGCCTCTATTTGGGAGAAGTGAATTATAATATAATAATATATAATAATATATAATAATATAATATAATTAGTATTCATATGCTTAAAAATCGTTCAACAAAGCTGTGAAAATTTTCTCTAAATATCATCTTTATGTTTTGTCGTACAAAGAAAAAAGGAAGACAATTCTAAACCTCATTCAACTAATAGTAATGATGGCGATGTTCGAAAATTTTCTAGATATTGCTTGCCAAATGCATGTTCCAATCAAACATATATCTCCTCTTGAAACAAAAAAGGAAATAAATCTTCTAAATAACAATAAATCCACTGGTTATGACAACATAGATGCTTTTACACTCAAACATTTACCACGTAAAGCAATTACGTTTTTATATTCAATTCATTTTCTGTCTCAGTGTGGAAGTGATTATTATGATGTTAAAACCAGTCAAATCCGAAAATGTGTTATCTTCCTACAGACCCATCATCCTTTTGTCTATCGTGCCGAAAACTATTTCTAAAACGTCGAACGTCTTAATGAAAACAATATACTTTCAGACCAACAGTTCAGCTTTAGAAGTAAGCATGAGACACCGGAAAAATGTCACCGAGTTATACAGGTGATGACAAATTCCTTTGAGGAAAAAAATTATTGTTCTGCTGTGTTTTTTAGACATCCAACAGGCTTTCGATAAAGTTTGGCATGAGGATTTGCTTTACAAGATAAAAACAACTTTTCCTGCTACATTTTATATATTTTTCTTGTCTTATTTAAAAAACAGGTGTTTCTATGTAAAAGTTAACAATGACATATCAAAAATGTTGTCAAATTAATGTCGGAATACCGCAAGATAATGTTCTCGGCCCAGTGTTGTATACGATATTTACATATGACGCAGCATTTTAGTCATCAAATTGCCCACCTTCCCAAGCTTCTTATAATTCTACAAGAGGAAGTCGATAGGATTCAGCTCTGGCTCTCAAAATGGCAGATAGTAGTTAACACTGAAAAATCAAAACACATTACTTTCGCACTAAACAACAAAGAAATTCCTAGTAGTGAAAATGTTAAATATCTGGGTCTCCACCTGGGCCGAAGACTTAAATGGAGAGCACATATAACAGCTAAAAGAAAAAAGCTTGATATGAGAGTTAAAAAATGTATTGGCTACTTGGTCGCAAATCCCAACTTTCCTTAAATAATCCCAACTTATTACTACTGAAAACTATACTTAAACCTATGTCGACCTATGGAATAGAATTGTGGGAAACTGTCAGTAACTCAAATATAGAAATCTCACAAAGGTTTCAATCTAAGGCTTTCTGGTCAATAACAAACGCTCCTTATTATATAACCAATAAATCCTTAATTTAACAGTTTTTGCCCCAATTCCTCTATAACCCGAAATAAGAGTAGTATGTATGTATGTGATTGAAAAGTGACCTAAATGGATTCAAATTAAATTATCGTTTAAACATTTATGGCTTTCGACATACATATGTACATACTATGTGTATAATTATGTCACCTCTATTACTCTATAAATGAGAACAATTAAATTATGTTCGTTTATATTTCTGGTTTCATTGCATATTTTCGTGAATAAAATTACAACTAAAACTGAATGTAATATTTTAATGAATTTTTCTTAATGTAAACATTTGTGTGTGTGTTTGTGTATGTGTGTATTTTATTAATTGTGGGAAAACTTAAATTCGAAACACTTCAAGTTTGTGACGTACGCATGTATTCGTAATAAATTTTACTAATCAGCGTCTAACAGAAATCCATTTCAGTCAAATGCTGAGTCAGCTGAAATGAATTTTTGTTATAAAAAAAAAAGTTTAAGACCCACAATTGCTTTTAAAAAAAGAAACATTTTTTTTAAATTATTTTGGAATTTATTACGACCTTGACTTTAGTGTTCTGTGTTTCGCTTTTCTTTGTATCCGATAACACACATCCATAAAATGTTTACTTGTATGCCAGTATTTAACTTTTTTTTTTTGCTTCTTCATTTTCGTTTTTCTATGGAATTACTGACATATTGTACGTATGTATGCGAGTATAAACAAACAGGTAAACGGGAATAATAAAATTTTAACCGACAGAAAACACAAAAAAAAATTGAAACAATTTGATCGTAAAAGCAAATTAATAAAATACAAATTGTATGTCTGTCTGTCTGCCTGTCTGTCTATGTAGAGTACAGTCGAATGAAACAAAATCAATGGAATACATTCACTTTTGCTTATGGTTGTTCTTCGTTTATTGTTAAACATTTTTTTTTCTTTTTATTTATTATCAAAAACAAAAAAAAAACTGTTTTTAGTTGAACTTATTTACGCTAATTAAAGTCGAAACAATGGCAATGCCATGTTAGAAAGTGGGAGTAAGAATTATAACCGTAATTACGGATGCAATGAAACTCGATAATTAATGAATAGAAACTATACAATTGAAATGTTCTTTTAAAATGTTCCAAAATAAAAATTAACTTTTATACATTGGATTTGGTTGATCTTCTTATCAAAAAAATAAAAGAAATCCTTTCAGTTATTAGATCAACTGAGAATTATACATCTACATACATAAATTGATTTATTAAAAAAAAATAGTACGTTTACTTTGATTAATTAAGGCAGTCGCCATAAAGCTCCTGGCAAAAACTCACAGAAATAAAATTGTAATGAAGGGTTTCTCAAAAATCTGTCGTTCGGAGTCGGCGTTAAACTGACGTTAACGCACACAAAATGAGTAGTGTGAGAAGCTAGGCCGTAATTCTGACTGAAGGGTTGTAATGGCCAATTATGTGTAATGCATATGTATGTATGTAATTAACGCAATGGTATAACTTTATCGCCTATTGTATTCAGTGAAACAATTTCTTACATTGTTGCAGTCAGTGCATTTCCTTATTGAAATTCTAAAAAAATGTTGATTATTTTATTGATTTTCTTAACTGGTCAAACGACCAAACTTTATTGAATTAAAAAATTAACTAAATCCATTGAACTTTTACTTAAATCCTAGAATTAAACTCTCCAACTAATGCCTGAGTTGAAAAGCTACTGCTTCACCTAGCCCACAATAAATTTCAAAGTTTATATAACTACACTTAGGTCCATTATTACAACTTGTCGTTAAAGCTGGGTTTAGTAAAAGGCTACTTTAGCTATAGGGGAGTGTAAAGTTACCTTTAACCTCTTTTCGTTATTACAACTTACAGATAAAATAAAGTTCACTGTTTTCGAAAATATGGCAGTGCCGGAGCAATGTCGATAAAACTGCTCAATTAGACAAGTTTTTTTAACGCAGTGGCAACGACGGACTTCGTTTTTTTTTGTTGTATTTGCTTATTTTGTTTATATTTGAAGTTGCTATATTGAAAATAATATACATATAATATGGCAAGTTCTTAACTTTAAAAGTTACCGGCACGAAGATCCTCCCTTTATCTTAACGCTCACTTCTATCTTATTGGGTACTCATAATAATGAAAAACAATTTATCTGCCCGTTAAAATCCTCCCTTTAGTTAACGGCAAGTTGTAATAATGGCCCTTAAAATAACATCCTGAACATCTCTTCTAATACTAGCAAAAAAATAGCTCTGTTCCCTATATTCAAAACTTTCGGCTTAAATTTTATCGACGAATCATTATGAAACAGTTGTATCGAACTTCACTAGGATATTTTTGATCATTTAATTATCGAAAAAAATTGTTGAAATTGTTAAAGTAAAATAAAAACAAAATTCAACACACATACATATGTATGTATGTACTCGTACGTACATATATCAATAGTATTTAATTTCAACTTAAAACAATAATTCATAAGCCTCACAATATGAACAGAAATTCGTTAGTTAATTTATTAATTAATTTTCTTTTAATTATAAATACAATAATAAAAATTCATTAAAACATTTACAAAATTCAGTATATTATCTCCACTAAACGTAACGAATCGATTTATGCTTGAGCAGCGTTGGGATTTATTGGAAATGTATTTCCAAAACAAAGACAATTGGTCGGAAATTACACGAAAATGTCGTACAAAATTTGGTCGCAGAGATGGGCCAACAGTGCCCGGTATACGCAAGTTTATTGCTAAAGTTCGTGAAACTGGTTGCATTGTTGTGCTCGTACAGTAAATGCACTCGCAAATATCGAAGCTGTGGCTGAGAATGTGCATGAGAATCCATCAACATCAACTCGTTATCGTTGTCAAGAATTGACCATCTCACGCATCAGTTTTGGTCGAATTTTGTTAAAAGATCTCAGTATGACGCCCTGAAAAGTTCATGGGCCAACGAGAAACTGCACAGAGATGTCAATTCACAAAAAGAAAATATCTTTTTGAATGAAAATCATTTTCATCTTGGTGGGTACGTTAATAAGCAAAATTGCCGTATTTTGGGGCTCAGAAAATCCATACGTGGTCTTACAAAAGCCAATCCACCCATTCGAGTGACTGTTTGGTGTGGCTTGTGGAGCGGAGGCATCGTTGGTCCATATTTATTTATAAATTAGGACCGATACCAGACACGATAACAGATTTTTTTGTACCCGTTCTTTATGATATTGATGTGAACGATGGTTGGTCTCAACAATCGATTTATTGCGTTAAACGTTTGATGGCCGTTTAATAACTCGAAATGATGATGTCAATTAGCTGCCAAGAAGCTACGATTTCACACCGTTGGACCGTTAAAGAAAAGTTTTATGCCGACAAACCAGAGACAATTAAGTATTTGAAACCAACATTTGAAGGCTATACGATCGAAAAAGTGCACGAAAATTGGTCCGATCGAATGAGGTACTGGTAAGCCAACTGCGGCAGCCGTGTAAATGAGATAATATTCAATTTCTAACCGGAACAATTGTACTTCACAACAAGAAAATTGATATGGCAAAATTGCTAACTGTTTTTGTTTTATTGCATTTTTAAATTTAAACTTTCAAATGGCCCACCCCAATTGTTAACTAAACATACATACATACGTACTAATGGTATTTGCCTTAATTTTATACTTGAGTGGCGGACCTATAGGAAGTCGCCGAAGAAGAAATATTTTTCATATTTCATTTTGATGTCTGGCCAGGGTCTCGAACCCGGGCTTTTCGACTAATAGGCGAACACACTACCTACTAGACTGCGGAAGAACTAGAAGTGACATGAAAATGATTTGAATAAGTAGAAGTTGTGTATAAAGTCGGTACTTATAAAATATATTTATAATCATGTATAATACTAAGTGACTTTCATATTATAGCAACCTCTGCTATATTTTCTTCTCCGAAATATTCACCATTTCTCTCAAGATCATTGTACGCAACATCGATTAGTTTATTTGATATTAGGATTAGAGAAGGTGTCAAAAGACTAGGTGGCAGATGTAATTTTTTTTGGGAAATGTCTTGCAGAAAACTTAATTGAAATTGACCTTCCAATTGAAAATATGCCTAAATGGAAAAGCAAATATTTATAGCATAAGAACTCTCTGGTTTATTTAATCTATAATATTGTAGGCAAGATTTCTGGACTTGCAATACAATTTTTGTTCCCATTCTAAATGTTTTGTACAAGTTGTTTCAATTTGTTAGCACAATTGAAGAAAACAAATATTTCACATGAAAGTCATAAAGGCTACAATTGAATAAGATAAACTGGATCAAATATTCCCTTTGAATAAGAATTTCACATTTATTCATATTAGTTTACATACATACATATTACATATGATTAATAAACGTATTAAATTACAAACTCATTTGTTATATTGTAAGTGAAGTGAAGTCGAACATTAAAAATAATTAAAAAATTTATTTCAAAGTTTTTTGTTTTTTTTTTTGGTTTTTATTATTAATAAACCCTTTGGATAAAACATAAATGTGAATGGAATGGAATCGAATCGAATGATATGTGCACAAGCATGTAAATTATTAATAGAGTTGCTCACTTAAGTCTTTTGTTTTTACACACCTCACTCATACTACTACTACTTTAAAATCTTCGCCTTTTTTTATTTCTTCGTACGTTATTTAATTTATTCACTATTGTTTTATGCCTATTGTATCGATAAAAATATATTCGTATGTGTGCATGTATGTGTATGTATGAATATATGAATTCGTGATCACTCACATACATGCATACATACAAATGCAATGATTACAAGCATTCAAATATTATTTAATAAAGTAAATTGTGTCTGAACGGTGGGTGTCTGCAGCTGTCTTCTACGTCTAAATTTATTTGTTGTTTTTTGTCGATATTTTTGGATATTCATTGTATTGCCTGCGGTTAATTATTTGTAGTTATTTTTAGCATTGTTGTTATTTTTTTTTGTATAGTTTTGTATAGTTTTAAGCCAATTTAACAATACATCAATATAAAAAGGGTACAACATAAAAGTGAAATTCCAAAATTTAAATCAAAAAAACAACACAACAAATTTGAATAGAAATACACAAAATATGTTATAAACACATAGCCATCCATACATAGCCATCCATACATACATACATACATACATACATTCGATATAACATTCACTCATCCATCTATCAATATCCATCCATCTCATAGCTAGTATGTAACTGTATACAATAATTACCAGTCTGTTGATGGTATAAAAACAAATGCGCTTTTAGATTCCATTATCATTCAAATCACGTACTTCAGAGTGTTAGTACAACGCGTTTGATAAACTATATATCAATTTGGATTAACTCTTGTTGTTTGGATAAAACACATTTTCGATTTTTGTGCAAAAATGCCCTTCAAGGTGAGTTAGTGTGCATGTTTGCATCGACATATTATTGTGGTTTGCAATTTTCGTTTCGTTTCATTTTCAATATCAACACGACAAAATAACTGAATTTAAATTGCTGTTTAGTTGAAAACTGTATTTCGATTTCATGCACTTGGCAACCGAAAATGCTGATGTCTGCCTTTCATTGATATTGACATACTTTAATTGAAAACAGTGCAATACAGTGTCTCAAGTAGTGGTTGATCGAATAGCAAAACTAAAAACACAAACTTCTGAATATACCTTCACTCTTACTCCTTGTGGTTTCAAAAACAAACAAAAAGAGTTCAATGTTAATAATTTTGAAATTGTAATGATCTTCGGAAAATTGTTTCCAGCAGTTTTGTTTGCTAAATTTTCAAAAATTCTCTAATATTGTGTCTGTGATCTTAAACTTTCAGTTTATTGCCGTGTTCGCAGTTATTGCTGTTGTTAATGCTGGTGTCATTCAAGTGCCTCAACATCATGTGAATTTAGAACATCATCAACCTGTCGTCTACCAACATGTCGCTCCTCAACAACATCATGTTCTTTTACAAAAATCCCATGCAGCCCATGAAGAATATCCCGATGATCCTCATCCTAAATACAATTTTGCCTACGAAGTTGAGGACACACATTCCGGTGATTCCAAGAGCCAAGTCGAAAGCCGTGATGGTGATGTCGTGCATGGAGAATATTCCCTAACTGATGCCGATGGTTTCCGTCGTACTGTTAAGTATACCGCCGACGATGTCAATGGCTTCAATGCTGTTGTACACCGTGAGCCTATTAGTGGACACAAAGTAGTTACAACTGCTCATGCCGCTCCCGTACACATTTCTCCTGCCCACACTACTCAATATCATCATGGTCCGGCAACATACGCTGCCCCAACTGCCGTAGTAAAAACTTCAACGACTTATGCAGCTCCCTCATACGAGGCACCCGTCAATCATCATGCCCACCCCGAACAAATTCATCAATCCTATACCACATACGAGGTCCCACAACAAGAAACACACGAAACCCACTATTAGTTTCCTATAATTTTCTCATTTTAATTTCTGATAATTTTCATCTCATTTTGTTATTTACGTTTCCGTTAAATTCTATCCTAAAAAGAAAAAGCAAAACAAATGTATCTGTATTATTAGTTTTAATGAAAATAAAAAAAATCTAAAGTTTAAATACAATGAGTGGAACAAATTTTTAATTATTAAAAACCATAAAATGTTTTCTTCGACGAACGTTCGTTATTAACAGTACATCTCAGCTACTCATATTGTGTATATTATTTACTCTTTTGCTGGGAGACTCAGTAGCAATATGTTTAAGTCGAACAGTTAAACAGTAATCGTTTTCGAGAATCTTTGTCGATAATGGTGGTCGCTTCTCTCGTTTTGTGAGAAATTTGCTAAGGAAACAAACAAAATGAGTTTATTGATTTGATTCCATTTGATTAGATAGTTGTTACATTTTTTTTATATTTTTTTAAGTTCGAATACTCCTGTGATAGTCATTAGTCATTAGCGTCCAAAACGTTCATATATTGCACACTGTTCCTTAACTTCTGCTCTCCCACAATTATGTACTAAAATCCAACATATTGGTTAAAAGCATGGGTCACAATCTGATTGTTAACCATCAGAGATCAGCAATGAATCGTTTTTTCTATACTTACAGTGGTGGCCACGAATTTAAGACACGAAATATGACTGACTTATTTGTGATAATTTTTACATTTTATCGAAAAAATTATGGGTCCATGATATTTTTTTTAAGACTTTTGTAATGTTATGAAGAAAAATTAATAATATTTTCTTACCTATATTCGGTTAAAAATTTTTATTTACATATTATATGCATAAACACAAGTTTTATCCTGGTCACGAATTTAAGACATAGGCATAATATAACACTATACTCTAAATTAAGCTCAGCTTCATAAAAAAAATCCTAGTATTTAGTGGGAAATCCTTTATTTTTGACCACAGCAGCACATCTCCTGGGTAAACTTTCGACTAATGCCACATAACGTTGCTTTGGAATTGCATACCAAGCCCTTCGGATTTCTTCCCACAAACCGCTTGAATTCTTTGGTTTAACTGTTCGTACATATTCCTCAACATCATTTCACAGGTTCTCAATTGGATTGAGGTCCGGGGATTGAGCTGGCCATTTAAGAACAATGATATCGTTTTCCTCTAAGCAACTCTTCACTAGACGTGAAATGTGCTTAGGGTCATTATCATGCATAAATTTCTATATTAGAGGCATGTTGTCTTCAGCGAATAGTATCATTGTGTCTGTTACAATATTTTTGTAAACATGGTGGTCCATTTTAGAATTTATATTGTAAATGGGACCCACACCATGCCAGGAAAATGCTGCCCACACCATCACATTTCCACCACCATGTCTGACCGTTTTTAGGGTGTACTTTGGATGCTCCAGGTTTGGAGGGCGCCATACGTACCGCTTTCCATCAGAGCCGAAGCGGCAAAACTTCGACTCGTCGCTCCAAAGAATATCATGGGTTTCTTGAGATGTTCTCTCGAAAACGCTAGTCGGGCTTTGATATTTTTTTTTGACACAAGTGGTTTACGTTGTGCAATACACCCACGCAAGTTTTTTTTTCATTTAATCGTCTTCTTATTGTCCTAGACGAAATATTAATGCGAAAATCCGATGCAATGTTATTTTTTATCTTAGTTGAGCTCGTGAAAGGATTACTAGCAGCTACTCTATAAATTAAAATGTCCTCCCTGGGTGTAGTTTTTCGGGCTCTAGGTTGCTGTTTGATATTTTTGGTGGTACCGTGTTGCTTGATGTGTTCCATCGCGTTGTAGATCTTGCATCTAGAACATTTAAGCAGCATGGATATCTTTATTACTGTTTTTCCAGCAGATTTTAGTTGTTGGATCAGTTTTCGCTCGGCATCGGAACTCCAAGTACCTCTGGCCATTTCTAATTAAATATTTCGATGTATTTCAACATAAAATAATAAAAACATTCGTTACTCACCGTTTAGCTTCAAAAAACACAAAAAAATCGCTTAAAAATCAGAAAATTCTGAAATGTCTTAAATTCGTGGCCAGTTTCAAATACTCGTTTTTACATTAATATGATTAAAAAGCAACAAAATGTAAAAAGAAAAAAAAGAAAATAACGGTACTTTTTCTTAACATTACAGGGTACATAGAAAAATAAAGAATATCTAATTTGATATTACAGGGTTGTCAAAATTATCACAAATAAGTCAGTCATATGTCGTGTCTTAAATTCGTGGCCACCACGTATATGTATGTACTCATGAAACTTCGAGTATGAGTGAGTCAACAGTATTGAAACTCAACAACTCTAATTCATTCGTACTGACTACAACATTGATTTCAAACTACAGGTTGCAATGAGTATAAGTACAACGTTGGCATCAAACTCATAACATTCGAGATATGCCTGATTCATATGCCTACTCTTTCAGATTCATAAATTTAGAAAAATTATTATAATACTATATAAAGGATTTTAGTGTTTCGAATCATTCATCAAAATTTACAGTCTTAGCTGTTGTTGCGCATTTATAAAAAAAGAAGAAAGAAAAAGATAAAGACAGCAAGCAAAGCAAACACACAACCTTCTGGAGAGTATTGTAGTGTTCGTAAGCGAATCATACTTATTTTGTGAGTCTTGTAAATGTTGAGTAATGGAGAGTTGAGTAATGGAGAGTGTAAAAAAGTGGCGGCCTCATATTTGGATTCATGATTTCGAGAAGATGTATAGTTGAGTTATGATTAAACTTTTTCATAATACAACAATAATGAATATCTTATCACTTTTGAAAGAGCTGGTGGCACACAATATCATACTTACCTACTTTTCAGCCCTTCAGTTAGGATGGAAGGACCTAACTTGTGTGTGAATTTCATCCATAAGTGGCGTTACTTACAGTTTAAAGTCAACTCCGAATGACAGATTTTTGAGAAACATTTCTTACCAGTGAAACCGAAGTGACACGGGGATTTAGCATCAGAGATCAGCAATGAGTATTCAAAACGATGAGTAGATTCGAATCATACTCATAATTTCTGACACTTATACGCATTCATACTTACTTAATATCGTACTCATAATCGTAGTCATATTCAAAAATACGCACGATGTTGTTCATTTCGACTCTCCTTTACTCAACTTTTACAAGAATCACCAAATAAGTATGAATCGCGTACGAATGCTACAATACTCACTAGAAGGTTGTGTGTTTGCTTTGATTGATGTCTTTGCCTTTTTCTTTATTATTTTGTTGTAAATACAACAACAACTAAGACTGTAAATTTTGATGAATGAATGAATGTAGTGAGTACGAGTATGCCAAAAACTATGTTAATAAATCAGAAGACTTTTGGAATACTGTGATATTTACGGACGAAAGTAATTTTAATATTTTTGGATAAGACGGCAGGAGATTTTTGTGGCGTAGAGAAAATACAGCTCTTGAGTTGAAAAATCTAAAGCCAACTTTAAAACATGGTGGTGGTAATGTGATGGTTTGGGGTGCCATGCCGGCAGGAGGTGTCAAAAATCTCGTTTTTGTTCAAACTGTAATGGACAAACACCATTATTTGAATATTTTAAAAGAAAATTTTGAAGCTAGTGCAACGAAATTAGGAATGCAAGGGAATTTTCGACTTGTTCATGATAATGACCAAAAACATAAGGCCAAAATTGTAAGTGAATGGATAAGTGAAAACGTAAAAGAAGTGCTTTCTCATCCTCCTTTGGAGAAAAAAATCCGTCAGCATACAATCACTGGAAAGTAAATGCTCAAAAACGTTATTACCGAGGAATGGCAGAATATTGGTCAAGAAATTACTAGTAAATTAGTATTATCAATGAAAAACCATTTAAATGAGGTTATTAAAGCCAAAGGATATCACACCCGTTATTAAAATCACATTAATTAGTTTTAAGGTATAAATATTATTCTATACGGACAATTTTTGACTTTGGTTTCTGAAGTATTTTTTAAGTTTTATTAGTTCCATAAAATGTATTTCCGTTTTAACCTTTATGTGTTTGTATTTGTGTAATATGCCTGTTGCACTTTTTAAAAATCAACAACTCATTTTCATTGGATATATATTTTCCGTTAAATTATATTTTCAATAGTTTAGTGTAGGGAGACTTATATGAGCCAGTGTATTTCGAATGTTATGAGTTTGATGTCAATGTTGTTCTCATACTCATTGCAACCTGTATTTGTAAATCAATGTTGTAGTGAGTACGAATGAATCATAGTAGTTGAATTTCAATACTGTTGACTCACTCATACTCAAAATTTCATGAGTACTTATGAGTAGCCGAAAAACGATTCATTGCTGATCTCTGTTCAGCATATTACAACTTTTTTCAGTAGACCGAGAGCTATTCTCAGGTTTCGATACAAGAATTCTCCGTTTACAAGCTCTGTTCTGCAAGCAGTTTTGCATGTGCTTATATCCCGGGAATACTGTGCATAATTAAATTCAAAAGATTCAATGGTTATGTAAGGGTAAAGCAAAAAATCTCTGTGTACATTATAAGGATTATAGTGAGAATTGTTTTGAGAAAAACAAAACAAAAAAAAAAGATACATTTTTAATTAATTAAGCGTATATAATGAGATTTAATTTATTTTTGTCACTCAGAACGAGTTTTTTTAGAAAAGAAAAAAGAAAATTAATAATTTATTGTCTTTTTTTGTGACAATTTTAAGTCAACTATGAAAACATGAATACAAACAGTGTATCACCTAAATAAAAATGGTATAAAAACGCATGGTTTCGAACAAGAACCTGTAGTTGTATTAAAGTTTGTTGTAGTTAAACAACTTCGGTGGTTACAAAAATCTAAAAAAAAAAGAAATGGCCTTTAAGGTATATATTTGAATAATTTGCTAACGGATTTGGAATTTGACTTTAATAAGGTTTCTTGAATTTTAGTTTATTGCTGTCTTTGCTTTACTTGCTGTTGCTAATGCAGGCATCATTCCAGCAACCCAAGTCTATCATGCAGCCCCAGCTGCAGTAGTTAAGACTGTTGCTGCTCAGCCTGTCTTAACTAAGGTCGATAATGAATATGATCCTCATCCTCAGTACAAATTCGCTTATGATGTTCAAGATGCTATCTCTGGTGACTCCAAACATCAAGTTGAGGAACGTGATGGTGATGTAGTACATGGCGAATACTCTTTAATCGACTCCGATGGCTTTAAACGCACTGTGCAATATACTGCTGATCCTGTCAATGGTTTCAACGCTGTTGTTAACCGCGAACCATTGGCTGCCAAGACAGTTTTGGCTCCCACTGTAGTCAAAACTATTGCACCAGTTGCTCACTATGCTGCTCCTGCTGAGGTGAAAACCGTTGCTCCTGTTACTCACTACTCTGCTCCAGCTTTAACAAATTATGTTTCACCTGTAGCTCACTATGCCGCCCCTGCTACCTACATTGCTCACCATTAATGGCCATTTCAAATGGAATTAATAAAATTTAATTAATTCATAAGTTGTTAACATGAAATAAATCTTTGATATACAAAACAAATTCATTCCAATTCTTAAGAATAAGAGGAAATTTTGTAGTCAATGCGCATGTAGGGTTAATGTTAATAACCGTTCTATAATCCATGTTCCATAATACATTGAAAGAGTAAAAAACGTGTATTTCTTTAACACGTTGACTGCCAACTAAGAGATGACTCGTAGATTGCGTTCCCTTCTAGGGTGCCAACTACGAGTTATCTTGTACTCACTAAGCCTGACATTTTTGTGTAGCTACGAATAAAATCGCATTATATCAGTGCTAGTATAGATAAATGGCTTCTGAGAAAAGAACAAAAAGTCAATGTTGGCTTACGTGGCCAGTTCTCTGAAAATTGTCGCGGCAGTACCAAGTAGACTTGCCTGTGAACAGTAATCGACCCGCTAATCTAGCCTAACCTAATTCTGAGCTAATTTTTACATATTTTGCTAAAAGTGCACTGAATCTTAAATATCTTCCTCAAATGTAAATGGATTTTCTGAATTTCTTTCTTAGTTAAGAAAAGAAAACAAACAAGAGCATAAAAAATAATGAAAAGTCGATTTATCGACGGTTTGCACCAGTATTCGAAAAAATACTGTACACTAACCATTGTGTACGTAACTGATAAAATACTTTTATTTTTCATTTAAGTGTTTGTGAACTCGTACAATGAACAAATGAACCCATACTTTAACATAACGTACTGAACAGAGTTCACAAACACTGTGGACTTATAATAATGAAAAACAATTTATCTGCCCGTTAAAATCCTCCCTTTAGTTAACGGCAAGCTGTAATAATGGCCCTTAGAAGATTATGATTAACTTTAGTATACAGGGTGTCACATAATACTGACTTATATTTTAAGAATTTACAGTGCAGTCTTTGAAGTGAGTTCGTAATTTTGTGCTCATTTTGTTTCTCTGTGGAATTTTCAAGTCAGGCGAGGTGTTTAACACGATATGTTCTGTTGGATTATTATCAATCATAATTAAACATTTATGTAAAAAATAACATGAAAACTCTATTATTATTTTTCAACAAAAATAAAAATTTAATCAATACCACATTATAATAATTAAAAAATAAATTATTAATAATTAAAAAAAATCACCTTCGTTAAAGTAAATTATTTTCTAAATTTGTGTAAATAAAAGATGCCATTCTGCAGGCACAGAGGCACAGATTTTGGTGCTGCTGAGGCAAGCTGTTTCATCAGTATTAATGGAAGTATAAGTCTGACTAGGTGCTTGCACTGCTGAGGTATAAATTAAAACAGAACAGGGTATTCCGCACAAAGTTGTAGTAAAATATAAAAAAAATAAAAGAATTTCACTTATTGGTGTGCGGGTAAATATATAAGGATCTTGTTACAGATCTGTTCAAAGAGCTTTGTTTGAATTGACGCAATCGTGCTTTAAATCCAAAGGAACTAAAAAATTTATGGAAATGGTGGTATACAACCAAATCCGACTACCGATGGAGTTTTGTAATACTATGTTCAGATATACACTTTTATTGACTCAATATTTGGTTTATTGAATACAATATTTTAAGTGTTCGTACAAAACAATATACGCAGTTCAGCTGCTGATTCAATATTCATTCGACAGCTGGTAAACAAAACAGCTGATTGTTTCAACAACATTGTTTTTATTTTGTTTTTGTTTTGTTGTACTTTTTTTTGTTTATCGTTGTTGACATTTGAGTTGTCAAATATCAATAGAAAGTGTTCGGATAATTGTAGTATGCGCACTGAACATACTTATGACAGTGCCGCATTTTAAGTTTTACTCAATATTATAACAATTTGCGTATTTATTGCGCAATAATTAATTGAAACTTTTTATGAAATATTGAGCTCAATAATGGTGTTTATTCCGATTTACACAATAAAGGTGCATATCTGAACATCCTATAACGGGAACTTGAATAAACAGATATTTTACGCTACAATAAAGAATTTTACTCGTATTAGAATTTGAAATGAAATTTTTAATGTCTTATCATATGAAGTTCATGTTATACTTCGACTCCATTTAAGTGACCAAAAAGACCCAAGTGACCACTGGTATTTTTTATTAAGAAAAATTCACTTGGAATTGTATACATATTTCAATAAATTTCTATTGTATCTTTTTTTGTAAAACTATTCAAAATCCATTCAACCGGTTTAAAAGAAAAATAATTATACTGTAATGCATAGTCGGGAGGCTAGGAAGTGTTAATTATTTAATTGAATGTCAACTTGAAATTTTGTTAATGGTACCACGACATACATACATTTCAGCTAATAAACGAAAATATGTATGAACACAATTGTACAAGAATATAAAGACGTAATAAAGTGCTCTAAAATGTTGCCTAGTGTAACAATCAAATGAGCCAAAATTTTGTTTTCTTCTTCAAATACTCTTTCAATGTCACGTCTTTCGTTTACAATTGTGTTTCGATTCGAATAAGTTGCTGAGGGCCCTACTCTAAATGTATTATACAGTATGCATACGTCACAGTAATTCATTCATAACAATTGTTGTAAATACATACACATATTGTAGTTTGTGTGCCCATAATACCAATGCCCTAAGCGATAACAGGTGATTATTTAATACGAATACAATTGCATGAATAATGAGAATTACACTCACCTGTGACTATAGTTGACATGTGAACAAGACAAGAAAATTTTTGTTAATTTTGTATAAAAAGCTGTCGATTGTACCATTTCTTATCACAAGTTAATTTGCACTCAATTCAATCAGATCCACTTTCAGGTGTCACTAAATCAATCTTATCGAAATGGCATTCAAGGTATGGAATTGTAAACTAACTACCAATAAGAAATGGATTAACGAAAACCACAAACATTACGGCTATAATAGTACTCATTGGATTATACTCATAGTCATATTAATTTTCTATTTCATTTTCTTTAGTTCGTTGCTGTCTTTGCTTTACTCGCTGTAGCCAATGCTGGCTTCCTACCCTCCGCTCAAGTATACCATACAGCTCCAGCTGCTTTTGTCAAGACCGTAGCTCCAGTAGCTCATTATGCTGCCCAACCCCTATTGGCCAAGACTGTCGAAGAATACGATCCTCATCCACAATACAAATACGGATACAATGTTCAAGACAATCTGTCCGGAGACTCCAAGAGCCAAGTTGAGGAACGTGACGGTGATATTGTACGTGGTGAATACTCTTTGATCGATGCTGATGGCTACAAACGCACTGTTCAATACACTGCTGATCCCATCAATGGTTTCAATGCCGTTGTCAACCGTGAACCTCTTGTTAAGGCAGTAGTTGCTCCTACCGTTTTTAAGACTGTTGCTCCAGTTGCCCACTATTCTGCTGCCCCAGCTGTAGTTAAAACTGTAGCTCCTGCATACACCACTTATGCTGCTCCATCTGTAGTTAAGACTGTAGCTCCTGCATACACCACTTATGCTGCTCCATCTGTAGTTAAGACTGTAGCTCCTGCATACACCACTTATGCTGCTCCAGCCTACACTACTTATGCCGCTCCCGCTACATATGTTGCGCATCACTAAATGCCCATTTCGTTAATTCATTGTGACTACTAATGACTATTTATATTAATGTATTGTTGATTTAATAATAAATTAAAAAATATTAAAGAAAAAAAAAATTATATTAAAGTATTGTTATGTAATTCTGTCATGGATTTGATTTCGATAAACTTGGTATTGCTGTAAAGTGTCATCGACATTTTAAAGTAACGAGAAAATATTGTCTTCAATATTTGGCACACAATTTTAATTTGATTCTCAATCAGCCGCAAAGATATTGACACAATACTTTTATTATAAATTCAATTCCCACCAAATAATCCAAATATTTATCAAGGAACATGTCTGATTCCTGCTCCTTCTTGAGTGGATAACACCAGTAACGCACATCACAGGAAATTCATGCAACGCCACCCCTCTTGGATTAGAGTAGGTTGTTTCCTGCGTTCGCACCCCCTGCACCCCAAACCATTACAATTCCACATCCGTGCTTAGCAGTATGTGGGAAGCGATGTTGATTTAGGCCTCCTGACATCTTCGTATTCACGAATTTTTAATCATCATTACCGAAGTCTTTAATACATATTTTATGTTTTTATTTAATTTAACAGAAGACCTGAAATGTAATGTTTAAGGAGCTCAAAAAAAGATCTTCCTCAGCCTCCTCCTTCCACACTAATTTAATACAATCAAATATTTGAGGGCCAATATAAAAACTAAAGTATATAAATATCACGTAAATGGTCCAGTGGGCCCGCAGATATAACCAATAATATGGGTTTTTATTCATGATAATATTGTTATTTGTCAGTTTCCACTATTTTTTCTTTATATGGTACATCTCAGAGATCAGCAATGAATCGTTTTTTCGCTACTCACAAGTACTCATGAAATTTTAAGTATGAGTGAGTCAAAAGTATTGAAATTCAACTACTCTGATTCATTCGTACTCACTGCAACATTGATTTATAAGTACAGGTTGCAATGAGTACAGGTGGTATGAGTTTGATGTCAACGTTGTACTCGTACTCATTGCACATACATACATAATTGGCCATTACAACCCTCAGTCAGGATTACGGCCTAGCTTCTCAACACCACTCATGTTGTGTGCGTTAATTTTATACATGAGAAGCGGGACCTACAGTTTAAACTCGACTCCGAACGACAGATTTTTGAGAAACTTTTCATGGCAATTTTATTTACTCTCAGAGTTTTTGCCAGAAATCTGCTGAGAGGAAGTCGCTGAAGAAATATTTTGTTTTTCATGTTTCGTTTTGATGTCTGACAGGGGATTTGAACCGTGGCTTTACGTCTAATAAGCGAACGCACTACCTACTAGACTACGGCGACTACTTAGTTACTTAGAGATACTAAAAAAAATTTCGTTCGTTCTCTAAGTATTGCGTAGTTGAAATATTTCCAAAGTCCAATTACTCCTCATGCTGGTAAAGACTTGATAAAGATTCCTCGTTTGACACCATTCAGTGTTTTATACACCCTATAACTTATAACTATAACTATAAAACTTTCCCTACATTTTTTTATTATTATTTATATTTCTCACTTTTCTGACCTTTTATTCGCTCCTGTTCCTATAATTTCGGAGAAATTACCTTCAATTACAGACCTGGGTATATATCCTTGAAGTTACATTGATCGCGTGGTATTTCTTCACCACGCAGCACTTAGTTCCTTAGGTATCATACACAGACTTCTTCACTTGCATCCATCTGCCCTAATTGGCCAACTTTGTTTTTCGCCGTTGTCGTAAGGACATATGTTATCGTCTGTTTTATTCAGCAGTTCCCATCATGACTGATTCTCACAATGCGTCGCAAACACTGTAATCCAGCCCCTTGCCAGAGACCGAATTGATCAATTGATGAGTCAGTTGAATCGTTGCACGTTAAGATAATCATTCAAATAAACGTATGGTACTCTTTTCATAAATTTACAACAGGCCACATTATTATCAATTCATTGATAAAATCCGCCCATAAAGTCTAACCCAAATTAACATATACATACATACACCATATACTAAAATTGTTCAGATGTTCTCCAAAAAGAATACATAAGTATTTTTGCTATAGTTCTTCTGATTCTGTGGATACAAATGCGTTTAATGTCAGACAAAACGTTTTCAATCATGCAAGCCATCTCCACAGGGCATCATTGACCTTTATTTGGACACAATTTCTCAGATCACGACGATTTAATATTTCGAGACACAAAAGTATCTGCCTTCAATAAACCGTTATACTCCCAATTAATAATAAAACAACAGTTACCACTAATTTTCTGTGTATTTTAATTTTATAAATGAATGCATATGTGGATGTGTTTATACCGTGTACATATGTATGTATGTATGTATATTCAACTTGAAATATTTTTGTTATTATGGCCCCAAAGTGCATTGTCAAATGCTGTTAGATACGGTACTAAACCGGTACTATTATTAAATGGCGCTCTATTAGTCGTGGCAATGGGCGTGTATGGCATTGATAAATAAATTTCGTATCTTTCCTTTACACAGATTTTTCAATTAAATCTCTTTTAAACTTGAATTTTTTCGTTTTAATTATTTCCATTTATGCTCACCTGTATCAAATTGTAAAAATAAAAGTAAACAAATTATTTTAGGGCTTATTAATTGAGTTTATATGATTAGTAAATGAGAATTTTTTTTTTCGATTTGAGAGAATTTATAATAAATAGGTCTCGATAAATTTTGGTATGAATATTAATAAGTATTTTTTAAATTGATTTTAAAAGTTTAATTATTTATAATTAATAATTATTAAATTAATTTAAAAAATAATAATAATTTGAATAAAACTTATTGAATTTCTAATAAAAGTACATGCATACATACATACATTCATGCTTCTCAACATCACCCATGTTGAGTACTTTAATTTTGTACGTGAGTGGCTGGACCTACAGTTTAACGCCGACTCCGAATGATAGATTTTTTGAGAAACTTTTTAATGGCAGGTTTATTTACTCTCAGAGTTTTTGCCAGAAATCTGCTGAGAGGAAGTCGCCGAAGAAAATTTTTTTATATTTCGTTTTGATGTCTGGCCTCGGGCTCGAACCCGGGCTTTATGTCTAATAAGCGAACACACTACCTAATAGACTACGGCGACTTTGTTTACGTAGACTAAACAAATGTAATCGAAAGTTCAGTCTAGTCCATCAGTAAGCAATGTGAAGGATACAAAAAATACAGCCGCAGTATTTTAAAGTGAATTGCTTCAATTTATTGAGAAACAAATATTTGAAAATTTTTTATTACAAAAGACATTCCTTCTACACTTAAATAATAAGAGGCTTTATTTTATATTATACTTTTAAAACATTTTTATTTCATGCGAACGAGAGTAAAATCCATTTATAAATGAAATAATTGGTAAATAAAGCTTCAAAGGTGATTAAATTACCGGATTTTTTTTTTTAATCTTCGCAGTATTTACCCATGTGATTAAATAGGGCTACGATTGCTTAAACACATTTCCGTTTAAATATATTTAAACATGTAACACACAAATAAAAAAACAACAACATTTAATGACAAAACATTTAAGTAATCTATGAAAACCAGTTCAGTATGTTCAGTATAAAGTGTTAAAACTTTTTATTGGTTATACTTACCTATCAATGCAGAAGGTAATTGAAGAAAAACCAAACAGAAATTCAACTATAAAAACTACAGTAAAAAGTGTTTTAGACAACAGAAATCATTTGTTTATTCGACAAGTAACACACATAACGGTCACACATTTCAAACTAATCAAAATGGCATTCAAGGTATTGAAATGGTCCAAGGAAAACCAAATATTTTTAAACCGTCCATTGTCTTAAAGTGTCTCAATTATATCTTGTTTCCATAATTTCAGTTTGTTGCTGTCTTCGCTTTGCTCGCTGTTGTCAATGCTGGTCTTCTTCCAGCTGCCCAGGTCTATCATGCTGCACCAGCTGCTCATGTAGCTCACTATGCTGCTCAACCCGTTTTGACCAAGGCTGTTGATGAATACGATCCCCATCCACAATACAAATATGGCTACAATGTGCAAGACAACATTTCGGGTGATTCCAAGAGCCAAGTTGAAGAACGTGACGGTGACGTTGTACGTGGTGAATACTCTTTAATCGATGCTGATGGTTACAAGCGCACCGTTCAATATACTGCTGATCCCATCAATGGTTTCAACGCTGTTGTCAACCGTGAACCTCTTGTTAAGGCTGTAGTTGCTCCCACTGTTGTAAAGACCGTTGCTCCAGTTGCTCACTATGCTGCTGCACCCGTTGCCCACTACGCCGCTGCCCCAGCTTTCGTTAAAACCGTTTCTCATGCTCCAACTTATACCACCTACACCGCTCATCACTGAATCCTATTTTGATATTTGATCAACAGTGACTCATCATCAGTAACATAATACTCTTGTTATTTAATTTATAATTAATAAAACATTTAAAAAAAATTCTTTTCTTGGCATAATCTTCTCAAGTTATTTATTCACACAGGATTCACGTAAACACTTCTTCCTGTCAGGGAGGTTTCAGTCCATTCTTTTACACAATTGTCTTTGACATAATCCTATACATTCAACGGCTGGCAACATCATAAATCAAATCCTTTAATCTCGGAAGAAACATATAAGCAATGCTATGACTTTGAATCTGAGAGGAAGAATCCCATCAATTTCATATAATAGGACACCCTGTACATATCCTAAAGTCTTTTAAAATCCTCCTTGAATATAGGGCGTCCCATATACATAAGTAAAGTCACTTCTATTTTCCAAGTATCTCTTAAAATATTACTGTAATCGATTAGGTTTCTTTTGAAGATTTATTTATTTATTCAGTTTTAGAATAAACTACATTTGTATACTTTATTATTTGGTCAATTCACACAAGCCGCTGTATCGTTGTTTGAGTGTATTGTTGGACGAATATACAATAGTGTATGCTTGTTGTTGATAATTTTCATGTAATAATCCGATACACTTATACACGTTTTTTTTCAAATGTTTTTAAAAGTTGTATTGGTTTCGTGCTATCAAATTGTTTGAATGCCAAAAATTATGAAGAGGAATAAGAAGAAAACATTTGGAATACGAAATACACAATACAGCATAGCATTGAGCGTTCACAAACAACCAAGTGTATTCAATACAACCTACACGATACAAAGTTGTGTGAATTAACCAATTGTTGTTGTGTAATTTGTTTTTCACAATTCATTATTGAGTGTTTCCTAATTATAGCATCAATTGATTTATTTTCGTTAAAAAGAAGTGAAAGTAAGCATTATAATTGAACAAGAATTGTTGTAAATTGCTACATCGTTCTCCTGAAATATACATAATTTTTTCTGTGGAGGTTTATGATAAAAGTGGCCCTAAAATAATTCCTAAGATTGGAAGATAGACGATGCTCTTAATTGTACTGGATTTCTAGCAACTCGTCTCAACAAAACGCCATAAGAAGTCATCCATCAATTCCTCCACAAAAAAATTGTAATATGTCTGCATGAAATTTTCAATTTCACTAAATAAGAAAATTTTGGTTTTAACTCTCTTACGCTATAAAGAAAAAAATTTGCTAATTCCCCTTCATATGAAATGGAGAGGTGAATGGGTAATTTCTTAATGATGAAGGAAAGTATTTTGTGTGCACAGGCTGTATTCAATTGAGTTTGTTTCGTGTCGAATGAAAAGCCCCGACGAATTGTTATATATGAATATCGAGGTTCGGCTTGTGACGACAAAATGCGCATTTACAGAAGCGAAACATGACTTGTGTCATCAGCCGTTGCCTAAGAAATATTCTTTGTATATGTTACTCCCAAAACCGGAGCTTCAACTCGGAAATTTACAGTCGACTGGAAAAGAAGCTTGTTAGATGCGAAAAATGTTGTTGATGAAATTCTAAGCTTGGCACAATTCAAAACTGAAGTTCGAAATCGTAACAAATTCAACAATTTTCTGTTGTTCGTCACCTAAACGGCGCGGAATATCTAATTAATAATAATAATTGATACTTACAAATCACAGAAAAAATTTGCTATCAAACTATCATGTCCCCTCAGAGGGGACAACCGAGTGCAAAGGGCTAATTAACATACCTAACTCTGTTGCGAATTTTTTCACAATATTTTCAGTTTTATTATCCAGAACTTTAATTCTATTTGGACATACTTTATTATCTCTTCTATTATCTTATCTGTCATTGGCTTCGATTAATATTTCTTTATTTACTATATTTCAATATATGTATTTGTTGTAATAAAGGGTCCGTCAAATAACTTTTTTTTTTCAAAATGCTTTAAAAAAAAACTACTGAATATTTTCCCAAATTTCTTTTTTTATTTGAAAGTACAATCCTTCCGGTTAATAATGGAAAATAATTTCATTCAAATGGCTGCCTCGGCTGGCCATGGTACAAAAGTACCATTTGATGTACATATTGGTAGTTATAACCCTTCAATCAGGATTATGACCTAAGTTCTTACACCACCTATTTTGTGTGTGTTAATTTTATACATGAGTGGTGGGACCTACAGTTTAAAGTCGACTCCAAACGACAGATTTTTGAGAAACTTTATCGTGGCAATTTTATTTACAGTCAGATTTTCTGCCAGAAGGAATCCGCCGGAGAAATATTTTTTCATATTTCATTTAGATCGAGATGTCTGACATGGGGTTTTTAACCGTGGGTTCACGCCTAGTAAGCCACTACACTACCTACTAGACTATTTATTTATATGTAATACACATACAGCACTTAACAGAAAAACTAACGACTTATTCGTGTTCCTCACATACAAGCAGTGTTGCACCAACAGCTTTATAAAGTACACACAACTGGCATCGAAATTACACATATGACAAAAAATTACACACAAAATTCTGTTTTTACAAATATTACATACATTATGTAAACATTACAATTATTTACTCATATATACACTTAAAATAATATACATATAACATTTAAAGCTTTTAAAGATTTGCTTCTGTTTAATTGTATATTGTGTCCCGAAAAATCGGTAAAGGAACAGTATTAAACAAAGTGCAGATTTATTAAGCAGCAGATGTTAAAAATGTAACATAAAACTAAAAAAAAAGTATTGTTTACTTTTTCTAACAAAATACATGTAAATGCATATGTGTGATCTAGGAGTCAACTAAACTCCTAGGGTCTATAAGAAAGAGTTGAAGAATATGATATGTGTGTTCTTCTAGAATATATATGTATATCCCCCAACAAAATAAGAAGGCTGAGGGTTTCGTTTTAACTTAGCCTTTATTGCCTTAGGGGAGGTTTCTTAACAACTGATCGTAATTATTTTCAACAGGTTTTACGTAAACAATAGAAATGTTGAATTTACCAGTATATAATTCATAAAATCTTCTTATATATAAAAATGAATGTGTGTGTTTGTTTGTGGGTTTGTTTGAAGTCTATAGACGGCTAAACGGCTGAACCGATTTTCTTGAAATTTTCACAGTATCTTTCTGTATGTCTGGAAGGAAATATAGGCTACTTTTTATTTTAAAATTTCAAGTAGGCGGGGTGCCACGCCCACATCTATATACATAAAAATTAATGTTTGTTTGCATGTAATTAATAGAATCGTAAACTATTCATTTGATTATGTGTTGATCGGACAAATACAAGACATTTTAGGATTCATCATTTATGATTTTAATAATATTTAGTATAACCAAAGAAGAGAAAGTATAAAGAATGTGCATTTCAACATATTTTGGAATATTTTTCAAAAATATTTCATGGCGCGGGGGGAAAGATTGAAGGGAAGGGTACAGAAACCAAGAGCGTAACAGTGCGTTGTTCTCATCGTACGTTTTTGTTGTTTGACTACTTTCTTATTTATTCTTCTGAAACAGTGTTGCCACGAAGAAAATTTTGTAACCAACATTTGTGAAAAAAATCACCAAATAAGAAAAAATATAACCAAAATTAAATTCGTAGACTTTTGTTTTATTTTTTTTTCAAGTTTAAATTATAATTAATAAAAAAAGAAACAAAAAATAGCTTTTTTTTATAAGAAAAAAAAATAACCAAAACCAAAAAAATCTACACACCTACATATTAAATAAAAAAATATCCAATTTTGGTTAGAAATAATCAAAAAAAGCAACACTGTTCTCAAATCACTTATTCTCAAACGTTGGCACAAAGAGAACATGACAAAAATTATGAGAGGCATGTGTTAACCCAGAGGAAAATTGTTAGTAATATTTTCAAGTCTACTTATTAACCCAATAATATGTATATGTGAGCGAAAAATATAGACAAATTGTACTGCGCTAAAACCTTAAAAACACCTTATTTAACTTGGCAAGTATTCTTCCAAAAATCGAAATTATTTGTCATTGATATTAGTGAATCATACTGTAATATTTCTTTGGGTGTAAAATTGAAGTCTGAAAAAAGCGACATGAACATTCTTCTTTAGAAGCTGACAAGCAATGCAACTGAATGCATTTTTACGCTCTCATGATGAGAGCAACACATTGTTACGCTCTTTGTTTGTGTTTATTTTCATTCTGTCTTCCCTTCTCTCATCAGGAAATGATTTTTTAAAAAGATTTTGGTGAGAGCGGGTCGTGAAGTTGAAACCCGCCATAAGAAATTTAACTTCTACATAACGCCCATTCTTTATATCAATATTCTTTGGTATAACTCATTCCCCCAAAATGTCAATCACAAGTTTGAAACATTTTAATTTTGGAAAATTTTTATAAATGCTGTTGAGTTCAATTGGATTAAACGAATATTTCACGTCGTTCCCGTGCAATCATGCCTCCAAAGCGACTAGCAATTGGTCGACCTACACCTTAAGAAGCATTGAGACTGGAATATCTTCGAGTACAAGCCGCTGAGACCCGTTCGCATTAATCACTTGAACAACGACAAGTGAGATTAGAAACTGATCGAATGCGTACTAATCAGGCCCATTCGTCTGAATCATCTGGACAACGGGAAACAAAATCCATAAAATGATTCAAAATTAATCGGATATTTGTGTAATGTCTTTCCTGAAAAGTTATTTTAGTTTGTGCCGCAGCAACGCGAGCAGGATACATCTAGTACATAATAAAAAATAAGTACATAATATTCGTATAACAGATAAAACGAAAAAATGTAATTCACAATATGTTTGCACTATGTTGACACACACACAGTTCAACAGCATATATCATACATTATCCTTACATGTAATTAAATTAGTAAGAGAAAGATGTATGTAGGTGTTTATTTTTGCAAACTAGTGTTGGAAATTGTAAGAAATTTTCAAAACAAATCAGTGTTAACTGTGTATTCTGTGGTGTTAACAAATTGACTCTTAAAAATTAGCGATTAAAGAAAAATGTAGAACAAATAGTAAAATTACATACGAAGCTAATTACACATTATGTGTAATTACACACAAGGTGGCAACACTGCATACAAGACAAAAAACAGCTGATTCGGAACGTAACAAAACATAAAAGCCCCGTTTAGTCAAACGTCGCTGGAACGTAATGTAACATACGTTCGTTTTTAGCAAGAATGATAAACTAAAGATTACGCCTTGCGCATGATTTCCCGTTAGGTGACGTAGTTGGGCTATTTGAAAGGTTTCCGAGTCTCTTTCAAATATGAAAATTAACATTTCTTCTGAAAAATGTGTGTATTACGTGAAAGTTGGCAGCCCTACAATATAAATTACATTGAGAGTTGTCAAAAAAATATTTATTTATTCTTGAAATATACAACGAATTTTGTGAAAAATTTATTGAAAAAGAACGTTAAAAAAATTAACATTATAAAAAAAATTAGTAAAGTTTGTTAAAAAAAGCTGCAACACAAAGAAAAACTAAAAAGAAATATTGAAGGAAAATGTAAACATGGAGTGTGCAGTGGGCAAATGCAAGCAAAATAGTGGTAAAAAAACAAGTGAGAAATTTAAAAAAATTAAATATCCCGTGTTTTTAATTCTGTCATATATTCTGGGCTATAACGAAGGCATTTTAGGTGCCAATGCATATGTGGTGGTCTACAATACTCCTGATTTAGAAGTACATAATTCTTTAACTGGTAAATGTCGACATACAATTTCAAATAAAGGTATTTAATTTTCCTTCTGGTTTCTGCAGGTACTATATTTACGAATATTAATACTGAGAACCAAGAGGACATATTACAGACCGAAAATAATGAAATAGGATTAGAAAATCTACAGTATGCCGGTTTAGAGAATTTGGCCGGATATATTTGTCACAAATTACAAAACAAAAGCCCCAATCTTGCGATCAAGCCTTCAGTGGACTCGACGTATACCTGGGTCAACCACCTAAATGAAGGCGGGCTAAGTAAGTCATCAAATTCACTAATGAAAACGTTAAAATCGTGTGATGTCATTTTTTTGAAATTAAATGGAGAACAATTGATGCTTACGATCGGGTATATCCAAAAACATTTGTTGAAGCAAAGGACTTTGAAGGAAAGGATGAAGTGAAAAAACTTTTTTAGATGTAGAATGTACTTCAGAATGATATTACTAAATACCGAAATTTCTCAAAATATCAACAAAAGAAAAAGGGAAATGAATAAAATACCAACTTAAAAAAAACTTTTTTCACTTCATTTTATTTTCAAATATTATTTCAATTAATAAAATATTGTTGCATAATTTTTATTTAATGAATTTTCAATAAATAAATTTTTGAAAAAAAAAGTTTTTGCTACTAAATAATTTTGTAGAGACAAAAGTTAAATTGTCCCACTGTTATATTTACATGTAAAAATAATTGTTTGACAGTTAAAAATCATTAGCCAATAGGAACACAAATTCGTGACGTCATTGATTCAACATGCGCAGAAAGTTTTAATTTTGTGTGCGTGATGGCGTAATCTTTAGTTTATCATTCTTGGTTTTTAGCATATGAAAAGCAATGCAAATGCTTACCGAAATTACATTACGGTTCGGCAAGCATTTGCATTGCTTTTCGTGTTCTAAAAACGAATGTACGTTCCGTTGACTAAGCGGGGTTAAGCTTAATGCTACCATTAGCATTACGTTGAACATGTTTGCTAATGCATTAATAGCTGAAAAGCGTAAGACATAAAATATATAATAATAAAAAAGTACTGAAAGGGTCGCGGGGATACTGCGGTATTTTTTAAATGAAAAAGTACTGAAAAAAGTACTGAATTTTTCAACACTGATTCTAGCTAACAGTCGTTTGAATTCATACATACATACATACATACAGGTATCTTCCAATCTCTCAATTTAGATCACTTCCATTCATTTTACGTAATTCCTTACTAAATTTTAAAATATCGT
The DNA here is from genome assembly GCA_930367235.1 of Sarcophaga rosellei. Taxonomy (NCBI): domain Eukaryota; kingdom Metazoa; phylum Arthropoda; class Insecta; order Diptera; family Sarcophagidae; genus Sarcophaga; species Sarcophaga rosellei. The sequence continues at coordinate 64,302,871 of OV884017.1, read as the reverse complement.
CTTTCCGAAAGTCAAGTCAAGCTCCGAAGCACGTTTTAATTTTTATTCAATGATGCATTATAGCATAAAAATTGTCGCATGAAATTCTCTGATAAAATTAAAATAAATTATTGTTATTAGATTTTATTAGTGCAAGTTTTATAAATAAAAACCCAAAAAAGAACGCAGACAATAATGACGAAACGTACCAGTACCCGTATTCAAAAATATCCAAATTGGTATGTATTTGCAGCATGAGCTTATGCGCGGAATATTAATTTTTATTTTTTTAACCAAAAATCAAAACCAAAAACTCAAAAACGTTACCAAAAATGAATTTCAATTAAGACGCCTCAATGACAATGTGTCAACTATAAATTGTGGTTCCATTAACTGGTGGAAGACATTCAGTGTTTTATACTTTCAGTGTAAAGAACAATTTTGTTGTTTAAACGTTAACAAACAAATCAATTTAAACAAAAAAAAAACCATGGCCTACAAGGTGGGTTGAAGGAAAAGTGTTTTGAAAAGAAATCGAAAATGAAATATAATTGCGTCCTACAGGACTTAAATAATCAAAAACTAATCAAGTGTTTCGTGTTGATATCAACAGAAAATTTTGATAAAAAAAACGAAATAATATGACAATATCAAGGAAATAATGAAAATTAATAAAAAAAAAAAAATTCATTTCTTGTGTTTCTCTGTATAGTTTGTTATTGCCCTCGCTTTATTCGCTGTCGCCAACGCTGCAGTTGTGCCAGTACCAGCTGCTCCTGTTTTGGCAAGGACCGTTGAACTTGAGGAATACGATGCCCATCCTCAGTACCAGTACGGTTACAATGTCCAAGACAATCTCTCCGGTGATGCTAAGGGTCATGTGGAAGAACGTGATGGCGATATTGTTCGCGGTGAATACTCCTTGATCGATGCTGATGGCTTCAAACGTACCGTCACCTACACCGCTGATCCCGTTAACGGTTTCAATGCTGTTGTACGTCGTGAACCTCTCGTAGTCGCTGCTCCCGTAGTTGCTGCTGCTCCTGCTCCTGTAGTTAAAGCCGCCCCTGTTGTAGCTGCTCCAGTAGTTAGAACTGCTCCCTTCGTTGCCGCTGCTCCTGCATACACCGTCAGACACTTTTAAAGCGGAAGATTGTTAAATTTGTAGATCTTATTGTTAAATAGTTTTCGTTTTAAAATATTAAATTGTGATAAATACTTGACATCTGAGTTTTCTTATTCTACTATATTTGAAGTTCTACACGTTTTGTAAAATGTTGTGGAGAATGCAATATCTGTAGTAAAAAGGAAGATGGAATAGTAGCCAACATAGTTGTGTTAACATAAAACTTCTTAGGTTAAACGCTCACCGAGAGACGTATAACTAATGTAGGAACCATTGCCTTCAACTGACCCGCCAACTGTCTAAGAGGAAAAAACACTTTGCCTTCAGCCTAAGCCCGCCAAATTCATATTACTCTATCTCCAAGCCCTACCTATTTCATTCCCCCTTTTTTTATCACAACTTTTTTACACTATTTTTTCTAAATTATTCATTTCTGTCTTCACTGCACAGCAATCATCATAAGATCATACATACGAATTTTTATTTGCACTGTAATACAATACAATACGCAAGACGCAACGCAGCAAATGCAGCAATCTATCAAAAATAGAATACAAAGATATGTATGTGTATATGGAATTGATTATTTTAATATGAAAGTATATTGGAAGTAATCAGTTTTTATTCGCAGCAATGAGAGAATTATGCTATAAACACAATAAACGAAACGCAGTAAGCACAATAATTTTGTAATTACAGCCTAAGGATACAGCCTGTATGGCTACAAACGTTCTTTCGAGCTATTTTTGATACTAGTTAACGAACATAAATTGTAATACGTACGATTATTATGAGAATATATACTCTTTGATTCTAAAAGAGTTCTTGTCGTATGTACGGATTTTTTTACCTACTTACTTACTTACTAAATTGGCCATTTACAAACCAATTAACGGATTTTGGGTGCTTTCAGTTGCCTCTGCTTCTTGCACGCCTTCACCAGTTGGTCATACCAATCGATGACAGGGCTTCCTTAATTCCTTTCTAACTACAAACATACTATACTTTTTTATTTCAATATAAAACTGAGTTAACATCACTGATTAATTTATTGCTTTTATTCGATTTTCAAGCAATAATTTTTAAGCAGCTGGAACAAATTCTTAAACGAATTTCAAAAAGTTTGGTTGTCATTCCAATCAATTTAGCTACAGGTTACTTATAAGTATTTAAACTAGTTTGCAAGAATCGAGTTGTTAAGCATAATTAAAATAAATTGCAAGTAAAATTCACACGTGGAAGAGTTTTTATAAGAACAAAGCAATAAATCACCCTTCTTATCGTTTCTTTTTCAAGTTTGAAATTGATTTTACTTCAACCTTGACAGATTTCTTTATCTTATAGGGTTACGCTAGGTCAGATGGCAGTCATTAGAATTACCTGCCAAGAAGTGGTTCTCTCTCCATATCTTTTAAAATTCGGAGTCAATGCGCTTCTAACTCAGGAATTACCTTAGGTAACAGAGTTGTTTACACTGACAATGCCAGTGCAACGTCTAGTATGTGTTCACAGACATTATGCCAACAACTCAACATTGTTCTAAACATTGTATCTGGAAGAAAACTAACAGATTCAGATTGAATTGCAAGACAAACTATCTAGGAACGATAACCTAGTTGAGGAAACAAACAATTAGCCTGTACTGAATTAGATCAATTGCCATAAGCGTGGTTCGTGGTTCAATTGTTACCGAATTAAATCTTTTTTGTAGTGTAGTGGTCTTCAACTCCGTGGTTCAAGGCCCAGGTCAGACATCTCGAACAAAGGAAATATGAAATAATATGTCTTCTGCTACCATCTTTTAGCAGTTTTCTAACAAAAATTTTGAGAATAAATAAATTTTTGTCAATAAAAAGTCTCTCAAATAAAAAATTCTGTCCTTCAGAGTGGGCTTTAAAATGTAGGCATAGGTTCCAGATTTGACGATTTTGAGCTCCAAAAATATTATATTGACGATTTGACGATTTATGCCATTATTTTGACGATTTTTAAAAATTAAAAACTTACATCATATTCTTTACTTTATTTAGTACTAGCTGACCCAGCGAACTTCGTCCCGCCCAAAATTGATTTTTTTTATTGCCCAAAACAGGTCGCATTATGTATTTATTGTAATACACTCAGTGGTGTTGTGCTAATTTTTTTTTTACCGGAACGCGTTCCGGTTCAGCAGGGAAAAACTCCGGTTCACGGTTCGGAAAAACAAACCGGGTCGTTCAGGTTTTTGTTCCGGTTCGGGTTCGGTTCAAACCCATGTTTATAAAAATACATATAAAAATTCGTCAAAAATTAGAAAAAAAAATCAGCAATTTTTTTTTTTTTTTTCAAAACGTCAGCCAATTCTCGTTATCAGAAATTATCTTTAGTTCCGGAACGCGTTCCTGTTCAAAAAGGAAGTACCGGAACGACGTTCCGGAGCGATCCGGCTCGACAACACCACTGAATACACTGCATAAAACAGTTATTAAAAAGCTAACTTACTGTAAGTGTGTGTGAATGTACTTATAATCGAAAGCGTTCTAGACAATGAAAATATGCTTTATTTAGGATAAAACAAAAGTCTATGAGTTTAATTTTGGTTATATTTTTTCTTATTTGGCGATTTTTTCACAAATGTTGGTTACAACATTTTTTTCGTGGCAACACTGTTTCAGAAGAATAAATAAAAAATTAGTCAAACAACAAAAACGCACGATGAGAACAATTGAGAACATTGTTACGCTCTTGGTTTCTTTATCTTTCCCTTCTATCTTTCCTCCCGCGTCGTGAAATATTTTTGAAAAATATTCCAAAATATACCAAAATTCACATTCTTTATACTTTATTTTCTTTGGTTTTATACATCAGGAATCATAGATAGCATACTTTAGGAGTAACTATGCGTATGAGTAATATATTTCAAATGCAATTAAATATTAAGTATGTAGTATGTAGTATACATGGGCATGGCCCCTCGCTCATTTGGAATATTAACATAAAAAGTAGCCTATAACTCCTTCCAGACATACAGGAAGATACTGTGAAAATTTCAAGAAAATCGGTTCAGCCGTTTAGTCGTCTATAAACTTCAAACATACAAACATACAATCAAACACACACTCATTTTTATATATAAGATATTAAAAGCCATTTTAAGCTTTGTATTTACTTTGCAATTGTTAATATTGCATAATTTATGTTAGTAATAACGAGGAGTAAAGTATTATATTTTTAAGTTACTTGCGAATACCTGTGATGATTTTTCTCTGTTTTTTTTTCCTTTTTAATACCTTAAAAGCCAAAAAATTACAACTCCAAAATAACCTCGTAGTTGAGAATAATTTATCACTTGCAGTTGCAGACAATTTTAAAAATTCGGGTTTAGCTTTTCGGGAAAAAGTCCCCTTTTTTCGTTCGAGCAAAATCCTTTTGTACTAGCGATAGAACAGTGAAACAGAAACTACATTGGAACGATGCTACAATGATTCAATGGAGTTAGATACATTACCGTCATTAGCGAGCTAATACGGCCTCTCCTGTACACGGTCGAGAAACCTCTTAAGAAAGAACTGAAGGAACTGAAAAATGTGTCGGTTCCAGCCAACATTACACTGAATTTTCATGCTCAGAATGTCAAGAGCTTTTGACTCCTTAATGTTTACACCACCCATAGATTACGATGATGCAATATTATTGCTGCGCTTATGTGTCAATTAACAACACTGGGATAGATTGCTTAAACCTTAAATGAAGATGAGGGACGCTAGCTTTTAATTTCTAAACAATTTTTTTTTTTTCAAATGTTTTCTTTTTGAACTCAGATATGTACATACATATCGTTGGTCTCATGTAGAAAGGCCCTGACTCACAATTTTTTCGATGTTGATTTTTTTTGAGATTCCAATGCATTTAACCCAAATACACATTGGAATCACAAAAAAATCAATTTCGAAAAAAATTTGAGTTAGGGCCTTTCTACATGAGACCAACGATATGTACATTGACTTTATACGTTTTGCTACAATATAAATAATGTTGGTTTTTATAAACTTTTAATTTATTTATTTATTTTTACTGACGATTTTTGACGATTTCAATAAACGTCTTTGACGATTTTTTCATCAAATATTTGACGATTTGGTGCCTCATTTAGCTGGCAGCTATGACCGCCACTCATGCATAAAAATTAACACATACAACATGGTTGGTGTGAGAAATTAGTTCGTAATACTGACTAAAAAGCTGTAATGACCAATTAGGTACTTAAGTAAATACTATGTGCTGACTATTCAGATCCAGATATTAGACACGTCAATTAACTCTTAAACATCGCTTCGTATGGAACCTCAACAGGTTGCTTTATGTGGTCATATGAGTATTGGTTTCAGCAACGGTTCCAATTCCTCCTTTACAATCCTCTCCCTTCCTTTCTTCTTTTATTCATATTTTAGGAAATTGAATTGCAATTCATGTTATTCCGAATATTCAGAGGCGACGTCACATAGTATGCGAAAGATTTCTGTTATAAAATTATGTTAAATGAAGAAATGCAGTCGCCGTAGTCTAGTAGGTAGTGTGTCGTCTTATTGGAATAAGGCCACAGTTCAAATCCCAGGTCAGACATCAAAACGAAAATATGAAAAAATATTTTTTCGGCGACTGCCTCTCAGCAGATTTCTGGCAAAAATTCTAAGAGTAAATAAAATTGTCATGAAAAGTTTCTCAAACATCTGTCGTTCGGAGTCGACTTTAAACTGTAGGTTCTGCCACTCATGTATAAAATAAACGCACACAACACAAGTGGTGTAAGAAGCTAGGTCGTAATCGTAGTCGTTGTAATGACCAATTATGTATGTATGTAAGTTAATAACACCACAGATGTACACAATTTAGCAAATGAATAGAAGAAACGTTTTATAATTAAATTTTCATAACATTTATTATGTTTAAACAAAAACTAGTCAACAACGGAATTAACAAACTTAACAATTGCCCGCCTTACAAGTGTCTGACGGCATAAGTGGGAGCGGCAGCAACGAATGGAGCAGCTCTTACCACAGGAGCAGCTACATATGGAGAGGCTCTAACAAGGGGAGCAGATGCGACGGGAGCAGCAGCTACTACGGGAGCAGCCTTAACAACGGGAGCAGCGACTACGAGAGGTTCACGACGTACAACAGCATTGAAACCGTTAACGGGATCTGCGGTGTAGGTGACGGTACGTTTGAAGCCATCAGCATCGATCAAGGAGTATTCACCGCGAACAATATCGCCATCACGTTCTTCCACATGACCCTTAGCATCACCGGAGAGATTGTCTTGAACGTTGTAACCGTATTGGTATTGAGGATGGGGATCGTATTCTTCAAGTTCAACGGTCCTTGCCAAGACAGGGGCAGATGGCACTACCACAGCGGCGTTAGCGACAGCGAATAAAGCGAGGGCAATTACAAACTGCACAAATGAAAAACATTAAATAAATGTTATTAAATCACATTTTACATTACAAAAGATTTATGGTTTATATCCAATTTTAAAGTTAATAATATTTTTTCTTTCAAGTTTTTGTTCAAATTCATTTTTCAAATTAATTTTTCTTCACAAAATTTTCATTTAATTCCAATTATTTTTTTTTTTTTTATTTAAAATTTTTTTTAATTTGTATCTGCGAACCCACCTTGCAGGTCATTGTTTCTTATTTAAATTGAATTGTTTGTTTAAGTTTAAACAAAAAAAATTGTTCTTTACACGGGGTGTACAAAGCACTGAATGTCTTCTTTCACCGAATGGAGCCATAATTTATAGTTGATATCATGTCATTGAGACGTCTTCATTGAAATTCAATGTTTGTTATGTTTTGGCTATTTTTTTGGGGTAAAAAAAAATTAATATTCTGCACATTGTAAAGTACAGACACAATATCACGATTCTCTTATGAAATTCACACTTTAATTTTGGTTAAGTGAAGTTTTTTGTGGGTAAAACCGAAACCGAAAAGTGTGCATAATTATTACAAAATTAATATTCGCTCACCTATATTTTATATGCAGTTTTAATTGCAAAATATTTACTTTTCATTATTTTATAACGTATTAATCTATTATTACGTATATATATATATTAATTGCGGTGCTTTTTCTTCAAAACATAACATTTTCGGGAGCATTTTCTAGGATGAACTCATTCGTTGATTAAGGACCATTATTACAACTTGCCGTTAAACTTGGGTTTAGTTAAAGGTACCTTTAGCTAAAGGGAACTGTAAAGTTACCTTTAACTTACATATTTTCGTTATTCCAAATTACAGATAAAATTTTTCAAAAATATGGCAGTGCCGGAGCAATGTCGATAAAACTTCTCAATTATACACGTTTTTTTAAACGCAGTGGGAACGAAGGTCCTCTTTTTTGTTGTTGTGTTTCCTCATTTTGTTTATATTTGAAGTTGCCATATTGAAAATAATATATAATATGGCAAGTTCATAGATAAATTTAACTTTAAAAATTAAAGGTAGGATGATCCTCCCCTTAGCTTAACGCTCACTTCTACCTTATTGTCCACTTATAATAATGAACACCAATTTATCTGCCCGTTAAAATCCTCCCTTTAGTTAACGGCAAGTTGTAATAATGGCCCTAAGTGAGTTAAGTTAGTTAACTTCTGTAATTGTCTTTCTATCCACAGGCCAGTAACTTTATGTTGCACACTTGTTCACTGCAATCGAAAGTCTAAGAGATGAGCAAATCTATTTTACAATTGTTTCATAAAAGTTCTTATACAACCTTCGCTGTGTTTGTGAATGCATCAACGCCTTAGCTAATTAGAACATGTAGGCCTGAAGCCTTTTTTTTTAGTTGATTTTTTTTAGTTGATAAGATACACCAAAAATGTTAATGATCTTAAATTTGTGTGATTCTAGTTGAAGTAAGTTCATCCGTTTCATCATGGAGTATTCAGAACAGATTTTGATGCGAAGCATGTTTATATCTAGCATTTTTTAAAGCATTGTCTATTAACGACTTAGGGCATGTTAAGGTTTAGGTAGGGTTTTATCCGTCGTTTTTTTCGCGGAGACCGTTCTCTTTATTTTGCGTATCTGTCTTCAGAAATAAACAAATTCCGGAAAGGTCCTACTTTTTTGGCAATATAGAATATCGAGAAGTCTTGATTTTTCGGCAGACATAAATTTTAAGAGGCATAGCCACACACACGGCAACTTACCCGTGACATGATAATGTCTACCTTAATGTCGCTTTGTGTAGTTAGTTTAATGACTCATTCGTTTTGTTGGCAAAATATTTGAAAAGCTCAGTTTAAAGTCAACTTTAAGAAAAGATGCTTTTTACCGAATTCATTTTTGCTACATTCCTATATTTGTTATTAAAAAGTATAAACGATGAAACTTAAAATTTTAACTCCTTATTATATATATATAATAAGGATATATATATATACATATATATGATTTGAGGTAAAAAAAATAATTGAATTTACATTTTGTTTCCAACTCATAACTCAATCGTGGAAAGTATTTTTTCTCTAATAAAAGCTCAGTGGACGCCTGAAAGAAATAGGTTAGAGCCACAAACAATATCCCATTTAATTATACATATGTAAACGCAATTTTGAAATGAAGCGTCAAGACTTTTATAATTATTCACTAAAATACAATTCTCAAGTCCTATATGATATTGGAAATGCTGATAAATACAATTTATAAACAAATAAAAATTTTTTTAATAAATTCTATATGTAAATATGTGTATACATAAGTCTATATTTGCAATTCAATGATAACCTGTGAGATTAATAATAGCCCGGTTTACTATCTTGGGCAGTTAGATGGTAAATTTATACCATTGTAAATATTTGCCGTTAATTGTGAACGGTTTTTTTTTTTTTGTTTAACTTTGCATTCTTGCAAACTTCATATAACATATAATTTATTATTTTATTTATTTATATTTATAATTTATATTTATAATTTTCATTTATTTCGTCCTCTGTCCATTTTTTAGTCGGCTCTTCTCTTTTAATTTTTTTTCATGTTGTATTTTTCCATTTTTTGTAACTTTATTTTCAATGTTTTTATTTTTATGATCAGCTGTTCATTTGCTCAAGTATGGCAAATATAAACTACGGTTTTGAGTGTGGGATATTTGCCAAACCATGGCAAGGGTATTTCTGTGTATTTTGTTAGTGTATGGTAAAAGAAATAGCCAATATTTGCAAATGCCATGATGCCAGACCATTTGCCCAAGATTGTGAACTGCGCTAATACACTGAGGTTCATCAGGATAGAACCAACACATTTTAAAGTAAAAAAACTGTATAAATTGCAAATACAGATAGAATAACAAAATTTAGTTTTGCAGAAATATAGGTGATACTGTAAACTGTATAAATTTTATACTTGACTACAAAAAAAGTGAAAAAGTACCGTTATAATCCATTTTTATACTATTTTTTGTGTTTAAATTATTGTTTACAGTATCACCTATATTTCTGCAAAACTAAATTTTTTTATTCTGTCTGTATTTGCAATTTATACAATTTTTTTTGCTTTAAAATGTGTTGGTTCTATCCTGATGAACCGCAGTGTATGTTCAGATATGCACTTTTATTGAGTCAATATTCGGTTTATTGAGTACAATATTTTAAGTGTTCAGACATAACAATATACGCAGTTCAGCTGCTTATTCAATATTCATTTGACAGCTGGTAAACAAAACAGCTGGTTGTTTCAACAGAATTGTTTTTATTTTATTTGTTTGTCGTTGCTGACATTTTAGTTGTCAACAGAAAGTGTTCGGATTCGAATTGTAATATGCGCACTGAACATACTTATGACAGTGCTGCATTTTAAGTTTTACTCAATATTATAACAATTTACATACTTATTGGGCAATAATTAATTGAAACTTTATATGAAATATTGAGCACAATAATGGCCTTATTAATTGATAATAAATAAAATTAGTTCAAATAATTAAAAAATTAATTTTACTTTTTAATGTCCTATTTTTTTTTTTTTTTTTTTAGTTATTCGGCTTTTTATGCTGTTGTCGCCATTTGCTAAAAGCAGTCATAACAACAATAGGATTAGTAGAAGTAAAATGTATGTATGAAGAGAGATGGTATCAAAGTTATAATTGAAGCTGTTGCAAAAGAAGATTTTACGTCACATCTTTAATAAATGGGAGAAACAGTAGTGAATCAATAAAAAGGTCACCTTTTTAAGGTGACATTATGTCCATGGACATTATGTCACTTCGCATGGTGTCATAATGTCCATGTATAATGTGTCGTAAAGTCCATGGACATTTTGTCACTTTGTCACTCCAAAAAATGTCCATAATATTCAAAAATTAATTTTAGGTATTTATATTTTAATAAAAAAAAATAAAAAGATTGCTATGATTCTTAAATCACACTAACGCTTTGAAATTGCTGTCAAAATGGCTCAAAAGAAGTTTCTCGTTCATCGACTTCGTATTTTCTTTCAGCTGACGTGATCAGTCTTTGTGTTTTCATTCAGAATCTTATGAGAACTTTGTGAGGTTCAGATGTGTAAAAATTAAAGATATACAAAAGTGAAAGTGTTAAAGAAGCTAAAATGGAAAGTGTTAAAGAAGAAAAACAATATTTCGTCAAAAACACGTATGTAGTGAATATACGCGTTATGCTTGTTATTTGAAAGGATGTAATGTGACAGTTCAACTTAAAAAGGATGGAGCCGCTGAGTTTAGATTTTTATCACAACCATGGTCCACCTGATGACTTGCTAAATAAATTTAAAATAATTTTTTTTTTTTTTTTTTTTTTTTTTATATGTTTATTTATTAACTCATTCAGTAACAAAAAGAAAATTTATACAGCTACAAATAAACAAGTAATTTAATATTTCTATTTTTTTTTTACACACAGGTCCATAATCGAACTCTCTAGTGCATTTTATAATACATTTCACATTCATTTTCCGAATTATATAATAAAACTTACAGTATGAAAATTTACAATATATATATATATATAGGTTTGCAATGAAAAATGTTTGAAAAAACATTGCTTTTTTGTTAATTATAAAATAAAATAGTCAAAATTAATAAAAACAAAAAAAATTAAATTTTTTAGTTTGAAATCCACCAATATTTGTATAAATTCTGCTGTTTATTGTCTAATACTGCATAACTCATATCATATCTTAATTCACTGTTATTAATAATGTAAGTACTAAATGATTTATCTGTAGCCCTTCTATAGAGATGATAGAATATTGGAATTCCGTCTCTATTTTGTATAAGGCCCTTTTTGTCCAGATATATGAATGCTTCAGGAGGTACATAACCAGATGTAAGTGTATTTGATATATATGAATCATCAGTATAATATGGGGCAAATATTAAGTTGTTAGATTTACATTCCATGCACCTTAAAATGTGATTTCTTATCAACTTAATAATAAAGATGTCTATTCTTTTGATTTTTGCAGATAAATATAGTTTTTTATTAGAAACAAATTTAGTGTAGTTGCTTTGAGGAGATTTGTTAAGCGAAGTACACGTTCTTAAACATTTCCTTTCAAACTTTCTAATTTTTTCCATATACGAGGGCGAGGTGTTGAACCAAATAGCACAACCGTATGTTATGATAGGTCGAATCAATGTTTTATAAAATAAGATCTTTACATCCTTTTGCACATATTTTGAATGAAATATTTTACCATACATCCGAAACGCCTTTCTTGCTTTTTCCAATTGAGTATTGATATGAGAGTTAAAGTATAAGAATTTATCAAGATGAATACCTAAGTATTTTACAACGTCTTTTGTAGGAATTTTCTTGTTAACCAGATGAGATTTTAATTCGAATTTTCTCCAATTGGTTCTTACGTTGTAGTTACATTTGCTGACAGGCGGACGGAAAAGAATGGATTCACATTTATCAACATTAATTCGCATGTTCCAATCAGTAGCATATTTTTCCACTAAATTATAACTGTCTTGCAGCTTCTTGTTAATGTCCTCTATTTTATTTCCAGAATGGTAAATAACTATATCGTCAGCAAAACCGATAATATTCTCAATTTTATTAAGGAGATCGTGCACATACAAACTAAATAAAATAGGAGCGTTGACTGTTCCCTGCTGAAGACCGTTTTCCATTTTAAATGTTTTTGAACTGATCATAGTTTTGTTGCATACTACAAATCTCTTGTCAGACAGCATTTCATATATCAGAAGGACTAAATGGATAGGAAAGTTGTAGCTCGAAAGTTTGAATATTAAGGCGGGTAACCAAATATTGTCAAACGCCTTTTCAAAATCTATAAGACAAGCACCGGTGCAGTATCCTTTGTTTAAATTCCAATTAACATTGGAAACCAGTAAATTTATGGCGTGTACAGTAGAGTGCTTAAATTTAAAACCAAATTGTTTTTCACATACAATTTTCATTTTTTCACATTCCCTTACTATCATATTATTAGTGCATATTTCAAAAACTTTGCTTATATTCGGTAGCAAACTAATGGCTCTGAAGTTTTTCGGATCGGTGTTGTCCTTCCCTTTTTTCGGTATTATAACTATTTTCGCCAGTTTCCATGATTTGGGAAAGTATGCGTTATTAATCATATTGTTAAATAATGTCAAATACTCATAAATCAGAATGTTTGGAATTTTCTTTAAGATTATATTAGGTATATTGTCAATACCAGATGATAATTTTGGCCTTAGTTTTGAAAATATGTATGAAATATCATTGCGTGTGATAAAATTATCATTAGCCATGGAAAAACTCAACTCATTTGCCTTTGTGCCTTCATTAAATTGTATTGCAGTTGTCTGGTTATTTACATACCTGTTTCTAACACCTAGAAACGAGGAGAAATAATTATTGATTTCCACATGGGTGTTGTTATTTGAATCAAAGTTTTTTGTTGCAAATACAGATTCTAAGTATTGTCCTGTCACATTAAGAATATTCTCCTTATTCCTGATAATGTATTTATTATCTCCATCTTGTTGCAAAGTTGCAGGATCAATGTTAGAACTTTGTAGCAAGTCAACATTACAGGGAGAAATTTTTAGTAACTCTAAAGATTCCTGTTTTCTCCATTGACTTTTTACCATAGAAAACATGTGAGAAGAGTCATTAGTGCTCATATTCGAAAGTTTCCGTCTAAGGATATCATTGGTTGCCATGATAAAATTATCCTGTAGTAATTTTCTTATAAGCTTAAGTCTATTTTTTGCGAAGGCAAGCTCACTGAGGGGAAGAACACATTCCATCCTATTATGCTTCTTAATTGTTGTTAAAAGTCTACTTTTCTCCGATTGTAGTTTTTTGATAATTGGCGTAGCGATGTAACAAAGACTATTTTGGTGTTCATATTTCGGTACCGTTTTGTTAATTGCCTCCCATAGTAATTTGCCAATTCTGTCTAAATGAAAATCAATCTCAATATTTGTCAAATTTCTATCATTTGGTATTAAAGGGTCCTTTTTTATTAAGTCAGTAATGACCCTGACCAATTTATCCCATCTAGTCTTCTTAAAATTAAAGATAGGTTCAGTGTCTGCTATCAGGAAACCAAACGGGTCCATTTGTGAATTTCTAACGACTTGTATTTGAAGAGCACAGTGATCGCTATCATAGTCTAATGTTTTTAAGCAATTTGTTGTTTCGTTCTCTCTGTGGACGACAATTCTATTATCTACAATACACAAGTCTAAATAAGAAGCACTTCGCGGATACGATGGAGAAACTGTAGCATATAAAGTGCATCTGAATAGTAATTCATTATCAGACATCCAGTTGTTTAATGAAACGCCTTTGTTATTATTTATTGTATTTCCCCAATTAGTGTGTTTGCTGTTCAAGTCTCCAGCCATTAAATAAAAATTATCCTCCTTGTCTAATTGTAGCGCCTCGAAAAGAGTTTGAAGTTCTATTTTGAAATTATCACCATTATTTCCAGACGGATAATATGCGGAAATGATAAACATATTTTTATTTGAGGCTAAGGGAAGTTTAATAATACATGTCTCTAAAAACTTTAAAGAACAAATTTCTTCGTTATTGTACTCTTTAAATTTTAAGTCATTCCTAATTAGAATACCCGTACCACCTCCTCTCAAAGCACCGCACCTATCTTTTCTAATAAACTTGTAATTATCAAATTCAACTTTATACCTTGCATTAAGTTTTGTCTCGTTCAAGAGTACTAAATCAGGGTTGTACTGGTTAATAAAGTTTTGTAAATCATATCTTCTGTTTAATCTAATGATTGAGTTTACATTAATGTGTATAATATTTAATTTTCTTATAGTTACATTTTCAATATTAGCGCTATTTATCATTATACTTCCAAAATTGAATATAGAGCATCAATTCTTGATGCTTGAATTTGCAACTGTTTTTGAAAATTGAGTATTTGGGCGGATAAATTTTTAATTGAATCCTGAAGATCAGAAAAAAAATTGTGGCTTAAATTATTGTTAAAATTATCAACATTTATATTATTATTATTATTTCTAGCTACATTAGCATAACTTAGGTTAGTATTTGCGTTTATAAAAGTTTGTGGTTGATTCCGAGAGATGTCTGATCTTTTAGCCTTGATTCTTCTTTGTAGCTCCTTATACTTCTCGCATCCCTTATACGAGGCGGGGTGGCCATACTTCTTGCAGAGGACACAAAATATTTTTTCACGTTCATTTATGCCAATGTTGGATAATGCACATTTGCCGAGTTCATGTGATTTATCACATTTGACACATTTTGGCTCCATAAAGCAATTAGAGGCACTATGGAAGAATCCTTGGCATTTCCTGCATTGAGGAATCTCTTCTCTTTTTAGTGTTTCCCATTTGACACATCGGTACATTATTACATTAATTGATTTCAACGATTTTATATGACTTTCAGAAGAAATTTGAACCAGAAAAAGAGGGAGACTATATCCCTCTTTTTTGGACCTCGCAGTTGAGAAATTTGTCACTTTTATAAACTTTAAATTATCAGACTCAAAAGTACGCAGCTCATCCATGATTTCTTCTGTATCAGTATCGGCTGGTAACCCTTTTAGGAGAAAGGTTTTAGTTTTTGCACATTTTGGAGTAAACGTAAAGAATTTTGTATTAGCTTTTTCTAAATGTATTTTAACTCGCATGTAGCTTTCAATTGTATTTAGAATAAGGGTTTTTTTATTTTTATTTTTAAACTCTTTTATTTTAAAGTCATTGATTTTTAAACCATTTTTAATAAATGTTATTAATTCTGCTGAATTTATATCAAAAATATGAATTGGTGGAACTTTTTGTTTTTTGTTTTGATTATTAACATTTGTATTTTTAGTTGTTGCATTTTGAGTTAAGCTTTTACTCGTTGATGATTCATTGTGAGAATTATTTGGAGACTTATTATCTCTCTGATTATTATTTACAATTTCTGTTGTTTTATTGTTGTTCACTTGCACATGTTTTTTAAATTTTTGCAATTCCACTTCGTCACATAGAAATTCCTTTTCTTGGCTTAGAATTGAGTAATAATTACTCTTCATTTGTTTATTTCCACTCTCCATAGTGTCATAATTTTTTCTTTTTCTATCTTTGTTTGATAGTATTGTTTTTGTTTTTAATAAATCTGAGGTTAGAGCATGGCTCACACTCATTTTATTAAAAAGTGAAACACTAGGCTACTTATGTCCAATTTACCAATTCTATACTTTGCCAAGCAATTATAGCAAATCAAAGAATAATTCACAAAATACACAGTCTGGTTTGTTAAATACACTTCACAATCGATGCCGACAAATTTGGTACGTCTGTACTGCATGACAGTATAAGCGCAACTCTTTAAAATAATTAACCAAGTGAAAAGTGGATGTGAAGACAAAAGTAATTTAAAAAGGAGAGGGGTGCGTGAAATTTTTGATGAGGAATGCATGAAGGACAAGGATCTTGCCCCCACTATCTCCTTTCCAAAAATGAAAAGGCACCTCTACAGAATTCGTAGCAATTGCATGCCGAAAACCCCAAATTCAGCTCTTGAGTTGAAAGAAATGTTTGATAATGCTGATATTTTTAAGGAATTTGGAATTTCTAAGCATAGAAACTAAGCTTTTTATAGAGAAACCATAATAGAGGATGAATTCTCGTATAGTCTATTTACATCGCCAACAGTTTCAGACATTATTCAAAAAAAGCCCGAAGATCGCCGATATTTGATAGAGGGTACATTTAAAACCGTTCCATCTTGTGGATACAAACAGCTACTTGTTATACATTTTTATTACATGCAAAACGTAAGTACAAAATTATATTTACTATTCATTTAAACTACAAAGTTTCAAATGCCTGTATTATTTTTAGACTTTTCCTTTTATTTACGTGCTAATGTCAAAAAGAACGAGAGAAGTATACGAACACATGTTCCAATTTGTAGATTCCAATTTGTTCAAATTTGAAGCTTTGTCATTCCATACTGACTATGAAATCGCTTTAAGAAATGCATTGAAAAATATATTTCCCAATGCAACTTTAAAAGGCTGTTGTTTTCACTACTGTCAAGCAGTAAGGCGACAAAGTCAAAAAATAAAGACCTTTGGGACTTTAGTGAAAACCAATAAAAACTGTGCAGACTGGTACAGAAAAATATTGAGCCATCCATTGGTCAATTCTAATAATAATCAATAAATCGGCGCCGATTTTATTGATAATATTTTTTTTCAAATCTTTTCTTTTAAATCTCTGCAATTTATTAGAATGATTTTACATTCCACATAAGCTGGACAAACATTTATCACACCACATGTTATTCGAATAATTTTTACTCACCTTATATAAAATATAGTACACTAAAATTTTATTATTATATTTTATGACGATTCGAATAACATGTCGTATAATATTTCAATTAAATCAAAATCTCTTAATCGTATTGTTTTCTCAGATAACTCCGTCTGGATTTTCTGTCCATGGTGAGGAAGTAAGCACAACAAGTGCTTTAGAAGGGTTTAATTCTAAACTTTCATCAAAAATGCAAAAGCATGGAAAGTTTCTAAAATTTTTGGAGGTCATTAGAAATGAGGACTTTAATTATTCGGTCTTTTTGAGTCAAATTACTGCGGGCTTATTAAGTGTTTTTCCTAAAAAAAGGAAGGTACAGAAAGAGAAGAATTCCAAAATTTTGGAGTTGTCAGAGAGACTGAGCAAGGGCTTGATATCAGTAACTGAATTGTTTGAATTTGTCATTAATAAAGACAATGAAATTATAAGATATGAGAATTTGGTGGAAGAAGAAATCGAAAACGGAAACGAAGTTGCTGAAGAAGCCATTAATGTCAACCAGGTGGCAGAGGTCTTAAGGTGTATAATTTGCATTGATAAACCACGGGATGCACTCTTGATGCCATGTAAGCATTTTAAAATTTGCTCTAGCTGCTTAAGGACTTTGGAAGCAAAATCAAAGAACAATAAATCGCCATTACTTTGTCCATACTGCAGACAGATTGTAAATGATAAATTAAATATTTTTCAATAAAAAATGAAATACTAATGAGTTTATATATTTTTTTAAAGTAACTAAAATATGTGGACATTATGACACTGTTGATAGTGTCACAAACACTTTTTAGGGTGTCCACAAACACTTTTTAGGGTGACATAATGTCCATGGACATTATTTATTTACTGGAGTTAATAACACTGTGCTAGAATTTTACACTTTTTGTTTGTGACAAGTGGGGCACCTGGCGGTTTAACCTAACTCGGGTACGCTGAATCCAGTGGTGCTAACCATTTTTTTAGGTTAGCTCGTGTTTTCGAAATATACCGTTATTTCGAAAATGGAGGAGGTTGAACAACATATGTATATTCGCGTAACTCAAAAATGGTTTAGTTTATTATAGTAAACTAAAAAACCGAAATTCCGCAATGAAATTTTCTTTAAGTAAGGTTAAACTTTTTCCAATAAAAAACCTTAGTATGTTCTAAAATATACAAAAAAAATATTTTAAGTTCAATTCAACCAAATTTACAACATACACTATGCCGTTAGTCGGCTGTATTAAACTTGTTAATTGCAGGGTGTCATTTAAGTATGCACATAGAAGTTGCATGGTGCAAGTAATTATTACACTGTTAGCTATTAAACATTATTTCAGCTGTAATAACATACAGAAATTTGCTTAAAGTTCATTCCAATCGATTACAATTCAAAAAATCTTTATCAATATCGTATTTGGGTGAATTTTAATGCCTTGCCATTCTGAGATATCGTGACTCAACCGTCTTATTACAATACGGTGATAAAGCGAGGAGCACGTTTTATTCTAAATTCACTGCGCATCGCTATATCGAGGCTTATATCAATATACATACATTAAGCAGTATATTTGAAAAGTTAATTATATAATAATTAATGTGTATTAAGTGCTTTTGTTTTCTTGCAGCAATATTAAATGTAGACGAACCTTATACTTAACACTTAAACGGTTTAAATAAATTTTTTATCGGCAGTTATTTAATATTTTATAACATAATACTTATAATTAAAAAATAGATATTTAAATCAACATTCGTATGTATATTTTGTCATAATGATCAAGAAAATCATTCCAAATATTGTAAATATTCCACTTGTACCGGATTTTCTTTTAATTCTGATTAAATAATTATTAGAACGCACAAGTAATTTTACTAAAAACTGTTAAATTAACATTAACGTATAATACATTCAAAATATTTCTTCGGCGAATTCCTCTCAGCAGATTTCTGTCAAAAACTCTGAGAGTAAATAAAATTGCACATGAAAAGTTTCTCAGAAATCTGTCGTTCGGAACAGTACAGAAACTGTAGGATCCGCAACTCATTTATAAAATTAACACACACAACATGAGTGGTGTTGAGAAGCTAGGCCGTAATCCTGACTGAAGGGTTGTAATGGCGAATTATGTATGTATGGTTAGATTTTTCCAATCTCTTTCCTAACTACATATATGTACACCAAGATCACAATGTAAATCACATGTGCGTATACGCCATGAAGCATTTACGATACATCTGAGTACTTTGTTTTGAAAACGTTGTATAATACTTATATTTTTTTCGCTTTTGTTTAATTGTGGTTCATAAGTCCATAAAGGTTTTAATATTTGATTATATATCAACAATTTATTCTCAATAGAAAGTTTTAGATTTTCTTCCGATTAAACAGTTTAGCTTCTTCCGTTTCAGTTGTAGTTCCACAATTTAACATGCTCGTTCCAACGTAACTTCGGAACTTCCAGTATCATACCAAGATATTTCGCTGTATTTGCATACGGTATTTGTATACCGGTCATGAATATAGGGATAGCTAAAGTTGATTTATTTATAAAATCAATATGTATTATTTGGAACTGTTCAATATTATGCACAATTGTCTAGTCCAGGGGTCGGCAAACTTTTGAGACGGAAGAGCCAAATATGCAATTTGCAAAACTTAAGTTTTAAAAGAGCCATAAATTTTTTTCACAACAAAAATGAAAAAAAATTGATTGGTTTTGCTCATGTACGGAACGATTGAAAATATTAAAAGCTGTGTACATTATGGAAGCGTTTACGAAATGATTTGTTAATTTTCATACACTTCTTGTTAATCGATTCTAAACAATTATTTTTTTTTTGATACAAAAAAAAAAAGAGCCACGGCTTCACATCCAAAGAGCCGCATTTGGCTCGCGAGCCGCAGTTTGCCGACCCCTGGTCTAGTCTATTCTAACAACGAGGTAAGTGCATTTTGTAACTTGTGTTTCGCCTCATTTTCAAATCTGGCAACTGACAAAATATCCGTGGGTATATCATTAGTGTATAAAGCAAAAGTGGATCCATAATTTTTCCTTATCGAAATCCTGCTTGTATTTCCCTTGACTGTGAATATTCGTCGGCATATTTCACGCGAAACAACCTATTCTGCAGATACGATTCAAATAAAGTGCAGTATGCCCTTGGAAATTGTATGCTTAGTTTTGTGAGTAAACCCATAAAAATACAGCGGAAAAAACATATTTTTTCTCTAAAGCTCTTTCTATTTCGTTAGAAATGCGATGAATTTGGTCAATTGTTGTATGTATGTGCATTTCCAAAATTAAATTGATGTTTAAGAACTAAGTTTTTTTGTTCAATTATCTGTTTGATGCGAACTTGAAATATTTTCTCATATAATTACGATAAAATGGGCAAAAGTGAAATAGGTCTTTATGACTTAACTCCAGTTGGAGGTTTTTGTTTCATTATTACTTCGGCAACTTTCCATACGGATGGTACATGAAGCAGTCTAAATGATACGTTGACAGTTTGATGTTATTTGGTAGATGTTATTAAGTCGAATCCAGGACATTTCTTTAATTTTAGATTAAGATGGATTCTTTAAATACTTCAATCGGTGTTACTTCAGCTATTATGTATAGACGTCATAGACGGTGGATTAATGTCAAGAGAGAACACATTAGCAAGATAGGTAGAAAACAATTCTGCCTTTTAGCTATTTCTTCTGGCAAAATTTCCGTCCACCATGTGAATGGGAGGAATATGTGTTACGGCTTTCTTTAAATTTTTCGTTAATTTCCACAATAAACAGTTCGTATTCTATAGTTTTTCATTATTCCACCCTTGCAAATACTTATTGAAATTTAAATTCTTATATATACTTTTAGATTTCTAAGCTAAGTTCGTGCGTTATTCTATTAAGCCTTGTTTCGTCTGCTGTAAATCTAGATCGTTGCCACATCTTTCTCAATTTTCTTTTATATTTTTATCATCTCTCTTATATAAACATCGTATGAAACAACGTGTTTTTTGTCTGAAGGGTCCGGAGTGCTTTCCCATGCAGTATGTTGAATTAGATTTGTAACGAACTCAACATCTTTCTCTATTTCGTCAGATGTTTCCATTAATCTTGTAAAAAAAAATATGATATTCAGATGAAAGGAACATATTCAGATGATAGAAACATACCATACTAATACCAAAATACTTTTCCTTTGAGCCTCCTCAAAATTTTTTTAAATATAGTGGCTAAATAATTCAGATATACATAGTTCAACTTCTAGTTTAATATTCAATTGTAATTTAAACGGTGGTACTTGAAATAATTTTGACAAATTAAAAAATAATCAAATGGTGCTACAAAAATTGTTAAGACCCACACATATAATACATGTACCAGAGATCAGCAATGAATCGTTTTTTCGCTACTCATAAGTACTCATGAAATTTCGAGTATGAGTAAGTTAAGTAAGAACAGGTTGCAATAAATATCAGTACAACGTTGACATCAAACTCATAACTTTCGAAATATGTTTGATTCATAGGCCTACTCATTCAGATTCATAAATTTAGAAAAATACTTCTAATACTCATAAATGATTCGAATCATTCAACAGTCTTATAAAAAAAGAAGAAAGAAAAACACAAAGACAGTAGGCAAATCAAACACACAACCTTCCAGTGAGTGTTGTATTGTTCGCACGCGAATCATACTTATTTTGTGATTCTTGTTGAGTAAAGGAGAGTCGAAATCAACAACATCATTGCGTATTGTTAAGTATGAGTATGAAGAGTACATCCAACTTTGAATATGAGTAGTATGAGTATGATATTAAAATAAGTATGAATGAGTATAAGTATCAGAAACTATGAGTATGATTCGAATCTACTCATCTTTTTGAAAACTCATTGCTGATCTCTGACATGTACATACATATATCAAGTACAGGTAACCCTCGATTTACGCGATACTTCATTTACGCGATTTTGATATAACGCGATTCAAAAATAACATCCATTTTTCTAATTACGCGACTTTTTTTACGCGAATTTGATATAACGCATTTAAAAAATAGTGGCAACCCTCGATTTACATGAAAAGCAAGTTAGAAAAGTTAATTTTTTTCCAAATGTTAACAAGTTAATTTTCTAAAATTATAATGTACAACTATGTATGGAAAAGTGTAAGTACAAAAAGATTGAGTATATTATTTTAATATTATTTAGAAATGGTTCCAATTTATTTTAAATTTAATGAAAGAGAAGCCAAATTTAAGTCTACCAGATTTATGCAAAGAATTTTCGGTTTTAAATTGCGTTAATATAACATCAGAATCCATTAAAGATTTAAAATCTTCAACGCTTAATGGTTGTTGGAAAAAACTTTGGCCGGAAGTTGTAGGTACTGACAACATGGACAGTCCCCTATCTTCTGAAATTTCTGAAATATTAGAAGTCACTCAATCAAATGAAATATTTGAAAACGTTAGCTCCATATGAAGAACTTCTCAAGAAGTATGAAATGGAAAAAACAGAAGCGGATAACAGATTTCTTCACACTTGACCAAGAGTAGAAATATATTTTATTATTTTCTAAATTTTGTTATTTTTTTATTTTCGTTTATCAATTTTTAAAACTTAAAAAATGAATATGAAAAAAAAATATGAAACTGAATTTATTTTTGACGTTATTTTTGATAACTATAGTATTTAAGAAAACACAGAAACTTATTTTTAATAAATGAAAAGTACAAATTAAATAATAGAAGTTTAATAATACAAAATAATTTGGTGTGTTTTTTTACACGATTTTTAAGTACCAAAAGTGAGTTTTACATGTATTTTATGTTTCGAATTACGCGATATACGTCATTTTTGGTCCCAAAATAAGTTTTTATATGAATTCTTAACCTCATTTTACGCGTTTTCGATTTAAACATAATTTCGTCGGTCCCAACAAACCGCGTAAATCGAGGGTTACCTGTATATGGTAATTAGTAATTGTTTATAAATTGTAATTCTTAATTTATAGATAATATTAATTTAATTTATTATTTATATAATTAATTTAATTTATAAACAGTATAACAATAGGTAGCATAAAAATTATTAATTATTAAAGCAGTTTACTTATTTAAAAATTCCGATATTTATTTGAAGTTTTTTTTAGACAAACTCTAAATAATTGTTTTATACAACAATTCCCTCGTGTATTAGTTGCGGATTAATGCCATGAACTTTAGTGTCTATAAATAAAATCCATATTAAGACCTATGCACTACGTGTTCGAACTTACACTACAACAACAAATAGCTAGCCATGAATACATTGGGTACGCATAATTAGGTACAGGTACACTGTTATCGCTTGCTCTTGCAAAAACAAAAACATGCCTAATTATGACTTGAAAAATACAACATTAATCTGCAACTACTACATGCAAGATCTGTTGCATAACATTTTCTCAGTTCAATTTTTTTTATTTATTAAATAAATGACATTAATAAATAAATAAATAAATATACATATAGAGAAACAAAACCAATTCAATTGAATAAATAGTTTTAAACAATTAAAATCAAAATGAAAGTGATAACAAAAACAAAACAAAAAACAAACAAATCATTTTTCGAAAGTAATTCAGGTTTTTGTTCCAAATGTTGAGGCTTATTTGATTAATAATTGGAAATAATTTGCTATAAATACCGTATGAAGTTCAATTAATAATCATACAAAATCCAAACTCAAAACATTAAAAAACAACCTTTACAACACGCCTAGTGTCCTTTGTGATCCATAATAGAATCGAATTAAATTATACAAAATGGCATTCAAGGTAAAATTGTTTGATTTCAATTATTTGCGAAGATTTTTCATACGATTAACATTACATTTCTTACGTTTTCAGTTTGTTGCTTTCCTTGCTTTTGTAGCTGTGGCCAGTGCTGGTGTTTTGCCTGTTCCTCAGGTCTACCATCCAGCTCCAGCAGCCCCTGGGTTAGTGAAAACTGTTGCTCCAGTAACTTATGTTCATGCGCAAGCTCTGTCCAACAAATAGCACGACGAACACAACAATTCACCTGCTCAATACAAATTTGCCTATGAAGTCAATGATGAACATACTGGTGATAATCACAGTCAGCAAGAAGAACGTGATGGTGATGTTGTTCATGGTGAATATTCCTTAATTGATGCCGATGGCTTTAGACGTGTGGTACAATATACTGTTGATTCTCACAGTGGTTTTAATGCCGTTGTTAACCGTATCCCCTTAGCTCAACATTCTAAGGTTGTAGTTGCTCCTGCTCATTATGTTGCTCCTGCTAAAGCCACTACCGTTGTGAAGGAATACCCCATCCCAGTAGCCTACCATCAACATCACTAAATTCCATTTTATTTTAACATTTCAATTTTTTATATTTTTTTTTTTTGTTATTTAGTTTTAATAATAAAGTTATTGAAAAAACAAATCCTTTTAAAATAAAAAAACATGTGAATATGTATCTCAAATAACTCACTATAATGTTGTACATCAAAGTTCTGCTAGAGAGAATATGACTTTTGTAATGTAAATTAATAGTTTAACATCGAAGGGGCAACAATCATTCAACTATGCAGTTTTAGAAATTTAGGGCCATTATTACAACTAAAGTTACCTTTAACTAAACCCAACTTTAAAATCACCTTTAATTTCTTTTCGTTATTACAACCTACAGATAAAATAAAGTTAACATTTGTAAAAATATAGCAGTGTCGGAGCAATGTCTATAAAACTGCTCAATTAAACATGTTTTTTTAACGCAATGACAACGAAGGGCCTCTTTTTTGTTGTTGTGTTTCCTCATTTTGTTTATATTTGAAGTTGCCATATTGAAAATTATATATAATATGGCAAGTTCATAGATAAACTTAACTTTAGAAGTTAAAGGTCGGATGATCCTCCCTATAGCTTAACGCTCACTTCTAACTTATTGTCCACTTATAATAATGAAAAACAAATTATTAATCCTATCGTGGACTGCTAAGAAACGTGAGATTAACTGCTCATAGAACTCATCTCTCATTAGATTTATGGTATCGCATGTATGATGTATGACATACAATCTCGACGTATTAAAGCAATACTTCAGCTAAACCCAGTTCCCTTTTTTGAGCATACAAAAAGTCAGTGATTGCAGTTTATTGACTGCAAAGTTACAACTTTTATCATTCTTGAATAAGTATCGTCCAACGATTCGGCATTTCCATAAACGCCACCAGTGCATTTTTGGGAAGCCGTGACAACTCTTAGAGTACTTTTATATTCTCTTCACAAACACATTTCGCTCACACTACAAATCTCAATAATAAAATTCAATCCACATCAGAGATCAGCAATGAGTATTCAAATAGATGAGTAGATTCGAATCATACTCATAATTTTTGATACTTATATGCATTCATACTTATTTTGATATCATACTCAAACTACTCATATTCAAATTTTAAAGTACTCATCGTACTCATACTTAACAAGACGCATGGTGTTGTTGATTTCGACTCCCCTTTACTTGACTCACTTATATTCAAAATTTCACTTACTTTTACTTATGAGTAGCGAAAAAACGATTCATTGCTGATCTCTGTACCACATACCACTAATCGTTTTCTTATTGAAATGTTTTACACAGAAAGTCAATAAAATCACTCTTTAGTTGAATTCCTCTACAGGAAATTATTATTGTTAAATAAAAACCTAATTAAAAATTAATGTTTGTATAAACATATTAATTTATTCAATATTAATGCAGACCTAAAAAGTTCAGATAGTATTATTATTTCATTTGTGGTTTGATAAATATAGGAAGCCTATAAACGTCATTTGTATCTACAGACACATGCAATCGATATCTACAAACATCGTTTATTTCAAAGTGTTATTTTAGTTAGGACTTCTTCTTTTTTTAATTTCCTATTGCTATCGCCATAGTATAGTAGGTAGTATGTTGGCTTATTAGAC
Organism: Sarcophaga rosellei; assembly: GCA_930367235.1. NCBI lineage: Eukaryota > Metazoa > Arthropoda > Insecta > Diptera > Sarcophagidae > Sarcophaga > Sarcophaga rosellei. The sequence goes on along the minus strand of OV884017.1, from coordinate 64,276,977 downwards.
GTGAGGCCACGGTTCAAACCCCTGGTCAGACATTTCCAAGAAAACAAAATATGAAAAATATTTCTTCTTCGGCGACTTCCTCTCAGTAGATTTCTGGCAAAAACTCTGAGAGTAAATAAACCTGCAATGAAAAAGTTTTTCAAAAATCTGTCGTTCGAAGTCGACGTGAAAGTGTAGGTCCCGCTATTATGTATGTATTTCTATGATTTTAGCAGCATATTTTTCACTCTGCCATACCATATTCCATTATTACTTATTTGGGTAAATCACACAAGCCCTTGTATCTTTGTAGTCATTGTATTGTTGGACGTACATACAACTGCGTATGCTTGTTGTTGATAATTTTCATGTAAAAATCCTATACACTTATGTATGTATATGCATTTTTTTGTATCGTTAGTCTAATTCGCAAATGTGTTAAGTACCTTTTTTCAAATTTTACAGGAGAGACAAAAAACATTGTAACATTTCCAGTTTTTAAAATTTGTAAACTTTTTAAACGCAATTATTTTTACTCTTTAATAGCTCTCTTTAAATGACCTAGATCAAAAATCAATTCAAAAAAATTAAATCAAAAAATTAACACGTGTTTTTAATATTTGTCGTAATTTTGTGGACTTAGCGTTTTTGCCAACCACAAAATTACAACTACTTTAAACTACTTAATGACATTTTTTGTTGTTGTAAAATATGTATTTTGTATAATGTTACCGTTTTGCATTAAAATCTGAATTTTTGAAAAAAGTGGACTTAGCGTCTTTGCGAATTATACTAACGATATGTTTTTGGAAGTTGTATTGGTTTCGTGCTATCAGTTTATGTAAATGCCAGTAATCAAGAAGAAGAATAAAAATACAAAATATTTTGTATGGAACTTAAGTCAGCAATTAACATTTCAAAATGATAACTGTTCGCACAGATAATTAATTAATTTACTTTTTTCCGTAGTATTTTTCATTTTGTTGCTTGAAAATCAAATTATGAATACTGGTCTTCTTCTTCTTATCGTTGACGTTCGGAATACGAAATACACAATACAGCATAGCATTGAGCGTTCACAAACAAAAAGTATATTCAATACAACATACACGACACAAAGTCGTGTGAATTGGCCAATTAATTTTCTTCTTTAAACATACTATACTAAAATAAATCAATTACAAGCTGTATACGAGTGCATATTATAACGAGTTATTTGCAACTGTAATTTGCTTAAAATAAAACTCCCCAGTTACGTACCTTTGACGTACCTGTACCAAATGTGCCACATATTATAAGATACTTAACTCATAATTTTCAAGATAGTCCCGTAAACAATTCAATAATTTTTGAACAAATTGAATTAAATAACAGAGCGTATTCAAAAATTAAAGAAAATTTTTATTGAAATTGCAACTGATGTTTGTTATTAAGTTTGCAATTACATCAACAGAAGCAGTAAATAACGCAATAAATTTAAGGTCATTCCATTCAGTTAACAAAACTTAACAGTTGTTCAAGTACTTGTCATGAATACGATGATCTTGATAAGCCATCTCTAAAGGTTGAAACCGATACTAAATGGGCCAATGAACACTAAGAGTTTGATTGGGGGTTCTTTTGCATTTCAACTGATATTTTTCCTTTGCAAAATTTCAAAAATTACCAACAACACATAATATTATCGTTTGCTGCGCAGCAATTTAAAATTGGTTGCGTTTTAAACAATTTGCAACACATCCAATCAAATCAACAGCTGAAAATTACACAGGAACGATTTTTATATGCAAGTGAATGAAATTGGTTCATAATCGAATGAAAACATCGATGAACAAACAACGAATGCAATAATAATACAGTAAAATCCGATTAAGACGAACTTTTAACATATTTAACTTACTGGTCACTCCATTTGAGTGTTGTGGGACTTAAATTTATTCTTATTGGTAACCGGACCTACAGTTTAAGTCGACTTCGAACGACAGATTTTTTGATTTTCTCATAGCAATTTTATTTACTCTCCGAGATTTTGACAGTAATCTGCTGAGAGGAAGTCGCCAAAGAAATATTATTTTCATACTTCGTTTTGTTGGAGATGTCTGGCCAGGGGGTTTGAACAGTGGCCTCATGTCTAATAAGCCAACACACTACCTACTAGACTACGGCGACATCATGAGGAACTTGGTTATAGCGAATTCTCGCTTCAAATCCGAAACAATTCAGTTGCCATTTTCATATAAAAATCTTTCATAATAACAAAATCGGTTACAATGAATCCCTGATTGTATCGACTGTTTTTCATGGTCTCTGGCAACAATAATTAAATTTATATTTTGTAATATTAATGTCACATACTTTGCTTGTTTATATTTATACTGCATGGCAAGATTATTGATTTTGTGTTGTTTTCCATGGCCCATGGAGTTCATAATAGTCGAGTTTTACTGTACTTTATTGCAATAAAGTATTCACATTGAACTTTATCCATCCATTCTTTATAGATAATTTTGTTTGTTGTCATTGTTTCCATATCTGATGGTGGTGGTATGATTATTTCAGTTTGTAAAGGAATGACTTCTACAATTCAAATTATATTTAAGAGTTAAAGTTTTGTCAATTGTCACTTGTTTTTTAAAGTTTAACCTACAAACTTAGAACTCGATGAAGTTTCATATCTTTAGTCTTTAGCATGTATTTTATAATAAATTTGGAAAATTAAACAAATGAATTGCTTCTTAAAGAAAGAAGACTAAGGTCAAATTGGCTTATTCTTATAAGTCTGTAATTATATCGGTAACTACCGATTCACGAGAAAATTATTCTTCTGGGAACTTCCACAGCAAATTCATTTAACTGTAGATTCAAATTAACCCTTTGCACTCGGCACCGACGTTACCTACCAGCAACTCGACCCCATTTTTAAACGAAAACGTACATGCTTGAAACGTGATATTTATTATACAGTATAATTTTAAAACCAATTAAGGAATTGTAATGAGATTTGTTTTATATGAATTTGTGGATATTGAAGAACACATACTTACAAAAAAATACAAAAAGATTTCTGGCAAAAACTCTGAAAGTAAATAAACCTGCCATGAAAAAGTTTCTCAAAAATCCGTCGTTCAGAGTCGACGTTAAACTGTAGGTCCCGCAACTCAAGTATAAAATTAAGGCACACAGTGGTGTGAGAAGCTGGGCCGTAATCCTAACTGAAGGGTTGTAATGGCCAATTATGTATGTATGTATGTATGTGTAAATTACGAAAACACAACACTGTCTTATTATTGCAGAGATCTTTTCTATTCGACGTTTCAGTACGAACTGAGATCTTGTACATTTCTACTCTAGATTATCGGATTTCTTTATTATAGTAACAGAAAAATACTGGAGAACACGTGTTTCTTAAAAAATTGTGGTGGAGTAATTTCATTGTACGTAATCGGTAACAAACAAGCATGTCCTCTCAGAGGGGACAACCGAGTGCAAAGGTTTAATATTCATCCATGTTTTAGCTACATTCTGTTGACAAGACTTGTAATAATTATATCTATTTACTGATAAGGTTTAAATTATATGCGGCGTAAAGGAATATAATTTTAACTTTTAACCTGTTCAATCAATAATTTTTTATTAATTCTTAAATTCAATCATATTTTTAATTCCGATTTATGCTAAAAATTACTGAACAGTACTGCATCCGATTTTAGAAAAATTTTAAATGAAATTTTTTCTTAAAGTTTAATGTTTTAATTGTTTTAAAACCCTGATTTTTATTTTGAAAAACATTTTGATGCGCAGAAACAAAAAAAAACAAAATTAAGCATAAAAAATATGTTGCCCGATCAAGATCGTGATTTATTTTTTCCTTTTCTTTTGGCAACTGAGTGTTAAGGTCAAAGTCACATTTTATTGCCATTTTTTTTTTTGTTATACCAACAACAGAGTTTTTTTTATGGCTGGTAATTACCGTTGTATTGTTTTCCATTTGTGGTTTCAAATACAATCAAAATAGCGCACAAAACCAAGAAAATGTGTTCCCTCGCTGTAATTACGCATATTTTTCACAAATAATTCCTCGCCAATAATGTGTAGGGTGTAGAATGTATTTATAAGAAAGACATTTTTACAATCGGTACACTAAACGTGATTATTCATATTTTTCAAAAGTTGGTAAAAAGTGTGGAGAGTTTGTTTGACCATCAGATTTAAACGAATTTAAATTTTAAATAATAAAAATTCAATGTTTATTTTGTAGGGTTTCAAATATTCGTTTCCATCTAATTAAGCGAGCAATTTTTAATCAACTTTGTTTTTTAAATTGTAATTGACATGTGTAAACATTAACAAGCATAATAAGAAACTTATATGTAATTAAATAGACGGGCGGATTTTAAATGTTTTTGTTACGGATTGTTTTTTTTTTTACCAAAAACATCCGTTGTAATGGAAACACAATTCACTATTCATTCATTAACTACAACCTTTCAGAAGCTTAAACATTACATACACGTTTATTTAAATAAGTACTGTATACCCCCATATTGTATATATGTATGTATTCACCTATAGTACGATAATTGTAAACACGTACATACAATGAGTATACGCACGTAATCCAATGTCGCCAAAAAAAAATTGTAAAAAAATATACTGTTATCCAATACAGGGTGTTGAAGAAGACATACCAATCTTATGACAAATTTTACATCATCGATTTATTGATACTTCAATAATGAGAGCATTTAAATATATGTACGAAACACAAGGCAGTGTTCATCCAGACTGCGAATCCAGTCTCCTTAATATTCATACGTACCAGAGATCAACAATGAGTATTCAAAAAGATGAGTAGATTCGAATCATACTCATACATAATTTCTGATACTTATACGCATTCATACTTATTTTAATATCACACTCATACTACTCATATTCAAAGTTGTTGTTGTTGTTGTTGAATTCGACTATCCTTTACTCAACATTTACAAGAATCACAAAATAAGTATGATCTGCGTATGAACACTTCACTTGATTTGCTTGCTGTCTTTGTCTTTTTCTTTCTTTTTTTTTGCAAATGCAACAACAACTAAGACTAAATTTTGATGAATGATTCGAACACTCGAATCATTTATGAGTATTATGAGTATTTTTCTAAATTTATAAATCTGAATGAGTAGGCGTATGAATCAAAAATATTTCGAATGTTATGAGTTTGATGTCAATGTTGTAGTCATACTCATTGCAACCTGTACTTATAAATCAATGTTATAGTGAGTACGAATGAATCAGAATAGTTAAACTCATACTTAAAATTTCATAAGTACTTATGAGTAGCGAAAAAAACGCTTCATTGCTGATCGTCTTCGTCCTTCTAGTGAGTGTTGTATTGTTCGTACGCGAATCATACTTATTTTGTGATTCTTGTAAATGTTGTGTAAAGGAGAAATCATTGCATATTGTTAAGTATGAGAACGATGAGTACTTCAAACTATGAATATGAGTAGTATGAGTATGATATTAAAATAAATATAAATGCGTATAAGTATCAGAAATTATGAGTATGATTCGAATATACTCATCTTTTTGAATACTCATTGCCGATCTCTGATATCGACTGTAGTAGGAAAGGACTAAAAATGGATGTTGTATTCTGACTTAAGTGTATTAAAATTATAACAAAAAATTAACATATCAAATCTATTCATTCAATATATTTTATTTCGTGTAAATATAAAATAAAGTACATATAAAACATAATGAATAAAAATGTTTCCGGTCCAACTTATATATATTATGGAAATGGGTTAACAAATAATCACCATAAATGTTAAACCCCCTTTTTCTGCTTAAGTTGAATGAATGTGTTTACCGTACTTAGTCTTGTTTTATATGGTGTTCAGATATTCACCTTTATTGCGTAAATCGCAATGCAGCACTGTCATAAGTATGTTCATGCGAATATTACAATTTTCCGAACACTTTCTGTTGTAATTTGACAACTCAAATGTCAACAACGACAAACAAAATAAAAACAAATATTGTTGAAATAACCCGCTGTTTTGTTTACCAGCTGTCAAATGAATATTGAATAAGCAGCTGAATTGCGTATATTGTTATGTCTGAACACTTAAAATATTGTAGTCAATAAACCGAATATTGACTCAACATAGTATTACTTTAAATTTTTATTTTCATAAAAGTCTGGACTATTTCACCCTGTATGCTCGTTATTACGTGTACATGTGTGTCAGTATTATAATACGTTTATTGAACGTTTTTTATTCTTTTTGGTTTTGGTTTTGTTTCAGTTTCAATTTCAGTTTTACTTTTATTATTTTTGTTTTCTTTTCATTTATTTTCTTGGCAGAATGTCAATAACACTAAATCCCCCTTTCTGTCCACCGTAAGCCATTATGAGGCATAATTTTTTTTATTTTTAGTGGTCACTATGCCGGTCGTCAGATTAGCTTCTGTACTGTCCAACTATTTTTTCGTCAGTCGCTAAATTTTGAATTTGTATTCCCATCACGTTCCAACCAAATTACTAACGTTTGTACAGTTGTTGTGATTTGGTCTTCTTTTGAATTTTTTTTTTTTTCATTCAATGACCTTCACTTGCTTCAATTTAAAGCGAGAGTGGTTTTTTATTATTTTGCTTGTAATACTTTTTAATTCACTTTGTTGTTATTAACCATTCTTAACCGGGCTACTTTAGAAATATTTACAAAAACATCAAAACAAAGAAAAAAAAACAAAATTTTCGTTGGAAACAAATACGAAAACTTAATTGAAAAAAAAACCAAAAACAAAATGGAAAAATGTTTTGTATTCAATTAAATTTAACCTTTAATTTGACTCTAATAAAAGCATTTGAGGGAATATATTTGAGGTCGCCGAATTTAAACGGAAATTCTCTTACAGTTTATTATTGAACAATATACCAACAACAACAACTTTATTGATCTTGGCTACAACATTCTGCAAAACACATGTAATTTGTAATCACAAGCTGGATTCATATTTTCCATTCTTGTACTTGCATTTGAAGTTTTGCTGATTCATCCTCATGCGTGTGAGTCTAATCCATATGGGCGTTTGCGATAGATTGTTTGAATAGAATTCAATTTGATTTCATTTTATCAAATGAAATCGTTTTTATCAACAGATTTTACACGCAGCAACTTTTGCTCGTAATTATACTTAAAAAAAATAACATTTTATTTTGATGTTAAAGTAATGTAATGGGTTATCCATTTAGTGGTTTCAAAAGTAAACGTAAATAAAACACATATAAAATATTTTTTTTTCATGATATTTCTTTTTTATTGTAAAGTTTGAACATTGACATTATGTGTGAAACACCTCCACGCGAAGTGTTGCAAGCCATAACTTGACGAATGTTGGTTTTCAAGTGCTCAAGAGTTGAACGTTTATCTGCACAAACACGGTCTTTCGTGTAGCTCCACAAAAAAAGTCTAATGGTGTCAAATCGCATGATCTTGGTGGCCAGTTGATATCGCCACGACGAGAAATTACGCCGCCAGGAAATGTCTCATGCAATAAAGCCATATTCGCTGGAGTTGTGTGGCATGTGGCATCGTCTTGGTTAAACCACATATTCTCCAAGTCGTATTCTTCAATAGTAGGCAAAAAAAAGTCGGTTATCATATGACCATAACGCTCCGAATTGACGGTGACAGTCGTTCCAGCGTCGTTTTCGAAGAAGTAAGGTCCAATCATACCTTCGGACCAAAGAGCGCACCAAACAGTGACTTTTTCTGGATGTAATGGCCTCTCTTCAATTACTTGAGGATTCTCAGAACCCCAAATACGACAATTTTGTTTACCCACCGAGTGTGAAATGTGCTTCATTGCTGAAGAAAATTTTGTTCGAAAAATTGCCGTCCACCGCCTGTTGTTCAAGCACCCATTCCACGTATCTACGACATTGTGAATGGTCAGCTGGCTTCAGTTGTTGCATTTGCTGGACTTTATATGGATGTAGGTGTAGATCTAAATCCAAAATACGCCATAATGAGCCGTAAGACAGTCCTAATTCCTGAGAACGACGAGGAATCGACACATTCGGGTCTTCGGCAACACTTTCACTTGCAATAGCGATATTTTCAGCGTAACGAGCGAAATGATGATGCACAGGCCTTTCAATATTTGTAACCACTCCAGTCTCTTAAAATTTCTTCACAATTTTGCCAATTGCTTGCGTAGTGTGGACGATTATGTAAACCATAATCTCCTCTTAAAGCACGATACTTGGCTGTGGCAGAATCACCATTTTTGTAATAGGTTTTGATCATTTTTATGCGTTGTGTGATAGTTTTAGCGATCCATTTTCGTCAATGTCAGACTTTCAACTGAAAAGAAAGAAATTGGTTTCACAACTTAGTTTGACAGATGTCGAATTCCAGTCCCATACTTTTGAAACCACGAAATGGATAGCCCTATACATATTTACCGACATATGGCTCACGTAGGTTTGGATTCTCGGCTTTTAAAGTTTTTAACAATCCTAAATATTTTACATACACTGAAAAGCAAGGTCGACCGCACTTTTTGAATATTTTTAATAAAAGTTTTAGGGCCATTATTACAACTTGCCGTTAACTAAAGGACAAGTGGACAATGAGGTAGAAGTGAGTTTTAACCTAAAGATATGATCATCTTCCCGATAACTTTTAAAGTTAAGTTTATCTTAGAACTTGCGATATTATATATTATTTTCAATATCGCAACTTAAAAAAAAAAAAAGAAGCTCTTTCTTGCCACTGCGTTTAAAAAAAACTTGTTTAATTGAGCAGTTTTATCGACATTGCTCCGGCACTGCCATATTTTTGAAAAAGTTAACTTTATTTTATCTGTAGATTGTAATAACCAAAAGAAGTTAAAGATGACTTTAAAGTTCACTTTAGCTAAATGTACCTTTAATTAAACCCAAGTTTTAATAAACTGTTAATAAACGGTAAAAAATTAAGGCATTTTTTATAGAATTTTGAGCAATTATACAAAATAAATCAATAGCCTAGGACAACTATAAAATTTTTCATACAAGTCGGAATATTTTCCACCAAGTTTTCCAAAAATTCACTTCAAATCTTTTTCTATTGGTTACATAACTGGTTCTAAAACAGACGTACGATTGTGTTTCATATGAAACCTTTGTACAAAACAATCTTAATGAACCTTTACCGTGTGCTTGTGGTCATCCCAGATTATTAACGGATCCAAATGAGAAATTAGTAAGTAACCGATGGAATGAAAAAAAAATGCTTTAAAAACTTTCAAGCAAGTTTAGAATTCTAAAGTAAATGAGAAAAGTAAGTGGAATACATGAAAAGATCGGTACTTAAACTGAAAATCGTCAGAAATTTAATTAGAATTTAAAAATTATTCTTGAACTCAGTAAATCGTAATAATATTGCACCACAGAGGATTGGAAATGTATAACTTAGTCTAACTGTTTATGTCTGACAGACCAAACTTCCCATCCTTGGTGACATAAACAGGATTGTTTAAACGAAGGCAAATTGGCAATAGAGGGCGCTGAAGTATATGTTTAAGCTTTTTTATATTTTAATATTATTGTTGTTTTTAGCATTAAATATTTGTTTGTTTATTAATTAAGTTTTTTCCTTTTTGATCGTCTGGAGGTATTTGGAGCTCCAGAAATTTGAATAATTAATTTTTGATTTGAGGCATTCGGCCATTTTCCATTGTAAAATTAATAAATTAAAAGTAATTGAATTAAATTAAATAGTGGTAGTGAATTTTAAAAATTTTATGAAAAAAAAACTAAATGAATAAAAGAAATGCGGTGTACAACAAAAATTTTACATAGAAAAGAAACCATATCCCGAGCTTAGTTCCAAGCAGTCGCTACACAGATCCATCCACACACAAAAAAATACAGTACACAGTCGAACACTAACTATTCTAAAATTAATCGATTAACTACTCACTTACTTACTTACTTAATTCGTCATTAAAGTCCTCTAGTCAGCATTACTGCTTAGATTCACACGACTTATGTTGTGTGTGTTAATTTTTTTATTCATAAATGTCGGAACCTACAGTTTAAAGTCGACTCTGAACGACGCATTTTTGAGAAGCTATCAGAGTTTTAGTTGCCGTAGTCTAGTAGGTAGCGTGATGGCCTATTAGCCGCGAGTCCACGGTTCAAACCCCAGGTCAGACATACATACGTAATTGGCCATTATAACCCTTCAGTCAGGATTACGACCTAGCTTCTCACGCCACTCATGTTGTGTGAGTGACTTTACCTACAGTTTAACGTCAACTCCGAACGACAGATTTTTGGGAAACTTTTTCATGGCAGGTTTATTTACTCTTAGAGTTTTTGCCAGAAATCTGCTGAGAGGTAGTGGCCGAAGAAATATTTTTTTGTCATATTTCGTTTTGAGGTACAAAAAGTTTTGTAATCTGTGTATACGGCTGCAGAAAGAAAGACATTTTTTAGCCTCTTAAAACTCTGGAAGTGAAAAACATTCACAAAGAAAACACCAGATCTGATACTAAATAAAGTAGCCAGAGAAGAAATATCCCAAGCAAGTCTTATAGTGCCTAATAATCCTTATAATGATTTGAATAATATGAGCATTAATATAAATTATCATCACAATTTTATTAACAACTATCAGTCACAATCAATCCAACACAATTATCTTATCTTAGTAAGCGTAGGAGATAAGGGGAGATGCGAAAGTAGTCTTGACAACAGTAGGAGCAGCAACTGGAGTGGCGGCGGCGGCGTATGAGAAAGGAACAGCAGCTGGAGCAGCTACAACAGGGGCAGCTCTGGCAACTGGAGCAGGGGCAGCAACAACTGGAGCGGCAACAGCAGCTACCAAAGGTTCACGACGGACAACAGCGTTGAAACCGTTAATGGGATCGGAAGTGTAGTCAACAATACGTCTGTAGCCATCAGCGTCATTCAAAGAGTATTGACCTTGAACAAATCCACCATCACGAGTTTCTACAGCTGATTTTGAGTCACCAGAGATGGCATCTTTAACGTCATAACCGTAAGTGTATTGTGGATGGGGATCGTATTCCTCAACGGCGGCAACGGCAGCTAAAGGAGCAGCAGCTGGGATAACGGCAGCACTAGCAGCAGCAATGCATGCGACGAAAAGAGCGATGAACTGAAATTAGACCACAAAATATTATTATAATCCATTTCGATTCTATTTGGGCTGACGATGATAATATCCTTACTTTGAAAGCCATTGTAATATTAATTGAAAATGTTTTTTAGATGCTCTAAATACCAATTGTGGATTTGAACTGTAGTACACCATTGTTCACAATGGCTTTTATATGAAAATGACCAAAATAATTTGTTTTGTCAAAGTATAGCGACCGAAATACAAATTGTACGTGAAAAAGCGTGCTATAAGATGCAATAAAAACGAAAGCAGTCAATGAACAAATGAGCGCACACTGAATTTAAATGATTTTTTTTTTTGGTTACCAGTATATGATTTCTTAAATAGTATTTCTACAGTTGACCTTATTTAAAATATAATTTCTGAAAACGCTATTTCTCTAATGGATATCGTTTCATTTTTAATCCATATAATGTGTGTAATTCAATGTATTGAATTATGCTCCAATTAAGTACAATTAGAGTATATTAGAATCAGAGGTCAGCAATAAATCGTTTTGTCGCTACTCATAAGTACTTATGAAATTTTGAGTTTGAGTGAGTGAACAGTATTGAAATTCAACTACTCTGATTCATTCGTACTTACTACAACATTGAATTATAAACACAGGTTACAATGAGTACAACGTTGACATCAAACTCATAACATACTTATAATACTCATAAATGATTCGAGTGATTCGAATCATTCATTAAAATGTACAGTCTTAGTTGTTGTTGCATTTACAACAAAAGAAGACAGAAAAAGACAAAGACAGCAAGCGAAGCAAACACATAACCTTCTAGTGAGTATTGTAGAGTTCGTACGCGAATGATACTTATTTTGTGATTCTTGTAAATGTTGAGTAAAGGAGAGTCGAAATCAACAACATCATGCGTCTTGTTAGGTATGAGTACGATGAGTACTTTTATACTGAATATAAGTAGTATGAGTATGATATTAAAATAAGTATGAATGTGTATAAGTATCAGAAATTATGAGTATGATTCGAATTTACTCATCTTTTTGAATACGCATTGCTGATCTCGGATTTTTATTTAAAATCGTGACTTAGCAAAATATAAACAAAAATACTTTTTTTTTATATTTTAAATTTATTTTTATTTTCTCATTACATCAAAATTATTTTATTTTCCATACATTTTATACAAACATTTCTGACATAAATGTATGTATTGTTTTTAGTTTTCGAATCCTCACTGTAACAAATGTGACATCCAGGTTTTCCTTCGATATTCGAAGGCCCACACTTTAAACTTTTTGAAGAAATAAATGATTGCGATGTGCTTTTCCGGTATTCTGTAGATTCACTTAAGAGTGTAGTGTGGACTACAAGGCAACCCCGTTAGTGCATGTGCTAGAAAACAATGCCACCGCAGATTCATTCCATGGCATGCTTTTATGCGTTACCAAGTATTACTTCAAAAGAAATATTCCAAGGTCACGCTCATAACGTCATCAAACCGATGAAAACTATTCAAAATTTTTCACCATTGAATAGATCCAACATACATACATAGTTTCATTTTTAGATTTAAGTTTATTACAATTACCGCTAAAACGTTGGAATCAATTTCGACAAAGACATATAAACAAACTATATAACAGTAAAATCCAGCCAGATTGCGAATACCAATATAAGAATGCAACAAGCTTGCGTCGATTGCGATATGCCGCATTGTGCCATATGCTTTCGGCTACATCAAAATGTCGTTCTTAACTGTCGATGGTTAAAAAACATAAAAACATCTCGCGTATGTTTTTGTTTCTGGAAGCAAATTGATTACATTTTCATTCCGTAATCTTCTAGAACGATTGGTTGGAGATTCCTTACCACCACGTCTTTTGACGCAAATATTGGATAATTTGCTCCAACCGCGGATGATACTCTAATTGCATCGATATTTTAATTTTTTAACATTTGGTCAAATTCAGAACTACATACATATGTATTTTCACTTTCATCACTATCAGGAAACTCTTCATCATCAGAATCATTTAAAATAACTCTCTCTCTCTTCGCAAGGTGAGATATTTCGGTATGGTCTTATTGTCTAATTGTCCAAGACAAAGAATTTTACTTCATAATATGAACTCTTTTCAAGTCGATTAAATTTACGCGAAAATTTCATACTGAAAACAAGCAGCACCCTGACTAAAATCTTCATTAAGTGTTTCGCGGTAAATCGTAATAAACGCCATAATTGAGCTCAATTTTCCGAACACTTTCTGTAGATATTTGACAACTCAAATGTCAACAACGACAAACAAAAAAAACAAAAAACAACAACACAAAAAACAAAATAAAAACAATGTTGCTGAAACAACCAGCTGTTCAATAAGCAGCTGAACTGCGTATATTGTTATGTCTGAACACTTAAAATATTGTTCTCAATAAACCGAATATTTACTCAATAAATGTGCATATCTGAACATAATAAAAGAATACTGTTTCTAATGCAAAATACGTTTTGAAAAACGAAAGCCACTCTACATACTTAGATTTGAATACATGTTAGCACATTATTCAATTCATGAATTAATTGTTCATTAATTTTATAAGGTAAGTAGGATCCATCCCTAGCATGGAAAAAAAAGAATTACCTTAAGTTACTACAACGAGCTAAGTGTTAAATTCTTAACCAATATGCCTTCTCGACTATTAGGTACATTGAGTCTATCTCATTACTTCAGAAAACGTTACGCCGTTTTTACACCTTCTCGAACAAAATTTTATCCAATTTACATTCTATTATAATAAATGAGATGTATAATGGTTTTCTATTAGACGTAATGATATCTTTTGTTGTGGAAAATATACCATTACAATAACATTTTTAGTTAGACAGCTAAGATTACATACATACGTACCTTTTCTTTTTTTTTAACAACTTTTGTTCAATAATCTTTTTAAAATACAGTCAAAAACCTTCTAAAATTAGCACAAAAAAAAAGTCATTGGATTTTTATAAAATAAAAATATCATCACAATTTTATTAACGATTATCAATCGCAGTCAGTCCAAAACGGTTATCTAATAAGCGTAAGAGATAAGGGGAGATGCGAAAGTAGTCTTGACGACAGCTGGAGCAGCAACTGGAGCGGCGGCGGCGTATGCGAAAGGAACAGCAGATGGAGCAGCTACAACAGGGGCAGCTCTGACAACTGGAGCAGGGGCAGCAACAACTGGAGCGGCAACAGCAGCTACCAAAGGTTCACGACGGACAACAGCATTGAAACCGTTAACGGGATCGGAAGTGTAGTCAACAATACGTCTGTAGCCATCAGCGTCATTCAAAGAGTATTGACCTTGAACAAATCCACCGTCACGAGTTTCTACAGCTGATTTGGAGTCACCAGAGATGGCATCTTTAACGTCATAACCATAAGAGTATTGTGGATGGGGATCGTATTCCTCAACAGCGGCCAAAGGAACAGCAGCTGGAATAACAGCTGCGCTGGCAACAGCGATGCATGCAACGAAGAATGTGATGAACTGAAAGTAAACGAGAAATAAATATTACAATCGAATAAAAGTCGGTTATTTCTGATGATGGAATCCTTACTTTGAAAGCCATTTTTATATTAATTAAAGTGTTTTTAGATGCTCTAAATACCAAAAGCGGATTTGAACTGTATTGTTTAATTTTTCGCCATTGTCTTTTATACAATAATACCTAAAACCCAAATCCTAGCCAAACTATGTCAATAAACAGAAATAAAAATGAATACGATAAGTAAATACGAATAGTTTTTACGCTACACAATTTTCTATGAGATTTGAAAACTTAAATGAAAACTCAAATAATATCGAAATAAGATGCCGTGATAGTAGGTAGTGTCCTAGACTATTAGCGTGAAGATAATAAAATCGATTCCCACCCATCAGACTCTAGTCTGTTACACTACATTGAGCATAATGTCTATGTTATTCAGCTCGTAATAATTATAACACAATTTTGTAATTGTATATAATAAGACGTTTAAAGTGCAAAATCGAATCTGGTTCCTGGAAAAATCCTGTTCCAGGACCGAAAGATATTATAATTAATCTATGTTTACAATTTCAATTGACATACACACTTTGTGAGTACAACACATACAAAGTCTTTAAATTAAACTATCGGAAGACCTAGTGTAAGGTATTATAATTAATGCGTCTTGAATTTTAATACGAATTTTGCATTGCGTAGCAGTTGCTCATTAGTTGTGGAATCTCATGGGTTTGCATTGACATTCAAAAACAAAAAATAAAAAATTAAAATGTTTGCATTCATATTACTTTTGAATAAATTTTAAAATTAGTTCACTGTTATTGAGAATAAAACAGTTTTTTTTTTGTGGAAAATATAGAAAATGTAGTTTTCATTTAAAAAAATTTCGCATATTTTCAATGTTTCAATTATTTTTTTGGAGTTTAAGTTTGCCATGCCCTTTAATTAAATGTATTTGTGTTCCTTAATACTAATCTAGTAGGTAGTTTGTTGGCTTATTAAACGAGAACCCCTAGTTATATCTATGAAGAAATATGTGTATGTTTCAGTGATTTCACATCTGCAGTCTCGTGGAAGAAAATGTAAAAGTAAATTAAACTTGTCATGAAAAGTTTCTCAAATCTCGCAATTAAGCTGCAACCAACAGTTATGAAAAAAAATTGGGTGATGTGAGAAGCTAGATTGTAATCTTGGCTAAGGGCAGCAATCAGAGATTAGCAATGAATTGTTTTTCCGCTACTCATAAGTACTCATGAAATTTTGAGTATGAGTGAATCAACAGTATTGAAATTCAACTACTCTGATTCATTCGTACTCACTACAACATTGATTTATAAGTACAGGTTGCAATGAGTATAAGTACAACGTTGACATCAAACTTATAACATTCGCAATATTTTTGATTCATACGCCTACTCATTCAGATTTATAAATTTAGAAAAATACTTAAAATACTCATAAATTATTCGAGTGATTCGAATCATGCTTTTCTATGCGACTCATGCATTGCTAAAATATATCAGCTGTTTTGTAGTACTAGAGATGACAAATTACATTCTATTATGAATGGTTTCGATAAATATGTTTAGATAATTATAAGTAGTGCACTATTATTTTCATATTTTATTTATTTGCATTATAAAAATATTAATGTAAACATATTTCATAATAAATTTTACTAATAATTTAAGAGGAAAATACATTAAAACACATTTTGAACACATTTATTTCATGAACAAAATTTGTATATTAGTTATCGATTGCTTTTATGTACTGATTGTCATCTCTTTTGAATTTATTAATTTGTAAACAAGAAAAATGGAGGATAAATTAACTGAAAACACGTGTCTTGCGTTCTTTTGAAGCCTTTCGTAGGCCTTAGCAGCACAAAATATCACATTTGAAAATTCATAAACATGTAATTAAAACCAAAATTTGTTTTACCAATTTCCCTAAAATTTGCTAATTATTTTACCACAACAGCTGATCAAAACAAAAAACCGGTCGCATTAAACGCATTGCGTGTAACTTGCAATAAAAACCGCGTAGAATGCAAGAATCGCATGTAAAGCAAGGTCGCATGAAACGGATGATATGGACTTTCGGCTTAAGTATTAGTACGATCAGTACTTCAAATTTGAATATGGGTAGTATGAGTATGATATTAAAAAAAGTATGAATGCGTATAAGTATCAGAAATTATGAGTATGATTCGAATCTACTCATCTTTTTGAATACCCATTGCTGATCTCTGGTTTCAATGACAAATAATAATAAATAATTAGTAATTATTAATATTATTAACGCCTTCGATAGAAGTCTCCGAGGTCTAGTAGGTAGTGTGTTGGCTTATTAGACGAAAGGCCCGAGTTCGAATTCCAGGTCAGACAGCAAAACGAAAATATGAAAATATTTCCTCTCAGCAGATTTCTGGCAAAAACTCTGGTAGTAAAAATTGCCATGAAAAGCTTCTCAAAAAATCTGTCGTTCGGAGTCGACTTTATAGGTCCCGCTACTCATGTATAAAATTAACGCACACAACACGAGTAGTGTCAGAAGCTAGGACGTTGTACAATGGGTCCATTCGACCTCCGGGTACTGTACTTATCACAGTTGACAAGTACACGTCCTCTAACCTAACCTAACATAACGCCTTCGATATTAACTACTACAAACATGCCTTACACAAATTTATGGATGAGATGGTTGAAAAGATGGAGATGGAGAGATGAAGAAAATTAATTTTAGATCATTATAATTAATGGCAGAAAACAAAATTTAAGTAAGTAATGAAAGAGAACATCAGATCACGGTTACTTACCTATCAGTTGAAAAGCTCTTAAGGTCCACAAAAATTTGTATTTCACATAAAAGTTTCTATAAATCCCTAGGATCACAGTTTCTATCATATTGAGAAAGCTAGGCAATATATGTTGCTTAGAAAATGGACGCCTAACTAAATTTGTATCTAAATCACACACTTACTGCTCCGTATTCTGCGAAAACACGAAACGGTGCTTCTATTTTATTTTATTCTACAATTGGCTCTGTAGACGTGTAAAGAAGTATTTAAAGTTAATCTTAAAGAGTGAGCAAAACGACTCTAGAGATTACTGGAAATGCAAAAACCGTACTATGTAGTTAAAATTAGGTACTACTACCGTACTACAGTAGTTTTGATTTAGCTGCCTTTTATTTACGTGCGCATTGCCTTTGCCTGCACAAAAATTTTGTTCGTGCTTTGAGAGAGTAATCTATAATTAAAGTAAAAAATTTAATTTAGCTGCATTTTTGGCTTATCTGCACAAAAATTCTTGCAAAAGTTAGTTGAGCAGGTAAGTCAAAACTACTGTACTACCAACTCAATCAGAAGAATGCTCGCAGCTGACCCATATTAGGATTAATCTTTTCACTCCAACTTTATGATTATTTGTTTATTTACCTTGTTTCCAGCAATAAAACCTTGTTTCCAGTAATAACTGCATATATTTTCGTTCATTGACTTTTAATTCCTAGAGGTTATTCTAGTTGGGAAAAGTAATAATGGCCCTTAATAAAAAATGTTACCGTTCAAAAGCTTTTTTCATCACGAGATTTTACAAAAATCAATTAACTTGGCAAAACTTTTGTGCAGTAATTGTTATTTTTGAATTCAAAAAGTTATTGTTTTAATCCCTTGCCCCCTTCCCATTTAAATAAAGCAAAGTTTTTTTTTTAAAGAAATAAAAATAACATCACAATTTTATTAACAACTATCAGTCGCAGTCAGTCCAAAATGAATGATCTTATCTTAGTAAGCATAAGAGATAAGGGGAGATGCGAAAGTAGTCTTAACTACGGTAGGAGCAGCAACTGGAGCGGCGGCGTATGAGAAAGGAACAGCAGCTGGAGCAGCTACAACAGGGGCAGATCTGACAACTGGAGCAGGGGCAGCAACAACTGGAGCGGCAACAGCAGCTACCAAAGGTTCACGACGGACAACAGCGTTGAAACCGTTAATGGGATCGGAAGTGTAGTCAACAATACGTCTGTAGCCATCAGCGTCATTCAAAGAGTATTGACCTTGAACAAATCCACCATCACGAGTTTCTACAGCTGATTTTGAGTCACCAGAGATGGCATCTTTAACGTCATAACCATAAGAGTATTGTGGATGGGGATCGTATTCCTCAACAGCGGCCAAAGGAACAGCAGCTGGAATAACAGCGGCACTAGCAACAGCGATGCATGCAACGAAAAGAGTGATGAACTGAAAGTAGACGAGAAATTAATATTACAATCAAATAAAAGTCGGCTATTTCTGATGATGGTATCCTTACTTTGAAAGCCATTTTAATAATAATTGAAGTGTTTTTAGATGCTCTAAATGCCAAAAGTGGATTTGAACTGTGTCGTTTTTTGTTTGCGCTCATCTTTTATATGAAAACGACCAAAATCAAATGCCTTCCAAAGTAAGGTATGTAATCAAACTGTATAAAACAATTGGGTGTATGACAAAATATTATAAAATACCTAAGTAAGCAGTCAATGAAAACGAAAAACAACTGAAATTAATAAACGTTTATGGAATTTTAATACAACATACATACATAGGTAAGCGATTACACAAACACAAAGCTCTAAATATCAACAGCTGTTTCTATGTACATCCAATATTATTATAAATATGACAATAAAACAAGCATTTATTCAATACTCCTATGTACACTTACTTTTGCATTTATTTTATAATTTCATTGATAATCGTTGTTGCGTTTGATTTAATTTTGTAAATTTAAAATTTCTAAAAACACAACGCAAGAGGTGCAAGAAGTAACCGAATCGAGTTCCAATACTAAAAATAATCACATACATACATACGTATCAAGGCCGACTAAATGGACGAATGACGACTAATTGGTTTTAAAACCCATAATCATTCACATGCATACATACATATCTTATGTGACAATAATATTTGCATTACTTTGGCTGTATGGAAAAGTCAAAGTGAAGAAACAATTCAAATTCAGTCATTTTTTTTTTAACTCACACATCACACATTCGATTCAAATACATATTCACTCTTGATTGTCTGTCCGTCCATACAACGACGATTGTAATAATTTAATTACTTATTCAGCTCTTACCCACACACCATTGACTTACCGATGAGCTGGCTGGCTGGCTGGCTAAACTGTTTGCATTACTGGACTCCAAACGCAATAATCACAACAAAATACGCAATTCGTATCGATTACCATATAATTGCGACAACTTCGGATACACCCACCCACACCAGTTCAATTTTATTTTGAAAGTCATTCTGTTACAATTTTAAATCGCAATGCAGCTCATGTGCGTACATACGTATGTAGAAAGAAATGGCGATGCATTTTACGGTGTCATACACTCTAAGAAAAATTTATGAAGGAATTCTTTTACGCACAGATGGCAGAACGAAGAAGAAGGTTTTTGTGCTAAAGTACGTAAAACTTTAAAAAAGGAGGAATTCTATTGACATTGGTTCTAACCACACGAGAACAATTGTGCTGGTTTATGCAATTGTGATAGTTTATAGACAAGAGGTGAAGAGAATGTTTTTTTGGTGGCGTACAGTTTCAACCAGCTACAACCACGCATTACAAGCACAAAACAAATACATGCACATTTTTAAAAATCAGCCAAACATCAAATGAATGCAAAAACACTAATACATACAAAGCTGTGTATACGTATACATTTCATGCTAAGCTAATATTCATCCCGTGTGATTTGAAAAGAACAAAAATTGTGAGACTAAAAATTGTTCTCGTGTGATTAGAGCCATTGATTAAAATCGATCTGAACATTTTTTCTTAATACTATTTTTTCACTTTTTTATTAATTTTGACAGAATTTTATTGTTGGTAAATTGAAATAAATAATGTTGCAGTTAATGTTAAAGATATTGACAAACTGTTGGATCCGCGAGAATCTCATTTCACAAAATCGGGTATGGTTGTAATCGATCAGTGAATCGGATTCTCAACTATTCGAAAGCCTTCTCTAGTCTACATTAACTGCAGACATCACTTGACGGATTTTATCCCCTAATAATTACACTATGCGATAACATTAAAGAATGAAATACACCCAGCTAAAGACATATGTAGGTTGTGAGTTTTGTTGAGTTGAACTCAAAAATATTTTTTTTATTTTCTCGAACTCTCGCAACTTGTTTTATTTGACAAAAGCTGTTTTTTTTCTTGGACTTTACACACAAATTTATTAATTACTCAGACATTTTTGAACCAATTTTTAAAATTTAAATTTTGTCTAAAAGGAGAGAAATGGACCTTCAAAAAGTTGTCAGCTAACCTTTACGCAAAGCAAAATAATAATATGTATTTGTGAAAAATTTTACTTCCTGATCTTTCTGAGAGAAGCCACCTTGGAATGAAAAGTTGTTCTTACCAACAGCAACAGCTCGGCGTTTCTATTAAACAATAGTAAGTCCTTTTTAAACGTTGAATTGTTTTCCATTTTTTTCACAATTTTTTTCGACACTATTTTTCACGACCAAAATAAAAACAATGTTGTTGTTTACCAGTTGTCAAATGAATACGGAGTAAGCTGAATTCTGTATATTATACCTGAACACTTAAAATATTGTACTCAATTAACCGAATATTGACTCAATAAAAGTGCATATCTGAACATAGTATTTATTATACTATTTAAATAAAATCTCTTCACAAGACAATGCACTTTCAGAATGTCATCACTTATCTTATATTTTCGAATTAAATTTTGCAATTAAGAATGATTAAATTTAAAAAAGATTTGAAAAAAATATATTTTCCAATTTCCCGATCAAAACTCATAACATGTAAATTGGAACCATATGTTTATGTACACCGTTTTAAAGACTCATCTCTGTCCTTTTCAAAAAGCTTTGGATTTCGAAAATAGCTTGAAAAATATTGGTATAAATATTGTTTTTGTCAAATAAAACAAGTTTGAAGGGTTCGAGAAATATGTATGAAAAATAGCTGGGGTGTATTTAAGTTTTTTTAGGGGATTAATAACACAGTGCGATATTAATCCCCGAAAATTACGTTAAATTTTGCTAAGAACGATTTATTCATAAATTTTACAAATATCGGTCTTCATCAGAGATCAGCAATGAATCGTTTTTTCGCTACTCATAAGTACTCATGAAATTCTGAGTATGAGTGAGTCACCAGTATTGAAATTCAACTACTCTGATTCATTCGTACTCACTACAACATTGATTTATAAGTACAGGTTGCAATGAGCATGAGTACAATGTTGACATCAAACTCATAACATTCGAAATATATTTCATTCATACGCCTACTCATTCAGATTCATAAATTTACTAAAACACTTATTATACTCATAAATTTACAGTCATAGTTGTTGTTATATACATACATAATTGGCCATTACAACCCTTCAGTCAGGATTACGGCCAAGCTTCTCAACATGTTGGGTGTGTTAATTTTATACATGAGTGGCGGGACCTACAGTTTAAAGTCGACTCCGAATGACAGATTGAGAAATCGTTCATGGCAATTTTATTTGCTCTCAGAGTTATTGCCAGAAATCTGCTGAGAGTTAGTTCGTGTTGCATTTACAAAAAAGAAGAAAGAAAAAGACAAAGACAAAGACAGCAAGCAAGGCAACCACACAACCTTCTAGTGAGTATTGTACTGTTCGTACGCGAATCATACTTATTATGTGATTCTTGTAAAGGAGTAAAGTAAAGGAGAGTTGAAATCAACAACATCATGCGTATTGTATGAATACGATGAGTACTTCAAACTTTGAATGTATGTAGTATGAGTATAATATTCAAATAATTATGAATTTGATTATTTTATTTGTCATAATTAATGCTTTGAAAGCCTTCAAGAACGCGGGCTACAGACTGCAATCTCCCAGTAAAAAAAGATCCTTATGGATATGAAAGTATTTAGTTTTGTTTTAACACGACTACATGACTACACGACCACTAATGTAGCTGTGGCCACATTAGACTAATTTCTGCTTTAGCTGGTGACAATGAATAGTTTGGTGTTGTCAATATAATAAGATGCATGAAATAAATTTGAAATGTCAATATCGCAAATCAATGCTGTTTATTTCTTTGCTACTGTATTAAAACTATTTAGCTGGCCACATGTGTCCAGCGGCATTCTTAGTGATGTAGTCGGCGACCAATGGCTACTGTAAATGTTATTAATGTTTGTTTTCGACTAAGTATTATTGTTTTTAATGCAAAATGTCAAAAAATTTAATTTCAATCGTTTGAAGAAGCCACTGAATGCCAGCGTCTTTATGGATTTGAGTACGTCAGTTAGTGCGTAAATATTTTGCCAAGACATCAAGACAATCAAAATCATTGAACCAAATTCGTTGCATGCCAATTATGTACAATGATCTTTATTATTGCTTTTGCGATTTACTTTATTTTAAATTGTATTTTTATTTCCAATTAAATAATAAAATTCTTGTGATACCATTTTAACAAATTAGCCATTAAGCCACTAAGTTTACAGTTTGAAATTGTTTAATAAGAATTTCGTATTTGTTTCGGCAATGATTTTCAAAATGATGAATTAATTTTTAATTAAAATTTGTTCGTACGTTGGTAAAAAAAAACACTACAAAAACAATTATTTTGAATTGAAATTGTTGACCGTTTTTTAACCTCCAGTTTTGTTAGGAAGTTATTGTTATAATGAAGGTCGCGCATGAATCAATGACATTTTTGTTTTCTTTCAAGAATACATTACCATTACTAAGAAAACACTTAGTTGTCTGTTAATACAGTTGAAACAATTTGATAGAAAACATATCGTAATCATGGATATGATTTTATCTGGTATGATAGCTAGGGACTACATATCGTTAGTCTAATTCGCAAATGTGTTAAGTCCCTTTTTTCAAATTTTACAGGAGACACAAAAAACAGTGTAACATTTCCAGTTTTTAAATTTTTTAAACTTTTTAAACGCAATTATATGTACAAAATAGCTCTCTTTAAATGACCTAGATAAGAAATCAATTCAAAAAAATCAAATTAAATCAAAAAATTAGCACGCTTTTTTAATATTTTTCGTAATTTTGTGGACTTAGCGTTTTTGCCAACCACAAAATTACAACAACTTTAAACTACATAATAGCATTTTTTGTTGTTGTAAAATATGTATTTTGCATAATGTTACCGTTTTGCATTAAAATCTGAATTTTGGAAAAAAGTGGACTTAGCGTCTTTGCGAATTATACTAACGATATAGTGATGGGGATTAACGAGTATGTATGCAATGACTTGAGATAAATTGTTTATTCTAAATCAATTTACTCTTTCAAATATTGTCATGAATTTATTATTCAATTCCTGATTCGAATTCATTTTAATAAATTTGAAGTAGTTTTTATGACATCAATTTATTATCATACTACATTTGAATCAAATGTTATAGAAGTTTACCATTAAGAATATTCCGTGGGTATTTGATGAAGGCGCTTAAAAGTTTTAGGAAATTATTGTATCAACTTCAGTTAAATGAGTATTCAGTTTAGACTCAATAGCAAAAGATTTATTGACTAAGTATGATAAAGCCTCATTGCATTGGAACATTCATTTGGTCAAATGTTCGTCAGATGAAAATTTAAATTTTATAAGTGTTCAGACTCAGGACTTTTATTTCAAACCAGGATCTTAGGTAGCCCCACCCGAACTTTGCTGTTTGATAGCCATTCGAGATCTGTCATTGCAGATATTCTATTCCACTTCATTGTGTTGATGACTGACATTTAGCCAGAAAAAAACTCATTATTTTCATGATCGATGAAAAGAGGCGTTGTTTTAAGTTGATGTGTATCAGAGATCAGCAATGAATCGTTTTTTCGCTACTCATAAGTACTCATGAAATTTTGAATATGAGTGAGTCAACAGTATTGAAATCCAACTATTCTGATTCATTCGTACTCACTACAACAGGTTGCAATGAGTATGAGTACAACGTTGACATCAAACTCATTACATTCGAAATAGGTTTGATTCATACGGCTACTCATTCAGATTCATACATTTAGAAAAAATACTTCTAATACTCATAAATGGTTCGAGAGATTCGAATCATTCATCAAAATTTACAGTCTTAGTTGTTGTTGCATTTACAACAAAAGAAGAAAGAAAAAGACAAAGACAGCAATCAAAGCAAACACACAACCTTCTGGTGAGTATCCTAGTCTTCGTACGCGAATCATACTTCTTTTATGATTCTTGTAAATGTTGAGTAAGGGAGAGTCGAAATCAACAATATCATGTGTATTGTTAAGTATGAGTACGATGAGTACTTTAAATTTTAAATATGAGCAGTATGAGTATGATATTAAAATAAGTGTGAATGCATATAAGTATCAGAAGTTATCAGTATGATTCGAATCTACTCATCTTTTTGAATACTCATTGCTGATCTAAATAAAATTACCATGAAAAGTTTCTTAAAAATTTGTCGTTCGGAGGCGATTTAAACTGTTGGTCCCACCACAACGCAGACAACATTAGTGGTGTGAGAAGCTAGGCCGTAATCCTGAATGAAGGGTTCTAATGGCCAATTATGTATGTATGTATGTATGAACACTTAAAATATTGTACTCAATAAACCGAATATTGATTCAATATTACACCTTAATTCTTTGCATTTCTCCCTTACACAATATTGTCTTACAATTGGATTAAACTCACTTGCTCCGATAGCTAAATGAATGAAAGTATTGCCGAATTCATTATGATGGAGCTGCTGCTGCTAATGTAATTTTTATTTATTAAGAATTCAATTGTGATATCAAATAAGATTAAATAATAAAATTATTACAAAGAAAAAAGATAATTATTTCCCATTTGCCTAATAACACCTCTCTAGTAAATGTAATTCAATGTGAAAGCAAGTCATCGATTTGGGTATAAATAGATCATCTCTTAATATAACTTCATTGCTTACTGTACCGCTGATTTAAAAGCTTTTAAAATGCAATTTTACGGAATTTAACAGTAAAAATTAAACTTGACAGGCTACATAATCACGCGTTGTCTCAGGTGTTAAACAGAATTGCCAAAACATTAACGAAAAGTGTTTAAGATTTTAAATTGCCTACAACCTCAATAGTGCTTACAATATGTACCTTTTAAAAAGAGAACAACAATAACAATAAAAACTACATATTTTTTTTTTTTTTGTATTGAATTTCATGTAAAGATTTCTTTATTAACAACAATATTTCAGGCAAAAGGACCACAACAACAACAACAATTTAGATTTAATGATGATAATGAAGGTATGAAACATGATGAGGAGCAGCAAACGAAGTCTTTACTAAAGCAGGGGCGTGATGAAGCACAGTTGAAGGCGCATGATGTACAACGGCTGGAGTATGGTGATGGGTAGTTGTTATTAAAGTGGGAACCGATTTAACAATTGCAGCTGATGGAGATGTGTGCACAAGATGGACTGTATGAGGATCTACGTAATTTACAGTGGCGGGTTGATGATGGTGATGATGCACGAGTACGGATGTAGCTTTGGGTGCAAATACTTTTGGAATCTGCTTTTTTGGTGTCACTTTAACTACCGATTTCGGTACAATTGTCTGTTGGACAACAAGTTTGGAGGGTGCAACTAAACGCTCGCGACGAACTGTAGCCTTAAACCCGCTAACAGCATCCGAACTATAATCTACAGTGCGTTTATAGCCATCAGCGTCATTAAGGGTGTATTGTCCCTGAACATGGTCGCCGTTTCTAGTCTCGGTTTGTGCCTTAACATCTCCTGTAATCGAATCATCAACGCTATAATTAAAATTGTAGCTGGCATGGGAATCTATGTTTTCCGATGTTGTGACTTCAGGTAAGCGGGCTGCACCCACCACAACTAAACAGGCAAGGAACGAAATAATCTGAAGAAAAAAAAAATGAAAAAAAAATGTTAAAATACTACTTCCATTTATTTAGTTTATTCAGACGAATTACTTTGCTTTGCATTTTTTGAGTAAATTTAATTCAAAGTGTTGAAAATGAATTTCTTAATGTTGCAAGAATGAATACCGCAATTGAACTGTGCTCATATGTCCTGTTGCACATCGTTTTTATATTAAAGCATGACACTGCATATTTTATGCAGTCATTCTTCATAATGCACTCAGAAAAACACAACATCAGATACATGAAGAAAAACAAGGGAACGTAATTACGGTGCTGTGTACCACTTTAGAGAGTTTAATGAATGACCCACTGCCCCAAAACTGAATTATTAAAAAATAAAACAGGCAAAAAAACTGCAAAAGAACAGGTACTCAAAAGTTTAGCGGCAAGGTCATTTAGGCATTGATTCTGCAGACAAAATTATCCACTTACCACTTAGCAACACTCTCGAGTGTCCATGTAAATATTCATTCATCCGTCCACAAATCATCTTTATCAGTTTCTGTCTTTTTTTTATTTTTTATCACAACAACAGTCACTTCAACTTGACCTTAAAATCGTTTAAGTATGCAACCAATCATACCGTAAAGCCTTGCATTTGCATTATGGAAACTGATTGTACGGCCATCGAACCAGTTCCTTTCACTGCCTATGGTTTCGAATTCCATCTCAGTGAGCACGTGCGTTAAATAAAATGGTCACAGTTAGAATTTCAGACACTGATTGTGATACTGGGTAAAGAAAACTGATAAAGAATATGTTCTGCATACCATGTCATTCAACCACTGTGTGTTTACTCAATTAAAACTGTTATAATTATTGTACGCCTAAAAGTATGCGAACATGTTAAAGTTTCTGTTAACACTTCACATCAATGTTATGCTCTACTTCTGATTGTATTATGTGTGTATAACAGATATACTCTTCACACATAGTCAGTGTTGCAAACAAAGTCTGACATGAAGACAGAGTTGTTGTAGAAATAGAAATTCATTCGTGTAAAGAACGTATTAAAATCGTAAGCACATTTCGTGTACCATGTGTGTGTATATTCGGTGAAAGTATTTAATTTAATCCTTCTAATCTGTGTTGTAAACAAAGTAGAAAAAGTACGTATAAATGCCTATATGTACTTTTTACATACATATGTAAATATGTATGTATATTGAAACGAACTTTGTAGCTTACAGTATTTAACAGTTGTGATAATTTTCTTGAATTAATCGTATGTATGTATGGAATATAACAAATATATGAGAAATAATTCTATAAAAAATATAAGACCTTTAAATAAAAGTATGTAACATTAAACCTACTGGCAACGGATAAATACTAAAATTGCAAAACTTACTACTGAGATGGCATGTTGTTGATATTAAAGCGATTGACCACAACTTAAAAGCAATGCAGTTTTAAAAACCAGTCAAAGTACGAAAGGAACTCAAGAATTCCTCTGATCATTACCAGAATTTTGAAGAGAACAGGATTCAACCGGCAAAAAATTCTTTACCGCTTTCACAGACTGCATTGTATATAGATTGACCCGGGATATCATTACTTCTGATTATCTGGAGAAATGCGATCAATGAAACTGAAACAATCTACATGAAATCTAAGCGAAGGAATTTCCGTAACGGGCTTACTGGTAGAGAGAAGACCCAGCGTTCTAGGATGTAGATAATAATAACCGACACTCTGTCGTAAGAGTTCTTCTTGACAGAATTTGAATGAATTAACAGATTATATTTACTACAGTATCAAATTTTTATTTCTAATATTATGGAAGATTTGTCTGACATACATACATATATACATAATTGGCCATTACAACCCTTCAGTCAGGATTACCGCCTAGCTTCTCACACCACTGATGTTCTGTGTGATTTTATGCTTGAGTGGTGGGACCTACAGTTTAAGGTCGACTCCGAACGACAGATTTTTTATTTACTCTCAGAGTTTTTGACAGAAATACATATGTCGCCGAAGGAATATTTCTTTTCAAATTTCGTTTTGATATCTGACCTGGGGTTCGAATCCTGGCTTTACGTCTAATAAACGAACACACTACCTACTAGACTGACAGCGACTGCCTTTGATTTAAGTCATCAAAATTTGTTTGCTTCTAACTTCCACTTCTAACGACAATTCACGTAAATCTAGGCTAGAATGGCCAGAACTGCAGACAGTGAAGAAGCTAAAAGGTTGCAAAAGAAAGCAATTACTACTACTTGATGAGGATGAACATATTCTCTTGGGAAGTTCTTAATGACTACACTGGGCTGTTGTGAAAACGAATACATACTAAGAGTGAGAGATATTTATACGAAAAGTGAGGAAAACAAAGATTTAAAAAAATAGGCTTCAACTGTTGTTCGGTGGCAAGGTTTCACGAAATTTAATGATTATACCAACGAGAGATGCTTTGAAAAACTTATGGTCAGAATGCATAACAGAAAATGAAACTGTTGACAAGTTTAACGATATTAACAAGGAAACTATAAACTTGGCCAATACAATTAGATTTTTCTGATAGAGAAGATCATTGACTAAATCAAGGTGGTGAAGACAAAGAAACTTCAGATCAGGGGTTACCAAAAATCTTTTGGTTGTGTATTAGTGAGTAAGAGAGAGATAAAATAAGTTGAGAGCTTACAGTCATAGAAAAATGTTAGTATTATTTTGATTTTCATTTCATCTACATACATAAAGTTGTATGTCTTTGACTTAATAATTAGGTAATGTTTTTTAGATATTCGCTGCATACTAATTCGAGTTCATAAATTTCCTCTCCTACTAATGACCAACCGTTTAATTTATGTCTATAAAAAGATTGTTCTCTTTCCGTCAATCAAAATTTTTTTTAGAAACATACCTATAAGACTTTGAATGTAAAAAAATGATTTTTAAACATAAAATATTTTTTGAGTGTAAACCTAAAAAAAATATTATATGTAGCATACGCCGACATGTGTACTTGTCGCAGTCTGATTGACAACCAGCGTTGCCAGGTGCCAAGTTTTCCCTTTTTTTCCAAGTTTTTTGAGATCGAATAAAGTTTTCATTAAATTCGTTTTCTACCAAAATAAGTTTTTTCATCAAATTTCAATTTTCACTTTTTTTCAATAAATTTAATAATAACTCGAAATATTTACTCCAGGGCAAGATATCAAAGAAAGAAACAGAGTCAACGCACTCCGGTACTTTCTATTTAAAATGTTGGTACTTTAGTAGAAAAAAAGTTTTTCTTGCTAAAATCAAGTTTTTTTCCGAAAATTAAAAAAATTACTGGCAACGCTGTTGACAACTCAACAAAAGAGTATAAGCAATATGTGTGAATTCTCTCTGCACAATTCGACGCCTCCATTCTTTTTAATGTTCTTGCATTTTTAAAGTCTACGTTCTCTAACTTAAATACTGTCAAAATTTGGTTAAGATCCGCCGATCCGTTCCGAAGTTATAGGGAAAAATCTACTTAGCTTACACATATAGTCGTATGGCGCGTGAAAACTTTGAGAGCTCATAACTCAAAACACACTTTTTCTACTTAGAATGTTATAGAACGGAGGCGTCGAATTGTGCTATGAAGTGGTAATCACTGCTTGAAATAGGTATAGAGACTTGCAAAGATAATGCAAAGATTCATATATTTAAAATTAAATTGATAATGTTTGAAGAAACTGATAATGATGGTTACAAAAGAGTTGAGTCAGTAAAAATTATCCTTTCACACTGACCGAATTGTTCAAAATTTTATTCTTACTTTACTTGAAATGCCTTTAAAAATCAAGAAAAGAATTAGGTACACGGTTTTTATGTATAAGTTTGGGTTCTTTACATATCCTGTAGAAACTTTGTAATTACTTAATATTGCGTAAATCGCAATAAACGTCATTATTGAGCTCAATATTTCATATAAAGTTTCAATTAATTATTGCGCAATAAATACGCAAATTGTTATCATATTGAGTAAAACCAAAGAATATGGATATAAAGAATGCGCATTATGTAGAAGTTAAATTTCTTATGGCGGGTTGTAACATCACGACCCGCTCTCACCAAAATCTTTTTAAAAAATCATTTCTTGATGAGGGCGGTGGAAGACAGAACGAAAATAAACACAAACAAAGAGCGTAACAATGTGTTGCTCTCATCATGAGAGCGTAAAAATGCATTCAGTTGCTTGTCAGCTTCTGAAGAAGAATATTCATGTCGCTTTTTTCAGACTTTTTCAGACAATTTTACACCCAAAGAAATATTACAGTATGATTACCTAATATCAATGAGAAATGATTTCGATTTTTGGAAGAATACTTGCCAAGTTAAATACGGTGTTTTTAGGTTTTTAGCGCAGTACAATTTTTCTATATTTTTCGCTCACATATACATATTATTAGGTTAATAAGTAGACTTGAAAATGTTCTCTTTGTACTAACGTCTGAGAATAAGTGATTTGAGAACAGTGTTGCCGTTCTTGATTATTTCTAACCAAAATTGGATATTTTTTAATCAATATGTAGGTGTGTAGATTTTTTTGGTTTTGGTTATTTTTTTTTTTTTTCTTGTAAAAAAAGCTATTTTTTGTTTCTTTTCTTATTAATTATAATTTAAATTTGAAAAAAATAAAATAAAAGTCTACGAATTTAATTTTGGTTATATTTTTCTTATATGGTGATTTTTTTCACAAATGTTGGTTACAAAATTTTTTTTTCGTGGCAACACTGTTTCAGAAGAATAAATAAGAAAGTAGTCAAACAACAAAAACGCACGATGAGAACAACGCATTGTTACGCTCTTTGTTTCTGTACCCTTCCATTCCATCTTTCCCCCCGCGTCATGAAATATTTTTGAAAAATATTCCAAAATATCGAGCCATAACCGCAAAAATATCTCAAGCGACATATTTTTCAAATATCGTTTTTTGTAATAAATAAATTCATTGGCATCATCTGCATCATCTATAAAAATTTCAGGGTCCCACTCTGTACCGTTATGAATTTATAACAGGAAAAAGTTTCATTTTCTAACCTAATTTGCTTAAGAAATAAATAATAAAAACCTTCCCCTGTAAAATTTTGTTTTTGTCGCTTGAGATATTTTTGCGGTTATGGCTCGATATGTTGAAATGCACATTCTTTATACTTTATTTTCTTTGGTAAAACTTAAAATGCTGCACTGTCATAAGTATGGTCAGTGCGTCAAATGTTAACAACGACAAACAAAAAAAAACAACAACACAAAAAACAAAATAAAAACATTGTTGTTGAAACAACCAGCTGTTTTGTTTACCAGCTGTCAAATGAATATTGATTATATTATGTCTGAACACTTAAAATATTGTACTCAATAAACCGAATATTGACCCAATAAAGGTGCATATCTGAACATAGCATAAGTTGATATGATAAAATTTTTTTATTTTTAGTGAATTCTTAGTTTTTTAACCATTTTATTAATAAATACGATTTTAACGACGGAATTCATACAGGTGTTTTAATCTTCTTAAAGACAACTACCTACATACTAGGGTGATCGGTCCGGTTTTTAATAACCGGTTTTTTTGGTTAAGTCGGTTTCGGTTTTTCTGAAAAGCTCACTTTTCGAATATCGAAGAAACCGGATTTTTCTCCTCGAATAGCCGGTTTTTTCTAAAAGTGTGTTTTTATGAATTTTAGTGTATTAAAAACTTTAAAAATATTTTCTTTAAGTGTATAATTCTCTTATTTGTTTATTCATCTGGCATCCTTTAAACTACAGCTGTTTTAATAAACAAATGCGCCAATTACTTAGTAGAATGCGAGAAGAAGAAGAAACACACCTTTAGAGAAAATATCAAAATATAAAGACGTAAGGTTATTCTGAATATTTAGTATAAAAAACAAATAATACTAATTTTATTTCCAGATGTCGTCGAAAGTATGGAGTCATTTTAAGCGTGTCGGTAAAGACAAGGCCAGATGCCTAAATTGTCCTAAAATATTGAATGAACTGTTTTTAATAAATAAAATTTTTTTCTTATTACTTCTAGGCGTTTTAATATTTTGCCAAAAAAACCGGTTAACCGGTTATTATTAAAAACCGAAACCGAAACCGGTTTATATTAATCTGCAATTTTTCGAAGAAACCGAAAAGCGGTTTCTAAAAAATGTCGAAGAATCGATCACCCTACTACATACTCTATTCGTTCGTACAAGCAACCTGAAATTCGATTTGCGTAGTAATTTTTTGGAACCAAGCACGACGTAATCCCGGGGATTTGGTAATTTGCCCAAACATTTGTCAACCACTAGGTATGTAATCTCGATTATTTTAATTTTTCCAGTTTTTATTTCATTATCTCGAACGACTTTAACTTTTTTACAATTTTCGATTTCGTTAATGAATCGTTCGAATCGAAATTGTTTTCATAACATTTCAAAAATAAAAAAAAAGTATTAGAAATCAAAATCGAATTTGCAATTTTGCTAATTTTAGATTTGTATTCTCTTCCAAACAGAGCATTTTGGAAATAATAAGGCCTGAGAGTCATCATTACTTTGTTTTAAAGGAAGTGTTTTCTAAACGAAATATCTTAAAGTGGAAGGAAGCACGATTTTAATTTAAAAATTTAAACAAAATTAAGTTTATTTTATCTCTTGATTTACTTTGTTTGCGAAGCACTGTTATTTTTTTTTTAATTATTAATTAATTTATTTATCTTTGATTTAATTTTAGTTTTTATTTTGTGTTTTTTTTTTTATAACGATTTTAATGTTCCTAAATTTCAATTAATTTTCCTTTTCTTTCGATTTTATTTCTTTCGGATTAAAGTCGAACTGAATTCTAATCAAAGACTGAAGCAGAAAACATCAGCAATTGTTGCAAAAAAAATAAAAAAAATCATAAAAATATGAAAAATGTTAAAACAACCACAACAAAATTTTACATGTAAATCATGCAGATTTTCTTATAACATAACAGAGGGTGGAAAATAAATTCCCGGAATTTAAGTCACAGTGCCAAATTCAACATACGCAGCGTGCAAAACAAAGGCAAAACCATAAACACACAAATTAATATACAACTACAACTACAATAATAACACCAATAACAATCATAAACCAATTATAATGGCGATTCACATACGTCTTTCCCATTGGTTGATTCAAATGTGTGTGTGCCTTTTCTTAACACTATATCTTATTCACTCTTACAACTGTGTATGTTCAATATTGAATCTTACCTGAATTGGCCAAATTAACTGCATGTGTCACATATTTGAAGTTGAGGTGGAAAATTCTGTACTTTGTTGAGAAGTTATATTTTACATTCGTACACAATTTTTCCCAGTATGACTTTAGTACTTTCCAATCAAAATGCATTGCAATTTATACGGGAAAAAATATTCGCGTACATAATCTCTTTATATTGGAAAGCCAAACAATTATGTCTGGCTTATTATAATCGTGGTATTTTATCTCTTAGGGATCCGCATTAACTTAATGGGCCATTGCAACCTCTTAGTCAGATGGCTGTGATGAAAACAAACAAAGTTATGAAGAAGACAAAGATAGGGCTCCAGATAATGAAAATCCTTGTATCAATACTGGAATACTAATGGTAAAAAAGGACATCGTTTGTATTTATTCAGAAACGTTGCAATACAACTCCTGTAAAGTCTTATAGAAAACCTTTGCTTTATAAGGAAATTCTTGGCTTTTTTTACATGCGGCGAATACCACTGTTAAGTTTATTTCTTCATGTTTACGGGACAGATGTCATTTTGTGTATTGTAATGGTAATAAATCGAGTAGCTGGTCAATATAGAGAGGTGTTCAACAGTGTCTATACTTGGTTCATTATTACATACTAATTTACTCTAATGATCCGCCATCAAAGTGTGTGGCAGTGTGTTAGACGTGAGGGTTGTGGGTTTGATTTCTACCACAGACTCTGGCCTGTTACACTACACCGAGCATATGGTCGAAGTCACTCATCTCGTTAATAATTAAATATAATTTGTAATTGCATTGTAATTAATAAATAAATAAAAAAAAAATACGATTATTGAGACCGTTCAAGAATATCGAAGTTATTTTTAACAACAAGTTTAACTAGTCCAACCTTGTGAATCAAAGATCAGCAATGAGTATTCAAATCAAACTCATAATTTCTGATACATACTTATATGCATTCACACTGATTTTCAAAACATACTCATACTGTTCATATTCAAAGTTTGAAGTACTCATCGTACCTACTCATACTTAACAATACGCATAATGTCGTTGATTTCGACCCTCCGTTACTCAACATTTACAAGAATCAGAAATTAAGTATGATTTGCGTACGAACACTACAATACTCACTAGAAGGTTGTGTTTGTCTTTTTCTTTCTTCTTTTTTTGTAAATGCAACAACAACTAAGACTGTAAATTTTGATGAATAATTCAAATCGAATCATTTATGAGTATTATAAGAATTTTTTTTAAATTTATGAATCTAAATGTGTAGACGTATGAATCAAACATATTTCGAATGATATGTGTTTGATGTCAACGTTGTACTCATACTCATTGCAACCTGTACTTATAAATCAATCAGAGTAGTTGAATTTCAATAATGTTGACTCACTCATACTAAAAATTTCATGAGTACTTATGAGTAGCGAAAAGCGATTCATTGCTGATCTCGGAAGTGAATGCTACAAAATCTTTGGCTAACATAATACATACTTTACTCCGTTTAATAATCATGTTTCTTACGAAAACCTACATTATATTCACATAGCCGTACAGAAGTTAAATCTTTTCTAATTGCGGTTCAATAGGTAAGAACAAATTATAAATTATGTACTTACATCAACATCGTTGCTAGAAATGTTTATGGTAGTACAAGGTACAGCAGGATATCTGAATACTCTTTAATAAGTCTTTAAAAATTGTTTTCCTAAATCTATTTTAAACAACCTCATCATCTATGTACATATATAAAAGATTAGTTTCCTCTAGATCTACTAGAGGCCTGAAATTTAACATGCTTAGGGCCATTATTACAACTTGGCGTTAACTGAAGGGAGGATTTTAACGGGCAGATAAATTGTTTTCCGTTATTATGAGTACCCAATAAGATAGAAGTGATCGTTAAGCTAAAGGGAGGATCATCCTACCAAAGCCACTGCGTTAAAAAAATTTGTATAATTGGGCAGTTTTATCGACATTGCTCCGGCACTGCCATATTTTTGAAAAATGTTATCTGTAAGTTGTAATATCGAAAATAAGTTAAAGGTAACTTTCCAGTTCCCTTTAGCTAAAGGTACCTTTAGCTAACCCCAAGTTTAACGACAAGTTGTAATAATGGCCCTTACTGTAGCAAATTTCAGATATGCACTTTTATATTAATCCTATTCGTTTTACGAACTATCGAATGATAAAAGAAATAAAATGAATGATAGACTTAAGCAAAAGTGCACTCCGTGAAGTGCAGAGGGCGACAGTCTGGCTGCCATAAGGTTGACACGATATTACACTGAAAATCTAAATCAGCGAATCCGAAGCCAGATCATGTGGGAATCCGCGCCAATGAGCAAGCAAATCAATTTGCGAGCATCCAGGCCATCTTTTTTTTGTTGTTGTTTTTCGTTTTAGAAAAGAAGGTGATAACATCTACCTAGTACTTCTATAAACAAAGGATATGAAAATAATTCAACCCTCTGAACTACCTCACCGCAGAATAATTTCTCCTTTTATTCTCTTTAAGTAAAAATTCAATAGTATTAGGGCCATTATTACAACTTGCCGTTAAAGTTGGGTTTAGTTAAAGGAAACTTTAACTAAAGTGAAATTTAATGTCACATTTAACTTTTTCTTTCGTTATTACAACCTGCAGGAAAAATAAAATTAACTTTTTCAAAAATATCGCAGTGCCGGAGCAATGTCGATAACACTGCTCAATAAAACAAGCTCTTTAAAAACGCAGTGGCAATGACGTGCTTTATTATTTGTTATGTTTATTCATTTGTGTCGTGGTTTTAGTTTTTTTTTTGTTCTTTTGGTTTTAAAATAAATATAATGAATACACCAATATCCATATTTTTTAATATATTAACGTTTATTTGTCATGTTTATATTTGAAGTTGTCATATTGAAAATAATATAAATAATATGACAAGTTCAAAGCTAAAGTGAAAGGTAGGATGATCTTTCCTTTAGCTTAAAGCTCACATTTATCTTATTGTGTACTCATAATAATGAAGAACAATTTATACGGCAAGCTATAATAATGGCACTTAGAAAAAAACTTGTATCCGTAGTCTGGTCTTTACTTGCGTTTCCTTTCTTCTCAATTTTTACTTATTTTATCTTCAATTTCATTCGGAACCATCAAATATTAAAATTATAAGTTTCTGTAAGGTAGTAGGGTCTTAGAACTTTTGAATTGGTATTGGCATAAAGGCACATCTCATCTTATTTCTTCAAATTCAGTGATTATTGAATTTTTATTTCATCAATTTTGCATAGTTTGACTTAAGTGACGTAGAATGAATTTTTCCTGTTTGAAGAAATTACTTCTTTCATTAATGGGATCGGTTTGTTCGTTTTTGTGATCGTAGTAAGTTCATCAAATTTAGCTTGGAATAGTGAAAATCGACTTTGTTTTCTGCCCTATTTCAGTAGTGTAATGAATATGTCTATTCCCGATAAGATTTTTGTTTTTTTTTCAATAAAATTTTAAATATCTGATTAAGTTAAGTTTTTGTTAATAATTCATTCATACTCTCTGCAACATTCTTCATTTAAAATAAAAATATTCATAAAAAAATAACAATACATAGTCGCTTTCCTTTAAATTAATAAAAATTCTAAAATATGTAATATTCAGCAGTGTGTCCCTTATTTTTAAAACCTGCAGCACATCTGCGTGGCATTATCTCAATTAAATTAGAAAATACCTCCTTAGAGATGGCTTTCCATGTAATTTCTACCTGCTGGAAAAAGTTAATTAATTTTTTTCATTAGGATTTTTTTCTTAGGGCCATTATTACAACTTGCCGTTAAAGTTGGGTTTAGTTAAAGGTAACATTAGCTAAAGTGAACTTTAAAGTCACCTTTGACTTCTTTTCGCTGTTATAAACTAATGATAAGATAAAGTTAACTTTTTCAAAAATATGGCAGTGCCGGAGCAATGTCAATAAAACTGCTCAATTAAACAAGTTTTTTTTAAACACAGTGTTATTTTGCCTCATTGTTTATATTTGAAGTTGCGTGTATTGAAAGTACATAATATATAATATATCAACTTCAAACATAAACTTAACTTTAAAAGTTACTTACAGAATGGGAGGATCATTAACTTAACGCTCACTTCTATCTTATTGCCCACTTATAATAATGAAAAACAATTTATCTGCCATTAAAATCCTCCCTTTAGTTAACGGCAAGTTGTGATAATGGCCCTTAGTCCTTTTTCGTGCAAAATCATAAAAGTTTCCATTGTTTTGTCAACACTGAAAAAGTGATTAATCTGTAACTTTGTTACTAATTTCTTTACGGAAATGTATGTAAGTTAATTTTAATTGTTTTTCTTTCAAAAACAATCCCAATAATATTAATCGTCCCAAACATTCCTTTTTTAATTTGATTCAAAATTTATAAATCCTTCTCTTCCAATAGCGTTTCGATTATGTCTTCATGGAAACTCGTAATATGTTCCTATAAATTTATAGACTCTGTGACAAGACCAACAAAAACTAACTAAGTTAGTGGACGAATGGAAACGTAGCCACATTTTATAATCAGAATCTAATCGAATGTATGGAGAATGTGCACAATGTAAATCCCACCATCTCTAATTTTTTTTATTATTTTCTTAATTATAACAATAATAATACTATGTTCAAGCATGAATTTTAATCGAATCAATATTTGTGTAATTGATAAAATTATTTTAAGTGTTCAGGCATACGCAAATCAGCTTATTCAATAATCATTTGACAGCTGGAAAAGAACATTTATTTTTTTATTTTTTAAAACAATTTATAAATTTAACACTAAACCTACCGTGACGGAAAAAATTATTCATTTACGATTTTTTTTTATCAGAAAGTCTTGAATAGAACATTATAACAGTGCTATTTGCCTTTACGACTTCTGTTAAAAATACATCGAATATATTTTTGAAGATTTTGTTCTATCTTGTATTTTTTTCACTGAGGAATGCATGTAATCTGCCCTAACTACTGCGGGCAGTTATTTGACCTGAGCACAGGTTCTGTATATTGATTTGCATATTTTGTGATATAAAACCACTGTTTTCGACATTTTTGGCATTGCCTGGTATGATTCGGAATATTGTTTGTTTTCTGGCAGATGAATATTCACTTTACTCCAAGCGAGTATTACAGTAAAAATTTCTAGTGCAATTTTTTTAATAGAAATTCTTATTTCATTGTTTTGTTATAGTCCTTATCCACAAATGATCCTTATATGAAATATTAAGCTCAATAATGGCGTTTATAGCAATTTACGCAATAAAGGTGCATATCTGAACACCGCATAAGGTTCGACAATAACGTGAATACAAACTCTCAAAAAAATTTAGTTAATGTTCCTGGACTTAACTAATGAAAATCATTCTTTGATGTCAATAAAAGCTTCCCAAACGATGCTACTTTTGGAGCTTTTCTTTCCAATGAACTTGGGAAAGTATTTAATGAGTTTATTTTGTAACATCTTAACTATTAATTATTGAACTATTGAATATTTTGTTGGCCAATGGGAATCCAATCGTCCCATTAGGTGCAGTCGCGAGTGAAATAACCCCTCATAATTACAAAGCCATTTTAACTGCTGGTTCATAAAATATGTGATTCAATCTATTCAAATTATTATTGAACGTTTATTCCATCGACGGGACAAATATCGTATCGAAGAGATTATTCTAGATGTTCTTACATTTCATATGGTCAGTGGTCCAGAATTGTACATTTTTTGATTAACATAAGCGTTTGTGTTAACGGAAATAGCCTTGTATTCTTGCATCCAGGAGTAGGAGTGCGCCTTGTTGATGAATGTAAATTCGAAAATACAATTTATATGTATATAGATTTAGAAGAGAAGTTATGTACTTTTAATGCATCAGATTTATAAACATTTAACAATAAAATCGTTTTAGGCCCAGTTAGGAACAAAAACTTCATAAACGGTTATGCTTTTTGCGTTCATATGTAAAAATCAGCGAGAAAGGTTGTTTGTTCTAAAAAATCGCAGATTTCTTTTTGGACAGCCAACATTTCTAAGGGCCATTATTATAACTTGCCGTTAACTAACGGCAAAATGAGGAAACACAACAACAAAAAGAGAGGCTCTTCGTTGACACTGCGTTTAAAAAAAACTTGTTTAATTGAGTAGTTTTATCTACATTGCTCCGGCATTGCCATATTGAAAACAGTTAACTTTATTATATCTGTAGGTTATAATAACGAAACGAAGTTAAAGGTGACTTTAAAGTTCACTTTAGTTACAGTTAACTTCAACGGCAAGTTGTAATAATGGCCCTAAATGTGATTGTACAATGTACATATAACATAAGGTTTAAATTAATGACAAGTTTCATAAATTTAATAATTGAACGCTGCAGAGTTGCAGATGTCCAATAAAATTGTAGATTTTTGATTTGTTATAATCGAACAATGATTTAAATGATTAAATTTAAATAAAAAAGTTCAATTATACTATACTGGTTACAGTTGATCTATAAAATTGAATTCTAAGTCCATTTTTTAACTATCATTTGCAAGATGAAAATCCATCATAAAGTTAACAACTCATGTAAGAAATAAAAAAAAATAAATTAATATGATAACGAAAGTCAAGTGTATATAAAAACGATATTAAAAGGAAACTTTATAGCACCACAATATTTGTATTATTAAATTACAATTTAATAAAAACAATTAATTTAAGAAAAACAAAATGAATATTCATCATTTTTGTGTCGTTGTGTTCTGTTGAGTTCTTCTTGCCGCAATGATTAATTTATTTCTCATGAATGTGTCGAAGTGTCTCTGTGTTGTGTTTTTTGTATTGGATTTTGCCGTTTGCTAATTTAGATTGGCATCAAAGGGCGCCTGTGTTTACAGGAAAGCGTCAACACAATTAACCCAATTGCTTATGGTTATGGACGCACTTTTACCGGTGTCTGTCAAATTTAAGGTAAAAGACGACAGTCGCTTCTCCAACTCATTCAAAGACTGCGTACGCAGTTTTATGTAAGAAAATACAATCTAATAAATACATATTTACACGAGGAGACAGACGTACAATTTAAAACAGTAAACAAATATTAAAAACAACAACAATAATAATGAAAAATGAAAAGAATTGACCACGAATACAAAAAAAAAGTATTAAAATTATATTCGATATGGAGACAAAAGCCAGCAACAGCACATGGGGAAACAACAGCAAATTAAATACAAAAAAAAATGAACAGAAACAAGAAGAAGACAAGAAAAATAGGGCTAAAAAGCAAAAGTTTTGCCGCTGACATGTTACGCTGAGGCGCCACGTACTCAAATCCATCAATTATTCTGTTACTTATTCACAAATTACCGTAAGCCGTCAGAAAGTGTAACACATTAAAAGCATAGAGCGAACGCTAACGTTGGCCAGTCAATGGACGGACAACAAATGACGATGGTCTAGGCAGTCTGAGTGGCTGACTTTTTGTAAGTTTGTAACAATGTCACCAGTAACATAAATACAAACCATCTTCATTTGTACGCACCAGTCAATCATTATTAAGGCTTTTCAAATGGCATTGATGTTTTAGACTCCCCAGAAATTAGAAAAACAACAACATTTCAAAGTTGATGGTAAAAAACATGTAAAAACGGAGAAATTTTCAATTACGTTTTTACTACGTTTAAACCGAAGATTGTCTGAGAAGTACATATAACAAACATTTTAAATGTTATTTTTGCCTGTCGACCGTTCTCAATAGTAGTATACTTACGGCCATTATTACAACTTGTCGTTAAACTTGGGGTTAGCTAAAGGGAACTGGAAAGTTACCTTTAACTTATTTGCGTTATTAAACTTGCAGATAAAATTTTTCAAAAATATGGCAGAGCCGGAGCAATGTCGATAAAACTGCTCAATTATATAAGTTTTTTATTAACGCAGTCGCAACCGCGGGCTTCGTTTTGTAGATGCTCATTTTGTTTACATTTGAAGTTGCCATAACGGAAATAATATATAATATGGCAAGTTCAAACATAAAGTAACCTTTAAATGTTAAAGGTAGGATGATCCTCCCTTTAGCTTAACTATCATTTCTATCTTATTAGGTAGCCATAATAACGAAAACAATTTATCTGTCCGTTAAAATCCTTCCTTTAGCTAACGGCAAGTTAGTCGATTGTAATTCAGTTAAATAACGCCTTGTATATAAGAATTGTTTTTCTCTTATTGCTACGACAGATATTATACATATGTGACCAGAAAAGAAAACTTGAAATATTTTGTAACATTAATATGTATGTACCAGAGATCAGCAATGAATCGTTCTTTCGCTACTCATAAGCACACATGAAATTTTGAGTATAAATGAGTCAACAATATTTAACTACTCTGATTCATTCGTACTCACTACAATATTGATTTATAAGTACAGGTTACAATGAATCTGAATATAACGTTGACATCAAACTCATAACATTCG
Source organism: Sarcophaga rosellei (assembly GCA_930367235.1). Classification (NCBI taxonomy): domain Eukaryota; kingdom Metazoa; phylum Arthropoda; class Insecta; order Diptera; family Sarcophagidae; genus Sarcophaga; species Sarcophaga rosellei. Next base: position 64,234,624 of record OV884017.1, on the reverse strand, counting down.
AAATATGTTTGATTCATAAGCCTACTCATTCAGTTTCATAACTTTAGACAAATACTTATAATACTCATAAATGATTCGAGTGATTCCAATCATTTATCAAAATTTACAGTCTTAGGTGTTGTCGCATGTACAAAGAAAGAAGAAAGGCAAAGTAAAGCAAACATACAACGTTCTAGTGAGTATTGTAGTGTACGTACGCGAAACATACAACTTATTTTGTGATTCTTGTAAATGTCGAGTAAAGGAGTTTCGAAATCAACAACATCATGTGGATTGTTAAGTATGAATACGATGAGTACTTCAAACTTTGAATATGAGCGTATAAAAATAAGAAATTATGAGTATGATTCGATTTTACTCATCTTTTTGAAAATTCATTGCTGTTCTCTGGTAACTACATACTTAATTGGTCATTGGTCAGGCTTACAACATAGCTTCCCATACCACTTATGTTGTGTGTGTTAATGTTATGCATAAGTGGCGGGACCTTTTTTGGCAATTTTATTTACTCTCAGATTTTTTGCCAGAAATGTGCTGAGAGGAAGGAAGTCGCTGAAGAAATATTTTTCATATTTCGATTTGATAGAGATGTTTGAACTGGGATTTGAGCTGTAGCCTCACGTTTAATAAGCGAACACACTATCTACTAGACTACTTCATCTTGTATACCTATCACAACGGTAAGCAATTCGACGCCTCCGTTCTATAACATTCTAAGTAGAAAAAGTGTGTTTTGAGTTATGAGCTCTCAAAGTTTTCACGCGCCATACGACTATATGTGTAAGCTAAGTAGATTTAACTTCGGAACGGATCGGCGCATCTTACACACTTAGTAAACTTAGTACACTTAGAACGTTATAGAATGTAGGCGTCGAATTTATATCTTCTTTTGGCTGTGTATTCTTTTAGCTAAGTAAATACAGCTTCACAAACATCAAATCTACTTCATCAATTGTTGTTCAATTCCCTTTTGAATTTGTGTTTAGGTTTACCCACAGGTCGGTTTTCAACTTCGTGGAGAATACTACGAATTAGAAAAAAATAGACAAAACATAAACTGAACGATACGGTCAAGCACGTACAACTTCACATTCTGTGAAGTATCTTCGCATAGTAGATCAAGACTAGACTTGTCCACCTTGACTTATTAACTAAATATTATTTTTATAAAAATTTGTTTTTGTTGTCTTATGTCCTACCAAACTAAGCAAAATTTTGCGTACTTTTGGTTTTCAAAGCACTTTCCATTGTCAGTATTATTTACCAGCTGTAACACGCTTCACCAAGTTTAAATAATGAACCCCATAAATACTAAATGATGTTAAACAATGTATTTAAGCTATTTTCTCAACCTAAGTATCTTTTCTGTTTTTGTCCTCCTTCATTTCCTGGTGGAAATACATACATATATATACATGCATACATAATTGGCCATTGCAACCCTTCAGTCAGGATTACGGCCTAGCTTCCCCTGGTGGAAATAACTCAAGAATATTGAATTAAAATGGCTTTCAAATTTGTTTTGAACCCTTTCATATTTGTTGTAATTCTCCTCATATTTATTCTTATAGCTGAAGTTATTAACTACATGTACATATATGAAGGTTTTGAATGCAAATTTGAGTAACAACCTACGTATAGAATTTTAAGCAACGTTTTGATTTTGGTTTTAAACATTCCAGATGAATTCCTCGTACTCAACCTTCCTGCAACGTTTTCATCTATTTATTGTACGTGCAGCAGCAACGGAAAATACAACAAAGTTCCACTAGAATAAGTGTGGTATTGGGAAATAAAACAATAACAATAATAATGTCAGTGCAACAACCAACAAACAATATCTCTAACAAAATTCCACCATTTAGGCGTCACAGAAATAATCTCTTCCAACATTTGCCGCGCCATTAGCCGCCACATTTATTTCAGTTGTTCGGGTTTTTTATATCTTTTCGCGTATTGGTGGGTACTTTTTTATGACAATAGCAAAAAAAGTGAGCAGACAGCAAGTATCAAATGGTTGTAGTAGTGTGGTGTACTTCCCAATACTCATAATCGACTTATCAGTCAGGTCGGTGATATGTGTTCATATCTTTTTAAACGAAATGGCTGCATAACATATAAAGTTGCGAAATACTATAGAAAATATCAGGATCAAACAGTGGAACTTTTCCTATTTGATCGTATATGTAGAAGGTACTTGAGAACAAGATTAGAAAGAATATCTGACAGACATTTATTTACACGGAATTATTTGTCGGTTCGCTATTGCAAAGGAAATAAATGTTTCATTTAAGCTAACATTATTTCAAGTACTGTATTAATTAATATGTGCAGAAAAGTACAATAATGAGAATACGTCGAAGGGCGACGTTTGATATACAATTTTATCTTTAAAGCATTTTATTATTGAATATTATAGCGCCATTTTAAATTCAATTGTATTCCGTCGGTTATGCTATGTTCAGATATGCACTTTTATTCAGTCAATATTCGCTTTATTGAGAACAATATTTTAAGTGTTCAGACATAACGATATACGCAGTTGAGCTGTTTATTCAATATTCATTTTGCAGCTGGTAAACAAAACAGCTGATTGTTTAAACATTTTGTTTTGTTTTTTTATTTGTCGTTGTTGATATTTGACAACACAAAGAAAAAGTGTTCGGATAATTGTAATATGCACACTGAACATACTTATGACAGCGCAGCATATTAAGTTTTACTTAATATTATAACAATTTTCGTATTTATTGCGCAATAATTAATTGAAACTTTATATGAAATATTGAGCTCAATAATGGCGTTTATTGCGATTTACGCAATAAAGGTGCATATCTGAACACTGTATTATTCAATAACATAAGATATTCATTAGTTTTGTTGGTGAATGAAAAACTTGCTTTCTATTAAAATTCTTTTGAATTTAGTACATCAAACAGTATCAAACAAAAGTCATAATCTTTAATAAAAGTGTTGATAAAGGTTTCTATACTTGTGTTATAAAATATGCGAATATATTGGGCAAAGTAGTAAGTATTCTCCAATTAACGCGTGTAATTTGAAGTTTTTAAAGAAGCTTATATGGATTGATCTGCATAAATACGTGCATGTTGAAAATTTAATTAAAATTTAATCCATATTTCACCAAAACATTGCTTCCATATAAAGTTCACAAACAAATTTAAGGGAAGAAGATATAACATGTTTAGTGTTTTACCCTACCCTAAAATGTTTTACGATTAGTAGTCAAATAAGTTGTTATAGACACTGCAGGATGGGGTGTATGACAAAAACCGATCTAAAAAAAAATCATTGTGAGACATTAGTAAAATATACATTTATTTTAAGATGATGACCTCTATTACAATTAAACCTTGTTTGTTAGCAGTAAATGTTATTACCATACATCATATTAGTTTTAAATTAATACATATCTAAAATCTGGGCAATTCACACAAGGATTTTTCTATCTTTATAAAGGCTCCGCCAAATAACATTTTTTTTGAAAATACTTTAAAAAAAACTATTGAATATTTTCTCAAATTTCTTTTGTTATTTGAAAGTACAATCCTTCCGGTTAATAATGGAAAATAATTTCATTCAAATGGCTGTCTCGGCTGGCCATGCAGTAGCCGAGCCGATCGGTCCAATTTTTAAGCACATTACAGCAGTGTGCAGCTGCATTTCACTAATGGCTTCACGAATATTGTCAATTGTCTCTGGCTTGTCGGCGTAACACTTATCTTTGACGGCACCCCACAAAAAGAAAAAAATAAAAAATAATAGTCCAATGGTGTCAAATCACAGCTCCGAGGTGGCTAAACGACATCAGCTCTGAGGCTGATAATGCGATCTTCAAAAACAGGGCGCAAAACATCGAGCTTCGGCTTCGGCTGCACTGGCACGTAACGCCGTCCTGTTGAAACCAAATGTTGCCAATATCCTCCTCTTCAATTTTTGTGAACAAAAATTCGTTCAACATAGCCCGATAACGATCGTCATTGACTGTAACGGCCACTCCTTGCTTATTTTCGAAGAAAAATGGCCCAATTATGCCTCTGGACCAAAATCCGCACCAAAAAGTGACTCGTTTTGGGTGCGTCGACTTTTCAATGTATGCGTGCGGGTTTTCTGTGCCCCAAATGCGACAATTTTGCTTGCTTACATACCCGCCAAGATCAAAATGAGCTTCATATGAAAAGATGATTTTTTTGCCAAAATCGGCGTCTTCTGTAAGTCGATCGCAGGCCCACTAGCGAAGCGAAAACGCATTGGATGGTCAATTGGCATCAACTCCTGAACCAATTTGACTGTGTATGTCCTCATACCAAGGTCTTTATGCAAAATTCGTCTCAATGATGTCTCCGAAATGTTCAATTGTTGAGAACGACGGTGAATTGATGTTGATGGCGCTTCAAGCACACTTTCTGCCACAGCAGCAATATTCTCGGGTGTACGCACTGTTTTTGGCTTTTCACGCTTTGATTTATCGATGAGGATGTCAGTTTCTTTCACCTTTTTTACAAGATAACGAACATACGGAGCTGACGGTGCTTCTCTTCTTCCAAAATCCGTACGCAATTTTCCCACACATTCTGTAACATTACCATGATTTTCAAAGTAATGTCGCAATATTTCCCAGCGTTGTTCAAGCGTATACACAACCATATTCGTTCAGCGGAAGGATAAAACTAATTATCTGTCAAATCAGACATCAGCTAAGTGTTACCATTCACGAAACAAGCACTAGTTGAAAAAACCCGTTAGATGGAGGACCCTTACCTAAATTAAGCAACGTGTATTTGAGATACAATCGTGTTTATATATGCTTGAAAGACTGAATATCTTTATCGAGCTATATATCATTCAAAAATTAAAATTTTTCCTGACTCCGACGGTGTGAGTTATATTGGCTTTGAGGATAGAAGTGGCTTGTGCCATTTTCGTATACATCTGTGACTTAAGAAAAGACAACAACAAAAATAACAACAATGTCTTCAAACAGCTCATGCAGAATTTCAAAGAGGCATAAACTGTATGACACACAACATCGTCCTCTGGAAGCCACATGTCGTTTGTGTCTAAATCCACAGTGGTAGGCTCGGTAACGGTCAACAATGTCATCATTATCTTTGTATTGATTTATTAATTACAATACAATTATATATTATAGGCACACTACCCACTAGACTGCCAGGGCACCTAACAAAGTTATCTCCCTCGAAATGCGTTGAACCCTCTTGGATCTCAGTGAGATTTTAAATTTTGATTGTTCTCGTACCCATTCAACTATAAATGGGCCTTGTCGCTCAGTGCGCGATACATTGCTCTAACAGAACACCCATTTTGATAAAACAACTTTCTGTTGGTACAACCTTTATGAGTTGATATAGCCAAAACAAAAAGAAAGGCATAATTTTTAGAAACATTTTTTAGCGTTCTTCTATAAAGACCAGACAGCTGACAACTGTGGGTGGTTATATTTTTCACAAAGTTTATGGTGACAACAAAGTTGATATTAAATGTTTGCCCATAAGAAATAGGTCATAGTAAATGATTCAATGACAATTCTACTACAAGCACAATAAAATCATTCTAATAATCAATCACGGGTTTTCCACCATTTTCGTCTACTCGACATTATTCCAACAAGACCACAGCTATCATTTTGCAACGATTCTTTCTTGAGTACAGCTCTATCGAGAGCCGATATTCAGGCTCTCCTCCGATTTGTAATAGACTTGGGCTGGCTGCCGCTAGTTAATAAAACTCGAAATAAAAATTTGTGACGCCAAAAAAAAAAGAATATTTGATTGCCGATGGGACCCAAGGAAATACTGTATATTCTCTCATGGATCCAAAATAAAGAACAATTTCTGATACAATAGTGGTAGTAAAAAGACCAGAAGGGCAGCTCCCTAATTCACGACATGTATCGGGTCCGCCATCTAATTTTTTTTTTTTCAACTAGTACTTATTTCGTGAATGGTAACACTTAGCTCATGTCTGATTTGACAGATAATTAGTCTTATCCTTCCGCTGAACGAATATGGTTGTGTATACGCTTCGCTAAGTGGGCGATCGACTTACAGAAGATGCCGATTTTGGCAAAAAAAAATCATATTTTCAGATAAAGCTCATTTTGATCTTGGCCGGTATGTAAACAAGCAAAATTGTCGCATTTGGGGCACAGAAAACCCGCACGCATACATTGAAAAGCCGACGCACCCAAAACGAGTCACTGTTTGGTGCGGATTTTGGTCCAGAGGCATAATTGGGCCATTTTTCTTCGAAAATGAGCAAGGAGTGGCCGTTACAGTCAATGGCGATCGTTATCGGGCCATGTTGAACGAATTTTTGTTCACAAAAATTTAAGAGGAGGATTGGTTTCAACAGGACGGCGCTACGTGCCACACAGCCGAAGCTACACTCGATGTTTTGCGCCCTGTTTTTGAAGATTGCATTATCAGCCGCAGAGCTGATGTCGTTTGGCGACCTCGGAGCTGCGATTTGACACCGTTGGACTATTATTTGTGGGATGCCGTCAAAGATAAGTGTTACGCCGACAAGCCAGAGACAATTGACGCTTTAAAGGACAATATTCGTGAAGCCAGTGGTGAAATACAGCTGCACACAATCGATAATGTTCTTAAAAATTGGACCGATCGTGTAGGCTACTGCATGGCCAGCCGAGGCAGCCATTTGAATGAAATTATTTTCCATTATTAACCGGAAGGATTGTACTTTCAAATAACAAAAGAAATTTGAGAAAATATTCAGTAGTTTTTTTAAGCGTTTTCAAAAAAAATGTTATTTGGCGGACTCTTTATACCAATTGTAGAGGCATTCTAATGGTCTGCGAATAATGTGAGACAATTAATCAAAGTTGCCATATTGAAAATATGTAATATATAATATTGCAACTTCTATCATAAACTTAACTTTAAAAGTTAAAAGTAGGATGATCCTCCCTTTAGCTTAACGCTCTCTTGTATTTTATTGTCCAGTTATAATAATGAAAAAGAATTTATCGGCCCGTTAAAATCTTCGCTATGATTAACGGTAAGATGTAATGATGGTCCTAAACATAACAAATAAGAAGAACTTGTTTAAATTGGCTAAAGTTATCGATATTGCTCCGGCACGGCCATATTAAAAAAAAAAAAAAACGTTATTGTTTTAGAATGTTAGTAATAACGAAAAAAAGTTAAATGTGACTTTAAAGTTCACTTTAAAGGCAAGTTGTAATAATGGCGTTTAGATTTCTAAAGTCTAACATATGTATACACACACTTCTTCATAAGTAGGGTGTTTAATAATTCCAATAACACGAATTGTTTCATTATTTCGTTTTTGGGGTTTTTTTGTTTTTGTTTCATTTGCCATATGATTAAGATATAAAATGAAATAACATACATACAAGTTAACGTGTTCCCCAAAGGGAACACTAAAAAATTAAAGTTGGGGCCAACCCTTGGCCCTTGTTCTATAAATGAAACAAAATGTTATTAATTTTATTACCTTTATTTTCGATGTCCGAAAGTAGAAAAAATACAATTAATTTATGACAAACTATTTATACTTAAATTAGCCTTACAAAGCAATTAATTAAAATAACTTAATAAATAATTGGAATTGCTGATAATGCAAGTTTAGCATATTTGTTGTATGTCCGCAGACAACAAGTCTGCTTGCAGTGTCAGCATATCCAAGTTTGAGTTCAATGATCGCTACGTCAGCATGTTGGATAAAAGTATGTCACACAAAGTGTGGAGCGTGTTAACTGCCCCCCCTTCAAAGATTTTCGTCCCGAAAATTTTAATTCTGTTGATTTACAGCAGGATTGGGAATGCTAATAACGGTTGTAATTTTCTTCCATATTTTATAACATGTTACGGCCAAAATTACTAATACAATAGCTTCAACTGTAGTAGAGATGTGAAAACTCGTTCCAAGAGTCCTTATGTGGTTAATATTCTCTTGATTCAGTGCATGAACATAATCCAGGTTTAATCTTATTCCTTTGCTCGTCACATTTGAAAGGATTGATGGCAGAACTTGAATTTTTGTAGCTGTTTTACTTGAAAAAGTTTGGTTTCCGATTTTTAACGACTCATTATTAAGTTGTACTATAAATGTTCCATTCATGTTCCTCGTTTCTTTCTCATTTGTAAGGAACCCATTAAAGTTAGTGACAAAAATAGTATTATCGTTTATTAATTCAATTATTTCCGCATTATTCTTAATAAAGTGACAGTCAGCGTTTCCACCTTTAAGCAGTCTTGATTCACAGCTATCCTCCGGTAGTTTCTTGAGCATACTTTTCTCACATATTGTTGCATTGCCTATTGTAAAGCAATTTCCAATTATTCCATATGTTTCATCTTCATTCAACATGAAATTTTTGAATTGGAGGTCGACTTGCTTTCCTTTAAATGAAGCAGATCTTGCCAGTATCACCCGGTATTTTTGGGATGTTACTTTTGGCACTGATAGTACGTATAGGAGTATCGTTCCGTTTGTATATATTGAAGGTTTCGCATATTCAGCTGCTTCAATTGAATTCTCGTAAGGTAGTGATTCTTCTTCAGAAATTAGTCTCTCTAGCTCGAGTCTATCGAGTAAGTTAGTATTTACGATTCCTGTTTTGGCCATTTGGGAAGCTCGCACTATTTCAGAAATTTGTTCTTTCAATACTAGAAGTTTACTTGACGTAAGGATCTCCAGGTTTTCCGCATTCACACTCTTGCTAATGGCGTTGGCGTACGTAATCATTTCATTGACTTTATCGATTGAGCTTCTGGTAATGTTAAATATTTGCTCATTAATAATATACTGATTATTATTATTTGTTATTATTTCTTTCTGGCTTTTCAAAATTGAATCCCAATCAATTGCATCAGGTGACCCTGCGATCCATTTCCATGCTGACCCAATCCAGTTTATAGAACGAGGTTTCCTCTCTTTATTTCCATGTAATTCGTCCAGTCTTAACTTTGTGATGTTCAAGTGGAACTCTATGATGGTTTTCATAGGGCTTTGCGCCATTTCTTTTATATCGTCCTCAATAGTGGTCAAAGCCCGATGATATTCATCCAAATTAATTTTATGTACAAGTTTAAAGTAACCATTAAGAATCCAACCGCTTCCGTGCTCCATAGTTACCAGTGGAGAATCATATTTGAATATGTTGAATCCAAATGTGGTGGGAATTAGTACAAATCTATCTCACGGTTCAAGAAAGTAAAAAAAATTTAATTAATTTAAGATTTTGACAATTAAGACCTTTTTTTTTTTTTTTTTTTTTTTTTTTTTTTTTTTTTTTTTTTTTTTATATTTGGCAAGGAGTCGAACCTCGATAACAATTCCTGTTACCCACCATTTCACCAATAAGTTAAGTCATTTTTTCCAAAGGTTAAATATAATTTTATTGACAATATAATATAAGTAATATTTTAGTGTAGATACAATAAAATTTTCAACAATCAATTAACTTGATTTTTAATATAATACAATAATGTAAGTGTTGCAATTTTACAAATGTATTAACTTTTTCCTTGATATTACAGGACAAGATATTTTTTTATTTTCAAAATATTAATTTTAATTCAATTTGATTCTTTTCAAAATATAAATTTTAGTTCGATTTAATTCTTTCAAAAGATGATATTAGTTATCAAATTCAATTAATTAATATAGAAATCAATTTGATGCTTATTTAATTCAATTTTGTATATAACTTTTAATTTTAATTTTTACAACTGTTTCATGGTTTCATTCAATTAAAATAGGATTCCAATTTTGCACTTACCAAGTGGATGAGTTACGACGGAATATTTTTGATATGGACCTTGTGTATTTTTTTACCTGTGTCAGTCGCTATTGTTACCCTATTGTCTCGGTTCACTACTTCGCGTTTGTACAGAGGTTTTTGCTTCGCTTTAATTTGTTTATCACGAACATAAACTACGTTACCACTTTCATATTGCTTTGGATCGTGCCTTTTCTTATTCATTCTGTGATTTCTCTTATCTTGATCATTTCTTATTCTTTCTCCAATATCATGGAGCAGTTTGTTTTGGAAGTTCAGAACATTCTGATAGTTAATTCTTTGTCCTCTATTAAAGAAAATATCGGACGGTTTCACTTTTGTTACGGAATGAATGGTGTTATTGTAACGATCAACCGCAATGTAAACCATATCCTTAGTACTTGTGTTTCTAACCTCTTTCTGCAGGCATCTAAAAATTTCTATGATAGTAGAGTGCAGTCTTTCAATTTGGCCATTTACTTCGCTTCTTTGAGATGGTGTTTGGTATATTTGTATTCCAAAGCTTCTAATGTAGTTGGAGACCAGGGGGCTTAAGAATCCTTTTTCGTTGTCTGTAACAATGATTTTAGGAACAGTAAAGTAATGCAGTAATTTCGCAATTTTGTGCCTTAAATGCACTGCTGATTTATTTTTAATGGAAAAGAACTTAGCAAATTTGGAAAATTTGCCAACACAACTCAAAAATTTTTGTCCTTGGATTTCGAATATATCCAAATGAAGGATTTCACAAGGGTACTTAGGCATAGGGGTATCCTTGATTTTCGGATTAAATGGATGTCTATCATATTTGTTCAACCGACATATTTCGCAAGCTTTAGTGTATTCTTTAATTCTACTTGTCATTCTAGGGAAATAATAATTTTCCAAAATTTGCTGCTTATTTTCAGCAGGATTTCTGTGAGCTCTTTTATGTGTTGTTTCGATAATATTGCATATCCTATCTTCATTGGCAACATCTTCAACCAACCGCTGAGTAATTCTTATTTTGTAATACAGGAAGTGCTCGCAATAAACTTCTTGTAGTAGAGCAAGACGATTTTCAGAAATCTTAATCCCATTAATCACTGAAGGATTCAGACGTGATTTTAGAACTTCTATCAAATTTTCCTTTCCTATACTGTCCAAAGTGATATAATGACGTGAATATCCTCTATGGGGATTTTCAAAGCAGTACAGTTCCTTGCCCTCTCTAATAACAAGTTGGTTTTTAAAGACATTTAAAGGGGCTTCGACATGTGGGATAAGATCTGTTGCATCCTGTTCTGCGCTGTGCATTGTACCTACTTCACTCGCAGTTACTGTTCTCGAGTTGGCCTCACTGGCCGTATCTGTGGCGGAGTCTTCTCTAGTTGGATCGTCTGTCCCAGCATTTGAAAGGATGTTAACTTCAGTCCTTAATCTCGATAAGGCATCGGCGACAATGTTGGATTTGCCTGGTTTATAGATCAGCTCATGGTTATATTCCTCAATCCTAGCCTTCCATCTCTTGAGCTTGGCGTTGAAATTTCTGGATCCTAAAGTAAAGGTTAGAGGTTGATGGTCGGTATAAATGCGAATCTTTTTTGCACCGTAAAGATAAGATCTCAAATTATCCAAAGCCCAGACGATCGCTAGCATCTCCTTCTCATTTGTTGCGTAGTTTTCTTCAGTTTTACTTAGAGACCTCGAAATGAAGGATATAGGTCGATCTTTACCATTTTCACCCTGGGACAATACTGCTCCTATAGCGGTGTCAGATGCATCAGTAGTGAGATTAAATGGCTTGTCAAAGTCAGGGAAAGCCAAAACGTCTGCTGAAACGAGAAGTTCTTTTAAATGGTTAAATGCCTCCATGGCAGCATCATCAAGCTTAATTTTAACTTTTCTGGACTGATTAGCCTTTATTTGCGCATTTTCCCCTCTCGTCAGATTAGTTAGAGGTTTGGCAACTTGAGCATAGTCCCGTATGAACTTCCGATAGTACGAAGTCATTCCAAGAAAACTCTTCAACTCCTTCAAGTTTTCTGGAGGCACCATGTTCATAATTGCATCGACCTTTTTCATATCGGGTTTAATACCCTCAGGTGTAATCACGTACCCTAGGAACTCTACGCTAGTTTTCATGAACTTTGTTTTTTCTAAGTTCACCTTCAGCCTAGCTTCACTAAGCCTACCAAAAATCGTGTCCACGTTTCGCAAATGTTCTTCCTCGTCTTTGCCGAATACTATTATATCGTCAATATACACATAGCATATTCTTCCGATATATTCTTTGAGAACATCGTCTAGCATGCGCTGAAATATCGCGGGTGCGTTTTTGAGACCAAATGGAAGTCTCAAAAATTCATATTTTCCATTCATCGTTGAAAAGGCTGTTTTAGGAATGTCTGTATCTCTCATGGGAACTTGATGGAACCCAGAGGTCAGATCTATAGTTGTAAAGAACTTAGCAGCTCCTAAACTAGCAAGAGTAGAATTAATATCTGGTATGGGATAGGCATCTGGTATTGTTACAGCGTTCAAACGTTTGAAGTCTATAACCATTCTATACTGTTTCTCGCCGTTTGGTTTTGGTTTCTTCGGCACAATCCACACTGGAGAGTTGTAGGGACTCCTTGATGGACGAATAATTCCTCCCGCCAGTAATTCATTCACCTGCCGGTCCACTTCTTCCCGCATACAAGATGGATAGGGATAGCTCTTGGTATAAATTGGCTCGTTAGTTGATGTCCTTATTTCAGCTCTTACACTCGTTCCGGCAACCTCGCTGTCATCAATTGGTCCAAATAGCGGCTTATATTTCTCAATTAGGCATTGTAATTCATCTTTAGTATTTTCGGAAAGGTATTTTTCAGTTATGGGATAGACCTGTTTTGAAACTTTTTCGAATAACGGAAGTTTCACATTGGGTTTGATTGTAAGTACATGCTTTTTCCTATCGATTACGGCTTCTAATTCTTTAAGGGTATCATCACCAATGATCCCATCAAATGACTCTAATCCTTGTAGCACATAAAAGGTTAATACAGTATCGTTTCCAACATAGGAAAAAAATTGTCCTTCTACTTTTTCTGTAATCATAATTTCACCCCCAGCAGATTGGACAGGAAATGGTTTAGACAATTTTATTGAATTTTTTGAAAGGGAAGGATTTACAAAATTTTTATTCGCGCCGGTATCAATCAGAAATTTTAATTTTAATCCATCGTTAGCAAAGTACTCTATGTAAGGTACGCTGGATAGGCTTGGTCCATAAAATTTACATTTTGTTCTGAAGATTTGGTTGAATAATATTTTTCGTCATCGCCCCTTCTTCTGGGTTCATGGTCATCGCTCCTAGGTCCGATGTTGAACATTCGCTGGTGCTTCGGGCGGAAATTATCCGATTCATATTTCCTTTTAAAGGACTTAATATTTTTGGGTCGGTTCATATAATTGATTTGACGCGTTTGTACGGACGAGTCGACATCCATTTTTTCAGCAGGCGGTGAACTGTTCCACGGTTTAGATCCGAATCGACTGTTTCTGCCCTCAAACACTTTTGTCCTTCTTGGTGGTAACCTTGGAGGACTTGTTCTTTGGTTCATTGCGTTAATTGGCACAGTTACTAGGTTTCTCATATTTGGGTGGTGAATAGGATAATTTCTATAATTAAGGTTTTGTATGTCCAGGCACGCCGTATACGCTTCCGGCAAACTCCTTGGCTTCTGCACAATTATCATTCGAGAAAGGTCAGCACTCAATCCTCTGATGAAAACGTCTAGAGCCCTATTCCTGTAAGTCTCCATTAATGCGTCTATAGTCTCCTTTGAGTAAGTCTCGGTTTTTAGTTTGTTAATTATTAATGAAAATTGGTGGTTAACTTTTGCGTAGAATTCATCTAGTTTGGAGTTTCCTTGTGTTAATTGTCCGAGTTGATGTTCTAGGGTCCTAATGTCCCTTTTGTCCGCGTAATGAAGCGATAGACATGACTTGATTGCCGGCCAATCATCGTCAAAGATATTATGTGAAATTAACGCACTGTCCGCACTACCCCAAATTTTTCCACGAATGCTTTTAAGGATGGCCCTATAAATCGGTTTTCCACGCACGATTTCATAATCACTAAGGATACCCTCGACGGTATGTATCCAAGATACGTACTGGGAGGGATCTCCCTCAAAAACTTGAACTTCCTTCACTGAGTCAGGAAGTCTATTAATTTCCTTTAAGTCGTCCTCCGAAGTAGGAGCACGTAAAGGAATAGCCTGAGAGATCGCGGGTTGAACGTTTAACCTTTCTAAAGCACGGATACGGTTATCCGCCTTTCTTAGTTCGTTCATCAGGGCTCCTACTGAGCCTGACAATTCAGTAACCGATTGTGTTAAAGAGTCCATATCGAAAAATATTAAATATAAAAAGTTTTAAACTTACCACTTGGTAATTCAGGAACGTTGTTGTTTGTTGGTTTTTAATCCTTTGGTTATTTGGCTTTGATTAGTAAATTCGTTTCACGTTGTCACTTACAGCAATAACATTCTTTAACCAAAAAAAAAAACACTTTGTAAGAATTTTCATTTAAACATTTTTTACAAAAATAATTTCACATTTAAATTTTTGCTTTTTTTAAAAAATTAACTTTCTATTTTATATTTTTCATTTTAAGCATTTTGATAATAATTATTTCATCTTCTTCATTTCACTTTTATTAATTTTCGTATATTCTTCAAAAAAAATTTTTTTTTTTCACAATTTTTGCAATTTTCTACCCTTTTTTATAAATTCTAAATCAACCTTTTTACATATTTTCTGCTTTTTATTTCGTTTCATTTTACAAATTTTTTGCATTTTGCTTAATTTTTCACGTTTTAATTTTTCCATGATAAACTCTTTATTTAAAATACTTTGTGTATTTCTTAACTTTTATAAATCTCATATTTATTTCAATTTCTTTAAGATTTTTCTTTTATCTTTTATATATCTTTTTTATTTCTTTCATAGCAAAAATATTTCAATATTTTATTTAAAAATTAATTTTTCGACTTTGGTTTCAAAAGATTTTTCACTTTATTTTTATTCTCAACATATCTTATTAAAAAAATATTAATTTTTCAATATTTAAAAAATTTTTAAAGGATTTTTCACTAGCCTTTTTTATCTTTATTTTATTTTTTTATTTTTTTATACTTTTGGAAATTTAAACCGTATTCTTCATGAATACGGCGGCGGTACCAAATTGGTATTCCAACACTAGCCTTTTTATTTTTTTTTACACTTTTGGAAATTTAAACCATATTCTTTATGAATACGGCGGCAGTACCTAATTGGTATTCCAACACCAGCCTTTTTAATTTTGTTTTAATGGTCAAGGAAGGGTCGTGTTGTCCTTTTTAGTTGGCAGCAGATCAACTGCATTCAACCTACTAAGGCACGACTGGCTTCACAACAATATTTTCCATACGTGATCTCCTCGCATGTTCCCATGTGAATGCAGGAAGTTGCCTAGTGCAACTATCACACAGGATAAACATTGTTAACCAATTTTATTGAATAATTCTGACAAGGAGTTGAACCTTGACGACTCTTAACGAGTACGTCCTCTATATTTCGTCAGAATTATTGTCACCTGGATGATTTATTGAATTATATTTGCTCGTGTGATCTTATTAGATTCACAGGAACTTATAAACAGTTATAATTTTTTCAAATTATTGAAGGATTATTGGAGGGTCCCGTAGGATTCGCAATATCCTTTATTATTTATAGGATGTACTGGAGGGTCCCGTAGGAATCGCAGCACATCATTTAGTTTATGATTTTATTATAATGTTCTGGAGGGTCCCGTAGGAATCGCAGAACTTTTTACTCATCCAAGTCAAGTTTTTCGGATCCCGCATTTTTTAAGCGGGTCCCTGCTCGGGCGCCAGTTAACGTGTTCCCCAAAGGGAACACTAAAAAATTAAAGTTGGGGCCAACCCTTGGCCCTTGTTCTATAAATGAAACAAAATGTTATTAATTTTATTACCTTTATTTTCGATGTCCGAAAGTAGAAAAAATACAATTAATTTATGACAAACTATTTATACTTAAATTAGCCTTACAAAGCAATTAATTAAAATAACTTAATAAATAATTGGAATTGCTGATAATGCAAGTTTAGCATATTTGTTGTATGTCCGCAGACAACAAGTCTGCTTGCAGTGTCAGCATATCCAAGTTTGAGTTCAATGATCGCTACGTCAGCATGTTGGATAAAAGTATGTCACACAAAGTGTGGAGCGTGTTAACTTACATATGTATACGAAAATACTTATGTGCATATTTATATACCTACCATACCACATCCATATGTAAGTATGTATGTACATATATATATGTATGCATGCATGTATGTATACAACGATATGAACAAATACAATAAATAACATCATGTTGCTATTAATTGGTGCTGTCCAAAAACGTAATAGATCACCATGCCAAACAACAACACAAATGGGAAAAAAGAGGAAAAATGAAACGAACCAACAATAGCAACAATATTAAAAAAGACAAAAATAGAAATTCAGTTTTTAGTGGTAACGAAATAATTTCAGAAGATCAAAAAAAGAAAAATCCCAAATAAAATAATAATAGAGACTTACCAATAACACAAGAAGGACAATCGACTATAAGGCAAAATAAGATATCATAAGCGTGTGTGTGTGTGTGTGTGTATGTATAGCATAAGTTTTTGGCATTTATCCTTAGGATGGGAATGGGAATGGGTCAGTAACAAAACTATTGTGAAAATGTCAATCAAGGCAAGGGTATGAAAATAAAAACAAAATTCTCAACACAAATGTGTAAATAAATTGTATGTCAGTGCATATGTATGTACGAGTATCTATCTTTATGTATTTATGTACATACGTTGCCATACACACATGCACCTTAAAAGCAACTGTCAATTTTATGACATCTTTATGTTGCAAACAGTAGAGAAAAAAAATGTAACTGCACCTACATGCAACATTCCATTTGTATTTTAATGTCATTCCTTTCGCTGCGATTACATACAAAGCATTATCGGTCGCAGTGGTGAAAAACATTCATACATACATGCAACAATGCAACCCACTGTCAACTTTATTTTACACAAATTTGCAACCGACTAACGATTACACATTCATCCATTCATTTCACTCGATCTGGCATTCGTAATACAAACTCTTAAGATATTTCGAATTTTTTTTTCGATTTTTTTTTTATTCCTTTCATACTCGTTCAATTGCAAACTGTAAGTAAGGCTGATTGTCTGTCCAGCCGTCCTTCTATCTGTCACATGAGTAAACAGCATATGACAGCATTAACTACACGTATTGCCACTACAGGCAACTCTAGAAACTGATAAATACAAACGGCAGGACGTACGTACTTAGTAATGGACAGACAATGGAACATAAAGACAACAGTGGAATAAAAGGTGTATCAAAATTTCTACCCACAGTTTGTTTTTAACCTTTTTTTTACTTTTTTTGCATACTCCATTGGGAATTAAATACTAAAGGAATTCGTGACCACAAAATACTTTAACTAAGCTAAAGGAAAACTCAGGAAAAAAAACCGAAACCGAAAACTAAACAGAGTTTGTAAATGAAAAATACGTTGAAATTAAAAAAAACTACTGACAGTTTTACAAGCTGCAGATACAACTATTGGGAGCCTGCGGCATTTGTCGCAGTTATTGTTGACGTTATAATAGATTTTCAAACTAAAAGTAGCAAAATTGCAATGCTAACATACATATGGGTATATAGGTACATACATGTGTAAACACATTAAACTCATACATATTCTTTTGCGCTCAAGAGGGCGTAACTCAATCGAAGCAAAAGCATATAACAACAGCTTGTTATAAATAATTTCAAAATATCTTGTATTTGTTTTTGCATCAGAGCTGTGGTGATAGAGGGGAGTTATAGAATGGGAAGAGAATTATTTCACTCAATAATTGTTATCTAGCATTAGACAATTCGATAGGTAGGCTTGTTGTTTGCTCACCACTAGGAATGCCACCTTACTCTTTATCGGAATTCTGTATTTTGTAGAGATTTTTTAGAACAAGATTAAATTGTTTTTGAGTGCACTAATCGTAAAAAAACTAAACTTAAAAAAGAGTCAATAATAAATAGTTTCAAAAGGTATGGTGAGTTTTTCAATTTCGCAGAAGCACTAAAGATTATATTTTTAACTTAAAAATTATTGTTTCATATAATCAACATAATATTACGAATATAACATATTCTTATCGGTACAAATTTTTTTTTTCTTCATTAAACTGTAGGTCCCGCCACTTATGTATAAAATTAAGGCACACAACATGAGTGGTGAGAGAAACTAATCCGTAATCCTGACTTAAGGGTTGTAATGACCAATTATGTTATGTATGTCATTAATTAGTTTTCTTTTTTTAACACTTTTATATTCTTCTTCTTCAATTAATATGTCAAGAGTTTTTTTTTCTTCTTTAAAAATGTTCTAAACATCCTCCATTGGTGTTAAAATAAAAATTTGCTACACATCTAAGATGATGGCGACGTAAATCGGGACGACGTATATTGAAGGAATAGCATTTCGCGTTTGTTCAGCAAAAACAAACTGATGTGATTTACAAAAACTTTTGTAAAATATTTGATAAACTTAATCTTGACTTATTAAAGTCGACTCCGAACGACTGATTTTTGAGAAACTTTTCATGGCAATTTTATTTACTCTCAGATTTTTTGCCAGAAATCTGCTGAGAGGAA
Organism: Sarcophaga rosellei; assembly: GCA_930367235.1. Classification (NCBI taxonomy): domain Eukaryota; kingdom Metazoa; phylum Arthropoda; class Insecta; order Diptera; family Sarcophagidae; genus Sarcophaga; species Sarcophaga rosellei. The sequence goes on along the minus strand of OV884017.1, from coordinate 64,216,048 downwards.
GTCGCTGAATAAATATTTTTTCATATTTCGTTTAGTTGGAGGTGCCTGACCCGGGGTTAGGACCGAGGCCTCACGTCTACAACACACTACCTACTAGGCCACGGCGACTAACTGACTTTTAGATGTCTAACAATAACGCTTGGGTTACTTCCAGTACTTCAAGTACGTTAGTAGTAGGTGCTTGAATTGACAATTAGGAATGAATCGAAAAACTTATGCCTTAAAGGTACAATAAAAGATAACATTAAACAAGGACATTATAAACTTGGCCCACTCAGTACGATTTTCTGGTACAGAAGTTTCTGTCAATGTTTTTTTGTTTTTTTGATGCTGAGGAACTTACAAATTCAGAGCTCTTAAAATCAACTCGGTAAAGACAAAAAACGCCGATTTTAGAGTATATAATTGATAAGTATGAAGAAAGAAACTTTAAATATTACCGAAATTTTAACGAAGAGGAAACACAAAAGCTAACTTTATTTCTGATATGATGTGATATTAACTACTGACATAGGTAGTCGAAATACTTTTTCGAAAACCATGCAATAAGGCAAATAGGAAACAGGAAGTCAATTAGAACGTAATTTATATGAACAAAAAAAGATCATAGGAATTGTAGATTCGTCCAAAAGTAGAATAGGAACCGGCGAATTTAACACTTGGAAGAGAAGACAAGAGGTCAAGTAATCAAAATATGAACAAGAAACGTCGTTGGATACCAGCCAGAGGTCAGCTACTAATAAGTACTCATGAAATTTCGAGTATGAGTGAGTCAATAGTATTGAAATTCAACTACTCTGATTCATTCGTACTCATTACAACATTTATTTATAAGTACAGGTTGCAATGAGTATGAATACAAACTCATAACATTCGAAATATGTTTGATTCATACGCCTACTCATTCAAATTCATAACTTTAGAAAAAAAAACTTGTAATACTTATATATGACTCGAGTGATTCGAATATACGCACGTTGATGTCGATTCCGACTCTCCTTTACTCAACATTTACGAGAATCATTATACCTAAGAATTTTTCTATGTTAGTTATGAATCTGAATGCATAGGCGTATGAATCAAACGTATTTCGAATGTTATGAGTTTGTACTCATACTCATTGCAATCTGTACTTATAAATCAATGTTGTAGTGAGTGAATCAGAGTAGTTGAATTTCAATACTGTTGACTCACTTATGTTTAAAATGTTATGAGTACTTATGAGTAGCGAAGAAACGATTCATCGCTGATATCTGGTTTGGAACATGTATACGTTTAAATCACCCTTCTTTACATTTTCTTTTCTACGACCATGCTCACAATAGCTAGAATTAGTGAACTAATGTACGAATGACTAATAAATACCTGGTGGTAAAAATCGAAGAAAAAAACAACAACAACAACAAAGAAACCAAAGGTAAAAAGAAAAACAAAGCAAACAAACATTCAAAATTTGACAAGATAAAATGAAGGAACATAACATAACAGAGTGAGACACAAAATCAATGAAATTCTAAGAAGAGGTCCGTGTGTTAGAGTGAAACCTGTAGAGCGATTTCAAAAAAAGGGTGGAGTCTTAAAACGTTGTGATCCGGACAGATAAGTTTGTCATATGGGTATGTACATATTACTATTGCTGTGCTGTTGTTGTTGTTTCGGTTGGTTGGTGGTTGTTTTTGTCGTCACTGACATGCACAAGATAGACGGGGAGACAAACATACGGGCTATCAAGTGCCAAGTTATGTGCGGGTAGTTTTACTTGCGTATCAGTTGTGAATTGGTTTCACGCGGGAATGTCTTGCTTTTGTGTACGCAGTCGTTAGAATTTTTCATTTAAAATTTTAAAACATTTTCAAATCAAAATATACAAAATAATTGTACAATACAATACGCTTTACAACATAAATAAATAGAAAAATACAAAATAATTGTTTTTGTAAAACGGTACAATAAAAAACAAAAAAAAATGTATGCAAGTGTATTGGAAACCTCTTAAAACGTTAGGAGGCGACGGTGTTTCTCGAAAGTATGAAGAATTTGAAAATGAATGAATTATTGGCTTGAGTTTAACAAAATTTTGTAACTGAAAACTTGTGGATATTTTGGTTACAAAATCAAATTGGAAATTATTACGTTTACGATTACGATTATACCTAGCTTCAGAAATGATGTGCCAATTATTAAATTAAAATTTGTTAAAATTAGTGAAAAACAAAATCAAAATCATTAAAATTACTACAAGTAGTGTTAATTAAGAATTCCATAAAAAAAATAAAATATTAAAAAATAAAAGCAATCCAATAAATATCGTGAAATCAAAAGTGTTTGTCGGTCGTCACGAGTGAAATTAACCTCTAACCGGGAAAAGAAAGAAAAAAGAAAACAAACAAAAAAAAAACTTAGTAAACCTGTTAGTTTGAAACAAAAATGATGGACATTAGCAGCATGTACGGCAATCTTCATTCTCATCATTCTAATACTTACCACACGGGTGCCACCGGTGTTCCAGATGTGACCAGTGTTGCCGCTGCCAATGCGTACCCAAATTCCTATTTTTCCAACTCATCCGCCATGACACACGGAACTTTACACCATCAGCCAAATCATCACCTCAATAGTGGTTATAATGCTTATGATGGATCATCACCGAATTACTATCAACAGCAGCAACAACAGCAGTCCCAGCAATTGACACCTCCGCCCAATCAACCCACGATTCAGGGTCCAACTTTATATTCTCAATCGCATTCGCATCTGTTTAGTCCAACTGCAGCTGAATATGGCATCACCACTTCAAATACATTGGCGGCAGCTACCCCTTCACACCCAGCCAATGCTAGTCAATCACCCAACGAAGTTGTCTACTATGAAAACGATTCAGTGCACGCATACTATGCCACAGCAGCAGTAGCTACAGTTGCACCTGCCACTACCAGCTCTCCCGTCTCGGCAGCCAATGCTACGGCCCAAGGAGATCATCACAATGTTTCCATGGATCCAGCAATTATAAGTTCGGAAAATGGCTTAAGCTACACCAACCTGGATTGTTTATACAATCAAAATTCCCCTCATCAACACACTCATCAAAGCTCCTACTTGCCATCAGAAGAAAAATATGCCTCCGTTCTGCATTCCCAATACAATATAGACGATACTCTTATGCATTTGGGTACCGCTAATGGCAATAACACGCAAAACCAACAACACTCTCCACAACTATGGTCTCATCAACATCATATTGGGGCATCTTATGGCAGCCCGCTGGATGCCGGCGGTCTATCCATAGATTCGTACTCAATCAATCCACATTTGCATAACCACAGCGTACCACCACCGCATTTACCGGCGCACAATCACAGCCAAGGTAATCCACCTCAAATGGTTACTCCGCATCAACAATCATTGCTACAACATCATTCACCACCCACTACCGTTTGCGGCAATCAGAATTCGCGTTCACAAAGTGTAGTGTCACCATGTGGCACCACAACCACTTCAACGGCATCTACAGCGTCGGTAACAAGTACTTCGGGTTCTAACAACGTTAGTGGTGGTGGGGTCGGTGGTAATCCCTCACAAGCCAAGTCACCAAGTCATGGCAATAACTTACCCACATACAAGTGGATGCAACTAAAGAGAAATGTACCAAAGCCGCAAGGTAAGTTTGAGGAATATAAACAATCCACCCTTTTCATTAGAAAGGTTTGTAATACAGGGTTACTTAAAATCAACTTTTCTTAGCATTAGCAGGAAGGACTTCTTTGGTATTTCTTCGCTTATAAATTCTTTTCTTAACTTCTTCTATATACATAGTATGTAGCATATAAAAAAATGGGTCGTGATATTTATTTCTCTTCGTACTCCTTTTATAAAATCTAGAATTTTCTTGTTGGATTACTCATGAGCAGAATAGTCTACCTACCGCCCATTATTGAGCTCAATATTTCATATAAAGTTTCAATTAATTATTGCGCAATAAATACGCAAATTTTTATAATATTGAGTAAAACTTAAAATGCACCACTGTCATAAGTATGTTCAGTGCGCATATGTATTACAATTATCCGAACACTTTCTCTTGATATTTGACAACTCAAACGTCAACAACGAAAAAAAACAGTGGTATAAAAACAACCAGCTGTATTGTTTACCAGTTGTCAAATGAATATTGAATAAGCAGCTGAACTGCGTATATTGTTATGTCTGTCCTAAAATATTGTACTCAATAAACCGAATATTGTCTCAATAAAAGTGCATATCTGAACATAGTATAACGTTATTTTGATTTTATAAAATTTGAAAATCATGTAAAACATTTTTTTTGAACCAACATTACTTGGAGTTTATTCAATGCTTTAACTACTACACCACATCACTATATCAATTAAGATAAAATTTATCACCCATAAAATATTCGTTTCCTTCTTGCTTGGTATTCATTTAAGATTCTCTTTTTAATTTTTCAATACGTAATACACTTTAAAGAATACTGTTCAATGCGTTGTAGATTTCATCTATCAGTGACTAGTCGCGGTAATTTGAATGACAATATGAATGACCTTTCTATAATAAAGCTATTAGGATTGCTATTTTAAAGCTATCGGGTATTGTTTAAGGTCATAGATGTACTTTTATTGAATAACTCGTAGGTAATAGCTTGTTGTTCAAGTGATTTATTATATTTAAGAAGTTTCAGAAAGGATATAACGTTGCAGACTTTACACTGAAAGTCAAAGAAAGCTCAGTTTCAATGTCATGGTGCGTGGCGTCTAACACTGAAATGTATTTGTGTGTTAAAAGCATCAGCTTAATTCAGACACAATTTACAGAATATTTACGGGATTTCACAATTCGTTTATTCCATTAATATTTCATGTATTTGATCTATTTGTGTATTAAAATTTTAATGTTGGAGTAGAGCAGAATTTCAAGTCGCCGTGGTCCAGTAGGTAGTGTGTTGCCTTATTAGACGTAAGGCCACGGTTCAAACCCCAGGTCTGACATCAAAACGAAATATGAAAAATTATTTCTTCGGCGACTTCCTCTCAGCAGATTTCTGGCAAAAACTCGGAGAGTAAATAAAATTGCCATGAAAAAATCTGTAGTTTGGAGTCGACTTTAAGCTGTAGGTCCCGCCATTCATGTATAAAAATAACACACACAACATGAGTGCTGGTGAGAAGCAAGGCCGTAATCCCAACTGAAGCTTATATGTACTTCCAAGTACATATACAGTAGCGAGCATAAAAAATGCAACGCTAAACCGATTGATCTTTATGTGCGCCTCTTTCAAAAAAAAAGTACGGAAATTAAAAACTTTTTTTTCTTTTTATGCTCCACAAACTTAGTTAACAAATGCAGGTTACAATATCAAAATTTTACTATCCACTTATTTTTATTTTAACATTTAAGAAAAAAAGTGCCAAATTTCAGCGAGCAAAAAAAAATGCAACGCTATGTTATTCATAAGTTTATTTAAATTAAATGTAAATTCTTACAAAATGTTGGTTAAAAATATACTTAAAACTAATAATTGGTTGCGTAGCCTTTATTTTCTATTACCGCTTGCAGTCTGGAGGGCATAGAATCCACTAGGGGCACGATGGTGGGTAGGGGTATTTTTTCCCATTCTGACTTCAAAATTTTTTCTAATTCCGCCAAATTTGAAGGATTTTTCTTCTTAGCTTCCCGATCTAAAGTCTCCCATAGGTTTTCTAAGGGGAGATGGTGACGGCTAATCCAAAATTTGCACATCATGGTCGCTTAGGTAGTTACGAACCAAGCGACTAAAGTGCTTCAGGTCATTGTCTTGTTGGAATATGCTGTTTGTGGGCATTTTTTCCAGAAGATGTGGGAGCATATTTTCTCCTAGGATCTCACAGTATTTAGTGGCATTCAAAATACCATCGATTTTCACCAACGGATCAACTCCGTCATGAGAAAACGAACCTACCAATAAATTCCTTAAAATAAAGAATTTCGGTGAAAAACAAAAGTAACTTACTCCACACCATTAGTAGTGAAAGTAAATTTAATCTTTCTGGATCTGATGGGATAAAATATACTGGAAGATCGCCTGAGCAGAGATATTCTTCCAGATATCAGCTACCAAAACATGGCTAATGGTGTGGGGTAAGTTACTTTTGTTTTTCACCGAAATTCTTTATTTTAAGGAATTTATTGGTAGGTTCGTTTTCTCATGACGGAGTTGATCCGTTGGTGAAAATCGATGGTATTTTGAATGCCACTAAATACTGTGAGATCCTAGGAGAAAATATGCTCCCACATCTTCTGGAAAAAATGCCCACAAACAGCATATTCCAACAAGACAATGACCTGAAGCACTTTAGTCGCTTGGTTCGTAACTACCTAAGCGACCATGATGTGCAAATTTTGGATTAGCCGTCACCATCTCCCCTTAGAAAACCTATGGGAGACTTTAGATCGGGAAGCTAAGAAGAAAAATCCTTCAAATTTGGCGGAATTAGAGAAAATTTTGAAGTCAGAATGGGGAAAAATACCCCTACCCACCATCGTGCCCCTAGTGGATTCTATGCCCTCCAGACTGCAAGCGGTAATAGAAAATAAAGGCTACGCATCCAATTATTAGTTTTAAGTATATTTTTAACCAACATTTTGTAAGAATTTACATTTAATTTAAATAAACTTATGAATAACATAGCGTTGCATTTTTTTTGCTCGCTGAAATTTGGCACTTTTTTTCTTAAATGTTAAAATAAAAATAAGTGGATAGTAAAATTTTGATATTGTAACCTGCATTTGTTAACTAAGTTTGTGGAGCAAAAAAAGAAAAAAAAAATTTTTTAATTTCCACACTTTTTTTTGAAAGAGCCGCACATAAAGATCAATCGGCTTAGCGTTGCATTTTTTATGCTCGCTACTGTATGTACTACTATAAAAAGCTGTCGTACAAACATTCACCATTAGCTCTACCTCCACTATGACTTTTCTTAGCCTCGATCTAGAGTAAATTATAATATTGCAGATAATTTGTACAAATGATTGTCTGCAGCACGCTGCAATTTTTAAACCCTTAGCTGATAAGCCTATATAATGTATTAAATACGAATAGGATAAGTAATATTTAAGAATGTAGTTATAAGAACACATGTAAAAATGAATTTTAGGGCTAATAAATATGAAATGAAATGAAATGCAGATAATTTGTAAAAGGAGCTACATAGGCAGGACATATTACATATACATATTGCTGTTATACATTTGAAAGTTAGAAAGCGTCCGTTACATTATCTATAAAAAAAAAACTAGAAATTTAATTCAGGAATATTTATTTTTATTACGCTTTTATTTTTATTACGTTTTATTTTTATACAGCTTCAGTCACCAAATTATCACCGTTATTATAAAAGTCATTTAAGCTATGCATACTAATTCTATAAGGAACTCTATTCCGAAATTAGTGCAGGAAGGTTTTGTTGCGATTCGTCTTCTGCCTCCAGATGAAGCCTTATGCAGAAACAGTAGAATTCGGCATATTTCTACGGGTACTTCTTAAATGTTCGCTCATAATTTTAGGTGGCGATGCTTAATGTTTATGTAACTCGGAAAGTATACAATTCTTACTTTCTTCGTCCATATTCATACAGAGAAACGTTAGCACAACAAAAGTATTTCTTTGTTCTCAAATGAATAAAACAAGCAACAACGCCTTTCATGAAACTTTGTCAGAACTTACAGAAATAACATCAAACAAAAATCTGTTATAGAAGATTCCATTGTATATTCTACAACGATGTTCATACCATACTTTGATTTTCGTAATTGATGTTGGCTGGTTGGCGCTACTCATAAGTACTCATGAAATTTTAAGTATGAGTGAGTCAACAGTATTGAAATTCAACTATTCTGATTCATTCGTACTCACTACAACATTGATTTATAAGTACAGGTTGCAATGAGCATGAGTACAATGTTGACATCAAACTCGTAACATTCGAAAAATGTTTGATTCATACGCCTACTCATTCAGATTCATAAATTAAGAAAAATACTTATAATACTCATAAATAATTTGAATTATTCATTAAAATTTACAGTCAACAAAAATACAAAGACAACAAGCAAAGCAAATACACAACCTTCTAGTGAGTATTGTAACGTTCGTACGCGAATCATATTTATTTTGTGATTCTTGTAAATGTTGAGTCATGGAGAGTCGAAATCAACAACATCATACGTATTGTTAAATATGATGAGTATTTCAAACTTTGAATATGAGTAGTATGAGTATGATATTGAAATAAGTATGAATGTGTATAAGTATCAGAAATCATGTGCATGATTCGAATCTACTTATCTTTTTCAATACTCATTGCTGATCTCTGGTTCATACCTTACTTTGATTTTCGTTATTAATGTTGGCTGGTAGGGATGTAGTCTAATTTATAGGGAAATTCTTAATTTTATAAATCGTATTGGAAATTTCTTTTTCTCCAGAAATTTAATAGAATAGAATAATAGAATACTTAGGTAATAAAATTTCACTGTCTGTATTAGTACTGCATCTTTGAGAGAAATAAACAATGAGTATCCGTTAATATATATGTACATGTGTATATATGTATATAGGGTTTTCCAATAGGGACTTCCGAAATTGTTGAAGCTACATATATTAAAATAAGTTGTCAGCCTGATTGGTATCAAATAATTAATACTTAATTGTGGGCTTTAGTCAGTCTCCCTATTCAAGTCATACCATATATGTATATGCATATCGTATTATTCGATTACTTTATGCCATTTGAAACAATTTCTTTATGAATTTCTTATCAAAACCATATTTATGTACGAGGTGCGGACTATAGGATAGATTCAAGTGTATATTGTGTGTGGCTTGAAATTATTATTCTTATCTCATTGGCCAAACCTATATTCTCTATTTGATACAATTATAGACAGTATATCAGTCGCCGTAGTCTAGTAGGTAGCGTGTTGGCTTATTAGACGTATGTATCAGTCCTAATTAGGAAATTGGCAGAAGTTCAAATCTCAACAAAACTGGGTCATCGTAACGCAATTACAAGCCAATCTGCTTGACTAGATTAATTGCTAAAAAAATAATAACACGTTGGTTGAGCGGGACATCATTTTTTTTTTAATTTTTTTGAAATATTTTCAGAAAATATTTGAAATATTCAACAGAAAAAGATTGAATTCCTTTCAGAGTCTGTATTAAAAAATTATTAATGTTTCTACTTTCTACAATAAAAAATAAATTATTATTTAATTAATAATTTTATATTGTATTGTTTTAACAACAATTTAATTAACATTTAACAACCAGTTTCAAATCTGTGTTGCATGATGTTTTTAAATCATCTGCTCTTCGTTTAACGGCAATTTTTAATTCTCCACTAAAAACCACAACAACAGCGGATTTGCACAATGGAACATGCAATGCAAACGGCAATGCACTCTCCATTCTGCACTCGGCATTCTTTGACTCGTGTTCCACCTAAAGTGGCAACAATCCCTGACGAACAATAACAAACAAACAAAAAAAAATGTAAACAAATCTAGATAAGCAAGGCTTAAATCAGCTTTATTTAATGCAAACACAACAAATGAAAACAAAAAATGAAAAGAGTTTACAAAAGAACTTTAAGTTGTAATGCCATGAAGGCAATTACAATCAAGATCAAGAACACTGAAGAATTATAATGAATTTATCAGAGACAAAAAATTTATTTTTTGAAAAAAGATTAATTGTTCTGTTCTTTAATTAAAATTAGTTAATAAATTTATTTATTCACTTCAAAAACAAACAAAAAAATGAAAAAAAAAATTAATTAAATTAAGACCAGTTTTAACGTAGGAGAACCATAAATTTTGAACATTTCTATTGAAATCTGCTAATAACCTGTTAATTTTAAAAATAAGAATGTCTTCTGCTGAGCTGCTTTGCTTCTACCATACAAAACCTGATAAGGAAGATCACGAGAAAGAATACAAAGAGAAAAATTACGAAAGAAAAAAAGCACAGATTGATTGACAAGCCAAGATATTTCAACTAAATATCAAACCATCAGACGTCCAACAGAGGGTATGTCACCTAAAAATATAAATGCTTGTTGTTTTTAACCCCAAAACTGTCTGTCTGGTATTTAAATATTAGGGCGGTATTAGTGAGTCAGTGGTGTTGTGCTAATTTTTTTTTACCGGAACGCGTATATATAATCATATAGAGTAGGCGGCCGCTCTGTGCGGTATCATGTCCCAAATTTAACGACAGGGGTGATTTTCCATGATAATCCTGGCGGCGGCGTTTTTTTTTAGGTCTCATGCCCCAAATTTGACGACAGGAGAGAGGGAGATTTTACCCAGAAATCATCTTTAGTTCCGGAACGCGTTCCTGTCCAAAACGGAAGTACCGGAACGACGTTCCGGAGCGTTCCGGCTCCACAACACCACTGTAGTGAGTGTAACAAGGAATGAGTTTTTACTACGAAATTCAATTAAAAAGTAATTAATTTTACTGTTACTACTATTATGTATGGATGGCTTAGCATGTTTATGGTAAACCATATATTTAAAGATAATTTTGGAACAGTTTTTCTAACTTAAAAGCAATATTTTAATATTTATTTATAAGAACTCTGTTCAAATGAAAACACAAGCCTTAAAAATTTATTATAACATACATATTTCGTTATTATAAAATGTTTTGAGAATAAATTAAATACAACTGAAGAAGTACATCCACCAACTGCCAAGTTTATGCCACTTTCTGGCCTACTGGTGTAAGAATTATTATGGAAAAGAAATGTAAATTGTCAACATCGTCTCCTTAAGTATTAATTTGTAATGGTTTCATTTACTCCTTGTCATTAGTTAATTAATTAATGGCTTCTAATTTCTTGAACTTCATTTATACGCGAAATAATAATATGGTATTAATTATCATCCATTTTAGTGATCATTTTGGAATTATTGTGTGCTGATTAACTGATTAAGAAAGCAGATGTATAATAATTTGTTTTGTTAAATACTGAACAAAATTAATGTCTTTGCAACAAATGGTATAGAATGTCTCCACTGACTAGTGCAAAACATTGAATGAAACTATTCTACCCAAAATCGAATTGTCGAAATGCGTTCGTCGGGAAACAATTCAAATCTATAATGCTGTCTTCGTTTATTAAGTCTCCTTGCGAAGACAATTCACTTAATAGCTATCTTGAAGCAAATTATAGTTCCTTTTAATTACTGCTGATATATACTAGTCGCCGTAGTCTAATTGGTTAGGTTAGTTTAGGTCGGAGTGGCAGCTTTGATATTAAAAGCTCGCCGTAGTCTAGTAGGTAGTGTGTTGGCTTAATCAAACCCCAGATCAGACATCTCCAGCAAAACGGAATATGAAAAAATATTTCTTCGGCGACTTCCTCTCACAAAAACTCTGAGAGTAAATGAAATTGTCATGATAATTGGTCATTACAATCCTTTAGTTAGGATTACGACCTAGTTTCCCACTTATGTTGTGTGTTAATTTTATACATCAGTGGCGGAATCTACAGTTCAAAGTCGACTTCAAGCGACAAATTTTTGAGACATTTTTCATGGCAATTTTATATACTCTCAGAGTTTTTGCCAGAAATCCAGAAATCTGCTGAGAGGAAGTCGCCGAAGAAATATTTTTTTTTTCGTTTTGATGTCTGATCTGGGTTTTTAACTCTGGCTTTACGTCTAATAAGCCAACACACTACCTACTAGACTACGGCGACTTTTGGTGGTCAGTAACTATATGGAATAATCGGCAGTCCGTAACCAAACGAATGTCAATATCGAAGTCAAGAAACGTACATACTAGTGGCTGAATAGTAGTGTCGCTCTCATTGATACCCGTAAGATACTAGAGTTCGTGCTGTCAATGACTTGGAAAATAACTATTCTGACAGAAACTGTTAAATAGTATAAAGAAACTTTATGGAGCCTGGAGTTATTATTATTATTAATACTGACAAAACACAACAGTTTGTGGAACATATATCATATATGATCAAGATCATCATTTTGTAAGTCCATATATTACATACAACAAATCTGATTAAATATTTGTGACTTTAGTTAAAGTAGATGACGTATTTTCCAATTCACTGGCGCCAGTTTTATCGAAATAACTTTTAATTTATAGAGAATCAAAAGTGACGCAGAATTCTCAAATTAATTATTCATGAAATTCTTGTCAGCTTATGTACGTAGATTTATACATAATTGGCCATTACAACACTTCAACCAGGCCCACGGCCTAGCTCCTCACACAAATCATGTTGCGTGCCTTAATTTGTATATTTGAGTGGAGGGACCTACAGTTTAACGTCGGCTCCGAACGACTCTCAGAGTTTTTGCCAGAAATCGCTGAAAGGTAGTCGCCGAAGAAATATTTTTTTTTCATATTTCGTTTTGATGTTTGACCTGGGGCTTGAACTCGGGCCTTACGTCTAATAAGGCAACACACTACGTACTAGACTACGGCGACTTCACATATCTTAAAAATTGTAAGTAATCTATTTGTATTAATAATGCGTTTTTAGAGCCATTGGAACTTAAAAGAACGGCAACCCAGGGATCAAATACTTACTTTTACTTTTGCTTATGTTTTCATGGTATGCTAATGATTTTCCGTCTCCAGCTTTTACACTGCAAGATTCATATGTATGCAGATGACGTACATCTATAAGTATTTAAGTTGTCCGGAACAATCGGTAGATGCAAGTGTTGATAAGCTTAATTATAATTTGAACAAAGTACAGCAGTGCGTAACGGTAAACAGTCTTTACTTGCATCGAAAAAGGTCAAAGTGCATTCTATCGATAAAACTGCTCAATTAAACAAGTTTTTTTTAACGCAGTGGCGGCGAAGAGCCTCTTTTTTTATTGTTTGTTTCCTCATTTATATTACATTTGAAGTTGCAACATTGAAAATAATATATAATATGACAAGTTCTAAAATAAACTTAACTTTAAAAGTTAAAGGTAGGATGATCCTCTCTTTAGCTTAAAGCTCACTTTTATCTTACTGTCCACTTATAATAATGAAAAACAATTTATCTACCCGTTCAAATACTCCCTTTAGTTAACGGCAAGTTGTAATGATGGCCCTTTATCTTTTGACTTTTAACTCCTGGTTAATTATAAAGAAATTAATTATTTTATAGTTTCTTAGCTTTTAATGACAGATTAAATATTCCATAAACAATTTTAATGATTTCATCAAATTATATTTGATAACTTGATTCATATATTTCTGAATATAAAAAGCGTTTTCTCCTCAACTTATTATCGCCCTAATATATTCGTTTAAATTCATATTTAAGTTGCCGTATCTAGATTTCATTCCAAATGCATTGGTATTGATATAAACATGCATATATTTGAGTGCGAGTAAGTTTTTTGAGGCACATTCGTGACTCTGTGATTATGACATTTAATAATTTGAAAAAAAAATTTTTTCTCCCGTAAATGTCAAGCATCTCTTTAGCATTTTGAATTTTACTTCATCCTGCTTCTCTTCTCTTGTTGTTTTTCTTTTCTTTTTTTTTTGTGTTTGAGAGAAGAAATTTTTCAGATAATTTTGTCAATTTTGTGCAGTCAAGTTGTCACTTGTCAAGTGTTTACGTAAAATACAATGAATTGGCCTGACTCACTAAAAATAAACCACAACCACATTTTGAGTGATTTTAAACTAAAAAATCTTAGAGAATTTAAAAACAAAATAAAAAAAGAAAAGAAAAACAACAAGAGAAGAGAAGCAGGATGAAGTAAAATTGTGTAGGCACAGTTTTTTTTTTGACAAATTTGTGATAAATATCTAAAAAGGAAATATTTTTAACTGCGAAATATTTTTGCAAATATTTTCGAATTAACAGAAAGTGACATTTGAAATTAATTTTTAATTTTTTTTTAATTTACTCGATGAATACTAAGAAAGGTATTCACGTTTAGAATTTTCAATACAAGACATTAAACGTAAGAAAACTTGACATAAGCATTTCTACCTTCCGAGAAAAAGCATTGCTCTTTCAAGGCTGCAAAAATTATGCTTGAAATTTTACGGTCTCCTTAAAACCTATGATTACATTTACATATTGGGTGACCTGGTAGTCTGGTGGGTAGAGTGCTAGACTATTAGTATGAGGGTCGTGGGTTCAATCGCCACCACTGGTCTGTTACACTACACCGAGAACATGGTCCAAGTAACTCTATTTGTATATAAATAAATATAATTTTAAATTGTATTTTAATTACGAAATAAATAAATACATATAATAAGTACTTTTGCGTCTTGCAACCGTATAATCTAACACAATATATAACTCGGGAAATTTTATATTCAAAATTACAAAGTATAGCGCACCAGCATGATATAAATTGTAGAACAATTTACAAAGTTCCAGTTTCGATATAAAAAAAAAAGTTATTGAACGAATTGGTGATGTTTTGTTCGCTAAGACTTCCTACTCAACCACTAGTTTAATTAATTACAAGATACGCTTTATTAGCTGGTGCTGCTGCAACAGCCACTAACTACACAAACACAACCGATATCTATAAGCAATCCAGTGTTCGATGCCAAAGTCAAGCAGACATGTAATGATTAAGTAACCGAAAAGTCAGTCAAGTGAATTGAGTTTCTGTTTTACCATCGCATGTACGCTCTCCATATGCCAATAAAACGAAAAAAAAAAACAAATATAAGAACAACAACTGAAGCAACAACAACAATTTTTTTTTAAATAATTTTTATTCAATACTGCTACTACTACTACCATTTATGATCATGATTACTGATTATTTCAGAGTTATTCCTTTAGAAATTCAGTCCATTGTATGAGTACATAAATGTATATGTGTGCGTACGTTATGAACACTTTATACTTTCCAATGGACGACATGACAGATGAAGCAAACAATCATGCTCACAGCCAGACACTAACTTCATCAATATAATGCTGCATACTAAACATAGTATTGGTTCAGTCGTTCCGACTTGTATGCACCACCGATGTCATATATGTAGTAAATGTAACTCCAAGTTAAGAACTCAAAGTGCATCATACACATAATCTGTACATGAGAGTGTACTTGTTGCCTTATGAAGCCCAAAAGCATTCAACCATTGATCCATTCAACCAGCCAACCAACTAACGATTCCAACCATTAAACAAAACAAAAAAGTAACGAATGAAGCATGCATGCATGTATACAATATAGCGAGTGTACGTGTGTGTGTGAGTGTGTTTTTTTTTTTAACTCGTAACATTCTTTTGTACTGGCATTTCAATAATAATTTTTTATGACAGGCAACTTGACTTCCAGATCAGTAACAATTTTAAATTGTTTATTTGTTTTGTTTGACTGGTTTGTTTGACTCATGACTCTACATAATTTACATACTCGTACATAGCCATTCACGTATCCATACGTACATACATACATACGTATGTATGTAGTTGCATCATTGCATGAATCCATAGAGAGTTGGTGGCGTACAATTTTTTGGAGTTAAACCAAATCCTTATGTTGCACGATACAGTTTTTTCTCGAGTCTTTTGATCATTCAAGTTTCAAGATATCGTGAATACCATTAGCACGTTCCTCGTCGAGAAGTATTAATGACTCAACTTTCACGTTTCTTAAATGCGAGCGTCTTTAGGTAGCACATTGTTGGTAGTGCGTTGTCTTATTCGACGCAAGACTGTGGTTCAAACCACAGGCCAGACAACTCAAATTAAACGAAATTTGAAAAAATATTTCTTCTTTCGAATTAATCTCAGCAGAAACACTGGGAGCAAATAAACAAAACGTTCCTCAAGTAACTGTTGTTACAACTACAGGTTGCAATGAGTATGAGTAAAACATTTACATCAAACTCATAACATTGGAAATATGTTTGATTCATACGCCTACTCATTCAGTTTCATAAATTTAGAAATATACTTTTAATACTCATAAATGATTCGAGTGATTCTAATCATTCATCAAAATTTACAGTCTAAGTTGTTGTTTCATTTACAAAAAAAGAAGAAAGACAAAGACAAAGACAGCAAGTAAAGCAAACACACAACCTTCTAGTGAGTATTGTAGTGTACGTACGCGAAACATACTTATTTTGCGATTCTTGTAAATGTTGAGTAAAAGAGAGTCGAAATCAACAACATCATGCGTATTGTTGTTGTTGTTATGAGTACGATGAGTACTTCAAACTTTGAAAATGAGGCATTTTGTCTAGATTCTAATTTTTAATATGTGCTGCTACTTAAAATTGATTAATCGTTGCGAACAAAATTAACTGGTTTTACTCATCAAGTAGAAATAACTAAGAATTTAAAAATACATATATACATACATAATTGGTCATTACAACCATTCAGTTATGATTACGACCTATGTAGCTTCTCAAATCACGTATGTTGTGTGCGTTAATTTTATACGTGGCGGGACCTGCAGCTTAAAGTCGACTCCGAATGGTAGATTTATTGAGGAACTTTTCATGGCAATTTTACTTACTCTCAGAGTTCTTGCCAGAAATCTGCTGAGAGGAAATCGCCGAAGAAATATCTTTTTATATTTTTGATTTGATGTCTGACCTGGGTTTTGAACCGTGGCCTTACATCTAATAAGCCAACACCTACCTACTAGACCACGGTAACTTCAAAAATTTAACTTGACATTAAAATTATCAAGGTAAATAACTTCTAGGTACCAACTAATCAAGCGGATATCTGATGGGGAATGTACATTTTCACATTCCCAAATAGTTCATATTGGCATTAATTTTGCTAACGTTTTTAAATGAGATTGAACTTAAATGATATAATGATTATGATAAAATAATGTATTATGATATAAGTATTGTCTTACCGCGTACATAAAGGATTTAGTGTATGGCATTGTGTCTTGATTTGTATGGCGTCCGTTTGGTTGAGTGGTCATTCGGTAGGAATGGTTGCTCATGTTTGAACGAGAAATATATTGAAATATCAGTAGGTTGACATCTCTTGATATGGGTAATATAGTAATGACACATCTGAGTTAAAAAATTACAATAATAACAACAAAACAATGTATTGTAAAAGGTTTTTATTACCATATTAAAATATTAAACCAGATGTTAATGATAAAAACCAAATCTATCCGAACTGAAGGTGCATTTTAACGATAAAACTTTAGTGAAACTTTAGTGTATTTAACAATTTTAAATACAAATCATTATAAATTAACTACCAGTTATCAAATGAGCTATGTTGTTTGAATTCCAACATTATTCGGTTACCGAAGAGATTGTGTCCGTCCGTCGACGTCTTTCAGTTACGCTGTGAGAGTGAGAGTGTAAATAAAATTGTAAATAAAAAATTAAGTTTAAATAGCTGGCGCCATATAATCTATCTAAACAAATACTGGTCAGGAAGTATTATAAACCATTGAAAAGCACTTTATCAACTGTGGCGTATACGGTCACATACCATACTCGCATTCTTGTACTCGTTTTAGGATTTCGAATGGTATTGAAAAAATGATAAATGCAAATTTAAGTTTCATTATAAATATTAAAATTCATTCATAAGTAAGCACTTACCATGTTGTAGAACAACAAAAAGAATGAATAATTTTAGTTTAAATATTGGCCAAAACATTTTCGTAAAACGTAATAAATAATTGGTGAATTTTTTTTTTAATGTGGTTTAAATTGCTGCACTCCATAGTAGATATTAAATTGTACGACGTCATTATATATGTATGCATTGTATTCTAGATTACTATTCAATAAACATTAGTTTGAAATATACCGATGAGTCTTAATTATACATGCAAATTTTATTAAATTCAGTATGATAACCCTTTTCAACAATAAGTGAATCCATACTAACATAATTATGTTGATTAATTTTGCAACCAGTTACTGTTAGTATTTAATTTTCAACTTTAATTTTTTTTCATGATAAACTTATATTTTATAAATTACAACGTCTAAGTGCCATTATTACAACTTGCCGTTCAACTTGGGTTTAGTTAAAGGTAACTTTAAAGTTCACTTTAGCTAATGTTACTTTTAACTTATTTTCGTTATTACAACTTACAGATAAAATTCAGTTAACTTTAACTTAAAGCTATCCTTAACTTATTTTCGTTATTACAGCCTACATATAAAATAAAGTTAACTTTTTCAAAAATATGGCAGTCCCGGGTCAATGTCGATAAAACTGCTCTATTAAAAAAGTTTTTTTAAGAGCTGTGGCAACGAAGGGCTTCTTTTTTGTTGTTGTGTTTCCTCGTTTTGTTTATATTTAACGTTGCCATATTGAAAATGATATATAATATGGCAATTTCTTCTACCTTATTGACCACTTATAATAATGGAAAACAATTCATCTGCCCGTTAAAATCCTCCCTTTCGTTAACGGCAAATTGTAATAATGGCCCTAAGTGACTTAAATTTCACGAAGTGCCAGCATCTCAAAAAATTTACTTCATATTTTATAATTGATAAGTGATAGTTCCTTGTCAGCTCCTCAAAGCATATTCTCTAAGTAGAGTATTCAAAAACCGAAACCGGGAACCGGTTAACCGGTTTTTTTACTTTTAAAACCCGATCAGTTTCCAATATTTCATATTTCAGAAGTATTCGAAAAACCGGTTTTTTCTGCTAAATAACCGGTTTTTTAATTTTTCTCCTCTTTTTGTAAATATACAAATGAAATTATAATTAAGGATTCTGTAACACTTATAGAAGGAGAAGCAATTCATACATTTTTATTTAATGATTTAAACAGAATTAACACACAATATGCGCAAGAATTATGCAACAGACTAATGAACGTAGAATTAAAGTAATTAACACCCTTATTGTGTACCTAAGTTCAGGAAAGTATCCAACTAATATTTTGAAGTATTACACCAAAGCGGAGTCCAAAGAATTTGCTGTCGATTTGTATAACCGTTTATTTTCTTGAAATGATACAGTGGTAGATTCTGACCAAGATTTAAGTCTTGATACGCTAAATTTTTGATTTAAATTATACAATAAACAGTATACAAATTCCAAAAAAAATCATAAAACCACATTCATCATTATATGATGATTTCATATAAATCGACAAATGCAACAAAAGAACAAAAAAAATGGGAAATTTATATAACTGTCTTTTGACTATCTGCCCAACTTCAACTTTCAGCGAGCGGGTATTTTCAACATCCAATTTTATTAAAACTAAACAAAAAATCGTTTTTGAAGTATTATTTTAGAAAAAACGATGTTTTGTAATTATATTTCTCATTTTATATTTTGTTTGATAATAACAAAAAATAAAAAAATTTATTTTAATTTTATAAAACTAATATATTTATATGAAATATTTAACAATTACATTAGTTTAATTAAATGTTGATTTGTTAACTTAAAAAAAATTATATAAAATAAATAAATAAATAAAAACCGGTTAACCGGTTTTTTTAAATGTCAAAATTTCGAATTATTCGAAAACCGGTTTTTGGAAAATGTCGGTTTTTTGAATACTCTATCTCTAAGGCTTAATTTTAAATTCCTTTTAAATTTCAGAAGTCTTCGTAGTTTAGTAGATAGTGTGTTGACTTCACTAAACGTGAGGCCACGGTTCAAACTACAGGTCAAATATCTCCCGCAGAACGAAATATAAAAAAATATTTCTTAGGCGACATCCTCTAACAAAAACTCTGAAATAAGATTGCCATGAAAATCTTCTCAAAAAATCTGTCGGTCGGAGTCGACTTTCTATAGTTTCCAACGCTCATGTATGAAATTAACATACACAAAATAAATGGTGTGAGAAGCTAGGTTGTAATCCTGACTTAAGTTTTCTAATGACCAATTACCTAAAGCGGCCGTAATAGTAGGAATGTCCATTTTGAGGATGCAATTCAGTAAAACTTTGTCACATGAGTATTCTGGGATGTACTGTGGCTATCACAGATTATATCAAATTTAAATTGATTTTCGATAGTAAGTACGATATTATGATCTTTGATCCCGTTAAAAGAGTTACAGGTAAGCATTGTGTTAAATCCAAGCACCTGAAATAAACCTCAGAAGGGTATCAGAGATGCTGACATAATTATATTTTTGGATAGCCAAGTCATACAGATAGCACTGGCTTCATGTTCAGTGAAGTTGAGGCGGATTGGGAAGTGGTTTGATCATTGATTGGTGGGCTAAAACCATGTTAACTGAAATATTTCTCCATAAATAAACTAAGAAGATACTAGAATAGTGGTTAATAATGTAAACATTTTCGTAATACTCCAGTACGATATGAGAGAAAGAGAAACTGAACCGAACGTTTAATTATTACGATGACTGTATACACATACTGAAATAAGTACACATGCATGCATTCACATTTTCTTTTTTGCCATTTACCTGACATTGTGTTTGAATTAAAAAAAAAAGCTATGAAGAAACGTTCAAATTGACATTATAAATCAATTGTATTAAAAGTATGATTTGTTGATCAAAGTTGCCGCTAAATATCAAGCCCCAAGGGCTTACTATTGTGGACAAAGTGTCACCAGAAGCTTAACACCAATTTATGCCATTTCACCGTACATTACATAGAGGCAAATTCAGTCATAAGTATGGTAATTGATATTGATTTGATATTATTTGAGTTTGTGTATGAAAGTGAGATCAGGCTCCAGCACTTGAATCGTTAAAGATTGCCGGCGGCAAGGCAGTTATTATACAACAAATAATTTATTTTTATATTTCTTTATTTTAAAAAATTTATACATATATATACATATATGTATATATGTATGTGTGTGACTTTGTATGGCAGACAGTAAATAATGAAAGTTTCTTTATGCCGTATAAACGTCTGTCTATACAAGATAATAAAAGCTGGCTAGAACGAATGATTTTTTTCTTTTTCATGTTATTTTTCTTATTTGATATTGAAAAAGAATTTTGATTTACAAAACATCTAAAAATACTTTTCATGTCAAAACGAATTTGAAAAAGTCACCGTAAAGAATTTTTCTTTTGTTCCGCAGTGTTTTTTTAGTTTTTTTTCTTTGGATTGAAGTGGTCAAAGCACAATTCTCTTTTGTCTATGAAACATAGTCATTAAAGAGTTTTTCTTTTTATTATTCAATTCGAATAAAAAATAATAATAATAATAACGGCTTCTCTACTGGCTTGATCGATCAGAGGCAGGCCAGGCCCATTTTTTTTTCGTGATAATTTATATTGTTTACTTGTACGTACAGTGGAACATGTACATTAGAATAGAGTTTTTTAGTTTTTGTATTTCAAACTCAAAAATTGTCAAAAATTACACTTGAGCCTTTTTAAACGTTATGAGAATAAATTAAGTGATTTAAGAAAATTGTAAATAAGGCTTCCCTGAAACTATTTTATTATTAAGTTGGATTTTTTATTACAATCAAATCTTTTTAATATTGAATTTGACCTTTTGGACGGTACGGCGAATTTTTGTTTTGAAAGGTGTCAGGCGTAAAGTATATACAAATAATAATAACAATTACAACCCATCAGTCAGGATTACGATCTAGCTTCTCACACCACTTATGTTGTGTGTGTTAATTTTATACATGAGTGATCGGTTCTGATTTTTTTCACTATTATAAGTTAACAATAAGGTAGAAGTGACCGTTAAGCTAAAGGGAGGATCATCCTACCTTCAACTTTTAAAGTTAAATTTATGTTTGAACTTGCCATATTATATATTATTTTTAATATGGCAACTTCAAATATAAACAAAATGAGGAAATACAACAACAAAACAAGAGGCCATTCGTTGCCATTGCGTTAAAAAAAACTTGTTTAATTGAGCAGTTTTATCGACATTGCTTCGGCAATGCCATATTTTTGAAAAAGTTAAAGGTAACTTTAAAGTCTAAAGGTGTAATGGTTCCAACATAAATACACTTTGTTAATTATTTATTGTTAACACTTTTTATTTATTGTTTGGAACAGCCGCTTGTGCGACTGTTAATTTTTCTGTTGTTTTCTTACTCATCTACTTAAAACTAACTGTATAACAACACTATGTATATGGTGGGAATATGCTGAGACAGCATAATACACGCTGTCCCAACATTTATGCAGTGTGGACAATATCAACAAGAATGTGTTAACATTAAGTTGCATACAAAGGGTATGGCAACTTCGACTAGTCAAACACACTACAAAGGTACCTAAACCCAACTTTAAAAGCAAGTTGAAATAATGGCCCTTAGAGCTTTTTCCAGAAATCTGTTGAGAAGAAGTCGGCGAAGAAATATTTTTTCATATTTCGTTTTGTTGGAAATGTCTGACCCAACGTTGTTTTACCTTTTTTCCAAGTTTTTTGAAATGAGAAAAAGTTTTCATTAAATTTGTTTTCCAACAAAACAAGTTTTTTCGACAAAATTCAATTTTAAATTCTTTCCAATAAATTGAATAATAATAACACGAAAGATTTACATTTTTAAACAAAATATTGTGTATATTATTAGTCCCGGACAAAAGTAGCCAGCAGAGGGGACTGGTCTCCGGTATTTCCTTTAAATATTTTGGTACTTTTGTAGAAAACAAGTTTTTTTAGTGTAAAAAAAATTTTCCCCAAAATTTTCCCAAAAAATTACTGGCAACGCAGGTCTGACCTGGGGTTTGAACCTTGACCTCGGTTACGTAAATCACACTTTCTTTTGCAAATTTTTGATTAAATATAAGTATTTATTTATTATTATATTAAACATACGAGAACAAGATATGAATCTTATAAATGAAAGAGTAAAAGCGGTAAAAATTTAAATCAATTGCCACACTGATAGATCTCGTAGAATCGCGTTTTACGTAATTACGGACATCATTACAATCGCCTACACACCACGTAATGTATTTTATGGATTTGTTTCTCAAACCTTGCAACATTTTTATGTCAAATAACTTCGAAGTTCATATATTTTTGAATGGCTTCGTTGACAGTAGCAATTGTCATATTTCAAAATGCAGCTAGAAATCCACTTTTATTATCTCATTTGAAACTGTCACACTGCGGACATCAAACTATTTGAAATAACACAGGAATCAACACTTGACCTCTTATTATAAGTAAAGCACTCATACAAAACCGTTGAAGTTTGTTTCCAAAAAATAGTTCTTGAACTGAGATGGATTGGAACAGATTTTTTCGATAACATAGAAACAATCCTTCGAAAGTTCCAGTTAATACATGTAAAATAATATGAAGAGATATGTTCAAACATTTCTCTGTATTTTTGTATTTTTCTTGGCACCAACAAAGCGTATCATTAATCGGTTAGAAAGTTTTCTACACAAAGTCGGCAACTAGAGGTTCAGGTGTAAGTAATGAAACCAGTAGTAAGTGGCGATAAGAAATTAAAGCCACTTGACGCCAAGACATTAAACTGGTCATTATTTGTTGTTTTATTTTACCTTTTCATTTTTGTACACACATTTTTTTTTAATAAAATTTCAATTGAAGTTGGTTTTTTTTATTAAGAAATGTTTTATTAAATAATAATAAATAACAAATGCGTTAGTATAGAACTTTTTTTTCGTACACAGAAAAGGAAAAAATTGTCGTAAATTTTGAAACAAACAGATGTCATAGAGATTAAAGTATTAAAATTAATAGCAATTATTGACTTAATTTGTACTTAGATAATTATTAATGAATGATAAACACGAAAATTGCCCATGCTATCGAAATTCCCCACAATAAATCTTATCTCATATTAGCCTAGTATGAAGCGATGAGCTAACTCACCATACACCCATATGTATTGGCAAACTTTTTCGATTTTAAATGATAGCTCGACAGTAGTATTCAAAACTGAAATTTTTAAATGGTACTGAACTATAACTGAAAGAGTACTTTTTTGCATCAAATGGTACTTTTGTAAACAAACTACATACATATTGGTCATTATAACGCTTCAATCAGGATTATGACCTAACTTCTCAAACCACCTTTTTGGTGTGTGTTAATTTTATAAATGAGTGGCGGGACCTACTGTTTAAAGTTGACTCCGACCTACAGATATTTGAGAAACTTTATCATGCCAATTTTATGTACTCTCAGAGTTTCTGCCAAAAGGATGTCACCGGAGAAATATTTTTTCATATTTAGTTTTGTTGCAGATGCCAGCACACTACCTACTAGATTATTTATTTATTTATTTATATTTAATACACATACGGCACGGAACAACAATATTAACGACTTATTCGGGTTCCTCATTTACAAGACAAAAACAGCTGTTTCGGAACGTTACAAAACGTAAAAGCCCCGTTTAGTCAAACGTCGCTGGAACGTAATGTAACATACATTCGTTTTTAGCATATGAAGAGCAATGCAAATGCTTACGGGAAAGCGTTTTCATTGCTTTTTTTGTTCCGTGGACGTTTGGCTAATCGGGCCTAAACCCTAATTCTACGTTTGAACATGTTGCTAATGCATTAATAGTTGAAAAGAGCAAGAGATTAAATATTTAATAATAAAAAAGTACTGAAAGCGTCGCGGGGGTACTGCGGTATTTTTGAAATGAAAAAGTACTGAAGTTTTCAACATTGCCGAACTGTGTCAGTTTAGAAAAATATGAATTTATTAAAAACTGGTACATAGTTTTTTAACTCCTGGGACAGTATGAAGTAAATTTGTTTTTTGTTTTTGTATAACTTTTATTTTTGCAATAATTTCAAGACAAAAAAAGAGACGAATTCTTAACATTATTGAAAACGTATATGTATATAGAGAAAAGTATTTATTATTGGCTAAAAGTATTGAAACCTGATCTTTGGCAAACAATATGTTTTTATCACATTTCACCCTTGAAAAATGAAAATTGCCAACTCATAATGTTAAAAGTCTGAAAATGCGACCGAATGAAAGAAAAAAAAAAGAAATCGCATTAAGAAATTATACAAGTATGATATACATTTTAGAATGTGTAAATATGAGATAAGATATAAACACCATTTCATTTGTGTAACACACACACAAGAAGGTTCAAGAAATGTGTTGAATAATATTTATCCAAAAAATAATGACGTCTTATATTACATAACATTAGATTGACAACCCCTCATATTTTGTAGCCTTATTCGTGGCCTTCATACCGAGATATTAAGACAGACCAAATTTAATTTTATGTTTATATAACAAGAGTAAACAGTATCCTTTTTCAGCAATTTATACAATTAAAGTTGCCTTCGAAGTCGAAAAACTAAAGACAATTATTTCACAATAAAAAAAATGAAAAAATATTTCAAAATATTCAAATACTGGCTACCGTTTCGTTCAAATAGTTGAAATTATTCAAATGTAAATGAAATTAAAATTTCTTCAAATGTATGTAAATACCTTAAAACAACAACGATTTTTAAGTAACTATTAATGTTACCAATTTATTTTATCAGCCATTACAAATCAGCCATGAGATAATTATCATTTTAAAGTGAAACAAATTAGAAACAAAGAAATTTAAGAATAATTGTTAACATAACATCTTTAGATCGATGCAATTAATTTTAAATTCATGCTGTACATATATGCATGTATGTATGTGTGTATGTATGGTAGAAAGTCGTTTAATATTCAATTTTCATTTCCATGTATGTATGTATTTTACCTATTTATGTGGGCTCTAAAGGCGAATGTTCTGTTCATGTTTTCTGTTGGTTTGTGTCGTTTTAAATTTCAGCGACTTATCATCCTAATGAATGGTGGGTTTTATCATTGAAATTCGTTTTCTGAAACAACAAAAAAAAAAAACACGTAAACTGAGTACTTCTTTTTTGCTAGAAAAAGACCCCTTTTAACGAAGTTTAAAAAGCAGTTATCACGAAATTTTAAAACAATTTGAACATTTTAAAGGGCCAGTTGTGCAGTGCATGTTAAAAAAATTATTGTATAATAAAATAAAAAGACTTTACATCATTTCAAATGTAATTTCGTCATTTGCCGTTTATTGTGTACGTAAAAAAATTTTAAAATATATAATAAAATATACAAATTTTACTCTAGAAATATTTTAAAATCTTACTACATACATACATATATACATAATTGGCTATTACAACCCTTCCGTCAGGATTACGGCCTAGCTTCTCACACCACTCATGTTGTGTGCCTTAATTTTATGCATGAGTGGCGGGACCTATAGTTTAACGTCGACTCCGAACGACAGATTTTTGAAAAACTTTTTCATGGCAGGCTTATTTCCTCTCAGAGTTTTTGCCCGAAATCTGCTGAGAGGAAGTCGTCGAAGAAATATTTTTTCTTAATTCCTTCCTTTGATTTTAGATGGCTGACCTGGGGTTTGAAACCTGGGCTCATGTCTAAAACTATAAAACGCTTTTATACCATTGCTTTCTTTAATTGTTGATAAAATAGATAGGACCGTAGCTCATAGTCATAGCTGCCAGATTTGACGATTTATCGTCATTTTGACGATTTTGTACTTAAAAAGATCATATTGACGATCTAATGATTTGTGAAATTAAAAATGTACATCATTTACTTTATTTTAAGACTTTAAATCTAAATTGAGACGCTTAAAATTGTTAAACTTTAAACAAATTTTGCTTAAAAATTACATAAAGCTGCCAGAAATGAAAATGCGAGTTGCTAACTTATTATTTTCAACATGGCGAAATTTATTACAAAAATATTATTAGTATGACCATATTCATCAGTTAATGTAGAGAGAGTACTTACTCGAGTTAATCTAAATAAAACAAAACTTAGAAATTTCGTTTCGAATCAGCTTTAGAAGTAGTATTGGACACACAATTCTTAACAATTTAAGGCTTAGCAATAGTAACGGCTTCTATTTTAAAGTTGTACCTGAATTAATTACAATATTTATCTGTTATATATATATATTTGTAAATTTATATTTGTAATTTTATAGTGTATATTTGTCAGAGAATAACAATGTATATTCAAAAAGATGAGTAGAATCGAATCATACTCATAATTTCCGATACTTATACGCATTCATACTTGTTTCAATATCATACTCATATTACCCATATTCAAAGTTTGAAGTACTCATCGTACTCATACTTAACAATACGCATGATGTTGTTGATTTCGACTCTCCTTTACTCAACATTTACAAGAATCACAAAATAAGTAGGAATCGCGTACGAACACTAAAATGTTGTTTGTTTGCTCTGCTTGCTGCTCTGCCTTTTTTGCTTATGTGTCTATTTTCTTTTTTTGTAATTGCAACAACAACTATGACTATAAAATTCACAGTTTATTTAAGAGTGTGTTATCGAATAAATGGTGCATATTTGAACTAAATCGAATCAATTCAATTTCATTCAGAAATAATTGGTTTATTTTATTACACATTTTATTATTGATGGCTGCAGTAGACTTGTCGTTTGGCTTAATAAACTAAGGCTTGAGATTTAATATCGCAGTTCTGTCATCTTGAAGAAGAGAAGTATGAAAAATATGTGGCTGTCGATGACTTCCTGTTAGTATTTTCTGGCAAAGGCTCTATAGTAATTAACTGCCATAGGAGGGATTTTATATCTGATTGCTCGGAGTTGCCGTTAAGTTGTAGGTTCCTCCAATTATCTGTAATTTGTAAACTCACTGCATGAGAAGTGCTAGAAGCTAGGTCTAAATCCTGACTAAAGGGTTCTAATGGCTAATAATGTATGCATGTATTACATTCTCCGTTAACAATGGCACTATAAGTTGTTCTCAATTATAAAACAATTAAAAGCCAAAATAAAGAAAACAAAATTCTTAGGAGAGCATTTTTCTAAAAGTCAGAAAGGTTTCGATTACATTCGTATTATCTACGTTATTGTTGCGTTAATTTCAATTGATATTAGCTAATACTATGTTTAGATATGTACTTTTATTTAGTCAATATTCAGTTTATTAAGTACAATATTTTAAGTGTTCAGACATAATACACGCAGTTCAACTGCTTATTCAATATTAATTTGACAGCTGGTTGTTTCGACAACATTGTTTTTATTTCGTTTTGTTTTTTTTTGCTTGTCGTTGTTAACATTTGATGCTCACTGAACATACTCTCATATGGCAGTGCTGCATTTGGAGTTTTACTCAATATTATAACAATTTGCGTATTTATTGTGCAATAATTAATTGAAATTTTATATGAAATATTGAGCTCAATAATGGCGTTTATTGCGATTTATGCAATAAAGGTGCATATCTACACACCGTATAAGGCAGTTGTTCTTGATTAAGATAAAACTGTAGTTTTATTCATTAAACAATATTGTTATCAGTAAGTAGACAAATCTCTAAATGGATATTTAATATTCGTATTCAAAGTATTACAAAATATTTTAAAAACGAACACTGTAAAACCGAACCCTTTCAAATTCATTCAGTTCGAAGCCTATCATCTATTTAGCCCTACGAAATTAATAAAAAAAAAAAATAAAAACAGATAGAAAATTAGGCATTTGTTTTGATGTGTATTGCCACAAGAGATGTTTATCTCGTTCAATTTTTATTTTTTATTTTGTTGGTCTATTCCTGGTGGTCAATTTCGTTTACTACATACATACATATTTTTTTATATCGTTTCGTTTTCGTTTTGTGTAATTCTTTTATTCTATCAATTTTTTTTTATTCATTTAACCACTTTTTACCAAAATGTATAATTAATTCATAGCATTTTAAGGCTTTGGCACGTTTGAAACATTATCAACACGACTCTTACTAAGGAAGCGTAGACAAGAGTCTGGCTGAGTAGACTAAAGTTTTCGTGTTTTATGAGTATGTAGTGTTCAAAGTGCCAAGAGTGACATTGCGTGCAAGTGTCAAAAAATATCACAACATCACATCAAATAAATGTTTAAATGGAATAGAAAATAAATAAAAACCAAATGAAATATTCATAAAAAAAAATATTATTTTTAATAAAATAATAACGTGTATACTATATATGTATGTACGTATGTATATGTACGTATGATTGTGTTTAGAATATGGTTAGAAATATTCAATGGAAATTTTATTAACGGCGCTTGAGGGAAGGTCCACTCTAAAGCACATATACATATATACATACATACACAAACGTTACAGTTTTATTTCGCTGGATATCAGTTTCATATGGAAATCGAAGGCGAACAATATAGGAGGGGTTGCTTGACTGGCAGTTTAGACTTTTCGTCTGCTTAGACTAAAGTGTATATGGCCTAAAGAACTGACCCTTTTTTTTCGCTGCCAAGTACTTATGAATATTCAAAACAGCAACAGCAGGTAACGTCCATCACTTTGACAATGACCACAAAAATTTGATTGTGATCATCAAATAGACATCGAGTTTGCTCTACTTTTTGGTGTCCCCATATTTTTTTTTTTTTTTCGAATTCTTATAGACTTCGAGTATTTGGCCTGTGCCGCATTTCTATGTGATTGGATTGCTCTTTCAGTTTTTATTTTCCACTTTACAGAGAAATACTACAGACATTTGAAAATACATACTCTGACATCAGTGAAGTGTTTCAGGTTTGCGTGTTGTCTTCAATGAGAGTAACTAACGTTAGAATATAAAACTGATACAAATAAAATTGAGAACAAAAAAAATAAAACATTTAAAATAATAATAATAATTGCTAATAAAGACTTTATTATCACTTCTGACCAGTAGAATAATGGTCATGAAAAGGAGGGGGAATCGTAAATTAACACCAATAAGTGGTTCGTTAAAGGGTCGCCATTAAAACAAATTAAATTTGTAACAATAAAAATCGATTGCTCTTGGAAAGAATAAAGGGAGGCATATTTTCGTAAATTATTTGTATTATTTGCAAGTTTTATTTCAATTGAAAATTCTTTTTAGGTATTTCGGAAATTTAAGGATTAAAGTATTGCGAAATTCATACATATTGTGTTTATTTTAGTATCATGTTCTACAGCTTAACTGAATTTTCTGAGCCACGCTATATAGTTTTGGAGTGGAATTTATTATACCATTTGTTTCAAATATTAATAATGCGTGTATATACATTTTAATACGTTATTATTTCGCAAGAACAAATAATAAAAAGAGTGTTGGACCACATCTAACGTACGTAAATATCAAAGATCAGCACTGAGTGTTCAAAAAGATGAATAAATTCGAATTATACTCATAATTTCTGATACTTATACGCATTCACACTTATTTTAATATCATATTCATACTACTCATATTTAAAGTTTGTAGTACTCATCGTACTCATACTTAACAATACGCATGATGTTGTTGATTTCGACTCTCATTTACTCAACATTTATAAGAACCACAAAATAAGTATGATTCGCGTACGAACTCACTAGAAGGTTGTGTGTTTGCTTTGCTTGCTGTCTTCGTCTTTCTTCTTTTTTTTTTTTTAAATGCAACAACAACTAAGACTGTCAATTTTGATCAATGATTCGAACCACTCGTATCATTTATGAGTATTTTAAGTATTTTTCCAAATTTATGAATCTGAATGAGTAGGCGTATGAATCAAAAATATTTCGAATGTTATGAGTTTGATGTCAACGTTGTACTCATACTCATTGCATTCTGTAGTTATAAATCAATGTTGTAGTGAGTACGAATGAATCAGAATAGTAGAATTTCATTATTGCTGACTCACTGATATTTAAAATTTCATGAGTACTTATGAGTAGCGTAAAAACGATGCATTGCTGATCTCTGATCCTGACTGAAGGTTTGTAATGACCAACTGTGTTATGCTCAAATATCGATAATGTGCTTTCCTCCAAATTACACCGGTCTCATTCCCTCATTATAAACCAAAATCAATATGAAATAATAGATTACTGTAAACAATACGAATTTTAAAGCTTAAAGTGCAGAAAAATTTCGACAGCAATTAATCGCAGTGATAAATCACTGTCCCATATTTATTGTAAATTTGTCCAAAATTTATTTTTACGGTCGTTAAAAAACTTAACTATAAAATCGGAGACAAAAAATTCATCCATACTATCTTTACAAAATGTATAACATTTAAACCACTTTGCGTTATAAACTTGCAACACACGCTTCCTTCATCTGTGATAGAATAAACCTGTCTCCAGTAAAAATTTTCATTTAATTTTATTTAACTTCTTTACTAAACACTACAGCAAGATATCGCAAAATAAAGGTATGTTAGCTAGGTATACATAAGTACATCAGATATCAGCAATGAGTAATCATTATTAAATTCATACACATACACACATAATTGGCGACCTCTTATTCACTTTAGGCTTTCAAGCAAAAGCCACTCTTGTTGTGTATGTTAATTTTATTCATTTGGAGACTATTCTCAAATCAAACGAATTTAAGCCAATCTTTCTAGGTAACTACAGGGCTTACAAATTTGTATCGTTCATTATACTATCCAGAACGGAATTTCGGCAATCATTATAGGAAAACTTCACATAGTATGTGGACGGGACAATGGATCTTAAGGTCCCAAAACTCTAGCAACTTCACACAACGGCAATAGTAATAAGGAAACAAAAATAATAATTTCAAAGACAATGATAGCAACGGCATATTTTTATAATATAATAAGCGATATATGTATGCAGTTTTTCAAAATATCTTTAATTTTTTGTTTCGACTTCATAGTTTACTGACCACACCCCATATGTGATGGGGTGTCCACTCAAGCGAATTTGTAGTCGTCTTAAAGTTTTCTAATTCCAGCATTACATCCCCCTCACAGAATGGACAGACACATTGAATTCTTTTTCGTTTTCAGTGTTTTTCGTTTCCCCAATAAGAAATTAATTCAGAAAACTAAAGTAAAACTTGAACATAAATTTCCATCCTCCACTTGATTGGCCCTGGCTATTGTTCTTTCAACAATGCCCGGCGTTGTTACAATCGATGTACATCTGCGTTTTTATTATAATTTTCCTTTTTCTTTACTTTGTTGTTATTGTTGTATGTTTTTCGACACACAAAAAAAAAAAAAAAGAATTCTACGTGTTAATTCAATGTCAAAAAAGAGAAGAAGAAAAAAAATCTTAATTCGGGTAATACTTTTTGACAACATGACGGATCACCAACAAAAAAAAAAAAAAGGGAAAACGCTGAGGAACTAAACAAAAAAATGCAAAAGTAAAGAACACAGTGGAGGAACAGCCAAAAATAAATGGAATTTATAATAGAGAAAATTGCTATGTACATACTACATACATACATATGGATATGTACATACATATGTATATGACTGTTTTTAACGTATGTGTAAACTTATATACATACATACATATATATTTATGCACTTATGTATGTATTACTCCCGCTTTATCATGTCTACAATACCGAAAGAGAAAGGTATAGGGAGAGAGTAGAATATTACATTTTAGTGTTAAACAATAACAACAACAATAACATTCACAATTTTCATTTGTACATGTGCGAATGTACCATATTCCATGTGTGGTTGTAACGAATAAACATGTATGTATGGACAACAAACAATATTAAATTTACGCTTGCCAAGATAGCATTTAAAAGCAAAAAATATAGAAAAGAAAAGAAAACAATAAAGTGAAATGTGCTATGAATGTGCGATGAAATTTGGCAAGTGGTGATTAAGTATTGTGGATATGTTTCAGTGGATACATGGAACCACGAAAGAAATTTTCCAAAATCTTCGAGTACAAATTCGTATAAAAATTTTTGTTTTTTAATTTTCTTAACTATCCTTCTGAAAAACCATTCTAATCAGAGATCAGCAATGAGTATTCAAAAAGATTAGTAGCTTCGAATCATACTCATAATTTCTGATACTTATACGCGTTCATACTGATTTTAATATTATACTCATACTACTCATATTCAAAGTTTGAAGTACTCATCGTACGCATACTTAACAATACGCATGATCTTGTTGATTTCGACTCTCCTTTACTCAACATTTACAAGAATCACAAAATAATTATAATTCGCGTACGAACACTACAATACTCACTAGAAGGTTGTGTGTTTACTTTGCTTGCTGCTTTTGTCTTTTTTGTAAATGCAACAACAACTAAGACTGTAAATTTTGATGATTTTGAATTATGAGTATTGTAAATATTTTTCTAAATTTATGAATCTGAATGAGTAGGCATATGAATCAATCATATTTCGAATGTTGTGAGTTTGTTGTCAACGTTGTACTCATAAATCTCATTGCAACCTGTACTTATAAATCCATGCTGTGGTGAGTACGAATGAATCAGAGTAGTTGAATTTCAATACTGTTGACACACTCATACTCAAAATTTCATGAGTACTTATGAGTAGCAAAAATACGATTCATTTCTGATGTCTGATTCTAATACATATTTACTGTACAAGGTGGCCTTAATAGCGAAACTGGTAGTTGCTTTATTTTTTGGAATGAGATTTTCAACAGACGAATACGTAGGGTGGAATATTATTTCACTGTCATTTAATTGAGAATGATGAGAAATGATAGGTCTGTGCGATTGGCCCTAGACTCAGTATGTTCCTGGCAACAGTCCTTTGAATTCGTCTGACAGATGGCGTATAGCCTGAATGGTTGGTCCATTCTAACATCTCAGGCAAGTAGTCAAACTTATAGAAACACTTGCTGAGACATGCCAATTATTTAGCATGTTTGAATGTGATGGCAGTCTAGGAAGCAAAGGCTATGAAGCTATGCGACCGAAATCTCAGACGCTCCTACAACATTAACCAAATTATTATTATATAATTATAAATGTTTACAAGTTGGATAATGATGTAATACCGCTTTTTCATATTGGGACTTATGCTATGTTCGCACGGCTGCAATTTTTCGTAATTCGCTCTCTCATTCGTAATTCAACATAGAATTATGTGCTGAACTACGTAATTCGCCATACAAAATTTTCTGAGCGAATTACCCAAATTGTATGTAATTCAATTTCGATTAACCTGTGAATTACTTAAAAATCAATGTAATCTCTAAATTTTGCAGTATTTTTGCCATCACCAGCTGTCAAAGCACAAAAAAGCCACTATGTGTGTAGAAAACCCGTTGAATCTACAGGAAAAGTATTTGCAGCTTTTGAAGAAGCTGTATGAACTTTATAATTTAAAAATATTAATAATAATTTAGCAATAAAAAGAAGAAGAAAAGAAGAATTGTCAAAAAGAATTACAAAGGTGCCGTTTGAACATGATAATTCAAATAAGTAATTCAAAACAGAGAGCGAAGTAATTCGAAGGCTCGTGCGAACATAGGTTTAGTGAACTTGAAATGGGTCTGGGAAATATAATTTATCGTTTTGTACAACAAAATATCCACGTTCTGCTATGTCAGAAGGAAACTTAAATTCATTGACGCCTTGCCACATAAAATTCTAATATCATGGAAGCCTTTATCAGACAGAAAAATCACTGCCCCTTTTTAGATATACATATGTATGTATATCGCTAATATAGTGCTTTACTTCCATGGAAATAATAAATTAGTTAGAGAGTCCTTTATGGTCAGCTTAAGACATGAATGACTTTATTTCTCGTGGGGATACTATTGGTTGGGGTTGGGCGACCAAAATAAAAATTGCTATGCTTTTATAAACAAAAAAAAAAAAAAACACACACAAGAAAAATGGTCATTTTTGAAACGCTCTTTCAAAGTAAGGTTTGCCATATAGTGACATGGTTACCAAATGATCAAATGATCGTCACAACACATCAAATCTTCAAATATCTCTCGTAAAAAAAAAAATACCATTCCTAGACTTTCTTTTTAAGCCCAAATAAATTATAATCTTTGCAGAATGATCGAGAACCTGTTCATAAAATAAATTTTTGGTATCAAAAGCTGGATTAATGCAGTTTATTGTTCGATGTGTTTTAATCATTTAAGAACAACTAAAGAAATTTAAAATCAATACAATCTTCGGTTTATTGAGTACAATATTTTAAGTGTTCAGACACAACAATATACGCAGTTCAGCTGCTTATTCAATATTCATTTGGCGGCTGGTAAACAAAACAGCTGGTTGTTTCAACAAAATTGTTTTTATTTTGTTTTGTTTTTGGTTTGTCGTTGTTGACTTTTAATAAAACAATAGAGCAGTTATTTAAGTATTTTTAAAATATTTATTCTCATAGGATGATAATCTCATAATTAAAAATAGTGTTGAAAAGCGAGAACGCTTACTCAATATCTCTTATATGTCTGAATGTAATATATACAAGAACATGAAAAATTGAGATTTTATTTCAAATAAAAAAATTAAAAAAGCACTCGATCCACCATAGAAAATTCAAATAAAATGTTCATAAATTTGTCTGATTTTGTCATAAAGTATTTCATATTTCTCTAGGAAAAGAAGAGAAATTTAGTCGTATATTTTTTAGTAACTGCTGCCATACGCATATACCAGTCTCGTCTAATACGGTGTTCAGATATGCACCTTTATTGCGTAAATCGCAATAAAACAACAACAAAACAAAATAAAAACAATGTTATTGAAACAACTAGCTGTTTTGTTTACCAGCTGTCAAATTAATATTGAATAAGCAGCTGAACTGCGTATATTGTTATGTCTGAACACTTTAAATATTGTACTCAATAAACCGAATATTGACTCAATAAAAGTGCATGTGTGAACATAGTATAACCTAACCTTGTATTCTTCGTAGGTACTTGGATAACATAAATTAAAGCAAAATTTTATTAAAAATTAATACGTAATTCCTAATAGTGTTTAAAATTTATTCAAATAACGTAACATAAATTAATTTACTTTTATATATGAAAATTGGATTAGATATGTTCAAACTCAATATTGCTAAAAAAAAATTTAAGATTTATAAGTTTCAAATGTCTGTTCATAACTCGTGTAATTCTGTGAAAAATAATAAGAGATAAAAAACAGCATAAGCTAATTCGTTATCAATAAAGTAATTAAAATTAATTAAATTCTATTGACTTCTTTTTTTTTTACTAATTTCATATAAAATACACATTTCGTATTCATGTGTATTAAACGAAAATTACAATTTCTTTCATAAATAATGGAAACAGTGTATTATATTGCATACCACTCAATTGAGATAAGCACTCAACAATAAATGGCATCCATTATGAACTCAACATCTCGGGTGTGTGCCGTTGGTATTCAACAATCGAAGAGAAAAGATTTTCAAAAACAGAATCCTGAATAATAAGGGTGTTTTTCTCCCTTTTTTCCATCTAAGCGTGTGTGAAAACAAAATGGTGGCCTATAAGTGTGTGAATTTTAGTAACGGTTTAATTTGTTAGAAATTAATTAAAGTAAATCCATGCTAGTGAAGACTTTTCCCATTATAGAGATTTGTTTTCTTATTATTCCTCTTGGATTTACTTCCTTAATCCCTTAAGTGCTGGTAAATTGAAAACATTTTCATCTATCTGTAGATTTCGTATTTCTTTTATCCTTTCCTAAGCTTTTATTTTCATCGTTAAAGAAAGAAGGAAAGACATCGAATTAAAATTAAAATGTCAACATTACAAATTTAAAGCGTTTAGTGGTGCGGTAGAAAAAAAGAATCAGCCACTTTGTGTCTTATCAAATAACTTGTTTTCTTATTTCTCTCTCTCTCTCACTCACGTTCTTTCTCTCTCTTTCTTTAGAATCTTTGGTTTATTAAATTTTTTCGTATTTTATTTTCATTCCTGTTGTTAGTCTTTTTGTTGTACGTATTGTTAATTTATATTATGTATGTATGTGTGTACGGTTGTTTCTGTGTTTAAATTTATAATAAATTTTTTGACAATGATGCTAATGTCATCATCAATCTTAAGCCGAAAAAGGCAGCAATAGCATAAAATAAAAAATATAATCGAAAAAATTTTATAAACATTTATACGCTCCCATACATACATACATACTTACGTATACGCTGTGAAAGCAATCTAATATCAGACAAATTTTACAGAATAGACAGTCAATTAGAAGAATTTTGTACCAGAAACGCTTTATTCGTATACATACATATGTATGTATTTATTGCCAAAATGAAAGAAAATGTCTCCCACTTTCTTTTTCTTTATTTTTTTTTTAATTTGACGCAACAATTTTCAATTTTCAAATTAGACAAATTTACGAGTTACAAATACATATTTTTGTGTGCATGTTTGTGTGTGTTTCTTTTTTTTTTTTGTCAGTTTGAGTGCGTGTGTATATTCTTAATTTCGCTTTGTGCTGGACTTAAAAATCAGTGGCATTAACTTGTACTTTAAAGAGATTGTCTTCTCTATGTACTTGAGATAATACTTTTCTAATAAATAATTCTATACGTAAGAAAGTAAAGAAGTAAAACATCTCCTTCTTTCAATAACTTAAGCTCTTACTATATTTTTGTATTTGCAAAATGTTTTTGGAAAATTATGAATAACTTTCGTTCAGAGATCAGCAATGAGTATTCAAAAAGATGAGTACTTATATTATACTTATTTTAATATCATAGTCATACTACTCATATTCAAAGTTTGAAGTATTCATCGTACTCATACTTAACCATACGCATGATATTGTTGATTTCGACTCTCGTTTACTCAACATTTACAAGAATCACAAAATAAGTATGATTAGCTTACGAAAACACTACAATACTCACTAGAATGTTGTGTGTGTGCAACAACAACTAAGAAT
Source organism: Sarcophaga rosellei (assembly GCA_930367235.1). Taxonomy (NCBI): domain Eukaryota; kingdom Metazoa; phylum Arthropoda; class Insecta; order Diptera; family Sarcophagidae; genus Sarcophaga; species Sarcophaga rosellei. The sequence goes on along the minus strand of OV884017.1, from coordinate 64,178,358 downwards.
GTAAATTTTGAAGAATGATTCGAATCATTTATGAGTATTTATAAGCATTTTTCTAAATTTATGAATCTAAATGAGTAGGCGTATGAATCAAACATATTTCGAATGTTGTGAGTTCGATGTCTTACTCATTGCAACTCGTACTTATAAATCAATGTTGTAGTGAGTACTAATGAATCCGAAAAGTTGAATTTCAATACTATTGACTCACTCATACACAAAATTTCATTATCAGTAGCGAAAAAACGATTCATTGCTGATCTCTGGTATGAACTATGGTCTCATGTCTAATAAGCCAACACCTTCACTATTAATACTATGTTGCCTTAAAGTCTTAATACCAGTAGAAATTTTTCTGTATAAAACGTTTTGTTTTTAATTTTATAACGTCTTCTTCTTGCCTCATCGTCAAATATAATTTTTGACATTTACTTTATATGCCAGTTAGTGCAAGGACATAGTTAGGAGTGTTGTGTTAAAGCTTTAAGATCCGCTTCGAAAACAGCTTTTGGAATTTTGTCAAAGTTAGAGTTTTCCAATACAGGAGCTCCACAGGATTGTTTGTCTCTATTAACTGAATTAATCCTATAATCAATGAAATTTTTATTATCGCCAATAGGAACGGCAAAGGTTATGCACGTAGTATTATTTTTAAATTTCTAATCTGCGGAAGATGTAACATTTATTGCAGAACTAGCTGTACCCTGCGCGCTTTGCTGCACTACAAACTAAAATAAATTTGAAGGAAAGACATTACACAAATATCCAAATAATTTTGAATCATTTTATTGATTTTGTTTCCCGTTGTCCAGATGATTCAGACGAACGCGCCTGAGTAGTACGCATTCGATCAAGTGATTCATTGTTCAAGTGATTCATGCGAACGGATCTGTGCGGCATGTACTCGAAGATTTTTCAGTCTCAATGCTGATTCTGAGGCTAGTAATGCTCTTTTCTTTTCAACACAGGATCAAATGCACAGTTTACGATTTAATTAATTTCGAAGAATTTTCAGTGGCGCCACCTGTCGGAAATTGGTTATACCAACTTAGAAACTTTCGTCGGCTCATGCGCTACAACTTTGCTAAAGATTAAATGCATAGTCTACGATTCCATTAAGTACATTCATTTTTATATATATAGATAATTTAACCTTGAAAAAAAAAATAAATAAAACAAAAGTCTACGAATTTAATTTTGGTTATATTTTTTCTTATTTGGTGAATTTTTTCACAAATGTTGGTTACAAAATTTTTTTCTTTCCCTTCTATCTTTCCCCCCGCGTCGTTCTTTACACTTTATTTTCTTTGGTTTTATACATCAAGAATCACAGATAGCATACTTGTAGGGGTAACAACTATGCGTATGAGTAATATATTTCAAATGCAATTAAATATTAAGTATGTAGTATGTAGCATACGTGGGCATGGCCCCTCGCTCATTTGGAATATCAACATAAAAAGTAGCCTATAACTCCTTCCAGACATACAGGAAGATACTGTGAAAATTTCAAAAAAATCGGTTCAGCCGTTTAATCGTCTATAAACTTCAAACATACAAACATACAATCAAACACACATTCATTTTTATATATAAGATGCAGGCCAATTCAATTTTGTTTGTTTGCGAACGCTCAATACTATGCTGTATTGTGTATTTCCTATTCCAAACGGCAAAAAGCGATAAGAAGAAGAAGACTGGTATTTATAATCTGATTTTCAAGACACAAAATGAAAAATATTACGGAAGAAAGTAAATTAATTAATCATCTGTTCGAACAATTATAATTTTGAAATGTTAATTGTTAACTCAAGTTATATAGAAAATATTTTATATTTTTATTATTCTTCTTGATTACTGGCATTTACATAAATTGATGGCACGAAAGCAATACAACTTCCAAAAACATAATAATAAAAATGTGTATAAGTATTTCCGATTTTTATATGAAAATTATCAACAACAAGCATATACTGTTGTATTTTCGTCCAACAATACACTCAATACAACGATACATCGGCTTGTGTGAATTGCCTACATTTTTATTGCCTGTGTTCTATGTTTGTAGCTGATGATTTAGTTATTGGCTTCATTTCCTTTTTGGCATAGTGTTCTTTTAAAATTGCGGTCATTTTCTGTTTCATTACTGACTGATAAGTATTAGGTGTTAGCTTTAGCTTGGTGTTTATTAGCATTATTTAACAATTTTTTATTCCATATAAGTAACTATTATAATTTTAATAATTAAATTCAAAAGAGGAATTCCTTCATTGGAATATGGCGGTATTTGCAAATATTAACCGTCGGCCTATATCAGTTCTAGTATTAACTCAGAGAAATAATAAGAAATTTACAACAAAAAATAAAAATGTTAAATTAACTGTAATTGTAATTGCAAATATTGATGATACTTTTATAGAGTAACTGTAAATTCAATCAATTGACAGTTAAAAAGAAAAAATAGTGAAATGCAGTGAAAATAAGAAAATTAAAGTAAAGAAAATGGCAAATCCAATATTACACAATAAATATTTGTGATTGCCGTAATCATATTCCAACCGTCTCCCAGATACATACATGTCCGTCCTTCTGTCTGCATTTTTTCTGTGTTTGTTTACAAAACTGTCATTCTGTGTTTCTTATGAAGCTTTGGTGCCAGCGGCGCTTAACTATATTCTCCTAGTACTACCGTTACCACCACCCTCACTTATAGTCGATTGGGGGGGGAAAATGGAAAAAACGATATTCAAACAAAATAAAATTCTATTGATAATCGCGGAAAAGTTAAAATAGAATAGAATAAAACAAATTAATATCTACTCTATTTCTTAACAAACACACACACATACGCAAATGTGTGTATGTATGGTATAGACAATCATAAGAGAATTACTTGTAACACAAGAATTTATGTTGGGGTTGGCTGGTAGGCTTGAATGAGTGGCTGCTACAACCGTAATGACGATCACCGATAACGAGCTGCTAAAACTAATATTACAGTGAGTAGATACCGTATGGCGCCGTGGGCCAACCATTAGCGCCGCCATCTGGCCGCGTCGATTTTGACATGAAGCGATTGCTCGCTCGCATAAAAGTCAACATAAAAGACCCATAAAAACACACGCAATTACCTGTGTTTCACGCTGCATGTGTTTGTTTGTGTAAGGAAAACAAGTGAGTGACATTCTGTTGCCGCCAAGTAGCAGCTACAATTACTGTATTATTGCAGTTGCAGCAGTTAATGTTGATAAGAAAGACCGTTTTTTGTGCTTAGCATTCAATTGATTATTTTGAGTTATTTTCTATAAGAAAATCTTAATGTTTTAAGATGATTTTATTTTGTAAATTTCTTTAAGACTTTCCTTAATAAGCACATAAATTGTGATTTTCTGAATAAGTTTAATATGTATTACACTGTAGTAGCAAGAAAATTTATTATATTTATTTTAAAAAAGTTTTTAAATAAACCAAAAACAAATATTTTTGCATATGCAAGCGTCTTGAGTGCACAACAGTGAAAGTAGTTCAGTTTATATGAATATCCAATTCAAAGTAGTATAGTAAGGAAAACTGCTTGTATAGCCAATTCCGTCTATAAAAGTTATCACATTACTTAGTTTATTGTAATTTTATATATAGAATTTTATTTACAGTTACAAATAGTTTTCTCTCCCAGAAAGTCAGAATCCAAGTACATCTCATTCTCTATTTACGCTCTTAGAAAACTTATCAGAAAATTTATGTGAATTTTTTTACTTTATACACAAACAAACATACTCATTCCAACTCTTCAAGTCAGGATTACGACATATGTAGCTTCTCACACCACTCATGTTGTGTGCGTTAATTTTATCCATAAGTGGTGTGACACACAGTTTAAAGTGGACAAATTTTTGGAAAAACTTTTCATTGCAATTTTATTTATTCTTAGAGTTTTTGCCAGAAATCTGTTGAGAGGAAGTCGTCGAAGAAATATTTTTCATATTTCGCTTTGTTCGAGATGTCTGATCTGGAGTTTAAACCGTGCCCTCACCTCTAATAAGCCAACACTACACTTAATAGATAGGAAGTCGCCGTAGTCTAGTACGTAGTGTGTTGACTTATTAGGCGTAAAGCCCGGGTTCGGATTCTAGGTCAGACATCACGAAATATGAAAAAAAAATTTTCTTCGGCGACTTCCTCTCAGCAGATTTCTGGCAAAAACTCTGAGAGTAAATAAACCTGCCATGAAAAAGTTTCTCAAAAAAATCTGTCGTTCGGAGTCTACGTTAAATTGTATGTCCCGCTACTCACGTATAAAATTAACGCACACAACATGAGTGGCGTGAGAAGCTAGGCCGTAATCCTGACTAAAGGGTTGTAATGGCCAATTATGTAGGGAATGTATGTATGTTTGTATGTCTGTATGTATTCCTTATAGACTACGGCGGCTACCTGATTACGACGATTACTTTATATTTTGATAAGAAGTTGATTTAGAGTTGCTTTTAAAATGGGAGGAACTTTTTCGTCATTATCGTCATATTCTCCGTGACGATGAGACTCAATGGAGGGGTCTAAAATTAATTTTTCGCTCAAGCTTGTACCAATAAATAATGCTGCTATAGCGGCGGACTGTATATCATCAAATACATCTATTTAAAGTCGTGATGTTACTTCTGGAATGAACGATTTCAATTCTCTATCTATTAGTGAATTATGAATTTATCGCAATCTACTACACCTTTTAACGAGGTGGTCTTACAGCACGATATACAATTCCTGAAGAATTAAAACAAAACAAAACAACAATATCACAGGGCTCTTTGCCACAATTAAAACTAACGATAGTTTAGCTTCTAAAAGTCCATTTCATTGGCGAACAATTTTGTTCTGAGATGTTGAAATTCTTTGGCGGCCGAATCATCTACAGATGTAGTTTCTTCCATAATTTTTTTTTCAATTAAGAAAACTTGTCATCCAACCTGTCCTTGCGCTAATTTCGGGTTGTTTTGACTGAAATGAAGTGCTGGATCTATTTCCTTTTGTTTTCTTCTTTCTGGATTGTATAATCACTACCTGGAAGAATATCTAGTTTGGGACACCATTTTTCCTAACGATGCTGATATTATGAACGGCACTGTGCAAGTATGTTTACTTTAGATTAGTTTATTTGTTCTTCTTGTTTGCGAGTTTTCTTGTCACCTTGCTACCGTTTGAAAATTTCTTTTAGGATTTCCAACAATCTATCAATAACAGTAGCAATTCGCTATCACTTAATTTCTTTCTACTTCCCCTGACGTACTCATACCGTTTATCTTACGTGTTTGTTTGTAAATAAATAAACTATAAATTAACTACAAATTGAGCGACGTTTATATGAAATTGTTTGATTAACTGATGGGCAATAGTGTTGAAAAGGTGTTATAAAAAATTATTCCGATTCGTATTTTCCTACCATTGTATCCCTTAGATTTCCTAGATTTATTTTAACCATTTATGCATATAATTTTAATTGTATAAAATTAAAAGAGCCTGAGTTGTAATGCTGTTAACATATTCTATTAACGTGTTAACATTATTTCATCTTTCGTACGTTATTCCAGAAAATCACACAAACATTTATTTTTATTGCAAGATCGTAACGATAACAATTCTAAACAAAGAATATCAACCACAAAGTAAATATTTGTTTGAAGGTGTCTTTTAAAATAAAAAAAAATCGTATGTTTTCTCAAAAGCAAATATTGTCACTAAGCGAAGAAAAAAAAAACTTAACAATTTTATTTGAAACATGACATCAAGGGGTTAAGGTATGGTAGATACGAATAGATACTCGTGGCACAATAATCGTTACATTTTGAAAATTTGTGTATGACATGATTGACATCAATTGACGGGACAGACTTCCTGTTTAAATGCAAAATTCAAACATGAGAACAAGAACATAAATCTGAGAGAAAGAGAAAAATGGAAATGTAATGTATCGATAAACCCTATTGGCGCCACTTTACCATAAGTCCCTCAAATGAAAGGATTAGTTAAACTGATACAATTTGTTTTTGTTTTTTTTTCTTGTTTTTCTTTTTTTTCAATTTCATTTAACTTGATTCGTTTATTTTTACGTTTTCGTCTTTCTTCATTTGTACTGTGATATAAATGCTTATAATGAGATTAATTTCGAATTTGTATGAAAATCCCTCAGGATCAATTGATTCTTCCACAGCAGCATCAACAGCAACGAAAAACATGTTCAACACAGGCATTGCTAACAATGATTTCGAATTGAATGATTTGAATGCGGACTCATAAGAGATCTTTGAAATACATTGTACATACATAAACATCATAAACAAATCACAAATAATATGACCGCGGGGAGCCATCCAAATCAATGCATTTTCAAATGGATACAATGAGATCAGTTTGGTCTTTTTTTTTTTGTTGTTGTTCATTAAATTCAATGTTGTTGGAACAAAACTTTTAACCAGTCATGGCCCAATATTGCATTCAAATTTACTAAAACGGCTGTAACGAATACACTCACAAAAATGTTGTCAGTTCTAAAAGAATAAAAATTTATTTGATGTTCTGAAGAGTGAGCTTAATTGAAATTTGCTGTCAGCTTTAATGATGTAAATCGATAATTTGATTAAAATCTTTGTCTGTTTTTTTATGATAATAATATTATCTATCTATCTGTGTTTTGTTTTTATTGAGTCAATATTCGGTTTATTGAGTATAATATTTTAAGTGTTCAGACATAAAAATATACGCAGTTCAGCTGCTTATTCAATATTCATTTGACGGCTGGTACACAGAATAGCCGGTTGTTCAACAACATTGTTTTTATTTCGTTTTTTTTTTTTTGTTGATATTTGAGTTGTCAAATATTATAACAATGTCGAAGATTATAAATGCTCAATATTATAACCATTTGCGTATTTATTGGTCAACAATTAACTGAAACTTTATATGAAATATTGAGCTCAATAGTGACGTTTATTGCGATTTACGCAATAAAGAGACATGTCTGAACATAATTAATTCTGTTTGATAAAATCACTATTATTTAACACGTATCCTTTAAAACGTGTAGCCAATTTTGAAATTCGGTTTACCAAATTGTAATTAACGCTAATATACATAATAGATGTAATAATACTGATATTAAATTGATATAGAGTTTCTACACACACATGTATCCTTTTCAATTTATTTATGAATTTTACAGGCGTTTATTAATAATAAGTATGTATGTATATCATATGTAGTCAAAACTGGATAAATAATTGGTGGCTGGCAATAAGTCCGCTTTTGCTAAATTGACAGTAATGTTAGGTTCCTTTCAAAGGTCATGTTGTAATACCAAGATTTTGATATGCGTTTAATTCTAATCACCTCTAGCTAGACAAGATTTGTCGATAAATGTGGGTAGGCAATAGGCTTTCGTCTTAGATTCCCTTACCCGCTTCTTTCGGCAACATATCTGGTGTTTGTCAGTTGAAGAATATGAACAATGCTTTAGACGGCGTTGTACTATATGTAGCTGTTGCCATTAACGCCAACATTATTCCAACAATGTACTCGAACCAATTTTAGCAATTCTTCCTCTGCAAACTTAACAGACAAGCGGACAATAAAATTGGTTAAAATACAAAATTGTTAGTACCTTGACCAAATTAGGGTTAATGACCCAATTAGAATTATTGCTTTAGTCAGATTGTGTGAATGCTATAACGTTGATACCAGAAAATTCCTTAATTTTTACCTCTTTTAGTTGGATTAACCGATATTAACTATGGAATTATAATTTTAGATAATATCTTAGCCAGCGTATTACAAACTTGATTCGAGATGCTTTCGGGAAAATACAGTATTGTAGCGCGCTCTTCACAGACGTCTCCCAAGCATTTGAAAAGGTCTGGCACAATGTTTTGATATACAATATCTTAAATCTATTACACGCTAATGTACATAAGCTCTTGAGAAGTTACCTAGAAAACAGATATTTTCACACAAAATCAAATTCTAATTTATCTTCCCGGAAAAGGACCTCTGATGGCGTTCCTCTGGGAAGCAATCTAGGGCCATTTTTGTATTTGTTTTTCACTGCAGATATGCCAACGAGCTCATTGATTCACTCTTCAACCTTCGCGGATTTCACTGCATTCACAAGCACCCATGAAAAGCCTTTACTTGCTTCCGCACTACTCCAATCCTATGTTAATAAATTAAAGAAATGGTTAGATAGATAGAAAATTAAAGTCAATGCTAGCAAATGCGTCCACATAACTTTCGCGCTTAAAAGGAAAAATTGTCCTCCATTGAGCATTAACGGTTTAAGAATACCGGAGCAAAACCACAGCAACTGCCGCGGTATGCACCTCGATCGTCGCCTTTATTGGACTTACCACATTGCGGCAAAAAAAACTTAGATAAAACGAAAATCTGTCTAACTACACTGGCTTGTTGGGGCACAGTCAACTCTGGATTTTAATCTTAAAGTGCTCTTGTACTAAGTAGTTATAAGGCCAATATGGGCATATGGCATCCAGTTATGGGGAACAGCCTCATCATTCAATCTAGAAAAATTCCAGAGCAGACAATCTAAACTTTTAAGAATAATTACGTATGATCCATGGTACGTCGGAAATAACAACACCCATAGGGATCTGAACATTTCCACTATTAGGGAAGAAATCAAAAAAGCAACCACATCTTCATCAAGCCATCTTGCCAGAAATCTGCTGCTTTTTGAGGGTCACAGTCGTCTTAAAAGGCTGCAAATTATGGATTTACCGTAATATTTTTCCCTAATATTCGTGAACAAGAAACATTGGTTATTGCAGTGGCAATACCAATTATATTTATTTTAGTTTTAAAATTTTAATACATACTGTTAAATTCTTCGGAAATATTCAATATAATAAAATTAATTAAAAAAAAGGCTGAATAATTTTTGGATTTTTTGGCGGATGAGCTCCCTTTATACTATGTTCAGACATGCACTTTTATTGAGTCAATATTCGGTTATTTGAGTACAATATTTTAAGTGTTCAGATATAATATAAGCAATATTCATTTGACAGCTGGTAAACAAAACAGTTGGTCGTTTCAACAATATTCTTTGTGTTTTTTTTGTCGACATCTGAAATATGAACAGAAAGTGTTCGGAAAATTGTAATATGCTCACTGAACGTACGTATGACAGTGCTGTATTTTATTGCGTATTTATTGAGCAATAATTAATTGAACCTTTATATGATATATTGAGCTCAATAATGGCGTTTATTGCGATTTAAATAATAATAATAAAAGTGCATGTATGAACATAGTATTAGAAAAACTTGACCAATTAAATTTGAATTCGTAGTTGTAGATGATCATGTTCAAAATGTTTTTATTTATATGCAATATCATATTAACGCTGTATTTTTCATCAAACATTTACCTTTGAGTGTACATTTGGATAATTTTCAATTTTCTAAACCCCATTCCGAAATAAAATGACAGCGTAGAAAGTTTCTAAATGACAGCTAACAAAAGTAAGAAGAAAAAAATTGTAATAAAAATGACAGTATGGCAATGGATTAGTGTATGTTTTCGTCAAGTCATTATATTGGAATCTTTCGAAAAGCAAAAGGAAACTTATTAACTGGAATTTTTATACCAAAAACAACAACTCAATAAGAGAATTTGATAGAAAACAAAAACCCAGAGAAAATTAATAATCATGTTGGAATGTCAAATAATTCAAATTTGAATCTTAATAAAACACTGGCTCACATACATACATGCACACACATACTCAACAATCAATATAAATACATATATATACAAACATTTTAATACTTTGATGAAGAAAATGTGTTGACTTTTGCTAATGAGTTAAGAAGATGAGGCTAATTTTTTCATTTCAAGCTTATTCTATCCGTCAGTTGGTTTTTCTGATGTACATATTTGTATGATGCCTCTTTTATGTCAGTCATTCACCCTCGATTTGAAATGTCTTATTGTTGTTGCTGTTTTTGTTATTGTTTATATATACATATTTCGAAATGATTAAATTAGAAGGGTTATACTCTTTGGCGTTGACAGCATCATTTAAGGTTTTCAATTTCATAAACACTAACAATGTCTTCGTTAAGATTATAGAAGCAACATACATACTGGCAGTGTGTGTCTGTAAATCGATTTCATCAATTTACAAAATCTCTAATTGTATATGTTTTGAAATTAAATTACGTTCCTAAGCAAATGATTTTATTTAATCAATGTCCAGTTCAATATTGACCATCTGTGGGTTGTGCAAATATTATTAAATACTATCGTAATATTGCAAAATGCAATCAGCGGGAGCCAATCTGTTTTATAAATCTAGAAAAGAATATAAAATTAATGTTGAAATTCTTCTTGACTTAACTGAGTGAAATAGAAATAAACAAACAAATTAAATAAAGTGGAATTTAAAGAGTTCACTACAATAATTTTCTCAGAAATAAAACAATAATCTTATTTTTAGGAACCAACCAAAGAAAATCTAAAATCTTTTACTAAGCGTTTCCTATATACTACAGTGGACAGCAAACGTTTAGATACCCGAATATATTTTAAAAATTGCTTGCATTTTTAACAATAATATGTAAAAATAACACTGTGCAACAGTCAAAATATACCCAGCTATTGACATAGTGTAAGTTGTGAGTTTTGTTGAGTAGAACTCAAAAATATATTTTTATATATTTCTCTCTGCAAACTTGTTTTATTTGACAAAAACGGTATTTTTGATCTTTTCAAACATATTGAATACCCAAATATTTTTTAACCTACTTTCAGAATTCAATGTTTTTGAAAAGGGAACAATGGAGCCTTTAAAATGGTATACACAAACATATGGTATAAACAAAATTTAATTAAAAAATAAAAAATTAGTGAGAGAGAAGAGAGTGATGAAAGTGCATTATCTTGATTAAGATCAAATCGAACAAAAGTTACCGTAGTTATATAAATAGTATAAATTAAATTTTTTATAATATGTCATCTTATCAAATGAATTTTCAGTTCAAAAATTTTCAAAAGTTTTGATGGATCTTGATTTTTGGTGGCAAAATGTATCAATTTCGCGTTTGCACGACCACCAGAAGTCGGCTAATATTTCTGTTTTTTGCAAATATTATTATTTCGTTTTGCGCAAACATTGTCCAACTTCTGGTGGTCGCTCAAACGTGAAATTGAGACATTTTGCTATAAAAAATCAAGATCCATCAAAAATTTTCAGAAGTTAATTTGAAAAAATTTATATAAGAAAAATATAGCTCGACTGTTAGACTCTTTAAATAATAACTTCGGCAATTTTTGTCCGATTTGATGAAACGAAGTATCGCATTTTCCCAAGATAATACACTTTAAGAAGTTCTCACTTATTTCATATTTTTAATTAAAATTTGCTACTATGAACGGACAAACTTGAAAATTATGAAAAAAATTAGCATTTGTCAAGTTTACCTCATCAAACCCCATAGCATATTAAGTCAAATAATATATATGTATGTACATAAGTGTATATCGTTTTAAAGGCCCAACCGTCTCCTTTCTAATAAGGTTCTAATAAATTTTAGACATCGGTTCAGAAATGTTTGTGTAATCAATAAATTTGTGCGTAAAGTCCAAAAAAACAGTTTTTGTCAAATAAAACAAGTTTGGAGGGTTCAAGAAATATAAAAAAAAATATTTTTGAGTTCTACTCAATAAAACTCACAACTTACACTATGTCATTAGCTGGTTGTATTTAATTTTTTTTTATATTGTCGCATAGTGTAGTTGATGCTGTTTATATGTATTTATTTTATTAATTTATTTCTGTTTTATTATAAAAGAAAAAATTTAATGTTTTTCTGAAAACAATAGAAAAATAAGGAACGTTTCTGAAGACTACTTATTTTTGCCCTGCAGAGTAAATTTATTAAGTCAAAGGTACAAATATATTAAAACGTCATCTCTTATATTTAGTTGGGTATTCCTTATGGTCAAGTACTTCATTTAACACATTTGGAATTAAATGTGCCAGTTTTGTTTAACGTTTTCTGTTGATATTTGGCGTAATGCACTCATGAGCAAGTTTTTCAGTTGCCTTTTAATTTGACGGAAGACGAAGTAATTTGACAGATGCAGCCTGAACAAGGTGGTCATTATCAACTGTTGGAAAACCCCACAGTATATATTAATAAGCCTATTTGGTTAATTTTAATATAAAAATATAAATAAAAGAAATATAAAATATATTCAAGGTGTAATGAAATTCTAGAGTTTTGTAATCAAAGTTTGGAAATCAAAAGCTTCAAACTTATGATAGGGATTTAGAACTGTATTCATTAATTATAACATCCTCTTCGTTAAAATTTCTTTAAAGTCTGTATTCTACTTACGTCGCCGTGGTCTAGTAGGTAGTATGTTGGCTTATTAGACGAAAGGCCCGGGTTCGAATCCCAGGTCAGACATCAAAATGAAATATGAAAAAAATATTTCTTCGGCGACTTCCTCTCAGCAGATTTCTGACAAAAACTCTGAGAGTAAAAAATTGCCATGAAAAAGCCTCTCAAAAAAATCTGTCGTTCGGAGTCGACTTTAAACTGTACGTCCCGTCACTCATGTATAAAATTAACGCACACAACATGAGTGGTGTTGAGAAGCTAGGCCGTAATCCTGACTGAAGGGTTGTAATGGCCAATTATGTATGTATGCATGTATTCTATTACATATAATTTATGAATTATCTACAATTAAGAATTTGCAATTGCTTAGCCTTTTAAGTTTAAACTTTTTCTGGTTCATTCGAATAAATTCTATTTTTTAATAGAAATGAAATACTATTGCAAAAGGAATTCGATTTCGAAAGACTTTATGTTTTACTACGAAAAGTTACATAATGGTTATCTTACTATAAAAGCCAGCGTTCGAAAGCTTACACAATAAATTTACATCTTATTGTTGAAATTTATAATTCTTGAAACAAAAAAATTACAAAAAATGAAAGCCTTCAAAAAATAGCATTATTTCTTCGGTATGAATTTGTTAAATACAGGCCCTCGTAAAAGTTGCATTTGAAAATTTTAATTTATGAATAAAAAGTTTTTCCTTGCCTTCTAAATTTTTTCTCATATCTTGTATATGTTGCTTAAAAATTGTACTCATAGTGTGACTTCCTCATAATTTAATGTTTGTTTGTTGTTTATAGAACTATTTCTGCTCTTCAATTGTAATTAAAGTTGTTGACAACTTAATTAAGTCCAATTCCTGTTGACACTCACTCATTTCATCAAAAGTACTGTGTACGTAATACAAACTGACTTCTTCACATTATCATTCCCATACTTGCAGAATATCTCTCTGGAGAGTGAAAAAAAAAAAAATAAAACTGTTTGTGATCTATTCATGCATAAGTGTGACTTCAACTTCAATTAAATAAAAAGAAAGAAGTTTGCTTTTCTTATCATTGTGGAAATAGAAGTTGTTCTTCCTTTCCTTTCCGTTCCATACCATTCGGCCACAGTTATGCAGGCGCCAGTACTTGAAATTATTTGTTTACAATCACTTCACAGACACCATGTGTGACCATTGAAATGTATGTATATGGTATGTATATTAATGAATATAACTGCGATTGGAGTTAATACCGTGAATTTCTATTAAAAGTTGCAGCAATTTCTCCAAAGTCAGAAATCGTGAAGTACGCCTGTGGTTAAAATAACTCAACTATTATTGTAAGCAATTGAAAATTTCTGTTGGCATATCAGTGTTGTAAAACTGAAATTTTGAAATGGTACTAAACTATAATAGAAAGAGTACTTTTTTGCTTTAAATGGTACTTTTGTAAAAAAATATTTATTTATAGAGACACTAACGACTTATATAGGGTGTTTTTTATAGAGGTATAGAACTTTAAGTTGCAACAAAACAACGATGGATTATTCGATTGACATGAATTTTATTTATCGGAAAGATAATCTTGTGGCATTACATTTTAAATATGATTTCTGGTATATGCTCTCCACGGTTGGCGCGGATCTAGTCCAATCTGGACGTCCAATTTTCGATGACTTTTTCCAAAATTTGTGGTCATATATCGGCAATAACACGGCGAATGTTGTCTTCCAAATGGTCAAGCGTTTGTGGCTTTACCGCATAGACCAATGACTTTGCATAGCCCCACAGAAAGTAGTCTAGCGGTGTTAAATCACAAGATCTTGGATCTTGTCCTGTGAATTGGACAGGTCCAAAACGTGAAATTTGGCGGTCACCAAACGTGTCTATCAATAAATGTGTTGTGGCACGAAGCTGTGTGACATGTTGCGCCGTCTTGTTGAAACCACATCTCCTGGACATCATGGTTATTCAATTCAGGAATGAAAAAGTTAGTAATCATGGCTCTATACCGATCACCATTGACTGTAACGTTCTTCCTCAATGCTACGCACTACAGCAGCAATAGCTTCTTCTGTACGCACCGTACAGCGTCTCTGGGGATGCGAGTCATCAATAAGAGTAAACGTGGTGCGAAAACGTTCCTTGGTTAATCGAATTAACTGCTCTAATGGATGATTTTGTCGACGATAAAATGGACGTAGTGCGCGATACGTTTTCCGCACAGAACCATTATTTTAGAAATAAAATTGCACTATTTGCAAGCGTTGTTCAGGCGTGAGTCTATTCCAAAGTATAACAAGTAGTGCAACCTTTGACAGTTGAAAAACGTTCATAACATATAAACGCAGGACGGCTTAGAGGGAGAAAAAAAATCTTACAATGTATTGCAAAGCAAATGTGTTAGAAGCAACAGATATACAGAGTGAAAACTGGCGGATAAAGCAGAAAAATTAAATGTAAACAAACATTTATTTTGTGTTAAAAAAGGGAAAATTTGGAATATTTTTTAATTTCTTCAATGAAAATTTTAAAGATTCTTAAATATTTAAATATTAATCGAAATGTGGTTGATTTTCGGTCACAATGAATATAGTTTCTTCTGCAAAAGGTTATTAACAAGCTAAATATTGCAAGATCAAAATAAGACGTACTGCTCATAAAAAAGTTTTCTTGTTGAAAGTTGCCAATATTTTTTAATTTCTTGAGAGAAAAAGTTAAAAATTATTAATGTTACTAGTTGTTTTTATTATTTATTAATAGTTTTAGACAAAAATTAAATTTTTTATTAACTCTCGCCAATAATAAAAATCCACCCCGAAAATAAAACATAAACAAAACAAAGTTGCAATCAGAGAGAGACAGAAATACTTTTTGGTAATATTTGCTGTCTCTTTCACGACTGGTCTATGAACTGTCAAACCGATGCGTTACTGGTTAGCTGTGGTCTATTCATGATGAATTGTCAAACCAAACTGAGAATAAATCACTTGACAGCTGTTAAATCGGTCGCCATCTTGAAAAGTAATGCCAACTTAAAGTTCTATACCTCTATAAAAACACCCTTTACATGTTTCTCATAAACAAAAAAATATCCGATTCGGAGCATAATATGTAGAACGTAAAAGCCCAGTTTAGTCAAATGTCGACGGAACATAACGGAATGCATGTTCGTTTTTAGCATATGAAGAACAATGTAAATTCTTACGAAAAATTACATTACGGTTCGGCAAGTGTTCTCATTGCTTTTTCGTATTATAAAAACGAACGTCCGTTTAAGGCACGTTTGGCTAACCGGATCTACTTTAACATTACGTTGAACATGTTGCTAACGCATTAGTAGTAGAAAAGCTCAAACCATAAAATATTAATAATAAAAAAGTACTGAAAGTGTAAAGGGGGTACTGTAGTATTTTTGAAATAAAAAAGTACTGAATTTTTTAACTCTGTGGTATAGTAAATTGCGCGCCAAAGATAAAAACAAATGATATAAACCTGATGTCAAATCTCGACTATAAGGGGGATCAATGAGAACCCCACACACCACCGAGACAATATTGATATGTGCACCTTGGCCTTTGTTTTTGACAGAAATGGCAGCTTCTGGGCGATTCCTTTCTTTAGCCCAATCCACTCTTCATCCGCTATTCTTAATTAGCAATGATTCCTTCAAACATTACCAATTTTCATTACAAGCCAGATAGAAAGAAATTCATTCCAAACATCAAACTGATTACGTTTCTTCAAGAACAATCTGATTTATTCAATTTAACTGCTTTCACTTCTGTTTGCTTTTTTTTTTTTTTTGTTTAAAAACAAATTTAAGTTTTTTTTTTTATCGATAATAAATTTAATATATATTTATAGCAGTAGCATTTTTTGATTTCAGTGTCTTGAATTTGATTGATCATTATTCCCAAATGGTTCTTGACTTATTTATGATCGTGCTTGACTTACACACATACTATGGTATACTCATGCCCATAAGTATGTATATATTTTGGTGGGCAGCTTATTCAGTTTTATTGCCCCATTTGATTTCTAATGCTTATAAATTTTACTCTCTTTATTATTGGAAATGCTTGACATTTAATATGGCGTTATATATGATTTTCAAACGTCATAGGCAACAAATTATACATATAAAATAAAATCATAATTTACAACAGTAGCAATTGAAATACGAGCGTTCTATGGATGATTAACGTGTATTATCTCGAAACGCTTAATGGTATATGTGAGACCCAAAATAATGACAAAAAATTCGATTTATTTTATGCAAGAGTGTAGGAAAATCACGTTTTACGATTACAAAATCAAATAAAAACAAATCATTGTGTGTGGCATTACTGGCCTAATTAAAGTTATTGTATCAATAAAAAAAAAGAAAATTTTTTATGTATCTTGAGCTTTAAACTGAAGGCATTAAAAAAAATTTGAAATTTGTAATACCTCTGCAACTTAAACAGCCTATATATGTATGTATGTACCTTGGTCAGCACAGTACGATTTGTTTTTTTGTTGATCTGATTACAAAAACAGAACAAGAACTTTCCCATCGAAGAATTTACATTGGATATGTAAACTATAGGCAATACATTTCACACAGTATTCCCCGAATACAAGCACGTTCAAAAATGCCTGCAGGACAGTACTAAAAGTCGTGGAATTCTTGTAATTGCCGCGACTTATTCAATATGATAGAATTCTATTTGTCTCACTGATAGCAATAGCAATTCGATGAAATGCCGGCTTGTCGGAGAGGACTTTGTACATTTTCTACAGTTCGGTGTGTTGAACAATGCTTTAATTTTCTAAGCCACCATGCCACAACGAAGACATTGCTGAAGGATCTACAGCAGTCTTTATAGACATTGTGTGCAGACCTTGCGCTGACCAACTTCCTCCTTTTCCCTGATTTTGGTGGAAGTTGGTTAGTACAGGGACAGCGTTCACCCGTGGCATCACAACGGGCCGCTATGCGTGCTCAAGTGAGCTTTGTGATATCAGAGCTACCACTCCGACCTAACCTAACCTTATAGACATTGACAAGTTATATTTTAGCATTAATTGGGCACAGATTTAGGTCGTCGACAGAGATCAGCAATTAGAATTCAAAAAGATTTTAGTATCATACTCATACTACTCATATTCAAAATTTGAAGTACTCATACATACATAATTGGCCATTACAACCCTTCAGTCAGGATTACGGCCTCTCTCCCTTATGTTGTGTGCCTTAATTTTTTACGTTTAGTGGCGGCACCTACAGTTAAACGTCGACTCCGAACGACAGATTTTGAGAAATTTTTTCATGGCAGGTTTATTTACTCTCAGAGTTTTTGCCAGAAATCTGCTGAGTGGAAGTCGCCGAAGAAATATTTTCATATTTTCGATTTGATGTCTGACCTGGGATTCGAACTCGGGCTTTTCGTCTAATAAGCGAACACACTACCTACTAGAATACGGGTTGTTGATTTCGACTCTCCTTTACTCCCAAATTAAGTATGATTCGCGAATGAACACTACAATACCCACTAGAAGGTTGTGTCTTTGTATGCTATTTGCTTGCTGTCTTTGTATTTTATTTTCTTCTCGGTTTATAAATGCAACAACAACTAAGACTGTAAATTTTGATGAATGATTCGAATCACTTGAATCATTTGTGAGTATTATAAGTATTTTTCTAAATTTATGAATCTGAATGAGTAGGCGTATGAATCAAATATATTTCGAATGTTATGAGTTTGATGTCAACGTTGTACTCATACTCATTGCAACCTGTACTTATCAATCAATCAATTATGTAATGAGTACGAATGAATCAGAGTATTTGAATTTCAATACTGTTGACTCACCCATACTCGAAATTTCATGAGTACTTATGAGTAGCGAAAAAACGATAAATTGCTGATCTCTGGTCTTCGACTCGCACGAGACCTGCACCAGGTTAGATTAGTAGAAGGAGAGCTTGGTGGATTGTAGTTTTTTTTTTATCAGCAATTAATTATTTGAGATTGCGTTACCTTAGTTGGTTATGTCTTCTGGAATGCACAGCAATACGAAGTTATAAGGAATTGCAAAGCGCTGTCCAATTTTTTTTAATACTTTTTCAATAAATCTTTCAATGGCTCATGAAATCTAGAAACCTTTAATCGCACGAACGAGGGAGACAGTGAGTAGGACCAATTTTGTAAAGGAAGTTGGGACAAAACTGGTGCATAAAAACGAATTTACACTACTCACTTACACTTATAAGCGAGGAATGCTTAAAAGCGAAATGCATTTCTCGAAATAATTGCAATATATTCTGTAGCAAAAATCAAGGATGAATATGTGTTTATATCCAGGGAATACTGTACACATCAGTTGAATCCATTTGTGCTCAACAAAATATTGAATTAAATTTGAAATGTTAAATGAGATATATTGCTCTTGTGTTAATAAAAAAAAATCCGTGACAGATTAGTTCAAATAATTTTCGATTTCCATTGACTTCCATTGGAAATTTATTTTAGTAATTCACTAATAATGTAAACTGAGTGACTAGAAAAAGTAACACAGATATTTTTAAAACTAATATTGATATAAACAGAAATATTTTTAAATTCTTTATAAATTTATTTAAACTGTAAACAGGCACGTTGCATTTCCCTTAGGAAAATCCGTTTACGAAAACGCCCACCAAAATTAGAAAATAATCTTTATTCTCTCAATTTATTTATGTTTTCAAAGGAGATAATTTCAATATTTTCAAACAAACTCTAGTTAATCCTATTAAACAAATCATTTCGATGAAAGTCAATTTATATACCACAAAAGAGTTGGAAACAGTAAGGGAAATATGATTTTCATAATCATTAGAATAAGCCACGGGGCGCATGTCACATTATGTTTAAGGCAAAACTTAAAAAAAGAGAAAAGAAAAACTGAATGTTTTTTTTCCTAAGTCATGCCAAAGGAATTAAAAGAAACCACAAAACTAGGCATTAATGTATGTACCTGCTGTATATAACAAATAAAGGTTCTCTCTTTCATGGGTGATTTTGAATATTCGGCAAAAAAAAATACCAAATCATTCAATAAAACAACCCCGTAGCGTTTAAGGGGGAAGAGAGTACTGAGAGATACACTGGCACACACAGTTTTAAGATTGTGTTGTGTTTTAGTATCAATGCTCAGAGAATATCTCACGCTGATTAACTTTGACAGCGATCATCACTGACAAAACCACTCATAATCTGTACGGCCACAACAATATTTAACAGAAACATAAAAATCAGTCAAAAGATCTTTTTTCTGTTTTGTTTTCAAAACTAACAAACTTGTCTAATTACGGGATTGTATTGTGTCTGATGTTGTCTTGTCTTGTCTTTGCAGCACCAAAACTACCTGCCACTTTGCATGATTTTCATCATATGAATGGACAAGCCACATTGGATGTAATGTGTCGCAATAGTACCACAGCCGGCGGCGTATTGGCGGCCCATCAAATGGTTGGGCAGGGTAACCCCTCGGTGCTACTTTCAGGCAACCATAGCCCTAGCAGTATGGTACAAATGTCTTGCGGTTTGGCGGCCACGAACAATTCGGGTCGCACCAATTTCACCAACAAACAGCTGACCGAATTGGAAAAGGAATTCCATTTTAATCGATATCTGACACGAGCCCGACGCATTGAAATTGCCAATACATTACAATTAAATGAGACACAAGTACGTTTGATTCTTTTATTTGCTACCAAATTTTGTTTTAATTTATTGCATATTTTTTTTTCTTTTTTTGGGTTTTTTTAGGTTAAAATTTGGTTTCAAAATCGTCGCATGAAACAAAAAAAGAGAGTTAAAGAAGGACTTATACCTGCCGATATTTTAACCCAACATACTGTAACCACCACTACCCCTTTACCGCCTGCCCATAATTCATCATCTTCACCGACGGCTGCAACGGGAGCTCAGCCACCAGCAACTCCTAAAAATATGGCGCCCACAAAATCTAACAACAGTGCCAACACAACGAGCAATAGTAATTGTAACAGTAAAACAACCACAAATACAACAACATTGGCCGATTGTCAGCTGGTAATGCAGCATAGCAGTGATAACAGCCGAGAGTCAATGTAAAAAATCCACCACAACGAATTGCGTGGCGTAAAATCCTCTCAATTTGCCAAATGACAAGTAAATTTGCATTGAAAAACACACAAATTAAAAACGAAAATAAAACATAACAAAAATAATTTGCTCATTTGGCTGTGATAAGAAATTAAAATAAAAATCAAATTAAAGTAAAAAAAAAAACTAAAATTAAAGCAAAAACAAAAAAATAAAAAAAAATAGGAATAAACAGATCGGAAAATCAAAAATCTTAACATTAATATCAAATCAATCAACATGTACATGTACATACATACCATACCATACATACACACCACATACGTACATAAAATGAATAAAAAAAATCATGATAATTAAGACGATATTCGAAGTTAATAAAAAAAATATTTGAAATTATAAAAAAAGTTAAAACCTATAGAAATATAATGTATGTATATCAAAACCAACTCAGGGTCTTTTATATAAAACAAGAAAAAGAAAAATAAAAAAACAAGAAGAAAGGCGACAAGTAGTTCTAGTGTTTTATTATTAATAAATAAAAATTAAATTACGAATGAAAATCAAATTAAACAAATTTATAAATTATTTCAACAATCATAACACACAAATCGAAAGTAATTAAATGAGCATTATACGGAGGTTGAAATAATAATTGTTTTAATTCTGAATTATCATCATCTCTAAATTTAATTAATTTATTGATTTTATTAGCTTTTTGTCTTGTATATATGTTTTCTTTTAATTGATATGAATAAAAAAGAGGAAGAAAAAATTAAAAAAAAAATAAAAAAAATATATTTCTATGCTCACGAAAAGAAATTGTTTTCCACCTTAGTCGTAATTTTGTTAATAATTTTGTTAATTAATTTACATATTTATGTATATTTATTGCATATATGTATATTTTATTAATATTGTATTATTTTTTTTTAATTTTCTTTCATCATAAAATAATTAATAAGTTATTTAATTAATTCTCAATTCATATATTTCTTATTTGCAAATATTATTATAATTTTAAATAAATACTGTAGTATATGGTATATAAATTCACTTTCACTTTAAGAGTTTAACATTATTTTTAATAGCACAAATAAACAATATTATTAAATAATAATTATTTAATTATAAAAAAAAGAAAACATAACAAGAAAACCTAGTCCTTATTATTAAAAAAAAATTTACTTAAATTTAATAAAACAATGAAATAATAAACAAAAAAAAAATAATTTAAAAACAAATCATTTGTAAATTATTAAATAGAAAAACGTAAACTAAATAAAATAAAAATGTTGTTAAAAAAATTATAAAATAATATTTCTTTTGATTTTTTATTTGGGATATTTTTGAAAATACAAATTAAACCACAACATTAAAGAATTATTTTTGCCTCAAATCAAATTAAATGGCCAACAAAATTAATTTATCTGACAAAGCGTTAATACAAGAAATACTATTATCTGGTTTTCGTTACTTAGACCAGTGTTAAAAAATTCAGTACTGTAGTACTTTTTTCAGTACTTTTTTATTTCTAAAATACCACGGTACCCCGGCTACATTTTTAGTACTTTTTTATTATTAATATTTTATGGTTTGCGCTTTTCAACTATTAATGGATTAGCAAAATGTTTAACGTAATGCTAAAGGTAGAATTAGTCTTTAGACCCGGTTAGTCCAACGACCACGCAACGTACGTTCGTTTTTAGAGTACGGAAAGCAATGAGAAAGCTTGCTGAACTGTAATGTAATTTCCGTATGTATTTAATTTGCTCTTCACGTGCTAAAATAAATGTACATTCCTTACGTTCCGTCGACATTTGACTAATCGGTACTTTTATTTTCTGTTACGTTCCGAATCAATCGTAAGATTAGTTTGTCTACTCCATTTCCATTTCTATTTCTATTCCATTCCGTACGTGTATTGAGTATAAGTAAATATTTTTCACAAAAGTACCATTCGATGCAAAAAAGTACTCTTTCAATTAATGTTCAGTACCATTTCAAAATTTAAATTTTGCAACCCTGTACTATTATTTGGTTTCCGTCACATAGACCGAAAAAGAGTAAGCTTTAGAGAGATAAATCTACTTCGGTTCTCTAGCGATTATCTACGTTTGTTGTTTTCTGCTAACTTTGACTCTATGTTAACTATTCAGTTCTGTTATGTTCGTATCGATCCATAGGCTTATCCATCACTGAGCTACCTCGAAAAACTTTTCTTTGCTGAAGTTTTCTTTTTCCTTTATATTCAGACTTTCCGTCTTGCGATTTTACTTCTATTATTGCGAACATTATTTAACCACACTGTCGCCACATATATTTTTAATTCAATTTTATTAAAAATTCGTTAAATTTTAATCATTTTTGACTGAAAACCTTAACAATAGCATTAATGATGAATGAAGCATGTTGAGGATGGAGAAAACTTAAACAAATTTATTTATGTTATCATATGTTATCAGCATCACATATCTAAAGTACATGCCAGAGATCAGCAATGAGTATTAAGAAAGATGAGTAGTTTCGAATCATACTCATAATTTCTGATACTTCCACGCATTCATACTTATTTTAAAATCATACTCATACTACTCATATTGATGGTTTAAAGTACTCATCGTACTCATACTTAGCAATACGCATGATGTTGTTGATTTCGGCTTTCCTTTACTCAACATTCACAAGAATTATATAATAAGTATAATTCGTGTGCGAACATTACAGTACTTGCGAGAAGGTTGTGTGAGTGTCTTTGTCTTTTTCCTTCTTCTTTTTTGTAAATGCAACAACAAGATTGTAAATTTTGATGAATTATTCGAATCACTCGAATCATTTATGAGTATTATAAGTATTTTTCTAAAGTTATGAATCTGAATGAGTAGGCTTACGAATCAAACATATTTCGAATGTTGTGAGTTCGATGTCAACGTTGTACTCATACTCATTGCAACCTGTACTTATAAATCAATGTTGAAGGGAGTACCAATGAATCAGAGTAGCTAAATTTCAATACAATTCTAAATAATATATGTATGTAGTCCTGATCAGAGATCAGCAATTAATCGTTTTTCGCTGCTCTTAAGTACTCATGAAATTTCGAGTATGAGTGAGTCAACAGTATTGAAATTTAACTACTCTGATGCATTCGTACTCAGTACAACGTTGGTTTATAAGTACAGGTTGCAATGAGTATGAGTACAAATGAGTACATTAAACTCATAAAATTCGAAATATGTTTGATTCATACGCCTATTCATTCAAATTCATAAATATAGAAAAATACTTAAAATACTCATAAATGATTCGAGCGATTCGAATCATTCATCAAAATTTACAGTTTTAGTTGTTGTTGCATTTATAAAAAAAAGAAGAAAGAAAAAGACAAAGACAGCAAACACACAACCTTCTAGTGAGTATTGTAGTGTTCGTACGCGAATCATATTTATTTTGTGATTCTTGTAAATGTTGAGACATGGAGAGTCGAAATCAACAACATCATGCGTATTGTTAAGTATGAGTACGATGAATACTTCAAACTTTGAATATGAGTAGTATGAGTATGATATTAAAATAAGTATGAATGTTGAGAAGCTAGGCCGTAATCCTGACTGAAGGGTTGTAATGGCCAATTATGTATGTATGTATGAATGCGTATAAGTATCAGAAATTATGAGTATGATTCGAATCTACTCATCTTTTTGAATACTCATTGCTGACCTCTGGTACGTACACACTTTTAAATCAAATCCTCTATTTCCGTTCACAATAAATCTTCAATTTTATTTTCTTTTGTTGTTAAAAAAAAACCAAAAATGAAAATTCTTAATTATCACATGTTTACACATTTTACAATTCATCAAAAGGATTTTGTTTGACATTTTTTCTCTAAAGTTCCATATCAAAATCGATAACTTTATCAATATTTAGTGAAAGTAATTCGTCAAATTATTGCAAATACGTCGGCACCTTTGCCTACAAAATTGATTGAGCGACTGATTGATTGATATTTATGTTTAATGCCATAAAACAGATCAGTTTTATTAGACCCAAAAAAAGATCAATAAATTTATACAATAAAAATAAAACCCGCTGAAAAATTGAGTGCAAAATGGCCGTGAAAAGTTTTCAATACTTGTGATAAGAAATATATCGAAATCACACTGACAATTGCGAAACTATACACAATGCGTACGTAACTCTTAAGACAAGACTGCATAAGTTTCATTCTCCTGTTTCAAAAAGTGAAATCAAATTACCAAATAAGATCCATTAACTTTACTGATATCAGTCTTGCAAAATTAAAATTTTGAAATGGTACTGAACTATAACTGAAAAAGTACTTTTTTGCATCAAATGGTACTTTTGTAAAAGATACATACATATATACACAATTGGTCACTGTAACTCTTCAATTAGGATTATGACCTAACTTCTCATACCATCCATCATCATCCATACGTGGGGTATACAAATTTAATTTAAAGAAATTACATTTTCTAGACCTGATCCTCTAGAATATTACACCATCATTTCTTATCATCATCTTTATCCACACTTGACTAAATTTATTTCCAGCTAGTGCGACAGAAAGCAATTGTAGCGTATGAACAATAAGATTAGCCATTTCACATTTGTTCGTCCAAAAAACAAACGTTGAATAATAATTTCACAATCCTTTTTTCGTGTTTAATTTGTATAAATGAAAATTAAAAGCCAATTGTCGTTTAAGAAGAATTTATGGCGAGTGTGTGCTGATTGTTTTTGTGTGGGGTTCCTTCTTTCTGAACGAATGTCTGAAATGTGTGTTGTTAGAATTCGGTCGGATTTGACGGGCAATTTACGGGACCCCAAAAGTAATTGTTTTTAGTTGTGTTGTGTTTTTGAACGTGGTTGAAGTGTGGAGAATTTATTCGGTGTGGTGAGTTTTTGCAAATGGTGGTGAATTTATCCGGTCTGATGAAACATTTGAAATTCATCAAAGTGCAGTTTTTCGTAACATAAACTGTATTACCATATATCACTGTATTATCAGTGATGATTAACCGGTGTGTGACTAGAATAAGTAATTTTCACCTCCATTAGCGGAGCCATTGGGTTAAAACAAACTTACCATATATGTACGAACATTAGAGATGAGCGATATTTTTAAAACTGTGATTTAATCACGGTGATTGATAATTCACTGGTAACTGCAGTGATTGAAATTGCCAAATAACAGTGACTCTTAATGTCGTTCTTTCAAAATTGTTACATACTCAAATTTATTTCAATTTATTTTGAGCGAGGCAGAATTACTATTAGATGATGCTGATTATTTACTTTTGTCTTTTATACATGAACTTTCTGCGAAACTTAATTTTCAAACTTCATATAAAAAAAATTACATTAAAAATAATAACATTGATGACACCACTTTGATTTTGTTTAGTAGGCTTTTCATAGTATGTATCTAGTTGTCTCTTTCTAACGACTTAATAAAATACGTTATTGTCATTATTGTTTTCTTTTGGAATACAGTGATCACAATCACTGTTTTAAAGAACAGTGATTAACAAATCACGTTCACTGAGAACAACGTTCTTCAGAAATCACTGGATCGCTCATCTCTAACGAACATACATGCATGTATATAAATTGGGGTTCACAACAGAGATGGGTGGAGTCACGTAGTGTTACCATTGTGCCAAAATTATCTTTTAAAAAAATTTAAATAAAAAATAATATTTAAATTATTTTGTAATTAAATTTTTTAATATATTGTTACTCTTTTAAACGAATTCAAAGAAAGAGTTTGTGGATAAACACAGAATTTTTCTTTTGATTAACATAAACTTAAAGTTTTGCTGCAAATGTAACCCTTTGCACTCGGCACAGTTTCGAACTACCTACCAGCAACTCGACGCCACTTTTTAACGAAAACGTACATCTTGGAAACCAAGTATGGAATTGTAATGACATTTTTTTTATATGAATTTGAGGACATTGAAGAACACACATTTACAAAAAAAAATCAACATTTTTTTCCATTCGATCTTGTACATTTCTCCTCTCGGTTATCGGATTTCTTTATTATCGTATCAAGTTTCCCACTTCATTGAGCTACACCCTTGTACCTTTGGACGCCTAATCTACTATATCTATAATATCTCAACGGATCAGAGAAGTGTACAATCCGTCGTGAACGCACTTCTCACGTTCTTTTTCGACGTGTAAAACAGTTAATTTATTTATTATGCATCTTGTTAATTTTATCACATTTCTATTAATTTTTTTGTGCCATCTTGACAGAAAACTACAAGAGAACACGTGTTTCTCAAAGAATTGCGGTGGAATAATTTCATTGTCCGTAATCGCTAACAAACTATGTGTCATGTCCTCTCAGAGGGGACAACCGAGTGATATGCCAGACTTACTTTAGGGGACAGCCGAATGCAAAGGATTAATATAAAAGAGAATGAATACAAATTATTAACAATATACATAAATAATGAACTTGTCATTCTTTCAAATCTACATCTGCCTAAATGCTTGCAAAAAAAAAGCTACAAATTGTAATTTCTTTGTCGATTTGTCGAAATAGTTTATAATGTTTTGTGCTATGTTGGAACGGTATATCGGACCTAATATATATAAAAAAATTAATTTGGTTTTTATTTTTCCAACTTTAGTAATAAAAATTTTCAAAAGGTGATTACAAAATTTTTTATATCCTGGTAACTTTTACTGCTGAAAATTCTATTTAATAGCTACATTATTATAAATACACCACTGTGAAATACGCATTTACTATTGGTTTGTGTCGTCGATAGTAAATAAGTCTCATCTCTCAATAATTGCCCAGTCGATTAGTTATTCAGAATTTATTTGTCATCTCTAACAAATCCAGCTGTTCGCATAGTATCAACAGCTGTTGTGATAAATTTCCTAGTACGCAAATTTGTTTATTATGCATTCATTCAGTTGATTCGTTATTTTTATTTGCTTTCGGTTTATTTCGACATTCCTCATGATTTATGAAAAAAGAAAAAATTAAAAGAAAAAAATATTTTAAATTTGGCCAAAGTAACTGTATAATTTCTTAATGGCTAAGGGAGATAGTAGCACAGATAACTATTACGACATCCTAAAGGTGCGTCAGAATTGCTCGGATAAAGAAATTCGAACCGCTTATGTGGAACTTTCTAAAAAGGTAAGTGAATGAGAAAAAGGTTCTCCAAATTTAAAGACTTGACAGACAATTCTTTTAGTCACTCTTATTTTATTTTTAGTTCCATCCAGATGTCAAAGGTCATAAAACAGATGCTCAACAAACAGCGCATTTTCTGAAAATTGCAGAGGCATATCAGACCCTAAGCAAACCAAAACTACGCAATGAATACGATCTTACCTTACAGGCTACCACCCCATCCACGAAAGTGTATACGACAGACAGTTCTACAAACACTGAAATTCACAGGTAAGAATATCATATTAAAGTATCGAATCATTCAAGCGTTGTATTACCTGGTATTTTTGATTTGTTTGTACGTTTCAGACCCTGGGAAATAAGGCCAAATTATGATCCAAATCCAGGACCCTACTATGGCATTAAAGGTTTAAATAGGACAACAAATTCTAAAATAGCATTAGCGCTTATTGCTTTGGGTATATTTGGCGGTGTGTTTGGTTTTGCATCAGTCAAGTAAGTCTTTGAAAAAGAAAAACAAAAAATTTATTCGTATTTCAATTTTAAATGTACACATTTTAGGCAGTCTTTTTCATTGAATCAAAAACGTGCAGACGAAGTATCTAGCAGAGCCACCGAGCATCACCAGAAAATCCGTTCGGAAGTTGAAAAATACAGTAAAGACGAGCAGCTGCGCCGTGTAATAGATCGCATATCTAATCAAGCTCAGCGGTAGAAAATAATTTAGATTTTTAAATTTTCCATATTTTTCTCGAAATCATTACGGCCTTTATAAAAATGATTATTTTTGTATATATTTTATAAAAAATTTAAAAGTAATTTTAAAAAATTCCTAGTTGTGTTGAAAGGAAACTAAAAAAAATAGAATAAAATAATGGTTGTTACATGAAAATACAAACAAAATTGTATATTTGCTCAGGTAGTTCTATAATTTACATTATCATTACCTATAGAGGACTTTTGGGCAAATCTTATTAAGAGCACATGTGTTTGTCGATATATGTGTATTAATATTTGTTGCCGCCGCCCACAACGGGTTAAAAATTTATTTCTTTATGCTTAAATTTTGTATCGATCATCTCTTTGCATACTTATTTTATTAATGTTTCTCTTTTAATGTTAAATTTAAAGTTACATACTTTTGTACATTTCATATTGTATTATTTATATATATGTATGTACATGCGTAGGTATTTACGAATGTTCTTTGTAAATGCATGTGCATACACATATGTATATACACACGAATGTTAATTACCGCAGACTTGCATATTGTCAATACGTATGTACTTACGTTAAATAAAAACATTAACGGTTACTTTTGCACTCGTCACGTAGGAAATTAAGAAAACATAATCCAATTGGAAGTAAATTAAAGAAAAAGTAAATCATTATAGAGTTGGATTTCAACATAAAAGGACGAGACAAAAATTAATAAAATTTTAAAGCTCCGTGCTCTTGCACAGAAATTGAATTGAATAAAGAAAAGAATTTATGAAATAAAAGAAAAGCGCTCTTAAAATTATTTTTTTGCCCGCCGTAATCCAACAATATTGTTACGTTTTTAGCTTTTTAAAAACTTTTTTAGAATATGAGTTCGTTGATTGCAAACAAAATAAAAACAAATATGTGTTTAATTTCATTTAAACTCTTTATTGCTCGTACTACTTTTGTGTGCCACTGTATACAACTTGATGAAGACAACAATATTTGCTTGTTCGTCTTCGCGTCTTCACGCAAGATTGACTGAATTCTTACTGCTCGTTGTCTACTTTGTCTAGGCTTTTTATATGCTCGCTTAAACAGTGTGATGAAGGTTTTTTAAGTAGAATGTTCGTGGTATCTCCTTCCCGAAAACTCCATTGTGACTTTATTGTTGTGTGTCTTTTCGTTGTTGTTGTTGTAGCAGTTCAGCTGTTTGTTGTGTAAGTGTGTTGTCAACGTCATGTAGTAGGCCGTCCTAGGAAGTCCGCAGTTGTCCTTGGGTTCAGCCATAGATCTATGGGTCGCAGGGATGTCGGTTTTGCTGGGCAGCTAAAGATATGCACCGTATCGTGTTGTGCCGGGTTGCATAAGGGGCAGGTATCCTGGGTTCCCCGGATGATCCTGGCCCTGTAGCTGTTCAGGAAATTTGACCATCCTGATCTAAGTTGTGCCAGAATGGTTCTCGTAGCCCTTGGTAGCTGCCTTTCAGAATGTGATATAGGTGGTGGGTGTTGATTTATGACCCTGTTATGGCTGAGCTCGTCTCTGGCCGTCGTGACAGTCGTTTGGTGTAAGGTGCTTTGAGCCTCTCTCACAGATAGTGGGTCCGCTATTGAGGGTATGAGGTGTGTAATGTCCGATTTGTAAATGGTGAAGTCCTGTCTTATGCGGCGAGGAAGGGGATCGTCCATGATTATGTGGTAGTTTGGATGGGTAGGAAGGTAGCAGGCTATGAGATACTGTTTAGTTAGTAGCACATTGCGCGACTGTTAGGACATTTTGGACTCATCGTGCAGGTGATCGATACTGGACATCTTTACACATCCGGTGGCTATACGCAGGGCGTTATTTTGTGTCGTGTGTAGTCCCGCCATTGTGTCTCACTCAAGAATGATGTCCAAATTGGAGCAGCATAATTGAGGAGTAACCGTCCGATAGCTTTGTAAGTTGTGTCTTTTCGTTGTTGAGTTCGCTATCCCCTTTTCTTTCATACTGATATTGTTGGTTTACTTGAAACAAGTTCGTTGTATTTATTTGTGTGGCTTTTTGTTTATCGTTTTCGTAACAATATACTTTCCAATGGACCTCTAGCTAAGTTCGATTTGTGTTTCGTGGAAACATAATGAGTTATTTCGAATCTTGTCTTTTTATAAACAATTTTGTTTTATTTCAATAAATATTCTGTTTTAATATAATAAAATCTCTTACTATCAAATGTGAAGTATTGTTTTATATTTCATAATAATTATGAGAATATAATAAAACAAAAATAATAGGAATTCCTAATCTGGTCATAGATTTCTGCACAAAATTCATTTTTTTGTTTGCTTTATGTATTTTTATTTATTTATTTTGGTTACTGTAATCAGACTTAATATTTTGTTTTGTCGTGGTGTTTGATTTGTTTTTTACATGTTCGAAGAATAGGAAAATAGTATTAAAAAAGATGAGTAAATTCGAATCATACTCATAATTTCTGATACCAATACGCATTCATACTTATTTTAATATCATACTCATACTATTCAAAGTTTCAAGTATTCATCGTACTCATACTTAATTATACGCATGATTTACTCAACATTTACAAGAATCACAAAATAAGTATGATTCGCGTACAAACTATTGTAGTGCACTAGAAGGTTGTGTGTTTGTTTTGCTTGCTGTCTTTGTCTTTCTCTTTCTTCTTGTTTTTTTTTTGTAAATGAAGCAACAACTATGATTGTAAATTTTGATGAATGATTCGAATCATTTATGAGTATTATAAGTACTTTTCTAAATTTATGAATCTGAATGAGTAGTCGTATGAATCAAACATATTTCGAATGTTATGAGTTTGATGTCAACGTTGTACTCATACTCATTGCAAACTGTACTTATAAACCATTGTTGTAGTGAGTACGAATGAATCAGAGTCGTGGAATTTCAATATTGTTGACTCACTCATACTCAAAATTTCATGAGTACTTATGAGTTAGCGAAAAAACGATTCATTGCTGATCACGGGTCCAAACACATTGAAGTTAATAAATCAAATACATACTCAACTTCTAGGTTTATTAAGACGTGATCCCTATACGGCATGCTTGATGTTGAAACTTCTGTACGAATCATTTTTCATCAAACAACATGCCGATGATACTACAAACCGATGATAAAAAATTTTAATGCAATAAATAACGTTTACGACATGAGTGCATTTGATTGCTGCACATCCGTATGCTGTAACTTGAGGGTATTTGCAATCGTATGGTGTGTAAATGGAAATTTTAAAGAGACTACCAACTTATAAAAGCCAGTAGCGGCCTTATATTGTTCCGTGTTTGCTAATCGAAATATTGCAGGTACAAAACCAAGCAGACGATCTATGTATGCTTAGTTCTTTATTTGTCAGAAAGGCTTAGAATGGTGATGTAATCTGATCTGAGTACATGATAGACTGATTGCATTATCAGTGTTCGAGAAAATACTGTACACTAACCATTGTATACGTTACTGATAAAATACTTTTAACTTTCATTTAAGTGTTTGTGAACTCGTACGCAAACACATTACGTACACAACATGTACACAACAAATGAACGCAAACTCCTAACATAACGTACTGAACAAAGTTCACAAACACTATTTCTTAGTGTTTGTGTACAAAATACGCTAAAAAGATCAGTACACAACGAAAAAATTGGGTTTTAGTGAACTTTTTTTTCAGTACATTTTTGAGAGTTTATGTTCTCATCCAGTAAGAGAGAGAGAGAGAGAGAGAGAGAGAAAAATGACCAGTTTTTCTTTGTATTCTTAAGCGAAATATGTCTATTATTCCTAAAGAATAATAAATGGCATCAAAACCACAACGCGATCTCTAAAAATACTGAATGAGAACATAAACTCAAAAAAGAACTAAAAAAAATCACTACAACCCAATTTTTTTCGTTGTGTATTGATCTTTTTAGTGTACTTTGTACACGTACTTTGTTAGAGTTTGCGTACATGTTCACAAACATTAAAATAGAAACGTAGAGTAGTGAATGTGTTTGTGATCTTTACCCACGACATTCAGTACAGTATATAAACGTTGCGTACTTTAGAGTATTTCTTCGAACACTGTGCATTATTGATTTAATTTCGATTTCCAACTTTCTCGATGTCACTTTGGAATCAAAAGTTGTTCTCACCAACCGCAACAGCTCGTCATTTCTATTAAATAATAGTAAGACCTTTTCAAACGTTGAATTGTTTTCCATTTTTATCACAAATTTTGTTGTCACTAATTGTCGCGACCAAAATGAAAACAATGTTGTTGAAACAACCAGCTGTCAAATGAATATTGCTTATATTATGTCTGAACATTTAAAATATTGTACTCAAATAACAAAATATTGAGCCAATAAAAGTGCATGTCTGAACATAGTATAATAAGGGCTCAAAGACGAACATCTGTTTTTTATCTTAGTCAAATTCATATAAAAATTTTTGTTCAGCATAAACTCCAATTAAATATTTTATTCTTCTTTAATAAAAGTAAAACAGTAAAACAACATAAAAAAAACATTTTCAATTTCATTTGCATATTTCGGCATTTTATTGGGACAATCAATCAATAATAACATACATAATTAACAATAAAATATATTTATAAAAAATAATAACATGACATATACATATGTATGTACATATGTAGATATTAACAATAATTGCGCCGGTATATTTTTATTACAAATAATAATAATAATAATATTAATAATAATTTTAAATAGTTATTGCCGCAATTCAATGCGTTGAGCAGGTAATTATACACAAGATTTACTTAAGCATAATACATTAATTAATTCATTTTGTATAATACACGTACATACGTTAGTACATACGTTTAAATATTTATCACTTTTTATTTAAATTAACTAAAGTCTACTTTATGAATGGCAAACAAACATTATATGTATGTATGTACTCCGTTTCAAATAGATTTTTTTTTTTTTTTTAATTTTTATGCCGGTGGTAAACGTATAAATTAAAATATTTGTTGTTGTTTTTTTTTTATTATTTAAAACATAATAAAAATATGTATGTATGTTTGAATACATTACAAAAATAATATGAACTATTAACAACGAATTCATTAAAATAAATTCATTAATCATTAATCTACATTAAACAAATTGCAAACAGTTACGAACAAAATATTGTTGTTGTTGTGTGAAATTATTTACAACATACATACATATGTATATTTAAAATAGTAAATGCTAATAAAATAGTTTATTCGTCACTGTAGTTTTCGAAATCATACAACTGACATACGAAATAAAGATTATGTATTAGTTTATGTAATTGATTATAGTGGTTTGTATGTATGTAAAAGAAAATAATAATTGTACATAATAGAATAACCAACACCAACAATATATGTATGTATGTATATAGAATAACTTAATAAAATCTACAATTATAATTACATCTGTAATAACAATTCTATATAAATTAAGTAATAAGTGTATATATATATGTATATAAAGATATTATATATTTATATGAATGTGTATATACAACCGCATATTATTCAGTTTAGCCATTTGTAGGTGGGGGTAGTAAGTTCACATAAAGAATTTCAGCGTTTTTTTTTATTTTTTCCGATTTTGCCATTAGAAGTCTTTGATGATTCTGGGTGTTCAATTAACTTCCTTAACCAAAATACGAACAGCTTTATGTGGCTCTTCTGGTTTAAAGACAACTTTACCTTTGACTTTGTAATCCGCATAGTTGAGGTGGTATACTTCATGGAAACCCATTTTTTCCATAACACGTGCCGAGTAATGGCTTGTGCAAAGGACATGCATAACGGGAATTTTATTTTTACGCATATAATCTAAAGTACTTTCGGTAAGTCGACCAGCAATACCCAATCCGCGATAATCCGTATTAACCGATAGAATTTTGCCATCCAAAATAATGTTGGCCTGTGGGTACAGACTGAAGATATTGAATTTTGTTTCAA
Organism: Sarcophaga rosellei; assembly: GCA_930367235.1. Lineage (NCBI taxonomy): Eukaryota > Metazoa > Arthropoda > Insecta > Diptera > Sarcophagidae > Sarcophaga > Sarcophaga rosellei. Next base: position 64,143,959 of record OV884017.1, on the reverse strand, counting down.
TATAATCCATCAATTCCAAAATTTTTTTGAATTTCGGATGATTACTAGAAGCGGCCGCCTTTTCAGGTTTTGCATTGGGCTTCTACAAAAGTAAAAGCAATCGTTTTAATCAAGTTGAAGATATGATTTCTTAATAAATACAATAAATAAAATACAATAAAATATTATTGGGCAATTCACACGATTTTATATCGTGTAGGTCGGTCGTATTGAATACACTTTTTGTTTGTGAACGCTCAATGTTATGTTGTAATTCGTATTCCAAACGTCAAAAGGCGATAAGAAGAAGAATAACATTATTAATAATTTGATTTACAAGCAACAAAAAGAAAAATATCTGTGCTAACAATACAATTTTAAAATTTTAATTGTTGACTCAAGTCGCATAGAAAATATTTTGTGTTTTTATTCTTCTTCTTGATTACTGGCATTTAAATTAAACTGATAGCATGAAACCAATACAACTTCCAAAAGCATATGAAAAAAATATGTATAAGTGTATTCGATATTTATATGAAAAATATCACCAACAAGCATACACTGTTGTATTTTCGTCCAACAAGACACGCCATACAACGATACAAGGGCTTGTGTGAATTGTCCATATATGTTTCAAAGCTAAAACGTTATGATAATTCAATTTAAGAAAACTTTCAGAATGTATTTTGAAATGAAAAATTCGAATTTAAATAATTTGCATTTAGCATAACTAGTATGTTTAACATTTAAATTGGAAAGTCATCCAGTTCTTGTTGGGTGAGTGCAATGAGTGTACTATTAGAGATTCTCCAGTTATTAAAACTTTTAAATATTATTAAGAATAAACATGCTAATTAAGTTAACTTTATTTTTAATGAGATTAAAAACATTGTAGAATTCATTTCCTCTACCCGCGCTGTTATTAAATTTTAATAAAAAACAATGTATGTATGTATAAATTCTGCTTATAACATTTTAATTTTAAATGTTTTGAACATGCCTTTTTAATAAATCTAAACATTACATACATAATTGACCATTACAATCCTTCAGTTAGGATTATGGCCACACCACTCATGTTGCGTGCGTTAATTTTATACATGAGTTGCGGGACCTACAGTTTAAAGTCAACTCCGAACGACAGGTTTTTGAGAAAATTTTTCATGGCTTATTTATTTACTCTCAGAGTTCTTGCCAGAAATCTGCTGAGAGGTAGTCGTCGAAGAAATATTTTTTTTATTTTTCATATTTTGTTTTGATGTCTAATCTAGGATTTGAACCCTGGCCTTGCGTCTAATAATCCAACACACTACCTACCTACTAGACTATGCCGACTATAAAGATAGAATAGTACAAAATTATAGACTAAAAACATTAGTACTTACCGGACGATGCATGCGAGAATTCAAGATGACTCCAATAATTTCACCCTTTTTGGTTACTGCCTTGAAGGAGCAGCCATCTCTTATGGCTTTTGTTGAGAATTCTTCCAGTTCCTTGCAATCACCCAGTTTTAGATATGTATTTAATGGTTCGTCCTAAAATCAAAATAAAATCAAAAAATATTTCGAATTATTTTAATTTATATTGAATTAACTGTTAAACTCAAATTTAAGTCCTACAGCCGATATCACATATTATTTGAAAATGAAATGCAATTTGATTTAATAACAATCACATTCAAATCTGCTAAATTTATACATTAATTAGCCTGTGTTTGCTGATATAAAGATCTAGATACCCATGAATATTGTCATTGCAACATTCGATTTGCAGGTTTACTTAAAAAGAAAAAATTAGTTTTGAAATGATTGTATCTGTATGTAAATCAAAATAAAATCAATATTTAATAGAAGTAATTATTTCCTGTAAACCGATTTTATATAATTGAACGTGTATATTTACGTCAATGAAAATCGATAACAAAACCTGATTATATATGAATGTCATGTACGAATACATATATAGATATCGACAATGGTCGATTATTATATCACATTTAATAAATATCGGTTACCGGCTATTGTTTTCGTTTCATTTATGGCCGTTACTTCAAATTATGTATATTTCGGACTTAGTGAAAGTCGATGCATAGTTAACTAAAATCGTAATAATCATAGCCATCTTAGCTAAGGAGATTACTAAATATATATGAACTTTAAAAAGAAAGTGTTGAAATTAAGGTTCTGATTGGATCTATAAATGTTTCAAATTTGATGTAACCTTAAAATTATGTATCGGGTGGGCCATATATCGTCTTAAATTTGAAACCATTGGTTATTTCGTATCTGGCAATACTATTCAATTCTCTCGCAAGATTCAGTATATTACCTCCACTGAACGCAATGAATCGAGCAACCTTTAGATTTATTGGAGATTTATTTCCAAAACAAAGGCAATTGGTTGGAAATTGCACAACAATGTCGTACAAAAGCTGGTCGCAGAGAAGGACCAACAGTGCACGGTATACGCAAGGTTATTGCTAATGTTTGTGAAACTTCTTTCATTGTTGATGCGCCAAGACGTGAACGACTCACACAGTGCGTACACTCGAAAATATTGAAGCTGTGATTGAAAGTGTAGGTGAGAATCCATTAACACCAACTCGTTATCGTTCTCAAGAATTGGACATTTCACGCACCAGTTTACGTCGAAAAATGCAAAAATATCTAGGTATGACGCCTTTCAATTGGTCAAGAGGTGAAGTTGGACGATCATCCGCTTCGCTAGATGGGCCAATGAGAAACTGCACGATGATGTCGATTTTGCAAAAAAAAAATTATCTTTTCGTAAGAAGCTCATTTTCATCTTGGTGGATATTAAGGAAGAAATCCCGAATCCCGGGATATAACACTCATATTGTTTAATAAGCGTGTCTTGCAATAACTAAGTGAATATTCTGTATCACACGACATCGATGAATGTAAAAGTCAAAAGAAATCTGTTTATAGAGCTGATAATTTAAATTCACTCAACCCTTGAAATTTCGGGATTTGGGGATCGGCATTTCGAAGTCCCAAATCCCGGGGTTTTTAAAAATCAATCCCTTATGGTATCTATAGTGGGTACGTTAATAAGCAAAATTTTAAATTTAAACCTTAAAATGGCCCATCCTTTATAACTAAAAAAATAAGTCTTAATTAAAAAGGGACATGCAATATATATAAATAATTGGCCCATTACAACCCTTCACACACCACTTATGTTGTGTGCCTTAATTTTATACATGAGTGGCGGGACCTAAAGTTTAACCTCGACTGCGAACGACAGATTTCGAGAAACCTCTTCATTGCAGGATTATTTACTCTCAGAGTTTTTGCCAGAAATCTCCTGAGACGAAGTTGCCGAAGAAATATTTGTTTTCATATTTCGTTTTGATGTCTGGCCCGGGCTTTACGTCTATTAAGCGAACACACTACCTACTAGACTACGGCGATTACTCCATACAATATGCCAAACTATATTAAAGTGACCTTAAAATTTTCAACAAAATGCCATGGAATTGTTGTTATAGAAATTTTTGCAGAAGTCCTATATTTGTATTCGTAATGCTAATATTTTTATTACTGTTGTTGTCACAAATTTTAAAGAAAATTAATTTATTTTTGCCGCTCATCAAAATTATATTAAAATGTGGAATGTACTCTCTCCTCTGTCATGTAGAACACAATGTCAAATTGTTATATTCCGTCAGTCGCTATTATTCCCTGTGTTCGATTAAATGTCTAAATTATTCACATTTCATTGCTTCAAACGCCGACACGCTTTCGCAAGGTAGTGCAAACTCGCATCGCATTAATCGATGCATTATAATCATCCCGATTGACGTGGAATAATTTAGCACATCTGTTCTATTTTCGATTTTGAATACATCGTGCCGTTACAAGTACAAGTACTTTTAACTTGTATTGTATTTATATTGTATATATACATATATATATATGCATATATATAATACAACAACAACAACAATCCATTATTGAGGTGCTGTGTTAGAGCACAGATCCAATACCAACTATAGAATTAAAACACCTGTAATCACTTAATGCACGAGGGTGAAGTCAAATTAAATGTGTTTCTCTGTTATTATTTTTTTAATTTATATTCGATGTGTTGATGGCTTGTGAGTGATTAATTAAATTTAAATTAAAAACAAAAATCAAATTTATTAACATTTTTCATTCGGTTTTTTTCTCTTCTCTTGCCAATACAATACAAAGAAAAATACAAACAAAATCTCGATCTATTGTTATGGGGCTTGTGCTGGCGTATACTATTAGTAGTAAATTAACTGAAGGAGTGTTTATATATGTATGTATGTATGTATTTTCTTGTTTGTTTGTTGTAATTTGAATAAATGAATTTGTTTATTTAAACAGTTTCCCCCTCCCGATAGAGGTAAGAATTAATAAAAATAAATGCCATGCACACGTTTTGCATTGAATAAAATGTGTCGATTTTTTGCATTTTTTTTTTGTCTGTGAAGTGAGATTGCAATTAAAATGTATTGTCTCTTGATATTCACTCCGATAAGACTAAAAACTAAAAACGTGATTTCAGTATTTCGAGTTCGTACTTTTCTTTTCCAAAAATAAATTTTTCTACAATGCTTTGAAGCAGTGAAAAAAATTTATTCAAAAATAATAAATATTTTAGATTCTAGTGGTTTTATTCTGGGGTTTTCATTTAAATCGCAATGTTTAAAAAAAATATTTTTCAAAAAAATCGTCCAGTTGCTTACTTACGCTGACGACATTGACATCATAGGGCGCACCAAGCGAGATGTTACTGCTGCCTTTAGTGCTATTGAACGGGAGTCTACTAAGATGGGTTTGGCAGTAAATGAGGGCAAAACAAAGTATATGTTATCGACAAGTAGTACGTGCAGTGTATTGGATCTCAGATTACGACCGATAACTATATTTTCAATATAGTCAAGGAATTTATTTATCTTGGCTCCGCCGTTACCACCAATAATGATGTTAGTCTGGAGATCAAGCATAGGATCACTTTTGCCAATAGCTGCTACTATGGTCTCAGTAGGCAATTGAATGGTAGAGACCTCTCTCGTACGACGAACCTATACTCTACAAGACGCTCATCCTCTCCGTGCTTCTTTACGACGCAGAGGCATGCACTGATGCAGCAGCCTTGAGAATATTCGAGAGAAAAGTCCCACGTAAGATCTTTGGTCCAGTGCGAGTTGGCGATGTTTTCCGAATCCGATCCAACAGTGTGCTGTATGAGCTCCTCAAGGTCATAGACGTTGTGCAGCCTATTAACATCCAGCGGCTGCGTTGGCTCGGCCATGTCGATCGAATGGAGGAGGATGCTCCGGCGAGATAGATATATATATAGATAGTGTTACTATTGTACATTTACTATTACAACTTTGAAGGGTTGTGAAGTCTTGCTTCTTTTTTTTCTCGAAGCGAATAGTATGATACGAAATAAATTATTTAGAATGCCCTGTAGCAGATGTGTTAATCTATTAGAGTAAGATTGTGAATTTAATGCCAAAAATATTGTTCTGTTCCAAACATATTAAACGAGTTACATACATACATAATTGGCCATTACAACCCTTCAGTCAGGATTACGGCCTAGCTTCTCAACACCACTCATGTTGTGTGCGTTAATTTTATACATGAAAGGCGGGACCTACAGTTTAAAGTCGACTCCGAACGACAGATTTTTTGAGAAGCTTTTCATAGCAATTTTTACTCTCAGAGTTTTTGCCAGAAATCTGCTGAAAGGAAGTCGGCGAAGAAATATCTTCATATTTTTGTTTTTGATGTCTGACCTGGGATTCGAACTCGGGCCTTTCGTCTAATAAGCCAACACACTACCTACTAGATCACGGCGACAATTAAACGAATTAATTGTATTCAAATTGAAACATTCAAAATTATTTTTCAATGCACTTAGAATGGCTTTAAAATAATCTGAAATAAAATTTATTAGAAGATTTTTTTATCGGAATTTTACATGCAACTTCATAGCTACTACTGTTAGCGGTATATTGTTGTATTGTTATACAGTCCCCCCGAAATTTCGAATAAAATTGAACGTTGACACCTTTTAATTTTTATTTATCGTAAAAAAAATATTAATTTAATCACTAATCGAATTCGAAAAATTGCTAAAACGTGTAACAACTGTTTATTTATGTTCTGATCATTGTTTGTTGTTTTGGTTGTTGTGGCCGCCGTTTGCTGTCTCATATCGGAACTGGCAAAAATGTCGTATAAATTTATTACAGCACCTTAATTGCATTTCGATAGCAATCGATAGTTTGTTATTAATGACTTAATAGCACGACTGCACATACATATGTACATACGACGTATACTAAATCGTTAAAGAATTTCAGAAAGAGCAAGTAAAAGAACAAAACATGTAAACATTTTGAATATAATTTCGTTAAACATTCATGATTTAGGGATATGTACCATAAAATAGTGGCATTAGCATCGTATCATCAATCGATCATTTTATTTATTCATTAATGATTTTTTAATTAAAATTGTATGCAAATTCGTTCGATTATCCCTTAATAATCCATACATTGTTGAACATTTTGTAATAATTTTGGATTGAGTTACTATTGAAAATAAGCTTTATAGTATTTTTTTTTTTTATACAATAATATAAAGAATTTAAAATTTTAATTAAAATCGTGTACATGAATAAATAAATTATAAAATCATCAATAAGCACACTGTAGCATTTATTAAGATGTTTACGGATATCACAAGGGACAGTTGATGTAATTTTTTTTTTTTTTTGAAAATCGAATCTATTGGAAAACCTAATTGATAAAGAAAATTAAATTGTAATGATATAATTTCTTTTCCAAACTTTAATACATCTTCATGTACATATATAAGAATCACACTTTGCCAGTGTCTCAAATTATAATATTCGTATCTTCAAGATGTATAGGTATCAGAGATCAGCAATGAGTATTCAAAAAGATGAGTCGATTAAAATCATACTCATAATTTCTGATACTTATACACGTTCATGCTTATTTTAATAACATACTCATACTACTCATATTCCAAGTTTGAAGTACTCATCGTACTCATACTTAACAATACGCATGATATTGTTGATTTCGACTCTCCTTTACTCAACATTTACAAGAATCACAAAATAAGTATGATTCGCGTACGAACACTACAATACTCACTAGAAGGTTGCGTGTTTGTTTTGTTTGCTGTCTTTGTCTTTTTCTTTCTTCTTTTTTTGTAAATTTTGAATCACTCGAATCATTTATGAGTATTATAAGTATTTTTCTAAATTTATGAATCTGAATGAGTAGACATACGTATCAAACATATTTCGAATGTTATGAGTTTGATGTCAACGTTGTACTCATACTCATTGCAACCTGTACTTATAAATCGATATCGTAGTGAGTACGAATGAATCAGAGTAGTAGTTTCAATACTGTTGACTCACTTGTACTCATAATTTCATGAGTACTTATGAGTAGCGAAAAAACGATTTATTGTTGATCTCTGATTGGTATAATATACATAAATTTGAATATGTAGTCTTTTCTTTCTTTTTATATGTTCGTTTAACTACTAACTTTAAGTGTTTTATGGTAATACTGCCTCTCTGCTTTGTTAATTACTGCAGGCTATTTGTTGTATTTGTAGCGACAACATAACTATATTTATGGTATACGGAGGTTAACATGTTGACTGCCGTGGGGGCCACCGGTCACCGGCACTTGACTTTGCTACAGAGCCCGGGGGGTTACTGATGACCGGCGACTCAGTAAAAAACAATGGTATATAATTATTGCAAGTATCGATACTGGTGAATGATATCGATATGAATAATATGGATATGAATAAATTTTTCAATTATATCATTGTTACAAAAATGGTTTGAAGAAATGAATTACTTCATGAAAAATATATGTACATACATATAAGTGCATATTGCGATGATGGGAATGGGAATCAACGTAGTCGGAACAAAATGTGCTCCAGTTTTTCCTAGTTCTTTTGAATTTTTTTTATAGCACGCAGTACAAAATCGTCTTACATTTCTTGCATTTGCCGGCTTTTTTGTTAATTCATGACGAGTACGGAATGCTCAGTACGAAATTTCTTGGAGATATACAATCATTACCAGAGCATTTCATTAACAATGCAATACTAATTTCATCCTGTTTAATATGAGTGAAGACCACTGGCCCAGAGTGAGGTGGGGTCACGGGTCACGAAAAATTATGGAATAATGATTTTATTTATTTATTAATTACAATACAATTACAAATTATATTCCTATTATATAGGAGCGGAGTAGCTTGACCATATGCTCCACAGAATACACACAGAAGTGAAACGCGATTTTGACAGATAACCTAACATTGAGAAAGGGACAGCAAATATTACCAAAAAGTATTTCAGTCCCTCTCTGATTGTAACTCTGTTTTGTTTATTTATGTTTTTTTAGCTCTCGGGGTGGGTTTTATTTATATTGACGAGAGATAATAAAAAATGTAATTTTTGTCTAAAACTATTAATAAATAATAAAAACAACTAATAACAATAACATTTTTAACTGTTCCTTTCAAGAAATTAAAAAATATTGGCATCTTTCAGCAAGAAAAATTTTTTATGAGCAGTACGTTTTATTTTGCTTCTTAATTACCTCTTGACCAAGAAATTATATTCATTATGACCAAAAATCACCCACATTTCGATAAATATTTAAGAATCTTTAAACTTTACATTGAAAAAATTAAGAAATATTCGAAGTTTTCCCTTTAATTTAGTTTTTCTACTTTAACCGCCAGTTTTCACTCTGTATATCTGTTGCTTCTAACACATTTGATTCGCAACACATTATAATATTTTTTTTTCTCCCTCTAAGAGGAAGGTCAAGAGTTTTTTAAACGTCAACAGTTTCGACACTGTGTACTCGGTGCCAGAGTCTCTGGTGGGAATTGAACTACAAATAATGTTTCAACATAATATTCATCGCATTATTAAAAATTCATTCGCCTTTGGTAAACCACAGAGAATGCTCCTGGCAATCAACATGTTATTTTAGAAAGTGTGAGTATGTCTAACCGCGATCAAGTGCAGGATCTCCCTATAGGCAATTGAGAAGCAGAGACCCTCTCGTACGACAAAACTAATACCCTACAAGACGCTCATTTAACCCGTACTTCTGATGCAGCAGCCTTGAGAGTAAAGTTCTACGTAAAATCTTCGCTCAAATTTCCGCATCCGATCCAGCAGTGAGCTGTATGAGCTCCTCAACGACATAGACGTTGTGCAGCGTATTAATGTCCAGCGACTGCGCTGTCTGGGCCATGTCGTTCGAATGGAGGAGGATGTTCCGTCGAGACGGGTATTTGATGCGGGGATTTGCGAAAGTAGGCGAAGAGGATGACCTTGTTTGCGTTGGAAGGACCAAATCGAGGAAGCCCTTTCATCGATTGGTGTGACCAACTGGCGTAGACGCGCAAGAAGCAGAGGCGCCTGGAAGGATATGTTGCGGCAGGTCGAAATCCATTAATCGGGATGTAAATGGCCAATTAAGTAAGTAAGTAAGTAAGAGTTTGTCTAACCTAATTTTATTAAAATTTGCATCCTGAACAAAAATGTAATGTTCTATATGGATTAAGTATTTGACATATAGTCTCCATTGTATTGCCAAGCATTGATGCAAATTATCCTAATTTAGATTGTATATGAATGATGACTAATGATAATATTATTCAGTTTTTTTTGCACTCAATACAGTATAAATCAAGATTTTTTCCATAAATAAATTATTTCCAAGTTTATATGATACACCTGGTCACCTTTACCAAAAGCGTGCGCTTATTGCTACACAATTGTTTCTGTTTTGTATCAAAAGGTGCAAATACTTATTGGAACTAAAACCAAAATTAAATTTCTTCGCCAGGCGTTTGTTTTTATGTGAATTCATTTAATTTTATTTTTTTTTTGTTTGTTTGTTTTTATTTATTGTTTGGTTTTTGTTTACCAACATTCCGAAATAAATACATTGAAACAAAGTTGTTGAAAACATTTGTTCGTCAAATGCTATAGAAATTATTCAAATTCATATTGAGACTCAATTGCACATACATACATTATCGTAACGATCCAAATAGGTATCGTATCGAATATGTATTTCTATTTTCAATCGGGCAATCATGAAATTAATAAACAAACCAAAAGAAGAAGAAGAAGAAGTAAAACATATGCGATATCTACGGAATACGATATATTGTACAACAGAAGTGCGAATAACGATCTCACTGGATTGACTACGTACTATAAAGAGCTGTAAAAGTATGACTTCTATGGATAAAAAAAAAATTCATATACATTGCATTTAAATATTAAGAATTAGAAAATTATGGTTTTTTGTTTTATCTGAAAACAAAACAACTCAGAAATTTCGAAACTGTATAAACTTTTGTATTTGTTTAACGCACATGAAACTTAAATAATTTTCTGTTCCCGAAGTTAGTTTATTTTTTTTAATATGTAATTGCAGTCATATAGCCAGTCCAATTTATTTTTCTTTTAAGAAAAGAAAAATCCTTTTAAGAAAGAAAAATTAACAAATTTTTATATAATTACTAGCTGTACCCTTCACCCTCGTACCATTACACAAACATTGAATTAATTTTGAATCATTTTATTGATTTTGTTTCAGATGATTCAAATGAACGGGCCTGAGTAGTATGCATTCGATCAGTTTCTAACCTCACTTCTCGTTATTCAAGTGATTCAAGTGAACGGGTCTCAGCGGTCTCAATGCTCATCTGATTCTGAGGCTCGTAATGCTCTTTTCTTCCGTGCTTGAGGTGTAAGCCGACCGATTGCTTGTCATTCATTTTGAATAATTTTCTGTGGCGCCATCTATCGGAAATTATTCGCATCAACTTAGAAACCTCCGTCTACTCATGCGCAACAACTTTGTTAAATATCATAACATGATTAAATGCACAGTTTACGATTTAATTCATTTTTAGTCATTTTTTAGTGGCGCCACCTGTCGGAAATTGGTCATACCAACTTAGGAACCTTCGTCGGCTCATGCGCAACAACTTTGCTAAATATCATAACATGATGAAATTATTTTAAATTAATTTCCAAGTCTTTATTCCTTTAAACTACTGATCATTAACGTATATTTAATTTATCTTTTTTTTTTTGTTTTTTTTTTTTTTGTTTTGTGTGTTAATGTTTACATTACTGTTCAATTTTTAAACGTTTATTTCGCTCTGAATATTAAAAAAGAAAAAAATTTTAATGAGTTTTGTTTTTTGTTGTTGTTGTTTTGCAGCTCAATTAAATATTTTCATAAAATTTATCGAAACCATTAAAAAATTCTATTAACGAACGCTTCAAATATTTTGACACAACATATGGTTTGTTTGGAAAATTAAAAAATTTTCCTTTTGGAAAGTGTGGATCGTCTGTTTGTGTTTTCTTTAACTAACATAATAACAATGACATGAGAAATGAGAAAGTATTTCATCTTTACTCACCTTAAAGAAGAACTTTTTTAACATCTCAATAACTTTTTTTGTATCCTTTGCTTTTATTGATTCGACTGTGAAGGGTGTTGGAGCTGGCGTAACCTTTAACTTCGAATCCATTTTTTTTGTGAATCTCGCGATTGGATATAAATCCGAAAGCTGAAATGAGAAAGAAAAATATAAAAACAAAAGATTAATAATTAAAATATACATATGTAAATAAAAAATTAATAATCATTTTTGTGTTTAAAAGCATAATTTTAATAAGAAATGAAGTTCAAATCTTGCAAAGTTTGATCATAAAATTCAAATAATTTTCTTCAAATAATGTAAACAAAAGCAAATTTTAAGGGAAATGTTCTGTCTGTAGTCGCCGTAGTCTAGTAGGTAGTGTGTATTCGCTTATTAGACAGAAAGCCCGGGTTCGTATCCCAGATCAGACATCAAAACGAAATATGAAAAACAAAATATTTCTTCTGCGACTTCCTCTCAGCAGATTTCTGACAAAAACTCTGAGAATAAATAAACCTGCCATGAAAAGACTTTCTCAAAATCTGTCGTTCGGAGCCGAAGTTAAACTGTAGGTCCCGCCACTCAAGTATAAAATTAAGACAAACAACATGACTGGGCCGTAATCCTGACTGAAGTGTTGTAATGGCCAATTATGTATGTATGTATGCATATTCTGTCGATACTCATGGCAATCTTTGCAACTATACTTGTGTACTTTTATGTATTTTTTGTTTGTTTTGATATTTTTTTTTCTTTAAAATTCTCAGGAAATAAGAGTACATAAGTATGAAATGTACACATATTTTTCCAATGGCAAATTCCTTTCTTTTTTGTAAACACAATGTTTGAGTTTCTTTCGTTTTTTTTTCATTTTATAGAAGAAAACTACAATTTTGTTTTGATTAATTGCATTTCTATTAAACTGACCTTAAATTCTGGCTAATACTATTATATACATATGTATGTATGTATTTTGTTTATAGCTTTCGATTTATTGTATATCATATGGTTTTTATTGCTTTGTTTTTTGTATATCTTGAAGAATATTTTAATAGGAATATTAATTGATATACCATATATGTATGTATGTATACTAATAGTATTTTATAACAATCGGCGTAATAATGAGGTATTAAAGAAGTTTTGCCGTAATTGATGATCGAAAGAAAAATAATCGATATGTGAAAATATTATCGAATACATCTTATAAACACCTGTGCCGTTATTTAAGGAATAATTTTTTTCTTTTTAAATTTTATCACGAAATATTTGTATTGTTTGACCATAACTTTGGCGTTTACTTTGGTGCTTTAGAGCAATTCATTAATATCAATATCTAATATATAAAATTCTCGAGTCACGGTGTTAGTGGTTAAACTCCTCCGAAATGGATCGACCGATTTTCATGACATTTTGTGTGCATATTGGGTAGGTCTGAGAATCGGACAACATCTATTTTTCATATCCCTAAATGTTAAGAGGGCGTGGCAAATCGTTATTTAGGTACATATTGATCGTAGACGAATAAAATTTGGTGGGTAAGTTCGTAGAGTCGATATCGACAATCCCACCAAAAATAGGCATAACAACCCTCCCCCTTAAAGTGATACCTATAACTCTTAAACAACTGAACCGATTTTAACCATTCTTTTTTTGTTCGAAAGCTTATCAGGTTTAGATGATTTAAAAAAATTAGATTTAGCAAAAAGTAGGCGTGGCAAACCTTTAAAATTGAATATTTAGGGACATAGTAATCGTAGACGAATGCAATTTAATGGGTAAGTTTATAGAGTCAATATCGGCAAACTCACCAAAAATGGGCGTGGCAACCCTCCCCTTTAATAGATACCTATAAGACGGCTAATTCGATAGTTTATAACTACATATGTACATATATAACTTCGTCAGCGCTATTACAATAAATTATTACAATAAATATATAATATGAACTGTTTTGGGCAATAAAAAAATCAATTTTGGGCGGGACGAAGTTCGCTGGGTCAGCTAGTATGTATATAAAAATCATTTTATGATCTTCAGCAAAGTTATTGCGCATGAGCCGACGAAGGTTTCTAAATTGGTATGGCCAATTTAAGACAGGTGGCGCCACTGAAAATTACTAAAAATGAATGAAATCGTAAACTGTGCATTTGATCATGGTATGATCTTTAGCAAAGTTGTTGCGCATAGGTTAACTTAGGTTTCTAAGTTGGTGCGATTAATTTCCGATAGATGGCGCCACTGAGAACAATTCAAAATGAATTGAATCGTAAACTATGCATTTGATCATGTATTGATCGTACAAATACCAGACATATTAGGATTTATGAACAGACATTTATTAGGATGAATCACTTGAAAAACGAAAAGTGAGGTTAGAAACTGATCGAATGCGTACTACTCAGGCCTGTTCTTCTGAATCATCTGGACAACGGGAAACAAAATCAATAAAATGATTCAAAATTAATTGGATATTTGTGTAATGTCTTTCCTTCAAAGTTGTTATTTTAGTTGGTGGCGCAGCGACACGTGCAAGGTTTCCTATAAATGCTTTCAAACGCACAAAGTATATACAACATTATAGTATTTTATTGCAGTGTTACGCATTATAACTCAAAAGTGATATACATATGTATTAATGGTTGACATTTATTATAACAGACTACCATAAAATTAGTTCCGCATGGTACTATTGGTATCTGATCTGTAGTTTATTTTTTATTACAGGATTTTAAGTACATATTTCGCATAGCGAACCTGAGCAGAAAATAAATGTGAATCTAAATTAAACCCACTTTCAAATTTCAAACACATCATTTGAATTTTAATTCAATTTGTTTCACTCTTCTTAGGTGAGTAATTGTTAATGTTTTTAAATTATTAAATTATTATTGTCTTCATATACATAGCTTTTAATGACGAGTTTAACTGGAATAACTTTGTTTTTTTTTTTTTTTTTTTGTTAAACAGAGAATTGTTTCTACGTTATGAGTAAAGTATTTAACTATAAAAATAAAAAAAAATAAACATTTAATAATAATAATAATCAACGTGTGTAATCACATAAACACAAAAAAAACAAAAAAATCCCATAAATATTTATTTTTAATGAAAGGTTATTAACTTTTGTTAATTATTAATTATACATATATTTGTTTGAACAAAAAACCAAATTAATTAATTATGACATCTAAAACTCAATACCTTCTTTCAATATACGAAATTCAAAATTAAATATTTGTCCTAAACATCTCGTACAATAAAGAATAATTTTTATGAGCATTTACTAATAATGTAAATGCATACATGTGTACTACATACATAGTATGTGTTTGCAACTTTTTCTTCTCAATAATATTCCAAATTTAAATTTCCTTTATTAGCGTTTCGTTTATTTTTTTTTTTTGTTGTTGTCAAACAAACTTAAATTTGTAATTTTGTTGAAAATTATTTTAATTTTAATCATTTTTCTATTCTGCGTTAAATTGCTGGAACATTTTCAATTAAAAAAAAAAAATAACG
This sequence comes from Sarcophaga rosellei, assembly GCA_930367235.1. Classification (NCBI taxonomy): domain Eukaryota; kingdom Metazoa; phylum Arthropoda; class Insecta; order Diptera; family Sarcophagidae; genus Sarcophaga; species Sarcophaga rosellei. The sequence goes on along the minus strand of OV884017.1, from coordinate 64,128,913 downwards.
GAATCACGGGTCAGTATGAATAGAATTCCAATTGAACAATACATGCAAATCAATGAATTTTAAACTTTGTGATGTATGAGAAATAGGTTTCTATCGAAACATTTTTGACTGCTACGAATCACAGATCAGCAATGAGTATTCAAAAAAATGAGTAGATTGAATCATACTCATAATTTCCGATACTTATACGCATTCATACTTGTTTTAATATTATACTCATACTACTCATATTCAAAGTTTGAAGTACTCATTGTACTCATACTTAACAATATGCATGATGTTGTTGATTTCGACTCAGTTACTCAACATTTACAAGAATCACAAAGTAAGTATGATTCGCGTAAGAACATTACAATACTCACTAGAAGGTTGGTTGTTTTCTTTGCTTGCTTTGCTCTTTCTTCTTTTTTTTGTAAATGCAACAACAACTAAGATTGTAAATTTTGATAAATGATTCGAATCACTCGAATCATTTATGAGTATTATAAGTATTAAGTATAAGTATGAATCAAATATATTTCGAATGTTATGAGTTTGGGAGAACGTTGTACCTGTACTTATAAATCAATGTTGTAGTGAGTACGAATGAATCAGAGTATATGAATTTCAATACTGTTGACTCACTCATACTCGAAATTTCATGAGTACTTATGAGTAGCGAAAAAACGATTCATTGCTGCTTCGTAGTATGAATCAGCCTATTTTTGATACAATGGAAACGTCAACAAACAGAATTTACGAATTTGGTGTGAAGAGCAGCTAGATCTCATTACGAGCTGCCTTGAATGCACGGTTTGGTAATTGTACTTTTTCAAGAACGACTGTAGGGTTATCGTCAATGGAGCAATGAACCATGCTATAATTCCTGCGGTTTTTTTTTCTTTTTTTAATAGAAGATTTGAACTTGGCTGACACATGGTTTTAAGAAGATAATACAACATGCCATTCTGTATGGGATATCGTGAATCTGTTAAGAGACCTGCTTGGTGGCCAATTAATTTTACACAATTTAATTTGATCCCATTGCACTATTTTTTGTGGTACATTTATAAATTCAAAAAAAAAAGAAACAAAATACAAACTTATACTAGGGATGAATTCTCATGTAGACCATGTTGTCTTATTATCAAAATTGCATTGTCTAAGAATTGATAAATACCCGGTTGCATAGCAAATATGTGTTGTATTTACCTAGTGTCATATCAAGAGGTGATAAATATTTACTGTATCTTAATTTATAATTTATTGTTGAGCTATAACAGAGTAAAATATTAGATTTACTAATTAAATTAATTAATATACTAAGGGCCATTATTACAACTTGCCGTTAACTAATGGGAGGATTTTAACGGGCAGATAAATTGGTTTTTATTATTATAAGTGGACAATATGGTAGAAGTGAGCGTTAAGCTAAAGGAAAGTCATCCTACATTTAACTTTTAAAGTTAAGTTTATGTTTGAACTTGCCATATTTTATATTATTTTCAATATGTCAACTTCAAATAGAAACAAAATGAGTAAACACAAGAATAAAAAAAGAGGTCCTTCGTTGCCACTGCGTTGAAAAAAAAAACTTGTTTAATTGACCAGTTTTATCGACATTGCTCTGGCACTGCCATATTTTGGAAAAAGATAACTTTATATTATCTGTAAGTTGTAATAACGAAAAGAGGTTAAAGATGATTTAAAGTTCACTTTAGCTAAAGTTACCTTTAACTAAACTCAAGTTTAACGGCAAGTTGTAATAATGACCCTTAATATGCTAAGAAAATTGATCAAATAACATTAACGTATATAAACACTGCTCCTACTAATGTCTCCTCTAAGCCTTGTACTCTCACAAGTACCAAGATGCTGCTCGCTTTCAACAACATTTCCTATTGCCTTACAGGATTCTAAGAATCTTCACATAATCTATGTACATATTGAGTTCACCTTATAAAATAATGCAATTTCCTTTAAAGCAACCACAATTAAAACACTTTTTACCAAAAATATACGGATTGTTATAATTTTCTGAAAGAGAAAAATGATGTCAAGAATGTTGAGGAAACAACAGAATATATGAGCGGTTCGTAATGTTTAGAAAGTTTCCTCTACCCCAATTAAAAAATTTTCTTAAAACTTAAATTTTTATTCTTGACAACTATTAAATTTATAATTTTGGTAACAAAATTAAAACGGCGGCACTTGTTCGAAGAGAGAATATCTCAAAAATAAATTAAAAGAACTGAAGAAAAAAACACTTACCGTATAACCCTTGTCATGAATAATCGTCTCATTATCGGCAAATGAGTGATTATTTTTCAATATCTGGGTAAGATTTTCAATTTCCATTTTGAAGCTTGGATGTGAGTTGGAATGTAGACGAGATGGAATTATTTTTCAATTAATTTATTGTTATTAAACAAACTACAAATTAAACAATTTAATTTGAATAATATTTGCAAGTTTTTCTCTTGAACTGGGTGACAAAAATTTTAAAATGTTCAACAATTGGCAAGAATTGAGAAATTAAAATAGAAATTGATAAAAAGGATGATCAAGTAAAAATCAACAATGATTCGCCAAATGGATTGTATTCTTGTTTTTTGTTTTTGTCGAATCTTTAGTTCTACAGATACAAAATTTTGTTTGTTTTTCTTTTTATTTATTTTTAATTTTTTTCTTGCATTATTTTGACGTTTTTCTTTTAATAAATGTTTTCTTAATTTCTCTTCTTTTTTTTCTATTTTTTTTTTTTTTTTGGTTATTGTTTATATTTATTATTTCATTTTTTTTTATTCTTATTCTGTAGCAATTTTTCATGCGTTAAAACGTTTTAATCAATTGATCACTTTTGAAATTAATGCCCGTTTTGTTTAGTTTATTTGTTTAAATATTTTAAATGGTTTTTAACACTTTGATTCTTCCTTTTCAGCTCAGGCAATTTTCGCAGCTATTCGTTAATTTCTAGTTTCAACAATTTGCGATGCTTTTTGCATTTTGTTTTTTTATTGTAAAAGTTTTGGCTTTTAAATAATAAAAAAAATGTTTATTTCTTATGCATTGTTTAAGATAAATTATCCTTTAAATTATCCCGAATTCATTTGCTGTAGCAACCTGACACGGTATTTGTTTGATACACTTGGTCAATGAATGGATAAATGATTGTCAACAATTATACGGTGGCACGTTTTATATATTCACTGTAACGATATTTTGCTGTCTTTCAATTTTTTCTTTTTTCTGTTGTTGTTGTTCCTTTTCAAATATTCCCATACAATCAGATTTATTTTTTAATTTTTTGTTTTTGTTTTTATCTAAAATAAAAACAATTTTGTATTGTATTTGCATTCAACCAATACATTTTTTGTTTTTGTTTTTAGATTTCTGTTATTTGTTTTTATATTTTTTGTTTTTGTATTTTTTAGATATGATTATTTACTGTGCGGTTTCCGGCGAGTCTGTGCTAAAATGATAGTTCAACAAGTATCGTTGGCTGACTCTTGCTTGTGCTGTTGTGGTCTACCGTACGAGTATGAGTCTTAACTGACTGGTCACGACGCGACGATTGCTTTTCACTCTGTTGTAGAAATGTGACGGAACAAAAACAGAGGCCGGCAGAAAAGCAAAATAAAAAAAAAACATCGAAAACAGAAATCAAAAACAAATAAAAAAAAAATAATTTAAACAAAACACAAAATCAAAAGCAAACAATATATTAAAAGAAATTCATTATAAACAAAAAAGCAAAACAGAAGCAAACAAACGGGAAAAAATTTAATATACGGTTCCCTCAATTATCGCAGCTTGCTAAAAATTTAAATGCGAATATTATGTGTACGGCTATAATTTATTGCGAATGGACAAGAGACGGGATTGGAAAGGGGATTTATGGATTATTTGAAAGTGGTTGAAATACCACCAAAAGTATCACGGTTGAGGACAGCATAATCCTTGCAACTTCCGATGGTTGCCATTGAAAGTATGGCGTACTTAACCGAATACCCAACATAAATTATTACCCTTATTTCAACATTCGCTGCAGATATATGTAGCTATTGGCTGTAATCACACGAGAACAATTGTGCCGGCGTAAAATTATAGTTTATAGGCAAGAGAGGTAAAGAAAATTAAACTAATATATTCATACATATGTACATACATACATAATTGGCCATTGGCCATCCTTCAATCAGGATTACGGCCTAGCTTCTCACACCACTCATGTTGCGTGTCTTAATTTTGTACTTGAGCGGCGGGACCTACAGTTTAACGTCGACTCCGAACGACAGATTTTGAGAAACTTTTTCATGACAGGTTTATTTACTCTCAGAGTTTTTGCCAGAAATCTGCTGAGAGGAAGTCGCCGAAGAAATATTTTCTTTTTTCTTATTGCGTTTCGATATCTGGCCTATATTCACATTTTTAAAAATCAGCCAAACATCAAATGAATGTAAAAAAACTAATACATACAAAGCATATTCATCCTGTGTGGTTTGAAAAGAATAAAAATTGTGCGACTAAAAATTGTACTCTCGCATGAGCAGTTAGTGAGTTTATTCAAAACACACTAAGCAGCTGGAGGGCATGCACCATGAGCGGCTTACTGGTAAGAGCCACTAGATGCTAAGTTAGTTCAAGTGAAACTAAAGTAGGACATAAATAAATTGACTTTTTAATAAAATCTCAGTCCGATATTGAAACCAATCAGGTGCTACGAAACACATTTATGGGCTCTGCTATATCTTCAACGTGATTTATTTGAGAAAGTCCAAATGACCGTCAATGTCATATATTTTTATAATAAAATATCGATATCAGCTCTTATAAGAAAATTGTATATGATTCAATGACCCCGTAAAATGAGTTTTAGCTGTATTCTGTTACAAACTAAAGGCAAACTTTTGTTAACGTATAAGCTTAGTTTTCGTAAAAGAAAATAGAGAGAAAACCATAATTTTTTTCTAATGAAAGAATAAAAAAATAAAATTTAAACAATAAAACTTCTATCAATTTTTCATAAAACGAAAAACAAGACAAATTTAAACTAATGTTGACTCTGAAAGTAAAATTAAATTAAAAAAAAAATAAATAAATCAAAAAAGGGAAATACAACTACATACGTACATACTATGTATGCATGTAGTCTAAAACAAAACTCAAAGAATAAAAAAGTAAAACAAAAAAAAAAAAAACAACAACAGTGAAGTTACTTGTAATGTTTATTGCAAGCAGCCTTCAGTTCATCGGATCCCAGTAAAACAATTGTTAAACGAGTATATGTTCTATTGATTTAGACTGCAGTGCTATACAGTCAAGTACTCTTTGTGTGTGTGTTTTTTTTATAATTTTTTGTGTCTAGCTGGGTGTTCGCTCGATCGACAAATCGAGTCTTTTGTTTCACTAGAAACTTTTCCCCTGAAGTTTGTTAATAAATCATTATCGATCTGTTTGATCTGCTGAAATGTAACAATTCATTGTTTTTTATTTAATTGTCATTGTTCAACGAAAAAATCTTATTTAATATCCCAAGTATTTTCGAGTGGTGATATGATGTTGATGTGTATATCCATTGTACAATATATGTACATATGTATGCACATCTAAATGTGTGGTCAATACAGGAAGTTAAATGAGTGTTAAAACATTTTTATAAAAATGCAATTAAAAATTTTAATTCTTTAAAAAAATTCATTAAGGCAAACACATACATATTAGCAAAAATGTCATCTGACATTAATACCTGTGCCTTGATGCTTACAAAAAATAATAATCATTTCAATAAAATATTGTAATTTGAGTACACTATGGTTTTCATAATTACACGATACGACAGTGAAAGTACACCCGAGTAACTACGTAGTGTAAGTTTTGAGTTGAGTAGAACTCAAGAATATTTTCTCATGTATATTCCTCGAACCCTCCAAATTTGTGTTGTTTGATAAAAACTGTTTTTTAACTTTTCCCACAAACTTATTAATTACCCAAATATTTTATCAAGGCCCAAAGAAGTTGGAAATCATCGAAGTAAAAATATAAACCGTTTGTTCGAGTACCCGTTCATCCGGAAATGGTCCACACCCTGAAAAATATTTTACGATAAAAATTAGAATCGTTGCCACTGCCCTAGAGCGAACACACATTGTTGTCTATGGTCGTACACCCTCATTTCCTGAGACAGTTGAATTTTGTACGGGTGTAAGCCAAAGTCGCCGTTGTGTATTGGCTTATTAGACGTAAGGCCCGGTTTCAATCCCCAGGCCGGACATAAAAACGAAAATATTAAAAAAATATTTCTTCGGCGACTTCCGCTCAGCAGATTTCTGTAAAAAACTCTGAGAGTAAATAAACCAGCCATGAAAAAGTTTCTCAAAATCTGTCGTTCGGAGTCGACGTTAAACTGTAGGTCCCGCCACTCATGTATAAAATTAACTCACACAACAAAAGTAGTGTGTTACACTAGTTCCATAATCCTGATTGAAGGATTATAATGACCAATTATATATGTTATATGTATTAAATTTGATATTTTATTCCAGAAATCACCGATGGATGCCTATTTTAGTTTTATTGGTGAAAGAAAGTGCATCTCAATTTGGTCATATATTATCCGGACACTCAATTTCATATCTGAATGGCACTGAGTTAAAGTAAATATTTTTGTTTTGATCCGGTTTTGAAATAATAAATTATATTAAAACAATGTATTATTATTATTATCTAAATGATTATACTTTAAAATTTATTTAAAATTTAGATTTATAGCCAAACATTTATCATATAAATTTTAATGACCCTAAATTATCTACAATTATTTGACTTTTTTACTCTTAATAATACGAAATCCATTAATAAAAATAATAAATAAATAATTATATTTAAACGCTAAACTGTAAATATTTGTTCTGAAAAGAAATCCAAAGGATTTCGTTTACGATTTTTAATTAAGAAAGAAAAAAATCTTAAAATTTGTTCTCTTATAATAATCCTGTGTTATTTTCAATTCACGCCGAATACTTTTTCAATTGATTTCAGATATTCGGATATTCAAATATTTCTAAGAAAATCAGTATAATGCGCCCACACAGTAAGACAATGATTTTACACGATCAGACAGACTGTTGACGGGTGATCTGCTTGTCAGTGGACCATTAAAGTAATTGAATGACGAATTGTGGTCGCATGGCAGAGACTAACTGAAAGCGGTGGCAGTAGTTATGGCGCCAATCGATTGTATTTTTCTTTTCATCTGTGACTTTCATTCCATTCATTGAAAATGTATGAGAAATAAATGAAATAAACAGTGTTTATTTAATTTAATGTACACATATCATGATCATCAACGTGATGATGATGACGTTGATGAGATTTGTTTTTGTTTTTAATTTTTGAAAAACAAAATAAAAATTTAAAAAGCAACAACAAATACAATATATGTGCATGGCATTGATTGATGAATGATGATCGGTTGGTTAAATGAATGATTTGATATGTGTTAAAATAGGCACGCGACAACAAACATTTAGAGTAACAAAATCGATTATAAACATCGTAATAGATTTCTTATAAATTGAAAAAAAAAAAATAATTTTCTTTAAATCTTAATAAATATTCATAATGTAAACTATAAACTATTTTAATTATCGCATTAATATGATATTAATTATTATTTTATTGTTAAATAATTTTAACGATAAATGCAGTTAAATTACAAATTTTAATTAAACACTTCAATTACATCATGGTGTTATGATATAAACACATACATTTTAGAAAGCCGTTCTAACTGATCCTATTTGATATAATAAGTTATTCGATAAAACAAAAAAATTGCACAAAATAACGAAAACACATTCGTATTCTGTTTTTAAATTATACCTAATAAACTCATACATAGGCAACTGTAAGAGCGCGTAATTTATCCGAAATTACATTCTGATAGGTTTTTAACTTCTCACACCACTTATGTTGTGTGCGTTAATTTTTATTAATGAGTGGTGGGATCTAGAGTTTAAAGTCGACTCCGAACGACAGGTTTTTGAGCAAAAATTTCATGGCAATTTTATTTACTTTCAGAGTTTTTGCCAGAAATCTGCTGAGCGGAGGCCTCACGTCTAATAAGCCACCACACTAACTACAAGACCACGGCGACTTCATTTGAATCTTTTGGAAAAAATCAATGTAATAATTTGGGAAGGGAATTTAAAAGGAGAAAGAGGTGAAGTGAAATTTGAATGACCTGCGATCGTATTAGGAATTATAGGTTGGCTTCATATTAACAATTAACACAGCTACCCTCGTTTAAGACGACAGTTTTGACATTGATTAATAATCACAAAGAAAAAAACCATTAATATTACGAATTCAAATAAAAACAACTGCATTTCAAATGTTACTGACCTGGGACTTTAAAAAGAGAATTACATGGAACGTGAAAAATCTCTCAAGCATGCCAGTAAATGTCAAATTTCGATAGCATGGCCACAGCGAGATTTAATACTCATTTCCCCAAACACACAAAAGACAATGCGGTGAAATAGAAATTATATTCCCAACTCAACATGGCTTCACTTCCGGTCGAGACAATGACAATGGTGACATGCTGAGAGATTCTTCTGGGTGACGTGTCTTTTTATAGGTGGAACTACATTCACGTACAAGGATTTACTGAAATGCACACGGAAGAACAAGTAACCAAAACCACAGTAATCATTGTTTGTTGGTTTATTGGACACTAAAAAACTCGTTGTAGTACAGATATTGATTTCTTGTGGAAACGTTTCGCTTACGTCCAACGCCAACAACAACCAAACCAAAACTAACCAAGTATAACGCCACTTCTACCGTGGAATACAACATTACGTTGAAAATGGCCTTTCAACTACACAGCGAAAACTGTTTTCGGTAGTGTGTAAAGCCGTGGAACACGATGACTAAATAATAGAACGTACACCGAGATTCAAATTGTATACAACTTAAACTTCATATGGGTGTTGGAAAGATTTCTAAGGAATGCATTGATAAACTGCAATATAGACGATCAGCAAACGTAACGGTACAAAAAGACGAAGAAAGACTCTACAGCAACATTTTAAAGAGGCTGAACAAGCATCAGAGACTGGCAACATTTGTCAAGTTTATGCTTCAATTGAGCAATTCGGTGACAATAATATCAGAAGCAATGGAGCATCAATAAACCCGTGTGAATTTTTGAATTCTATACCTGTAGCCATCTAAACGTAACCAAAGAAAGGAAGTATATATCGGCTATGATATGACAAGGCAAGAAAATGTGAATTTTTATTTCCTACTTTGGGAGCACAATATCTGCACGCTGGCCACCCTACTTTTAAGTTTAGATTTAAGTTTTGTTAAAGTGTATAAACCATAGATGGGCACTTTGCAGTACCAGTAAAATTTCAGTAAAAATTGATTTTTACTGATTTTACTAACACTTTTCTATGACTGTAAACTCTCAGCTTATTTTCGCTCTCTTATTCACTAATACATAACCAAAAAATTTTTTGTAATCCCTAATTTAAAGTTTAAATTCGAAAATGCCAGAAATTTTCGGTACACTGAATTCCCCTTTATAATTTGTTATTTTTTAATTATAATACAAAAAAATTAGAAATAGGATATGTTTTAATAATAATTTCCATAATTATTTGCATCCAATCGCAAATGTGTCAAAAGACACCTTTTTTGGTCGAAATAGATATACACAAAATCGTGGTAGAAATTGTGTTAAATCAGTACGTGTCTACACAATAGGGCACAAAGAATGCTAATGCCAAAGAGCTCCAAGCGTTCGTAAACAGGTTCCTGAGCATCTATTGACTTAACATAATACCAACGGACAATCATTTTATCAGAACTAACAGTAGACTAATATAAAATGGCATTAAGACGTGGAAGTGGACGGCATCAAGACTCGGTACCAACCTAAATGAAATTAAAAATCGAATGTAAGTAGCCTGCGTAATTTGAAAATTCACCTTATTTCTTTAACATTTTAATTAAAGCTGACTAGCATGAAGATTGGTAATTTATAAACAGTTTATATTCTAAAAAGAAAAAAATGAAAGGAACTGGAAAACTACTCTTTTTATTAAGCGTATCGAAGGTTAAAAAGTCAACGCCACTGCTCTCATATGATGTAAAATGTGACGTAAAATATTTCCCTTTTTTTGTTTATTGATGAAAAAAATACCCCACATTTATGCCATAAATTTTAATATAAATCTGAATACAAAATTCAGCCAAAATCTACATTTTAAAATGCGTCAGCTTCGCTTCAAAAAACCTCACGTGAATGATTCAGTTTTTCAAATCACATGATTAGATTTACATATATTCAAATTAAGTGCATGATTTTGTCTACTATTTTTGACACCAGCTTAAACGATCATTTAAATCAAATTTTCTATTGCAAACATAATTTCATTCTATTCCAAGCTAGACAAATGAAACACTTTGAAATTATTACTTTAATTAATTCAGTGAAAATTTGTTCAAACAATTGGTTGGTTTTTTATTTCCTAAAATTCTTGCTAAATTATAGCGAATCTAATTTAGTTCTAATTAATTTTTTTTCAAATGGTTGGTTAAACAGAGAAAATTTTTAAAACACATTTTCCTTTGAAAAAGTCTCATCCATTTATTGTTTTTATTAGAATAATTCGTATAATTTTATTTCATTTTGTAGCCCTTTTTCTCGTAAAAACTTTCAATTTCATGCTGTAAACTTTAAGTTGTATTTTTATTACCGTTGAAGTAACTGTTATTGGTTTTAGACAGTTTTTTTTGGCATTAATTAAATAAGATGTTAATTTTATTTTTAATAATAATGAATTCATATTTATTCAAAAGGTGATCAATGTGAGGAGTCATATAAACGATGAAAACAAAACAAAAAAACCACAAAAGTTCTCAACTTATCCATACAAAAAAAAAAACAAAATTAACCACATACATACATACAAGACTTTTAGCTTTTGTTTAATTATAACCCGATTGGTTTGTTCTCCTGTTGTTGTTTTACAACAATAATTTAAAAAATTTTTATTTTTGTTCATATTGATGCATTTAACAGGTTTTAATGGAAAAAATTCAAAATTATAAATTCAAATTCTCAACAATACTTCAAACTGAAAGAAAACAAAAAAATCCAAAATCAAAATTAAAAAATAAAAAAAAAACGAAAAGAAAAAGAAAAGATCGATAACAAAACCACAGTCCAAAAAATTCCCTACTCTTAATGAATTGCGGTTTATTTATTGTTGTTCACAACAACTACAAGAGCATTATTAATTATACAGACGGTGTGTGCACCATCTCGTTGTCATACTCATCTTCTCCATCATTAACGCTTGACTTGATTCGCAAACATGTGATAACGCAATTTTAGACGTTTCAAATACAATAACAAGAAACAATAATTTATTCTATCAGACTCATTATAATAAAAATTCATAAATTAACGATCAAATTAAGTTATTTTACATATTTAGATAGTCGTACGTACTACTAAACAATATGAGTCAGTAGGGAATTTTCGAAGACAACCAAATTAACTGTAATGATAACAGGTTGGAGGAAATTTTACGCACATTTATTAATAAAATAAAAGCAATAAATAAAACAATAACAATAAATAACGGATTATTTGTCATAAGAACTTAAATGAAATGATTAATAAAATATTGTTCCAAAATATTTGGGAATACATATGCCCTATTTTAATGTGCTCATTAATATGTGTATGTATGTACAGTAAACCCTCGTATAACGCGGTACTCTCAGAACGCGGTTTCCATATAACGCGGGGCTGTAATTGCAACAGCCCTCTTATAACGCGGTACTTTCCGAAAGCGGTTTCCATATAACGCGGTACCCTCCTATAACGCGGTACTCTTACTGCGCGGTTTCCTTTCAATAATATCCCATAAGTTTCTTGCAGTCTTTTAGTTTAGTTTTTATTTAATTTTTTTTTATCAATACTTACATGAACTCTTGAATTCAATAAAAATAATTTATAATTTATCTTGCCTTTTGTATTTCTTGGTCTCCATATAACGCGGTAAGAATGATGGGATTTGTACTAACTCTGAGTTTCTTATAGCGCGGTTTCCATACAATGCGGTAGACGGTTTCCATAGAACGCGCTACAAATTAGCTTGGTTTGTACGGCGAAATCCGCGTTTCTTATAGCGCGGTTTCCATATAACTTCTAGACTTCCTTTTAATATGTAAATATGAATAAATAAATAAAAAAGAGTAGTATATATGTCCAATGTTATCCAAATGGTTTCATTGCATTTCATCGTACTCATACTTAACAATACGTATGGTATTGTTGATTTCGATTCTCCTTTACTCAACATTTATAAGAATCACAAAATAAGTATGATTCGCGTACGAATACTACAATACTCACTAGAAGGTTGTGTTTTTGCTTATCGTGCTGTGTTTGTATTTTTTTTTCTTTTTTTTTTTTTTTTGGAAATGCAACGACAACAACTAAGACTGAAAATTTTGATGAATGATTCGAATCACTCGAATCATTTGTATAATACTCATAAGTATTTTTCTAAATTTATTAACCTGAATGAATAGACGTATAAATCAAACACATTTCGAATGTTATGAGTTTGATGTCAACGTTGTACTCATACTCATTGCAACCTGTACTTATAAACCAATATTGTAGTGAGTACGAATGAATCAGAATAGTTAAATTTTAATACTGTTGACTCACTTATACTAAAAATTTCATGAGTACTTATGAGTAGCGAAAAAACGATTCATTACTGATCTCTGTTTCATTAATTAATTTTTATTTAACAATTTAGACTATTCCATGCGATAGTTCAAATCGAATCGGGCAGCTATGTAGTGTCTTTAGAGATCAGCATTGTTCTTGAGCCCAAGGAAATTCAATCAACGGTTTTATTTTATTTATCTTATAAATCAATGTGGTCGACATAAGCTATAAGTTCAAACCACAGCTTTTGCAAACAAATTTTAAGAACAAAAGTATTACTTTCGACGTAGTCTTAAAACTGTACATACGGCCACTTACGTCAGTCTTTTTTTAAATATTGCAGTAAATGTTTAAAAAAATTAGATTTTTAAAGGTACAAATAAATTAATAGAGAAATAAATCAATAGAGAAATAATAATATTTCAAAACTCGTGAGAAATTAATTAACGTGCATATACATTCGTCAAGATTTTTAAACACTAAAAGTAAAAAGGGAAAAAAGAAATTAGTTAATGAAGTATTGCGTATAATTGGGTATTAATTTTATTTTGTATACTTTTTCTTTTCGAGTCAATATGCCATACTTTAGCAACAATGTTCCTAAATATACCAAATATACTCGATTGGTTTGTATAGGACCATATCCAATATATGAGCTATTCCGAAACAGTGTTGGCAGTATGCTTGAGATCATTGTGTTTTCAAGTCCATCGAATTGTCAAATCCAAGTTCCAACCAAAGGCTTCAGATTTTATTCCAATATACTCTTATATTGGTAACGAAAACCAGTCAGCCCATTCCAGCTGAATACCAGAGATCAGCAATGAATTATTTTTTCGCTGCTCATTAGTACTCATGAAATTTTGAGTATGAGTGAGTCAACAGTATTGAAATTCAACTACTCTGATTCATTCGTACTTACTACAACATTGATTTATAAGTACAGGTTGCAATGCGTATGAGTACAACATTGACATAAAACTCATAACATTCGAAATATGTTTGATTCGAGTGATTCGAATCATTCATCAAAATTTATAGTCTTAGTTGTTGTTGCATTTAGAAAAAAAGATGAAAGAAAAAGCCAAAGACAACAACCAACGGATACACACAACGTTCTTGTGAGCATTGTAGTGTTCGTACGCGAATCATACTTATTTTGTGAATTTTATAAATCTTGAGTAAAGGAGAGTCGAAATCTACAACACCATGCGTATTGTTAAGTATGACTATGATGAGTACTTCCATCTTTGAATATGAGTAGTATGAGTATGATATTAAAATAAGTATGAATGTATATAAGTATCAGAAATTATGAGTATGATTCGAATCTACTCATCTTTTTGAATAGTCATTTTTGGATGAATTTCTGTATTTAGTTTTCTTCATAGACTGGTTCGAACATTATTTCTAAATCTCTTGTGCTTACTCAGTATATAAATCATTTTTCCAAAGTCAATATCCTTACTCATGTAAGTTTTAACAAACTTAAGCCGAAATTTAGTACTGTTTTGGGTTTGAAGTCATTGTTATACAAAGCACTTGTTATTGTTCTTAATGAAAGGGTAACCTCAAAACCTCTACATGTTTCAATAACTTTTGAGCACTTATGAGCACTTATTTCGTATCTTAATTCAGCAGTTTGAAACTACTTTTTATATCTCAATATAATGTTCCTTCGATCTTCCAGATCGTGAAGTTTCTGCAATACTATGCAGAGTTGTGTGGGTTACATTTACAATTTTTGGTGTATCTTCGTAAATTATGCTTTCACTTCAGAGTTCCCATTTTCCAAGATTTAAATTATAAAACTACCGGCTTACTACACGTAAAAATCCGTACGGCTTAAAACTAAATTAAATCTTAACAACTAACAGTCGTTGAGTTGTTATTTGCACATTAATTGTAATTTTTTTTCAAATTGATGAAATTTCTAAACTACTAATAATTTCATAATTCTTTTTAGCTCCGATAAATAATACAATAAATGTTCTTAAAATCAAAGTAGTGATAGTATCGCCAAAAGGGAGCGAAAAAGGTAAATGAAACGTATTGCCATCGAAATATTTACACCATTTACAAGTATGTACGAATAATTACAGCAAATATCTCTTAACAAAAACTAATCTTAATCCACTATTTTTCTATTTCCTAAAAGAGATTTTGTTTTAAAATATTAAACTTTGTTGGATGACCCTCGAACATAAGTTTATTCTCTCCTGGGGGTAGTGAAATTTCAACTTATGATCCGTCTGGCTTCGAAGACATAACATTTCAATACAATGAGCCACTAATACCAAATTCAAACTACTCTTTAAGTTGAAATCTTTATTTCTTTATACAAAAAGAGTTGGAATTAGTAAAGCAGTACAGACAATATTTTTATTGCATTTATTAATCACATAAAAAATACTGAAAGTCTGATTTTTTCTCAGTGTTTTCGGTAATGAAATTAACAATAAACTTTCATTTAAAAGTGCCTAATGTAGAATATGGTACATAGAGAGGCTGTTACCTGTTGAGTTGACAATGATTAACGCATACGCCAAAATGCATTTTTCCTACGAATTTATTCGTATGAATGTGGCAAATGTAATTGTACTGAACCAATTCGTTGTAATGGGGCGTTTTAGGTGCCAGATAATATGGGTCCATGTTATGGTTTTTTGTATCTGACAATAATTTCTTTTTAATTTTTTTTTTTTTTTTTGTTATTGTTAATCAACTCGGAAATAAAATTTATTAGCTTGTCAAAAAGACCTGGTCGAAAACAAAACAGTGTAACCCAAACTTGCAAAATTATGTTGTGTCATGTTAAACATGACACTGCAATTTTTGTTGTGATTTTTGTTCATCATGTATGTAAATTAACAATTATTTATTTATAATCGTTATGCCTAATAAATGCGGAAATTAAAATAAATGTACAAGTATACATATGTATGTAAATCAGTTCAATGTGCATCGAATCTTAAGTTTAATTAGTTTAGGAACTTCAGTATAAAATTTTACATAAAATTATAGAACATCAAGTATAAACATGGTCTTAATGCCGAATAAATTTCTATTTGGGGAACCCTTCTCATAATTCCACTGTTAACAGACAAATTACAATTGTAATCTTAATACTTTAACAATTTTTTGATTGTTTAGTAAGTATTGTTTAACTAAGTATTCTATCACGGCATTGCCTAAAAATTCGACACCTGCGTCGGAATATTCCAAATCTTGCGTCTTACATATCCAAACCTGGCACATCTTCCTTCTGTTTGTAAAAACATACGAGTATGTAAATAAAATATTTGTTGTTTTTACGAACGATGGTTTCTGCAAGTGAATCATAATTATGTACATAAGCATATGTACATATCAGATATCAGCAATGAATTGTTTTTTCGATACTCATAAGTACTCATGAATTTTAGAGTATGAGTGAGTCAACAGTATTGAATTTCAACTACTCTGATTCATTCGTATTCACTACAACATTGATTGATTGACAGGTTGCAATGAGTATGAATACAACGTTGACATCAAACTCATAACTTTCGAAATATGTTTGATTCGTAAGCCTACTCATTTACATTCATAAATTTAGAGAAATACTAATAATACTCATAAATGATCTAGTGAGTATTGTAGTGTTCGTATGCGAATCATACTTATTTTTTTTTTGATTCTTGTAAATGTTGAGTAAAGGAGAGTCGAAATCAACAACATTATGTGTATTGTTAAGTATGAGTACGATGAGTACTTCAAACTTTGAATATGAGTATGAGTATGATACGAAAATAAGTATGAACGCGTATACGTACCAGAAATTATGAGTATGATTGGAATCTACTCATTTTTTTGAATATTCATTGCTGATTTCAAGTACATACACCTACATATTTGATTATAAAAAAAAATTGTTCATGAAAAATTCTTTTAAATTATCTGCTATTCTTTCTAGGCCCGCTTTATTTTTCGTAATAATATTCTTTAATGATTCCTAACGACTTTTGCAATAAATTGATTCTTGGCAAGGCCCCTTTAACCTTATTATTGTTAGTATTCGTTAGCGAAGTTGCCGTAGTCTAGTAGGTAGTGTGTTCGCTTATTAGACGTAAAGCCAAAGTTCGAGCCCCAGCCCAGACATCAAAACGAAATATGAAGAAAATATTTCTTCGGCGACTTTCTCTCAGCAGATTTCTGGCAAAAACTCTGAGAGTAAATAAATATGTCATGAAAATTATTCTCAAAAATCTGTCGTTCGGATTCGACGTTAAACTATAGGTCCTGCCACTCAAGTATAAAATTAACGCACACAACATGAGTGGTGTGAGAAGCTAGGCCATAATCCTGACTGAAGGGTTGTAATGGCCAATGATGTATTATGTGTGTATGTATGTATCTTCAACTTTAATTACAAGATTTCCAAGATTTATAAAGTGATACACCTATGCTAACCTTTAGCAATCTAATACAGAATCCAAAGATTTTGACGTATCAATGTTTTAAAATTTTTGAATACAGAAAATAACAAAATTGTAGGGGCGTGACATTATCATAAGCAATAGAAGATTTTCACTGTCTTATTGAATGGAACATAAAATTTCTTTAGACTCCATTAAGCCACTGGCCAGAGGTGAAAGATTTATTATGTTCAGATACATAAAAATGTAAACCCAATAAATACATGAAATAGTTTTTAGTTTGACTCTCTAAATGATATTTATATAAAGCAATTCGATTGGAAAAGTTAACCGTCAAATCGGGTTGGGTTAATTGTGGCCACTTAAATGTAAATGCTGTTGATTAGAACATGAACTAATTAAGATTTTAAAAACAGAATGCCAACAAAACAACAGAGATTTAGTTTTTTAATTTTTTTTCTTACTCCTGATAATTTATTCTGTCTTTTTGGTCATTAACGAAACGACTAAATGACTGTTAGGGTGGGTTGCATGAATGAATGAATATGAATTAGCCATGGCCCATGAGTGTTAATGAGTCTGATTGAACTATTTCTATTTTGTTAAGCTGAAAATGTATGTATGTAAACGCTTTTAATACATTATTTATAAATAAAGAAATAAATGTTTATTTTTAATGGTATGCACTTCAAATTAAACAAAACAAACCCCATGTAAAATGAAAATTGTACAATATTTCATTTGAATTTGGCATAAAAGAAAAGAATAAACGAAAAATAGAAAAAACAGAACAGAATTAAAACGGAATTAGTTTGACATTTTCAATTAATCGACATGAAAATGCAGCGAATGCTTCATACGTTTGGTCAGCAGAGTGGTTTGAATCGAACAGATTGCTGTTATATAAAATAGTTTTCATAAACTACAATATTAAATAGTTTTGTTTAATTCTTATTTACTTTTGTTTAATATCGTGTGGCATAATCTCAACTGCTCACAATAATCGTGACCAGATTTTCTCAGTTTATATTGAAATTCATCTCCCCTCTGATATCAACAAACATAAGGAATAAATGGCAAAACAAACACTTTTTTTGTTAATTTTTTTTTTAGCACACAAACAAACAAACAAACAAAAAAAAAAAACGAAGAATAAAATAAAAAATAAATAAAAAATATTTGCAAAAATAAAATAAAAAAAGAAATGTTAAATAAATAAAATGCAACAACACTTCCACATGACAAGAGGGAACTGCACCACCAGGCCAAATGCAACAAATAAATTTTAAACTATCGGATATCAAATTCAAGTACAAAATATAGTGCACCGTACTATATTGAACATTAGGGTTCCATATATTTGTAGGACAGATAAATTTAAACAACAAATTTATGACTGAATACATACAAAATTCTTCATATAGAATCATCCAATTTTTTTCTCGAATCGCCATCACTTTTTTCTTTTAAAACATCTTCGAAGACATCTTTTTCAAACTTAATGAAAAGAAGATAGGGGTTATATGAAAATATAAAACCGCCTTGCTCCTCTAGGCTTCGAAAACGACATACAGAGAAGTCTCGAAAACAGCCCATTAACAAAAATTTTTAATTGAATAACTTTTTATTGCACATTCGATTCGATATATTTATTTATTTGTTTGTTTTTTTTTTTCTTCTAATTTGTAGTGAAGTTTTTTACAACTCATTAAATTATAATAGATAGTAATAAAAATTGTAAAAATAATAATAAAAATAACAGTAATAAATTGTAAAATAACAACAATAAAAATAACACGGTGCTACAGTCAAAATACACCCAACTAATGACACAGTGTAGGTTATGAGTGTTATTGAGTAGAACTCATAAATATTTTTTTTTCATATTTCTCGAACCCTTTAAACCTGTTTTATTTGACAAAAACGGTATTTTTGATCTTTTCAAACAAAATTATTGAATACCCGAATATTTTTTAACCTATTATCAAAGTTCAAAGTTTTTTGAAGAGGGGACAGACGAGCCTTTAAATTGATATATATAAACATATTGTTCAAACTTACATGTTATGAGTTTTGAAGGGGTAAACTTGGAAAATATTATTTTTTCTTCTCTTTTCAAGCTTAGCCATTCTTAATTGCAAAATTTAATTAGAAGATATAAAATAAGTGATGACATTCTGAAAATGCAAAACTTTAATTAAAAAATATGAAATAAGTGATGACATTCTGAAAGTGCATTATCTTGTGAAGAGATTGACACTTCGTTTGATCAAATCGGACAAAAATTACGGTAGTTATTATTTAAATAGTATAACAGTCACTTTATCAAATGAACTTTCAGTTCAAAAATTTTCAAAAGTTTTGATGGATCATGATTGTTTATCGCAAAATGTGTCAATTTGACGTTTGTACGACTACCGAAAGTCGGCTAATATTTCTGTTTTTTGCAAAAATTATTATTTCACTTTGCGCAAACATTGCCCAACTTCTGGGTTCGGTCAAACGTGATATAGACACATTTTTCGATAAACAATCAAGATCCATTAAAAATTCTGAAAATTTATGAACTAAAAGTTCATTTAAAAAATATATATGTATGTATATATGAAAAATATAACTCGACTGTTAGACTCTTTAAATAATAACTACAGTAATTTTTGTCCTATTTGATCAAAGGAAGTGTCAATATCTTCCCAAGAATGTCACTTTTAGAATGTCATCACTTATTTCATATTTTTTAATTAAAGTTTGCTACAATGAACGGACAAACTTGAAAAAATATGAAAAAAAAACATTTATCAAGTTTACCTCATCAAACCCCATAGAATATTGAGTTTGAATTTGAGTATTACCAAATAACTTATATATGTATATCATTTTCTAATAAGGTTTAAACTTTGGACATCGGTTCAGAAATGTTTGTGTAATCAATAAATTTGTGCGTAAGGTCGAAAAAAAACAGTTTTTGTCAAATAAAACAAGTTTGGAGGGTTTAAGAAATATAAAAAAACAAAAAATATTTTTGAGTTCTACTCAATAAAACTCACAACTTACACTATGTCACTAGCTGGTTGTATTTAATTGTTTTTATTTTGTCGCATAGTGTAATTAACAGTTATCAAAACAACAATACGTAAGTATACATTATTGTATAAAGATTTATGAATAATAAACAGCTAAGCATTGCTTAGTAATTTTATTCCCGTGGGTAATAAATTGCAAAGAAGTATAACAGATATGAGAAATTGCCAATACTGATATTAAAGTTCGATATCTGCAGTGGATAATGTCATTTAATCATTTAAAAATAATTCTCTCTTGTTTCTTATCTTAATGTAAATACTCAACTACTCTTATTTTAGGCGGGTACTTAAATAATGTACCATAAAAGTGTTTTTTTTTTGTTTGTTTGGCAAAATTTGACACACTGATCTCACCACAGCATTATAAGCAACATTTAATTTTCATTAGGTCGACAGCATAACGCGAAGCAAGGATTTCGCTTCGCATATAAAAGTATCGCTACTATATATGACGAAGCTATTAGTTGGTGTATGGTAATGTATTTTCCACACTTTTTAAGAAATGAAATGATTTTCTCTGAATCATTTTTATATGTTCAGTCCAACTGAAGCTATTGTTGATCATAATACCTGTTGCAAATTCAATCTTATCAATAAAAATGAAAATGTTGCTCAATGTGTAATTGATACAAAACATTTCCTATTATTATTCAAAATATCTGATATCTTTTATCTGTGAATATAAAATCGAATTGAAAGTCACATTTTTTGTTCATTTAATACTCTTCAATTATAGCAAGTCGTCCATAATTTTGCTTTTAAGCATTTTGTAATTAAGATCTCCATAAAATAAAATGAATTTCAATTGTTTTATAATAAGTTTTGTGGCACTTCTTTTATATAAAACATGTTTTTCAGTTTTTCTACATTCCAGTCTAATTTCCGCAATTTTTAACATTATTGACATTGCAAGCGTTCTCACCTCGTATAAGTTACTAAATTGAAATATTATTTATCTATGTATGATAAAATATCACAAATACTTTCAACACCGAAATATGTCTATAAAAACAAAGAAAGCTAATTTTATGGTAAGTTATAGCTTCTTCCTTTCAGTTACTGCGAATAACTACCTCTAATACTATGCATACTATTAACACTTGCGTTGAGTAGTTGCTCAGTGGCACAAATTTATTTGCGACCACCAGTCTTATTTACATATATTTTTTGATGGTAAAGTAAAGTGATGTTTAAAGAATATACCGTTTTGTAAAGAAGAATTTGATGTGAACTAGTTCGAATAGATCTTTTAAGTAATATTTCTTTTAAGAATTATATTTTGTGTGCTTTATTATGAATTCGCTAAAGATAACGAAAACGCAACAAATACTAGTTGAAAAATTATTTTTTATACGAATCGAAAGTGTACTTAACACCCGTTGCAAGTTGAACTTATCTCTTGTGGAACAACAGGAAATTTTTTTATTTCAATGCCATATGCATCTTATCATACAAGTTTCAAGTGACGCATTGCAAATTAATCCTATTCACGCCCTTGGTCACATATGTGGACGTTTAATTTTTTTTAGTTGTAATTATAATAATAATAAAAAGAATAAAAAATTTGATAATAACTCATTGACTACCGAATCCACCAACAAGAGAAGTAAAAATTTTAACGTTTGTCTGCACTAATGATATTATTTCCGATCCATAGTTAGATACATAAAAAAAAGTGAAATAATTATTCAGCAATCTGTTTTATTGGATTATATCAAGAAATCGGTATTATTTGAAAAAATAATATCAGATATATTAAATATAATAAGTTTTACCGTCACCACCTAAAAAATCTAAAAGCTGGGCTAAAGTTAATCCTGGAATTAGACTGGACAGTAAAGGTTATAATCCTAAATACAAGGAACTGAAAAATCCAACCAGATGTAACCACAAAAATTGTATAAGACGAACTCGCTACATTTGTGAGAAATGTGAAGAATATATATGCCTGATATGCCCGGAATGTATGAAATCATTTCACACATAAATTACCATTAAGGCTCAGTTGCCACAAATGTGAGCGTTATTCCTATTTGTGAATTTTCATTGTTTTCCCTTTTTTTTTTTGCTTTCTGAATTCCTATTAAAATAAATTTAATTAATTACAAAAGAAAACCAAATTTAATCATTTTTTTGTCGTCATAAAAAAATCGTCCTTGAAGAGGTTAGCGACTAAGCGTTCTTGAAAGTAAACATAGAGAGAAATATCAGCAAACCACAAGGTAAACAACAGGATATGATGGCAGTAAAACGCATAGTGGAAGAAGATATGTGCAACAAGCTTTAGATTAACGTAATATCACAGAAAATCAATAATTCATGTTTTTAGTTAACGTATAAAGTCCACATTGTTATTCGAGAACAAAACGTAATCGATAACAAACAATCTAAGATTCCTAATCCTTCCTTAATTTTTTGTCAGCTTACCTCATCAATGGGAGACCCTATAAATAACAAGAAGAAGAAAAAATGGAAATGAATCCGCTTCGCAAGTCTAGTAATAACATTTCTATACTGTTCTTAGAACGCAACCTTAAAGAATCGGGTATCCTGGTGATTTAGAAAAATCTGATAATAAAGTGTTAAACAATAATATTCTCAAAAAAAAAAACTCTCATGTTCAGAAATGGGAAAAGTAAAGAAATATTTTCCTCATTCCTAATTGTTAAAATGTTTGGAAAAATCATATTTGCAAATGATAAATCTGGTTTGTCACATAAAAAAAATAATAAATTCGTAATACTCGGTACTACCCTAATATCAATTTTATTATACGGATTTAACAGCTGTTCATACAAATACACAGCCACACATACCCAATCCAATTTAGTTGACATTCAACAGACCAATGACGAACTATTCATTGGCTCCCTGTGCCGTTTAGCCATAAACATTAAGCGGAACTTTTTTCAGGTAATTTTATTGTACTACATACATACATACATATATTTATAAAACAGTAAAACCTTATGTATTCGAACAGAAATCTCATAAATAAATAAAGGTCAAAAAACTCGAATATAAAAATATGGCTTTACTAAACGAGGTTTTGTGAATTTAAAGCTCAGTTCTGACATCTCGAAAAAAAACAAATATTAAAAGAGATTTCTTTCGACGTCCTTCTTTTAAAGTAAATAAATTTATAAGCCTTGAAACTCTAACTTTCGGATACGACGTTATAGATAAAATTAACAGACACAACATAAGATGTTGTCGTAAGCTGGGTGGAAATCTAGACCAAAAATAGTTGTAAATTGTAATGGTAATCAGTATTGTAAAAATTACAAGTCAAGTCTATGACAACGTTCTTCAGTATTATGTAGTGGAGATATCGTGCATTCCCATAATTAAAGTGAAACTGATCTAATAGTCTTCTTTTTTGTTACATAAGTTCAGTTCGTGATTGAAATTAATAAAAATATACAAAATTTTGAACTTTTATTGGCCCAAAAATGAAATGTGGAACTGGATCTGGGATATTTTTCGATAAACTAACACTAAGCCGATGATACAGACTATCTAACCAGGCTAGCGTATTTCAGGCGGAGATTTTTGCTATTGGACGCATGGTTGAAACCGAGGACCTACTTCCTTCGAACTTGATCATATGTGTGGACAGTTAAACAGCAATCAAAATGCTGGGATCCCATCTCGTCAAATCAAAGCGCGTTAGGAGTTCTATGGATTCTCTACACTGTATACGTAGTCACAACACCTAACTCTGTTGGATTCTATGCCATTGTGACATAGAGGGAAACGAAAAGGTGGACAAACTGCCACGGTAGGGATTAGAGATATCTAAGAAGGAGACAATAGAGGGGATATATGAGCCTCTACAAGAACACATTTCCAAATTGGAAAAAGCAGCATGGAATTTAACAAACCGAGTTAGGTACAACATACCTGGTTGCCGAATTACAGAACTGCTGTGTCCAGCAGTGGACAGCGTGAGAACCAGGGGACTACTTAATTTCGATAAGAGAAGGGTTCGCATTTTACAGGAATTCTAACGAGACATTGTGCTATTGACAGTTTCGCTGTCCATCACCAGGTTTATTGCAAAAGCCGCCATGATATGGAGGAAACGGAATCGGTACAACAGTTTTTAGGCGAGTTCCCTGCACTTCAGAACCAAAATCAACAGTTTTTAAGTGACAGAACGTTTGAAGATCTGGGCATGGCCGGTTTCATCAGAAGATCGAGGTGGTTCAAACCCTCTACTAACGGATCATAATAAGGACGCTTATCTTGCACTAGCTAACATAATGGGTCATATGGGCCATCGAGTGAACTTACCGTGGGCACGGAAACCTCACACTAACCTAACCTAATCTTAGATTTAATTTATAAATTTATTAGAAGGCATTTATTGCTCATTTTACCGAAGCGATTCTGTATGCATTTGTATTTATTTTTTATTTATTTCAATTATTTAATTTTTTTCTTGTGGCATATCAATATTAAATAATTAAATGCTTATGGTTTTACACTTTTACTCCTATTGTTTTAGAAATAATTTAAAATCTAATTTAAATTAAAATTCAAATATTTTTGTGCACTTGTTAATATATACACATACATGAACACACATTCAAATCAATAGACTCCATCCTAAAGCGACAAGACAACAATCCATTGACTTGTAATAAATTATTTCGTTTGTAAGTTTGTCGTTAAATTGCCAGTCGTCTGTATTGTATTCACCTTGATTTATGAACAATAGAAATATTGGTAAAAAAAAATTAAATAAAACAACAAACTTATAATATTATAAATGAAATACTGTATACATATTTATATAATGTAAAATACTACATACATATGTATAATACTATATGTATATTAAACATGTTTGTACAAATTAAACGAAATAAAATTATACATTGTAAAACTGAAAACATTTCTCAAAACAATTAAATTCGTATGTTTTTTTCGTTCTTTTCTTTCTTTTTCCATTTCGATTCAATAATTGTATTTTAATAAATGTAAACAGTTATGCGACAGAACAATAAAATATTTTCACATTAAACAACAACATAAAATTTAAGCATTTTCATCTAAAACAAAAGACTGTAGAAAGCTCTCTACACTCATATACAGGGTATTGGAAAACGAGCAAATTTGCTCAACATCCTAATACTATGTTCAGACATGCACTTAGATTGAGTAAATTGCAATAAACGGCATTATTGAGCTCAATATTTCATATAAATTTTCAATTAATGAAATTCAATGCGCAATAAATTCGCAAATTGTTATAATATTGAGTAAAATTTAAAATTTAGCACTGTCATAAGTATGTTCAGAGCGAATATTACAATTATTCGAACACTTTCTGTTGATATTTGACAACACAAATGTCAACTACGACAAAAAAAAAAAAAAAAAAAAAAAAAAAAAAAAAAAAAACAATGTTGCTGAAACAACCAGCTGTTTTGTTTACCAGCTGTCTAATGAATATTGCTTATATTATGTCTGAACACTTAAAAAATTTTACTCAAATAACCGAATATTGACTCAATAAACGTGAATGTCTGAACATACTATAACAGATTGTATACAAATTGAATGACTGATTTGACATACCATTTCCATTACAAGTAGAGCGTACATATTTAGATTTTAATTCTTTTCAGTATCGTTTATGAAAATTTTCATTCCTTTCCTTTTATGGAAACAAATTGTTTTGTCACCGGCGCTCATACTTTGTAATTTATTTAATTATTTTTGTATTAAAAAAATAAATAAATTTAATTTGTTGCAACAATCGCTGCTGCTTTGTGGATAATTGAATTAAAATGCATTTTCTCGGTTTGATTGACAACATAATGAAATCTGTTTTAAAATATTTTTATCTTCCTTGTGTTTACAATTCTCCTTTTATTTTTTCTTTTTTTTTTTTAAGACGAAAGAAAAACTTACTCAGACATTAATGATAATTAAGGCGTTGTTGCATTCTAGAAATGTTTCCGTTAAAATAGAAAAACTTACATTTTTTAAATAAATAATTGCAATTGGAATATTTTATAACATGAAATTCAATACCCCTCACTATAACTAGGTATTAGAGTTGGGTACATAGCTGCCAGATGAATGAGGCACCAAATCGTCAAATATTTGAGAAAAAATCGTCAAAATCGTCGAAGGCGTTTATTGAAATCGCAAAAAAATCGTGAGAAAAAATAAATAAATAAATTAAAACTTTTTAAAAACCTAAATTATTTCTATTGTAGTAAAACGCATAAAGTCAATGTACATATGTATATGTGTACATATCTGAGTTCAAAAATAAAACATTTAAAAAAAATTTGTAAGAAATTAAAAACTATCGTCACTCATCTTCATTGATTAATTTTTTTTCCAAAAATGGAGAAATTTTATATAATTTTCAGGAAAAAATTATTTAAGGTTTAAACAATCTATCCCAGAATTGTTTATTGACACATACGTGCAACAATAATATTGCATCATCTTAATCTATGGGTGGTGTAAATATTAAGGAGTCTGAAGCTGTTGACATTCTGAGCATGAAAATTCAGTGTAATGTTGGCTTCAACCGACACATTTTTCAGATCCTTCTTAAGATCTCATCATTTGATCTTACTTTTTAAATTTTTTAACCATTTTTAAATGGTCGCTGTGGTCTAGTAGGTAGTGTGTTGGCTTATTAGACGAAAGGTCCGAGTTCGAATCCCAGGCCAGACATCAAAAACAAAATACAAAAAGTATTTCTTTGGCGACTTCCTCTCAGCAGATTTCTGGCAAAAACTCTGAGAGTAAAAATTGCCATGAAAACCTCCCCAAAAAAAGTCGTTCGGAGTCGGCTTTAAACTGTAGGTGCCGCCACTCATGTATAAAATTAACGCACACAACTTGAGTGGTGTTGAGAAGCTAGGCCATAATCCTGACTGAAGGGTTGTAATGGCCAATTATGTATGTATGTAACCATTTTTAAATGACAGGGAATGGAATACAATTCTCATGTATAGGTCGGTGCCTTAATGTCTACTTTGAGGTTTCTCGACCGTGTACTGGAGAGACCAGTTAATGACGGTGGTGTATCCAACTCCATTGAATCACTGGAGCAATGTGGTTTGTGTTTCACTGTTCTATCGCTACTACAAAAGGATTTTGCTCGAACGAAATAAGGGGACTTTTTCCAGAAAATCATATATTCCTACGTTCTTCCTACGCTCTTCTTTCTCGGCCAACACATCCGTATGTGGTCGATTGGCCAGTGGATCGAACACTGCATTACAGTAAAAATACGTTTTTTAGTCGGACTATTCGTATGTGGAACTGAATTCCTGAAGAGGTCTTTCCTGTTACTTATGTTATAAAAATATACATGCCTAGTGTCCATAAACACTGCTCACTCTTATTTTTTTTTTTTTTTTGATTTTAAGTGGCTAAAAACGAATAACATACAGAAAAATCATCTCAGGTATTCGCAAGTAACTTACAAATATAATACTTTACGCCTCGTTATTACTAACATAAATTATGCAATATTAACAATTGCAAAGTAAATACAAAGATTAAAATGGCTTCTAATGTACTGAAGTAAAGAATATGATGTAAATTTAAAAATTTCCAAAAATGATCAAAATAAGGGCATTAATCGTCAAATCGTCAATATGATATTTGTGGAAGCTCAAAATCGTCAAGTCTGGCAGCTATGTGAAAAGGGAACCGTATTGTTTAGATATTTTATGATAATTCTAACATTTAGAGTTCTAGACACTTCCCGATATGTTGGGCAAGACTTTTAATACTTTTTAATTATTAAAAAAAAGAAAAATATTCATGAAGTATGTGAATATTGAAGCCTTATGTAAGAGTGAAATTAGCATATGCAACAAACTACCTTTTTACACAACACAAATCGGTCATACATGGGAAGGTACAAGAATTTCAAAAGCAAACTGTTTATATATTGGAGTTCTTTCTGGAAGCCTTAAACTAACTAAAAAAAGATCTATAATTGAAATTGTGTAGTTTAATGAGTTGAACGTGAGGTTTTGCTTCAAATCCCAGGTCAAACATCGACAACGAAATTTGAAAACATTCTTCTTCGCTGACTGCCTCTCAGCAGATTTCTGGCAAAAATTCTAAGAGGAAATAAAATAAAATTGCCATGAAAAATTTTCTCAAAAATCTGTCGTTCGGAGTACATTTTACGCTGTAGGTCCCGCCACTCATGTATAAAATTAAGGCACACAACATGAGTGGTGTTGAGAAGCTAGGCCGTAATCCTGACTGAAGAGTTGTAATGGCCAATTATATTATGTAAGTATGTATTGAATATATAAAATAACAAAGCTTCATAAGCATTTAATGTGAAATTGGAGAAACAAATTTTCAGTCACTTTTGGATTTTAAATTATTTACTCAAATACATTTTATTGTTATTAAAACATTGTTTTCATTCCAAATCCATACACAAAATATGCAAGTGTTTTAATAGGATTCTGTAGAAAAATCCTTAATTATAACATAGTCTAGGTATTGGCAGGCATCTAATTACGTTAATTTAAAATTTAATTAAATTAAATTCCTTAAAAATTTAAATTACTTAACATAATGGCACAATACAAAAAAAAATAAATAAAAATAAGTAATAATGATATATAGCGATATGTTGCGATTGAATATGTACCTCAAATATATACTAAAAATGAAGGATATTTATTCTTAAAATTAAAATAAATTGTTAATAAAATATTTTAAATGTTTGTATTGCATAGAAAGATAAATTAGTATAAAATTTCTGAAAATACAAAAAGTTTAACGGCCATTATTACAACTTGCCGTTAACTAAAGAGAGGATTTTAACGGGCAGATAAATTGTTTTTCATTATTATAAGTGTACAATAAGGTAGAAGTGAGCGTTAAGCTAAAGTGAGCATCATGCTACCTTTAACTTTTAAAGTTCACTTTATCTTTGAACTTGCCATATTATATGTTATTTTCAATTTGGCAACTTCAAATATAAACAAAATCAGCAAACATAACAACAAAAAAAAGGCATTTTGTTGCCACTGCGTTTAAAAAAAATTGTTTAATTGAGCAGTTTCATCGACATTGCTCCGGCACTTTGTTTTATCTATAAGTTGTAATAAGGAAAAGAAGTTAAAGGTGAGTTTAAAGTTCACTTTAGCTAAAGTTACCTTTTACTAAATCCAAGTTTAACGACAAGTTGTAATAATGGCCCTAAATGATTATATAGTAATTAGTATTGTGTTTAGTTTTTTTAAATAATTTTCTTAGACTATAATTACACAGTGCCATATATAAAAGGTGTTGTAGTTTTCAAAGAATTACCCAGCCCCAATTGCATGTAATGTAATGCATTATAGTTTTCTTTCAATGAAATGTAAAGAAGTAATAAGAGTGTATTGAATATGCTAAACTCCTTTTACTTTATAAATAACTCCAAGTCAATTAGATCAGAGCAATTATTGTAAGATACCTTGAACACCTGTATGGACATATTGTAAATTTATTATTAAATCTATTCATGGCGAGGTGTTAAATACGTAACTCAAATCAGTTGTTGTTGAACAATGGATTTTTATTATTCTTTATTATTTATTTATATTAAAAAAATTTTTTATTTTGTTTTTTTCCAATTATTTTCGGTTTTTCCTAAAACGAAATATGTAAGCAAGTGTAAGTTTATTACAGGTTCTATTAGTCAGTTTTACTTTCTACCGCATTTTATGACATCGATATACACGTATTTATTTATTTATTTTTTAATTTTTTATTCTCAATTATTATTTATTGCTTGTTTACCCCACCCTAAGTGTTGTTCTACAGTAAAAAATATTTATATCCTCAAACATTTGTAAGTCATGACATTTATTGTTGCATATCGATGATAACAAACTAGCTGCACTGAAAATTATAAAAATCATGACATGGGTGCTAGCTACATTACATTAATGATTGTTTGCGTTTAAAATAACTATCATAGCTGCCAGATAAATGAGGCACCAAATCGTCAAATACTTGAGAAAATATTATCAAAGATGTTTATTGAAATCGTCAAAAAATCGTCAGGAAAAATAAATAAATAAATTAAAAGTTTTTAAAAACCAAAATTATTTCTATTGTAGTAAAATACATAACAACAACAAGCAACGTGCGTGACGTGTTTTTTTTGCGCTCTGTATTAATTTGTGTTTTAAAGTGTTTTTATCCGCCTGATTTGGTTGTGTTGCGTCTCATTGTGATCGTCAGCTGCTGTATTATCATCGTACTGTGGAGTGGTGTTTGAGGTGTCTGCCTGAGTCGCCTAAAATTGGTTTTTATGAAATATTTGCTGATAAGGAGAATAAATATTTATCATAGTATCATCAATACGGATTGTTGCAGCTGTGAGAGTAACCTACCTACTAAATAATATATATTACAACACTGCATCTGTTTGGTTTGTGTATTAGATAATTCCTTTTAGTAGCGCCATCTACCCTTAAACCGTTTACCACCACCTAGCGAACATTTTATATCCAATCTCTGTATTATAATTTACCTTCAATCGTTAATATGGATTGTTTGAGCTCAAATTGCACTGGTACGGGAAATGACCGGATGATTTCATGTTGGTTGTGTTTAGGCAATTATCATTTAAAATGTACTGCACTCAAAGCACGTGATGCTGATGCGCTTCTGGATCCGGCAAAGTCCCTTCATTGGACTTGTACAAGTTGTAAAAAAATTAACGTAGAATTTTATGAATTTTTTAAAAGCTACAAGAGTGAGTTTGACCAACTTAATAAGGATTTTTTGTCTCTGCAATCTAAGCTTGCCAAATTTGGTGAATTATTTAATAGCTTTCCAAATTTGGATAAATATATTAATGATACTGATAGCAATTCTACTAGGGTAAAAAGAGGCGCAAATATGCTGCCTTTAGTTTCCACTGGGAATAACTTATCTGTGCCGTCTCCTATAAATTCAGGTACCATTAAGGATATTGGTTCAACGCCGTCTATATCATTGAATGCTGTAAGTTCCCGTCAACAAATTTCTCATACGGTCGATAATCGTTCTTCAAAGGTAATTTTGTCACCAAATAATGTTAATAATAATGAGGCAACAATGGGTAATCAAATTACTTACAAACCGCTGCAGGCTGTTCCACCAAGAAAAACTATTTTTGTGTCCAGGTTAGCATGTGACACTTCATCGGATGATGTTGTTCATTATATCAATTCTAAATATGGTCGTAAAATTGATGTTACAGTGCAGAAGTTTACATTTGCTGAACCCAGGACAATCTCATCATTTAAAATATCTACCTCATCTAACGATTTCAGTACGATCATTAATCCGAATTTCTGGCCGGAAAATACCCTGGTTCGTGAATATGTATACAGGGAGAAAAATAGAAGTAATAGAGTTGGTGTCCTTCCTCAAAGTGATCCAAAAAACTAAATTGTAATTACGTTAATACATTATCATTACTTTACCAAAATGTTCGTGGTCTAAGGACAAAACTGTCAAGCTTATATATGGAGAGTCTTGATTGTAATTATCACATTCTAGCATTTACTGAAACCTGGCTTAACAATTCGTTTTTAGATTCTGAAATACTATGTAGTAAATACAATATTTTCCGTCGTGATCGTGGCTCTTATGGTGGTGGTGTTCTTATAGCCGTTTCCAGTCTCATTTCATCTGAACAGTTTGTGCTTAATTCATGGCCTGATATTGAACTTATTGCAGTTATTATAAGACTCAAGAATAAAAGAATATTCGTTACGTGTTCATACATTCCTCCATCATCCCCGCAATCATTATATATTCAACATGGTGAGGCAATTCGAACGGTAGCATGCTCTGCCAATGAAAATGATTTGCTTATAATCATGGGTGACTTTAATATTCCATCAGTATCTTGGAATTATGTAGCCGAGGATGGTTATTACGTTCAGGCCGCGAATAATGATATGTTTAATGACTTTTTCAATATTTTGTATGATATTAGTCTTTTTCAAATTAATGGTACACCTAATGATTTCTCTAAAATACTGGATCTAGTGTTCGTGAATGATAAGGAAGACTGTCATATTAACCGATGTGATCCATTAACTATTCCGGAAGATCGTTATCATCCTACACTTGAGTTGATTATATCTACGCCAGCTAACAATATCCTGTCTTCGTCGATCGTTAAAGATAGAGTTTTTTCGTTTGGACAAGCCAATTACTTTGCGCTGAATGAAATGATTCTGAGTATAAACTGGAATAATGTTTTGTCACTTTCAGTAAATTCATCAATAACTTTGGATAATACATTCGATATTTTTTATGATAAAATGTTATTTTTTATGGAGCAGTGCATTCCAAAACATATAAAAAGATCGTTACCGGGGCCGCCTTGGAATAACAATGAATTAAGCCGTGCTAAGAATAGAAAGTCTAGATGTTATAGAAAGTATAAATTTTCTGGATCCAATTTAGATTACCTAAGATATTCAGTAAGCCGTGCATATTATACCAGACTGAATAAACAATTATACACTCTTTATCTGGCAAAGGCTAAAATTAATCTAAGACGTAATCCTAGGTCTTTCTATAAATTTATAAACTCAAAGAGAAAATCTACATGCTTTCCAGCTTCAATGTCATATCGAAATAATGAATCTAGCGATATTTCAACTATAAGTAACATGTTTGCTGAATTTTTTTCCTGCACTTATTCTGACGAAAACTATGATGATAAAATGGAGTATCCTTATCCATTGATGGTTAAACATTCTATATCTATACCACTCTTTGATACACAAACTGTTGCAACTCAGTTAAAAAAATTAAAATTTTCACACAGTTGTGGTCCTGATAAAATTCCGGGCAGCATTTTAATTAATTGTGCTGATGCTTTAGCTCACCCCCTAACTGTTCTGTTTAATTTATCAATTAAAAATGGATATGTCCCAAAAATTTGGAAGGATTCTTTTATAGTCCCATTGTTTAAATCTGGTGATAAATCTGATATAGAAAATTATAGGGGTATAGCGAAATTGAGTGTTATTCCCAAATTTTTTGAAAAATTGATTACTGATACATTGTATTACCAAGTTTGTAATCTCATATCTCCATATCAGCATGGATTTCAAAAAGGATGTTCAACAACAACAAATTTACTTCATCTAACAACTGTCATAAATCGTGGATTTTTTAATAGAAGGCAAACAGATGTTATATATACCGACTTTTCAAAGGCCTTTGATAAAGTAAATCATAAGCTCCTATTAAAAAAATTACATTTGATAGGCTTTACGGATCCTGCTATTAAGTGGTTAAAATCATATTTATCGGATAGAACTCAATCGGTTTGTTTCAACAACGTTGTATCAAAAAAAATACATGCACGTTCTGGAGTACCACAGGGAAGTCATCTTGGACCTCTCCTTTTTTCTTTAGTTATAAATGATTTGCCTCAAGTTATAAAGTATTCGAACATTTTGATGTATGTGGATGATGTAAAGCTTTTTAAAACTTATGACAATCTTTTGGATCAACAGCATTTACAATTTGATATAAATTCGTTCTATGAATGGTGTAACGCCAATTTAATGCAGCTTAACTTCAGGAAATGTAAATTAATGCGCTTTTCGAGAACCAGTCCAATTATTGTGAATTATTTTATTGGTGGTTATGAGATTGAAGTGGTTGACCGTTTTCTGGATTTGGGTATTTTATTCGATCAGAAATTAAGCTTCATTTCTCATATAACGTGTGCTGTAAATAAGGCCAGGGCTGCACTGGGTTATATAAAGCGATGGTCGAAGGAATTTAAGGATCCATACATCACAAAGGCACTTTATGTGTCGCTTGTTCGTCCAATTCTAGAATATGGTTCTATAATTTGGGATCCCATTTACCAAACACATTCCAATACAATTGAATCTGTGCAAAAACAATTTCTCCTATTTTGCCTACGTGGAATACATTTTGACCTCCGTAATTTGCCATCTTACTCTGCCCGATTAGCTCTTATTAAATTGCCAACATTGAAAAGCCGTAGAATTATGTTAAATGTTTCATTTATACTAAATGTTATAAAAGGAGATATATGCGCTGGATTCTTGATAAACGAAATTTCATTTAATATACCTCGACGTTTATCGCGAAATTTTGTACCACTGTCTATTCCAATGTTTAGAGCCAATTATCCTGATGCTGACCCGCTTAGAAGGATGTGTAACGAATTCAACCAATTTTTTGGACTTGTTGATTATTCATTAAATACGAATGCAGTGAAAAAATTATTAATTATTTCTTTGAACTCCTGATGTATTAATTCTTATACTACTTTATGTGCACACATTTGTCTACAATTTTTTTTTATTTTCTCTTTTAAATAATTCATAATTAAAAATATTTTTAAAATTTTTGACCCATAATTTCTAATTAATTGTGTAAATGTAAATTTTTTCTTAAATGTATTAAATAATGTATTATATATTTTTAAATGTCTGCAAGGATATAATCCATAGACTAAAATAAATAAATAAATAAATAAAAACATATAAAGTCAATGCATGTACAATGTACATTTCTGAGATCAAAAATAAAATAATTAAAAAAATTTGTTAGAAATTAGAAGCTAGCGTCCCTCATCTTAATTTATTATTTTTTTTTTTTTTTCAAAAAATGGAGAAATTTTATATCATTTTCAGGAAGAAAATGTTTAAGGTTTAAACAATCTATCCCAGTGTTATTTATTGAGACATAAGCGCAGCAATAATATTGCATCATATTAATCTATGGATGGTGTAAATGTTAAGGAGCATTAAAATTCATTGTAATGCTGGGTTCAACTGACACATTTTTCAGTTCCTTCTTAAGATCTTATCATCTGATCTAACTATTTACACCATTTATAACCGTCCGAGAATGGAATACAACTCTCATGCCTCAACTTTTATTTTATTTGAAGTTTCTCGACCGAGTACAGAAGACGCCGTAGTACCTCGTTAATGACGGTGGTGTATCCAACTCCATTGAATCATTGGAGCATCGTTGCAATGTGGTTTGTGTTTCACTGTTCTATCGCTACTACAAAAGAATTTTGCTCGAACGAAATAAGGGGATTTTTTCCAGAAAATCATATATTCCTACGTAACGCTCTTCTTTCTCGGCCAGCACATCCGTATGTGGTCGATTAGCCAGTGGATCGAACACTGCATTACAGTGAAAATACGTTTTTTATTCGTATGTACAACTCAATTCCTGCAGAGGTCTTTCCTGTTAGTTATGTTATAAAAATATACAAGCCTATTGTCCATAAACACTGTTCTCTCTTTCCTTCTTCCCATAACATATTTTCATAGTTCCAAACACAATGGCATCCCTCCCCTGAGTGTTGGTCGATTGTCTTTGTTCTTCTGATGGTAATGTTAGAAGCTATTCTCGAATTTTTAAAATTGTTTGCAACGACAAGTGATAAATTATTCTCAACTACGAGGTCATTTAGGAGTTGTAATTTTTTGGATTTTAAGAGGTTAAAAACGTATAACATACAGAAAAATCATCACAGGTATTCGAAAGTAACTTAAAAATACACCTATCCCCCGTTTTACACGGTATTCGTTTTACACGTTTTCGATCTTACACGATTTTTGAAAATAAAATTTTTTTTAATGAAATTTATTAATTTTGCATTTACACGAAATTATAAACACTAAACTATAATTTGCTTATATCTACAATAACATTTTCTGTCAAAATATTTTACTGTCAAAATACAACACTACAAAATGTATGTTATAGTTACGAATTCTTAGTAGTCTATGTCTATGATGGAAATAGATAAGATGGGAACTCCCCGTTTTATGATCAAAACTAAATTTTATGTGTGTATAAGCTAGGTTGCTTGAAATAGTGTTTATATAAATTGATAGCGTAAATTTATTCAAGGTGAGCAAATAACGCTCAATGTGTTTTTTATTCATCATATTAAAAACTGACAAAAAGGGCTTTTTTATAGTGATTTTCGTTTAGCACGGTTTTTACATATAAGAGTGAATTTTTCGAGTTACACGATTTTTTATGGAACCTATCTTCCGTGTAAAACGGGGGATAGGTGTATAATACTTTACTCCTCGTTATTACTAACATAAATTATGCAATAGTAACAATTGCAAAGTAAATACAAAGATTAAAATGACTTCTAATGTACTGAAGTAAAGAATATGATGTAAATTTAAAAATTTCCAAAAATGAGCAAAATAAGGGCATTTTTGGAGGTCAAAAAGCGTCAAAACTACGATAAATTGTCAAATCTGGCAGCTATGATTACCACACGGTTGTGGTGTAACCTTTAGGTTAAATATGTAATTTGAATATGTTATAATTTAATGATAAGATAATAGATTGCAAATATTTATTATTCGAATGAATATGAATATGAATATTTTTCTAAATTTTCTGCTACAGAATAGTAGTGGATTTAAGGTATCGTTCTTTCTCAGCATTTTATTAATCACCTTTTTGCAAACTGTTAACGTTTATCGCTTAAGCAATATAAAATACACCTTATATCGTATAAAGTCATAAAATTGATTTTATAGTTATTCATTTGTCGAAATTTTACTGTAATAAAATATATACAAACAAAAAACACCCACAACATATTTAAATAAAAAAAGACATATTTTTGCAATTTCCATTCCATGTCAAACCCATCACCCAATCAATTAAGCAACAGCAACAGCCGGTAATCTCAAATAACACACATACACTTGAGGTTAAATGCAGTCCATAAATTATTAAAACTTTAATCTTTAAAAGCTTAACTTTGGATTTATATTTTCAATTTAAATAAAAACGTTTCTTTTTTCATTGTTTTTTTTTCATTCTTTTTTGTTTTAAACACCACATGGGGTTTTAAATTTTGCATAAATGCACTTGCTGCAGTTGGTGTTGTGTTCTTGTTTTATGTCAGTCACTCAGTCAGCGGGTAATTTAAAGCTCTGCGGTTTAGCAAACGCTGATAATTACCAAATCAAATCAGACAGAGTGGTATCACAATATACAGTGTCGATAAAAAAATGTGGATGTGAAATTATTATAATTTTTTTAGGTAAAGGTTGGGAATGATAAACAAGCCTTATGTATATGGGTTGATAACCCACATGTTGCTAGCTTTGTCAAGATTTATTTAGTTTTCTGAATTTATTTTTCTTATCTGATATTGATAAACTAAATAATTAGTACATATGTATTGTTCAAGGTGTTACTCTTATGCTTTGGTTTCATACATAACATACATACATACATAACTGGTCATTACAACCTTCAGTCGACCTAGCTTCTCAACACCACTCATATTGTGTGTGTTAATTTTATACATGAGTGGCGGCGAAACTTTTCATGGATATTTTATTTACTTTCAGAGTTTTTGCCAGAAATCTGCTGAGAGGAAGTCGCCAAAGAAATATTTTTCATATTTGATGTCTGACCGGGGGTTTGAACACTGGCTTCGAGTCTAATAAGCCAACACACTACCTACTATACTACGGCGACTTCAATATACATTTTAATAAGTCAATTTTAATTGATCTAGACGTGAAAGAGGTGGCCCCAAAATGCGTTAGTCGTATCATTTAAATTATTTATACAAACCAAATGAGAAAATACTATGATTGATTTTCTACGCGCAAACGTGTATGTCTCACACAAAATTTCAGTTCATTGCTGTTATTAAACTCAATATAAATTGTTTACAACCAGTTTTAGGCATCACTGTAAATGTGAATGTTGAAAGATGCATTAATATGAACACATTTCCACTAATATTACATGTAATTGAAATGTAGGTGAACAAATTGTCGATAATATGTTTATAAATGTTTTATATTGTAATAAATTAATATCAACAATAACAAAAACAAAAAATGAATAAATTTAATTTACTTTACTGCCATAATAATACTAATAAATACATATAAATCCGCAAGTTTAATAGTGCTGTGAATGGAATATGTACTCACATTGAGTAAAAATAAA
This sequence comes from Sarcophaga rosellei, assembly GCA_930367235.1. Taxonomy (NCBI): domain Eukaryota; kingdom Metazoa; phylum Arthropoda; class Insecta; order Diptera; family Sarcophagidae; genus Sarcophaga; species Sarcophaga rosellei. The sequence goes on along the minus strand of OV884017.1, from coordinate 64,090,637 downwards.
AGAATAAATGTTGGCTTGGTATACAATTTCTTAGTAAAAATGAATGAAAATAAATGTCTCGTATATAAAAATTGTATCCATATTCAGTAAACAGTTCGCAGATATTTATAGATCAGTGTAGGTTGGAGGACGTGTACTTGTCAATTAAGACAAGCACAGTACCCGGAGGTCGAATTGACCCATTGTACAGAAAATACTAACACTGTATTTTTTTGTTTTTCAGAGTTCAAATGAAAATGTTTATAGCATTGTAATAAAACGGCATTTATGTACAACTAGCTGTACCCTGCGCGCTTTGCTGCACTACAAACTAAAATAAATTTGAAGGAAAGACATTAGACAAATATCCAATTAAGTTTGAATCATTTTATTGATTTTGTTTCCCGTTGTCCAGATGATTCAGACGAACGGGCCTGAGTAGTACGCATTCGATCAAGTGAGTCATTGTTCAAGTGATTCATGCGAACGGATCTGTGCGGCATGTACTCGAAGATTTTTCAGTCTCAATGCTGATTCTGAAGCTAGTAATGCTCTTTTCTTTTCTTTTCAACACAGGATCAAATGCACAGTTTACGATTTAATTAATTTCGAAGAATTTTCAGTGGCGCCACCTGTCGGAAATTGGTTATACCAACTTAGAAACCTTCGTCGGCTCATGCGCAACAACTTTGCTAAAGATTAAATGCATAGTTTACGGTTCCATAAAGTACATTCATTTTTATATATATAGATAATTTAAACTTGAAAAAAAAATAAATAAAACAAAAGTCTACGAATTTAATTTTGGTTATATTTTTTCTTATTTGGTGAATTTTTTCACAAATGTTGGTTACAAAATTTTTTTCTTTCCCTTCTATCTTTCCCCCCGCGTCGTTCTTTAGACTTTATTTTCTTTGGTTTTATACATCAAGAATCACAGATAGCATACTTGTAGGGGTAACTACTATGCGTATGAGTAATATATTTCAAATGCAATTAAATATTAAGTATGTAGCATACGTGGGCATGGCCCCTCGCTCATTTGGAATATCAACATAAAAAGTAGCCTATAACTCCTTCCAGACATACAGGAAGATACTGTGAAAACTTCAAGAAAATCGGTTCAGCCGTTTAATCGTCTATAAACTTCAAACATACAAACATACAATCAAACACACATTCATTTTTATATATAAGATAAATAACAAAAGTGGGTGGAAGTGAATGCAAACTCATAATAAATCACAACAAAGAAAAAAAATTTATTTTACTTTTTAAAATGTCTTAATGAAAAGCACTGGAATGGTTGCTGATAACTACAGCCAATAGGATGTGGCTACATTTGAATGACATTTAACTACTTGTAGTATAGAGTTAACTACTTCTTTAAGTATGTATTAAACAAATGTCCGGTAACAGCAGCGTTAATTTGGTAAAATCTTTCAGGTAATTATTTGTTCTCTGGTTTCTTTATTTATGGCATCTGTTATAAATATTTGTTAAAACAAGTCTTAAAAAGAAATGTGAATAATGTAATGCTGACGTAGAACTACTTCACAATATATTTCCAATATGAATATGAGTTTTCAATAAAGTTTTCTCAGACCATTGTTTTATATTAAAAGCCTTGCCGTTAACTAAAGAAAGGATTTTAACTGACAAATAAATTATTTTTCATTATTATGAGTACGTAATAAGATAGAAGTGAACGTTAAGCTAAAGGGCGGATCATACTACCTTTAACTTTTAAAGTTCACTTTATCTTTTAAGTTGCCATATTATATACATTATTTTCAATATGGCAACTTCAAATTTAAATAAAACTTGGAAACACAACAACAAAAAAGAGGCCCTTCGTTGCCACTGCGTTAAAAAAAAAGTGTTTAATTGAGCAGTTTTATCGACATTGCGCCGGCACTGTCATATTTTTGAAAACAGTTAACATTATTTTATCTGTAACTTGTAATAACGAAAAAAAGTTAAAGGTGACTTTGTAATTAACTCTAGCTAAAGTTATCTTTTACAAAGTCCAACTTTAACTTTAATAATGGCCTTTAGTTTATTTGCTTACAATCTACTCTATAGGCTTGTGAAATTTGGTGTTGCGCTGACTAATCTAACATGAATTCCAATTTCTCTCTTTAGAACGGCATTAGAACTTAATTATAACAATTGGCCAATTCACACAAGCCTTTGTATCGTTGTATTCATTGTATTGTTGGAAGAACATACAACAGTGTATGACTGTTGTTGATAATTTTCATATAAAAATCCGATACACTTATACACATTTTTTCCATATGTTTTTGGAAGTTGTATTGGTTTCGTGCTATCAAATTGTGTGAATGAAAAAAATGTGTATATGTTTTCATATGTTGTGTTGGTTTCGGACTATCAAATTGTTTGAATGCCACGAAATACACAATACGGCATAGCATTGAGCGTTCACAAACAAACAAATGTAGTCAATACAACATACAGCATACAAAGTTGTGTGAATTGCCCAATTGTTTTTTTATAACTTTGTATACATATCAGAGATCAGCAATGTGCATTCGAAAAGATGAGTAAATTCGAATCATACTCATAATTTCTGATACTTATAAGCATTCATACTTATTTTTATATCATACTCATACTACTCATATTCAAAGTTTGAAATACTCATCGTACTCATACTTAACAATACGCATGATGTTATTGACTTCAACTCTCCTTTATTCAACATTTACAAGATTCACAAAATAAGTATGATTCGTGTACGAACACTACAATACTCACTAGAAGCTTGTGTGTTTGCTTTGCTTGCAGTCTTTGTCTTTTTCTTTCTTCTTTTTTTTTTGTAAATGCAACAACAACTATGACTGTAAATTTTGATGAATGATTCGAACACTCGAATCATTTATTAGTATTATGAGTATTTTTCTAAATTTATGAATCTGAATAAGTAGGCGTATGAATCAAACTAATTGCGAATGGTATGAGTTTGATGTCAACGATTTACTTCATGTTGAGAAGCTAGGCCGTAATCCTGACTGAAGGGTTGTAATGGCCAATTATGTATGTATGTATGTACTCATGCTCATTGCAACCTGTACTTATAGATCAATGTTGTAGTGAGCACAAATGAATCAGAGTAGTTGAATTTCAATACTGTTGACGCACTCATACTCAAAATTTATGAGTAGAGAAAAAAGGATTATATATATATATATTTCGATACATATACATATATATGTATCTCGAAAAGAAAATTGGGCGTCCTTACTTTTTTTTCACAGAGTGAAGTTTTGTTTTAATATTAATTTAATTTAAAAAAAATTTAAATAAAAAACAAATTATAAAACAGCAATGGCAATTGAAATTCAATTTAAATTACGATCCATAATGCGATTACATGAGCACACTGGCAATCGATCGATTGGAACTGATATTGAATATTTAATAGATTAATTGAAAATGGTTGCTAAACTAGAATAGACAGAATTTATTAATGTCGTCAACAAAAGAATTTAACAATTGTTTTCAACATATTTCAATATACATATGAATTATTCTTATTTTATTTGAATATAACTGCATACTTTAGAAAAATATTTAGAAATGATTAAAATTTGAAATGATTGTGAACTCATAATAATAAAAGAACCGAGAATATAGTGATTATTTTTATTTTAAAGCAGAGCAGAACTTAATAAAATACAATACAACTTAAATTAAAGACTTACGTAATAGCCTTCGTCTTGAAATGCTGTAAAGAAAAATGTTAATAAAATAGAAAAATTAGAAAAGTGTTTCTGCAATATTTATAATTACATAATTATAACACAATATTACTAACTAATACAATAAAATAACTATGTTTACAACATAAAAATATATTATTTCATAAAATCAAATTACTATTTGCCACGGAAACTAATTTTTATTAAAATGTTCACAAAACTCTTTCAATTACGCAAAACATCGATATTGCCAAATAACAAAACTTTATTTAGGGCCATTATTACAACTTGCCGTTAAACTTAGGTTTAGTTAAAGGTACCTTTAGCTAAAGGGAACTGTAAAGTTAACTTTTTCAAAAATATGGAAGTCGCCCTAGTCTAGTAGGAAGTATGTTCTCTTATTAGACGTAAAGCCCGGGTTCAAGCCCCGCGCCAGACTTCAAAACGAAATATGAAAAAAAATATTTCTTCGGCGACTTCCTCTCAGCAAATTTCTGGCAAAAACTCTGAGAGTAAATAAAATTGCCATGAAAAGTTTCTCAGAAATTTGTCGTTCGGAGTCGACTTTAAACTGGAGGTCCCGCCACTCAAGTATAAAATTAAGGCGCACAAATGAGTGGTGTGAGAAGCTAGGCCGTAATCTTGACTGAAGGTTTGTAATGGCCAATTATATATGTATGTATGTATGGCAGTGCCGGAGCATTGTCAATGAAACTACTCAATTAAACAAGTTTTTTTAAACGCAGTGGCAACGAAGGCAATCTTTTTTTGTTGTTGTGTCTCCTTATTTTGTTTATATATGAAGTTGCTATATTGAAAATTATTCCCTACGATAAAGTGAGCTTTAAAAGTTAAAGGTAAAGGATCGTCCATCCTTTCTTTAGCTTAACGCTCACTTTTAGCTTATTGTCCACTTATATTAATGAAAAACAATTTATCTACCCGTTAAAATCCTTCCTTTAGTTAACGGCAAGTTGTAATAATGGAACTAATTGACTTAAGTCACTTAATAAAGTTTTTGTTTTTGGTATAAGTTTTTAATCGAAAGAAATTATCCTTCAGTCCACATATGGTTATCATTTATCTGTTGATATCCTGATTAAAATCTAATAAATTATCTTTAATAATAATTTCATTCATGAATAATGTATTTAACTACGATTTTATTAAGTATCTATTATCTTAATATAAATTACACGTGAGGATTTACTACAAATTTATAAAAATTTAACAATTTTCATAGTTTTCAATTTCCTGTAATTAAAAAATATGTATGTGTGTATGTATATATCCTCTATTTTTTTTAACAACTCGTACTGTAACATAAAAGTTTAAAATTAATGTCAGAATTTTTACAACGGAAATGACATAAAGAGAATTCACATTCCCACATACACATTCATAGCCTGTTGCTAATAGATACAGACAGATGATTCAGTTTTATTCCTCTTTTCTCTCTATTTGTCAAATAATGCCAATTAAGTTTATGTTGCTAGTGGCAACGGATACCCAACACACTATCCACATACAGAACATCAGACAGCATCAGTTCTCACACGGTATTGCGTGTTCATTCGTCTGCTTGTGAAATTCGAATGTTTTATCGAAATAAGCAGACAGCGAATAAGAAATATCGTATTTCAAATCGAAATTAAATGTTTCAAAAAATGGAAATATCCCTATACGTACCATGGAACAGCATTTCCTTTATATTAGTTTTCAAATAAAAATTATTTTGATGACTATAAAATCTTTGAGATTAAAAATAAAAAATAAGAATTGTTTTTGGGCCATAGAACGTCGTATTTAGTGTGTTACTTAACCTATATGTTCTTATAAACCTACTAAAACCACAACATTCTATATCTGAAAAGTTTGGAATGTTTCTTAATTCTGTTCATATAGATTTTAAAATAATAAATCACAATTAATTTTAAGTTTTTTTTCTACTGTTCTCCAGCGAAAGACTTTCTTTAGTTAAAGACTGTTTGTGTGGTCTAAACAACACGAGAAAGCTTATTGTAATCTGTAAAATTTTTAGATAATAAATTAGGACACTATTTACATACATATTTACTCAAAAATTCAACAATTCATTATAATAATAAAATAAGTCCTTCATTTCACATATTAAAAAATTTAAATTAAATCAATATTGACGTAGTGAACTGAATTTTGAAAACCAATATGGTTCCACAGTAGTCGTAGACTAGCAAGTAGTGTGTTGGCTTATTAGAAGTGAGGTCAGAGTTCAAACACCAGGTCAGATATCTCAAACAAAATGATACGTAAAAAAACTTTTTTTCGGATAAACTCTGAGAGTAAATAAAATTGCCATGAAAAGTTTTTCAAAATTTGTTATTCGGAGTCGACTTTAAATTGCAGGTCCAGCCACTTATGGCAAAAAAAAACACACACAAATAAGAAAGGTTGTAATTACCAATTATGTATGTGTGTATGTATGTAATATGTTTCCACAACTGAATATTTAAACTCGTTGGCAGGCTTTTGAAAGTGTTAGAAACAAAAGTGGGTATTGATGGTGGTCTAACACCACGATTTAATCTGGCCATAAGCTTTATCCGAACTTAAATCAAAATTGTTTAAATTTTAGATTTTTCTTTAGAGTTTACATTTGTTAAGAGTAGTAAGAAACTACTTATATTAACTTACTCATCTGTTATGAGGCTACACTAGGAAAATGTGGAGTCTGAACAAATTTAATAAAAACTGCTCAACTCGCTCGTGTCAATTTGTTTTCACTGAAAGTTTTTCCGTATTTTTGAAGTGACCTCCGTTTAAAGCAATTCAGTTTCTTTATTGTCACCATAGAGGTATGAAAGTATGTCATAGAAAGTATGAAAACAACACTATTTGGAATTTCAATAGATTATCTTAATCTACTCTGAAGTTCTATTTCCAATGAACCAGCTTTTTCTTAAGTTATGAGTAAATTTTCTAAAATAAGAAAGAGTATTTGCTCTCTACTTTCCTCTTATTTTGAAGTAAAGAGGAAGGAATAGCTGAAAAAGATAATCACAAATAAAAAATAAAAAGACTAAAAAGGCTAAAAAGTACATGAAATATTTCAAATTAAATCAGAAGCAATTAAGCAAAAAAAAACTAATCAGGTGACACTGCTTTCGATATCTTACGAATATTTTGTATTAAACTGTTGGTTTCAGGATTTTCAAATTTTCCACGCCAGCTATACAAACATTAAAACTATCAACCGGTTGTTGTGATAAAACTGTAACAAAATATTTCGGAACATTGCACACTGCTTATTGAATTCTGCAGTACAGTTAAAGAAAAAAGTCTATATAATGTAGACATTATTGGGAAAAAACTACAAAAATTATCGGAAAATAAGTCTAAATATAGTGGTTTACAGTGGTGTATGTATACTTTTTTCTTTGACTGTATGTTAATTCGTTCTGAAGTTGATGATTTACCCTAAATTTACACCAATTGGAGCGTTCAAGATAATCTCTCGTGATTCAAATTGTTTTCTGGTGCCAGTTGAATGATAATACTGTACGATTTGAACACTGTTAAGTAATAGATTTTAATTCCAAATATATTGTGGTTACAAGTTGAGATAACGATTAGATATATGTCGTAACATTTGGCCAATGCACACGACTTTGTATCGTGTGTGTTGTATTGAATACACTTTTTCCATTCCTTTTTCGTATTCCAAATGTCAAAATAAGATAAGAAGAAGTATTCATAATTTGATTTTCATGCAACAAAATGAAAAATATTACGGAAAAAAGTAAATTAATTAATTATCCGTGCGAACAATTATAATTTTGAAATGTTTATTATTGACTCAAGTTACATAGGAAATATTTTGTATTTTTATTCTTCTTCTTGATTACTGGCGTTTACATAAACTGATAGCACGAAACCAATACAACATATGAAAACATATGAAAAAATGTGTATAAGTGTATCGGAATATTATATGAAAATTATCAGCAACAAACATACACTGTTGTATATTCGTCCAACAATACACTGAATACAACAATACAATGGCTTGTGTGAATTGCCCAATTATTTAAAAAATATATTTGTACAGCAAACTTTGCCTTTGTAATACATTTTTGTATCAGTATTGTTGAACCAATATTAACTAGTTCACATAGTAGTCAATTGAAAGAGAAATTTCATGTACATATACATTAGATTTACACATGCATATAAGAATGTAGTTTCTTCCAATTGAAAATTTCTTATAATTCTATTATTCTATTTATTTAATTAAATTTTTCCCTAAAATCTATTTGTTTTTCATATATTTTATTAAAATAATTTCAACAATTGTAAACTATAGGGTGTATTGCAGTTGTAAAACATGCATACTTATTCTCACAAATTTGAATCCTTTGCACAACACGTATTCTCTTACATTAATACAAACATATGTATGTATAATACATGGAATATGTCACATTAATACAAACGAGAAAAGTAATATTCGGATAGTGTTTATTTGGACTCAGGAATACATCGTATTGTACATATGTATAAATGTTCATGCAATACATATGCATTTCAAGAATTTTCATACAATCTGTATCTATTCAATGCCATTCATGTGCAACAGTCAAGCCATGCGAGATAAAAAAACAGTGTTTTTCAAATGCCAGATGCTGTTGCTGGATTCTGTTGTATGTGGTACATGCGCTTTCATTCATGCAATCATTCGTATATCGTTGACTTAAATTTTAAAAGAATATTTTAAATGACTTGATGTAATGAAATTTAATACAAAAAAATTTCATTATTTTATTGTGTATTTTATCATCGTTGTTTTTTTTTTTAAAGCTTGAAGTAAGTGCTGAAATATTAAACGTATGTATAATATGATAATTCAAAAGCTTTTCCTATTCACATTTCCACTAACCATATGCGGAGACATAAATGTTTTTGCTTTTTTTATAAAATTGTACATTCCATTTTGCCGTAGGCATTGCATTCATTTGGCCGATAGTAACACAAGAGAAGATTTGAAAAACAGAATTATTCATTGAAAATAATCACTTTTAAACACAAAAAGCAGCTTTAATCAACTCATTCAATAGAAAACAATTTTTCGAATAGTCTATTAAAATGAAAGTTCAGAAAGTTAATTAAAATTCAAACATTTTAACTTGATTTCGAATTGTGTTCTGAAATTGAAATGAAGAAACAAACGAAAATTCGATTCAAGAATAGAGTATACTGATATGCATACATATGCACATACCAGAGATCAGCAATGAATTGTTTTTCGCTACTCATAAGTACTCATGAAATTTTGAGCGTGAGTGAGTCAACATTATTGAAATTCAACTACTCTGATTCATTCGTACTCACTACAACATTGATTTATAAGTACAGGTTGCAATGAGTATGAGTACAACGTTGACGTCAAACTCATAACATTCGAAATATGTTTGATAATACGCCTACTCATTCAGATTCATAAATTTAGAAAATTACTTATAAATACTCATAAATGATTCGAGTGATTCAAATCATTCATGAAAATTTACAGTCTTAGTTGTTGTTGCCTTTACAAAAAAAGAAGAAAGAAAAAGACAAAGACGACAAGCAAAACAAAAACACAACCTTTTAGTGAGTATTGTAGTGTTCGTATGCGAATCATACTTATTTTGTGATTCTTGTAAATGTTGAGTAAAGGAGAGGCGATATCAACAACATCATGCGTATTGTTAAGTATGAGTACGATGAGTACTTCAAACTTTGAATATGAGTAGTATGAGTATGATATTAAAATAAGTATGAATGCGTATAAGTATCAGAAATTATGAGTATGAATCGAATCTACTCTACGATTCACGATAGCAAAAAAACGATTCATTACTCATCTCTAATTGGTATCGTTTATAACTGAATAATTTTGTTTCAGAAATGAGCTTCTTTGCCGAAGGCGATTTTTTTATGAAAATTTTCAGTTGCACGTGTTGTTGTCCATGGTGATTGACAGAATGTTTGTAGTCGTCCATTTAGGAGGTAGTATGCAGTCTTATTAGACATGAGGCCACGGTTCAAACCAAAGGTCAGACACCTCCAATAAAATCCGAACGTAATGAAAACTGTGTTGGAATGCTTGAACTCAAGGTTATCCAGTTTACTAGGAATGTTCATCGCACCTTTATAAAGTAGCCATAGTCTAGTAGGTAGTGTGTTGGGCTATTTGACATGAGGACACAGTTCAGACGCCAGGACAGACATCTCCAACAAAACGAAATATGAAAAAATATTTCTTCGCTAGCTTCCTCTCAGCAGATTTCTGGCAAAAACTCTGAGAGTAAATAAAATTGCCATCAAAATTTTTCTCAGAAATCTGTCGTTCGAAGTCGACTTCAAACTGTAGGTCCGGTTCACTCATGTATAAAAATTAATGCACACAACATAAGTGATGTGAGAAACTACATAGGTCGTAATCCTGACTAAAGGATTGTAATGACCAATTATGTATGTTTGTAATACAAAATTAAATATATTCACTACTTTAATGCTGCAAAGGATTCCAATTAGCTTTACCAATAATTGAATTTGACAGCAAACTCACGAAGTTGATACTCTTTACTAGACAATTGATTTAAATTACATATTGTTACGAAATAGGAAATGGTGTTATCGTTTAACATTAAAATTATAAATAAAAACTACAAAAACAAAAACAATGGACTTGTTTACATGATCAACGAATAAACAAAAATACATATAGCAACAACATCAGTATAAAAAAAGGGATAGACAAGTAAACAAACAGGCAACAACAACACTGCAAGGACAAACGTAAACAAAATATGTACACAAACAACAATAACATAAACAACATGTTTACATTTTTAGAGATTTCGCGAAGGCGAATCATTCTCCTTCAAGAGCAATTTACTGTTTACCCTGCGATATAAAAGGCAAGATAAAGCAGACAACGGGATCAGTAAAAATTCAGTCAGTCTTGTGTGAAGACGCGTTGCGTGTGAAGAGAATAATTGTGGTTTGAAAATTTAACGAACAATTGTTAGTGTGTACGCAGAAGAGTGTAAAGAAGAATAACAATTAACGCAAATTGTTGTTATTTAAATCAAGTTGCGAACATTGGCACACGGAATTGTGAGAACAATAAAGATTTGATTTAAAACTAAACACAAATTTATTTTTATTTGCAATCTACGAATTCATATTTTAAACGTTTTTAAAATGGTAAAAACGTAACAATATAATAAGATAGTTCCCACAACTGAAGGCTTTAACATAATAAACGAATAAAAAGAAACATTTTAAATACAAACAATCACTCAATAATTCCAAAGTATCTTAAATATATGAAATGTTAAAATTTCTTCATTAGCCAAAATTCTTCCAATAAAAATAGCCTATCATAGAGTATGTATTATTTCAAACAACAACTCTTACACAGGGACAAAATCATTCGAATGGAAAACTTGTTAAACCAATCTAATCCTATGAAAGTCGTTTATGTTATGTATGGATTTTATAATATTTGCAATAAAATACAGTCTGTCACAGCACACCCTCTCTCTTACTCATTCAGTTAGTGTCGTCGTACGCCTTGGCGTCTCATCACAGTCACAGTTAGTATTTGTTTAGGGTGGGTGTGTGATTAATAAACACATTGGAATTTTGTTAAATGAAATTTCCAACATTTTTCAAAGAACACACAGACACATACACATACACATACACATACAAGCTCAATAAATCTCAAACACAATGATCCTTATAGAGAAGCAAATGTATCAAAGGACTTATGCAAACACTCATAAAACAAAGTTAAGTGAACAACAAACATTGTGAACATGCTTTGACTTACAAAAAGAGAAAGAAAGAGAGTGGGAAAAGGATGAAATAAAACGTGTATTTCAGGAAAACATGGCTTTAACCCATGAATGGCACATCTAGTAATATATAACCGTTGTGATAGCACCCGTAGGTATCTTAGACAAGTTGTGTTGTAATTAATGTCGAATGAATATATATTTAATCATAAGTAATAGGATAATGCCTGTAACATGGCAGGGCTTCACTATTCGACAAGCCCGATATTAAAGTCACAAATTCAATTTCACAGGCTACTCGGGTATGCGTTGTTAAACTGACCATCATCCTGGTGTTGGAGAAAGACGTAAATGTTAAAATGCTAAATTGTCTTTCCTACGACGCATAGCTGCCAGATTTGACGATTTATCGTCATTTTGACGATTTTGACGATTTATGCCCATATTTTGACGACTTTTAAAAATTAAAAATTTCCATCATATTCTTTACTTCAGTACATTAGAAGCCATTTTAAGCTTTTTATTTACTTTGCAATTGTTAATATTGCATAATTTATGTTAGTAATAACGAGGAGTAAAGTATTATATTTGTATTATATTACTTGCGGATACCTGTGATGATTTTTCTGTATTTTATTCCTTTTTAATCCCTTAAAATCCAAAAAATTACAACTCCTAAATGACCTCGTAGTTGAGAATATTTTATCACTTCCCGTTGCAGACAATTTTAAAATTTCGAGTACACACAGGTCTCGTTTTATACGACAGATGCGTTCCAAAATAAATTCGCATAAACTGTATTCGCATAAAACGATACTCTAGCTTCATATAAAAATTAATGATTTGTTCCAAAATCCTGAAAAACCGCGTACGACTAACATTCAGGGGAGGGATGCCATCGTGTTTGGAACTATGAAAATATGTTATGAGAAGAAGGAAAGAGAGAACAGTGTTTATGGGCACTAGGCTTGAATATTTTTATAATATAAGTAACATGAAAGACCTCTGCAGGAATTCAGTTCCACATACGAATAGTCCGAATAAAAAACGTATTTTCACTGTAATGCAGTGTTCGATCCACGGCCAATCGACAGCATTTTGCTGTCCTGGCCGAGAAAGACGATCGTTACGCAGGAATATATCATTTTCGGGAACAAGTTCCCTTATATCGTACGAGAAAAATCCATTTTTTATTGTAGTGATAGAACAGTAAAACACAAACCACATTGCAACGATGCTCCAATGATTCAATGGAGTTGGATACACTAGCGTCATTAACGAGCTACTACGGCCTCCTGTACACGGTCGAAAAACCTCAAAATAGACGTTGAGGCGCCGACCCATACATGAGAGTTGTTTTCCATTCTCGGTCGATTATAAATGATATAAATACTAAGATCAGACGATAAGGTCTTAAGAAGGAACTGAATGAACTGAAAAATGTGTCGGTTTCAGCCATGCTCAGAATGTCAAGAGCTTCTGATTCCTTAATATTTACACCAACCATAGATATATAGATAGAAGCAATATTATTGTTGCGCTTATGTGTCAATAAACAACACTGGGACAGATTGTTTAAACCTTAAACATATTCTTCCTGAAAATGATATAAAATGTCTCCATTTTTTGAAAAAAAAAATAAAAAATTGGGACTCTAGCTCCTAATTTCTAACAAATTTTTATATAATTTTGGTTTTTAAAAACTCTTATTTTATTTATTTTTTTTCTGACGATTTTTTACGATTTCGAATTTACGAATAAACGTCTTTGACGATTTTGACGATTTGATGCCTCATTTATCTAGCAGCTATGCTACGACGTAGTAATTTCACATCCATCAAATGTTTAGTAGTAGAAAAGGGCGCATTAGCCTAATTGTGCATTGAAGTTCACCAAAAAGAATAGCAAGTAATGATTTGAACTAAATACACCTCCTTCGTTATCCTATCTGATCCTACCTATCTTCTCAGTTCTATACTTCTAATATTCGTGGATTTTCAAAAGGTTTTGCGACCCGTATACATATATGAAGCGATTTAGCCTAACTTAAGCCGCTAGGTAATCCAAACCCTAGCAATAGAAGATAAGATATGTTTTACGTTGCACTATTTTAAGACAAATTATACAATTAAAAATCTTGCTCGCTATGATAAAAGAATAGTTGTTTAACCTCAGCAGATATTACAAAGTTAACATCTCCGGTGACAAAAAATTCATATAATTCGTAGATAATTTAGAGGTACATATTTATTGCCGATTCACAAAAGGTTGTAAATATTTTCGAAAATTCTTATAAAACTCATCATGATTCGTTAGCACAAACAAATTTATATATCTTGAGTGAATAAATGTAATTTTATATACATGTATGTATATATGTACGTATGTATGTATATTCAATTTTCATACTAAAAACATTCTATAAATTATTATTCAAATCCCATCCAATTCTTATTCACTCAACATTACAACCATTTAGAGAAGCAGCTGTATGTATGTGTATTTGTTAATTCCAGTGAGAAAGACATTGTTTATGTTGTCATTGTTATCACATCGTTATATGTGTATGTAAATACACCCCCCACTTCGAGTTTTCTCCCACACAGTGACTGCCAAAAGGAAAACAAAAGGAAATCTTGAATAGTTGAATAGCTATTGTTGTAATTGTTTTGCTAAAGACCATCTGGTCTATGTATGTGTACACTAGTCTAAGTAAAACTGAATCAAAGTTTACTGAGCTTCCCCAGCCATGCATTTGTTTATGTCGGTTTTTTATATTTTTATGAAATTGTTTGTGTCATTAATGTAAGAATTGTTGTTATTTTTGTCGTTTCTTGTTTCTTGTCTCAAAGGAAACATTCCCGGAAATAAGCCGCCAGGCTGTTATAAAGTTATTGTAAATGGGAAATGAAAACATTTTTTGTATTCTAGATTTATTTGTCGTACTAAGCATTTAAATTACTCAACAATATTTGTAAAAATTTATAGTCTTTCTTCGAAAATGAAATGATTTTCTCAAGTTGTCTACATTGTACTCTTAAATTTTCAATTTGTGCTGGTTTTCGTAACAGTTAAAATCCATGATGATGAAGAAGAATTTTTTGCAACTAATAAAGGACCAAGTGTAATTATGAGTTTTTTGACATTGGGTAGTTGATGAGATTCTTAGGGCCATTATTACTATTGAGTATAGTTAAAGCTACCTTTAGCTAAAGGGAACTGTAAAGTTACCTTTAACTTATTTTCGTTATTACAACTTACAGATAAAATAAAGTTAACTTTTTCAAAAATATGGCAGTGCCGGAGCAATGTCGATAATGCTGCTCAATTAAATAAGTTTTATTTTTAGACGCAGTGGCAACCAAGAGCATTTTTTTGTTTAAATTAAATAAATAAAGGATAGTCCTACCTTTACCTTTTAAAGTTAAGTTTATTTTTGTTAGAACTTGCCATATTATATATATATTTTCAATATGGCAAGTTCTAACAAAAATAAACTTAACTTTAAAAGGTAAAGGTAGGACTATCCTCACTTTAGCTTAACGCTCACTTCTACCTTATTGTCCGTTAACATCCTCCCTTTAGTTAACGGCAAGTTCTAATAATGGTCCTTAAAATGATAAGACTTTTAATTTGCATATCTTAATGAAATTATCGATAATGTTATATAAGCTGTGGTCATTCTATATTCAACAATTCTTGTTCAATTCAGGAAGTAATTAATAAAAAAAGTTTCTATGGTATACGAAGCTTTGTTTTTGTACGTATGTATATATTAAGATGACTTGTTAAGTTTTCTGTTAATATGGTGACCAAAAATAATATTGTAGCTAAAAATCAATTAATGGACTTCAAATTAGTTTGCACCATTATTAAGTCTCATTCATTATACTATATGTATACGAAATTCTATTAAATTCAGTATCCATAGTTTTTTTTTATTAAATTTCACCATACATGCATACATAATTGGCCATTACAACCCTTCAATCAGGATTACGGCCTAGCTTCTCAACACCACTCATGTTCTGTGCGTTAATTTGTATGCATGAGTAGCGGGACCTACAGTTTAAAGTCGACTCCGAACGACGGATTTTTGAAAAACTTTTCATGTCAATTTTATTTACTCTCAGAGTTTTTGCCAGAAATCTGCTGAGAGGAAGTCGCCGAAGAAATATTTTTTCATATTTCGTTTTGATGTCTGACCGGGGATTTGAACTGTGGCTTCGAGTCTAATAAGCCAACACACTGCCTACTAGACTACGGCGACTTCTGTTAAATTTCACCATATCAAAGTCGATTGGCCTTCACTCTCATAAACACAGGCAAATATTGCCCAAATAATGACTTTGAGATAGCAACTTCTGTAAAGGCATAGAATCTCTATATAGAGCTCTTATGAAGAATGGATCCAGGTAATAATATCACTGAGAAGATGATAGCTTAACAAGTAGCGAAATAGTAAGTGTAGGTGTTCTGTACTCACTACCCACGAAATTGTGAGGATAGCCAAATAGTGAACTTGTTAATTCAGGCATATAATATGCATATTATGTGAATTTCTTACAGAGAAGACATTTGATCATACTCCTCAGGGGGTCATATATAGATCATTAGATAGAAGAAGCATAGGTCCTACACAAAAGATTTGTGTAAACGTACGCAGGAAATGAGATATTAAAGGTAATAAAAGGATGGTGTCCCTTCACCCGTAATATGGTACCTTGTTTTGAGTGAACTCTTGATAAACTATCAGAGGCGGGCATCGACTGCCATGGATATACAGATGGTATAGTCTTGAGCCGACGAGCCGAGTCTATTGGAAAACTCGCGTGTATCCTCAAACTTTTGTGTCATAAAAAGATTTGCTTACTTCAACTTGGAAAGGAAGTACAAAAGAAAGGCCAAAGCAATTCCATATGAGTGCCTGACTGTCTTTCGAACAGTAGACTCTTATAAGGTGAAAACGTAGATAGTATGAGCTGTAAGCTGAGTCCTAGGTGATGTCGGAATTCTCGGCAATAAGCAAGTTGATTAACTTGAGGAGAGTCCTTCTGTGGAGTGGAGGCAGATGTTTGCAAAGGTATACCAAACGAAAGGGAAAATAAAGAAACACTAATGTTCTTCCCAGAACAACTGGGTTTGAGGCAATCAAAGCTTTTTTCGTTGTATCAGACTATTGAATAAGACTAGGTAACCGGTATTTTAACAGGACAATGTAGACTCATAGAACAGTTATTCCGAATGGGGGTTGTTTCGAACTCAGCGAGGCGATGAGAATGAATCAATGGAACATACTACAATTTCCTCATACTGAAGTCGTCATACGTCTAGTAGGTAGTGTGTTGACTTATTAGACGTGAGGCCTCGGTTCAAACCCCAGGTCAGACATCTCCATCAAAACGAACTATGAAAAAACATGTCTTCGGGGACTTCCTCTCAGCAGATTTCTTACAAAAAATCTGAGAGTAAATAAAATTGCCATGGAAAGTTTTTCAAAAATCTGTCGTTCGGTGTCGATTTTAAACTGTAGGTCCCGCAACTCAAGTATAAAATTATCACAAGCGTATGGGTTGTAATGGCGAATGATAACAAATTTACGCACTAAATATCTTGAGAAACACTTTCCCGCTGAACATAATTAAATTTCTAATATTCTAGAAAGTGTTTTTGAAAGTCGTTATCAGAACTAAATCTAATTCTGCCTTTTTATAATCGTTCGTATTTTGATTTCGAAAGTAAGCACCATTTTAGATAAGCTGAACATATTTTTCAAAACCACAAAAAGGCGATTGCTATCGTCTCGGGAGTTATAAATAAATAAGATTTTGACAATTATTTACGCGTGTTTTGTTTCTGTTGCCCACTTAATTGGAAACTATTTTACGATAATGATTTAATGTCACGCACTTGAAATTAGTCACATGACGTGTATAAACAGTGTACAGACACGAAATTATTTATGGGGTCACAAAGGTATTTTGACCCTCAGGTGACCTTTACATTTAACTTAATGTAAGTAATTTAAGTTTAAATACACATTTAAGCCAAATAATCATGATAAAACGAACGATGAATTAACCACTTTCACTTGTGACCTGTAAAATAAAATTAATTTCCAAGACTTTTCCTGACCCTTAACGAAAATCCAATTAATTTAATTAAAATTGAAAAGAATTTTCTGTGCAGTGATCATTGCTTTTCATTGCTTTTCAATGAGAAAATTACGTTTCTGCCTCGTCAATTACAAATATTTGCTAAATCAACCATAGAAAGGATTAAGGATAAACGTTCCTTAAGAGTAACTAGAGCAAGGCATGTACACGCACACATGTGTATTCAAAACTCGTACGTACATACCTATATAGAATATAATCTTATTATACACCATAAAGGCACACACACATTCAAATTTCCTACACTATTTATAAGGCAAACACTCATACATTTTATAAATCTTTTGTTAAAGAAATAAACACACACTCCATGAGCACATACATTCTTACAATAACACAATACATATACATATGCATACACATACATACACACGCACACAGGCAATGTAATCATTCTACAAACATTCAACAGTAAAAAGAGGAAAAAAGGAAAATAAAATACAAACAAAAACTCTAATTCAATCAAAGTGATTCGAATCGATACTGTATAAATAAACATTGATGTACACACTCATGTATTACATGCATACAGGTATGTATATAATACATAGTCATATACGTACATACATCATTTACTGTATACATACAATGATTTTATCTGTAGGGAATGTTTAGCTCTCACTTTATATTCTATTCTATAAACACTCTCAAAAAAATTTAACGCCTATAGATGTTGTACTTCATATACATATGTATGTATGTAGGACTTCCTAAAACTGTAAGTAATAATCGAAAGTAGACAGGATTTACTGTGTTTCTATTTATTCAATATTTTATTTTAATTCAGTTTCCTTTGTTTATTTTACATTTCAAAGTTTGCAAACATGAATAAAACATTGTTCAGCAGACAACAGCATTCCTACCAGAGATCAGCAATGAGTATTCAAAAAGATGGGTAGGTTCGAGTTATATATATATATACGAGTATATAGTATATACTTATACGCATTCATACTTATTTTAATATCATACTCATTCTACTCATATTCAAAGTTTGACATACTCATCGTACTCATGGTTAACAAACCGCATGATGTTGTTGACTTTTACGAGAATCACAAAATAAGTATGATTCGCGTACGAACACTACAATACTCACTAGAAGGTTGTGTGTTTGCTCTGCTTGCTGCTCTGTCTTTCTTTGTAAATGCAACAACAACTAAGACTGTAAATTTTGATGAATGATTCGAATCATTTATGAGTATTATAAGTATTTTTCTGAATTTATAAATCTGAATGAACAGGCGTATGAATCAAACATATTTCGAATGGTATGAGTTTGATGTCAACGTTGTACTCATACTCATTGTAACCTGTACTTATAAATCAATGTTGTAGTGAGTACGAATGAATCAGAGTATTTAAACTTCAATACTGTTGACTTACATATACCCTAAATTTCATGAGTACTTATGAGTAGCGAAAAAACGATTCATTGCTGCATCTCTGATGTCAACCTGATACGTTTTTACTATGCTGCCAGTTGAAAATGTCAAACTACAAAGTATAACGGATTCTATGATCTGAGTACTTTTGGCAGTGCCACTTGTCACGAATCTTTTTTTCACTAAACAACTAAATACAACAAAATTTTTTATTATATGCATTCATATATGTATAGCAAACATTACTTAAACTCATTGAAAATTATAAACTCCTTTGTCTTTGTCTCTTTGTCCTATCTGTCAGGGGAGCTACTACTGAGTACTAGATCAACTATTGGATGTTCAATGTAATTTTAGTGTGAATTTTAACATTAAAATTTTGGCATCCAATTCACAAGCCTGTGTATAAATTAATTGGAACCCTTGAATTTCATTAACCTGTGTATTACATACAACCATTGTGTTAAACTTAGCCAAGCGTGTAAGCAAATAAATATGCTAAAAGAATCTTCTCTGCTGTGGTTTATGGTCTGCAACTCCTAAATAATAAATTTGTTTTAAATTATTTGAAATTTATTTGAAAACTTTTCTTTATCTCAAGAATACTGTTGTAGAGTGCTATCGAAAAATAGTAGACTCTCTTCATTAGAGACATCTGATAATAGTATGAAATATTTTTTTACGACCATTACTTAAGTACATATTGACTATTTTTACTATTATTTACTACACTTTTATTACTACTAATGCCAGTCATTTACTAGTCTCATGTTTGCGAGTACCTCGAGTAGAATGTTGTTGAATCCTTGTTTGTTATTCTGCAAAAGTTGAAATAAAAACTTTTAAAGAATGCTTCCTGCAAAGTTTATAAAGAGAATGCAGAGCCGTTAAAGAATTATATCATGTGAGAGAAAATATTTAAAATAGTACTTAAACGGCAATTATTAAAGTTTAATAGGAACCCTGGTAGTCTAGTGGGTTGTGTGCTAGACTATTCGCATGAGAGTCGTGGATTCAATTACCACCAGAGATTCTGGTCTTTTACACAAGACCGAAAATAAGTTCTAAGTTACTTAGCTCGTAATAATTATAATATAATTTGTAATTGTATTCTTATTAATAAATAAATGTTAAAGTTTAAGTCTCATATTTTTTTATTAATATTCAAATGAATTTGATCTTTTACAGCCTGTTTCATTCTACTGAGTTTAAAGCAGAAAGAATAAAGTAAATTCTTTATTTTTTTCTTTTTTTTTTACTTTTCAAGTTTTTTCTTGTTTCGGTTTTTTATATCAAATTTTCCCTTCCAAAGTTATATCCATCTTGATATACATGAAGCATTGCTACAAGCTACAATGGAGAATAGGAAGCATACAACTTTTCCCATATATATGTAGATGTGTGCACAGTTGTGTTTGTGGAAAGTGTACGTGGAAAGTTTATTTACTTGCCACATTGTGGTTTGGTTTGATATAACACAGAATCTCTGTGGTAAAATAAAACTAACGATGGTTCAATAAATACAACGCAAATAAATCAATTTGTTACCAGTAAAAGAAAATAATAACGATAATGAGAACGAGAATGAGTAGAAGGAACAAGAAAGATAAACGAGAGATGTAAATGTTGTACAATTATCGTAATGGTTTATTCTTAAATTTGGAATTTTTTTATTATCATCCTGTTGATTTTTTCCAAATACTTGTAATATTTTTAAAGTCTTACTTTACAATATTATCAATTCTATTTATTTAAATTTAGAAAGTTTTGTTTTAACCAAAACAAACAAACATTTTGCGGCTGCTATTTTAATAAGATATATTTTTATTTTTTATTTTTTAAATTAAATTATCAGTTTAAATAAACAATTTTATTGTATTTATTTTCTTTAAACTTTTATTTGCGATTAGATAATAATTTTCATTATTGCATCATTGCAATAAAACATACACTAAGAAGGGTTTTCATGTGAAATATAATATTTGTTTTTAAGAACAATTCTATAGAATTTCTTTAAAAAGAAAGGTAAACAAATAATTTAATTAATTGTGAGTGTTTATGTTTTTATCAATAAAATATTAAGTATTTCAAGTTTTACTCTTTTCAATGGTTGTTTTTGTTTTTCCTCCAAAATTCTTTTTTATTTTATATTTTCTTGGCAAACGTCAGAGAAAAAGTTACAATTTGTTGAAATAAATTCATTATCTCTAGAAAATTGTGGGAAAATTGTAAGTTTTCATTGCAAAACTGTTCGATTTGTGTAAACGGCGCGCCGTTTCACTCAATTGTGGATATTTTCAGTCATTATAATTATTAAATTAATGAAATCGCCGTAGTCTAGTAGGTAGTGTGTTGCCTTATTAGACGCGAAGACACGGTTCAAATCCCCGGTCGGACATCAAAACGAAAATATGAAGAAAATATTACTTCGGCGATTTCCTCTCAGCAGATTTCTGGAAAAACTCTGTGAGGAAATAAAATAAAATTGCCATGAAAAGTTTCTTAAAAATCTGTCATTCGGAGTCGACTTTACCCTGTAGGTCCCGCCACTCATGTATAAAACAAACGCACACAACATGAGTGGTTTTGAGAAGATAGGCCGTAATCCTGACTGAAGGGTTGTAATGACCAATTCTGTTATGTATGTAAAATTTCTGTACATTTGTTTGGAAAACTTTCAACCAAGTTATCTTTCTGTTCAATACTGAAGAGGTATAATTCTACTAAGAGATGCTATCCTAACAATCAAAGTTTAAGAGAAGAAAATTTTTTGACTAAGGTATGCTACACGATTAACCTGACAGCTTTGAAAACTCGTGGTGCCTTAATAAAAAATAATCAGAATTATCTCAACAATGTACTTAACAGTACAGCGGCGCTTTCTTATCACTATTCGTGTGTACGTACGTCCTATCGCAATGTATTTTATTATTTTATCAAATTATAAATGAAATAGAATATTAAAACAAATTCAACCTTACAAGTAATCTAAAGTATATTATTTGTCTAGGCTTGTTTATTCATTTTGTTTGCTTTAAACAAAAAATTGATAAAAAAAAACATATTTTTTTATTATCTTTAATACAATATTTTTTAATTTAAAATAACGAATATATGTTACACGTTGAACCTCTAATCAATTTGGCCTATTTTTGGTTTTGACGAATTCAATAGCTTCTGGTAATTTCAGTACTTTGATTGTAAACATGATAACAATTTCAATCTGAATACCCCTATGGCAGAGGCAGTCCAGACAAACTGTGATTATAAATAAAATTGCCCATATTAGGACATATTTTATTCGAAACTACTATATATTATATATTAAATTAGTACAATTTTTGGTTTTCTTTCGTTTTTCTCCTTCATTCTTTTATCTTCAGCGTTAGAAGTTTTAAAGCAGAATTCTAGAAAATACCGCATAATACTTAATTTATGTTGATATTGACGTTAAATTTTAATCTTTACCATACAAAACTAATTTAGAGCCATTATTACAATTTGCCGTTAAACTTGGGTTCAGTTAAAGCTACCTTTAGCTAAAAGGAACTATAAGGGTCAGACATCAAAACCAAAATATACAAAAAAATATTTCTTTGGCGACTTCTTCGCAGCAGATATCTGGCAAAAACTCTGAGAGTAAATAAACCTGTCATGAAAAAGTTTCTTAAAAATCTGTCATTCGGAGTCCATTGTTACGCGTGCTGTGTGGCATGTGGCACCGTCTTGTTGAAACCACATGTCATGCAAGTTAAGCTCTTGCATTTTGGGCAAAAAAAATTGGATATCACCTCACAGTAGCGCTTACCATTCACAGTTACGTTACGATTCGCCGCATCTTTGAAGAAGTACGGTCCATTGATGCCACCAGCCCATGAACCGCACCAAACTGTGTCTTTTTTTTTGGATGCATTGGTAGCTTTTGCAATGCTTCTGGCTGATCTTCACTCCAAAATCGACAATTCTGCTTATTTACGTATCCATTCAGCCAAAAATTAGCTTCGTCGCTGAACACAATTTTTTGATAAAGAAGTGGATCTTCGGCCAACTTTCCAAGAGCCCATTTTGATAATAAAATTCAATGATTTGCAAGCGTTGTTCGTTTGTAAGACGATTCATGGTTAAATTATAGACCCAACTGAAGATGTTTGACAGTGAAACAAAACACGAAACGTGCGTGAGCTGTTTAAACCAGTGTTGTCAAAAAGATAATAGCTAAAAAATCTCCCCTTATTATAAAACTGGAAAGGTTTTAGAAAAATGTGAAACTGTTTTATATGCAAAAGAAACCTTTTTTCCTTTAAGAAAATAATTACGAAAAACATTGACAGTTTAGTGGTTCCAAAAAGCAAACAGAGAACGAAATAAAAACAAAGCAAATATAAATGAATTTAGACGCTGATAGAACATTTAAAGTACTTAGATATCGTACTGGTTTTAGAAGTAAAAAATATTGAAAATATTTGGCTAAATTTTTCTTCTGATGAACAACTATTTAAAATCAATTTAGAAAAAAGAGAATATATGTAAAAAAGAAATCATTTCGAAAAGTTACAAGTATTTCATCAATAAACATTCACTGTACATTATTCATACATGGGCCATTCAGAATAATAATTATTCAGATTGCAAAAACGTTTATTTCTATAAATTCCTCCCCTTAACGAATTTGTTCCTATTCTCCAATATCAACTAAAACTTGAACTCAAATATGTAAAATTGTTAATAAATCAAAGATAAATGGAATGAAAAATAAACTCCATCGAGGTTTGATTACTACATGCATATATGTATATCGGAAATTGTGTTTTTTCACTGGTAACAGCGGCCGTATACGTAATATGTTGCACGATTGTAACGAAAATACCAGTAAAATTCATTACTCATACGTGCTGTTTAACCGCACTTACTCTCATACCAGTATGAACGACTTGTTAAATTCGAATTCAGAATGTATTTCACACAAACACAAAATTACCATAATTCCACAATAAACACACATTTGAAAAGTCTGTGTTGAAATTGTTCTGCTCGTAAATATTTCGAATTTTTATTTTTTTTTATTTATTTGCCTTGACACTTGTAATTTCTTTAAAGTCGAAAAAATGTGTCATGTTACGAGTATAAAGTCTAAAGAATTCTACGTTGAAACAAAAAAAAAAAACGAAACGAAAATGTAAATTTCGACCCTACGCCCCTTTCCACTTTCTCTCTTCTCATACATGTTAAACGATCAATAAAATTAAAATAATTTGGTGACGTATTTCCCGAAAAGAATTTTAAATTGTTTGAAAATTAACATTTTGTTGTAGAAAAATAAATATTTAATATTTTAATGGTTTCCAAAAGCATTTTCAAATGTAATGGTATTTTTTTGTTCATATTTTTCTTTTAATGAATGAAAAATTAAGGAAAAAATTAAAAGTGTTTAGTTTACTGATAATAAGAGCTTATAAGGCAAATAAATTATTTTCATTATATTAAATACGTACATATATACAGTGGACAGCAAAAGTCTTAGTACGGCAATATATTTTGACGAAAAATAAGTCCCCACAGGCTTAATACTCTTACACAAAGTCCCGATATGATTTCAAGAGAGTATTTAGGCGATAATTTAAAAGGACGGTTACATAATCGCTAAACCTCAAACAAAAGTCAACCGAAAAACTTGTACATTCAATTCCAAATGGGTTAAATGAAGTGCTTGTCTTTAAGGGATATTCTACTAAATACAAGGGATAACATTTTCATATATTAGGCCTTTGAATTTTAAATTTATTCAGGGTTCTCCTTGGGGGTACCTATGGAGTCATCTGAAACATTTCCTTATTTTTCTTTTGTTTTATAAGAAACATTAAAAATTCTTTGTTTTATAATAAAACAGAAATAAATTAATAAAATAAATATATAAACTATAAATTTTTATACAAACTTTTGGCTAAAACTCATGAAAATGCTAAAATATATTGCCGTACTTAAACTTAGGCTGTCCACTGTATATGTAAATTCATGAAGTATATATGTATATCCTACAAATTAAACATTCTTATAAATTTAAAGTCAAAGTATTTTAAATCAAAGTATGATGTTAGAAATTTAATCGTCGTTTAATTGACCTTTAAGCACAGTAAGTAAGTGTGCATTGTACCAGTGAAAGTAAAAAACGACAGACCATTTCAATATTGACCATTTAAAAATGTTATTTTTTTTTCGTACAAAATTTGCATATGTATTATATTGGGTGAATTGAAGTCGTCGTAGTCTATAGTCTAGTAGTGTGTTGGCTTATTAGACGTAAGGTCATACCCCAGGTCTGACATCAAAACGAAATATGAAAACAAATATTTTTTCAACGACTTCCTCTCAGCAGATTTCTGGCAAAAACTCTGAGAGCAAATAATCCTGCTATGAAAGGTTTCCCAAAATCTGTCGTTCGGAATCGGTCCCACCACTCATGTATAAAATTAACTCACACAACATAAGTGGTGTGAGAAACTAGGTTGTAATCTTGACTAAAGGGTTCTAATGCCCAATTATGTATGTACGTGTGTGTATATTTGACTATAATTTCAAAGTTCCAAAATAAAGGAGCATCTATGTATATGGAACTCTTGTCAAACTGTAATTAAACGTTTAATAAGTGGATAAAATATTTGACATTCTTTTCTGTAAACCAATATTGTGAATTAATTTTTGTTCGCTCATAAACTCATAAAATGGATATCACAATACAAACATTGCGTAAGTCTATGCTCACTCCAAAAAATCTGCTCGTCGAAAGTAGTTTCCTTATATGTAGTATTCGTAGTAAAAAAAATGGTATTATTTTATTGATATTATATACATATATTTCATATATATTATTTAATGATATTATATTTCAGAATATTAATTAATTTTTAAATTAAAACAAATACTAAATTTAAATCCATTCACCGCTAATTAATATCGCTTTCAACTTGTATCTTAACGCTGTCGTATGGTCCTAACTAAACTTTAATGTTCACTAAGCACTCCTACCACAATATTTCTCCTGACCTTACCCAATACCATGGCATATTTATTAATATATTTTCAAAGATGGCATTTACGCCCTTTTGTTTCTTCATGTGGAACAGTGGTTATGAACAAGTGTTTATAGTTTTCATTGTGTGTAAAATTTTGTTTGTAATGGCCACTTGTATTAAGATCGATGTATTATTGTTGATGTTTTTGTTTTGTTTAGTGTGTTGTTGTTGTTGTTGTTTACGTATTGTGGCTTTTACAACTTCAAACTATAATGAAATGAAAAAGAAAAGAACGGCAACTTTTGATGATGGGATTTTCTTTGCGGCGTTTAAATTTTGGAAATTTGCCAAAAAAAAAAAATATTTTCTTTTAAGAAATGATAACGACAATATATTCCTAATGAATAAGAAAAATCATCCGAAACATGTGTAAGAAAACAAAGTATACAATAACAAATTGTACTACATACACATAAACTGAAAGCAAAAAAAGCCTATCAATTAAGTTTCTTTAGTTTTAATAATTTTTCCCAATTTCAAGTGTTGTTGTAATTAATTGAAAAACAAAATATTTGAAATGTTTTTCCTTCGTATTGAAATTGAATATTTGTGTCCAAAAATTCAAATAAAACAAAAGAAATAAATTATTTGAAATTGCAAGAGATTAACATGTGGTTGCAACAATAATACCAATCAACCACACCACAGCACAATATTTAGAACAGACATATGTCGGCCATAAATCAAAAACATTATGCGATGGTTTGAATTGTTTTAAACTAGATTAATTTCATTATTTGCATTTGTTTACGGCATCAGACTTACTTTAAATTTCCGATATTCGCTTCTATTTTTGCAAAACTTTAATTTATTAAAATAATCAAAATATTTCAATTAAAATAATATTAAATATTTTTTTCTTTTTTCTTTTTGATTTTTCTTTACACGTCTTTAATTACAATTTTGAATAGCTATTCAAAATCTTCGTATTTGTTTGTTATTATTGTACTATGTTTGTTGTTATAAATTGACTTTACGCGCTCGTTTATCAAATTCGGCGATTTAAATGTTCACGTATGTAAACTTGAATAAAGTACCGTTAGAAAGAGCTTCCAACACAAGACTTGACTGTTTGCGACTAAATGGAACTCTTGTAAACAAAACTATTTCAACCCCTCAGCAATAGTCGCAGTGGCAGCAACAGTGACTGCAACAAAAACAACAGTAGCTGCAGAACACATAGAGAACTGTTTCTATTATTGTCGTATGAAAAGTATTTTCATTCATTCAGGGCAGAATTCACGCATACTCTGGCAAATATACGCTCTTATCAAATAATAACATATGTATACCAGTGTATTGGTGTATGTTGTCTTCAAAAATGTTGTCGACAACAATAACAACAGCAACAACAACAATAATTATTATTATCAATGTTTTTTAACGACGATAATGACCATGTTGATAACAACCCCAAATGTATCAAATGTTAAAGAGACCGCACACGCAAAACAATCAAACCAAATGAAATACAACTAAAGAGTGAAACATTTGGAACCACAATACAACATGACTATCATTCAACAACTCACCGCAAAAAACCCAAATGCTTTAAGAAAACTAAAAGAAAATTGTATGATTCATACACCGCACACTGGAAATAGGTGCGTATGCTAAACATTATATGAAATCAAGCAATGTTCCTAATACTCCTTGTCAGACACTTGTTTGTTGTGTAATAAATTTAGAATTTTTGAGTTCTTCAAAAGCGCGTAAACGTAAAATCAATGTTTTTAATCACATATTAGTTCTTTAAAAATGTTTTAGAAAAATCTGAAATGAAATGAGAAAATCTTTTGCTCTAGTCTCTGTGGTTATGATCTGTAGAAAAGAGGGGTTATCCTAATAATATATGATGTGAAGCATCATAACAAGACTTTATTTCTATATACAGTGGACAGCAAAAGTCTTAGTACGGCAATATATTTTGACAAAAAAAAGTCCCCCACAGGCTGAATACTCTTGCACAAAGTCACGATATGACTTCAAGAGAGTATTTGGGAGATCATTTGAAAGAACGGGTACGTAATCGCTAAACCTCAAACAAAAGTCAACCCAAGAACTTGATCATTGTGCCACCAGAAAACACTAAACAAAACTTGTACATTCAATTCCACATGGGTTAAATGAAGTGCTTAACCTTAAGAGATATTCTACTAAATACAAGAGATAACATTTTCATTTATTAGGCCTTTGAATTTTAAATCCTTGGGGGTGCCTATGGAGTCATCTGAAACTTTCGCTTATTTTTCTCTTGTTTTATAAGAAACATTAAAAAATTCTTTGTTTTATAATAAAACAGAAATAAATTAATAAAATAAACATATAAACTATAAATTTTTATACAAACTTTTGGCTAAAACTCATGAAAATGCTAAAATATATTGCTGTACTTAAACTTTTGCTGTCCACTGTAAATTAAAAAACATTTTTCTTGGGTATTTAGCATAACGCCTTAAACTAAATATTGACTTAATATTTTAAAAAATTGTTACACACCATAAATTAGAAGCATTATTTCAATATGTTCATTTGGAATATTTTTTCTTTTTTATCAATAAATATTGTGCATTAGCGAAATAAGCAGTTTTCAAATATACTTGAGCTTGCTGATGAACTTTTAAAGTGATTCATTAAAATTAAAGAAATATTCCACATTTTCGTAACCAAATGTAATGTATTGTTATTGATTTATATCAAGATCCTCTCACAATAATCTGATTAAAATCATTATTAAGAGAGTTTATCAATAAATTCACTTTGTTTGCATGTTAAATTTAAAATAAGAAGTACTCTACTGGAACATACACAAAACAAATGTTGTACACATCTGCATTGGTACCCAGAACAACATGTTGCATGAACCATCATTTTCACTCATACATACCCATAACAACTGAAAGAATTGTTGTAAATGTTAAAATGTTGAACATCATCAGCAACTTATAGAACAACATGTTGATGGAATGTCCACCCTACTGGATTTCAAGTTCTGTTAAATAATAACGAAAATATTTTGCCTTCTCTATTTCTGTTTTTTTTTCAAATTGATAAGAGTTTTATTTTGTTTATGCTTGCACTGTTATCTTTAGTTTAAATAATTATTTTATTTAAATTACAATTTATGTCATTCACAATATTTGAAAAAAATAAAATAAAAAGTCTCGAACTAATAGGCGGCTGTCTAGTATTCTCTCGAGAGTATAAAACTGTTGTGTAAACAAATATTTAAAATACAACAAATATAAGGAAGGCTTAACACCACATACTCACTCCAGCGAATCAAATGACATAATTATTGTTGTTGATTAAATAACAAATGTTATACATTTCTTTTATTTATTTATTAATTTTGAAATAAAAATTGAAAAACAGTTGCTAAAATTCATTTGAAAAATTTTATTTGAAATTATTTTCCGTTTTCAATCTGCAAACAATAATTCAAATAATAATTGGAATTGGAAAAATTAAATAATACATATCAACACCTGAAAAATTAATTAGTACAGAATTTATTGCTTAAATGTGTTTATTCTGAACTAATTATTACTAAGAAATATAGAAAATCATAGAGACATTAGCCTAGCGCTTGTTCATATTTGTTTCAAAAATATATAATAATAATGATAACAAATAAATTAATACATCTATGTACATACATACATATGTATATAGTAATTGCGTTATGTTTTTCTCAATTTATGATCCCAAAAGTTTTCAATTATTTCACACCTAAACGATATTGCTTTTCGTATTGAATATAAAATAAATTAAATTAAAAAATATGTTTAACAATTAAAAAAAAAATTAAAGACTTGCCACGAGAGACGTAAGGATTCCAGAAAAGCTTTTCAAATAAAATCATAAAGCTAATTGCAATCTATACCAGACCTATGCAGCCTAATTTATAACAACACAACACTTTCGATTTCGTGGTCGTAAGCAGCCCGCCTCCACGTACGTTTATAAGAACAATCACTCTTATTAGGTATGTCGTTGTTGACAGAGGCATCAATTCGAAATTTTTTTTCCGGAAACTTACTTAATTCTTCCAGGCGCCTCTGCTTCTTGCTCGCCTACGCCAGTTGGTCACACGATGACAAAGCTTCCTCGATTTGGTCCTTCCAACGCATACAAGGTCGTCCTCATCGCCGACTTCCGCAGATCCCCGCATCAAATACCCGTCTCGCCGGAGCATCCTCCTCCATTCGAACGACATGGCCGAGCCAGCGCAGCCGCTGGATATTAATACGCTGCACAACGTCTACGTCGTTGAGGAGCTCATACAACTCACTATTACATCAGATGCGGAAATCATCGCCAACTCGCACTAGACCGAAGATCTTACGTAGGACTTTTCTCTCGAATACTCTCAAGGCCACTGCATCAGTGCTTAATAGGGTCCATGTCTCCATAAAGAAGCACGGGTAGAACGAGCGCCTTGTAAAGTATTAGTTTTGTCGCACGAGAGAGATCTCTGCTACTCAATTGCCTATTTAGACTATAGCAGTACCTGTTGACAAGAGTGATCCTACGCTTGATCTCCAGACTGACATCATTTTTGGTGGTAACGGCGGAGCCAAGATAAATAAATTTCTTGACTATATCAAAGGTATGTATAGTTATCGGTCGTAATCTGAGATGCAATACGTCGCATGTCCATAGCATATACTTTGTTTTGCCCTCATTTACTGCCAAATCCATCTTAGCAGACTCCCGTTCAATAGCACTAAAGGCAGCAGTAACATTTCGCTTGGTACGCCCCAGGATGTCAATGTCGTCGGCGTACTCAAGCAACTGGATGCTTTTCTGAAAAATAGTGCCATTGCGATGCACTCCCGCCTTTCGCAGAACACTCTCCATGACGAAGTTGAAGAGATTGCATGATAAGGGATCCCCTTGTCTGAAACCTGGCACGGTATCAAAAGGTTCGGATAGGTCCATTCCTACCTTGACTGAGCTGCAGGAATTGCTCAACGTCATTCTGCATAGCCTTATCAGCTTCGCAGCCATACCGAACTTAGACATTGCGGCAAAACACGATCCCTTATGGGGCTATCGAATGCTGCCTTATAGTCGACAAAAAGATGGTGTGTGCCGACTTGTTTGTCGTGGGTCTTCTCCAGGATTTGGCGTAGTGTAAAGATCTGGTCGATGGAGGACTTGCCAGGTCTGAAGTCGCACTGATAAGGTCAAATCAGTGCTGACAGGTGGCTTCAGTCGTTCACGCAATACGGCGCACATAGTAAGGTCTCCCTTCTTCAGGACAAGACAGAGGACACTGAGGTCCAAGCTGGTGCATGCACCCTGCCAGCTCATTACATCCGGTTTTAAACAGTACAGCGGGGAGGCTATCAGTACCTGCAGCTTTAGTGTTTTTAAAACGCATAATCGCGACTTTTACCTCTTCATGGCTAGGCAGCAGAATCTCCACGCCGTCATCATCGATCGGGTTCGAAACATCGTCTCTAAAGGCGGTATTAGTGCCGTCATTGCCTTGTAGCAGAGTAGAGAAGTGTTTTCTCCACAACCTCAGGCACTCCCTGTGGATCTGTTGCCAAGTTTTCGTTCTCATCTTTGCAGGAAGACGCTCCGGGCTTATAACCCCCGGTTAGACGCTTAACCTTTTGATAGAATTTTCGAGTGTCATTCCTACGTCTACACATCTCGACTTCCTTCACACTCACGCCTTTCCTGCTCCCTCTTCTTGCGTCTTAAAGGCATCTCTCATCCCTTCTCCTCTCTCTATAGTTCTCGACAATGGTTCCGCTGCTAAACGAGGGACTTAACGGAGATTCTAACTTCATGATTTATAGGGGCAAATCAATTCAACTGTGCTCTGTTCAAGTTTGTCCGGACAAAATGTAGGGTGAGTGATTTAAAAGTTTAAATTTAAAAAAGCAATAAAACAAAAACGATGTGAAATGTTGTGAAATTTATTTTTTATTTTCTTGTCGCAAAGTACAATTGTTCCGGTTAGAAACTTTTTCGAGTGTATTGGGTCGTATCTCGATAATGGCATCACGAATCTTAGCCTTCAAATGCTCAATTATCTCTGGTTTGTTGGCATAACACTTTTCTTTAATGGCGCCCTACAGAAAATAGTCAAACAATGTTAAATCGCAGCTTCTTGGTGGCCAATTGACATCATTATTTCGGGTAATTAAACGGCCATCAAACCCAATTAATCGCTGGTGGCATGAGATGTGTGGCAAGTTAAACCATCCTATCCTGTTGAAACCAAACATCATTCACATCAATACCATGAAGAGCGGGTACAAAAAAATCGGTTATTATGTTGCGATAGGTGTCTCCATTTAGAGAAAACAATATGGGTCAATGATGCCTCCATTCCACAAGCCGCACCAAACAGCCACTCGTAATGACTTCATTAGTTTCTGTAAGATCGCGTGAAGGTTTTCTGAGCCGTCAAATATGACAATTTTGCTAATTAAGATGTTTGTTGTTGGTGTTGTGTGGATGGGATGATGACGGTTTTTTGCTCGCTGCGGTTTGGAGAGGAAGAAAAGAGGAAAAGCAAAAAAATTTAATTTTTTTTTGGAATTGTGGTGAATTTTGTAGTTGTGTTAAGTGTGGTGAGTTTTTACAAAATGTGGTGAATTTATCCGGTGTGTTGAGTTTCTAGAGTGGTGAGTTCTTGCAAAATGTGGTGAAGTTATCCGGTGTGGTGCATAAAATCGAAACTCACCAAAGTGCCGTTATTCGAAATCGTACTGTATTATCGTAGATCCATGTACTGTATAACGTGATTTGGATGATGCGTGTCTAAAATAAGTAATTTTCACATCTGTAAGTGGAGACATCCACCGATATGTTTGGTTACCATTATACACTGCATTAACAATGTTGCCATTGTGTCCATTCTATTTAAAATTCTAAAAAATTAAAATTAGAAAACTGCATAAAATAAATATGTAATTAAATTTAAATTATTTTATAAATGAATTTTTGAATAATTTCTTTCTTTTATGTTTTATTCCCAAAAATGCTTGCAAATTGATAAATTCTTTGTTGAAATAGTAATAATTATTTGAGCTTTTTTCGAAAGGTATATAGGATCTATATTTAACATCAGGAAAAATTATTAACGAATTCATTTATTTTTTTCTCTTTTTCAGAAGTTGCTTACAACGGATTTTTAGTTTCTTGGCAACATTTCAATTTCAAAACATTTCAGTACTTTTATATTATTAGAGATTTTATGATTTGCGATTTTCAGCTATAAATGGAGTTAGGCTAATGCTAACGGTATTTAGCCCCGGTTAGCCAGGGGCTAACGTTCGCTTTTAGATTACGAAAATCAATATGAGAACGGTTGCCGAATGCTGAATGAATTGCGTCGACATTTGAGTAAACGTTTCGAATCAACTAGTTTTGATTTGTATATCAGAAGCCTGTTAAGTTAAATTTTCTATTCCATTCCTACAGTATTAAGTATAAATAAAAGTACCATTTGATGCAAAAGGGTACTCTTTCAGTTATTGTTCAGTAGTATTTATTTAAAATGAATTTTGAAACACTGGTAAGCCCTGATTTAAAATAACGTTTCTCATATCAATGTTCAAGAAGATACACAAAAATACAACCATGTATACTACAGTGACATCTACATGTGAAATAATATGCAAGTGTCAAATGCTTGTGAAATTTTTGCAAAAACAACAATAAAATGTAAACAATCAACAAAAGCGATAAATCAAAACAATTTTGCACAATAAATGACTCGTACAAGAAGAATAATTGAAAAAAGAACACGTAATTGTAAATGAACAAACACAAAAAGTGGTAAAAGACAGAGGAAACAACAAAATATTTATCAACAAACATGATAAAGTTCTAACGAAAGCATTAAGATAAATTTGTTGGTGTGTAAAGAGTTTGAATTAATTAAAAAGTAACATTTAACCGCATTAAATGTTTTACACGCTTAGTAGCGCATTTCCCCCTCTGCTTACGACGGGTCATATTAGCATTGTAAAATTTGTATTCAGTGCTAATGACCTTCACTGTATGACCCTGCGCAAGTAACTGCAATAAATGGTATTTTCATTTATTTTGTATGAAAAAGTACGTGAACAGCAAAACGACCGCAATTTCGCATTTTCTATCAGTCGAAAATTCATTGAGGAACGGACAACAAGTAAAAAAACAACGGCTGTTTTGTTTGTGTTTGCTTACAATATATTTTTTTTTGTTTTTTCAAAGACATTAAAGGAGACAAGAATAAAACGTTATTAATCACCTTCACTACACTACTAATACAATGGAGTTAGACGGTAATATTAAAAACTATGAATGGGGAAAATTGGGATCAAGTTCCGAAGTGGCCAAACTGGTTAAAACAAATAATGAAAGTTACAATATATCAGATACCACCCCGTATGCTGAACTATGGATGGGTGATCACACCAGTGGACCATCCATAGTGAAATCATCAGGGCAAGAGTTGGGCCAAGTCTATAAGCAGCGTTTGCCATTCCTATTCAAAGTTCTCAGTATACGAAAGGCTTTAAGTATACAAGTACACCCAAATAAGGTAAGCAGTTAGTTACTGATAAAAAATATTGCTGATAACAAAATAACTACAAGTAAATAGACAAAACGAACGGCTTTTGCATTTTATTATTCGTTTAAAATTTATTTTGTTAAGCGTTATGAAAACAAGCTTTCGGGTAACCAAGCTGCAGCCTCCTAAATTAACATTTTTTTTTTTTTTTAATTAAATCGCTTTTGCTGGAATTAAAAAGTAAAAAGGAATGATCTGTTTCGGTGTTTTTACATTTTTTAAATAATTTTTTTTTGTTTTGTTTTAATCTATGCAAATAAATTTGTAACACTAACCCAATTGGATTCGCTTACCTAATTTGATCATACATACATAAGCGTTTCAACACACAAATGCATAACACGGTGCGACAGTCAAAATACACTCAGCTAATAACATTGTGTGGGTTGTGAGTTTTGTTAAGTCGACTCTCTAAATAATAACTCTGGTAATTTTTGTCCGATTTCATCGAATGAAGTGTCAATCTCTTCAGAAGATAATGCAATTTCAGGATGTCATCACTTATTTCATAATTTTTAATTCAAATTTGCTACTATGAACGTACAAACTTGAAAAAAAAACGGGAAAAAAATTCGCAATTATCAAGTTTACCTCATCAAACTCCATAGCATATTAAGTGAAATAATATATGTATGTATATCGTTTAAAAGGCCCATTCTGCCCCTTTCTAATAAGGTTGAAATTTTGGACATCGGTTCAGAAATTTTTGTGTAATCAATAAATTTGTGCGTAAAGTCAAATAAAACAAGTTTGGAGGATTCGAGAAAAATAAAAAAAGTATTTTTGAGTTCTACGCAGTAAAACTCACAACTTACACTATGTCATTAGCTGAGTGTTTCAAATTTTTTTTATTTTGTCGCATAGTGTAATTAGGGGAACGTAACACATAGAATCCGTGAAATGTTATACTTTGACATTCTCAATTGACAACAAAGTATCAATAAAATTTGCCAAAGTAGTCAAATTACTTTCAAAGTACTCAACGCAAGTAAAAACCTACGCCAAACTATGACTTTTTCAACTGACAGCAGAGTTGAAGTACATGGTACCTTATACGTTTTGTTTCATTCGGTACTTCTCCGTTAACGGAATGCATAAAGTTGGCCAAGTTTTTATTTGTGCTTTGAAGTGCCACTTTAATGTTGTTCTCTAACTGCCAACATTCTTTCTTACCTGAGGATTTCATTGGAATGTGGACTTTTTACTCAACATGTGCTCAATCCAAGTTCATAACTGATGAGATGTTTCGTGAGCTATAAGGATTTGGTTGTTAGTTAATAACGCTTTGGAAATTATTATAAAATTGCGCTAAAATATATGATTTATATTACGCAACCACTTGTTGTTTTGAGAATATACATTTAAAAAAGACGACATTTCACTGTAATTTAAATTGTTGACTTTATGCGACTTATGTACCTATGAAGATTTCTGTTTGTTATGTCTTTATCAACTCCGATATCTTTACTTGTGATGCTGTTAAGATAGGCTAATTTACTAACATGTTTAATCTCAATTTTTTTAGGAGT
Source organism: Sarcophaga rosellei (assembly GCA_930367235.1). NCBI lineage: Eukaryota > Metazoa > Arthropoda > Insecta > Diptera > Sarcophagidae > Sarcophaga > Sarcophaga rosellei. The sequence goes on along the minus strand of OV884017.1, from coordinate 64,054,360 downwards.
TAGTAGCTATGTGATTGGTCTGGCAATTCTAAGCTGTTTGGCAGATGTTTATTTTAAGTTTTCGGTGTATACATGCATGCATACATACATATGTACATACATACATAATTCGCCATTAAAACCCTTCAGTCAGGATTACGGACTAGCTTCTCACACCACTCATGTTGTGTGCCTTAATTTTACACTTGAGGGGCGGGAACTACATTTTAACGGCGACTCCGAACATGTATGCATGACTGACAATTAAAATCCTTTAGTTAGGATTCATAAATATCGTGATTGGAAGTCGCCGAAGAAATATTTTCATATTTCACTTTGCTGGAGATATCTGACCCAGGATTTTTCTTGCATTTCCTAAAGTATTAAAATGATCGGTAATTGCATAACTTTTAAATGCGTATGATATTTTCAACAGTAGTCACTAGTGTTAGTGATACATAATTTGTTTTTTTCTTTTTTCCAATCGGTAGAAAATTTACTGTCTTCGGTATCGTCCTCAAGTTTCATGATACGAATGCATTCCTTGTGCAACATTTTTTTACATATGCCCCATTTCACTTTATGCTTGCTGAATGGTTTTGTTAACAATTGATTTTTGCGCAAGGACTTCTTAGGCCTGCAGCTTACGAGAATAAAGAGAGAAGATGAATATGTCTTTTTCGCTTGCCGGAAACCTGGTCCTTTACCTGGTTCAAGGTGAACAGGCTAATGACATACGGAGATAAAAATAATGAAATAATCAAATATTGGATTTTGTTTTATTCAAAACAAAAACTCGTAAAATAAGCTCGTCAGAAAGTCAAACGAACAATTATATGAAAGAACCACAGATTTATGTTTTTGTGTAAACTGGCCTCCAGATCTAAGTGTTTACTGGAAACACAAAACACATTAAAGAAAATTATTGAAACAAGCGCAATTTCTTATTCTATTGACCGGTTTGTTATTGAATTGATGCCAAATAAAAAAAACAGAGAAAAAGAAACAAATCAGCGAAATGCTGAAGTATTTAAAAAAAATTATTTTTTATACTTCACACAAGTACATTTAAAGCTCTTTATATAAATGCATTCATATGTATTTACTTTTTTAAATATCAAGACATAAATAGTCATTAAATATTCATTTTTGTATGCACAAGCCAAATTTATTTTTAATTTTTATTCATTCCTTTTAAAAGAAAAGTTGATTTTTTATTTAAATTTAAATCGAAATTGTTATTTAAATTAAAAAATATTTTTTTTTATATATTTATGTGGCGATTTCATATAACACAGCTGTTTTCTATTGTAGCTTCTCACAGGTATTGGCCTTTATTTATAACTTTGAAAGGAAAATAAATAAATTGTTAAATAATTTCTAATTTCGAATATATATTTACAAAATCTTTAAGATCATTTGAAAAATTACACTATTTTGATGGGAATTGTTTTTGTTCATTTCAGGAGGAGGCAGTGCGATTACATAAAGAAAGACCAGACTTATATAAGGATCCAAATCATAAGCCGGAATTGGCGATAGCATTAACACCTTTTAAAGCTCTTTGCGGTTTCCGTCCATATACTGAAATTTATCAGTTCTGTCAAGATTTACCTCCTTTAAAGCAGTTACTAGGCGGCGATAATGTTGTAAACGGTTTGGGGAAAGACTCCAGCAGTGATTTTAAAAAATGTTATCAAACTCTTATGACTGCTGATCCAACTATCGTTTCAAATGTCATTGAAACTATTTTAAAAGATTATTTGCCAGGTTGATAAAAATGTTTACAAAAAAATAATAGAATGGAAATGTTAATTGAATTTTTGTTTGTTATTTATTTACAGTTCTTGCCAAATACGGACTTCAAGAGATATTTTGTATAGTTAATACCGATTATCCCGGTGATGTTGGTGTTCTTTCATTATTCTTCCTAAATTTACTCGATCTCAACCCGGGTGATTCTATTTATTTGGGTGCCAATGAAATACATGCATATCTCTCAGGAGATTGTATAGAATGCATGGCCTGCTCAGACAATGTTATACGAGCAGGCTTAACACCGAAATTTAAGGATGTGAAACAACTATTGGCGTCCTTGAATTACGCTGGATCGCCAGCTTCTTCAAAATTATTCCAACCAAAAGTTCTTGATGCAAATACCAAAGTATTTTCACCACCTGTTTCAGATTTTGCCGTTGTACAAATTACCTTAACTACAGGAAGGCCATCAGAATACACTCTTAAATTACCAAAAGCTCCTGGTATTTTATTAGTTTTAAACGGTTCTCGCACTTTACGTATACAAGGACATTCCGATTTAGTATTAAAACGTGGTTCAATTGTATTCATACCACCCGAAAATATGGATCATATAGAATTTTTAACTTTAGATAATACAATTAATGTTTTCAATGCTTATTTGGCTACTGAAAATTCATTTAATTAAATATGTTTAGAGTATGTTTTTAAATTTTGTTTTTTATTTCTTAAATTTTTAAAAAATTAATTTGTTTATAAGAATTTGTTGATTTGTTTGTATTACATTTATTGTGTAGTGGATTTAATAAATTTTGACTGTTAAATTATATGTTGTGACACTTTTTTGTTTCACAATGATTGTAGGGTGTAAATATAAATGTAGGGGTAGCTTGCCGTTTTCAGGCAAGTTCACTAGGTGGTCCGTTACTCAGTGTGAGGTAGGCCACATTATTGAACATAATTTTCTTCTTGTAAATCACACAAGCAGAAAGAGAAAACTGTTTGTTTCATTCCAGTCATTGACGTACGTACATTCGGTTTTAATTATTTTTTTATTTTGATACATGTAATGTATATGTATATTCACAGTTTTAGCTATATAACATGTTGAGTTTGTTTGTGAGTGGCATATATAAGATGAGTGTTTTGTGAATTTGGAGATTTTCTGCTATCGAAAAAAATGGATTGAAGAATTTGCTTCAAATTTTGTGTAAAAAATTAAATTAAGTGCTCAAAAACAAGTGATATGTTCACGTTATTTAACAATTCATGAGCATGAGCTTCGCTTCTTTTTTTTGGTCAAGATTCGTTGCCACACGCTTCATATTCAAAATTTGCGTAAAATTTTCGTGGCGAGAGTTAAGCGATATCTTCAACGACTTCTGCAATTGTGATTCTCCATAACCACTTTCTTCATTTTTCTTAAATTTGTATCGGTTATTGGCGTTCTGGGGCATCCAAGACACGTTCACATCTTCTCGATTTTCTTTGAAAAGCTTTGTAAACCACTTGTAAACATTTTTTAGAGTCAGATTACTCTTGCCTTATGCCACTGTCAACATTTTAAGGGTTTTTGAAGTACTCCTGGTCTGAAGATCCTGTTCCAAATTCTGAAAAGAGCGGGCTGTAGTATATATATATCAAACTTTTGCACAAAAAGAGAACTGATCCAAATCGCGCGGGCATCCATCCTACATTTGCGATTGTCACGAGTCACAGTCTTATTGGTGGAAAGCATGCTGACGGACTTGGCATTTAATCGATTGACTTCTGAAAGAGCTGTGATTTTGAGAAGAAGGAAGAGACTATTTTTCACCTCATGTGTCCGCACCCCCTCTTGCCATGAAGAAACGGCGGTTCTTAAAATCTAATTTTCTGTCATACTTTCCAATATAAAGATTGCTACAATAAATAGCAAGATTTGTTTTAGAATCAGGTTGCTTTGAGTGGACACTAATTGTGGTATCAGATTGGTCTTAAATGCTGACAGTAAGTGGGACCTTGTCTTACAAAGAGAAACCGCCAACTAACATAATCTAAGTGTTATTGATTGACAACTGGAAAGAATTTACTGCAAATGAAGTTCCTAGAAAGAATAATTCTGGGTCAACTAATATATTTTTACTGTGAAGCAATCTGATTGACAATGTTTATTTGAAAATAAATAATTGATGCCTTGAGAGACAGCAATCGGCGTGAAACTTATAAGATATATGGTAAAAACAACAACGCTAATTTGTCATCGAAAATGTACAGGCATGAACGTATGATGAATTATTCACTCAAAATGCTTTTTTTAGTTTGCAAAACTGAAAATAAAGGCAACAAACAAATTAAATACAAAAAAAAAGAGTTTTGTTGTTAAGATCTTATACGTAATGAACATTCAAGAGAATTTTATTTTGCTTAAATTAAACGTGAGTGGCAAAAGCTATTCAATAATTATTCCTGAAACAAAACATTAATCATTTAAGAAAAACTTTAAAAACATTGTAAATGATATTAATCATGCAAGAAATAGTCATAATAGAATTTAGATTTAAATTTTTATATTACATACATACCCTAACGTGTGGTAAATAAAAACAAAGTGTATTTTTATTGTATATTTCTTTATAATTATTATAATAGCTTATCAATTCTATAATTTTGATTACAATATATGAATGGGTGTATATGTATGTATATGTTTTTATGTAAATTTATACATATATGTATATACTTATGTATTACTTATGAACAATTTTTACTTTTAAATTATTTTCATTTTAATAATAAATTACTTTAAAAGGAAATAAATATATTAAGAACTATAAATTTTAATTTAACATAAACTATTTCAATTGATTTCAAACATTAATTTAATTTATTTAAGCATTATGGTAAGGAGCTTTCAACACACTTTCAATATGATTTAGACTTAATTAACAAATATGATCTAGATAAATCAAAACATTTTTCTTTCCAAATTCAATTAAAATCTCTTCTGTTATAATAACCACACAAATTTTAACGGATTAAATAGAAAAAATACCAATAATTTTATTCTTTATTATTAAAAACGTAACAATAACAAAGGTTATAAATATTTAGAATGTATTAAGTATTGCAATTTGTTTACACCTATGTATGTATATAATATTTTTTTTTTTTCTTTAAACAATTGCATGTTAATATAAACATTTTAATGAATCTGTTTTATTCAAATGATGAAAACTATAAACTGTCTCATAAAATGTTGAGCTATAGCACGAATTAAAAAACAAATTTTATATTTTTTAATTAATCTTCTATCGAAATTATGTATATAAGTTTGAAAACATTAAATAGAATATTACAAACCACCTGTTAGAAAAAACTAATGCTTTAAAATTAAGGATTCAATTTTATTTTAGCAAATTTTTTTTAATTTATTACATACATATATATACAAATTATTATTGAAAAAAAGGGATATATTTTTCGAAATTCTATAGACTCAACATTTTTTTTATAAGTTTTTACTCTTACAAAATTCTCTAAAAAAAATTTTCTATCTAAGAAATATATGAGATAATGACACGCTACAATAATATTTAGTTTTAATGAAAACAAAAACAAAAGACTTATAAAACATTTAGTTGTAGTATAACAAACAATTTTCCTTTACAATAGGTAGATAGAGATGGCTGTCCATCCAAGGAGATTTACATTAAGTTATAATTTAAATTCACAATTAAGATTTATAGTTTTATGTTATAGTATAGGACAAGTTTTAAATTGCTTTTTATAGTTTATATGTATTAAAATATTTTATTCAATATAATTTTATATAGTTTTTGTGTTTTATATTGTAAATATTGGTTCCAAAAAAGTTACAATTAGAGAAATGCTCAAGTACATATTACATTATAGTATATAAAAACATGTATTCATTCAGTTCAAAGAGTTATATTTCTAATTAAGTATGTGTTATAATATAATAATAATCATCAAAATAGTTAACGGCTCGTGTAAATAGTATAATAGAAGTTGTCTCCATTTCAAAAAAATATTAAAAAAAAGTACTTTAAATCATGATTATCAAATTATAAATCAATTTAGTAGGTTTATAGTTTGTATTTTAATTTAATAATTAGTTTGAAAACCAGTATACTTGTATGTTTGTATATACATACGTATTATTAAAAATATTGTATATGTTTATATTTATTATAATTTATTACATTTATAAAAAAATCGGTAGGTTAGTTAGTTTTGTGTCTTTTTATGTAATTGTTTCTTCTTGATTTTAATTTCGAATAGAATCCATTTCTTCCAATTAAACAATAAAAAATGACAGTAATAGCTTACAGTGTTGGTTGGTATTTTTTTTGTTGTATTATTGTTTCCAGTTAGTATAGGACATACATGTTGTAATATTTTTATGTCATATTTACTTGTATATGAATTCGGTTGTAAATCATATAATGATGTGCTTTAGTTAATATTTTTGGTTGTGCCAGTTGTACGTTTGTGTCTTTCATTGTGCATTTGATTAGAGCTGGTTGATGATTTCATCCAGTTTCATTTTTCTTGTAATTTGTTATACTTTAAGCTGTGTATAAAAACAAGAATTGTAATTAGTATACAATATATTAATATTAAACGTAAATATAAACAAAAAATATAAATTAAAAATATATATATTTTTTTTCAAATATTTAAGGCACAATAATACAATGGGTCAAATCGACCTCCGTATTTGTCTCAGATGACAGGTACACGTCCTCTAACCTAAGGCACTTTTAAATTTACGAATTTGTACTTCATTAATTTTGATTCTACGTTTAACATACTTTTAGTCTTTCGCATTCGTGATATTTTTGAAAATACTACAACACAGAAAGGACATAAAATTTGCGTTTGTTGACAAGAAACATTCAAGTACAAAATATCAATTTGAAAAGTATACATAAATTGGCAATAAATAAATATAATTATAAAATCAATCATCGTATCCGTTGCTCAGTTATTAATATACATTGTGGGCGATTTTGGCGATTTACTTTCAGAAATCTTATACACTTCTCTTGACCAACTTTGAAAAATAAAAATATGTATGCGATATTCGAATTTCCGTTCAGCAGTTATAATATCTACAGAAGCAAAACATATGAGCATTTGGAATAAAAACGATTTCCTCCTTTAGAGGCACTAAATTAAAAAGACTTAAACATTCTACGCCGAATCGTTTTTAATGACTGCTGCACATATTTTAAAAATACATATATGCTTAGGATTAAGCTTTTGGAGACTTTTGAGTGGTTGTGTCTACAAAGATGCAATGAATTTTAGAGGCTTGTGACTGAATATAAAATAGGAATTTTATAATCGAACAAAATGCACAAAAAAATTTCTCATAACTCATTAGTCAATGATCATCTGTGCTCTTAAGTGAATTGAAGTGAAATGGTTTGAATCATATTTGAAAAATAGGAAACGGGCAACAAAAGTAAATAATGTCAAATCAAGGACGATTGATAATGATTACGGAGCAGCACAAGGATCAATTTTAGGAGTATTATTTTCACCATATGTGTACATTGTAAATAATATGCCGGACATAATAGATACATGATTGTAAAATAACATTATATATAGATGACACACGTATTAAAGGAGATACGGATTGATAATGTTATGATAAACTTAATAATGAGATGGAAAATTTAAACAAATGGCTGAGGATAAATAAGCTTAATATAACCGAAAGTAAAATTAAAATAATGGAAATGGCAGCAGTGGGGGGGTGGTTGTAAGATTAGTAATGAGAAAATGGAAAATATTAATACAAGTGGGATAAAATACTTGGGTTTAACAATGGGCAAAAAGTTGAATTTGACTTCATTTGCAGGAAAATAAAAAGAAAAGAAACTTTTTCAAAAGACTAAGGAAAGAAGACAGCTATCAATATTCACAACACACCGATTAAGTTTCATTTCGAATATAGGTCGATGACTCTATACTCTCTATACCAAAATGGCTAAATATGGAATAAAGGCTACAAGTGAATACCTTAAATTTTATTTATAAAATAAAAACAACCACAACGGCAATGCAGCGGTCAATGCTCTACAATGTTTCTACAACCATTCAACAGACTGGAGAATAATATCAAAAATGAAAATAGCACAAATTTATTTAGGGAAGGCGTAATATTTTTGGTTAACAATAAATTAATTCAAACCACAATTACTTTAAATACAAAAAAAAAAAGAAAAAAGGCATACAAAACTGGAAAAAATAAAATAACTAAATACTAACTAGAAAATTCGATTTTATATGTACTACAATAATAAATAAATAAATAAATCGAATATATAAAATTCTCGTGTCACGGTGTTAGTGGTTAAACTCCTCCGAAATGGATCGATTGATTTTCATGAAATTTTGTGTGCATATCGGGTAGGTCTGAGAATCGGACAACATCTATTTTTCATATCCCTTAATGTTAAGAGGGCGCGGCAAATCGTTGAAATTTAATATTTAGGTACATATTGATCGTAGACGAATAAAATTTAGTGGGTAAGTTCGTAGAGTCGATATCGACAATCCCACCAAAAATAGGAGTGACAACCCTCCCCCTTCAAGTGATACCTATAACTCTTAAACTTCTGAACCGATTTAAACCATTCTTTTTTGTTCGAAAGCTTATCAGGTTTAGATGATTTAAAAAAATTCGATATAGCAAAAAGTAGGCGTGGCAAATCTTCAAAATTGAATATTTAGGGACATAGAAATCGTAGACGAATGTAATTTGGTGGGTAAGTGTGTAGAGTCGATATCGACAAACTCACCAAAAATGGGCGTGGCAACCATCTCCTTTAAGAGATACCTATAAGTCGGCTAATTCGATGGTTTATAACTACATATGTACATATATAACATGTATGTCTGTAAGTTTTTGTTTTGGAGCGAGTACAACAACTACAACTTCGTCAGCTCTATTACAATAAATTATTACAATAAATATATAATGTGACCTGTTTTGGGCAATAAAATAAATCAATTTTGGGCGGGACGAAGTTCGCCGGGTCAGCTAGTAAATAAATAAAAAACAATAAATTAAATACATCCGAATAACTACACAGTCTAAGTTGTGCACTTAGGAGAGTAGAACTCAAAAATATCTGTTATTTTTCTCGAACCCTCCAAACTTGTTTTATTTGACAAAAACTGTTTTTTTTTAACTTTTTACACGAACTTATTGATTACCCAAATATTATTATGATTAATGAATGATATAAATAATGTTAACACATGGCTGAAAATGAACGAATTTAAATTAAATGAAAAAAAAGGAAAGCTGCTGACAATTATTATGAATAGCGAAACAACGTTCAGAATTAACGATGAAGTTATAGAGAAAGTTACAAATATAAAATATATTGGATTCATAATAGATCAGGAAATGAAATTGAAAGATCATATAGAATACACATGCAAGAAAATTGGTAAAACGAAAATATTGGTTTTTTTCAGAAGAATTAGGAGTAAAGTCTTTATAGTGATAACAATAATTATTTATAATACGATAGTAAAGCCTCACTTCGAATTTGGATCGAAAACAAAATATTCCAAACAAAAGAATTAGGCAATGCTGACTATTTTAAAATACAATAGGTATACATTAATACGGGTTATGCTCGATATACTTAAATGGCTGAATATTGAACAGTGATTTCAATTTAATACTCTGATTTTTAAACATAAAATTAAAAATGATAATGATCCTGAATATCTGTGCCGTCAAATCAAAAACGTAGGTGAAGTACAGTCATACCAAACCGTAAGGGAATCAAATACAACGGCAATGCAAAAATCTATAAAGGAAGAAGAAAATGTATGAACTTTGCAAGGAATAATGGGAATAACGCAGACGTTTTTGAAGAAGAAAAAAGAAAATGACATTTTGTAAATTACATAAATGTAAATAGGAATATTTAAAGTATTACAATAAATACTAATAATGAAGAAATAAATTAAATAATTAGTAAATGATAACAAAACGTAATTGTAATTTAACAGGTATGCTCTAATCCATCGCATTATCCAATAAAGTACGTGAGCACCCTTTCTTTCGGATCCTTATGTGTGTAAAGTTATTTTATTAAAATTTCGGTTTCAAATATGGATTGCCAGAAATATGGAACTTAACAAAACAAAACCTACAATGAATTCAGTGAAATTAAACAAATAATTAATTCACTACATGCTCTGGGATAAATAAATGTAATCATCGATTTTTAAATTAACTTAAAAGCTTTAACCTTTAAACTATTATACTATATTATGAATTCAATTTTTACATCACCCGCATACCCTCAACTCTTTCCTTTTTTCGTACTTATGCTCATACAATAGGAGATATTATAAATAACTACGGCAAAAACTTAGTTACTAACGTTAGTACTTTGCGTAAGTATTCTAATAGGAAACAAAAAAGAAATCGACATAAAAAACATGTATAAGAACGCGAATATAAGTGGCAAGAGTGCTTAGGGGTGGTAGTGGCGTTCATATTGTTGGTGTCAGTCTTATTTCTTTTTTGCTTTTGAATTAAAGGAGAACATACCTCATGATATATTGTTTTGATTTTGTTTTTGCTTTTTGTGTTTGTTCTGATATTAATAATATTAATGTTGTTTGTTGCTGCTATTGTGGTACTTTTCGTAGATATTGTAGTGACTGAGTATAGTGATGGCGTTGTTATTGATAGTGATGACGTTATTACTTTACAATGCCGTATTCTACACAGCTCCTTTAGTAATTTGGATTTAAATAATTTAACTCTTGAGCAAATTGTTGGCTCTCTTATTAACTCCAGTCATACGCTCATTGTTTGCATCACCCTTGGCATTAATACGATCAATTTGTATATTTTGATTCTCTAATTCTGAACCCATATCCAATGCCATATTGCGTAGGTTGCCCAGCATTGAATTAACTTGGCCCAAATTCTCATCCATTTCGTCTTCACGAGCATCGTTTGTTATGCGGGCTATATAACCAGATTGTGGCGCTCCTCCCATGCCTGCTCTTTCTCTCTCATCAATAACACGTTGTGGCTGGTTGTTGACTACTTTGCCATCATCGTTATTTTTCCAAGCGCTATCACTGTCATCCTTGATGGACACTTTTTTCCACGGTAGTACACACAGACCACAGCATTTTTCCATGCCGCTAAGATTCTTTTCGGCCTCTTTCATGTCGGCATTTATACGATCCATATCTTCTTCTATGCGGTCCAGTTGTTCACCTTGGTCATCGAGGGCCACCAGCGTACGTATGCCCGCTTCTTTACTCTCCTCCATTAAGTTTAACATACGGCGGGTACTTTCCAGTGACTCATCGGTGACCTGAGCGGCCTTGTATTGCAAATCTTGCAATTCAGAACGTGGAGCACCTTCTGTAGCCATTTTTGTTAATTTCTCCTCTAACCTTTTAAATCAAGTGATGAAACAAACTGATTTTTCTTAACGTTTTTCACTTTGCTTTTTGCAAGCGAATATTTTTGTTCACTTTTTATTTATTTCCGTTTTTTTTGGACGATTTTCGCAAGTGGTTGTTAATCTACAACAGCGTTTAAACAATTGATTTAACAAATTTATCTGTGTTTGCAAATATGTATGAACTTGAATTCTTCTCTATAAAAAAAATTCCCAATTTGTTTTTTATTGTTGTTGTTGTGGATAAAAAAAAAATTTTGGTGATTTTTTTTATCTTCCTCGCTCTCACGTCGATTATTAGCGTTAGTCACTATTAAAATAAGATTTTATACTTTCTCTTCGAATCTCTGGATTTTTATATCAACAACCGTCTCTTAGAAAATTAACTTTCTTTAATAACAAAACATTTATAAATTGCTACGTTAAAATTGCAATGAAAAAAAAACGAATACTTTAAGCAATTGAAAGTTAATATAATACTACTATCTTCACATACACCCACGGTGTTTTTCTCGCTATACTAAAATATTTCCGTCTTTTTTCATATTCCCTTTTAATACGCATACTATACATGGAAAAATGTTACCAGATTGTTCGTGAAAAAGAAGAAGAAAAGAAACAAAAGTATTAGAAAATAATAGAGACAGTATATTCAAAATAATTTATTTAGCCAAAACAGATTTAATGGCTTATTAATTTCACTTAACTCATTTGTAGTGAATTGTTTAATATTTGTTTTCACAAAATAATAAAGATTTCCGTTAAAGGAATAGTTAGCCGCTGTATTAATTCTGCGGTTGTACATTATATTTGAATAAAATTTAATTATTTGTGAAACGTTCCTAATTACCATTTTCCTGGGAATGACAACTTTCAAGGCAACTAACACTATCAGCATTCATCTGTATATTCCTTGGTATCCTTCTGAACTAACATATGTGAGAAGGTTAGTATGTAAGTATGCAACCAGATAGTCTTATCAAGGAGGACATCTCAGTTAATTTGGCGACAATAACCATTGAGTCACAGTTACATACGTATGTCATTCTGGCAGCTAGATGGTTGTAGCATCATGACACCTAACCTAACCTAACGTCGATGACTGTCCTATCAAAAAACCATAAACTATTGCAAGCAACTTAAAAAAACTTAAAATCTTATTGGGAAACATACGTTGGTAATACGAAAGGACTTCTGAATTCCAGAATATTTGAAACAGCACTTTCCAGATGCAAGTGAATTGCGATGAAACCAAATTGGGACAACAATTCTTGTTATCCGATAAGCCAAATAAAGATGTTTGATGTTCAAAATTGTGTTGGTATACCTACTCAATGTATTTTAGAATTAATGATAGACCACAAAATAGTTCAGCGAATAATAACTATGCGGCTGTATTGGCATATGCTCATACTAAAAATGCTTAACATGTTCAAAAGAGAGGCTATTATAACACTCTAAAATAAACTCTTAAGAATGTACCCTGAAAGGATTAGAAAATGTTTACGGGTGAATGCCAAAGTGGTTTCAGGCAACAATAATTCAGAGAAAATAATGGATAAACCTGGTAATGGTAAACATGGTGCTAATTAAATGGAACTATAAAATGACGTCGAGACACCACTAAAACGCTAACACCTACAATCAGGCTAATCATACTTAGGTTAGAGACGTGTACTTGTCAATTGAGACAAGTACAGTACCCGGAGGTCGAATTGACCCAATGTCCTCATCGCAACATACACTGCAATAGTCCGGTTGGGATCTGTTCCCTAACCTCGCAGTGCCCTGTGATAAATTCGATAACTAACCTTAAACTGGCCTTATCCAAGCCCAGCATCCAACCTTTACTTACACTGTCTATAGCAGGCCATAGACATCTAGAAACATAACAACCCAATCCCTTCCCCCTACGCTTCTGCTTTTCTCCCCTGAGCCATCCATTGATGAGGCCGTAGAGGTGGCAGATTGGGGGTCAGGGGCAAATCATATTAGTGTTGCAGCTAAATGTACATACATATATATATATATAGGTACTGTTTATGTGGTGTACGCTGTAAGCATATGTAGATCTAATATGGGCTTAGATCACTTCATGGTTGTTAAAAATAAAAAACGTCATCTACACACATAGACCATGTCTAAATTGGTTAATAAAGCAGCAACGACTCAAAACAAGGGAAAAAACAACTAAAGTTCAACTTTCCAGGTGGAAAGAATATTTTATGGATACAATGAAGATCTACAAATCCTGTTCGTTCAACTACTGAGAAGAAGAATGCCCCTCACAAAAGGAAAAATCTGTAATGCCATAAAATCTTTGAAATTAAATAAAAATGCCAGTTTTGGTACAGCTTTACGACAAAACTGATCCAAATAAGTTCGTTGAAATAGTTTGTCCAATGAAATTTAGGAAAAGAAATTCGTACCCTAAAACAGTGCTGAATTGCATCATAATTGAAAAACATGATAGTTTGCTAGGCGTAAAACAGTACTACAGCGTTTTTAAGAAAAAGTTATCAAATTTGCACAATTTTATTTAAACTTTATTTCGTATATTGCCATCAAAGTTATTTAAATTTGATATCGTAATAAGGGTGAAGTGTTTTTACTCAATAAACAGAGAGTGTATATGAAGTGAATTGCTCGATTTGGGTACTCCAAAAATAAATAAATTTATTGATACCACAATATTTATTGATACGTCACGATCGAATATTATCCGCTTCGTTGTGGTGAACTCTTGAATCATTGGCGCTTATTTTATACCTCATATACAATAAATATGTTCGTATAATTTTTCAAATATTTTCGTGAAATACAATATTTAATAGCCACCTTCTTGACCTTAAAAAATCGGCAAAATATGAAGAGAAACTAGCTAGAAAGGAGATAATATTTTCAAGAGTGATACATACGAAGTCGCCGTTGTCTAGTAGCTAGTGTGTTGGCTTAATAGACGTAAGGCCCGAGTTCAAACCCCAGGTCAGACATCAAAACGAAATATGAAAAAAAAATATATATTTCTTCGCCGCAATGGGGTATTAAGCTAATATTGACTACTTTAGTGGTGAGATATACATGCCACTTTTCTCTGTTTTTGTGTAACCGTTAACACTTTTTATCTTGTTCATTAATGGGAGCAGGATGCATGTTACGAAAATTGAGGTTAAATTTTACGCTAGAGACTAGAAGTGACGCATCCAGTATATTAGAACCTATATTAAGCAAGTAAGAAGGAAGTATGAATAAAAAATATAACTGTAATGTAGTGACAAACAAATAATACTCATATCTGGACCCATTTACTGTGAAAACTAAACCGTTATGTTGTATTTATTTACATTTTCAGGGAAAATTATTTATTTTTTATTTAATAAGTCATTTGCCGAGTTATTGACTTGATCTAGATATATATTGTTGGAGTCGGCCTTTTGAATAATTCGTTCAATTTGCCCGTTGTGTGACTGCAGTTCAGAATTCATGTCTACAGCCATATTTCGAAGTACGCCTAGCATAGAATTCACCTGATTTAGATTCGAATCCATTTCGTCCTCACGAGCATCGTTTGTAATACGCGTTATATATTCATTAGCAGACGTACCAGATGTACTCCTCCTATTCGTAATATCATCGTTATTTGTAAGTCGTGGCTGATTAACGATCACGTTGCGCTCTAAATTAGTTTCAATATCAGGCTCCATATTACACTTATCTTCTTCTGGTACTCTATCCGAAGGAAAAGAACAAATATTACAGCATCTTTTCAAATTGTTCAAAGCTTTTTCTGCGCTTTTCACATCACTGTTTATATTATCCATGCCTTCTTCCACGTTGTTCAATTGCCTACGTTGTTCATCTAAAGCTTCAAGGGTACGCTTGCCAGCTTCTTCACTCTCTTCAACCAGTACCAGCATGCGGCGAGTACTTTCTAATGACTCATCGATCACCCGGCCTGACTGAAGTTGTATCTCTTCTAACTCGGTACGTGAAGGATTTATATTGTTCATTTTATGTGACCAATTTCAATGAAGACGTTTTGCACTCGATATTGTTTTAATTAAAATGATTGAAATGTTTTCAATCGTTGCATATTATATTCATTTCATTTTACTCATTGTAATTTTTGTGGTTTTGATACATATGTATGTATATATAGGACTATAAAAATATATTTAATGAATCAGAAATCTATCAATATTTAACTGATGCTGACCTCAATATTCATCAAGTTCATTTTAATTTACACTAACTAGAAAGGTTCCGTCTAAATTTCTGGATAAATTATTTTCTTCTACTTCATAAGTTTTATTTGATAAAATTTTTTTATTTATAACAATGCAATGCAATTACCTTAATCTGATTCGATCACAATCACCAATACCACTGTCTTCCCTATTATGATCATCTGTGTCACTATCCGTTGTTTCATCATTCATTCTAATTGGAAGATAATTGTGTCGACGTCCTGGGTTTATCTGTGTTCCATTGGTAACGAATTTGTCAATCTCAGTGAATTCTTCAGCATCGCTTTGATAATCTTCATTATATTGCCTATCAGTATGGTCTTTCTGAATTTGTCTATTTTGTTGCTCTTGATTCGACATTTTAATGGTTACCTCTTTAAGATTCTTCAAATTGCTCAATAAAATAAAACTTTTAAGACAACGTTTTTCTTCTTTAGTTTAAGAACGATTAATAAATAAATTTATTTTTTTTATTTCTTTATTAGACGATGATTATTGTACGATGTATTAGTTATTCAGGGGTATTCACTATCAATTATTCAACTGAGAGTTTATATTTATTCACTTCGTGTAAAATTAGAATGAACTTGTTCAATATGGTGACATACAAGTAATAAGCATGTAACTAGAAAGTGGTTTTTACAAAAAGTTTTAATAAAATGATAGAAAAAAATGGTGCTGATGAAATTTACACCCTTTACCGATACCTAGCTTCTATTTAACTTCCATTAATTTTCGAAATACAAACAAGATCGTCGTTAAAATTTTCACACTTTTAATGTCTGAATTTTTATGTTTTCTTTTTGCATAGTTAAATAGCTCGGAAATTATGTTATTTATGGGTTCTTACTGGTCACTACAAATGGAACACTGAAACAAGTGGTAGATGGGCGGCAAAACTTCTCTCAGATATTACCCGCTGGATTGAGAAGAAATTTGGTGAGGTTAATTACTATTTAACACAGTTGTTATCCGGACACTGTTATTTTTGTAAATATCTGTTTAAAATGGGGAAGACGACACCACCAGATGCACTGACGCCTTGCTGAAATCTAAGAAACTTGACTTGGATAAGATAATTAGAATGGATGTTTAAACACCTTCTCAGATTTTGTTGCGCAATCCGGAAGCGGATATGGATATAAAAGGCCAAATGGCCAGAGGGACTCCACTTCGAAGTAATACTACAGTAGTTCCGGAGTGCGCACAAAGAGTCCAAAAGAGGACGGGGAGATTTAGTGGGTGAGGGCCCCACACACGGGGGATAGTTACGACTTCCCCTAAGGTGCGGTTAGATACATTCTAACTCTTCCTCAGATGCAAAAATAAAAAACTGGTCACTACACCATGTTAATACGATTACTTTAAAAACAGATAATAAGTGATAAAAAGAAAATGATATTCTAGTTAATGCGTTAAGTTTATAAATGAATTCTTACTAAATTCATCAGTTCCAAAAAGACTAACAGTTGTGAATTAATTTTTTAGAAATGCTTAAAACATTTATTAAATAATTTTGTTTGTCAGAATGAAATAAAAATGCTTTTACTATTAAAGATAAATTAAATGAGTAAAGACTTGTCAAATATTGTGTAGATAAGAAAGTAAAATTAAGCTTTGTTCATATATATTTGTTAGTTTAAAACTTATAATGTAATTCATCGGATATACCACTTTTCTTTTCTTTAATCTTTATTGGATCTATGTGCCATAAAAAAAATATAGAGACCAAATATGATGTTTTTTACGTTTGTATTATGCCCTGCAAAGTCATAAACATAAAGGTTAAGGATATACAACCATTAAAATTTAATTTAATATCAAGTTAATGATGGAAATTAATCCCTTTCAGGGCCAGTTTAACGTACAATTTTATTCTACAATGCAAATGCGAGCTTATACCAAAGGTCCACAAATACCGATTTTTAATAATAGTATTTTACTATTCCTCTACCGTTATCACATAGGCGGTACGCTTTAATTAAAATCACATATGTTTGAAGAGTCACAGAATAAATAGTACTTTTCTACATTTTTAACTGATTCAAGTTATTTGCGTCAGGAATTATCAAATTTCCTTCAAGTCTAGAAATCCGTAAAAAAATTGAATGTGCAAAAAAGAATGTGTTAATTTATGAACTGACTCTGGAATATTTAGAACATTGATATTTAATTTAAGAAAACAAATTTAATTTCGTAAAATATGTTACAGATTTCTTGTGTTTTACAAAAATTATATAAAAACTGAAATCCCTGGTTATATTCTGAAATGAAACACTGTGAAATGACATCATGGCAAATTAGCATCTGGCAATGCCTAGCAATATACAACGAATGCAAGAACAAAAAGAAATAACAAAAGTCAAGTACAATTTTTGCAAGTTTCGTTTAGTTTGTGTTTCTTCGTCGAGAGGTGTTGTTGCTTAATTAAAGAAAAACGGAAACGTCGCTATAGTTTCGTTGTTTATTTTTTTTGTTGGAAATTTTATTTTTTTTTTGTTCCCAAAACAGAAAAGAAACAAAAACCACAATAAGAAACAACACCAAATAAAACGCGTTTATTTTCGAATAACTAATTAAACAATTATAACGAAAAAAGTGAGAAAAATTATGTTATAAAAAGTAAAAAATTAAAAAGTATAAGAAAAGAATTTTGTTGAGTCCCATCCATCTTGCCTTGTGTTTTTCGTTCTCTTCTGTTTTTTTCTCTCTATTGCCTGCTTTTTTATTGTTTCTGTGCTTTAACCAACCTTTTGTTGAGTGTGTTTAATTTGAAATCATAATGATGATGACGATGAGGGCAGTGGTAATAATGGTTGTTGTTGTTGTGTTGTGTTCTCTAGATGACGAAGTGGAAAATAAATAAAATACAATAAAAAAAGTCTAAAAGATAAAATTAAAGAATGTTAACCAGTATTTTAATAAAAAAAAAAATAAGAAAAAATTGTGTATATATATATAAACAACAAAAAGGAAAATTAAATATACATGAAGTATTATAAAATGATAGAAAATCGCCTAAGAAAACACCAGCAAGCCTGGTTAACGAGAACCAAATAAAAGAGAGATACAAAAATACACCACAAGAAGTGATAAAAAATATTGTGTTCAAGTGCAAAAATATTGTTGAGCCTTAAAAATAACCGCTTTATACCGAACGATTTTTTTTTATTGTATGTACTATTCTATATTAGTTCGCAATTTATCACAAAAATTAGGAGGGAACATATTTTCCCATCCTTACTACTACTCATTGTGACCGGGGTGTGCCAATAAACGTTTGTTTTTATTAAATATTTAGAAAAAATTTAATTTCAATAGGTTGAAATAATAGTTATTCAGATTTTGTTTTTCATTGCTTGGCTTACATCCAAGATTGTATTTTCGACTTGTCTCATTTTTTTTTATTTCCTCATCGTCTCGTTTTCGTTGTAAATGCCCATTAAAACATATAGTATGGTACACCTTGCCTTTTAACAACAAAATAGAAAAATAAAAAAAATCTATACCGTATTGCACTAGACAATGGGATTTTGTTTGAACACCGAGAACAAATTCCTCTGCTTAAAACTCTGTTAACCAATACATTACCAAACAAACGAACAAAAACGATGACGGCTAACTGAGGAACGACAAGCAAACTAAAAAGTAGCTTGAGAATAGCGTAATATTATCTCGAACAAAAACAAAACAAATAAGAATATTTGGTAAAAAAAGTAACAGTTATTTTATTAAGCAGTACATTCTCACAGTGTTGCCAGATTTGTAATCGTCTCTTGCCTGTATTTAGTGAAAGAAACCTGAATCTCATTTGTTTGTCTTCTAGCTTCAATTGACGTTTATATTTTACTGTATGCAGAGGTTGTAGTTCCTTTAAAACTAGTGTGGCCATCTCCTGTTGCTCCAACAGCATTTGAAAACAAATTTTTAAGTCTTCATAAAACTTAGGCTTTCAAAACATTCTTTTTCCATACTTTAAAATACATTTCAATATTTCTGTGCTTTCCATTTTTTTTTTTTAAATAGTTATTCACTTTTATATATTTATTTGTTCTTGTTTTTCTTTATTTGTATTCCTTTGATGGTAGTTCAGATAAACTAGCCATAATTTATTATTGAAATTAAAGATGAGACTAAATTTTTCTGAGTTCGCCACAAGATTCAAAATGAACCATGAGGGTTCGGTCTCAGTAGCGGCTGGTGTGCGAACCACAAATAGCAAACTGAGCTTTGAATGAAAAATACCTATAAATTAATTAATTATCTGTGCGAACAATTATAATTTTGAAATAATTTTGAGTCACATAGAAAATATTTTGTATTTTTATTCTTCTTCTTGATTACTGGCATTTGCATAAACTGATAGTACGATCCCAATACAACTTACAAAAACATATGAAAAAATATGTATAAGTGTATCGGATTTTTATATGAAAATTATCAACAACAAGCATACACTGTTGTATATGCGTCCAACAATACAATGAATACAACGATACAAGGGCTTGCTTGAATTGCCCAATTGTTGATTTATGTTGCAAAAATCATCTTTGCTTCAAATTTCGTTTACGTTTATATGTATATCGCGGACACTGTTATCAGCCTCACAATATGCTGATGTTTTTGTTATTCATCCTCTTTAAGGTCTAATTTTTCTTTAAAGTTCTCTATTATCACAGATTTTTCTTTAATCCTATTCTTCTCTTTTCTACTCTATTACTTGATTTTGAAAACCAATGTTTTTCATCGCACATTATCTGTCATTTGTAGCCCAAGTGAATCGCAATCCGATCCGATCAGCCTTTATGTGGTCTCTGTATTCTTGTAATTCCTAATATGTCGCAAAAACAATTGTGTTGATTGTTCTATGTGAAATATAATTAACGGTATTGAATTATTGTAATATTTTATTTATTACCCTGACATATACACAACTGACAAACATTAAATATAGAAGAAGAAATTTGGTTTTCAAATAATTCGCAATAAAACGCAAAAGTTATAGGCGCAAATGCCCATCAGCATATTGCTTTGGTTATGTTTAAATTAAGTTTTCACTGTTATATTTCACAATACTACATCAAGTATTGGAGGCATGCATATGTTGTTGACTCAATGCTTAAGACTGACAACTACACTTAAACCTTTAGAAAAAGTAGCCCAAAGGCGAGATAAGGTTCAATATGTATTAATAAATGTCAGATAATGCGCTAAATAATACTTATCTCCTTAGAAGAAGTTAGTGATTTGTGCTCATTCTATATATTGTTACAGTAAGTGTGTAAGGGAACATAGGTTTCGGCAGGTGGCTAACAAGACCAACGAGCCTAGTGTCACTTTTATGTTGAAATGGAAATTCCACAATTTCCCCTGTGTACGTATTGCATGTAGAGTTGTTTAATACTATGTTCAGACATGCACTTTTATTGAGCCAATATTCGGTTATTTGAGTACAATATTTTAAGTGTTCAGATATAATATAAGCCATATTCATTTGACAACTGGTAAACAAAACAGCTGGTTGTTTCAACAACATTGTTTTTTTTTGTCGTTGTTGATATTTGAGTTGTCAAATATCAATAGAAAGTGTTCTGAAAATTGTAATATGCTCACTGAACGTACTTATGACAGTGCAGTATTTCAAGTTTTAATCAATATTATAACAATTTGCGTATTTATTGCTTCATAATTAATTGAAACTTTATATGAAATATTGAGCTCAATAATGGCATTTATTGCGATTAACTCAATATAAGTGCATGTCTGAACATATTATAAGGCATTTACAGTCAAGAATGTTTGAAGAACGAAACGCATATGAAATAAATATAACATACAAATTATTGGAAAAAATAATAAAAATTAGCGGGAAAAAAGTCTACATGACTGTAGACATTTTCTTTGGCTGTATGCAATTCATGTTTCTCCCCTATTGACGGCTGCGCTTAATGTTTTCGCTCTATCGGACAAAAAAGTTAGAACAAGAGCGTACTACACCCCCCGAAATATTTATAAGACCAAACGTATTTCTCGAAAAACTTAAAATCTTTTAGACCAATTCGTACCATTTTTGGGTGAAATATAACTAACTATAATATAAATCTTTTTATGTAAAAAAAATATTTTTTTCTTTGTTTAATAAAAGGATAGCACAAAATGAATTTCATTTTCAAATGAAAAAATTATAAGACCAAAATTAAATAATATTCACCTCAAGCTAAAATAACAATGATAAAAAACAACTACTGAGTAATTTTTGTATTTATTAGTAATTAGTGAGTCCACCGTGATTAATAATGACTTCCTGAAGTCGACGGGGCATAGAATTTATTAAATTTTCAATGCAATTTTGACCAATCCTACTCCATTCTCTTATGATGGCACTTTTTAAACATTTTACATCCTTATACTGAGTGTTATTATTGAAAACTTGGTCCGATAGTATTGCCCATAAATTTTTTATCGGATTTAGATCTGGACTACATGCCGGCCAATTCAAAACTGATATGTTTCTGGAGGACAGAAATGATTTTGTTGCTTTTGATTTATGGATTGCGGCGTTATCCTGCTGAAATATCCGATTGTTGCCTAACGAATCATCCCCAAAATTAATTAAAACGTCATCTAATAATTCAATATACTTCTCGCTATTCATTTTAGTTGATATAAAACAAATAGGAGTCCTTCCCATAGTCGAAATCCCAGCTCAAACCATTACGGTGCATCCACCGAAATTTCGCGACATTCGTTGATTTTTTTTTTTACGTGAATCCATCCAATATTTTTGGGAACCATCTGTACCATCTAAATCAACTTTTTTTCATCAGGAAAAATAACTGATAACGTTGAAAAACTTCAACGAATGTCGCGAAATTTCGGTGGAGGCGCCGCAATGGTTTGGGCTGGGATTTCGACTATGGGAAGGACTCCTATTTGTTTTATATCAACTAAAATGAATAGCGAGAAGTATATTGAATTATTAGATGACGTTTTAATTAATTTTGGGGATGATTCGTTAGGCAACAATCGGATATTTCAGCAGGATAACGCCGCAATCCATAAATCAAAAGCAACAAAATCATTTCTGTCCTCCAGAAACATATCAGTTTTGAATTGGCCGGCATGTAGTCCAGATCTAAATCCGATAAAAAATTTATGGGCAATACTATCGGACCAAGTTTTCAATAATAACACTCAGTATAAGGATGTAAAATGTTTAAAAAGTGCCATCATAAGAGAATGGAGTAGGATTGGTCAAAATTGCATTGAAAATTTAATAAATTCTATGCCCCGTCGACTTCAGGAAGTCATTATTAATCACGGTGGACTCACTAATTACTAATAAATACAAAAATTACTCAGTAGTTGTTTTTTATCATTGTTATTTTAGCTTGAGGTGAATATTATTTAATTTTGGTCTTATAATTTTTTCGTTTGAAAATGAAATTCATTTTGTGCTATCCTTTTATTAAACAAAGAAAAAAATATTTTTTTTACATAAAAAGATTTATATTATAGTTAGTTATATTTCACCCAAAAATGGTACGAATTGGTCTAAAAGATTTTAAGTTTTTCGAGAAATACCTTTGGTCTTATAAATATTTCGGGGGGTGTATACGGTCCGCCTAATACTTACTTAAAATCATTACAACCCTTTAGTCAGGATTACAACCTTGCTTCTTACACCAATCATGTTGTGTCGTTTTATTTAATAGCACAATCAAATGTGTAGCGCCAGTGTGCGTCGGTGTGAACTTGTTAAGTACAGTACTCGATACGATCCTAAATAGATTGTGAAAGTGTTTTAACTGGCTTATTAGTTTAAACAAAATTGTAAGCCGGGCAATACTACAAGAGTTTGTTTTCGTATGGCAGACGTAAACTCTTGTGTTGAAATATGTTTGAAGAAATTTAAAATTAATATTTGGATTAATAAATACTAAGAAAGTAAAACTATTCTTTGCTATGTACAAAAGCAGGTCCTAAAATAATGATAAATAATGATTTCTTTTTTCTTTTTCAGATAATTTGTTAAGTTTGCTGCTTTATTTAAAGTAAAATAAAAAAATAATCTGTTATCACTATTGATAAAGAACATTTTTACTAATAAGCTCTAAAAGAACTTTGTAAAATCGAGGAGTAAAACGAAGAAAATATTAAGAGAAATTAATTTAGGAAGAAACAATAACGAACATTTAGAAGATCTAATAGTTGTTCATTATATCCTTAATATTAAAAAAAATATATATATATATTAAATAGATCTATGCAATTGTATGTATGTTGGAGTGTTTTATATTACGGGCGTCGCGTTTAAAATCGTTCTGTAATTGTAATCGTGCGGTGTTTTTTTTTCTCGTTTAGTTTTCGTTATTGTTTCGTGTTTACGCCTACAACAATAACTACAACATGTTCAAGTGCATTCCAATATTTAAAGGCTGTAACCGCCAAGTGGAGTTTGTGGATAAACGTCACTGTTCTCTGCCCAGCGTACCTGAAGAAATACTACGTTATTCACGTACATTGGAGGAATTATTTTTAGATGCAAATCACATACGAGATTTGCCAAAGGTGAGTCATTTTTGTATTAAATTTTGTTTATATTTGGTTGAAATACATATTTTCTATTTAAAAGGTATAAATAAAAATAAATCATTTTATTTCATTCACTCTTTGTAAAAATACCAATTGATACTTTGTTAAACCTCCATTATTACAACTTGCCGTTAAACTAGGGTATAGTTAAAGGTACCTTTAGCTAAAGGGAACTGTAAAGTAACTTATTTTCGTTATTAAATTATTATTATATTATTATTATTGGTTCTTGAAGCCGCTTTAAAGATATTCTGTGCGATTTCTTTCAGTTGGTACTTACAGTGGTACTTTCGTCACACTACTGGCAAACAGATCAATCTTTACAAATCGGCTAGTAGTAATGAACAAATTAACGTTTAAATCTAATCTCCTTCTATATTTTTTTTCGACACTTAAATTACTTTGGCCATCGAAATTTTGCATTTACAGCACAGAGTTACGTCCTTTTTTTGGTGCATGTGTAAATTCCTTACACATTTTACCTTGATTTGCAATGATTTAAATTAAATTTACTTTTTCTTCATTAGAGTGCTTGCCTTCGTCCCTCTGTTAACCGAAAATGGAAAATGTATTCGGCAGTAATATTTTTGAAAGCAATGAGTTACACTGATTACTGCTTATGATTATGAAGTTTTATTGGAAGTATTTGCTTTGTAATTTACTTTTTACGTGACGCTGTAATTGACGTAACATTATCATAATAGAGCTAACGAAGTAGAAAATTAAAAACATCAAAATATGTATCAATTAACACCACTTATCTATCTTTACCAGCAAATGTTCTGTCAATGACGGTACGCAATTTATTATCTATAAAGCTGGTTTTGTTCTTTAAGGGCATTGCACTTCATTTCACATAAATTCTTAAGTGCATTGTGCCTGCTTTCAAGTTTTACCAGATATTAGCAAATAAATAATATTTTCTTCCCTTAATTTTCAAGGATAAAACATTAATTCGAGCATTTTTGCGTCTTCATCTTTAAGGGTTGTTGTTTGCGAAAACAAAGTCTGCCTGCAACATTATTTAACTATTATTCAGTGTTATATTGTCCCTGTGTTTCTTCTGTGTTTCAATATCAAAGGATTTCAAGTGAACATATGTCTTTGAAAAATGTCTCATAAATGTGTAACTATCGTTCTCATAAACTAGTATTTCAAATCGAACTTTTTCAATATTATAATGTGGCTGACTGTCGTGTACAATTCCAACATACTATTTATTGCATATGCCATTTTATTAAATTCATAAATTCATTTTCTATTTAAAATCAAATAAAAAATTCTCCAAAGAAGCAAAAGATTAAATGACAATAAATGTAAAACGGAAGTGCTTAATTAAATTTCACATTTAAACTACAGGCCAAAACAGAAAGGAATGCAATCAGTGTGTTATTAAAGCCACGACAACATACAACATTCGTTCATTCCTGTTACTAGACTACTACATAACTAACTAACTACATATTATACAAATGCTGTTCCTCCTGACCTGCTAAGTGCTTTTGGTGTACCATCTACTGAATGAATGAATGATAATTACATACAAAAAGATAAATGGTTTGCAACAATTGTGCTTTAGCTTTGGATGTCGGTTGCATGCCGGCAACTTGTGGCAATTTAAATTGAAGATTTTCTAATTAATTTGTTTTTCATTTTCACGTTTCTTTTTACAATAGCCGGCCGACTATGTAGTTACAATAAAAACAAATAAAAGAGAGTCAGTAATTTGTTCTTGACAACAATTTAAATCTTTAAATTAATAGAAAAATATCTTGTAAGAAAACAAAAAAAAAAAAACTATTGATTGATTCTTCAAAAATCTTATTAACATTTATTAGACAGAAACATATCTAAATGGAAATAATTCTCCAAATTTAGATGCTGAAAACGTTTAATCTTTAAGTTACAAGAATAAAATTGAATATCATTTGTTTTTGGAATTGTCGTTCACTCTAGTATACCTAGTACGCGAATAACGTTTTAGTTAGGATTACACTATAGTTTAGAAGGAATTTGAATCGGCTTTATTCACGGCATCAAAATATTTAACTCTTTTTAATCCTCATTCCATGTAATGTATATGTACATTTGGCGATAGTACGGTCAAATCTGATGAAAATTCTTATTGATTCCCCTCGGTTCAAATATTGTCATGATGATACAAGTAGCTTTAGGAATACCAATTCCAAAGATAAATTCGAAGATCGATTGTTGCTGCTGCCAATTTTATTAATAGTGGTTTATTACTTACATCACAGTGTAAACAGTGACGACACGGGACTTGACATTTACCCCTGTATTGAGCAAGGAACAGCAAATATTACCAAAAAGTGATCTTGTAATCTTCTTGCAGAAGACACTATATTCATTGTGACCGAAAATCACCCACATTTCGATTAATAATTAAATATTTAAGAACCTTTAAACTATTCATTGAAGAAATTAAAAAATATTCCAAATTTTCCCTTTTTTAAAACAAAATAAATGTTTGTTTACATTTAATTTTTCTACTTCATCCGCCAGTTTTCACTTTGTATATCTGTTGCTTCTAACACATTTACTTCGCAAAACTTTTAACATTTTTTTCTCCCTCTAAAAGAAGGGTAAAGGCAGCTGATTTTAGCGTCTTTCAAACATCATAATTGTCGTACTGGTTACACTGTGCTTAACAGCGTTAATATACTGGAGAAGAAAACTATAATTAAGTATGTATTACTAAAATATTACCACAGAAAATTAAATGGAATATGTTTATTGAATTAACGAATTAAAAGATCGTTTTCTTCTGTCAAAATAGCTGTGTTGGGTCTTTATTTTAATATCACATACATATCTTTTTTTCTTCAAAATTGAACAAATTTGTTATTTTTAATTAAAATAATTGTATTTTTTTTTAGAAAATTAATTTTTTTTATTAATTTACAATTAATAAAATTTTATTTGTTTTAAAATACATTTTAAAACGTTGTGGAACGTATTTATATTTTTAAAAATGTAGCAAAAGAATTACTCCAATATTTTTAAAATGGTTTTGTTTTTTGACTTATGAAAGTGATCAGATAGATGACTAACTCAATTTATCTTTACTTGCTATGTATCTACATATGTATGTATGGAAGCGGATGTAATTTGATATTAATATGTTTCTAAATCATAAATAAATGCCTTATTTGAAGTGACAAGATTAAATGATAAATTTACCATATCATTGTCGAACAACCTACCCTTCGAAATCATTCCCAGACGTCGTTGTATTTTAAATATTAATTGATTCCAGATTGCTGTTGCTATCGTGCCTAGAATAAAGTACGATATCCCCTTTTAATTACCATGATGATCACTATTTATCGGCTTCTCTTTTTTTTATGATGTTTCTGATCTTTTACAACTCTTCCTTTATCGAATTATAATTATTTTTATTATCATGTAATTAGTTTTTTTTCCCAGTCCGGAAGTGGTAATGTTGATGGCCTAATGCAATGCAAAAATGTAATAAAACTGGCTGCTGGTCGTGAGTTTTCCTCCTCTATAACATTTCATTCATCTACGCTAGATTCTTTTGTTGTAATTCATTCAGTTGTTTGATTTTAATTTATCTTCTATCACAGTTTCTACTCAATCATGACATTTTTTGGTCACTGAACTTTTTAGATACAATTCCATAGATACGAAACTATAATAAAAAAAATTATTTCATATTGTACACATACTTACATACATACCCTCTGTTGTACTTGCTACTCAGCTAGACATAAATTTAAATGACACACCTTTTTGATGATTAAATTGTTTTGCTGTTTTTTGCTGTTGTTTCTCTTGTTGTTGTTCCTGTTTTAGTTTTTCAATTCTTTTTCGATGTGTAGTCCACTGTAACATCATCATAGAGTTGAGTTGAGTTGGCTTGATTTATTTAGTTTTAAATATCAGATTTATTGTCTCACATGCACATTCAGATTATAATCTCATAGTCATAAAAAATAATAATGACTGGCTGCCTCTTAGAGAAGTTCGTTTCGCCGTCTACCTCATACGTGAATTTAAAAAAAAACAGATTTTAGGGTGTCGTCGATATTACAACCACATATGTATGTATACTATTGGAAATTAATGCCTGTATTCAATACTTTAATATGCATCAGGGACTTCCAATGTTTGACTGTTGATAACGGTCACGTTGAAGCTATATCTAGTCGCCATAGTCAAGTAGGTAGTGTGTCAGTTTATTAGACGTAAGGCCACGGTTCAAACCCCGGGTCAGACATCAAAACGAAATTATGAAAAAATAATTCTTCGGCGACTGCCTCTCAGCAGATTTCTGACAAAAACTCTGAGAGTAAATAAAATTGCCATGAAAAGTTTCTCAAAAATCTGTCGTTCGGAGTCGACTTAAATATAAAATTAACGCACAGAACATAGGTGGTGTGAGAAGCTAGGTCGTAATCCTGAAGGGTTGTAACGACCAATTAGGTATGTATGGTTGAAGCTACATCAGTTAAAATAGTTCTCATTTATTCAGTGTATCAAATGACCATGGACGAATCTAGCGTTAAAAAAATAAAATTGTTTTATCAAAATTTCAAATTTTCGTCGAAAATTCATCTTCAGCGATAAGGCCAATTTCTGGGTGAATGATTACGATAAATCAACATCCCTGGGAGATTGTTAGTTAGTATTACTATAAAAACCTATCTTCTTAGTATATTTAGGGCAATTATTACAACTTGCCGTTAAATTTGGGTTTAGTTAAAGGTACCTTTAGCTAAAGGGAACTGTAAAGTTACCTTTAACTTATTTTCGTTATTAAAACCTACAGATAAAATAAAGTTAACTGTTTTCAAAAATATGGCAGTGCCAGAGCAATTAACGCAGTGGCAACGACGGGCTTCGTTTTTTTTTGTGGTATATGCTCATTTTGTTTAAATTTGAAGTTTCCATATTGAAAAGAATATATAATATGGCAAGTTTAAACATAAACTTAACTTTAAAAGTTAACGGCAGGATGATCCTCCCTTCTACCATATTGTCCACTTATAATAATGAAAAACAATTTAAAGTTTGACTTCGTACAGATTTCCAGTTAAGTTCCAATAAAGTAGACCCAAATGTATATTTTAATCAGTATTCTGTATCAATAATTTCTTTAAAATATTGTGTTTTGTAATACACCACTATTCCTCTACTTCTTTAGTTTTGCCAATACCTTATCATTGCAACCTCGTTTTATTTGTATAAATAAGTACGAAGAGAATTAACACTTGTTAAGATCATAAATTTAAGGTGTGGCTCTTATGGCGCGAATAAATATAAAATGTAGCAACGAAACTCGTCTCTTATACACATTAGACTCTCTTAAGATTTGAATATAAAGCCACGATTTACAGATTTACTATCCCTTCCCATTCACATTCCCATCAAAATTCACATGACTTGTGAAATTGTAATGGAAATGAGTTCCATTTGAAAACCCCAATTTGTTATTGTTTTTTTTTTCTCTAATACGTAGTTGATTGTCTTGTTTTTTGTTGTTGTTATATTTTATTTTTTAGTTTTTAATTTTATTCTTTGTTGTTGTAAAAATTTTACTGAACTTCACCTAAATGTATTGCTTTTGGTTGTTGCAATTATTTTCTATAAAAACACGACGAGTACGTATGTATTTTGTTTTCGAAACGATTTTTTTCTTTCTATAATTTTTTAAAAAAACATTTACAACCTGAGGAGAGGTAAGGAGTACGTCAAAATGTGAGAGAGTGATTTATATCTAATTTCTACAATAAAAACTAATCCAAGTACGTACACAAGTATGTATGTACGCCTGAATGAGTGTTGGTAGCAATGCATGTTATGTGACAATATGTTTTATAAACGATTATTAACAAAACTAAACAAGAAAAATAAATAAAAGAAAACTGCTGGGTACAATTACTATAAGATTCCCTACATCATAATGAGCTCAAAAATAAAAACTTTAGTATTGTGTGTACTGGTTGGCAATTGCTACGAATCGTCACAATGATTTCTATAACACATCTATATAGAATCTTATAGAATCATAAATTTGATCATGTTATCATCTTTAGCAAAGTTGTTGCGCATGAGCCGACGAAGACTTCTAAGTTGGTATGACCAATTTCCGACAGGTGGCGCCACTGAAAATTATTCAAAATGAATTAAATCGTAAACTGTGCATTTAATCATGTTATGATCTTTAGCAAAATTGTTACGCATGAGCCGACGAAGGTTTCTAAGTTGGTATGACCAATTTCCGATAGATGGCGACACTGAAAATTATTCAAAATGAATGACAAGCAATTGGTCGATCTACACCTCAAGCACGGAAGAAAAGAACATTACGAGCCTCAGAATCAGACGAGCAACGAGCATTAAGACTGGAAAATCATCGAATACATGCCGATGAGACACGTTCGCATGAATCACTTGAATAACGAGGAGCGAGATTAGAAGCTGATCGAATGTGTACTACTCAGGCCCGTTCGTCTGAATCATCTAGACAACGGGAAACAAAATCAATAAAATGATTCAAAATTAATTGAATATTAGTGTAATGTCTTTCCTTCAAATATATTTTTGTTGGTGGCTGAGCAACGCGCTCAGGGTACTGCTAGTTATATATATATGTATAAAGGCAGTCCACTCCGAAAATTGGTATCATCCAATTTAATATGGTAATTCTGTAGATCTAAAAAGCCATTTTTGATTAAACCGCTTTTTCAGATAATGGAATATCTGGAATCATTCCTCGAAAAATGGCGTTTGATATTAGGCTTTGAGAAGAGAATTAGTGAAATTGGCAATACAGTGAAAGCTCCCATAGGCGGACACCGACCGTCGAGGCATTTTTGTCCGCCTAGGGGAGATGTCCGTCCAAGGGATATTTTGTTAAAATATTTTGGGAAAAATTTATATTATTTATTGCCAACGATAACGGCGATAAAAAAAATCTTTAAAAATATGTATTTTCATTAACTTTTATTTTTCTCATATTCATATACATTGTACATACGTAGGTATGTATTTATATTCAGAGTAGCTAATTAACTGACCATCCATCAGTTATCACATAAATCAAAATAAAAAGGAGAATCACAATTTAGATTTTATCTATGAACATCACATTACATAAAATAATAAACCGGGGAATCACCGCACTACGCAATGCTACATAATCTGATTAAGTTGAAAAATACACACTCTACAAAGAAAAATGTATGTAATCTCTACACATTGCGCATAGTATAAAAGGGGGATAAACCGAAATACAATAAAATTGCTCAGCTTTGTCTTTTGTAATATTTATTTGTCCGCCTATGGGAGATGTTTTTGGAAAAACAGGTGTCCGCGTCCGTCCAAGAGAGCGTCCGTCCAGGGGAGATGAATTTGCTCTAAAAATACGACCTAATTGACGAGACTTAGAAAATCGTCCGTCTAGCGGAGATGTCCGCATATTAGAGCTGTCCGCCAGTGGAGCTTTCACTGTAATCTTAAAGAATTTGTCTTAAGGAAGTCCAAATATCCGCACAAACTCGTTATACCGTCACCAGATGAGGTAATATAGTGTAGGGCTTAAACACTGACAGCCTTTGCTGTGTGGCATTACGACCATGAAATTCATTTATTTATTTATGTTACAACAACAACTATAAATGTGTATGTAAGTCAAGAAATTACGTCATATACATACTTATAATATTGGAAGCGTGTTTTTTCTTTTTTTTTTGTTGGTATTGTTCATGTGCAGTGGTTGTTATTATATATGAGAAGATTTTTTTATATAAAATAGAAAAACAAAAAAAAAATTAAGACAACAACAAGAACATAATTATTTTAGTTCGTATCAATGACGTCTAATCAACAGGTTGTTTGTTTATGTTTTCGTTTTTCGTTTTTATCTTATTTATTTGGGTTTGGTTTTGGTTGTCCAACACAAGCGTTGAGTTAGAAATTTCATCTTCGTTCTTCTATGTTAGCTCTTTTTTATTTATTCTTAATTAAAAATAGTAACAATTTTATATATCTTAAAATAGCACTTTTATACTTGAAGAAATGAATTCGTGGAAGAATTCAGTTGTAAAGCAGCCGTAGTATTAGCATACTGTTGAGGAGTACAATAATCTATTTTCCAAACACCTCCAATAATTTGAGACACCGTTGAAAACTTCGGATTTAATAATTTTAAATAGTCGAATGTAGTAAGTAGTTTTGCGTCTTTGTTAAAGGTCGCATTCGGTTAAATATGCTGTTTTTAGTTCGATAACTTGTTGCCTTTTTGAAATGTTATTGGTAATCATTGCAGTGATGTTTTCAACCTGATTGGAAAAAATAATTCTACTATTCGCAAAAGTTGCTATTGATTAATCGACGAATTTCAAATTACTTTTTATGAGCTTTTTTTACTCATAAGCGCTGTTAACATTTTCATGTGGTACCAGTGGTACTTATACAACTCGGTATACATACATCTTCACGAAGCCTTCTGAAAGGCTTCTTTTTACTACATCTTGGGATATTTTCTTATCAATTAATGTTTTCATATTATTGGCAATGTCAAATAAAAACCCATTTAACTAAAATTCCCATGCTATTCTCTGGCATTATTCTGACGAAAGACGATTAAACTGAACAATAACATTATATTGCATATAATCAATTATAATTAATAATTGCTTAAGTTATTTGACAGAAGTACAATACCCAGACGTCTACTGAGCCATCATAATCGTCCCAATATGCAGACAGAAATAAGAAGAATGGAGATAAGAAATAGAAAATGAGACACAATCGGGCACAAATATCAGCCCGAACATCGGTTATCGGCAGATAGCCTAATCCCTCAAAGAAGAAAGGGGTCTTAACTTTATCATACTGTCCCTAACTTCTTTTCGTTGCAACAATGCCCCGTTAGAAACCTAGTAAACAGTCTTACATTGAGTTTGCCTTAATCCTACAGCAAGCCCATTCTAATCCTGTCTATAGAATTCCATAGATTGCTATACACATAGCAACCCAATGACATCTCCTTTTTCTCGCATGCCCCACCATAAGTTCAATAAATACTTCAGGTGGAGTTGTATCCTCATACGGCATGTACACACATGATAGCATCATTTTAATGTCATTAAGACATAATTGTTATGTACAAAAAAGAGGAGTGTCTAACAAATTCAACTTAATTCTGGATAAAATAAGGGTTCTCACTTCATCATTTGCATTTCGAATCGCTCAGACCACAATGTCCTACCTCAATTGATATTAGGTTCTGTGGATTAATGCGGTATCAACATCAAGGCGGTGTAGGGTATTTAAGAGATTGTGAGGCGACTTCACAGTGATGCACATTAATTTGCCCTATTTTCAGACTCCTTGGAATTTTTGGCATTACTGACGCTCGAACGTCAAACCCTCGATGAGCCAACCTACACCACACCCTTTGCCTTTTAGCCACTGCAATGAAGCTTGGCAGTCCGAAGAGCGCAGCCTTTTTTCCCATCACCAGCCAGACAGTTAACAACTACTGTCGACCTTGTGTTCAACTCATCATCCTGTTTCCTCAATTGATTTAGGTACGCCGCCCACGTGCCTAATCATAGGCGGAATCCATACCGGCACTACTGGGTGCAGCGTTAGATGGAATTGATGGATCATCTCCAATCAAGCTCTAGTCCGGATTTCCTAAGAGTGCCGCACTATCTTATCTTTACTACCGCCGGCAGCATCACGTCAAAAGGTACCGCTCGGCGAAAAAGTTCCCTTCTGTTGAGCCAGAGGGTAAGAAAATATACATCGCAGTTTGAAAACTGTTTTTAAAATTGTGCTTGGTCAGCGATATGAGTTTCTCTCACGGTGTTGCTTTAGATGGGATACCTTTATCCTTACAGTTCGAATCATTAATTGATTGCAATAGAGGTTTATGGTAACTGCATCACACCTGGCCAAAGGTAGCATAATTAGGGAAGATCCCTCCTCTAGCTCACAATAATAGGAAGGATACGACTCAAGTGGGGTCTTTCAATGATTGTGCTATCATCGTCCTTAAAAGATAGCGGGGAGACAGAGTCTAACTCCACACATGTATTGTCCTCACCTCACCTCCTCCACATTTATTTTCATTATTGTTATCAACAAAACTTGAAATTGGTGGAATTGATTTAATTATTGTACCGTTATACATATAATGAAATTCCTGAAAAAACACTACAAATTAATTTTGTTTATTTAGCACCTAGAGCTTAAAATCGTTTAAAGCAACACACCAATGCATTTCATCCTCTATCTCTCGGAATTGGCTGACACATAAACCACTAAATTTACCAACAATCTGTCTGCGTATCCTTTTAGCCAATAATTAAATTTTAAATGTATTATTTTAAACAGGCTTTCCTATATTAGATTTGGCTTTTATTCCTAGAATGCACTTTAATCCCGCTGCCTCTCCCTCCAGTTGTTATGTCCATAATCAGATCTCCGTTGTGTTTCATTATATTAAATGTTGTTGTTGCTGTTGCTTTTATACTCGTATATTAACGACGACTGGCTCTCCCTCTGGTAATAGTATTACGATGGCTCTTTGTCTACGTTCCTTAATAGAAAAAAGCATCAACAAGTGTTGTAGTAACAACAAAAAAAAAAAACTATAAACTTGGTCTGCAACTAACGACAACCACCTACTCATTGCGATGCAATACACTCAGAGAAAATTGTTTTGGTAATTCTGTAAGAGTTAAATGACTTTGAATTAAAGTTGAAAATTTCAATACTGTTTTACTTTTTTCAGTACTTTTACATTTAAAAAATAAAGCAGTATCCCCGCGACACTTTCAGTACTTTTTTTATTATTACATATTTCATGTCTTTCGCTTTTCAACTATTAATGCATTAGCAAGATGTTCAACATAATGCTAAAGGTAGAATTAGGCTTTAGTCTCGCTTAGCCATACTTCCACGGAAGCTACATTCGTTTTCAGAACACGAAAAACAATGAAAACGCTTGCCGAACCGTAATATAATTTCGGTAAGCATTTGCATTGCTCTTCATATGCTTAAAACGAACGTATTTACGTTCCATCTATGTTTGACTAAACGGTGTTTTTACGTTTTGTTACGTTCCGAATCAGCTGTTTTTGTCTTGTATGTGAGGAACACACATAAGTCGTTATTTTTTCTGTTCCGTACCGTGTGTATTAAATATAAATAAATAAATAGTCTAGTAGCTAGTGAGCCCACGGTTCAAACCCCATGCCAGAGATCTCCATCAAAACGAAATATGAGAAAATATTTCTCTGGCGACTTGATTCTGGCAAAAACTCTGGGATTAAATAAAATTGCCATGATAAAGTTTCTCACAAATCTGTCATTCGGAGTCGACTTTAAACAGTAGGTCCCGCCACTCATGTTTGAAATTAACACACACAAAATAAGTGGTGTGAGGAGTTAGGTCATAATCCTGATTCAAGTGTTATAATGACCAATATGTATGTATTTATGTATTTTTTTTTTACAAAAGTACCATTTGATGCAAAAAAGTACTCTTTCTATTACAGTTCAGTGCCATTTAAAAATTTCAGTTTTGCAACACTGCTTTAATGACACTATCTGCTCTCGAGTGAATCTTTTTGTTTTAAAACATTAAATTACTCTCCACAATTTTATAACAATTGAAATTTCTCTCTTATCAGTTATTATTATATGAACAAAGTGCTCCCTCTAACACCATAAATGTTTTTTAAACGGTAGCACTATTGTTGCAACCGTAGTGTCATGCGGATTTGGCAACAGTTTTTTAATTTTAAATTTAACAAATCGAAAAGAGGCCATTGATTAGTTTGCATGTGAAGAGAGAACAATCCATCCCCGCAACTCCGTGAGGGGATGACATCATTAAGAAGTTCTGTCAGCGCCACCTATTTAACACAAGAAGAAAACATTCAGCAAAAAGTCCGTCACCACTACCTTATTTTTTGCAGTGTATCCCTTTTGAGTTTTTATCGTTTGTACTCGGTCCGTCGTCAGTGCGGTTAGAGGAATATTTTTTATTATTTTTGTTTATTTACCACAGTGGTCAAATAATAACAATAGCGCTGTTGCGAAAGGAAAACGATAATATTGTGGGAACATGTAAAGGAAAAACAACGTAATCAATAACATAACAACGGTGGACCGATGGGCCGGACCGTTGGCTGGCTGTGTTATTATTCTGTTTGTATGGTATGAGTATGTTTATTTTGTTTTTCAAGGAAGCCCCTCACTCCCTCATTCTCGTTGGTATGAGAAAACATTTTTAATGACATTTTTTTTTTTGTTTCGCTACAACCTGACTTTGCGAATGGATCACTTTTTTCCCCTTTGGCTATTGATTTATTTTATTAAAAATAAAGTAAAAACAAAAAGGAAAAAGCAATAGATAATCTAATAGTGATGACCCTGTTTTCATTGTTCCAATTGTTTGTTCGTAAATCGTACAATATTTTCCCAGCAATATAATGTTGTTGCTCATCTTGTTAAACGTTGTTTAACATGGTATAACATATTGGCATTGCTGTTGTTGTTGTTACTGTTGCTATCATTGTAAACTCAACAGTTTATTGAGTTGCATATGTGGGAATCCTCCACCTATGTACATATGTACGAGTATGTATATGAGAAAACATTTTAACAATTAGGCTTTCCATGTGAGCAACAATAGAGAAACTCAAACATGGGGGATTTCTGCACCAGCCTTTTGGTTTTTCGATGTCATTCCGTTCTATTTTTGATTTTGCCAAAGGGGTCATTTGAAAATCGTGGGTATTTTTTTGTTGTTGTTGTTGTTATTTTTCTTTTCTGCGCTGGCGTCAGTGACAACGTACATGTTTAGAAAGTTGTGACACAGAATATTTGACAATCATGTTTGGGGGGAAAAAAAGTTGATGACATTTCAACGAGTTGTTTCGAGAGTGTGCGGGGTGAGAAGAATTCAAATTTAATTTACAACATTTTTGTTTTGTAATCAAAATGTATTTACTTCATATAAGGCGTTTTGTGATCTTACTTCAACAAATTTTCTCAATAATTTATTCTCAAGAATTTAATGTTCATTGACCGCTTGCGATATGACAATTTACATGTTATTAGTACAATATTATTAGTTAAAATATGATACAAATAGCCATTTAGATTCAGAAATTACTTTCTTGCGATGGAAGGAATTGATTTGCAAATATATTTTAACTTAAATGTGCTCTCCTACTACTATATTCTGAAGAATATCTGAAATATGAAAATTGGAGAAACTTTATATTGAAATTCCAATCATTTTATAGTTCATCAAGATAAAAAATATTCAGCACTGTTCATTTCGACAAAATAAATAATTTCATTGCTGTCATTACGAACGAATTATTGAACGAATGACTTTTTTTTTATTATTTAAAACGAAATATGATTACGGAAACATTGTGATGCACACCAGTGTTACAAAATTGAAATTTTAAAATGGTACTGCACTGTATAACTGAAAGAGTACTTTTTCGCATCAAATAGCACTTAAAAAATAAAATACATACATTCATAATTGGTCATTACAACCCTTCAATCAGGATTATGACCTAGCCTCTCACAGCACTTATTTTGTGTGTGTTAATTTTATACATAAGTGGCGGGACCTACAGTTTAAAGTCGACTCCGAATGACAGATTTTTGAGAAATTTTTTCATGGCAATTTTATTTACTCTCAGTGTTTTAGCCAGAAATCTGCTGAGAGGAAGTCGCCGAAGAAATATTTTGTCATATTTCGTTTAGTTGCAGATGTCTGACATGGGGTGTGAACCATGGGCTCACGTCTAGTAAGCCCGCACACTACCTACTAAACTATGTTTTTATTTATTTATATTTAATGGACGTACGGAACGGCACAGAAAATCTAACTACTTATACGTGCTCCTCACAACGAAACATAAATAATTGATTCGGAACGCAACAGAACGTAAGAGTATCGTTTAGTCAAACGTCGACGGAACGTAATGGAATACACATTCCTTTTTAGCATATGAAGAGCAATGTAAATGCTTACCGAAATTACATTACGGTTCGGCAAGTGTTCTCATTGCTTTTCGTATTCTAAAAACGAACGGACGCCCCGTGGACGTTTGGCTGACTGGGACTAAAGACTAATTCTACCTTTAGCATTACGTTGCATATAATATGTAATAATAAAAAAGTACTAAAACCGTTGAGGGGGTACTGCGGTATTTTTGAAATGGAAAAGTACTGAAAAAAGTACGTACTAAAGTACTAAATATTTCAACACTGATGTACACCGAAAAAAGGAAAACTCACTACATATAATTATTTTTAAATTCTCTTATTAAATTCTTTTTGTTAGCTGTTGCTTTTTGGTACCTTTAAAGCTTACTCTGATGAATTCTACTTAATAATGATTTTTAATTTCTTCATGAAATTTAATTCTTGTAGAATTTAATTGTTTCCTTGTTGTTGTATTATAATTGTATTATCACTCTTATAGTTGTTGGATGAATTTTAAAATTGTGTCAATCGTAATTGAAAGCACACATAGAGAAGATTTGTTTGATTTAATTGGGTTTTCCGCTTTTTAGGTTAAAAAAATTGTAAACAATTAAAAATGTAACATTTATTATAAAAAAAAAAATAACAAGACAGTGATTTAGGAATGGATAAAGCAAAACTAAAAGAACTTATCTTACTTATCTTACATACACAAAGTTTAAAATATTGTAAACAATTCTATTTAATTCAATTAAGTTCTTTAATTATTTTTATGAAATTTTTGTTTTTATTTTTGATTATATAATTTGGAACTGGCCTTTATGAAATTGGAAGGAAGTTTCTATGATTGCGTTCTTCTTTCGCAGTGCAAGTGCTTCAATTTCAAATTAAACTTAAAAACCATACATAACTTTTATGATGCGAATTATGGTAATTTGTGCTTATCGTTTGGCTATATTTTAAATGTATGTAGTAATATAATATACATACATATGTACATACATACATAATTGGCCATTACAGCCCTTCAGTAAGGATTACGGCCTAGCTCCTCACACCACTCACGTTGTGTGTTTTAATTTTATACATGAGTGGGAGGACCTACAGCTTAACGTCGACTACGAACGACAGATTTTTGAGAAACTTTTTCATGGCAGGTTCATGTACTCTCAGAGTTTTTGCCAGAAATCTGCTGAGAGGAAGTCTCCGTTTTGATGTCTGGCCTGGGGTTCGAACCCGGACTTCACGTCTAATAAGCGAACACACTACCTACTAGACTACGGCGACTACACCCACAAGATCATTCGAAATCATCTCTCCAGGAAATTACAGTTCTCCCCATGCACACAATTGGATTAGTAAGCAATTTTATGCTGTCATGTTCTACAACATGTTTTCATCGAATGATTAATTATTTTCATAGTTCCATGGTTGATACTGTTGTTATTGTGATGAGATCTATGCCAACACGGCGTCGTTGTCGTTGTCGTTGTCATTGTCATTGTTGTTGTCATCATCGTCAACCAGTATAAGAAATGTTTTTATGTTGATGATAATGATGATGACTTTGATCACTTGAATTGATTACCTTCAAAGAAGTAGAAGAAGATGAAACAAAAACGTAATAGGAAAAGAAATACAGAGAAATTGTCGTATTTTACAAGGAAATTAAATTTATTAGATGACATACAACATATGTCTGTATCCCATAGTATTCCATACACAGTTGATGAATAAGAAAAGTGTGCAACTGCCTAAATAACTGACGGCTGATGGTTGCCTCTTGACGAATGTCATGAGCGATGCAATTTGCAATGGCAACTTTGTATTACATATACATACATACGTAAGTATTTTGTGGTCATGAATTTTGTTGCCCTCTTTTTATAGCCATTAACTGGAAATTATAATTTCATGCAGATTCCAATATGCAAACGGGTGGGTGGCTTGGATATGTATTGAAAGTCGATACGGTTGCTTATTGTCGGAAATTCGATTGAAAATATTGTTAACTTCTATTTCTAGGAAGATATCACCTAGTATTGTACTGAACCCATGCCAACTATCTTCTACTACTACCTTCCCCTTTGTCTTTTCGGTGTGCAGGAGACACACAATTTTTCCTTTTGGGACTGCAATTGACTGCAACGGTTAACAATATTAGTTGCTCCTTTATTGCATAGAACAAATTCCGACTCACGTCTTAATTAGCTCAAGGGATATAGTATCCTTTGTGTGGTACATTTGTTTTATAAATTATATGCAAGGATTTACTGCTCATGAATAGAATAAATGGAAAGATTAAATGTCAGATTGAGAGTTGCATCTATTGCAACGGAAAGCTTATCTATTTCATATTTCAAGAAATCAGTTTAAATTTAAGCCATCTGGGGTATTTATCTTCTTCTACAACTTGGAAAACAACAGTTTTTGTTCTCAAGTCACCCCAGTGACACCAAAAACTCGCTTGTTGCAGTTGTTGTCAACCGAAAGTCAAACAACTATAACAATAACAATAAAACTTAAAACAACTGCCTTTCAAATATTTTGTTTCTTCTATTCCTCGTCCTTATTGTAAAATTAAAAACCATTAAAATGAAACAGAAAAAGAAAAAGAAAAACAGGCAACAAAAAATCTAGTATTACCGGCCGGCCGGCATTTACTGGTTTTTCTTTCTATTTTCCTCCTTCCCTGGATTTCTTTTATTATTTTTCTAAATATGTACTCACGTCTCCAACTCATTGCAATAGCAGAAACATATACAACAACAACAAGAATAGCAATAACATCAGTTTTGCTTGAAAATGTTACGAAAAATACCCACAAGGGAACTTTAGACAAAACAAACGATGAGGCTTAATCTCTTGCGAAAATGCAATGCAATGCAGGCAGGCAAACAATGACAGACAGACGAATTAATATAGAAAAGATACCCACCGATATACATACACAACGATGGATGTAATCAACTCACCTTAACGTCGTTCACTTCGTCAGCAGATAGACAAATTTTTACTATTGTATCTATTTTGATCAGGCGTACAGAAAGCCAGCTAAAGACACCACCATTTGCAAAACCTACTGCTGCTCTCACTCGTTGCAGATTTAAGGCAAACAGGCAGGCAGGCAGGCAGGCTCTTGCTGATGCCGATGCTGCTGTGGTGCTTATGTGCATTTTATTCTGTCATGATTTTGTACATTTTATGAATGTTATTGTTGTTGTAGAATTTTTGTTTATGACGGGGGAACTAGAAATTAAATGCAACATTGACTGACTTAATGACATTGTGTTTGTGGCCGACTGCGCAGTTTGCCTTTCAGAGTTGCCTTCTACAATTGTTGGGGTGCGCTTGTCTAGAAAACAAAAGGAATGCGAAATATAAGACTTGAAATCAGTTGAACCAACCAACTTGGTTACAATCACTACTAAAAACAATTTTATTCTATCTCTCTCTCTCTCTCTCTTTCGCTCTCTGTGTTTGAGTGTGTACACATATACAAATGTATGTATATATGAACAGATAGCTGCATATATAATATCGGAGTATTATTCCGTTTCTTTGGATTTTTCTTTTTGTAACTAAACTCGTTGTACAGGTAGCTTTCAACAGATGTGTGCCAGAATCTTTTGACTGTAAATGCAAATTCAATTTTAACTTTACATAGATTCATGTTTCTCGAGACTATTTTTAATTTTCATTGCATTTTTGTAGCAGAGCTGTGAAAATTTTAAATTTGTATTCTTTTTTAAAGCACATCATTATCATGGAGAACATCGCGACTTTACGAATGAGGAGTCTCTGTTAGAGGTGTTCTGGTTATAGCCTGTATTAAGGGACGAAGAGAGGGCAAATGCTGCCACTAGCGAGGTTATTTACTATTTACCATTTCAGGACTCGCTCTAGATTTGTTAAAAGAAATTTTAAATAATAACTAATATTCATAGCAAAATATCTTTTATTTAAAAATACAAATTAAAAAAGAAATGCAAATAAAAATCCGAAGGGGTAAATGATTGTTTTGTAAAACAACATGAAATGCTGTGTGCTTTACATTAAGCATAGTAAGATCGATT
This sequence comes from Sarcophaga rosellei, assembly GCA_930367235.1. Classification (NCBI taxonomy): domain Eukaryota; kingdom Metazoa; phylum Arthropoda; class Insecta; order Diptera; family Sarcophagidae; genus Sarcophaga; species Sarcophaga rosellei. Next base: position 64,012,216 of record OV884017.1, on the reverse strand, counting down.
TCAAATATGCCCAGTTCAAATTGAAAATTTTGTGTCAAGTAGTTCCATTATGACTTTTTCATAACATAACTGATAAACAATGGGCCGGGTGTAATTGGTGGGTGCGTAAGAAAGTCTCAGGTGAGTTACAATGGTTATGTCATGGTTATGACGGTAGGGCATCGCAATAGGAGTTAGGAGATAAGGGAGCAATTGCTAAGTAAATGATTCTCTGCCTATCATACTACACATACACAGCTGTATATTCCTCACTACATCTCCATCCAAAACGACTTGTTTTTTGTCTGATCGCTCAAAATTTTTTGTGCCCATACAGATTTTGGACTATCTGTTATAGGGTGTAATAATATCAGGCACGTGTTTTTCTTTTTTGCTTTTTTCCCAGAAACACAAACAAATTTTGGATGTGTATGCTTGGTTTGGTATCTATTTCCTGAGACACGTAAAGACAATACTGAGTCTAGCAATCACAGAACAATACTCTCCAACTGCTAACCACAATTGATTCTTGACAATAAGCAAATTGAGTATGCTGGAGCGGAATAGTGATATCAGTCTTAAAGCGGTTTCTTTAATCAGATATTATCCTGTAGTACTTACTTACTTACTTAATTCGCCATTAACAAACCGATTAACGGATTTCGGCCTGGCGCAACATATTCTCCCAGGCGCCACTGTTTATTGATGGCCTACGCCAATTGGTCACACCAATCGATGACAGGGCTTCCTCGATTTGGTCCTTCCAACGCAGTCAAGGTCGTCCTCTTCGCCGATTTCCGCGGATCCCCGCATCAAATACCCTCCTCGCCGGAGCATCCTACGCCATTCGAACGACATGGCCGAGACAGCGCAACCGCTACCGTTGTTAATATGCTGCACAACGTCTATGTCGTTGAGGAGCTCATACAGCTTACTGTTGGATCGGATGCGGAAATCATCGCCAACTTGCACTGGACCGAAGATCTTACGTGGGACTTTTCTCTCGAATACTCTCAAGGCCGCTGCATCAATGCTTAACAGGGTCCATGCCTCTGCGCCATAAAGAAGCACGGGGAGGATGTGCGTCTTGTAGAGTATCCTGTTGTAGATAACCTTAATACTGTAGCTCAAATGAAAACTATTGATAAAATAATTTATCAAGTTTGTATTCAATGCACTAATATTCTAATGTCATCATGTTTTAACTTTTTTTTTATGTTTCCTTAATAGTATAAAGTAAATGAAAAAGTTGCATTCCACAAAAGAACTCGATAAACTTAAAATAAGTCGTTAAATCACAAATCGCGGAATCAATTACGTCCCTATTTTCAGTCTCTCAAACAGTGTTGCAAAATTGAAAATTTTAAATGGTACTAAACTGTAACTGAAAGAGTAAAAAATACATGCATACAAAAAATACAGACCTAGTGTTTAAAGTCGACTCCGAACAGCAGATTTTTGAGAAGCTTTATCGTGGCAATTTTATTTACTCTCCGAGTTTTTGCCAGAAGGAAGTCGCCGGAGATATATTTTTTTATATTTCGTTTTGATGGAGATGTCTGGCATGCACTGAAAAAAATATCGTAGGTAATATTAACTACAAAATTTAGTAAACCTTCAACGAAAAATATATTCAAATCTATAGATTTTTTATTCAAGTCTACACAAGTGTTCTTGAAATCTACATACATCTTATTAAAAACAAAGACTTTTCTTCAAATTAACGAAATTAGTTTTATTTTTAAAATTTAATTAAGTCGGACCTGTTGATTTGAATAACATTTTGTTAAAAATAATAAATGTTGTGTAAATTTAACTAAAATTTACCCAAAATTAAATAAACCTTTATAATAAAAATAACAAAAAAATTTTGTTATTTTTTAGTCATATTGAATAATTATTTTTTGTTAATTTAGATATAATTTTGTAGAATTGAAGAAAATTTGTTAAATGTACAATGGTACTGTAAAATTAAGGAAATTTCTTCAATTTAACTCTTTTATTTTTGAAATTAAAAAAAAGAACGAAGTAGGCGTTGGAAAAATTATTCTGAGAACGTTATTTATTTTTGAAATTTTAAAAACCAAGTAGGCGCTGGAAGAATTATTGTCAGAATATTAGCTTCATATGTGCTACGAAAGTGTCTATATTAAAAAATTGTGTTTTTAATTACAAAAAGTGTTTTTTTTTATTAATTTAACAAAAATATGAAGTGTTATAAGTGTAAAAAATTAAGACATAATACATCTTGGTGATGCTGTTTATGACGATGTTAACACTGAAGTGATTTTGTTGCCTATTAATTCAAAAAATACTTCGAAAAAGACAATGTTTTATAGAATCTCGTGTTCTAGAAAATTCTATATGCAATCAAATAGTACCATTCCACGTGGTTGATAACTAGGCCGTTGATATGATGCATGACATGATCGATATGGATTTCATGCACATGTATCCAAAATCAGAGCCCATACGTAAATACTTTAAAACGTTTTCCTTAAAAATTTGCCCAGTGTTGGAGGATCGAATTAAAGACAAAACAAATACAATTTTATTTAATACTATGAAAGAAATGACAATTATAAGTGAAAGTAAGTTTACTATAAATTTTATACTCTACGCATGGGTGTAGACATGCATTTGATGTGTATTTTTATTTTTTCAGATGATGTTATGTTATTGATGGAAAGAAGTTATACGAGATATTTTATTCGCGACTCCCAGCTAATTTTCGCTGCCTGTGAAGAAGAAATACGAAACTGAAATACAAAGACAGCCCTTAGTATTAGTAGCAAACAAAATTTTAGAACCAAAAAAAAAATAGTTGTTTCCTTTGAAGGTATAAAATATTGTATGCACTCAGCATTAACCGCTTGAGATATATGTTTTGAACTGTTTTTTGTATTTAATTTAGAGTATCCAAAGGAATATATACTGGTTTAGTTCTTTATTCAAAAATATGTTTATAATATTACCACAAATACAGACAGATTAACACGTTAATTTTAAGTTTAAATGTTTGTTAATTGTAAACCTAGGTTTTTTATTATATGTTTTAATGTTATTGAATTTACATGTTCTTTTTTCGAAAATATCTTTAAGTTTCTTTTTAACTGTTCACAAGACTTTTTACTAAAAGCACATATGTATTATACATGTATGTATATATAATAATTATAAAACTTTTTTTAACTGAATATCGTTTTATTACGTTTATCGTTTAATTTACATTTTGTAATAATAATATTGTATGTATATGTATATATTAATACAAGTAATATATACAGTATACAAAAACACTGATTAATAATATGTATTTATTTTAAAATTAACAAAATTTATTAACGAAAAATATTAATACAATGAAATAAAAATTCTTTAATATAAATAAAAATTATTAGTAAATTCAAATACAATTTCTTCAATATGAATAAAGTTTTTTAATTAATTCAATTAAATTTCGTCATATTTACATCCCTCAAAATAACGAAAGCATTTTATTCATATTGAAGAAATTTCTTTAATATGAATAAATGAAGAAATTTCTTCAATATGAAGAAATTTTTTCAATATGAATAATTTACTAAATTTCTAAATTTTTACTAAAAAAAGACGTAGATATGAATACACATTTTTGTTAGCTGATATATAACGAAATTTCTTCAGTTCTACACCCCTTTTTACAGTATTTACGGAAATTTTTGGTTCAGTGTGGGGTTTGAACCGTAGGCTCACGTCTAGTACCTACTAGACTATTTATTTATTTATATTTAATACACACGGTACGGACTAACGACTTATTCGTGTTCATCACATACAAGACAAAAACAGCTGATTCGGAACGTAACAAAACGTAAAAGCCCGGTCTAGTCAAACGTCGATGGAACGTAATGCAACAGACGTTCGTTTAGCATAGCAATGCAAATGCTTACCGAAATTACATTACAGTTCGACAAGCCTTCTCATTGCTTTCCGTATTCTAAAACCGAACGTACGTCCCGTGGACGTTTGGCTAACCGAGACTAAAGGCTAATTCTACCTTTAGCATTACGTTGCTAACGCATTAATAGTGGAAAAGCGCAGGACATAAAATATGTAATAATAAAAAAGTACTGAAAACGTCGAGGGGGTACTGCGGTATTTTTGAAATAAAAAAGTACTTAAGTATATCAGTTTTATAACGTTTTGAAGCGATCTATCACTTTGTGTAACTGACTGCCAGTTCAGGGAATCTCTTTGTTCGGGATTACAGGCATGACAAAAAGAACTCTCTGACAACAGTGCCTAAACACTGCCTGTGTTACGCACGATGATATTCAAATCAACATAAACTAATACTGTCGAAGATGAAAAAACAAAAACTGCAAGAATTACATTACAAGAAATGGCAACAAAATTTCAATTGAACAGCAGACAACAACAAACGACTGAATGCCTAAATGTGCGAATATGCGAGTGTGCAGCAAAATTCGAGCGGTTGAATGTTTTTAATCGTTACAAGAATATGATCTAAAACGTGTTTATTTCACCCAATGTGCATAAAAACAACAACAACAACATAATTATTATCACTGCCATAGTATTGTAGGTATTGCCATCATTGTGTGGAAAATATTCTCAATGACGTATTCAATTATATATATATTCGTGTGAATCATACTTAACTACTTCCGTTTACCCGGGCTACGCAACGTGAACTAATCCATTGCATTACGTTCCAAGTGCAAGTGCGTGAGTTTTATTTTTTCCATTCCAACTTTGTTTCCTGTTCCAATTATTTGTGTTTGTGTTTTTTCGTTTGGCGGCACAGAACGTAAATCATTCTGGCCTAAATGCTTTAAATATTCTCCTCAGTGTGACACGACCACTTTTGTTCACTAATATTCCCTGAATTGAAAACGTTATTGGTAAAAACAATTGCCCACTCCAGGGAATTCGATTGTGTTTGTGTCGTTTCAATTTCATTTTCATTTTTGGTTTATTGGTTCTCTTTAAGGCTGGTGTACTAAGTGGTCGTTTTTTTGTTGCCATAGTAGAGGATAACATTTATTTTCTATTGACGAAAAGTTTAAATATTTTCAAAACTTGTTCATTACATGAGGTGTGACACTTTTAATTTTTTTTTAATAATACCTTTCGTATTGCCTTCAGAGATCAGCAATGAATCGTTTCTTCGCTATTCATAACTACTCATGAAATTTTGAGTATGAGTGAGTCATCAGTATTGAAATTCAACTACTCTGATTCATTCGTATTCACTACAGCATTGATATATAGGTACAGGGTGCAATGAGTGATTCGAGTGATTCGAATGATTCGAATCATTCATCAAAATTTACAGTCTTAGTTGTTGTTGCATTTACAAAAAAAAAAAAGAAGAAATACAAAGACAAAGACAGCAAGCGAGGCAAACACACAACTTTCTAGTGAGTTCTGTAGTGTTCGTACGCGAATCATACTTATTTATTTATTTATTTATTAATTACAATACAATTACAAATTATATTCTAATTATATACGAGCGGAGTAACTTGACCATATGCTCGGTAGTGTAACAGACCAGAGCCTCTGGTGGGAATCGAACCCACGACCCTCACGCTAACAGTCTAGCACACTACCCACTAGACTACCAGGGCGCCCTGCGAATCATACTTATTTTGTGATTCTTGTAAATGTTGCGTAAAGGAGAGTCGAAATCAATAACATCATGCGTATGAGTACTTTAAACTTTGAATATGAGTAGTATGAGTATGATATTAAAATAAGTATGAATGCGTATAAATATCAGAAATTATGAGTATGATTCGAATCTATTCATCTTTTTGAATACTCATTGCTGATCTTTGAATTATATTGTCTTCCTTTTTGAATTTCTTTAAATTAAGCGACTTTCTGGGCGTTAGAACAGTAAACCTGAACTCAATTTTAAAACGCAGAAAGGTCAGTGAAAGAAACTTGAAATAAAAAGTTCATTTAGAGTCTTAAAAGTGTTTAAGATTGATAACATAGCAAATAAATGCTTGTTGTAACATGTACTCATGAGTTTTTATTAAGCTATGGTTTCTTTTAATATGTGAGTAAGATTTGCTGTAAATAAGATAGGCTGATAAAAAATATTGTTACGAAAAGGGAAACGGTGTACCACCGTTTAGCATTAAAATGCTACACTAACAAATACAACGAATTTCCTGCAAGTAAACCAACAACATCCGTGTGAAAAAGGGGGATAGACAAGTAAGCGAGAACGCAACAACAAGCAATGTGAACCAAATACACAAACAACAATGAAGTCGCGATAGAGTTCTCGAGAAGGCGAAACCGCGAAAGTTCTACTTCAAGAACGGTCATCAGACTGTTTGCGTGGGCATATAAAAAGGCAAGACAAAGTAGGCAACGAGCATTAAGAATTCAGTCAGTCTTGTGTGAAGACGCGTTGCGTGTGAAGAAAACAGTCGTGGTTTAAAGATCATTGTTGTGAAGTTCTACTGAACAGTTGTTAGTTTGTTAGTTGTTCCGCGAAGAGAAGTGTAAAAATTAATGTTGTATTCGTCAAGTTGGAAATAGTCGCACACAAAAGTAGTGAGAACAATTGAAACTAAACACATATTTATTTTTATATTGTTTGCAATTAACGAACTCATTCTTTAAGTCTTTTTAAAAACGTAACAATATATAACTTGTTAGACTGATTTCTTTGAAAATAGATTTTCTCTAACACCGCAAAAGTAAATCATTGAATCCTTATTCATCAGTTAAGCAATCTTTTCCTCGTCGAAAACTTGTTAGCGGATCCAATATTATCACTTCAAATTAACTATCATGCTTTGGTATGGAGTTTTATCTCTTCAACAATGAATATCATAAAATCAATGGGTGGCATAATTTTTTTCGTTTCCGTGGTATTATTTAAAAAAAAATGTTGCATTCATATCAAAGACTTAAAGAATGTACGCCTTAAGTCTTTCAGCGTTTATTTTATATTCATTGTTTGGATAATCTCACTCGTGTAGTATATTCTATTTATCCGTTACATATGTAATGAATACGATTATATTGTTATTGTGGTGGCTCTTTGATGTTTTTTCTTTTACACATTCTATACCACACTGAGTCAGTCTACCATTACAAACTTACATTATGTAGTTTTGTAATGGGAGCTCATAAAACAAAGCAAGCTGACAGACACACTCATGACATTTTCACATTCGCATTTCCATTCGCATGTTAACGTTTCGTTGGCCAAATTGAAAATAGCGAAACCGGCAACGGCAAAATAAACTCGTATTCGTATATTACTTACATACTCGTATATCCGTAGATACAGCAAAATGGCACATTTATTTTACAATACTTGTGCTTTTATAGTAAAGTTGTGTTGTATGTATGTACATATAGCGATATACATACATTCATATGTATTTAAACATGTGTTATGTTTCTGAATGTTTATGTATCACCTGTCTTCAGGCACCATTCTTATAGATGATTCTGTGTATAAAAAATAACACTATGCAACAAGCAAAAATATCATTGGTGTTTGCAATATTTTTTATGAATCGCTATACTCGTTTAACTTCACGGATCATCAGCATTTCAGATTCCATGGATAAATTTATTTTTTAAAGAATTTTTTCAAAATTATGTATGAGTTTTTTGAAGAGGCAGCTTCATGCGTCTTATCATAACTATGAAATGACATATTTGACTTTGTTACGCTTTATGTCAAAATATTCCCAATTAAGCCATCTTGGAATTATTCTCATACTATTTTTAACATAACCAACATTTCTGGAGTTACGCATTGCAAAAAAGATGAATTTTATTTTTTTTTTAGAAAATTTTATGAAATTTTTGATTTCTGAAAATTCACATAAATTTGGAAAACAACAAATTCTTACCAGTTTCACAATTTATTCATAATGCTGTAGTCGCCGTAGTCTAGTAGGTAGTGTGTTCGCTTATTAGACGTAAAGCCCGGGTTCGAGCCCCAGGCCAGACATCAAAACGAAAATATGAAAAAAAAAAAAAATATTTCTTCGGCGACTTTCTCTCAGCAGATTTCTGGCAAAAACTCTGAGAGTAAATAAACCTGCTATGAAAAAGTTTCTCAAAAATCTCACAATCGGAGTCGACGTTAAACTGTAGGTCCCGCCGTTCACGTATAAAATTAACACACACAACATGAGTGTTGTTGAGAAGCTAGTCCGTAATCCAGACTGAAGAGTTGTAATGACCAATTATATTATGTTATGTATATAATAAAAATATATTTATTATTGAATGCTTTATTTAACACCATAGAAAAACAAATAATTCCATTACGATGATCCGTTTTCTTCCCTCTTATAAGTTGCTTTTTATATTTGTAAGGAATTGAATGCATTATTGAATTAAATTGTATTGATACTCAACGACAATTATTGAGGTTATGCGACCGAAGGCATTATTGATAATGATATCGAGATTGATCCAGGTCTCGCAGATCGAAGTAGAGTTTACGCTTAATAGATTTGTCGCACACAGAAATCGCTATTTAAACATAGTCTAATCAGAACAGTAAAGCAATTTTAAAAGTTTCAGTCGCATCCTTATAGATTCTAACAGACTCTTCATCAGAGATAAGCAATTAATCGTTTTTTCGCTACTCATAAGTACTCGTGAAATTTTGAGTATGAGTGAGTCAACAGTATTGAAATTCAACTACTCTGATGCATTCGTACTCACTACAACATTGATTTATAAACACAGGTCGCAATGATTATGAGTACAACGTTGACATCGAACTCATAGCATTCGAAATATGTTTGATTCATATGTCTACTCATTCAGATTCATAAATTTAGAAAAATACTTATATTACTCATAAATGATTCAAGTGATTCGAATCATTTATCAAAATTTACAGTCTTAGTTGTTGTTGCATTTACAGAAAAAAAAGAAGAAAGAAAAAGACAAAGACAGCAAGCAAAGCAAACTCACAACCTTCTAGTGAGTATTGTAGTGTTCGTACGCGATTCATAATTATTTTGTGATTCGTGTAAATGTTGAGTAAAGGAGAGTCGAAATCAACAACATCATGCGTATTGTCAAGTATGAGTACGATGAGTACTTCAAGCTTTGAATATGAATAGTATGAGTATGACATTAAAATAAGTACGGATGCGTATAAGTATCAGAAATTATGAGTATGATTCGAATCTACTCATCTTTTTGAATACTCATTCCTGATCTCTGCTCTGCATACATATCTACTCAACAACTAAAGACAATAAAAGCAATAGAGGTAGCAGTACACCCTTCGATATTAAATTAACCGATTAACCTTTATTCACTTACATCAACGAATAAATTTTCAGATTTTACAAATAATTGCAACTTTATAAACTGTTAACATTTTACAATATTGTCATTGTTCCGAAAGTACATACATATGTATTTTGTGTGAACCGTGTTATTACGTTTACACTTAACATGCTTAACCAACACTGCTCTGATGATTCGTTAATTTTTTTTTCTCGTTCAAAAACAAATCTAAACTGTAGTCGTCGTCTTCATTATATCGTCATTCTAGATTTTCTGTACGCCTGTTACTTTTAGCTCATCTTCATTTTTCTAAACACTCAAATCTAAACAATACAACAACAAGCAAACAGTAAAATAAAACAAACAAATAATAAAAATAATAATAAAAAAAAGAAAAACCAGAGAAAGAGTAGCAGATTGTAAACACAAGCAAAATACAAAAACAATTTGTCCATGGAATAGAGAAGAGTATCTCTTTTGTATCTCTATTGTTGTTTATTGTACATACTCGTTGAAACACGTTAAAAACAACAGAAAATGTTGACAGAAACAGAAAGAAGATGATGCAGTAAAATAAATTAAAACGTAACGAATGTATGTATGGTAATGCAGAATAAGTATTATTTTTATTTAATTATTATTTTTGCATTTATTTGTTTTCTTTATGAAACTTTTGTGTAGCTCATATGTGTCACGAGTGAACTCGCGATAACGTGAACTAATTTTTACCATGGCAGTTCACATTTTCGAGCTTGTTCACGTTATCGAGTACCCAAATTTTAAGCAAAAAATGACCCTATTTAATATGAAAAATCATACTTTAATAAGTACAAATGTTAAACACTATTTTAAATTAATAGAATCTAAAAATTCTGTTTGTTTTCCAGCCACTAATGCCAAGAGACTATATATAATACTAGAGACTATCTATAATACAGTTTTGTTATTTTAAAAACATTCTGTTCCATGGGTTGAATTAATGATGTGACGTTGGGTGGCAAAAACATTGCACAAATGAATCAGAAATCAATTAGGATTCGACGAGGCATTGTCTATTAAGAGAAGGGCTTTTGCGTGTAGCCCCTTTTTAGGAAAAAATTGATGAAACCAGATAAAAAAAAAATTTACATCAATGCTAACTGGGAGAATTTGTAATTCACTATGACGTTTTTGAAACTCCCCGACGAATTTATACAGAAAGTTAATCGTTGTTTCTCCAGCTTTGTGCCAGGAGCACTTTTCTCCAACGATGACACATATGTTTTATCTGGCAACTGCTTACATTATAACCCGCATCTGATCAAAGCTGATCTTCACAAAGAGAGAGCTCTTCCATTTTTGCTTTTAACTTTTCCTTAAATGGGTCAACAAGTTATGGCTGCGCAGAAAGCGGAAATTTAAAGAAGGCAAACAGTAAACCGTTGTTTGGTTGTTAAAACCACGATCATTTTCTTTAATTTGATAGTGAATTTCTAAAGCTTTGGCTTTTAACATCATTCCACTTACCGTAGTTCGCCGATTTCCCAATTGAAAAACAGATTAAACAAACAAAAAATAAAAGAAAGTGTTCAGGTTTTAGAGCTTTCAGATTTCGTTCATGTTTTAGAATACTCTGTGGAAAAATAAATTTGTTCACGTTTCTGAGACGTTCACACTTTCGAGTGTTCACGTTTTCGCGAGTTCACTGTATACATAGTTACGAGGAATAAATGTCAGAATATGTTTATATACATACGTACATTAGAGCGACTCAACTTGTATGGAAGCAAAATTCGTGCAAGATGTACCCCCCTCAAAATGAACATTGGTATATTTTATGATGACATTTAAAATATTTCGGCTCAAGCTTTGACCTCTCGTGAGCTGACCATTTTGAAAAAGGGTCTATTTTTCCATGTTTTGTCAATTTGATAATCTCTTTCCTAACCAACATATACAATATGGGTGTCATAAGAAAGGTTTTTTCAAGGCGCGTCCAACTGTATATACAGACGATCATTCATGTCCTTTTTTTAAGGATATTCTGTAAAAAAGAACGGTTTTTGAATTTTTTCTTCGGTGTTGTTTGTAATAAAATAACCAAATTTTTGAAAAACCTTTTTCAGAAATCTGCTGAGAGGAAGTCACTGAAGTCAATAGTCACTAGAAGGTTGTGTGTTTGCGTTTTTCTCTTTTGTTTTTTTTGTAAATGAATAATTCGAATCACTCGAATCATTTATGCGTATTATAAGTATATTTCTAAATTTATGAATCTGAATGAGTAGGCGTATGAATCAAAGATATTTCGAATGTTATGAATTTGATGTAAACATTGTACTCACACTCATTGCAACCAGTACTTATAAATCAATGTTGTAGTGAGTACGAATAAATCAGAGTAGTTGAATTTCAAAACTGTTGACTCACTCATACTCAAAATTTCATGGGTACTTATGAGTAGCGAAAAAACGATTCATTGCTGATCTCTGATCAGCACCTGAGAACCAATAAGTAACTGTCGATGTTATGCACCAAGTGCGTGTTGTATATAAATGGCACTCGTTGCGAAAGGATGGAATATTAACGAACTAAATTTTGAATAATTTTCCTGTTTAAAATTTTCCCATTAAATTCCTACAGTCGTACTTGTAAGGAAAAATGCGGTTTTTACATTGGCAAACACATCTGATTCATTTTGAATGCAGAAAATTAATAATGATTCACTTTTAATTCAATATTAATATCAATATCGCATTAAATTGTTTGTTTAATATGCATATTTTATTGTTGAAGAAAGTTCATATCGCTGTCAATCAATCAAAGAAAAGAAAAATCATTAACCTCAATTGTTCAGATCGAAACGAAGCATTAAACATTTTGTATTTGAAATATTTTAATTGAAATTAAAATGAAATTTCAATTATATTCCTTCCATTCATTTTATGATTTTCATTCATTGCCATCATTAGACACTCTTGAAGTGTTAATAACAATCAAAAGAAACTTATTAACAATGGCGGGGGGAAATAGGAAAATAATAAAAAGAGAAAAGCAATTGACTTCAAAGCACTCAGTCAGTCAGTCAAGCAGTCAGCCAGCCATTCAGTCACTTATTTCCTCCCTCTTAAGCAAAAGAAATGAAAATATAAATCGTGATTCTAATAAATTGATCTTTTCAAACTCATGAATAAAATATGTAAAGAAAAACAGCATTTCTGAAGGTTTTTTTTTCCATTATTTCCCCTCTCTTCTGTTTCTCTCTAAATTTTGTGTTTTTCGTGTGGTTTATATTTTACAAGACTTTCTTTTTTCCATTTTCTTTTTATGTCTTTATTTATTTGATAAGAAAAGAAAAGCTGGGTCAAATTGCAAACACCTTTTACTCTGGCCTGAGTGAACGACTTTGTAAAGTGATCATTTATTGTTGTTGTGGTTCTTTCCATCTTGGCAATTTGAAATGGATTCACCTCTTCTTCTTCTTCTTTGTTGGATATGTGGGTCGCGTTTAAATTTGTCATTTTAAGGGATTTTATTACAGTCAGTCTGTTCGAAAGTCTCTAAACCATTTGTAAACATTAGCGAAGAATACATTTGGAAAAGAATAGTTATGGTTGAAGATAATCTACTATGGAGTGTATCATGTTCGAGTTTCCAATTAAAAATGTAAATCTCCTATTAACATCTCAAATTTAGAAACCTCACCCAACTGCAACACAAAAGAAAAAGCGGCTATAATGGGTAAGAGAGCGACAAGCCTGGACTCGCAGATAATGGCAATCCATAATTTTTAGCAACGAGTCTAAATTTGAGATGTCAGTAGGAGATACCCGCAGTAAAGTAATAAGAAGGAAAAGTAAAGCTTAACATAGAGATTGCCTCAAACGTACGGTCCAGTTACCTGGGAGCATTATGATATGGGGTTGCATGTCCGCAAAGGGCTTACGGCAACTATGTTTTAGAGTGGCCATGGTCAAGTCCAGACTTGAATCCTATCGAGTGGGTCTGGGCTATTATGAAAAGACGGTTTAGAGGTGATCCCCAAACAACCATGTCTGGTCTTAAAAGAAAGATACAGGAAATATGGAATTCCATTACTCCTCAAGAATGCCTAGACTTGATAGACTCCATGCACAGTCGAGTCGTTGCAGTTATCAATGCCAAAGGTGATGTTACTCAATATTGATCCTAACTTTTAACATAGTACGAAACTATACTGGTTAATATTTTACTAAGTTTTTATTGTTTTAAAATAGTTAAATGATTGAATTAAAATGTATACATTTGTCTCAATCGGTCATGTAACATGGAAAATACAAACGAAAAACATAGCGTACGAAACTCAAGTTGTTAGGGTAGTAAATAATAAAAATGTCGCAATATGTATGTATGTATACCTATAATAAAATTCACATCCAGAAAAAAATTTTCATCGTCCTTTCAAAAATAAATACCCATTTTTGGAAGAAATCCTTTACTCTGATATACACTACAACCTTGAAGTCAGGATTACGACTCACACCATTTATGTTGCGTGTGTTCATTTTATACATGAGTAACGGGACCTACAGTGTAAAATGGACTCAGAACGAAACTATGGCAATTTTATATACCCTCAGAGTTTTTGTCTGAAATCAGCTGAGAGGAAGTTACCGAAGAAATATTTTTTCATATTTCGTTTTGTTGAAGATGTCTGACCTGGGGTTTGAACCATGGCCTCACGTCTAATGAGTCCACACCCTACCACCTAGACTACAGCGTTGGTTGTATCTGGTTTAGTTTAATAAACTCTGAGCCAAAGACTATTTCGTTTGCTATTTAATTATCTTTAAAGGAAAGGTGGGTGTATATATTTGACTATTATTTTATTATACTTTCTTTGTATGACTAAAGAAAAGTTGAGTTTTCTGTATAATTTTTGATTCGACTATAAACCTATAGGTGAACGTTTTAATACCGTTTAAAACTCTTGATCAATTCACACAAGCCGTTGTATCGTTGTATTCATTGTATTGTTGGACGAATACATATACGACAGTGTATGCTTGTTGTCGATAATTTTCATGTAAAAATCCGATACATTTATACACATTTTTTCGTATGTTTTTAAAAAGTTGTTTGAATGCCAAAAATTATGAAGAATAATAAGAAGAAGACATTTGGAATAAGAAATACACAATACAGCCTAGCATTGGGCGTTCACAAACAACCAAGTGTATTCAATACAACATACACGATACAAAGTCGTGTGAATTGACCATCTGGTATTGTGTTCACGGTTGTATTATTTCTATAAGCGTCAACAACAAAATTTGGCATTGGTGAAAGAACCAATTACAACGTGGTCGCAGTTCCACTTAGGAGGTTATTTGACTTTGTGAATATGTTTACACACGAGTAGAGAGCACCGCTGATCCAGTGATAAAACTTTGAAGTATATTTTAATTCTTAAGAAGAATTCTTCTTAATTATGTATGTAGTCTCTGATTCATTCAAAAGTTTATCGATTTTTATTTTAATACCCCCTTTGAGCAGGCGCGACTTCTTTTAATGCTAGTCATCATTCTGATTAAGCACATGGAATTGCGATAGGAATGATTATTTTGGACTTATTTTATTGGCATAATTTGAAAAATAATTTATCGATTCGGAATAGAAAGAGAAAATTAATTTTATTTATTTCTCTTCTCCATAAACTTTTCTATTGACCTACTGTATTTAGTGATCGTTTTATGCCACATTTCCTTCATCTATTACCACAAAAGTACTATTGTTGGTATAATATTTCACTTTTTTTTATTACAAACGACTTGAATTTGCCATTCAATTTATTGCCATTATTGCCATTATGATAGAAATTGTTGTGTTGCATTGTTTAACAAAGAAAGAAAGCAAATAAAAAACATTGAAGAGACCGAGACCCCAATGGCATGAGGGAAGGTGAAATTTGGCTGATCTGCTATGGACAGGCAGGTACTTTCATTGTTTTACTTTTTCATCTTCAAAGTTTAACACATTTTAGGATTTATTAGACATGCTTTTATTTACTTTTTATTTTTTTTTTATTAAAACTTGGTCATGATTTTGTATTTTAAGATAAGTATTTATTTTTCTTCGTTTGTGTCTTAAAAAAAAAAAGTCGTGCCGCTCTAATGTTGTATCGTTGCTCTGAATTTAAATTTATTATTTTTCGTTTTTCAAGATAAATTTATTAATGTTTTTTCATACGTTTTTCTTACAGAACTTCTTTAGACTCCACCGTTTGCGCAAATTGGGCTTAAGTGACAATGAAATTGTCCGTTTGCCACCGGATATACAACATTTTGAAAATCTTGTGGAACTCGATGTTTCACGTAACGGTAAGTTTACAAGTTTTAAATTGAAATAAAAAATAAAATAAAATGAATGAAATGGAATAACAAGAATTTATTAGGAATAAAGTTTTAAAGTTTTTCTTACTCACAAGCTTTATTGTCTTGCAACATTAGCTCTACATTGCACTTGTTGCTCTGAGACAGCCTTACCACCATTAATTGTGTTGTATATTTTTAAATCCCCATTGGAATATAAATTTTAAAAACTTTACAAAGTGTATGTTAAGAACTGGACATTTCTGCTGGCATTACATTAAATTTATTAGCAGTTTGGAGGTCATTTTGCCCTAGAAAGTGCATTTATCTTCCATGAATGCATGTTCAACTTGCATTTAATTTGTACCACCACTATTGTATCTGAAGATTTTTCTGCTATTTTTGTTTATATAGTCATCATGTTGATAAAATAAGTACTAAAATTAAATTGAAAAATTAAATAAATGGCAAAAGAGATTAATTAAAATACATATGACGCACACAATAAAAACAATAATAATCATAATAATAAAAAATATAAACAACATACAGTGGCATTATGAATTACAAGTTGTTTTTCAAGAGATGCCAGAACGACGATGATGGTTCTGTGGTCAATGAATCATGAGTTTGATATTCAACTCCATTTCATTGAAAAAAAGCATTACTATTAAATATTCAAGTATGACGATATTTATTTGTGTTATTTCTTCATAAGGGCTCGCCTTGGTAGGGATGGCTATGGTGAATCATATGTATATGATACGGTGTTCAGATATTCACCTTTATTGCGTGAATCGCAATAAACGCCATTATTGATCACAATATTTCATATAAAATTTTTAAATTAATTATTGCATAATAAATACGCAATTTGTTATAATATTAAGTAAAACTTAAAATGCAGCACTGTCATAAGTATATTCAGTACGCATATTACAATTATCCGAACACTTTCTGTTGATATTTGACAACTCAAATGTAACAACGACAAAAAAATAAAAACAATGTTGTTGAAACAACCAGCTCTTTTGTTTACAAGCTATCAAATGAATATTGAATAAGCAACTGAACTGTGTATATTGTTATGTCTGAACACTTAAAATACTGTACTCAATAAACGAAATATTGACTTAATGAAAGTGCATATCTGAACAAAGAGTCGCCAATAACATGGTACAGCTTCTTACATTATTAATGTTGTATACGTTGTTGGGAAGAAGCAGAAATTTTGTTTAGAGATCGCTTGGAAGAGTCTTTAAATGTAATATTTATAAGTAAGTGTTAAAGGGTATATAGGGACTCGTAACTGTCGACTAGTAAGCCAATAGAAGACACATTAGATTTCGGTGAATGTTTTCCGAAACAATGTAGCCAATGTTCACAAACAGTTTTAGCAATCATTTGTTAGATGAATTTGTTAACAGTAAATCGCATCAAATGAATCTTATGTATAATTTTTCTTATTGAAATCCATTTAAATTAAACGTCCTTTACACCAAGAATATTGATCATGGTTCTTTAGATATATATTTCTTTAGCCAGTTACTAATTGAACTGCCCGAGTTCTTGATGGTAATTAATTTCTGGTATCTATCCACCGTCTTATATCCAAATAGTCGCTATATTGGGTGCCATAAATCGTTGAAGTTGAATGAAACAAGAAACATTGATTGATAACTTCGATAACTTTAAATTACAATATTTCAATATTTCGACAATGTAGACCACTGTGACAAAGAGCTAATGTTGCCCACTAATAGATGTTTCTCATTTTGTCACTCTGCGTTTTTATAATTGTTATACGATATATTGTGAGAATATGTATTGTGAAAAATGCAAAATTAATTAAATGTTGCATTGTTTCTATCACATATTGTCACTACCAGTTGGGTGTAATAAAACAAAAATACTTTTTTTTTCTCCAATTGGATGACATTTTTTAAATCGATTTTAATTATTATATTAAATATTTTTCATCTTTTAATAATATTGATGTAAATTTTTATTCCACATTATCTTTACATTATATAATGGCATAATAAATTCGAAATTTTTTGGTAGGGAAATTTGCCAGCAAAGACTTTAAGCTAGGACAAGTATCCTTAAAGATTCGTGTTTCATTTGGTTTAGAAACTCTTTACTATTCCACTCTGCTTAGGGGTTTTCTTTATATCATCTTTATGAGTGTCATATAGTCATAATTATAGGTTCTTATTTAAAATTTTAAATTCCTTTTCTAAGTATCATCAGATATTTATCGTACATAATAATATTCGATCCCCCCTCGCTCTAATATATTTATATTTCCATAAATGTTTATTCTGTTTTTATATTTTTTTTGTTAATTTTTAATTCAACATGTGGTTAGAATTGGTCAATTCACACGATTTTGTATCGTGTATGTTGTATTGAATACACTTGGTTGTTTGTGAATGCTCAATGCTATGCTGTATTGTGTATTTCGTATTCCAAATGTCTTCTTCTTATTCTTCATAATTTTTGGCATTCAAACGAACTGATAGCACGAAACCAACACAACTTTTTTAAACATATGAAAAAAATGTGTATAAGTGTATCGGATTTTTATATGCAAATTTTCAACAACAAGCATATACTGTTGCATATTCTACCAATTATACACTCAATACAACGATACAACGGCTTGTGTGAATTGACTAAATGTCTTGTGCTACAAGCATTTATTTATTATATGTGAATATAGGAACTTCCTAATTTTGACAACTGACGACGACCATCTTGTTCAGTTTACATCTCTTAAACTAGTTGTCGTGCATTGACTCTGTTTTACCAAATCGCCGTAATCGACTATAGACAACGCATTGTATTCGCTGAATGGGCTTTGCAGCAGTTGGCAACTGACGAAAATTTCGGCCGATAAAGTATCTTCAGCGACGACGCCCTTATTGGATGAATAGGTACGTGAACTGACAAAATTTTTAATATTGGTACGATACTATTTCACGTGATATCTCAGAGCGTCCAATGCATTCCGGAAAAATAATTGTTTGGTGTGGAATCCATTTAGAATGGACCAAGTTCCTTTTGGAAAGACGTTATCAAGGCAATCACTGTCAACGACCAGCACTACAGGTGCTGACCTGAATTGGTTGTTCTGGACACTAACGACATATGGTTTTAACAGAACGTCGCTACGTTCGGCACAGTTTATGTCCCATTGGATATCATGCATGAGCGATTTGAGGACATGGTTACCTCTCCGTTCGGCACAGTATATGTCCCATTGGGTATCATGCATGAGCGATTTGAGGACATGGTTACCTCCCATATGGGTAATGTAAATGTGGCCACCGAAATCGTAAATGCGAATTGACCTCGTTAGATTTTTTTCTTCTAGAGTTTTCTTAAGTCGCGGATGTATGTGAATAAGGCACAAATCACAGCGGTCCTCAAAGCTAACATAATCCACGCCATCGCCATGAAAAGCCGCGGCGAACATTAGAACGATGTTGTATTCACACGTAATGTCGTCAACAGGTCGAATAAAAAATTCGTACTTTCGTTTTCGTACTACTTTGTTTTGTTTAAATTGAAAGACATAAATACATACTGTTACGTTTTTACCTTTTAAAAACGTTTGATATATGAGCTCGTAGATTGCAATAAAAATAAATTTGTGATCAGTTTTAAATAAATCCTTTATTGTTCGCACAATTCTGAGTGCCACTGTTCACAACTTGTTGTAAACAACAACAATTGCTTTTTTGGTTCTTCTTTTTTCGCTCTTTTGCGTAAACAATAACAATTGCTCAATAGATCTTTATAACGAAGATCTTCCAACCATAATTATTCTCTTCACACGCAACGTATCTTCACACATGACTGACTGAATTTTTACTCACTCCGTTATCTGGTTTGTCTTGCCTTTTATATTGCAGGGTAAACTGTCTGATGAATGCTCTTGAAGCAGAATGTTTCGCCTTCGCGGAATGTCTATAAATGTAAACATGTTGTTTACGTTATTGTTGTTTGTGTATTTTGTTTACGTTTGTCCTTGTAGTGTTGTTCTTGCCTGTTTGTTTACTTGTTTATCGCTTTTTTATATTGATGTTGTTGCTATATTTTTGTTTATTTGTGGATCATGTAAGCAAGTCCATATTTTTTGTTTTTGTAGTTTTTGTTGTATCATTTTGATGTTAAACGATGTAACACCATTTCCATTTTCGGAACAATACATACATAATTGGTCATTACAATCCTTCAGTCAGGATTACGACCTAGCTTCACATACCACGTATGTTGAGTATGTTAGTTTTATACATGAGTGGCAGGACCTAAAGTTAAAATTCGACTCCGAACGACAGATTTTTGAGAAACTTTTGATGGCAATTTTATTTACTTTAAAATTAGCTGAGAGAAAGTTGCCGAAGAAATATTTTTCGTTTTGTTATATATGTCTAACCTGGGGTTTGATCCGTGGTCTCACGTCTAATAAACCAACACACTACATACTAGACTACTGCAACTTCTGAAAGTTAAGTTACTTTACTTGCATAATTGTTGGAGGAATGATTTGCAGTGATTCGCTTCAATGCGGTTGTTGGGTTATACGAATATGAACAATGGGAATGAAATAAATATTTCCAACCACAACAGTGGGCATTTTTCCCGTGACAACTGTTGTTTGGAAAAATTTTCTTTTATTCTGTTATTTGAAAAGAGAAAAGAATATATTTTCGCATTTGTTCTCCTCGTTTTAAAAATATTTATTTTATTATGAACTTTAAGTGGGCCACAACAGCATCGCCGTCGCCGTCGTCATCACCTACACCATAAATAGGATTGTTGAATAGCTGTTGCTGTGATGCAAGTTGCTTATTGAATTCATTAAGGAAATTTACGGAAAACGCGTCTGGTATTCAACATTCTAGTCTGCAATGTACTCTTCCACGTGGGCTTGTATTATTAATTTGTCAGGGGTTTATAGATTTATCGAAAAATGTCGTCAAATTCAATGAACTATTATTTTATAAATTACAGTAACAAATAATGTTAAACGTGTACGTTGGTTTCTCCCTTAAATAATCTTTTTATATTTTTAGAAAGTACTATTTCCGTAGGCGTGATTCGCGGTGCCACGTGCGTGATTAGATAAGAATAAGATAATAGCTCAACAGATTTCCAAAATATTTAACATAGTGTGTGTGGTACAGAGAACTTTTTTGTTTATTGACGTTGGAGTTATGGCCACTCGTCTTGTCCTATATCAAGCTGTTCTGTTGGTGTAGGTAAGATGATTTCAAATTGAGTCCTGTTCGGGGAAGCTATACCCAAGATGATGACAGCTAAATTTAGGGGTGATTTATTAACATTTAACCTACTGACCATACGATGTAATTAGGTGCCATTAATGCCTCAATCTCTTGGTTTCTTCAAATTTGCAACTGACTTTTGAGGAACAGGCTGATACAGAATGCCCTGACCTTTAAGACTACGCATAGAAATTCTGTTTTTGAAAACTCTTATTATTGTAAACAATGTGACACTTCTTGTGATGCCATTATGATAAAGTACTCAACAGAGATCAGCAAGGAGTATTCAAAAATATGAGTAGATTCAAATCATACTCATAATTTCTGATACTTATACGCATTCATACTTATTTTAATATCATACTCATACTACTCATATTCAAAGTTTAAAATACTCATCGTACTCATACTTAACAATACGCATGATGTTGTTGATTTCGACTCTCCTTCATTCAACATTTACAAGAATCACTAAATATGTATGCTTCGCGTACGAACACTACAATACTCACTAGGAAGTTGTGTGTTTGCTTTGCTTGCTGTCCTTGTCTTTTTCTTTTTTTTTTTTGTAAATTTTGAATCACTCGAACCATTTATGAGTATTATAAATATTTTTCTAAATTTATGAACCTGAATGAGTAGGCGTATGCATCAAACATATTTCGAATGTTATGGGTTTGATGTCAACGTTGTACTCATACTCATTGCAACCTGTACTTATAAATGAATGCTGTAGTGAGCACGAATGAATCAGAGTAATAAAATTTCAATACTGTTGACTCACTCATACTTCAAATTTCATGAGTACTTATAAGAAGCAAAAAAACGATTCATTGCTGATCTCTGGCACTCAATGTTGAAATCTGTACCTATTTACACTCAATTTGATGTTTTGTGAATGAATTATTTAAATAGCATTATTATTTAAATAAATGTAATAATTGAAACTGAATTATAAACAACTCATACTATGTTTTATTATTAGTCTGATCCCAGCACTAATTTTAATCTTTGAAATTTCAGGTATATTGATATCGATCTATGCTTTATATTACTAGAGATCACTGTATTTATGACAAATAAATAAAATCGAATTAGAAAAATAACATAAGCTGATAAATTATACAAGTATTCTTGGACAATTAATTAATACAACCGACTTGTTGCCAATTTAGAATAAAAAACTATTCACACTTACAAAAAAAACAAATTATGTATTGAAGGAAATAACTTGTCGCCCTCGCGTTCTGTTTGTCCTAATATTCATACATAGAGGGTACTTACAATATTCGGGTGGAATGAATTAAATATTTTCTACATTTTGCCTCTATGTGATGATGAGATACATTCATTTTTGTTGTTGCTGCATCGAAATATTTTGCAGTAGTTTTGCTTTTTTTAATAGTTTTGTTTTTATTGTTGCCTCTTGAAAATACAATAGAAAAAAAATGTTGAATAGGGTTGTCATCATGCAGATAAACTAATAATAATAACACATAATACTTACAATTTATTTTTTACATCAACATCAACATCAGCAACAACAACAACAATTGAAATAATATTTATAAAATATTATTATAAATATGAAATTCTTTTAAATGTGTTATATATCATATACATACAATAAAATGTATGTATAAATGCTCGTATGCAATATGTATGTGTATACATACATATGTATGTATATACAACATATGCATATAGTGAGATTGTATATATTTGTAATATGAACTCAAACATACTTATATACACACATGTTGAAAATAAATTGCAAATGACACTCAAGACTCTTTGTCTGGTTATATGTCTGTGCGCCACATACACAAATTTACTACAAAGACAATATCAAACAACGACTAGTTGCTGCCACCAGTTGTTGCAATTGTTAATGCCAAGCATTTAAGTACATTGGCTTTGAATATATTTTTTGCGAAAAATATTCATTTATTTTTAAAACGGGGATTTCCTTTTGAGATTTTCTATTTTATTATTTTCAATGTAATTATAATTAGAAAATTTTTGAATCGAGTGCCCTGCTAGTGTGCTAGACTATTAGTGTGAGGGTTTGTGGGTTCGGTTCCCATTACATCGAGCAGAAGGTCGAAGTCTTCTGGCTGTAATTGTATTGTAATTACTAAATAAAAAATAAAAATTATTGAAAAGAATTTATTTCGTCGGGTTGCACCGACGGATAGGAACTAGACATCCTTTGTTATTATAATATTGATTAATTATTACCAGTACCATGTTTGTCTTTTCTTCAATTAGAATGACTAACTTATTATCTCAAATTGTATTTTATTTTCTCACCATTTATTGAAAATTACTTCATATTTGTAAACACAACAATTGTATTTGCAACTGTCCTGTATATTTTGCGAAAAAAATTATCCTCCAACCACGTATTCCATAATCCATACATGTATGTATATATACTTACTAGCTGTACCCTGCGCGCTTTGCTGCACTACAAACTAAAATAAATTTGAAGGAAAGACATTAGACAAATATCCAATTAAGTTTGAATCATTTTATTGATTTTGTTTCCCGTTGTCCAGATGATTCAGATGAACGGGCCTGAGTAGTACGCATTCGATCAAGTGATTCATTGTTCAAGTGATTCATGCGAACGGATCTGTGCGGCATGTACTCGAAGATTTTTCAGTCTCAATGCTGATTCTGAGGCTAGTAATGCTCTTTTCTTGTCTTTTCAACACAGGATCAAATGCACAGTTTACGATTTAATTAATTTCGAAGAATTTTCAGTGGCGCCACCTGTCGGAAATTGGTTATACCAACTTAGAAACCTTCGTCAGCTCATGCGCAACAACTTTGCTAAAGATTAAATGCATAGTTTACGATTCCATAAAGTACATTCATTTTTATATATATAGATAATTTAAACTTGAAAAAAAAATAAATAAAACAAAAGTCTACGAATTTAATTTTGGTTATATTTTTTCTTATTTGGTGAATTTTTTCACAAATGTTGGTTACAAAATTTTTTTCTTTCCCTTCTATCTTTCCCCCCGCGTCGTTCTTTACACTTTATTTTCTTTGGTTTTATACATCAAGAATCACAGATAGCATACTTGTAGGGGTAACTACTATGCGTATGAGTAATATATTTCAAATGCAATTAAATATTAAGTATGTAGTATGTAGCATACGTGGGCATGGCCCCTCGCTCATTTGGAATATCAACATAAAAAGTAGCCTATAACTCCTTCCAGACATACAGGAAGATACTGTGAAAATTTCAAGAAAATCGGTTCAGCCGTTTAATCGTCTATAAACTTCAAACATACAAACATACAATCAAACACACATTCATTTTTATATATAAGATGTACATACATATCAGAGATCAGCAACGAAATTCCACGTGTTGCTTAGTGCATTTAGAAGCAAAAAGACTTATCTCTTCGCAAATTTATAATTCGTTTAGAAAACATTGATGTTGTTCGAGTAGCTTTTATCGTAATGAGTGAATGAATTAAAATTCACTTCAATTTTCTCTTTCAATTCAATTCTTCTTTATTTAGTTATGCGTTGTACAATAATTTCGTAATAACCTTTTATTGATTGCGAAATGTTTTTGCAACGTGCCTTTTTTCTTATTGCTTCAGAGTTGATTACGTTTGAATGAATAGAAATGCATTTGTTGCTATTTAAACACGGAAAGGATGAGGAAAACTTTCGTCTTCATAATATCATGATATTGTTATTGTTAAATTGATTGTCCTGTAAGACGATAGCTACCATTTATAATTTGTGAAAAATAATCAAAAAAGCTTCTAGAGTCACAGCAGTTATTAAAAGCACCCAGTCAGTGTTCGTAATAATTATATTTTAATAATTGGATTTACTGCCGATGGTTGATACCCACATATTTCAGCACAGAGATATTATGTTCAGTTGAATATATGACTATGTTGACAATATAAGTGTATGAGTTGAAGCATTATTTTTTACAATATGTCTGAAATTTAAAAAGTCAAATTAAATATAATTCAGATGATAACTTCGACTCACTTATAACCCTGGTACACAGACCAGAGATTAACAATTAATCGTTTTTTCGCTACTCATAGGTACTCATTCAATTTTGAAATTAAAATACTCCGATTCATTCGTACTCACCACAACATTGATTTATGAGTACAGGTAGCAATGAGTATGAGTACAACGTTGACATTGAACTGATAACATTCGAAATATGTTTCTTTCAGACGCCTACTCATTCAGATTCATAAAATTTAGAAAAGTACTTATAAATGATTCGAGTGATTCGAAGTTTACAACCTTAGTTGTTGCTGCATTTACAAGAAAAGAAGAACGAAAAAGACAAAGACAGAAAGCAAAGCAAACACACAATCTTCTAGTGAGTATTGTAGTGTTCGTACGCGAATCATACTTATTTTGTGATTCTTGTAAATGTTGAGTAAAGGATAGTCGAAATCAACAACATCATACTTATTGTTAAGTATGAGTACGATGAGTACTTCAAACTTTGAATATGAGTAGTATGAGTATAATATTAAAATAAGTATGAATGCGTATTAGTATCAGAAATTATGAGTATGATTCGTATCTTCTTATCTTTTTGAATACTCATTGCTGATCTCTGACATGGACCTATTTACATGCAGATTAAGGATTCAAGGAGTCATATTCTGTCACATTTTTAAAAAGAAACAGTTAATAATTACATTTGGTAAATTTGAATTTCAAAAAGATAAGAGTACTCATTGCTGATCTCTGATACGAATATCAACTGTATTAGAAAAATATTAAACGCTTTCTATAGGCTCGTGCATTGAATTTGAAATTTTAGAGAATTTTTGCTCTATGTGGTAACCCAATGGGTTCTAAGTCCAAAGTTAGCTAACACCTCTTTAACTTCAAGGATATGAAATGGGCTTTAATTTATAAATTAATTGTGTATTTGTGCAATGAGTTTTTTAATATGTACAATATATACTTAACATCGAAATAAAAATTACACTTTAATAATACTGTTACGTGTTTACCTTTTTAAAAACGTTTAAAATATGAGTTCGTTGATTGCAAACAAAATAAAAATAAATTGGTGTTAGATTTCAATTAATTTCTTTATTGTGTCACTATTTACAACTTGACGAATACAACAATAATTGCTTGTTCGCAGATCTTCAAACCACGACTGTTTTCTTTACACCCAACGCGTCTTTCACAAGACTGACTGAATTCGTACTACTCGTTGCCTGTTTTGTCTTGTCTTTTTATATGCTCACGGAAATAGTCTGATGAAGGTTCTTGAATGAGAATGTTCGTGTTTTCGCCTTCTCGAGAACTCTATTGCGACTTCATTGTTGTTTGTGTATTTTGTTCACATTGCTTGTTGTTCCGTTCTCGCTTACTTGTCTATCTCCGTTTCTTTGATACCGATGTTGTTGGTTTACTTGTAACAAGTTCGTTGTATTTGTTAGTGTAAATTTTGTTAATCATGTTAATGTTAAACGATGTTTCCATTTTCGTAAGAATAGCATAATCTTTTTATACCACAAGTGAAATTTTGTTTCACATGCTTGTATTATTTTTAATTACTGATAAATAACGGAAACCACTGCCACTCCCACTCCTATTCTTAAATAATTCAATGGATATGATTGTTTTAATATCAACTAATTGAAGAATTCTCGCATAAACGTTCATTCACTTGCGTCTTTTCCCCTGAATCAAAGTAAAATGATTACATTTGATTGCCTAACAGAAATCATTTACTTTGAAACTTGGTATTGTCTGTACATAGATGGCGTCTATTTTTAATTATAAATCAATTATCTGTACGGTATTACTTTATTTAATTGTTGTATTATAAAATCATTGTGCATACATATGTATGTAAGTAAACAATTTGTTTTAAACTCGGTTAATATCAAGCTATTGTTGGCAGTAAAATTCAATTGCTGTTTAGTATTGCATTGTGTTTTATCATTATTAGTATAAAAGATAGAATATTTTAATATAAATTTATAAAACGTTTAGTAATTTTGTAATAAAATTTCTCACATTATTTATATGTATGTGCAATCAATTATTTGCTCTTTCCCCTTTCTGTTTGCGACTGTATTGTTAAATTGCGATGAATTTGAGTGCGTTGGATTTACGCTTCGTTTATATCTGTTTGTTGTTATTGTTTTATTTATAAACACAATTTCAGAATGTTTTCTTAACGTATTAAGATTTATGTAGTGTTTTTATATTTTTAGTTGGAATTTTTCTGTATTCAATGATTTTAATTGTATTTTTTTCCATGGTGTTCTACATATGAATGTAAAATTTTAATAAAAAAAATAAAATTTAAATTGAAATTTTTAATCTGTTGGTTATAATTTTTATCATCATCTTCTTGTTGTGATATGATTGTTATTGGGTTTTCCAACAGTGACTTCGGAATTTTCGATCCAATCGCCGTAGTCTAGTAGGTAGTGTGTTGGCTTATTAGAAGTGATGCCACGGCTTAAACCTTAGGTCAAGCATCCCTAAAAAACGTAATCTCAGCAGATTACTGGCAAAAAGTCTGAGATTAAATAAAATTGCCATGAAAAAGTTTATCGAAAATCGACTTTAAGCTGTGGGTGTCCCGCCACTCTTGAATAAAATTAACACACATAATATAAGTGTGAGAAGCTAAGGCGAAATTCCGACTGAAGGGTTGTAATGACCAATTGTGTACGTATGTATTAGAGATCAGCAATGAATTTTTTTTTCGCTACTCATAAGTACTCATGAAATTCGGAGTATGAGTGAGTCAACAGTATTTAAATTCAACTATTCTGATTCAATCGTCCTCAGTACAACGTTGATTTATAAGTATAGGGTGCAATAAGTATGAGAATAACCTCGACATTAAACTGATAAAATTCGAAATATGTTTTGATTCATACGCCTATTCATTCAGAGTCATAAATTTAGAAAAATACTTATAATACTCATAAATGATTCGACAGAAGAAATAAGTTCAAATTTTATCAAATGAAAGGCATTAACATCAGTTTTATTTCTTTATAACTATCATACGATGTATTTTTTGAATTTTACTCAAAGCAAAATAGCTGACAATGTCGAATGATAAAAAAAATCTCTTCCTCAGACCAGGCCCACTGCCATCTCAGATGAATGATCAATGTAACTTCTACATTTTTTTTTCGTGCTACTCTCTGATGCTAGTGTAGTTTGAGGTTTTAATTTTAAATACGCTTACAGTTTATATGTTGCGATATTATAGTGTTATTTTCAATTTCAGAATATGTATGTATGTAGTTCAAGAACACTGCGTGAGATGCTTTTGCCTAATCTAAGACGAAGGGGCTTTTCTCTGAAGAGCTATTTTTTACATTTCAGAGTATATTTGCGAATAAATTATTGAAGTCCAGAAATTGTCGAATTATGTACAACCAAATTATATTTAAATGACATTGAAAATTACCGTTTAAATGTTAAAGAGTTTATGCACTCTTAAATTAATTTCATGAAGTGTAGCTTGCAGTCGGTATTTTTTATCACTCGATTCATTTCAATCTGTTTTGTAACGGTCACGCTTAAACAGTTATTAATCAAATATGTGGCATTGTTGGCATTGCTTTCAAGTTGTTATTTTTGTTGCTGTATTTAATTCATTAGTCTTCTAATTTGTTATTTATTTTACAAATTAATATTTAATCGTACGAATACAGCCAAACCAAAATTGAATTTTCTTGGGTGACGTCAATTAAATCGCGGTATTCTAAACACGTTTAGCGGACAAGGCTGAATTAAATTTTTTAGGCTTTATAATAAAAATACATATAAAAAACAAGTGAATCTTTTATTTTCTTCTGATTCAATTATAATTTAAGTTTCAAATTAAAATCACAACAAAAAGAAAAATTTAATCAAAACAATTACACACAGAAATATTTATATAAATATTTTGTGTTAGTATCTATGGGTTGGATGGTCCATTTCGACAATATTCATATTCATTTTAGAATTTTTTATTTATTTTTATTTCCATTTATTACGTTTAAAGAGGGCTTAATAGAAGGAAAATTAAATGAACTTTTACTAACCTAACCTGATATAATGACGAATTTACATTGAAATCATAAGTCGTTTTTTATTTTGGAATAGGGAAACCGAAGAAATTTAAAAAGTAAAAAAAAAAATTATTTTTAAAAAATACTCAAAAGTTGAAAGTTATAATGTGTAATGAAATATTACATGAAAAAAAAATTATGTTCATATTATATTTTTAATAACTTTTTATGGCCTCATAATGCACTCTATTTTATAATTAGAGTCATATCCAAAAAATTAACGTAAAGTGAAAACAAATAAAATTTTTAGTTTTTCTCATCATAAAACAGCATTTATGGATAAAAAAAAGTAATAATTAACATCACCCACTAAGTAAAGTAAGAAATTCATAAATTTCTCTGTAGAAACAAGTTGATAAGAAAAGGATAATAAAATTTCGGTTCGGTTGTCGGTTCCTTTTATTACGAATTATATGGCCATATTGCCTACGGAAGTTATTAATTTTCTTTTAAATCTTATCTATGAAAAATGTTTCGAATTAAAGATTTTTTATTTCTTTAAACATTTCACGGAAGTAATAACTAATTCTCTTGTCATAAATAAAAATAAATTTAAAACAAATATATATACTTTAATTATAATGAATTATAATGGCTAACATATATACATATATGTTTTATTTTAAACAAATCTCTCACTTAATTCGAATTTAAAGTGCTTAACTTTAAAGTGATTCACTTACGAGAAGGACCTTAAAAAAATTGAAATGGTTGGAGATATTCAAAGAAAAAAAATTAAAATTTAATAGAAATTTTAACAAATTATGACAATTCATTTCAGCCATTGAACTTGATAGCAAATTTTGCTTAAAAATTTAAATGACAAATATTTTTCTGAGTTTATTTAATTCGAATATTGACCGCTAAAAACTGTTTTCAATCCAACCTGGAAGTTGATTTTACGGTGTTCAGTTAAGCACCTTTATAAATCGCAATAAACGCCATTATTAAGCTCAATATTTCATATAAAGTTTCAACTAATTATTGTGCAATAAATACGCAAATTGCTATATCATTGAGTAAAACTTAACATTGAGTAACTTAAACTGTCATAACTATTTTCAGTGCGCATATTTCAATTATCCGAACACTTTCTGTTGATATTTGACATTCAAATGTCAAAAGCGACAAACAAAACAAAACAACCAGCTGTTTTGTTTACCAGCTGTCAAATGAATATTGAATAAGCAGCTGAACTGCGTATATGTTACGTCTGAACACTTAAAATATTGTACTCAATAAACCGAATATTGAATATAAAAGTGCATATCTGAACATAGTATTTGGCATCGAGTGAAGTTGAATTATCATGTTCACACGGTAGTTTTGTAATTCTTTTTTACAGTTCTTCTTCTTTTTATTACTAAATTATTATTAATATTTTTCATACAGCTTCTTCAAAAGCTGCAAATACTTTTCAAAAGGTTTTCTACACACATAGTGGCTTCCTCCGCTAATTTCGCGAATAACTTTCTTATAAATAATACTATTTTAAAATATTATTTTTGGATTCCATTATTGTTTATTGTTTACAATATTTTTTGTTTATATTTTTTGTGCTTTGACAGTTGGTGATGGCAAAAATGCGATTTAGAGATTACATTGATTTTTAAGTAATCCACAGGGTAATAGAAATTGGATTACACACAATTTGGATAATTCGCTCACAAAATTGTGTATTGCGAATGACGTAATTTAGCACATAATTGGGTGTTGAATTGCGAATGAGAGAGCGAATTACGAAAAATTGCTGCCGTGCGAACATGGCATTAATTATCAAAATTCGATAACATCATTGAAACTTATTTCGTCTGCTTCGGGATTTGAACCGAAGTTGTTCGACTTTAGGGTTAAGCAATTCAACGCCTACTTCCCCCCATTGTTTTAATTTCTTTTTAAACTTGAAAAACTTTTAGGCACAATACTATACATTCTGTTAATTAAAGATAAGCATACATTTATATACATAATTAGTTAAAAGCCAAGTGCGAAATATTCAATTGACAAACGAATAATCGATAATGAGTACCGTTTACAATGTTTTACCAAAACCACAACACTATTAATTAGTTAAAGAGGTACAATACAGTAATAAGTTTAATTTCAAGTCATCATTATTTATGGTAAATAATCCATAACAAGTCTCCAATAGAGTCGATTGACCCAGAAAAAAAAATAACAAAATTCCACAATGTGAACACACAAACTATGAAAAGGGAATAGCGAAATTGAAACCAAAAATATATAAGAAACTGAAAAAGGTATAAAAAAATGTTATAGTGTAGTGGTAGGTAGCACTGTTTAACAATCATGACCTGGTTAATTTTCATTTTTTTTTATCGTAGTTTGAACGTACAGCAGTTTGTCGCAACAGTCCGTCAAGTAGTCAAATAAACATGACACTTATAAACCAAAAAACGAAACTTTTAAGCAACTAAACTAGCCAGTCACTCAGTCAGGCCACTTGACTTTTCAAACTCTTGACAAAAGTTATAATTTCTTTTAATCGCGGTTTTTTTTCTTCCAATTAAAGCTTTGTTTGAAGTGTATGACAGTACGAATCAACTAATTAGAAACATGTTTATATCTAGCTAATACTTTTAAATTTTCAAAGAAAAATTCTAATTCTTACTTTAATAAATACGATGTAATTGATTTTGCTTTTAGAAATTCAAATTCAATTATCCAAATGTAATTATTAACTGAATATTAACTAAATAGGCCCATGTCAGAGATCAGCAATGAGTATTCAAAAAGATGAATAGATTTGAATCATACTCATAATTTCTGATACTTATACGCATTCATACTTATTTTAATATCATACTCATACTACTCATTTTCAAAGTTTGAAGTACTCATCATACTCATACTTAACAATACGCATGATGTTGGTGATTTCGACTCTCCTTTACTCAACATTTACAAGAATCACAAAATAAGTATGATTCGCGTACGAACACTACAATACTCACTAAAAGGTTCTGTGTTATGCCATGTTCGCACGGCAGCAATTTTTCGTAATTCGCTCTCTCATTCGCAATTCAACACCCAATTATGTGGTAAATTACGTCATTCGCCATACAAAATTTTGTGAGCCAAATTGTGTGTAATCCAATTTCTATTACCCTGTGGATTACTTAAAAATCAATGTAATCTCTAAATTTTATCGTATTTCTGCCATCACCAGCTGTCAAAGCACAAAAAATATAAACAAAAAATATTGTAAACAATAAACAATAATGGAATCCAAAAATAATATTTTAAAAAAGTATTATTTATAAGAAAGTTATTCGCGAAATTAGCGGAGGAAGCCACTATGCGTGTAGAAAACTTTTTGAAAAGTATTTGCAGCTTTTGAAGAAGCTGTATGAAAAATATTAATAATAATTTAGTAATAAAAAGAAGAAGAACTGTAAAAAAGAATTACAAAACTACCGTGTGAACATGATAATTCAAATAAGTAATTCAAACAGAGAGCGAAGTAATTCGAAGGCTCGTGCGAACATAGCATTAGCTTTGCTTGCTGTCTTTGTCTTTTTCTTTCTACTTTTTTTTTTGTAAATGCAACAACAACTAAGACTGATTCGAATCACTCGAATCATTAATGAGTATTTCTTTTTCTTTCTATTTATTTATGAATCTGAATGAGTAGGGGTATGAATCAAACATATTTCGAATGTTATGAGTTTGATGTCACCGTTGTTCTCATACTCATTGCAACCTGTACTTATAAATCAATATTGTAGTGAGTACGAATGAATCAGAGTAGTTGAACTTCAATACTCATACTTAAAATTTCATGAGTACTTATGAGTAGTGAAAAAACGATTCATTGCTAATCTCTAATATGCATGCTATCCAGTATTTCGTATAAGCACGGTCAGAATATTAATTTCTAATTTTATTTTACATAATCAGTTTCACTTGAACTCTAATTAAATGAAATGTTATTACTAATTAATTAATCATGACTGCTTTTGATAACGATGCCGACTGTATTCATATTCTTATTCACTTATTGCAAATATTTCTTGTATATGCTAATTATTTGTAATTTGTTCCATTTTTTTTTTGCAAACATTTTGGTTTTGTCGTGGATAGGTAAAAATAATATTTTTTTATGTGTCACTAGATAGTGTGGCTTCGCCTACATCGTTCAACATTAATTCGATTCCGTTACAGGAACACATATTTCTAATTAGAAATTTTAAAACTTATATTGATTTGAAGATTTAAAATATCTAAAGAAATACGCTATGAATCTATACAACGATATCAAAATTGGGGTTCAAAGGTTATGTTGTTTATTTGGAATTGAAAGAGTTGTAGCATACATACTTATATCGGAGAAACAACAATTAAGCACAATGTTCAATTCTGATCTCTGAAGTAGTAAGGCGAACTTAAACGTTTTAATTGAACAACAAATAAAAAGTGACCCAAGTGTTCTATTATAACAATGTCAGGTTATTGACATTTTTGTCCACGGGCGAGCGTCTTGTTTTGACCTATGGTTTGTTTCGATATCTACACTACTTTCTTGATGATGAAGACATTTAACACTCGAAACGAAAACGATAGAAGTATAAAATTATCCGAAAATGCCCTTAAACTTGGGTTTAGTTAAAGGTACCTTAAGCTAAAGAGAACTTTAAAGTTACTTTCAACTTATTTTCATTATTACAACTTACAGATAAAATAAAGTTAACTTTTTCAAAAATATGGCAGTGCCGGTGCAATGTCCATAAAACTGCTCTCTTTTGTTGTTGTTGTGTTTCCTCATTTTGTTTATATTTAAAGTTGCCATTGCCATGAAAATAATATATAATATGGCAAGTTCTAACATAAACTTAACTTTAAAAGGTAGGTAGTATGATCCTCCTTTTAGATTAACGCTCACTTTTACCTTATTGTCCTCTAATAATAAGGAAAAACAGATTATCTGCAAGTTTAAAGCCTCCTTTTAGTTAACGGCAAGTTGTAATAATGGCTCTAAGAATATATTTCATTAAAATATGTTATTATTTAGAAAATAATCTAATATGACCCTAATAATTCAATTATTTTTTTTATATCAGAATTAATTTTATTACTACAAGATTAACTTGGAAATTAATTTTTATGTTTTACTTTTATTTCTACGTTTTAAAACGGAAGTCTTGAGACGTGCTTCGTATTGTATTTCATTAAAATTGTCACAGGTGTTTATTGTTATTTTATTTTTTTTTCACTAATTTTAAAAGGTTTAAAATATTTCTACAAATATTTGCAATATGTATTGCAACCACATCAGTCAGACAGTGTTTGAATACATTGACTTGTCAATGGAATATGATACTTTTTTTCATAACAAATATTCACAACCAAATACTTTCAAATGAGATTGAATTTCTTTAGGGGACATTATATCATATATTTTTTAATACTCTCAAGCATATAAGTAGCTTCCCTCAGTTTGAATGAAAGGTAAAGATGATACTCTTAAAATTTAAGATGAACATTATCTTGGCATTTCATGAAGTGATTAGAAAGTGATTGAAAATATCGTTGACATAAGCTATTAAGATTCAAAGGTAATTAAAGCCTTTTTGGGCAACCGCAAATAATTCGTTTTTAGTTTTCTTGGTTTTTTTTTTTTGTTTTTTGTTGAATTATGGGTTGTATTGTATTAAATCAGTGTTTTTCAACTCTTACTTTCTTTTGAAACCTGAATTGAAAACATATTTTGAAAGAAGACTTCAATTTAGAACGAAGCAACATAACGTTAAAATCCCCTACTCTATTGATAATAAAAATTTTCTAATGCACGAGTATGGCAATTGTTTTCGTTTACCTACCTATTCAAAAGAAAAAGAAAATTTTCTTTTTTTGTGATAAATTAATGGATTAACGATGTTGCCAAAATCGGTATGTGAATACTGTTTGTATTTCCGCACTTTGTACCTAGCGGATCAACACAAATTTTTTGATTTCCAATTTATTACAAATCAAAATATCCACAATTTTGTGAAGTTTGTTCACTTCATAACTATAAGTTTCGTAATGAACTTGAATTATTTTTATAAGATTGTCAAGTGAAATTGAATTTATCTTAGAAACGTGTCAGATAAATATGAGAGAAGAAATAAAACCCTATTCCAATACAAAGTCTAACAATCTAATACTATGTTCAGATATGCACTTTTATTGAGTCAGTATTCGGTTTATTATGTACAATATTTTAAGTGTTCAGACATTACCAAATACGCAGTTCAGCCACTTATTCAATATTCATTTGATAGCTGGTAAACAAAACAGCTGGTTGTACCAACAACATTGTTTTTATATTGTTTTGTAGTTTTTGACATTTGAGTAATATGCGCACTGAACATACTTATGACAGTGCTGCATATTAAGTTTTACTCAATATTATAACAATTTTCGTATTTATTGCGCAATAATTAATTGAATCTTTATATGAAATGTTGAGCTCAATAATGGCGTTTATTGCGATTTACGCAATAAAGGTGCATATCTTAACACCGTATTACCTAAAACTCGTTATTCAAAATCTGTAGACTTTCGTAAACTTGTACAATGGGTCAATTCGACCTCCGGGTATTGTACTGAACTGACAAGTACACCTCCTTTAACCTTCGTAAACTTGATTGACTGATTGATTAAAACTTTTGAATAATGATTTAATATGGCAACGATACGTTCCGTTAATTATCTAACGATTTTCCTTACCCTAAACACGAAATTTTTTTTAAGTTCGTCTAAACGTTTTAAATTCATTTCAATATTACTAATTAATTACGACGTTCAAATGATACAAATAAAAATGTTAAGAATTTTTTAAAGAAAATTATGAATTTCAAATGAAAAATTTAACTTTGTAGGCAATAGGATTTTCGTTTTCTGTGTTTCTGCTGAAAAGCCTGCTTTTAACAGAGGAAAGCGAGTAAAGCTATTAGTTGAAATCAACAGAAAAAAAGTTATTCGTTGTATCTTTGCTTGTTGTTTTTGTTTCACTTTTTAATCTCTGTGTTGTTGCATCGTATTCCATTCATTTCGACATTCATCCCTTCCTTTCATATGTGCATTCATTCATTGTCGTTTATTTTGCAAGTATGATACAGAATCATATTTCTACAACTACAAAAGGGGAAGAAAAATACGTTCTGTCTGCTGGCGTGTAGTACAGGGTGTTGAAAGAAAGTATTATTTAAGGGAATTTGTTGATATTTATTAAAAACTGTTCCCGAATTAGCATTTGTTGTTATTTTGTTTTGAAATCTAAATTGGAATCTCAAATAGGAAAGTCGTAAAAATGAAGTCATTTGTTGCTCTATTGTTTACGTATTTCCGTGAATTTTATAATATACTAGCTGTACCCTGCGCGTGTTGCTACGCCACCAACTAAAATAAAGGAGGGAATTGAAGGAAAGACATTACACAAATATCCAATTAATTTTGAATCATTTTATGGAGTTTGTTTCCCGTTGTCCAGATGATTTAGACGAACGGCCCTGAGTAGTACGCATTCAATCAGTTTCTGATCTCACTTCTCGTTGTTCAAGTGATTTATGCGAACGGGTCTCAGCGGCATATACTCGAAGGTTTTCCAGTGTCTGATTCTGAGGCTCGTAATGTTCTTTTCTTCCGTGCTTGAGGTGTAGGTCGACCAATTGCTTGTCATTAATTTTAAATAATTTTCAGTGGCTCCATCTATAGGAAATTGGTCATACCAACTTGGAAACCTCCGTCAACTCATGCGCAACAACTTTGCTAAAGATCATATCATGATCAAATGAACAGTTTACGATTTAATTCATTTTGAGCAATTTTCAGTGGCGCCACCTGCCGGAAATTGATCATACCAACTTAGAATTCTTCTTCGGCCTATGCCCTGCATAGGTTTCCGACAAGTCTTTAAATGGAATGTCATTGTTATTTTACCTTTCGTCCATAGATTACCAATGGCATTTAAGTCTAACGACTCTACATATTAGCTTAAAGTCTAGATGCTAGTGCTTTTCAGATTAAGGATGGATGTATCCTATCGAACCTCTTCGTATACGAGTTTGAAGTCATTTATTTACAGTCAAAAGCCTTATTACGGTGCACGATGATAGGGTTTTAAATTCCCAACATCTTGCTTGAGTAAATTGAAAATTGTTACATGATACTAGACAGTTTTACGATCATAAAGCAACTTAAAATACGATATTTTGGGACTTTTAAGGAGTAATAAAAAATACAAACTTATATAAAAATTAGGCGATGGGAAAATAGAAGGAAGTCAGACAAGAAAAGAATTACAATTTTGAGATTATACGAAATTTATCGAGGAGTCAAATCTCTTATTTGCTGTATAAAACCGAGAGTTAACACTACAAAACAGATAATTACATACATATGTAATTGGTTCTTACGACCTAGCTTCTCAACATAACACATGTTGTGTGTTAATTATATAAATGTGTGGCATGACCTACACTTTAAAATCGATTCCGAACAACAGATTTTTTAGAAACTTTTCATGGTAATTTTATTTACTCTCAGAGTTTTTGCCAGAAATTTGCTGAGAGGAAGTCGCTGAAGAAATATTTTTTCATTTTTCGTTTGGTTGGTGATGTCTGAACTGGGGTTTGAGCCATGGCCTCACGTCTAATAACCCGTCACATTACCTACTAGACTAGGGCGACTGTACATCTTTACTATATTAACTTAAATTTAAATTTCAATGACCGCCTCCGACCTGAATTAGTATACCGAAGGAAAGGAGTGTGAGTTGCTAAATATTAGTTCAGAGACAAAAGTAAAGAAGAATGAATAATGTGGTATGATATAGGAATTATACATACACAAATACATACATAATTGACCATTACAACGCTTCAGTCAGGATTACGGCCTAGCTTCTCACATCGCTCATGTTGTGTATCTTAATTTTATACTTGAGTGGCGGAACATACAGTTTAACGTCGACTCCGAACGACAGACATTTGAGAAACTTTTTCATGGCAGGTTTTGTTACTCTTAGAGTTTTTACCAGAAATCTGCTGAGAGGAAGTCGCCTAAGAAATATTCTGGCCTGGTGGTCGAACCCGGGCTTTACATCTAATAAACGAACACATTACCTACTAGACTACGGCGATTATATAGGAATTAAATCGATCGAAATTGAGAACATTTGAGGTCTTTCTTACCAACTCTGTGTCTTCGTTTATATACCCCTAAATGGAAGATTTGATTTAATACGATTCTTATTAAAATATATGGAATCCATAACGCCAAATCTGTTGTAAAATTTCACCAATAAACTATGTAGCAATTATTTATTCGCTATAGCCTCTGACAATTTTAAATTTAATATATTAGCCACGATGTAATTGCTATTGAGTTGTTGCAAACATGACATGAGAATCAACTTGTTGTCAAATGTTGATGAATTGATGGTAACAGCTGTTTGTAAAGCACTATTGAACAGTATTTTAAAGATTTTCTTCCTTGAAACACCTGCCTCAACAGAAGAGCGTATGGTAGTCACGTGTTGCAAACGTATTCCACACCTGCAATGTTTTTTTTTTACAATTCCTTTAACTTTGAGTGATTTTTAACATGTATGACTGACTGAGTAAATGGAAAAACGACACATTTTCTGAGATGAATAGGTTTCTATACCATTTTGTATTTTCTTTTCAAATTTTTTTTTTTGTTTCTTAAAAAAAATTGAATTACGTTTCGAATTTAAAATTTTATCATATTTGAATAGATTCACTATTTTCTAGTATGCGCCTTCTAGCTAATTTGTCAATTAAAAATTCATTACGAATAATTTAAGTCAGTCTTTGTGTATGTGTTGGTTTTCCTAAAATTTCATTTAATTAATGCAATTATTGAGACAATTTTATTGCTAAATTGAAATGATTAAAATTCTCTAGTAAAAGCATTTCTAACAGTGTTTGGTTAAAAATGTCATTCCTCCCTGACTGCCTGGGGAGGCTGGATGGTTCTTTTGTTTTCATTTCGTCCTATAGTTCGTACGTAAACACATAATAAGAAACTGAATTATTAAAATGTTTAAACGAAATATAAAATGAAACAAAAGGAAACAAAAACAATTTTCAAACTTAGCGGTCTGTAATGAGCTAGTCATGTATGGCTTATAAAAAATCTACAAAGTAACCAGAGATCAGCTCTGCATTCATACTTATTTTAATATCATACTCATACTACTCATATTCAAAGTTTGAAGTACACATCGTACTCGCATGATGTTGTTGACAACAACTAAGACTGTAAATTATGATGAATGATTACAATCACTCGAACGTTGTACTCATATTCATTGCAACCTGTACTTACTTATAAATCAATGTTGTAGTGCGTACGAATGAATCAGAGTAGTTGAATTTCAATACTGAGTACTTATGAGTAGCGAAAAAACGATTCATTGCTGATCTCTGATAGCAACATCATTTCACAATAAAACGGAGTAGACCAGGTGTTGAGAGACATGCTTACCCAGTGGGTTGCGCCTATTGCTTGTTTTGATCCGTATGCAAATCAATCGTAAACGCGATATACATTTCCATTCACCGTCAGCAACAAAGTGTTATTTGATTCAGTTATTATTGATATTTTAATAGTTGTTCAAGTCGATTTGGATTTTTATTGTTCGCTTGGTATGCTGCCTATCCATTCGCCAAACGATTTATCCATATGTAAACATCTGATTGTGATTAACATCTCCAGCATAATTTTAATAATCATTTCCTGTCGTAATACAATAACAACATAATCGTTGCAGCAATCTCAAGAAGGAAGTAAATTCAGTAATCTGCATACGATATGTGTGACGAGACAATTTAGAAACGAAACATTGTAATTAAATTTCCTTGATGTAAAGCAATATCAAGAAAAAAAAATTGTTACGAATGTATAAACCCCATCTGCTTCTATTTTCCTTGTCCTCGTAATGTCGGAATGAGTTGTGTTAATAAATTAAAAATAGCGAAAGATAACTTTAGGCCAGAGCCCGGCAACACTTGCTATTGGTCAGTTGTTGCGAGAGCGAAAAATAAGAAAAGAGAAAAATTTATACTCTTACATTCACTACAATGCAGGCATGGAAAATTTAACTTTTTAAATGGTGGTATTTTAATTAAAAATATTAGTTTATTAAATTAAAATTTGTAAAATTCGTTTAGACTTCTTTGATTATATTGATTTAAGAAAGCATTTTAGATTAAAACTGATTTTTTTTTTTTTTTTGGAAATATACATATTTAATAGAAAACTTTCTGGGATATTTATACTGTACATCCCTGCATTAGCAGATCTTCATGTACAAAAGCAAGAAGCATGCGACAACACAACCCCTTTCAATGAATGCTCAAACGAGACTGAGTGTGTTTTTGATCGTGAGAGTCCGTTGTTGTAAATTTAGTAATGGCTGATATGCACGCGTGCATAGGAATTGCCGGGCTCTGCTTTAGGCCTACAAAAGAAAGTCATTTGCACCCTTTCACAAATTTGTACAAAATAATTGCATCTTGCCGTCGGTTTTATAAAGATAAGATTTTGTTCTAAATAAACGTTATCTTCTAGTTGGAAACGCAAGTCTAAAATGAAAATAAGATTTATGGATCAGGTACTGTAGTACTGTATTCACTGACAGTTTGGATTTAATTGAACCTCTTCTGGGACTACTATTTTGAAGACTAATACTATATTCAGAAATGCACTTTTATTGCGTAAATCGCAATAAACGCCATTATTGAGCTCAATATTTTATATAAAGTTTCAATTAATTATTGCGCAATAAATACGCAAATTGTTATAATATTGAGTGAAAC
Source organism: Sarcophaga rosellei (assembly GCA_930367235.1). Lineage (NCBI taxonomy): Eukaryota > Metazoa > Arthropoda > Insecta > Diptera > Sarcophagidae > Sarcophaga > Sarcophaga rosellei. The sequence continues at coordinate 63,971,339 of OV884017.1, read as the reverse complement.
TTAAAATGCAGCACTGTCATAAGTATGTTCAGTGCGCATATTGCAATTATCCGAACACTTTCTATTGATATTTGACAACTCAAATGTCAACAAGGACAAAAAAAACAAAACAAAGCAAAATAAAAACAATGTTGTTGAAACAACCAGCTGTTTTGTTTACCAGCTGTCAAATGAATATTGAATGAGCAGCTGAACTGCGTACATTGCTGTCTGAACACCTAAAATATTGTACTCAATAAACCGAATATTGACTCAATAAAAGTGCATATCTGAACATAGTATAAATACGCAAAGATAATGAGGATCATCGTGTTCGAACACCATTTTAGCAATTATGACAGTCCATAACAGTCTAGGAGATAATAAGACTAGAAAAAAATTAGACTTATGGGTCAACAATTGGACAGTGCTAAGCAAACAATCTTCCCGTCCAACAAGCAGTTAAATGTCTTTATTGAGAATAAGATTCAATACAAGAGATATTTATTACAATCACAATCGTTAAACTTCCCCAGATTACAGAATTAAATAAAACAAATATAATCCAAAATATTCCCTACGGACGGCCATCGTTTAAAAATGAAAAGAAGTAAATAGCTGTCCTTAAGCAAACTCTAATCCTAGGTAGACGTGTTTTTTTAAAAACCATGGTAACGTAGGAAGAATCACAGTTTTAGATAATTTAAGCAATTTTAACTGTAAATTTTATGTTAGTTTATCCCATTAGGAAGTGTGGTCCTCTTTGAACAAACATGTCAGCCATTGGAGTTGATTTGGGATTTGTGTCTCCGTTAGCTCTGTTATTCGAACATACAAATTGAAGATTATAATGACATTGCCGCCGCTGATGATGATGTTAGTGGCAGTGGTATTGGAAATGCATGCTGTCGTATGTAGTTTTGAATGCCTATAGCAAACTGTGCTTACATTATAGTAAGTGATACAAACAAAAATAATGCTGCAAATTTCAAAATACGGGTCAATGAATTTTCATACATATATTGTTCGCTATGCCAATATACGGCACACTGTTAGGATTGCAAGCATTTCATGTAGACAGGCAGACATTCATTCATGCGCACCACCACCTCCACAGCTTTGGGGGCTTTTCAATTGCTGAGTATGTATGTATGTAGTTACTGCTCGTTCATTTGCACTTGTTGTGTCTATATTATGAAACAGTGAGACATTCTGTCCGTATAAGTTTTATGCAGAAAGCCTGCCAACTGAATACAGCACAAACAATGGCTGACTGTGAGCCAAAAATATGGATGAATGCAAATTTGTGCTTTTGCTTCTTCATATAACTGCTACTGCTGCGTTCTGTATTCTATAAAAGAACCGAAAAAATACTTTTTTTTACAGTTCGTTGCTTTTCTGGGATTCTGCTTTATTTTTTTTTTTTTTTTTTTTTTTGTTTGGCTGTGAATATTTGATTCTTTCTTTTTTTTTGTTTTTGTTTTTTAAATTTAATTTCATACTGAACCCATTGACCGCCAACTGTTTATTTTATCATTAAATACAACATGGGAGTCATTATGTTGGCCGCATTTCTCTTTGTGTATATGTGTGTGTGTGGTGGTGTTTTTTTTTTATTTGTTACAAATGTAAAGTTGTTGTGTGCATATGCTCATCGTGACTAATAGGCATAAAGTGTAGGGGAATGATGAGATGGACAGACAGATAGACAGCCACATATTAATTTTAAAATCACCACCAGCAATCTACTAGAAAATGAAGTATGCCTAATAAGGGAAGTAACCCAAAAAAGAAAATTACAGTAATTAAGTTTGTTTGTAACCAGAGATAAGCAATAAGTGTTCAAAAAGATTAGTAGAATCGAATCATACTCATAATTTCTGATACTTATACGTATTCATACTTATTTTAATATCATACTCATACTACTCATATTCAAACTTTGAAGTTCTCATCGTACGCATACTGTTGTTGATTTCGACTCTCCTTTACTCAACATTTACAAGAATCACAAAATAAGTATGATTCGCATACGAACACTACAATACTCACTAGAAGGTTATGTGTTTGACTGTAAATTTTGATGAATGATTCGAATCACTTGAATCAATTATGAGTATTATAAGTATTTTTCTAAATTTATGAATCTGAATGGGTAGGCGTATGAATCAAACATATTTGATGTCAACGTTGTACTCATACTCATTGCAACCTGTACTTATAAATCAATATTGTAGTGAGTACGAATGAATCAGAGCAGTTGAATTTCAATACTGTTGACTCACTCAAACTCAAAATTTCATGAGTACTTATGAGTAGCGAAAAAAAGTTTCATTGCTGATCTCTGCTTGTAACACAATTGGTCGCAGTTAAAAAAAACAAATATATTATAATGGACTTTGAAGGCAAGTTTACATTTGGCTTATTCCTAGCCATTCGGAGCGAGAATAAATAATAATAAAAAGATACACTGTTCTACAACTCTATTTTTAATACCTCGAATAAAAAGAGCGTATTCCGACAGTATTTATTTATCCCAAACTATCGCAACAAATTCACTATGCATCAGGGTCAGAAAGCATCGTACTTTCATAAAACAAGTGTCGTGTTCAAAATTAATCTCGAAATCAAAATTTTTACTTCTGACATTTTAGAAAAATAACACCCAAAATACCAATATTTCTTAGCTGTATTTTGATACATACATAATTGCTTATTACAACTCTTCAATCAGGATTACGACCTGGCTTCTCACAACACTTATGTTGTGTGCGTTAATTTTATACATGAGTGGCGGGACCTACAGTCTGAAGTCGACTCCGAACGACAGATTTTTGAGAAATTCTTCATAGGAATTTTTTATTTACTCTCAGAGTTTTTGTCAGAAATCTGCTGAGAGGCTGTCGCCGAAGAAATATTTTTTCATATTTCATTTTTTGATGTCTGACCTAGTTTGTGAACCTGGGTTTTACGTTTAATAAGCCAACACACTACCTACTAGACTACGGCGACTTCATTCATTATCGAAGAATGCTGTGATAAAAATATTAAAAACACTAAAGGCCAGTTTTACAACTTGCCGTTAAACTTGGGTTTAGTTAAGGGTACCTTTAGCTACAGGAAACTGTAAAGTTACCTTTAACTTATTTTCGTTATTATAACTTACAGATAAAATAAAGTTAACTGTTTTCAAAAATATGACAGTGCCGGTGCAATGTCGATAAAACTGCTCTCTTTTTTTGTTGTTGTGTTTCCTCATTTTGTTTATATTTGAAGTTGCCATATTGAAAATAATATATAATATGGCAAGTTCAAACACAAACTTTACTTTAAAAGTTAAAGGCAGGGAGGATCACTTTAGCTTAACGCTCACTTCTATCTTATTGGGTACTCATAATAATGAAAAACAAAAATCCTCCCTTTTGTTAAGGGCAAGTTGAATGCAAATTACAAAGAGAAACTTTTCTTAAAACAATTTTTCTTCAATCGTCGGTATACTTTCCCATTTTACCGTTTTCTAGGTGGTACATTAATGATAATAAACTACATTGTATTCCAAATTCTCCTCTGTCTCTGTCTCTCTCTTTCTCTCTTCCTCACCATGAATACCTATTAAACTTTTCGAATGCCGACATTAATTGTAAAATTATACTCTTTTTTCTGTCTACGTTCGAACGAAATGTACAAAAGAAGAGAATGACATTTAGGGGGGAATGAAGAAAACTATGAAGTGAACTAAAATGTTCGTAAATAAGAGCACTAAAGTTACAATGGGGGAGAAAATTTTTCAAAAGAAATAAAATCTTTTCACAATTCTTAAGCGTCGTCGTTTCTTAGATAAATTTGTGTTTTAAACTCTTCTTGTTGTCTATGTATTTAGTTTCTGCTTCCGCCTATCACTCTTCCTGCCAGGTATGATGTTCGGTTGCCTGTGGCAGTGTTGTGATGTTGTGTGGAAGTGATGGTAAAGAAGCAGGTTTTTAAACATTGTAATGCAAAGTTTTTATAACTCTGGTATACTTCACTCAACCGGTAGCAGTTAAGTGGTGGTGGTGGTGGTGGTGAGTGTTGCTGTGTTTATCAGCAAAGAATGAAGATGGGACGAGAGAGGTGATTTTTATGTTGTATCTGCTCTTAATGCTGTTTCTTGGTTTCAGAGTACACGAACTGGAATATGTTGTGTGGTGGTGGTACCTTTTTTAATTATAATTTTCTTTTGTTTTCGTTTTTTATCGGTTCTGCTTTGGTGGCTTACTTTGAAGCATTTTCCATGTTGGTTGGGTGTTCTTCTTTTATTGTTCTTTTTTTTTATTACATTTTCATTATTTTTTATTTTCATAATTTCCTTTAGAAATTATATTCTGTTGTTCTATTATGGATGACATTTCAGTTTGTATTGCGTTGTTGCCCCTACTTTTTTTTTTGTTATTCTTCATTTCCAATCTTTTTCTGTTTCTACTGACAGATGGACTAATTTTTTAAATGTTGCACGTATGGAAATTTATTTTCCGTATGCGGAGGTTGACTATGAATTAATTACTAGAAACGCTTTAAATGCCATGTTTGGGGAAAAAAAATCTGGTCTCGACCAGTGATTTAATATCGAATTGTTTATAAAACATGAATTTATAAAAGAAAGTCATTAAGCTCCGGTAAAACTTTCAGCATAAAAATTAATTATCGAAAGTCGTAGTATTTGGACCAATCTTAACACACGAGGATGTTCTCAAAATTTAATGATCTATCATGAAGTTGGAAGTTGGCTTATTAGACGCAAGGCCAAGGACCAAATTTCAAAAATATTTCTTCGGCGATTTCCTCTCAGCAGATTTCTGGCAAAAACTCTGAGAGTAAATAAAATTGCCATGAAAAGCTTCTCAGAAAATCTGTCGTTCGGAGTTGACTTTAACCTGTAGGTCCCGACACTCACGCATACAATTTACGCACACAACATGAGTGGTGTGAGAAGCTGACTGAAGGGTTGTAATGGCCAATTATGTATATTAGACGTCAAGCTCTTCACGCTATTTACACGTTTTTTTTATTTTTGGTTCGGTAACTTCGAGGACTTTACTGTGTTTATGTAGTTTTGTTGTTGTAATAAGTTCTTTGTCTATCGCTATTGTTGTTTTGTTTTTGTTTGTTTACTTTCTGATGATTTAAATTATCAAATACTACATGCAAGAGGGTATCATTACAAAATCACAAGACATCCTTCTACTTATGTTTACCTCTAACCTTTTGATATTAAAATATGTATGTACTATATACCTTGACTTCTGACATTCATATACCATAAATACAAGAAAAACAAAATACACCTGCAACATAAAGAAATAATGAACTAAATAAATGAACTAAAATACTATTTTTTCATATCGATAAATTGTTTAATATAATGTTTTATCAATACATACATATGTACAATTACCTTCTTGCCCTTGCACTTAAAAGGGCAAACAACTTATTTTTCGAAATATCATTTTTTTCTTTAATAATAATATATGTACTTATATTAGGACAAATGATAGAAAAAGTTTTAATGACTCACTCTTGCTTTTAACCCCGAAATAAATTTAACCCACCCAAATATTATGTCTGTATGTCAGTGTGTATGTATGCATGTGTACATTTACAATATATGAAGCTAGAAAAAATAAAAGAGAATTAAAAACAAATCATACATAATTCAATATACAATACATATGTATGTATGTATGTATGCATGCATGTGTAAATATAATACATTCACCCTGATATTATCGCAGTGCTCCAGTATACACAACTGTCAGTCATTCAGTCAACCATGCAGAAAAATGTTATGCATGCGTATAAGTGTGTATTTGTATTTGTGTTTGTTTTTTTATAGGAAATCAAAGCAGTGGAGTTAAAAAAGCACCTGACATCACCTGGATAAATATAAGTGGTAACGAAAGAGAAAAAAAAACCAAAAACTACCCTTCAAACACACCCACTTTTGTTAATAACTCTACGCTTTTCAACAATGGCTGGACAGACTGTGTGTCATACAAGTGCAAGTTTATTTTTTAAATATAAATGTCACTACATTTCTACCACATCCTGTATTGAACACACTCGTGTATCAGTATCTCTTATTACCGTGTCCTTCTTTCTCTTTGTATTCTGGCTTTTCCTGGCTGTGCATACATATGGTGTATACGTTTAACATGCAAATAATTTACAGAAAAGTGTTTTTGTGCTACAGACAGACATGAGTACATTTTTTCTCTGTCTCTCTCTCTTTCATTTGTAATCGTAGTACAACTTAAACCGGTAAAATACTAGACAATAAAATACTCATCTAAAGAGAGAGGGAGAGTGTTAAACCGTATAGTGTTGAAAAATATTTCACATTTTCTGCTTTATGAGTATTTGTGTGTCAACGCATGCAGTCAATAATACTCACCCTTTATTTATACCATGAGGTTTGAATGTGAAAGGAATATGCAACTGTATGTATGCGTGTGTATGAGTATAAACAAAATCTAGGTCAACAGAATAGCTATTATTATTTATCTCTTTATGTTGTTACTCCTTTTACTTGTCATTGAAATCCGTTTTTCTTGTGAATTTGTTTGCATGAAATGCAGAGAACGCCAAACTGACTCGAAATACAGAAAATATTTAGTATTGAAATTTCTGAAATGTTGTTTCACTATGTTTTTGTCATAAGTACTCATGAAATTTTGAGTGTAAGTAAGTCAACAGTATTGAAATCCAACTGCTCTGATTCATTCGTACTCACTACAACATTGATTTATAAGTACAGGTTGCAATGAGTATGAGTACAACGTTGACATTAAACTCATAACATTCGAAATAGATTTGATTCATACGCCTACTCATTCAGATTCATAAATTTAGAAAAATACTTATAATACTCACAAATGATTCGAGTGATTCGAATCATTCATCAAAATTTACAGTCTTAGTTGTTGTTGCTTCACTTACAAAAAAGAAGAAAGAAAAAGACAAAGACAGCAAACATACAACCTTCTAGTGAGTATTGTAGTGTTCGTACGCGAATCATACTTATTTTATTATTCTTGTAAATGTTGAGAAAAGGAGAGTCGAAATCAACAACATCATGCGTATTGTTAAGTATGAGTATGATGAGTACTTCAAACTTTGAATATGAGTAGTATGAGTATGATATTAAAATAAGTATGAATGCATATAAGTATCAGAAATTATGAGTATGATTCGAATCTACTCATCTTTTTGAATACTTATTGCTCATCTCTGGTACCCATATAAGACCTACTCTATGACTATTGTTCTGATAAACTTCGGGATACGGTTCGATGTCTACCAAAATCATTTTCTTCTGATATCCCTTAATGCCATACAGGTTGGAATGATGTATTCTGGTAATTCATCTTTATCATCACAGGTTCGAGGCGTTATCCGTTTTGATCATGCCTGCTTTGAGTCTACAGTGTCTTGTCAAAAGACCGATTACTAACCACAAGTTTTTCCTGGATAATCTAAGGCATAACTTTATCTCTTCTCATTGTAATTTCAATTAAACCTATTTGGCTTGAGGAGAAGCCATGCATGAAGAACTAATGCTCGTCTTACATTTTACATAAGAATGGTCATAAGGATGAGCAAGTAAGTCACTGTTTTGTGTCCGCATTTAAGGCATTTATGTTGCATCATCACTTACAACAGCTAGTACTAGTAATACTAATCAATAAAACTTTTTTCGGAACTAGTTTCGTAATTGCAAAGAGCGCGGACAATTTGTTGGGGTTGTATTAAATGCTTGTACATATACTTAGATTTGTTTGTATATAATTAACGTACACAATATATCAGGACCATTATTAGAACTTGCCGTTAACTAAAGGGAGGATTTTAAAGGGGAGATAAATTGTTTTTCATTATTATAAGTGGACAATATGGTAGCAGTGAGCGTTAAGCTAAATGGAGGATCATCCTACCTCTAACTTTTAAAGTTAAGTTTGTGTTTGAACTTGCCATATTATGTATTATTTTCAATATGGCAACTTCACATTTAAACAAAGACAGAAACCCGTCGTTACCACTGCGTTTAAAAAAGAGCTTTCTTAAGTGAGCAGTTTTGTTGACATTGCTCCGGCACTGCCATATTTTGGAAAAAGTTAACTTTATTTTATCTGTAAGTTGTAATAACGAAAATAAAGGTAACTTTAAAGTTCACTTTAGCTAAAGTTACCTTTAACTAAACCCAACTTTAACGGCAAGTTGTAATAATGGCCCTCAATCTAATTAGGGGTTTTCAAAGATTGAAAAGTAAGTGTTTTTCTTTCAGGACTGTATACCAAATTTCAAATTATTTTGGAATACTTTAATGTATCCTAAAGGACTCAGGACAAAATGTTGAAATCACTTACATATATAAATATTTTTGCTTCTTCACACTGATAGTCAATCAACAAGTTGTTAAAAGTAATTGGGAAATGCACTTGTTGGTCTTGTAATAAAAAAAGTGAGGAAAACTTAGTTTTGTGTTGTGCTTTTCTGCCATGCCACTCGAATACAAGTCGTCTTATAAAAGCCACGGCATAGGTTCGTTCAATCATTGTAATCTCCGTTATCCTTATGCATTTCATTTTAATATGTCTGCCATAAGCACTCGTAAATCGTACTTCAGATCCAGAGCATGAGTTCCCTTTCCGTTTTTCAATATGCGGATGGGAGTGTAAGGTGTAAAATTATTTGTTTCATTATCGTTGTTGTACTCAACTTGTTGTGAATTGAATCATTCAAAAGGTAAATTATTTCAATTTCTATTGTTCCTTGTGAACATTTTTCAAATGTATTTTATCTGTATGTGTGTGGTCGGTCTCTCTGTGCTATTCGTGTTGCACTTTAATAAAGATTTTTCAGTGGTAAATCAATTGTGAAAGTTAATTTGTAAGTAAATAAAAAATGCCATACTTTGAATTTATATGACGATGATTATTTCCAAACGAAAGATTTCAAAATTAATTCTAAACTAACATACAACAATTTATAAGTTTGCTATTATTTGTTAATAGTGAGCAGAGCAACTGGGGTTCACTAAAAAGAAGTTAAATTTTGACATTTTGTTGGCGTTGATATTGGTAAACCATTGAAGGTTTATTACTAGGTCTGTAAATCCGCGTAAATTTGTAAATCAAATTGAAAATAGTAAATTTTGCTGTTCACTTTTGTTTAGTCTTGGTTTGTAACAGCATACATTCATAATTGGCCATTACAATCCTTCAGTCAGGATTATGGCCTAGCTTCTCACACCACTTCCATTGTGTGCCTTTATTTCATACTTGAGTGGCGGGACTTACGGTTTAACGCCGACTCTGAACGACAGATTTTTGAGAAACTTTTTCAAGGCAGTTTTATTTACTCTCAGAGTTTTTACCAGAAATCTGCTGAGAGGAAGTCGCCGAAGAAAATTTTTTTTATAGTATTTCGTTTTGATGTCCGACCTGGGGTTCGAACACGGGCTTTACGTCTAATAAGCGAACACACTACCTACTAGACTACGGCGACTACAAAGTAGTTATATAGTCCCAAATCTAATTATTTAGAAAATAGTTATGAAATGTCTTCATTTTAGTTTTGAATATATTAGTTATAAGGGCGTAAAATAATGTTTAGTTTGATTTATTACACTTATCAAGAAAAAATTAAATTATTTAGTTAAATGTTTTCCCATACGTATGATCTCCTTATGAGGTGTGTTGTATGCCTTTCCCTTTGCAGGACACTTCATAGTCAGATCGAAATAACCATAACAGTCTACTTGTTAAAATATTGCTATTTTTTAATATTGGCAAAACAACGTAGTAGTGCCGTTCCATTATATTATTTCCTCATTTTTCTTGTTCAACTGTATCTACGATGAGAAGTAGGCAAAATAGGCAAGTGATTTCTTTTTTTGACTTCAGCGTCGTTTCCATATTTTTGCCCTCAAGTGAGTACAAGTGCAAGTAATGTGAGTGCCAGTAATATGGTGTTGAGATATGCACCTTTATTGCGTAAATCGCAATAAACGCCAATATGCTCAATGAGCTCAATATTTGATATAAAGTTTCAATTAATTATTGCGCAATAAATATGCAAATTGTTATAATATTGAGTAAAACTTAAAATGCAGCACTCTCATAAGTATGTTCAGTGAGCATCAAATGTCAACAACGACAAAAAAAAAAAAAAAACCAAAAACAACAAAATAAAAACAATGTTGTTGAAACAATCAGCTGTTTTGTTTACCAGCTAAACTGCGTATATTATTATGTCTGAACTCTTAAAATATTGTACTCAATAAAACGAATATTAACTCAATAAAAGTGCATATCTGAACATAGTACAGTGCACTCGCGATAATATGAACTAATTAAAACAAAGCCTGTTCATATTTTCGAAATTGTTCATATTTACAAATGGCTTAAATTGTTGCAAAAAATTTTGTTTTCTTGCAAGATAAACGCTTTTCCTGCTTTTTTTTCATTAAATAATTTTATTTTTTGTTTTATTTAAAAAAGAAACTTCCTTCACTAAATTTGTAAAAGTGTTCAAATACTTATACAATCTTTAACTTAAACTAATCTTTAAAAAATTCGGTTATCTTTTTTTGCTGTTTTTGAACGAGAAATTTTAAAACAGCCTTCTTCCGCAACTGTTTAAATACATTTAAGTCTGGTTGTTCAACAATTTCACTTTCTGCCCACTCCAATGTACTATTAAAAATTTCAACAGCTTCCCTGTCTTCAATAGTTCTCTTTGGCTTCTCCACACAATCATCTTCGTCCGATATTTCTTCTATTTCATTATCGTCACATTCAATAGCATCCTCATTCTATTCCTAACATTCAATGCTGTAAATTCAATCTATAGAAAACTATAGAATAACATACAACTTCAATTCTTTTACAGTACATTAGCACATTACAGAGAACACGAATATTGGGTCTCAGGGTACATAAAATATAGGCCGCACTTTCTTCTAAATCAATTAAATTCATTTGTAAATTTTGTCTAAGATTACTTAAAGGGATTTCATCTTCAGGATCATTTTGATTAACCGCCATATTTAAAATATTATTGCAGCATTTGGATAGCAAAGATACATCTAGTCTACTCCAGGCTGATTCTAAAATAATAACGACTTCCTTTATGTAGTTTGTTTCATAGACTCTATTAAACTACCCTCTTTAACAGCAATGGAAGCCAGAAGACTGTTTCTATAATTAAGTTTTGTAATTTTGATTGCATTTTGGTCCATGGGTTGGATAAGAGGTGTCACGTTCGGTGGCACAAACATTACAAAAATAGAGCCGTTTTCAGATTTTAGTTGGTCATCAGGTGGGTGAGAAGAAGCATTATCTATTAGAACAATGGCTTTTGCTGGCTTCACTTTTTTTAAGAATCTTTCTACATACATGTATCTACATACATATTTATGCATGTATGTCTGGTTTTTTTAAGATTTGGTATTAAAATAAACATAAATAACTCGGGATTTTCCCAAATTCTAATGCTTTGTAACTGAAATTTGTATGCTTTAAAAATAAAAAAGTGTTCATATTTTAAAGCCTTTGTACAAAGTTCATATTTTGGAGTAGTCAATGGTTAAGAAAAAGTGTTCATATTTTGGGGTGTTCATATAATAGAGTGTTCATATTATCGCGAGTGCACTGTATAAGAATACCATTTCATTTTAATATTTTACTTTGACAGTAATAATTTTCAACAATGAGAGCAAACAAATTTAGATTAAAAATTTGCTTGCTTTATAAAATTCTATATTTATAATAGAAATGTCTAATTTTGAAAGCAAATCAACGTATTTGATATTACGTATGCAGTGTGCATATACTTCATTAAATCGTCAATAATTGATTATTTTTGAATTACATTTCAGATATTCCAGACATTCCTGATGACATCAAACACTTGAAGAGTTTACAAGTGGCTGATTTCAGTTCAAATCCTATTCCAAAATTACCCGCAGGTTTTTCACAATTAAAAAATTTAACAGTTTTGGGCTTAAATGACATGTCACTAACCACGTTACCAGCAGATTTTGGTTGGTAAGTACAACAACGATTATGTATTTAATAATAATAATCAATTAATGTTAATCGATGAAACTAGTTAATTGAATATTAAATACTAATTTAATCAATTCAATCACTGTTTGATAATACCTTCTTGGTTTTCCTTCTATATTTTTTTAGTCTAACACAGTTAGAATCATTAGAATTGCGTGAGAATCTTTTAAAACATTTACCAGAATCCATTAGTAAATTAACAAAGCTGAAACGCCTTGATTTGGGCGACAATGAAATCGAACAACTGCCACCCTATTTGGGTTATTTACCAGCATTACAAGAACTTTGGCTAGATCATAATCAATTACAACAATTACCTCCAGAGTTGGGACTATTGAGTAATCTTACTTATTTGGATGTATCGGAAAATCGTTTGGAGGAGATACCTAACGAAATCAGTGGTCTGGTAAATCTAACCGATCTGGATTTGGCTCAAAATCTATTGGAGTATTTACCCGATGGTATTGCGAAATTAAGTCGTTTAACGATTCTCAAGTTGGATCAAAATCGTTTGCAAAGACTCAATACAAATATTGGAGAGTAAGTAAACATTTTTATTGAACTCTCTTCTAAATTACCACGCCTTTTTTTGCTTTTGAAAAATTTACTTAATTTTCTTTTCTTGCTGTATACTCTTCTCTTTGCAGCTGTGAAAATATGCAGGAGCTTATTCTCACCGAAAATTATTTATCCGAATTACCAGCTTCCATTGGTCAGATGACTAAAATGAGCAATTTAAATGTGGATCGTAATGCTCTCGAATTTTTACCAATTGAAATTGGTGACTGCGCTAATTTGGGTGTCTTAAGTTTGCGCGACAATAAATTAAAGAAATTGCCACCAGAGTTAGGCAATTGCAGTGTCTTGCACGTACTTGATGTATCGGGCAATCAGCTGCAATATTTACCCTACTCTCTGGTACATTTGCAACTGAAAGCTGTTTGGTTGTCTGAGAATCAGGCCCAACCATTGCTCACCTTTCAGCCAGACATGGACGAGGAGACGGGTGAACAGGTAATGAACAGATTTTATTTTCATTAAATTTTTATTCGGAAGGGTGTGTAGTATTGTTTTTTTTTTCTAAAAGCAGGCGAAGAGAAAGTCACATTCGGCAATTTTTTATAATCAGATCATAAGACTTTGTTTTTGATAAAATAGGGTATTTAAAGTACTTTATATTCCACTTGTGTTACATTTTGATGCTTTCTTTGATCCTGTAAAATATGTATATTGAAATCGAGTATGGTTATTGTGATATGTGGATATACATAGATAAACAAAAATGTGCGATCTAGTGGACAATAAAATTAATTTTTTCTCTGAGCTATTTCGATAACAAAATTTATTCAAATAATTCGATAAGATGGCGTGACAAGCTTTTGAAACTTGAACTTAAAAATGATAGCGAATAGTGTATTTCGGTGATATTGTAGTATAAAAAACCCGACTAATGGTTCACTCTGCATTCTTGTACGAAAACATTGTTTTTGTAAGCGAATAATTTTTTATTCCTTTATTTAATGTGTTTTGTGTTTCGTCTATGAATTTCTTTTATGGACTTTATTCTAGTTTATTTGTTTAACTAATCATTTGTTTGTATACGTACATAAATATTTATTCTATACTATATACAGTGGACAGCAAAAGTCTTAGTACGGCCATATATTTTGACAAAAAAAAAAAAGTTCCCACAGGCTTCTCGAGAGTATTTAGGAGATCATTTGAAAGAACGGTTACGTAATCGCTAAACCTCAAACAAAAGTCAACCGAAAGACTTGCTCATAGTGCCACCACAAAACACTAAACAAGACTTGTACATTTAATTCCAAATGGGTTAAATGGAGTGCTTGACCTTAAGGCATATTCTACCAAATACAAGGGATAACATTTTCATATACATATTAGGCCTTTTCCTTATTTTTTTTTTGTTTTATGAAAAACATTCAAAAATTGTTTGTTTTTATAATAAAACAGAAATAAATTAATAAAATAAATATATAAACTATACATTTTTATACAAACTTGGCTAAAATTCATGAAATTGGTAACATATATCGCCGTACTAAGACTTTTGCTGTCCACTGTATATATGTATATGTATACAGTAGTTTTCCGATTTAACGACCATTCAATTCTACGAACATCGCATTTAACGAACAGGCAAATTTTTCCTATTGAGTACCTTAAATAGCGAACAAAAATTATTTTTTGTACTCAGTTTAACGAACAAATTAAAAGTATTATTTGAATGAAGATAAAATGACATTTGACAAATATAACAAAAAACCTAATGTGTAGTAAAAAAATATACCGTTGTTTTAAGCGGTGTTTTTTTGTTTTTGATGTTTAGTTTAGACGCAGCAAAATAATCTTGATTTTTCAAAATCAAAGATTTTAAGAGAGCTTCACGAAGAAGCAATAAAAATGAAAATTTCTACACCAAAAAAATAAACATTGCTAAATCAATTTTTTAAAATATTTGTTTCAAAGAATTTTTTTGTATATTTTTGGTCTTTATATGTACATATGTATGTACTAATGTAATATGAATTATTATTTTTTATTATTTTTATGAAATAACAATTAATTTGTGATATGAATTGTTTCCTTTTTTTGTATTATTTTTATAAAAAATAATTAATTTTTATAAAATACATTTAAAAAAATATATTTTATGTACTTTTAACTTATTCTCATACCAAAAACTCACATTTAAGTTAGTACTGCATATAACGAACTTTTCGATTTTACGAACAGGCCTGACAACATATAGGTTCGTTAAATCGGAAAACTACTGTATTTTAATTATTCCGTCATGTTTTTTTGTACATGAATTTCGAATTTACTTTGCTTCTGTGTTCGTTTTTTTTTTGCAGGTCTTGACATGCTATTTACTGCCACAACAAGAATATCAACCAATTGCTCCAGGTATGTAAACATCAACATAAATTGATTTATCTTAAACATTTTTAATTAGGAACTCATATTTTTATTTTATTTTATGTAAACTAAAGAAAATATTTTAATTATATTATTATTCTCTTTATATTATTATTCTTATTTTTTTGTTGTATATTTATTATCGCCTTTATATTTTTTTTTTCAAGGTCTATATTGTTTTTTTTGTATTAAGGTCTTGAATTTTTTTTTATTAAAAAATAAAACGTGTAAGAAATTGAATGTCGCCGGCGTTTATTTGTTCTTTTTTTTATATTTTGAAAGTGCTCTTATTATAAGCAACATAATAATTTCAATTTTATGTAGGGAATTACTTGTTTTCAATTTGTTCTTAAGACCACTTTAGGTGATTCATTATCGTGCTTGTAGTTGGTGGACTTAAGAAACTATTTCATTAACATTTTCCGTTCTTTCTATTTTTCATTGGTAGCTCCCATTTCTTATCGCTCAGCTAAAAATATTTTTTTTTTCATATTTTTGTGAACGATTATTTCATTGAAATTCAAGTGCTTTTACAATAATCGATAATTATTTACAATTGTCTTCAAAATATCGTAACATTAAACGTAAAACAGTGTAATACTAATTATAAAAATTACAGAGACTAAAATTAAACAAGTTTTTTGTATTTTCTTTGACATTTTCTTTGGTAAAAAGAGTCGAGAATTCGCTCTGCTATTCCGCTAGATATTTTCCCCGAGTACGAGCTATGAATTTTATTACTTCGTGGCCATGAAAATTGATACATCAACGCATCCTTGATACACATCAGCAATGAATCGTTTTTTCGTTACTCATAAGTACTCATGAAATTTCGAGTATGAGTGGGTCAACAGTATTGAAATTCAACCACTCTGATTCATTCGTACTCACTACAATATTGATTTATAAGTACATGTTGCAATGAGTATGAGTACAACGTTGACATTAAACTCATAACAATCGAAATATGTTTGATTCATACGCCTACTCATTCAGATTCATAAATTTAGAAAAATTCTTCTGATACTCAGGAGGGATTCGAATAAAAATTTACAGTCTTAGTTGTTGTTACATTTACAAAAAATGAAGAAAGAAAAAGACAAAGACAGCAAGCAAAGCAACCTTCTAGTGAGTATTGTAGTGTTCTTACGCGATTCATACTTATTTTGTGATTCTTGTAAATGTTGAGTAAAGGAGATTCTAAATCAACACCATCATTCGTATTGTTAAGTATGAATACGATGAGTACTTCAATCGTTGAATATGAGTAGTATGAGTATGATATTAAAATAAGTATGAATGCGTATAAGTATCAGAAATTATGAGTATGATCCGAATCTACTCTTTTTTTTGAATACTCATTGCTGGTCTCTGATACACATATGGATTGACGTGGGAAATGAAAATGGAAATTTTTATTAGTTAAATCAGTATTAAACTTTCCCGTTACTGATGAAAGTAAAAAACAGTTTAGAAATAATTTTTACAACAACTTGATTTTAAAAACGGAACTCCTTATAACGTTTTTTCACTTGAGGACATTTTGTTGGATAGAATGTAAGAAGTTGAAGACATGACACATGTATACAAATTTGAAACATATATCATAATTGTGTAGTGATCTACGGCTTAAAAATCTTGAACAATCTGAGTTCAAACCCTGAAGAAGGCAAACCGTCAAGACATTTTTCACTGTTGCTCAAAAGTATGAATACAAAATGCCAAATTCAATAGATGGATGGAATTTTTCTTGAGTTTATAGAAATTTTACTCTTGTTATCCGCCACAATTCTGTAATTGCATTAAATGCATTGAATTGGTGAAATTTCCGAATAATATCAGAAGATAAATAAAAAAAACCCCAAAACAACTACAACAATGATTCATTTAACATGCGTCACATGTAATAAAACGGTTATAGCTACTCTCAACACAAATCGATCGATTTTCGAAATGTCATATACATAATTGTCATAGAAATTCTACAAATGCAATGAACCAGAGCGACATTTGTTTCCGTCACGTTTTATATTATTTAGTATGTTTATACATTTTTTTCTACTTTTATTTGTTTATTTAATTTACACATTATTATTAAGGAGTTTTTAAATTCTAACTTTATTAATGGCATTAAGGCTTTCAAAAAAAAAAAAAACTGCTTTTTTATGTTGAAAGATTGAATTACAATGTAAGGTGGAAATGATTTTAGAGAACAACAATAACAAAATTATTATTAGGAACAGTAATAAAATATTTGTTATTTAATTTATGTTTGTATTAAGCTTTGTATTAATTGGAAAAAATAAAAAATTATAACCAAAACATTCACCCAAGACTTTGAACCAAACCACTGGTTTTGTTTTTCGAGTGAAATTGAAAGAGAGAATTTTTTTTTAGGAAGTTGCGATTAAAATTAAATCCTTAATAAATTTTAGGTATTAGATCTTTTGAAATCGAAAATACATACTAACTATGAAAATCCATCGATTTTTCCTGAGAAAAGCTATTATTTATAGGATGCAATTAGGATGCTACTGAAAACTATTGTACTTCAATATCAATATCATTATGATAAAATTCATCAAAATATTTGCTTGTAAGCTACCAGTGAATGTTGCTGGTGTCGATATACGTTCACCTTGTAGTTTTAATGAAAAGACTTAATGAGTAATAATTCACCATATAATTCACAGTGCAGTCATTTACTCTGTTAATGCCGTGTAGTTGGCTTCGGATACGGACAGAATAGCTCAGAAAATCTGATTAAAGGTGGAGAGACGGCGCATGGAACGTCTGCTCAAACTGGAGCATTACTGGACATTTTTTTTTGGATAATCATGCGAGACGTATTGGTATTGGACTCATTTGAAATCACTTCTGCAAGTAGCAGTAGAAACTTGAGGGAACTGCCCTTCATATATTGTGTACGTAGACGGAGAAAACTTCTTCGTGTCTGCTTTATAAACAATCTAAATGAGCTGCCAATTACAAAACAAACTTGACATAGGTAAACTTGATCAAGATATTATGATATATATACAATCGGGCCTCGATTATCCGTTATCCGGTTAACCGGTAACCCCGATTAACCGTGATGGGTAAAGAGCAGTTTATTGTTTGCAATATTTTCAAATTGTTTGCTTCGATTAACCGTGATTACTTCTATAATCCGTGATGACAAATTTTTTTTATTAACTTCAAATTTATACATACTATATCATAAACATGATGAGTCAGAAGCATTTAAAAGCATGGCATACAGTAACTCAGATGAACATGAGGGAGACAATGGATTAGAAGACACTGATGAAGACGATGTAATTGTTTCAGAAACCACTTTAAAAGAAGCGATAAGGCATCTAGCACATTGCTGAATTTCCTGGATAGCCCTGGTTTGTCGGGAATTACAGAGCAGGATAAAATTGAAGTTTATCGCATCCAAGAAAACCATATAAAAGAAGATAATTATAAGTTGCAAAATATTAGACAAACAACATTACACGACTTTTTTTAAGAAGTTGTATTCCTTTTTTGCTTAATGCACTTTTTCACTAGAATAATTTAATGTATTTTGTATACATGCACTTTTTCACTAGAATAATTTAATGTATACGAACTTATTTAAAAATGTACATAAACTTCTTGAATTTATTTTTTTTAATGTAAATAATAATAAAAATATTAAAAGAACTGTATAATCAAAATTGTTATTCGATTGACCGTGAAAATCGATTATCCGTAATGCTTCTGGTCCCGACCATCACCGATAATCCCGACTGTATTTGGCTCTGATGGTATACATTATGTAATCAGTAAGTGTATGCTGCAGATTTGCCACAAAGGCACGTGACGGTAGTTTAAGAAAAATCTAAAAATAACGGTGATCTTATAATTATGAAACATACTATACATGACGATAAATGATAAGTGTGATTTCCTCTCAACTGTACATATGATGCTTTTAATCAATGAAAATCTAATTTGGTACAAATTTATTGGTTTCAGTATTCACTTTGAATTGCAAAATTAAAAATATATTAATAATGTTGCTATTGTTGTTCAAAATTTCTACTGTTTGTAAAAAGAACGTCTTTTGTTGTAGTTAAAAATAATTCTAATGAAATCTTTTTTTACTTTTTATGATTTTTTTGTTTTATACGCAGTGTATTTATGTATCTTTATCTATTATTAAAAAAAATATAAATATCATTTCACACTTCTTATGAAGAAAATGAAGAAAAATGAAATGAAAACAATGAGAAAATAAATAAAAATAATAATTTAAAATAAGTATTTAATAATTTTTTCTCTGTATCTTTTTGTATCCACCAACCACCACTACCATCACTACTTCTACTACCACAATTCTACACCATCACGTATAAAATGTGTTGAACACTGCGTAATAAAATTAAATGAACCATCAACGCACAATTTTAATGATAATTTTTTTTCTCTTAATTTTTGAAAAATTTCTTTAAAAAAAAAAATACAATCGATTTTATGTTATTCTTTATGTGTATGAATGCGTGTGTGTCTCGATTAAAAACTCAATTACATATTGGCTACCCATATAAAATTGCTCTACCACCGATTCACGTTTAATTTCAATGAAAATGGATAATAAAAATAAAAACAATAAATTTTTAAAACAATTCTCCTTAAACAAAATTTATTAATCGTGTGGGAATTTTCACAAATTGGTTTTTTTTTTTTTTGAAAATGATACTAAAAAAATCGAAAAGATTTTCCACCCGGCCAACTTTACAGATCGAGTGAGAAATTCGATTCGACGGAATTTCATAATTATCAACAACAAGGTTTGCTTCTTTCTTTGTATTCAATTATTGTTTTAAATTATTTTTCTTTTTGCATTTAAATCTAATATACATATACATATGTATATATGTATGTATATATTTTATGTATATTGAAGAAATACATTTAAAATTTGTTGTAATCAAATTAACGAATTTTGCATTTTGAACGAATGAATGTTTGTTTGTATTGATTGTATTGATTTGAATTGCACTTATTTTCGTTGTAAATAAACATTCATGCTCTTAAAAGCAATTAATAAATTAATCAATTAAGTATTTATTAATTATTATAAATTAGATTTTTACTTGATGATGCTTGATTTTTAATTGTCTTAATAATATATGTATATCGTGTGAGTGTATGTGTGCATAACTATAAACAATTGTTACTGTACAAAAACGTTTTGAGGTTAAAAAAATATACAATATTTATTAACAAAATAACTATTAAGGCA
The DNA here is from genome assembly GCA_930367235.1 of Sarcophaga rosellei. NCBI lineage: Eukaryota > Metazoa > Arthropoda > Insecta > Diptera > Sarcophagidae > Sarcophaga > Sarcophaga rosellei. The sequence goes on along the minus strand of OV884017.1, from coordinate 63,951,041 downwards.
TTGCTTCATAGAATATTATGAGTTATTTTTAATAATTTTATTTAATCGACAATTTAAAAAAATTGATTAAATATAATACCATCATTTTACAATTCATTGTAATTAATTTCGTTTTTCCAATCAACATAAAATTTAAAATAGTTGGGCAATTTACACAAACCCTTGTATAGTTGTATTCATTGTATTGTTGGACGAATATACAACAGTGTATGCTTGTGGTTGATAATTTTCATATAAAAATCCGATGCACTTATACACATTTGGGCAATTCACACAAGCCATTGTATCGTTGAATTCATTGTATTGTTGGACGAATATACAACAGTGTATGCTTGTTGTTGATAATTTTCATATAAAAATCTGATACACTTATACACATCTTTTGCATATATTTTTAAAAGTTGTATTGGTTTCGTGCTATCAGCTTGTGTTAATGGCAATAATCAAGAAGAAGAATAAAAATACAAAATATTTTCTATGTAACTTGAGTTGACAATAAACATTTCAAAATTATAATTGTTCGCACAGATAATTAATTGATTTTCTTTTTTCCGTAATATTTTTCATTTTGTTACTTGAAAATCAGATTATGAATACTGGTCTTCTTCTTCTTATCGTTTTTTGACGTTTGGAATACGAAATACACAATATAGCCTAACATTGAGCGTTCACAAACAAAAAGTGTATTCAACACAACATACACGATACAAAGTCGTGTGAATTGTTCAAATATTACTTTATGCCTTCAAACAGTTGGGGGTTATATTGAGTTTGCGCTGACATTTGGAACACCTTTCTTGTGGAGTATTAATGTAAACCATTTCAGCCAATAACTGTCGCTCAAATTTCTAACTATGATTTCGTCCGATTCCATGGGCCAAAAAAACCTCCATAGATCTGGGCATAATGTTTAACTGCAGTTGCCTGATACGAACTTATCCTTTTTATAACTGTAGACTTTGTCCTCGTGCTTACTAGTTTTCTGCCAATAAAGTGGGTAAATCAGTAGGATAGTGATTCGAACATAGAACTAAATGTGTGAAAGAGTGGTTTGTGAGTAATAAAATCAATGTAATAAAGTGGTCAGCACTATTTCTTGTTCTCAATCCCATAGAAAAGCTGTGTAATATTGTAGATTGTCAAATATCACGTGTAATAATACGGCAATGTATTCCAACAGGTAGAAATCGCATATAAAATTCATCTTTAGGAAGGTTTTTCTAATTTAATTGAGTCAATGCCACGCAGATATGCCGCAGTTTTGAAAAATAAGGGATACATAACTAAATAATAAATATTTTAGAATTTCTATTTATTTAATTGAATTGAACAGGAAAGCGAGTACATTGTTATTTTTTATGAATATTTTTGTTTTAAACCAAAAATATTAAAATTTTTTTTTTTTTTAATTTTAGTCAGTTTAGTTTAGTGTAATCTTAAGAAATCCCTCAAAGTTTTGAAATTTAATTGATTTACATTCTAGCAACCATGACCCCGTGCTTTAGTTTTGTTTGATATTGTATGTATATTTTGTTTTATATTATCAAAGAGTCTACATGGTGGATCAATTAGTAAATTTATATCCATAACTGTATCAGATGAGTTTTCGTCCAACGTCCATTATTTTATCACCAGAAGTAGAAAATATTCATATTTCAGTTTTTCATAATTATATACATACATACATAGTATATAATTGGCCATTACAACCCTTCAGTCAGGATTACGGCCTAGCTACTCACACCACTCATAAACCTACAGTTTAACGTCCACTCCGAACGACAGATTTTTGAGAAACTTTTTCATTTCAGGTTTATTTACTCTCAGAGTTTTTCCCAGAAATCTGCTGAGAAGAAGTCGTCGAAGAAATATTTTTTTTCATTTTTCGTTTTGATGTCTGACCTGGGGTTTGAACCGTGGCCTTACGTCTAATAAGCCAACGCGCTACATACTAGACTATGGCGACTTCAGACGTCGTTAATTTTGCTAAAAACGTTCGACTTCCTAAAAACGAGATATCTTATGATCTGTATGCTGTGTGTTAATTTCGAGGACAGAAAACTGCTACAAGAAATTAAAACAAAAAACGACACTGGCGGAAAATCGCCTAAATTGTGCGTTTTCGTTTTAAAAATGCCTAGCGGATGTTCTGAAAATTTGTTTATACGATTCGAAATCGCCAAATAGGTGTTCTGGCAAACGCTTAACGCTAAAAATTTGCAATTTCAAATCACAAGAGAATATTGCAGTGAACTGATGAAATATGTTCAAGCAGAACTTTAGAATTAGAATTTTTAAATCTGGAGAAAATGAAAATGACCATAGGAGACAATGAGCATTGATCTTTTAAGATTTTTTCTTAATGTGAAATTTTTGCCATTTTTGGTCGCTTCTGTTTTGTATTCTGTATTTGTTAAAGTTGTTAATTATATCAAATAATACTGTTTTTTTTAAGTTTTATGTTAAGTCGCCGTGTACCGACCCAATTACTCTTGGAATTTTAAACTTTTGATAGAAATGCATTTTTGATGCTTTCGTTTCTTCTTCTGTCATGTCCAAATTAATCCAAAGAAGGCATAGGCTTTCTTCGAAAACATTAAGTACATTCCATCAGGGACGTAACGGTTATAAGAAAAATGGCGAAAAACTCTCATTTAACTGTTAAAATTGACAAATAAAAATATTGGTTGTATTTAACCATTATTTTAAGATATATTTAATTTTGGTCAAAGTAACCAATTTAAGTGAGATTTATTTTTATTTTGGTTACGAATAACCGTTATAGCAACCAAAAAATTTTTTTTGGTTACCAATAACCATTATCACAATTAATTAGATTTTTTTGGTCATTTTAGATCTTCTATCAATACTTTATTCAATATTTTAGACATGAAGAATGGAAATCCAAAAACAAAATTCATATGTATATGCTCAGTAATAAGTAACGGTAACTTGCGTAAAATTGTTTTTAAAAAATCTGTCCAAATTGACAGCAATGCACTAACCAAAAAGTTAAACTATTTTTGATAATGGTTATTGGCAACCAATTTTTTTTTCGATTGTTATAACTGCTATTCATAACCAAAAAAATATATTTCTCATTTATATTGGTTGCGGCGACCAAAATAATATACATCTCATGATAACGGTTAAAAATTCCCTAAAAAAAATAAAGGGAAATTTTGCATAACCTTTTTTTCTAAATGAAAAAAATAACAATTATTTTTAGTCCCTGCATTCCATACCTTTAGAATGTCCATACAATGTAGAATGTTTATGTTATTGGCAATCATGCATTGAATCTTAAAGTGCTCAGCGAAAGTATCGTGTCTGGAATAGTACTTTTACGTATATGTATGCCCAGCAGTTTCTTCATAGACCATCCTAAATGCAGTTTTATTCAGCCGGTAAAGCGCTATAAAATTAACACACAATTCTCATATACATTACTCCCCAGCCAGCATTTTTGGAAATTTTTAATCAAATTCGAGTCTTTGTTTATAAAGGATCCTTTATATCTAGATAGGTTTATACTTACGCCTGCTCCGGAACGTCTAATGGGTTAATATAATCCCTCAGGACACGTCTTTTTAATTTTTCTTTTCTGGTTTGCAGCTTTTTTTAAACAAATTATGTTTAATGAAAAACCTGTAGGCATTTGCTAAAACATACATATAGTATGTATATGTCTTATTTTTTTCGTAAACGACTTCGAAAAATCGATCGTCAGTAAAACCCGGGATTTTCAGAACACCCTAAAATAAATTTGGCGTTTTTAAAATCACTTGCGATTTCAAATCGTGCGATTGTCAGAACATGCCTGTATATTTCTTACATACTTTTCATTTTAACCAACGATTACTTGTTGAATGATTGACGAAATAAAATCAACTTTTTAAAATACATATGTTTGTATGTACCTGAATTGCCATTTAAACAAAAAGGAAATATGCTGGTATAGATTTAAATGGTAAGGGTGAGTTATTTTATTTCGTTTGATTTCAAATATAAAAATATTTGTTCAAATCAATTGCCATTTTCAGAAGAAAACAGCGGTAAAGTAATAAAAAAAAAAAAAAAAAAATACAGACGCCAAATTTAAGTACTTGTTAAACCATAAAAAGTTTATTGCCACTATTTTTCCTAAGCCACTGGTAGATTCAGAGTAAATACACACTCAAAGGCACTTTGGCATATTTATTTAATAATATATCGCTCCCGTCTCCGTAGCATTTCAAATTAAGGTGACCAATAATTGTGCCAACAATAGAAATAAATAATAAAGAGTAATAAAATTATTATTATACTCGTATGATGTTTTTGTTGTCGTTCTCACCAAAACACTGACAATGAAAACGTTTTCGATTGTAAAAAAAATTGCCAAGAAGAAAAAATCGAACATTTTCGTAAACTTACGTCATTATTATTATTTTTTATATGCACATACAAGGCGTTGTCTTGTCAGTTTTTTATTTTTATTTTATTTCTACGACTTGGTAGTATTTTTTTGTTTTATATTTATTTTTACTCACCGAATTGTAAAAAAAAAAACGAAAAATGAAGTATAAAGTAAATAACTCTGAAATGTATTTTATTGTTTATGGGATTGTGTACTATGTCGCTCAGATATTTAAAAAAAGAAAAATTTTATTTATTATAAACATTTATACTGGTTTGTGACGTGGTGTTACAAGTCAACAAATAGATTTGACTTGAAAATAGAATTGATTTTTTTTTATCAGAATTCATCTTATTCGATCCATTAAAATTGATAGAAGTTATGATAAATTATGCCTACATGGTGGATAAAAAATCTTCGTACAATTAAGATTATAAATTGATAAAATTTTACTTAATTAATGAAAAACTTTAGTAATGTGTCAACTCTGTATGACATGTACATATATCTGACCTTTTTCAAAACTTTTGGTACTACGTAGAATTGGTTGAATTCAGTTACAACAGCCGTCAATTTAGAATTTTTCATTTCTTATTTTTATTTTTTGGTGGCCAAACATACATATATATTGGACTCTAGGTATGAGATTATTCAAATGTCGATTTTTCCACTTCAATGGAAATATTTCAGAAAAATTTTGATTTGGATTTATAGATAACACGGTGCGACAGTTAAAATACACCCAGCTAATGACATAGTGTAGGTTTTGAGTTTTGTTGAGTAGAACTCAAAAATATTTTTTATATTTCCCGAACCCTCCAAACTTATTTTATTTGACAAAAAACGGTATTTTTGATCTTTTCACAAAAAATGATTGATTACTGAAATATATTTCAACCTGTTTTAAAAATCCAAAGTTTCTTGAAAAGGGGACAGAGGAGCCTTTAAAATGGTACACACTTACATGTTATGAGTTTTGATGGGGTAAACTTGAAAAAAGTTACTTTTTGAAGTTTAGTCATTTTTAATCGCAAAATTTAATTGAATGGTAGCATTCTGAAAGTGCATTATCTTGTGAAGATATTGACACTTCGTTTGATAGAATCGGACAAAAATTACCATAGTTATTATTTAAATAGTATAGCAGTCGTGTTATATTTTTCATGTATACGTCATCTTGTCAAATGAACTTTCAGATCAAAAATTTTCAAAACTTTTGATGGATCTTGATTGTTTCTAGCAGAATGTGTCAATTTCACGTTTGCACGACGACCAGAAGTCGGTTAACATTTGTGTTTTTTGCAAATATTATTATTTCTCTTTGCGCAAATAATGTCCGACTTTTGGTGGCCACTCAAACCTGAACTTGACGCATTATGCAATAAATTCTGAAAAATTTTGAACTAAAAGTTCATTTGAAAAAATATAAATAGGCAAAATATAACTCGACATCTTTAAATAATAACAACGGTAATTTTTGCCCGATTTGATCAAACGATTTGATCTCTTCACAAGACAATACACTTTCAGAATGTCATGACTTATTTCATATTTTTTTTATCATTTTTTTATTTTGTCGCATAGTGTAATTAATAAACAAACAAATCATGTTTCATTGAAACCTCTCCCTCTCAGTCTAGCATATTTCAACTGTAGAGAATAAATACACCCAAACCTTTTTTTACACGGTAGATACGTTCCAGTGGATACCGTGTAAAAAAAACGCGTAAAAAAGACAAATATTATATACAGTGCCGGTAAAACAAATAGCACTTCTATAGAGTATATGCTTTCTCTTCATATGAAACATTTACTATACGTTTCACTTTGTTTTTAGTTTTACTGTAATATACAGAGCAAAATTGTGCTGTATGGTGGAAAAGGATCTCTTTCGTATGTAAGAAGGCCACCTAAAGTAGAATATAACCCAAGATTTACTTCTAAGACCATAAAGCACGGAGGTTCAAGTGTAATGGTTTGGGCATGTTTTTCATACTACGGAGTGGGGTCAATATATTGGATAAAAACCATAATGGATCAACATGTTTACGTTGATATATTGGAAAACGTGATGTTGCCTTATGCTGAAGAGGAAATGCCTTTGTTATGGGTCTTCCAACAAGACAACAACCCCAAACATACCAGCAGAAAGGCTCGTCAATGGTTTTTAGACCATTCCATTAATATTATGAAATGGCCTGAACCCCATTGAAAATCTTTGGGCTGACGTCAAAAAAAGTGTGTCAGAAGCAAAACCTACTAACGACGAACAGCTATGGGAAGTAATTAAGGAGTCGTGGGAAAAAATTCCGAAAAAAATATGTGAGGACTTAGTCAATTCAATGCCAAATCGATGTGCTGCGGTTATTGCCAACAAAGGCCATTCAACAAAATATTAAAACCTTCCATTTATTTAGTTTTATGATTTATTTTATATTTTCTTAATTTTTTTCTTTTTTTTATTGTATTATTTTGTTTTTGTATAAGATAATATTCATAGTGCTATTTTTTTTACCGGCCAAATTTGAAGTGTCAATTGTTTTTTTGCTAATAATATTTTTCAAACTAAATAAATATAACAAATTTTGTTGTTTTCCTAATACAATTAAATATCTCATTTCATTAACGTGTTTCAAGCTCAATTCAAATAGAATATACAAGTAGATATCAAGTACAAAGTCCAACAATGGCTATGGTGCTATTTTTTTCCCGGCACTGTATGTATGTAAGTGTATGAACAAACTGAAAAGATATACATAGAATTGATGCAGCAGCCTACATATGCCTATAAAATTGAATAACTTTATAAAAACGCACAGATTTAGTTCAATAGTATACACAGAGTTTTTATTTTATTTCATTTTATGATTATAAAGAAATAAAGAAAAAACTTAAAAATTTTCTTCCATTTATAAAAATAAAATTAGTTATCAAACTCTTAAGACAATTAGGAAAGGAATTATTTTCAATAAAAAAATTTTTTTATTTTATTCGGAGTCAGTTTCTGATAGCAAGCGCATTCTCTTTTGCTGGGGTGGCTCAATATCAGTCTCGTCATTAGAAATACTTATTACTTCTACATCTTCAGAAGCTGCTTCTGGCGCTGGTTTATTACTTTTAACAGCAAATTCTGTTATAGTGCGTTGTGAGTGTGTGAGTTAAACGGGATTAAACGATTTTATCCGTATAAAAAGGATCGAAAAAAAAAAAAGTAAATTTGTTAAAAAAAAACCGTGTTATTTCAAATTCGCGTAAAAAAAATGCGTGTAAAAACAGGTTTGGGTGTATAAATTTCATGGTTCTATAACGATTTAATTTATAATGCAAACGAAAAGTTTTGCGGAGACCTAAAGAAAAAAAAACCTGACAGAAACGATTTCAAAACGTGATTAGCACCTTATATTACTCGTTTCTTGTTATTTTCTTTTTATTTATTTATTTTTTATTTTAATTGGGTTAATTTTACCGCTTTTATGACATCCGAAGCTAAAAATAGTTAAAAACAAACAGTGATGGATTTTTTTACATTTTATTTCTATTATAAATATTTTTTTTTTTTAATTTTGGCTGTCAGTTGTAAAAAACAAACGTTTTTTCATAATGCTTTTAAAATTTTGAAAAAGAATAAACAAACATGTCAAGTGAAGGGCATGTATATACATATCTAGAGTCTTCAAAAATATTCAACCGGTTGACTTATTCTTCGAGAAATGCGATATACTATGTTCAGATATGCACTTTTATTGCGTAAATCGCAATAAACGCCATTATTGAGCTCAATATTTTATATAAAGTTTCAATTAATTATTAAGCAATAAATACGCAAATTGTTATAACAACGAGTAAAACTTAAAACGCGGCACTGTCATAAGTGTGTTCAGTGCGCATATTACAATTAACCGAACACTTTCTGTTGGTATTTGACAACTTAAATGTCAACAACGACAAAAAAAAACACAATGTTGTTGAAACAACCAGCTGTTTTGTATACCAGTCAAATCAATATTGAATAAGCAGCAGAACTGCGTATTTTGTTATGTCTGAACACTTAAAATATTGTACTCAATAAACCGAATATTGACTCAATAAAAGTGTATTAACTTCCAAAAATCGGTCTGAACAATGCAACTACTCAAACGAGTAATACATAGTAGCCGTGTATTGTCTAAATAATTTAATGTCCGTCTCTGAAAGTTAAATGAGAACAGCTGCATGATCGAAGCCCATATTTGCTCTTTACGACATAATGCTAGACATAAGCCTAATAGGCTAGGTGAGTAATAAATTTCTACTCTTTGTCATCTCTGCAGCTCTTGAGGAAATCAAAAGATTCTCCTTTGGAGTTTAAGCAAATCTTTCGTACGCCCGTTATCTAACCTTTGCCAGATTTACAGGCTAATTCATCCGGTACTTATATGATAAGACTGTTGTTTCGTTCTGCCCGTATATCTGATATGTATTTCTGCTGCAATGGCCCGGTAGACTTATCGAGTAAGTCATGCCTACCAGTGAAAAGATGATATTGAACTGATATTGAGAAATATTTTGAAATTGTATCGACTCAGTGATCAGTTTATGATCGCTCTTACCACATCGGCCGCAAAATTACCCGTATGTGTGAAAATAATGTGTGTTTTCAAGACCAAAAAAAAAAAAAATATGAAATGAAAATGAAATAAAATAAGAAATTAATAGCAAAAATGTTTAGAATATTTTAAGAGGCTGTGTGTGTTTACAGTGTGGCTATGTGTGTGGCACATCTAAAGAAATCATTTCAATTTGATTAAAACGCACATAAAATGAACGCAAATCAAAATAATGTTTACGAAACGATTGAAGTGCTAAGGAAAATAGTCTTACCACCATCCCACCATAGATGCTGCCACTCTACAATTTTATACGTTGTGGTATAACAATATGCCACACAATTTGATGTGTTATGATTTAAGTCTGCCTGTAACAGCCACACTGTTTATTTGTCTACCACTTGTTGAATGTTAAGCAAACAAAAAGATGCGGATGCAAGGGATACAAGGCCATAGTCACCACCAGAAGCGTGTTGAACATTTTTGTTTACTATCAACAATATTATTATTTTTTTAATACAATATTTACGTTACACTACTACATATAAGAGATAAAGGTATCTGACGTTAGTGCTGCTGTTTGTAACAATTTTAATATGTCTTTCAATTCTCAGTTGAATTAAACGTGCTCATCTGTCGTATCTTTTTAAATGTTTGCATCAAAATAAATTATTATTTTTAATTATTTTCAATTATTACAAATTATATTAATTCTAAGATGAATACGTTAAAAGTTATACGGTGTTCAGATAAGATATAAATCGCAATAAAATCCATTATTGAGCTCAATATTTCATATAAAGTTTCAATTAATTACTGCGCAATAAATACTCAAATTGTTATAATATTGACTAAAACTTAAAATGCAGCACTGTCATAAGTATGTTCAGTGAGCATCAAATGTCAACAATGACAAAAAAAAGTAAAAACAATGTTGTTGAAACAACCAGTTGTTTTGTTTACCAGCTGTCAAATGAATATTGAATAAACAGCTGAACTGCGTATATTGTTATGTCTGAACACTTAAAATATTGTACTCAATAAACCGAATACTGACTCAATAAAAATGCATATCTGAACGTAGTATTATTACGAATTCATATAAAATTTCTGAGAATGAATGACTATCCATTTAACAATTAATAAGTCATTCAAAAAACTAAATTGCATTGTAGGGGATATCGCATACTAGGTCAGACTATTTATCCGTAATATAACATATGAACATAATTACGCGATACATGCACATGTAATATATTTAATTGGATTTTTTAATTTATGAAATAATTTGATTGAAGTGTTTGTGTCCATGGCTTTTTTGTAGAAGAAACCACAGAAATTTAATGCAATAATAATGTATCGAATTACGCTTTAGAGAGCAAATGACTTTAAATGTCAAAAGGACTTTTGATTTGCCGATTTAATTTTTTTTTTAATATTAAAAAATACTGTTTGGCCATTTGTTATAAAAGATTTGAAGCAAAAGAATTAAATATCATCCTCAAAAGCGATTTTTATGCCTTATATGTACTATGTTCAGGCATGAATTGTCAATATTCGTTTAATTGACAAAATTATTTTAAGTGTTCAGGCATACGCAAATCAGCTTATTCAATAATCATTTGATAGCTGGAAAACAACAACATTTTTCTATTTTTTTATAACAATTTATAAATTTAACACTATTTAACACTTACCGTGACGTGAAAAATTACTCATATAAGATTTTTTTTTTTTATCAGAATTTCTTGAATATAACATTATAACACCGCTATTTGCTTTTACGACTTCTTTACATCGATTATATTTTTGAAGATTTACTCCTATCTTGTATTTTTTTTTTTTTTTACTGAGGAATGCGTGTAATCTGCCTTAACTACTGCGGGCAGATATTTGCCCTGAACACAGGTTCTGTATCTTGATTTGAAATTTGAAATAATATGTAGTAGAAAGAGAATGGAATAGGAATAGAAATACAAGAAGTTTCGGTAGATTTAGTGTAAATATAAATGAATTTACCTTCCACCTCACTAGCTATTTTTATTTGACGTTGTTGATATTTGTATTTTCAAATATCAACAAAATTTGTTCGCATAACGTTTTCACTGAGCATACTTATGACAGTGCTGCATTTTAAGTTCTACTCAATATTGTAACAATTTGCGTATTTATTGCGCAATTATTAATTGAAACTTTATATGAAATATTGAGCACAATAATGGCGTTTATTGCGATTTACGCAATAAAGGTGCGTATTTGAACACCGTAATATCATAGTTTTGTATTTACTTATTAATTAACACGAACGAGTCTAATGAGTGAGTGAGAACTGCCTCCTTAACTGTCTCCTGAACGAAACGCCACTCTTTAATTTTTGTAAATGCTTTAAAAGATTAAGTTATAAGAATGAATGGAACAATTAGGTATCTAGATAATCCACGTCTAGGTCAATTCTGTGATATACGGTGAAAGATAAAAAACATAAGATCGGGAGTGTTTAGTGTCGGAGTGAAATATTAGCAAACCATGGTTCAATATTTCAAGGGAAAGTTTGCGTCATGGTAAGATGCAGTCAATACTAGTTGGTTAGTGTGCATAGAAAGAAAGGGACAAAGCAATACTGTCTGAGAATTAGGCCTGTGAGCAAGCCATATTAATTTGGCAAAGAAAATTGCGTCACCTTGCCCTGGAACTCAATTTTTATGGCAATTGAACGCAATGGCCATTTAGATGAACTTGTCAGGAGATGAGCTTCCACATCCCTGATGGGGTTAGAATTTTTCTGTGAAGTAAAAGACTGAAAAGGTACCCTAAAAAGAAGGAAGATAGAAAGAGGAGAAGGCTCTTGTCATAATCTGACGGTTTTAAGACAATCTAAAGTTTTGATAAGCAATCATACAGGAGTAGCCTGAGAGTAGTAACTCGGTTTTTAAACGAGCGGTGTATTGGAGAAGCAATAACAGTAATAACAACAATAATAACTAAATTAAATAACAAAAACAAATAGTATATCATTCAAAAACAATTGCTTTTAAATAATGTGTAAAATAAAAATTTATATACCATAATTTTGATTGCGTGTATCTTTAATTATATTAACGAATTGTATCAATTAAAACCTTCATTACTACTGTTATGAATTCGGTAAACGTTAATACTTCCGTTGCTACTACGGTAGATGGCCATTCACACAAGCCCTTGTATCGTTGTATGGCGTGTGTTGTTGGACGAAAATACTGTATGCTTGTTGTTCATAATTTTCAAATAAAAATCCGATACACATGCACATTTGGGCAATTCACACAAGCCCTTGTATCGTTGTATTCATTGTATTTTTGGACGAAAATACAACAGTGTATGCTTGTTGTTGATAATTTCCATATAAAAAACCAATATACTTCTATACATTCTTTTCATATGTTTTGAATAGTTGTATTGGTTTCGTGCTAACAATTAATGTAAATGTCATTAATCAAGAAGAAGAATAAAAATACAAAATATTTTCTATGCAACTTGAGTCAACAATTAACATTTCAAAATTATAATTGTTCTCACTGATAATTATTTAATTTACTTTTTTCCGCAATATTTTTCATTTTGCTGCTTGAAAAACAAATTATAAATATTAGTCTTCTTCTTATCGTTTTTTGACGTTTGGAATACGAAATACACAATATAGCCTAACATTGAGCGTTCACAAACAAAAAGTGTATTCAACACAACATACACGATACAAAGTCGTGTGAATTGCCCAAGTATGTTCTTTTAAAGTACTAAAATACAATTCACGGAGTAATTAAGCAAAAAATGTAGAAGAAAATTTCTGTTCATTCTGTTTCATTTGTTAATATTTTCTTATTAATTGAAACGATTTATGATGTGTGTTGTTACTTAAATTTACATTTTTTAAGTAAACAATGAGTCAATAAAACTTGTAGTATTTTAGTATTGTTATTATTTAGTCTTGCTATTATTCTCTAAAAAAATGTTTCAAAGAATGAATAGTAAATATATTAAAAATTTAGACCGTATTTTTCAAGGTCAAGTACTTTTAACTGAAATAACACACTGAATAAAATGGAATCGAATACGAGTTAAAAACTGTAGACAAAAAAGATTTAATAAAATATAATACACACACACACTTACATATATGTAGATTTATGTAAATTTAATTATAAATTATATTAAAAGAAAAGAATGAATGAATAAAATAAAAAAAAGGTCTCGAAATGACAGACTGACTAAATGAACAATTTAATGTTTTTTTTTCACTTCTATTAGAAAAACGGCGAAAACCACATCATAATGGAAATAACAATAAAAAAATATGTACGACTACATATCTTTTTTGTAAAGACGCTGTAGACATTTACATATTTTTTCTGTTTATTTCAGTTTTTTTTTTTTGTATAAATTGGATAATTTTCATATTAAAAATAAAGACGGCGGTAAACCAAATGGGAGATGAATATTAAATGACCTCGTAATACTGTATGTACTGTAGTACTCAGTAAATGTTACAGTGCTCCACTATAGCAGTCATCATTATATAAAATGAGTTATTTTTGTACTGATGATTCGATGCACACATGTATTTGTTTACGGAGACCAGGTTTAAAAATTGTGAGGGAACTTTAGAACACAACAGTGAGAGAGCGGGAGAGCGAAATTTTCGAAATTTATTTTAAAGTGTGTACTTTATTGTGTGAAAAAGTCTAGTTTTGCCAACGACAGACAAACAAACTAAAGTTTGTTTATTTATTTTATTTTTGTTCTCTTTATACTAAGTTCACGTATACAACTTAATTGAGAACAATAGTCGTTTAATTGATAACAATATTTTACCCGTTTAGGTATAATAAATATACGCAATATTCATTAAACAGCTGATAAACAACAACATTGTTTTTATTTTGGTCGCGTGTTTTTGTAATTTATGTTTGTGTTTGTTTGCAAGTTGCCATTTTTTTTTGTAGTTGTTGACATTTGAGTTGTCAAATATCAACAGGAAGTGTTCGGTTACTTATAATGTGCTCACAAAACAGACTTATGACAGTGCTGTATTTAAAGTTTTAATCAATATTATAACAATTAGCATTTAATTGATCAATAATTAATTGAGATTTTATATGAAGTATTGAGATCAATATTGGCGTTAATTGCGATTTACGCAATAAAGGTGCATACGTGAACATAGTATTAAACTGGAATTTATTCACATCGTAATTAGAAAAATTTTAACGAAAAAATGTTAGTTTTTTTTATTAATCAAATGCCAAGAATTGGACGACGGGCGGAAGGAAGAAAGATATATATATGTGTGTACACATGTATGTATGTATGTAGGTATGTGTATATATTTCGTTTTAATCTAGTAAAACGTATTTTCATTTTTTTTTATCGGTTTTCGACATGAACTTATTGATTTTCATTTAAAATTGTTTTTATTGCCAACATAAAAAAACCCGAAGCATATTTTCGAGATTATGCTGTAAAGCTATTATTAATATGAAGGCATTTTCAATCAATAATCAGTCACATCATTATGTGCGTTAAATTTTTAAAATTAAATTTTTAATAAATATTATTAAGTCATCGCTCTCTCCTTAGTTTTGTGTTTCTTTTTTATTAACAGAAATATGCCAGAATATGTATTCCACAAAATAATGTTATAAACTCATTCACTCTTCAATTTTTTATCGATTAGACTCTTTCTAAACTTAACAATAACTTTCCATCCATATTATATTATTCGAGTTTTAAAGATATATAATCCTATTTTAATAATAGTCTTTATGATTTCCAATAGCACGATTTAACATTCCATTTTAATACCTTGTTCCTATGAGAGTTTCTGTATATCCTATTGTCGTAAATCAAAAATTGTTTACATGTTATGCCGGCTGAACATTCAACATTACATTCACAGAATATGTTGATAATTAAATTTAAGCTATTACTTCTTAATACCAAACACATATTTTCAATGTAAGCTTTAAGATAAAGCCGAAACCTCTCTGAGAAGTATGACGAGAAATTTGGGAAAGTTTGTATCGAGATTAGTATGAGACCCTGTGAGCAAGCCATATTAGATTGGCATGGAAAATTGCGTCACCTTGCTCTGGAACTCAATTTTTTTATGGGAATTGAACGCAATAACGATTTTGATGAACTTGTCAGGAGACGAGCTTCCACACCCCTGCTGGGGCTAGAAATTTTCTGTGAAGTACTAAGAGATTATTTAAAAGGTATCCTAAAAAGAAGGAAGATAGAAAGAGATTCATTTGTCAGATCACTATGCTTGTAACTTAAGCTTACAATGACCGGTCATAATGCCAAATACTCAAATTTCTTTTCACTATAATTACATAGACAAAATTTGATTGTCTCAAACTCCTCCGACTTGAGAAACAAGTCTTCGTCTGACTCTATCTTCCATGTCTTCGTATATACATACATACATAATTGTCCATTACAACCCTTCAGTCAGGATTACGACCTAGCTTCTCACACCACTCATGTTGTTTGCCTTAATTTTATACTTGAGTGGCGGGACCTACAGTTTAACGTCGACTCCGAACGACAGATTTTGAGAAACTTTTTCATGGCAGGTTTATTTACTCTCAGAGTTTTTACCAGAAATCTGTCGCCGAAGAAATATTTTTTTCATATTTATTTTTGATGTCTGGCCTCGGGCTCGAACTCAGGATTTACGTCTAATAATCGAACACACTACTAGACTACGTCGACTACTTCTTCGAGTATGTTAGGTTAGAGGACGTGTACTTGTCAACTGTGACAATTACAGTACCCGGAGGTCGAATTGACCCATTGTACTCCCCAGAGAGGTTCCGGCCTTATCAGTAGCATGGATTTAATATTTCATTAAAAAAAAAAAAAACTAAAAAAATATTTTCTGAATAAATAATTCTCACCCCCACTCCGGCAAACATACCATTGTTAAGCTTTCTTTACTTCCAGTTTTCTTTTCACATATTTTCTTTGCATTTTTCTTTTTCAATTACCTTCCTATCTCTTGTTGCCTCTGTTTCAGAGATCAGCAATGACTATTCAAAAAGATGAGTAGATTCGAATCATACTCATAATTTCTGATACTTATACGCATTCTTACTTATTTTAATATCATACTCATACTACTCATATTAAAGGTTTGAAATACTCATCGTAGTCATACTTAACAATACGCATGATGTTGTTGATTTAGACTCTCCTTTACTCAACATTTACAAGAATCACAAAATAAGTATGAGTCTTCTTTCTTCTTTTTTTGTAAATGCAACAACAACTAAGACTTTTGATGAATGATTCGAATCATTCGAATCATTTATGAGTATTATAAGTATTTTTCTAAATTTATGAATTTGAATGAGTAGGCTTAGGAATCAAATATATTTCGAATGTTATGAGTTTGTTGTTACTCATTGCAGCCTGTACTTATAAATCAATGTTGTAGTGAGTACGAATGAATCAGAATAGTTGAATTTCAATACTGTTGACTCATTCATATGAGTAGCGAAAAAGAAGCGATTCATTACTGATCTCTGCTCTGTTTATTAAAAGATTCTCAATTGAAATACAGCCTTTAAATTAATTTTCCACTAGATAACGGCATGCTGTCGTTGTTTAACATTGTAATGCTGATGTATAATGTTATTTAAAATGAGCCTTTTTTTTAAATCAAGAATTGTGCATATTTTATTGATGAAAGATTATATCTATTTGTTATTTAATTAAATATTTTAATTTTCTATGTTAAATACACACTTAGAACAGGCATAAAGCTTAACTCGAGAAAATATCATAAGCTTTTAAGCTTTTTACACTGTGGTATAATTGAATTAGAGATCACATTGATGTGATCAGTTCGTTATAGGTTTTTGAAATATCATATACATACGTATGTTCTACATATTTGTAATATATATGTATTTTATTTTTATAATTTTGTATTAAAATTTATTTATTTATAGCAACGGCCTTTCTTCTATGCACAGAACCTTGAAATTTTAAATAGCAAATGCATGTTAATTAAAATGTAATTTGACTTTTGAAAATAACTTACAATCTTTCACAAATAGTCGTAATAATATGATGTAAAATATTATTAACTGATAAGTGACGGTCAAATACATAAGTACTGATTCCCAATGAACACCGTAGTAATATTAAATAGAAGATAAAAATTTCATTTCTAAAAGTTTTCTAATGCTAATATCAATATAAAAAGCCTTATAATATAAAGATTAAAATTTGTTATAAATTTACCTTTTAAGGACTAATTAATTCTCATATGTAATTAACGCTTTTTGATGATGCTTTGATCTCTTTGTTTTTGTTTGTTTTTTTTTTGTCGTTGTTGACATTTGAGTTCTCAAAAATCAACATAAGGTGTTCGGATAATTGTAATATGCGCACTGAACATACTTATGACAGTGCTGCATTTTAAGTTTTTCTCATTGTTGTAACAATTTGCGTATTTATGGCGCAATAATTAATTGAAACTTTATATGAAATATTGAGCTCAATAATGACGTTTATTGTGATTTACGCAATAAAAGTGCATGTCTGAACATAGTATAACCAACATTCTTTATTTTTTTTCGTAAGAGCATTAAACTTAAATTAACATATGAAACAACAACATTTATTGCTGAAGTATTTCTACACTATTGTAGTATTCTCGATATATTTAAGTTTTATTACCAAAATAGAGCAAAAGTTGCTGAAAGACTTTCCCTTTAGTATCTATTACGTACAAAGAAAATAGAATTTTGTTGGAAAAACATTTCATTTGTGTACAAGTTTATGTTAATCATGTTCATATGTTGTTCAATTCAATTACTTTTTATTATTTTTTTTTTATTATCGATAACTCCTAGTCACAGCTTTTGTTGTTTGAACAACCGTACCAATTTTTAGATTACTCTAGAAAGCATACTGCCATAATATTTCTTTGTTTTTACATTTATTTTTCTGCAAACAATGTTTAATTTTACAAGAAACGATATATAAAATTAATATACGATATAAAATCCTGTTGTACGAGAATTTGAAAAATGAAAACTGTTACAATACTGTATATACTGCTTGTATATATGTATTGTGCAATTCGCACAAGTCCTTGTATCGTTGTATGGCGTGTATTTGAGCAATTCACACAAGCCCTTGTATCGTTGTATTCATTGTATTGTTAGATGAATATACAACAGTGTATGCTTGTTGTTGATAATTTTCATATAAAAATCCGATACACTTATACACATTTTTTTCATATGTTTTTGGAAGTTGTGTTAGTTTCGTGCTATCAGTTTATGTAAATGTCAGTAATCAAGAAGAAAAATAAAAATATTTCCTATGTGACTTGAGTCAACTATTGTTCGCACAGATAATTAATTAATTTACTTTTTTCTACAATATTTTTGATTGTGTTGCTTGAACATCAAATTATGAGTACTGGATTTCTTCTTCTTATCATTTCTTGACGTTTGGAATACAACATAACTTTGAGCGTTCACAAACAAAATGGTGTATTCAATACAACATACACGATACAAAGTCGTGTGAATTGCCCATATGTATTTATATTTTAATGTATTTATATTTTAAGATCTAAAATATTAAAAAAAAACATTTATAATTTTTGTTTTCGTTTGAATCAGAGTTCATTTAATGCTTCTTTAAATACAATCGTACATATTCTTTATGAATCAATCTGAGTCAATTTAAAGCTTCTTTATTTTTATATTTTGGTTTCGTATTTTTTTTTTTAATAAAAATGCATGTCGTTTTTCCGTTAGTTACAGATTTAAATATCAAAATTAATTTACTAAAAGTGTTTTTTTTATTAAGTTCTTATTTAAATCTAGAACATAAACTATATTTGTCCTCTAACCATATATTTTATACCCACAATACTATTAGCCTGAAATGTGTTTTTACGTATTATTAATTAATCATAGTAATATAAATAGTAAAATAAATTAATCATAGTAATATAAACTATTTATTTAATAATAAGAATAACGATGGCATTTATTAACATTTGCATGATTAATATTAAAAAGAATTCTTTTTATTTTTTTTCTTTTGCAATTTAAAATTCTTAAATTCTTCTACTACAGTATTAATAATAATTTTTTATTTTTATATACAATATGATGACATGATTTAAACGAATTAAAAAAAAATTAATTTTCAATTTTTTTTTGATTTTTATTTTCTATTTGGTCATATCATTAGTACGTGAACATGAGCCAGACTCTGAAGGTTGGGAAGAGCATGAACATTCAAAGACACAGAATTCCGTTAAATTTAATCTCAACATACCTACAGAAGAGAAGGATACGCAATTCATACGTCAAAATACTCCACATCCTAAGGAATTGAGGGACAAGGCTAAGAAATTATTGTCCAAAAATCGTACCGATGAGGGACCAAGCGTTTCAGCGAATTTGGATACATTAACCGAAGAAGTAAGTAATGAAAATGATGGAAATTGAATTTTCTCTGATCAACTATTACTTTTCAACTCAACTCAACTATTACTTTTTGAGAACTGAATTAAAACTTGTTGTACAATGGGTCAATTAGACCTCCGGGTACTGTACTTGTCACCGTTGACAAGTACACGTCCTCTAACCTAACCTAACCTAAAACTAAGAATATTTTTTGCCGATAGAATGCGTTGCCCAAAAAGAATTGACAGCTTTGCAATGTAAACATATTGTTGAACACTGTCACTTTTCGGCTTATAATCAACACTATAATTTAAATTATTGTTTAATGATGTTTAATTATGATTGCCCATTTAAGAATTCAATATAAAATATCAAATGAAGCTAAAAATTAACGAATTAATCTGTTTAGAAATTAATCCTTATTTCTAATTTTTTCTATCTTACTATTTGATTAATAATATTAATACATCATATTAATATGGTTCCATATCTTTATTCTTCATATGATCTCAAGCTCTATAATTTCTTCTAATTACGTTCCACTACTGCATAAACCGTTTTTAACACTTTAACTGCCGACTACGAGATAACTCGTAGATTGCGTATTCCTTCGACGAGTTATCGTATTATATCAGTGCTAGTATCGATAAATGGCTTCTGGGAAAAGAACAAAATGTCAATGTTGGCGTGCGTGGCCAGTTTTCTGCACAATTCATAAATTGCACAATTTCATAAATAGATCTTGTTTTATGATCACTTCTTGAAGAATAATGAAAATTAAAGAAAAGTTACCGAGCCATAAATTCTTACTTTTTACACCCAAAATATGAGAATTGCATTTGGTTGACATGTGGTTTTAGCCAGATGATGCCATATGCCGCACAACGTTCGATATCATGAACCAATTAGAGGTGAGTTTGGTGAGCAGTTAGTTGAGCGTTGTGTTTCAATCCCTTGTCCGCTAAAATAATGTGTTTTGATTCTACGAGACAATATTTTTTTGTGGGATATGTAAAGTCTCCTGTGTACAGGGACCGACCAGTCACAATTACTGCCATGGAAGATAACATTACATCTTCCTTTGGTGAGATACCGGCCGAATTGCTAGAAAGATTTATTAAACTTATTATCTCACGGATAATAATTATCAATAATAATTCTAATAATGACAGAAAGACTGATAATAACTACTTTAAAATTTTGAAACAACCAGGGAGAGAGTTCAATTGGTTCTTCTTTCAATGTTTAAGAGAAACGATCGCTATCAAATTTTTATATATGTAGTTATAGATAACATTGAATTAAACCAAAACTTTAAAAGGTTAAATGACTTCAGTGTTTATTAAATTTGAATATTTGCCTTAGAGATACACATCAGAGATCAGCAATGAATCGTTTTTTCGCTACTAATAAGTAATCATGAACTTTTCAGTTGGATTGAGTCAACAGTATTGAAATTCAACTACTCTGATTCATTCGTACTCACCACAACATTGACTTATAAATACAGTTTGCAATGAGTATGAGTACAACGATAGCACGAAACCAATACAACCTTTAAGAACATATGAAAAAAATGTGTATAAGTGTATCGGATTTTTAAATGAAAATTATCAACAACAAGCATACACTTTTATATATTCGTCCAACAATACAACGATACAACGGCTAGTGTGAATTGACCAAATATTTATATTTCTATCAAGTGTCTTGTAAAATCACTTAAAATAACGAATCAACATTCAAATTGCAAAGTGGTGAAAATCTGCTAGATTTCCAATTGAAATTTATTGTGGTGTTATGCAAACGTACATATATATTCTTCCATTTCTAATACATTACTTTTTTTTTAAATTCTTTTTTTTATTTTATTCTATACAATCTAAGACAACCACTAAATTTTTCGAGCGTACTTATAAAAATGCCAATTCACCAATGTTGTCTATATATTACAGAAACATCCATTGTTGGTGAAACAAGACTTGAATTCCACACCAGTGGAGAGTTTAGCCGCGTCAAAAACCGCTTTTCAAGTCGACCAACAAACCCAACAAGCAACACATCAACAAACTCAACAAGAAACAGTTTTAGCAAAGACTCAAACACCGACACCTTCTGGTGGTGGTGGTGGTGAACAAACATCACAGCCACCTCCACCACATGTTAACATTAAACCAGAGAATGTTAACATTATAACAGCTGCCTCAAACACTAACACAAACGATGAGGATGATGAGCATGACGACGAAGAAGATGATGAATATGTGAGTTATTATGAAATATATTCCATAAAAAATAATTATATATCAAATCAATTATTATTTAAAATGTTTAAGGATCAGTCAGAAAGACGTGTAGGCTTCCAAGTGGATGGCGAAGGAGAAGATGATTTCCGTAATAGACCACCGAAATTACACCGACGGTATGAATTTTATTTTACTCAAGGAATTTTCATTAATATATTTTTGGTTTTATTTATTACTTTCAGTGATACACCGCATCATTTGAAAAATAAACGTGTTCAGCACAATATAAACAGCAAAAAAGACCATGAAATCTTGTCCAATGCCTTGCAACAAGAATCGAAACAAAAACTGCAACAAGTGCAACCTGTTCAATCGCCCATTGCTGAAAATCCTTCAGCGGAACAGAGTGAACAAGAGACCGATACTAGTAATAGTTACGTCAAACAATCACAGCAACCGTTTGAGGCTCCCCTCTCACCCATACAATCACCAGCAGTTATGGTAACATCCACACTTTTGCCCACACAAAGTGTCAGTCATCCTCTAGCCTCGGTTACCGATGGTGAGTACTAAATACAATCAGAAACACACTCTCAAACACTTAATAATTTTCACAATAATACTCTTCTTGGTGATGGGTCCTATTTTATAACAATAACTTCTAACGCTTCTTGTCAAAACATACATATGTATGTATAGTCGAACTTTGACTACCAAATGAAATCAATGCAAGTCCAATATTTTGAAAATATGAAGACCTTTTCTTACTATACTTTTTCTATATTTTCATTGTATTGTATTTTAATTCTTAATGAATATTTTTCTTTTTTGTTATAAATTCTTATTTTGTATTAATGTCATTTTGTTTTATTTATGATTTGTATTAATTTGGATAATTTTGTTTTTTACTTTCTTTGTTTTTTATAATTATTTATAAATATTATAATTTATTTTTATTATTTAAATAAATTGAATACAATTTTTATTCTTCTATTATTACTTTACATTTTTTTCTTGAATTATTTTCTTTTTATTTATTTGGAATATTGTTATTCGTTGATTATTTTTCTATTTTTCTTCAATGAATGGTTTTACACTTTCTGAGGATATACAATATAACAATATCGGCATTGTTCAATTACTTTTTTTTCTATACAATACTTAAATAATATCTATAGTTTGATTACTCCTGAAATTTTCAATTCTACCGGATTTTAAAATAAGCGATTTCGATCTTTAAACTTAAGCAAAACGAAATTTTTTATTCGTTTGAAAGACCGACCTATTGATGGCATTATGCGTGGATTATAATATCGTTCAAATGTTTGTTACATTTTTCCCGAATGCAGTGCATCCGAAATGTACAATTCTCCATGACTCGTACTCATAAATCTGTTTGAATTTGACTGATGGCATGGGTTATGCTGGCTTTGAAGACCGCTGTGGTTTCTGGCTGAATAAGAAATATAATGAGATCTAATGTGAGATGATCATGCCATCAATTTGCTCGTATAGAATATCCAATATGGTATGAGCACACATCGCCGTTCTGTTGAAATCACATGTCACTAATGTCAATATTATTTAATTCGAGCCAAAAGAAGTTGGTAATCATCGGTCTAAAGAGCTCGTTATTGACGTTTTACGTAATTTTCAAAAAATATTACCGATAATGCCAGAAGCTTACCAGAGATCAGCAATAAATCGTTTTTTCGCTACTAATAAGTACTCATTAAATTTTGACTTATAAATACTCATTAAATTCTGAGTCAATAGTATTGAAATTCAACAACTCTGATTCATTCGTACTCATTACAACATTGATTTATAAGTACAGGTTGCAATGAGTATGAGTACAACGTTGACATCAAACTCATAACATTCGAAATAGGTTTGATTCATACGCCTACTCATTCAGATTCATAAATTTAGAAAAATACTTGTATTACTCATAAATGATTCGAGTGATTCGAATTTACAGTTTTAGTTTAGTTTGTTGCATTTACAAAAAAAGAAGAAAGAAAAAGACAAAGACAGCAAGCAAAGCAAACACACAAACTTCTACTCAGTATTGTAGTGTTCGTACGCGAATCATACTTATTTTGTGTTTCTTGTAAATGTTGAGTAAAGCAGAGTCGAAATCAACAACATCATGCGTATTGTTAAGTATGAGTACGATGGGTACTTGAAAATTTGAATATGAGTAGTATGAGTGTGATATTAAAATAAGTATGAACGCGTATAAGTATCAGAAATTATGAGGATGATTCGAATTACTAATATTTTTGAATACTCATTGCTGATCTCTGAAACCTACCATCCACATAAAACAGTGACTTCTTCGAAATGCATTGACGCTCTTGGATTTCATGCGGATTGTTATTGCTCTAAATTTAACAATTTTGTTTGTTCACATACCTAGCCATTCATCCATTAATGGGCTATATGGCTGCAGATAAATTTTCGATGAAAATTAGTTTAAGCTGCCAACACACGCCACTGTATATGGCGGTTAACCTTCAGTTCCTGGTTCAGTTGAATTTTGTATGCGTGCAGGCCAAAGTCACGACGCATATTTTGGGAACTAGTATTCTGCGAAAGGTACAGTTCTTCTAAGTTGCTGTCCTGCACACTCACAATGACAGCTTTGGTATTTTCGGCATATTTTGCGTTTCGTCGACAAACCGATGTGGGTCGGTTCTGAACAGTCTCATTATTTTGTTTTGGAATGTGTTTTGGAATGCTATATCCGTTAATGGTGATTTGACAAAAGAAGCCTGATTAAATTGAAAATAATTTGACAGGTGTTGCTGCAACAAGATGGTCATTATCAATTGCCTTAGTTCGAAAGCCTCTACTGGATCACTCGACATTTCGTAATAAATACGGTAATCTCTGCCGAGATCTTTGATATCCAAGTAGGATTGATGTAGGCAATACCTAAATAACGCTAAAAGTAAGACTTAAAACAAAATTTTTATTGATGAATTAGACGACAAAAGAAATGGCATTATAAATCGTCTTTCCTCAATCACAAAGCGACACATACAACAAATAACGAGAATTTGTGTTGGAGGTTGTTCTACAAACTGAAAAAGTTATGCTCTTGAACCCGATGTTGATGAAAATATAGGTGATGTTGATGTTTATCGAGGAGGTTTGATAATAGCATCATATGATGCAAATATTTCATTATAATTTTAATGCATACATTCAAAAAACAAAAAAAAACAAATTCAATTAAAATAAAAAATTTACTTTATTTATAACACACTAATTGAAACTGAGCTCTAAAATTAGAAAAACAAAGTGAAAATAAAACTGTATTATTTTCAGTTAGAAAGGGAATCCCGCAAGTTTTGATAACATGGCGCAATTAAAAATAAAAGTTGTGCCATCTTTTAGAATAAACAAAGAAAATTAAAAAAATTAAAAAAAAAAAATCGAATCAAAAAACAACTTCAAAATCTAACGACGCACAGTGAAAATTCGCAGCGACGCAACTTGGAAAAAAGAGAGAGGTATGCGTATATGAGAAAACCACACTCACCCATGGAAAAATAGTACACCATTATTTACACAATATTCTCTTGTCTTCAGATACTTCTTGCATATCGTCTATTTTACGAAAACCTTCTATATTTTTTCGGAGTGCATATCATTTCAGAAGCACCACAGCAAGAATCGAACCACAATTCGCAATAGGTAAACATATTGTTCTTTACAAAAACATTTATTTTTCTGTTTCAACAATAAATCTGGCACTCCCATTTTGCTAATTTTTTGTTTAACTGCTTATAATTACGAAATACATTCACATCCGTACATACATACATAATTGGTCATTACAACACTTCAGTTAGGATTACCACCTAGCTCCTCACACCAGTTATGTTGTGTGCGTTAATTTTTATACATGAGAGGCGGGACCTACAGTTTAAAGTCGACTTTAAAGCTGCTCTCAGAGTTTTTGCCAGAAATCTGCTGAGAGGAAGTCGCCGTAGAAATATTTTTTTTTCATATTTCGGTTTGATGCCTGGCCGGGTGCTCGAACCCGAGCTTTACGTCTAATAAGCGAGTACATTACCTACTAGACTAGGGCGACTACAATGTAAAATGTATTATGGGCTTTATTAATTCCTTTCTTAATTATCAAAAGTCCTTGTACATGTCATTCATTGTATGCATGCTTTGTTAAAATTTCCACGTAAAGTGTGGAAAGCAATCGAAGGAATTATAATTTATCACAGAAACAAGTTAAGGAGTTAATACCTGCAATATTTCGGATTTCAGTTGACAGTATTGCGAGAGTTGAACAATTTAAATTCAGCATGAAAGATGGACGTTAATACACCACCCTTGTGTTGTAGTCTGTATAGAAGGTTTTCTCGAATGAAATGCAGTGTGTATTCGCTTTGATGCCATTTTCTTTAAATTCTTTGTTTATTTACTTTTTAAATGGATTTAAATGAAAAAAATTGGAAATACATTTGGTTAAAAAAAATGAATTGAGGGAGGTATAAAATGCCGAATAATCTCTATCCCCCTTTTTCTCAAAGTAATGAAAGAACTAAAACCATTACAGTCAGTCGTCGTCATGCAATGAATTCTTTATAACCTGTAACACTAATTATGCATATAAGTTGGCAAAAACAATACCAACAAAACGAATAACAAAAATTTTGAAATCCCCCTTAAGGAATATGTTCATATAGAAGAATAAGAGAAGCTATCAATCAATATTGTATTGTTGCCTGCTTTTGTTACCTTTCTTTTGTGATTTTACCCATGATTTCAGCATTTCACAGCAAATACTATTGATTTTAACTTTTTCTGTTGCACCAAAATAAACATTCGAAACAGTAGCAATAAATACAATAACAAATCTTTTTTCTCTCTGAACCACTAACTACACTGTTTCCAACAGTAAAAACTTCAGACAAATTTGTTTTAATAAAAAGGAAAAAAAAATTACATACAAATACATACGTACACTAAAAAAAAAATAAAAGATAAATATTTTCTTTCCATGTGGCCATTCTAATGAATCAAATAAAAAAAGAAAAAAAAATCCATGAAACAAATTGATTCTCTCTGGTAATGACTTTGGTAATGCTGTGATATTTCTTTAGAATGTACTATTTTTCTAACAATGCACAGTTAGAATTATTCCATACACATCACGTATGTACCAGAGATCAGCAATGAATCTTTTTTTTCGCTACTCATAAGTATCGTAGTAGTACTCATGAAAATTTGAGTATGAGTAAATCAACAATATTGAAATTCAACTACTCTGATTCATTCGTACTCACAACGACAGTGATTTATAAGTACAGGTTGCAATGAGTATGAGTCAAACATCAAACATGACATCAAACTCATAACATTCGAAATATGTTTGATTCATACGCCTACTCATTCAGATTCATAAATTTAGAAAAATACTTATAATACTCATAAATGATTCGAGTGATTCGAATCATTCATCAAATTTACAGTCTTAGTTGTTGTTGCATTTACAAAAAAAGAAGAGAGACAAAGACAGCAAGCAAAGCAAACGCACAACCTTCTAGTGAGTATTCTAGTGTTCGTAAGCGAATCATACTTATTTTGTGATTCTTGTAAATGTTGAGTAAAGAAGAGTCGAAATCAACAACATCATGCGTATTGTTAAGTATGAGTACGAAGAGTACTTCAAACTTTGAATATGAGAAGTATGAGTATGATATTAGAATAAGTATGAATGCGTATAAGTATCAGAAATTATGAGTATGATTTGAATCTACTCATCTTTTTGAATACTTATTGCTGATCTCTGGTATGTCACCTTATGAGATATTTTTTTTTCTTCATAAAAAAGACCGATCGGTAACGACTTTATTAATCACAATCGAAGTGTGCCATTTTGCATTTCCTGATGGCTAAAACTGGTCTGTTGTTTGAGCTTAACATCTTCAGATGGACAAATTGTTCACAGTAATGATCCAAATTTTGAGTTGGGCCATATATGATAACTGATTCCATACTTATTTCAGCGGACACACAGCAAAACTATTATGACCGTTACCTGGCGATAATCGTAAAATCAGACGGGGAACACAGTTATTCATTGCTAGTATCCATAATTATTAACCTTTTATTGTTTACGGCGTAGTCTAGTAAGTAGTGTGTTCGCTTATTAGACGTAAAGCCTAGGTTCGAGCTCCAGGCCAGACATTAAAACGAAATATGAAAAAAAAAATATTTCTTCGGCGACTTCCTCTCAGCAGATTTCTGAGAAAAACTCTGAGAGTAAATAAAATTACCATGAAAAGCTTCTTAAAAAATCTGTAGTTCGGCGTCGACTTTAAACTTATAGGTCCGCCACTCATGTATACAAAAAATTAAGTCACACAACATGAGTGGTGTTAGAAGCTAGGCCGTAACCCTGACTGAAGGGTTGTAATGGCCAATTATGTATGTATGTATGTATGCTAGTATTTACAAGTGTAAGCTTAAATGTTTTTAAGCATCAATTCGTTTTTTTCACGACGATATTTAGTGAAATTCAATAGAAACGGTGTAAAAGAAATATTTTTATACGAGTTCGAGTAAAGTAGAATGCTTTAAGTGGTGATGATGGCGATAATGATGTTTCAAAATGACGACGATGATGATGATGTTGCTGATTTTCGTTGTTCTGTTATTGTTGTTTTATTAATGGTTCAATTCACCTGTGCAACAAGTACCACCGTCATTGATGTGTGTGCCAATGGCTTACAAGAGAAAAGTGAGAGAAAAAGAGCACCCATATGCACAGTTGCATGGAAAATAAAAACATATGCCACACGATGTTCGCACGACTGATGTTTGTCTGTGGGTGTTAGGTTTACGGAGAATATGATTGAAAAACACAATATGATTGAAATCAATCAATAACTGCACAGTTCTAAAAACAGCTACGGTTGGTTATGCATACGTTTGCAGGTGAACATTTGTACCACACTTTCGTTCAAATTGCTTTGATGTTGTTTTAGTTTTTTTTTTCTAGTTTTAATGTCTGACATGCATTTGCTTTTATAATTTTATTTTTTCATATTTATAGGTTTTTTTCATTCTTTCTTTATATTTTTAAATTTCGTTTTCACTTTATAAAGAGCAACTATACTGTACTGTACTGAAATTTATAGTCTTCTTTTTCACACTACAATTTTCAATATTTAAAAGTACTCGTATTATTAAAATATACCATAAAATTTAAGACGTAAAATTATCCATGTGCTGAACATGGAAGTTAAATTCACTACAAAAAAATGCTACATAAGTATACTAAAAAACTTCCTTGAGCATTGCGATAAAATTACTATTCATTTATGGCATATAAATTGCAGTTTTTGATTTCTGAATTGTTTCATTCTGTTGAGAAACTGATTTCTAGTCGATCGGTTAATAATGACTTGAAAACTGTTTACAATTATGAGTGGTATAACCAATCATACCCTGAGAGGTTACTAATGCTGAAATTTGCCTGCAAAATCTCAGTCCCCCTAAGCAATTTAAAAAAATTACCTTTTTCTAAATAATTTATATATTAGAAGACCACCGAGTACAAAGAATCGTGATTCACATACGAGATCAGCAATGAATCGTTTTTTTGCTACTCATAAGTACTCGTGAAATTTTGAGTATTGAAATTAAACTATTCCGATTCATTCGTATTCACTACAACATTGATTTATAAGTACAGGTTGCAAAGAGTAAATTTGTTTGAAGAGATAATTATTTCAATAAGTTTCACTTTGATCAGCTTTATTCAGTTTTAGTCCGACCTGTTATGTAATATCAGTCTCAATTATTAGAAATACAAATTGTCTTACCTTCTAATTGCATTTATTAACATCCCTCGTATATTTAATTCTATTTGGCCATTCACTCACTTAAACATAAATTTGTTGATTTTGTGTCCAATGCAACTTCAAAGATAATTGTTTTCCAAACCTGTGTTGTGCTCATTTATTAAATTAAAAGAAAAGAAGTAGGCACGTTACATACATATTGTCACAATGAATCTCAAAGGTAATCACAAAGTAAGTAGTGTATAGAAGATGAAATTATTTTTTGAAATTATATAGGAGTCGAGAATTTTTATAGCATGAATTACAAACGTGCATATAGATGAAATTCATGTGCCACCCTATACTCATACCACATAACGCTGATGAAGCATATTCTAAAAATATTAAATTATTGGTTTTAATTTAAAAAATACTTCTGGTTTGTTGGCACATATTTGCCAATTCTTTCAGCAGATGCTAGTTGTGGGCCAGGGAGCCGGGCAAACGGCCAAGTCAGTCAAATTTCTGAGTCTATTAGCTGTACTTTGTTTTTCTGCTGTTAGAGAAGTGCAAGTTAATGCAGAGTAAACTTTCTATTTGTAAAAAAAAAACTTCCTTATGAATTGCGTATTTGAGAGTGCAACATATTGTTGCGAATTTCTCGAAAGCATCAGAGAAATGGGGAACAAAAATTAACTTTTAATTTTAGATGCCACAATATGTGGTGCACGTATGTATATGTATGTATGTACATATGTATACTTATTTAAACACATACTTGCATACCATATGTTAAATTTTGGAATACGCTATAGAAAAAGGTGGACTGACAAAAATTAAAATTTAAAACAAAAAATTTCTTGTCAAGCATTAATGATTGGGTATTACATATTAAATACTGTAACCGACACTTTTCGATGCAAATACCTGTGAAAAACAGTTGGTTGGACATACTTCCACATGCAAACACATCCACACACATTTACACGCAAAAAGAAAAATTCATTGGTTTTTGTAACCATGTTTGTAAACATGTTCAAATCTTAGTACGGACATCCCAAAAAGAAAAAAATAAATATAAAAAATATATTTCTATCGACGCCTTCCTCTCACCAGTTTTCTGGCAAAGTCGGCGTTAAACTATAGGTTCCGCTACTCATGGATAAAAATTAAACACACACCACATGCGTGGTGCGAGGAGGTACATATTATTTAATACTGACCCAAAAGTTATAATGTCCAATAAAATAAGTAAGTCATCATAGTCTAGTAGATAGTGTGTGGGCTTATTAGACGTAAGGCCAGTGTTCAAAACCTAGGTCAGACATCAAAACGAAATATATTTCTTCGTCGACTTCCTCTCAGCAGATTTCTGGCAAAAACTCTAAGAGTAAAGAAAATTGCCATAAAAAGTTTCTTAAAAATCTGTCGTTCAAAGTCGACGTTAAACTGTGTGTATCGAATCTCATGTATAAAATTAACGCACACAACATAAGTGGCGTGAGAAGCTAGGTCGTAATCCTGACTGAAGGGTTGTAATGGGCAATTATGTATATATGTATGTATATTATAAAGTAAGTAAGTAAATACGCTTTAAATTTCGGTCGTTCAAACTTTCAAATTTATTCGAGCTGAGTGTGCTTACAACACCTCTCGTGCTTGCCTTTATCATATTCTATGATACAAAGTAATAATTAATTTCAAGTATAAATTAACTTTTCCGTTCTTTTCTAAGGTGTTATTCTTTCTTTTTTGATTAAAAAAATTTAAATAATTAAATTATGATAAAATAAGTCCAGAAGAATATCAAAAATGCAGTAGAAAGGGATAAAAAAGATTGCAGTTGATAATGAAAATTAAGCAGCAACACGATAGTTTCATTATCCGCTGTAAGAAAATATGATTTCAATTTAAAGCGGTTATAAGGGGTGATTTTTTAGGAGCTATAGGAAAATTAAAACAAAAAACACATAAAATTCAGAAAAATGCATGAAATCTTTATTTCAATTGATAGTACGATCCATATAATTTAATGTTTGAAGATTATTTCATGCAAATGTTGACCGCGACTGCGCCTCAAATGGTCCATCCGCTTAGTCCAGTTTTTGCATACTCTTTCCCACATTTCGGCCGATATCTCACGAATAAATGCTTCAATGTTGTCTTCCAATGCGTCAATTGAAGCGGCCTTGTCTGGATAGACATGAGCTTTAACATAGCCCCACAAGAAATATTCTAAAGGCGTTAAATCGCACGATCTAGGCTTCCAATTGACCGGTCCCGAACGTGAAATAAAATGTTCACCGAACTCGCATCTCAATAAGTCCATTGTTACGCGTGCTGTGTGGCATGTGGTACCGTCTTGTTGAAACCACATGTCATTCAAGTCAAGATCTTGCATTTTGGGCAAAAAAAAAGTTGGATATCATCTTACGGTAGCGCTCACCATTCACAGTTACGTTACGATTCGCTGACTTTTTCTGGATGCTTTGGTAGCTTTTGCAATGCTTCTGGCTGATCTTCACTCCAAAATCGACAATTCTGCTTATTTACGTATCCATTGAGCCAAAAATTAGCTTCGTCGCTGAACACAATTTTTCGATCAAGAAGTGGATCTTCGGCCAACTTTCCAAGAGCCCATTTTGATAATAAAATTCAATGATTTGCAAGCGTTGTTCGTTTGTAAGACGATTCATGGTTAAATTATAGACCAAACTGAAGATGTTTGACAGTGAAACAAAACACGAAACGTGCGTGAGCTGTTTAAACCAGTGTTGCCAAAAAGATAATAGCTAAAAAATCACCCTTTATTAGCAGACTACTTTAAGTTCTGAGATCTTTTGCTAGTTTTGGTATTCTTAACACATAACACTTCTATCCCCTACCGAACTTTTGGAACTCAGAAGATTTCGTAATCGTGTAGACAGACCGTTTTTACAGAAAGGAGCGAACTTTTTTTATTCAGTCTTAGTCAAATAGAATCCAAAATATCTTCAAGGTTTGATTTTCTTTCTGAAATAAAAATAACACACCATTTGGAAATTCATGACGTTTTTTAATAAGTAAATATGTATGTACTAGAGGACCTTCAACTAACAGATATATGAACGAACACAACGAAAAAAAATTGGGTTTTACTGAACTTTTTTGAGTACACTAACATTTTTAGAGAGAGAGAGAGAGAGAGAGAGAGAGAGAAAAATGCACAGTTTTTTTCTTTGTATTCTTAAGCGAAATATATGTCTATTATTCCTAAAGAAAAATAAATGGCATGAAAACCACAATGCGATCTCTAAAAATACTGAATGAGAACATAAACTCTTGCGTACACTAAAAATCTTAGTGTACTTAAAAAAAGTTCACTAAAACCCAATTTTTTTCGTTGTGTACTGATCTTTTTAGCGTATTTTGTACACAAATAGTAAAAAATAGTGTATGTGAACTCTGCTCAGTACGGTATGTTAGAGTTTGCGTACATGTTCACAAACATTAAAATAGAAACGAAGAGTTTTGCTCTCGTTGTAGTGAATGTGTTTGTGTTCTTTACCCACGACATTCATTACAATATATAAACGTTGTTTAGTTTAGAGTATTCTTTCGAACACTGCTACCAGCAATATTAACACAGGTATTTATTGTAATAAATGTTTGCTAAATTACCATAAATTATCTTAATTTTTCTGATGGGATATTTTCCCCTGTTATTATATCAAAGAGGCAATTGTGTAGTACCATACATATCCATACCAATCCTATTGAGAGGTATTAGGCTCGAGTAAATAATGTTTGATAGACACAAGAAATCAAGCTTAATACGAAATGGAAAACTTTAAGACTTGCAGAAATGGAAAATTTGTTATATAACGCAATAAAGGAAGAAAATCCAACAATAATTAGAAAATTGTTAGAACTTATTGAAGACCTAATATTTTTTATGGATTGGTATTTAAGCGATATAGTAAAATTTAGTTTTACTAGAAAATGTATGCCGAAATTATCTGCTCAATCCATGTATGCTAACTACGTATATATGTATATATTTTAAGCATCAAATATTCAATTAAAGTGATTCAGTTTTTGGAAGCAATGTTGCACTTAAAAAACAAATGTAAAGTTAAACATTTGTGACTTTGTAGGCATATTAACACTACCGATTTATTAGAGCATCACAGCTGTGTATGTGTATGTATTTGTTTTTTTAAGGAACTATGGAAACTTGTTTCTTTCCAATTTGATTAGCTAGCTAATCGCTAGAACACCGTTTTACAGAGAAAAATCTTTCTTTAGAAGCCTAGTAATTTAAAAGCGTATTTTAATACAACATTCTATTGAAAATTTTACAAGACATTTCGAGTCTTTTTTGCACTTTAAAACAAAAGAAAAGCTTTCTCAACTGTTTGACATGAGACGTGTGAATTCAAACTTCTGTGAGTGTCTTTATTGCGAGTGGTAGACAGAACGGTATGTATTCATTACACACATAACTCTATTACGCACATTTGCATGCAAACGTTTTTATATATGTATGTACATAATTCCTGCTCTTTTGAATATCCAGTATGTGTTCTTAAGATTGTCCTTCCTTAGCTGCCATAAAGATGGCCTTCTGTACTTATTGTTTATTTATTACTCATACGCTAAAGGGGGATTCTCTTGTTTATAAATTAACAATAAAAATACAACGGCAACAAGTTAATGTATTTATTCGAACGTACACACACACACACACCCAGACCCGTGTATACATACAAAGTTCCATTGCTGTACAACATCGAATTGAATTTTTTTTTATTGCTATGACTATGGTTGTATACAAACATGCAAACGTACATATTTCTATTGTTCTTATCATTGTTTACTTAATTGTTGTTGCAAAATAAAATGTGTGATAATTTTTTTTTTGTTCCTATTTTTCTTTTGATATTAATTTTCATTTCGATAAGCCTTTACATGTCGTAGTTTTGAGTATAAGAAAGAGTTATACATTGCTGTTGTTGTTGTTGTTTTTTAATGAAGTCATTAAATTTTATTTTCGATTTTATTTAATATGTACTCGTACTCGTACTCTTTTTTCTCAACACTAAACAGGTGCATTTTATTTGAAATTGAGTAGAATTTATTTAACACTCTACTCTCAATTTCTTTACAATTTCACAATCTCCCACTTGCACAATCTCCCACTTTTTCTATCTCTCACTCTCACTCTTGCTCTCACACAAACATAGCCATGTTTAGTGTGTAATAAATATAATTGTTGCATTGCATATGTACATACATACTCGTACATTATTTTTGCCTCTTCCAAAAGTGTGAGTTTCTCTATTTAGACCTTAATTTGCAGAGTAAATGCTTTTCTACATTTTGTTGTTGTTGTTTTTTTTACCTTTATTTGGTCTTCACTTGTTCATTATTTATGCCGTATTTCAGTTGTTAATTTTTTGTTGTCAAAGCAAAACGATTCTCTTTATAAAACAAATTTTTTTTATATTCTTCTTCGTATTGGAATACCAGTGTTGTGTTGTGCGTTTTTTTTATTGCTTCTGAGATTTTTGCACTCTTTTGATCAGCTCAGAGCAGCTACAAACAAAAACAAAAAATATTAAAAATTAAAATATTAAAAACAGTGTCATCACTTCTACGTACATATATTGTTTTGTTCCCCTTTTTGTATTTCATTTGGTTTTGTTCAATTAAAATAACACAAACGTGCTATCGTATCGCTTTGATATTTTATTCGTGAATATATATATTTTTAAGTATGTTTTTGGCAAACTCTTATTGGAATTACTCATCACACCTTTCTTCAAATTGTTTAATGCTTTTCTGTTAATTGAAATTTTATTGTCGGTTGCCATTTATTTAGTATTTACATTTACAGTGGGAAAAATATCAATAACAATACAAATTTAATATTGTTTTCAATCTCTCTTCCAACGATGGCGTTTTAAAAGCAAAAAAAAAAAAAATAGACAGAAATAATAAATTAAAATTAAAAAATAAATTTGTGAAAAATAATTGTGGGAATTTTCTATAAAATATTAACAATGGATGAAAACAATGAATGATATTGAAAATGTTATTAAATTAAAAAGAAAAATTTATTGAAAAAATAGTTTTAAAGGCTACTGAAAAATTGTACAAAAATATTTTAAAGTAATGGAAACGTATAGCGCCTAGACTTTTCCACAAATACTAGACTAAAGAGAAGTTTGTCGATGTTAATTTTTTTTATAGATACCCGTCCTGCAAAACAAAGAAAAATTTAAGAAAACATATTGTAGTGTTGTATGTTAGAATTCATCTTTTGCAACATGAAATGAAAATAACGCACCATTTGGAAATTTGTGACGTTTTTTAATACGTAAATATGTATGTACTATAGGGCCTTCAATTACTTTTGGGCTAACTGATATATGAAGAATGAAGTCGCCGTGGTCTAGTAGGTAGTGTGTTGGCTTATTAGACGAAAGGCCCGAGTTCGAATCCCAGGCCAGACATCAAAAACAAAATACTAAAAGTATTTCTTCGGCGACTTCCTCTCAGCAGATTTCTGGCAAAAACTCTGAGGGTAAAAATTGCCATGAAAAGCTTCTCAAAAAATCTGTCGTTCGGAGTCGACTTTAAACTGTAGGTCCCGCCACTCATGTATAAAATTAACGCACACAACATGAGTGGTGTTGAGAAGCTAGGCCGTAATCCTGACGAATTGTTGTAATGGCCAATTATGTATGTATATATGAAGAATGCTTGACGTTCACCAATACTACCACAAGTCGTATAATTTGGTTACATTTTTGATGAAGTTGCGACTTCTTCTCAGCATATTTATGGCAAAATCTCAGAGAGTAAATGAAACTGCCATGAAAAAGTTTCTCAAGAAATCTTTTGTTCGGAGTCGACTTTAAACTGTAGGTCCCGCCACTCATGTAAAGAATTAACACACATGACATAATTGGTGTGAGAAGCTAATCCTGACTGAACAATCGATATCTTTAGAAACTTTATAGTTATAGTCGATTCGGTTTATCTGGCTATATTTTAGGACATCCTTAAGTTTTGACTTCAACTTCTAGACACATTTTATTGTTTCTGTAAAGTTGTCGTAGTCTAGTAGGTAGTGTGGTGGCTTATTAGACGTAAGCCCACAGTTCAAATTCCAGGTCAGACATAATATTTCTTCGACGACTTTCTCTTAGCAGATTTCTGACGAAAATTCTGAGAGTAAATAAAATTGCGATGAAAAGTTTCTCAAAAATCTGTCTAACACACACAACATAAGTGGTTTGTGAAGCTAGGTCCTGACTGAAGGGTTGTAATGACCAATTATGTGTATTACTGTTTCTGTAAAACCTTTACCTTATCGGGGTACCTTACGACTATCGCGTCAGTTTGTTGTGCGGTCATAATAACAATTTGCAACTTAATTTAAATTGATTTCCTATCAACGGTGGATATGCTACTTGGTTCTTTCCCAAGGGCATTTATTCCAACTTGCCGTTAAACTTGGGTTTAGTTAAGGGTACCTTTAGCTAAAGGGAACTGTAAACATACCTTTAAGTTATTTTCGTTATTACAACATACAGATAAAATAAAGTTAACTGTTTTCAAAAATATGGCAGTGCCGGAGCAATGTCGATAAAACTGCTCAATTAAACAAGTTTTTTTTTTGATGCAGTGGCAACGATGGGATTCGTTTTTTTTGTTGTGTTTCCTCATTTTGTTTACATTACAAAATAATATATAATATGACAAGTTCTAACATAAACTTCACTTTAAAAGTTAAAGGTAGATTGATCCTCCCTGTAGCTTAACGCTCTCTTCTACCGTATTGCACACTTATAATAGTGAAAAGCAATTTATCTGCCCGTTAAAATCCTGCCTTTAGTTAACGGCAAGTTGTAATAATGACCCTTAAAGTGTTATGTATTCTGATTCGAAATAATACTTTTTCGAAAATTTTATTTTCGTATTGAAACTTACTTTTTGATATTTCTGAACAGTTTACCTCTTAACGAAATAGGAGTAAAGTAGAGGTTAAGAACTTTATTGTGGCTGAAGTCTTCGATTCAGTCAATTGATGCAGGTTTTTCTGTGTATTCTCTAAATGCAGTTTTTAATGTAATATAATCCACGGTGGTTGAAATAATAATGCAGATGAATAATATGTTATATTTAGTTGAAATATCGAATACGTTATATGGTGCCGTTAGTAAAGCTCAAAATAGAGGTTATTTAATTGAATAGACACTAATAAATTATATGTAGACACACATACATATCTAGTTTTATTGTTCTTTTTTCCCATGACCATATTCTAGATATTGCTTGACCTGAATTGAGCGTTATAAACAATAACTGTGTAGATCACAGGAATCTAGTTTTTTTTATTTGCCTCTAACAATCTGTCGCAACTAATTTCGATTGATTATTGAATGCTGTGTTCATTGGTTCGAGAATTGAAAGAAAGATGAATAAAGCAATCAGGATGATGTCACAAACTTTAGAACACACGTTCATTGTTGAAACAAATAATTAAAGATAACAAAATATTTAATTCGATTCTCATGAAGAATACGGTAATTAGCTTTTGTATGCAAACCTCTGATTGAAGATACCAATTTAAAGAATCAAATGCTTTCTCGAAATCCATAAATATAAAGTATATACGCGATCTCTCTTCAATATAACCATGTCTAGGTATTCATATTTTTATCGTTGTCCAATGAAAATGTTTGTTTAATTTTGTTAGTTATTTTAATTTTGTTACTTACTGTTCTAATTAATTCTAAATATTAAGATAAATTCAATTAGTATACTTTGGAAATAATAAGAGTATCGATACACAATAAGAAGATGACTCGAATAAATACAATATTATTGATTACATTACAATAACAAAAAAAGATAGAAAAAAGAACGTACGGTTTCAAGGTGAAAACTCAAAACCAAACCGAATCGGAAAGAGAAAACAGACTACAGACCAACCGGTAGCACCAGCATTTGTTCAAGATAAATTCAATGAAATTTTTCTATTTACACAAAATACCACACACTAACAGAATCTTAGACACATGCACGCATACACATAAGAATATATTGTACGTACATATGTATGTACCTGGCTTTTATGCAATTTCAATATATTGTAGTCCTAAACGTTTTACCCTTTGAACTCTCTATTATTGGGATGTGAATTTATTTTTATTTGTTTAAGAAAAATAAACAGGGCTTTAGTGGAGTAAGTATGGCTTGTTCAGTTTTCTTATGTTCACGTTCTCCACGTTTAGAACTAAAGTATGAACGAAAGTCAAAACTTGTCAGAGGGAACTAAATAAAAATATGATTTTGATATCCACCTAAAATTATAGTATAATCTCAGTTATGACATGAAGTTGACACAATTAGAAATCTTTCGTTCTGAGAATAATGATTATTTATATTTTGCAAAAGACACGGCATGCATAGCATGACGCAAAAATTATTTTATTATTAATTTAGAAAATATGTAACATAAAATGAATGGCAAATTTTCCAAAATTTCTATTCAATCAATTTGTTTACAAACAGAAGCATCTCCTCTCTACGTTACCCTTCTTTATCATAGACATTAAACAATTTGTATTCTCAGCTTTTTAGTTTTTATTTAATTTTGTTTTTTATATTTTTTTATTTTTTTGTAAAATCAAATGCAATTAAAGCTGTGAAACCTTTCGACAGTGCCTAGACTAAATGACTACTCGTTTTATGTAGAGACATCGTTCGACACATAGAATATTTTTAAAGCTTTAAAATTAATTTGTTGTGTTTATGTTGTCTAAATAAGAAAACAAGACCAAAAAAAAAAAAAAACAAAAAATCGATAAAATTTCACGGAAAACTGAAACACACAATTATGTATACAAATGTAATTGGCGCCAATAAGTACAGCCAAAGAAAAGTACGTCAAATTGGCTACAAATCATTGAATACCTTTTTAATGTAATAAAAATAAAAGTAGTAGAGGACCGATTTTCGTGGTGAAAGGATTCCATTTAAATTAAATAACGTATTTCCGATGAGTTGTTGCAGTATTCACAAGCGGAAGAGTGTCAGCCGATTGTGAATATTTCACATAAAACTGACCAGCAGAAAATCGATGTTTCTTAAATCAAAAATTAAATTTCTAACACCACTAGAAATGTACATTAAAAACTCGAACTAGTTATAGATCAAATAATTTCCTTATTATTGAACTTTAACACATTCGCGACGGGGCGTTGCTGGATTCGCTTACTGTGGGTACGGGGCCGTTTTTTTGTCAATTGTTACAATCGCGCATAAGTTTAGAAAAATCGCCATAGCTTTTTATGTAATTAATATTTCTCTATTGTTTATACACAAAAATGAGGGTTTGAGATTATACTTCTAAATATTTTTGTTATTTATTATAATTATTTACATATTTTTCAATAATTTTCAAATTTCATTTCATTGTAAGTCAATATTCGTTTTTTTTTCGCTATGCTTGAAAACAGTTTTCAATATGTAGGGGAGATTTACAGCTCCTACACATATATGACGTATCTCGACGTATTTTGTGCGAATAATATACACGACATCTTTTCCATAGTCTTACCGTTGCTCAAAATTTTCACTAATTCGTGATGTCTAGTAGGTAGCGTGTTCGCTTATTAGACGTAAAGCCCGGGTTCGAGCCCAAGGCCAGACATTAAAAGGAAATATGAAAAAAAAAATATTTCTTCGGCGACTTCCTCTCAACAGATTTCTGGCAAAAACTCTGAGAGTAAATAAAAAAGTTTCATGAAAAAGTTTCTCAAAATCTGTTGTTTGGAGTCGACGTTAAACTGAAGGTCCCGCCACTCATGTATAAAATTAAGGCACACAACATGAGTGGTGTGAAAAGCTAGGCCGTAATCCTTGCTGAAGGGTTGTAATGGCCAATTATATATATACATATGTATGTACTTATGTGATAACCTTTTTGATGAGTCAAAACAGTGCATTCGTGTAAAAGTTGAGGGCTCATTGGTTGCTTCTTCGGCATTAGAATGTGATATATCTGGGCTTTCTTCTATCCGCTAAACTCAGCAAGAAATCGTGAAATCTAATTTTTGATTGTGAATTCAGTATTTGATTTATGAATGAATTATATATGACGCAATGAAAAAGGTAGAAGAAGAACTTTTTAGTCCATTCGAGAGTTTTTCTGAAGATGGGGTTATAGGCAAGATATTGATCGACAAAATCGACACCATTCATGTATTGATTGTAATCAATAATGCACGGCGGTTTCTTGATGAAAACTTGGCTATTTCGGTTCATTTTATTAGAATCAATCATTTCGGCATTATGCATAGTAGAGATCATTTGAATATTACGGTATTTTGTCGTATTTAAGACCTAAAAAATTAATTTAAATACTCAAGTGAATTTGTTTGTTGGAGCGTTTATACAGTTTATACAAATCTGAATTTGAAGATTTCATTGTCCACTGTATCAGATATTGAAGTTCTATTCCTTGCAGACGATATTCCCTGATATTGTAGTAGTCGAAATGTCAAGGTAAATGATGTCACCAGTTAAATTTATGGAATGTAAAAAAAAAATATTTATCAGTTTCGATTAAATTTTTTATTTTATTTTTATAAACAACAAACTGAAAAAGATTAAAGGCCTATTCAGCACTCACACAGACACACACAGCTTATATCAATCACATTTTATAAAAACAAAAAACAAAAATCAAACCAAATAATAACCGCCAAAAGTGACCTACGGATTGATTAATCAATAAAATTTCAAATGTTTTCATTACGAGCTTAGCAGACAACTCCAGAAACAACAACAGGAACTAAAAAGTGAAATAAAAAACGTCTAAATTAAGTACACCAGTGTGCAAGTTACTTTTTGTTTTTGAGTGGCCAAGGTTAACCTAATAGCATTGGCCACAAAAAGGGCCAAGGTATTGTTTGTAATAAAGATTAAATATTGATAAATTTGATAAATAAATTGGGGGGAAAAATATTAAAAAAGAACACAAGAGTAATGTAATAATTATTACAGCCAACTCACCGTTAGTCATGGCGGAGTAAATTATTGTGATAGAAGTGGGTTATTAATCATAATTATGGGAAACGAGCATAAATATTTAATAACAACGACAATACACACGATCTAATGGTATTAACAACAACAGGTGCCAGTTATTGTTTAACAGTGTACGTGTATGTTTGTAAAGTAATGCGTGACAAAAAGTTACAGAGACATTTTAAATGCAATTTTGAAATGTTTGTTTTGTTTTCGTAAGCAATAGATAGAGAGAGAGTGACTGTGAGAGACGTAAAAAGATTACGAGAGAAGGCAGACTATTTGTGTTTTTATTTGTAAATGTTTATGTGTGTGAATAAAGTTGAGTGAAAATAAATTAAAATCATTCAATGTTTGTTTAGAACGAATACAAAATGAGTTAAGCTAGAACAACTACTATAGGGAATAAATGCAGTCAACTAAAAGAACTCAATCTTTGTTTGCACAAGAATATCTCTTTTTTTCAATTGGGAAAAAAATTATACTCTCCAAAAAATTCTTCAAGATAAACAAATTTAATAAAATTTTGCTTTTGTATAACAAACAAATATTAACAAGCACGTATCGTAAAGTGAATACCTTTATAATGCTGCTAACGAAAATTAGTCATACGTTTGTTATGTTAGATTGAGTGGAGAATGTTTTGGCAAAAGCTGTTCTTATCTAGAATATCAAAAGAAATATTGATAAAATTCTTTTGATTTATTTCAACCCCGATAGGAAAGAAGCAGTAGTAGGTAGTATTCATATAAGGGGTTAGTATACTTTCTAATTTTCAAAAATTTACTTTTTTTTCACGGTTTTAGTTATTTTAAAGCCACTGAATTAAGTTAGAAATCGATATTTCTTTGTTTATATCTTTCTATACCCTCAAACGATACAAAAAGAAGGAGAACAACGCTCCCAGATCTGTGAGCAACTTAAATGCATTTTTCTCGATATTAGTTTTTTCGAAATGGCGATCACGTTTTAGCAAAAATTACTTGATCGAATTTGCTGAAATTTTGGCATAATGTTCTTAAGTTGTATAGTTTTAGCCGGAACTAAAATATTTTTAATAATTAATAGTTTTCTTTAACAATTACGGTAGAACAAATAGGCGAAAACGCCTATTACAAAATACCTTAGTTCAGGCTATAGCCAGTAACATATTTTATAAGAATTCATTTCGATTTTTGTTTTCAGATACTCCTAACTCCTGAAATCATAGTCGCCAGATATTGAAATGATTCTCTTCAGACTGCCGTACCAATGCTGGACTTTACTATACATAATTACAAAAAATTTTTAATACACAATCAAATGTCCTCTTTATCATATAAGACGATTCATTTGTTTAAAAAAATCTTAAAAAAGTGATTTCCTTCGGAAGTATACTAACCCCTTAATTATTTAAAATTCCCTCCAAATGGAGTCAAGTACTTTTTCGTTTTGAAGTACTATACATACATACATAT
This sequence comes from Sarcophaga rosellei, assembly GCA_930367235.1. NCBI lineage: Eukaryota > Metazoa > Arthropoda > Insecta > Diptera > Sarcophagidae > Sarcophaga > Sarcophaga rosellei. The sequence continues at coordinate 63,907,968 of OV884017.1, read as the reverse complement.
GTGTATATAAGTTAATATGAATGTATGTTGTTTTTGTATAAGTATAACTGTTTTAGCTCTTATAATATATATTTTTTTTCAATTTTCTCTAATGTTTGATATTTTATCTGACTTGTTATTATTCTACTCATTTGTTGTTCTTTAAGTATTCTTTCATCGACCCTAAACTATTTTATTAATCTACTGTTTCCTTAAGACAAACGGTCACAGATGAACGTCTAGTTACATGGAAAACACAAAAAAGAAAAACCCTTAATTTTGTTTGTTTCCCAAACAATCAGCTGTTAGCCTGAAACCAAATGTCTTGCAGAAACATACACATTCTTCAAAATAGAAATACTCAAAAACTTTAATTTAGTAGATGAAATCATTGTATATCAATAAGAACTTTTTACAATTAAAAATATATATCGATTTTATATATGGTTTTATGTATATATGTATATCGAAAATGTCACGAACAATATATTGTATGTATTACAAAGATTTAAATTCTTCTTCTTTATATTTATTTATTTAGATGACTACAACAGAGATCAGCAATGAGTATTCAAAAAGATGAGTAGATTCGAATCATACTCATAATTTCTGATACTTATTGGCATTCATACTTATTTTAATATCATACTCATACTACTCATATTCAAAGTTTGAATATGACAACAACTAAGATCGTAAATTTTGATGAATGATTCGAATCACTCGAATCATTTATGAGTATTATAAGTATTTTTCTAAATTTATGAATCTGAATGAGTGGGCGTATACATCAAACATATTTCGAATGTTATGAGTCAGTTGATGTCAACGTTGTACTCATACTCATTGCACCCTGTACTTATAAATCAATGTTGTAGTGAGTACGAATGAATCAGAATAGTTTAATTTCAGTGCTCATCATTCATCATTCGATTCATGACTGATCTCTGGACTACAACTAGTTTAATTATTTGAATTATCTTAAGTACAATACGAAAATTATGAAATGAAGTTTATAGATGTTAGAAAAAGAATTCACTTGACTCTCTGTTAAAATCTATTTTATTTTAACCTAAAGAAGTATTTGTATAAATTTAAAGAGCGCCTCTGATAATTGATTAAATACAGGTTTTATTTCTTTGTTAAATTTCTTACCTTTCAAGCCAAATCCACCCCAGACTACATACATAAATCACTTTGGTGTAGAACGCAGTAAAAATTGTCTTTCTTTTTCGTGCATAGCGAGAGAGAGAGAGAGAAAAATTGCAAAATTGTTAAAACAATTTGTCTATTTGCGCTCATTTGTTGCTACTTGTTCTTTGCAACAGAAAACTGTTGTTAAAATAAAAGTCAACAACAAATATTTGCCAATGGAAAGCGAACAACAAGTATAAGAGCAACAGCAGCAGCAGTATTTAATTTTGTGTCATTTATTCGTGTGACGAGATTTTCATTGCACCAACAAGTCAAGTCATTCTTAACGGTTGCACTTGTATTTTTTTGACACAAATACTGGGTTTTGCTTTCAGCAGTTCTAGGGTTTGTGCAGCTTTTGTTCGCTCAAGAGTATAGCGTTGTAGAGCAATAGTTTAAAGAGTTTTGCTATCTATGTTTTGTTTTATTTAGTATTTCATTAAAAGTTACAATGAAATTTGTTCATCTGTTTGTTTTTTTTCCTTCCGGTTGTAATTTTCGGTTTCATTTATTCCATTAATTTTTTATGTTTGTGTTGAAGTTCACAAAGCAGATGCGTGAGTGCTTTGGGTTGATAATTTTTCTTTTATTTGACTTCATTTTACTTACATTTTTCGTAAAACTTTATTCATTAATTTTTGCCGCCATATTTTTTTATTTTATATTATATTATTTCTCTTTAAAGCTATTCGCAATTTGTCAAATTAAAAAAAAATGAAAATTGAAAATAAAGTAAAAAAAAATAAAAAAGAGTAGCAAATGAAGCCAACAATATTTATTTACTTGAATTTGCTTTTTTTTGTCTTCTTTTCAACTACGTCCACAGTTACGTAGAAAGAAATAAAAGAAAAGGAAAATTTCTGAAAATACATCTTCTCTGTACATGTGCTATTGAATTGGAAAATCATTATTATTACAATTACTAGAAACTATGTTGATACGAATTTCACAAAATATTCTTGTTATCGAATTCTTGTTAAAAGATTTCATAATAATTTACGCAAAACTATGGTACTCGTACGTGTATCAGAGATCAGCAATGAATCGTTTTTTCGCTACTCATAAGTACTCATGAAATTTTGAGTATGAGTGAGTCAACAGTATTGTAATTCAACTACTCTGATTCATTCGTACTCACAACAACATTGATTTATAAGTACAGAATGCAATGAGTATGAGTGCAACTCATAACATATTGAAATATGTTTGATTCATACGCCTACTCATTAAGATTCATAAATTGAGAAAAATACTTATAATACTCATAAATTATACGAGTGATTCGAATCATTTATCAAAATTTACAGTCTTAGTTGCATTTGCAAAATAAGAAGAAAGAAAAAGACAAAGACAGCAAGTGCTCGTACGCGTATCATACATATTTTGTGATTCTTGTAAATGTTGAGTAAAGGAGATTCGAAATCAACATCAACATACGTATTGTTAAATATGAGTACGATGAGTACTTTTCACTTTGAATATGAGTAGTATGAGTATGATATTAAAATAAATATGAATGCATATAAATATCAGAAATTATGAATATGATTCGAATCTACTCATCTTTTTTAAATACTCATTGCTGATCTCTGATGCGTATACCTTTTGTCCATTATATAGTTGCTCTTTTTCATAATAAGGATTGAGTAATCGAAAAATATTTTGTTGTTCACACTTTAACACGTTTCCTGCCACGTGTATCGATTTCGGTTCACGCTAAGCCTCATTTCTATGCCAAACTGATTTAAATTTGAAATGTTGATATCCATAATTTAATTATTGGTTGGACTGTTTTATGTGACGTAAAGATTTTTAGAGTAATTATTGTGTTATATACGCAACATGTGGCGCGGTAATTAATTATCAGAATACTTTTGAACTTTTACATACATACATAATTAGCCATTACAAGCCTTCAGTCAGGATTACGGCCTAGCTTCTCAACACCACTCATTTTGTGCGCCTTAATTTTATACTTGAGTGGCGGGACCTACAGTTTAACGTCGACTCCGAACGACAGATTTTGAGAAACTTTTTCATGGCAGGTTTATTTACTTTCAGAGTTTTGCCAGAAATCTTCTGAGAGGAAGTCGCCGAAGAAATATTTTTTTTTTTTATATGTCGTTTTTATATCTCGCCTGGGGCTTGAACCGTGGCTTCGCGTCTAATAAGACAACACACTACCTATTAGACTACGGCAGTTGTAATTGTTAAATAAAAATAATTAGAACGTAGAAAGCTACAGATTTCATATATATTATCTGAAGGAAATGAACATGTTCCACCTTCTAGAAAACGCCATAAATTACAAAAAGGTAATGGCAGACCAACGAAAAGAAACCATTGTAAATCAGGCTATGCAGAAAGTGTGAAAAATTATAAAATTGTAATCGAACTTAAGTAAAATATATATTCTTCTCTGTACATCACTCAATTATACTATGTGAACTAAATTTAATTTTTTACTGTTATTTTATGCTTTTTGCGGTCTTAATATTAATAATTTGAAAATACTATACATATGTACATACATTTTCTCAAAAACAAATAAAAAACATGTATTTATAGAAATTTATAAAAGTAGTTATCGTGTACCGAATATGGTACATGTGGAATAGAAATGAAACCTTCTCATATGCAGGTTGGCAGGAAATGTGTTAAATATATCATATCCCAATATCCCAATTCATCTGTTTTCAAATTTTTCTACATATACACGTATACTTAAAGGTGTTCTAAAGTTACTATTTTTGTGAGTTTAAGTATGTGAAGGTAAAACATTAGGTATCCTTTTAAAGTCACCGTTGCTGTACATATTTTCTGTGTACCTTTCTTTTTCAATCTTTTTTCCCTCATTTTCTTCCGTAAAATGTTGAAAATTAAAATCTGCTTGGCAATTAATCATTTAGTTTCGGTTTTTCTTTTTTTTTGTTTTTTTTTTTTGCTGTTGGTGCAGCTTGTTAAAAACAAAATTCTTTTTGCTAATTTTCACTATGCAGTCTAGTTTTTGTTTGAAATTAATTTGTGTTTTTTTCTTTTTGGTAAATGTTGGGTCCTTTCTCTTTATTTTTAGCAAAATATGAGAAGAATTTTGCCAAAAGAAAATAATACCAAGGAAAACGTAACAAAAAGCTATTTTCTATTTTTGATATACTCTTGCTATTTTCTATTTTATTGTTTTTCTATCCATTGATTTCGTAGTAACTTTGTGAGCTGATTGCGTTATTGAGCAACTCAACTAATACATCCTTTTACATTAGGAAGGAGGGAATTGAAAAAAAATAAATAAATTCTACAGTTTATTTCAAATGAATTGAAATTGACTTTTAAATGTGAACATTTTAAATTGTAATTAAAAGATTTAGGACCATTACTACAACTTGTCGTTAACTAAAGGGAGGATTTTAACGGGCAGATAAATTGTTTTTCATTATTATGATTACCCAATAACATAGTACCCTACTTTATCTTTGAACTTGTCATATTATATACATACTTATATTATTTCCAATATGGCAACTTCAAATTTAAACAAAATGCGGAAACAAAACAACAAAAAAGAGAACAGCTTTATCGACATTGCTCGGGCACTGTCATATTTTTGAAAAAGTTAATTTTGTTTTATCTGTAAGTTGTAATAACGAAAATAAGTTAAAGGGAACTGTAAATTTAAAGGTATCTTTAACAAAACCCAAGTTTAACGTGAAGTTGTAATAATGGCCTTTAATTTAAAATATTAAGTACAGTCGGGCCTTGATTATCCATGATCTGGTTAACCATAACCACGATCAACCGTGATGGCCAAAAATCAGTCTATTGTTTTGAAATTGTTTGCTTCCATTACCCATGATGGCAGAATTTGTTTTATTAACTTCAAATTCATACATACAATATAATCAACTTGAAAACGGGGAATTATCTTGTTTGCATACGATGTCAGAAGCATTTACAAGCATGGCAATCAGTAACTCAGATGAGTGAGACAATGGAATGGAAGACACTGATGAAGACGATGTAATTGTTTCAGAAACCACTTTAAAAGAAGAGATAATGCAACTAGCCCATTGCAGAATTTCCAAGATAGTCCTGGTTATTCCGGAATTACAGAGCAGGATAAAATTCAAGTTTATCGCATCCAAGAAAACCATATAAAAGAAGAAAATTATAAGTTGAAAAATATTAGACAAACAACATTACACGACTTTTCTTTAAGAAGTTGTATTCCTTTTTTGCTTAATGCACTTTTTTTGTCTCATGTTTTCAGTAGAATGTGTTTAGTAGAAGTTTAATGTATACGTACTTATTCAATTTAAAAATGTACATAAACTTCTTGAATTAATTTTTTTTTTAATGTAAATATGTTCACTTGTTAAATAATAAAAATATTAAAAGAACCGGATAATCAAAATTGTTATTCGATTAACCTTGAAAATCGATTATGCGTAATGCCTCTGGTCCCGACCATCACGGATAATCGAGGTCCGACTGTATTTAAATTTTTTTTTTGATTTTTTGAAACATCTACAGAAATAACCTTTAAAAATTATATTGCAAATTAATAAAAAAAATTTTCTGTTATAAAAGCAGGGAAATATGTAGAAATATACGTCAGAAATTAGTATTCATTTGTCTGGCAATCGATTTCAGGGACCCTAAATCAATCAATCGTGTTGTTTAACACCCAAATGTTTTTTACCACCGGGTTTTTTCAATTGCAAAATCAATAAAGATGATGTTACATTATTTTTATTTTCGACCATAATAATATTTAGGATTTATTAGTTACAGTTTTCAACATGAAATTTTTAATTAAAGGTAACTACAACAAAAGAAAATAAGTCTAAAATGGGTGTTGCCACGTCAACTCCCCTCGATTTAATTTTATTGATCAAAACAATACATTTTCTTTGATCCAAACTTTTTTTATTCAATTCGTGAAATTTGAATTATTTCCCTTTTTTAAAATTTAGTTGCTCTAGATACTGACAGCCTACATGATTTGTGAATTTGTAAATCTTAAAACAAAGAAAAACTTTTCTTTGAATGATTTCGAAATATTTGTAATCTTGGTGTCATCATCATCAGGAAAAAACTAAAAATGTGGGAAGGTAAATCCGTATAATTTTAATAAACTTATATCTTTACGGCCAGAATCACATCATAATTATAATGTCAGAAAAATAAATGCCTTTGACCATAGATGACATCCGAAAAGAAGCCTACTAACGCACACACACACACTGTCGGACAAAACAAATGCGAATGCATGTTATTCCTTGAACATGTTAGACCTTGAACATGTTGAACCTTGAACAAAAACAAAATAAATTAATTTTTAAGTTCTAGTTTTAAATGTATTGACCAAGGTTATGTACGCAATTGCAATTACTACCGAAATACAGAAGCGCAGAAATGTTCGCATATTAAACATAAAAATATTAAGCATTAAATAATTCATTTTATTTTGTCTGACACTGTACACATACACACACATTCAGTCTTGAGAAATTTCAATTGGTATGAGACATAAAACCTTAATTTATATGGAAATGATTATGGTCCCTTAAAATGGACATGTCCAACCAAATCTCTACTTTATTTTGGCATATTATTAAATACGTTATGAAAGGTATTGAATAAGAAAAATAATCTATCCCACACACGCTCACATACTGTTCTTCCTTTTTCCTCTTAACAAGGATTAGGGGAAGTAACGTTAGAGACAGTACGTACAGTCGTTTACATATTGTGATAATTTTCGTATTTTTGTTTCTTTTATTATTTCTGACATTCAATTCATGTCATACCTTCTTCTTTTTTTTGCGTCATACATACATTCATTCCTTTATATTCATCCTTTTCATTCATTCTTTCACTCATTCTCAGTCAGTCAGAGAGTTGTTCATTGAAACTTAAATTGGGCCTAAAATGACTCAACTGCCCATGACTACGAATGAAGTTGTGTTGTTGTTCTTATCTAATAGTATTTACATATTTATAAGTTTTATTTACATGTTGTCAAAATATTGATCATTGGTGGCAAGTGCAAAGGGCAAAGTTGGACAACTGAAAAGAACAAACTATTGCAACCAAAGTATAAAAAGAAAAGATTGGACCACAAAACCCACAAATAAATTGTTTAAGACCAATTTTTTTTATCTTTTTTTTTTTTTTGAAGGAAAACTTAAATTTGAATAACGTTTATTTTGAAAGAAGAAGCAACTACAAAGGAATTTTTTTGTTTTTTTTTATTTAAAAAGAAAATTTTTATGTGTGGGCTTCTGTAAATACGTTTGCTCTTTATGGTCACCATACCTTACGGAATGTAGATAAATGAGAAATTGTCATGGTTTTTATTAACTCTTAAAATCTCTAGACAAAAAATTTATTGGGTTAGGACATCAGCTTATTCTTTAACAAAAAGATGTGTGAGCATAATCAGAAGTATCAGAAATTATGAGTATGATTCGAATCTACTCATCTTTTTGAATATTTATTGCTGATCTCTGGTTCGCTGGAACTAGACTACTTTCGATAGAAGTATTCAAGTGCCTTCATCTCCTCCATCTTATCCCTTTACTATTTACACAACAAATATGCGAACAAAATGGAATACAGCTCCCATGTATGGATCGATTTTCGAAGTTTCAGTTTCTCCACCACATACAGGAGATGGAAATAAGTAATTTAATGACAGTAGGCCTGTCTAAGCTATTGATTCATTATACCACCGATACAGGTGTCTGTGTTCTATCGTTACTTCAATGAAGTGTGATCTAGAGGAATAAATGTCTTTGTTCCTAAAAATCGAATGCCTTTTACGTTGTTCTCGTCTGCCTGGTAGTGCATATCCGTTCGAGGTTGATTGCACATTGAATCGCACAATGCATTACAGATAGAATTCATTCTAATAGCAACACCCCCCGCACGTTGAATATGCTTTTTGGAAATTATTTTTTTTATATCAGTTGCATTATATATACAGATTCAAATATTATATCCATAAACAGTTTTGTCTCTTTCGACCTGTCCACAACCATTTTTTCTCATTCACTGAGTATGAGTTTAAATTTAATACGAATTCATGCATTTTGTTATTGCACTGTTTCTCTAGTATGTAATGATGTATTTCTCCAATTGTTGATGCATATTTTAATAAATTTATAAATTTAAACACGGCGCCCTTAAAATAATCGAATTATAAAATGCTTCTACTACTGCTTCTTGATTACTGGCATTTACATACATATACTGATAGCACGAAACCAATACAACTTTTAAAAACATATGAAAAAATGTGTATAATTGTATCGGATTTTTATATAAAAATTATCAACAACAAGCATACACTGTATAATCGTCCAACAATACAATGAATACACCGATACCAGGGCTTGTGTGAATTGCCCAAATAATTTTATGCATCATTTCTCCTCATATCTGCTAAGTATGGAATTGTGTTGGCGAACAATCTTTTGTTTCGAATATTAAAAGTATTGAATTCGGATTTGTATTTTACTTTTACCCGACATGATGGTCATCAGATTTTTTACCCTCATTTTGTAATTCTTCAATCACATTTTCAATTATGCAGCAGATATTAAATATTTGAAAAGGTTGACATAAATGTTGACATGTGCTGTCAACAATTTGAGAAAATGTATAAGTTATTCAGCTTGTGTCTTCGGTTCTTCACCTCTAATGTTAATCAACGTCTGTAGAACAGTTTGGAATGTCAATAAAGGTTTTCTCTTTCTTTTACAATTTAATTCTGTGCATAATCAGAATTTAAAATCAGAATTCATTTTCAAGATACCGTTTTCCTAAGAAAAGGTTATTATTTCAATTTATTGCAATACATATAAACATTATTAAAGAATTTTTTAGTTATGTTCGAAATCAATTTAAAATTTTAATAGATAACCCTCTTTTTCTTAAAATATATTAACGATAGTGGTTGAGTAGATTGGCTAATGGCAAGAATGCATCAACGTTTTTCTTAATTGCTCTGGCATGTCATTCTGTAATTATTTATTTGGCAATGTTTTAATGATGCAATAATTCTCTAATACGCTAAACTTTTAAAACAATTTCAGTATTAGTGTATGCGAGACATAGAAAAGACTTACTTTATAGCTGCCAGATAAATGAGGCACCAAATCGCCAAATATTTGAGAAAAAGATCGTCAAAATCGTCAAAGATGTTTATTGAAATCGTAAAAAATCGTCAGGAAAAATAAATAAATTAATTAAAAGTTTTAAAAAACCAAAATTATTTCTATTGTAGTAAAACATATAGTCAATGTATGTACATATTTTAGTTCAAAAATAAAACATTTAAAAAAATTTGTTAGAAATTGAAACCTAGCGTCCTAGCGTTGACATTCTGAGCATGAAAATTCAATGTAATGTTGGCTTCAACCGACACATTTTTCAGTTCCTTCAGATCTATTTGCACCATTTATAAAGGACCGAGAACGGAATACAACTCTTATGTATGGGTCGGTGCCTCAACGTCTATTTCGAAGTTTCTCGACCGTGCACAGGAGAGACCGTAATATGTAACGCTCGTCTTTCTCTGCCAGCACATTCGTATGTGGTCGATTGGCCAGAGGATCGCACACTGCATTACAGTAAAAATACTTTTTTTAGTCGGACTATTCGTATGTGGAACTCAGTTACTGCAGAGGTCTTTGTTGTTATTTATGGTATAAAAATATACAAGCATAGTGCAAAAAAACACTGATCTCTCTTTCCTTCTTCCCATAACATATTTTCATAGATCGTACGAAAAAAAAAATAACAGCGCTTGCCTTTGTTTTTCCGATGGTAATATTAGAAGCTATGCTCGAATTTTTAAAATTGTTTGCAACGACATGTGATAAATTATGATATGATATGATATTTTTGGAGCTCAAAATCGTCAAAATGACGATAAATTACCAAATCTGGCAGCTATGTTAGCACTCCATATTTCTTAAACAAGTTTAATGTCTGAATAACCTAAGCGCTTGTCGCTGAGATAGAACAGTATGTATTTCCTTCAATACTTTAATGAGTATTTCACAATTTATTTCAATTCACTTACATAACATTGCATTCGAATTTATATTTTTTTTAATAAAATAAACATTTAACAATAATGATATATTTTAAGATTCCGAGTTAGAAAATTAATTTTAAACTCACAACGATTCAAATGTGAATATTTTTTTATTGGCAATTGAATTATTGAACAATTTATTTGTTGTTTCAATTATTGTTATTTGTTAACGGTATTATATTAATCCGTTTATATTTGTTTGCTTGGGATCATATAAATAATTGTAACAATTGTATGTACACTCCCCGAAATATTTATAAGACCAAACGTATTTCTCAAAAAACTTAAAATCTTTTAGACCAATTCGTACCATTTTTGGGTTAAATATAACTAACTATAATATAAATCTTTTTATGTAAAAAAAACATTTTTTTCTTTGTTTAATAAAAGGATAGCACAAAATGAATTTCATTTTCAAACGAAAAATTATAAGACCAAAATTAAATAATATTCACCTAAAACTAAAATAACAATGATAAAAAACAACTACTGAGTAATTTTTGTATTTATTAGTAATTAGTGTGTCCACCGTGATTAATAATGACTTCCTGAAGTCGACGGGGCATAGAATTTATTAAATTTTCAATGCAATTTTGACCAATCCTACTCCATTCTCTTATGATGGCACTTTTTAAGCATTTTACATCCTTATACTGAGTGTTATTATTGAAAACTTGGTCCGATAGTATTGCCCATAAATTTTTTATCGGATTTAGATCTGGACTACATGCCGGCCAATTCAAAACTGGTATGTTTCTGGAGGACAGAAATGATTTTGTTGCTTTTGATTTATGGATTGCGGCGTTATCCTGCTGAAATATCCAATTGTTGCCTAACGAATCATCCCTAAAATTAATTAAAACGTCATCTAATAATTCAATATACTTCTCGCTATTCATTTTAGTTGATATAAAACAAATAGGAGTCCTTCCCATAGTCGAAATCCCAGCCCAAACCATTACGGTGCATCCACCGAAATTTCGTGACATTCGTTGAAGTTTTTCAACGTTATCAGTTATTTTTCCTGGTGAAAAAAAGTTGATTTAGATGGTCCAGATGGTTCCCAAAAATATTGGATGGATTCACGTAAAAAAAAAAATCAACGAATGTTGCGAAATTTCGGTGGATGCACCGTAATGGTTTGGGCTGGGATTTCGACTATGGGAAGGACTCCTATTTGTTTTATATCAACTAAAATGAATAGCGAGAAGTATATTGAATTATTAGATGACGTTTTAATTAATTTTAGGGATGATTCGTTAGGCAACAATTGGATATTTCAGCAGGATAACGCCGCAATCCATAAATCAAAAGCAACAAAATCATTTCTGTCCTCCAGAAACATACCAGTTTTGAATTGGCCGGCATGTAGTCCAGATCTAAATCCGATAAAAAATTTATGGGAAATACTATCGGACCAAGTTTTCAATAATAACACTCAGTATAAGGATGTAAAATGCTTAAAAAGTGCCATCATAAGAGAATGGAGTAGGATTGGTCAAAATTGCATTGAAAATTTAATAAATTCTATGCCCCGTCGACTTCAGGAAGTCATTATTAATCACGGTGGACACACTAATTACTAATAAATACAAAAATTACTCAGTAGTTGTTTTTTATCATTGTTATTTTAGTTTTAGGTGAATATTATTTAATTTTGGTCTTATAATTTTTTCGTTTGAAAATGAAATTCATTTTGTGCTATCCTTTTATTAAACAAAGAAAAAAATATTTTTTTTACATAAAAAGATTTATATTATAGTTAATTATATTTAACCCAAAAATGGTACGAATTGGTCTAAAAGATTTTAAGTTTTTCGAGAAATACGTTTGGTCTTATAAATATTTCGGGGAGTGTATGCTTGGAATACAGAAATAAAAGAAAAGAAAAACGAAATTTCTTTTTTACATGTGGTTTTAGAAAGAAATCTCATGAGGTGCATATTCTATTCAAATTCTTTATTCAATAAATACTTAAATAATGCCAAAAAACTGGATCGGCTAATCAGCCCTGGCATTGGTTGATATGTACATCATCGAATTTTTTCTTTCTTTCCGTATTACAAAGACAGCATTTGTAATGGAAGAAAAAGTTGTTCTTTTTATTTATATTAAAACTGGCATACAGGTGTAAAATAACAGTAAAATAAACAATAAAAAAAATCGTCATAAGTAGCAAAAATAATCAATAGATGTATGTACATGTGTATGGTATACATGGTGCCTTCCTGTTTAAGAGGGTGTTAGAAAATACATAGTCTTAAATGTTTACAAAACATATAAAATAAGAAAAAATAAAAGAGCAATGAATAATAAACGTTGAAATAAAGATAAAAAGAAAAAGTAAAAAAAATTCTTTTTTGATTTTGCAATGAAATGAAAAACCAGAACTTTAATCAGTTTAAACTATTAGAAATCGGAATTAAATAAAATTTTGTAAAAAATTCCGATGAAATTATGGACGGAGAAAAATGAATAAAAAAAAATAAACATATAAAACATTTCATATTTTTTCTCCCCGATGAAAAACTTAATTACTACCTACCTTCTAAAGGACATTCCAGAAGGGTATACAATAGCATGAAGAATCACCTGTAAACTAATTAGGAAATACCGATTGGATGCTCAATTTTTTTTTACCCAAAAATATATGATATGCCTTATGCTGACTTTGAGAACCGCTGTGGTTTGTGACTTATTCGTACACGCCTGAGATTTTAGAAAACCTTTGGGGTGACGTTGTCCTCACGTAGCTTGAATAGAATATACAATGCGGCATGAACTGTGTGTTGAAATCACATGTCGTTTGTATCCAGAGCATCCATTTCAGGCCAAAAGACATCAGTAATATTCGATCTATTGGGCTCACCGTTGACGGTGATGGGCTTTCCAATGTCATTCTCAAAAAAATTTGATCCGATCACGCCGCCAGCCCAAATTCCACACCAAACAGTGACTTTTTCGGAATGCTTTGGATACTCCTGCATCTCGGACCTGTACGAGTATTACTTTATCTATTCAAATGTTCATTCAATTAGGTCCATAACACTTCACCGTACAAGTCACTTTAAAATCTGGTCATCAATTATAAGGCGTTCTTTCCAAACTTTAATGTAGTTTTTCATGACGACTGTTTATAAAAAGAAGTCATAAGTAAATGGTAAGAAGCAGTCATTGGAACAGCTTTTTTTTTAGTTAAAGAATGAAAAACATTGGTAATAAAATTCACTTTTATTAGGACATTTTTACTGTTTCATTCAATGCATTCATTGTCTTGTTGGACGAATATACAACAGTGTATGATACACTTTTACACTTTTTTTCATATGTTTTTAAGAGTTGTATTGGTTTCGTGCTATCAGTTTATGTAAATGCCAGTAATCAAGAAGAAGAATAAAAATACAAAATATTTTCTATGTAACTTGAATGAACAATTAACATATCAAAATTATAATTGTTCGCATAGATCATGAATTAATTTACTTTTTTCCGTAATATTTTTCATTTTGTTGCTTGAAAATCGTCTTCTTCTTCTTCTTATCGTTTTTTTACGTTTGGAATACGAAATACACAATACAGCATAGCATTGAGCGTTCACAAACAAAAAGTGTATTCAATACAATATACACGATGCAAAGTCGTGTGAATTGGCCAATAATAACAGGATATTTAGTAATCTCCAATTATATTGCCAAATCCTTAGACGAGTCAATGTTGATGATCTCACATTGTCTTGATTTAACACAATTCCTCTTCTATTCGCCAAAGCTGGATGATTATATTGTTGACGCAATTCGCTGGCAATTCCACAAAAGAAACGGATCGCTCTGGTTGCGATTTAGTAGCGATAGACAGATGGAAGTTAAAATTGTTTCAAAATAGAATTTTGTGCAATGTTTAGTTACTGGACAATTGAAAGCTTATGTTTTCGAATTTCTAATAAAGACTAAAGTATTTACGAAATTTTTTCTAACCTTAGCTACCACTGTCCAATCTCACAAGGTATTGGCAACTAAAACAAGTTATTATTCATTTTAAAATGAAAAAAATTATAATTGAGATTGTACGAGTGTATCCATAAAACTTTAATAAATTTCCAAATTAGCTTGAAAACCTATTAAACCGATATATTAATCAAAATCGCCCTATACGAAATTTTAAAATTTAAGATTTTACAAATAGTCGTCAATCAAGCCTTTTTTATTATCGTACCTCTGTGCCCTTGTTGTTCTACAACATTCACTTTGAATTTCCAGATTTTAATACGTTATTATATCATTATGGTTAGGAGTTCAACATGTGGCAGACAGTACATCAAACTTGTCATCATTCGTAAATCCAGTGTAGTAATCAAAGGGTTTACAACGCGACATGAGTTTCTTATTGACAATGGGGGAAAAACGACAGCTCAATGATACAACAATAACTTTGGTTTATATTTGTTTTTGTTTGTGTTAGAAGGCGACAATGACACTTGCCGTCTAATCAAAGTTAAATTACACAGTCAAAGAATCGAACATACTACATACATACAGTGGCTCACAGTGAAAATGGCCCACTACGAAATTAACCAGTATTTGGTTAATATTTATTAAAAAGGAAGAAAATAAAATAAATATTTTTGTTTAAAATAAAGTTTATTTGGTATTAAATATAAGGAACTAAAAATTATTTTAATTACATTATTAATTCATTGATTTTTTACATCAGAAACAAAAGCAGTTCAAATTTAGGTCACCATGAAAATGGCCAATTTAAAAAAACGTTAGTAGAATCCATTCCTAATCGTTTAAAATCGGTAATAAGTCAAAAAACAAAATATTAAAAATTAAAAAACTTTATTTCTTTAATAATAATATACTGGGCCATTTTCATTGTGACCTAATACTGTTTTGTTTCTGATATAAAAAATCAACGAATTAATAATGTAATTAAAAGAATTTTTAGTTCCTTATATTTAATACCAAATAAACTTTATTTTAAACAAAAATATTTGCTTTATTTCCTTCCTTTTTAATAAATAATTACCAAATACTGATTATCATGATCATGGTGGGCCATTTTCACTGTGAGCCACTGTACGTACGTACACAAGCAATAAAAGAAAATTTCATTCACTGTACTCTACAACACTACTACAACTGTATATACATACATACATTCATAGGATTTAAATATTTCACGCAACCTTGTGAAGTTGGTTTTACTTTTACTGAGTCCCGATTACTCTGCTCGGTTGATGCGCGGTGTTGCGTGGTGAACAATGGGGAATAATGAATACACGCCTTATTCTATAATAACAGAATTTGTAGATTATTTTTTCTAATTCTTTTTCTTCCCTTTTATTTTTCATTTGGGTTTTCGTTTTTGGATGCCAACAATCAGATAGGAATGCAAAAAAGAATAAGAAAAAATAAATTAAAAAAAATAGTTCAATTCAAAATTAAAAGAATCCGAGAAGAATAATAAGCAGTATTTTTTAAATAGAAAAATAGCAGCCAAACGCTGTTGTTTTTAATTTCGTTTAAGGTCAGTTAACGGGGACAGTGACATTGAATCTCAATTTGAAATCTTAAAATATTAGAAAAGTCTGAAAGTACTTTAAGTGTAATTTATTTATTTTTCTTTATTAATTACAATACAATTACGAATTATATTATAATTATGACGAGCAGAGTAACATAGACCTTATGTTAGGTGTATTGTATCAGACCAGAGTATCTGGTGGAAATCGAACCCACAACCCTCACGCTAATAGTCTAGCTCACTAACCACTAATTATAATTGTTTTTCAACATATACATAGTGACCGAATTTTTTACTCGATTGAGTTTGGAATTATTGCAAATGAAAACGAGGTTTACAGTGGAGAGCAGTGTTGTAAAATTGAACTCACGGAATGTTACTGGACTATAACTAAAAGGGTACTTTTTCGCATCAAATGGTACTTCTGTAAAAATATGCATACATACATAATTGATCATTACAACCCTTCAATCAGAACTATGACCTAGGTTCTCACACCACTCAAGTTGAGACCTTCACTTAAAAGTCGACTTCGAACGACAGATTTTTGAGAAATCTTTCATGGCAATTTTATTTATTCTCACAGTTTTTGCCAGAATGAGGTCGCCGAAGAAATATTTTTTTCATTTTTCGTTTTCTTGGAGATGTCTGACATGGGGTTTGACCCGTGAGCTAACGTCTAGTAAGCCAGCACACTTCCTACTGTATTATTTATTTAGTTATATTTATTTAGTACACGTACGTAACGGAACAGAAAAACTAACGACTTATACGTTCTTCTCACATATAAAACAAAAACTGCTGATGCGAAACGTAACAAATCGTAAAAGTCCCGTTTACTCAAACGTCGACAGAACATAATGGAACATACATCCTTTCGTTTTAAGCATACCAAGAGCAATGTAAATGCTTATCGAAATTACATTATGGTTCGGTAAGCATTCTCATTGGTTTTTGTATTCTAAAAATGAACATACGTTCCGTGGACGTTTGGCTAACCGTGGCTAAAGACTAATTCAATTATTCCTACAATTTTTTTTCGCAAAAATGTATTTTAAACTGTGAATGAAATTCCCTTGTCTCAATCAAGTACAAAATAAAACTCATATCATAACATTTATGAAGCTTTATTGAATTTGTGATAAAAATGATTGACTTTGATAACATAGCTAACAAACGTGACACAGTTGTCGTATGAAGATAGACAATATACTCATATATACATACATAAATAGAGACAATACCTTTTAAAATATTGTTTCAATGCTATTTTCCTAACGACTACGGCAAATATAATTCAATAATAATAAAAAAAAATATTTTCCCTTACGTCTGCCGCATTAAAATCAATCATTAAGCTTACCAAGATTTTCTTTAGTTGTTGTTTTATTTCATGTGTCTAAAACAAAAGGTTGCCTGGCTGTCTGCAATGAGATGTTGTTGTTACGTTTTACTGCCTTGTAAAGTTCAACATCCTTTCAAATTTAGCTTTACCTTGTCTGTATTACAATTGTTTTTTTCTTATTGCGATTTTAGTATTATAACTTTGAAATTATTTATGCATCAAGGATAATATATGTACTGTCAGACAAACAAGAAGAAAAAAAGAAATCCTGGCATTTAAAACTTGTATAACCAAAGGCTTTGAAATTGAAAGTTTTTTTGTACTTAAAATTTTTGTCAATTTAATGCAAATTAAAGTTTTTAAACGATTTTTTAATAATATTAAAATTAAATTTTTTATGTTTCCTTCAAGCCAATACATAATTCATTTTGCTTTCAAGACAGATAATGTTGAAATTTTAGTTTTAATAATTTCGTCGTTTTGTACTGTTTACTGGTACTGGTTGGTTGTATGCGTTTGAAAGCGAATACTCGTATTTGGAGTGAATATCTGCTTCAATGAGCGATTTAATGTTCAAATAAAGAAATAAATTGTAGAAAATTTCAATAAATATTTTTCAATATATCAAACTATAAAATACATACATACATATATGTACTATACATATATCCTTGCATATAGATGTACACATATGTGCATACATACATACGTGTGTAAGATTTTTAAAGGAAAGGATAGAAAGAAATATTTTTGCACTCCATGTTGCATTTCAGCATCAGCATATGTAAGGAAAAATTTGAATTTTAAATCGAAAAAAATGGAAAATATTTGATAAAGCCTATTATAAGGAATTATTTCGCTTTTTTCCCTTTTATTTGCCGTTCGCTTGTACTTTTTTTTATTTTTATTTCAACGTTTAATTCTTTTAAAGCTCTTCAGATTATGTTTGTGCATTTTTCGTGTTCATTTTTTTTATTGAAATAAATTCTTTTAAATCCATTTAAATATTTTTATTTTCTTTATTTGAACTCTGAAGAGGATTTAACGAAAATATTTCACTTTTACTCTCATGCTATAGCACAACGTACGAGTATGTAAACAAAACTGCATGTTTACATAGTAACCACCACAGTGAATCATTTAAATTTAAGTGCACTCACTATACGTATAAAAACAACATAAACAGCATATATTGTATGCTTAATGTAAAACTTTATTAATAAAGTTTGCTTATATTGTTTTAATTATAAATAAAAGAAATGAAGAATTATTGATAATTACGGAGAAGTTAGATGATGGACTTACACTTAATTGCTTCACTGTTTATATACACGATGCTCGTAAACTAAAAACTGATTTTTCGTTTAAAAATTTTATGTTTCATTGAGAAATAACAATAAAGCATTTCTTATCTACTCTCGTACATATAAATGCTCTATTTCATTCCTCTATGCGTACTCTGATTTAAGTGCATATGAATGTATATGGGTTCAATCATTTCGTTATATATGCCAGCACTTATGTTGTGTTTAATGCATTTTTCGTTGCACAGTGATGCCTTTCGTTTCATCATATAATTCCTAAGTTTTAAGATAAAAAAGTAGTTTCAAACATTTTTCAACTTTCAATAGATTTTCCATATATTTTTAATATGTTTTGTGTTTAGGAAACTAGTAGAGGCCACAATAAAAATGCGTAAAGATTATGATTTTATTACCGCTGCCAAAGATGAAGATAAAGATTTCCCATTAAAAAAGAAATATGCACAGTTTATTCCTTATCCATTTGGAGTTTGTTGCTTATGCTTTAAACTATTAAAATATTATGGCTATGAAACAAAAATAAATTCCACAAATTATCATCATGTGTTGCTCCCTTTTTTTCTTCTTTTAAATATGAGCTCTAATGAGAAAAACGATTACATTGCAGTACAAAAAATTTTCTTTTCACGAAAAATATTTACGATTTTCAATCTGATCTCGGATGCAATTAATATTGTTTTCTTTGTTCACAATTCCACAGTTGTTAACGTTTTCATTATATCCTACTGAATGTGGTCATAGATCAGGGTTAATTTGAATACAGCCACACATACCAGAGATCAGCAATGAATCGTTTTTTTCACTACTCATAAGTACTCATGAAATTTTGAGTATGAGTGAGTCAACAGTATTGAAATTCAACTACTCTGATTCATTCGTACTCACCACAACATTGATTTATAAATACAGTTTGCAATGAGTATGAGTACAACGTTGACATCAAACTCATAACATTCAAAATATGTTTGATTCATACGCCTACTCATTCAGATTTATAAATTTAGAAAAATACTTATAATACTCATAAATGATTCGAGTGATTCGAATCATTCATCAAAATTTACAGCCTTAGTTGTTGTTGCATTTACAAAAAAAAGAAGAAAGCAAAAAACAAAGATAGTGAGTACTGCAGTGTTCGTACACGAATCATACTTATTTTGTTATTCTTGTAAATGTTGAGTAGAGGAGAGTCGAAATCAATAACATCATGCTAATTGTTAAGTATCAGTACGTAGAGTACTTCAAACTGTGAATATGAGTAGTATGAGAATGACATTAAAATAAGTATGATTGCGTATAAGTATCAGAAATTATGAGTATGGTTCGAATCTATTGATATTTTTGAATACATACTCATTGCTGATCTCTGATATATACCTAATTGGTCATTACAATCCTTCAGTCAGAATTACGACCTAAGTAGCTACTCACACTACTTATTTTGTGTGTACTGCTTCGACACATGAGTGGCGGCATCTACAGTTTAAAGTCGATTCCGAACGGCAGACTTATGAGAAACTTTTTCATGTCAATTTTATTTTATTTCCTCTCATAGTTTTTGGCAGAAATCTCCTGAAAGGAAGTCGCCGAAGAAATATTTTTTCATTTTTCGTTTTGTTAGAGAATTATGAACTGGGGTTTGAACCGTGTTCAACTAGACTTCAACAACATGTCTTCGGCTACATGCCTTCGAAAAATACGGATGTAAAAATAATATTTGCGTGACGCCGATGGAAAAAGACTATGATAGATGGAACAGAGATCTTAAACTACCATTACCTGCAGGATCTCCAAGCTGTTAAGGTTGTAAACGGATTATAAAACCGCTTTTATTGTAAAAAAACACTTAACATCGTTTGTCGGAGTTATTACAGATCAGAGATCAGCAATGAGTATTCAAAAAGATGAGTAGATTCGAATCATACTCATAATTTCTGATACTTCTACGAATTCATACTTATTCTAATATCATACTCATACTACTCATATTCAAAGTTTGAAATACCCATCGTACTTATACTTAACAATATGCGTGATGTTGTTGATTTCGATTCTCCTTTACTCAACATTTACAAGAATCACCAAATAAGTATGATTCGCGTACGAACACTACAATACTCACTAGAAGGTTGTATGTCACTCGATTCATTTATGAGTATTATAAATATTTTTCTAAATTTATGAATCTTAATGAGTAGGCATATGAATCAAACATATTTCGTATTGTATGGAGTTTGATGTCAACGTTGTACTCATACTCATTGCAACTTGTACTTATAAATCAATGTTGTAGTGAGTACGAATGAATCAGAGTAGTTGAATTTCCAAAACCAAAACCAAATATTTTATATAAAAAAGAAAACGTACACTATATTACAGATATCTGCTAACAGTGATAAAGAATAGAAAAAAATCCAATAAATAAAAAATTAAATTCTAAATAAGTTCCCCCCCTCTACCGGGTGCGGTGTTGTGGATTCAAGGAACAGCAAAATAAATTTTTAAAACAGACACAGATTTACAATAACAACAAAAACAAATAATCAAAATAAAATCATGTTTAATGTTAAAATTAAAGTTAAAGAAGGCAATAACACATTGCCACGAACTAAACGTTCCACATCGATTATAAATGGCAGTAACATCAGTAGTGGAGGAGGAGGAGGCGGCATGACAATGCCATTAAATGGGCGCAACAGTCCAGCCACGTCTAGTCTGCGTAGTTCTTTGGCCTCATCAAATCGAAGTCCAAGCAATTCTCTTAAACGTAAAGATAAACGTGTCAGAATTGTCACCACTTGCATGCCAACCAATGAAGTCGAGTATCAACAACAGCAACAATTTTTATTGTATCAACAGCAGCAGCTGCAGCATCAACAGCGTCTAAGGCAATACGGTAAGCCGAACTATTGTTATCGTTAAAGCTAGATTCCATGCGAAAATGTCAGTCAATCTGGTAACCAAGCAATAATATGGGTTTGTATGTTAAAAGATTATTGAGGATGTATCGAATGAGACAGGTGAACAGCATTTAAGAAGGATGCTACTCATAGTAGATGTAGCAGGAGAAATTCTTGTTATTTCCTAATTGTTTATGCACATGCTATTGCCTTTTTGAAGTCGGTAATTGCAAAACGTGACTTGCATTGATTTTAAACCAACACACTAATGAAAAACTATATCGCACTAACCCATACACTCTCTTCAACAAAAAAAAAAAATAAAAAAATCTCATTTCCTGCATAAAAATGAACTTTCTTTTACACATTTACAACTTTGAGTATGAGTGTATGTGTACATATATGTATTACTTATTTACTGACATACTGAAATTTTTTCTTCAAATATGCACACACACTCGTTTAACTTATTAAATTCTTCTTCTATTTTTTTCTCACTTCTCAAAAAATTTGTTTTTTTTTTGCTTTTTCTTTTGCAAACAGATGCCCTTGATGGTGTTACTGAATTACGTCTGGAACAGTATGAGATTCACATTGAACGCACGTCAGCTGGTCTTGGCTTAAGCATCGCTGGTGGCAAAGGTTCTACACCGTTTAAGGGCGATGATGATGGCATTTTCATATCACGTGTCACCGAAGGGGGTCCAGCCGACCTGGCTGGCCTTAAAGTCGGCGATAAAGTTTTAAAAGTCAATGGCATACCTGTCGTCGAAGCTGATCATTATCAGGCTGTACAAGTGCTAAAAGCCTGCGGTGCCGTTTTGGTTTTGGTTGTACAGCGTGAAGTAACACGTTTAATTGGTCATCCCGTTTTCAGTGAGGATGGTTCGTTATCACAGGTGAGTTTACGTCATTTTCATCTGCCCATGTATTGGTTGTGGTTACGTCTGTTTATTAAGTAGAAAAGCCAAATCTCTATAGCAGGGCAATTCTGTACAAAGAAAAAACGGGAGTTTGAGTATGGTAAAGTGTGCAGTGTGCTAATAGTGCAGTTTTGAGAATAAATTTTACAATTCTTGTGTGTAAAAATATAAAAAAAGATGATTTAAATAATGAAAAATAAATATGGAAACTGTTGCTTTTATAAATACATATAATAAATTAATAAGATATTTAATATTCCAAATTGATTCTAAATGTCATTGCGATGTTCTCAAAACGCAGCTCATAACCTGTTAAATCACAATCAATATTGTTAGTCGCAGTATAGTTGTGTTGAATTAGAGGATTAAAGTTAGAATCAGTTTATTTGTAGTATTTCCTTAGAATTGTTATCAAATATTGAGATATCGAGATCACGAGATAATCATATCTGACACCATTCATTATGGCAATACATATTATGCCGAAAATACATTCTTCTGGAATACTGATTTCACTGGTTAAAACTCTCATCCAATAGTAACGTCTTTTAGACATATTAAAACTTGTTAAAATTGTATCAAAGTCTCTATCGTATCGTATGATATTTCAGAACACAATTATTATTAACTGAGCTGCTCAGTCGTATGGATATCTTAGTGTTGTAGGAACCAGAGATCAGGAATGAATAGTTTTTTCGTTACTCATAAGTACTCATGAAATTTTGAGTATGAGTGAGTCAACAGTATTGAAATTCAACTACTCTGATTCATTCGTACTCACTACAACATTGATTTATGAGTACAAGTTGCAATGAGTATGAGTACAACGTTGACATCAAACTCCATACAATTCGAAATATGTTTGATTCATATGTGCCTACTCATTAAAATTCATACATTTAGAAAAATACTTATAATACTCATAATGATTCGAATGACGAATTGATCAAAATTTACAGTCTTAAAAGAAGAAAGAAAGAGCAAACACACAATCATACTTATTTTGTGATTTTTGTAAATGTTGAGTAAAGGATAGACGAAATCAACAACATCATGCGTATTCTTAAGTATGAGTACAATGAGTACTTCAAACTTTTAATATGAGTAGTATGAGTATGATATTAAACTAAGTATGAATGCGTATAAGTATGAGAAATTATGAGTATGATTCGAATCTACTCATCTTTTTGAATACTCATTGCTGATCTCTGGTAGGAATCAATTATAAGTGTAAAATGTGTGCAATTGCAGAAATGTAGCTCCGGATATCCTATCGTTTGCAGACACTTAGACAATGCTTACACAATTTTAAGAATTGTGGTTAAGAATTCTGATTAAGATTCGTATTTGTTAGTCTTGTAAAGGGCTATGTGGCGGGTTGAATAACACATGTTTCCATATGTATTGTAAAAATCTGTATTGAATTGTTAAATGATTATTACATTTAAAATATAAAATTTTTTTTAAGGAATTAAAACAATTTCAAAAACAGTTTTATATGCTTTAATGTGTTATTGTTTTTCCAAGTTGTTCTTAATATTTCATTTATACGAGTACTATTAACGTTACTATTTATTGTTTTAGATTTCTGTTGAAACACGTCCCATTGCTGCTTCAATTCCACAACAACAACAGCAGCAGCAGACACATGAACGATACATACCACCACCACTGAAAATATTACCAGAACACCAAGAGCAGCTACAGCAACAACAACTGCCTTCAGATTCACAGCAGCACCAGCAACAGTATTCGGGTACAAATTTGCGCAATTATCACGCAAATGTATTTACCACACCAGGAACAGCAACAACAGCAACAGCAACAGCTGGTGCCTTTCGAGAACCACAACATGTTGGTGATGTTGTTGCAGCAGCGACAGCAACAGCAACAGCAGCATCAACAAATGGCATTTTTGAAAATGGCAAGGTTGGTCCGAATTCAATTCTACTGTGTTTTTTGTTATTTTTACTCCTTTCACAACCACCATGCTTATCAGCTACCAACGACTTGATGCACTTTAAAACAACTCTCGGCTAAAGTTTTTCTTTCCTTTTTTTCTCTTTTTTTTTACTTTTGTTCTAAATTATTTCAAATCTTTCGTTGTTTGTTTGTTTCGACAGCAACATGCTTTTGGGCAATACCAACAACAATAACAACATTAACCGAAAATAAAGAAAATATTTTTAATTTTCAAGTTCCACTATATTTTTCTGCTGTTGCTGTTGTTATTTAAGGTTTGTTGTTATTGTTGATTTTTGTATTTCTTTCTTGGTTTCAAACACATACAATGGAATGCCTGCCTTCTCTTCTCAAAAACTACACGTTCGTTTTCAAATTCAAAATCAGTGTTTAAAGAAAAAGTTTTTATCCTAACATGACTGTGTGTGTGTGTGCGTTTATAAACGAGGGGAAGGTGGATGGCATTATCGGATAACTGTTTTGAAATTGAAATGAAAGAGTTATAAAAATCTTTTTCTCGTCTTGGTTTTGTTTCTATAAATTCTTCTTAAAAAGGTTTTAGCTGAGAAAAAGAAAAACATTTAATTAAATCGTTCGGGCAAAATATATTGGTTCACGTTGTTAATTCCAGGAATTTACTAAATAATCTCAAAGAATTGATTTAAAGTTTAAAGATTTCTTTTTTTTTCGTTTATTTAACAAAAATATATATTCTTAGACTTAATTAAATAACAGTACTTATGTACATATGTCTTAAAATACATACTTTCATACACTGTCCCAAATTGAAGCTACATATCTAGTACAATAATTATTACAATTTTTTGTATTTCTACAAAAATTTCAATTATTTATACAATATTTACATTTGTATGCACATATCTGTTATTTAATGTAAAGAAAAAATAAGCAAAAAACCTTACTTGAATACATATTAAAAAAAAAAAAATAAAAAATAAAAGTTATTAAGGCTAAAAAGAAGAGGAAGTGCAACTTAGCTCGTAAGCCACCAACATTTTTTAATATTTACGTTTGGTAACATATTTTTATCTTTTGCATAAACGCTAGCTAGTGTCGCTAGTGTTGCATTGAATTGCTTTGATATTGGCCTATCTATACAAATGATAAAGTATAGTATTTTTTGTATACGCTCAGAGCTTTTTACGCTATGGTTCCTTATTAGATGTATAATAAAGTTATCGATCCTAATTATTTTTGCCTCATTATATAATTTTATGTTTGAAACACATTTTAAATACTTACTATTAGGAGATCCGAAAAGTAGAGTGCACTCTCTCAAACCATATTTGACATCCATATGTTAATATAGGGCATATTAATGATTGCTATAAAATGATTTTTACATTTGAGTGGATATATTTAGAAAAAAAAATATTTTTTTTATACATATAAAATGCATTTCTTGCTTTAATTATTTGTATATTAACGTGTGTGTTAAAATAGAGAAACTTATCTAAGTGATTACCTAATTATTTAACCTTGTCTATATTGGGATAAACTTTAAAGAATAACAGGGCAATACGCAGATCTTTAAATAATATTACTATTTAATTTTCCAACAATTCTTATTGTACTTCTAACGAAATATTACCTTTGATTAGATTTATATAATTTGGTTTATATAAATGTTATTCATAATAAGGGCCATTATTACAACTTGCCGTTAAAGTTAGGTTTAGTTAAAAGTAACTTTGGCTAAAATGAACTTTAAAGTCACCTAATGATAAAACCTAATGATAAAAGAAAGTTAACTTTTTCAAAAATATGGCAATGCTGGAGCAATGTCAATAACACTTCTCAATTAAACAAGTTTTTTTTAACGCAGTGGCAGTGGTTCTTTTTGTTGTTGTATATGCTCATTTTGTTTATATTTGAAGTTGCCGTATTGAAAATAATATATAATGTGGCAAGTTCTAACTTAAACTTAACTTTAAAAGTTAAAGGTCACTTCTGTCTTATTGGGTACTCATAATAATGAAAAACAATTTATCTGCCCGCTAAAATGCCACCTTTAGTTAACGGCACGTTGTAGTAATGGCCCTAAATATACATATTAAATTAATAATAAAAATATGTATGTATGTATGTAATAATAAAAATAATCTTTTGAAAAGAAGACTATCGATTTAAACATTCACCATATGAAGAGAAAGACATGGTTGACATGATTTAACCCTTGAAATTCATGTTAAGATTATAGTTATTATTGGTTTTTTTTCTCTCGTCATCCCTAAACAGAGCCGTATTAACTTAAGCCTTTTTTACTTTCTAAAAGAAAAGAATTTTTGGGGATATTGAGAATAATTTCCGAAAATCTATAGTGAAAAAATATTTGTTAAAAAAAGCAGATAAACCATAAGTATATTTCCCCTGACTGATTTATAATTTTATCTTTTTCGAATTCAAAACTAAAGTTTTCCGTCAGCTAGATGACGTGTTATATCTTCTGTGCTTAACAGCTCATGCATTTATGTATACTTTTCATTAAAGAGTCAAATTAAAGACTCTGGCGAGTTGAGCGATTTTGAGCTTCTGAAATTCAACATGTGTAAAATAAAACGTCAGCTGGTAAATTTTCAAACTCGAAGTCTTAACAGTCCCGTAGGTAGTGTGTTGGCGTATTAGACGTTGGCTTATTAGCCTGTGATTTAAAGCCCAGCTAATTCCTTCTAGTAAAAACTCTCATGGATAAAATAAACACAAATAAAACGTACAAAATTGGTGAGGTGAGAAGTTAGGTCGCAAAGCTAATTAATGGTTTATACATACATAATTGGCCATTACAACCCTTCAGTCAGGATTACGACCTAGCTTCTCACACCCCTCATGTTATGTGCGTTAATTTTATACGTGAGTGGTGGGACCTACAGTCGACTCTGAACGACTGATATTTGAGAAACTTTTCTGCTGAGAGGAAGTCACCGAAGAAATAATTTTTCATATTTCGTTTTGATGTCTGACCTGGGATTTGAACCCTAGCCTTGCGTCTAATAAGCCAAGATACAACCTACTGGACTACGGCACTTATAATTAAAGGTTTATAGTGACCATTTAACATATACGCATCGGGAAACGATATTTATCGTTTTTAAAATTTTTTCGTAAAAAAATCACCTCTGGGAATTAGGTTTCTCATTCATTATTAAAAACTTGACCACTTTCGAATTACTTTCTTCCAAAATTTTAAGAACATTTACATCAGAAAGTGGAATTCCTAAATCAAAGCACGGTTCTTTAAAGAGGATGACTAACATTTAGAATCTATTTTTTGATAGGTCAGAGTAGAGGAGATCTAACAAGAGCCTTATTCGTATCGGTATATACCTAAGCCATCAATTAGATTTGTTGTGCGCTCACCATTACATGGTACTAACCCTAATTTTTAATGGAAGTCTTTATCTTGTATACAATTTTTCAGCTTCTTCCAGCCCTCTCAGATGAGTTATGCCTGTTATAGTATTTACTCTAAAATATTTAGATGTAGATGTCACGTTTCCGTCTACTTTCAACTCAACTTGGTCTGCAATGCAATGAAAGGCATTGGCTTATCCAAGCTTATGGTATACGATACTCTGCCGTGGCTCTATCAATCAGAATATTCGCTTTATAATTTCCAATCACTCCTTGATGACTATAATGCCAACTATGCCATACTACTACTATGTAAACATTTTTAAATTTACCGTCGTTGTACAAATTTCGTTTATTATTGGACATACTTTTGTAGTCCTCTTCAGAAGTCTCTTATTATCCACTATCCTGCTCAAATGTGATTCGTAAATAAATTTTTCTACATTACTATGCAAGCCAATGACAAATTAATAGTGAGCACAAGTTTTGTTTTCGAGACGCTCACACACCTTGACAATTCGTTCGCTCCGTTTATTGATGTCATTTGTTTTAGACTTGAGTTTAAATTTTTTTTTCTCTTCTTTTCTCTTTTTTTTTTCTTGTCTCTTTTTATATAGGATGGTCCGCTGAGTTTTATAACATTGCATACAACATTAATACGGGATCAAATTGGCCAGGGTTTGGGCTTTAGCATTGCTGGTGGTAAGGGCTCACCACCCTATAAAGATGGATGTGATGGAATTTTCATTTCACGCATAACTGAAGGTAGTCTGGCGCATCGTGATGGCAAAATAATGGTGGGAGACCGTGTAATGGCTGTAAGTATAACTCGAGAATATTTCGAAATTATACAAACAATAGCAACAATAACAAATGGAATAACAACTAGAGAAGTGAAAAAAATCCTTTAAAATTAATGTTGTATTAGATGATGAAAAGTTAGTTGACATACAAAACGATATGGATGAATGAGTGTTGTTGTTGGCAGGAAACACTATGTATTGTCCTGCTCTGGACATGTGAACTCTGACTTCTATTATGTTTATCTGCCCAACAGCCACGTATATTCCTTTACATAATTTTGTTGATTCTCTTGTAATATTTTAAAAATTGTTCACTTTAATTGTTAGAATTGCAATTATTCCTGTATGAGCCGATAATGATGATGATTTCTCATCGTGCCTGACTTTCATATTGTTATTGTTTGGCCCACATACATAATTCGTTTTGTTTAGTATGCTTCTAATGATTTCAATTTTGTTTTTGTTTTTTTTCGAAACCAAAGATTAATGGCAACGACATGACAAATGCCCAACATGATGCTGCGGTTCAGTGTTTGACACAGCCCCAACGTTTTGTCCGTTTAGTCCTGCAAAGAGAATATCGTGGTCCATTAGAGGCTCCTCTAAGCCCACATAGTCCGGCTGTATTAAATGCTTTAAGTCCCTCGGGCTATTTGACCAATCGTCCAGGTATGTTTTTTTTTAGTAAATTCTAAACTAAATGCATTATCTTTTCATATTTTTGTTTTTTTTTTTAAAGCCAATTTTAAACGTTCTATTGGTGATGCGATTGCTGAACAACAACAGCAACAACAGTCGCAACAATTGACAAGTAATCAATATGATACAACAAATAAAATCACTTCTTCAGTGCCTGCTACAAAAGCCAATGGCTTTACCAGTGCCAACCCTATATATCAACAGCAACAGGAACATTTACAGCCCATGGCTACACAGCAACAAAATCAACAACAAATTGATAAAATTACTGGCCTACCCATACCAGTGCCAGCACCACGTCGCTCCAACTCTATACCTTTAGGTGATGGCGTTGAGGCTACAAATTCAGCTTCATCGTCGTCGTTGACAACCATAACTTCGCCCACATCAACGCAAAATGGCACAATACCTCAATCTACAGCCAATTCTTCTTCACCCACATTTACATCACAGCCCACCGCCACCGCCACCGCCACCACCTCTACTACGGGTACTACAACAGACTCAACCGAAACACAGGTAAGAATTTTCAGTGCTGACCCCAAAATGTAAAGGTTTGTTTTACTTTTGTTTAGCCCGTAAGAATGAAAATTGCACGCATTTGCTAATAAATATTTTGTGTATTGTATTGTATTCGTTCGTTTTGTCCATTTTTTTTTCTTTTTTTTTTTCGAAAGTCAAATCTTGTTACAAAAAGGAAAACATGAATGGGGAGCCGAAAGAAACTTTTCAAAATTCAATTTAAGCAAAAAGAAAAAAAAAGAAAATATTGTAATAACATTATGATAAAATATGATTTATTTGATTGTCGAAAGTTTTTCTTCTTTTTTGTTCAATTCAAAAAGTTCTTTGGCTCCCCACTTCCAGACTTGAGAAATTGTTATTTCATTTCATTTTTTTTTTGTTATCGTTCAATGTAACTGAAAATTAAATTATCAAAACAAGTTTTCATTAGACCATTTAATTTGCCGAAAATTTTTAAATACTAAATCAAAATAACTCAATAAAGAAGGTTACTCAATGTCATTATGGGTAGAAAGTTCAAGTCACATGCATGTGATATAATCATCAATCAAACGGTCTTCTTTCTTTGAGTTTTTGATAAAAGTAATTCGAGCTTTAGCAGGATGTATGTATAGAATAGTATTTCATTGACTTAGATAATACTCTTTTAATTGGACATTCTTTCATTTCAAATTTATCTTAAAACTTAGTTCTCCCATTTTTCCCTACTTTTAAAACTTTCTTAATAATAAAATTTAGTTTCAATATTTGTACTGAAATCGAAAGAGTTAAAATTAATCATATGTCATTGCAGTTTTTCTTCTCTTAACACGTTGACTGACGCGGCAATTTTCAGAAATCTGACCACGCACGCCAACATTGATTTTTTGTTCTTTTCTCAGAAGCCATTTATCGATACTAGCACTGATATAATACGATTTTATTCGTAGCTACACAAAAATGTCAGCTTTAGTGAGTGAGTACGAGATAACTCGTAGTTGGCATCCTAGAAGGGAACGCAATCTACGAGTTATCTTGTAGTCGGCAGTCAATGTGTTAATGTTTATAAAATAACAATTGAATTGAAATCTCACTTAATCCAATTTGCATATAGAAAACGAAACGTCTAAGTATAAAACATCAGTGAGTTAAAAGCCGTATGCATTGCATTTATTTTAAGTATTTAAATATTTTATGGCAAATTAAATACAATAAAAGTCATTCATTTCATTTGTTATGCTAGCAAATCATTATACTCGTATCCTGCATTTTTGTATGTGTATGATTATATTCGCATATAGGGTTTTTGTTTTTGTTTTTTTTTTTCGTTTTAATTTTAATTTTGCAAGATCATCGTTTAGTAATTTAATTAATTAAATTGTACAATAACAAATACAAAATAATAATCGTAATACATACATGATTGTAATTGTAATTTAAATGTAGAATTTAATAAACAATTACAAAAACATCAAAACTTAAATGAATTAAAATCACAACAAAATATTGTTTCATATTTAATTAAATTAATTAATAAATAAATAACCGAATATGTCTTTAAAAATATAATAACTTAGGTACTGCATAACATATTTTAATTTAAATTTATATACATATACATATACTGCCATGTATTTGTTTTTAATTTATTAAAACTATTTAATTAAGATGATTGTTTTTCGTTATTGTTATAATTATTAAAGAAAATAAGTATAAAAAAACAAAAACATATTGTTTATTTAATAATACATATATATTATTTATTTATCGTTGAAACTATATTCAATATTTACTTTTATCACTGTGTTAACATTTGCGTCTGTTTACTTTCCTATTCCTATTCACACTGTGTCCTGTCCTTTATTTCATTTATATGTATGTTTTTTGTGTTGTTATGTTTTGTATTACTTTTCTTAATTATATTCTCTTTATTAGCTGAAAGTTTTTTTTTTATTTTTTATCCGTTTTATATATTAATTTACTATAGGAGCATGTGTTACTATTGTATTATGTTATGTTATGTTATGTATGTATTTTTATTGTCCATGTCCTGTATATTGAATTTAATTAACTGGAAAATGTATACAACTTTAAACAAAGAGTAGTGAAAATAATTAAAACTACAACAACAATAACAATAATAATAACAGAAGTATTTACATATGTATGTATGTATTATTGTATAGAATATAACAACAACGACAAAATATAACAATTACAAATCTCTTTCAATTTGTATTGAACTATAAACACATACAAAAAGTTTTAACGCAGTACATATATGTGTGTATGTATGTGTGCGTGTTTTACTATCACTCTGTTCTTTGTGTCTGTAATTAATCGATTAAAAGGATTATTTAATTAAACTACTCGAAAGGACACTTTAAGCAATCGGGGCAAATAAAACAATATTTTTAGATTTTTTAGAAATCATTATATACTTCCCTCTCTCTCTCTCTCGATATATATGATACATACATATATATATGATATGAAAACTATTATATATCCTAATTGTTTTAGAAATCTAAGAATTTATGAATACCACATATTTTATTGTAGTCGCCGTAGTCTAGTAGGTAGTCTGTTCGCTTATTAGACGCGAAGCCACGTTTCAAATCCCCGGTCAGACATCAAAACGAAATGTGAAAAAATATTTCTTCGACTACTTCCTCTCTGCAGATTTCTGGCAAAAACTCTGTGAGTAAATAAAATTGCCATGAATAGTTTCTCAAAAAATCTGTCGTTCGGAGTCGACGTTAAACTGTAGGTCCCGCCACTCAAGTATAAAATTAAGACACAATACAATATAAGACAGTTTTGTTTCCAGTAATTCGATCGTGTTGTCCTTTAACGAAGTTCATGAGTTTCCCACATTCTTATGTCGATACATAGTTGTTTGTGATTAAAAATTCGCAAAATTCAGGACAGGCCCAGCTGCTGTGGCCTTCGGCCAATTTATAATTTTAATCCTTTTCTATGCTTTCCCTTACATCGGCAATATTTAATTAACTTTTTTATATATCCGCTAGTCATTTTTAGTTTTACAAATCGTGGAAATGATTAATAGGTAAATTGTTGTAGCATTTTTACGAAGTAAAGATTTCATGATTCTAAGAATTTGGTAACTATCGCAGAGTTATTTTAAGAGACCATAACTTATTCTTTATACTATGTGGTGTCATTACCCTCGAAAGCGTAAATAACTGTACGTGAGAACTTCGAAATAATCGTGCCATATACATACATACATATATTAGAAATTCTACAATATATTGTTATAGTTATTTTTATTATATTTTGTATTTGTTTACGTTTGTTTATTTAATTTTAATTATTTCTACATTGAAAAATTATATATTTATTACAATTACAATATTAGGAATATTGTTATTAGTATTATTATTGTTGTTGTTATTGTTGTTGCATTGTATAGTTAGATTAATAGTGTTATTATTGTAACAATATTATTTTCAAGTGAAATGTCTTGTCTGTTTTATTATTATTCTAACAAAAAATAATAATTTTATAGAATTTATTATTTTAACTTTTTCTGTTTTCAAAGCAATTTTTATATTCAAAACCAATAAATGACTTTAAAGCTTGAATATTGTTATTAAACAATATAAACAGAATTCAGAAAAATAAGAATTATTCGCTCATTATTCAAATAATTATGCAGCTAAATTAAGCAGCACAACAAAAACATATGCTGTTTCAAAAGAAACCGTCTTTAATGACATATTCAACATACATATTAAATTTGAATTAATTATTTGATAATAATTTATTAAAGTGCAATGATGTACAACCAGTACAGCTATAAACATTTTATAAATTCTTATAAAATCTCACACAGAGTTATTACTAACCGCAATTAGATTTATAGTATCACTGAAGAAAGTTTTATGCTTTCTTTCAATTTTTAACGATGAATGAGTGGGAAGACATTAATATGAAAATACTATGGAAATGACATAGTAAATATTCAATATAAGTATGGGCTATGACTTGAAGGATAACTTCATTGAAATATCGTTCTGAAAATGGAAAAATGGTTGTACATCACTGTATCATTCTGTATCTACATACATCATCAGTTTCTACATTGAAAAATGAATTGCAAAATGAAAAGATAAAATTTTGCATTCGATTTAAATTGAATTGGCTTCATTCGATTTTTGCGTTAATTTTATTTAAAATATAACCATAAAATATGATGATTATCAGCTCAAAATTAGATTTTTTTTTATTTTTAAGTTTGCTTATCTTGTGCATTAGTTTTAAGTTTTAAACAGGAAAGAAAAAAAAACTCTTTAGAATTTATTTTTTGTAATGAAATCAAATTCCTAAACCAATGATATTCTCTCTTTTTTCTCTCTCTTTCTTTTTTTGTGTAACTGTGTGTGATAAACTAAAAAAACAAATTTTAAAATAAATTTTAACTACACTTTAATTAAACAAACAACTGTAATAATCTTCAACCAAAAAAATGTAATCCAAAATAACAAATTACCGCTACCAATAATTTAAATTAAATTTCTTCTTCAATTGCACATAAACAAAAACCAAAAATAAAATAATACGTTCGAAAATATATTTCGAAAATAAAAACAACAGCCTGCACCGTTAAGGCCATTGACGAGTGAAGATTTTCAGGCCATGATACCGGCTCATTTTCTTAGTGGTGGTTCCCAGCATCAAGTTCATATGGTGAAACCCAACGAAGTTGGTGTTGCAGGCGTTACTGTAACTGTCAATAAGGCTGTGCCCGATATGCCCATGTTCCCAGCAGCTCCCACCGAATTGGGCCGCATTACGGAGACCATAACAAAATCGACATTTACGGAGACTGTTATGACACGAGTCACCGACAATCATTTATCGGAACCCCTATTAAGTGAGGTGATTATCCCATCATCATGATCATCTAAATATAATACTACTCTATTACCACTACCACTAGTACCACTACCACCAGTACCACTACCACTTTTTTTTATCTCTCTCTCTCTCTATATATATATGCTATGATAAAACAAATACAAAAGAAATAAAAGTAAAATACATATGCAAATTATTTAAATAAATTTAACACATACAACTACCAAACACCCGCCGCCACTTCATGTACACACATCACATCTAAAACTCTAATCACTACTCATCATAGCTCATCTCTCTTTAATCATTTTAATTTGATTCACTGATTATATAATTTTTTTTTCTCTTTTTTGTTTAAACAAAATTTTGTTATTAAATTTATATTTTTAGTTAAAGTTTTTCTGCTTCAGTCCCAAAGAAAAATATTTTTTTTTATATTTTTTGTATTGTATTTATTTGTATGATTTGCACTTCTGATTTTTAGATAAACAATAATTTCGTTAGTTTTAATTCTCGTATTTTTCTCAATGCACTGAACGAAATATTTGTATAAAAAAAGTTTAGACCTTTGAAGAGTAAGTGTTAAAAAAAAAAAGAATTGAGGAAAAAAATTATTGGAAAATTCCGTCAGCGATCCGGAATGTAACATCGGAAGTGGGATTATGCCAGTGTTGAAAAATTTAGTACTTTAGTACTTTTTTCGGGCCTTTTTCATTTCAAAAATATCGCAGTACCCCCGCGATGCTTTCAGTACTTTTTTATAATTACATATTTTATGTCTTCGGCTATTCAACTATTAATGCAAACATATTAGCAAACATGTTCAACGTAATGCTAAAGGTAAATTCAGGCTTTAGCCGCGGTTACGTTTTCTTACGTTCCGAATCAGATGTTTTTGTCTTGTATGTGAGGAGCACGAATAAGTCGTTAGTTTTTCTGTTCCATGCCGTATGTCTATTAAATTTAAATAAATAAATAGTTTAGTAGGCAGTGTGCTGACTTCCTAAACGTGAGCCCATGGTTCAAACCCCATGCCAGACATCTCTATCAAAACGAAATATGAAAAAGTATTTCTTCGGTGACTTCCTCTCAGCAGATTTCTGGCAAAAACTCTGAGAGTATATAAAAATTGCCATGAAAAGTTTCTCACAAAAATCTGTCGTTCGGAGTCGACTTTAAACTGTAGGTCCCTTCACTTATGGCTAAAATTAACATACATAACATTAATGGTGATGTGAGAAGTTAGGTCATAATCCAGATTGAACGTACGTATGTGTAAGTATTTTTTTTTACAAAAGTACCATTTGATGCAAAAAAGTACTCTTTAAGTTATTCTTCAGTACCATTTCAAAATTCCAATTTTGCAACACTGGATTATACCCACCAGGGTCGTGTGAATTCTTCAACCGCTTCTCTTAATAATCTAAGTATTAAATTTTTATTGGATGTACTTGCCAGATCTAAATTTCGGATATTCGGTAATTTAAGGCACGTAGTTTTCGAACATACATACACATACATAATTGGTCATTACAACCCTTTCGAGGATTACGACCTTGTTTCTCACACCACTTATGTTGTGTGCCTTAATTTTATACTTGAGTGGCGGGACTTACAGTTTAACGTCGTCTCCGAACGACAGATTTTGAGGAACTTTTTCATGGCAGGTTTATTTACTCTCAGAGTTATCTTGTTTTTGGAATTTTACTAAAGGGGACTAGTAAGCATTCTTATTCCTTCATTTCCCTTTTATTCGGAATTTTTTATAACCCAATTGTGATAAAATGGCCGCGTTAAGAAACTTGACAAGGAACTACAATCGCTTAGTCGATTTTGAGAGTTTTATTCAGGCTATCCCTAAAGAAGAACATTTTGTTCACACTGTGAGTGTCCATCGGCAGGAGTTAACCCGTTTGTGGGAAGCTTTTCGTAACACTTACGAGGACTTATAGGAAAATGCCAAGGATACCAAGGTATCTGCTAAAGACCTGAAGGCCAAGTGTATGTCCAATGCGTCTCGCTCATTGATGGGTCAATTGACGGCCTTAAGAGCAAGGCCGCGAACCCCCCTACTAATAGTATCCCGACTCATCTTCCCCCCTGTGACACCTCAATCTTAACTGATGATTACGCATCTTGGCCAACGTTTAGGGATATGTTTTCGGTCATTTATGGAACCAACCCCCACATTAGCAACATTCAAATGATGTATTATCTTTTACAAAAGACAGAAGGTGAGGCGAGGGACATTATTCGAACTAGCCCCACGACGAATGATGGTTTCGACATGGCGTGGCAGAACCTGGCAGATCGGTATGAGAATAAACGCGTTTTGGTGAATTCTCATTTGAAAACCCTCTTTAACCTCTCTTCCATATCTAAAGAATCTGGCCCTTCCATTAAGAGTTTGCAACGAGCAATTAATGATTGTATAACGAATTTGTCGTTGTTGGGCATAGAGATTCAGAATTAGGATATCATCTTCGTTTACATTTGATCCACTAAACTTCCCGAACACACCCTAGGTCTTTGGGAGCAGTCTCAAGGGCCTTGTTCAGACCTACCCAAGTGGTGCAAGATGGATGAATTCCTGACCGCCAGATACCGAACTCTAAAATCAGTTTCGGACATCATCGGCAGCCAGAATTTTTCCCAAGGTACTGCACGGGTTAATAACCAAAGCAGTTCTGCTAATCCTCGAAAATTGAAAACCTTTGGGACAACTGTGGCCCCTAACTTACCTCGAAGAAAATGTCCAGTTTGCAGTGAAGATCATCCCCACAAACCTTAAAACGGCTTTTAAAATTCGATACCCCTCTGGCACTTTGTCTATGGGACCAAATCTTCTTGAGTCTAATCAAAATTTATGTCAATAACATCTAGAAAGGACAATCATGCATTATGTTAGATCTGTTAATGCAATACATCCGATGTTATTTTTCATTTCTATAAAAAAAAATTCCGTTTCATTCAGTGTATGGACTAAAAAGAATTTTTATTCCTTTGATTATTTAATTTATTTAAAAATTGTACAAATAGCCAGGTGTCATATTTTGTAGGTGAATATTATTTGTGTTTATTTTTTCTTTATGCCTGATTGACAATTTTTTTTTTGTTTTTTTTGTTTTAATACCTTTTGCAAAATTTAATATTTGTTTTAAGGAATGATTTTACAAAGATTTCTATTTTATTTTATTTCATTGGATTGTATAAAAAAACTATTTTTTTACTATTTATTGAATTTTGTTTTGTATTGTGAGTTATTTTTATGTACAAAAAACATTGTGTAAATAATAGTTAAAATAAGAAATATTCCTGTTTATTTGTTCTGGGCACATCTTATTTAAGCTTCAATTGATTAGAAAAATAATTCTTAGCACTGTTTTTAAATTATTTAAAATATTAGAAATAAATTTATTATGCAAACAAAATTCTTCGATTAATATAAGAGAACTGTTAATGGTCCTTCATTCTCTCTGTTCTCTCCGTGAGCATCCGAGTTCGTGTTTGTGTGTATGTGTGTGTGAGTGAATGGGTGCGTGCGTTTTATCGATTGGCATTTATTAGAAGTTATTTTTTAATAAATTACATACAAAACTTGTTATCGAAAATGTGGGCCATTTTCGTTTTCTCCTACATTTCTATGGTAAATTGATGAATGAATGAAAATGTACATACTAAAGCATACCAACCGTGTAAATTTCCTTTATGTTTGTGCATGTGTGCGATGTTTTAAAAATGAATTTTACCATAGAAAATATTCTCTTTTATTTATTGTTATTGCTATTATTTTTGAAGGTGTTGGTGGCATATACCTATCGATTTAGTAACTTACATACACATTTACAGCATACACAACTATTGCTTTTACACTTCCATAAATTATTTTAAGACACATAAAATATATTTATTCACGTTTTGTTTCTTTAAGCACATTTATGAAGAAATAAATCGAAAATAGAATGTATAACAAATGTGATTATAAATTTTAGTTATTACAACCACATAATGTATGAATGTGTACACGGAGGACTAATATGACGGCCAGATTGGAATACGAAAATTATATGTGAAAACTGTAACATTAAAAAAAAGACAAGAGAATCTATTATAATTAACCATCTCCACATTGGCGTCCTATATTGGTCTAAAATTCAATTCAACAAATTTTCTAAAGCGATCTGTTTATATATCACATCGAAAATAAAAACAAGTGAAATCGGAGCAGAAATATTTTATTCTTTTTCCCCTTAAAGCCATGATATTCCCGAAATAATTTACTTAACTTAAGACGAATGTTGTGAAAAACAATGTGAAACATTATCAATCGCGTGGGGATCGAGTTAAGTCAGTTGTGACTCCTTAACCGATTATGATAATGATTAATAGACATGCCTTTATCGAAGATATAATTTTGTATTAACAATCTCAAGGACATAAATTCGGATTGATCATCAGGCAAGATGTTGTTGAAACACTACTCTAATGTTGTAGTCCAATTCATGTTCGCATTCACTGTAAAAACCCTTCTTGCCAAATAGCTGTTCTCATGAGATATGCTATAAAAATCGTATCAATCAGATCTATTTCTAGCGCTTATAATGTCCATGCTCTGCTTACGTCTTTATCTTCCCTCACATCATCAAGTCAATCGATTTTTCATAAAATTTGTCGTTTATTACTACCTCTCGAACATCGTGTGCCACAGTACTTTGCGATGTATTATATGTAACAAATTCAAAAAATAAAAATTTTTATTTATACATTGCTCACACAATAACGTATTGATTTCTATTGAAGAATTTACTGAATTAATATTTAACCAGCTTATATTAAACTTTATGTTGGAACTGTTTAGAAATAATGTATGTCCTCAGACTTCTCTTAATTCAATTGGCCAATTTACACGACTTTGTATTGTATATGTTGTATTGAATACAGTCTTTGTTTGTGGACACCCAGTGTTATGGTGTATTGTGTATTTCGTATTCCAAACGTCAAAAAGCGATAAGAAGAAGAAGACCAGTATTCATAATTTGATTTTCAAGCAACAAAATGAAATATATTACGGAAAAAAAGGAAATTAATTAATTATTTGTGAGAACAATTATCATTTTGAAACGTTAATTGTTGACTCAAGTGACATAGAAAATATTTTGTATTTTTATTCTTCTTCTTGATTCCTGGCACTAATACCAATAAAACTTTCAAAAACATATGAAAAAATGTGTATAAGGGTTTCAGATTTTTATATGAAAATTATCAACAACAAGCATACGCTGTTATATATTCGTCCAACAATACACTCCATACAACGATACAAGGGCTTGTGTGAATTGCACAAATGAAATAAACTACATATGTTCAGCCAAAGTAGCGAAATACAATGTACTTGTGTGGAAAATACAAACAGAATCTGGTTTGTTGAACCGTTCGTCTTACAAAAACTGGGGATAAGACATGAATTAAGGTGTTCAGAATTATTTGAAAACAGTTTTATTGTGGTAGGTGTAGATTGTATTCAAATTATGTATTGTAAGAGGCCACATGCCTTAATAATGATATTCAGCATCTTTCATTCAATGCCGTTAAATGTGTTTTTAGCTTTTGCTGTTAAATGTTTCATTACACAGAATTGATAGTTTTTAACTCATTGATTCAATATGATTGCTTCAAGTATGACACTAGGAAGATTAAGACACTCAACAAATCTGTCTTGATTCTAGTAGAGAAATTCATTCTGTAATTATTTACATAAACATAAAATTGTTTAAATATTTTGGAAAATTATATGATAAATGCTTTAAAAAATTCCAAGAATTTATTAAATTTAAAATAATTGCTACTGTAGTTGAATACATTTGTAATCAACAGTTTATAATAAAATATTTTCAATATTTTATTATTATTGTGTCCTTACATGAACATTTATTAAATATGACAAATATTAAAGTTCTGTAAATAATTATTAAAAATTGTTCACACAAATACGTATAAATATGTATTATATTTTAAGTGTTAACTTCAAATCATGATGATTTCAATCATCCAAAAAAAAATATTGACATTGATATGTTTGTTTAAAGACAAATTAAATTGGTTTGCCTTGAATTTAAGGCATTTAGACAAGAAGTTGTCGTCGGCATTACTTGTCTAACAATTTGAATAATAATTAACTACTTTAACTTTATGACAGATAAAGGGAAACAGAAGAAAATGGAATTACACGTACTTTAATAATTGCTTTGGGGCAAAGATTTTTCTCAAAACATGTCACGCCTGAGACATATAGATTTTTATACGCAGATTTTCTTTAGCAATTACTGTCAATGGCAACACAACAGTTCTGGTTAGAGAAATAGAATTGAATTACACTTACCGCAACACAGTGTTGGAAAATTCAGTACTTTTTTTATTTCAAAAATACCTCAGTACCGCCACGACGCTTTCAGTACTTTTTTATTATATGTTTTGCGCTTTTCAGATATTAATGCATTAGCGACATGTTCAGCGTGTTGCTAAAGGTATAATTAGACTTTAGGCCCGGTTAGCCAAACATCCACGGAACGTACATTTGTTTTTAGAATTCGAACAGCAATGAAAACGTTTGTCGAACCGTAATGTAATTTCGGTAAGCATTTTCATATGCTGAAAACGAACGTATGTTACATTGACGTTTGACTAATCGCGGCTTTTACGTTTCGTTACGTTCAGAATCAGCAGTTTTTGTTTTGCATGTGACGAAAACGTATAAGTCGTTAGTTTTTCTGTTCAGTTCTGTACGTGTATTATATATGTATACAACCTCTTGTCAGACATTTCTAACAAAACGAAAAATTAAGAAAATATTCCTTCGGCAACCTCATTCTGTCAAAAACTTGAGGGATAATAAAATTGCCATGAAAAGTTTTTCAAAATATGTGTCGTTCAGAGTCGACTTTAAACTGTAGGTCCCGCCACTCATATATAAAATGAACACTCATAAAATAAGTGGCACGAGCAGCTAGATCATAATCTTGATTGAAGGGTTGTAATGGCTATTTGTGTATGTATGTGCTTTTTTATAAACGTACTATTTGATGCGAAAAAGTATTCTTTCAGTTATAGTTCATTACCATTTTAAAATTTCAATTTTGTAACACTGTTGTGAATGCACATACAATATATTCTAACAATATGTTCGCCTTCCCTTGCCGATGTCTTATATATATAAGAGATAGGTAGACATGAGGTTTGTCTTCTAAATTTGTTGAAAAGCAGAAAATAGTATTTAGTTGTTGCAATGCCTCCGACAGCTGCTTATTCGAATTACTTTGATTATCGACTGACAAGATATTTTTCGGACCACCTTCTTTCCATTGGTACTGTATAAAATGTGTGCTATTTAACTGTTTACAACTGTTTTTTCTGTAGTATTTACTCTAAATTAAATAAATACATGTGAGTTGTGCGTACTTTCTAGTATAAAGAAAGAAATTATTTAAAGAGCACTGTGACTAAATATTTCATAATGCATTCAAGTACTTAAATCTACACATCAGCGTCTTAGCCAGACATTAGAACTCTGTTAAAGACGTTTTTTTGTTTTCAACATTTATATCATCATTTTCATCGTTATTTTTACAATCAGCGAGATAAGCCATATAGAACTGCATGATATTTTTTTGTGCTGCTCATAGAGAGGGTGACGACGGTAGTCGTAACAATAAAAAAAAATTGTTATAAAATGCAACTTGCATCGTAACTCGTACTGGAGTCTTTAAGAGACAACTCTTCAGAAAAGACACATGCAACGTGTTGTAAAGATGGTAGGAAATAATTTCACAGTATAATTTTAAAATTGGCAACGATGCAGTCTATGATTGACGCTGTCAACAGCCAGACATGTTGTAGATAGTGGTGTGTTTGATACCCAACAATATTAACTTAATATGCTTATGTAAGCTGTCACCATTACAACCGTTACCATTAACCGCGTGCTATCTTTTCATTTAAATAAAATAAGGGATGTGTGATGAGCTATGGATTTTTTTTTATGTTAAAAACCTACTGATGCCATTATGTGTGGAAGATCGCTCAAATCTTCGCTACGGCTACTGTGGATGGAAACTAAAATGTTGATTTTTCCATTACTCTGGCGTATAAATCTGGCTAAATATGACCGGTGGTATGGATAGTGTTGGCTTTGAGAATCGCTGTGGTTTGTGGCTTATTGACATACATGACATACGATTTAAGAAAAACACAAAAGCCTAACGGAGTCAACTCGCAGAAATTTGGCAGCCAGTTCACCTATTATATGGTGTTTTTTTTATAGAGGTATAGAACTTTAAGTTGGCATTACTTTTCAAGATGGCGACCGATTTAACAGCTGTCAAGTGATTTATTCTCAGTTTGGTTTGGCAATTCATCATGAATAGACTCACGCCTGAACAACGCTTGCAAATAGTGCAATTTTATTTCGATTTATTGAAAACACGTTTGGTGACCGCCTAATTTCACGTTTTGGACCTGTGAATTGGCCTCCAAGATCTTGTGATTTAACACCGCTAGACTACTTTCTGTGGGGCTATGTAAAGTCATTGGTCCATGCGGTAAAGCCACAAACGCTTGATCATTTGGAAGACAACATTCGCCGTGTTATTACCGATATACGGCCACAAATGTTGAAAAAAGTCATCGAAAATTGGACGTCCAGATTGGACTACATCCGCGCCAGCCGTGGCGGTCATATGTCAGAAATCATATTTAAAATGTAATGCCACAAGATTATCTTTCGGATAAATAAAATTCATGTCAATCGAATAATCCATCGTTATTTTATTGCAACTTAAAGTTCTATACCTCTATAAAACACAACACACCCTATATAATACCCTAAGAGGCCCTCAATTCGCTCGTGCAGAATATTCAATGTCTTGTTGAAAACACATGTCATTGGTTTAAAATTGCTCTCGTAGCAATTAATCTCAGCGCTGAAGATGATTTTTCAGGGAAAGCATTGCGCGAACAGAACGCCTTTGATGAAACAATATTATTATTTACACCGTTTGGCAAAACATACTGCATAAATGATAACTAATTTGACAGTTGTAGCTTCAACAAGATGGCCGTTCTCAACTGGCAAACTTCGGAACTCCCTGGTGGTACACAGAGCGAAAACTGCCTAATAAAATCAAGAAGATTTTCTCTACGAAACGTTTTTGGAGTGAGGGGTATTACAGCAGAAAGAAACGAAGATTTTTTCGTAGAGATTTCTTATTATTTTTATGTGATAAATCTTTTTAATTTTTTCAAAACGTAAAACACATACATTTAAGAAGAAAACTTGTTATTTACCATTTTTTTTACTCAAA
Source organism: Sarcophaga rosellei (assembly GCA_930367235.1). NCBI lineage: Eukaryota > Metazoa > Arthropoda > Insecta > Diptera > Sarcophagidae > Sarcophaga > Sarcophaga rosellei. The sequence goes on along the minus strand of OV884017.1, from coordinate 63,864,096 downwards.
TTCCGTCACTTTTGCCACAAAAAATACAATCCATAGAGAAAAACTTATTGATTCTATTGTGTTTTCTTCTAAATTGTATAAAACAAGAATTTCTTATTAATTTCATTGGGCTACCTAATCAATTTTTTTAAAAAGGTTTTTCTTATAGATTTCATTAGGCTACTTAATAATTTTTTTTAAGGAGTATGCCTTATTGATTTCATTAGGTTTCTATTTGATCATGTGTAAATTATCTTATTAATGTTTTAATAAGTGGCAAGTAAAGAAGTGTTAAAAGTAATAAAAATATTTCTTCTTAAAAAAACAAAGTAACAAAGTAAACAGAGTTCAAATAAAAATATTGAATTGTTTTAATTTCAACAAAAAAAGTGTTACAAAAGATGGGAAGGAAAGTTATTTTCTCGTTGGACTAATGTTGAAAAAGAAAAATCGATGATTATCCTGTCACTGCGTACGAATCTTTTAAAAATTTGCATAATGGTAAAACTCCTTAAATTAATATATGTACATCTTTATACGTCTATCTTTCTCTTTCAAAGATAAATATTTCGAGCAAAAGTGCTGGTTGCAGCACAATTGCAGTTCACGGGAACAAGTGCTTTCTTTCTGGAGGGAAACAAAGATAATGATGAGATACAAAATGCCAAATCTTTGACGAATATTTTTCAAGAGTGGCCACGATATAATGATTTCTTAGGTTATGTAAAAAGCAAAATCAATAAGTATTATTTGAAAAAATAAAGGGATAGTCTTATAAAATCAAGAAGAAAATCGTTTTGAAAAAAACAAAAAGAAAGCCTAATAAAATTAAGGAGAAAACCTTTTTAAAAAAATCAAGAAGACTATCTAGTAAAATCCCTAAGTTTTCTTCTTGATTTTTTCAAAAAGGTTTTCCTTATAAAAACAATAAGAATCTCTTCTTGAAAAAAAACCATAGAGAAATCTTATAAACTTTGTTCTAATTTACTATGTATTTATTAGGTTCAGTTTTCTCTGTGTAGATCCTGTATAATAAAAAATAAGGCATATACATATTCACATCACAGTTGCTGTGAATTCTAAATGAAGAACCAACTTCAAGCGTTTCAAAAACTTTTCCTTCATCATGTTGAACCTGTCTTGGATTTGAAGCTTGAAAAAATTTTAAGAAACGATTCAAACGATACATTTTGTCAATTCTAAAATAAATAAATTGTTGTATGGGCGAAAATGATATAAAATCTTAATATCTGTATGTATATATGAATATATTTTTTATTTGGTGTTGTTATTTAAAATAAAAAATAACTAGAATCCGTGTAGACGCAGACATGAAGTCCTATGTATCATGATATTGTTCAACCTGTATTTTTTGTCTATGTAATGAAAATACCTTGTTTTTCAGGTGTAATGTTGCATAATGCATTATCGCATCATTTGCAGATCGCGTAACGTGGCTGTAGTGGTTTTCCAGACAGAATTTTAATTATCACAATTCCTGTTTTGTTTGATTTGATAAATATAATCCTTAAATAAGACACGAGATAATAAATGTTTCTTTTATTTTTTATTTGTTTAGAATTTTTCTTAAGAGGCCTATTAAATCTCCAAGTTTTAACCAAGTAATAATGGCTTTATAGCGCCATAATTTCCAACACACAATCACACAAATGGATTTATAATATTTCCCATGCTTGTTGGTATTAGACTCGGTTATGAAACAAGCAATATGTACAAGATGGTGTATCACAAGTGAATTGATTAATAGTGACGATGATTGTTGAGTTGTTTTTTTTTTTTTGTTATATTTTTCCTCTCATATGCGCCAATTACATCATTATTGTTCGATTCGGCATGCATTGAAAAATAGATGCCACAAAAGTTCTAGATTTCCAGTTTCAAAGCCAATGATTTAAAATGACTAAAAAGCATCATACATCAGAACACAGCTCAAATCAATACCTTTACTCCCCATGCTAACATAAAACAAGAGGTGGATTCATCTACACTTGTAATTATTTGGTCCCAAATAACATGATGCCCTATCACGGATCATTATGGAAGAATTTTCTTGTGATTATTTACTGCAACATGAATTCACAGTATATACATAGATAAGAGATCAGCAATGAATCGTTTTCTGTTTTTTTTTTTTTTTGCTACTCATAAGTACTCATGAAATTTTGAGTATGAGTAAGTCAACAGTATTAAAAGTCAACTACTCACTACAACATTGATTTATAAGTACAGGTTGCAATGAGTATGAGTACAACGTTGACATCAAACTCAAATATTCGAAATATATTTGATTCATACGCCTACTCATTCAGATTCATAAATTTAGAAAAATACGTACTCATAAATGATGCCAGTGTTTCGAATCATTTATCAAAATTTACTATTTAGTTGTTGTTGCATTTACAAAAAAGGAAGAAAGAAAAAGACAAAGACAGGAAGCAAAGCAAACTAGTGAGTATTGTAGTATTCGTACGCGAATCATACTTCTTTTGTGATTCTTGTAAATGTTGAGTGAAGGAGTGTCGAAATTAACAACATCATGCGTATTGTTAAGTATGAGTACGATGAGTACTTCAAACTTTGATGAATAAATTGAATCACTCAAATCATTTATGAGTATTATACGTATTTTTCTAAATTTATGAATCTTAATGAGTTGGCGTATGAATCAAATATATTTCGAATGTTATGAGTTTGATGTCATACTCATTGCAACCTGTACTTATAAATCAATGTTGTAGTGAGTACGAATGAATCAGAGTAGTTAAATTTCAACACTGTTGACTCACTACAGCCAACTTTAACTATAATAACAGCCAACTTTAACTATCAGTATGTTTAAATCTTAATAAATATTTTCATTTGTTAACACTATGACACATTTGTAACCATTCTTAGATAGCGTTGCAATTTCTTGCTGTTGTTTGGGAGCTGTTTTATAATGATAATTCCATAGTGTTTTAATATGATTACATCATTACGCCATTATATTTTACATTTGTGAATACCTTTTGTTAGGATATCTATATTATTTAAAAAAAAAATTAATTTCATTACAGTAGCGGTTTTCACTCTTTATTGTATATGTATTTAATACTCTATTATATTTACTCATACTTTTGACAACAAAGCGCGAGCACCTTTTTTTCATCTATTGTAAACTTACATGGTATAAGAAATATACCATAGTAAACTTATTTAAAATGCTGTTTATTATTATCCCGCCAATCTCAATAAAAGCACATATTTTTTAAACTTACTTCAAAATCTTGTCGTTCTTGTAGATATTGTAATAATTTTTTTATTTCGGCATCAGTCCATCTTTTGTTATATTTTTAAATTAGTATTTCCACTCATTTCTGTTTTTTAATATTTTGCGCACAATTTATAAAAAAAATCAAAACTAAATTATTTTGGCGGATAGACGATCAGCTGTTTAGTTTTATATTTACCAAGCTTATATACTATACCTTTTTTCATGGTAAATTTAATAGAGCGTTGTATATTTGAAATAAAAGCATTTTGTTGTTGCGTTGATGTAAATGTATTATTTATACTATACCTACCATACTTACCAAGCCTACAAGGGTACTTTACTAGCAAGAGTGAAAACCGCTAGTAACTTGTTCTTGGAGTAATTGTAATATGCATGGGTTTTACACCATTCATACAATAATATAAAGAATGATTCTGAGACTATATTGTTTGCTCTAAAGGTCGCATATAGATCACTGTAGCCTGGTAAGAACAGTGTGTTGGCTTATTAGACGATGTCTCTAGAGATCAAATCTTAGCTCATTTAAAAATAAATTTGTTTTCACTCGGGAACACCCTCCCACTCATGTATAAACTCAATTACATAATATGTATGATCCTCAGTGAAGAGTTGTATTGGTCAATAATTATCTGCATAAGTAATAACAGTGACATCAAAAAGAAATCGTACCTCGACCAGGTTAATACAATTTTTTATTTCACATATTTTGTATTAGAAATACATACATTGTCTATTCGAATATACAAGTTTTGATTTTCTAGTCAATAGCATCATGCTGTTTGAAATTGCTTTGATTTTTGCATTTTTATTTACTAATTACAATATAATTACAAATTATATTTAATTATATATGCGCTGAGTAACTTTGACCATATGCTCTGATGGGAATCGAACCCACGACTCTCACGCTAAGTCTAGCACACTAGCCACTAGACTATCAGGACACAAAGAGTTTTGATTTAAAAAGTTAAATGCCACACTCTATCAAGATTCTTGACATCTGAAAAATTTGAACAACATTTTCCTTTCTAAAGCATTTCTTGTAATTTTTACTACGCGTTTAAAGTGAAGTCGTGGTAGTCCAGTTGGTAGTGTGTTTTTATTAGAAATGGGGCCACGGTTCAAACTTCAAGTCTGGCATTCCAATCTAATCGCTCAGAAAATGATCAAGCATCACATATTTCAAAAATAAAATGGGCCCATTGTGCTACTAGACCAAACTGTTACAGGTATGGAATATAACATACCAGTGTTTCAATGTTTCAGTTCGGCAAGTTTATATGTTCCGATGGAGATATCCCTCATGTGAAATATTTTTTTTTAATTTAACAAAAAATATATATTTTTGGGTTAAGACTCTAATAAAACAAAAAAATTTTCCTTTAATTTGTTTCTTTTAAACAAATAATTCGTTTCTTTTAACAGAATTTCTTTTTGAGAAACACGTCTCTCGACTCGAATACATAGTCGATTGTCGCCAAAAATTTTAATAATGCTTGGTAAGCAGATAAGATTTATTGCGTCGATAAGTAATAAATTCCACCATTTACATATTTGGGCAATTCACACAACTTTGTATCGTGTATGTTGTATTGAATACATTTGTTTGTTTGTGAACGCTCAATGCTATGCTGTATTGTGTATTTCGTGGCATTCAAACAATTTGATAGCCCGAAACCAACACAACATATGAAAACCGATACACATTTTTTTCATTCACACAATTTGATAGCACGAAACCAATACAACTTTTAGAAACATATGGAAAAAATGTGTATAAGTGTATCAGATTTTTATATGAAAATTATCAACAACAATCATACACTGTTGTATGTTCTTCCAACAATACAATGAATACAACGATACAACGGCTTGTGTGAATTGACCAATTAAATGATGCTGGCTAATGAGGACACATTACTATTTAGTTGTACTCATATGTATTTATTGTAATTGATGTAAGAGAATTTATTTTTTTTTGACAGCCAATCTCACATACTGCAATGACACATTGTGGTTGGAAAAAAATTCTTTTTGCCGAAATTTTTTTCTCTGAAAATAATGTTTTGGTATGACATGATAATAAAATGAGAAAAATAAAATGTAGGAAGACAGAAAGCAGATTAAATGACAAACAATTGTGAAACGAAATTGCAATTTCGTAAAATAAAAATTTCTGCTTAAGGATAGATAATCAAGAAGAAATGGAAGGAATTTTTATGAGAAAGCACTCAGCGAAATTTTTTTATTTGTTAATTTAGTATTTATTTATTATTGTAAATAAAATTATTATTTTATGAGTATTGTTGTTTATTTTAGTGTATTTCTGTTTATTATTCTGTTGTATTTTATTGTTACTCATTATAATACCATCTTATTGGCATACATACATATACATATGTATGTATGTATGTATATTTATTGTTATAAAAGCAAAAGCGTTAGCAAATATTAAATGTATAATTTTTGTATTTATTTTTTTTTATTTGTTGCTGTTGTTTTTATTTTCCACGGTTTATTAAATATTCTTTTATGTTATTTGTTTGTTTTTATGCCATCATTCAAAATTGTATATTTTCTTCTCCAAATTTCCTCTCTCCCTCTTCTATTTATGTATGTATGTGTGTACGGATTTCCGCTTTCTTTTGGCTTTCTTTCTGTTTAAATAGATTTGTATGTTTGTGTGTTCTTGTATCCGTATTCAAACATGCATACATATTTATATTTCGGTTAATAATTTTATTATTTGTTTAATTAGGAGCACAGAGCATTCTATTTGTTTAATTATTTTTGCACTGTATTTCTATTTTTTTTAATTTTTTTTTGGTCTTATATTTGCAACACTAATTCAATTATACAATTTTAATTCTATTTAAATCACTTACTAAAACGTGCCGTTTCACATGCTCACTTTATAAAATAAAAGAAAATAAAAAAAACAAAAATTATTATTAAAAATAAAGAAACATTGTAAATAACCTTTCCATTCAATTCGCTTATTGACTCCCTTATACTTTCATCAACCACCATACTGTACCACTCGTTTTTATCATTGGTTGCGGTTTTTGTTTTTATTTATCTTCTTTTTTTTTCTTTCATTTTCCCATAAAAATAATGGGAAAATCGATTACAAACCACAAGTGACGATAATTAATAAACTCAACGCTGTAATGGCATATTTTCGTCTTATTTACAGGAGGTTATTTTGCCCAAAAATCAAGGTTCATTGGGCTTCAGCATAATTGGTGGTACCGATCATTCGTGTGTTCCATTTGGTGCCCGAGAACCGGGTATTTTTATATCACATGTAAGTATGAATAATTTAATAAAAACAAAAAAATAAGTCTATTTTATTCATTTATTTTTGGGAAAAGAGTATTTCTATTTCGGCAAATATAAAATTCATAAGTACATTATTTGTTACGTTTTTACCTTTTTTAAAACGTATAGAGTATGAGTTCGTAGATTGCAAACAAAGTAAAAACAAATTTGTGTCTAGTTTCAATTAAACTCTTTATTGTTCACACTACTTTTATGTGCCACTGTTACAAGTTGGTGTATCCAACGATAATCGCTTATTCACTATTATACTTTACACTTCTGTCCGCGCAAACACTAATAACTCTTCGGTAGATCTTCACAACAGCGATCTTCAAACCACGACTGTTTACTTCGCACGCAACACGTACTTCTTACTACTCGCTGCCTGCTTTGTCTTGCCTTTTTATATGCTCACACAAACAGTCCGACGAAGGCTCTCGAAGTACGTTTAGGGTTTCACTTTCTCGAGAACCCTATTACGACTTCACCGTTGTTTGTGTACTTTGCTTACGTTGTTTGTTGTTGCTTTCTTTCTTACTTGTCTGTCTCCTTTTCTTTCATACTGATGTTGTTGGTTTACTTGTAACAAGTTCGTTGTATTTGTTTCTCATGTTAATTTTAAACGTTGCTTCCATTTTCGTAACAAGAATAATGAAAAATAGTACGAGGTGTGGGTCAAAAAGTCCGTATAGTTTTTAATGTTCCTTCAATTTTTTTTTGCATCGCATTTAGCCGATCAACTTTTTGAAGTTTTTACAGGGAATAAATCGAAATCCAGGGAATAGATTGGATGAGGAAATAATTCGTAATCTGATTTATAGCTTCTTAGTACATATTTAATTTTTTTTTGTTTTCTCCCTTAGTGTTCTGCTGCCAAATACGCACGAAGTAATGCAGCTTGTTCAAATTTTGATACAAGTTTTTCCATTCATTTAAAAAGTAGAAAATTCAATAAATGCGAAATGTTTTGTGTTCCTTCATATGCTGTGAAATAGAGATATCCTCTTTAAAAATCTTTTTTCTTATATGTATCATATTGGATCTATGTATAGGGTATAGTGACTTTATTAACCCTAATCTCATGGGTATAAAAATGTAACAAATCTTACTGACATGGACCGCTAAGACTCATATATAAAAAAATACCAGTTTCTTCTTATGAAAAATGTTTAGCAAACTTTTTTATAACAAACAGTTCCACTCCTTACAGGACCTTCAAAATAAACATCAGCTTATATTCGGATATATTATGTATATCGTGGGGAGATAACAGCTAGGGTGTCAACGGTAGTTCAAGATATCATGAGCCAGGCGATTCAGTTGGAACAGGAGCCTTTTTAGCAATTTCTCTGACTGTTGCCACATTGAGACCCCTATGTAGTTTCGTATTTTTGACCAATCACAGTGCTGATATCATCATGTTCACCACATTTATATTTTGCTCTCTATAAATTTGGTTAAATTTCAATTTGATTAAAGCTAATTTCTATATGAGATTTCCGTGTTAGACATCTAAGAATGTGTATACCACGATATATTATTATTAATTTATCCGAATGGGGGATGTGAAGGTTAATTGAACACATTTTTTCATCTATTTTGGTACTTTAGAGTTGCAATTATTTCTCCTGTCCTTAAAATACCGACATGCTTCGATTGAGTTCTCGTATGGTCAAAGGAATGCAGAGTCATTTCTGCTGAATTCCTAGTCCGAAGAATGTATTATTAAATGTAAGATGGATCCCAAAATACTAAACAGCAAAACTATCCAACCAGTGTTGAAAAATTCAGTACTTTTGTACTTTTTTCGGTACCTTTTCATATCAAAAATATCGCAGGACCCCCGCTTTCAGTACTTTTTATTATTACACATTTTATGTCTTGTGCTTTAAAATTGCCATGATAAAGTTTTAAATATTTAAATTAATTATGTATGTATGTACGTATATTTTTCAAGAGTACTATTTGATGAAAAAAAAAGTACTTTTTCAGGTATAATTCAGTACCCTTTCAAAATATCACTTTTGCAACACTGACCACAACAGGCCTGCAATATTAAAAGCAAAATTTCTTTCAGCTTAGTAATGATTGACCGAAACGCCCAGCTGTTGCGGTTAGTAGGGACTACTTTTGACTCCAAAGTGGATCCTCTCAGAAGGATGAGAAAGAAAAATTTGATAATAGTGGACCTGCTGACCTTCCATTTTTTGTTTGTCGTTGTTTACATTTAAGTTGTCAAACATTAACAGAAAGTGTTCGGAAAACTGTAATATGCTCACTAAACATACTAATGACAGTGTTGTATTTTAAGTTTTAATCAATATTATAACAATTTATGAATTTATTGAGCAACAATTAATTGAAATTTTATATGAAATATTGAGATCAATAATGGCGTTAATTGCTATTTACGCAATAAAAGTGCATGTGTGAACATAGTATAAGAGCTATAAATAAATTAATACATTTTTGTATACAATTTTGTATAAAAAACATCGTTTTTAAATGTTCACTGCATGTATTTGTATGTAAGCGGTCGCGCTTAAGACACTTGAAACGAATTTGAACCAGTTTAAATAATCCGCCTAACTATCTACGACTACGATGTATGATAAAAGCCTTTAAAGAGATTTCATAGAAAAGTGTGCTTATATTCGTTCACAGTTATTTGATGAACATCTGATTCAGTGCTTTGTACCTCTTTACCATCGGCAGTTTGTGTTCCACTAAAGGTATTTAAACTCATGTAATGAAATATTTTCGAAATTGCAATTCCTTTTATACTTTCACTGAAATTTCATTTTAAATTTATTGTCAATTCAAGTGTATGTGTGTGTGTATGGGTGTTCAAAGCGTGTATGTTTATGCTGTCATAAAGTTTTCTTTACTTTATTTTTTTTTTTGTTTGAACTAATTTCTTCATCCTTTGCTGTTTATCTTTTTCTTTAACTACCTCTCTTATTCTTCCTTTTTTATTACTTTCCTTAATGAACTTTTGTCTGCTCCACGTTCCTTTTTTTTTGTGTTCTTTCGTAATTTAACAAGTCATTTCGTTCACCTTTTGGCAACAGAATACTTTTCTTCATTATGCCCGCCGCTTTTAAGTGCCAAAGGAAAGGAAAAACTTTTACTTGATTTCATGTCACCCAATCGCAATATCTCGTTTCTCTTTTACTTTATTTATGACTTTTTCTTCATCTTTTTCACTTCATTTCATTTACACACAAGATACGACAACATTTTTTCGATTCTGCTGCTGTTGCTAAAGTTGTTAAGCAATTTCACCGTTTATTTCTTAGTGTGACTGCCATAAATTATAAAATGAATTTCATTAAAGTCTGTTTTGTTTTTGTTGTATCTCTTGCAGTATTTTAGCTATATGTGAACTGTTTTTTGTTTTACTTTGTAAATATTTTTAATTTGAAATGTATAGTCTATTGCAGTAACCATTATTCGGTACTCAACGAATTTCATTCGAATTTCGGACAGAGAAGTCGCATTTTTCCCCAATTAAATACTAAAAAAAAAAGACAACCGAAAATTTAAAAATGGTGGCTTATTGCTTTATTGGCGTCTTATGGGCTAAATCGTTTTTTGTGATTGCCTATTACAATATCTGTATGTATGGAAGGAACCATATACTATGTGTATATGGTGGTACATTTTAAAAGTTTGAATAGAATCGATATATCTTTTTCTCTAAATATATCTTAAAAATGGTAATAGTAACGGTTTATAATCAAAAGAGTCGTTGGAGTCAGTGAGTCATATAAAATAAAAATTTATTTTTATATGTACATCTTGAGAAAGTCAAAAGAGAATGTTTCAGAATTTCGTCAAAACGATTTCGTAGTTAATACAAACAATCAGATAAAAAATAGGCAAAATTGCACAAGAGGACGTCGTACATACATACATTCATACATAATTGGCCATTACAACCCCTCAGTCAGGATTACGGCCTTGCTTCTCAACACCATTCACGGTGTGTGAGTTAATTTTATACATGAGTGGAGGGACCTACAGTTTAACGTCGACTCCGAATGACAGATTTTTGGGAAACTTTTTCATGGCAGTTTTATTTACTCTCAGAGTTTTTGTCAGAAATCTGCTCAGAGGAAGTCGCCGAAGAAATATTTTTTCATATTTTTTGTGTCTGACTGAGGATTTGACCATGGCTTCGCGTCTAATATGCCAACACACTACCTACTAGACTACGGCGACTACAGCAGAACACAAGCATTTTTATTCCATCGCAAACGGATTTTATTTTATTTTTTATTTATTAATTAAAATAATATTTTAATTAATTACAATAATTACAAATTATGTTTAATTACACTATGCGACAAAATAGTCTAAGTTGTTCAGTTAATTGAGTAGAACTCAAAAATCCTTTTTTCATTTTTCTCGAACCCTCCAAACTTGTTTTATTTGACAAAAAAAACTGTTTTTTGGACTTTACGCACAATTTTATTGATTACACAAACATTTCTGAACCGATATCAAAAATTTAAGTAGAAAGAAGAGAGATGGGCCTTTAAAACGATATACATATACATATATATTATTTGACTTAGAATGCTAAGGGATTTGATGAGGTAAACTTGACAAATGCGAATTTTTTTTATATTTTTCAAGTTTGTCTGTTTATAGTAGCAAACTTTAATTAAAAAAATATGAAATAAGTGATGACATTCTGAAAATGCATTATCTTGCGAAGAGATTGCCACTGAGTTTGATCAAATCGGGCAAGAATTACAGTAGTTCTGTAGTAGTTCTGTAGTAGTTCTGTAGTAGTTCTGTATGAGAATCATATTTTCTACGTTTACCCGATCAAAACGTATAACATATAAGTTTGAGCAAAACGTTTATGCACATCGTTTTCAAGGTTAATCTCTCCCCTTTCTAAAAAACTTTGGATTTATAAAATAGGTTTAAAGATATTTGGGTACTCAATAATTTTGGTTAAAAAGATCAAAAGAAAACCGTTTTTGTCAAATAAAACAAGTTTGGAGGGTTCGAGAAAAATAAAAAAAAAAAATAAAATTTTGAATATATAGTGAATAACTTAAACTATGTAGTTACTCGGATGTATATTCGCTGTCGCACCGTGTTATGTACGAATTTTTTTTATATTTTTCAAGTTTGTCTGTTTATAGTAGCAAACTTTAATTAAAAAAATATGAAATAAGTGATGACATTCTGAAAATGCATTATCTTGCGAAGAGATTGCCACTGAGTTTGATCAAATCGGGCAAGAATTACAGTAGTTCTGTAGTAGTTCTGTATGAGAATCATATTTTCTAACGATCAAAACGTATAACATATAAGTTTGAGCAAAACGTTTATGCACATCGTTTTCAAGGTTAATCTTTCTAAAAAACTTTGGATTTATAAAATAGGTTTAAAGATATTTGGGTACTCAATAATTTTGATTAAAAAGATCAAAAGAAAACCGTTTTTGTCAAATAAAAATTTTTGAGTTCTACTCAACCTAGTGAATAACTTAAACTATGTAGTTACTCGAATGTATATTCGCTGTCGCAGCGTGTTATGTACGAGCTGAGTAACTTCAACCTTATGTTCGGTGTAGAAAAGAGTCTCTGGTGGGAATCGAGCCCACGATCCTCACGCTAATAGTCTAGCGCACTACCAGGTTACCCTTTTTTATTTTAGATCAGTTTTAGAAATCGGTATTTTTAATAACGGATTTATTTAGAAATTACTTGCCACAATATTTAAATATGGATCTTCGACAGTATAAAAGTTTCTCTGCAAAAGTAATGTGAATAAAAACAAATAAGTATTATTTTATAGAAATTTGTTTATATGCATGTATGTATATATAAGTATTTGTTTTTCTCCTTCTTCTATATTAAAATAAAATTTCGTAATTTATTTTGTTTCGATTTTTTTCGTTTTTCAGATTGTTCCAGGCGGCATTGCTGCAAAATGTGGCAAATTACGTATGGGTGACCGTATTTTAAAAGTAAATGATGCCGATGTTTCACGTGCTACTCATCAAGATGCAGTGTTGGAACTACTTAAACCGGGCAATGAAATTAAATTGACAATACAACATGATCCATTGCCAGCTGGTTTCCAGGTGAGTTATTAGTTTTTTATTTGAATTCCTCAGGCACATTCCTACGTTTTAGTTTTTTATTCTTTTTATGTTTTTTTTTTGTTTTTGCTTTTAAATTTAACTGAAATTTTGCAAAGCTTAAAGTTTTCCTATATTAATGAATCCTGCCAACACCTGAAACTCTGTATTCTTTATCACTTTACTTTTCGAACAACAAAACAAGTCCATAATTTGTACGTGTTCCATAAAACATAAAAAAAAATTCGCTGCAAATACGGCAAATAATGCTGCTGCTTCTTTTTTTTTTAAAATTAAATTTTTCTTTTTTTTTTTGTAATTTTTATTGCCTGTTGGCCTAAATTCAATTAAATGGTCACCTGAAAATTATCATTTAAATTTTAGGTAACATTATTCAAAAAAATGTTTATTTTTTTTTTATCTTTTGCACTAAAAACCACACAAACAAAAGCATATCCAAGTAGATTACATACCTGTTGAGGTAAGATTGAGAAAAACGAAAACACTATACATATATACATACATATTTGATTGTAATTCCCCTGCTGTGCCTTAAAAATCCTACACCCTAGACCCAAGTCATCTCCCCACATTGGTGTATTTAGATTTGATGTTGTGTGTGTGCTTTTTATTGTTATTTTTTTGTTTGTTTTTCTCTTTTTTTTTTTTTAATGAATGTTTACTTTACATTGCGACCTCCTTTTTATTTTGGGACAGTATGAACAAAAAAATAATTTAATGGATAACATTGTGCAGGTTCTTTTCAGTCCGAGTTTCTTTTTAAAACGCAAAATTAATTTGTCATGATTTATAATTGAAAGACTATGATTAAAATTTGGAGAATGTTTTCCGTGTCTACACTAACGTGTGGTGATTATGCATACATACACACATAATTGGTCATTATAACCCAAGTCAGGATTACAACCTAGTTTCTCAAACCACTTAAGTTGTCTGTGCTAATTTTATATATGAGTGGCGGGACCTACAGTTTAAAATCAATTCCGAACGACAGATTTTTGTAAAACTTTTCATTACAATTTTATTTACTGTCCGAGTTTTTGTCAGAAATCTACTGAGAGGAAGTCGTTGAAAAAATATATGTTCATATTTCGTTTAGTAGGAGATGTTTGATCTGGGGCTTGAAACGTGGCTTCACGCCTAATAAGCCAACATACTACCTAATATACTTCGGAGACTTATGTGTGGTGCAGAGATCAGCAATGAGGATTCAAAAAGATGATTGGATTCGAATCATACTCGCAATTTCTGATACTTATACGCATTCATACTTATTTTAATATCATGCTCATACTGCTCATATTCAAAGTTTGAAGTACTCATTGTACTTATACTTAACAATACGCATGATGTTGTTGATTTCGACTCTATTTTACTCAACATTTACAAGAATCACAAATTATGTATGATTCGCGTACGAACACTATAAGTTGTGTGTTTACTTTGCTTTTTCTTTATTCCTTTTTTTTTTGTAAATGCAACAACAACTAAGACTGTAAATTTTGATGAATGATTCGAATCACTCGAATCATTTATGAGTATTATAAGTATTTTTATAAATTTATGAATCTGAATGAGTAGGCGTCTGAATCAAACATATTTCGAATGTTTTGAGTTTGATATCAACGTTGTATTCATACTCATTGCAACCTGTACTTATAAATCAATATTGTAGTGAGTACGAATGAATGAGGACTTATGAGTAGCGAAAAAACGATTCATTGCTAATCTCTGATCCCTAACGACTTACGTACGCTAATGTTTCTATTTTGTATGTACACACATATGACATTTTATTTATTACTGTGATAACTACAATTGATCTCAATCATGTGGTCCACATAGGTCAATTTCTATACCAAAATATCTGTTTTTTTGACATTCGTATTGAAATACAGTATACATGGATTACATATGTATGTATGTATATAGGAAGCGTAATTTCATAAAATTATTTCTGTTTCAATTTCTGTTCAAGTGTTTTCATCATTTGTCAGTAATCATTATATTAATCTACTCACATCGTGGTATTAGATTCTTTCGTTACAATTTTTAATTTAATTTTGATTAATTTGATTAAAGTTTATTATTCTTACTTATTATTCGTATTATTATATTATTATTTCATGAGTGTTACAACAATTGTTTTTATGAAGTATTATTTAACTGTCGTGTTTCCTGCTATTCTCTGTGTATAATTGTGCATGTCAATGTATGTAAATGTTTATTGTTTTTATAAGCATTAAAATGTAATTTAATAAAAAGTGACCAAATTTATAAGTAACTTAAAACTGGCAGATGATTATGTACAACAACAGGCATTTTGTTTTTGTAAAACACTACTTAGGTTGTCAAAATAGGAAGAAAAAAAATGGAAAAGGAAAAAAAAAATTAACAACAAAACACACACGCA
Organism: Sarcophaga rosellei; assembly: GCA_930367235.1. Taxonomy (NCBI): domain Eukaryota; kingdom Metazoa; phylum Arthropoda; class Insecta; order Diptera; family Sarcophagidae; genus Sarcophaga; species Sarcophaga rosellei. Next base: position 63,848,961 of record OV884017.1, on the reverse strand, counting down.
CAACAAACACACACAAATTTTGACAGTTGAAATCGTATCAGCTGTTTAGTCGATCCCACCTATTACATGAATTCGCCTAGGGCAAGTTCAAACATACATTTAACTTTAAAAGTTACCGGCATGATGATCCTCCCTTTAGGTTAACGTTCACTCCTACCTTATTGCGTACTCACCGTAACTTCTCACAAGACTCATGTTGTGTGTGTTAATTTTATACATGAGTGGCGGGACCTAGAGATTAACGTCGACTCCGAACGGTAGATTTTTGAGAAACTTTTTTCATTGCAAGTTTTTGCCAAAATTCTGCCCGTTAAAATCCTTCCTTTAGTTAACGGCAAGTTGTAATAATGGCCCTAAGAGTTTATTAAACATGAAAAAAAAATCTGTTCATAAATATAACTATTTTGGTCACTTATTGATTTGCTCTGCTGTTATATAAATTAATTTAGTTGCGCATATAAAGTTCTAAAATTATATTGTCTTTGTAGTAATATTTTTTTAATTTTTACTTACTCGTATTTACATTTCATTTTTATTTTTATCTTTTTTACATTTTGTTATAAATCACAGGAAATTATCATCAGCAAAACTGATGGCGAACGCCTTGGCATGCACATTAAGGGTGGCCTTAATGGCCAGCGTGGTAATCCAGTCGATCCGACAGATGAAGGTGTATTTGTTTCGAAAATAAATTCCGTTGGTGCAGCTAGACGCGACGGAAGGCTTAAGGTAAGATAAAAAAACAAAAAAAAAAAAGCAGCCATAAACAAAAGTAAAATTATTGCCATTGTATGTATTGTACGCTTGCTGCTCAGTCTCAGGCTGCCATTCGTCGTTCTTCGTGCTAAAGCGTTTACCATAGAACATAAATTTCATACCGAAACTCTAGGACTGGTCATTTGGGAGAAGACAGGCTTTTATTTATGCACTGTTTTCTACTGTTTTCCAAAGCCTTATAAATGCTTAACGTTAGCACAATATATTTACAATACAGTTGCTTGTGTCGGCATTACAGTGTAAGCAGGTGGAGGAAATAGAGAGAAACATTAAGATGTTGCTGATGCTGTGATGATGCAATTGTTTAAAGTAGAAGTTGGTGATTCTAAAACTACTAGATTATGACACGAACTGTTTATATAGTTGAAGAAAAGTAATAAAATTTAAGAGATTTCAATCATAAGTTTAAACATAAAATTTTTACTCTCAAAAGCTTAGTGCTACCACCAGTGATGTTAATATCATTGATATCGTATTAAATTCCATAGGTTTTCTATATGAATGCTATTTTGTCGGAGACAACAAAGACAAATCTTTGACAAGAATCATAGTAGACTACTGTCATGACAACTATTGATGAACTCCATAGAAAAATAACAAACACTACAAACCACCTGAGCATTAAAAATCTATAAAAATTTCAAATGACATTCAATTTCACAAAGAAGAAGAAGAATTTTGTTTTTTTCTAATCGCAAACCCTTAAGAAGAAAAAAAACACGAAAAAATTATTTGTTTTGGTGTGTTGCCGTTTTTATCGTCATTTCAAACTTGATTTGAATATCAATCTCTTGCAATCATTCTCATCCACATTTTCTTCATACAATTTGCACATGTTCATCATCAATTTCCCCGGGGGGTTCTGGAGACAATGAACTTTAATGATATCAAATGCTACAACAGCAATAAAGGAAATGAAAATAAAAAAATGACGAGGAAAATAAACAAAACGGGAAAACTAGAGTGATACAACAAAATATTCCAGAAAACAAGTGCTGTAAAGCGAACGCAGATGATAAAAATAGAAAAAGAAGATGTAGTTACTACAGTTACACAGGGTAAAGAAAATTTGCTCATAAACGAAAAACAAACCAAAAAATCCTTTAAGAAAATCAAGTACGATGGAGGTACAAGGTACCAGGGAAGCTGTACGAGATTAACATGAATAGCATTTTAAAATGATTTGGATTTGGGTAAAGGAACAACAACAAATGTTTAAGGGAATTATCCCAATTCAAAGAAGTTCAATTACTAAAGGGTTTACGACTTAACTTAATCCACCTGTACCAGAGATCAGCAATGAATCGTTTTTTCGTTACTCATAAGTACTCATGAAATTTCGAGTATGAGTGCGTCAGCAGTATTGAATTTCAACTACTCTGAGTCATTCGTACTCACTACAATACTGATTTATAAGTATGAGTACAACGTTGACATCAAACTCATAACATTCGAAATATGTTTGATTCATACGCCTACTCATTCAGATTCATAAATTTAGAAAAATAGTTATAATACTCATAAATGATTCGAGTGATTCGAATCATTCATCAAAATTTACAGTCTTAGTTGTTGTTGCATTTACAAAAAAAAGAAGAAAGACAAAGACAAAGCCTGGAAACAAAGCAAACACACAACTTTCTAGTGAGTATTGTAGTGTTCGTACGAGAATCATACTTATTTTGTGATTCTTGTAAATATTGAGTAAAGGAGAGTCGAAATCAACAACATCATGCGTATTGTTAGGTATGAGTACGATGAGTACTTCAAACTTTGAATACGAGTATTATGAGTATGATATTAAAATAAGTATGAATACGTATAGGTATCAGAAATTATGAGTATGATTCGAATCTACTCATCTTTTTGAATACTCATTGCTGATCTCTGACCTGTACCATTAGGTTTAAAACTTTTAAAGCACAGTGACTTAAGGTCAGTTATATACTGATTACCTACCTTTCTGATCTCAAAACTTATGTTGTGTTTCTCTTTTTCCAACTTTTATTTAAAAAAGGAAAATTCCAATTAGGAGGGACATTCCGTAAGATTCCCTAAGTTAGATTTTGTGGACCAAGAAGCACAACTCTATGAAGTTTTATATTGTACAATGTTATCTTCAATTATAATTTTTATTTTGTCGTTTTATTTTTATTTTTTGATGATATTTTTAAAAGTTTTTCTTTCTTGTCTTTTTCTTCTCTTCCCAATCGTCGAAACTATTAGGTTGGTATGCGTTTGTTAGAGGTAAATGGCAACTCCCTATTGGGTGCCACACATCAGGATGCAGTTAATATTTTACGCAATGCCGGCAATGAAATACAATTGGTCGTCTGTAAAGGATACGATAAATCCAATTTAATTCATTCCATTGGTACAGCTGGTGGCATGAGCACTGGCTATAGTAGACATGGTAAGTATCATAACAACAACAACAACAACTGTAATACTAACGAAATGCAAAACAATCTGGTATAGAAAATGAAAAAGAAAAAATCATTACAAGTACAGTTTGCTTGTGTCCAGCAACGACAATGAAAGCAAAATCATGGAAAATTATCATTTACTTGCATAGTAATACAAAGAAGAAGAAGAAGAAGAATGCATTAGAGATAAATGCATTATGTATTTCTGAAATAGTTAAAGAATATTATGTGTATATATTGTATTATATGTATATAATATATATGTATATCGGGTCTTTCATTAAGCTCTTCCTATCTTTAAATGTATATAAAACAAAACTATGAATGAGATTCGCATAAAACCTGCGATTTAAGAAAATCCCCCCAAAAAAAGTCTAACAGATTCAAAACGTACGATCTCGGCGGCCAGTTAAGTACCTCTACGTGATACGCCTTCAAATGATGGCATGTTCTGTGTGGTATATAACGGCGGCATTTTGAAATCACATGTTGTTAGCTCATCCAGTTCAGACCTAAAGAAGTTGGTAATCATCGATCTATAGTGCTTGCCATTGTTGACAGTGATGGCCTGGATAATGTCGTTCTTAAGCAATATGGACCGACCAAAATCCATACCAAACAGTGACTTTTACAGAATGCATTGAATACCCCATCTTATCTGATTGACTGCTGCTATTTTTGCATCTTCCCATGCGAGATTGTATTGTACCAGATCTTGGAGTATCTAATGTCTCCAGGTGTTCCATGGCTGGCCACGGCTTCTTAAGCCTTGAGGATTCCATTCAAGCGCCATTCTTTTTATACTATCAGTATTCTTTCTGATATTATGGATGAGCCATCTCCATTTCCTTCTTTTTATTTGCGTTATTATAGGTTCTTTGTTGGTAAGGTTACAGAGATCCATGTTGCTGATGTTAATAGGTCAGAAACATTTGTAGACCAATTGTACTTCTTCTCTAATAATTAATTTCTTTAGAAGACAAGTAGCAAACTAGAGCTTCTAAGGGGGATTATTCTCTATTTTAAAGTATTTATTCAAAATTTATGCAGATATGTATACCCCTTGGAAAACTTGTTAGCATAAAGATCAACTGTGTGGGTAAAGATCAACTGTCATCCAAATTAAATAAAAGTTAACCAATATTGCCAAAAAAAAAAATTGCGGAAATTTCCTTAAATTTTTCTGCATTTCGGGACTGGAACTTTTTTGGAATTCTCTAAAATTCCCATGAAAAACCCTTGTCAAATGCCAAATGTCGCTTCAGAGCCTATGACCTAGTTGGGGTCAGCGAAAGGTTCAGTTCTTATGAATAACGCGATAGCAACAACGTTTTCGGCAAAACTTGCATTTCGTCAAAGTTCGAGTGTTGGTCGTTGTTGGAGTGTTGAAAGACGCAATGAAAGTAAATCATTGAATCGTTTGAAAATTTGTAAATTCCAATATTTGTGTGACTCCTAGAGAATCACCCTATAAATTTGTTTCTGTATACATCTGATTTATGTACTTCTAATGCAAAATATTAATTTTTTTTTATTCTTTTGTTTTAAAGTTGTATTATTTTTCCGCATTATTTAATTTTTTTTGTTTTGTTGTCTTTTAATATCTTTTCCTTGCCATTCCATTATAAATTAAATTGTTGTAAAATGGATAAAAAAAAAAACATCCTCAGAATACTACTTATGTACATACATACATATATTGAGATGAAATCAGAGTATTTGTTTGAAAGCTTTTACTTGTCTTTGTTAATTTAACAATTTAAATATCAGAGTGAGATGCGTAGTAAATGTGAATAGATTTCATGCGTTTGTTTGGTATTCTCTTAACCACTAAAATGTTAAAACAAGATGTTGTGAATATTTTTATAAAACCATTATCGCGGGATAATGGTCCTTCCAACGCAAACAAGGTCGTAATCTTCGTGGACTTCCTCAAATTTCCGTATCAAATACTCGCCTCGCTGGAGCTTCCTTCTCCATTCGAACGACATTGTAGAGCCAGCGCAGGTGCATGCTTTTTATAGGCTACATGTTGTTGAGGAGCTCATGCAGCTCACTGTTGGATCGTTTGCAGAAATTATCGCCAACTCGCACTGGACCGAAGATCTTGCGAAGAACTTTTCTCTTTGTTTTGTGTACACGAATTATTAATTATGAATTAAGAGACTTAAAAACATTCCTCTTTCTTCAATGCAAAACGTCAATAAAAGTAGATGCATCACTACATCAGAATTTCGTCCTTTGCTCTTTATGACGAACGTAAGCTCTTAATACGGCACGTAACACAATTTTATTTATAATCTAAATGAGTTATTGACATACACATCTTCATCGATTTAAAATATGAATCATATTCTTGCAATGTAATCAATATCCCATGAGATGTTTTTATATTCAAATATTTATGTATGTGTTGTTAATATGTTTTTAAAGTATTTTCCTGTTTGTTAAAGTACTGGTGATCTTAGTCGTTTACATTCTGAATTATTCGGCTCGAATTGTAAATATTAAACACACAATATAAAACCGAAATTTGAGGTGACTTTACTCATGAGATGGTGCGGTTTGTTGATCTCGATGCAGAGATGTTGTAAGAAGAGCAATATTTAGGTGTATTATATATGAATCAGAGATCAGCAATGAATCGTCGCTACTTATAAGTACGCATGAAATTTTGAGTATGAGTGAGTCAACAGTATTGAAATTCAATTACTCTGATTCATTCGTACTCAGTACAACATTGATTTATAAGTACAGGTTGCAGTGCGTATTAGTACAACGTTAACATTCAACTCATAACATTCGACATATGTTTGATTCATACGCCTACTCATTCAGAATCATAAATTTAGAAAAATACTTGTAATATTCATAAATGATTCGAGTGATTCGAATCATTTATAAAAAATTTACAGTCTTAGTTATTGTTGTATTTGCAAAAAAAAAAAAAAAAGCCGAAGACACAACCATCTAGTGCGTATTGCAGTATTCGTACGCGAATCATACTTATTTTGTGATTCTTGTAAATGTTGAGTAAAGGAGAGTCGAAATCAACAACATCATGCGTATTGCTAAGTATGAGTACAATGAGTATTTTAAACTTTGAATATGAGTAGTATGAGTGTGATATTAAACTAAGTAAGAATGCGTATAAGTATGATTCGAATCTACTCATATTTTTTTTTTTTTTTGGAATACTCACTGCTGATCTCTGCTCTGAATCTGTTAATTTTGTAAGATTTCAATAAAAACGAGTGTCGCAGCACTCGTACGTACGTACGTAGTAAACTAGAGCAAGAATTTTTCTTGTAACAGATGTACTCTACAAAAAACCGATAGTACTTAAAATACGCATTCTAGTGACTCAATTCACAACTTTATAGAAATCGATAACAAAAGCAATAAGTTTAATTAAATTGTATCGAGTCGTTAATTGTATGACCAAATCTAGAAGTAATCAAAGAAATAATAATAGAAAGAAAAAAAAATGCCATAAACTTGAATAAAATTTTTAAAAATATCGAGAATTTATCACAATAACAATTTCTCTTGTTGTATTAAAGGTTCTCGCGCCTCTGAAACTGGTTCCGAAATAAGCCAAAGTCAAAGTACATCCAGTCTGGATCGTGATGACGATGAGCGCATGAAACATGTAAGTTATTTAACCATTTAAATTATTTCACTAAAAAAAGAAATGTATTTAAATTTGAATTGTTTTTCAATGTTTATTTATGTTTTGTTTACCCCTTTGCTTTTCAAATATTTTTTAATGCATTTTTCATTTCCTTGGTCACTCTTCTTAATATTAACTGATGTCTGGTGTTGGTTGCCTGCCTTCGATGGACCACCGACTCTTTTGTGTTGTTTATTTAAAGGATTTGGAAGTTTTTACAACAAACCCTACTGAACAGAGTAACGTACAACCTACATCAGCATTAGCAGGGGCTGCTGTCGTGGCACATTCGCCCACAACTACTACAGCTGCAGCAACAGCAGCAACAGCAACGCCAACAGCATCCGTAAAACCTTTGGAACAGCATCCACAGCAAACTCAACAACAACAGCCACAACATGAAGCTGCTGTTGTTGCGTTGGCACAGAACACTGAACAGTCCTTGGCTTCCACAAAAGAAAAGAGTACTCCAGAAAAGGTAAGTGAAAGATTCATATTCCAATGTTATGTGAGTTTGAACGTATGCCATGGCAGTCAAGCAAGTCTGTTTTCAATGTTAGAAGAGTATTTTCTAGTTTCAAGTACAACTACTACGTGTTGTAAGCTGTATATATGTACATATTTTACTTTTGTTACAACACAGTTACACGAATGTGAATGTGTGTTTGTGTATTCCTGCCGTCTGTCCATTTTTGTTGTTAACATTTTGGCTACCAGCAGTAAATGCAACATTTTGTAGCACATTACAAGTGCCAACAGCATCTTAGTGTATTTTGTTGTTTTCTATAGCTCGTAGCCAAAGAAAGGAAAGGTAGAGTGGACTGGCACAAGTGTCTGCTGCTGCTGTGGTATCATCTTTTATTTTTTTTTCCTCCTTTAATGTTATCTCTCTTTGCCAAACGTTTCCGTGTTCGTAATATCTAACGGTTTATTTACTTTCAGTTTAGGATTATTACGAGAAGTTTTTCATTCTCTTTAAAACTATTTACCTACCTTTTTAGCAGCAACAGCAGTAAATAACCTTTGGCACCTAGAAGAATTATTTTAATTTCATTATTTTATAAAGGAGCGGGGTAGGATTAATTCAGAATTATTCATTCTCTTTTTCTTTCGGATAATTTCGCTGAAAGAAAATCTGATATTGAAAGAAATTTTAATAAAAAAAAAAAAATACTCCTCATACAAATTTAAACGCAATTCACATTTTACATCGGAATTAATCATAAATTGTTTAGAAATCTGTGAATATTTTATCTACTAATACTTGATGAACAACGAACTATTCCACAAAAATCCAAAGTAATTTCAAATCAATTTAATCCACTAAATTTGTTTTGATTTGCCCCTACCTGCAGTACTGTGTACCCGGCATTATTTATTCAAGAATTTTTGTGGTTATCAGAAAATATTCTGTTTTCCAATAGCATTGCGTAGGGAAGAGTTGCAAAACTAAATCAAAAACTAAAAATCATATACATACATACCCACATTAGATTAAGAAAAGAGTTAAAAGTTTAAGTCAATATTGTGGAAATAAATGCATTTGCTGGACGATTGAATTGAATAAAAATGAATGAATTTAATTTTATTATATTTCCATTCGCACTTCAAATATTTGTCTATTATTTCAAGGTTTTGGAAATTGTTAGAGCCGCAGATGCATTCACTTCAGTGCCGCCCAAATCACCATCTGAACATCATGATCAGGATAAAATACAAAAGACTACCACGGTTGTTATATCGAAGCACACGCTGGATACAAATCCAGCCATACAGCCGGCAGCAACTTCAGCACCAGGGGCAAATACAACATCACCCACATCTCCATCAACTACAGCACCAGCACCTGGAAGCGTTTCACCCACACAGATATCGACAGCAACTACAACAGCAACACCATCGCCTGTTTCACAGCCGCAATCACCACAGGTATGTTGAAACAATTTTTTTTTTTGGAAAAAATTAAAAATTAAAAAAAAAAACTTTTGCACGTAAATATCATATTCGATACAGTGAGTGGCAATATAATGACGACGTCTCTAAAAATTTAATGTAGCATCTAATAAGGGGTGATTTTTTAAGAGCTATAGGAAAATTAAAAAAAAACACATAAAATTCAGAAAAATGCATGAAATCTTTATTTGAATCGATAGTACGGTCCATATAATTTAATGCTTGAAGATTATTTCATGCAAATGTTGACCGCGACTGCGCCTCAAATGGTCCATCCGCTTAGTCCACTTTTGACCTACTCTTTCTAACATTTCGGCCGCTATCTCACGAATAAATGCATGAGCTTTAACATAGCCCCACAAAAAATAGTCTAAAGGTGTTAAATCGCACGATCTAGGTGACCAATTGACCGGTCCCGAACGTAAAATAAAATGTTCACCGAACTCGCCCGCTCGAAAACTGTGACTTTTTCTGGATGCATTGGTAGCTTTTGCAATGCTTCTGGCTGATCTTCACTCCAAAATCGACAATTCTGCTTATTTACGTATCCCGAATAGCCGCTTCAGTGAGTCGATTAAACTGACCATAAAATGGAAGAAGCGCGTGATGAACTTTCTTAACAGAGCACTCATTTTGATAATAAAATTCAATGATTTGCAAGCGTTGTTCATTTGTAAGACGATTCATGGTTAAATTATAGACCATACTGAAGATGCTTGACAGTGAAACAAAAAACACGAAACGTACGTGAGCTGTTTAAACCAGTGTTGCCAAAAAGATAATAGCTAAAAAATCATCCTTTACATGATTAATTGATATTTAATGATTCCATGCAGTGTACATACATATATCTTTCGATATTTAACTGTCCCACTACATTTCAATTTTCTTTTAACATTATTATTCCTGTCTTCTTTCCAAATTTATTATGTTGCCCATAATCAATCTTTAGATTTTCCAAACGATTGAGTTTGTGTGAACTGACTGCAATGCCAAAGTAATCTATATTTTGGATCAGTTGTTCTTCAAATATAATGATCAAGAACTCGTTGAGTATTCAAATTAAATACATTAATGTACTTAAAGTCCTTTCTGTTCTGTGTAAGGGTTAGTCAAACAGTTTTCTGTTAATATTTAAGGGTGGAACTATGCTACGCCTCTCATAAAATCGTAAACCAACAACTTTTCATTGTTAAACTTACCGCTGATCAAAAGCTATAAAAAAACCATATTATTTTGAAGTTATCAGAAGGACAGTCGAACACATAACTAATTCGATAAGAATAATTTCTTAAATATAAAACTGACTGACATAGTAAATCCAACACTTTTCTCTCTATTTATATATCTTTTCAATTGACTCTGTCGCTATATTGTCACTCACTACTGAAAATAATTTTAGTGTGTAAAAAGAATGTGCCTTTTAATTACATGCACATATATACACATTCATCATATTATATATATATATATATATATATTTTATTCTTATTATACATATATTTATTCAATGTTTGTATGTATGTTTCTAATTGGTTTTATATTTCGTAATTGTCTGTCTAACTCCCTATGTATTTCATTGTATATTTGTGTGTTTATATAAATAATATTGTTTTGTTTGTATGTGTTTGTGCATATAACTGTTTATTTAATTAGTTTTTCTTAACCATTTAATACATACAAACGCAATACATTCCCCTTCACCAGGATAATTATACTGCCTGTGTATCTGAGTTTTTTTTTTGTGTGTTTTTATTGTACATTTCTTCACTTCGTTTTAGTGGCATTAAGTTTTTAATCCATTTCAAACATTAAATTCTTAATCAGTTTTTTCTCCTCCTCTATCATCATTTTATTTTTTTATATTGCAAATTGTTTTTATTTCGTATTTTTTTTTTTTTTTGTAATTGTCGTCATACACATTCAAATTAAAAAAAAAAAAAACGAAAGAAAATAAAAATAAAATAAAATTAATGCTGACTATATAAAGATTTAATGATTGATTAAATAATAAAAAACGTATCATCCTTATTTATTTAACAAATTAAAATAATAAAAACAGAATGAACTGAAACTTTCATTTGTATTTGTGTACCACCAAACTTATGTCGTTTTTTAAAGCACCCCATTCATCCATACCCCATATAGGGATTTCTTAAATTATTATTATTTTTTGTATTGTATTTTGTAACTTATTTATTTATTTATTTTTAACCATTTAAGTGTTATTAAAAATTCATACGTTCATTTTATCGATTTTTTCAAATATTTTGTGTTTTTGTTTTTGTTTTTTATTTTTAATTTTTTTTTTTTTATTTTATAAACGTAATGCAATACTTTTTTTTACTCCTGTTAACTCGAATGCTAGTAAATAATCATGTTCTTAAAAGCAAAAATCCACCAACACATGTCCCACCCTCACCTCACCTTCTCCTTCTCCCACTCATTCCATTTCATTTTATATTTGACTGTACGTACTACTACGTACAATAGTTTCATGAAAATCATTAAAATCCCATGAACTATATACAAAAAATGGGAATAATTTGTTGTTGTTGTTGTTTTTTTCTGTGTTGCTGCAGTTGGTTTCATACTGTGTTTAATTTTCTATTTGTAGATATTTTTGTTGCTCTTCTCCTCTTTTCCTTATTTTTTTTTCATTTGGATTTCAATCAAAGATTTTTAAATTAGAAAAATAGAAAATATATTTTGCGTGTTTTTTATTGCAAATGCGAGTGGATGGCTTTTAGTAAAAAAAAAAATCGCATAAAATTTAAATTCTGAAGTTTACTTCTGCTTCCAAAAATGCTTTAGAGATGATTCAATTTTTAAATTTCTTCGGGAATTGTTTTGTACTTATTATCACTTTAAATCAGAAATCCATCAATTAAGACGTGTTTAAAACATACATTAGTTTTTCCTGTTTTTCATTTAAAACGGTATTTTAAAACTACTGTTAACGTTTTTTTCTTTTTTTGGTATAAAATAAAATTTTAAAGATTTAATTGAGGTTTTGTGAACCAAAGCTCTTTGCATATTAAACCTATAGAAAGTATTCCAATTAAGATTATTTTAAAACACAAAAAAAATATTTCTTATTTTAATAAAATTCGGTATAAAACAATATTTATTGCATCATTTTATTTTGTCAAGCATAACAAGAATTTGTTTGACGTAGGAAGCAAATGTCGTCAAATGGATTACGTATTAACGTATGCATTTTTTCATGTTTTCTTTATTTTTTGATATAACGATAACTGCGACACTGAGATCAGTAATTTTTGTTGTTGAGAAACATTGTCCGACAACTGCATAATGAGTTTAGAGAGAATACCTATGCGTTTTCAAAATTACTCAAAAACGTATCAATAACTTTATCTGCTCAGCCAGATATGAGTTACTTCCAAATTTTTTTCCAGGGTATAATGAAAGTTTGTATCATATTATCCTTAATCATATCATAATATATGTATTATCAAGGCTTTCAGACTGTTTTGGATGTTTAAAAATATTTTTAAAATTCCTTACCCAAGGTCATCAGAAAAAATTTTCATCAATCCAAATATATGCGATAACCGGTAGAAAGACCGGTAGAAAGGCGTATGACAAATTAATATTTGTATCGAAAGTGGTAATTCGTCTTGCGATATTTAAGATTAAGATTTTTTTTTGGTTTGTTTCTACCCTGCAAGCTTTGCTGATGGACTATTTTTAGTTATGGTTGGTGCTTTGTTTAACATCGGGGAGCTTTACTTTGATGGATCTGGATTTCCCAAAATATTAAAAAGCTTTTACATCATTTATTTCTCGTACAAGTCGTATTGTATTGTGCAATCGCTTTTGTATTTTTTTAGGAATATTGATTCTATACCCAAGGAATACTGTTGCTGCTTTCGTGAATGTTTACTCACTTCGCCTCCAATGTGCGGTATTGAATACACTTTTTGTTTATGAAAGCTCAATGTTATGTTGTATTGTGTATTTCGTATTCCAAACGTCAAAAAGCGTCAAGGAGAAGAATAACATTAATAATTTGATTTTCAAGCACCAAAATGGAAATTAAATAATTATCTGTGCGAAAAATTTAATTTTAAAATGTTAATTGTTGACTCAAGTTGCATAGAAAATATTTTGTATTTTAATTCTTCTTGATTACTGGCATTTATATAAACTGATAGCACGAAACCAATACAACTTTTAAAAACATATGAAAAAAATGTGTATGAGTGTATCGAATTTCTATATGAAAATTAGCATACACTGTTGTATTTCCGTCCAACAATACACGCCATACAACGATATAAGAGCTTGTGTGAATTGCCCAAATATATTTCGCAGTATGGAGGATTCTATAGCTCATTAGAATTTTTTTGCGTTTAAGGAAAATGTTTCATGGCAAACAATCAAACAAATATTTTTAGTATTATATTGTATTACCATTGTTTAGTCCTGTAGACAAAATCCATGACGGTTAAAGTTGCTGTATTTGGTTTTTACGATTTTAAATCTTCCATCATTTATCATTATCTTTATGATTTATCATTATCGTTTATGAAACAATAAACACGAAAAAAAACTACATAAATATGCATTCAATTCTAGATGCAAGCATTATCTACAACTGCTCTTAAGGCGTTGTCACAGTTTCGCCTTCTTAACATTTCTCAAAACTTCAAAAAACACTTTCGTTTTTAGGCAAAAGGCAAAGCAATAATTCATGAAAATAAGGATGAAAGGTTAAAAGTTTTAATCTTTCTAAAATCGCTTACCGAACTAACTCATTGTAAAATAACAGTCGTTGCAAATAGTATTCCTATTGAATATATTTCGAGTGATTTATTTGGGGGAATATACATATAATATATTATGTTCCTTGGAATACATACATTATTTTTGTATATAAAACCATCGTATATACATATATCATTGAAAATATTGTTAGAAAACATTATCTGGCGTCTTAGGGCATGTATCATCTAAATGAAAAGGTACTCAGTTTATAGAGTTATTGGTTAGCGAAACAATTAGAAATGTTCGGCCTAGTAAGGCATAATCGTGGGTTTGACATAAAAGTAATTCCTAGTTTTTTTTTTTATTTATTTTTGAAATAGAGTTTTAAAATTGTGTAAAACAAAAACATTAACGTGTAAAAAATCTCATTTAAATGTAATTTCAAATAATTTTAATGTGTATGCGTGGTGCGTTCTAGATAGAAACGAAATTAAATGGAAACAATTATAAGAATTGAAATTTTAACAAAATGCATGAGAAATATTATAACAAATCCGCTTGGTCCTGAATTTAAGAAACGAACTGTAAACAAAAAATTTTCTTTTATTCTAAATGTCCTGTATGTTATTTTTGTCAGTTTAATTTTTATGGATTATGTAAAGTTTTTAATTTAATTAAATTGATTGGATTTTTTCCTCCAATAAACGATTTTCTATGTTGGTGTTGATTATTATAATTTTTATAATCGATGTTATTATTATAAGATAATATTTCAATTGAATTACAAAAAAAATCTGGTTTAGGATTGTTATTGCATCCAATTTTTGTCAAAATTATTGAAAAAAATTTTAGTTTTAAAAAATTAAAAAAAAATTTATAACAAAATAAATATAAAAACCAACTTCATTAAATACTTTTTCTTTCTTTCGTGTGTAAATTTAATTAAAAAAAAAATATTTTTTTTCTTTAAATTATAAAAATTTCATTACAGACAAATGAGGAAAAGAAAATTGCTTAAAAAAGCGGATAATAAAAAAAAAATAAAAATGAAAAAACAAAAGACTGATAAAACAAAATTTAATAAAACAAAAATAAAACTAAAAAAGCTTCAAAATCATTGATTCAATAGAAGAAAACGAGGAGCTAAAAATCATGCTCAACCAACAAACCAACCAAAAGAAAAAGAAAAATAAAATCACACACAGCCAATGAGACGAAAATAATATTTTCCTCATTTAAAATTGAAGCCAGATTAACATAATAATATGCAGAAGTAACAACAGAAATTCGTTATTAAAAACAGAAAAAAAATTAACAGAAGAACTTAAAAAGTATTTTTTTTTTGTTTTTGTTATAAGTTGAAATAATAATTTTATGAATATTAAAAAGCAAAGATGAGTAACATTTAATAGATAAATTAAAAGTCTTCCTACAACCAACTGAATTTGCAAAGCATTATTCATATATTCTTACATAAATGTTTGCCAGTGTGTTAAAATTCTAAACTCCCAGATGATCACTGCAAATAAAATCGTATTTAGGGCCATTATTACAACTTGCCGCTAAAGTTGGGTTTAGTTAAAGGTAACTTTAGCTAAAGTGAACTTTAAAGTCACCTTTAGCTTGTTTTCGTTATTATAACCTACAGATAAAATAAAGTTAACTGTTTCAAAAATATGGCAGTGGTAGAGCAATGTCGATAGCACTGATCAATTAAACAAGTTTTTTTTTTAACGCAGTGGCTACGAAGCGCTTCTTTTGTTGTTGTTTTGAAAAATAATTTATCTGCCCGTTAACATCCTCCCTTTAGTTAACGGCAGGTTGTAGTAATGGCCCTTAAGGTATTTAAATGAATCTGTTTAAAATCACAATCTTCTATTCTATTAACTCTCCCTCCAATATTTGGGTGTATATGTAAGAAAATTTTCTTTTAGTATCCATTACAAACATTTTAATATTCGATAATGACTTTTGTAAATAATAATTGAACATCTCTAGATAGGATTAAAAAGAAATATCACTGACTGACAATAATTGATTTTATGTCACATACCCTCACGTCATTGTTAGAATAATACGAAATAATAGCTACGAGATAAAATATTATTAACAATATTGTAAAAAGTAAAAGGAGTTACTTTAATTGCTTGTTAAAATGGTAATTAAATTTGCAGTTAATTTTTATAAAGGCAATTATAAAAATGACCAATTAAAAAGAGGGATAAATTCGTTTCCATTAATAGACACTTTGTATGAGTCGAATTGAAGCCTGGGTAATACAAAACGTCTGTGACAGTGTTCAATGTGTTCTATTTGAACTATACTAAACCGTATCTGGAATTGGATACAAGTGTATTTATCTTAATTACTGTTTCTTATGTTCTGAATACAGTAGTCGGGCACACAAATAATAACTTTACAAGGAGAATTGTATGGGATCCCTTTCGACTCAATAGCGAATTTAAATCGCTTGACTATTTAGACGGGCTTTATGATATATACATAAATCTTGTTATATCATCTCGAAATAAAAGCCACAAAAACTGAGTGGATGCACGAATGCAACGTATGGAACAATTTCCATTCCTGCGTAGCATTATAAAACGGAAAGCTAAAACAGTACAAACGAATACATAATTTTGCCGTAATGTTTATCATCAACTTTCATTAGTACGTGTAGGTATACCAGTGTTGAAAAAATTCAGTACTTTAGTACTTTCTTCAATACTTTTCCATTTCACAAATACCGCAGTGCTCTCGGGTCCCAGTTTTATGTCTTGCGCTTTTCAACTATTAATTATTAGCAACGTAATGCTAAATGTAGAATTAGTTTTTAGTCCCAGTCAGAAAACGTCCACGAGACGTAAGTACGTTCGTTTTTAGAACACGAAAATCAATGAGAACGCTTTCCGAACCGTAATTTAATTTCGGTAAGCATATACATTAGTCTTCATATGCTAAAAAGGAATGTAAGTTCCATTACGTTCCGTTGACGTTTGACTAAACGATGCTCTTACGTTTTGTTGCGTTCCGAATCAGTTATTTTTGTTTTGTATATGAGGAACACGTATAAGTAGTTAGTTTTTCTGTTCCATTCCGTACGTGCGTTAAATATAAATAAATAAATATTTTAATAGGTAGTGTGCTTGCTTACTAGGTGTGAGCCCATGATTCAAACCCCATGCCAGACATCTCCAACAAAAAGAAAAATGAAGAAAGTATTTCTTTTGCGATCTCATTCTGTCAAAAACTGTGAGGGTAAATAAAATTGGCATGAAAAAATGTCTCAAAAATCTGTCGTTCGGAGTCGACTTTAAACTATAGGTCCCGTCACTCATGTATAAAATTAACACACACAAAATAAGTGGTGTGAAAAGCTAGGTCATAATCCTGATTAAAGGGTTGTAAGGACCAATTATGTATATATTTTTTTTTAAAGTACTATTTGATGTGAAAAAGTACTCTTTCAGTTATAGTTCAGTACCATATTAAAATTTCAATTTTGCAACACTGAGCTATACTGGAACACACCTTAATATAGTGGTTTTAATTATCCAATATTTTAGTTTTCTAATTACGATTTTTAAAAAAAAATTTTTCTTAAATTTTGCTTATTTTGCTTTTTAATGTTCATGCATTAAAATAAATGTTTTCGTTATAAGATAAAGAAAATATAATTCTTCAGTACATATTGTTATAAAAACTTGTGGAAAAAATGATATAAGAAAAGACATGAAGACCAGGATACAATAGCTTAACTAACGCTAAAAACTATTATGAAATCGACATAATTTTTTAATCTGAATGGTTTCTATTTAAACTATTTTAAGCAAACTAAATAAAATGCTAAGCAAACAATAAATTTTATAGTAAAGACATCAATCTCAAACCAATATTTTTACTGCAAAAAGAAAAAGAAACAATTCAAGTCCTATTTAAAGTAGAAATTTTAAATAAATAAATACTTAATATCAGAAAAAAAGGTCCAATATATCTAAATATTTAAATATGAATATAGAAATTGAATATAGAAATTGAAATAAAACCGAAACAATTTTTATTGCCAATAATTGAAAAAAAAAGTCTAAATGTCCTGTGTTTGTTATCTATCTTGTAGGTTAAAGTTGTTTAATTAATTAATTAATTACAAAATGTAAAAAAAAAATAAAAAATATTTATAATAATAAAACTGAAAAAAAGAGGGGAAAAAAATTAAACAAATTTTCAGTAGAATTCAAAAAGTTCTCACTCACACTCAGTTAAGTTTCATATGCATTTTATTAAATTGTCAAAAGTTAATATTCGAATTTAAATAAAAAATAGAGAAAAAATTAAATTGAAAATAACAAATTCACACACAATTAATTAAATATTATAAATAAAGAGAATTAAATTTGTTTTAATCGTTTTTCAACTGTATTGTATGTATATTGTATGTATATTGTATGAATATTTTATGTGATCATTATAATGGAAATGATTAAGAAAGAAACCGAAAAAGAAAAACAAAAAAAAAATAATTGATTTAATAAAAGAAAACAAAAAACATTCACAAGAATTTTGTATGTAAAAATTAAACGATTTTTGTTATTTACTCGTAATTACTTTTATGGTATGAACAAACCCTCAGCTGGACATTTGCCTTACATTGAGATAGTCCTCTATACAAAGTCCAAATATACAAAAGTGTTCGTAATTAATCACACAAATACATATACAATATATGATCGCCGACAAGTTAATTCTATTTCTTTAAGTTGTATTGATGAAAGGTTTTTAGTTTGAGTTGGGTGTTCTTAGCACCAATTAAGCTGCAATAAGTTGCTTCCTTTCGAACTTTGTAATAAATGTTATTGTTGTAAGCAAGTTTTGTAAATCGTTACGTTATCAATATCAGACCTGCTGGAATAAATTTAAAGCATGCGAGGTACGCAAATCAATTACCATTATTTTACGAACAATGTTTTTACGACTAGAAAGCCGTTTTGAAATTGTTTATGCCGAATTTCATTAAAATAAATGCAAAGTTTCACTGAAATATTTTAAATTTAATGCTAAACTGTTGCTTTTCTATTCAATTTGTTATGTTATGAAGTCATCATCATGTTTTTATGTATTTTCATTGCTTTTTATTTTTAATTTGTTCTCTCATATTAATCGTAATTTTTATTTATCTACTATTCATCATTGTTTTATTCTGGTTTACAAAAATCATTTTAAATCGTTACTGCGAGCACAGATCTTACTATTGCCGTAGTGTATGTACTGCAGTGCTGGTTTTTGTATTGTGAAAATAAATGTTTTCTTTTCTTGGGTCTGTGCAAGAATTTTGTTTGTAAACTGCTGTCTTCAACGATATATCAATATTAGTTTTAGTATTGTGTTTTTAATTTTGTGGGTCGCCGGTAAAGTTTTTCATCATCTTTATATGCTAGTCAGCATTTATGAATTTAAAATGCGCTTTATCATGCAGCGTTCTAATTATGTATAAGCTTTTTCGTTCATTCACCTTCAAACCTTCCAAAGATCACAAATAAATTTTTTATTACTATCCAGGCTAACTAAAAAGGATCGTCAATCAAACACTATTCCCTACAATCATGTATCACAATTCACTTTTAATAAATTGTCTCATCATTTGTCTACCAAAAAAAAAAAAAATCAAAGAAACAATTTTGTCCCTTGTCCTTGATTTTACATCATATGCAATGATATGTATGTGTTTTACACCAATTCTTCTTTCTTATTTTTTACCTTTTAATCCCAGAATTCACAAGAAATTTTTAAATTTTATTTACTTTCTACACCGTTCTTTATTTTTCTTTACTTGCAACTCACGATATTAACAAATTTAATTAAACAAACAACCACAACCACAACCATTTTGGATGCAACAAATTGTAATAATCAGGTAAGGACTGGTGCGGTTAAAGCGAGCGATCCTCGTTTTGAGTACAAACAAATGGTGGATAACAATCAAAGCATTGAAAGCGATAAGGTTAAAGTCGAACCGGTGTATATAATAGACGATGAAGACGATGAGGACCAAGACGACAATGAAAATGAGGATGAAGAAGATACGGATGATGATGATGATGATGACGATAATGAAGAAGAACGTAATGATGAAGAAGCGTCTCCGCCAGATACGTTAACCGAACATGTTGATACTGATTCGGATTTCTTTGAAAAACCTCGTCCCTCCACACGCTATACCAGCGATTCTGAAAGTGATACGCAAAAACTTAAATTTCAAAATGCATCTGGCCGCAGTACTCCTGACTTGTCAATTTCTTCATATGGCGGCCATCATCGTAAATCGGTTAGTTTCGATTTGAGTGGTGATGAACGTTCAAAATCCGATTATGAACGCTCTCGCACGCCGGATGCCTATTCTTCTCGCTACTATGATTCTGAACAAGAGTACATCAGTCCTAGAGTTCGTTTGCCTCGTAAAGGTATTCTGAGGTCAGCTAGTCCTTCATCATCCAATAATTCCTCATTGGAAAAGAAACGTCCCGACAAATTGCCACCCTTAGTACCGACAGTGGCGCGGATTAAAGAAATTGATTCTCCCGTTTTACAGCATGCAACCCCCAGAGAGGCTTCTCCTCATCGTATGCCAAGCAGTGGTTATCGTAGTCCACCTCCACCACCTATAGAATGTGTTAAACTTCCAACTGAAATTGAACGTGAAAATCCGTTTCGTGATGCCTTTTTGGACAAAAATTGTACAGATGACGAGTATACAGAGATTGCCAAAGCCATATCAAAATCACCACGTTCTCCCAGAGATTCAAATTATTTCTTTGGTGGCAGGTCTGGTTGGAAATCTAATGAAGATCTGTTACAATCAGAGAGAACTGAAAGTGGACGTAGTACACCAAGTACAGTAATAAGTCAACAGTCAAAGTCCACAGAAAATTTGACAAGCCGTCCCAAGAAACCGCCACCCCTTCTGCCCAAACCTAAGGTAAAAAGAGCCGATTTGGTAACGAATTATGCTTTAGAATCATTCCAAAATGCTGATGTGGGTCATGGTGACTTTACAGTGTTTGAACATGATGTCAGTACAAATGAAATTCACGAAGTATTCCGACCAAATACACCGGGACAATGTCATACGCCAAGTCCAAAGCTACCGGTTAGAGTAAATATGCCAAGAAGTCCATCCAGACCAAAAGATAGTCCGCCGCCACCGCCAATCAACTTTGCCACCATGCCAAAGCTACCGCCTAAACTACAACCCTCCTTAATACCTGTTGGACAGGATGAGCCTCACTATATGGAAGTATTACCGCCATTAGCTCCTATGCCACCTTTATTGGCTGCTCCGTCCATTGATGAAGTGCCTCCTTCACAAAGACGACCCTCGGACTTTATACACGAAAATTCACCGGATAATATTTTAGTATCCGAGGATGAACATCGCACCATATTATTGCAGGAGAACGATTTACGTAACCAACTGCGTAGAACGGGCAGTAAATCGCAAATACCCGAACTAGGAGTACCACACGAACAAGCGCCATCGGTTCCCAGTAGCAACAGTACGAGTTACAAATATTTGGTAAATCCTCTTAATGATAAAAGTAATGATTTAGGCTTAGTATCTATCCCAACAACCCACTCAAATATAATCCCCAGTCCCAATCCCTTAAAGCAAGACATAAAGACCATAGTTAGTGATGGAAGTAGTTCTGCTTGTGACAGTGATTCCTTAAATATTTCAACTACTAACCAATCTTCTATGTCTTCTCATGCTGCGGAACAGCAACGTTTGGACTTGACAATGCAACGAGTTTCAACGGCATCAACGATAACCCCGCATCATGATCCTCTGTCGCCAACGCAAATATTTCCTACTGCTCAAATTCTACCAGTGCAATATACCAGCCTTCCGCAGCCCCAGCAGCCGAGTTCTGCCCATGTTATACCAGCCGGACAGCCCATCTTCACGTTGGGTGGTGGTTATGTTTTGCTTCCTCAATCGGTTCTAACACAGACAAATATCATATCAACGCCGCAACACCATCATCATCAGGTCCAACATCAGACACCAGCGGTTCATCTCCATCAGCAGCGTATAGTGGTGAGTGAAGCCCATGAACAGCTACCACAGGAACAGATGAGCCAACAACAACCAAAACAATCACCCATTGATGAGCACATAGAGAACTCAATAAATTCATACGCTTCCACTCCTATTGCTAGTTATGTTTCCTCCTCTGTTAGTTCGTCGAGCACAAAAGTACCCGTCAAAGGTAGTGAATCTATGGAAGATTTTATTTCACAGACAAAGCCAATAACAAGTCAACCACCCACACCTTCTTATACTGGTTTTACATTCCCATCCATAGCTGGTATTTCAGTCCAAAGTAGTTCAAATAATTACCAAAATACTACTACCAATACACTGGGCCAGTGCTCTTCTACTTCGTCGTTTTCCATTGATTCATCAACATCGTCGTTACAGCGACAGAATATTTCTCAAACTGCAAATGTGGCGGCCTATTATGAGACAGCCGAAGAAATCTATGCCACCATTGAAGAAGAGGTCATTTACAGCAATACCTCCTTTTTTGATTCACGGCGCAGTAGTGACACTTCCGTAAATTGTCGTTCCTCCTTATCACCACCGCCACCACCACCACCTTTGCCACCAAAACGACCCATTAAGCCAACGAAACTCCGAAAAGCTCCTTCGCCTCCACTGTCTACCAAATCACGTTCACGATCCCAGCCGCAATTAAGTGTGCTGGATGTCGTCAGCAACACCACCCATAATAGTCGTCGTCAGTTCAAACACCAAAACT
Organism: Sarcophaga rosellei; assembly: GCA_930367235.1. Taxonomy (NCBI): domain Eukaryota; kingdom Metazoa; phylum Arthropoda; class Insecta; order Diptera; family Sarcophagidae; genus Sarcophaga; species Sarcophaga rosellei. The sequence goes on along the minus strand of OV884017.1, from coordinate 63,826,585 downwards.
CGTTCTCCACAACACCTTCTGCCACTGGCAAAGAGACTACAGTTTAAAATAAATTCATTTCCTGCCCCCGCTCACACTCTCTCACTTTTCGTCTCCTTTCTTTACGATTGGATAGACGTGAACGTGGTTCTATCGTTGTTCTATTGTCCTTCAAATGAGAATTCTTGCTAATGGTAAAAAAATATTCTTGCAATTATTTTTAAAGCCTAGTTTCACATTTTACCGTTAATCCGCTTCGCTTTAATGGAATTTTATTTGTGTTTTTAATTGTTCGATACAGAGACAGAGGTGGGCCATTTGCCCTTCATTTCTATTGAATCTAATCTGCTATCGATAGTTTAAATATTCAAATATTATCAGTTTTCTATGGTATTTTTACACACTGAGGGAAATGTATTGAAGTGAATATTTCAATGAATATTTGAATCAATCGTAATGTGTTTTTGATGAAAGCATTAAATTTATGGTATATTGTATACATATTTCTATGTACTTATGTTTATACATTTATATACGAAATGTTTTGAACAAAAATCAATGACCCATGTTTGACTTATACTATGTTCAGTCATGCACTTTTATTGCGTAAATCGCAATAAACGCCATTATTGAGCTCAAGTAAAACTTAAAATACAGCACTGTCATAAGTATGTTTAGTGCGTATATTACAATTTTCCGAATACTTTCTGTTGATATTTGACAACACAACGTCAAAAATGACAAAATAAACAACAATGTTGTTAAAACAACCAGCTGTTTTGTTTACCAGCTGTCAAATGAATATTGCTTACATTATATCTGAACACTTAAAATATTGTACTCAAATAACCGAATATTGACTCAATAAAAGTGCATGTCTGAACATAGTATTAAGAATCTATATTATTATGCAGTCAGTTTTAATAAGAATTAAATGTTTATTCGATATTAATTCATTCCGTTTTATTTCAAATATAAAAATTTAGTATTTTTAGTTTTATGAGCGGAGCACTTATTAAAAAAACTCAAATAATTTCTTGTATTTTTTTAAAATTATTTTCTTTATTGATATAAAAACCTTTGAATTTGGAATGACACAAATACAATATATTTCGTCGATACATTTCTAATTTATATTGTACAATACGAGAGCTGCACACAAATGGAAAATAGAATTGCTTTCAAAATATCAGACAAATTTCTCCATAATAATATTCCGGTTTATGATCGACAGAAATAGAGATGCCTATTAACATATTTCCCTTACTGTATTGTACTAAATTTTGTTCAAATACATTAAAAGAACTTATTCATTAATTTTTAATCGCAATGAATGGTTTTTCATTTTATTTTGCCTTTCCTTAGATTTTCCTTTTTTTTATTTTATTTTACAAAGTTCTTCTGGTTGCTATGTATGTACCTTCTCTTATTTAAACCTTATAATGTTTGCTTGACATTGTCGCCTATTTTCTTGGTGGAATTCTATTGTTTCTGTATTCGCGCAATTTGTTTGGTAACCTCCGTTAAGTATGCGAAATAGCATAGTGGGGGGTTTCAAATGTAATTGTATTTTTGGATTACCCGAGCAGAGTTCGTTTTCAGCCGGAGGCATAGTGGGAGCCATAGACCAACAACTAATTGACTTGGCTTAAATGTTGACCGTGAATAGATTGTTGAAGGCAATTCTGATGTTGCAGATGATGGTGGAGATGAAATTTTTCTGTTGTGGAAAGTTATTAAGCCATTCATTTCAATTATTTTCTTAGAAGGGACGCTGAAGATAAGAGATTTTCAAATTCAAATGCAAACGAACTTTTTTTTTGGGGGGGTAGGACGATGCACAATAATAATGGTTTTATTTGTTAATTAATATGAAAATTTCTTTGTATTGTTTGTTGTGTTGACAACAAAAAAAAGAAAAAAAGAGAAGGAAATGTAAATATATTTTCTTTCAAAAAAGTTTAACTGAAGGTCACTTTGGCGTGGTTTTAAAGTTTAAACAAAACAAAAAGGACTCTTTTTTTCCTTCATCTTTCAGTCCCAATAATATCCTTAAAGTATTTTAAAGTAAAATTTTAGTATTTTTTTCTTAAATTTAAATACCATTGTAACGTATAATTGTTTATGTATGTATATTAGAGTATGTATGTATTTTTAGAGAAACCCTACAATTATTTTTAATTCCACTATTTTTTACTTTAACCCGTATAAATCGGCCTCTAATTAAGTAACATTATATGGCTCTTTAATTGTAATTTTTAATTTCTTTAGTGTTGCATTTAAAAGTAAGTTTTACTTTTTTTTGTTTTTTTTTTTATCAATTATATTTCCAAATTGATTTATTTTAAATTTAAAACACTCCATTTTATTCCTTTTCCTTTTTAACATATTTTATTTAATTTTTGTATCACGTATGTTGACCTAAAAAAAGAAAATATTTTTTTTCATTATTTTTAATTTAAAAACATTTTCCCTTCCCTTATGATGTATGTATGTATGTATATTGTAAAACTTTTGTTTATTTTATATTGTTTTAACATACATATAGCTTATAGTATTTGCGTATAAGATAGAAATAAAAATTAAATAAATATCGTACGTATGTATGTTAGTTTCAGTTCATTTCTATGTATTCGATTCATGCAATTGGTTTTTGTTGGCTCCCCATGGATAAAAATAGTTTTATCCGAGTTGCAAAAGAAAAAAAAAAAAACAAAATAAATAAATTATACTGGAAAATATTTTTATTTACTTAATAAGAAATAATTATAAAACAAATAAATTGATTTAATTCGTTATTATTATTTTTATTTATTTTATAACATGTTTTTCTGTTTTTTTAATTAATGTTTTGCTTTCGATGATAACCTTTTCTTATATGTCAGTGTTAAATATTTTTGAAAAAGTCAATAACATTAGATAAAAGCTTCATTAATGACTTAAAGAAAAATATCCACTGATGTTAAAATTTAGACATTAGAGATCATGCATACACTTGGTCATTACAACCTTTTAGTCAGGATTACAACCTCGCTTCTCAGACCACTTAAGTTGTGTGCGTTAATTTTATACGTGAGTGGGTGATGTGGCAATTTTATTTACTCTTAGGGCCATGATTACAACTTGTCGCTAAACTTAGGGTTAGTTAAAGGTACCTTAGTTATTACAGCCGACAGATAAAATAAAGTTAACTGTTTCAAAAATATGGCAGTGCCGGAGCAATGTCGATAAAACTGCTCAATTAAACAAGTTTTTTTTAAACGACATGGCAACGATGGGCCTCTTTTTTGTTGTTGCGTTTCCTTATTTTGTTTATACAGTTAAACCTCGATTAACCGAGCCTCCATTAACCATTCACATCTATTAACCGGCATGCAGATTTTTTTGAATTTTGACATCTATTATCCGTGCTTTGGTTTTTTACCTCTATTATCCGTGCAGCATTCATATGATTTTTTATTATGTTACGTGGTAGTAAAATATATTCCTCCGAATTGCACGTCTTCGATTCAGCTCATAGAACAAGGAGTGATTCAAAGTTTTAAATGCAATTATTGCAAGTCAATTGTGCAGAAACTCTTATGTGCAAACAGCAGACATGAATTCGTAAAATCATTAAATATAAGAACAGCAATATGGACAGCAGCTGTTTCTTTGGATGCAGTATCCACACAGGTTTTGCTTAATGTTTGGTCTAATTTACTAGCTTTTGAAAATGAACTAAGTGACCGTCCAGAAATACAATCAGACACAGAAGTACCGGCTAACTGTTCCATTCATGATTTAAGTTTAAGAGTGAGTGGAGAACGATGCTGATGTCATGCCGTTTGCTATTTTATCTGACATTGACATGGTCAATCAAGCTAAGCAAAGTGATCATAGCTCAAATTCCGAAGGTGAAGCGACTAAAATTGAAACTCCAACTTTATTACAGGCAATAGAGGCCTGTAATGTTTTGTTAAAGTTCGTAGAAAATTCTCCAGCTATATCGGAAACAGATAAAATTCAGATGCCTCGTATTCAAAATCATTTATTAAAAGAACAATTAAAAACAATGAAGCAAATTGAATTCTTGAATAAAAATGAATAAAAAAATAAAATCTTGTATGTTTTAATACAACCTCTATTAACCGTGTATTTCAATTTCCGTGCTAAGTCCAGTCCCGAGCGAGCCGGATAATCGAGGTTCAACTGTATTTGAAGTTGCCACATTGAAAATAATATATAATATGGCAAGTTCTAACATAAACTTAACTTTAAAAGTTAAAGGTGGGATTATCCTCCCTTTGGCTTAACGCTCACTTCTATCTTATTGTCCAATTATAATAATGAAAAACAATTTATCTGCCCGTTAGGTTAGGTTAGGTTATGTCGGAGTGGTATCTCTGATATCACAAAGCTCACATGAGCGCGCATGGCGACCCGTTATGAACGCAGTCCCTGTACTGACCAAGCTCTACCAAAACCAGGGAATAGGAAGAAATTGGTCAGCGCAAGCACTGCCATCTGCCCGTTAAAATCCTCCCTTTAGATAACGGCAAGTTGTAATAATGGCCCTTAATGTATTAGGTAGATATTGCAGAAGGTGGTCAGAATAACTGAAACTGACCTTTTTTCACATCCATGAAATGAGATCGAATATGGAACCTAAAAACAGTGTTGAAATATTGACACGTACCGTTTGACGTTCACTATAGTTAGAAAAAAGTCAATTCGAAAACATATCTCAATAAGAATCCAAATTTTTGAAAACTATAACTTCGAATTATGAGATTAGTTTATAGCCTTTGGAAACGAGTACGACCACCAGCCAACACACATTTGTATTCAAAGTATACAAAAAATACACGGAATATCAGTAGCAGTGATGTCGATGATTTGTTTTCGAACGTTTGGAGTTAGTCCCTTAGTAAAAATTGATTGCCAGATGACGAAGAAAATGTATAAAGGGATCCTGCCGAATAACGGTATGCCTTTTACGTGGGTAATCCTGGAAGTCAGAGATCCGAAGCGTAAATCTTGAGTTGTAATGTTTTGGATTGAAGAGGGTTCTCGAGCGGAGGGCAGAAAATGATGTTTGTGTCTTCTGACGTAAACTCTAAGAGTAAATAAAATTCCTATTTAAAAATCAGCCATCGTCTTTAAACTGTATGTCTCGGCACTAAAAAAATGTATCACACACAGAAGCTAGGTCGTAATCCAGACCAAGTAAGTAATCGTTAAACGATCAAACAACCTACTAGTAAAATGCATTCAAAGAAATCTGAGATGTTCGGACATTGTAAATGCAATGCGCAGATATAAACTGACAAAAAAAAGTACCTAACAAAGATAGAAATTAATTTCTATTAAAAATAAACGAATTAAAATTAAATTATTTATTATTTCTTTTTTCATATGACTTCATAATTTTTTTACCTTCGGTCTTCGGTGACTTCTTCTCAGCAGATTTCTGGCAAAAAACTCTGGGAGTAAATAAACCAGTCATGAAAAAGTTTCTCAAAAATCTGTCGTTCTAAGTCGACTTTAAAGTGTAGGTACCGCTACTCATGTATAAAATTAAAACACACAACGTAAATGGTGTGAGAAGCTAGGTCGTAGTCCTAACTGAAGGGTTGTAATTACCAATTTTGTATGTATGTGAATGTATTTGTATGTAAGTTGAACGGCTGAAATTAGTTTTGCAGCAGAAAATTTATTTTTAATGAACAATCGTTTAGGATTTTGTGATTAAGTGTCTCTAAGAAGTCTCGGATAAATTTCAAAATGATTTCGTTACGAATATGATTTATAAATCATAAATACATTCACTGTCAAAATATAAATTTTAGATTCATTGTACATGGCCACATATGTATGTAGCCGCTGATTTCTGATACTCTCGTTTTATCATATCAATTTAATCACATAATCTTGAGACATTCATAAGAAAAATGAGTATACATAATACCATAATTTAATGCCATTACTGATAGTCACTGGAGAGGCATTTAAATTTAAATTTTGAACAAGAGTTCATAGAATTCAATTCTTCCGTACAGCTTAACTATGAAACCATATTCATACGTGTACACTGTTAAACTGCCATGCCATGCGAGTTTTACCACGTTTAATAGCAAAAGTAGCAAATTGCTTGTGCTTGCAAGGTGTACAATTCAGATAAGATTATTCTGAAATACTGATAAAACATATACAATGTTTTTTTGTTGGCAAAATAATCAGTGAATTGGTAAGAATACACATCCAATCCAGTTATAGAATATAGGCCACCATGTTACTGTTATATTTATCTTATCGGAGGAAAAAAGAAATAGAAAACTGTAGTAACTGAAATCTTTTTAAAATTTAATGTTTATAGCGCCATCTATACGTAATGTTCTGGTACACTGAAAAAATAAAATATTAATGATTATATTGTGTTTAATATGAAATACCGATCAGAGATCAGCAATGAGTATTCAAAAAGATGAGTAGATTCGAATCATACTCATAATTTCTGATACTTATACGCATTCATTCTTATTTTAATATCATGCTCATTCTGCTCATATTCAAAGTTTGAAGTACTCATCGTGCTCATACTTAACAATATGCATGATGTTGTTGATTTCGACTCTCCATGACTCAACATTTACACGAATCACAATAAGTATGTTTCGCGTGCGAACACTAAAATACTCACTAGAAGGTTGTGTGTTTGCTTTGCTTGCTGCCTTTGTCTTTTCTTTCTTCTTTTTTTGTAAATGCAGCAACAACTAAGACTGTAAATTTTTTTGAATCACTCGAATCATTTATGAGTATTATAAGTATTTTTCTAAATTCATGAATCTGAATGAATAGACGTATGAATCAAACTTATTTAGAATGTTATAAGTTTGATGTCAACGTTGTACTCATACTCCTTGCAACCTGTACTTATAAATCAATGTTGGAGTGAGTACGAATGAATCAGGGTAGTTGAGTTGACTCACTCATACTCGAAATTTCATGAGTATTTATGAGTAGCGAAAAAACGATTCATTGAACTTTCATAAAAATCAATTTAAAGAGCACAATTATCACAGAATTCCTTTAAATTTTGAGAAAAATTGTCAGTTCCTTTAAATTCTGCATTCGTTGGTTTCCCATTCATTTCTAGCTGTTGTACAATTGCAAAAAACCCTCCCAAAAAAACAAAAAAAAAAAGAGAAATTTTTGAATGCAAACAAAACAAATCGAGGCTATTAATCATTTCTTTCTGCCTGTTGCTGTATATTGGTTAGTTGGGTTGGGTATGATATGGTTGGGTTGGGTTGGTATTGAATTACATTCCGAAATTGTGCATGTTTTATTTGGTAGTTTTGTTTTTCCAATTTTTCTTTTTCTCTTTTTAAATACAAAACCAAAAATGAACGAACATACATACATATGTACGTGAGTAAGGCTGGTACGAAGGAAATATAATGCTACTGACTCGCCTTGATAAATGATCGTTTTAGACGAACAAGACATTTTATTTTGTGCACCATTTCCTTTCATGGTTTTCTTATTTTTTTTATGTACAAATTCTGATATTTAAGGCGGGTTTATTTGGTTTTCGAACATTTCAGCAAAATGAAAAATTCACAAGGTCTTCTTTAACCTGTTGGTTATAAATAATCGCGTACTAATAAATCATTTGCAAAATATTTCCTTTTTTTTGGTTATTTAATACGTTTCTCAATACTAGGATTGTTCTATATGCATATCGATTCCGATGTCGGTTTTTGGCTCGAACTGGAAGACCAGTTTAAAATAATCTTGTAGGAAATGTTTGGAAGTAATTTTCTCTTTTAAAGAAATAAATTTTAAGCTGCTACAAGTATTCCCATAATTGTGAAATTTTATCGTTTAATTCAGCAAACAATAAATATTGCGTGCAGTTTTACACAATGTTCGAAAAGTAAATAATATAAAAGCATTTGGAATGTATTATTTTATTTATTTGTGTTATATTAAAATTTATGTTATATTAAATTCAATTCAACTATGCGATCAATGTTTATATTCCAGAGATCAGCAATGAATCGTTTTTTCAACTCTGAGTTAACTCATTCATATGAAATTCAACTACTCTGATTCATTCGTACTCACTACAGCATTGATTTATGAGTACAGGAATGCAATGAGTATGAGTACAACGTTGACATCAAACTCATAACATTCGAAATAGGTTTGATTCATTCGCCTACTCATTCAGATTCATAAATTTAGAAAAATATATACTTACAATACTCATAAATGATTCGAGTGATTAGTAAGTATTGTGGTGTTCTTACGGGAATCATACTTATTTAAGTAAATACTATGTTAAGTAAAGGAGAGTCGAAATCAACAACATCATGCGTATTGCTAAGTATGAGTACTTCAAACTTTGAATATGAGTAGTATGAGTATGATGTTAAAATAAGTATGAATGCGTATAAGTATAAGAAATTATGCGTATGATTTTTATCTACTCATCTTTTTGAATATTGATTGCTGATCTCTGATTATATTCATTAAAAAATATATGTATATGTATGTATGTAAATATTCTTTGTACAGTCGATGTCAAGTCTATAATTCCTCTTAGTGGTCAATTACTTTTCAGCTCAGAGTAAATTTTTGATTAATTTTAGAACAATTTGTGTCACATTCGAAATGACGTCAAAAAATTGTTGTCGTTTGAAGTAACGATTATGGGATTCAGAAAGCAAACTTTAGGCAAACGTGAAACAAATGAGAAAAACCAAGAAGGAATTAAATTAAGTGCCAATGCATGTTATCATATGGCATTAAAGCTGTTAATGATTTCAATACGTTTTTAGGTTTGTTTAACTAAAAAATATATATCCTAGTTTTACAACAACAGCTGACATTTGGGCGATTCACACGACTTTGTATCATATTGAATACACTTTTTATTTGTGAACTCTGTTATGTCGTATTGTGTACTTCGTATTCCAAACGTCAAAAAGCAGCAAAATGAAAAATATTGCGGAAAAAAGTAAATTAATTAATTATCTGTGCGAACAATTATAATTTTGAAATGTTAATTGTTGACTCAAGTTGTATAGAAAATATTTTGAATTTTTATTCTTCTTCTTGATTACTGGCATCGACATAAACTGATAGCACGAAACCAATACAACTTCCAAAAACATATAAATAAAAAGTGTATGAGGGTATCGGTTTTTTATATGAAAATTAATAACAACAAGCATACACTGTTGTATATTCGTCCAACAATACAATGAATACAACGATACAAGGGCTTGTGTGAATTGCCCAAATGACTTAAAGTTCGAAAGGGCTAAATTTCGAACGATCACATTTTTTTTGTTTGTTTGTTGTAAAACTTGGAAAAAACGGCGCGGTACTAAAAGTTGTTCTAGATGGCTAGAGTCTGCAGTTAATGGCTATCTGAGCTAATAGAAGGCTTCTTTTCGTAAATTCATCACTGCTCTGCATATCATGCAGTATCATGGCAGTACTCAAGCTGTCACGAAAACTTACGTCTTATAAGCTTCTGCTGTGAAGCTGAATAATGAGGGTCATGAGGGTTTGATGCCCACCAGAGACTCTGGTCCGTTACGCTACACCGAACATATGCTCTGTGTTACTCAGGTCATAATAATTATGATATAATTTGTAATTATATTGTAAGGTAACGAAGCATCGGCAACACATGATCAACAGTTGCTTTCCAAAAAAAATCATGTTATGCAGAGCAGTGATACATTTACAAACATACCCAAAATAATGTTAACAAATAATGCAAACGTTTCTCATATTTGTTTGTATGTCTGTTTTGCTTTAGGCAAGAAAATTTGCAGATTTCAATTATTGTGTGCGTTTTCCCTGGCAATACCTGTGGTGTGTAAAATATTTGCATTTAATTGTGCTTAAATCTGAACCATGAATCATGTGAAGAGCACTGCGCGGTAGGATGTCTTTAAATTGTTTGTGATGGTGTTGTAGCTGGTTGACTCTGAAATTTGGTCTTAAGTAAATGCAATTTTGTAGTTAGATCGACTGGATGTAAATCCCTTTAACCACATACATATACCATAGGAATGTTTAAGATGGCCGGACATGTGTGCTTTCCTTTGAATGTTGTGTCGGTGTCAGTTGTGGTCAGACTTTGGTACCTTTTTCGTTTTACAGTCTTGTTTCTTCATTAGAATTGAGACAATGTTGTTATTGCTCCTACAACATGTATTCAAATTGTAGTGTAAAATGGTTTGGTCTGTAACATATCAGTTTTAATAACCGCAGGATTAATAAACAATATTAAACAAGAAATTTAAATTCTTTGTTTAACTCGTTAAAATAATAACAAGTTCATGTTTTTCTTTTTTTCATTTCTAATTTATAAGAGTTTTTCGATAAGATTTTTAATCGTTTTCCGAATACAATTTCAGATTTCGTCTGTGGAAACAACAAAACCATCATCATCTTCGACAACAGCAACAAAAAAAGTGCCTAAATCTGTATCCGATAAAAAACGATTCTTTGAATCTGCCATGGAGAACCAACATAAACCCACTCAAAAGACAGGTAAATATTTCTATTAATACGTTATTCATTATTATTAAAATTTTTTTTCTTTATTATAAGGTATAAGGTGTAGTAAAAAGTATAGTATTTTTTGAAATATAAAGCATATTTAATATGCACTTTTTTATGGTGCTCTCACTAAAACCCCCATCCGTATTAGCATACAACTGGGAAAAGTGATTTTCTATATTCAGGCGAATTTTTCACCAACGTAATTTTTTTTGCTTTTGTTGCCCCGAGGACCTATTAGGTTGTGCGCTAAACTATAAATACAGGAATGCAATGAGTATGAGTACAACGTTGACATCAAACTCATAACATTCGAAATATGTTTGATTCATACGCCTACTCATTTAGATTCATAACTTAAGAAAAATACTTATAATACTCATAAATGATTCGAGTATTCGAATCATTCATCAAAATTTACAGTCTTAGTTGTTGTTGCCTTTAAAAAACAAAAAGAAGAAAGAAAAAGGCAACAAGTAAAGCAAACACATGACCTTCTGGTGAGTATTGTAGTGTTTGTACGCGAATCATACTTATTTTGTGATTCTTGTAAATGTTGAGTAAAGGACAGTCGACATCAACAACATCATGTATATTGTTAAGTATGAGTACGATGAGTACTTCACGATGAGTATTTTGAATATGAGTAGTATGAGTATGATATTAAAATAAGTATGAGTGCGTGTAAGTATCAGAAATTATGAGTATGATTCTAACCTACTCATCTTTTTGAATACTCATTGCTGATCTCTGGCTCATAGCGTTTAGATGGAATAGTATAATAGGAATAGTTAGAGTAGGTAAGAGTGCTGATGTGGTTACGATATCCAACAGGGACTGCCGTCTGTTATATAATATGATTTCCAAATGTTAATAACACCAAAGTTATTCATTTATTTATTAATTACAATACAATCACAAATTATATTCTAATTATATATACGAGCGGAGTAACTTGACCATATGCTCGGTGTAGTGTCACAGACCAGAGTCTCTGGTGGGAATCCAACCCACGACCCCCACGCTAATAGTCTAGCACACTACCCACTAGACTACCAGGGCACCCAAAACAAAATTAATAATAAATTCTGAGGCTCACACTGATACAGAATAGAGGTATTGATACAATGGTATAGGACGACCTTTTCTTCACTTTATCAGACGCCCAGGCCAGACATCAAAACGAAATATGAAAAAAATATTACTTCGGCGATTTCCTCTCAGCAGATTTCTGGCAAAAACTCTGAAAGTAAATAAACCTGCCGTGAAAAAGTTTCTCAAAAATCTGTCGTTCGGCGTCGACGTTAAACTGTATGTCCCGCCACTCAAGTATGAAGTTAAGGCATACAACATGAGTGGTGTGAGAAGCTAGGCCGTAATCCTGACTGAAGGGTTGTAATGGCCAATTATGTATTCATGTATTTACTATGATTACTACAACTGTGTTATATTTTATACGAACAGGCTAAATAAAGAGCCTGGGCATGCGCTATAAGGATTTTTCGAAGTTTGATTTATATTCTCCTTAGGGCCAAACGAAAAAGAAAAACGGCATTAGGCTTGTGACCTACCCATGTTTTGTTCAAAACAATGCAATTTTTGTATGTTCAGTTTTTGTTGTTGTTGTTTGCCACTGGACAACAGTATTGTTTGCGTACATGCGCTACTCTGTTTGTTTTATTTTGTAACAAATCATTTTAAATTCTTATTAAAATCACTTCAAGTACAAAAAGTTTATTTCTTTTTTGCTTTTTGTAATTTCGTTTCTTTTATTTTTTTCTTTCTTCCTCTTCTTCTTCAACAATTTCTCTTGTTGCACACACACACACACACACACACTATTTTGTTGTTGAGAACATGAACACTGTTGCTCTAAAGCACACTTCTTGGCCAGTAACACAGTAATCCTCAAAGAGAAAAACAGGAAAAGAAAAACTCTTGACTTGTTAGTGAATGTAATGGTATGGTATGGTTGGTTGGCCAGTTGGTCCTTTGCTTGGTGGTTATATGTATGTATGTTACAACAACTATAGTACACTGTTGCTGCACACACAGAATTCTTAAGATAAGGACGGAAGAAATCTTAAAATTTCTATTACAGAAATTACCATCATGACTTTGTTGTTGCTATTCTAAACAAGTAATGATAATCATCATCAACAGCATCATCATCATCATCATCATGTTGCTGTGCTTTACCAGATGTTCGTTTGAATGTTGTTGGAATTGTTCCGTTTGTTGGCTATAAAGTTTTCCTTGTATTAGTAGTGGGGAAAGTCAAATGTTTTTGCTGCCCAGTCTGTGACTTTTTTTTTCTGTTTTTGTTTTTGCTGTCGTTCGGAAGATGGCAATAGAACAGATGAAGAACTGACACGTCCTTCAGTATAATTAGCAGTTGCAAGCAGCCTGCATACATAAAAGTTTTTTCCTTTGCCAGAGTATAAGAGGAAAAATAGGAAAAAATGAATGTCGAAATATTTTTTACTTGCCGTAGTTGTAGTAGCTGTCATAGTTGTTGTCTAGTCCAACAAGCTGTAAAAATTGCTGAAATTTTTTTCAAAACTTGGCTATTTTGAATGCATGCGGGTGTCTTGTGCCACATCTCATAAAAGGGAGATCGCTTTAATAAAACTCCAACAATATCTTGTTTTTCCTTTGCTTTTTGTAAAAAGATTGAAAAGTTCTAGAAAAAGCAAAAATCTTGAGGCTTATTTAGTGGTAATGTTCGAAATTAAACTTTTTTTTTAGTTTCAAGTACAAAAATGTTTAACAAAACTTCGGAAAACATGTTTTAACATTTTCTACAAAAAACTTTAAATTTTACCACACAAATAATTTTGTTCAGGTTTTCTATTCTGGCTGCTCTTTCTTGCTTTTCGTATAGCAATTTGAAGCAAAAAAAATTTTTTTTTTTCATTTTTTAAAGAAACTCAAACAAGAGAATTTGCTGTGGCGTAAAATTTTAAAAGGATTTTTAGTTAATTTTAAACGTACATGCATACATATGTATGTTTATCATAGATTTATGGCAGAGGGGATAAATATGATTATTTGATAAGAAGTATGTGTGGTCAAAAACATATCAAATCTTTCTTAAAAGCTTCTGTACTGCTTGCTACAAATTAATTTTGGAGACGACGATAATGGCAATTTAAAATTGAAAGAGTTACGGAATGCTTAGATTAGATTAGTTTGGCTGAAGTGAAGTTCACATTTAGGACAATTCATTAGACCCATAATGCTACTACGTTTTGTTTCGTTAAGGGAAAGTCACCCATCTCGTTAAGACTGTTTTACATACCGCACAAAGTGTTTTACGGCCATTATTACAATTTGCTGTTTAGTTAAAGGTAACTTTAGCTAAAGTGAACTTTAAAGTCACCTTTAACTTATTTTCGTTATTACAACTTACAGATAAAATAAAGTTACCTTTTTCTAAAAAATATGGCAATGCCGGAGCAATGTCGATAGCATTGCTCAATTAAACAAGTTTCTTTTAAACGCAGTGGCAATGACGGATTTCTTTTTTTTTCGTTGTATTTGCTCATTTTGTTTATATTTAAAGTTGCCATATTGGAAATAATATAAATATGTGTATGGCAAGTTCTAACATAAACTTAACTTTAAAAGTTAGAGGTAGTATAATCCTCCCTTTAGCTTAACGCTCACTTCTATCTTATTGTCCCCTTATAATAATGAAAAACAATTTATCTGCCCTTTGAAATCCTACTTTAGTTAACGGAAAGTTGTAATAATGGCCCTTAATATAAATTCCGCAAACTCGGTCAGGGTAGTCAAGGATAGAAAATCCAACATTCTCGTATAGCCTCGTAGTTGGCAGTGTCTCATTAGGATAGAGGCCAAATTGGAAATGTTTAAAGAGAAAATTAAAATGTTTTGTTCTTCCTGTGTTAAGTTTCGAACAGTAACCTCGCGGTCGCTTAGCCATGGAGTGGAATTTACCCCTAATTTTCAACTTAATCGTGCATAAGAAACTGCTCCAGTAGAATGGACTTCCAATCACAAAATTATATCACAAATTATATTCGTATGTAACTTTGAAGAGCTGGATTCGCGTTCCAGTTGAAATAACGGCGCTTAGACTGTAGCATGTCCAACGCATTTGGATAGTTCAATCTGATTGCCGGAAGAGTTATCTGATACTCCAGGACTAGGCAATTCAGCATTATTGTCTTAAAAACGAAAGTCATCAAGGTACTGGGCTTTCTCACGCCCTCTAAAATATTCTTGTTACATTGTCTCCAAATTACGTCTCACCAGACATGTGCACTCTAAAGTATTACCGGTGCAACCATGTGTAAATTTTGCACAATAAGACTGTATAGGTAAAGAACTTAACACGTTGACTTCCACGGCAATTTTCAGTAAACTGGCCACGCAAGCCAACATTGATTTTTTGTTCTTTTACCAGAAGCCATTTATCGATACTAGCACTGATATAATACGGTTATATTCGTAGCTACACAAAAATGGCAGCTTTAGTGAGTGAGTACGAGATAACTCGTAGCTGGCACCCTAGAAGGGAACGCAATCTATGAGTCATCTCTTAGTTGGCAGTCAACGCGTTAAATAAGATTATTAGAGGGCGATTACTAAAAGTGGGTCATTTACAATAATATATTAAATGGGAATCATGTCCGAATTGGTAAGTTATCTTCTACTGTGTCGTCGATTTTTGTAAATGGGGAAGAATTTTGTTTTTTAATGAAATCGCCAGAGCATATGTTAACGTCAAGTGATTATGTACGAGTTATTCTGTCTACGGCCATACGGCCACTAATAATCCTTGTTGCTGGTGAAGACATTTTCTCAATTGAAGCCAATATCGTCTAGAAAGAGGAATTGCTCTTCAAATGCAAAAAAAAAATCGATCAAAATAGGCTACATTTGACTTGATTTACTTCCTTCTAACTATGCTTCATAAACAAAAATAATAGATTTCTTTTTATTACACCTTAAACACAACCGTCTAATAATTTTACGCAAATTAAATTTAAAGTTTGTAAAAATAATAACTGTCGACATTAAATGGTGCTTAACGGAGGTCAGCAATGAATCTCTTTTTCGTTACTCATAAGTACTCATGCAATTTTGAGTATGAGTGAGTCAACAGCATTGAAATTCAACTACTCTGATTCGTAAAGGTTGCAATGAGTATGACTACAACGTTGAAATCAAACTCAGAACATTCGAAATTCTATGTTTGATTCGTACGCCTACTCATTCAGGTTCATAAATTTAAAAAAAATACTTATAATACTCATAAACGATTCGTGTGATTCGAATCATTCGTCAAAATGTATAGTCTTGGTGGTTGTTACATTTGTACAAAAAAAGAAGGAAGAAGGAGACAAAGACAGTAATCAAAGCAAACACACAAGCTTCTAGTGAGTATTGTAGTATTCGAACGCGAATCACACACATTTTGTGATTCTTGTAAATGTTGAGTAAAGGAGAGTCGAAATCAATAATATCACGCGTATTGTTAAGTATGAGTACAATTAGTACTTCAAACTTCGAATATACATAAGTAGAGGTTTCATGATATTAAAATAAGTATGAAAGCGTATAAGTATCAGAAATTATGAGTATGATTCGAATCTACTCATCTTTTTGTATACTCATTGCTGATCTCTGGTGTCCAATAAATTTAAAGAGTGCTGATGCATTGAACTTTTACTAGCGACAAATGTCAACATCAAACGAAAGATGTTTATTTAATGTACAATATTTTGAATTTATTGTTGACACAATATATTTATTTATAAACGGGCGTATGCCAATTTTAATTAAAAAAATTCAATTAAAACCTCAATCGCAATTCATTTTTAATTTTAGTTTGAAAATTTTTTAATTTTCCAATCGGGGCCAAGAAAAATATTTTTAAATTGACCGTCTACGCCTTAACAGGGCTTACCGACTTATGTACATATCTTTTACAAAATCGTGCCAGCGCAACAGTAGCGCCTAAAATTTTCGTTATATAGTTAAAGATCTGTTGTAGCTTTAATCCTAAATACAAAACATTTAATTATTTTAATCGTGCAAATAATTTTTGAGTAGAACTGGCATTTTCTTAACATAATTTTGATTAGGCTTTGAATGTTTATGGTTCGTTACTATTATTCTCTTTAGCCTGCAGAGCAGATGGGTATATGAATATTGTATAAATTTAAATAAGAAACATACAAGTACAGAACCCTGTAAATTATAAGTTTTTCTTTTTTTATTTCGCTTTTATATTACTTTTGTACTTTATCTGATAAAAAAAATTGTAATGTTTTTATTTTTTTATTTTTTTCCAGAAAAAGTTTTTTCGTTCCTGTCAAAAGATGAAGTTGAAAAACTGAGACAAGAGGAAGAGCGTAAAATTGCAACATTACGCCGTGATAAAAAGAAATCAAGTAAAATTGACAACCAAGATGATGATGATCATGATGATGTTGACAGTCATGTCGATAAAGACACTGATGACAGTAGCGACGATGATGGAAATGATTACATTGCGGGAGAGCATGACAATGACACGGATGGCGATAGCGAAACTGATTATGACAATGAGGTTGCAATCGATTTGCATCAGCAGCAACAGCAACAACAGCATCAAGGCAAGCAAGCAAGCTATAACTTTGATGCTTTACGTGAAGCCCTAACGGATGATGATACCGAAGATATTAGGTAAGTGTCACATTGAAATGTGTATTTAAAAAGGAAAAAGTTTTTTTTGGTGAAAGTGTTTTATTTTCCAATCTTTTTTTTTTATTTTTTTTATTTTTTTTCTTAAATAAAAATTTGTACTTAACATCTCTTTTGTTCACTTATGGTTTGTGTAACACATTCACACAACTACATACACTATTTACAAATATGAATTGTATATTCACAGCATTATTTAACTCATACAGTTTAACTCCTCACATAGTATTCACTTACTTTTTGCGTAACTTCTCGCATACTCTTGCCTCACCAAACACGCACAAGTATTTATTTTATTTTAATTTAATTTACTTATTATTAATTACTTATAATATTTGATCCATCATCAATGTATTAGTTGATGAACTGGTGTTTGTGATTTTACATGAAGACGGGCTTTTTAAAAGATAGTGAAGAAGTTTTCAGCTAAAATGTAATGATTCCTTTAGAACGTTATCCTTTAAAATATCTTTAAAAATTTTCCGACTATCTTTGGTTGGTATAATTGGTTGACTGTTCTTTTTATCATATTTTTTGTTTTACGTTTTTTATAATTTTTTATTTCTGCTTGTGACATACATATTGAAATTAAAAAAATAAACAATAAAACTGTGCTTCAATTTGGGTTTTTTGGCTGACAATAAAAACTTTTGCTTAATATTCAGAATCTTTATTTTATTCTTCTTTATTACTATCATTCTTATTGTATGTATGTATGTATTCAATATAATTTCTTTTTTATTTTATTAAATAATTTATCCGTTAGGGAATTATTTGAATTGTTTATTTATTTGTATTTATATTTAATTAATCATGTATATTTATTTATATGTAAGAACAATGCTTTTCGTTAATTATGTAATCTTGAATTGAATTCATTTCAATTGCAAATACTTATATTCAATTTAATAAAATGTATTGTGGTTGAAGGTTGCAATAAGTGTCTTGTACATTTTTTCTCTTTTTTCTTTCTTTCTTGTTCTTCTCTTTTATTTCTGTTAAAAAAAAAAAAAAAATTTTTTTTTTGTAATTCACTTGTTATTCATGCTTACCAAACCATCACCACTGCCACCATAATAAAAAAAAAAAATTAAAAATATAACAACGTATTTAAAGAAATTTAGATGAAGTCTTAATTATTATTGAAATGTAGTTTGATTTTCAATCAAATAATACAAATATTATCATAAATATAGTATTCTAATCGGAATTACTTATGTTAACAACTGTAACGTAAGAAGGCACTAGGTAGTCGGTTAATGTCGATTGAAAGCTCGAACTAAAATTTTTTTTATTTAATAACACTTTTCTCCTTAGCCAAGTAAGTAATTAACTAATTAAATAAATTACATTTTTTACAACTACATATAAAACGAACGAAAAAAAATTGAAAATTTTTTGAAATTTGTATTAAAAGTTATAAAACACTGCCTATTTATATTCCGATTTAATTATAATGAAAATCCTTAATCGAATTTATCACTGCCACATTTATCGTCTTATATTTTATAACCAAAAATATTACATTAACACTCTTTGAACTTTAAAGTTTGTAAAACTTTTATTGTAAAAAAATAAAGAAACCATAAAAATAAACAGTTATATAAATTTAAATTAAATAATATAAATAAAATAAATAATATATTTATAACAACAATGACAGTAGCAAAAACATTAAGGTAACCGTTAACACTAAACTTGGCTTCCTTGCTATCTTTCATCTTTTATTTGGTATACCGTTCCATATGTCCTTCACTCTATTGCAAACGTCCATAGTGTTAGTTAGTGGTGTTTCATAGCTTTTCAGTCATCATTTCTCAATTGAACTCAAAGTTTTTCGATTGAATTGAAAAGTGAACGAACTTTAATGTTTTTCGGTGATAGCTTTGGCTTTTTGGCTACAAAAAAGCCAACAGCCTTAAGTTTAGGTCTCATAGGCCATACACTAACTTTCGGAGTCTCTTTTCGCTCTTTCGGTCACTTTTACTAGTTGTTCTAGGACATACACTTTTTGAATTTTAACTGCGTAAATTCTTAGTTGCCGTAATCTAGAAAGTAGTGGCTTATTAGACGTAAGGCCAAAGGTTCAAACCGCAGGACAGACATCAAAACGAAAATATGAAAAAAATTTCTGCGGCGACTTATCAGAAGATTTCAGTCAAACACTCTGAGAATAAATGCAATTGCCACGAAAAGTTTCTCAAAAAATCTGTCTTTGGGAGTCGACTTTAACACACACAATATACATACTCATACTCATAATTTCTGATACTTGTACGCATTCATACTTATTTTAATATCATACTCATACTACTCATATTCAAAGCATGATGTAGATTTCAACTCTCCTTTACTCAACATTTACAAGAGTCACAAAATAAGTATGATTCGCGCACGAACACTACAATACTCACTAGAAGGTTGTGTGTTTGCTTTGCTTGTTGTCTTTGTCTGTTTTTTTCTTCTTTTTCTGTAAATGCAACAACCATCAAGACTATACATTTTGATGAATAATTCGAATCACTGGAATAATTTATGAGTATTATAAGTATTTTTCTAAATTTATGAATCTGAATGAGTAGTATATGCCATGAGTTATGTTATGAGTTTGATGTCAGCGTTGTACTCATACTCATTGCAAACTGTACTTATAAATCAATGTTGTTAGTGAGTACGAATGAATTAGAGTAGTTGAATTTCAATAATATTGACTCACTCATACTCAAAATTTCATGAGTACTTATGAGTAGCGAAAAAACGATTCATTGCTAATCTCTTCTTTCTATATTGCAAGTAATAAATTATTGGTATTAATTATTACGAAACTATGATTTTGGAATCTCTCTTACAAAGCTTTTATCTCTTTAAACTAATTGCGTTTTACATAAGTATTAAGTCTTACTTACTGTAACACCTTTGAACAGTTGAAAAAAAGAATAATTAAAGTCTCTACTTAATATTCGCTCTGGGTAATTTGCATTTTTGGCATAACTGTTAAAAAAAATTTTCAAAAATTTCTTTGAATTCATTTACAGTACATAAATCCTAATTTGATTGAATATTCTGTCAAATTATTTAAGACCAAGAAAGTCAGCAGGCTAATTAAAAATGAATGAAGTTCTTTAAAAATAACAGTTAAAAATTAAATTCGAATAATTATTGTTGTTTTTATTAAAGTATGGATTAAATATATGTAAACATGTATTGTAATTTTGTTTAGAATTTGTTTAAATTATTCAGCA
This sequence comes from Sarcophaga rosellei, assembly GCA_930367235.1. NCBI lineage: Eukaryota > Metazoa > Arthropoda > Insecta > Diptera > Sarcophagidae > Sarcophaga > Sarcophaga rosellei. The sequence continues at coordinate 63,806,078 of OV884017.1, read as the reverse complement.
ACTGTAAATTAATTTTAAATCCAAACAATAATTACAAACAAAACAAAATATCTACAGAGTGGAACAAAATTCTTGCCACAATAGGAAAACCATCCAAGTAAAGAGGTAAATTACAATAAGAAGAAATCAGAGCCAGGCTTCAGACTATTAGGAAATAAACTGACGTTCATTAACGATCCTTTATAAGGCACTGCGGACTCAGGGTATATTTATTGAAAGTGGGGATTGTATCGGGCCCAATATGTAAATTCTGAAATTAAACATCGCAGCACATTCTTAGAACCTGTGGGACACTAATGCATTCCAGGAAGAAACTCCATTAAGTGGTAGGCAGTGAATTGTTATTGTTGTCTCCGACAAGCATCATGAAAATTATCAGGGCAATAAATTAGGTGAAGACTTTATAGTGATACCCTATTAAATTTGAGGGGAGAACATAATTTGCACGAGTAATTTAATAAAAATTTTAACTTGTTTTATGAAAACTTTTGTCTCAATTGCATTACGCTGCCTACACAGGACTTATATATAAATTAAATATAAATCTTTTGAAAATATACTAACTTTGTTCCTTCAGTGTAAGAGAAAGGCACAGACACCTGTTCTACTTTAACGTTTTCAGGCGAAAGAAATACTCATTTGGTATGGTTTCTAAATCTGTTTCTCCCCGTAACAATTGACTGGAGATAATAGGCCTGAACCCATAGCAGTCATCCACATTGGAAATTATTTGAAATATTTCAGCATTATTAATTCTTGACAGGGTCAGAAGATCTGCGACCATCTATATAACTGGTGCTCTGCCCACCACCCCCACAAAGGCCTTATTTTACAATGCTCAATTGGCTTCCTACTGTGCCTCTCGCTAAGCAGGCAGCTAAGTTTGCTGCGACTAGACTTAATGCCCTGTCTCGTTGGCACATTAAACCTTCTGGTCATTACTCTATTTTGGAAGTTGAGCCAGTTACCCCATCGAATATCGATTACTCTCCCTGCGGAATACTCTCTTGGCAGGGAGTTTGCAATTTCTGATTCCGAGTAGGGATGACTGGTACCTCAACACCGTCCACCGGAACTCCTCGAAACTCGACAACGGGGTCGGGAGCGGTGTCTATTCTGCGAAACTGGACCTAAGCATTTCTCTCCGACTGCTGGAATTCTGTAGCGTATTTCAGGCGGAAGTGATGGCAATTTACCGGGCCGCTCAATGGATCCTCGTCAACGGTGCTCATTTTACCCGCGTCTTGGTCTTCTCTGACAGTAATGTCGCCATAAGATCTCTGTCGGGTTTTGTATATAACTCCAGGATCGTCAGGGAATACCGTCGCTCTCTCTACCTTCTTTCTGGGCGCTTTAGTGTCTCACTGGTGTGGGTGCCCGGGGGCAGTAATGTTCCGGCCGATGAGCTCGCCAGGGCTGGTGCACTCTTTCCGGAATCTCTCTTCAGTAGACTTGGGTACGCCACGCGCCTCGGTCAAGCAGGCCATTGCGCGGAAAATCTTTCTAGACGCCAACCTATCCTGGGCCAACGAGGAGTCCTGCTCTAACGCTAGACTCACCTGGCCCCAGATGCATAGAAGGCATACCAACCAGTTACTTGGACTTGGTCGTGGCATCATCTCAATCACATTGTCCATGCTTACAGGTCATTGTGTCATGGGTAGACACGCGGAAAGGATGCGGCTACCACTTAACGACTTCTGCCGTGGATGCAGATCCGCTGAGGGAGAGGAGACTCTTATCCACTTTCTTTGTCAATGCCCATCTCTGTGGGGTGTGCAGGTTATTTGGCTTTCCATTTCTTGTCAGCGTCAGCTTGACGGAGCTAGCATCTATTGATGTCAAGGATATAGCTTCGTTTATCAAACTTTCTGGCTGGTTTTTCAGTGCGAGGTAGTTGTGCTTTGATGTGCAGCCCTTGCGCTGATCAACTTCTTTCTCTTCCCAATACAGAGACTGCGTTCACCCTTGGCGTGACAACGGGCCGCTATGCGTGCTCCAGCGAGCTCTTTGATATCAGAGCTACCACTTTGACCTAACCTTACCTACCATATTAAACTATCAGTTATCAACTGTATATTTTGGTTCAAGGCCTACCTACATCTACCTGCAAAGCCCACAATGCATATGATAAAACCTTCTTTTGCTCCTATTATTTCTGTTTACACCACACGTTCTTATTATTTTCCGTTCCACTGCATAACAAAAAGAAACGTTTGCAAATAGCATTCCATTTGTGGTTAAGTAATGGAGATTTTTTGTTTTTGTTTTCATTTTGTTGGCAGGCAAAATAAAATAAAAAAGTTTGCAATTAAAAACAAAATGTTTTTAGTTCTCGATTTAATATGTAAATTTGGAAAGTTTCTCGTAACCGCCATTAGAACTTTGTTGCAAAATTATGTGAGCCAGTGTAGCAGGGAATTTAAATCCTGCGCAATTTTAAATTCAACTGAATTTGCTTCTTTTTCTTTTTGTGTTTGCTAGTCTAGAAAGACACCAACGACCAGTATCGGTAATGGGTGGTACAGCAAATAAAGTCCAGGAGTGGGAGGAGGGGGGCGCTGTTTCATTAAAAATAATAAATAAATATTTTTCATATTATTGTGGCCCTTTGGGCGACAACACAGCTGTTGTTGGATAATCGGTCAATTTCAGTTTTATGAGAAATATAAAAATACATTCACATACACATACATACATACGTATGTATATACACTTGAATCGCATTTGTTTTAATTTTTCTTGTTTAATTTTATTTATTATTTTTGTTGCTTCTTTTTGGTATAATATTTATGACCTTTGGGGCATTTTTAATTTATGTTTTATATCTGATTACAAATGTGTACACAAATACGCACAAATACGCGCATTTGTCATTATTTAATTTTCTTTGAAATTTACAACCAAAAAACTGTCGTTTATAATGATGAGGAAACGGAAAAATAAAATATTTCTCTTTCTGAAAAAGAAAGCTGTGTGTGCTAGCAAAACTGATACTGAATGAAAATGTTTAAAATTAATGCAATTCAAGTAATTAAATAGGCAACTGAATGCATGAATGACTAAGTGAATGGTTAGCTGGATGGATGGATGGTTAGTTGATTGGCAGCATACACACATACAGTGGTGGCCACGAATTTAAGACACGACATATGACTGAGTTATTTGAGATAATTTTTACATTTTATCGAAAAAATTATGGGTCCATGATATTTTTTTTAAGACTTTTGTAATGTTATGAAGAAAAATTAATAATATTTTCTTACCTATATTCGGTTAAGAATTTTTATTTACATATTATATACATAAACACAAATTTTACCTGGTCACGAATTTAAGACATAGGCATAATATAACACTATTCTCTAAATTAAGCTCAGCTTCATAAAAAAATCATAGTATTTAGTGGGAAATCCTTTATTTTTGATCACAGCAGCACATCTCCTGGGTAAACTTTCGACTAATGCCACATAACGTTGCTTTGGAATTGCATACCAAACCCTTTGGATTTCTTCCCACAAATCGCTTGAATTTTTTGGTTTAACTGTTCGTACATATTCCTCAACATCATTCCACAATGATATCGTTTTTTTCTAAGCAACTCTTCACTAGACGTGAAATGTGCTTAGGGTCATTATCATGCATAAATTTCTATATTGGAGGCATGTTGTCTTCAGCGAATGGTATCATTGTGTCTGTTATAATATTTTTGTAAACATGGTGGTCCATTTTAGAATTTATATTGTAAATGGGACCTACACCATGCCAGGAAAATGCTGCCCACACCGTCACATTTCCACCACCAGGTTGTTTTTAGGGTGTACTTTGGATGATGCTCTAGGTTTGGAGGGCGCCAGACGTACTGCTTTCCATCAGAGCCGAAGCGGCAAAACTCCAACGTATATTTTTCCAAAATATCATGGGTTTCTTGAGATTTCTCAATTATCACAAAATTATCACAAATAAGTCCATCATATGTCGTGTCTTAAATTCGTGGGCACCACTGTATGTACATATGCCCTCTAAAATTTTTAAAAATAATCATGTGGGCGTAAGTAATTAATATCAATTAGTAATATTATCATACATTCATAGATTCCATATACATAAATGTAGTATATAGTTCTAATAGAGATACTCTAATATAGATACTTTTGATCAAATAAAAATATATAAAAAATATTTCTTCGGCAACTTCCTCTCTGCAGATTCCTGACAAAAAACTCCGAGAGTAAATAATAATTGCCATTAAAAGTTTACGAAAAAAATCTGTCGTTCGGAGTCGACTTTAAACTGTAGGTCCCACTACTTATGGATATAATTAGCAGACACAACATAAGTGGTGTTAGAAGTTAGGTCGTAATCCTAACCGAACAGAAAAAGGGATTAAAAAACTGCAGTGAATATATTTGTGTATATTTTTCGATTTGGGATCGAGGTATTTATAGTGATTAAAGCAAATTTGAAGTATTTCGCCTCACCAAAGAAAGCAGAAAGGAACGCAATGGTACAGGGAAGAATAGCTTCTTTGTACAAATTTGCATATTTAAGTAGATACGTTGAAAGAGAGTATCAAGGAAATTTAAGAAAATGTAAAAAGGAAACATGATAATGATCCTAAACATAATGTTTCACTAGTCAAGTGAACGGCTCATCTACATACATACATAACATAATTGGCCATTACAACCCTTCTGTCAGGATTACGGCCTAGCTTCTCACGCCACTCATGTTGTGTGTCTTAATTTTATACTTGAGTGGCGGCACCACCAGTTTAACGTCGACTCCGAATGACAGATTTTGAGAAACTTTTTCATGGCAGGCTTATTTACTCTCAGAAATCTGCTGAGAGGAAGTCGCCGAAGAAATATTTTTTCATATTTCGTTTTGATGCCTGGCCTGGGACTGGAACCCGGGCTTTACGTCTAATAAGCGTACACACTACCTACTAGACTACGGCGAATGGCTCATCTATAATGTACAAAAACAGTTCATTCACCCAACACAGTCACCCAATTCGAATTTAAATTACCATTTATCGTATCTCAGCTAAATTTTAGATACACTCAATCTAAGACTAGTATTAAGCGTAACAATAAATCTTACTTACAACCAAGAGAGATGGATTTAATATTGAATATATTAAATATGAATGTATGAATGAATGTATGTTGTCTTTTTGACATGTTTTTTGAATATTTATGTCGCTTTTATATTTTCTTCAAGTTAATAAAAAAATGCCCCTAAAATAAGCTAAGAAAAGATGCAACAGATAAGTGTATGTACCTTAATATGATAACATGTTATTATCGTGTATTATTATGTGTGTACTTGTGCGAAGATTTAATCGATTCAGTGTATGTTATTTTTTTTTTTTCAAACAAAAGAGTGCACGATTCACCCTACACACTTCAACCACTCTTCCCCCGCGTTACTGCCGTAAGGTATTACTTCACTGGAGGACTGGTAAAGCTTTGTCAAACTAAGTCGAATTTCGCCTCCGTTCCTCCAGCCTTCGGAGTTTTAGCATAACTTGAGCCATTCTCTGACTACATTGGCTCCATAAAATCCTAGAATTCAACACATCTTCCATAAGCCGAGTTGGTCCGAAACTCGTTTCCCCGGACCATCTAAATCTGGGGCAGCATGTCAGAATATGCTCCGCATCCTCTTCCCTATCTACATAGTTTGGGCATAAAGGGGAAGTATCATGTCCAAATCTGTGCAGATACTTCCAGAAGCAACCATGACCAGTTAGGAACTGGGTCACGTAGTAGTTCAGTGTATGTACGAACAAATATATGTACAGGCATATATATATACTATATATTAGAGCGACTCACCGAAAAAAGTGCTCGATGTACCCCCCTCAAAATGAACCTTGGACTTTTTAAGATGACATTTGAAATATTTCGGCTCCAGCTTTGACCTCTCGTGAGCTGGACCATTTTGAAAAAAGGTCTATTTTTGTATATTTTGTTAATTTGAGAATATGTTTCCTTACCAACAGATACAATATGGGTATCATGAGAAAGGTTTTTTTAAGGCGCGTCCAACTGTATATACAATTTGTACAAGGACGATCATCTATGTCCTTTTTTAAGGATATTCTATGAAAAAGAACGGTTTTTGAATTTTTTCTTCGGGGTTGTTTGTAATAAAATAACCAAATTAACATATTTTAATCTTTAGTCGATTTAATTAAATACGGGTCTTAGCTTTTTTTGAAATAAGCCCTAGTTCGCGTTTTTTGAGGATAGTTTTGTAAACATAAACAATAAAATTTAATAACTTTTTTAATTTGGGAAATAAAAAATGCGGAGAAAAAGTCGTGGATCATTTCTTTTTTTCTTTCTTTAGTCTTATTTTCATCCATACATCATCTAGAAACTAAAACCGCTATCATATTAAAGTTACCACAAAATTGCATTTATATATATTCCAGAGCACTGTGTAAAATGCATTTAATCTGCAGAAATCTAAATTATTTACATACAAAGATGATGTACTTGGCAAAAGAAAAAATTTGATACCCGTATTGACCTATTTAAAACGAAGGGTTACCACCCCATTGCATTTTTGTCAAAACGCGAACTAGGGCGAATTACAAAAAAAGCTGGGACCCGTATTTAATTAAATCGACTAAAGATTAAAATATGTTAATTTGGCATTTTTATTACAAAAAACCCCGAACAAAAAATTAAAAAACTGTTATTTTTTACAGAATATCCTTAAAAAAAGACCATGGATGATCGTCCTTGAACAAATTGTATACACAGTTGGACGCGCCTTAAAAAAACCTTTCTTGTGATACCCATATTGTATCTGTTGGTAAGGAAACATATTCTCAAATTAACAAAATATACAAAAATAGACCTTTTTTCAAAATGGTCCAGCTCACGAGAGGTCAAAGCAGGAGCCGAAATATTTCAAATGTCATCTTAAAAAAGTCCAAGGTTCATTTTGAGGGGGGGTACATCGAGCACGAATTTTGCTTCCATACAACTTGAGTCGCTCTACTATATATACGTAGTATATAATACATACACAAATGAAACTACTGCCAGTAACTACATATGTCGAAGTTGTTTCCTGTTTCTATACCACATAGCCTTTGGCATCCAGAGTGTTCTTGTACTTGCATGACATTCCCTTTATGTTTGTCATATTTTTCAATTTTTTTTTTCCAATTTCATTTGATGAACATATTTTTAACATTTTCGTTGTTTATTAATTTTGATTTTCTTTCTTTCTTACAAACAACCGAATTCGTAAAGAGAATAATAACCCAACACACATAGTAAAATACCTTAACTATATTAGACATCAGCAATGAATCGTTTTTTCGCTACTCATAAGTACTCATGAAATATTAAGTATGAGTGAGTCAACAGTATTGAAATTTAACTACTCTGATTCATGCGTACTCATTACAAAATTGATTTATAAGTACAGGTTGCAATGAGTATGAATACAACGTTGACATCAAGCTCATAACATTCGAAATATGTTTGAGTCATACGCCTACTCATTCAGATTCATAAATTTAGAAAAATACTTATAATACTCATAACTGGTTCGAGTGATTCGAATCATTCATCAAAATTTACAATCTTATTTGCAGTTGGATTTACAAAAAAAAAAAAGAAAAAAGACACAGACAAAGACAGCAAGCAAAGTAAAGACACAACCATCTATTGAGTAGTGTAGTATTCGTACGCGATTCATACTTATTTTGTGATTCTTGTAAATGTTGAGTAAAGGAAAGTCGAAATTAATAACATCATGCGTATAAGTACGATGAGTACGTCAAACTTTGAATGTGATTAGTATGAGTATAATATTAAAATAAGTATGAATGCTTACAGAAATTATGAGTATGATTCGAAACTACTCATCTTTTTGAATACTCGTTGCTGATCTCTGTTACGGACTACTTGATTACTACTCGTATACCATACTCGTACTCAACTACTCGTATACTCTCTGATGTGAACACAATTTTAGTGTGTTGAACTATTTAATTGAAAATGTACAATAATTAGTGTATTTCCTATATAAACGCATTGAATAAGTCTAAATTAAAACATCTAAGCCTTCAAGTAGTTCAGCAAGATAATAAAAACTCAATTAACTTAACTTAGGTATTGATAAGTCAATTGTGAATGACAAACGGATCAGTTGCACGGATCGGTTGCCTTCCATAACCAATCCTTACAGCTTAGATGTATAAAATACCAAAACCAAATGCCTAAATATCAAATTATATGAGGCAATTCACACTCCCATTTCTCTTGTGAGTGTAAACAGTAGTAATAATTGACAATATTTCAAATGAAAGTAATTTTGAATCAGACAAAGAATACATTTTAAATGAGAATATACAACCAAGTCATATATTTATATTAGTGATCATAAATATCTACAAGTTTCACAAGTTGTTCTGTTTAATACTGGTATACTGAAGGTATCACGTGTATATTTGTGCTGACAATGTGTAACAACCTAACAATCACGAATGCATTCGTTGTACGCATATGATCGTCAACAAAACTGAAGTTTTGCGCAAATGTATGTCAACGAAATTGCAAAGGGAAAATAGAATTCGATCGGACATGTTTTGTAGAAGATTCCAAGATGTTATACAATGTACATATAGTTTGATATTCAGCTACGAAGATCACTTTGATTTATTGTTACGAAACCTAAAAATGTTATTCTCTCCATGTACTTCAGAACATTTGCGCTTTAAAGTGCATCTGAAAACAATTTTTTAAGGCGACAACTCCTACAAAAACAGTTTGTACGAACTTTGCTCGGAAAATCGTTTGAAACAAATATTAAAGATTTAATCGGAGTTGAGAAATGTGTTTGATTTCATTCAGGTCGGACCAACAACTATTGCATTTACATTCTTATTAACCAATACATTATTGAGAAAGCAATCCTAATAACGTACAACTTTTTTAAAGTCCCGTTTCGATAAAGTTTTGTAACCAATTAGCACTATTTTGACGTTGGTGAAACTTGAGTCGTAATTGACACTAACAATTGAGACAAAAATATTTCTAATATTTGTTGCAATTATTCAATACGAAAGAAAAATATGATTTCTAAATTAATTCACAAATACGTCGAAATAAAACACATTGGGAAAGTAGTAGCACAAACGTCTTGAATTTTCATAATTATATGGATTGTAAGAAACTTAAACTTTAGACGGTAATCGAAGACATTCAGCAAAAGGGTAACATTAAACAGAATGCAAAACACATAAAACAACCAAAGGCAACGTACTAAATCGCATCACATTTAATCTGATAGAAAGTAACATTCCCACCACTGATTACTAACAGTGCTGCCTCTTATAGCCAGTGGTAATAATAAAAAGTGAACATAATATATATGTAAAAACAATATGGAAACATAACCCAATAAAGAATTGAATATGGTTAATACCTGTATTTCTAGCAAAAACTCTGAGAGTAAAAATTGCCATGAAAAGCTTCTCAAAAAATCTGTCGTTTGGACTGTAGGTCCCGCCACTCATGTATGAAATTAACGCATACAACACGAGTGGTGTGAGAAGCTAGGACGTTGTACAATGGGTCAATTCGACCTCCGGGTACTGTACTTGTCACAGTTGACAAGTACACGTCCTCTAACCTAACCTAACCTAACCTAATACCTGTATATAAATACATACATATCAGAGATCAGCAATGAGTATTCAAAAAGATGAGTAAATTCGAATCATACTCATAATTTCTGATACCTATACGTATTCATAATTATTTTAATACCATACTCATAATACTCATATTCGCATACGAACATTACAATACTCACTATTTCTTTGTCTTTTTTTTCCACTTATTTTTGTAAATGCAACAACAACTAAGACTGTAAATTTTGATGAATGATTGGAATCACTCGAATCATATATCTAAATTTTTAATCATATTTTTCTAAATTTATGAATCTGAATGAGTAGTATATGTCATGAGTTATGTTATGAGTATGATGTCAACGTTGTACTCATACTAATTGCATTCTATACTTATAAATCAATGTTTTAGTGAGTACGAATGACTCAGAGTAGTTGAATTTCAATACTGTTAACTCACTCATAGTCGAAATTTCAGGAGTATTTATGAGTAGCGAAAAAACGATTCATTGCTGATCTCTGGTTCACATGTATGCCCAATTTTGTTGAACTGAGTATTACTCGTTGCTTTCTATTCCAAATATGTATATTCAATAATTCGCTCTTTAACTTGATAATTTTAATCTTATTCTTGTTCCGCAGAAAGGTGAATGACCAAACTATGTGTATATTGAATATCCATGATATATGTATGTATATGTAGTATGTAAATATGTTTTTTTTAACTTTTTTATTATTTTATTTGGCTTTTATAACGTCTAGTTATTATTCTGCAGGCCTAAATGAATTCTGTTGAAGACACCCATTCAAGTAGGTTTATTAATTGATAATAAACATATATTACGTTCATTGTAATGTTTGTTCATTTATTTGTCTACATATTATATTATACGTTTAAGAAAAATTAAGAGTATTAATTAAAGTATTGTATGCATACATAAATTATAGTCAGCATTTGCATATTTTAAAAGGCATTTAAATAATTAATTTTAAAAATATGAACAATTGGAAATTAAAATTATTCACAAGCCATAAAAATGCTGTAAATTATAAGCGATCATTAAAAGGGTCATCTAGAATTGAAGAATTGAAGATTTTATGAAATGTATGGCGACAAGTAATTTTAAAATGAAACAGATTTTAAATCTAACAAACACAAAACAAAAAATATTAAAACGACAACTTCTTTTGTCTTTGAATAACGATTGTTTTTTGTTTTTTTTTTTTTGTTTGTTTTTACGTCATTCGAAATATTAAAACAAAAGACGCAGATGCGACATAAGGTCGACGGTTTCAGCTAAAAGGAAACCAAATTTTATAAACAAAATAAATAATCACGAAACTTGACAAGACAAGAATTTGATTGAATATAATGTTCATTAAATAATTTAAGTTTTTTTATTTTTTTGTTTCTTCTTAATTTTTGTCTTCATTTCCATATAAAATAAAACTAAACAGCCTTGAGGGACTCTGCATTCCATAGTTAAAAACTGAATTGTTTTTCTTTAGTTTTAAAATTTTTATTTTTTATTTTTTTTTTTCATTTCGAATTAAGAGTTAGGGAGCATCAGAGTAATAAGATGCTATTGTTAAAAAAAAAAAAAAAATATTTGAAATGAATTTTTAAAAATTGTCTCTACGTTGTCGTGATTTCATTTATGAAGATCATTGTCAGGGTTAAGTTTATGAGTAGAAAACAACAGCATCTAGACCGTTTTCGTTTTTTTTTTTTGTTCATAACTCTGATGTGTTAAAAAAAAAAAACCACCGGCACTATAAAAAAAACATATTTTTTTTTTTTGATTACATATAATGTTTCAAAATTCTTTTTAATTTGCATAAAATCTAAAAAGCCTTAAAACTAAAACTATAAAAACATAATGACTAGCACTGCCTTTAAAGTATTATATTTAAATGACCTTTAAATAAATGAGGGTGTCAACAGTGTCATTTATATTTTTTATAGTTTATTGACAGCTATTTTATAAAATATTGTATATAATAAAAATTTTAATATATTATTTATTTACCCTTCCAGTGGGCGGACTACTATTTTATTTATTTTTATTTAATTTTTTAAAATTATTTTTTTTTTTATCAATAATCGTATGATTTTGCCTGCTTTGTATTGGGAAACCCCTGTTAATATGTTTATTGTAAAATTATTTGATTTTAAAAGCAAAAGTTTTTATTTATTTTTTTATTGTCATGCCAAAAACAATTCATTTCTATTCGAATAATGTGAAAAGAGAAAGAGCAAGAGCGAATAAAATTGAATTTAAAATGTGATTTAATTATCTTAAGTTTCCTGTTCTGTTTTTAGCAAAATCAAAAACGAAACCGAAATCACAAGCAGGAAGTTGTTCTAAATTGCGGTTTTTAATTTACCTTCACAAACATACATACATAAACAATTGGTTTCAAGAAGATGCAACAAAGAACAATTAGGCGGCGGTAAAGATGACATAATTTCTCTATTAATAGTAAGCTCATGAGTAAAATATCGATAAAAATTTAATACAAGTTTAATATTTAAACTATTTGCTGAAATGATTTTAAAATCGTATCATCATTCATCTTTATTTAGGATTCGATGGTTAGTCAAAATCTTATAAACTTTGCAGTTTAATAGAAAACTCTTCAAAATTTGGATCGTGAAAAGAATGATATGAAACCTTTTGTTAGAAGTGTTGGATAACTTAGGAGTTAGAGCTGTAGCTTATTGGATTTGTCAGACGAAAATTTGTTTTTTTTTCTTTTGTTTAACTCGGAGACGAAAGGGGTGTTAGAACAAAATTTGTTTGAAATATTTAAGACTCAAAGTTTTTTTTTTCAAATTAATTGAATCTTGGCTATAAAATTATTATCATTATCAGAACTTGCTGTTAAACTTTTGTTTAGTTAAAGGTACTGTAGCTAAAGGGAACTGTAAAGTTACCTTTAACAACTTACAGATAAAATAAAGTTCACTGTTTTCAAAAATATGGCAGTAACGAAGCAATGTCGATAAAACTTCTCAATTAGACAAGTTATTTTTTAACGCTGTGGCAACGACAGTCTAGGTTTTTTTTTTTTTTTTTTTTTTTTTTTTTTTTTTTTATTGTATATGCTCATTTTGTTTAGATTTAAAGTTGCCGTATTGAAAATAATATAAATAATATGGCAAGTTCAAACATACACTTAACTTTAAAAGTTACCGGCAGGATGATCCTCCCTTTAGCTTAACGCTCGCTTCTACTTTATTGTCCACTTATAATAATGAAAAACAATTTATCTGCCCGTTAAAATCCTCCCTTTAGTTAACGGCAAGTTGTAATAGTGGCCCTTATTAAATCAAAGCCAAATTTAACTTTGTTCTATCGTTTGAGCTTAACTTGAACTCGGCCGCTATCAGATTCGGATACCATTTACGATTTGTGTCTTTAAAAATCTTTTATTGAAGCCTGTATGTTATTGCTTGTAAATCTTTGTTGATACGTCGAAAATATATTTGAAAAAATTCTTTTCTAAGAAAACATCCGCGAAAGTTTTGCTGCATGAGTTTGGTGAGGGTTACCTGTGCCATTAATTTTTTATGCTCCTTTAAATTTTTTGGCACGCCTATTGAACGGAGGAATGAATATAAATAAATTCTCTACTTTTAATGGACCACTTCTATCCTTCAATAGGTGATTGATTTTTTATTGATTGTGATGATTTTCCAAATCAGTTGCTATTTCACTGTATAGCGCTACCAGTAATATATAATATATAGGGTGAGCCATCTATCGGTTTAAATTTGAACCATCGGTTATTTCGAATCTGTTATTATTATGTCATTCTATTCTATCACAAAATTCAGCATATTATCTCCACTGAACGTAATGAATTGATTTATGCTTGATCAATTTTGGGATTTATTGGTCCAACGAGAAATTGTTGATTTTGTCAAAAAAAAAAATCATCTTTTCGGATGAAGCTCATTTTCATCTTGGTGGGTACGTTAATAAGCAAAGTTGCCTCATCTGGGGCTCAGAAAACCCACCCATTACGAGTGACTGTTTGGTGCGGCTTAGCCCATATTTCTTTGAAACTGAGGACAGCGTAACCATTACGATCAATGAAGACACCTATCGTACCATGATTACCCGCTATTCATGGTATTGATATGAACGACGTTTGGTTCCAACATTATGGTGCAACTAGACACACATCTCATGCCTCAATCGATTTATTGTGTGTTTGATGGCTATTTAATTAGCCGAAATGGTAATGTCAATTGGCCTCCACGAAACTACGATTTTGACTATTTTCTGTGGAGCGCCGTTAATGAAAAGTGTTATGCCGGCAAACCAGAGATAATTGAGTATTTGAAGGCCAACATTCGTGATGTCCTTGCCGAGATACGATCCCATTCACTCGAAAAAGAGCGCGAAAATTGGTCCAAACGAATGAGGTTCTGTGAGGCCAGCCGCGTCAGCTTCACAAAAAAAAAATTTTTGCAAAATTTCAAATCGTTTTTGTTTTATTAGATTTTTAAATTAAAACTTTTTTTTATCATCCACCCTATACAATGTAGATGATTAGAAACGTCTTATTATTAACGTTATTAAGAAGATATTATACGGTTTCATTTTGTATTTTAATACATACTTAGTTTTTCTATCGAAAGTGTCTATAGAAAATGCATTTAATTTACTATTTGGTTTAAATTGTGCCATCTTTACCGATTCTTGCTGTTGTTGTTGGTTGCATAATGCAAGTGATTTATTCAGTTTATTCAAATTGGAATGTACTTTCACTTGAAAAATTTTTCTCTTTGATTGCTTTCCTATTATTTGGTTTGATTTATTTTTTATTTTTTTTTTTTATAAAAATACCACTTTTTTTCTTTTCATTTCTATTCTATGCGTACAATTCCTGTAATATTGTAAAATTTATTTCTTCTTTTCTTTTGCTCCATTTGCCTGCTTGTGTGTATGCTAAAACAATAAAAAAAATATGTATATCAGATCTCCACAATGATAATGATGCTGAAAGTCTCCCGAAGATATTTAAATCGTAATTAAAAGTTGAAATATTTTTCAAACCAAATTAACTTTTTAACAAAATTAAAAAACAATTTTTATTTTAATTGATATGATAATTAAGGTTATAATTAAGTAAAACTTTGTTAGCAATTTATTAAAAAAAATAATTCCTACTGTTTAATTAAATATTTTATAAAAAAAGCAGAAACAAAACTAGTAATTAAGTTTATCCCGTGGTACTCGCCAGTTAATGCAATTTTTTCTAGTATTTTGTAATATTATATTCGTTTATATGTATTTAAATTTTTATAATTAACTTCTTATTTTACATGAAAGCTTTTATTGCTAACTAATTATGTATCAAATTTAAATTAATGTACTTTTTTATTTAATAACATTAAATTACAAACATATCTAAATGTAACATTTATTAGGATAAGGGCCATTATTGCAACTTGCCGTTAACTAAAGGCAGGATTTTAACGGGCAGATAAATTGTTTTTCATTGTTACAAGTGGACAATAAGGTAGGAGTGAGCGTTAAGCTAAAGGGAGGATCATCCTGCCGGTAACTTTTAAAATTAAGTTTATGTTAGAACTTGCCATACATATATATTATTTTCAATTCGAATTTAAACAAAATGAGGAAAAACAACAATAAATAAAGAGTCTTTTCGTTGCCACTGCATTAAAAAATAACTTGTTTAATTGAGCAGTTTTATCGACATTTCTCCGGCACTGCAATATTTTTGAAAACAGTTAACTTTATTTTATCCGTAAGTTGTAGTAACGAAAATAAGTTAAAAGTAACTTTAAAGTTCACTTTAGCTAAAGGTGCCTTTAACGAAACCCAAGTTTAACGGCAAGTTGTAATAATGGCCCTAAATTACCATAAATCTAAATCTAACATTTATTAGGATAATAATTGTAAACCACTATTTTTTTTAATTTTTATTATTAGGATTACTTTCAAATTAGTTTTTTTCTGATTTGATTATAATTAGGCAGGCATTTAATCTTAATTTAATTAATTTAAATATTCGAAAAAGCTTCTATCAAACATTTTTCATATTTGGCATCAACAATGTTAACAATTTATTTACAGTTGTTATACAGAAATTTTTCCGTTATTTTAATTAATATCGTTTTTTTATATTAATTATAATTTTTTTTTTTGTTCATTACTTTGTTCATTTGTTTGCTTTAAATTGGAATTTCTTTTGCTTAAAGACCATTGTATTAATTGAAAAAAAAAAATCCTGCGAGAATCCAATTTAATAACGATAATTAATAAAATTTCAATTTTATTTTCATTTATGGAATTTTCATAATTTTTGTTCTTTTTTTTAATTTCAATTATAGTATTTATTACGTAATGCATATTTTTATTTACGATTAAAATTTATTGATTGATTGATTGTATCACAGTCTATGGCATACGGCATATTAAATTTAAATTCTATAATAATTGATTCATCATTTAATATCAATTTCTGTAATTGTTAATTACCGAATGTATTTAAATTTTAAAGACAAATAGTATGCACATACATACATATATGTACATTAAGTTTCAGTTTTGCAAATCACAATTGTTGCATGTTCTGTACGAGATGAACAGTTCACAAAAAACAATTTTTTAAATTTCGATATAAAATTTCAATACATAAATTCCAATAAAGGGTCCACCAAATAACTTTTTTTTTTGAAAATGCTTAAAAAAAAAACTACTATTTCTTTTTTTATTTGAAAGTACAATCTTTCCTGTTAATAATGGAAAATAATTTCATTCAAATGGCTGCCTCGGCTGGCCATGCAGTAGTAGGGTCCGCTAACCCTTTATTATTTGATCAAATAATAACATCGCATTAAAATATTATTGCATAGGATCAAACTACTGAAGAGTTTATGCTAACGTAGTTTTAATACATTGTCAAAAAGTTAAAACACATAGTATTCAAATTTAGAAATATGTAGTTGACGTTGCATAAGATTTAAACAAAAACTTTAACAAATTTCCAATACAAAATTCAAAGACTTTCCGTTTTTAATACATTTTTTTGTTTTATTTTACTTTTTATTTAAATTAACTGCCGTCTTTCTAATAAAAAAAAATTGCTCGTATTGTAAATATGCAATACACATACATAAGTTTGTTATTACATACCTTAGGCTTAACAACCCAAAAACATCATCAACACTAAAATTGAATTATAATGATATCCGCAATCACAGATTAATTACACTATTCGACAAAATAAAAAAAAAAAATAAATACACCCAGCTAATAACATAGTGTAAGATGTGAGTGTTGTTGAGTAAAACTCAAAAATATTTTTTTATATTTCTTGAACTCTCCAAACTTCTGTTATTTGACAAAAAAAAAATTTTTTTGACTTTACGCACAAATTTATTTATTACACAAACATTTCTGAACCATGTCCAAAATTTAAACCTCATTGGAAAGGAGAGAAATGGGCCTTTAAAACGATATACATACATATATTATTTGACTTAATATGTTATGAGTTTTGCTTAGGTAAACTTAACAAATGCGAATTTTTTTCTTATTTTGTCAAGTTTGTTCGTTCATAGTAGCAAACTTAATTAAAAAAATATGAAATAAGTGGTAACATTCTAAAAGTGCATTATCTTGTGAAGATATTGACACTTCGTTTGATCACATCAGACCAAAATTACAGTAGTTATTATTATAGTTTTTAATTAAATTTTGCAATTAAGAATAGCTAAACTTCAAAAAATGAGAAAAAAAAATCATATTTTCTAAGTTTAGCCGATCAGAACTCATAGCATATAAGTTTGAACCATATGTTTATGTTTTCAAGGCTCGTCTGTCCTCTTTAAAAAAAAAAACTTTGGATTTTGAAAATAGGTTAAAAAAATATTTGCTTAATCAATAATTTTGAGTGAAAAGATCAAAAATACCGTTTTTGTCAAATAAAACAAGTTTGAAGGGTTCGAGAAAAATAAAACAAAAAATATTTTAGAGTTCTACTCAACATAACTCACAACCTACACTATTTCATTAGCTGGGTGTATTTTGACTATCACACCGTGTTATAAAATAAAACTATCATTACTTTTTCAATGAACGATTTTAATAATCTTACCGTCGTATAAGGACTCGCACCATGGCAAACGAGCTATGTTTGGTTTATCAGTGTATATTTATTTAAAATAAAAAAGGTTTGTTAAATGCTCAGAAAAGTTTAATTTTTAATCGTGAATAAACTAAGAAATAGAGAGTGATTAAAAATTGTCCAAAGGCAAACAGAACAGAATTGCCTTAATTTAAGAGTTGCCAATGCACACTGAAATATATAATATTTGGCATGGTTTGTGGGCCTGTGACTGGGTTGGCAGTAATTTATTTTAACTTTATTTCTGAAAATTAAAAAATAAAAAAATTGTTTTCTACAAAAATACCGTACCGTTAAAAGAAAATACCATAGTTCGGGTCTCTGTTATTTTCCCCTGTTGGTGTTGCTTTGCTAACTTGACCAGGAGTAAATATTTCATATTACTACATGCATCAGTGCTTGTTTGATAAGCAATTAATTTCACATTTTTTTAGTAAAAACTCTACGATTTGACTCCACTAGAAGACGGATTGATAATAATTGATAATATTTATATAATTGATAATACTATTCAACATCTAGTGGAGTCAAATGGTAGGGTTTTTACTAAAAAAAATATGAAATTAATTGCTTATCAAACAAGCACTAATGCATTAGTACAGTGTTTTTTAAAGGATATGTCTATTAATCCGTCTTCTTTCGATAAAAAATTCAATAAAAAATCAGTCATACTTGTAGTACCTCACTCTATCAACTTACCAGCCTATACATTTGCCAAGTTTTCTGATTTTTAAGTTTTTTGAGGTGAAAAAAGTTTTCGTTAAATTTGTTTTCTAACAAAATAATTTTTTTTTTTAATAAATTTCAACAATAGTATCATAAAATGTTTACTCCTGGGCATATACTCGAACCTCACTGTTGTTTTGATTTGTTTTTCATCCTTCGTGTTCAGCATATTTTTCTCTCTTGAATTATAATGTATTATGTATTCTCGGTCCTAATGGGACATTGCCCAATAGGGAAACAGGCCCGTCTGCAAACCGACCCTCGATTGATTTCTGCACAAATTATACATCAGGAACACGCCGTCTTGGTACTGTATGTAACGTGTTATCTATTTTTTAGATTTTAAACGTAAAGTCACACATAGATTTATGAATTCAATGAACGTTTTATTTCATGCTCATATCCTCTCTTCTGCAATATCCTTTTGGTAGTAAACACACAGACTTTGACGTAGTCTCACAAAAAAATAAAAAATATGATCCAAAAATATAACCTAATGACACTTCCCAGCAATAATTCTCACCTCTCTGATCGGTTGTCAAACGATGCATATTCGTAAATTTTAAATCATTCATAGTTGACAGTCTTGTCAAACCGGCAGATTTTAAAAACACTAAATGAATACTAATTTAGAAGATACTAGCATATTTAAACATCATTGCAATAAAAGATAACAAACAAAATTACAACATGGTTTTGCCACAACATCAAATCCAAATTAACTAACTCAAGATTTAGAAAATTGATTTTTTATTTTAAACAATAAAGCGCTTTAAATGCTTACTAAATAAATCTTATAAATGTTACAGTACATATAACAATACTGGAAGCAGCTGATTGTCGCTAGTTTTTTGAAAAGATTTTTTTGAGAGAAGTTCGTGAAAGTTAGTTGTCTTGTTTATTCAGCAATAGAGATAGGATTTTTATGAGAGAAATATAATGTGAGAACGACATCGTTATATTTACAATAGACTTTAAAATTTTTTTGGCCAATTCGTACGACTTTGTATAGTGTATGTTTTATATTGTCTGCTGTATTGTCTATTTCGTATTCCAAACGTCAAAAAACGATAAGAAGAAGAAGGCCAGTATTCATAATTTGATTTTCAAGCAAAAAAATGAAAAATATTACTGAAAAAAAAAATTAATGAATTAATTATCTGTGCGAACAATTATAATTTTGAAATGTTCGTTTTTGACTCAAGTTACATAGAAAATAGTTTGTATTTTAATTCTTCATCTTGATTACTGGCATTTACATAAACTGATAGCACGAAACCAATACGACTTTTAAAAACATATGAAAAAAAATGTGTATAAGTGTATCGGATTTTTATATACAAATTATCAACAACAAGCATACACTGTTGTATATTCGTCCAACAATACAATGAATACAACGATACAAGGGCTTGTGTGAATTGCCCATATATTTTCCGTCAATTTTAATCAATTTCTGGATATACCGATTGTGCAGTATTATGTATTGTAAAAATCTTCTACTCTGGATATACCATACATACTCTACTTCAAGTACTTCTTTATAAGATTAAATGACGTTGAAATTATTTTGGTTTTAGAACTAAGTGCCAAATATGTGTTTTTTTTAATATTATTTCTCAATACCATTTGCACAAATAAACATTGCGGTTATTTGATTAAAAAGTAAAAATTATTGTTTAAAACGAAGCAAAACAATACATTGATAATATAAAAATGGATTTATATCCATCCATCACGTTCAAAACTATTGTTATAATTTTAAGTTTAAAAAGACTTGAAGATGTTTGTTTAAGAATAATTTATTTACTTAGGAAATCTTATTTTATTTATTGTATTTTAATTTTTAAGTATTTTCGAAAACATTAATAATTTCCTTATCAACAACTAACTAAAGTGCCAAGAAGTATGAACAATAAGCATTTATTAAATGTAAGTAAGTTAACTAACCAAACTAAACTAAATATTGTACAATATTGTTAAAAATTGTGTCAACAGGATTTTTATTTTTTTAATTACTATTTGTTATTGGTAAACTTAAAGCAGTATTTTAATTGAAAATAATTCAAAAGAACTTACAACACTTGCATTTATTGTAAAAATAATTATAATCATAAAAGTTTTGTTCCTGTTAATCTTCTCAACTCGTACTCATACCAGACTAATGCATACAATGTTCACAAATACTCCTTCATATTATTGTAATTTCACTGAACTAATATAAGTATACATGTGTATAGTATAAGTGTATTAAATGTTTAATTGTATTTAACACTAAATGATAATTATTAAAATAAAACAATACAATAATAATGAAATATCAACCGTTATAATGGAAATGCTACTCTAAAATTATTTTTTTATATTAAAATGAAAAGAAACACGAACTGAAATACACAAGAAGAAATATAAACAAAACAAAAACAGAAATCAAGAAACTCATTGTTTGTTATTCTACTTCGTTTTTTAATAATTGAAAACAGTTGGATGCAACTTTCTTTCAGTTGTTCACTTTAGTTTTTGTATATGCAACACAATTATTTGTTCTTCTCTTGTTCTTATTTATGGTGTTTAAATAAATTTAGAGAGCAAGAGAAAAAGCCATTGAAAGATAGATAGAGAGTGAAAGAGAGAGAAAGAATAGTGTAAAATACTTTTAATTCGTATAATCAATTGAAAACATTTGAAATTGAGTGAAAAGCATTTTATTTAAATATTTAAACTATTAAATAAAGTTTCGACATCAATCAAGTAAAATAAAGAAGAAAATTGATAACAAAAGAAAAAATCTAGAAGTTATAACAAGTAGTTGATTTACACAGCATTTCTGGAACAAATATTCAAATTCTTTGCAAACTATTTGGACTTCTGACACAGATACGCATCGAAGTCAGTTAATTTTTTTTTGTATTTGAAAACAAATCTATAGAATTTTATTTTCTATGTTGATTTTCAAAGCTTAATTTTTTTTTTATTGGAAAACATTTATAAACCTATAGAATTAATTTCTATAAACAACTAGCTGTACCCTGCGCACCATCAATTAAAATAAATTTGAAGGAAAGACATTACACAAATATCCAATTAATTTTGAATAATTTTATTGATTTTGTTTCCCGTTGTCCAGATGATTCCGACGAACAGGCCTGAGTAGTACGCATTCGATCAGTTTCTAATCTCACAATGGGTATCAGCGGCATGTACTCGAAGATTTTCCATTATCAATGCTCGTTGCTCGTCTGATTCTGAGGCTCGTAATGATCTTGTCTTCCGTGATTAAGGTGTAGGTCGAGGTGTAGGTAATTGCACGCGAACGACGTGCAAAATTTATAAGAATCTCACAATGTACCCAATCCAATTGAACCCAACAGCATTTTTAAACATTTTCCGGAATTGAAATTTGTGATTGACATTTTACGGGAATGAGTTATACTAAATGTTATTAAAATCATAAATGATGAATCCTAAAATGTCTGGTATTTGTCCGATTAACACATGATCAAATGCACAGTTAACGATTTAATTCATTTTGAGTAATTTTCGGTGGCGCCAACTGTCGGATATTAGCCATACCAACTAAGAAACCTTCCCCAGCTCATGCGCAACAACTTTGCTGAAGATCATAACATGATCAAATGCATACTTTACGATTCTATAAGTTACATACAAACAAACATTCATTTTTTTATATATAGATAGAGCTCAAGTTGGACAATGTACTTGAGATGATTGCCTCATAAGTTATTAATAACGAAGCTATGGAGTTCACAACAAAACAACGTTTAAAAAAATATGGAAAAGAGCATTTTTGGTTAGTTAAACCATTAAAATTGTAACGGAACTAGGCTGCTGTGGTAATAATTTTTTTAGTATTTAAATTTGAAAATGATCTTCCGCTATGACACGTTTATATTAACTATAATTCTTAAAGAAAACAACTACTCCAGTGAATTTTGCCTTCGCTTTCATATTTTCGGAAAAAAAACACACTAAATTTAACTTGTAAGTTCGAAATCCGTTTGAAGAAATAGTTTTTTTTTTGCACTTTTCATTCACTTTCTTCTTTCAAGTTGAAGAAAAGAAAATCCTTAATTTGTTACTCCGTTGAATTTTTGTCTCAGTACACTTTAAACGTCACTTGCTGCTGCTCCACCGGTGTTGTTGCTCAACTATGCATGGCCAAATTTTCGAAAAGCATTTACAAAATGAAACAAAAATTCAAAAAAAAACAAAAACAAGAAATAAAAGAGAATAAGTGAAAAACGACAAGAGTTTGTTTTAGTTGAAATAAAGTTTAAGTTCTGCCTGAGTGATTTATGTTTTCCAATTTTCACGTTATTTTACAAAGTTTTTCCTGAGCAAGAAAATTTCATTTCAAAATAACGAAAGAAATTAAAGAAAAAAAAAACAAGAAATTCTCTCCTGTATTTATTGCTTTCCTATAAAACGAACGTATCTTGACTCTCCTCCAGGCAAGTCCATGCAATGGCAAGGCTTTGGGTGCCACTACATGTTGTTACTCTCCTCTTTCTTTTCAACTGAAATTTTCTTCATTTTCTTTTCATTCACTGTTATTGTTTTTTTTTCTTTTTTTTTCTCTTGTTATTATTGTTATTTAATTCAAAATTATTTAATGTTTTTGATGTTGTCGGGTAGTAACTTTCACTTTAAAGTCTCTTCTTGTAGTTGGCATTGTTCATATTATTGTCCTTGGATTTTGAAACAATTCCAACAACAATAAAAATAAACACAATAAAAAGTGTGGAAACTTTCTTCTTTCGTTTTCAGTTAATGTAATTTGTAACTGTATTTAAAATATTTCTTTGTATTTTAACTTAAATGTACAAACGAACGAATACGTACATATATTTCTACTCAGAATTTAGGCTTACTAAAGTTTGTGGTGTTTTTTCACACCAACATTTGGTAAGTGAGGACAGATTATATAAGGTTGAGTTGAGTGTGAATTTTTCACAGTTTAAATATTTTCTCGCCATGTGGTAAATTATACACAGAAAATAGATTTGAAGAACAGAAAATAATTCTAATAAATTAAAGAAAATATAAAACAAAGAGAACACAAAAAAAAATCGAATATTTAGAGTGAACGACCAAAAAATAAAACCTATTTCGAAAGTAGTATCTTAACCGTACACGATTAAGCCACTAACTTGGCTTGAGATACGTTATGTCTCATGCGGCAAAAAACTAGGCAATGATATCCAAAAAGTTTCATCGATGTTTTCTCTACATGTACAGTACAGTGTAATATCGGCACACCTTAATGCATCCGAAATATTCAGTCCTCAGAAGGGATACCTATTATTATGGTTTTTTCACACATTTGTTTCGCCTTAGAGTAATTTGGTGATTTCGATGTCTTCTTTACATGCCCTGTATTCGCTGTTATTCGCCACACCTATGCAATTGTAATGCTTCTGCAAAATTCAGTGCACCGTAAGTACATCTATCATTGTGATATTTTGGTGATTTACTCTCTCGATGTTTGTCCTACTACTGTAACTCGGTTCTCAGTGCATTAAAAACAAATGAGTTTTCCAGGTTACAACAAGTCTTTAAATAAAACTTTTAATGAAGAATCGTAGTTTAGTGCCATAAGAATCGAAATCTAATAAACAGCCGACAATACCAAAATCATTCTTGATTGATTGCCACAGCTTAGTAGTTTAAAAACTATTCTCATAATCAGCAGACTGATCGCAAAAAAAAATCCATGATTTATTTTTTTTCTATTCTGTAGTCTCTTCCGGCGAGCAATAATCATATAATCATGTTAAAGAAGGCTTTTCAATTCACCAATCATCCGCTGTAATCTATTACTCTATAAGGACGTCAAAAAAGTTTTTACTTACTTTACTTACCTACAGCATTTACTTTACCATAGTGTGTATATTCAAAAGAATAATTTAATTTTAAGTTTTCTTAAACTGAAAGCAATTATTTCGAATTAAATAACAATTAGTTGGAATTATTTTCTGACGTTATGACGATACCTTTTTATGCTACAGTAGATACTGTCGGTATGAAATAAAAATTTCGATGCAGTTGTCGCAATCGGTTGAAATAGACCGATAGATTAGATGGATGACTAATTCATAAATACTATTCTCAAGACAAGGGTGCTTAAGTACTTTATTATTTTCTTCTCTCCTATAGATTTTCTTTCAAACTGATTTTCAATTTCAAATATAAATTTCCAGCTGGAACAACAACAATTTGCTGATATCCCCTTTGTGAAGCGACCACAGTGGCTCAAAGTCGTATAACTTTAATTCATTTTAGTAGGATGCGACTCTTCCAAGTAATCAATCTTCCATTAGAAACAAACGGTTGTAGAATTAATGGCCATTATTACAACTTGCCGTTAACTAAAGGCAGGATTTTAACGGGCAGATAACTTGGTTTTCATTATTATGAGTACACAATAAGATAAAAGTGAGCGTTAAGCTAAAGTGTAGATGATCCTACCTTTAACTTTTAAAGTTCACTTTATCTTTGAGCTTGCCATATTATATGTATATGTATATTATTTTCAATATAGCAACTTCAAATACAAACATGAAACATAAACGTTAATATGTATATTAATAGTTTTTCAAATCAAAACGGATAATGGCGTATTTATTATATTTATTTTAAAACAAAAAAAAGCTAAAACCACAACACAAAAATTTTATAAACAAATTGAATAAACATAACGCTCGTCGTTGCCGCTGCGTTTTTAAAGCACTTGTTTAATTGACAGTGTTATCGTCTTTGCTCCGGCACTGCCATATTTTTGAAAAAGTTAACTTTATTTTACTTGTAGGCTGAAATAACGAAAAGAAGTTAAAGGTGACTTTAATGTTCACTTTGGCTAAAGGTGACTATAAAGTTCACTTTAGTTAAAGGTGAAATTAAAGCTCAATTTAGTTAAAGGTGACTTTAAAGTTCACTTTAGCTGAAGTTACCTTTAACTAAACCCAACCTTAACGGCAAGTTGTAATAATGATCCTACATTATACTACAATCTACATTTAGGCCTGAATATTGCAATATTTTCATATTTTTATCCTCTAAGAACAATGATTATAGGCAACGATATAACGTTCTCCTGCTCTTAAACATAGAACACAAGCATTTACATTTTTAAATAAATCCAATACAACGAAATTTTTCCTTATTTTCCGTAAAGGTCATCGAAGAAGTGTGCAACAAAATTCTTCTTAATGTATCATCATACAGACTTATTTTCTTTATGAAATATTTACATTTCATTACGGTACGGTTTTTAATCAGTTGTCAGTTGTCGTTAAAATCATTCCATTTACGCAATACATACTCATATTTTTATTTTTTCTTTATTTATTTTTATTTCGTTTTTATTGTAAATTATTCAAGTATGTTTGTGTAAAAAATTTCAATTGTGAGTTACAGCAACTCATACTCTTACGCAACCTGTCGGGCAACATATGCTTAATGTATGTGCATGTTGCCATATATATGTATGAGTGAATACTTTACAACATCTTACAACAATTTGTTTTTTTTCTTCAACTGAATTTTAATAAATTTTCATTTATATTCCATTAACAATTCAACAATATAAGGGACATGTTGCAACTTTAATTACTCGGCACACGCTGTAAAATGCGGTTTGATAAACATTTCATTTCAGAGACAAAGATTTTTTTAAGAATTTCAATTACAGTCGATTTAGCTCTTTACCTTCCACTCAATATAGTATGTATTGGCCAATTCACACGACTTTGTATCGTGTATGTTGTATTGAATACACTTTTTGTTTGTGAACGCTCTCAATGCTATGCTGTATTGTGTATTTCGTATTCCAAACGTCAAAAAACGATAAGAAGAAGAAGACCAGTATTCATAATTAGATTTTCAAGCAACAAAATGAAAAATATTACGGAAAAAAGTAAATTAATTAATTATCTATGCGAACAATTATAATTTTTGAAATGTTAATTATTGACTCAAGTTACATAGAAAATAGTTTGTATTTTTATTTTTCTTCTTGATTACTGGCATTTACATAAACTGATAGCACGAATCTAATACAACTTCCAAAAACATATGAAAAAAAAATGTGTATAAGTGTATCGGATTTTTATATAAAAATTATCAACAACAAGCATACACTGTTGTATATTCGTCCAACAATACAATACATACAACGATATAAGGACTTGTGTAAATTGCCCAAGAAACAAAAGATTTTTTTAAAGAGTTTCAATTGCAGTCGATTTAACTCTTTACCTTCCACTCATATAGTATGTATTGTTGTATTGAATACACTTTTTGTTTGTGAACGCTCTCAAAGCTATGCTGTATTGTATATTTCGTATTCCAAATGTCAAAAAACGATAAGAAGAAGAAGACTAGTACTCATAATTTGATTTTCAAGCAACAAAATGAAAAATATTACGAAAAAAAGTAAATTAATTAATTATCTGTACGAACAATTATAATTTTGAAATGTTAATTATTGACTCAAGTTACATAGAAAATAGTTTGAATTTTTATTCTTCTTCATGACTACTGGCATTTACATAAACTGATAGCACGAAACCAATACAACTTCCAAAAACATATGAAAAAAATGTGTACAAGTGTATCGGTTTTTTATATAAAAATTATCAACAACAAGCATACACTGTTGTATATTCGTCCAACAGTACAATAAATACAACGATACAAGGGCTTGTGTGAATTGCCCAAGAGACAAAAGATTTATTTAAAGAGTTTCAATTGTAGTCGATTTAACTCTTTAGCTTCCACTCGTGTAGTATGTATGTATGTAATTGGCTTAAAGTTGCATATGCTCTGGTGTTAGAGAAGTAGTAATTGACAGAGTTGTATCATATTTGAAATTCAATGCAATTTAGATTTTTATTTAAAATTTTAATTTATTAAAACTATGATTATAAATTAAGCAGGGCATTTAACTGGTCGCAAAAAAAAAATAGCGAAACTGAAAATGTTGAGCAATTCATGGCGTATAATATATATACATTTTTTTTTTAAATTTCGTTAATGAAATCGAAAATTATAATTTTCATGTTGCTAAGATTGTTTCATTTCTTTATTATTTATAATAATTTTTTTATAATTCTTTTATTTTTAAGTATGTGTGTAACTTTAAATCGTCTGTCAATTTAATTAATTGTTACTAAATTCCAATAAAAATTTTTTATTTTAACTTTAATTTAATTTAATTTTAATTTTTTAAATTATTCACTGCAGTAAACGATAATTTGATACATGTGATTTGTACACAATAATAACACGTAACATGGAATGTGCCTTCTTATCATATAATATAAGTATATAGATACAGCACTTTAAATAGATTAAGAGCCTACGGTTGTAACTAATCATACCTTTTCATCATCATCACCGGCATCAGAAATTAATAACGGTCAACTGCGAATGTTTCTAACTCCACCATAAATGTTATTTAACCACACAAATATATCAAATATAATGATCGTATTTCCTTTGATAATTAATTAATTTGTTTGTTTGTTTTATTTTCCATAATATTTTATGATTTTTATTTTATTTTTATTGCAATTTTTTTTTTTATCGATGTTTAATTAAAATATGTATTACGTTGCAAATTTTGTTGTTGCCCTCAAAATTAACTACAAATCTAAACGCACTACAAAAATAATGTGTTTCACAACGTCAATATTTTAAATTAAAAATTCGCACACTTCTACTACAACCTACACCTACAAATAAAAACAAAAAGTAAAAGTATTCACCAGGCTCAGCCTACAAGCACTACTTCTCCTACGAAAGTTTCGAAATTGAAAGCGCCAAAGCAAGTGGTAAAATGCGTCAATACAAGCGAAAAGGTGGAAACGAAAGAAAATCTAAAATTAGATTCGACAAGAACAGCAACTAAAAAGGTAATATTAAAACCGAAAATAAAAACGACAACAACAACAATAGCAACATCTATACCAACAACGATGGCAGCCAGTAAAGATGAAAAGATTTCTAGAAAGACTGTACGTATTAAGTCACAAGACGCCCCGGTGCCAGCAGTTTCAACGGCAACAACAATACCGACAACGATACAATTGTCGCCATCTACGCTAGAGCAACAGCAACAGCAGGATGTACAAACAAAGAAACCATCATTGTTGCCAAAACCAAAGGTTAAAGTTGTACTACCACCAGCTTTATTACAAAAGCAACAACAACAGCAACAACGTGGAGAGACAGAAAACTTTGAAGAAGATGCTGATATTGAAGCGGATGCAGCCTCCTCTAGTCGCATACCAGTTCGCACAGCAAATGCTGAGAAGCGAGCCCTACTGTCAGGTCTAACATCCGGGGACGACATCTCTGTCTCATCCTTATTATCTACCTCCGATACGAAAAAAAGCAAAGCTCTGATAAAGTAAGTTCTGCATGTTCTGCTTAACAAATTAAACAACCAACAATTGCATGGAATGTGATATGAAACCCTTTTCTCATAAAATTTATAAAATCGACCATATGAACCCTCCCCCCACCAACTCTTTTCCATCTTACCCATATTTATGTAGGGACAATATTTATATATGAAAACATAAATGTGGGTAGCAATTGTTTCCAAAATTCCACCTACGGAATCATATTGGGCGGAATTGGGGGGGGGAACAAGACAAAAACAATTGTGTTCTAGACACTTTAATAAGCAAAATGTAGTTTTATTTAAACTTAAAATTACCTTCGAAGGATGCAATGGTTTCACAGTGCTAAAGTTTACTTAGATTAGAAAATCATTCACCACTAGACTCATATTCTTAGACTTTAGGTCTGAAGACGCTTTTAATGAGGTTCTATGAGAAGTGGTTCTAAATGGGGAAATTGTAATGAAACTCGAAATTATTTTTTTCGTCTATCTTCTGCCATAAAGATTCGATATCAATCCATTCTTTAGCGGAGGGATATGATCTCAGTATGTATTTTCTTCTTGTATCTAGCTAGCTTTTGCACTACATAGTAGAGTATACACCCAAAGAAAAGGTAGTCGTTCTTTTTTTGAGTTTGAGTATAAGACTCAGAAGAAGTCGCCGTAGGTTAGTAGGTAGTGTGTTGGCTTGTTAGACGTTAGCCAACGGTTCAAACCCCA
This sequence comes from Sarcophaga rosellei, assembly GCA_930367235.1. NCBI lineage: Eukaryota > Metazoa > Arthropoda > Insecta > Diptera > Sarcophagidae > Sarcophaga > Sarcophaga rosellei. The sequence goes on along the minus strand of OV884017.1, from coordinate 63,776,367 downwards.
GATCAGACATCTTCAACAAAACGAAATGTGGAAAAAAAATTTCTTACACGACTTCCTCTCAGCAGATTTATGGGAAAAATTCTGAGCGTAAAATAAATCGCCATTTAAAGTTTCTGTTGTTCGAAGTCGACTTTAAAGCTGTAGATCCCGCCGCTCATGTATGAAATGAATACATACAACAGTGTTGAAAAATTCAGTACTTTTGTATTTTTTCAGTACTATTTCATTTCAAAAATACCGTTGTACACCCGCTACGCTTTCAATACTTTTTTATTATTATATATTTTATGTATGATGAGTAGATTCGAATCATACTTCTCATTCGCATTCGTACTCATACCACTCACATTCAAAGTTTGAAGTACTCATCGTACTCATACTTAGCAATATGCATGATGTTGTTGATTTCGACTCTCCTTTACTCAACATTTACAAGAATCACAAAATAGGTGTGATTCGCATACGAACACTACAATACTCACTAGAAGGTTGTGTGTTTGCTTTGCTTCCTGTCTTTCTTCTTTTTTTGTAAATCCAACAACCACTAAGACTGTAAATTTTGATGAATGATTCGAATCACTCGAATCATTTGTGAGTATTATAAGTATTTTTTTAAATTTATGAAACTCAATGAGTAGGCGTATGAATTAAACATATTTCGAATGTTATGAGTTTGACATCAACGTTGTACTCATTCGCATTGCAACCTGTACTTATAAATCAATGTTGTAGTGAGTACGAATGAATCAAAGTAGTTGAATTTCAATACTGTTGAGTCACTCATACTCAAAATTTCATGAGTACTTATGAGTAGCGAAAAAACGATTCATTGCTGATCTCTGATTCAAACCCAATGGCAGACATCGCCATCAAAACGAAATATGAAAAAATATTTCTCCGGCGACCTCCTTCTAGCAAAAACTCTGAAAAGAAATAAAATTGTCGCGATAAAGTTTCTCAAAAATCTGTCGTTCGGAGTCGAGTTTAAACAGTAAGTCCCGCTGCTCATGTATAAAATTAACACACACAAAATAAGTGCTGTGAGAAGTTAGGTCGTAATCCTGATTGAAGTGTTGTAATGACCAATTGCTTTTACAAAAGTACTATTTGATTCAAAAAATTTTTCAGTTATAATTCAATACCATTTCAAAAATTCAGTTTTGAAACACTGACACACAACATAAGTGGTATGAGAAGCTAGGTCGTAATCCTAACTGAAGGGTTGTAATAAACAATAATGTATGATGATTTAACGTTTTTTGTTCTCTGTTTGAAGCGTACTTAAAAAAATCTGATTTCGATTTACTTTCAAGAGAGAACTACGAAGAGAACATTTATTGTACTAATGTGTGACACATACACATGGCTAAAAACGGATATAAACCAAGGTTTTAATATGTAAATACTTCTTTTGAACCGAACTAAACTTTACACTGTAAAAACATACAGATTTTCGTTTTTAATAACGCATGTAGAAGATACCTGTTTATATTAATTTTATAGCCAAAGAGGTAAGCATATATATATTTCCTTTTTCCCAACATATAATCTAAGAAAAACATATGTACGTACAGATGTATGTACATTGTACAATGTTTAGTTAAATTCATGTATCCGCTGTACGGCTTGAAGTCAGTAAGTTCTGTGGGTAAGAAAGTGTTTAAACGTTTAGAAATAGGCAGACTTTGTTTTTAATAAAATACCATAAGAATTTAAAGCAATTTACGTACAGCCTCAATAGATATGAACATTAAATTTACACACAAAAAGGAGCAGGTAGCACTACATATGTATGTATATACATATGTAATGTATGAACATATCCTTATGAATGTTAGATTACCATGCAAATCTTTATGTAAATTTGTTAAAGTAATTCTTGTAATTATGCGGTTTAGAAATACATTTTTTTTTTGTTTAATTTCCTTTTTTTTTCTTAGTAAAGTTCTACGTTTAATTTTCTTCAACTTTTTTTTCCACTCACTTTCACAATTTACACGACACTTTCTCTTATAGTTTGGTTATTAGTTATTCTTGTACAAATTAAAATTACAAATATTTAATGTAGAATGTATATATGTAATGTATGCAAGTGATAATAGGAATAATAGTTAAAGGTTTTGCTACAAGCTAAAGTTAAATTTACAATTTTTTTTAAATTTTTATTTTTTTTTTCTGTGGTTTTTGGTTTTTTTTCTTTATTTTTTATTTTCTAATTCGCATGATTTGTAATATAATATTAAATTATATTCGTATTCTTCTCCTTGATATAGTGCTGAGAAACGTGCTTCATGGCGTGCTGCTCGTTTGCGTTCATTGGAAAAGGGAGCTGTTGAGGCTCAACATGTTATACAAAATATGACTAAAATAGCCGATGATCTCTTAACGGAGCCGCTACCATCTGAGGTTAGTACTAAAAAAAACATTATTTAACCAACAACAACTGTATTATTTTTGAATATATATCGTATAACCCCTTTAACATATTTACTTGTTTGTCTTCTGAGTACAACTGCTGTAATACACTAACAGTTTCTATTTCTTGTGCTATTGACCCCGTTTTATTCAATTCCCTTATCCAGTGTGCCAAACGTCTTTTTGTTTCAATCATATGTATGTTTTTTTTCTGTTTACTGTGTTTACTGTGTTTAGTCTTAATAAATGTAATAACAAACAAACAAAGAAACAAACCTACTAAAATAGAATTTGTGAGATAGTGAGAGAGACGCAATAATTTTATCTATGTTATGTGCTTTTATTAATAATGCTTTATAATGCTACTAACCAATGAATTGTACTCTTATTTTCATACATATGTATAGTTTTATCCCTCTCTCGACTAACTTTAAATAATAAAATACAATATAAATTGTGATTAGTTTTGTTTTTTTTTTTTTTCGAAATTAAGAATATCGAAATCTACAGGGAAAAGTTTAAAATTGTTTTTGTATAAATTTCATTTGACTTTGGTGTTGACATGTGACCAGAGATTGTATGTAATGAAATCATTTTATTATAGCATGCTACAGATTTCACATCATTTTTACTAAACGTTTTAACAGAAAATAAATCACAAAATAAATGTATGTATATTAGAGCGACTCAGGTTGTATGGAAGCAAAATTCGTGCTCGATGTACCCCCCTCAAAATGAACCTTGGACTTTTTTAAGATGACATCTAAAATATTTCGGCTCTAGCTTTGACCTCTCGTGAGCTGGACCATTTTGAAAATGGGTCAATTTTTGTATGTTTTGTTAATTTGAGAATTTGTTTCCTAACCGACATATAGAGTATGGGTGTCATAAGAAAGGTTTTTTTCAAGGCGCGTCCAGCGGTATATACAATTTGTCCACGGACAATCATCCATGTCCTTTTTTAAGGATATTCTGTAAAAAAAGCGGTCTTTGAATTTTTTCTTTTCTTTCTTTCTAACCAAATTAACTCTAATATGATGGCGGATTTAGTTTCTAGATGATGTTTGGATGAAAATAGGACTAAAGAAAGAAAAAAAGAAATGGTCCACGACTTTTTGTGGGCATATTTTTTTCCCAAATTAAAAAAAGGTATTAAATTTATTTGTTTATATTTACAAAACTATACTCAAAAAACGCAAACTAGGGCGAATTTCAAAAAAAGCTAAGACCCGTGTTTAATTAAATCAACTAAAGATTAAAATATGTTAATTTGTTTATTTTATTACAAACAACCCCGAAGAAAAAATTCAGAAACCGTTCTTTTTAACAGAATATCCTTAAAAAAAAGGACGTGGATGATCGTCCTTGGACAAATTGTATATACAGTTGGACGCGCATTGAAAAAACCTTTCTTATGACACCCATATTGCATATGTTGGTAAGGATACAGATTCTCAAATTGACAAAACATGGAAAAATAGACCCTTTTTCGAAATGGTCCAGCTCACGAGAGGTCAAAGCTGGAGCCGAAATATTTTAAATGTCATCTTAGAAAAGTCCAAGGTTCATTTTTAGGAGGGTACATCGAGCACTTTTTTTGGTGAGTCGCTCTAATGTATATCTATGTCAGTGTTGATAAATTCAGTACTTTTGTACTTTTTTTTAGTACTTTTTCGTTTCAAAAATACCGCAGTACCCCCGCTACGGTTTCAGTACTTTGTTTTTATTACATATTGTATATCTTGCGATTTTCAGCTATTAATGCATTAGCAACATGTTCAGCGTATTGCTAAAGGTAGTATTAGGCTGTAGTCCCGCTTAGCGAAACGTTCACGGAACGTACATTCGTTTCTAGAACACGAAAAACAATGAAAACACTTGCCGAACCGTAATGTAATTTCGGTAAGCATTTGCTTTGCTCTTCATATGCTAAAAACGAACGTATGGTTACATTACGTTCCACCGATGTTTGATTAAACGGGGCTTTTACGTTTTGTTACGTCCTGTATGTGTATTAAATATAAATAAATAAATAGTCTAGTACACTACCTACTAGACTTTCTAGCCGTGAGCCCACGATTCAAATCCAATGGCAGACATCTCCGTCAAAATGAAATATGAAAAAGTATTTCTCCGGCGACTTCCTTCTGGCAAAACCTCTGAGAGTAAATATAATTGCCACTATAAGTTTTCTCAAAAATCTGTCGCTCGGAGTCGACTTTAAACTGCTGGTGCCGTCACTCATATATATAAAATCAACACACACAAAATCAGTGGTGTCAGAAGTTAGTTTATAATCCTGATTGAATGGTTATAATGATCAATTATATATGTACCATTTAATGCAAAAAAGTACTATATCAGTTGTAGTTCAGTACCATTTCAAAATTTCAGTTTTGCAACACTGATCTATGTATACGTCTAAGAGATATCGTTCGTATTTGTTAAACAAAACAGAAACTGTTTATGTTGAATTTAATAGGAAAGTTAAAGTAGAGGACATCAACCAAGTCAACAGTCGGGCACTTACATATATGTATAAGTCATGGAGTAGACTCATTGTACTCGGCATTAACTACTTCTTCTACATCAAGTCTATATCTTGTACAAACTTTCTTATGTTCTTCCGGCCCACTTTTATGACGTGAGTTGTGTCTGGTATAGACTTCTCCAAAATATTGAATTCTCTAGCATACGAAATCTAGTCAATGTCATAAAAAATTATTTTTATGTGTAAAAACTCTGCATCTTTTTCAGTTCTTTTTCGAAAGGACGTATTCGCGTTCTTATACTATTTTCAGATATGCACCTTTATTTAGTCAATATTCGATTTATTGAGTACAATATTTTAATGTTTAGACATAACAATATACGCAGTTCAGCTGCATATTCAATATTCATTTGACTACGCACTGAAAATTCTTACGACAGTGCTGTATTTTATTGCGTATTTATTGCGCAATAATTAATTGAAACTTTATATGAAATATTGAGTTCAATAGTGACGTTTATTGCGATTTAGGCAATAATTTTGTACGATCTTGTCTTTTTGTACTTCCTTAAAGTTTTGTTTAACAAACGCATTTCATAAAACAAATATTTCTTTTTTCAAAAAGAAATTCGTGGCCTCCAAGAGTAATTTTAAAAGAAGAATTGTTACATTTGAGGGCACTACAATTTGGCATATCCTTAGGAGTCTTAGCATTAAAGAAAAATTGTAACACTTGGAAATAAATTAAATTAAATTCTAAATTCTTTCTATTGTCGAAATATAATACAATGACTAAAAGCCGTAACAGCTTATTAATATTGACAAATATTCAGATTTGTGCTACAGCCTATATATATATAGAAGGTATCAACTTTTATCTCGTAAAGCGATTTTTTCGTGCAGTTCATTACAAACTGTTATGAAAACAATTGTCTTAAGCATTTGCAGCCAACAGGTCTAAAAGCCAAAATTATTTCAACAGTTCATAAATACAGTACATACAGTTGATAATGACAGCTACATATCTACTGTAATTTAAATTTATTGAAACAATTATAACACGGCTTTTAATTTAAATTAAGAATGTTTAAATCTAGAAAATCTCAGAATCGAAGCTAGTCAAATATGTGACCTAAATTTGTAGGATATGTTTTGCAGTTTAACGTTGTTTTGTCTAAAGATTGCATTGCATAAAATATTTAAATATATCGGGTTACTTAAATTATTTTCCGAGTAAGTAGGAGTCCAATTCTATTCGTTTTATTAAAGCTAGGAGAGCAAATTCGTTTTTGTGTTTTCTTTCTTTCGATATCGTAACATCCCAAAAACTCATTTGATACGTTTGTATATTTCAGTGGCAAGAATGCACTCTTTTTAGTCGCTGAACATAACAAATCTGTTATAATTTTCGTAATTTATTGGTTATTGTATTACAGTCTAAATATTTATTATTAAAAGAAATTAAGAAAATGTTTTGATTGAAATCTCTAATCGACTACCATTTGAACTATTTTTCACTTTAAATGAGAGAAGAAGTAAGAAAAATCTAAAAAATTTATAAATTCCCAGTGATTACGATGTTAAATTAAATTTATAAATTAGATAGAACATATTTTAGGCAGTCTTACTACTTTTATGAAGGAATCAGGTTTATTTTAAAATATGCCTACATAAAGATAATCTTCCTTTTCTATTCCAAAGTTGTAGGATGTGTTTATTTTTAGACAAAATGAGGAGAAAAAAATAATAGGAGGTTATGCCCACTAATGAATGGCTGAAAAAGGAAGGTTGTTTTGTAGCAAACTATATATACATAAATATATACATACATACATATATGTAAGTATGTTTGTATGTAATATATATGTATGTATTAAATTTTGTTTAATATGCAAATTATATTTTTGTGTTAATTTCAGTTGGGTTTTTCACCTTTCGTTAAGTAAAAATGACCCCAAAATATTATTAATTTTACTCGTCGACTGGAAAATTATTTGTTTTCTTGTTTCTTTCCTTATACAACAACATTGCTGCATACATTAGTGGATACTTATGTATATTGTCCTTCTTTTTTTCTCTGAATAAAATAAAAAAAAATTTTTTTTTAATATTTAAAATTCAAAAAACAAAAGCAAAAATTCAATTAATTTCTATGTTTTTATGTATTTTTATTTTTCAAAGCAGGCAAAAAAGATTGTTTTTCCAAAAATTGCCATTAAGTCTAGTGATGGTCCCATAATAATACGTGAACGTGAGAAAATACTTGATGAGAAAATTGTGCGACGTACCGAAGAGGTGCCTTGTCCCATAACCGGACGACCTCAATTGCGTACCGTCGAATACATAGAAAAGATCATCGAAACAGAGGTTAGATAATGACAAATAAAAACAAAGAAATTCTAAATTGGTGTTTCATTTTCAAAATTTAAATATTTTTTTAGAGCTTAGTTTTGTTTTGTTCTATTAAAGACAAAAAAAAAATATAAAAACCTTTTACTCTTTAGTTTTTGTTGTAAATTGTTACATTTTTTTTTCTAATTAATAAAAGCACCACCCCTCTTTCATTGATTTTTTCTTTTTTTATTATCAGAATAGCAGTCGTAGAGTCGTTGCGGTTATTTTTATTTTTTTTTTCATGTATTTTTGTATTTTTACTTGAACCTTTTTTTTTGCTATTATTGACTATTATTCTTATGCTAATTTTATAGCAACACCGAAGCAATTTTTTTTTTATTTAAACTTTAAAATGTATTTTTAATCAAAATGGGTTTTTTTTTTGATTTCAATAGAATGGTTTTTGCTATAAATTTATTTATTTGTAGAAAATTTGCTTCTTCTGTTTTTTTTTACTTTAATTTGAGGTCAATTAAATTATGGTTGTTCTGTTGTTTCAAAATATTTAAAGTAGTAAATACACTGGACAGTAGTGTTAGTATTTGATTTCCTTAATATTTGCCTAATGGCGTCTGTATCTATTGTAATAGTGGTTGTAAAATTATAAATGCAAACACAATTTTGAGACGAGCACCACAATTCACCGTTAATTGAATACAACATTTGAAAATTACTTTCATTGTATTTAGTATGTAGTATGTTTGTATGTATGCATTGTATTGTATTTGTTTATTATTTATTGCCATTTACGGTGCAACTATCTCATATTCTCTCTCACACTTTGTACATACACGTTGAATAACACAGTAGTTCAACACCCACATACCCACACACACGCACATTCGCACACATTCACTTCCATAATCGTTCATTTGGTTAATTTATACTTCGTAGAATATTCAAGTACTTGAGCACGTTTAACTGTTTTACAAAATTACACTCTTGTAAATATGCTTAAGTGATGTTGTTGAGACGCGTTTATTTATAAAATATATATGTATTATGCCTATGACCGGTCACAAACTTTTTAAGCTAAACTTAGCATCATTTTTTTAATTCCTTAATTCTTATTGCCGTTTTTAATTTCCTTTCTTGATATAACTTGTCTTACTTTTAATAGGAATAATATGACCACCGATATAAATTTAGTTTTAAGATATTTAAGCGTTAAAAAAAATTAATTTGTTTAATCGTTTTGCATTTTGCTATAATTGAGAGAGTTTGATTTGTTATTCGAGAGGCAACAAACAACACGGCGTTTAGAGCACATCTGCAAATTAGTAGCTGAACTACTTTCACCATATATACTCATTTTATTGTATGTATTTGTGTTTTGGATCGATGTCTTTACATTCAGCATAAAATGTTTATTTATGTTTAGATTTTTCATATTCTATTGTTAACATCATTGTCCACAAAGAGAAAATTACAATGGATTTCCGTTTTCAGTACTGTTTGGATAATCGCCGTAGTGTAGTAGAGTGTTGGCTTATTAGACGTAAGGCCCGGGTTCAATGCCCAGTTCAGACATCAAAACGAAAATATGTAAAAATATTTCTTCAGCGACTTCCTCTCAGCAGATTTCTGGCATAAACTCTGAGACTAAATAAAATTGCCATGAAAAGTTTCACAAAAAATCTGTCGTTCGGAGTCGACTTTAAACTATAGGTCCCGCTACCCACGTGTAAAATTAACACTCACAACATAAGTGGTGTGAGAAACTAGGTCCATAATTCTGACTGAAGGATTGTAATGACCAATTATGTATGATGTGTGTTATGTACGTGTATGGCCTATTATGGTGTATTTTATATTTTGAGTTTACCTCCGTTTGTACAAATTCGAACAAAGGCAATAATTAAAGCCGGCCGACCATTCGCCATGAAGTGGACATGTAGATTGAGTGTTAGAGCAACAAGAAATTTTCTTCAGCGTAGAAGGTAGGTAGGTATTTAGAGGTGGCTGCCCATTCAAGAAAGATGGTTGGATGGACGCACTTAGGCCGCATTGGGCCCATTGTGTTACCACAATTATCCAATTTAGGCTGCCAATGTCGATCCTTGACTGTTCCTCCAGATCATCAATGTAGTAAATACCCAAGTACTTCTTTCTCCTCTGGCAAAGAGCCGGTCATGTACCCAGCAGGTGTACCTCCTCTTCCTCATCTCTGCAGCTTCTGCAGAAATCGTTAGCAAGGTGTCCAAGACCAATGCGCCTCGCATGCGTACCCATAATGCAATGCCCCGTAATGACAGCGAAGAAACTAATAAGCAAAGTTGTCCCATTTGGAAAAAGATCCAGTTTTTTTACAAAATGATCTCGATGTGGAAGTTTTTTCCAATATTTCCATTATTATTTCCAAATATAACACTGGAAGAACATTTAATAAGAATTCATAACGCTATGGCCGTATGATAACAGACTTTTTTTTGGCTAGTACAGTACATATTCAGTCAGTACATATTCATAATTGCCAACAAGTATTGTGGGTATACTTATGTACATAGATGCATACATACTATGTACATACATATGTATGTACAATATTAAAACTAATTTTTCTTACTTTCGAATAGTTAGTATCATTTTAATGTCCCACCCGACTATGTCTGTTTTTAATATTATGTTCCTACACACACGAATATATTTACTTATCGTATGCCCATCACTGTATAACCTGATGCTGTTCATTTGCAAAAATATTGCAATTTTACAAAACTTATAAACGTTATTGGCGTAACGTTACAGCATTACCATTGTCAACGTTATTATCGTGGGTGATTCTCCAGTCGTTATTGTTGTTTTTGTGTTTAATTGTCTGTTTAATTGAATTCAATTGCATAAAATTGTGTGTGAAATGTTTGTGAAATTACTACTCAAAGAACTTCTGTTTAACTATTGACTTTAAATGCTATCGGATTTAAAGGAAACTTATGCTACAGAAGTTCTTGTTTATTTGTTTAAACAACAAACGAATAAATAAGCAATCGATTAAATAAAACAAATAAAAGAATAAAAATTCTATCAGGATATCAATTGATTAGACTCGAACGAATAAAAACCGATGAAATCAAAGACAAACGTTTCATTGTATTCAGACTACTCTTCATGTAATTTCTCAACAAAATTATTTATTTTCTTTACTCTTAATTGGCTTTAATAGAAAAATTAAAAAAAATAAATGAATTTGTTTAAATAGAAGAAAGGAAGCTCTATTATGGATGTGGCCCCCAATGATTTATTTTTTTTCCAAAATAATATTCTGAAGTACATTAAGTGCGTAAGACACATTTAAAAAATATGCACGTTCAAACATAACTCATCCGGAATTTATTAGTTTAACTGCGAAACGAATCTAAATTTATGTACAAGTGCGCTACTGATCGCAGCGGAAACTTGTCCAAATACCTCGATTAAACGATCAGATTCTATCCAATGTCTCAACTGCCAAGAGTATGGTTTACAAAGTCTTATTGCAAGCGATGTAGCAGATGAGCGGTGATTGCTACGGAACAGATAAATGAGATAAATCTAAAAGCGACACATTCACCAAAAAATGCTGTAACTGTGGTGGTAATAACAGCGAAAAATACCAGAGATGATCCAGTGTAGGTTTCGTGAAGCATTCCATAATCCATACGATTGGTATTGCCCTAATACAGACTTAACAAACCAATGGAGTAAATTTTCCACCAGTGGCACCCATCCATATTGGTTACAACATATTTCGTAGAAAATCATATGCCGACTCAGTAAAGTCTTTCAAACACAAAAATCTTTACCAACATATTTCCCAGAAGTTGCGTCTCCTGCTCACAATTTTAGTCACCCATTCAATTATTATCTTTATCACTAATAATACAAGTTTAACCCATTAATGACCACAATTTTTTTTTTGTTATTTATAATTTTCATCAGGCATAGAAGCATACTTCGTTCAGCGACTATGCGGAAAATTTGAGTTGAGGCTGTGTTTTGACGCGGCAACTTAAGGTTTAATGGGCAGTGGTATAAACGGTTGACGTCGCTTCTTGTTTCAATAAGAGCATATGATTTTATTCATATTTTTGTAAGAAAATTTAAGAAATATTTATTTAAAGTAGGAACGTATGCTGTGTATCCTTATTATTACACGATGCAACAGGGCAAATATGTTTATCCGAGTAACTACATAAATAGTCTAAGTTCAGTAGAACTCGAAATTACGGAAATCGTTTAATATTATCTCAAGCCGAGACGAATTGTGAGTAACTTGCTAGTCAACTGATTTTTAATATGTTCTGAAATGAGATAAAGTCTTCAAGCTTAAGTATTCGATTTCATACTGATATATGATATTGTTACATTTCTACCTATTTAAAAACGTTTAAAATATGAGTTCGTTGATTGCAAACAAAATAAAAATAAATATGTGTTTAGTTTCAATTAAACTCTTTAATGTTCGCACTACTTTTGTGTGCCATCATTTACAACTTGACGCATACAACAATAATTGCTTGGTCGCTATTCTTCTTTGCTTACAACGCAGATCTTTTCAACGGCGATCTTTAAACCACGACTATTCTCTTCACTCGCAACGCATCTTCATACAAGACTGACTGAATTCTTACTGCTCGTTGCCTAATTTGTCTTGCCTTTTTATATGCTCACGTAATCAGTCTGCTGAAGATTCTTGAAGTAGAATGTTTGTGTTTTCCCCTTCTCGAGAACTCTATTGCGACTTCATAGGTACGAAAACATGACGACGTAAATCAAACAATCACGGCGTATTTACAAATTAAGGGTGTCCGGAAGTGTCCTCTGTGGTACCGTGTCCGTAGTGTATTTTGGCTAATTTGGGATATAAAACAATTTGCCTTAAAGAACTATTCTTCTTAGCGGGGAAGTATTTAAAACCTTGGCCGAGGAGAGTACTCTTTGAATCTATTTATACCACAGAAATCAAATTAAATTTGTTTTAAAATTATTCAAAAAAAAATCCTTTCTCGATGCTTATTATTTGATTCTTTGCAAGAATGCAATGCTTTGATTAAATGGAGCACATCCTTTATAATGGAGACAACAAGCATTGACGAGCCGTACAATTCCATAAGAATGCAATTCTCCTTCTGTTAAAGATAAAAGAAAAAGAAAAGAAAAATTAAAAATTTTGATTTTCTTTAAATTGTTCTTGATGTTGCTGGCTCAGCTGATGGTTTAATCTGGTATTTGCTTCTTTTTTTAATTTGTTTTTCTTTGTCTTTAAAATTCGTTTATAGTTGTTGTAATTGTTTTTCTCTTTTTGAGCCACAAAAGTTGTTTAAAGAAAAATTGTTTTGCCATTCTTTCAGCCATTTATACGCATTATTATGTGTTTTTTTTTGTATCGTCTTGTTGTTGTTGTTGTTGTCGCCTTTATTTTTGAGTTTTTGTGGTGAAAATGCATTGAAAGAAAATAAATTGGAGCAGAAAGAACGTCAACATCACAATAGTTTGTATGCCACTGTTGTGTTTATTTTTCTTTGTGTGTGTGTGTGTGTCGGTGTGCACATTTTGTGGGAAGAGGAGGAGAGTGAACAGCAAAGAAAGTTGCAGCAAATTATATAGTATTTATTAAACTGGCACCACGGAAGGATATTTTACGAAAACAAAAGCAAAAACAACGACAAAAAAAAAAGAAACACAAAACAACTACATAAGCAACAACGATTTGTATTTTAACCACTCATTGCTCTTCTCTCTCGCCCTCAATGTGTGTTAATAAAAACGGATTTTTATTTTCTTTTTTTTTTTCTTCTTCTCTTCTTTATATACATATTCTTCGCAGTTGTGTTGCTTCCGGTACCCAAAAAAATTGTTGTTGCTGTAGTCTTGAATTTCTTATGAAGAAAAAAATAAAAAAAGAAAGCAAAGTAAAGAGGACTCACACACATCCTCAGTTAAATTTACGCACATACCTACACAAATGCTACTCTGTGGCAAAAAAGAAAAAAAAAAACTCAGCAAAACTAAAGAAATTTTTGTGAAGATTTTGTTGTTTTCAATGGTTGTTAAAGCGACAAGTTTACAGCCTCAGGACTGTGAGACTTGTCTTTAGATTTTATGTGTTTCTTTTCTTTTTTCCTTTTTTACTTACACACACACACACACACACACACACAAACGAACGATATAATCCAACGAACTTGTACAAGTTAAGGGGCCCTTAAAAAATTTTTTTATTTTTTTTTAGAAAAGAGCAATAACAACAACAACAATAACAATTGTTAACCATGTTTTTATCTCTTGCTTTCCTTTTAACATATTCGTCCACGAGACCAGAGGAAAACATAATGGGGACGACAGGAAATTATCAAAAAAGAAAAAAATTAGAAAAATGTTTTATGGGTCCTTAAAAAGTTTAAGATTTAAAGTTTTTCTCATTCGCTCAAAAAGAGAGTTGTGATGAAAGAAAGAGCATTTTATAAAGTTATTCCTTTTGTTTCAATTCACTAAAATAGTTCGAGAGAGTGAAATTTAGAACTTTTTGTTGTCATTATAGCATCACATTCGCTCATTACTGGGTGTTTAGTTACCAACATAATGTGGCTTTGAGACTTTACCCATACATGTCCATAATACATGCACGCACACAATATCACACAGGTACACTTTGTCGCAATGTCTCATAATAACAACTATTTTAACTTAATACGTGTTTGTTATATTAAGAGTACGTCTAAGTGTATGTGCATGAGTTTAAGAAAGTATTTCTTGGCTCCTTGAGTAATCTTTGATTTTGTCTCCTTTTTGGAGAAGAATCTAAAGCAGAAATTTAATGATTTATGGCAATTTATTATGGGGAAAAAAAGCTGAGATTATTGAAAAGTTATTGCATTTCTTGTTCCAATAATATCGTAGCAATAGAAGCTTAAAGGCTAGCTACGCAATAATTTATGAAGATAGTAAATAAGAAATAAATTTTTCACGTTAAAGAAGACTAAAAGAGATTAATTTTTTTTCATTAATTGATTACAAATTCAACAGTGGGACTTATTTTATATTCAAATTTAATTTAATCAATTTAATAATTAGTTGTGCTATAAACGAAAAAAAAGTTCGAGCATCAGCTAAAGTTATCAGTCAGTAGTCAGAGAAAGTATGTAGTAGCAAAAAGAGCGTCATGTAAACACAATTGTCTTGTACATAAACAGTTTGTTCATTATTATCAACGGGCAAATGTAATACTATGTTCAGATATGCACTTTTAGTGAGTCAATATTCGGTTTATTGAGTACAATATACGCAGTTCAGCTGCTTATTCAATATTCATTTGACAGCTGGTAAACAAAACAGCTGGTTGTTTCAATAACAATGTTTTTTTTGTTTTTTGTGTTGGTTCTTTTTTTTTTTTTTTGATTGTCGTTATTGACATTTGAGTTGTCAAATATCAAGAGAAAGTGTTCGGATAATTGTAATACGCTTACTTAATATTATAACAATTTGCGTATGTATTGCGCAATAATTAATTGAAACTTTATATGAAATATTGAGAGCAATAATGACGTTTATTGCGATTTACGTAATAAAATTGTATATCCGAACACCGTATAAACGATTTCTTTGATTTAAAATTGCAATCTTCCAACGTTGTAATATTTTATTTTTAAAATCCTATCAAATGTAATACAAATAAATTTGTACAAAAAATTGTATAAAATACTAAACAAATTTTTTTGAAAATATTGTCAAAGCATTGGTTCATTCCATGCGTTCACATGGGTTTATTCCATTCCTGTGGGTCTTTAATTTTATTACAGGATCTAAACCAAATTTAATTGCCAGTTATTTGATACAAATATCACATTCATTGTAGCATATTCGTTAAAAATTTTATTTTATAAATTTTTGTAAGACGATGCCCTGGTAGTCTAGTGGATAGTGTGCTAGAGTATTAGCATGAGCGTCGTGGGTTCGATACCCACGAGAGACGCTGGTCTATTCATACATTTGTATGAATTATTTGTTTAAATAAATTTGAAAAAGACTTTGGTGATTTCTAATATGTTCTTAGAACAGTATCTGTCGCATTTAATCAAAATTACAATTTAACAATCTTTTAAGTTCACTTTATTAAACTGTTCTTTAACACTTTTTTATATTTTATTTTATTTTATTATTTTTATTTTCCTTTTTCAAAATAAAATAGAAATAAAAAAAGAAATCTAATTTGGTGCTTTGTTTTTACTCGTTCGTAGTATTTTAAGTCGTTCGTAGTATTTTAAATTTGTAGAAATAAAAGATGTTGTTGCATGAACAATTTAACTTTTCGAAACTCATTTAGGTTGTGGTGGTGTGGTATACACATACATACATACATTATATTTTTCCATTTTATTTTCTCTTGTATTCTATTAATTTCATTTTCAATTTCGTTTTACAGATGCTTAATATTCTCTCTATCTTTTCTGTTCTTACTTTTAAACACTTTTCATTAGCATGATTATACAGTCAGAGGAATACATACATACATACATATATTTTAATTAATTATTTTTACTTTAAATTCCTTTTTAATCTTTCCACTGTGACTAATATTAAGAAACGCCTCAAAATTACTAGGAAGCAAGAAAGAACAGCGTCAAGTGTTTTTTTTTTTATTAAATTGTTTGAACTTTAATACATTCAATTAAATGGCTTGTGCACTTGACAATCAGAAATTGTGATGGTGATCTATTCGATATCAATTTTAATTATCAAATGAATACTCTCCCAGAAATATCTGATATTGAACATCAATTATCAACATAAAAATAATCACACGGTGCGACAATCAAAATACACTCAACTAATGACATACTGTAGGTTGTGAGTTTTGTTGAGTAGAATTCAAAAATATTTTTTTTAATATTTCTCGAACCCTCCAAACTTGTTTTATTTGACAAAACCGGTATTTGTGATCTTTTCACACAAAATTATTGATTACCCAAATATTTTTTAACCTATTTTCAAATCCAAAGGATATAGATGAGCCTTTAAAATGGTATACATAAACATGGTATGAGTTTCGATCGGGTAAACTTGGAATATATTTTTTTTCTCATTTTTTCCAGTTTAGATATTCTTAATTGCAAAATTTAAAAAAAAAGTGATGACATTCTGAAAGTACATTATCTTGTGAAGAGATTGACACTTCATTTGATCAAATCGGACAAAAATTACCGTAGTTATTATTTAAATAGTATATATGTTATATTTTTTATATATGTCATCTTATCAAATGATCTTTCAGTTCAAAAATTTTGATGGATCTTGATTGTTTATCGCAAAATGTGTTAATTTCACGTTTACGCGACTAACAGAAGTCGACTAATATTTGTGTATTTTTTTTTAATATTATTATTTAACTTTGCGAAAACATTCGCTAACTTCTGGTGGTAGCTCAAATGTGATATTGTCACATTTTCCAATAAACAGTCAAGATCCATCAAAAATTTTTAAAATTTTTGAACTAAAAGATCATTTAAGAAAATATATATGAGTATGTATGTATATGAAAAATATAACACGACTATTAGACGCTTTATATAATAAATAAAGTAATTTTTGCCCGATTTGATCAAACGAAGTGTCAATCTCTTCACAAGATAATGCACTTTTAGAAAGTCATCACTTATTTCATATTTTTTAATTAAAGTTCGCTACTGTAAACGGACAAACTTGAAAAAATACGAAAAAATTCACATTTGTCAAGTCTACCTCATCAAACCTTATAGCATATTAAGTCATATAATATATGTATGTATGTATGTATATCGTTTTAAAGACCCATCCGTCTCCTTTCGAATGTTTAAATTTTGGACATCGATTCAGAAATGTTTGTGTAATTAATAAATTTGTGCGTAAAGTCCAAAAAAAATATTTTTTAGTTCTACTCAACAAAACTCACAACTTATATCGGGTTATCCATTTCGTGTTTTCAAAAGTAAACCTAAATGAAACACATATAAAATATTTTTTTCATGATATTTCTTTTTTATTGTAAAGTTTGAACGTTGACATTATGTGTGAAACTCTACATCATTTAAATGACCTCCACGCGAAGTGTTGCAAGCGTTGATTCTTTTGAGGTAATTTTCGACCACTTTTTGACACATATTGGGCGGTATCTCACCCATAACTTGACGAATGTTGGTTTTTAGGTGCTGAAGAGTTGAAGGTTTATCTGCATAAAAAAAGTCTAATGGTGTCAAATCGCATGATCTTGGTAACCAGTTGATATCGCCACGACGAGGAATTGCGCGGCCAGGAAATGTCTCTTGCAATAAAGCCATATTCGCTCGAGTTGTGTGGCATGTGGCACCGTCTTCTTGTAACCACATATTCTCCAAGTCGTATTCTTCAATAGCAGGAAAAAAAGTCAGTTATCATATGACCATAACGCTCCGAATTGACGGTGACAGTCGTTCGGGTCTACGGCAACACTTTCACTTACAATAGCGATATTTTCAGCTGAACGAGCGAAACGATGATGCACAGGCCTTGTAACCACTCCAGTCTCTTCAAATGTCTTCACAATTTTGCCAATTGCTTGCGTAGTTGGACGATTATATAAACCATAATCTCCTCTTAAAGCACGATACGTGGCTGTGGCAGAATCACCATTTTTGTAGTAGGTTTTGATAATTTTTATGCGTTGTGTGATAGTTAAGCGATCCATTTTCGTCAATGTCAGACTTTCAACTGAAAAGAAAAAAAATTGGTTTCACAACTTCAGTTTGACAGATGTCGAATTCCAGTCCCATACTTTTGAAACCACGAAATGGATAGCCCTTTACTATGTCATTAGTTTATTATATTTTTTTATGGGTATATTGATACCATAGAGACGTGTTAAGTTCTTGGCATATTTTTTTCAGCTCAACTATGCTTCATAATTCATCAGCTTTAACTTCAAACGAGATTTACAACTTCTGAATTCAATACCGAATCGGATTGTATTCTCTCATTACTGACTAATGTTTCGCTTATACAACGCATGCTTATGCCTTTATACGTCAAAGACGTCTATTTGAGTGATGGTTTGTTAGAGTTTTATGTCACTGCCGGTGGACACTTTAGTTGCCTTAATAATGCAAATATATTGCATTTTCGATTTTTGTATCACTTAATATTTGTCACAGTGTATTTATATGTATGCTTATTTTTACATTATTTGAGTTGTTTTCACTGCTGCTACTACTACTATACTTACTGTACACACATTGAAACACACGTTTTAAAAACTTCAGCTTTTCTACTCAAAAACTAATTCTAAAAAAAAATATTCTTCTTTAATATTATGCATCCGCTCTCTTTAAAAATGCTTTTTAAAGAAAATATGCAAAAAATTACACACACACACACACAAGTAGAAAAATTTGAGAAAAAGAGAAAACAGAAAAATTACACGTTTTGCAAAGCAATTACAAAAACAGCAAAAACAACAACAAGTTTTTTATTTTTTAACTCAATATCTGTACACACCATTCTTAACTATTCTTCTATTTTGTATTCGACATACATAAATTTACATCTGCTTACAACTTCATTCAGGTGGAAACTAGTCGTGAGAAGATAATCTCATTAGAGTTACAAGACCCCGAAAAGAGCGAAACACCAAATGCATCTCTAGACTTAATCATAGACAATGAGGTGCAGCATATAACCGCTGAAGAGGAGGAGGAAGAGGAGCATGGTATGAAGCAGCTACGTCCAAGTAATTTGGCATCCAATGCAAAAGGTGCGTGCGAAGAGAATCTAGAAACGCCTGCAGTAACGAGTCAAACATTAGTGGAAACAGTAGAAAGGTTGCATGTTACAAAGAAATTTAAAGACACTGACACTAACAACGACCGTAATACTGACATCTCAGGAAGACAGCTTGAGGGAAATGAAAATTATGATGATGACGACGACTTAGATGAAGAGGACGAAGAGACGGACTCTGCTTCAATTGTAACAGTTCAACAGAATACAGAGAAACTATTTTTGCGTAACGATGATGATGAGTTTCCTTCAATTGAATTGGACAGTCTGAGTAGTAGTGGTATTTTTGGGCCTTCTTCATTGGATAGTGTTGGCACTACATCAACTGCCAAAGTGACCATAAAGCCCACAACAATAACAATGCATCAAACATTGGCAAAAGAAATTGTTTTACCACCAACAACAATAACCACCACCGTTACCACCACTACGCGTTCGAAGGTGTCAGCTGAAAGGAACAATTGCGACAGTGATGGCACAATAACAAGTACGACCAAAACAATATTAACACCAATCACTCAAAGTATAGTTGAAGTTGTAAATCCCTTAATTACCGGTGAGGGTCAAGTTCAGCGCATTGCCTTTAGTCGTTCACATCACAGTGAATATCCATCCTTTGACAACGATGATGTTGATGATGATGATGATGAAAATGACAATAAGTATGGCGATAATGATGATGAGGATTTTGAAAATATGCCTGCATCACTAAAAGTTTTGCGTAGTGAAACTTTTGTATTGCCACCCTCGCAAGGACGTGAGGAACTTTCTCTGAATGCCAAAATGAAGAATGTTTTAGAAGAATTATTGGAAAATGAACGCGTCAAATATAATTTGCAAAAGAGTCTTGAGGAATCAACCAATGATGCTGATGGTAATGATGATGACGATGACGATGATGCTGATCAAGACAATACGGACTTTGCTGGAATAAATCGTACAAGCAGAGATGATAATGGAAATGAGCATATGGTAAATGCCTTAACGAGAGACAGCAATCGTAATACTCTACAAAAGCTTCAAAATGCATTTGAGGATGATGATGATGATGACGGTGATGATGATGATTATGATGACGGGGACGAAGTGGTTGAACCAAACGACGAAGAGGATGAGGAAGAGGTAGATGAAGAAGAGTCGGAGGAAAGCGAAAGCAGTGACTCCGATGATGATGAGGATGATGACGATGATGATGAGACCATTCACATTACATTCGTAGATGGTGCCAAAGTCATTGAAAATTATAATACAAATACTCCACAGAAATTGCAAAAATCACAGACCTATAATACAATGAAAGAGGCAGCAGAAGCTATGGCTGAGAGCGATGACAATCAATCTAAAGATTCTCTGAGCCCGGACATGAAGCACCACCAAGACGATACACAGACTACATTGGAAAAACTCTTAGCTGAACAGAAGAAATATGCTGAAATCTCACAGCAATTACGAAAATCAGTAGAAAATTTATTAATCGACGATGAAGAAATCGAAGCAACTTCCACAGAGGCCACAAGCACCAGCACAACAAAAGAAGCTGTAGCTGCAGGTGATGACCATACCCGTAAACCTAAAACGAAAAGAGTAATGGTAACGAAAAAGTCCTCTAAAGGTAAAGCAGTTCGACGAGATTCAATGGAATCGGAAACGGGCGAAGAAATTTTCAATCGATTGTTAGAAGCAGGCGGCTCGCATAAACAAATGTTTGATCATGAAACCGATGAAACACTGACAACTTCCACGACCACTTGTACTGATGAAAATGGTACAGTCATAACGACGACTACAACAACCATATCGAATATAACAACCAGTGGCATACCACGTAAAGCAAAGAAACAAGTTGAGACTTTGGTAAAAACGAAGAAACATGATGTCGCCAGCAGTGATGGTGATCACGAAGAGGCATAAAAATACCGTATTACCGTATTTTTAAAGGCGATTGAAGGTTGTATCCCCAAAAGATTTTCGAAAATTTGGTTGTGCTTCGTAATTTTAACAACCGCCATTCCAAATTTCCAGTAAATCATGATGAGGCCAATGAAGATTGTGTTGCGGGTACCAGCATTAGGGATTTTTCTTTTTTTTTTAAACTTCCTAATCGTTTTTGAAAACATGTAGTACTCTGTATTAGGGTTTAATTTTTATGGTAAAACAATATAATTTTTCTAAAAATTTTGTATTAAATATCCTTGAAGTCGTAAGAGTTAATATTCAGAACTAAAAGTTAATGAAATTAAATTTTACTCGAAATAATTTCTATTTACGGTAGACAGAAAATGACAAATTAAATTTTGAAATTAAATTGTGAAATATTTAAACAAATTCGTTATATGTTCCCTTTTTATAATATATTCGTTTACACACCAAAGTGCCTTAAACTATCCATTTGTCAAACAACAAAATTACTCTCGTTGTCAAATACCTTACAAAACCACAGATTGCGATTTATTTTGAATAAACAAATCTCATTATTATGGTATTCTGATTATTGCCTTCATGAATCGAATCATTTCCCTTAACTTATTAAAAAGCTAAAAAGTAAATATTTCTCGAATTCTTTTATTCCACATAAATTATAAATAAAACGTAGATTTTTATATGATTAATAAATGCTCGGTTTATCGATTGTATACAATTAAAGTTTTTATTTAGTTTTGTGACTTCTCAGAATTAAATTTATAATGATATTCACTTAAAAAATACATTTTAATTTTAACTCTACGGTTACTTACGTAAATTAAAGGTATCCCACCTTATTGAATATGAGATGCCATATTTTTTGTTTTGTCAATAATTACACGGTGCGACAGTCAAAATACACCTAGCTAATGACATAGTGTAGGTTGTGAGTGTTGTTGATTAGAACTCAAAAATATTTCTTTCATATTTCTCGAGCTCTCCAAACTTGTTTTGTTTGACAAAACCGGTATTTGTGATCTTTTCACACAAAATTATTGATTACACAAATATATTGTAACCTATTTTCAGATGAGCCTTTAAAATGCTATACATAACCTAATGGTTCAAACTTACCTGCTATGAGTTTTGATCGGGTAAACTTGGAAAATATGATATTTTTTCTAATTTTTTCAAATTTAGCTATTCTTAATTGCAAAATTCAATCAAAAAAATATAAAATAAGTGATGACATTCTGAAAGTGCATTATCTTGTAAAGAGATTGACATTCCGTTTGATCAAATCAGACAAAAATTGCCGTAGTTATTATTTAAATCGTTTTATATTTTTTATATACATATATGTCATCTTATCAAATGAACTTTCAGTTCGAAAATTTTCAAAAGTTTGATGGATCTTGATTGTGTCAATTTCACGTTTGCACGACTAACCGAAGTCGACTAATATTTGTGATTTTTGCAAATATTATTATTTGTCTTTGCGCAAACATTGTCTAACTTCTGGTGGTCGCTCAAACGTGAAATTGCCACATTTTGCGATAAACAATCAAGATCCATCAAAAATTATGAAAATGTTTGAACTAAAAGTTCATTTGAAAAAATTTGTACATCAAAAATATAACACGACTATTAGACTCTTTATATAATAAATAAAGTAATTATTGTCCGATTTGATCAAACGAAGTGTCAATCTCTTCACAAGATAATGCACTTTTAGAATATCATCATTTACTTCATATTTTTAATTAAAGTTTGCCACTAAGAACGTACAAAGTTGAAAAAATATGAAAACAAATTTGCATTTGTTAAGTTTGCCTCATCAAACCTTATAGCATATTAAGTCATATAATATATGTATGTATGTATATCATTTAAAAGACCCATCCGTCTCCTTTCTAATAAGATTTAAACTTTGGACATCGGTTGAGAAATGTTTGTGTAATCAATAAATTTGTGCGTAAAACGGTTTTCGTTAAATAAAACAAGTTTGGAGGGTTCAAGAAATACCACTCAACAAATCTCACAACTTATACAATGTTATTAGCTGAGTGTACTTAATTTTTTTTATATGGTCGCATAGTGTTATTCATTGCATTATTCGTAGAAGAGAGGTTTTTTTATTACTTAAAAAGGCGAGAATATTTAAATTGTTACCAATAATGATTAGTTTTAATTAGAAACACCAATTAACACTTTCAAAACCGTTATAGACTTATTGCTCCCCTTTCTATTATGAGTTCATAGTTTTATTTTCCCGAGCGTAGCGGTAATTTTAATAGCTTTCTAATACCCGAACTGTTTGTGATCTGTGTCCATCACCATTGTATGATTTTGGTTTGTATTCTTCCCTCCATTTCATATCATTTAAAATGTGTAAATTCAACAACAAAAATTAAATAAATACAAACAAATAGAAATGATAATAATAATAATGAGGAACAATTATAATAAATATTAAATGATAGAATATATTACAATTATTTTAATTGTTCAATTAAAACTATACGCATTTATTTTGTTTATTTAATATTCAATTATACGATACTTTTAATTTTTAATTTATTAATAAACGTTCATATTACGCATTTGTAACTAATATTTACATAATTTATTTAATTTTTATTAATTTTTTTTTTCTGTATTACATCGACTCAATTTTTTTCCATCGATTAAATGTTTATTTCATTTAATTGTGCAATTTTTATGTTTTGTATAGCAACTGAAAAGTGTTAAAAACAATTTTACTTATTTTTTTATAATTTTTTTTGAAGTTGTTAAAGAATAAAGAAAAAAAAAATTAAACATGTTTTGTAAAACTGGAAGAAAATCCTTAAATGCTACTGTTTTGTAGAGCAAAACAAAATTTCATTTATTCGTTTAAATAAAATATTTGTTTGGCTTAATTTTTAATTTAAATAAAAAATAATTAAAAAAAAAACGTGAAAACAAAAATTAAGTTAATAAATTATAAGTTTGCAATATTGTTTGTTTTTAATATTTATTTCCTTAATTTTTATATTTCTTTTTTATAGAAGAATTCTCTCAAAAAATAAATCCCAAAACACATCATCATTAGCCAAGTGGCCTCTCTTCGATATCTTTTTATCTTATTGATCACACTGAATATTTAATATTAAAATTAATTTTTAAAAATCTCATTAAATCGTATAATATTTTATTTTATTTTAAATGATCGTTTTTTTTATATTATTGTTATTTTTATAATAGAATATGTAAACAAATTTGCAAAGAGAAAAAAATAAGAAGAATAATTAATTTTTTATTATAAAGAAATCATTCCGTTTGAATTAAAAGTGTTTTATTTTAACTCGCATTGTTTTAAATCTAAATTTCGTCCTCCTATAAATATTACGTATGTATCCCTTTAAATTCAAATATATATCCTAGTATAGTTTATTAATTCCCTCTTTTACCGGTAGAACATAATGAAGAAGAAGAAAAAAATTACACAATATTTATGTATAATTTTATAAATGTATTCTAAATAAATTTCATAACTGTATCCTGTGCACAATTGCTGTAACATTTAAGGATAAAATTCGAAATAAGAAACGAAAACCCTGATGTGTAAGAATATAAATTAACGAATATGAAGAATATTTAATATACTAACGAGCACACCATATACATACATACAATATTTAAATATTTACTTGTTTTTTTTTTTTTATATTGTAACGTAATTTGATGGAAAATATTTGTAAAGTTCTCCTTAATCGTTTTGCTTAAAAACTATCATGTAATTTTTTTATAAACGTAGTTATTATTGATTACAAATACATTATAATAATAATTAAAAGAAAAAAAAAAACAAAAATAGAACAAAACTGGAAACCTATTGTATTTAAAAGAATATTTATAGTTTATGCATTTTAGTAACAGAAACAAAACAAACAAAAAACAAAAAAAATATGTAATAAAAATAATAATAAATCAACGTTTTTTAAATGCTTTCTTTTAAAACTCTTAATGGAACAACGAAAAACTGATAAAGTAAGTAACGAATAAAATAAAAAATGTTCATAAATTTATACATACCAGAGATGTGTACCAGAGATCAGTAATGAATCGTTTTTTCGCTACTCATAAGTACTCATGAAATTTTTTGAAATTCAACTACTCTGATTCATTCGTACTCACTACAACATCGATTTATAAGTACAGGTTGCAATGAGTATGAGTACAACGTTGACATCAAACTCATAACATTCGAAATATGTTTGATTCATACGCCAACTCATTCAGATTCATATTTATAGAAAAATACTTATAATACTCATAAATGATTCGAGTGATTCGAATCGTTCATCAAAATTTAGAGTCTGTACAGTTGTTGTTGGATTTACAAAAAAAGGAGAAAGAAAAAGACAAGGAGAGCAAGCTAAGCAAACACACAAACTTCTAGTGAGTATTGTAGTGTTCATACGCGAATCGGACGTATTTTGTGATTCTTGTAAATGTTGAGTAAAGCAGAGTCGAAGTCAACAACATCATGCGTATTGTTAAGTATGAATACGATGAGTACTTCAAACTTTGAATATGAGTAGTATGAGTATGATATTAAAATAAGTCTGAATGCGTATATGTATCAGAAATTATGAATATGATTCGAATATACTCATCTTTTTGAATACTCATTGCTGATCTCTGATGTGTACTATATCTTGCTTAAAGTAAACAGTAAAATAAACTTAATTGACTTTAACACCCTGCTTGGAATGTACATTAGATAAGAGAAACTTGCTAAGTTTAAGATTTATACAGGACAAACGAATGCTTTAAGTTAAATTTCAACCGATAATGAATTCATAACCATTCTAAAAGGGCGCCCAAGTATTATATTCCCACCAGAGACTCTGGTCTGTTACACTACACCGAGCATAAGGTCTATGTTACTCAGCTCGTAATAATTAGTTATAATTTGTGATTGGTTTGTAATCATTGCTTTAGAACTTTTGTAAATGATTCAGGTTATCCAATCACTTCTTAAAATCGCTTATAGAAACGAAGGAATTATGAAAATGTTGAAATTCAAAGTAATATGAAAACAATGTGCATTTAGAGAAGAAATTCGAAGCCCTTACTACGTACCCTTTAGCATGAGACAATTTGATTAGAACATTTTTACCGTCTTAAAAACGTTTAAAATATGTGTTTAGTTTTAAATCATTTTTTTTATTGTTCGCATAATTCCGTGTGCCACTGTTCGCAACTTAATTTAAACAACAACATTTTGCTTTATTTGTTATTCTTCTTTACACTCTTCCGCGTACACACTAAGAATTGTTCGTTAGATCTTTACAACGGTGTTCTTCAAACCACGATTATTCTCTTCTCACGCAACGCGTTTTCACACAAGACCGACTGAATTCTTTCTGATACCGTTGCCTGTTTTGGCTTGCCTTTTATTTCGCATGGTACAGTCTGAGAATGTTAAACGAAAACACAATTTCTTTGCGAAATTTATAACAAAAACTTCTCTGTGTTGACTTAATCGATAGATCTGATTACACATATTATAACTCGGACAAATATGAAAGTACCAAGTCATATAGTTATAAGACCGCAACTTTGTAGTTTCCTTTTGTAAAACATAAAATATGAATACGTTTAATAGTGATGATATTTTTTGTTATTGTTGTTAATTTCTTATTTGATTTCATTACAGTGTCATGAAAAGGACGCCTCACAAATTTTCCATTTCTTAACAAATGAATACCTAAAGGAACGAGGAGATAAAAATTATCAACATTTTTATATTTCAAAGTGATATTTAAATTTCAATTTTTTATTTTATGTAACAAATTTGTAAACAGAAACTGATTAAACAATAAATACGAAATTATTAACAAAAAAAAACTATGTCCCATAAAAAAGTTAAATATAGTATCAGTTTATGGCTGGAAAAGTGATGAGACGTAATACAATATGCCCTTGGTAAACGGATAAAATAAAAAATATTGTTGTGTATTATGTGTACATCGTTATGTAAATATGTGTACACATATACGCATTTGTAGGTAAAAATACAGTAAACCCTCCTATAACACGGTACTCTCAAAACGCGGTTTCTATATAACGCGGGGCTGAAATTGCAACAGCCCTCCTATAATGCGGTACTTTCAAAGCGCGGTTTCCATATAACGCGGAGCCCTCCTATAACGCGGTACTCTTACTGCGCGGTTTCCGTTCAATAACATCCTATAAGTTCCTTGCAGTCTTTTAGTTTAGTTTTGATTTCATTTTTTTATCAATCCTTATATGAACTCCTGAATTCAATAAAAAGAATTTATCTTGCCTTTTGAATTTCTTGGTCTCCATATAACGCGGTACGAATGATGGGATTTGTACTAACTCTGAGTTTCTTATAGCGTGGTTTCCATACAACGCGGTAGACGGTTTCCATAGAACGCGCTACGAATTAGCCTGGTTTGGCCTGGTGAAATCCGAGTTTCTTATAGCGCGGTTTCCATATACCGCGGTACGCACTCACCGCGTTATAGGAGGGTTGACTGTATTCCATTTTGGTTTTCACCAAATCTATGAATTATAGTTTGGATTAGAGATGAGCGATATTTTCAAAACTGTGATTTAATCATGGTGATTGCTAATTTACTGGTAACTACAGTGATTGAAATTGCCAAATAACAGTTACTAATAATGTCGTTCTTTCAAAATTGTTACATACTCAAATTTATTTCATTTAATTTTGAGCGAGGCAGAATTACTATTAGATGATGCTGATTATTTACTTTTGTCTTTTATACATGAACTTTCTGTGAAACTTAATTGTCAAACTTCAAATAAAAAAAAATTACATTAAAAATAATAACATTGATGACACCACTTTGATTCTGTTTAGTAGTCTTTTCGTAGTATGTATCTAGTTGTCTCTTTCTTACGATTTAATAAAATACGTTATTGTCATTATTGTTTTCTTTTGGAATACTGTGATCACAATCACTGTTTTAAAGAACAGTGATTAACAAATCACGTTCACTGAGAACAACGTTCTTCAAAAATCACTGGATCGCTCATCTCTAGTTTGGATACTATTTATTGTAGTCGCCGTAGTCTAGTAGGTAGTAGGTAGTGTGTTCGCTTATTAGACACGAAGCCACGTTTCAAAACGAAATATAAAAAAATATTTCTTCGGCGACTTCCTCCCAGCAGATTTCTGGCAGAAACTCTGAGAGTAAATAAAATTGCCATGAAAAATTTCTCAAAAATCTGTCGTTCGGAGTCGACTTTAAACTGTAGGTCCCGCCACTCATGTATAAAAATAAACACACACACAACACGAGTGGTGTGAGGAGCTAGGCCGTAATCCTGACTGGAGGGTTGTAATGACCAATTATATATCGTCACCTAAAATGCAAAATAACGTATCATCACTTTTCACAATTTTACAGGAGAAGCAAAAAACGTTATAAAATGGAAAATATTGCATCTAGAAATGAAAAATTTTGTAGTTAAGCTCAAAAAGGGGTAGGAGATCAATTCCAGAAGAAAAAATAATATTTTTAAAAAACGTGTTGAAGTTATGTTTGTTACGTTATTTTGAATTTAAATTTTCTGAAACAAAATGACGTATCATCAATGAACAAATTTTAATATGAAGTGGAAAAATGCGAAAAAAATCGAAAAGCGATTAAATGAGGTTCAATAAAAGGCAATGGAGTTGTTTGTTTTTGTTAATACTTCAATTTACTGTGTTTTATTGCATAAAATTCGGTTTAATTAAACAAAAAATTTAATTCATTTAAGGCTTTTTTCTAAACACATTGTAGTTTATTTTGAATTTTCTTTATAAAATCGTTATTTTTTGACGCAGATGCATAATTTTTTTTGGAGACGTGTATTTTTATCTAATGAATCATAATCAATCAAAACCCCGATTTTCATTTTTTTGATGATCCGTTGTTTTGCATTTCAGGTGACGATATGTATGTATGTATACTTTGAAAATATCTACGACCACAACGTAACTCTTGCAAAATAATTGGAACTATTTTGCTAAGTAGTAATGAATCATACATCAATACTGTAGATTGGCAAGTGCGGAGTATTGGGTGGCAATTTTCAGATTTCTTAACTTAACTTTTTCAGAGATTGACGTTACATTAGATTCTAACACAAAGTCAAAATGGTTAGCTAGTTGGAGAGTGAGTACCGAATGTGCTCTCCCACATTACTTCATACTCTACATATGTTCCGAAAACTGGGTCTTACCCTCAAAGCACAATATCCCATTAAAAAATTTAATTTAAATTCAATGATCATACCACAAGTCAATGTTCTTGATATTACACAATTCCCTCTATACCGTGACCAATTCCCCCTTCAATGGAGCATTTACAGGTCCACACAATTCCCTTGCTCCAAAAGCTACAATTCTTTTAAAAAGGTCCGCGTAAGCATCTCTTGGCAGACAGAAATCAATTACGTCTAACACAACCTGACTATTCCCATATTCACATTGGTGATTGTCAGCTATCGTAAGCTAATCTTGGTAATTAGATAATCAACCTGTATGAACTAGTTTTATTCGTCGCATACAGAGAATTTTCGCATATTTCACGTTTGGTGCTGCGTAAAGTACGGTCGTGTCTAAAACCATTAACAAAAGCCATCTATTCTCACCATAAGGTCCACCAAAATTATATTAAACTCGCGAGCGCAACACCATCAGTTGCCAAGTGCTATTTAAAGCTCAATATTGCATCAATAATTACGTAAAATTATCAAGCCACTGTGCACAGGAACAACTTACGTTTACGCGATATCATTCGCAATCGATGCACCATTGGAGAGTGTAAGTCTCTTCGTACATTGAATTCCACAATATTGGTCCAAGTATAGTATCCTCGCTCTCTTTCACCATGTGTTCTCCCACACCCACTTCAGTTCTGTACTGTAGACGGAAACTAAAGTATCCACCCTAGCTCGGTCATACCAAGACTCCATCAAATAATCTTAAAGTTTATTGCTGCTTGCGATCTCCATCTCCACGAAAAGTAGCCCTAATTTCATCTTTAACGAAACTTGAGTTGTACTCTCAAAGACAAACGAGATATCCAATATAACCAAGAATTCCTTGAATCACACATATAACATTTCTACGTGAATAAGCTTTACAATATTGTATCAAAAAATATATGTTAACCGATTTGAAGGGACAATTAAGTACCAACAGTATGTGAATTTTGTTAATTTGAAATGAAAGATGATTTTATCATAGCGAAACTAATGAGTGAATGAATGCATAAATGAAACGTGAATGAAGCTTTGCAAGAACAAAACACCGAAAACATTTCCTGTTGATAACTGATGAAAAAGAATTTCTTTCACTCACTCAACTAAAAATGCGACAATAACGAAACGTTTCCAATAACAACAGAGACAAAGCCAAACATGAGTAAGTATGTGTGTTTGTACATATATGTGTACTCACTAACAGTAGTCATTCATTCCATCATTCAATCAGCGTACACTTCATTGTACAAAAAACAAAAGAGAATAGAGAATAGAATAATACCAACATACATATGTACGTGTCCTGAACAAATTTTCTTGCAACATCCAACCACCTCACTTGTGCAGCACACGCACACATTCATATTTACAATTACATGACTTTCACAGCCAAGGATATTAAAACAAATAAATATTGTGGCGATATATGTACATATGTATGGGTATGTGTTTGTGCATGTGCATCATACATGGAGTAGAATGAACATGTCAATGTATGAGTATGTAAACATGTTAGTTTTTATTGTAAAAATATTATGTTTGACATTCAATAAAACATTACTACAATGGGGCGCGAATCATTTGTGGATAACATATTAAGGCGATACTTGCCTTCGCAGTCGGAAGGCTCTGTAGACTGATTAAAAAAAAAATAATAACAAAATGTAATACTATGTTCAGACATGCACTTTTATTGACTCATTATTCGGTTTATTGAGTACAATATTTTAAGTGTTCAGACATAATAATATACGCAGTTCAGCTGCTTATTCAATATTCATTTGACAGCTGGTAAACAAAACAGCTGGTTGCTTCAACAACATTGTTTTTATTTTGTTTTGTAGTTTTTGACATTTGAGTAATATGCGCACTGAACTTGCTTATGGCAGTGCTGTATTTTAAGTTTTACTCAATGTTATAACAATTTGCGTATTTATTGCGTAATAATTAATTGAAACTTTATATGAAATATTGAGCTCAATAATGGTGTTTATTGCCATTTACACAATAAAAGTGCATGTCTGAACATATATAGTATAACAAATCGGAAATATTTTAGTGAGCTTTGGCTCCAATGGCTTCTGGCTCCAAATCCCCCCCCCTTCTTTTTCCCAGAGTGCATAAGAATATCAGTAAACATTATAGTTAGGTTATGCAACGACTTTTACTAGGAAAGAGTAGGATTCAATTATTAAAAGGGTCATCACTACTATACGCAATACATGCTATAAACGACCACTCCCTAGAAACTGCTGCATGTAGGTCAAACAGTTCTGATTATTGAAACTGCATGATGTAAGATAACGATGAGAAAAATTTAAAATTTATAGTCCTTAAAGAAAATAACGGGATAAAAATATATGTATGTATGTATGTAAACATTGTTGCGAAGAAAGAACATGAAAAACAAACTAATATTATGGAATAGGAATAAACAAAGGCAAGTTACAATAACAATTCTACGCTGACAAAAACGAAAGATATTACAGAGAAGAATAAAAATTCAACAATAAATTCCAGAGAAAAGTAAACTTATTAGGAAATTGCACAAATAAACGAGATGAATAACAGAGGTCACGAATGAATATTCAAAAAGATTAATAGATTCGAATCATACTCATAATTTTTGAGACTTATACGCATTCATACTTATTTTAATATCATACTAATACTACTCATATTCAAAGTTTGAAGTACTCATCGTACTCATACTTAACAATACACATGATGTTGTTGATTTTGACTCTGCATTACTCAACATTTATGTAGAAGAATCATAACAGAAGTAATATTCGCGTACGAACACTACAATACTCACTACAAGGTTGTGTGTTTGCGTTGCTTGCTGTCTTTGTTTTTTTCTTTCTTCTTTTTTTGTAAATGCAACAACAACTAAGACTTTAAATTTTGATGAATGATTCGAATCACTCGAATCATTGATGAGTATTATAAGTATTTTTCTAAATTTATGAATCTGAATGAGTAGGCGTATGAATCAAACATGTTATGAGTCTGATGTCAACGTTGTGCTCATACTGATTGCAACCTGTGAGTTCGAATTAATCAGAGTAGTTGAATTTCAATACTGTTGACTCACTCATACTTAAAATTTCATGAGTACTTATGAGTAGGGGAAAAAAAATAATGATGAAGTTATTTAGCACCTAAAATGCGAAATAGCGTTTCATCAAAAAATTCGAAATTTAATTTTTTACTCAAACAACTTGTGCCGCTAACCAAGACTTTTCTATAGGTAAGCTTAGGGTCATAATCATGTTCGAAAACAATATCCGTGGCTTATAATCCGCCCCTGACGATAAATGTCATTCCCCACCTAATGGAAAAAGAAAGTAGATTTGGTTAGGGAACGTCTCAGTGTAAAGTTAGACGGCTGGTCGTGATTCTCCTATTGTAACGTACATATGTTTGTCCACAAAGTGTTCCTTTTAAGGACCGCTTCTGACAGACTCTTAAGAACATATACCGCCTTTGTTGTGGACCTTGAGAGTGCTATACCTAACTCATACCGCCTTTGAATGACTCGTAAGATCAATCATCCAAATATGGTGAGTGTGGTCATAAGAGTAGTGACTGCCTCGCATGATTAAGCTCCAAAATAGGATTTTTTTTTTTTCACGCCGAGGAGGGGTGAATGTTCCTAACCGCACCATAGAGGAAGTCGTCACATCCTCCGTGTGTGGGGCCCTCACCCACTAAACTCCCCCCCTCGTCTCGTGGACTAGTGCCCACTCCGGAACTACGGTGGTATTACTTCGGAGTGGAGTCCTTTTGGCCATTTGGCCCCTGCGTGTTCATATCCGCGTCCGGATTGCGTGTCGTAAGTTGAGGAGACATTCACGTGTCTCCACTATTCCTTTCGATCAGGACCCCGTGTCGTTTTCCTTTGACACATGTGTCCGTATAAATTATGCCGGCGTGCCTGCCTGTTCTGCAGCCTCAAGGTCTCTCTTCTTCAGCCTTAGAATGCGCTCCACGTAATTCGCCACTGAGGCCCAATTTTCTCTGCTCGAAGTCATAACACCGACAATGTTAGCGGCCGTGATCATTCCAATTTCCGACGTCAGTACAGAGCGATAGCTCTGCCAGCGTGCACATTCGAAAACCGTGTGCTCTGCATCATCAATAACTTCCCCTTCTTCGTAAAGACAGTAAGGGGAAGCGGTCTTGCCTATCCTGTGCAGATATTTTCTAAAATATCCGTAACCCGATAGCATCTGCGTAACGTAATAATTTACCTCTCCAAATTTCCGACCAATCCATGGCCTTATGTCCGGGATAAGTCTCGCCGTCCACCTTCCTCTTTCTTCATCGTTCCATCGTCGTTGCCATCTTGAGACGGTGTTTTCCCTGAAGTGGCCGGTTATGTGATCTCCAGCCGATTTCGCTCTATATATCTCCTTCCGCTCTGCCGCCAGCAGATCCACAGGGATTGTACCTGCTATCACAAGTACGGCTGGGGCGGACACTGTGCGATATGCCGACGTGATACGCAATGCAGCCGTTCTCTGTACCGATACAAGTGATCTTGCCCGCTTTTTGACATCTAGCGTTTCGGCCCAAATCTCGCTCCCATAGAGCATAATACTGTTTCCGATCTCCATCAGGAGTCTCCTTCTCGTCGGTAGCGGTCCTCCAATATTCGCCATTAATCTGCTGAGCTGTCCAACGATCTTCTGGGCTTTGTTAGCAGAGTACTGAATCTGGTACGAAAATGTCAGTCTGGGATCCAGCCTTATTCCCAGGTATTTTACCGAGCTCTTGGTCCTGATTACCTCGTTTCCAATACTCATGTCCACGTGCAAGGGGATACGACTACCAGTGATCAGCAGTAATTCCGTTTTATGCATGGCCAGGTCTAGGCCGTGGGAATCCAACCATGTTTTTGTTCTTAATATGACACGTCTAAGTTTTCGCTGTGCCTCTTCCGTATTCCTGGCCGTAATAACAGCTGCAATATCATCCGCGTATCCAACCAAAAAAGTTCCCTCTGGCATATCCTCTCTCAGAATTCCATCGTAGTTAACGTTCCATAGGTCGGGGCCTAGGATAGATCCTTGTGCCGCACCTGATGTTATGAGCTTCACCTTTGGTCCCGAGCTTGTGTTATACACCAGCTGTCTGTTACTCAGATAACTACTTATCATGGCCAAGATGTAGTGTGGCACCGAGAATTTGTACTCCAGAGTATTTAATACATCGCTCCATCTAAGACTATTGAACGCGTTTTTAACGTCCAAAGTCGCAAGCAGTAGCACAGGCCTCGAAAAGTTATTTCCTCGCTGTGTGACCATGGCCGCTTCAGTCACCTCTCTCAGGGCGCCAATTGTAGACCGACCAGGTCGAAAACCATATTGTCTATCCGACAGTCCGCCACTATTCTCTATAGCAGCTGTAAGCCTTGGCTTCAAAAGCCTCTCGAGCAGCTTCCCTGAAGTATCCAGCATGCACAGTGGCCTGTAGGCGGATGGGTCCTCTGGGTCGCCCTTTCCCTTGTTTATTAAGACTAATCGTTGTTTCTTCCATATTTCGGGGAAAATATACTCTTTTAGGCACGCGTTGTACATTCCTAGTAGGAGTTCCGGTCTTTGATTGGCAATTTCCCGCATTACCTCAGGCGGGATGCCGTCGGGCCCTGGTGCCTTACCGGGTTTTAGTCCTGCTGCGGCTACTTTTAGCTCCTCTGCGGTGAATGGTAAAAATTCCGTATTGAGCATATTCTGTCGTCCTTCGTTCACTGGTTCATGAGTAGGGAGTAGTGTATCCACTATATTTCTCATTATTCGCTCGTCCATAATCTCCATTGGTTTCCTCCTGTTCAATTTGTCCATTACAATTTTGTATCCAAGTCCGTAAGGGTTTACGTTCACGTCATCTCGTAGTTCTTGGAATGCCTGGTTTTTCTTGAGCGTTATGGCCTTCTTCAGTGACTTTTTTGCCTCTTTGTATGCCCGCATTTCCTCTTCAGCTGGTCCGTCGGGTCTAGCTCTAGTGTACCTCCGCCGTAGTCGTAGGCACTCCCGCCTGAGTGCTGCGATGTTGTCGTCCCACCAATACACTGCCTTCTTCCTGATATTCGGGGGTCTGAATAAGGGCATTGCCTTTTTACATCCGCGTCTTATTACCTCCATGGTTTGTTCTACTCTCGTCCTCGCATCGTCCGAGAATTCAACTCTGCTACACAATCTGTCCACTTCTAAAATTAGCCGATTCGCATTCAATTTCCGTGCATCCCATCTTCGACTATTCGTGGTGTAATTGTCCTCCTCTACTCTATTCCTTGAAGTAAAGGTGTACGATATGTACTGGTGATCACTGCCCGTATATATTTCCAAGACCTTCCAGTCCCTCACTCTGTGATACATGCTCTCTGAGACCATAGTTATATCAGGGATGGTCCCCTCGCAGCCTGGTCGTCTAAAGGTAGCTACGCTCCCCTCATTCGCGAAGACCAGACCGGTTCGAGCTGCCATATCCACAATTCGCCTGCCTCTTGGGTTGGTATTCTGCATTCCCCACTCTACAGCTCTGGAGTTAAAGTCGCCTGCCACTATGAGGTTGCCGCCGATCCGCGCCACTGCGTCCTCGATTCTGGCCAATTTTTCCTCAAAGGTTCCCACGTCGTCATTGGGAGACAAATAACAACTCATTAGAGTAATCTCATCAAACTGTACCCAGGTGAAACAAACTCCCCTACCAGATCTTCCCGGTCGGGGACCCTGGTTATCCGGTATCCATATGGCTGCTGTGGATGTTTCATCGCCCAGCCAGAATCCGTTATTTTTTGATGCATACTGTTCGCTTATAATGGCTACGTCAACGTCCTGCTCCCTGACTATTTGCGATAGCAAAGAAAAAGCCACCTTCCCTCGGTTCATATTCAGCTGCAAAATCTTCATGCTGCCTTTCGTAAGCTCATCTCACAGCCCCGCGATCCCGGGAGGTGATCCAGACGTTTTCCCGGCTTCTCAGAGCATATGCAACATTTCGGTGCATTTCGGCACTCCTTTCTCTTATGTCCCTTTTCGCCACATTTCATGCACAGGTTTGACCTGTCCGGTCCATCACATTCCCACTGTCTGTGCCCTATTCGAAAGCATCGGTAACAGCGTGTCGGTTCGTCTCTGATAGTTATTCTGCAGCGTGTCCAGCCTATTTTGATCCTCTGTAGTTTCAGAAGCGCATTCGCACAACTTGCAGAGGCTGTCACGAAGGCTCTTTTCTGTTCCCGACTGTTTGCCTCGGTTAGACTAATGGATATATCCGGATTCATTTCGCCCGCTTCACTTTGTACCGCTGCCAAAACTTCCTAGGTGGTTGTGAGGGCATCCAGATCGCGAATCTCCAAAGTGACCGTAGGTACAAGCTCCTTCACGGTTGCCTCAACCAAAATAGGATGAATGGTTTCGAATAAGTAGTGGCTTCCTTCTCCTTTCTCGATGTAATGTACTAGTGATATTTTATTCTCAATTTTTTACTATGCACTCGTCAATCGAATTCTATTTTGTTTGACTAGAGAAGTATCCGTATAGACAGTTATGTTTCCTTATTAAAATGGGAAATTATTTACGGTGTATGAAATGTCTGTACAAGAGTACGTGAGAGAGGAAAAAGTTATATAAATATAAATAAATGTACATACTGTATGAAACTCTACCAATCAGGTGTGTTAAACATATTCAAGGCTGCAGGCCACTGACTACAACCTGTCAAAAACAAAATACACGTGCGCATATAAAATTGATTATTAAAGCGGCAACATATCATATTTACATGACTAATTTTCATTCTGGTCGTCTTGACATTGAAGTATAACTTAAAGAAGATGTGGAACATTTTAGTGGGACCACTGATAAAATAAATAATTGTATTGTGTTTCTACATCTACTGTTTATTTCGTTGCTGCCATCTTGAAAATAATTAAACAGCTCATTACTTGATACTTTTTGCTGCTAACGACGTTTGCAGTCGTATAGAATGAAGTTTTAAATGTGTTTAAAACATTACGCTGTAATGTTTACATTTCTGTTAACAGGTGCGTATTCTCTTTCCTGTTATTTCTTCTTTATTGACAATAAGTAGCTGATATGTAAAGGTGTTTTCTATTTGTTTATATGTAAAACAAAAAATCATTTTTTACTTACCATACGAGTACCATACATCATATACATACATTCGCATTTTGAACGAACTGAATCATTTATTATGTGAGTAAGAACAAAAAAAAATTATAAATATATGCTTGTTAGTATTTGTAAAAGGATATTCATATGTTAGTATCTTGTCAATCATTTTGGAAACTTTGTCGTCAGTTGCCACGTTTTGTTTGCTATTCATGTTTGCATGAATGGTAAAACATACTCTACGTGAAAGGGTGAGTAAGGAATGACGAAGGAATTGTTTAAATGTGCATTCATAATGTAAATGTATATTAAATAAATGCTTATGAACAATTAATGCAAATTCATGAAAATACTGAGACATACAGACTCGCTGATCTGCATATTTTCATTTGCATTTCATCGTTTCTTGTTTTTCAAAATTGTTTTTTAAACTCTTATTGAAGCTGCTTTCGTATAAAGAAGCTGATCCTAATCAAGATGCACTACAAGTTTAGACACACTCTTAGCTGTTGCTCATTCCAAAATGAATTTACTTTTGAGAAAAGACTTCATGTTGCAGCCGACAACAGTTTTGAAAGTAATGAAAAACTTCTCGGGTCCAATTTTACATAACTCGCTGCTAAGGCAAGAACAGAAAAAAGTTTAACGATTTTATATATGAAAATTGTATAATAGCAGTAACAAACTTACGGTCTTATCTTCCTCCAACTTAGTTTTCAACATTAGGGTGTTTAAAACAATTACAAGAGGGTTAATTCAATATAAATGGATTAAAGGCTTGTATGAAAGAAACTATAATAAAATAAAGATTAATTTTATTTGAAACATTCAATAATTTCGTAAACATTCTGGATGTTATGTCTGCAACAGAGATCAAAAATGAATCGTTTTTTCGCTACTTATAAGTACTTATGAAATTTTGAGTATGAGTGATTCAAAATACTGTTGACTGAAATTCAAGTACTTTGATTCATTCGTACTCAATACAACATTGATTTATAAGTACAAGTTGGAATGAGTATGAGTACAACGTTGACACCAAACTCATAACATTCGAAATATGTATGTTTGATTCATACGCCTACTCATTTATATTTTGTAATTCTTGTAAATGTTGAGTAAAGGAGAGTCGAAATAAACAATATCATGCGTACTGTTAAGTATGAGTACGATGAGTACTTTAAACTTTGAATATGAGTAGTATGAGTATGATATAAAAATATGTATGAATGTGTATAGGCATCAGAAATTATGAGTATGATTTGAATCTACTTATCAAAAATCACAAAATAAGTAAGATTCGCGTACGAACACTACAATACTCACTACAAGGTTGTGTGTCTGCTTTGCTTGCTGCCTTTGTCCTTTTCTTTCTTCTTTTTTTGTAAATGCAACAACAACTAAGACTGAAAATATTGATCAATAATTCGAATCACTCGAATCATTTATGAGTATTATAAGTATTTTTCTAAATTTATGAATCTGAATGAGTAGGCGTATGAATCAAACATATTTCTAATGTTATGAGTTTGATGTCAAAGTTGCACTGATACTCATTGCAACCTATACTTATAAATCAATATTGTAGTGAGTACGATTAAATCAGAGTAGTTGAATTTCAATACTGTGGACTCACTCATACTCAAAATTTCATGAGTACCTATGAGTAGCGAAAAAACGATAAATTGCTGATCTCTACTGAGTACAGATCAATCCAAGTTTTCTTACAGTGTATATAATATACACTAAATGCAAAAGAGCTTCAGAAAACAGATTATATGTATATGGTATATACATATGTATATATATATGTACAGTCAAGAAAAAAAGTTTACATACACCGTTGTGAGTAGACTTTTTCACACTAATTTTTATGATTTTCCCCAATAATTTCTATGTTATTTCTTTACATTCATTTTTTTTTTGTCCAAATATTCCTACAGAACGTTATAAAGTATTTTCCAATTTTCTCCGGTAATTCTTAAAAACTTCAAAAACATGAAATTGTGTTGGTAGACTTTTTTCATTGCTTGTATGTATATATGTATGCATAAGGAATTTGATTAATGCGACAACGGAAAATGTACAACATTTCGGTTTGTTCTAAACAAGTAATCTATTGTGGCAAGTAGAAAATACAGTGGAAACATAAGCGCAACAGTCAGTCATATCATTTTCATTCGCATCATATTTTTTGCGTATCTGCCTGCAAGTGAAGGAAAATGCATCAGCAACTACGACAACAAAAATTCTTAAAAAAAAATGAAATACAACCAACAAGAGAAACCTTTTATCATTGCAGTGATTATCGTCATGATGTTGCCAGAAAAAACCAACAAACCAGATACGAAAACAACATGAAGGCAACAACAACAGCAACAGCAACAGCATTGTCATCATCATTGCTCTGAGTATTTTACCAGCAGTAGTATCTGCACAACATACATATGTTTATAGAGATGTACATACATATATAACTTGTTATCCGCTTTCTATTTTTGTTTTTGTTTTTGTTTGTTTTTATAGTTGGCGGTTGTTTTCTGTTTTCAAAATTGTTGATGCACTTTTAAACTTAACCATTGGCGGGTTTACAATCAAGTCACATTAGTGTGAAACATTTTAAAATTCTTACAATGACGCTGCGATTAGAACACAACTGTAATAGCATTTGCATTAAAGAACAAAAAATATACACAAACCGACAGACATCAATGAATATGTATTTATGTATGTATGTATGTCTCTCACAAGAATTCATGTCAGTTTTGCATCGTTGGTTATAAAAATATGTTGTTGAGTTTTTGGCTCTCTCATGGATAAAGAGATCAAATCTTTTATCTTTTAACATAACAGAAGTCATGGGGCATGAATTTTACTTTCATATTTAGTTTTATTCGACAGATATGTATGTATGGCAAATGAAAGTTGAATAAATGCGTAAATATCTTAAGCAATACAATTTTCATATAGATATGGGAGATATACAGACCAGAGATCAGCAATGAGTATTCAAAGAGATGAGTAAATTCGATCCATACTCATAATTTCTGATACTTATACGCATTCATACTTATTTTAATATCATACTCATACTACTCATATTCAAAGTTTGAATTACATACTCATCGTACTCATACTTAACAATACGCATTATGTTGTTAATTTCGACTCCCCTTTACTCAACAGTTACAAGTATCACAAAATAAGTGTGATTCGCGTAAGAATACTATAATACTCACTAGAAGGTTGTGTGTTTGCTTTGCTGGCTGTCTTTGTCTTTTTCTTTCTCCTTTTTTTGTGTAAATGCAACAACAACTAAGACTATGAATTTTGATGAATGATTCGAATCATTTGAATCATTTATGAGTATTGAAAGTATTTTTCTAAATTAATGAATCTGAATGAGTAAGCGTCTGAATCAAACATATTTCGAATGTTATGAGTTTGACGTCAACGTTGTACTCATACTCATTGCAACCTGTACTTATAAATCAATGTTGTAGTGAGTACGAATGAATTAGAGTAGTTGAATTTCAATACTGTTGACTTACTCATACTCAAAATTTCATGAGTACTTATGAGTAGCGAGTTTATGCCAGAAATCTGCTGAAAGAAAGTCGGCGAAGAAATATTTTTCTTTATATTTTCGTTGTGATGTTTGACCTGGTGTTTGAGCTATGGCCTTACGTCTAATAAGCCAAAACACTACCTACTAGACTACGGCGACTTCACTCTCCACTTCACTTCACTTCCCTTCCCTTCACTTCTCTTACGATAGCTTTGAAACAATTTTCTTTCGCGTAAAATCCATGGACCGTTTCATATTTGCTGAGTGAGTAGCATTTCAATGATTATTTTTAAACTAAAATTTTTCCCTCAAGTGACTTAAAATATTAAGAGATTTCATCGCAAAACGTTTCATTATGTTGATCATGTTATAGGACCTTATTTAAATATTTGCTTCTTATATTTCATATCATTCATCTGTGAAGGTGTTATCAAAACAAATTTAAAGATTTCTTTATCTTATTCGATACGTATTATTTTTGAAAAATCAAATTTATTTTGAAATCAAAAAAATATCTCATGGTGTTCACATTTGCTTACATTCTCTGTTTTATTCTTTATCATGTGTATTCATCTGTCTATACATACTGTCTCTTCTATAGGTATACTCATGCATATGTGTGTATGTATGTATATTTGTCTAATAAAATATAAATTTTATTATTATTTTTATTTGTCTTTTATAGGAAGTGACATTTAAGGACGAATACGTATAGAAAAATTTCATTTCATATGACTTAACCCTTGAATGGGCATGTAATAATAGAAAATAATTGAAATACTTCTCAGTAACATTATTCAAAACGGTTATAATAACATTAACATTGTGGGTGCCCTGGTAGTCTAGTGGGTAGTGTGCTAGACTATTAGTGTGAGGGTCGTGGGTTCGATTCCCACCGGAGACTCTGGTCTGTGACACTACACCGAGCATATGGTCAAGTTACTCCGCTCGTATATAATTAGAATATAATTTGTAATTGTATTGTAATTTAATAAATAAATAAATAAAAAAAAAAAAAAAAAAAAAAAAAACATTAACATTGTAATGTTATATTTAGTTATGAGGTTATTTCGTCGTTAAGCTAGAAGGGAGTTTCTAATTAGATCGGACGGGTTTCTACTTTAAACTCTGCGTTAAAAACCAACTGGACCAGCAAGGGATGTTGCTCTCGAATTTACTTGACCTCCATGTCGGATGTTTCGTTCCAATGTTTTCAATAACTTGTGTTACCGTATTTACGTCAATACCACGTTGTAAATCACTTGTGCCTTTACAATGCATCCGTTTGTTTGTTGGGAAAACATTGTGCATTCACACAATTGTGCCTCATAGTTATACATAGGATTCAGTATTTGGTTATACGAGTTCATCCTCAATTTTCCATTTTAATTGCAATTCTACAATTTTAATTTCCAACGTAACTTTGCATACAGCGTCATAACAAGATACCACACACACAAAAGCTACACTAACAAATACAACGAACTTGTTACAAGTAAACCAACAACATCAGTATGAAAGAAAAGAGGATAGACAAGTAAGCGAGAACGCAGCAACAAGCAATGTGAACAAAATACACAAACAACAATGAATTCGCGATAGAGTTCTCGAGAAGGCGAAACCGCGAACGTTCGACTTCAAGAACCTTCATCAGACTGATTACGTGGGCATATAAAAAGGCAAGATAAAGCAGACAACGAGTAGTAAGAATTCAGTCAGTCTTGTGTGGAAACGTGTTGCGTGTGAAGAAAGCAGTCGTGGTTTGAAGATCGCCGTTGTTAGATCTACAGTTGTTAGTGCTTACGCGAACGGAAGTGTAAAGAAGAATAGCGAACTAAACATATTATTGTTGGATACATCAAGTTGTAAATAGTGGCACACAAAAGTAGTGCGAACAATAAAGAGTTTAATTGAAACTAAACATCAATTTATTTTTATTTTGTTTGCAATCAACGAACTCATATTTTAAAACTTTTTAAAAAGGTAAAAACTTAACAATATTTTGCAGTATTTGCAGACGGCACCTGCGTGCTGTCTATGAATACAGGGCAACCTAAAATTGATTTATTTGTAAAGTCAACATGTGCTGACTTGGAACTGTACAATTTTTTGCATCATTTCCATGTCCATTCTAAGACCACGGTAAACATAGCCACAGTCGTTTCAACTACTTCTGGTGTATATAAGTCATCCAAAAATGGACCATCTTCGTATTTAACGCGAAACCATCTATTTCTCAGATACGATTCAAATAAAATGCAATATGTCCTTGGCAATTGTGTACGGAGTTTTATAGGAAGTTCGGTATGATTTACTTTGTCGCATGCTTGCGGTATATCTAAGAATACGGCGGAACACACATTTTTTTTCTAAAGCCATTTTTATTACATCAGTAATTCGATGAACCTGATGCAGTCGGTATTAAGTCGAATCCATAAATGAATCTGTTTGAAAACTTCAATTGGTTTTACCTTCGGTATGGTAAAGCCATCATGATCAATAAGAGTATTGACTTCATGCATCACAGATGGCGGAATAGCATCAAGAGAGAACACACCGGTAAGATATCTGGAAAACATTTTAGCCTTTTG
Source organism: Sarcophaga rosellei (assembly GCA_930367235.1). NCBI lineage: Eukaryota > Metazoa > Arthropoda > Insecta > Diptera > Sarcophagidae > Sarcophaga > Sarcophaga rosellei. The sequence goes on along the minus strand of OV884017.1, from coordinate 63,732,804 downwards.
GCTATTTGTTCGGGCCACAATTTCCATCAGTAATGTGCAGGGTAGCAATTTCGTTGATTTCCACCATGAATAAATAGTCCGATGGTTTTTCACTGCTTAATTCTGAAAATTTTGTTTATTTGTAAATTCGTGTGTCATTCTATTAAATCTTGTTTTGTACTTCTTTGTTCTCAATCTTATTTCGTATTTTATCATCTCTATTGTTTAAGCGGTGTATAAAATGACGTGTTGCTTGTCAGGAGGGTCCGCAGTGCTTTCCCTCTCATTACGTTAAATTGTTTTATTTCGTCAGCTGTTTCTGGTTCATTAGGGGGTAAAACGGTGTTCAGATATGCACCTTTATTGCATAAACGTCATTATTGAGCTCAATATTTCATATAAAGTTTCAATTAATTATTGCGCAATAAATACGAAAATTGTTATAATATTGAGTAAAACTTAAAATGCACGACAAAAAAAAAACAATGTTGTTTAAACAACCAGTTGTTTTGTTACCAGCTGTCAAATATTGAATAAGCAGCTAAACTGAGTATATTGTTATGTCTGAACACTTAAAATATTGTACTCAATAAACCGAATATTGACTCAATAAAAGTGCATATCTGAACATAGCATTAAATCGGTAAATTTATTTGTCAAAAAAGAAGATTTGGTCTTCTCGGTCTGACCGCTAAGATCAAATATATTTGCTTACTTGATACACGACATTGATGTCTTATTTATTGTAAAGAAATCTATAAGATCAGGTGTTTCACTTCTGTAGTCGCCTTAGTCTAGTAGTTTGTGTGATAGGTTTATTGTTAGCCATAGTCATCCCGGCTGAGAGGGAGGTGTTTATTGACTCCCCAGTCTAGATCCGTAGTGTTCCGTTGAAGAGCAGGGCCAGCTCTAGCAGGACGTGACGATGTCACGCACTAACGGTCTTGATAGGGTAGAGGCTGGAGGCTCCGAGGGAGCTATGATCGCATATCCCTATCCTGCGGAAACCGCTTGACCCCCCCAGGTCAGACATCTCCGACAAAACGAGGCGACTGACTCTCAGCAGATTTCTGGGTAAAATTCTGAGAGTAAATAAAATTGCCTTCAAAAAGTTTCTCAAAAATCTGTCGTTCGGAGACGACATATGTATGTTATTTGCTATTGCGTTGGAATATCTGTTGACACAACTTCACATCCGGTTTCCAAAATTGCTTTACATATGTAGTTCCTTTCCCTTGGGGAAATAATAAATAAAAAATACAAAGTACATTGCCTTAGCTAATCGCTTAATCGCATTCACAAGATTTTATTTATTTACTACAAATTCACATTGTAGGTTTAATTTTGAGAGGTACATTGTTTTTTTTATTTTTGTTCTCGCCTCGATGTATCTGAGAACATATCCAACAGGAGAAAAAGCAATTGTCCGGACATGGATGCACAAAAGAAGCAGGAAATAAATATTTCTCAGTCTGTTAAATTTCAGAACTTTAATCAAATGAAACTTAAAAAATATAAATCCACCAATGCACACTCAAACAATTGTAAAGTGGTAAAGATGAAAGTGGAATATTCCAATATTTTATGAGGCATATTGCCTTCCGATACTTTGTTATCAATACATAATAATACAAAAATAATAATTACTTGAAATGTTTACCAGTCTATGCAGATAGAAATTGGAGTACAATGTCCAAAATGTACGTAAAATGTTACATGCTTAGGTCACGGCTAGGCCACGCCGACGTCTTCTCTTAAACAGCTTGCCTGGGAAGTATTACAAATTAGCTGCATTACAAATTAGTTGTGATCAGTATTAAAGTTTCTAAATAATGAAGCTACTCTATCGATACATTTAAAGATAATTCCCGTACTATGTACGTGAAGTTGACAGAAGCTATGAGGAATAAAAGGTTGGTTGTGTAAAATCAATTCGGGGTATGCGTAATCACTGGCCAGTGTCTCGTTAAGAGTTCCTAAGCTATGAAGTTTCTAAGCTAGGATTTGGTAAAATTAATATAAATTTTGTTTTGCATATGTCCATAGCGGCTCAAGTGGATTCATTACACCATCTCTACTTGGCAATAGTAGAAGTGAAAGTAGCCGACGTCGTAGAAGACTTTTTTGACAGCGAACCCGGGTTCGTATCCCAGGTCAGACATCAAAACAAAAATATGAAAAAAAAAATATTTTTTTCTTCGACTTCGTCTCAGCAGATTTCTGACAAAAACTCTATGAGTAAATAACCCTCTCATAAAAAATTTCTCAAAAATCTTTCGTTCGGAATCGACGTTAAACTGTAGGTCCCGCCACTCAAGTATAAAAATTAAGGCACACAACATGAGTGGTGTGAGAAGCTGGGCCGTAATCCTGACTGAAGGGTTGTAGTGGTCAATTATGTATGTATGATAACACTTTATTAGAAACTCAGATTGTTCGTGAAAGCCATACTTAAGGCCATTATTACAACTTGCCGTTAACTAGAGGGAGGATTTTAACGGACAGATGAATTGTTTTCCATTATTATGAGTACCCAATAAGATAGAAGTGAGCGTTAAGCTAAAGGGAGGATCGTCCTACCTTTAAGTTTTAAAGTTAAGTTTATCTTAGAACTTGCCATATTATAAATTATTCTCAATATGGCAACTACAAAAAACGAGGCCCTACGTCGCCACTGCGTTTAAAAAGAACTTATTTAATTGAACACTTTTATCGTTATTGCTCCGGTACTGCCATATTTTTGAAAAAGTTAACTTTATTTTATCTGTAAGTTGTAATAACGAAAATAAGTTAAAGTTCCTTTTAGCTAAAAGTACCTTTAACTAAACCCAAGTTTAACGGCAAGTTGTAATAATAGTCCTTAGAATGTTAAATTTAGTTTAAAAATTTTGATAAAGGCTTACTTGGAAGTTTTATTTCGTGCTAATAGATTCCAAGTAAGTTATTTGAGTCGAGAAGAAAACTACAAAAAACAAATAATCAATGGCTAGAACCAGATTGAACTGAAACCAACTGCTGCCAGAGAATTAAAAGCAAATGTATACTGGGTTTTATACTTTTTATAGAAAATGCGGAACTCTCGGTGCAGTAGTTAACCTGTTTGGTTACAATTCCGAGCAATTCATATTCAAACCTTATCATGGTTATCGAATTATAAAATTTTTTGAGGCTTCAATCAACTCCAAAAATAATTCACTCCAAGAGGTAATAAGATCAACAACAAGTAACACAGCAGCGCTAACTCTTGAAAAATTGTAGCATCCAATCAGAAGAGTTTCTCTATTATACACCGAAAATGGTTTCAAAACAATTAGCCAACTCACACGACTTTGTATCGTGTATGTTGTATCGAATACACTCTTGGTATGTGAACGCTCAATGTTATGCTGTATTGTGTATTTCGTATTCCAAACGTCAAAAAACGATAAGAAGAAGAAGACCAGTATTCACAATTTTTTAATTTTCCAGCAATAAAATGAAGAATATTACGGAAAAAAGTAAATTAATTAATTATCAGTGCGAACAATTATAATTTTTGAAATAATAATTGTTGACTCAAGTTGCATAGAAAATATTTTGTATTTCTGTTCTTCTTCTTGATTACTGGTATTTACATAAACTGATAGCACGAAATCAATACAACTTCCCAAAACATATGAAAAAACTGTATATAAGTTTATCGGAGTTTTATATGAAAATTATCAACAACAAGCATACACTGTTGTATATTCGTCCAACAATACAACGATACAAGGTCTTGTGTGAATTGCCCAAATGTACAATGAGACGTAAAGATAATTTTTTTTTTAATTCTGTGTAATTGAATCGTTGTATACTTCTGATACCTAATAATTAATGAAATAGAAATTATAAGAAATCTGATAACAATAGAATAGTTCGTGTAAATATTGGTTCACAGAACTTAATATCACAAAAACAAAATCTGCTAAATAGAAAACTTATAGATAAGTTGATAAGGCATATAATAGGAATGTTATCAATTGGTTGATTACATACATAATTGGCTCTTACAACCCTTCAGTCAGGATTACGGCCTAGCTTCTCAACACCATTCATGTTGTGTGTGTAATTTTATACAAGAGTGGTGGGACCTACAGTTCAAAGTCGACTCCGAACGATATATTTTTCAGAAACTTTTCATGGCAATTTTATTTCCTCTCAGAGGAAGTCGCGGAAGAAATATTTTTTCATATTTCGTTTTGATGTCTGACCGGGGATGTTTATCCTATATACATATGTTGGTTGATTAATCCTATATATTACAATTAAGTACAAAATAAAAGCCATTTTCAGAAAAAAAAATTGTTTTCATACTGACTATTCAAGATTTTAATTACGGGGGTTTTCAGGAAATCGCCAGAAAAAGTGAAATTGAAGTTGACAGTTGACACTGTACTGCACAACAGCGGAAGAAACACACAACTTCATTCGAATTAAACCCTAAACAAATGTACAGAAAACGTTGACAATTTAAAATGATGCAACAGAAAATGTGCGGATTAATTGTTACTCGTAAATAAGAAAAAAAATATTTGTATTTAGCCTGTTGCCTGTTGCTGCACGATTTCTGCTACTTGGCCATTTATTGTATGAGTCCATCTGTGGGTTAGTAATGTAATACCCAGGAATTTGCAAAAAGAAATCCTGGCAAAACGAATATAAAGAATATTTTCTCTCCGTCACAAAAGCGCAAGTCTGATGAGCACTGGAAATACACATTATTGGAAATCCTCCTGCCATAAGGGGAAAAAAGCGTTTGATAATCTCATTTGCCAGTGTTTGCTTTCTATTCCGTATTTTATCCATTAGTAATTAGGTGTACGTTGAAGTGTTTTGCGGTTCACACACACACACACATACAAACCATTTGATGTGTTGCATGATTAGCAATAAGTTTGGTTTCAATTGTTAAGGGCGTGAAAGGATATCGACAGGTTAAAAACAATATTAAAACGGATAAAATCATAAACACAAACTAAATGCTCTCTTGGAAGAGAACGAACTAAAATAAAAGCTCACATTAATATTATATGTATGTTTGGGACACTATACACAAATACATACATACGTTTTATATAATTTTATATATAAATGTACACGTAGTGAAGAGAAGTTATTAGAGACTTTAAGAAGCTATTGGGGAACATTGGAGGTGGTAATTACGGGTACGGTGCTGCTGGTGCTAGTGCAGTTCTTGAGAATATTCTGCAGCGATAAACAGTTTTATTCGAAAAGATATTCCATTTGCATACAACAGTCTATTTTCTTATAAACCATGTCCATGTATTTGTGCTTTGGACATCAGGCCGTCTAACCTGAAGAACTTTAATTAATAATTTTAATTAAAGCGACGGACTATTTACAACTAAATTCTTGAAAGTCCTTTGTTTCCCATAATTTCGGCAACAGAACTTAGGCTGATAAAAGCTTTTATAAGCGTGCACCTTAATTTCATATCAATTGCATACAATTTATTTAAAGGCATAACACACTTACGAAACATATTGTTACGCTTATATGTTTTTAAAAACGTTTAAAACATGAGTTCGTTGATTGCAAACAAAATAAAAATAAATTCTCACAATAAGTTCACACTAATTTTGTGTGCCACTGTTTACAACCTGATGTATCCAACAATAATTTGCTTGTTCGTTATTCTTCTTTACACTTCTGTTCGGTAGATTCTTACAACGGCGATCTTCAAACCACGACTGTTTTCTTCACACGCAACGTGTCTTCACACAAGACTGACTGAATTCTTACTACTGGTTGCCTGCTTTGTCTGGCCTTTTTTATACATATACCCACGTAATCAGTTTGATGAAAGTTCTTCTTCATTGATGTTATGTTCTCTCTTACTTGTCTATCCCCTTTTGTTTCATATTGATGTTGTTGGTTTAATTGTAACAAAATCGTTGTATTTGTTTGTGTAGCTTTTGCTTATCATTTTAGTGTTAAACGATGTTACACTGTTTCCATTTTCGTAACGATGTTTATTTATAGAAAGTTCATAATAAAAGTATGATTTTATAAATTTTATTACAACTTAGTGTGGCTCAAATTTATAATTTTCATTTTCAAATCCTTTTTTCTTTTTAAAATTAAGACAAGCACTCTGAGTGATTAGCACATAATATTGTGCTCCATTTTCTTATTTTCTTTTCTTTTTCCAGTGTACGAAAAACAAATGATGCTCAAAAATTAGCGATTGTTGGGCACAAGTACTATGCTGTTTGGTATTCTTTTTACATGATTATTTTTTTCACGAATTACAAAGAAAAAATTTTTTTTTTTTTTTTACCACGAATTGTAATGATTTGACGATTTTCAATATTTTGCCTGAATATTTATTGAACCTCATACAGCAATTAGAGAGATTTTTAGACGCATGTATCAATGTTTTATATTTTATAGGATATTTTTGATAAATAAAATGTCTAAGTACCACATAAAATCTTAAGTGAATTCTAAAAAGATTTTTTTTAATATTGGTTTCAACTGATTCTCTTTTTAAGCGATTTTTCTACATGACTTTATGTGAACTTTCGATTATAGGACTGATAAAACTGTTACTCACAGATAACAATCATACATACATACATAATTGCCCATTACAATCCTTCAGTCAGGATTACGGCCTAGCTTCCCACACCACTCATGTAGTGTGCCTTAATTTTATACGTAAGTGGCGGGACCTACAATTTAACGTCGACTCCGAACGACATATTTTGAGAAACATTTCCATGGCAGATTTATTTACTCTCGGAGTTTTTGCCAGAAATCTGCTGAGAGGAAGTCGCCGAAGAAACATTTTTTCATATTTCATTTTGATGTCTGGCCTGAGGCTTAAACCCGGGCTTTACGTCTAATAAGCAAACACACTACCTACTAGACTAGGGCGACCACAGGTAACTAACAGATTAAAATCAATAGCATTAAATATCCTTTTCTGTACGAGGTCGAGAAGTGTCAAAATAGACTGTCCACACATGTGATGTCATGTAAAGGAAATCAGATGCGCTGAAAATTCCAATCAGAGATCAGCAATGACTATGAGTAATTCGAATCATACTCATAATTTCTGATACTTATACGCATTCATACTTATTTTAATATCATACTCATACTACTCATATTCAAAGTTTGAAGTACTCATTGTACTCATAATTAACAATACGCAACATGATGTTTCGTATTTAACGCGAAACCATCTATTTCTCAGATACGATTCAAATAACGTGCAATATTCCCTTGGCAATTGTGTATGATTTACTTTGTCGCATGCTTGCAGTATATCTAAGAATACGGCGGAACAAACATGTTTTTTTTTTTGAAGCCATTTTTATTACATCAGTAATTCGATGAACTAGATGCAAATGATGAAATTGATGCTTAGGAATCAAGTTTCCTTGTATGAGTCATAAAAAATTTGTAGTATTTTTTGGATTGTATCTAGATATGCAGATGTTTATGAAATTCAGTTGTTAGTAAGTCGAATCTATAAATGAGTCTGTTTAAAAACTTTAACTGGTCTTACCTCGGGTACTGTATAGACACCGTGACCATTAAGAGTATTGACTTCATGCATCACAGATGGCGGAATAGCATCAAGACAGAACACACCAGTAAGATATCTAGAAAACATTTCAGCCTTATGGCTATTTGTTCTGGCCACAATTTATATCAGTCATGTGCAGAGGAGGAATTTGTCTTATGAGTATCTCTAAGTTCTTCGTTGATTTTCACCATCAATCAGTATGATTGTGTAACCCTGAAAATTTTGTTCATTATTTTTGGATTTCTAAGCTAAATTCGTGTGTCTATCTATTAAGAATTGTTTTGTCCACGTAAAATTTAGGTCGTGGCCATATCTTTCTAAGTCTTCTTTTATATTTTATCATCTCTCTTGTATAAACGCAATATAAAATAACGTGTTGCTTGTCAAGAGAGTCCGCAGTGCTTTCCCACCAGAGATCACCAGCAATGAGTATTCAATTCAAAAACACGAGTAGATTCGAATCATACTTATAACTTCTGATACTTATACGCATTCATACTTATTTCAATATCATACTCATACTACTCATATTCAAAGTTTGAAGTACTTATCGCACTCATACTTAACAATGCGCATGATGTTGTTGATTTCGACTCTCCTTTACTCAACAGTTACAAGAATCACAAAATAAGTATGATTCGCGTACGAACACTACAATACTCACTAGAAGGTTGTGTGTTTGCTTTGCTTGCTGTCTTTGTCTTTCTTCTTTTTTTGTAAAGAATCACTCGAATCATTTATGAGTATTATAAGTATTTTTCTAAATTTAAGAATCTGAATGAGTAGGCGTATGAATCAAACATATTTCGAACGTTATGAGTTTGATGTCAACGTTGGACTCATACTCATTGCAACCTGAACTGTAAATCAATATTGAGTGCAGAATTTTGTTAGTCGACTGTTTTTTGAATATGGGCTAGGAAACAGATATAGAATATTTAAATTTTTAGGATCTTCTGAATTTAATTTCTATTACGCACGTATAGTTTGGAAGAGACTTTTCTTGAATGAAATGGTGTACGTGACACTTCTTATGTGGCGTCAAAGTGTGTATAAGCTAGAAAAGAATACGATCAAAGCTATTAAAATTTTTATTTCTAAAACATAGTACTTGGTTAGATAAATAGGAAAGAGAGTATGATCCGTTGGTGTTACATTCTCATATGTATTTCTAAAATTGTGCGCGCGGATCAGTATCATCAGACTAACTTTTTTAGTGTTACATTTCGTTTTTATGTTTTTCTATTTGTAGTAGAGATGAGCGATGTAGTGATTTCTGAAGAACGTTGTTCTCAGTGAACGTGATTTGTTAATCACTGTTCTTTAAAACAGTGATTGTGATCACAGTATTCCAAAAGAAAACAATAATGACAATAACGTATTTTATTAAGTCGTTAGAAAGAGACAACTAGATACATACTATGAAAAGACTACTAAACAAAATCAAAGTGGTGTCATCAATGTTATTATTTTTAATGTAATTTTTTTTTATATGAAGTTTGAAAATTAAGTTTCGCAGAAAGTTCATGTATAAAAGACACAAGTAAATAATCAGCATCATCTAATAGTAATTCTGCCTCGCTCAAAATAAATTGAAATAAATTTGAGTATGTAACAATTTTGAAAGAACGACATTAATAGTCACTGTTATTTGGCAATTTCAATCACTGCAGTTACCAGTGAATTATCAATCACCGTGATTAAATCACAGTTTTAAAAATATCGCTCATCTCTAATTTGTAGTATTCCATTTGGCCTCAATTAAAAAAATTAATTTTACTTTTTTTAGCTGTTCCTGTATTTGAAATTAAAGTCAATACAATTATGTAATATTTTAAATTAACAGAATAAAATCAACTACTTTACTTTCTAATACCAGCAGATAAAAAATATGAGAAATTCATTTATTAGGTAGGCGAGAAAAAAGAGTACCTAGAGATGATAAAACATTGTCAATTAAAAGTACATATTTTTTTTATTTACTAATTACAATACAATTACAAGTTATGACTAATTATTACGAGCTGATTAACGTAGATCTTATGCTCGGTGTAGCGTAACACTCCAGAGTCACTGATGGGAATCGAACCTACGATCATACCCTCTAGATTACCAGGTCACCCAGTCAAAAGTATAAAACCCAAAATTATGAAATAACCCATTGGGAGTATTTTTCCTTTCTATCATAACATTGTTCAGGAATTGAGTTGTATTGTAATCGATGCAGACCAAACCATTTCGATAGAGCAGAGATAGGATTCTTCACTATGATGGTTGAATTTTCGTATGGAATCGTTTAAAATTCAAAAATGAATATAATTTTCAAAGTTTTTTGTAATTGTTAAGATTCTGGAGGTATAAAATGTAATAAGTTTTCAAAATAAAACACGTAATTTATTGTTATGTTTCCATTGACGGATATTATGTATTCCCAGCCATTTTCTCCTACATACATACATATATGTAAAGCATACTTGAGTGGCCTGGTAAGCTAGAGGATAATGTGTCAGAGTGAGGTTTGTAAATCCAATTTCACAACATGTTCTGGTCTGTTACTCGATAGTGAACATATCGTCCAAGTTACTTTGTTGGTATTAATTAGAGAGTAATTTGAAATCGTATTGTTATAAATAAATAAGTAATTAAAAACCCATACAATGCATGTTTATATCCAAGCACTTTGTTTGTGTAGCTTTTGCTTATCATTTTAATGTTAAACGATGTTACACCGTTTCCATATTCGTAACAATATCTTCAGTGTTAGAAGCAATTTTTTTCAGAATACGCTTTCACCATATACGCTAACAAAATACATTTTTTCAAACTGAACTGAAGATAAACAAGATAAACTTATTAAAATTGTAAAGTTATTGGAAATCTGCAAACTTGGCCGAAGGTTTCTTTTTAATGAAGAAGACTTTGCGAGTGGCCCCAATCGATTGCAGCCGATGTGTCACAATTTCACTGATTTGTTTAAAAAATATATTTTACATTGATAGTACATATTTTATAAAAACAAAAACATACGAAATAGAAGACATTAGTTTGAAAGCAGTTATCTAATGGCTCCACAACATGAAGATCCCTACTCCAAAATTTTGCTTGAATCGTATAATGCTTCTTTATCAGAATAATTAATTTTTATTAATCATCTATCTATGACATATGTATTTGTGGAAATCTGAGTCATCTCACACTGCGTATCTTAGTTAAGCGTGAAGTATTTAAAGCACAATCGTTAGATCTTGAAATAACAGCTGGTACCTACACGCGTCTATAGGGTTTCTATTTATGCTAAAGGAAGTTACGTTAGCAGTGAAGGTGAAGTGTAAATGTGACAATTTTATTATTAACTGAATACAGGACAGACCATAATATACTACACTTTGGCATATTAGCATATTTTCGTGTAATTACTGTTAAGAAATGCTGTCCTTTGAAATTCTATTAAGTGATCTGCTTTATTGAGCTCATCTGCTCTGTTACCTTTACATCCTTTTTAGACAATCAAAATTTCCACATCAGAGATATTATACTTAAATAAGACTTCGTAACAACATATTTGGTCAATTCACACAAGCCCATGTATCGTTGTATTCATTGTACTGTTGGAAGAACATACAACAGTGAATGATTGTTGTTGATAATTTTCATATAAAAATCCGATACACTCATACACATTTTTTTCATATGTTTTTAAAAGTTGTATTGGTTTCATGCTATCAAATTGTGTGAATGAAAAAAAATGTGAAGAAGACATTTGGAATCCGAAATACACAATACAACATAGCATTGTGTGTTCACAAATAACCAAGTGTATTCAATACAACATACGAGTACACGAAAATGAAAAATCTAGATACTGGTGTTTTGCTTTTACATCGCCTAACATTAAAATTATAAACAAAAGCTACAAAAACAAAGCAATGCAGTAAACAAACCTGTTTACAAATGATCGTACTGCTTAATATAACAACAAAGACCGGCATAAAAAATGGTAAACAAGTAAACAAAAATACACAAACAACACTACAAATTATAAACAACGATGTTTACATTTATATAGATTTCGAGAATGCGAAGTCATAAATATTCGCCTTTAAAAACATTCATCAGACTGTTAACTCTGCCATAATAGGGCAAGGCAAAGCAGGCGACTGTGTTAGTGAAGTTCAATCAGTCTTGTGTGAAGACGCGGTGTGTTTGAAGAGAGTAATCGTGGTTTTAAGGTCTCCATTACAAAGATCTGTCGAATAACTGTTATTGTCTATGCAAATCGTATAAACAGAGGAATAACAAAAACATCAATTGTTGTTCTTTACATAAAGTTGCGAACAGTGGCATACCGAATTGTGCGAATAATAAAGAATTTAATTGAAACTAAACACAAATTTATTTTTATTTCGTTAGCAATCAACGAGCTGATATTTTAAACGTTTTTAAGAGGTAAAAACGTAACAGTATTTTCCACGGAATCATCGTTCAAGTATGTCAGTTATTGTAGCCAATTAATGTATTCTTTTAATTCTAGTACTTGGAAGCATTAGGATGTGATAGTGACATATAAACAACTACAGTCAAATTTCATCATAAACAAATAATTTTGGCATGAGTTGTGTAGGAAATAATTTATTAATCATTCCTTTAGCTAACATGACTTATATAAGTTGGCTGCATTTAGTGAAATTCTGACATCGGAATTGTTGCAACATCTGCTCTTTTATTATCTACTCTAAGCGTGTATTTTAAAAATTTTAACTTTTTCATGTGACTAAATTTTCGTTTGTTTTTTAATTTGGCTTAAGTGATTTATTTTATTTATGGTTTATTCTAAAGATTATTATTTTCTTTTTTGTTTTTAATTAAGTCGTTTATTTATGTCATATTCACGATTCATAAACGGAAAATTTTTCTTGTTTTTCATCATCATATTCACCCTATGGTTGAATAGATAAGAGTATGTATGCACGTTAGTGTTTGTTTTTTCAGTTATAAAATGTTCATTTTGTAATTTTCAGTAGAATTTTAATAAAAAGTTGATGTTTTCGTTTTGTGTTAAAATTGTTTGACATCAACTTTTAATATGTAAACCGACAGACATATTTAAACACAACATATTTACATGCATGTGATGTACATATGCTTACATGTGTAGAAATTCCCATTATGCTATATGTATGTATGCATTGTGTACGAATGCCATTTTCAAGTAAACAAAATGAGGACAATCAGTTAATCAGGTCCCTCAAAAATAGCCCCCCATTGCATATACTCTTAATTATTTATTTATCAATATAAGACTAGAATTTTGAACTGATTACATGAATTAATACTGTTACGGTTTTACCTTTTTAAAACGTTTAGAATATGAGTTCGTTGATTGCAAACAAAAATAAAAACAAATATGTGTCTTTATTGTTTACGCTACTTTTGTGCGTTAGATCTGTATAGCGGAGATCTTCACAACAGCGATCTTTAAACCATGACTGTTTACTTCGCACGCAACGCGTCTTCACACAAGACTGATTGAATTCTTACAGCTCGCTGCCTGCTTTGTCTTGCCTTTTTATATGCTCAGGGTTTCGCTTTCTCGAGAACTCTATTGCGACTTCATTGTTGTTTGTATATAAAGCCTGGAAGTATATTTAATGAGGCCTTTAACAAGGCCACCTAGTTTTCACTTCAATACAGAATGGCATAAGTATGTTTGGCATTTAATACATAGAAAACATTATTCGCATATTGTATGTATGTATGTACATATGTATATGGGAGAGCATTCATATTCAAAATAGTCAACATGTGTATGAATGTAAATGGTATGAGTAGTTTTTGGCGCTTGAGCTGAAAATTGCTGGTTTTTAATGTTCCATTTTGCATTTTGACCAACCAGTGGCACTCTCTACTTCTAAAATCTGTTATAGTTTAAATTCTATCCATTATACAATTTATTTATTCAAGTTTTCAGAACTGTAACTAGAGAAAGCTAAAAAACTGAAAAACCTTAATTACAGTCTAATAATTAACAAATATTTCAATGAATAAACTTATTTAGAAATAATGTATGATAATAAGTATGCAAATCTCTACAAAATTAAATATTGTTACGAAAATGGAAATGGTGTGACATTGTTTAACATTAAAATGATAAACAAAACCACACATACCAACAACGGCAGTGTGAAAGAAAAGTGTGTAAAGAAGGCAACACACACACAACGTAAATAAAATACACAAACAACAATGAAACAACGATAGAGATCTCGAAGAGGCGAAGACACGAACATTCGACTTCAAGAACATTCACCACACTGTTTACGTGGGTACATAGCAGGCAACGAGTGGTAAGAATTCAGTCAGTCTTGTGTGAAGATGCGTTGCGTGTGAAGAGAATAGTCGTGCTTTGAAGATCGATCGAACTGTTGTTGTTTACGCAAAGGGTGTAAGCAAAGAAGAATAACGAACAAAACAATTATTGTTGTATCCACCAAGTTGTGAACAGTACACACAAAATTGTGCGAACAATAAAGAATTTAATTGAAACTAAACACAACGAACTCATATTTTAAACGTTTTTAAAATGGTAAAAACGTAACAATATTATACGCAATAAAATTTTAAGGTAAAAATTCAAACCTCTTTTGTAGATATCGATAACTGATTTCCTTTTATTTTTTTGAAATCAAGGCTGTTTATTTGCAAGTTTTTTTTCTATTAGTGGCACTCACTTTTTGCCATTTGACTGCTCAGAAACGATATGCATAAACTGCAAAATCGATTCAAATGCAAATAAAATGCAGCAGCAATGAAAGCAAAAACAAAAGAATCAGAGGCAAAGAACATAAACAAAATCAAACAGCTGCGACAAGCCAAAAGTTAAAGTTGCAACACGCGTAATAGTTGTTGCCGTTTGAATACTTTTACATTTTGTTTCTGTTTTTTGTGGGTGTTAGTAGTTACAATACATTAGAACAGCCAGAGCAGAACTTTAAGAGAGTAATTCGTATTTGACTCTTAATTTAGAATCAGCGTTGGAGATCTATTACGTGTATTAAGCTTAAAGACTTGAGAGACTTATTTCAGGTGAAATTTACTTCTTCTTACTTTCCTATTCGATCCTAAACTTTTATATCATTATTTATATAAATATATCATTACCATATATCAACAATCCATGAGATGCTGCTGCTACGGCGCTGATCCTTTGTATTTAATGACTGATTAAATTATATTTATATCATTATGTATGAATTTCAGCCCCATCAGGGCGTATCTCAGGACCTATTTCTTTGGTCAGTGCTTTAATCAAAGAATATCTTCCATCTGTGTTCTAATACGATTGTAAGTAGTTGTGGGTTGTAATCAGAGATCAGCAATGAATCGTGTTTTCTCTACACATAAGTACTCATGAAATTTCGAGTATGAGTGAGTCAACAGTTTTGAAATTCAACTACTCTGATTCATTCGTACTCACTACAACATTGATTTATAGGTACAGGTTGCAATGAGTAAGAGTACAACGTTAACATCAAACTCATATCATTCGAAATATGTTTGATTCATACGCCTACATTTTCAGATTCATAAATTTAGAAAAATACTTACAATACTCATAAATGATACGAGTGATTCGCTTATTAGACGTAAAGCCCGGGTTCCAGGTCAGACATCAAAAGGAAATATGAAAAAAAAAAAATATTTCTTCGGCGACTTCCTCTCAGCAGATTTTTGGCAAAAACTCTGAGTGTAAATGAAATTGCCATGAATAGTTTCTCAAAAATCTGTCGTTCGGAGTCGACGTTAAACTGTAGGTCCCGCCGCTCACGTATGAAATTAACTTAAAAAAAAAAATTAAAAAAAAATAAATAAAGGCGTGAGAACCTAGGCCGTAATCCTGACTGAAGGGTTGTAATGGCCAATTATTTATTTATGATCACATATATACTCATGGTGTCTATCCCAAATATTGACATATGAAATTCATCCAAAACATCTGCAATGAAGGATATTGAAAACAAATAAATCAATTGATTCATTAAAATGGTAAAAACGTAACAAAATATTATTAAAAATAATTTTGTTTATCTTGTTAAATCCTACAATTAACGGTGAATTATTTTCACAAAATGTTTTTACACAATGTCATCTCTGGCAAGGAGTTTGCTGGTAATGATAAAAGCATATAAATTTGCAATATTTCATGCATTCATCTGTGATAAAATAACAACTGCAAATACATTGTCAACATTATTTCGCATATAAATTTTCATATTTAGAGTATGCAGTAACCTTTTTAACCTACAAACGTAAAGTCATATGAATATGAAAATTCTTTTCAAAAAATTTCATACAAAATTGTTAACAAAATATACAATTTAAACCATAAAGAATTAAAAAAAAAAATTATAATTGATATGACTGAAATTCTAAGAGTAATTTTTAATCAGCCACCCTAACGAATCTCCGACTACTCCACCCCCCCAATTTGAATAAATGTTTTAATAACCCATAGTCGTAATGTCTGTCTACGATGTTCGTAGTTAAATCTCGAAAAAAAAAATGTTTCTTACATTATCGAAATAGTGCTTGAGCATATTTAAACGACGCGTCGTATCACAAGTGCCTGGGGCACTTATTTGTTGCATGAATCAGTGGCAATTTAAAAATAAAAAAAAAGCAGAAATTAAAGAAAATATGAAAAAAGAAAAGAGAACGTTCATAATGTTTAATTTGACAGAATAGAAACAATCAGGCACCATAAATGAATGGATGAATGAGTTTATTAATGAATGCAAATTAAATGAATGAATGAATGAAAGAATGAATGAATAAATGCACTTTATATTAAAAATACAAAATTCTTTCTGTTATACAAGTGATAACGTTAAGAAAAAGTATAAAAATATTCAAAAATCAAATATAATGAAAAACATCACTGACTGACCTAAGGATTGGCTATTCATTAACAAATTATTTGATTCAATATTTTCAATGCAAATTTTTATGGAATGTAAAATGATAAAAATTAATACGGAGGACTATTTGTACGATTTATCTGTATACGTATTCGATTTTAACGTCACATGTATCAACATTTAACACGGATTTTAATTAAAGAACTTTCTATTGGCGTTCAAACATTAAAAAGAAAATTTACTTTCAACTTACATATGTCTGGGACCTAAGTGCCGAGCTCTTATAAAGGTTAATAAGGGTGCCCTGATAGTCTAGTGGGTAGTGTGCTAGACTATTAGCGTGAGGGTCGTGGGTTCGATTCCCACCAGAGACTCTGGTCTGTGACACTTCACCGAGCATATGGTCAAAGTTACTCAGCTCGTATATAATTTAATAATTGTATTGTAATTAATAAATAAATAAATACAAATAAATAAAATGTCAATAAATGTGGAAAAGTGGAGGAATTTCATATAACGAGTGGCCAAAAATAGAAGGAGTTATAGTAGAGTAATGAAATTTGGCACACCTATATTAATGGGTAAAACATAATCATACCTAAAATTTGGGCATTTAAAGTCAAAGGATTCGTGTCCTTTCGATATATCCTGAAATTAAAAATTGCTATAACTTACAGGAAAAAAAAATATGTTAAAGTAATTTGCTACACTTATTAGTTTTAACATGCTTAACACCTCCTCTAAATTTCGTTCAATTTGGAGCAAGGATACGCGCCTCCCTTAAAAATGTCCCTTTTCAAAAAAGTATCAAAAAGACATAAAAAATTGAATACATACTTTTTTCGAATCGTAAATTATGATTTAAATGTTTTACTAACTCATTAAAATTTAATTTTCTCACATTCCATATATCCTTAGAAAATTTTAAGGATACATTTTTACCATAGCTGAAATACTAATTAAACAATACTTTATTAAACAATTTAAAATTTGTTTATATATACTAAAATATTTAAATTATGTATAAATATACATATAAGTGAAACGACATTATTTAGATGAATAAACAAATTTTAATACATATTACATACAGGCATATTATAAATATTTTACTCATTATCGCTGGCACCATCCTCTATCAATTCATTTGCTATTGCACAATCCTCTCTGACAATTATATACATCCTTAAATCATTCATATCATATTTTTCAGAAGTATTTTTTGACTATAGATTGAAATACATGTTTCTGACTGTTATATTAGATACACCATTAGGTCCTTATTAGAATTGACTCTATCAGTTTTTCGGGTGTGCTTTAATCTAGCATTCCTTATAATTTTGTGATTAGATTCAATTGCCTCTTCAGATAACATTCCTATAGGAATTGTACTATATTTCACATAATCGATAGCATGAATTAAAATTTTGTGCACTGTTGCAGGCATACAGTACCAAGAATACAAATTAATATAACGAAGTGCAGTTTCTTTTAAAAGATTATCAAAATTTGATATATTTATTTTGCGCCCACATGAAAAAGTTCTTAAAATTATTGAAAAGTTTTTAATTAATGTTTTATCTACTCCTGTAATTTTAGCAGAAAGTTCCACATTTGAAAAGAAACGTCTAGCAGTATTTCCATCATTAGATGTACCGTAACCAGTCTTAACTTTGTCAACTATAAGTCCCATTTTTTCTTTAAATTCTTTTTCGAATCTTCTTCTTTTTCTTCTCAACTTGATCCCTCATTTCTTTTCCTGCTATTCGCCATGTTTTGATATTTTGTTTATACGCAATATGAAGAATGCACACAAAACATTTTGTCCAGGCATGCAGTGTTGACAATCCATATTGGTAACACTCCTCATTAACTGACGTTTCAAAAATTGACATGCTGTTCATTTGAGAATGGTGTCGCTCTACACAAAGCACAAGTTGAACTACTTTTATTTTTATTAATTACATTTAAAACCGCACCGTCTATCATTGTTAATTTCATTTGATAATGGACGTTTACATTTTTGTTTTCAGTTATATAATTATACGAATCTAAGTTTTCAATTTCCGTTTGTATGCTTCTCCGCACTGAGTTTATTACATCGGGGTTTTTTTTAAATAATATTTTCAGAGGTCTACATAATCTCCAAGATGATTGTTTATTATTTTGCCATACTACTTTCTCATCTGCCCAATCCAACAAACGTAATGGCACAAACGATGTAACAAATAAAAATTCATCAATAGCATCGTAGTTTTCAAATTTTTGTTTATAGGCACTATGTCCGCTACTTCCCCATTTACATTCTAGGAATAGATCATTCTGTGTATTAACTTCGAAATTATTTAATATACTTTCATCTGTTTTATCTAAAATTTGTTGCAAAGGAATCTCTGCAGAAGTTTCTGATATATGAATACCATCAGGAATGATTTTTTTTAGCTTCTGCATAGGAGGGAAAACAATACTCGTGAATTGAATTTACAACCTTTCTCATCATGTTTTATTGTTTGACTGAGAGATCCATATCAATGTATAAGGCTAAAGCTCTTTCTACTGATATTTGATCTTTTTTGGACTTATATAATTTTCCTGCTGCTTTAGTAAGAGCATCAGCAGAAGTGGACGCAACAAGCTCTTCGATTCGTCTTCTTTTTGTTCGATCTGATGCATCTTCATAGAAAACAGATGGTCAACCCTTAAGGCTGGTTCACCCACAGGTTTCTGAAACATTTTTGGATCGCACAAAATTTTTTTTATATGTAGTTTGACGTTTCTCTCAGCGAGCGAGAGAAATTATTTTGTGCAAACAACTCTCAGTGTGAAATAATTTAATTTAAAATAAAAAACTGCAGAAAAAGTTAAAATTGAAAAATATTATATTAGGTAAGTTATAATATAATTAAATATAATTAACTTTCTTAAGTTTATGCACATACATATGTATGTATTTAGTCATTTTCAATTAAATATGGCAGCACTGTTTTTACGCACAAAGTTTCTGAAATGGGAGAATCATTTTGCAGAAAACTCTCAGTAAACAAGAAATTTCTCCGAACCAAAAATGTTTCAGACACCTGTGGGTGAACCAGCCTTTACCGCTACTTGTACTTGGTTCCTAATTGAATTTATTTATGTTTAAATATAAAAAATCAATGATCTAGAAAAACTTACATCACAAATATCTTTACAAAATAGCTCATTATCTAGCCAGGTACTCAACTCAGTTTCAAACCTACTTTTTTCGCGTCTATATTTTGTCCAATTATTACTAATTTTTAAAATAATGAATTTTAGTTTGTCTTTCTCTATATCTGTTAGAAATCTTTGAATACGACTTTCCACAAATTGTACAATATGATGCAACACATTTGTTGTATTATTTTTCTTAAGCTACACCCATTGCTCAAAAATATCACGAATCTGCAATGATGTTGACACTAAAAAAACATTTATAACGCCCACAAAAGCAGTCAGAAGCAGCTGAAATTTATATATGTATGTTAAAGTACATATGTATGTAGTTGTGGCAATAAAATATCAAAAAATTTCAAAAGTGATATTGGGTGTTTTTTTTTTTTTAATTCACTATTGAAGTTAATAAATGTATGAAAATCTTAATTTTTTGAAGACCTGTAATTTGGCTAACGGTATTTCACATATGATTAATATTTGTAAACAATTACAGCGTTGTAATTACAATTACATACCTGTCTTACAAGTCTATTACAAATAATTTAGTCCTTACCAAAAGAATTATTGAATTTTAACTATGACAAAACTATGTCAAATTTGAAGTTTTCGCACAAATTTTCCATATTACATGGGAATTCTTAACTTTGAAAAAATTGTACATATCAACTAATAGAAGTGTTTTATATAAGATAAAGAGAAAAAATAATGAATTTTCCACATTGACTTTAACCATTTTTGGCCACGCTCGTGACAGTGTGGCATGCCGTAGCTTAGTAGACAGTGTGTTGGCTTATGAGAGTTAAGGTAGTAGTTCAAAGAAAATATTAAAAAATATTTCTTCAGTCAAAAAAACTAAGTTTAAATAAAAATGTATTTTATCTTAAACTGAAACGCCATCGATGCGTATGCGATTCAGTGATAACTTTGTGCCATACTTCTTATTAATTCGAATTAACAAAACTGACCGAAGTCGCAGTAGTCTAGTAGGTAGTGTGTTGAGTTATTAGACGTGAGGATACGTTTCAAGCCCTATGTCAGACATCTCCGACAAAACGAAATATGAAAAAATACTTCCTCTCAGCAGATTGCTGGCAAAAACTCTGAGAAAATTGCCTTGAAAAGTTTCTCAAAAATCTGTTGTTCGGAATCGACTTTAAACTGTACGTCTGGCCACCCATGCATAAAATTAACACACACAATATGAGTGGTGTTGAGAAGCTATTCCGTAATCCAGACTAAAGGATTGTAATGGCCAATTATGTATGTATGCATGAGCAAAAGCTAAACAAACAAATACAACGAACTTGTTACAAGTAAACCAACAACATCATTATGATGGAAAAGGGTATAGACAAGTAAGCGAGAACACAACAACAAGCAATGTGAACAAAAAAATACACAAACAACGATGAAATCGCAATAGAGTATTCGAGAAGGCGAAAACCCATACGTTCGACTTGAAGAACTTTCATCAGACTAATTACGTGGGTATATAAAAAGGGCAGTCTTGTGTGAAGACGCATTGCGTGTGAAGAGTACAGTCGTGGTTTGAAGATCGTCGTTGAAAAGATCTGCGTTGTAAGCAAAGAAGAATAGCGAACAAGCAATTATTGTTGTATTTGTGAAGTTGTAAACGGTGTCACACAAAAGTAGTGCGAACAATAAAGAGTTTAATTGAAACTAAACACATATTTGTTTTTATTTTGTTTGCAATCAACGAACTCATATTATAAAGGTTTTTAAAAAGGTAAAAACGTAACAATATGCATACATATTGACCGATGGCATTCACATAATTCGGTCATCTAATTCATTACTCTGGTGTTAAACTACATATTATGCCTTATTTTCATATTCAGTACAAAGGACTTTGACGAGTTTATCTGTAATAGTATTCGACATTAATGTTCAATTAAAGTCTTTCAGTTTTGATTGGTTATGGTTTGTTCGTATCAAAAGTACATCATTGCATATGTTGTTACGCTAAAAGATTTTCGGTATCGATTGACGAATACTTTAAAGGAATTTTAATCGTAACTAATTTTACAAAAGAGATTTTATTTATTTATTTATTATAATATAATTACAGATTATATTTAATTTTATGCAAGAGCTGAATAACTTTGACCATATGCTCGGTGTAGTGTCACAGACCAGAGTCTCTGGTAGGAATTGAACTCACGACCCTCACGCTAATAGCTTAGCACTCAACCCAGTAGACTATCAGTACACTCAACAACATAGTCAAATATGATAAAAATCAATATCTTTGGATATTACGAAAGATTTCCATTTTGAAAGAGGTGTGCAAAATTAGCATATAACGGTTGAAATACGATACGATACGATGTTCATGAAAGTTTACGACGGTATTTCTATAAACATATTAGATCGAGTGATTGCCGTAATCTGTTGGGTAATGACTTAATAGACTTACTTGGGAAAAAAGAAACATGATAAATATTTCTTATAATGACCACGTTCCTGACATGGCGATGGTGTGAGAAGCTAGGCCACAATCCTAGCTAAGTAGTTATACAATTTTTGTTGTTAAATTTTTATGGCTTTATCTGACTTTCATAAGACAATAAGCCTGACATAGAACACTTTCATTTTTTGGAATTTTCTTTTAAAACTATAACTTTGTATTTATGGATGATTTATGTATCACTTACATGAGTATGTAACATAATAATTTTGAATAAGAATTTTTTTTTTTATTAAATTGTCTTTTAAGAATTTGACAATCTAAGGTCAACCATATAAGGCAAACGAGAATATAATTTCTTTGGAAACATATTTTCTTCATGAAAAAAAAATATACGAAACATTTAAGAGACTCAAATTCAGTAACAAGTAATAACATTTTGAAGCAACAACAAAATAATAAACTTAAGAAAGCAGAATGTTGCACACGTAAAAGTTTTACATGCACACACATTTATAAAGCATAACTGTCATGTTGCACGTAACTCAAATACATTTAAAGGAAACGGATGCGTACTGGCATCTACGTAGATATATTTGTTCGTATTTTCAAACGAATATGTGTCCTTGACTCACATCCAAACAAATATTTAAAGGGAACGACATTCTAAAATGAAAAGCATATGTACATGGAACAAAATTGAAATTCTCAACTGGTTTCAATACCAAAAAATCTTAAATCTTAAGGTGAGTCGATCATTCTAATTCTAGAATTAGAGCATATCCATACATAATTGGCCATTACAACCCTTAAGTCAGGATTACGGCCTAGCTTCTCAACACCACTCATGTTGTGTGCGTTAATTTTATACATGAGTCGATTCCGAACGACAGATTTTTTGAGAAGCTTTTCATGGCAATTTTTACTCTCAGAGTTTTTGCCAGAAATCTGCTGAGAGGAAGTCGCCGAAGAAATACTTTTTGTATTTTGTTTTTGATGTCTGGTCTGGGATTCGAACTCGGGCCTTTCGTCTAATAAGCCAACACACTACCTACTAGACCACGGCGACTTAGCATATACTCTCTTCAAAAGAAAGTCTAATATTGCATGATAACTGCATTTGTTGAGGTGTACTATGATGACTTATCTAAGCAATCTGCTATGTTTTTTATATTTATTTTGAATTAAACACAATTAAGACAGTCTATACCAGAGATCAGCAATGAATCGTTTTTTCGCTACTCATAAGTACTCATGAAATCTTGAGTATGAGTGAGTCAACATACAAAATTTGTATATATTTCAGAACAGAAAAAGAGTGCTTCAATAAAATTTAGTTGAGATGCGTATAGCAGAACATGCATAACGACAATGAACGTAGTCGGTTCATAATAACAGCCAAGCAAAAATTAATTTCCATGAAACAGATTTTATGGGCATTATTGATCTGTTATACAAATTGATCGGATATTACTATCTGTGTTAGATATTAATAAAAACAATACATGTATGCAACTTATAAACTATACCAATGCCAATTTAAAAGTTAAGAAAGAACCTTAAGGCAGATTATTTGGAAGAAGACTACAGAATCTGGATTATTTGAATTCATAGTCGAACAGTTTAATCACTATACCATGCCACCTCATTTCATACACGTACACAGCTAAACAATTATTTTACAATTTTTTATGACTGCAACCGAAGTTTAGTTGCGTTGCCAGAATTGGCAACACAATTGAAGTTGAGTTGCTGTTGGTAATAAACCCATTAGTTTTGAAAATATTCTGCATGTAACGAACAGGAATAACTTCAATGAATGCAAACTAATGCAATGTAATGAAACATGAACATAAAGGTGTATGTTTGCAGTAGTATAATACGTACCAGTGTTGCCATTTTGGAAATGCAGAAAAGCGTCAAGCTTAAAGCAAAAAAGGTTAAAAAGGGTAAAATAATTCAGAAAAATAGGGTAAAAAGCGTCACAAGAAACAAAAAAAAAATAGAAATAATTTTCAAATACTTATACTATCTAGCTTTGCGTATAAACCATCTTAAAGGGGGGAAAAAAACGCAAGCAACATTAAATACAAATAAAATATGATTTATTTAACAAAAACTCAAAGTAACATAAAATAAATTAATATAATTCAGTAGTTAACAAAAAGTTCAAATAAAATAACTAAAAAATAAAAATATTTCATTATAATTCAAAAAATAACGAAGACTTTGAATAAAATAACATAAAAAATTAAGAATTTTACAAAAACTTTAAATAAATCTTCATTTTTTAAAGTAAAAAAAAAAAACAAATATGAAAATAACGTTTTATAGTAAAACAATTTCATCTTCAAATATATCGGCCTCATTATTTTCTTCCTCGCGCCATAAAACTGTTTTGATAAAATATTGAGATCGTTTATACATATGTTTGATTTGAATTTATTTAAAAAAAAACACTAGATTTTAATTTGTAATTGTAACAACAAACATTTTCTTTTTAAGACCGTATTTAATGTACAACAAAGAATTAACCGAGTTTAAGGAAAGTCGATTTCTTATCTTTGGTTTGAAAAAATTCATTAAGCTAAATGTTCTCTCGACCTCAGCATTCGAGTAAGGTAACGATAGTATGCGAATTACAAAGTCTGCTAATTCTTGGAAGGGATTCTCCCCCAACACCTGTGGACGCAGCATTAACAAATATTGCAATGACAAACAAAATATTTAAATTTCATTGTTGCAGAAAAAAGGATTAAACCACAAAAAATATAATTACATAGTTGTATAAAAAAGCGTCAAAAGCGCCACAAAAATGAAAAAAGCGTCAAAAGTACCCTTTTTTCAAAAAAGCATATTTCGAAAAAATAAAAGGGTAGCAAGACTAAAAAAGCGTCAAAAAATACCCGAAAAGGGTCAAAATGGCAACACTGATACGTACTGTACTCCTCGTATTGTATAACATGTTCTACGAAGAGTATTTCAGTTAAGGCAGAAGTGTCAAATAACAAAATACAACAGAATGGAATATTGAAATACCACTACAACATGGCATTCACTATCATCAGGTTCTGTCGAACTGTCTCTCTTTATCTTTATGTATGTACATACATACATATCTATGCATGAATACATACATATGTATATGAATACGTGTTACCAAACATTGTATTAATGTACAACATTATGGTATATCACACAGATAAGTAAACATTAAAAAAACGAAAAAAAAGAAACGAAATGTGCACTTGTAGTTGTTGAGGTATAGAGAGAGAGAGAGAGTTTTGTAACGAATAGAATAAAAGAAAGCGAAATGAAAAATTTCTATGCAATCAAAAACTCATTGTCATTATGTACATACATGTTCGGTAACAGATCGTAAAAGAATCAATACATTTTAGAAGGTACATATGGAGTATACGGTGATATCATTTTTCAATCACCTTGATTCCACTATTGAAAATAACTGAATCACATAAATACACTTAAAAACGGAAAAATAATTTTTTTTTATCACTTGCAGCTCTTCTGAGAACAGAATATGAGGAATTATCATGAGTAAAAATCAATAATTTTGTTAACTTATCAAATTTGTGTGTAATTTCAGTGTATAGCAAATGGTAAAAAAATATTAGTTCTCAATTAAATGTGTTAGAATCATTTAATCTATGATGAAGATACTTTCCTTTGCGGTAATTAGTGGACTAATGGGGAAAAGTGAATTGTTGCAAAGATCACAGTGATACTGGATGTGAATAATAAATGCCATAAAATTTTGAATGCATTGTGTAAAATTAAGTGAAATTCTTATCCCAATAATAGGAATTAAAGAATTTTCCATTTTATAACATAGTGTTACGAAAATGGAAATTGTGTAATATCGTTTAAAATTAAAATGGGCAAAAGCTACACAAACAAATACAACGAACTCGTTACAAGTAAACCAACAACATCAGTATTAAAGAAAAGGTGAGAGACAAGTAAGCAAGAAAGCAACAACAAGCAATGTGAACAAAATACACAAAGAACAACAGTCGAGAAGACAAACACACGAACATTCGACTTCAAGAACATTCACCAGACTGTTTACGTGGTCATATATAAAGGCAAGACAAAGCAGGCAACGAGTAGTAAGAATTCAGTCAGTCTTGAGTGAAGACTCGTTGGGTGTGAAGAGAATAGTCGTGGCTTAAAGATCGCCGTTGAAAAGATCTGCATTGTAAGCAAAGAAGAATAGCGAACAAGCACATATTGTTGTATTCGTCAAGTTGTAAGCGGTGGCACACAAAAGTAGTGCGAACAATAAAGAGTTTAATTGAAACTAAACAAATATTTGTTTTTATTTTGTTTGCAATCAACGAACTCATTTTTTTAACGTTTTTAAAATTGTAAAAACGTAACAATAGTGCTGTCTACGTAATGTAGTGATTTGGCGTTTTCAATTGACTTTTGTACGTTATTTAATAATGTTAGGAATTAACTTTACAGACAGAAAAGACAAACGGATTAAAATACGGCAGTCGTACGGCTCTCTCCATTTTCTAAAAATGTTCGAAAACCATCACACACTTCATTTGATAAAGAATTCATTTTTACATAAGCAAATAAAGTATTTCAAAAGAATACTTCGAATAAATAAGGCGCGTTAATGGAAAATTAAGCCGGTTCCTTTCATTTTACTTTGTTTTGCTTTTTACCCATCGTATAAAGGTAAATTCGTGGTAGTCTAGTAGATAGTCTCTTCGCTTATTAGACTTGAGGTCAAACATCTTTAACAAAACAAAATATGGAAAAAATATTTCTTGATCGACAGACTCTCAGCAGATTTCTGGCGAAGCTCAGAGAGAAAATAAAATTGGCATGAACATTTTCTTTTAAAAATCTATCTTTCGGAGTCAGACCCAGCACTCATGTATAAAATTAACACACACAACATAGGTGGCGTGGGAAGCGAGGTCGTAATGCTGACTGAAGGGTTGTAATGACCAATTATGTAAGTAGATATTTATATTACTGTACTTATAACAGTTTCTCTGTTTAAAAATACTTTCATCAATGCCATGTCATGTCAACACAGCAATTGTGACTCCCTCACTCTGAAAAATGTCGGAAATGACAAACATTGGTCGCTATGTCCAAATGGCATAACCTTTGAGAATTAATATAGATACGTATGAATATTATTTTTGTTAAAATATTTCATTTCAATAGTGAAAAATTTAAAAATTCTTTTTAACGTCTGCTTAATGGTATTGCTTATACGATCTTTATGGGATACATGTAATGGCATGGTGTATTTTCTTTCTTTTCTTATGGCATTTTTCTAATTTTGTTGTTGGGATATTTTGTCGTTGACTGTATGTGCATATGTGTTGTTGCAAAAACTTTTCCGTACATTTCTCTCTCAATATTCGTATCTTTAAAATAATTTTTGTTTACCCATTTCAAGTTTCTTTTTCATTTTTTTTTTGTTGTTCATTCTCTTTCCTTCTATTTCAATTGATAACCAACAACAGGATGTTATTTATCTTCATAAATTCGTGCCATTGCCAAACTCAACAACCGAACACAACATTGTCGATATCTTTAATAACTTATTGTAAACTTTATTAAATACTCACACATTCTCATACTCTCTCATATTTAGATACGCTTCTGCAAGAAATATTTACATGTATACTGTTTAAAGGGTGTCAAATAGTAAACATTTCCTAAATAATATCGAAACCCTTCCAATAATATGCCGTAGTGATGAAGAATGTTGAATAAATAAATTTCAAGTGTACAAAACTTTATTTTTACTTACCATATAATGACCAAGGATACCACCACCAATATGAATGTATAATTAAAAACTAAAAGGGAAAAAGTACCAGAAAAAGAAAATATATTTAAAATGTTTTATTGCTGTTGTTGTTGTTTCTTTTGAAAAATGTTATCATTGTAAGGGGTTTTTCTTTTTATAGTCATGTACATACTTTTATAGAGAATTACAAACTTTATTTCAGTATTAACCTTTAAATGTTCGATAGATAGTCTGTATTGGAATGTATCCAAATAATATTGTATCACATATAAGTATACTTTGACTATTCAATACAAATGACATTTTTGTTACAATTTCTGAGCACACGAAGGTTAAACCAGTAGCTATACTTATAAGAGAATAAAATTGAAATGAGGTTATAATACAACTACTGTCCGTATGTTTCCTTTTATATTAAAATATCGGGTTATCCATTTCGTGGTTTCAAAAGTAAACGTAAATAAAACACATATAAAATACTTTTTTCATTATATTTCTTTTTTATTGTAGAGTTTGAACGTTGACATTATGTGTGAAACAGTAAATCATTTAAATGACCTCCACGCGAAGTGTTGCAAGCCTTGATTCTTTTGAGGTATATTTCGACCACTTTTTGACACATATTGGGCGGTATCTCACCCATAACTTGACGAATGTTGGTTTTTAAGCATAGCACAGCTTTTTTCAATCGCTTACTATAAAAGCAAACAATTAATTGATTAATTAAGTATTTCTCTTTTAATTTATAAGTTGAATATGAGCTCAATTATAGATTTCAGTATTTTCTAACTTTCTACTGGTTTTTTGAAACTATCGTTTTCATTCCATTTGAGAATGAAAGAAAGTTTTTTGAACATGTCCTATAAACTGTTATAATTTTTTCTGATATCTTGCAACGTTCCGAGATTATATTGTAGTGTATCACAACAACAATTACCAACACACCACATTTTTGACACACAAAATACAAATGGGTAAAGTAAAAAGATTCCAATTACATACATATGTTTAACCAAAGAAAATAAAGTATAAAGAATATGCATTTGGGCATATTTTGAAATATTTCATGACGCGGGGGGAAAGATAAAGAAACCAAGAGCGTAACAATGCGTTGTTCTCATCGTGCGTTTTTGTTGTTTGACTAATTTTTTATTTATTCTTCTGAAACACTGTTGCCACGAAAAAAATTTTGTAACCAACATTTGTGAAAAAAATCACCAAATAAGAAATAATATAACCAAAATTAAATTCGTAGACTTTTGTTTTATTTTTTTTCAAGCTTAAATTATAATTAATAAAAAAAGAAACAAAAATAGCTTTTTTTATAAGAAAAAAATAACCAAAACCAAAAAAATATACACATCTACACATTGATCAAAAAAATAACCGATTTTGGTTAGAAATAACCAAAAACACTGTTCTCGGCACAAAGAGAACATGATAAAAATTAAGAGAGGCATGTGTTAACCCAGGGGAAAATTGTTAGTAATATTTTCAAGTCTACTTATTAACCCAATAATATGTATATGTGAGCGAAAAGTATAGAAAAATTATACTGCGCTAAAAACCTAAAAACACCGTAATTAACTTGGCAAGTATTCTTCCAAAAATCGAAATCATTTCTCATTGATATTAGTGAATCATTCTGTAATATTTCTTTGGGTGTAAAATTGAAGTCTGAAAAAAGCGACATGAACATTCTTCTTTAGAAGCTGACAAGCAAAGCAACTGAATGCATTTTTACGCTCTCATGATGAGAGCAACACATTGTTACGCTCATTGTTTGTGTTTATTTTCCTTCTGTCTCCCACCCTCCTCATCCAGAAATGATTTTAGTGAGAGCGGGTCGTAATGTTTGGTGAGAGCGGGTCATGATGTTACAACCCGCCATAAGAAATTTTACTTCTACATAATGCGCATTCTTTATATCCATATTCTTTGGTTTAACCCAATTTCTAAATTTTGTTTAATGTAATAATAAACCTTGAGAAATAAGGGAAATAGAAAAGTATGGCACACTTAATAAGCGGCACACAAACAAGACCACACATGTATAAACAGAAAATGCAATAAAATTAACAACATGGGTCAAAGCACTTTAAAGGGATCATAAATGTTTTGGATTACAAAAATGATCAGAAAGAAATTTATAATTTTAAAGTGAGTCATTTATAAAGCAATGAGTAAAACTATTAAAAATATTGAGTGAGGTTTTGACCAATCATCCCGTGGTAATTGTCGCAAGTGATTCATGCTTTGCAACAGAAAGAGTAAAATATATAGTTTTAAGAATTATTGTAAATATTAGAAATTAGTATAAATAGTGGAAGAATTTTGAATAAAAGACAGAAATATTTTGATAATTATAAACTTAACAACGTGTTTCTCACTATTCTCATCCAGCACCTTAAACAGTGCAGGAAAGAATTAAAACTGCTGTGGTTAGGCATAGCATTATAAACAACCTAACAAAACAATAAATTAGAAATTCCAAACCCATAAAATCAATCCTTTATAATATGAACTATGATCCACTGTACATACATACATATGTGTACATAGTGGAGATATGTATATAAGGCACCCTAATAAAAGGATGAATTTTTAGCAAATTTTTGTAAAAAAAAAGATTATCATTTTATTCAACAAAAGAACAGAAAAATAACTTTTTTGACTTTAGATTTAACGCTGCAAAAGTGTAGATACACCCAAAAAGAAAAGAGAGTAAATTTAAAATTCAATGGCCCAGTGTACCGAGTATTTTTTGGATATCCGTTAAGGTCAAGTTCTTAATTTATTTTGCTGCCACTCACCCCAGTTTTTTCAGCCGACTATAATTTGATATATAACGACTACGCTACCGACGATCATTACGACGTCTAAATGCTTACTTGGCGTCATGTCGGTATTTTATGGAGGAATATTAAGACTGTGAGGAGTTTGGTTAGACGACTACATTTCACAACAATAGCAGTATTCATAGATCATTAATCATTGCGAAATCATAATTCTTCTGCAATTTAATTGAAGTTGTTCTGTAGAATGTTTAAATATTCAGTATTATCTATTGCTTCCTCAATAAATTCTAATCTGCCCACGCCTGATGTCGACACACATCATCACAGCATGTTATAATCAGCACCATTCTTAACCACCAAAAACGTTATAAATTCGTCCATTTACTTTAGAGAAAATAGAAATTCAAACTGAGAATAACTCATCTTGTGACACTTCAATAAAATCTGAAAGTACAAAAAAAATTAAGTTCAATATATCAATGAAGATTTTTTTCAGTATATACCAGAGATCAGCAATGAGTATCAAAAAGATGAGTAGATTCGAATCATACTCATTATAATTTCTGATACTTATACACGCATTCATACTTATTTTAATATTATACTTATACCTACTCATATTCAAAGTTTGAAGAAGTACTCATCGTACTCATACTTACCAATACGCATGATGATATTAATTTCGACTCTCCTTTACAACATTTACAAGAATCACAAAATAAGTATGATATGCATACGAACACTACAATACTCACTACAAGGTTGTGTATTTGCTTTGCTTGTTGTCTTTGTCTTTTTCTTTCTTCTTTTTTTGTAAATGCAATAACAACTAATGGTGTTTTCTTTTCTACCAAAAAATGTGCACAACAAACACAAACACAAAAAATGCAATTTTGTGTTTGTTTCTTAAAAATGTTTCTCCCTTTAGAAGGGTGGTATGTTTTATTCTAAATAATTCGCACTTGAAAATGGTGGAGGGCATTGCATTTTACGCCCTGTATAAATCGAGAGTGCTGATAATGCCCTGTGAAGCAAATGACTTTTGTTTATTTATAGGGCTACCAGATGAAATTTAAAAAAAGTCGCCTAGTATTGTTATCCAATTTTGAAATTCATTTTTTCATGGTTTTGTGGGGTAACCTTAAGGGAACATTACATTATTAAAGCTACATGGTCAGTAATTTAAAAAATTGCATTCAGTGTTAGAACTGTGTTAAAAAAAATGTTATTTGGTTATAAAAAAAAGCCCTAAAAAAATGAAATCGAAAAATTAGCGATCTGGCAACACCTTTTTATGTTTACATATTTTATTGAAAACAAATCAAAAAATACAACATATTGTTAAGGGCACGGGGCATACCCTTTTTTCATATTTGTGTTATGTTCATCTCAAATAAAAATTACATTATAACAGGGTTGGTCAGCAATTTTTTTAATGCATCTTGTAAGAGGGTGACATTTTCTTTGTAGAAAAGAAAACACCATAAGTGTGTAAATTTTAATGAATGATTTGAATCACTCGAATCATTTATGAGTATTATAAGTATTTTTCTAAATTTATGAATCTGAATGAGTAGGCATATGAATCAAACCTTGTATTCCGAATGTTATGAGTTTGATGTCAAACTTGTACTCATACTCATTGCAACCTGTACCTATAAATCAGTGTTGTAGTGAGTACGAATGAATCAGAGTAATTGAATTTCAATACTGTTGACTCACTCGTACTCAAAATTTCATGAGTACTTATGAGTAGCGAAAAATGCGATTCATTGCTGATCTCTGGTGGAGAGGGTAAGTTTCCTAAAGTTTGCATTCGTTAAATGAATTGAAAATATTTTTAGCTTTGAATGCGAATTTATTTCATATTTTATCTAAGACGATATGATTTTAATTTTTAATTAATTTTGGTTAAACCCATCACTATGTGTGTGGACTGAGGTTTTCTAGCTGTAGCGACTTTTTAATGATTTCACGTTCTTATTACCAGTTAGTTGACTGTTTTTTGGTTGTTTAATGTCTTTTGTTTGCGGCCTTTTTGCGGTGTCTTTCAGACGATAGTATTATGAGGCGACGACAACGCCAATAGGTGGTATGGTAATGAAGATGTTGCTGATAATTATGATAAGTCTGACGATTGTAACAAAAATGTTAATTGCTATCGCAGTAACGCACAAGTATAAGTGAAAAGCTATAAAATTCAGTTCAGTTGGCATTTGGCCACATTCGCCATGTCAGTGTGGCAGAAAGGAAATGTTACATTTCCATTTAGCATTTAGCAACTAGCAAATTGGTAAGTATTTGAAAGACAATTTTAAACTGTCTTACTGCTTTTATCCTTTACTCTCTTATGGATGAGAATTTTGTACAAAGCAAAGTAGGTCTCCCCAATACAATTACATTAGAATGTTCGACGTACAGGAGGAGTATTTAAAGTCAAGAAAAGTCATTTTATGTTGAGGCAGAAATAAAAATGTTTTCTAAAGTATGTGATTAAGCTAGAGTTCGTTTAAAGTAATACACAAAAGTTGAGCAGAAATAAATAAGTAAAGGAAAATAAAGTTTTAAATACTTGCCTCTTCATCTTCTTCTTCTTTAAAATATGTGTCTTTAATTTTTGTCTTTTTCTTAGAATATTATCAAGAATACTCGCATACATGAAATTACTGAAAATTTTTTTGACTTAATACTCTTTTAAAGTCCCCTTCATAAATGTAATCTAGAATCACAGACATGTTGAGACTTTACGGTAGAAATACCATAATAAACCCATATGACTTAAAAAGCCTTTCTATTTTAAGAATACATATTTCAAATTAAGGTCAAATATAAAGCGCACCAAACCTAACTCATGTTTATTGTATACAAATAAAGAAATGGTCCGGCGAATATCTTTTAATACGCCACTATAATTCCTATTATTTGTGAAGAGTAAGATTCGTGGGTGCAATTCGCCTTTTTGCAATACCGTGTAATATTCATTTCCTTAATTGTTTAGTTATTCAAAATACTTTTTTGCAGTCGCCGTAGTCTAGTGGGTAGTGTGTTGGCTTATTAGACGTAAGGCCCGAGTTCAGACATCAGAACGAAAATATGAACAAATATTTCTTCGGTGACTTCCTCCTTTCTGGCAGAAAACTCTCAGAGTAAATAAAATTGCCATGAAAAGTTTCTCAAAAAATCTGTCGTTCGCAGTCGACTTTAAACTGCAGGTCCCGCCACTCTTATATAAAATTAACACATACAAAATCAGTGCTGTGAGAAGTTAGGTCATAATCCCGACTGAGGGTTATAATGACCAATTAAGTATGTGTGTATGTATGTAACAACTTAGCTTTGACTTAGGTTAGGTTAGGTCGGAGTAGTAGCTCTGATATCACAAAGCTCACTTGAGCACGCATAGCGGCCCGTTGTGATGCCACGGGTGAACGCAGTCCCTGTACTAACCAAGTTCCACCAAAATCAGGGAAAAGGAGGAAGTTGGTCAGCGCAAGGGCTGCACAACAAAAGCACGACTACCCCGCACTGGAAAACCAGCCAGAAAGTTTGATGAACGAAGCTATATCCTTGATGTCAATAGATGATAGCTCCGTTGAGCTAACAAGGAATGGGGAGCCAAATAACCTATATCTACACCTAGCAAGAGACGGACACTGGCAGAGAAAGTGAACAACAGTCTCCTCTTCCTCAGTGGACCTGCATCCACGGCAAAAGTCGTTGAAAGGGAGCCTCATTCTTTCCGCGTGTCTACCCATGACGCAATGACCTGTAAGCACGGCCACTTTAGTCGAGATGACATCACGACCAAGACCAAGTAATCGGTTGGTACGCCTTCTATCCAACTTGGGCCAGTTGAGTCTAGCGGTGGAGCAGGACTCCTCATTGACCCAGGATAGGTTGGCATCCCGAAAGAACCTCCGCGCAATGGTCAACTTGACCGAGGCAAGTGGCATACCCAATTCAACAGAAGGGGATTCCGGAAGGAGCGCACCAGCTCTGGCGAGCTCGTCGGCTCTGCAGTTTCCCGGAATTCCACTGTGGCAGGGGACCCACACTAGAGAGATACTGGTGAAGCGCCCCGAGAGAAGGTCGAGACAGCGGCGACATTCCCTAACGATCCTAGAGTTAATCACGGAACCCGATAGAGATCTTATCGCGGCCT
The DNA here is from genome assembly GCA_930367235.1 of Sarcophaga rosellei. Classification (NCBI taxonomy): domain Eukaryota; kingdom Metazoa; phylum Arthropoda; class Insecta; order Diptera; family Sarcophagidae; genus Sarcophaga; species Sarcophaga rosellei. The sequence continues at coordinate 63,697,942 of OV884017.1, read as the reverse complement.
GACTATCAGAGAAGATCGAGACGCGAGTGAAAGGAGCATCGTTGACGAGGATCCATTGCGCGGCTCGGTAAATCGCCATAACCTCCGCCTGAAACACACTGCAGTAGTCCGGCAGACGGAGAGAAATATTCAGGTCCAGTTTCCCAGAGTAGACACCGCTCCCAACCCCATTATCGAGTTTAGAGCAGTCGGAATATATATCCAGATCTTCCAGGGGGGATGACCGTAGTAGGATTCCAGTCATCCCTACTTGGAATCAGAGAGTGGAAACATCTGTCAAGACAATATTCAGCAGGGAAATAGTCTATATTCACAGGGGCCACTGGATCAGCCTCCAGAGTAGTGCTTTGACTTAGTCCGACAATAGTCCTAATAGATCAATGTATTGTTTAGTTTAATATGTATTTAAATAATAAGTGTTTGCAAGTAAAATAACATTTAATTATAAAATAATAATTTTTTTTAAATAAGTTTTCAATTTCTCAGTACAGCTTTAAAATACCTATGCTTAACCTTGAATACCATGTCAGCAACTGTGTTATGTAGAATACATGATTTTCAAAATTTTTTCAGTCTGCTGGAAACTCTTAAGGATTTCCGATAACATCTTTGTTGAATGAAATATACTTAGGATGTCAAATACAACAAATTTATTATTTTCCTTTAGACGTAGACGTACATATGTATGCACATTTGATATAAGAAGAAAGTGAGTGGATGAAGAGATATTTCTTGTCAATTAACTGCCTCAATAGACTTCATAATGTTCACAAAGATTTCATAGAGTCACAACAAGCAAGTGACACAAAAAAATATTTAGAATATCTCTGTATGTATGTATGCACAATGAAAATGGCAATAAAAATATTTCAGACTGCTTGGTATGTGTGAACTTGAATGTACATATGTGTTCATAAGATATTGCATATGATAGATTTTCTAGAATTGGTAAGTTCGATATTGATTGCTATCATATATAACAACTACTACTACTAGTATTGTATTATTAATGTAGTTATTCATCCTGATATAAACATACATGTGTAGAGAAGCTTTTCATGGCAATTTTTACTCTCAGAGTTTTTGCCAGAAATCTGCTGAGAGGAAGTCGCCGAAGAAATACTTTTTGTATTTTGTTTTTGATGTCTGGCCTGGAGCTCGAACCCGGGCTTTACGTCTAATAAGCGAACACAGACCATGGCGATTTCTTGAGTGAGTCAACAGTATTGAAATTCAACTACTCTGATTCATTCATACTCACTATAACATTGATTTATAAGTACAGGTTGTAATAGGTATGAGTACAACGTTGACATCAAACTCATAACATTCGAAATATGTTTGATTCATTCAGATTCATAAATTTAAAAAAATACTTATAATACTCATAAATGATCCGAGTGATTCGAATTATTCATCAAAATTTACAGTCTTAGTTGTTGTTGCATTTACAAAAAAGACAAAGACAGCAAGCAAAGCAAACACACAATCTTCTAGTGAGTATTTCAAGGTTCGTATACGTATCATACTTATTTTGTGATTCTTGTAAATGTTGAGTAAAGGAGCGTCGAACTCAACGACATCATGCGTATTGTTAAGTATGAGTACGATGAGTACTTCAAACTTTGAATATAAGTAGTATGAGTCTGATATTAAAATAAGTATGAATGTAAGTATCAGAAATTATGAGCATAATTCGAATCTATTCATCTTTTTGAATACTTTTTGCTGATCTCTGGTACATATATATGTATATGGATAGTCTTTATGACTTAACTCTGCTGCTTAGTGGAGAATTCGATAAGCTTATGAATACTTAATAGAAGCAGATTTAACATTTACATTTTCTGGCATTTCTGGCAAAAACTCTGAGAGTAAAAATTGCCATGAAAAGCCTCTCAAAAATCTGTAGTTCGGAGTCGACTTTAAACTGTAGGTCCCGCTACGCATGTGTAAAATTAATGCAAACAACATGAGTGGTGTGAGAAGCTTGGACGCTGTACAATGGGTCAATTCGATCTCCGGGTACTGTACTTGTCACAGTTCACAAGTACACGTCCTCTAACCTAACCTAACCTAAAGGTGACTTTAAAGTTCACTTTAGCTAAAGTTACCTTGAACTAAACCCAACTTAAACGACAAATTGTAATAATGACCCTAAGATAATACCTGATTTGTTATTCTATCATAACATTTCATTATCAGATTTGGGTTAAGATCATAAAATAATTACAAACTTTACTTTGCTTGCTGATTGCTAATACAATTATAATCTTTAATTTTTAACTCTGTTCTGTTAAGTTGGATTAGTTTTTGTTCTAATTCAAAAAAATAAAATATTTAAACAATGTTAATTGTCCTCATACTGTAACGAACAATTTAAGTTGCATCATCAAGAGGGTCCAACTGTCATTAAGAACATTTAATATGGTAAATTACTTTTAATGTGGTTTTCCGAACACTTATATATAAACATTCAAGGTTCACAAGTCTAACGTACCAGGGTAACATAGATAATGATTAAGTTGTTGAGGTTATTTTAAAACTGCTTTGCCATAATAGTATTGTTACGTTTTGACCTTTTTAAAAACGTTCAAAATATGAGTTCGTTGATTGCAAACCAAGTAAAAACAAATATGTGTTTACTTTCAATTAAACTCTTTATTGTTCGCACTACTTTTGTGGCCACTATTTACTTGACGAAGACAACAATAATTTTTTGGTTGTTATTTATTCTTCCCTGATCACACCCTTTGCGTAAGTAACAGCACTTGTACGTTAGATATGTATAGCGGAGATCTTCAAACCACGACTGTTCTCTTCACACGCAACGCGTCTTAACACAAGACTGACTGAATTATTACTACTCGTTGCCTGCTTTGTCTTGCCTTTTTATATGGTCGCATAAACAGTGTGATGAAGGCTCTGCAAGTAGGACGTTCGGGGTTTCGCTTTCTCGAGAACTCCATTGCGACTTCATTGTTGTTTGTGTTCTTTGCTTACGTTGTTTGTTGTTGCTTTATTTCTTACATGTCTGTCTCCTTTTCTCTCATACTGATGTTGTTGGTATATGCAAACAAGTTCGTTGTATTTGAGTAGCTTTTGTTTATAGTTTTAATGTTAAACGGTGGTACACCGTTTCCATTTTCGTAACAGTATTGCAATTTCTTAATGCATTAAAAAATATATTTAAATTGATGGTAGGCGCACGTTTCTTAGCTTCTATGATGTTATCGCTGTCATCGGTACAAATAGTTCTTGCTTTTCAAATTTCCTCTTAAAGTTTTACTTTCTTTCTGCATAAAATATAACACTTACTTAGTTCATTGAACATTTTGTTTTTCTTTTTTATGGACGACTATGAAATTTGTATAGGTAGTCATGATCGTCCATAGTTAGTATTTAACGTTTTCGTCGTTTTACGAAAATAAAGCCATTTCCTTGCATAAGCTGGCACAATTCCTATTTCCCAACAATAATAAATAAGTTTATGAGTGCAACACAAAAAAAAAAAACAAAAACTGTTCCATTGACCAACTGTTGATTGTCCTTACAAGTCGTGATGTAGTTGGTGGTGCTATTTGTAATTGGATAAATGTGCAGTACAGTTGCAAAATGGTTAAATTACATTTGGTCACACATATAGGGACAAATTCACACTAATACATATACTTTCTCCGTTGAGTTCTGGACAAACTACCACAATTATTATGGCATGGTTATTTTAAATATTGGCATGGAGCCAGCAATTCAACAAGTCAGTAACCAAACTACATGTATTCGAACGGCTATTCAAATGGTGGCACAATGTTATCATACTGTTGTAACGAATGTTTATATCGTAAGACCATAACGTCAACCGGAAATGACTGCCAGTATGAGTATAAGCATTAAGTAAACATTGACGACAACCACGAACACTAATTCGGGTACGAGGACATATCATTTTTACTGCCACAGTATTGCTTCATTTGAAATTTTCTTAAACGCCGACAATTATTATGTTATAATTACAAAAAACCAAAACCCAAAACCAAGAAAGAAAATATCGGACAACTGCCAACACAATATACACTGAAAGAAATTGATTTGATTGACCGGAAATGATCATAATTCGATGTGTTTTTCTTTTTTCTATAAACCAGAAAATCTTGTTTTATTTTATTTTCCATTATATACCACAATTTTTTGAGTGAATAGTCATGTTCTAATTAAACATGATTGTAAAAATAAAATTCATGTTTATAATACGGAATAAATTTTGCTTAAAAGTTTTAAAAATGTTTTCGAAATGATATTTCCTATGGGATTTCATCGATTTTATGTCCAAAGAAACATTCTGCTGATACCGCTAGTTAGTCGGCTTATCTTCCTCCTCCGCGAATTCTATCCTGACTTTTCTACGCATTACATACCAGAGATCAGCAATGAGTACCCAAAAAATGAGTAGATTCGAATTATACTCATAACTTCTGATACGCATTCCTACTTATTTTAATATCATACTCATACTACTCATATTCTAAGTTTGAAGTACTCATCGTACTCATACTTAACAATACGCAGCATGATGTTTCGTATTTAATGCGAAACCAGCTATTTTTCAGAAACGATTCAAATAAAGTGCAATATGCCTTTGGCAATTGTGTATGATTTACTTTGTCGCATGCTTGCGGTATATCTAAGAATACGGCGGAACAAACATGTTTTTTTTTTTTTTGAAGCCGTTTTTATTACATCAGTAATTCGATGAACTAGATGCAAATGATGAAATTGATGCTTAGGAATCAAGTTTCCTTGTATGACATATACAAAATTTGTATTATTTTTTGGATTGTATCTAGATATGCAGATGTTTATGAAATTCAGTTGTTAGTAAGTCGAATCTATAAATGAGTCTGTTTAAAAACTTTAACTGGTCTTACCTCGGGTATTGTATAGACACCGTGACCATTAAGAGTATTGAGTATTGAGTAGCATCAAGACAGAACACACCAGTAAGATATCTAGAAAACATTTCAACCTTTTGGCTATTTGTTCTGGCCACAATTGATATCAGTCATGTGCAGGGGAGGAATTTGTCTTATGAGTATCTTTAAGTTCTTCGTTGATTTCCACCATCCATCAGTCTGATTGTGTAACCCTGAAAATTTTGTTCATTATTTTTGGATTTCTAAGCTAAATTCGTGTGTCTATCTATTAAGCCTTGTTTTGTCCGCTTAAAATCTAGATCGTTGCCATATCTTTCTACGTCTTCTTTTATATTTTATCATCTCTCTTGTATAAACGCAATATAAAATAACGTGTTGCTTGTCAGGAGAGTCCGCAGTGCTTTCCCACCAGAGATCACCAGCAATGAGTATTCAATTCAAAAACATGAGTTGTTTCGAATCATACTTATAATTTCTGATACTTATACGCATTCATACTTATTTTAATATCATATTCATGCTACTCATATTCAAAGTTTGAAGTACTCATCGTACTCATACTTAACAATACGCAACATGATGTTTCGTATTTAACGCGAAACCATCAATTTCTCAGATACGATTCAAATAAAGTGCAATGTGCCCTTGGCAATTGTGTACGGAGTTTTATGAGAAGTTCCGTATGATTTACTCTGTCGCATGCTTGCGGTATATCTAAGAATACGGCGGAACAAACATGTTTTTTTTTTCTAAATCCATTTTTATTATATCAGTAATTCGATGAAATAGATGAAAATGATGAAATTGATGCTTAGGAATTAAGTTTCCTTGTATGAGTCATAAAAAATTTGTATTATTTTTTGGATTGGATCTAGATATGCAGATGTTTATGAAATTCAGTTGTTAGTAAGTCGAGTCTGTTTAAAAACTTTAACTGGTCTTACCTCGGGTACTGTATAGACACCGTGACCATTAAGAGTATTGAGTTCATGCATAACAGATGGCGGAATACCATCAAGACAGAACACACCAGTAAGATATCTAGAAAACATTTCAGCCTTTTGGCTATTTGTTCTGGCCACAATTTATATCAGTCATGTGCAGAGGAGGAATTTGTCTTATGAGTATCTTTAAGTTCTTCGTTGATTTTCACCATCCATCAGCCTGATTGTGTAACCCTGAAAATTTTGTTCATTATTTTTGGATTTCTAAGCTAAATTCGTGTGTCTATCTATTAAGAATTGTTTTGTCCACGTAAAATTTAGGTCGTGGCCATATCTTTCTAAGTCTTCTTTTATGTTTTATCATCTCTCTTGTATAAACGCAATATAAAATAACGTGTTGCTTGTCAGGAGAGTCCGCAGTGCTTTCCCACCAGAGATCACCAGCAATGAGTATTTAAAAACATGAGTAGATTCGAATCATACTTATAATTTCTGATACTTATACGCATTCATACTTATTTTAATATCATACTCATACTACTCATATTCAAAGTTTGAAGTACTCATCGTACTCATACTTAACAATACGCATGATGTTGTTGATTTCGACTCTCCTTTACTCAACATTTACAAGAATCACAAAATAAGTATGATTCGCGTACATACACTACAATACTCATTGGAGGATTGTGTGTTTGCTTTGTTTGCTATCTTTATCTTTTTCTCTCTTTTTTTTTGTAAATGCAACAACAACTAAGACAGTATATTATGATGAATGATTCGAATCACTCGAATCATTTATGAGTATTATAAGTATTTTTCTAAATTTATGAATCTGAATGAGTAGGCGTATGAATTAAACATAATTCGAATGTTATGAGCTTGATGTACACGTACTCATTGCAACCTGTACTTATAAGTCAATGGTGTACTGAGTACGAATGAATCAGAGTATTTGAATTCCAATACTATTGACTCACTCATACTGAAAACTTCGTGAGTACTTATGAGTAGCGAAAAAACAATTCATTGCTGATCTCTGGTACATACAATACATACATATATGTATATGTTATTAGAATGGTTAACAACAAATGAGAAGCTATAGATTTTGCGAACTCAAGAGGACAATTTTTTATTAAATGAATTCTGTGGTCGATTACCACAATGTAAAGTCGACAAGGAGCCTGAAGTTAAGAAACGGCTTATAGTATAAGGAATGATAATAAGGTGAATGCTATTTATTCTTTGAGTTCTACTGACTTTATAATTCATGTCATATTCTCTTTAATTTCAAATGCGTAATTGCCATAATGAAAGGAACATTAAAAGTTACACATTTTGGTAATTTTGACGCTGTATTTTTGTATTTATTTTTGCTTATTAAAAATATTTGTTTGTTAAAGCAACAACAGTTATATGTACTTTTTATCTTTCTAAATGTAAAGTAAATAAAAAGAATAGCCATCTAATAACACGGTGCGACAGTCAAAATACACCCAGCTGATGACATACATAGTTTAAGTTGGGAGTTTTGTTGAGTAGAACTCAAAAACATTTTTTTTTATATTTATCGAAACCTCATTTCACACCCACATTCAAAATCCAAAATTTTTTTGAAAAGAGGCAGATGACCCTTTAAAATGGTACACATACAAATATGGTTCAAGTTCACATGTTATGAGTTTTGATCGGGTAAACTTGGAAAATATAATTTTTTGTTCTCATTTTTTTGCAATTAATTTCAAAATTTAATTAAAAAATTTAAAATAAGTGATGACATTCTAAAAGTGCATTATCTTGTGAAGATATTTAGACTTCGTTTGATGAAATCGAACAAAAATTACCGTAGTTATTATTTAAATAGTATAATAGTCGTGTTATATTTTTTATATGTGTCACATTATCAAACGAACATTCAGTTGAAAAATTTTCAAAATTTTCGACTAATATTTGTGTATTTTGAAAATATTATTATTTCTTTTTGCGCAAACATTTTTCAACTTCTGGTGGTCGCTCAAACGTGAAACTGACACATTTTGCTATAAATCATCAAGATCCAAGAAAAATTCTGAAAATGTTTTAACTAGAAGTTCATTTGGAAAAATATATATGTTTATGAAAAATATAACTCGACTGTTAGACTCTTTAAATAATAACTTTAGTAGTTTTTGTCCGATTTGATCAAACGAGAATCACTTCACAAGATAATGAATGCACTTTCAGAATATTATTACTTATTTCATATTTTTTAATCAAAGTTTGCTACTATGAACGGACAAACTTGAAAAATAAGAAAAAAAATCGTATTTGTCAAGCTTACCTTATCAAACCCCATAACTTATTAGGTCAAATACATATACGTAGATGTATATCGTTTTAAAGGCTCATCCCTCTCCTTTCTAATGAGGTTTAAATTTTGGACATTGGATTCAGAAATGTTTGTGTAATCAAGAAATTTGTGCGTTTGACAGTTTTTGTCAAATAAAACAAGTTTGGAGAGTTCAAGAAATAAAAAAAAAATATTTTTGAAACTCACATCTTACACTATGTTATTAGCTGGGTGTATTTAATTTAATTAATTTTTTTTTTAATTTTTCGTCGAATTATTAAATGGCAGGACTACGCATAAATCTAAAAATATTTATTTTACGAATTTAAACACTGCTAGGGGAAAAATTTGGGCTGCGCGATAGTGAATCAGACACCTTAAGGTTATTGTCTTTCACAAGTCCGTGCACAATATATGAAAATAAATGACTTGACAAGTTTACAAATGGCAAATATCAATGCATAAATATTGTCTTTATCAATTGTAGAATTTGTTGATTTTTTTTCTTCATTTCAATGTAATATTTTATAGTGTTTGAGTTGGTTAGGTTTTTTATCTCTTCAATTTGTTATCTAATTACATCGTAATAAAGTATGATTAGAGGTAATTTTAATTGTTTCTTATTAAAGTTTCTAATTTTCTTACTTTCTGCGTTTTAAATACAAGTTTTATTTGGTATGATTTCTTTTCTAAGAAAAACTTTGTGCAACTTTGTTTGTTGGCACTGAGTGCTTTCCTTTGCATGTTTGTAGAAAGTGTTGCATAATGATGTTGTTGCCAGAAATGTTGATTAAATTAAAAAAGAAATGTTACGAGATGTACTGTGGTCCTATAAGATATCCACATACATATGCGCCTTAAAAAAACCTTTCTTATGACACCCATACTGTATATGTTGGTTAGGAAACAGATTCTCAAATTGACAAAACATGGAAAAATATACCCTTTTTCAAAATGGTCCAGCTCACGAGAGGTCAAGGCTGGAGTCGAAATATTTTAAATGTCATCTTAAAAAAGTCCAAGGTTCATTTTTAGGAGGGTACATCGAGCACTTTTTTTGGTGAGTCGCTCTAATGTATATGTATTCTGTATGCAATGTCGCCTCGAGGCACATTGTCAATCGAGTACCACCACTCTTTTTCTTCCAAACTGAGTGACAGGAGGAGGATTTCTTTAATCGATTATTTAGTGAGAAGAAGAAGCATTTAAATGTTTAAAATCATGATGAACATTTTCTCGTCTGACACCGTATTTGAACCAGATATCAGCAATGAATCGTTTTTTGGTGCTCATAAAAACTCATGCAATTTTGAGTATGAGTGAGTCAACTGTAGAGAAATTCAACTACTCTGGTTCATTCATACTCACTAAAACATTGATTTATAAGTACAGGTTGCAATGAGTATGAGTACAATGTTGACATCAAACTCATAACATTCGAAATATGTTTGATTCATACGCCTACTCATTCAGATTCACAAATTTAAAAAAATACTTATAATACTCATAAATGATCCGAGTGATTCGAATCATTCATCAAAATTTACAGTCTTAGTTGTTGTTGCATCTACAAAAAAAAAACAGAAAGACAAAGACAGCTAGCAAAGCAGACACATAATCTTCTAGTGAGTATTGTAGTGTTCGTACGCGAATCATACTTATTTTGTGATTCTTGTAAATGTTGAGTCATGGAGAGTCGAAATCAATAACATCATGCTTATCGTTAAGTATGAGTACGATGAGTACTACAAACTTTGAATATGAGTAGTATGAGTATGATATTAAAATAAGCATGAATGCGTATAAGCATCAGAAATTATGAGTATGATTCGAATCTACTCATCTCTTTGAATGCTTATTGCTGATCTCTGATTTGAACCGGGAACCCAAGTAATGTTACCGTAGTCAATCTCCTTTTGCTTTAAGCACATACAAAGTCGTAGAATCTAAATCTAACAATGATTGCGGAAATAACGGAAAATAGTTGAAGTTTTAACAGAATTCATATCATGTCGTTTTAATTCAGCACTTAATGGTGCTGCGAGTTATGAAAGACCATTTCAAACTTCTCTTTAAATTTCTGAAGTTTAAAGTATTTTCGATTTGAATAATTGTTTGTTAATATTTTATTTGTCATGAGCATCTGATTTTTTTACACATAATGCCTGACATTTGATTTTTGAATCTTCAGTTGATCAGCATGGTTTGCAGAAATCTTTTCATTAATATCGTGTGACTGTCACATTTGGTTTGAAGACGCGTGACTTGTTCACAAATATTGCTAATGACACGGTGATTGACAATATTTGATTTGAATAAAGCGATGCAAAACAATTCAAAAAACAATGAAAAGTTTACCGGATTTGACAACTATGTATGGACTACTTTTTGTGAGACTATTTTTACTGAATTTCATTGAAATCGTTTTGACGTCTGACCTGGGATACGAATCAGGGCTTAACGTCTAATAAGCGACTTACTAAACTACGGCAACTTCAATGCCTTAAATATGGCTAATTTATTTCAAAATTATTTTAAAATCTCTCAAACTACCATTAGTACTTAAATTTACTTAGTTTTCTTCATTTACACTTATAATTCTACATTCTATAATAAGTTTTATACTCCCTGAAATACAAATTTATTCATAAATTGTTGTGAACTAAGAATGCTAGAAACATTTTTGCAAAAGTAAGCAGTTGTTCGAATGAAGTTTTTTTTTTATTTCAAAAGCAGAGACGTATGTACGTCAACGCCACTGTGGCAGAACACTTAAACGGGAAATGTTTAATCCAACATTAGAAATGCAACATTTTGCAACAATGCCTTGCAATTGTGAAAAGAATTCACGAAGAGTTCACTTTTCAATTTGTTTTCTGTATGTACTGTGCATACATTTGTCATTTTAAGTAGACATTTAAATGGCAGATATGCAAATGTATAGATGCAGAATGAAATAGAATGAAATAATATCAATGAAATTAAAAAAGAAAAAAAGAAAAGAAAAGAAAATATTTCAAATAATCTAAGTATGTACAGTTGAGAGGAAGGAAACAAATATAATCCGGCATTATATGATATTGTAATGAATTTTTTTCAAAATAACAGAAATAAAATTCGCATCCTCCTTAGAATGTTCATTCCTTTCACTATTACCACACTTAGGGCCATTATTCCAACTTGCCGTTCAAGTTGGGTTTAGCTAAAGTTACCTTTAACTTTACTTTAGCTAAAGTTACCTTTAAATTGAAAGTAAAGTTAAAGCTGACTTTAAAGTTTACTTTAGCTAAAGTTACCTTTAACTTCCTTTCGTTATTATAACCTAATGATAAAATTAAATTAACTTTTTCAAAAAAATGGCAGTGCCGGAGCAATGTTAATAAAAGCGCTCAATTAAATAAAGCCTCTCTTTTGTTGCTGTATTTGCTCCTTTTGCTTATATTTGAAGTTGCCATATTGAAAATAATATATTATACGGCAGGTACTAACATATACTTAACTTTAAAAGTTAAAGGTGGGATTATCCTCCCTTTAGTTTAACGCTCACTTCTACCTTATTGTCCACTTATAATAATGAAAAACAATTTATCTGCCCGTTAAAATTCTCCCTTTAGTTAACGGTAAGTTGTAATAATGGCCCTTAATATTGAGGGAATATAATGAACTAAGGGGGGTTCATTACCATGCCAAACTGTGTACTATCGAGAAAAATCTTCTTTTTTTTCAAAAGCTCCTTCGATCTTGGACTAACTCTGGATTGTATAGGAACATGAGAGACTTAGAGAAGCATTAACACTAATTGTCATCCTTCTTTGGTATATTTTTAAAGATTTTCTTTCTAATAATATTGCAGTATCAACTGACCAAGTCGAATTCTGTTTAATTTACCATCCTATGAATATGTTTCTTATAGCAATGGTGTTTCCTTAAAGATTTCTGTTGGGTAAAATCAAGAGACCATATTTTAAGTGCAGTATAAACGATTCGATTGCTTGAATGATTATCAATCATATTTGAAAAATAAAGAGAAAAAGATGAACAAAATGTTCATCTTGAAATCCTTTTACTTCGTAGATTTCTATTTAATCTTCAGAGTCATTTTTAAAACAAAACTCAAATTAATGCTTGTGCTTAAATGTTCACATAATTTCATTTTCATTTCAATACCATACTGCATTCAGAGCAACAGAATGTGGTCTGAATATTATTACCATTTAATTACATTCAAATCGTATTTATTTATGCAAGCGGATGTGTATAAATACATCGCCGATAACTTTCTTAATATAAAATTTTTTAATTTAAAATTCTTTTGAAAGTTCTTATGTTCAGATATGCACTTTAATTGAGTCAATATTCGATTTATTGAGTACAATATTTTAAGTGTTCAGACATAACAATATACGTAGTTTAGTTGCTTATTCAATACTCACTTGACAGCTGGTTGTTTCAACAACATTTATTTTATTTCGTTTTGTTGTTTTTTTTTGGATAATTGTAATATTGCCACTGATCTTTCTTATGACAGTGATGTATTTTAAGTTTTACTCAATATTATAACAATTTGCGTATTTATTGCGCCATAATTAATTGAAACTTTATATGAAATATTGAGCTCAATAATGGCGTTTATTGCGATTTACGCAATAAAGGTGAGTATCTGAATACCGTATTAGACTAGTTCAAGCATATTGCATTCCTGTAGCAATAAAGAAAAATTTTTCTGGATCCTGAATGCTGTCCGAGCATATTAAAGAATTTCAGAATGAAAATGTTGATCTTTGCTACTATTATGTCGTCTGCATATGTAATAATTCTGTAGTATGGTGTCTCTTAACGGTAGGCAAAGATCCTTGGTAACACCATTATCCCAAGACGTGTTATAGCAGACCAATCACCTGCTTATTTGGTATAACAATAGATTAACGAAACGGAAACAAGGCAGAATAACAACTAACCGGAACTTAAGGCAACAATAGCAGGAAATGCTTCAAGGAAGTCATATGCTGCCAAGAGTGGTAATGGAAAAAATGTATCCTAAGTATTCAATAGAGTGCTAAACAGTCGAACAATAAGTACAACAACCGCAGGATAATAACGTTGTTGAAGGTTAACTTTATACCAAGGAAAGCATTCGGAGTATATTTCTTGTAGTCCAGAGATTTTTCTGTCTGACTAACTAATGCATGTAGATCACCGCAATTCCCAAGCAATAATCAAAGATTCTCACAACTATCTAATATAGAAATTGGAGTATACTGCTGCGCCTAAAATCTTTAGCTCAAGCAGTTAATACTTGTTGTATATTTTAGAGGTCAGGACATCATCGTTATCTGATAAGAATAAGCTAATCGAAAAAATAAATATAAAATTCAAATTTAAACTTTTAGGACCATTATTACAACTTACCGTTAACTAAAGGGAGGTTTTAACGGGCAGATACATTTTTTTTTCATTATTATAACTGGACAATAAGGTAGAAGTGAGTGTTCTACCGGTAACTTTTAAAGTTAAGTTTATGTTAGAACTTGCCATATTATACATTATTTTCAATATGGCAACTTCAAATATAAACAAACGGAGCAACTACAACAAGAAAAAGAAGCCAGTTGACGCCTTTGTGTTAAAAAAAATGTATAATTGAGCAGTTTTATCGACATTGCTCCGGCACCGCCATATTTTTGAAAAAGTTAACATTATTTTATCTGTAAGTTGTAATAACGAAAATAATTTAAAGGTGACTTTAAAGTTCATTAAAGTTACCTTAAACTAAACTTAATACAATTCTTATGGACATTAATTAATTAAGTAATTACAATCATTTATTGATTAAAATGTAAATAAATGAGATAAGAGGTGACTATTTCACTTTGTGTGAACTAACTGGGAATTTTATTCAAATCCAATAAGTAAAGTGTTCAGATTACTGTCATTTGTCATATTTTAGAACATTCTGATTGCAACAGTCAGTCGGTTATTGTAACGTACCGTAACAATTAATTAAGAGTGTTTAATTTATTGCTTCTTGCTAATATCAGAGGTCAGTAATGAATCGTTTTTACGCTACTCATAAGTACTCATGAAATTTTGAATATGAATGAGTTAACAGTATTGAAATTCAAATACTCTAATTTATTCGTACTCACTACAACATTGTTTTATAAGTACAGGTTGCAATGAGTATGAGTACAACGTTGACGTCAAACTCATAACATTCCAAATATGTTTGATTCATATGCCTACTCATTCAGATTAATAAATTTAGAAAAATACTTTTAATACTCATAAATGATTCGAGTGATATGAATCATTTATCAAAATTTACAGTCTTAGTTGTTGCAGCATTTAGAAAAAAATAAGAAAGAAAAAGACAAAGACAGCAAGCAAAGCAAAAACACAACCTTCTAGTGAGTATTGTAGTGTTTGTACGCGAATCATATTTATTTTGTGATTCTTGTAAATGTTGAGTCATGGAGAGTGGAAATTAACAACTTCATGCATATTGTTAAGTATGAGTACGATGAGTACTACAAACTTTGAATATGAGTAGTATGAGTATGATATTAAAATAAGTATGAATGCGTATAAGTATCAGAAATTATGAGTATGATTCGAATCTACTCATCCGTTTGCTCCATATGCTTCCATTAGGTTTAAAGAATATTTTTTTGTTTTTTAATAATTTATTGTCTGAATGCAATGTGCAACAGTTGCCCATAATATCACACAAATAATTTTATTTGACCAGATACTGTAGTATTACCGTTTTAAACATACTCATCCTCACGTACATTCTTCATTTAAAACAATTGCCACTTATCAAGAACCATTTTGCCATTCAATACATATTTTTTTTTGTTTTTTTTTATTAAAAGGTAAAAATAAAAATGAAAAATTGAAAAGCAATTGAAAAAAAAATAATGAAAAAGGAACAAGAAACAATGCATCGAAGGAAAAACCCACCAGGATTCAGTGGGTTTTCACATCTTAAGTAAAATAAATCCTTCAGAGCACTTTACTGAGTTGTTGAGTGCATTTAGTTACGAATTGCAATTGGAAAATCGCAAAAAAAAACTATAAAATAAATCAGTTTTTTTTTTGTTTTTTTTCCTCATGAAGAGAGCTACTCTTATTTGTTTCTATTACAATAAATAGCTTTTGTTCTATTTTTATCCGACAAACCTGCCATACCCCCCTCCCCCCTTATACGCTCACACTCACTCTTTTATTTTTATGTTTTGCTTGTGTTTTTTTGTTTTTCTACTCTTCTCTGTTCAATGTGAAAGATATTGAAAATAATGCGATGATGGTTGTTTGAATGAATGAGTAAATGAACGACTGAGCACATGAATGAAGCAACGAATAAAGAAACGAATGAATGAATAAATGAACGAATCCATTATGATTTCAGCTCAGGCATAAGTTATCCACTGTTAAGTACGTACGAACACTATGAGACATAAGCTTTCTATATTTTTATACATCCTATCGGATAAGTATGTATGCATGTACATATGTATGTATCAAAATATTTAAAGGCATTTGTTAATTTTAGATATTTGCCAGTGTGTCTGGTTTTACGTACGTAATATTGGCAATTAAAAGGCATTGAAAAATATCGTACATAAGTGCCCAACTATTTAAATACCATACACCTCTGCATTTAATGCTACATTATGCCACTATGTCAGCATTCAAATGAATAAATATGGGCAGGCATTAAGCAATAATTTGTGAATTCCTTTCTTTATTCATTCTCCGTTTAGTGTAATCAAGAGCAATTCTCCTTCGGTGACTGTCTACAGTTGAAAGAAATAAAAGTTTTATTTCTAATAAACTGGCTTTCAATATTGAAGTTGAAAATGGAGATTCTTACTGACAACGATTTTAATTACCGTTATAATGTTGCGAATGAGACAATGTTGAGAAAATCAATGAAATTTTAATTTTTTCTACGTTTTCTTTAACAATGACCTTTAAACCTTATTATTACGTGATTACAATTAAAAACGAACTCAGAATATTTCTTCAATATTTAGCAAAAATCATTATAATTTTAACTGAAATATTTTTATTATTTATTTTGCAGATATATACTTACTCATAAGTATTTATGAAATTTTGAGTATGAACAGTATTGAAATTCAACTACTCTGATTCATTCGTACTCACCACAAGATTGACTTATAAGTATAGATTGCAATGAGTATGAGTAAAGCATTGACATCAAACTCATAACATTCGAAATATGTATGTTTGATTCATAAGTCTACTCATTCTGATTCATAAATTTGGAAAAATACTTATAATACTCATAAATGATTCGAGTGATTCAAATCATTCATCAAAATTTACTGTCTTAGTTGTTGTTGCATTTACAAAAAAATAAGAAAGAAAAAGACAAAGACAGCAAGCAAAGCAAACACACAACCTTCTAGTGAGTATTGTAGTGTTCGCAGGGGAATCATACATATTTTGTGATTCTTGCAATTGATGAGTAAAGGAGAGTTGAAATCAACAACATCATGCGTATTGTTAAGTATGAGTACCATGAGTACTTCAAACTTTGAATATGAGTAAGTACAGTAAGACTCCGCTAAATGCTCCGCTTAACGCTGTTTCAGTATTACGCGGTGGTAATGGGATTCCCCTAAATCTCTCACTGTATTGATGCTTGTAGTATATGTGTGCAAATGAAACGGCCACGCACCAACCAAAAGCGGTGCACTATATAGCGACGGTGTATATATGTATACTATGTATCTTTTTCAACGCTCGTTTGTTAGTCTGTCCAGAATAAAGATTCCAACCGAATTCGCAATCACTGTACGAAAGCATCTTTCCTGTGTCACAGTTGATTTATTAGTTGCCTAGTTTAACGCTGTTTCGTTTAGAGCTGGAACTTATTCGAACGTGTCCCACGCGTTAAGCGGGGTCTTACTGTAGTATGAGTATGATATTAAAATAAGCATGAATCCGTATAAGTATCAGAAATTATGAGTATGATTCGAATCTACTCATCATTTTGAATACTCATTGCTGATCTCTGCTTCACACCACATAAATGTGATTACCCCTTAGAGAAGTTACTTAAATTTATTCCACCGCCAAATAGCACAACTTACTGAAATGGTCTTCTGTTTAATTTCGTATATACAGGTTATATACATATGTACGTATACATACGTAATATGATTCGCATTATACAAGTGAGATGAAATACAATTTAAAATTAAAATAGAAATCTTTAACCGTAAGCATTATAATCTGCTTTCATTACTGTTACTTTACGAACAAATGAAATCCTAATGATAATCACTCGAGATGCTGAAATGCCTGTTAAAATCTTACGTTATTTAGTACTTCTGTTTATTTGTACATTGTAAAGTAGAATTTATGCAGTGTACATGGCAATTGGGCGCACTTCTGTTGTGTTTGTACACATCAAATTATGAGAATATGAAGTGGGCATATAATGGCTATGAAGTAATCGTATCTCCTTTTAAGGATGCCTTGCAAGGATACATCATATATTTAGGCACACAATCACACACGTTCGTTATACACCTACACTTATACTTCTGCTGATGGCTGAGATAATTGTAAAGACAATAAGTTGGCAGTCATCACGTCTATTAGATGTAGTGTTGTGATTCGTGAGTTGAATTGACATTAAACTAACTAAAGAAATTACCAAATATATGAAGGTATGTATGTATGTATGTATGTACCTACATAGAAAATAACCAAAGCGACTCTATTCGATTACCCTACGCTATGCCAAAGGACATGTTAAGTGTATTATTTTAAACAATTGTTTGCGGTTGCTGTTATGCTACTGAAATAATGGTAAATCAAGTCTATTCTACAGGCTCCTCAAAAGGTGAGAACGGTTTAAGAGTAAAAAGTTAGGCCACAATGCTACTGGCAAATAATGACATGATACAAACGAACATCATACTTTTTGTTCTTCATATTCTGGTCCGTTCACATTTCTCAAAATGAGAACATGTAGTTGGTTGCGAATTTATGTATATGTGTGTAATGTTTGCGCCTTGGATGTTTTCGTATTCATTAAATATTAGCAGTACATACAAGACATTTAACACTACATTTACCATATGTTTAGTTTATACTTTTGACCAACTTTCGATACATTTTTGGAGCTGACAAAGATCTCAATTAAGTCTGAGACAGTGTCCGATCGTTTAATGATTGTAATGAGGAAATGTTTTTTTAATATTATTGAATCTGTTGTTTCCTTACAACGCCATGGGGATGACATGGCTGTATACACATACATACACAATTGGTCGTTACAAGCTTTCATTCAGGATTACGATCTAGTTTATCACACCACTTATGTTGTGTGCGTTAATTTTATGCATGAGTGGCGGGACCTATAGCTTAACGTCGACTCCGAACGACAGATTTTTTGAGAAGCTTTTCATGGCAATTTTTACTCTCAGAGTTTTTGCCAGAAATCTGCTGAGAGGAATTCGCCTAAGAAATATTTGTTCATATATAGTTTTTGTTGGAGGCTTGAACCGTCTCCTCACGTCTAATAAAATAATGTGTAATAATATGTACATTCAGAGAAAAAAGTCTACAGACACCGCTTTATTTAGACTTTTTCCCCAGTGATTTTTATCAAATTGTAAAAGGTGTTATAGCGTTGCGTAAGGTAGTTACAATTAAAAATGTTTGAAGGCAAAAAGGAATTTAAAAAAATCTAACCTAGAAATTATTGAAAAAAAAATTAGTGGAATAAAAGTCAATCATACTCATAATTTCTGATATTTATACGCATTCATACTTATTTTAATATCATACACATACTACTCATTTTCAAAGTTTAAAGTACTCATAGTACTCATACTTAAGAATACGCATGATGTTGTTGATTTCGACTCTCCTTTACTCAACATTTACAAGAATCAGAAAATAAGTATGATTCGCGTACGAACACTACAATACTCACTAGAAGGTTGTGTGTTTGCTTTGCTTGTTGTCCTTGTCGTTTTCTTTATTCTTTTTTTTGAAAATGTTGATGAGTATTATAAGTATGTTTCTGAACTTATGAATCTGAACATATTTCGAATGTTATGAGTTTGATATCAACGTTGTACTCATACTCATTGCAACCTGTACTTATAAATCAATGTTGTAGTGAGTACCAATGGATCAGAGTAGATGAATTTCAGTACTGTTGACTCTCTCATACTCATAATTTCATGAGTAATTATGAGTAGCGAGAAAACGATTCATTGCTGATATCCGGTCTATATACAAGAGTGTAGGTACACTTTTTTCTGTGACTGTATGTATCGGAGTATTATATTTGATATGCATATGTGTACTCAAATGGTATTACAATATGTTCTGCTAAAATCTGAATCGTGCATTTAAAAATTTATTTTTTTTTGTTTGAACACGCAATGGATAGACAATATTACAGCCATCGAATATGTCCAGAAAATGTAGAAACATTTTCTATTGAAAGTATGGTGGTGGGTGTCATAAAGTATGGACAACTGGAATGTATTTTTCGAAAAAAATTCTGTACCTTTTTCATTTTCGTAATCCATTGGCATTGTTAGTGATAAAACCATGAGGTAAAAATGTATGTTAAAGAATATTAAGAAAAGCATTTAAAAACAAAAACAAAAAGTACAAAATAGAAACGGAAAAAAGGCAAACGAAAGTAAACAAAGTGTGAATTAATAATAAAACTTTTATTCTATTCATTTAGATTGAAGATTTATATTATCTATGGTATGTATATATAATGCCATATACACCATATATGGTATGGTATGGTATGGTAGCAAAAAAAGTTATGCTGCCCAATCAATTGGCAGGAACAGTATGAGAATGAAGAAAAACTTGCATTAAAAATACGTGCAAAGACTTCAATAATGCGATCAAATCAAATAAACACAATATACACACACTCTGTACTCACGCGCAAGCATTCACTTTCAAATGTACATATAGATTCAAGGATTTCACTTATTTTATATAAAATAGATACGAAAGAAATAATGATGAAAGGAAGACGGCTCTTTATTTAATGATTGTTTCATTTTAGTTTGCCAAACAAAAAAAAAACGAAAACATCGTTACAGAAACTTTTTAATTCAAATTATTAATTAATGTTCTCCGCAACTACTGTACAAATCTAAACAAAATTTAAACCAAGAAAGACGTGCAGACAGATAATATGATGAACAACTACTCTTCATCATTATCATTTGTATGAATATGATGTTGATGTTCTAACACTATATACTGAGTACATACAATTTTAAATACAATCCAAATACAAAATGAAAAGTCAATTGAGAAACGAATGAAATTAAGATTTGAAGAAATTTTGGCCGAAATGTTTTGCAATATTTTAAAAATAAATATTTAATTATTTCTGTGTGCAAATAGGACGCCTAATTCGTTCAAGTGTTACTGAAAAAAAGCATGACATATACAGTAATCCCTCCTATAATACGGACTAGATCCGGTAAGATCTAGCGTTAAAAGGTATTTAAATCAAATATTAAAAGAAAAACTATGTTATGAACCAATGCAAAAAAAAAAAAAAAAGATGGACGTATTAAAAACAAATTAAAAGATTTGTGTTCACTTAATTTATTAACAACACAATCGATACAACGTACAAAGGTACGCGAAATAAATTATTACCTGTAGAAATCGTTATAAATTTCACAGTACAGCGTACTCTGGAATACCAGTGGTAGAGGAGAGACTAAAGATGGTACTCTTTATAAGTGGGATTACTGTATTTATATTTTTTGTTTTTAAATACAAAACAATATTTCTTAATTAATATACGTAGTGTGGGCTAACTATCGATTTAAATTTGAATCATCAGTTATTTCAAATCTGGCAATACTTATGTCATTCTATTTTGTCACAAAATTCTGCATATTATCTCCACTGAACGTAATGAATCTATTTACGCTTGAGTAACTTTGGTATTTATTGGGCCAACGAGCAACAGCACGAGATGTCGATTTTGTCAAAAAAATAAACTTTTCGGATGAAGGTCAATTTCGCAAATCAAAATGTTGTGTTGTGTGAGAAATGAGTTTCGGAAAATCGTCCACTTTATGGGCATAATAATCGACCCACTGAACAACTACGTCAAAAGAACTTAGGCAGTTTAAGACTTAAGGCTACTGACATTTAAAAAGGTTTTAGTTAATTTCACTTGGCTTCATTGGATCGTGCTTTTTCAGGAATGAGAAAAATTATTACTGACTATTGATTGATTTGATTGACATGTGGTTCCAACAAACTGCGAATACGTGACTCACGGCACCCAATACTAAGAACCCGTTGAGTTTGGTTTACGTTTTAGAGCCCACTAGACTATTATGGGGATACGATAAGTTCGTCGTAAGTAGCTCTCGAAGGCAACTACAGGTGCCAGTGGAAATTTTAGAAAATATACATATGTCAGCCACATATTTATTATTTTCCGAGGTTTTATTTTTTATTTTCAAGATCTTAACGATTAAAAAATCACCCAATGAATGGTTTCCTAAATTTGTTTAAATATTATTCGATAAACTAATTATGAACTGATTACTATTTACGATATAAGGGGAATCTATCCAATTAAAAAAAACTACGTAGGAAATTTGTGAATTATTAAAAACTTTGTAAATTAATATTGTTTTTTAAATAGAAATTTTATATTTCATTAATTTTTGGCTTAAAAAGTAATGATAATAAAGTACATACAAATTTTTACTTTATATAAATATTTCCAATGATACCTCCAGATCATATTGCACATCCAGCAGTCCCTTATTTCGAATGCAATGGCTTTTCACAATCACTTCTGGATACATTGAAGATTTTGCTTTTTGACATAACTGCCGAATGAGAAATGAGTTTGAACGCTGAAGAAAATTTTGTTCGGAACATTAGCATTGTAAGCCTATTGTTCTAGAAACCATTATCTACAGCGTTGATAATAGTCAGCCGACTTTGGTTGCTCCGTGAGTTGCACTCTGTGAGATGGAGTTGTATGTAAATCCAAATACAAAATATGCGATAATGAGCACTCAGACAAGCCCAATTGCTTACAACGCTATGGTATCGATAAATTCACATTATCTGCCGCATTTTCTCTAACAGTTTGTATCGCCACTGAAACAGTTTGAAGTTTGAATCGCTACTTACAATTGCGGCACAGCATTTACTAAATAAATGGTACTTCAGATGGAAGCTGTTAATAAAAGCTAACAGCTTTGCCAGATTGGTGACTTAAACTTTTGCAAATACGAAATTCCTACCAAGTCTAAGGGTCCTATAGTATGCATGTTACATATGTAATGCGGCACTATTTATTAACCGTTCGACCACCTATGTACATATAACGCATCATATATGTACATATTTAACCTATGTAGGCCGATATATACCATATGTATAAATTTCAAATACAGAAGCTAAGATACATGAATTCTGTTTACCCGCTAGCTCTACATGCCAGCAGAGTGTGCAAAAATAAAGCAAAATAAATAAAAGAATAAAATATTTTCAAAATAAGTATTTTACCAAATGAAACAATGGCGAGTTGTATATATATGCCAACGTAGGGTACACTTTTCCCATCCTTAATCTGAACACCAATGACAGTCAGAATGCCCATAGTTTTAAATCTGTTCCATAAAGAAAAATACAAAGGATACTTATATGCACACATCCTGGTCAAGAATATCCTTCCCCATTAAATAATTCAATGTTTCATATCCACAGAATATAAACAAACAATTTTATTATAATAAAATAGAAAAAAAACATTAACATTAATCATATAAGATCTTTACATGGCAAGTGTAAAGAGCAAACTACAGTTATAAATTCAAATGCGTTATGATTGAGAAATAAAGAATATAAGAAAACAATAAATTCGAACAGGGGAATAAAACTGAATCGGACCGACTATATTATATTACTTAACCCATATGTGCTTATCGCCCCATTTTTAAAACGGTAAGATATTGATCAGCTGTGTGGTATACCATATAGATTCCAATAAATACAAAAAATCCATGTTTTTACGAGAAAAAAGGTTGGGCACATACGGGATAATGAAATAGTAAAATTTTAAAGAGAGAAATATGAATGAAATTTTTGTAATCATCACTTACAGATCATGGTTATCCACAGCAATTGTGATGATGGGTCCAGCAGTCAATATGTCTTGTTGTTGTTATATAAATTCTGTTTCAGGAATCATCAGTAAAGACCATTCATATATTTTACAAATAAAAAGATTTTGCAAAATATACTTGAAAAATACACTTAAAGGAAAAATGTTTGTAAAACAAAAGAAATTAATGAAAATTTATGTTTAATACAAATAATTATCAAAATAGGTTAGAAAATTCAAAGAAGTTTAAAATTAAAAATAATTTATATTCTAGGTGCCAATTTTTAAGCCTATAAAAAAATCATTTAAAATATAAATACAAACAATTATACAGAAATAAAATTATACAGCAACAATTTTAATACAATCATTTTTAAGTTTTAATTTTAAATAGGTTATAGTTGATTTATAATTTGAACATTATGGTTTTAGGTTAATTTTGAAGATAAACGATAATGAGTTTTAATGCAATTTAAATAGGATTTACATTCTTTATAATAACACTGTGCTAGAATTTTACACTTTTTTTTGTGACAAGCGGGGCACCTGGCGGGTTAACCTAATTCGGATACGCTGAATCCAATGGTGCTAACCATTTTTTCAGGTTAGCTTGTGTTTTCGAAATATACCGTTATTTCGAAAATGGAGGAGACTGCGCAACATATATTCGCGTAACTAATAAACTAAAAAACGGAAATTCCGCAATGAAATTTTCTTTAAGTAAGGTTAAACTTTTTCCAATATGCGCAGTCGTTGTAAAAACATAATTTTTTTTTTTTACCAAAAAAAATATTTTTTTTTTAGCAAAATTTCGAAAGTTTCCTTTTTAAAAAGGCATAAAATAATGAAAAACGCAGCTGAGCTTTTTTTTATTTTTTGTTGTTGACGATTTCTGTTTCTACCTGTTTCAGGCAAAAATATCTAAATATTTTGATATTTTCTGGTTGCATTGATGTTGGGTGCATAGTGTGCAGTCGTGTTTACAGCGTATTGCAGAAAAGAGTTGCGTAGTTTGTACCTAGCATTAGAATTAAAAAATAGAGTCATAAATTTTTTGGTATTTGTTTTGTATTGTTCAAAGATCGATAATCAACTGTTTCATTTGAGGATCGTTAGTCAAGTGATCAACAAGGATCAAACAATTATGTAGGAGATGTTGATGTGTGTTGGGAATGTTCACTCGTGTGAACAATAACTGTAAAAAAACCAGTCTGTTTCTACCTGATAGAATACGTTACTTAAGTTTTTACAAAACCGTTTTGTGCGGTAAAAATTTATGACTCTATTTTTTTATTTCTAATGCTAGGTACACACTACGCAACTCGTTTCTGCAATACGCTGTAAACATGACTACACACTATGCACCCAACATCAATGCAACCAGAAAATATCAAAATATTTAGATATTTTTGCCTGGAACAGGTAGAAACAGAAATCGTCAACAACAACAAAAATTAAAAAAAGCTCAGCTGCGTTTTTCATTATTTTATGCCTTTTTAAAAAGGAAATTTTCGAAATTTTGTTAAAAATAATATTTTTTTTTGTAAAAAAAAATTATGTTTTTACAACGACTGCGCATATTGGAAAAAGTTTAACCTTACTTAAAGAAAATTTCATTGCGGAATTTCGGTTTTTTAGTTTATTATAATAAACTAAACCGTTTTTGAGTTACGCGAATATATGTTGCGCAACCTCCTCCATTTTCGAAATAACGATATATTTCGAAAACACGAGCTAACCTAAAAAAATGGTTAGCACCACTGGATTCAGCATACCCGAATTAGGTTAACCCGCCAGGTGCCCCGCTTGTCACTTTTTTCAACTAGCACAGTGTAATTAAAGACTTCAATAAATCTTGGATTTTAAGAAATTCTTTTAAAACAAAAAAACAAAAAAAAAATTCATTTGAAATTTTTATAAGAAAAATATGAAAAGAAAATATCACGTGATTATTTAGAAATCCATGTGCTTCTAGAAACTTCTTTGGACAGTAAAGTTGAGTTCAGTTATGTTTGGCCCATGGGTTTTCGGAAGACGTAAACCATAAAATTTTCTAAGATAGATGATTTCTTGAATATATTAGCACAATAATTAAATTATTCCTTGTGGTCCTCTAAATTCTTTTTTTCACAATTTAACTTTTCCACTTTTTATAGTATTTAATAATTAAAAATTTTCTTTTAGAACTACAACTAGACTTGTGCACTTTATGAGTTCTATTTCGCAAGTGATCTCTCTGCCAGAAATCATAATCTAGCAAGCTTACATTTTTACACCAATTTCAATGTAAAATATCATTTAATTGGAATATGACTTTAGATATTAAAGATAGAGAAGGATAGATATATGTTTATTGCTAAGAATTGTAATCTATATATGTATATATAGAAATCACGTGATAATCACTGATTTAGCTGTAAATAACGGGACAAGACAAAAGTCAATCATATGATATAAAAAAATATGTAATGATATAATGTAAAGATTACAGTATGTAACAAATGTCGTGTAATGGAAAGAAAGCAACTAGAAGTCAATAGTACAGAGAAAAACTATTGTTTTCGTAAAATCGTAACAATGTATGAAAAAAATTCTTTTCAAAATGTTTGATAATTTCAGAGATTTGAATATTTTGTACTTTTTAAAAATCAATAAAAATTTTGACAACCAAAATTATTTGAATGCAGACTCTTTACTGATCCACTTTAACTATTTTCACATAAGCATAGATTTGTAGTCGCCGAAGTCTAGTAGGTAGTGTGTTCGCTTATTAGACGTAAAGCCCGGGTTCGAGCCCCAGGCCAGACATCAAAACGAAATATGAAAAAAAAAATATTTCTTCGGTGACTTCCTCTCTGCAGATTTCTGGCAAAAACTCTGAGAGTAAATAAACCTGTCATGAAAAACTTTCTCAAAAATCTGTCGTTCGGAGTACGCATTAAACTGTAGGTCCCGCCACTCAAGTATAAAATTAAGTCACACAACCGGAGTGGTGTGAGAAGCTAGGCCGTAATCCTGACTGAAGGATTGTAATGGCCAATTATGTATGTATGCATAGATTTGTAAAATAGAAATTTATATTGTTATTCTCGTTTATAATTAAAACTTTGAAATTTTTCTTATCTTTTACTTGTCCGACGACTATGAAACTCTGTTATAAGCGCCGCTATTTGGAATTGACATTTAAATTGGTAGAACGGTAAAACTACACCATATTCAAATCCGTGTACCTTCAAATTAGTATAACAGCTACAAAACGTCAATTCAATGAAATTTATACCTATTTTTGTTTCATTGAAATTCCAATTTTGTATGTCTTTCAAATGTTTGGATTTCCCCTGCAAGAAAACAACTTTGTTGAACAACTATAAACGACAAATATGGAATAGTTTATTAAAAAAATCAATGGAACTGGAATCAGTATTTTAGTTTTATGCCAAAAAACTAAATGATTATGAATTATTCATAATCATGAAATATGAATATTTTTTTTATTTGAGAACTAATTATGACACTCATTGTTATTTTAATTAATTAAAGAAATCTCAATAGATTAATAAGTATACATAGATGTGGCGGTATCCAATCAATATATGCTATGTAAAATATTTATATATACATACATATATATGTATGTATATGTATATGCAAATAATTATTAACACATAATTTAATACATTAAAAAGAAAAAAGAATTAATTAAAATTAAGAATTTAATCAAACCCCTAAATCAATTGCAATTCAATGAATTAAAAAACAACAATTATAAAAACCATAAACTACGGATTGTGCGCTATAATTTTAAGGGCCATTACTACAACTTGCCGTTAACTAAAGGGAGAATTTTAACGGGCAGATAAATTGTTTTTCATTATTATAAGTGGACAATAAGATAGAAGTGAGCGTTAAGCTAAAGGGAGGATCATCCTACCTTTAACTTTTAAAGTGAAGTTTATGTTTCATATTGCCATATTATAAATTGTTTTCAATACGGCAACTTCAAATATAAACAAAGTGAGGAAACACAACAGCAAAAAAGAGGCCATTCGTTGCTACAGCGTTAAAAAAAAACTTGTATATTTGAGCAGTTTTATCGACATTGCTCTGACGCTGCCACATTTTTGAAAACAGTTAACTTTATTTTATCTGTAAGTTGTATTAAAGAAAGGGAACTGTAAAGTTACCTTTAACTAAACCCAAGTTTAACGGCAACTTGTAATAATGACCCTAAATGAATTTTTTCAATTTACAAAATTATTTAAATCCATGGGAAAAAATAAAAACTAAAAGCAGGTTATTTAATCAATAATATTTTGAATATTTTTAAATGTCCGCCCTCCGTATAAATCTTGCATTTTACGTCTCAATATTCTTTTGCAAATACTAAATTTAGTATAATTGGAAGACTACTAATGGTTTTCACAATTAATCACTGGTCTTGTCCGCCCACCGTATTGTAATAGGCACTGTAGTAAATTTATTTGGCATTCAAAACTATTAGTCGTGGGCATACCTCAATGCACAATGGGCAAAAAAACATTATTTGCAAAGAAATTATGTAAAACGTCCTGAAATGACGTCTATTATATGTTTTATCAATTATTATTAGAAGTAGATAGTGTGTTGGCTTATTAGACGTGAGAGTACGGTTCAAGCCCCCAGGTCAGACATCTTCTGCAAAATGAAATATGAAAAATTATTTCTTCAGGGACTTCCTCTCAGCAGACTTCTGGCAAAAACTCTCAGTGTTAATAAAATTGCCATGAAAAGCTTCTCAAAAATCTGTCATTCGGGGTCGACTTTAAACTGTAGGCCCCGCTACTTAAGTATAAAACACACAACATAACTAGATGTGAGAAGCTAGGTCGCAATCCTGACTAAAGGATTGTAATGACCAATTATATATGTATATTTTCTCAAATGTAGTATAGGTTAGGTTAGTGTGGCAGCTTTATACCCAAATGCTCAGAAGCACGCATAGCGGCCAGTTGTGACGCCACAGGTGAACGCAGTTCCTTTACTGACTGAGTTCCCTCGAACATGGGGGGGAGAAGTCGGTCAGCGCAAGGTCTGCCCATCATAAAGCACAACTACCCCGCGCTGGAAAACCAGCCAGAAAGTGTGATAAACTATACTATATCCTTGACATCAATGGACGATAGCTCCGTCAAGCTAGCAAGGGTTGGAGAGCCAAATAACCTATATCTGCACCTCGCAAGAGGCATTGACAAAGAAAGCGGATAACAATTTCATCCTCCTCAGCGGATCTGCACCCACGGCAGAAGTCGTTAAATGGGAGCTGCATTCTCTCCGCGTGTCTACCTATAACACAGTGACCTGCAAGCATGGCCATTGAGATGATGCCTTCTATCCATCATGGGTCAGGTGAGTCTAGCGGTAGAGCAGGACTCCTCATTGATCCAGGATAGGTTGGCGTCTCGGAAGAATTTCCGCGCGATGGCCAGTTTGAAGGAGGTAAGTGGCATTCCTAAGCTGATTAAATAGGATTCCGAAAGTAGTGCGCCAGCTCTAGCTAGCTCGTCGGCCCTGCAGTTTCCCGGAATATCACAGTGTCCGGGGACCTAGACTGAAGCGCCCAGAAAAAAGGTTGAGACAAAGGCAATATTCCCTGACGATCCTGGAATTTTTCGCAGCGTTCGATAGAGACTTTATGGCAGCCTGGCCATAAGAAAAGATCGAAGTGCGGGTGAAAGGAACACCGTATGGGAGAATCCATTGTGCGGCTCGGTAGATGGCCATTACTTCCGCCTGGAACACGCTGCAATAGTCCGGCAGTCGGAGTGAAATGTTCAAATCCAATATCCCAGAGTAGACTCCGCTACCCGCGCCACCATCAGGGGTCCAATCGTTCATGCTCGGGATCTGGAAGTTAAAACACCTGTCAAAACAGTATTCCACAGGGGGATAATCGATATTCAGTGGGGCCACAGGATGTCCAGGAGTGACCGTAGGGGACGACGCGCGAACGAGACAAGGCATTGAGTCTTGTCGCAGTGAACTTAGCCAACTGCTTAGCGAGGAGCTCAATAGGAATCCAGTTAAGCATTGCGAATAAGGCCTTTGTGGGGGTGGTCCGTAGACCATAGTGATACGAATAGTTTCGGACCTTCTGACTCTGTCCAGGAGTCTGACATTGTGCAGCTTGTCCAGGGCAGTCCACCAGAAGGCAACACCGTATAGAAAGTTGGATTCGATGACTGCAGAATAGATCCAGCGCATGAACCTTGGGCTGAGACCCCATCTGGATTCAACTGCCCTGCTGCAGCAGTAAGCAGCACAGGACGTCTTTCAGACACCAAAATTTAATTGGAGGTTATGTCAGAAGTACAAGTTCTTTCGCCAAAACAAAACATTTTATAAGAAAATCTTTTTTTTTAACTATTAAGCACTTTCTATCCCTTTTGTTTTCCACTTCAAAACATCGATCCGATCATGTATCATCTGTATGTACTGCCTTTAAACTTTGCCCACAAACAATGGTTTTGAACACCGGCTAAACAAAATTTTACATTATTAGCTTTGATATGTTCCTTATCAAATGCCAAAACAAAAAAAAAAAAAAAATTATTGAAAAAATTGCCCCAGGTATTGACAAAAATTTAATTTTATCACCCATAGAGCAGTGACTTAATACTATGTTCAGATATGCACTTTTATTGACTCATTATTCGGTTTATTGAGTACAATATTTTAAGTGTTCACACATAATAATATACGCAGTTCAGCTGCTTATTCAATATTCATTTGACAGCTGGTAAACAAACAGCTGGTTGTTTCAAAAACAATTTTTTAATTTTTTTTTTGTCGTTGTTGACATTTGAGTTGTCAAATATCAATATAAAGTGTTCGGATAATTGTAATATGCGCACTGAAAGTACTTATGACAGTGCTGCATTTTAAGTTTTCCTCAATATTTATTGCGCCATAATTAATTGAAACTTTATATAAAATATTGAGCTTAGTAATGGTGGTCCAAATGTCTATGATCAATGAAAAGGTTGGTCTTAACATTCCTTAATTTGTGCCGTAACCTCAACTTGTTAGAGAATAAAATCTACAAGTGGGAAAATACTTCTGTCAACAATTAGATTTTAAGGTTGCAGGAAATATAAAGTTATAGTTGGAATGGAAAACATTGCAGAGTTTGAGAGATACTCTCCAAAAGTGTGTATAATGGCGTTTATTGCTATTTACGCAGTAAAGGTGCGTATCTGAACATCATATAAATAAATATTTAAGAAAATTTCAAAAATTATTCACTACAATAGCTAGTTAAATTGATATGGAGCTTTTATTAAAATAAAAGCATATTTTTACACAAATTGGTTTATTTAGGATTACATATGTACATACATAATTGGCCATTACAACCCTTCAGTCAGGATTACGGCCTAGCTTCTCACACCACTCATGTTGTGTGCCTTAATTTTATACTTGAGTGGTGGGACCTACAATTTAATGTCGACTCCGAACGACAGATTTTTGAGAAACTTTTTCATGGCAGCTTTATTTACTTTTAGAGTTTTTGCCAGAAATTTGCTGAGTGGAAGTCACCGAAGAAATATTTTTTTTATATTTCGTTTTGATGTCTGACCTAAGGTTTACGCCTAATAAGCGAACACACTACCTACTAGACCAAGGCGACTACAATCATTTAGGATTCCTTTTATTTTATATCATCATCACTTTTACGATTTAATTGTAGGTATACAAAGTTATTTTCAGAGTTACACGAAAACAGCAGTCAGCCACCGTATGTGTGTATTTCATAATCCTTATGTGATTTTTATTGCAAATGGAGTATTGTTTTCATTTCCTAAATAAAATGAATCTGAACACCTTATTAGCAACAAAATTGACATCATGCTTATTTCGGAAACTCATCTGACATCAAGAAGCTTATGAACGGTTATTCATTTTGCGACACAAAGGATTCCCGTGATAGGTTATGTGGAGGCTCCGCAGTCTTAATAAGGGCTCGAATAAAACATTACCAAAATGAGTGATCTTTGTGAAGGATACCTTCAGGCTGCGTGTATTTAGCTTGAAGATTTCCAACAAAACCTAGTTATCACGTCAATATATTGTCCACCTAGATACTCGATCACTGAAAGTCAATATGAAAATTTCTTTCGATCACTAGGCCCTCGTTTTATTGCAGCCGGTGATTACAATGAAAAGCGCTCCTATTGGGGCTCTCGACTGACTTTTCCAAAAGATGGAAAACTGTTCAACACAATTTCTAAATTGAAACTGGATGTTATTTCTTCAGGGCAGCCAACCTATTGGCCAATTGATAGACAACAAATTCCAAATTTAATCGACTTCGGAGTAGTTAAGAACATCTCTAGAGAAGTATATGAGGTAGAAGCCTTACTGGATCTGTCTTCGGATCATACGCCTACAATCATAACACTATGGAATAATCAGGTGTCCCCGTCTGGCGACTTAATGCAAAAAGAGACTACAGTAAATTGTTTAAAATATAAGAAATACATAAGCTCTCACTGTTCAGAAAATATTCCTCTAAGAACTATCGACAATTTGAACCCTTACGTTAGACACCCAAAGCCCTGTTAAGGTCCCGAAACGAATTAGGTAGAACAGAATTTATTCCGCTGATGTCGAAAACCTTGTTCTGAAAAAACGAAGACTCCGTAGAGAGTGGCAACAACACAGATCACCTCACCTCACCTCAAGCTTCATGATATTGTGAATGCCATTAAAAATTTTAACCCAAGCAAAGCCCCAGGTATTGACAAAATAAGCAACAAAATGCCATTGAATTTACCTAGCATAGCTGTAAAAGTTATTTTATTCGTTATGAATGCTGTTATTCGACTCAGATATTACCATATTACCCTACACAATGGAAAATTTCACTCATAACCATGATACCGAAGCCAGGTAAGGATCATACAAAGGTTGATGCATATAGGCCGATAAGTCTCTTGCCTAACCTATCCAAATTATTCGAGAAGGTACTGATGTGTAAGCTAGCACTTTTGTTGAATGAATGTGGTTGTATCCCAAATCACCAATTTGGGTTTAGGAGAAAACATGGTACCATTCAGCAAACCCATCGACTTGTCAATGTAATAAGAAATGCATTCAAAGAAAAAAAGTATTGTTCTGCACTCTTCATTGATGTCTCTCAAGCTTTTGGTAAGGTGTGGCATGAAGGTCTTAAACTCAAATTAAAGCAAATATCCCCTGAAAACATATATGAAATATTGAAGAGCTATTTAAGTGATAGAAAATTTGTAATTAAACGAGGTAGTTATTTAAGTTCCCCTCAAAAAATTAACTCCAGTGTTAATCAGGGTAGCATACTAGGTCCTGTTTTATACCTGATATTTACAGCTGACATGCCAATAAGTGAAAACATACTTCCACATTTGCTTACATCTTACAGGAACAAGTGTCCCTACCGGGGGAATGGTTGAAGAAATGGAGAATAAGGGTTAACGAACACAAATGCACACACGTAACCTTTACATTACGAAGAGAGACTTGCCCTGTTATATGCACTAATAATCAGACAATACCACAAAGCAGTCATGTAAACATGTACTTGGGTATACATACACCTTGATCGTCGTTTAACGTGGAAATTACATATTGAGTCAAAACTGGCACAAATAAATATGAAAACTGCTCAAATAAATTGGTTAATTGGTCGAAATTCATCACTTAAATTAGACTGTAACCTCGTTATATAAAAGTCAATATTAAAACCCATTTGGTGTATTATTCAGAGGCGCCAAAATAAAATTTTACGAATGATCATTGCCGCCCCTTGGTACATATATCAAAAACTCGAATATTCACAAAGATCTGGACGTCCCGCTGGTTAAAATGGAAATTATAAGATGCGCTGAAAAGTACTTAGATAACCTAGATGGCAGTATAAATCCATTAGTCTGTAGTATTTTATGTCACACTGGCCATATTCGATTAAAAAGGAAGGCTACTCTTGCGAGAGATGAAGATTTTATTTTTATTTTTGAATTATTATTTTTGAATATTTTATTTTATTTGGCAGTGGCTAAATAAATATATAAATTTTTCTTTTAGTTTTAAAATTTGAATAATTATTCTTAGTTCATAATTAATGAAGATTCAATAAATAATAATAAATGAAAAAAAAAAAATCCTAAATTTCATGTTCTGCATATTTCACACAAATTATGGAAGAAAAAAAACCGAGTCTTAAACTAGTGCTCTAGTGCTAACCATCACTGTTATTGTTAATCACAGTCGTTTATAAATTTAAGATATTTATGGGCTTTTTGTTTTAATTTCACTCTCACTATCTTTATTTTGGTTGTTTCCAGCTATTTGTGTTTCAAGTGTTCAAATTCAAGTTGTTCAAATGTATTCGTTTTAGTTGATGTTTTGTTTACCCGCGTTACCACAACGCTCCACAATTTAGTGGTTATTTGTTGTTGGTATTAAACAAGTTACTACAACCACTACTACTGGTTGTTATTTTTCACTGTTAAAATACTATGATGGTAGATAGGGTTATATGGATGATTTGGTACTGGTTTATACATACCATCAGTAGATAAATGGGTTTCAGAAATTTTTTTAGTTCTGTTTTTACCATACATACGTTTGTAAAATTGTGTCAAAGTTCAATGAAATTTTAATTTTCCCTTGACCATGGCCTCAGTCAGCGCTACCACTATATACATATTACAATAAAGCCCAACAAAGTTTTTGTAATTTCAATCAAATTTAAATCAAATGGAAACCAGTTAGAATTCGAAATTTCATTTCAAATAAAAATAATTTCTTGCTATGAAACTGAGAGTGGTTTTATGATTTATTTTGGTTTTAATTTTTTTTTTATTTTTATTTTATTGTGTGATATTATCACCAAAGATGTATGTAACAAACATAACAATCTGTTTGACAATTTGGGTTTCCTTTTGCGGACTATTTTATACAAATGATCATCATGAATCATGGAAACCTATAATGAATGAAACTTTTTAAAAGACTAATTACTAATTAATTCAGGCTTTAAAATTGGTGGGTTAGAATCAGAGATCAGCAATGAATCGGTTTTCCGCTACTCATAAGTACTCATGAAATTTTTAGTATGAGAGCGTCAACAGTATTGAAATTCAACTACTCTGATTCATTCGTACTCACTGCAACATTGATTTATAAGTATAGGTTGCAATGAGTGTGATTACAACGTTGACATCAAACTCATACCATTCGAAGTATTTTTGATTCATACGCCTACTCATTCTGATTAATAAATTTAAAAAAATACTTATAATACTCATAATTTACAGTCTTAGTTGTTGTTACATTTATAAAAATAGAAAAGAAAGAAAAAGACAAAGACAGCAAGAAAAGCATAACCTTCTAGTGAGTATTGTAGTATTCGTACGCGAATCATACTTATTTTGTGATTCTTGTAAATATTGAGTAAAGGAAAGTCGAAATCTACAATTATGAGTACGCGTTAAGTATGAGTACGATGAGTACTTCAAACTTTGAATATGAGTAGTATGAGTATGATATTAAATCAAGTATGAATACGTAGTCTAGTAGGTAGTGTGTTGGCTTATTAGACGTAAAGCCCGGGTTCGTTTCCCGGGGCAGACATCAAAACGAAATAAAAAAAATTAGTTCTTAGGCGACTTCTTCTCAACAGATTTCTGACAAAAACTCTGAGAGTAAATAAACCTGCCGAATTGTGCTATATAGCAAAATAAATCCTTCGTTGTCTTCAAAAATTATTCAAAAGGATCTGAATCTTGCCGTAAGTGGCCCTACTATTCGTAGACGACTGATGGACAACAATTTATTCGCAAGAAGTCCACGAAAGGTGCCATTGCTGACAAACAGAACAGGCAGCAGCACGCTTAAAGTTTGCCCAAGAACCTATCAATTGGCAGAAAGAGAAATGGAGACACATACTGTGGACCGATGAAAGCAAAATTGTTGTATTTGGTGGCACTGGGTCTAGATAGTATTTTAGACGTCCGCCCACCACCAACTATAAAGCTCAGTATACACAAAATACAGTTAAACATGGTGGTGCAAAACTAATGATATGGGGAAGCTTTTCATATAATGTTGTATGCCCGATACATTCAATTAGAGACATAATGGTTAGAAACGTCTAGAAACGTCATTTTGAGAGAAGTGATGTTACCATATTCGACGCCTCTAAAATGGATATTCCAACAAGATAATGACCAGAAACACAGCAGTATATTGGCAAACGAGTGATTTCGGGTCAATTATGTTAAGGTTATGGCGTGGCGAGGTCAGTCTTTTGACCTTAATCCCTTAGAACATCTATGGAGATGTTAAAAAATATGTTACAGAGAAACAACCTTCAATGCAGAAGAACCATGGATGTGACAGTGCGTGATGCGTGGCATCAAATTCCTTTAAAGAGATGCCAAGATTTCATTGACCCAATGCCTCGTGCTGAACTCATTAAAAACAAAGGTTATTCAACCAAATACTAAAATAGCTTTACTATTTTAAGATAATATCAAACTTTTGTGCCATTTGTTTAAAAGTTATTAGGTTATGTGCTAACACTCCTATTACATATTTTGAACAATTAATTTTGAGAGTAAGCTTTATTTACATGAAATATTTTTTGTTTTCATGGTGTTAACTAAATAATTAAGTGTTAAAAAATTAGAAAATGAATTAGAAATAAATTTTTTAGTCCAAAAAACTTTGATATTTACTTTTTTATTTTTCTTAATTTTAAACTTTGCTTGTAAATGAAGGGCACTCCTATTATTTTGAACACAACTGTATGTATAAATACGTTTAAGTATCAGTATGATTCGAATCTACTCATCTTTTTGAATACTCATTGGTGATCTCTGATACATATGTATATACATAATTGGTAAGAAATTAAATTAAGTATTGAATTTCAATACTGTTGACTCACTCATACTCAAAATTTCATGAGTACTTACGAGTTGCGAAAAACGATTCATTGCTGATCTCTGATATATGTATGTATATAATATTGCAAACTTGTAACGTTTTTGAAGAAAAATTATTTTCGAATGGCACCTGTGTGATAGGTTTACATACATACATATGTATGTGTAACTTTCAACATCAATCGTATAAAATTTTGATAAATTTCTATTTGTTATTATTGTTCCGTTTTTATTTTCATGTAATGAAACTGATTACTATTCTAACCAACTTTGCTGATTGAATGATTAAAAATGTTCGCGAAGATTATTGTTAACACCACTAACATCGAGTAAAGAGATTTGAATGAAATAAATTCCATTCCATTTCTTTTGTGTTTAATGAAAAAAATGGAAAGAAATAAAAGTAGTTTTTTATTATTAACATTTAAGATTTTTGCATAAATTTATCAACGTCTTCTTCATGATTAAATAAAACCAACAAAATGCGACACATTATATTTGTTTTTTGCTTATCGTATAATTTGCATAAATTGCCGACTATTTATCGAAATTTGATGGAATTATTTTATTTTTTTATTTTTGACAATAAAACGGACATTGTGTCGCCATCCGCAAAACTGTCGGCTAGTCAGTCAGATAAATTAGTTATTTTTCATTTATTGTTTATAGAAATATTTTATTTCCTTGTCCTCGACTATTTCATTAGTCATTCGTTCATTATTGTTTTTATTTTATTTTTTATTTTTGTTTATGAATTACCGAAAAATAAATGCAACTTTTTGTTATTTTGTTTTGACAAATATTTTAATTGATAATTAAAAATATATATTTTTTTGTTATTTTCATTGTGTAATAGCAGTAATGATCTTCAATTAAAAGTGCAAATGTATTTGGTTAAGATCTGGAGATAAATCACAATTAAATTAAATTTAAAAGATTGTGCCGTATATCAAAATATGTTATCGATAAATTTATGACAATCCGCACTGGACAATTCCAACCACATTTTATTTTATTTAATTTAATTATTATGGAATGACCATGGTATTGGTAATACATACATACATACATACATAATTGGCCATTACAACCCTTCAGTCAGGATTAAGGCCTAGGTTCTCACACCACGCATGTTGTGTGCCTTACTTATACTTGAGTGGCGGTACCTACAGTTTAACGTCGACTCCGAACGACAGATTTTGAGAAAGTTTTTCATCGCAAGTTTATTTACTCTCCGAGTTTTTGCTAGAAATCTGCTGACACTAATTCGCCGAAGAAATATTTTTTTTTTTCAAATTTCGTTTTGATGTCTGGACTGGGGCTCGAACCAGGGCATTACGTTTAATAAGCGAACGCACTATCTACTAGACTACGGCGACTACATTATTACAACTTGTCGTTAAAATTGGGTTTAGTTAAAATTAACTTTAGCTAAAGTGAAGTTGGGTTGAGTTAAAGGTAACTTTAGCTAAAGGTAACTTTTAAGTCACCTTTAACTTCTTTTCGTTATTACAACCTAATGAGAAAATAAAGTTAACTTTTTCAAAAATATGGCAATGCCGGAGCAATGTCGATAACACTGGATGCCCTAAATCGTCAAAATCCATAGAAACCAATTATAGCTTCAGTTTAAGCACTCCGCACTTTAATGATTTGTAAATTTCTGCTATTCATTCTGCTAAGTCATATGCTATTCCTTATCACCCAGAATATCTTGTAGATAACAGGGTTTTATTTCAAACGTCTTCTTTGTTATCTGGATGTCAGCAAAAATTGTTCAAGCCAAGTTCTACAACATTCAATATTCTTGAACATTCCCCCGTATTAAATGATGGATATGATATGTTATGTTCTGTTATATTAGTTATTTATGCGACTTTCTGAAAAACGTTAATAAAGTAATCACGATAAATTAATTCATAACATAATTGCTATATTCATTGTTAATATGCATTTCCTCAAATGCAGGAAGTGCATTACAAGGTCTTATTTTTATGCCTTCTCGCATTCTTCAAGGCAGTAATCTGGATGCCAGCTATTTCAAGTTTTCAGAAGAGTTTGTGAATTTTTAATTAAATTAGCTACTATGATAATTGTTTGGTATTTTACTGGATCGAGAATTGAACTATTGGCATAGGCAATGGCGTTCTTGCTTTTATGAAATGCTAATCTAAGGAATTTTCTGATCCAATTATTTACTACCTTAATTCACTCAATGTCTCGATCTTGGTTCGATTATTGACCAAATTTAATAAATATTTTCAGATTCTGTTGAATAATGTAGTACGACATCTACACATCTCCTATGAAAATGTATTATATTTTGAAGTTTGCTAATGCAGTCATACTCCTTCTCAAGACCTGAATCTCCATAATCTTCGTATAATGACGCTTGTTGAGCCTCTCTCGGCAGGAGTATCCTGAATGGATTATTTTTTGGAAATGCAAATCTTTTCATTTTTAGAATTTGGAAATCCTGGGGAACAGTGACCTTTATCTTATGTTCCACAATGGATTAATTTGATCATTAGATAAAAAATTGTTTAATTGCTTTCCCTAATAAAAATAATAATAAAAACTAATTAAATATATGACAATACATATTGATAAAATAAATAATAAAAAACATTTCTTGAATTTGATTTGATGATCGATTTGATTTGATTTGAAATATTTAAACTCCTAAAGCTTGTGGTTTCTGGCTTCTGCTAATGCAAATGTATACTCAAGAGTTTAATTGGCCTGCCATTAGGTAGTCGATGATTAGCTTCCATTAAACAATTTTAATCAAAATAAAACATGAATTCGCACTATTTATGGTAATAATGTGTACCGTTATAATTTTTTAATGTGTCTTAAGGCCATTGTTATAACTTGCCGTTAATTAAAGTGAGGATTTTAAAGGGCAGATAAATTCGTTTTCATTATTATAAGTCGACAATATGGTACAAGTGAGCGTTAAGCTACATATATTCCATATTTTTGAAAAAGTTAACTTTATAGGAATTAATATCTACTTTAGGAAGGCCTACGATTAAAATTAATGGAAATTATCATAGCCATGTCATAAATGTAGAATAAATTGTGTATTTTTATGTAAAAATTTTATTAGAGCTTGAAATAGTAAAATTACTATATACATATCGATGGCTTAATATAGAAAGGTCGTATCTTACATTTTCAGTACTTTACAGGAGAAGGAAAAAACTTAATAAAATCTAAAACAAAAATGTTATGTAATGTTTCTTTTAATTACTGTAAATCAACTATTCGTTAACATAGGCACCTGAATTTTTCAAAGGATGTGTATGGGGGTTTTGTCTACCAGAATATGTAAAAACCCTGATTTTGAAAAAAAACGAGATACGACCTTTCTATATTAAGCCATCGATATATATATAACACATATAGAATGGTATATGTATATTAAATTTGTGGTATATGTATATTAAAAATATTATTCATACTTCAAGAATATTCAGATCGTTATACATACATATATAATTGTAATAGATTTGTAATTGTACTCTAATTAATAAATAAAATTATTTTTACTTGGCTATTAATTTATTTAGAAACAGTTACGTTGGTGATTCATAACTTGTAAGTCCGGATAAGCACACCGTTGTTAAAGAATAACCGTAAATGGCGCCAACTAAACGTTTTACAGCTTATAACGGGGTTATGTATTTTACTCCAATTACCTGAATGGTGTTAAATGCAAGCGTCTCATTTTCAACACCTACCGAATCAAAAATCAAATCGAACAAGTCAAGTCTATAGATTGTTATGAATATGATTTGAGCATCGTATTGATATTATGTTTAAAAACAGTTGTGAGCAAAACTGTAGCATTAAGCATAACTTTTATGCTTAAAAGTTTAAAACTTATTAGCATAACAAAAATCGAATCGAAAATAAAATGACAAACCAAAGTTTTTACACTTCACTATCTTATAAATTCACCAAAAAAATCGTAAAGTCAGCCAAAGGTGTGATCTCAAGATTATTGAGGTCTGAGTTTATTTTTAACCACCATTGTAACACCGATATTATGAATTCCACAATATAATTATAGCTCCTGGTTAGTATCTCTCCACCATTCTGAGAGGCTTAAGAAGGTGTGAATTTTCTTCAAGTCGCCTTTGGCTAGACGTGGTTTCTCACTAAATTCTGATTTTATAAGAATTTTACTTCTCATGAAGTCGCCGTAGCCTAGTAGGTAGTGTGTTAGCTTATTAGACGAAAGGCCTCGGTTCAAAGCCCAGTAGGTCCTGCCAGTCACTTATAAAAATAACGCATTCAACATGAGTGGTGTGAGAAGCTAGGTCAATCCTGACTAAAGGGTTGTAATGGCCGATTATGTATGTACTTCTCAGGATGTTCTCTGTTCTATTTTTCTTTGCCGTCGTTGCAGCTCCTGTAGCTGTCGTTATAATATATTCCCCGTCTCCTGGCGTGAGTAACCAGAGGACATTGTCCCGCTATGAAAAATTCTGTTCTCCATATATCCATCTGTGTAATGTTTACGCAAGTGGGTTCATTATTTCATCTTAGATTTACCAACGAGTGAAGCTTTTGGGAGACTATTTGTTTGCCTCTCTGCAGAGAAGCCCCTATCCTATATAGGAATTCATTTGAATTTTTCGTAATGCCAGCTTTAGCAAATGCGTCGACATCGTTGTTAACTTCGTTGTCCCCATGGCCATCGACACAAATGAGGGTAACTACCTATTGTCCCGCTGTCTCTCTGAAGACACCCGGTATTCTTGGACAATCAGAGATTTTGTTTAATCATTTTCTAGAGATCTAGTGCAGAGATCAGCAATGAATCGTTTTTCGCTACTCATAAGTACTCCTGAAATTTTGAGTATGAGTCAGTCAACAGTATTGAAATTCATCTACTCTGATTCATTCGTACTCACTACAACATTGATTTATAAGTATATGTTGCAATGAGTATGAGTACAACGTTGACATCAAACTCATAACATTCGAAATATGTTTGATTCATACGCCTACGCATTCAGATTCATAAATTTAGAAAAATACTTATAATACTCATAAATGATTCGAGTGATTCGAATCATTCATCAAAATTTACAGTCTTAGTTGTTGTTGCATTTACAAAAAAAAGAAGAAAGAAAAAGACAAAGACAGCAAGAAAAGCATATACACAACCTTCTAGTGAGTATTGTAGTGTTCGTACACGAATCATACTTATTTTGTAATTCTTATAAATGTTGAGTAAATAAGAGTCGAAATTAACAACATCATGCATATTGTTAAGTATGAGTACGATGAGTACTTCAGACTTTGAATATGATATTAAAATAAGTATGAATGCGTATAAGTATCAGAAATTATGAGTATGATTCGAATCTACTCATCTTTTTGAATACTCATTGCTGATTTCTGATCTAGTGTCCACTTCACTGTCGATAAATAGTCGTATAACACCTTACAATATAATATTATAATATATAATATGAGAATCTAGGCCGTAATCCAGGCTGAAGGGTTGTAATGTCCAATTATGTATGTATAATAATAGTTTTCAACCAAAAAAGAAATGCAATATTAAGGAATTTCATGTCGAACGCATAATTTGACAGTCAAATAAAAGACACTGTTTTAGGACTTGGCACCGAAACCTTTTGCTTTTATTACTGCAAACGTTGAGGCGTTGGCATCACAAGATTGGGGAAAAATTCAGGGGTAATGTTGTTTCATTCTCCGCTAATTCCTTGTTGTAACTGCTCCACTGTATTGATGCTGCATTTATCGAGCTTGCGGGCAAGTTTTTCCCAAACATGCGCAATAATATTGAGATCAGACACGGTGCCGGTATTTGGAATAGTTTTGAACAATTATGGGTAAGCTACAGCTTCGCAACGTACTTTGGATAGTTATCCTGATAAAAACAAATGTGTCCCATATACACTGGACTGCAAAAGTCTCAGTACGGCAATATATTTCGACAAAAAAAAGTCCCCCACAGGCTGAATACTCTTGCACAAAGTCACGATATGACTTCAAGAGAGTATTTGGGAGATCATTTGAAATAACGGTTACGTAATCGCTAAACCTCAAACAAAAGTCAACCGAAAAACTTGCTCATGGTGTCACCAGAAAACACTAAACAAAACTTGTACATTCAATTTCAAATGGGTTAAATGGAGTGCTTGACCTTAAGGGATATTCTACTAAATACAAGGGATAACGTTTTCATATATTAGGCATTTGAATTTTAAATTTACTCAGGGTTCTCATTGGGGGTACCTATTGAGTCAGCTGAAACTTTTCCTTATTTTTCTCTTGTTTTATGAAAAACATAAAAAAATTGTTTCTTTTATAATAAAACAGAAATAAATTAATAAAAAAAATGTATAAACTTTAATTTTTTATATAAACTTTTGGCTAAAATTCATGAAATTGCTAAAATATATTGCCGTAATAAGACTTTTGCTGTGCACTGTATTTAATTTATCGGTACTTTGTTTTACATTTTGTTTTAAAATACCCAAATATGATAATGGATCCATTTTACTATCTATATAATGAACACACTCTACTTTTGCAGGGAAACACATTCCCACGCCAGTACCGGTAGCGTACTGTTCCATCTGATCCATGTTGGTTAAATTTACTTTCATCTGTAATGATTATTTGCATTGTGTCTACATATGTATTCTTTACATATGAGAGTAAATTTTGTAGTAAATAAATCACTTTCAATTTTTAATAATTAATTTTTTCTATTTCTATTATTTTGTCCAGTGCTGTAAGTAATTTAAATCATTTGCAAAACAACGTTAAACTTTATGGGGCTTAATTAATAAATCATTTTTATTGATTTATTTTTTATTTTTATTTAATTTTTTTTGTTTTGTTTTTGTTTTTGTGTGTAAATTTGAGATTTATTGTCAGTGAATACTTTTTTAGAGCAAATCGGACACAATGTTTGAAATAAAATTTAAATTTTTGGATGTAAACAATCGAACAAAGATGATGGCGTCTGTCAGAAATTAAAATTTTGTTTGTAAAAAAAAACAAAATTAAGAAAAAAATTGTATTAAATAAACGAACATTAATTTCGGATTATATCGTGATCGTGAAACGAGACTGGTTACGTAAGACAATGGTAATTAAACATTAGGAAGAAAAGGCAGCCCTATTGAATTGTTGACTGATCGATCAACACCGATTATTATTTGGCAAATTATCGGTTACAAACAAAAACATTGTAATACATACGACTTGTTTTTTTTTTATAATTTTTATGTTTAGCTGGTATTATTTAAGGGTTAATGGACTTGCAAATAGCAGTGAGACCATCATTAAGTAGATCATTAATTTGTTTTTTGGCTATTGAAGCTACTTAGCTAATGGAATCGTTTTGTTTTTGTCAATCGTTCTTGTTTGTTTGTGGGTCAGATGAGATGAGATGAGTAAAAAGACAAATTGCTAGTGTTAGATTAGATGCTTTTTGTTATTATCAAATTGAATGATTTTGATTTTTGTATTGTATCCATGTACGGCAGCATCAACAGCAACAACAACACATCACGTTTGACCATCACCAAAATAGAAGATGAAATAAAATTAAAAAAAAAACAAAAACAAACTAAACGTACTTGAAGCGCATTGTTGTGTTTCGCTGGTGTGATATTAATTTTTCTAAACATATCTTTTCAAAACTGATTGGTGTTTTTTATTTTTTCTTAATTTTTTGCTATATAAACTGGAGGTAAATCTACGATAAGACAGAGTTCAACTCACTTCTCAACAAGAAAGAACAAATCAAACATAAATAA
Source organism: Sarcophaga rosellei (assembly GCA_930367235.1). NCBI lineage: Eukaryota > Metazoa > Arthropoda > Insecta > Diptera > Sarcophagidae > Sarcophaga > Sarcophaga rosellei. The sequence continues at coordinate 63,653,769 of OV884017.1, read as the reverse complement.
TATGCGTGCTTTTATCGTAAGTTCTTATCATAGCCGATATGCGCTAAAGGATTAAAGGATATTAAAGTTTAACTAATTGTGTTATGTATTCGATTCGTTTATTGTAGGTAATGTGCTTCGTAGCTGTGGCTTGCGCCGACAAATTGGGCTACAACTACCAACCCGTTGGTCACACTTCAAGTGGTCTGTCGTTCACCCCAGGATCTGGTATTGGTGGTGGTCTTTCCAGCGGCAGTCTTGGTGGCTCCATTGGTGGTGGATTTTCTGGCAGCGGCTTGGGCAGCGGTCTAGGTGGAGGTAGCATCGGAAGCGGTTTGGGAGGTTTCGGTGGCAGCAGTTTCGGTAGTGTTGGTTCTGGTGCTGGTTTCGGTGGCAATGCTGGTTTCGGTGGTGTTGGTTCTGGTGCTAGTTTCGGTGGCAATGCTGGTTTCGGTGGTGTTGGTTCTGGTGCTGGTTTCGGTGGCAATGCTGGTTTCGGTGGTGTTGGTTCTGGTGCTGGTTTCGGTGGCAATGCTGGTGGTGTTTCCTATGATGCCCCTTCATACACCGCTCCCGCTGAATTGGAAAAGGAATTCTATACTTTCTCTGCCCCTGAAGGCGAATTCGACGATGCCAACGCCGCTCAAAAGATTGCCGGTAGTGTGAAACAAGGTCTCCGTGTCATCTTCATCAAGGGCCCCGAAAACAAGGGTCTCGAAAACGCTGCCCTCGCTTTGGCCAAACATGCTTCTGAACAAAAAACTGCCATCTATGTCCTCAACAAACAAGCCGATATTGGAGATTTGGCCCACAAACTCAATGCCGTCAGCAACAATCACAACAACAAACCCGAAGTACACTTTGTCAAATACCGCACCCCTGAAGATGCTGCCAACGCCCAAAAGGCTATTCAATCTCAATACGATTCCTTGGGTGGCACTTCTCAATCTCACAATGGTGGTGTTGCTCCCGTTCTTAACTTTGCTTCTCAAGCCCCCGTCCACACTGCCACCGCTCATACCCCCGACAACTCATACTTGCCCTCATCTATCTTCCGTAACCGTGCCTAAGCATACATTAGGTTCCATAGATTATATTGATTGATTGATGGATTAGTGTTTTAAAAAAATGTATTAAATTTAAACACGACTGATTTGTTAAGTTTCTCTTGTTGATAATTAATGATTAAACGATTTCGAATAAAAAAAAATTTATTTAATTAAAAAAAGTTCTTGAGTTTTTCTATTTAATTTTAAAAATTGTCTTCTTTTCTACTCTCTTGGTATCGTGATACAAAAATATCTATGATGATGCCTTAGCTTGGCCCTAAGAGCTATCAAGATATTTTATTCAGAGAATGTTTAAATATTAGGAAAACTGAAATTTAAGCATTAGTAATAAGATTAAACTTTATCTTTAAAAAGTCTGATCATAAAAAGTTCTGTTAAATCCGATTGAAGGAAATGTTAAAAGAAAAATAGGTAAGAAGGAAATAAATAAAATGTATTCACTACTAATCTTCGGATTAAGTTTTTCGATCATGATCATCTCATCATGCAAATGTGTTAACTGCTACCTTCGGCACTAAGTATTTGACAATTCAAATGTCAACAATTACAAAAGAAAAAAAAACGTCAAACGAATATTGAATAAGCAGCTGAACTGCATATATTGTTATGTCTGAACACTTAAAATATTGTACTCAATAAACCGAATATTGACTCAATAAAAGTGCATATCTGAAGATAGTATAATATTGCAAAACTGTCTTCCTGTCTTCATTTGAATTGTCAAATGTCAACAGAAAGTGCTCGGATAATTCTAATATGCGCACTGAACATACTGCTGACAGTGTTGAGTTTTAAGTTTTACTCAATATTATAACAATTTGCGCTATTATTAATTGAAACTTTATATGAAAAATTGAGCTCAATAACGGCGTTTATTGCGATTTACGCAATAAAGGTGCATATCTGAACATGATAATGTGTGGAAGTCACAAGCTACAAGCTCAGTTACTAAAATTTCGACGCAATCGAGTTTAATATTGAAAGAAGGCGGATGAAATATCTCAAGCAGCATGTGAGCAATGTAACACAGACTAATTACGAAAGTAAACTTAGGAAATATAAATTAAAAACCTTTCACAAAAAACAAAACTTCGAATCTATTATATCTGCGGTCCCAAGCAATAACAGTCAAAATCGAAGATGATACTTTCGAGAAGAAATAACTTTTTATATACAGAAGAGTTTGTGAAAAAATAGAGAAAGCGCGGGCAGGCTTAAGATTATAAACGATAATGAAAGCCTCATTTGTTATATTAAGGGGCTTATTATAAATGTAATAGGGCTTCATTATGACTTGGGTCAACATGCTTTTTTATTAATAACTTTTTAAAAACGTTAGTATGGAAATGGGTGATGACCTAAATATAAAGTTTTGTTAGTAGAATATAATAGTAGCACAAATTGTCCTCAGCCGACTTAGGCTGTTGTTGCTTTGGGACCACAGCTTTATATTGGAATAACTCATGTTGTACAAGTGCAGAATCATCGTTCAAAACAGAGTTCAGCGATGAGTATTAAAAAAGATGAGTAGATTCGAAACATACTCATAATTTCTGATACTTATACGCATTCATACTTATTTTAATATCATACTCATACTACTCATATTCAAAGTTTGAAGTACTCATCGTACTCATACTTAATAATACGCATGATGTTGTTGATATCGACTCTCCTTTACTCAACATTTACAAGGATCACAAAATAAGTATGATTCTCGTTGAACATTACAATACTCACTAGAAGGTTGTGTTTTTGCTTAGCATGTTGTCTCTGTCGTTTTCTTTCTTATTTTTGGTAAATGCAACAACAACTAAGACTTTAAATTTTTATAAATGATTCGAATCATTTATGAGTATTATAAGTATTTTTCTAAATTTGTGAATCTGAAGGAGTAGGTGTATGAATCAAACATATTTCGAATGTTATGAGTTTGATATCAACATTGTACTTATACTCATTGCTATAAATCAATGTTGTAGTGAGTACGAATGAACCAGAGTAGTTGAATTTCAATACTGAAGTTGAATTTCATACTCTAAATTTCATGAGTACTTATGAGTAGGGCAAAAAACAATTCATTGCTGATCTTTGGTGCAAAGTGATATTAGAAGCAGAAGATTACATACATTATTGGTCATTGCAAACCTTCAATACGGATTACAACCTAGCTTTTCACACCACATATGTTGCTTGTGTTAATTTAATAGATGAGTGGCGGGAGCTACAGTTTAAAGTCGACACCGAACGACAAATTTTTATTGACAAACATTTCATGGCATTTTATTTACTCTCAGAGTTTTCGCCAGAAATCTGCTGAGAGGAAGTCCCCGAAGTAATATTTTAATATTTTCGTTTTGATGTCTGACATGAGGTTTGAACCGGGGTCTCTAACAAGACTTCTTCACAGATTTAAAACCTTCCTTAAAGTGCTAATTCATGAAGATACTATTCCAATCCTATCCTGCTTCACAGATTTATAGAAACAGTAACCGCATATGCCGAAAGGAATAAAAGAAATTGCCAAAAAAAAGTTCGTATCTTCCTCGTAGATTAGATCACTATTTTATTTTTAAAATTTCTTATTATTAAACCGCGTTATTAGTTTCTAAAATGCTTGTTTTCTGTCCTTTATTATTATAATAAGGCCCATTATTACCACTTGCGGTTAATTAAAGGCAGGATTTTAACGGGCAGATAGCTTGATTTTCGTTATTATAAGTACACAATAAATAAAAGAAAGCATTAAGCTAAAGGGAAGGTCATCCTATCTTTAACTTTTAAAGTTCACTTTATCTTTGAACCTGCCATATTATCTATATTATTTTCAATATGGCAACTTCAAATATAAACATGACAAATAAACGTTAATATATTTATAGTTTTTCAAATCAATATGGATATTGGCCTATTCATTATATTTATTAAAAAACGAAGAAATAAAAAAGTATAAAACCTCAACACACAGTGTTGAGCAGTGTTATCGACATTGCTCCGGCATTGCCATATTTTTGAAAACAGTTAATTTTATTTTATCTGTAGGTTGTAATAACGAAAAGAAGTTAAAGGTGACCCTAAAGTTCAGTTTAACTAAAGTTACCTTTAATTAAACCCAACTTTAACGGCAAATTGTAATAATGGCCCCAAGAATAAAAAATCTCATGTCAATAGGCACCTTTTCTATCTCTTCCACAGAATACTTCTGTTACTGCAAAAGTAATTTGTTTTCAAATTTGAAAAATGAAACGTAATTAAACTTTTGATATTAAGAATGAATTTAAAGAAAATTCACTACTAAACGCCATATAAGGGTAAAGGCATGCATATTTATTGTGTGTACAATAAAAGAAAACTAATGGATTACAAAGTTTAAAGATTGTCTGAATTAAAATAATACTTAATAGCATTACCACCCGGATTTATGAGATTTTATTTGAAATTATTTTCCATCTACAAGAGTGTTTAAACAAACAAATTTAAAAAAACACTACAAACTAATTTTTTTATATTTTTAAACGAACAATTTATTAATTTAAAAAGAAAATAAAAATTTTAATCAGTAGAACTCAATTAATATGTTAAAAATAGTTTAAAATTTTTTCAATGGTTTGACCGTTTCTACCATTCACACACATACATATACATACAAAATACTGGTTTAATTCAAAATAATCAAAGTAGATAGAGTCACTCAAAAAACGCTGAATAAATTATCGAAACGAATATCTAAACATACATGAGATAGGAAGCATGTTCGACTAGGCATATCGCTACATATGCTAACATGCATAGCCAAGAACATGAATATCAAAAGGAATACGTATCATCGTAGCAACTTATATAAGTAACATGGATTCGTGTCATAGCTGCCAGTTAAATGAGGCACCAATCGTGAAAATCGTTAGAAAAAATAAATAAATAAATTAAAAGTTTTTTAAAATCAAAATTATTTCAATTGTAATAAAACATATAAAGTCAATGTATGTATCTACATGTCTGAGTTCTAAAATAAAACATTTGAAAAAAAAAAGAATTTGTTAGAAATTAAAAGCTAGCGTCCCTCATCTTCATTTATTAATTTTTCTTTTTCTAAAAATGGAGAAATTGAAAAAATTGTTTAAGAATTAAACAATCTATCCCAGTGCTGTTTATTGACACATAAGCGCAGTTCCTTCTTAAGATCTTATCATCTGATCTTACTATTTACACCATTTATAACCGACCGAGAATGGAATGCAACGCTCATGTATGGGTCGGTGCCTTAACGTTCTATTTTGAGGTTTCTCGACTGTGTAGAGGAGAGGCCGAAGTTGCTCATTAATGACGGTTGGGTATCGAACTCCATTGGATCATTGGAGCATCGTTGCGCTACTACAACTGAGTTTGCTCGAACAAAATAAGGGGATTTGTTCTCGAAAATCATATATTCCTACGTAACGCTCGTCTTTCTTGGCCAGCACATCCATATGTGGTCGATTGGCCAGTGGATCGAACACTGCATTACAGAAAAAATAAGTTTTTTAGTCGGACTATTCGTATGTGGAACTCAATTCCTGCAGAGGTCTTTCCTTATGGTATAAAAATATACAAGCCTAGTGCCCATAAACACTGTTCTGTCTTTCCTTCTTCCCATAACATATTTTTATAGTTCCAAACACAATGCCATCCATCCCCTGAGTGTTGGTCGTACGAAAAAAAAATTACGGCGCTTGCCTATGTTCTTCTGATGGTTATATTAGAAGATATACTAGAATTCTTAAAATTGTCTACAACGACAAGTGATCAATTATTCTCAACTACGAGTTTATTTAGGAGTTTTTACTTAGTAGTTTTTTTTGGCTTTTAAGGGGTTAAAAAGGAATAAAATACAGAAAAATCATCACAGATATTCGAAAGTAACTTAAATATGTAATACTTTACTCCTTGTTATTACTAACATAAATTTGCAATAGTAACAATTGTAAAGTAAATACATACAAAGCTTAAAGTGCCTTTTAATGTACTAATGTAAAGGATATGATGTAAATTTTTAATTTTTAAAAATCGTCAAAATAAGGTCAAAAATCGTCAAATCGTCAATATGATATTTTTTGGGCTCAACATCGTCAAATATGGCAGCTATAATTCGTGAACAGACACGCAAATGTCCAGGAATAGATTTACAACCTAGGGCCGAGGAAGTTGGCAAACTGCGTGTAGGGTGGACAGTTAGCCGATTGTTGAGGAAGTTGACCCCGAGGAGGTGTTACAAGTGCCTAGATTTCGAGCATATAGCAGGAAAGTCTCGCAGAAATAGCGACTGGTCCAAACTCTGCTTCAAGTGCGGTTCGCAGGGCCACCTTGCCAGGGCTTGTGGGCGTGACCCCCACTGCTTTCTCTGTAGAGGCGATCCGGATGCTGACGCGAAACATATCACCGGACGACATAAGTGTGCACACTATCTTGCGGCACGACGGAAGTTAACAGGCGGGTAAATAAGAGTTCTGCAGTTGAACTTGAACCATTGCGAAGCGGCGCAGGAGCTGCTTAAGCAGACTGTGCGGGAGCAGAGAATAGACTTGACAATACTGAGCGAGCACTACAGAACATCTGGAAACCAACGTTGGATAACCAGCAAATGCAACAAGGCTTCGATATGGTCCTGTGGTAAATTCCCAGTGGGGAATGTCGACGACAGGTGGGAGGGCTTTGTGAAATGCACCGTTAATGGAGTACATTTCTTCAGTTGCTATCTTCCCCCTAGCCTATCGATGGAGGACTTTAGACGCGTACTGGATGACATCGTCAGGGAAGCAAGGAACGTGAGACCTGTGGTAATCGCCGGGGATTTCAATACATACACTAACCCAAGAGGGGAATGCCTACTTGACGCATTTGCAACACTGGAGGTTGTTTTACTTAATCATGGTCACAAGGATACATTCTCGAGGAATGGACGCTGCTCGAAAATTGACCTGACATTCGTCAGCGACTCCCTGGCGTCCTCATCTACCTGGTTGGTGTCTGACATCTACACACATAGTGACCATCAGGCTATCATTTTTGAAATCCAGGAACGCTCTACGGGACACAACGGTCCTGCCGCACCGCCGAACCCTCTTTGGAAGGACTCCACCTTCGACAGGGAAACCTTTGTCCTCGCATTGGAGGACATTCGGTTATCCGGGAGCACGAATGACAAGGCGACGGGACTTATGCGCTCCATAACGGAGGCTTGCAATGTAGCACGTTAGCTCGTAAAACAAAAAAAAAACAAAAAAAAGATTTACAACCTGATGATAATCGTGATAATAATTACGTATATAACTTGTCATTATATATTATATACGAGTACTCACAGGGTTTTTGGCAAAAATCTGCTGAGGGAAAGTATTTTTCATATTTCGTTTTGTTGGACATGTCGGAGCTAGGGTTTAAACAGTGGCCTCACGTCTAATAAGCCAACGCACTACCTACTACACTACGGCGACTACAATAATAATAATTTAATGATGATAAGTAAAAGAATTTTGATTTACTTCTATGAGTAATTTTTAAAACATGTGGCAACATTGTGTTATTATGGACAAATACACTGAATTGTTTAAGTTGCAATAAAGAAAGTATAAGTCAAACCTTTCAAATTTCCTTAATAAATCAGAGGTAGGCCATAAATTACTTTTAAAATGCAATTCTCATTTATTTAATTCATTTTAAGGTCAATAAAATTTAACAATACTTGCTTCAGTTTTATGAACATCATTTAATTCTCTTTTTTTTTGTCGCAGAAAGTGCTTAACATGGCTATTGTAGAGTGTTCACATTAACTTGTTGTAAATTATGAAAATCCTACTATTTTTGCAAAATTGTAATGACGTCTCGTAGACCTACGCTAAAATCCGAACAACAATAAATTTGTAGGCATTTTTGAAATTCCTTAAGTTTACTAACGATATGAAATATTAACAAATTATTAAAACTAGTTTTAGTTCTTCTTTTATTAAACAATTCAGATTAAATTAGAACTGGAATATACGACAGAAAGCTATTTGTATACCACTAAAACAAATGAATGGTCTGTTAATACTGGTATCGGCACTTTTTCAAAGAACTATAATGACGTTGACGCCAGAATCATTCTGTTCGAAACATCTTAACAACACCACTAAAATATAAAAACCACCCTCACTGACTTTGGTAGTCATTCTGTAGGTACAGTTCAAACGTGATCAGTCAACCGAACGTTAATTTGGTAGCAGTTTTAAGAAAACAGAAAAAAAAAATGCGTGCCTTTATTGTATTGTGTTTAGTCGCGGTAGCCTGTGCCGATAAATTGGGTTATAATTACAGACCTGTGTCTCACTCTTCGTCGGGATTATCATTTAATCCTGGCGCCATTGGTGGCGGATTAACTACATCATACGGCGTTCCTACTACCGCTGGTTTATCTTCGTCAACTGATGTTAATGGCGGTCTTAATGGCCCCGTATCTTATGGTGGCCCCACCAACAATGTACAATACGAAAAGGAATTTTACACCTTCACAGCCCCCGAAGATGCTTTCGATGATGCACAGGCCGTTCAAAAGATTGTTGGATCTTTGAAGAAGAATATCCGTGTCATTTTCATTAAGAGCCCCGAAAACAAGGCTTACGAAAACGCTGTACTCGCTTTGGCCAAACAAGCTGCCGAACAAAGAACTGCCATTTATGTGCTCAACAAACAACATGATATTGCTGCTTTGGCTCAAAAGTTCAATGCCATCAACAACAACCACAACAGCAAACCCGAAGTACACTTTGTCAAATACCGTACACCAGAAGACGCCGCCAACGCTCAGAAAGCTATTCAAAGCCAATATGACTCTTTGGGCGGTACCTCTCAAAACTACAATGGCGGTGTTGCTCCTGTTCTCAACTTTGCTTCTCGTGCTCCTCAACAAGTTGGTGGAGCTCAAGTACCCAACTCTGAATATTTGCCCTCTTCTGTATTCAACCGCTCAAGAAAGTAAAGATTAATCATCAACTCGAAACGCGCATAATGCTAAACATGCTTTATTTGCTTAGATTGTTAAGTGTTAATTTATTATTGAATAAAATAAAAATCTTTTATTTTACGAAAACAAAAATTGATTAAAAACCTCAATACTCTGCGTTTTAAAATAAGTACGTTTGGAATATGTTCACTAAACATCTTGATTTTCTTAAAAATGAAACAGCATCAGCGATTTAGTACCTAACTAACCTTATGAAAATACCCAATTAACTTTAGAAAATTCAATACTAAATTACGTATGAATACTATTTGGGACCATTATTACAAGTTGCCGTTAAACTTGAGTTTAGTTAAACGTACCTTTAGCTAAACGGAACTGTAAAGTTACCTTTAACTTCTTTTCGTTATTACAACCCAATGATAAAATAAAGTTAACTGTTTTCAAAAATATGGCAGTGCCGGAGCAATGTCGATAACACTGCTGAATTAAACAAGTTTTTTTTAAACACAGCGGCAACGACGGGCTTTGTTTTTTATTGTTGTATATGCTCATTTTGTTTAAATTTGAAGTTGCCATATTGAAAATACTATAATTATAATATGGTAGGTACTTAAATATGGTACTTAAAGGTAGGATGATCCGGACTTTAGCTTAACGCTCATTTCTATCTTATTGGGTACTCATAATAATGAAAAAGAATTTATCTGCCCTTTAGTTAACGGCAAGTTGTAATAATGGTCTGGTGTGAAGTAAAACTAAAAGATGCATTTGAAAGGATATTGACTTTTTATTACAATTACGGAGGACACACAGCCGATAGTTTAGCACTCTGTAGGGAAGTTGCGCCATTGCTTCACCCGACATTAAAGCAGCTCTTTTCTCATTGTAAAAGAAATTCGTGATTCGTTAATGGATTGTATTCACTGTAAACATGATAGTTGTTTTGATTTCAATTTCGGTACGAACTGATTTATTTGATGGGTACACAAACTAAGATCCTTATACATAATATGTTCAGATATGCACTTTTATTGGGTCAATATTCGGTTTATAGAGTACAATATTTTTTAGTGTTATTCAATATTCATTTGACAGCTGGTTGTTTCAACAATTTAGTTTTTTTTTGTTCTGTTAATTTTTTGTTTGTCGTTGTCGACATTTTAGTTGTCAAATATCAACAGAAAGTATTCGGATAGTTGTAATATGAGCACTGAACATACTTATGACAGTGCTGCATTTGAAGTTTTACTCAGTATTATAACATTTGTGTATTTATTGCGCAATTATTAATTGAAATTGTATATGAAAAATTGAGCTCAATAATGGCGTTTATTCCGATTTACGTAATAAAGTTGCATATCTGAATACCGTATTACGTAAAATTTCCCACATAGACGAAATGGAGCGCCAAACAAGTTCAGAACTGTGTCTTAATCAATACTTTGCATTAGTGCAGTAATATTTTCTTCAACACCCACTTTTATTTGTCTTGTTGATGGTTTTGAATTGAAAGAAGTAAAATTAGTGCACGAATTGACCATAAATTGGGCAATGTGCTCTATGGATTTCGTAAACCAAAATGTTTTTTTTTAGGAAATTTCCACAGTAGTTTTTATTCAATTACACAATTTTACAATATACAAACATGCATGCGAAATTGACTCGTATTTATATAATATTGGGAACTTAGAAAAAAATTACAATCAAAAAGTGAATAATAATTAAATTATTTAATTCAATAATTAAATATTTATAAAATACCACATCATTTATTGACAAATGTGTCTTAATATTATCGTATAAATTCCATAAATTTGTAGTTTTCAAATTTCTTGACTGATCCATAGATCCAAAAGTTCATATCATTTTACGATATTGGCAAAAGGCACTGTATTGTACGTATTCTTTGTATTAAAATGAAATTGCCAACGATTAAATCGTTAACTTTTATTAATTCCCTTAGTACTACACTTTAATACTTAATATGAAAACTGAGCAATATTTTATTCGATCTCTACAACACTATGCGTTTACAACGTTCTGAAAATATTGTAGCCTACAGCCTTTTTTTTGGCAATGCTTGGTTGAGTCCACAGCGTAGTGTAAGTATGCTTTGGATTGTCTACATTAAAGACTCCAAATAAAATTAAATTTTGAGACTTCCAGACGATCTGTTTTCTTTTTTTGTTCACTATTGTATATGTGTATCAGAGATCAGCAATGAGTATTCAAAAATATGAGTAGATTCGAATCATACTTATAATTTCTGATACTTATACGGATTCGTACTTATTTTAATATCATACTCATACTACTCATATTCACAATTTGAAGTACTCATCTTAAAAATACGCATGCTGTTGTTGATTTCGATTCTCCTTTACTCAACATTTACAGGAATCACAAAATAAATATGATTCGCGTACGAACACTACAATACTCACTAGAAGGTTGTGTGTGTGCTTTGCCCGATGTCTCTATATTCTTCTTTTTTCTTCTTTTTTTTGTAAATCCAACAACCACTAAGACTGTAAATTTTGATGAATGATTCGAGCCACTCCAATCATTTATGAGTATTATAAATATTTGTCGAAATTGATGAATCTAAATGAGTAGACGTATGAATCAATCAAACATATTTCGAATGTTATGAGTTTGATGCCAACGTTGTACTCATACTCATTGCAACCTGTACTTAAAAATCAATGTTTTAGTGAGTATGAATGAACCAGAGTAGTTGAATTCCAATACTATTGACTCACTCATACTCAAAACTTCATGAGTACTTATGAGTAGCGAAAAAAAGATTAATTGCTGACCTCTGACACGAAATTAAACTGTAATTAATAGAAAAATCTTCTATAATTTCTCGCCCCTCCCTGCTTTGATTACAAGTTAAGCGGCGTTGAGCGAGCACTATTAATGATTGTGTTGTTGGGATGTTAAGGTCCAATAACTTTGAAAAAATTTCTTTCTCAGTACGCCGACTAAAATGTCGGAATATTTCTAAAATCAAATAATCATACATAATTTGATTACCTCTTTTTCTCGTCAATCGATGATGGTGTACGTTATTGTCTTTAACAACCACATTCCACAGTATTTCATTCCATCAATTATGTTGAATTTTTTGTTTTTCGTCAGTGTGTTTTTTTTATAAATTGTTTATTTTTTATAATTAATGAATGCATAATAATTATCACATAAAATATTTAATAACTTTGCGAACAACATACACAATAAGTTGTAAGATAATAGAAACTAATTAAGATCGAATATAAAATCACCGAAAAAAAAGATAAAATTTAAATAAAATTTCAAAGAAATAAATGTCGACTTAATTAAACTAAAAAGTTTAAACCACAACTTAGCTTTTTTTTTGGGAAGTTATTAATAAATGAAACCGTGAAATTTAAATTAAAACATATTTTAATACATAATAAACTCTTAAGTTAGTCAAGGAAATCGTACGCGATCAAGGTCGGCATTTTCGTACGCTTCTGGCGCTAACATTACAAAAATTAATCAAGGACTTTTTAATTTCTTTTATTTTCATAAATTCATTGACTGAATCAATAAATCTTTGCAAAACACTTCTTTGAAAAAAAATTTTTGTGTTGAGACAAACACTCAGAAGGTGATCCTTGTCAATGCAGCGCATTGTGTTGGAATACTGGAAAGATAGTTACGGGAGCTAGTAAAGAAGCCGAAGTGTGCGACAAATTTATTTTTCAAACATTACTATTTTCCGCCGTGTTCTAGTAGGGACATTATTACAACTTGCCGTTAACTAAAGGGAGGATTTTAATTTTAAATTGTTTTTCATTAGGATGAGTACCCAATAAGATAGAAGTGAGCGTTAAGCTAAAGGGAGGATCATCCTGCCAGTAACTTTTAAAGTTAAGTTTATGTTAGAACTTGCCGTATTATATATTATTTTCAATATGGCAACATCAAATATTGACAAAATGAGGAAACACAACAACAAAAAAAAAGAGGCCCTTCGTTGTCACTGCGTTAAAACAAAAAAACTTGTTTAATTAAGCACTTTTATCTACATTGCTCCGGTACTGCCATAACTTTCTGAAAAAGTTAACTTTATTTTAACTGTAAATTGTAACAAGGCAAAGTTAAAGGCAACTTTACAGTTTTCCCTTTAGCTAAAGCTACCTTTAACTAAACCCAAGTGTAACTGCAATTTGTAATAATGGCCCGCAGTATAGCATACTACCAACTAGACAAACATAACCATATGTATGATTTAAGTTTCGAATGACTTTGGACTTTGAAATAACTCCTGTTGCAGTTGTTGTTTTCTGTATTCAAGAAGTGCATACGAAAATATTTGGTAATATTTCTTCTTTAATTAAGAATGAAAGAATAATATTTATCCAGTACTTTCCATTTGTTAAAAGCTTGCATCAGGAAAGATGCGTAAATTTTTATAATAGAAGTATTCATTAAAAAATTCCGTTTGTCTCCAGAATACAAACAGCCAAGTTCAAAATGCTGAAGAACTTTCGAGTAGCAAGCAAACAATCAAACGTGGTAGTGGGAGAAATAGAGGATTTGCAAAATTATTGTTCTTTTATCAGAATTTTTACCAAGAGGTACAAAGAGTTATTTGACCAAACTAGAAATAAATCAGACTCAAAAAAGCTAGAAATTGTAATAGGATTTCTTAAAAAATTTTTAAATATGGTACTGTTTAATAGGCAATGAGATACATATAAATAAATCGAAGTTTAATATTTGTCATATTCCAAGTTTGAAGTACTCATCGTACTCATACTTCACAATACGCTTGATGTTGTTGACTTCGACTCTCCTCGATTCCTCGATTCGAATCACTTGAATCATTTATGAGCATTTATAAGTACTTTTCAAAAGTTATGAATCTGAATGAATAGGTGTATGAATCAAACATATTTCAAATGTTATGAGTTTGATGTCAACGTTGTACTCATACTCATTGCAACCTGTACTTAAAAATCAATGTTGTAGTGAGTACGAATAAATCAGAGCAGTTGAATTTCAATACTGTTGACTCACTTAAATCTCAAAATTTCATGAGTTCTTATGAGTAGCAAAAAAACGATTCATTGCTAATCTCTGACTGTAGGATTCTCCTGCAAACTCCTACGGACAGAGACAACTTTGGCGGCAGATCTTGCATACGGGTGTTAATTGATTGATTACTAAACCAGTGGATAATCTACTTGGTCAGACAATTATCGCGATAGTATAATTGGCGAAAAGCGCTGTATGTTGCCCGCACAAAGAATTTATTTTGATAAAACAATTTTATTATTTGCACATGTTGTATGCTGCAACTGTCCAAAGTGATTTGACAAAATAGATAGATGTTATCAACTGTCAAATTTCATTGTCAACGATTTGAACGTTTTTAAGTATTACTCTCAGCAATTGAAACAAGTTTCTACTTTAAGTCCCAGAAACTGATTGAACAATTATGTTTCTCACTGTAAAAAGGGTGTCTAACTTTTTTAACTTCTTAAGTAGACCTTAGATAAGAGTCTAAGAAGTATTGAACTTTGTACATGTAGTTATGTGTTTAGGGGATGTAAAATTATTGGGATAGAGCAGGGAAACACACTACTTTTCTGGTGTCAAAGTTCGCTTGAAAACTCGAAGCGGTTGGTTAAAAGGCCACATGGATCACCACCTTAAAGTTAATTGTCAAATCCAGATTAAAATGTTGACTTTGCGCTAAAGAATGGCTCCCCCAGACTATGTTGAAAACTAAGTTGAAAGCTTGATAAACCTAGTAATTGATTTAATGTCAAGAAACGATAGACCGATTTATAGAAGTCATTAGTTTGTAACCAAGCCTTTGCACATGGCTACTGGTTAATGCAAAGATCTTAGAGAACAGTAACGGTGACCAAGATGACGAGTTTAAATAATTGACTAGAACGCTTTCCATTAAATTTAATATTTCTCAGCGTCGCTCAATACCAAGAAGGCAGTCAGAGTATTAACCTTACAATACAAAGATATTTCTTCTAGTAAAATAACAAAGTGAAGAAGAATAAAAAGAAGTCTGAACAGATTTGTTCTAAGTGTAGGAATTTTGAGACACAGACAAAAGTCAAGGTCAAGGTCTCTTTCCACTGTTTTCAAAAGTAAAATATAGAGATTAAAGCAATACTTTTCGAGCTTTCATAATAGACACCATTGAGGCACTCTTGTATCTCGTTCAGATCAACAGTATCAACAGATCTTCTTTAATAGCCCTATAGCTCTATTAATTTCATTAGAAGTTATCTGAATTGAATAGTAATGCTGAAATGCTGAGGTAATGGCGGAACAAAATTACCTGGAAAATGATTTTTAAAAAGTGGGTCGAATAATTCAGTGATTGAAATAGTCCAAGGACCAACAAGTATACGATCGAGAGATCTACTAGGACAACTTAAGACTTCATGTAGTCGGCAGCAGAGCATTAAATCTTATCGCAGAAATTTCTCGTTGAAGTTTTTTCTCCCACCCATAGCATAAGCATAAGTCTTTTCAGATCACTCGAATCATATATGAGTATTATAAATATTTGTCGAAATTTATTAATCTGAATGAGTTGGCGTATGAATCAAACATATTTCGAATGTAATGAGTTTGATGTCAACGTTGTAGTCATACTCATTGCAACCTGTAACTTATAAATCAATGTTGTAGTGAGTACGAATGAATCAGAGTAGTTGAATTTAAATACTGTTGTCTCACTCACACTCAAAATTTCATGAGTACTTATGTAGCGTCTTTGCTAGTAGCGAAAAAACGATTCATTACTGATCTCTGGTCTGTATCTAGAGGATACAACAAACCAATGTAACAATTTTGGTATTGGTTAAATGAATGCATCAAACGAATCTAATTCTGTCGTCTTCGGACAAAAAATCGGGATGAAATGTGTTGCATTTGGAGACGATCCTGGTAGCCAATGAAGCACTAGTTACCGCTTTTGAAGAACTTGATATCGTACAAGAATTACGCGATTTTAAAAAGGTCCCTTATAGCTATAAGTCGCTATCTTTACCTGAAAGCGTAGTCACTACTGGTATGTATATAAAGGGTGTTTTTTATAGAGGTATAGAACTTTAAGTTGGCATTACTTTTCAAGATGGCGACCGATTTAACAGCTGTCAAGTGATTTATTCTCAGTTTGGTTTGGCAATTCATCATGAATAGACTCACGCCTGAACAACGCTTGCAAATAGTGCAATTTTATTTCGATTTATTGAAAGACACGTTTGGTGACCGCCTAGTTTCACGTTTTGGACCTGTGAATTGGCCTCCAAGATCTTGTGATTTAACACCGCTAGACTACTTTCTGTGGGGCTATGTAAAGTCATTGGTCTATGCGGTAAAGCCACAAACGCTTGACCATTTGGAAGACCGATATACGGCCACAAATGTTGGAAAAAGTCATCGAAAATTGGACGTCCAGATTGGACTACATCCGCGCCAGCCGTGGCGGTCATATGCCAGAAATCATATTTAAAATGTAATGCCACAAGATTATCTTTCGGATAAATAAAATTCATGTCAATCGAATAATCAATCGTTGTTTTATTGCAACTTAAAGTTCTATACCTCTATAAAAAACACCCTATATAAATAGGATTGCAGTGTTGTATTCATAAGTTTTTCTGAATATTTTTAAAGAAGGGACAGTAAAAACGCACAGAGTTAAAAAATACCAACTAAAAATATTTAATTTACTACGTGATTACCTTCTATATAGAAAAATCGGAATCAAGACTTTGTCTTTGCGGTTTTTCAGCCGAAGGTACATGCGATCAGAACTAATGATAGTTTGGTAAACTTGACATATAAGGATTTAAAGATCTTCACTAGCAGTCAAATGTCAATTAAGGCGATACGGGATCAATTATTCCAGGTACGCTTTCTATTGGTACTTAGCCGTCAAGGAATAATAAAAGCGAATATTCTGATTAACACAGTATCAGAAGCCTATATAACCCAATGCCTTTCATTGCATTGCAGACCAAGCTGAGAGGGTGGGCGGAAACTTCAGATCGATCATTGTGAAAAAAATTGCACAAAAGGAAGGTCTACGATGAGTATTTTAAGACTGAATGAGGTCGTCTAGAGTAGACTAATCAGTGTCTTCATAGGACCATGGACATGATGGAAAATGATGAATTCAGAGAAATTGGTAAATACATATATCGAAACAATGGAACATTTTTTGCGTCATTGATAAATTCCTATAGAATACTTGGCTGGTATATTGTTATGTTAAGCCTATTTGAAGGCTGCAGTATGAGATTGAATGGTATGAGACTCATGGTTGGTTTCCTGTCCTTTAACCTTCCTTAACATTTTATAAAAACATTACTAAAAATATTGTTTTACTCTAAGGTATGGGTATTTTGTTGCACATTTGGAATGAAACTTTTACAAGTCACTTGAACATCTAAAAGCATTGTTAGCCAACACAATTTGATGGAGTAAGGGATGCTTTTTGTCGAGTTGATTTGTTAAGCAAATTTGTTAAAGGAAAAGGAATTTTTAAAATGATTTCTTAAATGTGAAAGTTTCTTAACGTTTATCTTTAATTTGTTTAACAAAAATACTTTTATTCGATCTAAAACTTAAAAACAGTAATAACAACAACAAAACTGAAATGAATTCAGTTCCTTTCGGAACTCCTTCATGTTACTTAAAACCTACGACGAAGCACTGATGAAGGCAAGTAAGCATTAACAGGACTTTGAACGGTATGACTGGGGATGGAACCCTGAGAGGCAAAGTTCAGAACAGGAGCAACACCACCATTATGAGAATGAGAGGGACCACCCAAAGAATCGTATTGAGATTGAATGGCATTTTGAGCATTGGCAGCATCTTCAGGTGTACGGTATTTGACAAAATGTACTTCGGGTTTGTTGTTGCTGTTTTTGTTGATGGCATTAAGTCTATTGGCCAAATCACCAATGTCGGCTTGTTTGTTGAGAACATAGATGGCAGTTTTTTGGTCAGCAGCTTGTTTGGCTAAAGCAAGAGCAGCATCTTCGAGACCCTTGTTTTCAGGTCCCTTAATGAAGACGACACGAAGGCCTTGTTTCACAGCACCGGCAATTTTTTGAGCGGCATTGGCATCATCAAACTCTGCATCAGGAGCAGTGTAGCTATAGAACTGTTTATCGAACTCAGCAGGGGCTGTGTAAGATGGAGCATCGTATGAGGCGCCTGTGTCAAGACCACCACTGAAACCAGATGCTGGTTGGAAAGATAGACCTGCATTAGAGTGACCCACGGGTTGATAGTTGTAACCCAATTGATCGGCACAAGCGACGGCAAAGAGACAAAATACCTAAAAAGTTTTTAATTGAAATCTGTATCCCTTCTTTTTTTTTTTTGATGCGAATCCATTTTGATACTCACAATAAAGGTACGCATTTTGATTAGTTTGTAAGGCAGCTCAACTATGATGTTCTTTCTTTTCAAAGTCTAAACTGTTTCTGTTTGTATCGAAATACAATTTGCCTTCTTTTATTTATGCTTCGAAAATATTTTGTTTTATTTTTTTTTTTGGCTGGAGATGCTGGTTAATAATAATAACAATAAAAAAATGCCAAAAAAGAAATGTGATATATTGTAAATATTATTTGTTTTCTTGTTTACTAACAAATAATGTCGGGGTTTGTGTTATTTTTTTATCTTTCAAAATACACTCATACATATTTCTATTGTTATCGAAGACCGCCTACTAGGTAGGTGCCAAACATCTTTCTGTTTGTTATCGGCTGATTAACAACGCTGCTGACAATGGCTGCTGTTTAATAAATTTTATTGTCATTTTTCCTTTGAGGTCTTTTCAGTTATGCCGTGTTAATACTGTGCGTATACAAAAATACCGATTTATTGATTATTCTTTTATTTAGGGCTGTTCAGAATCATCTCGGTACAAATACCTGCACTATTTTATCACGATGTAATCATAATGATTTGAATAATAATCACACAATAATTCAAATGTAAATAATTTATTATGCGGTTATGATGTAAAGAATTTCGATGTCCCAGATGATTAATGATCAAAAAGCTTATTGGGGTAGGTCATTGAAGATTTATTAACGATCTAAACAATCATTGGTAGCGTTACTATTAACCACATCTATGGTATGGTATGTTAATGGTATTCGCTATTATATTCCAGTATTTTAATAATAATAAAAAAAAATGTGACTCATGTGCACAAAACTTGTCGCGAAGAATGGTTTACTGATTTGAAATTATTTTATCGTCTGTTTTTGTAAGACAACAGAATTTGAAATTGTTTGCCTGACAAAAACAGGCCCTAAGTCTTAGAAAACGTAAGCCTAACCTAATAAAACATATGCGTATTTACATATGTAAATGAGAGCCGTTACTTGTTCAACATGAAGAAAACATTTTCGAACTGCACGTGTATTTCTAATTTAATTTTCTAATTTTGATGGCCAATAACACTATGCGACAAAATAAAAAAAATGAAATACATCCAGCTAATGACATAGTGTAAGTTGTGAGTTATGTTGAGTAGAACTCAAAAATATTTATTTCATATTTCTCGAACATTCCAAACTTGTATTATATGACAGAAATTATTTTTTTGAACTTTATGCACAAATTTATTGATTACACAAACATTTCTGAACCAATGTCCACAATTTAAACGTTATTAGAAAGGAGAGGTATAGACCTTTAAAACGATATACGATATATGCTATAAGGTTTGATGAGGTAAACTTGACAAATGCAAATTTTTTTCATATTTTTTCTAGTTTGTCCGTTCATAGTATCAAACTTTAATTAAAAATATTAAATAAGTGATGACATTCTGAAAGTGCATTATCTTGTGAAGAGATTGACCCTTCATTTGATCAAATCGAACAAAAATTACCGTAGTTATGAATTAAAGAGTGCAAAAGTCGAGTTATATTTTTCATATACAGTTTTTCAAACGAACTTTTTGTTGAAACATTTTTGGAATTTTTAATGGATCTTGATTGTTTATCGGAAAATATGTCAATTTCACGTTTGAACGACCACCAGAAGTTGAATGAGATCAAATGAGTACCCAGATGTCTAGTTGATTGAATTGAATGAAGCAACTTTTGTTAGTTTAAAGAATATGGATAAAAAGGAATTTCGGTTAATAATATAACTTTTCTTTTTCTTTGAGGACAAAGCTTTGCTCGATATGTATATTATTCGGTTTCTGCATTTAGAAAATCAACCGTTTAGAAGTGGTTTCCAAAGTAGAAACGAATCGAAATGAACACCAAAAGCGATGCACGAAGTGGACTTTGCTAAAGCATTAAAAAGTCAACAAAGTCCCTAAAGATATCAAATTAACTTATTTTACATATCGAGCAAGAATATTTGGATACACGAAAGCATTGCGAGTAACGCGTGAGCATACAATCGATCAAAAGCGCAATTGATGACTCTGAGCTGTGTTTGAAATTGTTTCATCATAAAGGAAACTAAATGTATGTATGTATGCATCAGAGATCAGCAATGAGTATTCAAAAAGTTGAGTAGATTCATACTTATTTTAATATCATACTCATACTACTCATATTCAAAGTTTTAAGTACTCATCGTAGTCATACTTAGCAATACGCATGATATTGTTGATTTCGACTCTCCTTTACTCAACATTTACAAGAATCACAAAATAAGTATGATTCGCGTACGAACACTACAATACTCACTAGAAGGTTGTGCGTTTGCTTTGCTTGCTGAGAGTGTAAATTTTGATGAATGATTCGAATGATTCGATATGAGTATTATGAGTATTTTTCAAAAGTTATAAATCTGAATGAGTAGGCGTATGAATCAAACATATTTCGAATGTTATGAGTTTGATGTCAACGTTGTACTCATACTCATTGCAACCTGTTCTTATAAATCAATGTTGTAGTGAGTACGAATGAATTAGAGTATTTGAATTTCAATACTGTTGACCCACTCATATTCAAAATTTCAGGAGTACTTATGAGTAGCGAAAAAACGATTCATTGCTGTTTACTGGTATGCCTCTATGAATGAAGCTAAACTGTGCGTGGCGAACGGACTCTAATGCTAACGACAGTCGACTGGCGTGGTTGTGGCATCGACTATCTTAGGTTATTGGAGCCTTTAAAGAACGAAATCGCCTACGAACTTCGCAAGTCAACTGTTGAATAATTAAACAAAAGATCAGTTGGTTGTTTCACTAATGCTTTTACACTTATGTACGTACGTATGTATGTACTTATATTCATAATGTACTTGATCATTTATTGTTTTTAAAAGAAAACTTCTAGATTTATTTCAAAATTTTTTTTCTTTTCAAATTTTTAGAAATTTCCTGCAACTGAATGTTGAGACAAGATTGTGATGATCCATATTTGAGAATTCTTCTTAATTACTTATGTACATAAATGTTTTCTTCTTTTACTTCTTCTTCTTGTTGTTGTTGTTTCTTTTTTGGACCGTAAATATTCATGTAAAATAGAATTATGACAGTTGGATAATTTTAACAAAGACATCAAACGATAATAGAAATAATAGAATAACAATGAAAGAAAGAAAAAAAAAACATGTTCTGGTCAAGAGATATGGCCTCATACCTTACATATACAAGCACACAATTCACAGATATTGTTAAACCAGTAGAATACAAGCAGAAGCTGCTACCAAAATGCAAGTTAAATGGTAATTAACCAAACAGAAAACCTAGAAAATTTGTAGGAGGTTTTTAACATAACAAACCAGCATATTTCTATACAAAAACAAAACAAAACAAAAACAAAAACAAAAATATTTACAAACAAATTTAAAAATAACTTCAAAGCCAATCAAACTATGAATTTGAAATAAAAGAGGTCAGTAAGCCGTCTAATATCGACAGAAATCATTTGAATTCCAATCAGTAAGAATCGAAACACTTCTTTGAAGAAAATGCGTGCTTTTATTGTAAGTTGAAGTGGCATCATTTAAATGATTTTCATTTAAAATTTATTTATTTTTTTCAATTTTATTCAATTAAAGATCTTGTGCTTCGTTGCGGTTGCTTGTGCCGATCAATTGGGTTACAACTATCAACCCGTGGGTCACTCTAATGCAGGTTTATCTTTCCAACCAGCATCTGGTGTCAGTGGTGGTCTTGACACAGGCGCCTCATACGATGCTCCATCTTACACAGCCCCTGCTGAGTTCGATAAGCAGTTCTATAGCTACTCTGCTCCTGATGCTGAGTTTGATGATGCCAATGCCGCTCAAAAAATTGCCGGTGCTGTGAAACAAGGCCTTCGTGTCGTCTTCATTAAGGGACCTGAAAACAAGGGTCTCGAAGATGCTGCTCTTGCTTTAGCCAAACAAGCTGCTGACCAAAAAACTGCCATCTATGTTCTCAACAAACAAGCCGACATTGGTGATTTGGCCAACAGACTTAATGCCATCAACAAAAACAGCAACAACAAACCCGAAGTACATTTTGTCAAATACCGCACTCCTGAAGATGCTGCCCACGCTCAAAATGCCATTCAATCTCAATACGATTCTTTGGGTGGTTCTTCTCATTCTCATAATGGTGGTGTTGCTCCCGTTCTAAACTTTGCCTCTCAAGCGCCCATCCGCAGTCACGCTGTTCAAACTCCCGGCAATGCTTATTTGCCTTCATCAGTGCTTCGTCGTCGTTTTTAAGTGAAATGAAACTCATTTACGAAGAGAC
Organism: Sarcophaga rosellei; assembly: GCA_930367235.1. NCBI lineage: Eukaryota > Metazoa > Arthropoda > Insecta > Diptera > Sarcophagidae > Sarcophaga > Sarcophaga rosellei. Next base: position 63,630,992 of record OV884017.1, on the reverse strand, counting down.
TGAATTGTTGTAATTAATTTCGTTGTTAAATTTGTTTTTAGTTTTAAATTTAAATAAAATAAATAAATAAAATTTTTTTTGGAACTATTGATGTTCTAAAATCCTGATTTAAAATTAAATTTGAAACCCCTATTGCTCTTTGTATATTTTAAGTAAGATTTAAAGTACATACTTTAATTTGTGTGGCTATTTTCTAAAAAAAAAAAAAAACAAAAACAAAAACAAAAAATAATGCAGTAGTTTTGACTTTGCTGCCTTTTAATTTACGTGCGCATTGCCTTTACCTGCACAAACATTTTGTTTCGTGCTTTGAGAGAGTAATCTATAATTAATGTAAATTATTTAATTTAGCTGCATTTTTGGCTTATCTGCACAAAAATTGTTGCAAAAGTTAGTTGTGCAGGTAAGTAAAAACTACTGTACTAATAATATATATTAGATGCCCTAGCATTCTACTGGGTTGTGCACTAGACTAATATATCAGAGACTCGAGCCTGTTGCATCACCCTGCGCATAAGGTCGAATTTGTAATTGTATTGTAATCACTGTAATTGTAGTCGCCATAGTAGACGTAAAGCACGGGTTCGAGCCCCAGGCCAGACATCAAAACGATTTTTAATGTTTTTCACAAAACAATAGAAAAATAAGAAAAAGTTCCTGCTGAGTCTTTATTTGAGCACCGCAAAAGTATAGGTACCCCTAAGAAGAACTCAAAGAATTATAATTCAAAGGCCTAATATATAAATATGTTATTCCTCATATTTAGTAGGATATCCCTAAAGATCAAACACACCATTTAACCTATTTGGTATTGAATGTACCAGTTTTGTTTAAGTGTTTTCTGGTGATATTTGCCGCCATGCACTCATGAGCAAGTATTTCGGTTAACTTTTGTTTGATATTTAGCAACTACGTAACTTCTCTTCCAAATGATCTCCTAAATAGTCTCTTGGAGTCATATCGGAACTTTCTGCAAGAGCCTGTGCGGACTATGGTAGACAAATAAGATCTTCACATTAGCAGCCGTATGATTGGGTTCATTGACTTGTTGAAAGTAATAACAATTACGAACTCCTAGTTCTTCCGAACTTTTGATAAATTTGTTCTTTAGAATGTTTAAATAGTCTCTCTAATTCATTGCTTTCTCAATAAATTCCAAATTGCCCGCGCCTGGTGACGATATACATTATAGTACCACCACCATGTTTAGCCGCTTCTTGAGATCGAGCACTCCATTTCTTTTTCCTCCATACTAAAGTATATTTGTTCAAATTAAAATGATATATTTTGACTGGTCTGAAGAAAACACATTGAAGAAAAAACATAGTATGGGGGAAGAAAAATAAGAAACTTGCGTGAAACAGTCGTGCATGGCCTCGGTAGTACATTACTGTGGGGATGTATTCTGGCAATAGATGTGAACAATTTGGAATTTGAAATGTTTCTATTTGTGTGTTACTACTGCCACAAAATTTTTATGTTCGCGGTGCGATGTGCGACAAAATGTGTATATGGAAACAAAAGTTTTTCAATAAGTTTCTAAAATAAAAATTGGTCCAGAACTTCATTATTGGTACATGGTAGTGCAACAAATTCTGTATATTTCGGTGTATTTTGACACAGCTCTTCGGTGGTGTTTTTAGAACAATGGAGAACGATTGATGAAGGATCTCGTACATTAGCTTTCCAGAGTTTCAATTCCACAAAGAAAATGGAAAAGCAACTGTCGTTACGATTTCAACCTAACAATGTAACTTTGGGAATAAACGCTGAAGTAGTTTAATAGAAATCATTTTGAGTGCCCTGGTAGTGTAGTTTGTAGTGTGCTTGATTATTAAGGTGTAGGTTGTGGGTTCGATTCTCACGATTCCCCATAAGGGATCGTGTTTTTGCCGCAATGTCTGAGCTCGGTATACGTGCGAAACTGATAAGGCAATGCAAAATGACTGTGAGCAATTCCTGCAGCTCCGTAGGAATATTTCCCTCCGAACCTTTTGATCCCGTGCGAGGTTTCAGACAAGGCGATCCCTTATCAAGCGAGTGTTGGAGAGTGTTCTGCGAAAAAAAGTGCCCAGTTGCTTGCGTATGCGGACGAGATTGGCATCATAGGGCGTACCAAGCGAGATGTTACTGCTGCCTTTAGTGCTATTGAACGGGAGTCTACCAAGATGGGTTCGGGAGTAAATGAGGGCAAAACAAGTAGAGACGTGCGGCGTATTGATTCTCAGATTACGGTCGATAACTATACTTTTGATATAATCAAGGAATTTATTTATCTTGGCTCCGCCTTTACCACCAAAAATGATGTCAGCCTGGACATCAAGCGCAGGATCACTCTTGCCAACAGGTCTCAATAGGCAATTGAGTAGCAGAGACCTCTCCTCAACGACATATACGTTGTGCAGTGTATTCACACCCAGCGTCATTTGAATGCAGGGGAATGTTCCAACGAGACGGGTATTTGATGCGGGGATGTGCCGAAGTCGGCGAAGAGAACGACCTAGTCTGCGTTGGAAGGACTAAAGCGAGGAAGCCCTGTCATCGATTGGCGTGAACAACTGGCGTAGGCGCGTAAGAAGCAAAGACTGAAACCCGTTAATAGGGTTGTTAATGGCCAATTAAGTAAGTGAGTATTACTAGGAATAGAATAATTGCTCCTACTCCTACTCGTTCTACATGTAAATAAATACAACTAAAAAAGAATGATGACCCATTAGCGTGTATAGTTCGTAATAATCATCCATAATTTAAGTCTATTAATAGCCCTGTAATAATTTGAATTATTAAATAAAAGTGAACCAAAATTTCATCAGGCGGATATGGTGCTGGTAGATCTACTAGTGCTCTGATTGCAATTCTGGTGCTTAATTCGTAAAGGTATATTCATTAGTTAAATATAGGTCGTAAGGGTCCATTAAATAATTTAGTTATTTTAACTACAACTATTAAGGTAATTAATAAATAATTTATTTGTGTAATAATGAATAGCTACACCGAACTTAAGGTCGAAGTTACTCAGTTGGTAAATATGTAATTAAATATAATTTTTAATTGTATTGTAATTAATAAATAAATAAATAAAAATCATATTTTAATAAAATAAATTAAGTGTTTAATAATTATTTATTTACTACAGCTAATTTGGTGAAAAAAATTAATTAATAAGGCCGTCTATTTGATATTCTATACATATTTAAAAATTATATTCACAGAATTTTAAACTAATCTTTAAGATTGCATTCATAACATAAATTTTAGTATTATCCGGAAAAAATCACCTTTCCTTGCTCATGATAACTGCGGATTACGCGACAGATGTCGGAGTTTTGGTTCGATTCCCACCAGAGATTCTGGTTTTTGTGTTACATATGCACATACATACATACATACCTAACATAATTGGGCATAACAAACCTTCAGTCAGCATTACGGCCTAGCTTCTCACCTCACTTATATTGTGTGTGTGTAAATTTTTTTTGACAGAAATCTGCTGATTGTTATTATTTAACGAAAAAAAAGTCATGAAGAAGATGTTAACACAAGTTAATACAATAGTAATTACAATTGTCGTATACTACCTCCTCTGTCTCTTTTCCAATGTACCGCACATATGTTGGCCACCCCCTTTGTTAGATGAAAACAAAATTAACATTCAATATCATGTTTGGGAAAACCAAAAATTCCTACTCACCTATGTATGTATGTATACCTACAGATATGTGGGATCTAGTTCCAACCAAAGATCAGCAATGAGTATTCAAAAGATGACTAGATTCGAATCATACTCATAATTTCTGACACCTATACGCATTCATACTTATTTTAATATCATACTCATACTACTCATATTCAAAGTTTGAAGTACTCATCGTACTCATACTTAACAATACGTGTGATGTTGTTGATTTCGACTCTCCTTTACTCAACATTTAGAAGAATCACAAAATAAGCATAATTCGCGTACGGACACTACAATATTCACTAGAAGGTTGTGTGTTGCTTTGTGCAACAACAACTAAGGGCCATTATTACAACTTGATGTTAAACTTGGGTTTAGTTAAAGGTACCTTTAGCTAAAGGGAACTGTAACGGCATCTTTAACTTGTTTTCGTTATTACAACTTACAGATAAAATGAAGTTCACTGTTATCAAAAATATCGCAGTGCCGGAACAGTGTACATAACACTGCTCAATTAAACAAGTTTTTGTAATCGCAGTGACAACGAAGGGCCTCATTTTTTGTTGTTGTCTTTTCTCATTTCGTTTATATTTGAAGTTGCCATATTGAAAATAATATATATGTATGGCAAGTTCAAACACAAACTCAACTTTAAATGTTAAAGGTAGCATGATCTTCCCTTTAGCTTAACGCTCACTTCTATTCGATAATAATGAAAATTTATCTGGCCCTAAGACTGTAAATTTTGATGAACGATTCGAATCACTCGAATCATTTATGGGTATTATAAGTATTTTTCTAAATTTATGAATCTGAATGAGTGGGCATATGAATCAAACATATTTGATGTCAACGTTGTACTCATTGCAACCTGTAACTTATAAATCAATGTTGTAGTGAGTACGAATGAATCAGAGTAGGTGAATTTTAATACTGCTGACTCGCTCATACTTAAAATATCATGAGTACGTACTTACGAGTAGTTGCAACTATTAATCAATTATTACCAGCCACAAAAAATCCAATTCTCTCGTCATAGTCAAATAACAGAAATTTGAAATTAAATTGTAACAAGTAAACAATACTTTGGACTTTAAACATTTGGTGCGGCATTAAAAATAGATTTAAAAGAGAAAATTTGAAGTAATAAAAATATACATAATTTATGTTCATTTGTTAAAGATTTTGTTAAATATAAGCATCAAAACAGTAATAAAAAAAAACATATTCGGTAATTAAAAAGAAAAAAAAAATTCAGATTTGTTCACAAATCATTGGCAATTTTTGGAGATTCTATCACACAAATAACACCAATTAATAATTAATATTCGATTAATAGTTATTTATTATTAATAAAAATAAATAGAAAAAAAAAACATCAAAGATCTTAATAAATAATAACCTCATAAAATATGGTATAAACGATTATATAACAACAACAATGTTAATTTTGTTAAAACAAAAACATTCTGCAATTTGGCACATTGTATCGCTAAGAGAAATATTTTTTTTTTTAACGAATTACTGCGTTTATGCTGCATGTTTTGTATTGTTTACCAACCATAAAGAAACAAACAATCAAACAAACAACGTTTGTTAACGAGCAAAGAAAATTAATCTTTACAATACTGCTTCCTGTTATCGAATTGAGCAAAACAGAAATAAAAGAGCTCCCGATTAAGATAATCACCAACAGAAACAGTTTAGATTTCAACGTCAAAATACATTCAATTAACCAAAGTAATAAAAATGCGTACCTTTATTGTGAGTATCTAGTTAGTTAGAGACGTGCTAACGACGGACGAGAAAGGATATTTAATTTTTTCTTTTTCACCTTTTAAGGTTTTATGTATTGTTGCTGCTGCATGTGCCGATCAATTGGGTTACAACTATCAACCCGTGGGTCACTCTAATGCAGGTTTATCTTTCCAACCAGCATCTGGTGTCAGTGGTGGTCTTGACACAGGCGCCTCATACGATGCTCCATCTTACACAGCCCCTGCTGAGTTCGATAAGCAGTTCTATAGCTACTCTGCTCCTGATGGTGAATTTGATGATGCCAATGCCGCTCAAAAAATTGCCGGTGCTGTTAAACAAGGCCTTCGTGTCGTCTTCATTAAGGGACCTGAAAACAGAGGCCTCGAAGATGCTGCTCTTGCTTTAGCCAAACAAGCTGCTGACCAGAAAACTGCAATCTATGTTCTTAACAAACAAGCCGACATTGGTGATTTGGCCAATAGACTTAATGCCATCAACAGAAACAGCAACAACAAACCCGAAGTACATTTTGTCAAATACCGTACACCTGAAGATGCTGCCAATGCTCAAAATGCCATTCAATCTCAATACGATTCTTTGGGTGGTCCCTCTCATTCTCATAATGGAGGTGTTGCTCCTGTGCTGAACTTTGCCTCCCAGGGTTCCATTCCCAGTCATACCGTTCAAAGTCCTGTTAATGCTTACTTGCCTTCATCAGTACATCGTCTTCGGTTTTAAGTGCTATCGACGCTGATCGAAAGTGACTGAATTATTGTTGTTGATTCTATTATTGTTGAAAATTGTTGTTTTTAGTTTTATAAAGCGTATATAAATAAATGATATATTGCTACAGTTGTAATTAATTAAATTTCTTTAATAGTTTCTTTAAAATTTATAGAAATTTTTCACAATCAAATCTGAATTGAATAACAAAGTAAATCGTAATTTTATATGATGAGTAAACCGAAGTACATAAATTTATAAGTTATCGCTTAGCTAGTATAACCCGACTCAACCCGATATTAAGTCATATAGTGGAGCAAAATCTAGATGATTGTTGTACTTCAGTCAAAGAGATCTCTTTAAAAAGTATTGTTTGAGAAACTTGCAGTTTCTTTATGTCAAGTAATGACAAACTTCGATCGATGGGAAGGAATGTGATCACCCATGGAGCTGTCCTTCCATATATGTCTTAAAATTTTAATCGTTTATCTAAATCGTTTAATCTTTCATATACATATGTATGTATTATGTAGTACTTATAGAAGTTTTTATAACTTAAAATGTAATTTATTATGTGTGTTAACTGTATGTAAATAGATTGGAGAGAAGACATCTGTCACATGAAGAAATATTCTTCAATTCTTTGGTTTTATTGCTCCTCTCCACAAAGAACAAGCCTTAGTTCAACACCCACATCAAAACATCTAAGATAGCTAACTCTCTGACTCGAGATGGAAATCAATACGGTTAACACTTCGTAAAAACATCAAGTGATAGAGACGGTAAAACATGATATGTACATATGTAGCATATATGCATATATTTAAAGATTGGTTAGTTGTTTGACACTCTTGTTAGTGACAACGGAAGACAGTTCACGTCTGAAGATTTCAAATTTTTTTTTTTTAAACAAATCATATTCTTACTGCTCCTGGACATCCAGCTACTAACGGTCAAGCAGAAAATTTTATAAAACTCTTGCTTAGGCATTATTTTGAACAAAATTTTACTTAATTATCGCAATACTGTACATTGTATCACTGGTGAACTGCCATCTATGCTTTTTCTTGGAAGATTTTTAAAAACACGTTTAAGCAGATTAAAGCCACCTATAACAAGGCAAATTATTGTTGACGCTCAAAATAACTGCATAACAAATTACAAAGGTAAACGCTATGACATGTTTTCAACAGGCCAAAATGTCATGATAAGACATTATAAAAATCCTAACAAACCTAGCTGGATTCTAACTACTTACTAACTTAATTGGCTGGCCATTCACAACCCGTTTAACGGATTTCGGTCTGCCGCAACACATCCTTCCAGGCGCCTGTGCCTACGCCAGTTGGTCACACCAATCGATGACAGGGCATCCTCGATTTGGTTCCTCCAACGGATACAAGGTTGTCCTGTTCGACGACTTTCTCAGATTTCCGCAACAAATACCAGTCTCGCCAGAGCGAGACATTTCATTCGAACGACATGGTCGTGCCAGCGCAGCCGCTGGATATTAATACGCTGTACAACGTCTATGTCGTTGAAGAGCTCATACAGCTCATTGTTGGATCGGATACGGAAATCATGGCCAACTCGCACTGGAACGAAGATCTTACGTAGGACTTTTCTCTCGAGCACTCTTAATGCCGCAGCATCAGTATTTAATAGGGTTCATGCCTCTGATCCATAAAGAAGCACGGGTAGGATGAGTGTCTTGTAGAGTGTAAGTTTTGTAGCACGAGAGAGGTCTCTGCTACTCAATTGCCTATTGAGACTGTTGCCGGAATTCCCCCGAGTGCAAAGCTTCCACCAGATTATGAACAGCAAATAAAACTGCAATGAAACAGCAAATAATGCAATGAGTATGAGTACAACGTTCACATCAAACTCATAATATTCAAAATATGTTTGATTCATACGCCTACTCATTCAGATTTATAAATTTAGAAAAATACTTATAAATACTCATAATTGATTCGAGTAATTCGAATCATTCATCAAAATTTACAGTCTTAGTTGCTGTTACATTTACAACAAAAAGAAGAAAGAAAAAGACAAAGACAGCAAACAAAGTAAACACACAAACTTCTAGTGATTATTGTAGTGTTCGTACGCGAATTACACTTACTTTGTGATTGTTGTAAATGTTGAGTAAAGGAGAGTCGAAATCAAGAACATCATGCGTATTTTTTAGTATGAATACGATGAGAACTTCAAACTTTCTATATGAATAGTATGAGTATGATTTTAAAATAAATATGAATGCTTACAAGTATCAGAAATTATGAGAATGATTCGAATCTACTCACTTTTTGAATACGCATTGCAGATTTCCGGTATGTACATACATATCTAAAAACAAATAAAAACATAATAATATTGCATGTTTATTCCATAAGATTTAAGAGATTACAATGAATTAAAATATTATGAGCACGGAATTTATCAGATCAAATTGTTCCGTCTTTGCTCATATATATAATATTCTTGTAACGCTTAAAGCCTTTTGCCGAATATACTTTTGTTGCGTCTCATAATCAAGAGCTCTTAATTATCGTGGAGTAAGACATAAACCATGTGCTAGTATTATTTACTGTACTAAATCGTCTTTGCTAAAACTTTCATTATTTGAAGTATTCATGCATAAAAACGAATCAAAGTAGGCACATACACAATATAAATATTTTTGGAAACGTGGGAATTCCCATATAAAATGTGTTTTCATACCCAAGTATATTGACGTAAGTGTAATTTTTCTACTGTTGACATAAAGCTTAAACTATTTATTTAAAACTTAACAACAAATTCAATAACATTTTCCATTTAAAAACGACGACGTAATGCAAGTGGATACTGGGAGAATGGATGGGTCCTTTAAAAGCAAAGTATAAAACGGGAGCAACGCCGCCATTATGAGATTGAGAAGAACCACCCACAGAATCGTATTGAGATTGAATGGCATTTTGAGCATTGACAACATCTTCAGGTTCGCGGTATTTGACAAGGTGTACTTTGGGCTTGTTGTTGCTTTTTCTGTTGATGGCGGTGAGAACGTAGATGGCAGTTTTTTGGTCAGCAGCTTGTTTGGCTAAAGCAAGAGCAGCATCTTCTAGGCTCCTGTTATGAGGTCCTTTAATGAAAACGACACGAAGGTTTTGTGTCACCGCGTCTGCAATTTTGGAGCAGGTGCAGAGTAGCTATAGAACCCCTTGTCGTATTCAGCGGGGGCTGTATAAGTTGGAGCACCATAGCTAGTGAGAGCATCATAAGATCCTGTACTTAAACCAGATCCAGGTTTGAAAAAATAGGCCAAAGGTAGAATGACGAAGAGATTGATAGTTGCACTACAATTTATCAGCATAAACAGCAGCAACAATCAACACTATTTCTTGTTTTATTTACACTTTGAATTTCAAATTTCGATTTTTACTCGGCAATAATATTTAAATTAACGAACTTGAAAGTAAAATCATAAGTAATAAATAAAAGTTTTTTTTATTAATATGTATTTATCTTTTGTTTTAATTAAGACCGCCTACATACTATTTTTATCACTACCGTTGCTTTATTTATTGTATGACGTAAAAAGGTATTTAGCGAAATAATTTAACAATGAAATGTTTCCGTATTTGTATTCGATTTCCTTAAAAATGTTAAGAAAATATTTTCGAAATAAGAAATTATCACATGTGATTCGTTTTTCCGTCAGCACAATTATGAATAAATGATGAGTTATTAATATTAGAACTCTGTACGTTGTATGATGTCCTTAGAATTTTTTTTATCTATTCTATGTTATATGAACAGTAGCAGGTTTCTTCGAGTTTGCGATGAGTTGTGCCTAGTAATAGTTTCTTTCTGAGTAGAAGATTTAAATATTTCAGCGGTTATTCAAAGGACATGTGGTAAATTTTGTAGATTAGAAGATTTATAAAAAAATTTTATTCCGATACGGGTCTTGCAGCAAGTTTTCGTGAACGCACACATACACATCTTTTATGTGGGAAATATCTATCAATACATCAGTGAGGAAGTCAGAGTTATTAAACTTAAAATGTAAATGTTGTTGCAATTTTTAATCTTTAAATACTGCTTAAACTATTTCATACTCATAGCTGTCAGATTTGAGCTTGAAAAATATCATATTGACGATTTGACGATTTTTAAAAATGAAAAAATTAAATCCCATTCCTTACTTCAGTACATTAAAAGCCACTTTAAGCTTTGTAATTACTTTACAATTGTTACTATTGGAAATTTAGGTTAGTAATAACAAGGAGTAAAATATTATATATTCAAGTTATTTTCGAATACCTCTGATGATTTTGCTGTATTTTATGCCTTTTTAATCCCTTAAAACCCAAAAAAACTACTAAGTAACAACTCCTAAATAAACTCGTAGTTGAGAATAATTTATCACTTGTCGTTGCAGATAATTTTAAAAATTCGAATATATTTTCTAATATTACCATTAAGGTAAGGAAAAAGAGAACAGGGTTTATGGACACCGCGTATATTTTTATATTTTATACCATAAGTAACAGGAAAAACCTCTGCAGGAATTGAGTTCCACATACGAATAGTACGACTAAAAAAAGTTATGCTTTCTGTAATGTGCGATCCACTGGCCAATCGACCACATACAGATCGTTCGAGCAAAATCCGTTGTAATAGCGATAGAACAGTGAAACACAAACCTTAATGCAACAGTGCTAAAACGATCCAATGAAATTAGATACAACTTGGATACCGTCATTAACGAGCTACTATGGCCTCTCCTGTACACGGTCGAGAAACCTCAAAATAGGCGTACATGAGAGTTGTATTCCGTTCTCGGTCGGTTATAAATGGTGTAAATAGTAAGATCAGATGATAAGATCTTAAGAAAGAACTGAAGGAACTGAAAAATGTGTCGGTTTCGGCCAATATTACACTGAATTTTCATGCTCAGAATGTCAAGAGCTTCTGACGCTTTAATATTTACAACATCCATAGATTAAGATGATGCAATATTATTGCTGCGCTTATGTGTCAATAAACAGCACTGGGATAGATTGTTTAATTCTTAAAAAAATTTTTCTGAAAATGATATAAAATTTCTACATTTTTAGAAAAAATTAATAAATGGAGATAAGGGACGCAAGCTTTTAATTTCTAACAAATTTTTTTTTTCTGACGATTTCAATAAACGTCTTTGACGATTTTGACGATTTTTTCTCAATTATTTGACGATTTCTTACTTACTTACTTAATTGGCCATAACAACCCGTTTAACGGATTTCGGCCTGCCGTAACACATCCTTCCAGGCGCCTCTGCTTCTTGTGCGCCTATGCCAGTTGGTCACTCCAATCGATGACAGGGCTTCCTCGATTTGGTCCTTCCAACGGATACAAGGTCGTCTTCTTCGCCAACTTCCGCAGACTCCCGCATCAAATACCCGTCTCGCCGGAGCATCCTCCTCCATTCGAACGACATGGCCGAGCCAGCGCAGCCGCTGGATATTAATACGCTGTACAACGTCTACCTCGTTGAGGAGCTCATACAGCTCACTGTTGTATCGGATACGGAAATCATCGCCAACTCGCACTGGACCGAAGATCTTGCGTAGGACTTTTCTCTCGAACACTCTCAAGGCTGCTGCATCTGTTCTTAATAGGGTCCATGCCTCTGCGCCATAAAGAAGCACGGGGAGGATGAGCGTCTTGTAGAGTGTTAGTTTTGTCGCACGAGAGAGGTGTCTGCTACTCAATTGCCTACTGAGACCATAATAACACCTGTTGGCAAGAGTGATCGTACGCTTGATCTCCAGACTGACATCAGTTCTGGTGGTAATGGCGGAGCCAAGATAGATGAATTCCTTGACCGTATCAAAAGTATAGTTATCGGCCGTAATCTGAGAATCAATACGCCGCGCGTCTCTACTTGTCGATAACATATACTTTGTTTTGCCCTCATTTACTGCCAGACCCATCTTACTAGACTCTCGTTCAATAGCACTAAAGGCAGCAGTAACATCTCGCTTGGTACGCCCTATGATGTCAATGTCGTCAGCGTACGCAAGCAACTGGACACTTTTTTGAAAAATAGGGCCATTGCGATGCACTCCCGCCTTTCGCAGAACACTCTCCATGACGAAGTTGAAGAGGTCGCATGATATGGCACCGTCTTGTCTGAAACCTCGCACGGTACCAAAAGGTTCGGAGAGGTCCTTTCCTACCTTGACGGAGCTGCAGGAATTGCTCAACGTCATTCTGCATAGCCTTATCAGCTTCGCAGGTATACCGAGCTCAGACATTGCGGCAAAAACACGATCCCTTATGGGACTATCGAAGGCTGCCTTATAGTCGACAAAAAGATGGTGTGTGTCGACTTGTTTCTCGTGGGTCTTTTCTAGGATTCGGCGTAGTGTGAAGATCTGGTCGATGGTGGACTTGCCAGGTCTGAAGCCGCACTGATAAGGTCCAATCAGTGTTTTGACGAGTGGCTTCAGTCGTTCACACAATACGCCTGTAAGAACCTTATATGCGATAGGGAGAAGACTTATACCCCTGTAGTTGGCGCATATCGTAGGGTCTCCCTTTTTCAGGACAGGACAGAGGACACTGAGTTTCCAATCGTTGGGCATACTTTCCTCTAGCCATATTTTGTAAATAAGTTGGTGCATGCGCCCTACCAACTCATTACATCCGGTCTTAAACAATTCAGCGGGGAGGCCATCAGGACCCGCCGCTTTATTGTTTTTAAGACGCATAATCGCGACTTTGACCTCTTCATGGCTAGGCGGCGGAATCTCCACGCCGTCATCGTCGATCGGGTTCGGAACATCATCTCTAAAGGCGGAATTGCTGTCGTCATCACCTTGCAGCAGAGTAGAGAAGTGTTTCCTCCAGAACCTTTTTGACGAATTTGACGATTTGGTTCCTCATTTATCTGACAGCTGTGATCATACTTAGTGATTGGGATGGCCGTCCTCTAAGCTGCAGCAATGTTGTTCGAAACATATTCGTTTGGTATCACTTTACCGGATTTGTTTATGATAGGCATATACATGGATCAAACCTTGGGTGCTCCGGTAGTTAAATTAGTACTGTTACAGTTTGCTTGAGTCTGGGTTTCTATTCCCAGACTTCAGTCTGTTACACTTTATAAAAAAAATATATATACAATATAAATCATAAAAAAAAATTCAAGCTCAATGGGACAGGATGTAATATATGCAAACAAGGTAAAGTTTATGATTGTGGTGAAGATGGCGACCTTCAGAACGTTTCTTGTCTTGCTGTAGTAAAGTTGACAAGCAACCTCCTCGCGTTTCCCTCAGGATGGCATACTAGCAATCGCAGTGCATTATCCAATGTAAACTAGAACACAAGGCTCTAACAAGATACCCTCAAAAGGGAATTGTTTAAAGGGATATAATCACAGGGTAGTCGCTCCCGCCAGCTCTAATGAAATATGGGACTGACGTCACTGCCATCTAGGAAATGCTATGGTTAGGATTGCATCATGATGCGATTAAAGATAACTTCTCCGCTAATCTCGCGAACATATATGATTAGAGCCTGGCCCATGACATACATATCGCCGTCGGAAATTTTAATGCGATTCTTGATTCTCTCCAATCAAGGAAGCCGTGCGGGGACATTTGAACGATATTATACTGAAGTCGCCGTAGTCTAGTAGGTAGTGTGTTGGCTTATTAGACGCGGCGCAACGTTTCAGACATCAAAACGAAATATGAAAAAATATTTCTTCGACATCCTCTCAGCAGATTTCTGGCAATAAGAGGCCCGATAGTTTTTGCAATACATAACTATAACGATAACACTAATATCGATTAAATTGCGTTTCATCTATTAATTTGCATAAAAAAAGAACTTAACGAATTATTGTAGGCTTTAGTTTGCGAAGAATTAAAAAAAAAAATTGAAATGAGAATTTGAAATCAAATCATCAATAAATTGCATACTTTATAGCGGAAGCATATCTTTCAAGAATTCAATTTTTATTGCAATTTAAAATGCGTTTGAAATATTTAACAATCAATAAATTAAAGAATTGTTTCATTCATTTTGAACCAGTTAGATATGCAAACAATAAAAAAAAATTAAGTTCTTTAAAAATTAAATACCTTATTAAGTTGGTAATTAGACGCTTTATTATTGAAAATATTCATTCAGCTAGCTAGTAAAGCCTTCAAGATTACTCAATACGACACACATATTTGAGAAATAAAATTTTTTCATAATTTAGCACCCGCTTGAATAGATAAACATTTAGTCGAATTTCATTTAATTGGAAATATTAAATTTAATATTTGTTTACCGCGCTTTTTTGTTTTTGTTTCAGATCATTTGCTACTTTTTGAATATTTTTTATAATTGGCGCCATATCAATAATATTTCAAGCTTGTGAAAGATTTTAAACTTCATCATCAATGTTAAGATTAACCTGTTTTGATGGGTGTGAAATATAAATTTTATTTGTTTTCATATTTCTTTACGCGAATTAAGACATCTTGATCAACACAGTTGGCCAATTCACACGGCTTTGTATTGTGTATGTTGTATTGAATACACTTTTTGTTTGTGAACCCTCAATGCTATGCTGTATTGTATATTTCGTATTCCAAACGTCAAAAATCGACAAGAAGAAGAAGACCAGTATTCATAATTTGATGTCAAAACAACAAAATTAAAAATATTACAGAAAAAAGTAAATTAATTAATTATCTGTGCGAACAATTATAATTTTGAAATGTTAATTGTTGACTTAAGTTACATAGAAAATATTCTGTATTCTTCTCCTTTATTACTGGTATTTTAAAAAAAAATATGAAAAAAAATGTATATGAGTGTATCGGATTTTTGTATGAAAATTATCTTGTTGATACAGTGTTGTATATTCGTCGAATGAATACAACGATACAAGGGCTTGTATGAATTGCCCAAGTATTGTCTCTATGTCAATACGACTGACTATATTAAACGAATTTTTGTGAACATCGTTAGGAAAAATATACGAGAAGATGCTAGAGATACTAGAAAATTTTCGGGTATACTATTCAAAAAAGTCTTCAAAATGATTATTGAAGCCAAATATCACATCAACTGTATATGTGGTCGATGAAATGAGTGGAGAAGCGTTTATTTTTCTTGACGAATGTATTTAATTCAGCATTATTAAGAGCCAGACATTCACGACAATTTAATTTTTTAACGAAACTTTACCGGAAGTTACGCAAAATGAAGTGTAGAAAAAAATACATGATAACTTCAAATAGAAACAATGTCCTGGCTTCGATTTTATTACAACTGAAATGCTCAGATAACTACCACAAAAGATGAATCTTAAATCATCATACATATGAGGTGTGATCAAAAAATAACCGTTATTTTAAAATTTAATGAGTTACGTATGTTCGATTTTCAATTTTTTGCTATTCGAAAAAATGGATCAAAGAAACTGTATTAAGTTTTGTGTAAAAAATGAGATGTTGACGACGTTCAACGACGATCCAGATTTGCTCAAAAAGATTATAACTGGTGACGAATCATGGGTGTATGGATATGACAATGAAACCAAAGGCCAATCATCCCAATGGAAGCGTAGTAAAAAATTGAAGAGCACACTACAACACGTCTAACTTTCTATCTGTCAAAAAACAAACTGACAATCCAAAATGGCTGATATTGTCAACATATAACAGACATGTGCACCAACATAACAGAAAAAAAATGCGAAAATCGAACATACGTAACTCACGAAATTTGAAAATAACGGTTATTTTTTGATCACACCTCATAAATACATAATTAGCCATTACAACCCTTCAGTCAGTATTACGGCCTAGCTTCTTACACCACTCACGTTGTGTGCCTTAATTTTATACTTGAGTGGCGGGACTTACAACTTAACGTCGACTCCGAACGACAGATTTTTGTGAAACTTTTCATGGCAATTTCATTTACACTCAGAGTTTTTGCCAGAAATCTGCTGAGAGGAAGTCACCGAAGAAATTTTTGTTTTTTTTTTATATTTCGTTTTGATGTCTGACCCGGGGGACGAACCTGGGCTTTACGTCTAATAAGCGAACACAGTACCTCAAATATTTAATGCGCCATACGCACGTATCACTATGCTGTAAAGAAGCTGAAGTAATTAAGATACCAAAGCCTGGAAAACCATTACAAGAAATTAAATATTATAGACCCACATCTTTTTTGCCCTTAATATCTAAACGCTATGAGAAAATATTACTAGATCGGGTAAAACCGATAATTGAAAATCGAAATATTATACCTTTAATAACTCTCATTGTAGAATAGACCAAGTTCATCGTATCACAGACGTGATTGAAGAGGCACTAAAATAGGAAAAAAAATTTGGAGGGTTTCTTTAGATGTTTTCCAGGCATTTGATAAAGTGTGTCATACAGAATTTCATTCAAACTTCCCCAAGTTTACTGCAAATTAATAAAATCGAGAAGAGATTATTTCTTTAAAAATATAACAATAAAAATTCCAAATTGAATGAAAAACAGCTTGCCGTTCTCAAGGAAGTATTCTTGGACTGATCTTGATGATACAACCTGATACAACCATGGTAACATTTGCTGATGACACTGCAATCCTATCAGTAACACCAACAAAGAATGAAGCAAAGACACGATTACAGTATGCATTGAACTCTGTACTAAAATGGACAAAGAAATGGCGTATAAAACTAAATACATCAAAGCAAGTACATGTGCACTTCAGAAACATTAACATCTTATTCATTCTGGTATAAACAAATAACATGGACAGTATGCTAGTAACATACTTGAATACAGTCAAGTATCCAGGCATGAATTGCGGCTAAAGTATCAAACCTCAGTATCGAAAATAAACTCTTAATACACAACCAAATGTTGAAACCTATTACACAAGGTTTTCAAAATAAAATGATTTGCAGCATCGTAAACGCTCCATGGTATATATGAAACGAAGATTTGGGACGTTATCAGCGTTGTCAACTCAGTGCTTTTAGCACTGTTTTTAGTGCTTTTTAAAACTTTCGACGCGGAATATTTTCGAGTTAGTGCCTAGTGCTTTTTTTAGTGCTTTTCTTTTCATGTCAGTGACACCAAATCAAAAATTAAAAAAATAAAAAATTGGTAGAAGAAATAAGATTAAGACTTCCTAAAAACTACGAAATGCTAAGCAAAATTTCAGTAATCAATGTAAATAATGTTTTATCTCATACAAAAGATGAAATCATGTCATTAGCTAGAGAATTTGAATCTAAACCAGACATTTTGACAAATATTGAAAATTCATGACGAACGATACATTTACTAAAATGGCAAAATAAATGGTTAAATAATAAATACAGTAGTTTTGATTTAGCTGGCTTTTATTTACGTGCGCATTGCTTTTACCTGCACAAAAATTTTGTTTCGTGCTTTGAGAGAGTAATCTATAATTAAAGTAAAAAATTTAATTTAGCTGCATTTTTGGCTTATCTGCACAAATGGTTAGTTGTGCAGGTAAGTCAAAACTAATGTAAATGGTTAAATGAATAATATTAATTTTGGTTTGTAAATTTTTTACTGATTATATAAAATGGTGATAAAATTAAAATAAATATTATGTTTTAGTGCTTTTTTGTATAAATTACGCGTTTTTTTTACGAGTTTGGTGCTTTTTGAAAATTTATAGTTGACAACGCTGGACGTTATCTTAGCATAAATAATGTAATCCACCAAATCGGTATTATTGCAACCGAACATTATGACCGACTGAGAGCCCATGTAAATCCCGAAGCAATTTCTCTTGTTTATGCAACAGGTATAGAGCGTAGACTGAGAAGATGAAAGCGTTCTGACCATGTTTGGTAAAATTCCTACGATGATATGTATATATGTATATAAGTTAAGATAAATTCATTCGCTTTTAAATTTAAAAAATATTGTAAAAAATTGCTTGTTCGTTATGCAGAATAAGTTTCAGTAAATAAAATTAAATAATATAAAAAAAGAATGGCTTTAACTAAGTACTACATAAGTAAGTATATAGCTATTGTGATATGCTATAAAACAGAATACGCTATGATGATAAACAAATATTGTCATTTCCTTTTTGAAAAATTAATAAAGAAACTGAGTTGATTTATAATTTTAATTTAATTTTTTATTTTTTTTTGTAAAATTATTATAATTCAGTTAATAGGGAAATCAGTTAATCAGGGAAATTAAAATGTTAAGTATGTATTTATTAAACATAATTAATAAAATTCCTTCGTATGTTTCTTTTTTAGTTTTTTTAAATATTAAGTAAACGAACAATAAATTCATAAATTATGCCTTAAATCATGCCATTATTTGAATTAATTCTTTTTTAGGTAAACATCCACATTTTTTTTATAAAAAAAGCTGATTGACATTTTAAAGATAATTCTATTATTCCTCTCTCACATAAACACTCTTTTTATTTGCAAAAAAAAAAAAAAAAATGCACAATCGATCTTCACAAGATCCGTTTGCGGTGAATTCTTTTTTAAACAATATTGTTCGTAGATAGGAAAAAAGTATTAATAACAGTGACAGATCCAGTTTATTAAATTAATCATAACTAGTATTCTACAATCACTAACAGTGTGACTGAACTATTTCATGTTTTACCCAATATTCCCTGATATCGTAGATTAGCACACAAAAAATTAATTTTATATTCAAGTATAACAGAACCAAAATAAAATTATTCAATTTAGAGACTTATGCTGTGTTTAGGCATGCATTTTAATTGAGTCAATATTCGTTTAATTGACAAAATTATTTTAAGTGTTCAGGCATATGCAAATCAGCTTATTCAATAATCATTTGACAGCTGGAAAACAACAATATTTTTTAATTTTTTTATAACAATTCATAAATTTAACAGTAAACCTACCGCGACGAGAAAAATTACTTAATATAATTACTGAGGAATGCATGTAATCTACTCTAACCACTGCGGGAAGTTATTTGCCCTGAGCACAGTTTCTTTATCTCGATTTGCATATTTTGTGATATAAAACCACTATTTTGGACATTTTTGGCATTACCTGGTACGATTCGTTATATTGAGGTATGTATATTGTTTGTTTTCTGGTTTTCACTCTACTCCAAGCGAGTATAACATTAAAAATTTCTAGTGCTATTTTGTTAATAAAAATTCTTATTTCATTGCTGCATTGTGAAGCATTCAATATACATATTTTAAATCATTAGAAATTTTAAATATATAATATATAGATAGTAGAAAGAGATTGGAATAGGAATAGTAATACAAGAAGTATCGGTAGATTTATTGTTAATATAAATAAACTTACCTTTCACCTCACTCGCCATTCTTATTTGACGTTTTTTGGTATTTGTGTTTTCAAATATCAACAAAATTTGTTCGCATAAGTTGTAACGTTCTCACTGAACATACTTATGACAGTGCTGCATTTTATGTTTTACTCAATATTATAACAATTTGCGCATTTATTGTGCAATTATTAATTGAAACTTTATATGAAATATTGAGCTCAATAATGACATTTTACATTGAACACCGTATTAAAACAAATAAAATCACTCAGTCATATTTAGCGTAAATTCAAAAGAGATCTCTCTGGTCACTCTACAAATGGGTTAATTATTCCATCTTTCTTTTGCGAATGAATGTGTGAGCTTTTGTGTGCTCCTTTGTAGAGGTATGTATGTCAATCTCATATATGAATTCAATTAAGTTATTCCACTTAAGCATTGCTAAACTTGAAGAAATGAGAAAAAAATCACACTTTCCCAGTTTAAATCATATGTTTATGTATACCATTTTAAAGGCCTCTACCCTTTTCAAAAAACCTTGAATATTGAAAATAGGTTAAAAATATTTGGGTAATCAATAATTTTGTGCGAAAAGGATCAAAAAACCCGTTTAAGTTTGGAGGTTTTGAGAAATATTGGGTTGTTCGGAAAGTAATTCGGTTTTTTTTTTTTTGTGAAAATGAAATACAGGGACCCATACATCTTGGATAATCCCAGTCCTTTCAAGTAATCATAAACTGTTGAATTTAATAAATTTAACCTCAATCCGATATCACGTGTTATTATTCGTCGGTTCGCATCAACAAATGCCTTTATCGCGTCTTTATCAGCTTCAACCGGCCTTCACGAACATGGTGCATCTTCGACATTCGGCCCAAAAATATGACTTTACATACATACATACATAATTGGCAATTACAACCCTTCAGTCAGAATTACGGCCTAGCTTCTCGCTTCTCATGATGACTTTAGTACTGTAAAATATGGAAGTGGATCTGCATTAGTTTGGGCGTGCATAGGAAAATTTATTCTTACTGCCGAAGTAGATAAAATAAATAATAATAATAATTTAAAAGAAAGTATTGGGTTTAGGAGACACCTTTATTTTTCAACAGAATACTGATTCGAAACATGGTCATCAACAAAAGGATATCCTAATAAAAACTAATTGAACTTTTTAATATAATTATTTTTTTTTGCTTTCAACATCAAAATTAATTTAAATTTAAGCAAATAAAAGGTGAATGCTCATTTTATTCTACAAAACAAAAATATTTTTGTTTTTTTATTATTAATTGAGCTATTTGACGCACTTTAATTCTATGAATTGAAAGTTATTCGATCTCGAATAATTATTAAATCGATATCAATGTCCTTGTCGGTTTTGCGTAATTAAGCTGTATATGTTATTAATATAAAATATGTATTAAAAATTCTGACATATTTATGTCTTAGGCAATTAGTTTTAAAAGTTGTTCCAAACCACTGAAAATAAATATAAAATTTATAAAGAATTTCTAAATTATCCTAATAATACAAATTAATTTGAATTCTTAAATGCAGATTATTACGTTGTTTTTTTCTTTCATAGAACCTTATTTAAAAAACACTAAATATTACAAAAATATAAAAATAAAATCTTTAAATTTAAATTTGTTTTTTTTTTTTGAATAAATAAAAGTATAAAAATAAATTTAAAAGTTGCTATTTGAACTTCCGGTCATAAAATTTAAAGGTCGATCCACCCGCTTCTTTATTTTATTGACAAAAAAATATGAAATGAATATGATTATATGTTATAAAAAATGTTAAACATTTTTGAAACAACAAAAAAACTAAAGAATAACAATAGCATAAAAAAGAAAACAAAACAAAATATTTTGCAAAAAATTTAAATAAAATTGTAATAATAATAAAAAAAGAAAAAAATAACAAATATTTGATACCGGCAATCAAAACACGTTTATTTGCATAAATTAACACATCAATCGTTATGATGTTCAAACTAATATGAGAGATTATTGTCATTAAATGCGTACCAATAATTAGTAGTACATTTTAATCACACGTAAAGTTATGATTAAAATTAGTTAGTATTTTATTTATTAATTGATGGAAGAAAAAAATTCAAAATCAATAACGACACCGTAACAGAAGTCAATTTAAAACCATCCCAACAATTAATCACATTCAAATTTACATGTCAGAAATTGCATCAAGATTTTTAAATATTTATCATAAAAATTATAATAATTTGATAAATACTTTTAACGATTATTATGAATCATGAAAATGATAACCATATGAAGACGAATGCATATGCAGAGACGTAATTAAAAAAAAATATTTGATTTGCATGCCTTAGAAGCTGAAAATATTTTTATCATGATTTCTCAATTACTAAAGAAATGCCTTCAGTTCTTTCGAAATAATCCGTTTTGGTAGCCTTTGACCCTTTCAGGAAGAATAACAATAACTGCAAAGACGTTAATAAGAAAAGAATACAGCTCAATTACAAACTGTACACATTCACACTCGGGATTGCAACAACAGATCAATCTTGATTTTTCTACAGTTTATCAATCAACCGATTAGCTAGAATGACTCGATTAATTACACGGTGCGACAGCCAAAATACACCCAGCTATTGACATAGTGTAGGTTGTGAATTTTGTTGAGTAGAACTCAAAAATATTTTTTTTTATATTTTTTCAAAACCTCCAAACTTGTTTTATTTGACAAAAACGGTATTTTTCACCTTTTCACACAAAATTATTGATTACCCAAATATTTTTCCACCAATTTTCAAAATCCAAAGTGTTCTGAAAAGAAGAGAGATGAGCCTTTAAAATGCTATACATAAACATATGGTTCAAACTTACATGTTATGCGTTTTGATCGGCTAAACTTGGAAAATATGATTTTTTTTTTAATTCTTTCAAGTTTAGACATTCGTAAGTTGAAAACTAAGCTATTGATTGATATGCAGAAAAATAACATTAAAATAGCGGAGATAGAGTGACAACTCTGTGCCACCCCTAAAAGTAATAAAAAGGCTTTCTAAACGATATTGTGACACCATACCAGAAATATTACCTTCAAATCAGAGGTCAGCAATGAATTGTTTTTTCCCTACTCATGAATACTCGAGTATGAGTGAGTATTAAAATTCAAATACTCTGATTCATTCGTACTCACTACAACATTGATTTATAAGTAGAGGCTGCAATGAGTATGAGTACAACATTGACATCAATCTCAAGCAAGTTGTAATAATGGCCCTAATTTTTATATTGGTGTACTTATTATTTTTTAAAACACTGTAGGCACTGATATGTCTTAATAATGAAATGAATAAGGTTGTCTCTTTTAAAAACGTTTTTTTCTTCTTCTTCAATACTAAATTATTTAGAATTTTGGAATGGATTATAAATTTTTTTAAAGTTACATACATATACACATACATATGTACAATATATGTATGGATAAATATGTACATGATTACAATTTGATAAAGATTTAATGATCATCGTCAATAAAAATTTTTAATCTTTAAATTAACGATTTTGGTTGGAAACAAAACCTATGTATGTATGTATATGTTGAAATTATATTCAAATATATACAATAACAATCGGTAGGAGTTGTCCGATAGATTAATCATATCGTAAAACAAATAAATAATAAAACGACCACTGATGGAGGCAATTTTTCGAGTGTACCGTTGCGTCCCTAATGTCGTCGAATATATGTACACACATACGATGTATTTAAATATTCATCGTTTCATTTCATGAAACTATTTTTAGTATTTTTTATTTCTTGTCATTTCAAATGAGAACTAAAAAACTAAATGGCATACGACTAATGGCATAGAGGAAATGAATTAAAACTAAACTAAGCTTATAAAGTGAATGACAACGATATGTTACATATTAAATGAGTTGAAAATTAAATTCTGAAGATCATCTGGTTAATTGAGAAAATTGGTGGAGGTATAAAATCCAATAGATTTTGCTAAAATTCATCACTCATAAAACTGAATTGTTTCGGAGAACATTAGAAACGTTAAGAATGCGCACGTTTACCGTACTTTGCTTAGTGGCTGTAGCCTGTGCTGATAAATTGGGATACAATTATCAACCAGTGGGTCATTCCAACTCTGGTTTATCGTTTGCCCCTGGTGCTGGAAGCATCGGTGGTGTCGGTAGTCTAGGAGCTGGTTTCGGATCTGGTGACGCATCTGCCTCATCAAACTTGGCCCCATCCTTTGCTGCTGACTATTCCACATCATCAAACTCGGCCCCATCTTTTGCTGCCGACTATTCCGCATCATCAAACTCGGCCCCATCTTTTGCTGCCGACTATTCCGCATCATCAAACTCAGCTCCGTCATTTGCTGCCGACTATTCCGCATCATCAAACGCTGCCCCATCTTTTGCTGCCGACTATTCCGCATCATCGAACTCCGCTCCGTCATTTGCTTCTCAGGGTGATTATTCAGCTTCGACTAATAATGCTCCATCATATGCTCCCCAAGCTGAATTTGAAAAAGAGTTCTACACTTACACCGCCAACGAAGATGATTTCAGCGTACCTGCAGCTTCCAACCAAGTGGCCAACTCCATCAAACAAGCTCTCCGTGTTGTTTTCATTAAGGGTCCTGAACACAGTGGTTTGGAAAATGCTGCTGTAGCCTTGGCCAAACACGCATCTGAACAAAAGACCGACATTTACGTCCTCCAAAAACAAGCTGATCTTGGTCATTTGGCCAACAAATTGAACACCATCAACAAGGACACCAACAGCAAACCCGAGGTTCACTTTGTTAAATACCGCACTTCAGAGGATGCTATCAATGCTCAAAAAGCTATTAAAGGTCAGTATGATACTTTGGGCGGTAGCTCTCAGTCTCATGATGGTGGTGTGGCTCCAGTCTTGAATTTTGCATCACAATCTCCAGCTCCAGCTGCCTCCCACAGCAGCATTGTTTCTGTTCCATCTGCCAGCTTCAGCAGCGCTGCTTCCGAACCTGCTGCTACATTAAGCTCGAGTGAATCTGTTTCCGCTCCAGTTTCCTCTTACATCCCTCCAGCCTCCGAAGCTTCAGTTGCTGTTCCCGTTGTCGAAGAACCCAGCAACACCTATTTGCCAGCTTCCATTCTCCGTCTCTTCCGTCTTTAAGTTAGCGTAGAACGAACTGATTTTTAAACGATTAAAAGTTGTTGACCTTACCTTGTTATTGTTAATAAATGTGTAATTTTCGAAAATAAAATAATTCATTCAAAATATTTTAAATTAAATTTTGGCTTGGAGTTTTATTTTGCAACAACGCAAACCAGTCACATTCGTATCATATTTCATAAAGAATACGGAACACATTAATATGGAAATGAGACTGAACTGAAGTTAATATTAATAGACAGGAAATGATTTTAAAATATCGTCTGAACAAATATAAATTAATCGAACAGTTAACAATTTAAGTTAACTTTAACAAGCCATACAGCGCATAAGCAAATTAAACTATCTCAGAATGATATAAAATTTAGCGGTGGGACGTTCTTATTTTAGTGGCGTTAGAATCATCATACCTTCGTCATTTAGATGCTACTTTTGCAAAAACGACTAAATTAATTGAAGTTGTTTAAATCAAAGCAAAGTACTTTATTTGAGAGCTAAGCAGAGTGTTGCTCAGGCTTATGTAGTTGCAAAATAATATTACTGATGAAAAAGCAAATACTCCTAGGCGTGAGGTTAGAGTACACATATTTAGTAGATTCCATGAGCTAAGATTGTACAAGAATGTCTCACGCCTCTGGAGGATACAGGGAAATATTCAAATGTTTCCTATTAAATGTATCGCTTGCCGCTCTTATTTAGGGATGACTATTAAGTGCCAGTTAAGTGCGAGTTACCCGAACGTAACGTAACGTATCTTACCGAACGTTCTCTTTTTATCATCATCATCGTTCTCATCTAAGACATTGAAGATGAAGTAGTGAATTCGGCTTTCTTGTGTTTCATAAAATCTACCCATGGTTGTGACCAGCGTTGCCACTATAAAAAAAATTTTGTAACCAAAATTAAAATAAAAAATAACCAAATAAAGAATAAAATAACCAAAAATTTTTTTTATATAAATATGTTTGTTTTTAAAGTTTAAAGTTAAAGCTTTTAAGTTTTAAAGTTCTTTTTTATTGCTTATACCGCCATTAAAAGTCACTTGTATTTTTTGGTAACCCAAAGTTGATAATTCGTTAATAAGTAGTAATCGATGCAGGTTTGCAAAAATTTGTAGTTCTACATACAAAGTTCATATATAAAAAATATGTAATCAGATGTTTAACTTACAACACCCTGTTGAGTTTGTACTTTTGTACTATTATTACGCACTTTACTGTACTATCAATTGAACGTTATAAAGAAATAAAACGCTTTCCTAACGATTGCAAAGTTTATAATGCAAATTTTCAAACAAAATTAAAGAAATGATTGCTGTATTAACGATAATAAAAAAAAAATAACCAAAATGATGAAAAAATACACATTTACACATTAGAAAAAAAATAACCAAATTTGGTTAAAAATAACCAAAACGGCAACGCTGGTTGTGACTAGCCAAGTCTTATACTATGTTTTCAGCTATTCTGTATGATTGGGAACTATTTGCTAAATATGACGTGAATATCACACGATGTCTTAATGTGGCATATAACAACACTGTAAGTTATGTGTAAGATTTTTTGAAAATTATTTGGTGGTGTAACCTTTGTAAACTGCTTAAATATAAAATTGCGTGCTTTTTGACCTCTTTAGCATACTTCGTAGTGTAAAATATGCATCAGAGTTTGCATATTCTCTTTTGATTTATTTCATTAATTGATAAATTTTTATTTCTAATTTCATTAACTTAAAATTTTTATGAGATGTTATTGGTTGGTACTCGTAGTTACAATTATTAATTGTGTCTTCGTTTGAAAATTAACACCTATACTATACATTATAAGATTTAGGGCCATTATTACGACTTGCCGTTAACTAAAGGGAGGATTTTAACGGGCAGATAACTTGTTTTTCATTATTATAAGTCTACAATAAGGTAGAAGTGAGCGTTAAGATAAATGGAGGATCATCCTGCCGGTAACTTTTAAAGTTCACTTTATATTTGTGCTTGCCATATTATATACATATATTGCTTTCAATATGGCAACTTCAAAAACAAACATGAAAAATAAACGATAATATATTGATAGTTTTTCAAATCAAAATGGAAAACAGATCACGGTTGTTTACGTAATTGCTCTAGAAGATATTTTAGAAAGTCATGAGGCTAAAACCAGTGGACCTAAAAAATTTCACGGTCAAGTGGATTATACGAAAAATTATAATGAAATGAAATTTACACAAAGCTTTCGAATGTCCAAACATATATTTCAATTTGTCGAAATGTTTTGCAGTCAGTGTTATGTCTCTTCTTTTTATTTCCATACTACGGCATCTGATCTTTTAGTTTCTATTACAACTTGGTGTGCCTCCACCAAGTCTACCAATAGAACCTCTTCCTCCGCTGAATAATTTTTTGACCTTTAGCCGCAGGATATTGGCGTATTAATATTTTTTTTTTTTTAACAAAAAGCAAAAAATAAAAAATTTAAATCATAACACACAAACTTTGTAAACTTTATAAAAATAATAAACGTAACAAATAAGAAAGCACGTCGTTGCCACTGCGTTTTTAAAGAACTTTTTTAAAGTGGCAAAAGTTATCGATATTGCACCGGCATTGCCATATTTTTGGAAAAGTTAACTTTATGTTATCTGTAAGTTGTAATAACGAAAGGGAACTGTAAAGTTACCTTTAACTAAAGGTAATTTTAACTAAACCCAACTTTAGCAAGTTGCACATATCGAGCTTTTGGTTTATTATTATTACAAAAAAGATTTTAATTTTTGAATATAAAACGGAAGTTCTATGTAGTTTCGTAAAATATACAGTGAGTTTTTAGGGGTTATGACTCAACTACATATAGAATACCAACTTGATCATCAAAACAACACACAGGAAATATAAAAAACTTTCGATGAATCGTAATGTTTTCATCAATCGCATAATTGGTCATTTTAATTTTTCTTTTGACGCTGTGTCTGCCGCTCTTGTTAAAATTAAAAAATTATTATAAAATTGAATTGAAAAACTAAGACAAAATATTTTTCATTTCAGTTTTGAATGCGTAATATTTTTTATTTATTTACTTATAAATTTAAAAAATGTATAAACATTTTATAGCCATTCATATTTCGAATAAGATAAAGGGTATCCATTATGATCAGAGTAGCCTTTTAGGACAATCTTTAGCTATTTTCCAGTTAATTAATTATACAAAAAAGCTTTCAAATCAATTGAGTAAATTTTTATTTCAGTAGATTTTTATTAAAATTTAACAGAACAAATTTAAAATAAAATTTATTATTAAAATATAAACGCATTAAAAAATATTTCAAATATGTCAAAAACATTGATTTTTATTTAAAAAATACAGCAAAATTAAATTATAAAATATAAATATTAAAGTTTGATAAATATGATGAAGTTTGAGAAACTGATGCTAAAAAAATCTGAAATATACCATACTGTAATATATTAAAATAAGAAAATACTGAATATATATGTATTTCGTGTTTGACATAATTAATATACTTACATCCATACTCATCTTAATTGAAAATGTTGAATATGAAAGTGAACTAACCTATGAAATTCCAGCCATAAACTCGGATACGAAAACTAGAATACAATCCAATTTAAAGTTATATATAAACCGTTAAAGACTGATATTGTAACAGTCAGTACTTTAGTACTTTTTTCAGCACTTATTCATTTCTAAAGTACCACGGGACTCCCGCTAGTCCTTTTTATTATTATATATTTTATAGTTTGCGCTTTTAACTATTAATGGGTTAGCAACATGTTCAACGTAATGCTAAAGGTAGAATTCGTCTTTACTTCTGGGTAGCGTAATGCCCACGTAGCGTACGTTCGTTTTTAGAAAACGAAAAACAATGAGAACGCTTGCCGAACCGTAAAATTAAATTTTCATAAGTATTTAATTTGTTCTCCATATGCTGAAATAAACGTACATTCCGTAACGTTCCGTCGACATTTGTTAGCTTATCTATTCCATTTCTATTTCTATTCCTCTCCGTACTTGTATTAAGTATAAATAAATATTTTTTACAAAAGTACCATTTGATGCAAAAAAGTTCTCTTTCAGTTATCGTTCAGTACCATTTATAAATGTGAATTTTGCAACACTGGTAACAGCATAATACAGTTATAACATTCTGTATCGTGTACAAATTTCCGTAGCTTATTCCAGTCTGAGATGAGTTATGCATGGTAAAGTGCCTTTCTTAAAATATTGAAACATCGAGCTGGACGATGACGTATTAAATGCTTAATCGTTACGATCTCTTCTCCATATACCAAGCGTTCATCATTTATGCATATGTGTATGGCAAAGTGTACCGCACGGGCACTCTGTCGTATACTTAGGTCACTTTTGTTCAGTCCTAATATATTCATCGTTTTTCTCTTATTGCGATCGATCCAGACTATCTCTGCAATTTTTCCTGCTGTGTTGAGAATAGTCGAGGCAATGTTTCCCCCTATAATTGCAGACAAGATTTTAATGCACAAAAAGACATTGTATTGTCCAGATTTATGATCCGTATTTTCCTTTCATTTCTTGTTACCACTTTATAATAACAAATCTGTATAACTCGTTCCGTGCCGTGCCGTGCCATGTCTGGAGTAATTCTTAATCGTTTTCTTTCTTGCTGAGACAGTCATAAATCCATTATGCCTTATACTCATTATCCTATATTCGATGCTGGGGTATCGCTCTATTTGTGAAATATTCTTAATAACCTATATGCCAAGTATGCCAAGTTTATATCTCAATCATTTGGTTATAGAATTGTATAGAATTCCCACTTATCTGTATACAGCACATTGTTATACATAATAAACCAATGAAGTATAGATCGCATTAAGCTCCTGCGTACCCCGCATACCTATTTGAAATCTCTGGCTACGCTATATATGAACTAACATAGGGCTTCAGCTGCCCTAACACTCAGTTGTCGTAATATGAACACATTTGGGACTAGTAATGAAATAATCACGAGCTTTTTAAAATTTCTATATTTGGATTTAAAGAATCAAAATTATTATAAAATAAAATAGCTTTTTATGTATTCATTTATTTATTAATTAATTACATTATAATTCAAATTACATTTAGTTATATGCGAGCTGAGTAATTTCGACCTTATTCTCGGTGTAGTGGGAATCGAGCCCACAACACTCAGGCTAATATTATAGCACACTAACCACTAGACTGCTCTGGTACAACCTTTTGTGTACATTTGTAAAAAAAATTGAATATAAATTTTAAATATGTTAGGATTTTAAATATGTAAAGATTCGAAAATGACTAGCATACTCAACCCGACAATTAAAATATGAGTTGCAAGGGAGCCGTACAGCCGTATGCTTAAGTTCAACGACTGAATCAAACGATATTGGTTTTAAAATTTTGTAAATTCTACTGAATAAATGATTTAATTCTAATAATAACACGGTGCGACAGACAAAATACATCCAGCTAATAACAAAGTTTAGGTTGTGAGTTTTGTTGAGTAGAACTCAAAAATATTTTTCTTTTATATTTCTTGAACCCTCCAAACTTGTTTTATTTGATAAAAACGGGTTTTTTGGACTTTACGCACAGATTTATTGATTACACAAACATTTCTGAACCGATATCCAAAATTTAAACCTTATTAGAAAGAAGAGGGATGGGCCTTTAAAACGGTGAGCGCTAAAAGTGAGTAAACAGCACTGAAATAATACATTTTCTTAGGATAGCGAGAAAAGTAAATAAGAATAGTCGAATAAATTTCCAAAAATAAAAACGTTTATTTATTACTTATAAAATGTTAAAACAAAAACAACAATTCATGATAAAGAAACTTTATTTATAATTAAGAACATAATGGAAAATTTAAAATGATAGTGGATGTTGACTCACTTATGGCGCTCACTGTATATATTAATATGCTATGAGATTTGATTAGGTAAACTTGACAAATGCGAATTTTTTTCCTATTTTTTTAAGTTTGTCCGTTCATAGTATCAAACTTTAATTAGAAAATATAAAATAAGTGATAACATTCTGAAAGTGCATTATCGTCTGAAGATATTGACACTTCGTTTGATCAAATCGGACAAAAATTACCGTAGTTATTATTTAAAGAGTCAAACAATCGAGTTATATTTTTCATATATACATACATAAATATATTTTTTTCAAATGAACTTTTCTGACTTCGGTATAACACGTAAAATACTTAGGACTTATAATGGATAAACGCTTAACTTGGAAAGACCATATAAAACAGAAAAGAAAGCAACTTGAACTCAAAACAAAAAAGATGTATTGGCTTCTTGGTCCTAGGCCCGAATTAAGTCTTAACAACAAACTTTTGCTTTATAAAACGGTACTAAAGCCAATATGGACTTACGGAATACAGCTTTGGGGAACAGCATCCTACTCGAATATTGATATAAATCAAAAATATCAGTCTAAAACACTTAGGCTTTTAACGAACGCACCGTGGTTTATGAGAAACAACGCTATTCACCGTGATCTTAATATAGGCCTATTAGAGAGGAGATTAGAATTTATAGTACAAAATACCAACAAAGACTGAGCAACCACCAAAATTTACTTGCGATCTCGCTGTTAGATGATTCTTTTGAAGTTAGACGCTTGAAAAGGTTACACATACTAGATCTCCCATTTCAAATATAAAAATAAGTTAATGTAAATGACTATTTTAAACTTTGTAAACATATGTATATGAATAGTTAGATTCGTAGGAACCTAACATTCTGTGAAATTGTTGTAGTAGCTATAAGTTTTGCTTAATATTTATTTGTAAATAGATTGCAAAAATAAAAAAATTAAAAAAAAAAAAAAAAAATGAACTTTTAGTTCAAAAATTACACTATGTCATTAGCTGGGTGTATTTAATTTTTTTATTTTGTCGCATACATACATACATACATAATTGGCCATTACAACCCTTTAGTCAGGATTACGGCCTAACTTCTCAACATCATTCATGTTGTGTGTGTTAATTTTATACATGAGTGGCGAGACCTACAGTTTAAATTCGACTCCGAACGACAGGTTTTGAGAAACTTTTCATGGCAATTTTATTTACTTTCAAATATTTTGCCAGAATCTGCTGAGAGGAAGTCGCCGAAGAAATATTTTTTCATATTTCGTTTTGATGTCTGACCGGGGATTTGAACCGTGGCTTCGCGTCTAATAAGCCAACACACTACCTACCAGACTACGGCGACTTCATTTTGTCGCATAGTGTAATTTAAAACGTTTTTGTAGCTAATTTAATTAATACACACATGGTGACTTGGCCTTACGGGTGCAATTATGAAGTTTTTGCACCCTCTAACTAAATAGCATACCTACGACAATGGATACTATCCATTGGTACTTTTGTTATTTTCATTACTACATATGTATTGTATTTCGTAATCGAAATCTGCCTATTTTGTGTGTGTGTGTGTGTATTTTAATGAAGCATATGCAACAATTTATGCAACATTTTTTTCTAATTAACGAATATTATTATCGATTGTTGACGTCCATAAATTTCAATAATCACTTTAAAACACTTCCTTAAGAAAGAAATAAATAAAATTATACACACTCATCAATTTAATAGAAACTATTAATTTGATATGATAAAATGATTTAACCGGAATGACAGATAGATAAACCAGATTGCCAGATAGTCATCCCAGGTACCAGTATTTCAACTTTATGCCACTGAGAAGGCACGTTTGGACAAGAAATAAAAAAAATAAAAAAAAAATAAAATTAAATACTTGATATTATTTTAGTTTAGATTGTTTTTATTTTATAGAAGATTATTTAAATAAATTGAACGTCATAGGTTTTTGGGAATACATTAAGAAATTTATTCTAAAATGTCGATTTGTACTAGATTTTCTATGGAAAAAAAACCATACAAGAATAGTTTTATATTTAAAAGCTAACACTTACCAACACACCTAAAATAAATAAAATAGAAAAAAATTAAAGAATTAAATTAAATAAAATCAATGCGATTTATTTATTCGTATAAAAGGTGGATTATTTGCAGAGTGTAATCATTCTAAACAAAGCATTTCTTCAGTGAAGAAGCAAGGTTTTCAAAGAGGAATAAAATGCGTGCTTTCATCGTAGTCTGCCTTTTGGCCGTGGCCTGTGCCGATAAATTGGGTTACAATTACCAACCTGTTGGCCATTCAGTTTCTGGCTTATCCTTCAGTCCTGGTGTTTCATCCGGTAGCCTTGGAAGTGGTGGTATCGTTTCAAGCTCATCCTTAGGCAACGGCTTGGGTGGTTCTTACGGTGGTTCTTACGGAGGTTCATACGGAGGTGGACTTAGTGGTGGTGTCTCTGGTGGATTTACTGGTGGTGCCTCTGGTGGATTTACTGGTGGTGCCTCTGGTGGATTTACTGGTGGTGCCTCTGGTGGATTTACTGGTGGAGTGTCTAGCGGACTTTCTGGTGGTTTATCTAGTGGACTGTCTGGTGGCTCTTATGATGGTGCCTCTGTAAACTATGCTCCTCAAGCCGAACTCGAAAAGGAATTCTACACCTTTACCGCCAATGATGATGATTTCAGCGAGCCTGCTATCCAAAGTCAAGTTGCCAACAGCGCCAAGAAAAACTTGCGCGTAATCTTCATTAAAGGACCTGAAAACCATGGTTTAGAAAATGCTGCCGTTGCTTTGGCCAAACACAGCGCTGAGCAAAAAACCGCCATCTATGTCCTCCAAAAACAAGCTGACGTTAGCAGTTTGTCCCAAAAATTGAATGTCATCAACAACAATGTCAACAACAAACCCGAAGTACACTTTGTCAAATACCGCACTCCCGAAGATGCCGTCAATGCTCAAAAGGCTATCCAAAGCCAGTATGACTCTTTGGGTGGTACCTCTCAAAGCTACAATGGTGGTGTCGCCCCCGTTTTGAACTTTGCTTCAAAGGCTCCAGTTGCTGCTCACGTTTCTCACGGTTCCTCAGGTGGCTCTATCGGATCTTTTGATACAACTGGCTCTCTTGGTTCTCTTGGCTCTGTTGGTTCCGTAGGATCTGCTGGTTCCATTGGATCTGTTGGTTCCGTTGGATCCGTTGAAGTCTCAGCTTCTTATATTCCTCCTGTCGTCGGCGGTGGTGTCTCAGTCCCCAGTTCCTCTTACCTTCCTTCCATTGTTGCCCGTCACCGCAAGTGAGCAACTCGAAAGTCGAGCCGTTAGAGACTGTTAAGATTTTTGTTGTTAATTTGTATCGCCCTGTTACAAGTCTATTGTTTTACGAATAATTTTTGAATCGAATAAATTCAGAGATAATAAATCGAGTACTTAAACGAAAAATATATAACGACGTTTTTATTCTTTATTCCAATATTTCTTTATTATTACGAAGGACAATTTTAGTGAATTTTATCAGTCTTTGAGATTATGATTTCTGCCAACATGGTATACATCTAATGGGGATCCTGACTTGCAATATCTGGAATGAATGTGGACATCGTTTCAAGAGTTGACAAATTCATCGGACAGACAGAATTTCCTAAATGTTATTGATTTTGGAGTAATGAAGGGTGTGCCTAAAATCTGGATTCAACTACTATTATCAACAATGATCGCATTGCCGTCCATTAATATGAGAAAAGCAAGCGTATTAACTGACTTAAATACGGTTAAGAACTCCAAAAGTTTTCATTGTTTTAAACGCACTTGAGAAAAGTCTAAGTCTTCCTTTATCTGTTCATTCATTGAGCATCTCGTTCCCAATATCTGGGGCTGTGGCCCCATTAACGGCGTAGAAGCAATTATATTGCTCATTCCCTGGAATTCCCACATAACTTGGGGCCAAGCAGCATATAACCTTATTCTGTTTAACTAGCCGATTCAGCTTATTTAAATAGTACCATCTTGTCTTTGCTTTAACCGCATAATAATTCTCTTGTCTTTTATACTTTCTACCCAAATTGAATTGAGCATATCTTTCAATGGATTAGACTTCCGCTTTGTAGATACCCGTTCCTCATGTGCGCCTTTAATTTTTTTTTTTACTAATTTCTTTGCGTAGCTGTTACCGAAATCATAGAGGCAATATCAATAGGTCTGTCTATGATATCTCACACACACACTTTGATTTATTTAAATATAAAGATTATGCAATTAATGAAACACCCTGTATATGTATGTATTTAAAACGGCAATCTTCAAAACATAACAATCAGAGATCAGCAATGAGTATTCAAAAGGATGAGTAGTAGATTCGAATCATACTCATAATTTCTGATACTTTTACGCATTCATACTTATTTTAATATCATACTCATACTAGTCATATTCAAAGTTTTGAAGTACTTATCGTACTCATACTTAAAAATACGCATGATGTTGATTTCGACTCTCCTTTACTCAATATTTACAAGAATCACAAAATACATATGTATGATTCGAATACGGACACTACAATACGCACTAAAAGGTTGTGTTCTTATTTTGTAAATGCAACAACAACTAAAGTGGGTATCACACGACATGTATTTTACATATGTACTGTCACTTTCTTTATCCATATGTAATTCCGTATGTATGTCAAAGTTGTCATTTTATAATTTTCGCTATCACACCTGCGTATGTTTTCCGTATGACATAACCTAAAAATGTAAACAATAGACTGACTTTTTATTGTGTATAAATTGTTAAAAATAATTAAAAAAGTGAAATGGATGTAAAAACCGCTGATAAAACAATTGTAGTGTCCAGCATTATTGCAATAATATCAACAATAAAAATTAAAAATAGAAAAGAAAAAAATAAATTAAAAAAGAATTATTTAATTCATTAAAATATGGAACAATACTTACTTTTTCATGTTCTTTACTCATTTTCTTTAAATATTTTCACAATTATTTTTTTCGAAAAAATTTTCTAAAAAACAAACACCTGTTTTGTTTATGTTTGTCACAGAAAAATAGAGCAAGCTCTAATTGAAAAAATTACATATGTATTTTCATGTGTATTTTACATACGCAATGTTTCATATGTATCAGACGATGTGTACAACTTTTGCATATGGAAAATTTGACAGTACATATGTAAAATACATGTCGTGTGATAATAGCTTAAGACTGTAAATTTTAATGAATGATTCGAATCGCCCGAATCATTTATGAGTATTATAAGTATTTTTCTAAATTTATGAATCTGAATGAGTAGGCGTATGAATCAAACATATTTCGAATGTTATTAGTTTGATGTCAACGTTGTACTCATACTCATTGCAACCTGTACTAGTACCCACGGAAGAACTGCTTATCCAAAGCGAAACTAGGGAAACGATTATGTCATAGTATTCTTCTTGAAGAAAGAGTAATTTTAATATCCTTGATAGAATATATTCAAATCCAGTTACTGATAAGACAAGGGATATGCCGACGATCTTTTCCTTCTTCATTTTATACAAAACTACATACATAAATTTGAAATAAGCAATTGAATCTCCACTGGATTAATAAAAGTCATTCAAGCCTTTCGCGATCTTGATTGAAATAGAATTACATCTTTCGGTCCTCAATAAACTGTTCAATCTAGCCGTTTTCGCTATCATTGTCACTGAATTTTAATAAGAATTTTTAATTAGAACTTAGATGTTAGATTTTCTCAAAGATCTGAAACATATCGATCGCTCTAACACGATGGAAGATAGCTGCTCATGTTTCTCTTCTAATGAACATCTCTTTTATACATCATGACGACTGAATCGTTTTCCGATCTGAGGTCTATTGTATAGGTTTTCAAAAGTCATTCGACAATCAGGTTATTAACATTAACGTTGACAGTCGTGTAGTATTCCTAAGTAAGGAATCGGAGAATATATAATAAATTTTCAGGCTATTGAGGGCCATAGAACATCCTAGTGAACTCAGTTTTTGTGTTTAATCACAACTTGGCTTCATTTATAAGAAAACAGACAGTTATTGCTCGTTTTAATGAGTCGTGCTTCATTAGGTCATCCTTTGTCTACTTTATATATTTAAA
The DNA here is from genome assembly GCA_930367235.1 of Sarcophaga rosellei. Taxonomy (NCBI): domain Eukaryota; kingdom Metazoa; phylum Arthropoda; class Insecta; order Diptera; family Sarcophagidae; genus Sarcophaga; species Sarcophaga rosellei. The sequence goes on along the minus strand of OV884017.1, from coordinate 63,594,274 downwards.
TTAAAACAATGTAAATATGTACTTCTCTCTGTACAATATTTCTTGTCCAATATAATAAAAACTAAGATTATTTCACTATTTTTGATAATCCATTAGTTATTGTTAAATCTTGTACTGCACAACCCAATTACATATATCATATGCCATTGGTTAATTCAAATATTAGACTCCAAGTTCAAAATATATATACGAGTGTGATTGTGAAAAATATGAGATCCACTGATCATGAAATCAGTGGAGGCTTTAAATTTCGAAAAAGGCCATATTTGAAGGAATTGGGTTTTACGCTTGAGTTAAATTATATTTGGCGATGTGGGACTAACAATCTTAGGGCCATTATTACAACTTGTCGTTAAAGTTAAGTTTAGTTAAAGGTAACTTTAGCTAAATGTGAACTTTAAAGTCGCCTTTAACTTTTTTCGTTATTACAACCTAATTATAAAATAAAGTTAACTTTTTCGAAAATATGGCAAAGCCAGAGCAATGTCGACAACAGTGCTCAATTAAACAAGTTCTTTATAAACGCAGTGGCAACGGCGGGCTTCTTTTCTTTTTATTGTATTTGTTCATTTTGTTTACATTTGAAGTTGCCATATTGAAAATAATATAAGTATAATATGGCAAGTTCTAACATAAGCTTAACTTTAAAAGTTACTGGCAGGATGATCCTCCCTTCAGCTTAATGCTTACTTCTACCTTATTGTGCACTTATAATAATGAAAAACAATTTATTTGCCCGTTAAAATCCTCCATTTAGTTAACGGCAAGTTATAATAATGAGACTACAAATAATGCTAAGAAGAGTAACTTGTTTGTTGAGCAGCGGAAACACGTATTTACTAGGAATTTGTGCAAAGACGCGACAAGTTTATGTACCTACTGTATCCCTAAGTTTTGATAACTTTTGTTAGAATTCGTATTGAATCTAATTGATGTCGTCATGGATAAAATCAGTAACAAAATTCTAATGAAACTGTGCTATATAACGCAAATGATTCGCTTTTTTATTTTCAATGCTGTTCTCCATCTCGAATATTTCTCTGACGAGTGGAAAGTTGAACTTGTTAAGAACATACACAAAACTGAAAAAGAAACTGAAACAAACGGTTAAAATTCTTTGAAAAACTTCTGATTTCTAAATTAATACCAAAATTATATGCGAAAAATTTTATTCCAGACCACTACTTTCTATTGAAAGAATTTATTTTTCGGATATGCTACACTCACATTTCCACTTATGATGATGCCTCTGCTTTATGAGCACATGTGAGAACTGGAAAACCGCTGGAAGCATCGCAACGCTTACAAAATTTCCGGCTAGCTAAGTGGTCAAGTACATTGAAAATGAAAGTTAATGAACAAGAATATGATCTTGTAATATTTACGTGTTGAAGGGAAACATGCCCCCGTTCGAATGAATAGCTAAATAGTGCCTAATACTCGCACATAAAATATCGCTGTATTAACCTTGATAGACGCCCGACTTGGAAGTTCCATATCGATGCAAACTTAGCTCAAATTAAATTGAAACTATTTGAAATAATTTGATTAATTGGTAGAAACTTTAGCTTGAAGATAGATTTAAAACTTTTGTGATATAAATCAATGCCTAAACCGATATGATGCTAAACAATACGATTATGAGAAACTGCGTTTGTTTCCGATATAGGGAAAATTCAAAGATGTCAAAACAAAAACTTAGGCGTAATTACAGCTGTACCGTGGATACCAGAGATCAGCAATGAATCGTCCTTTCGCTACTCATAATTACTCATGAAATTTTGTGTATGAGTGAGTCAACAGAATTGAAATTCAACTACTCTGATTCATTCGTATTCACTACAACGTTGATTTATAAGTATAGGTTGCAATGAGTATGAGTGCAACGTTGACATCAAACTCATAACATTCGAAATATGTTTGATTCATACTCCTACTCATTCAGATTCATAAATTTAGAAAAATACTTATAATACTCATAAATGATTCGAATCATTCATCAAAATTTACAGTCTTAGTTGTTGTTACAATTACAACAAAAAGAAAAAATAAAAAGACAAAGACAGCAAGCAAAGCAAACACACAACCTTAGTAGGATGAGTACTTTTAACTTTGAATATGAGTAGTATGAGTATGATATTAAAATAAGTATGAGTATAAGTATCTGAATATATGAGTATGATACGAATCTACTGATAACAGTAAATTTTGAATTTTCAAATGATAACGGGGAGTAAATAATTGTTATATTAAGGGCCATTATTACAACTTGCCATTAAACTTGGGTTTAGTTAAAGGTACCTTTAGCTAAAGGGAACTGTAAAGTTACCTTTAATTTCTTTTCGTTATTACAACCTAATAGTGTTTTCACACCGAGTGGTTTTAACGCAAAAGTTGGTTTTAACATTAAAATCAAAAATAAAACCTGCTTTTAACATACAAAATTATTGTGTTAAAATCAACTTAAAACCTTTTTTGAATTGGTTTTAATTTGATTTTATGAAATACAACCTTGTTTTATGTACTAAATCAGAGCTGCCAGCTCTGAAATGGTAAAAACAGCTGATAAAAATTAAATAAAAGCAAAATAAAAACAAAACAAATGTAAACATATAGAACCCGGTTGTATAAAAATGTAAAATTTCAAATAATGAATGCTACAACAATAATAAATAACAATATTTTAACAATAATATTAATATTATTTCTTAATTTTTCATATTTTTTGTTTTTTCTTAAACAAAAACATTTCTGTTCCGTCATGTATGTATGCAAGTTAAAACCTGATTTAAGAAAATTTGCAGTGTGAACGCAAAATCAGCTGATTATGGTTTTAATGCTAAAATCAGGTTTTAACTTTTGGTGTGAAAACACTATAATGATAAAATAAAGTTAACATTTTCAAAAACATGGCAGTACTGGAGCAATGTCGATAAAACTGCTCAATTAAACAAGTTTTTTTTTTTAACGCATTAGCAAAGAACGGCCTCTTTTTTTGTTGTTGTGTTTCCTCATTTTGTTTATATGTATTTGAAGTTGCCATATTGAAAATAATATATAATATGACAAGTTCTAAGATAAACTTCACTTTAAAAGTTAAAGGTAGGATGATCCTCCCATTAGCTTAACGCTCACTTCTATCTTATTGGGTACTCATAATAATGAAAAACAATTTATCTGCCGTTAAAATCCTCCCTTTAGTTAACGGCAAGTTGTTATAATGGCCCTAAGATTCGAAAACTTATTGTCAGTTCAACATCCAATTGAAGATCCAATGGAATAACTTTTCCGAATAGTTTTAATGATTTGAACATTTATTGAGATTGAGGCTTCATTCAATCAATTTTTGTTAAAAAAAAAAATTCATCGAAATTATGTAAAATGAAAAGTCAAATATGTACTCTACTTCTTGTATTCTTGAATGCTATGCATATTGAAAGATTAAATGAAAACTGCGTGAACTTTCGACGTATGAGAAAAGGAAATGATAAATTCAGTTTATTCGGTTGATTAGGAAAGAAATTAATCGTATTGTGTTGTATTTAAACAGAATTTTTAAGTGTGTAGAATTCATTCTAAGTAAATCAATAAATTTGAAGGACGTGTACTATGCGTGTAATAGTTGCTCTTTGCTTAGTGACTGTGATATGCGGTGATTAGTTGGGACACAATTATCAAGATGTACCTAGTTTTGTTGGTTCGCCAGAAGAATCTGATTATTCGAATGATTCAAATGGCGCAAACAGTTCTATTGAACCTGATGAAGTTAATAGCTATTCTGAAGTTTCCGATAACGTTGCAAGCAATGCAGATCTTCAAGGTGATTTAGGACACCATTCAAATGATGATGCTGCTGCCTACGCTCCTCAAACTGAGTTCGACAAAGAGTTTTTTACCAACACGGCTAATGATGAAGATTTTTCTGAACCTGCTGCATCAAACCATGTTGATAATTCTTTAAAACAAAATCTTCGAGTTGTTTTCATTAACGGTCCTGAAAACCTTGATTTGGCACGTGCTGCCTGCCGTTGCATTTGCTAAATACTTGAATAATCAGAAGAGCTATATTTATATTCTTAAAAAACAAGCTGAACTGAATACCATCAGCAGCAATAGTAACAGCAAACCCGAAGTAAACTTTGCCAATTATCGAACATCAGACGATGGTGATGCTAATTCTCAAAGTGCCATTCAAGAACAATATGAAACATTGGCTGGTGCTTCTTAATCTCATGATGATAGTGTTGCCCCAGTTATAAACTTTGCTTCACAAGCTTCAGTTGTTGTTTCCGATGGCAATGTCAGCGATTCTGAAGATACTGGGTTTTCTTTGGAGGTTCAATTTCTAGTGACGAATCCAGCGAATCTTATGCTCCATAACCTTCAGACGTCGATGTCTCAACTCGAGGTTTATAGGTTAAAAATTGTTTTTAAATGAATTCTATTTTTATTTATGCATTGTTTGTTATTGTTGTCTAATTCTGAACACTTACAATATCTGACTGAGCTTCGTCTTTACTTTCTTAATCACTTCATATTTACATACATTACCTTGAGTCTGGATTACAGCCAGCTTCTTAAATTACCAATCTTGAGTGTGTGTTAATTTTATCTGTAATAGGCGGGAACTGCGTTTTCACGTACACTCCGAATGATGGATATGGCTTTTCATGCCGTTTAAATTTCTTTGTTTTTTCAAGACATCACAGCTCAGATATCCAATTTGACCTTTTGCCTAGTAAGCCAAAACTCTGCAGACTGTATGTAGTATACTATGACGGCAAAAAGAAAAAAAATTAAAATTTTACGAGTTTGTTTTATTTTAAAAATGCTAAAGCAAATGTTATAGACACAGCGGTAATATTGAATAACTAAGGACAAATAAAAAAATAACAAAGTTTGACTGTGTTTAGCCAACAACAACAATAAAAAGACACTATGAACGCTCCAAAAACGCTTCCATTTCTAATAAAATTTTTAAAAAGTCGCCGTAGTCTAGTAGTTAGTGTGTCGGGTTATTAGACGTATGCCCACGGTTCAAGCCAGCGATCAGCAATGAATCGTTTTTTCGCTACTCATAAGTACTCATGAAATTTTGAGTATGAGGGAACCAACAGTATTTAAATTCAACTACTCTGATTCATTCGTACTCACTACAACATTGATTTATAAGTACAGGTTGCAATGAGTATGAGTACAACGTTGACATCAAACTCATAACATTCGAAATATGTTTGATTCATACGCCCACTCATTCAGATTCATAAATTTAGAAAAATACTTATAATACTCATAAATGATTCGAGTGATTCGAATCAAAATTTACAGCCTTAGTTGTTGTTGCATTTACAAAAAAAAGAAGAAAGAGAAAGACAAAGACAGCAAGCAAAGCAAACACACAACCTTCTAGTGAGTATTGTAGTGTCCGTATGCGAATGTTACTTATTTTGTGATTCTTGTAAATGTTGAGTAAAGGAGTGTCGAAATTAACAACATCATGCGTATTGTTAAATATGAGTACGGTGAGTACTTCAAACTTTGAATGTGAGTAGTATGAGTATGATATTAAAATAAGTATGATGCGTATAAGTATCAGAAATTATTAGTATGATACGAATCTACTCATCTTTTTGAATACTTATTGCTAATCTCTGGTTCAAACCCCAGGTCAGATATTTCCAACAAAACGAAATAGGAAATAATATTTCTTCGACGACTGCCTCTCAGCAGATTTCTAGCAAAAACTCTGAGAGTAAAAAAAAATGCCACGAAAAGTTTCTCAAAAACATCTGTTGTTCGGAATCGACTTTAAACTGTAGGTCTCGCCACTCATGTATAAAATTAACACACACCACATAAATGGTGTGAGAAACTAGGTCACAATCCTGACTAAAGGGTTGTAATGACCAATTATGTATGTGTGTATGTTTAAGAAGTTATCGAAACGTAAACTCAATTTGAGATAATACTCCGCTTAACGCGTGGGATAAGTTCTATCAAAGTCGAGTGTAATGCAACAAATCACTAAACGATGCTATCTTAACATGAAAATAATGGTGTTAGGGGAAGATGAATACAAATTTTTTAATAAAAATAATACCACCACTTGTCTCTTACAAAAAAAAAAGGTAAAACGATTTAAACGAATTTAGATACCTATAAAAACAAATAAAATTCTTAGGGCCATTATTACAACTTGCCGTTAAACTTGGGTTTAGTTAAAGGTAACTTAAAGGTAAAGTCAAAAACTTATTTTCGTTATTACAACTTACAGATAAAATAAAGATAAAATAAACTTACAGATACAATTACAGATAAAAAAAGAGAAGCTAGGCCGTAATCCTGGCTGAAGAGTTGTAATGGCCAATTATGTATGAATTATGTATGATAAAATAAAGTTAACTTTTTCAAAAATATGGCAGTGCCGGAGCAATGTCGATAAAGCTGCTCAATTAAACAAGTTTTTTTTTAAAAGCCGTGGCAACGAATAGCCTCTTTTTTATTGTTGTGTTTCCTCAGTTTGTTTATATTTGAAGTTGCCATATTGAAAATAATATATAATACGGCAAGTTCTAACACAAACTTAACTTTAAAAGTTATCGGTAGAAAGATCCTCCCTTTAGCTTAACGCTCACTTCTATCTTATTGTCCACTTATAATACTGAAAAACAATTTATCTGGTAGTTAAAATCCTCCCTTTAGTTAACGGCAGATTGTAATAATGGCTCTCAGAGTTTTTGCCAGAGGAAATCGCCGAAGAAATATTTTTTTTTTTAATTTCATTTTGATGCCTGACCTGGGATACGAACACGGGCCTTACGTTTAATATACAACAACAACTATTGCATATTTAATTTTGGAATATATAAATATAGTTCAACTATGTGAAATTAAAATATCTGATACATACTTACATATGGACTAACATTATGGAATTTATTTAGTTACTCGCTTATCAGAAACACCAAATGGACTGGTGCGGCTAATCGACTTTGTATGAATTTTTCTAGATCAGTTGATTAAGCGAATTTAAACGATTTTCCTATATTGTCGATTAATATATACATATTCATCTATCAGAGTATGTCTCTAATAATAGAATATAGATTTATAAAAGAAAAAAACCATAAAAATAAATTAAATTAATAAATAAAATGAAAAATTAACATGAAAACATATAAATTAATAAAAAATTATGTGCTTAAGGTGATTAGTTAAAATATGTTTCATTTTCGAGTCAGGGTTCGTTAAATATGAAATTTTATATTTTGATATTGTAATTAATTAAACGATGAATATTTATGCTTCGATTTAAAACAAAAGAAAAAAAATTCATTAAAATTTGAAATCAATTCAAATGTTTTATTTATTACAATATGTAGATCACCATCACCGTATTAGCTGTGATTGGTGCATGGTGGTGGTTAATGAAAACTGTAGTAATCATGTGATATAAAAGCAAATTTTCATTCACTGTGATATCATTCTATATTCGAATATCAAGAAAGCATTTACAATTCAGCTTTAAAACAAAAAAAAAAAAAAAAACAAGGAAGATGCGCACATTTGTTGTACTTTGCTTAGTAGCTGTAGCTTGCGCCGAACAATCGGGTTACAATTATCAACCTGTCGGCCATGCCACCGAAAACGTGCCAGATTATGCTGGATCTCAGGATGCATCTAATTACGCTGCTGACACAAGCGCCGCTCCTGCCTACACTGCTCCACAGGGTGACTTAGGGGAAGCCTCTCAAGATGCTGCTTCTTATGCCCCACAAGCTGAATTGGATAAGGAATTTTACACCTATACAGCTGATGAAAATGATTTTAATGATGCCGCTGCATCCAATCCGTTAGGCCAATCTATTAGACAGGCTCTACGTGTGATTTTCATTAAGGGCCCTGAAAACAAGGGTCTCGAAGATGCTGCTCTTGCTTTGGCCCAACAAGCTGCCGAACGAAAGACTGCCATCTATGTACTCAACAAGCAAGCTGATCTAGGAAACTTGGCCAACAAATTAAACAACATCAATAGCAACAGCAACAAGCCTGAAGTACACTTTGTTAAATACCGCACACCCGAAGATGCTGCAAATGCCCAAAAGGCTATTCAAGGTCAATACAATGCTTTAGGAGGTCCTTCTCATTCGCATGATGGTGGTGTTGCTCCAGTCTTGAACTTTGCTTCCCAGGCTCCCGCTCATGTTGCCGCTTCTTCACCATCAGCATCGTACATTCCACCCTCATCTGGTGCTCAAGCATCAGCACCAAGTGCTTCTTATCTGCCTGCATCCATTTTCCGTCGTCTACGCTCATAAATTATGGTCGATAACTTCAAAATGTTTTGTAAACTGATCGATTTTGTTATTGTTGTTTTAATGTTAAGCGAATAAAAAAAAATTTTTAAATATTAAATTGTAATTAACAACTGTTGTTTTTATCGTTTAGTTATCGGGACGTTTTCGATTTGAGAAACAATTACTATGTACTAGTATGTACATCCCGGAATAATAAATCTCCCCTTTTGACTTCCCTTCTACTTTAACTTTTAATTTTCCTAAGAAAATAACTGACTCTCAGAACTAATTTTTTAAGACCAAAATTTTTTTTAACATTAAAGATAAAAATCAGAAATATGAAACATTTATAAGGGCAATCTTCCACTAAATGGATTTACACTGACTTTAAGGAAAGCGGACAAGTCTTTAATGCCGGCTATGATTTAGTCGTCGTAGTTTAGTTGGTAATACTTACTTACTTACTTAATTGGCCATAACAACCCGTTTAACGGATTTCGGCCTGCCGTAACACATCCTTCCAGACGCTTCTACTTCTTGTGCGCCTACGCCAGTTGGTCACACCAATCGATAACAGGGCTTCCTCGATTTGGTCCTTCCAACGGATACAAGGTCGTCCTCTACGCCGACTTCCGCAGATTCCCGCATCAAAGACCTCCTCCATTCGAACGACATGGCCGAGCCAGCGCAGCCGCTGGATATTAATACGCTGTACAACGTCTACGTCGTTGAGGAGCTCATACAGCTCACTGTTGGATCGGATACGGAAATCATCGCCAACTCGCACAGGACCGAAGATCTTGCGTAGCACTTTTCTCTCGAACACTCTCAAGGCTGCTGCATCTGTTCTTAATAGGGTCCATGCCTCTGCGCCATAGAGAAGCACGGGGATGATGAGCGTCTTGTAGAGTGTTAGTTTTGTCGCACGAGAGAGGTCTCTGCTACTCAATTGCCTACTGAGACCATAGTAACACCTGTTGGCAAGAGTGATCCTACGCTTGATCTCCAGACTGACATCATTTCTGGTGGTTACGGCGGAGCCAAGATAGATGAATTCCTTGACCGTATCAAAAGTATAGTTATCGGCCGTAATCTGAGAATCAATACGCCGCGCGTCTCTACTTGTCGATAACATATACTTTGTTTTGCCCTCATTTACTGACAGACCCATCTTACTAGACTCTCGTTCAATAGCACTAAAAGCAGCAGTAACATCTCGCTTGGTACGCCCACTAATGTCAATGTCGTCAGCGTACGCAAGCAACTGGACACTTTTTTGAAAAATAGTGCCATTGCGATGCACTCCTGCCTTTCGCAGAACACTCTCCATGACGAAGCTGAAGAGGTCGCATGATAAGGGGTCGCCTTGTCTGAAACCTCGCACGGTATCAAAAGGTTCGGAGAGGTCCTTTCCTACCTTGACGGAGCTGCAGGAATTGCTCAACGTCATTCTGCATAGCCTTATCAGCTTCGCAGGTATACCGAGCTCAGACATTGCGGCAAAAACACGATCCCTTATGGGGCTATCGAAGGCTGCCTTATAGTCGACAAAAAGATGGTGTGTGTCGACTTGTTTCTCGTGGGTCTTTTCCAGGATTTAGCGTAGTGTGAAGATCTGGTCGATGGTGGACTTGACAGGTCTGAAGCCGCACTGATAAGGTCCAATCAGTGTTTTACGAGTGGCTTCAATCGTTCACACAATACGCCTGTAAGAACCTTATATGCGATAGGGAGAAGACTTATACTTTAGTTGGTAATGTGTTGGATTAGACGTAAGGCCACGATCCAAACGTACATATATGGTATGTATATCTGCATTGAAAACAAGTGTAGCAATTGTGGAACAACTTGAGTTAGCCTATTTGTTGTGGAATACCTTCCAAAAAAAAAAATAAAATAAAAGCCGAAAAAAGATGAATTAAGGAGAAGGTTAAATAAGTATTCCCTTGGCATCAAAAACATTTACATTTTGGTGTAATCTGCAAGATGATGAGGCTATAAAAGTAATTTCAGAAAATAAACTGGATCACCTCCAACATTAGGTTCACATTTTTATAATTAATTGGTATACATATATTGCGCTGAGTTGCGATAATCGCTACAATAAAGAAAATTTTCAACAATGATTAGTAATTTGCAGCTTTTGTAGATTTCTAAAGTACTGGATGACGACGTCAATAAGTGTGTAATGTGATAAGAGCGAAATTGAAAAAACTTTACTACCATAATTGATGACATTAAGAAATGTGATCCTAGATCAGTATTTTCACTTTTCCAACATATTTGCTGTACTGCCGTTTCTTATCTTTTTTATAATTTTTAATCACTTACGATGATGTTATTTGCCGATAAGAAGTTTCTAAGGAAAAACAAACTCATGTGAAAACACTGATCCTTAGGACCTTTGGGTCAATGTTCTCCTCCAGATTGTTTCTTAAATGTCTACAGGAATCGAGGAGCAGCATATTCTTTTGTTGACAGTAATATCTCAAACGTAGTAAACTCGCTGTAATGTAAACGAATAAAAGCCAAAATATATTATTTTTTTCGAATTTATTGATATTTTCGAAACGTATACGAAAATTTGTAGCCCTATACTGTACTCATTCGTCTTTACTAATTTTTAATATAATATGATTCGAGTGATTCGAATTATTCATCAAAATTTACAGTCTTAGTTGTTGTTGCATTTACAAAAAGAAGAATAAAGAAAAAGACAAAGACAGTAAACAAAGCAAACACACTACCTTCTAGTGAGTATTCCAGGGTTCGTATGCGATCATACTTATTTGTGATTCTTGTAAATGTTAAGTAAAAGAGAGTCGAAATCAACAACATCATGACTATTGTTGAGTATGAGTACAATGAGTACTTCAAATTGTGAATGTGAGTAGTATGGGTATGGTATTAAAATAAGTATGAATGCGTATAAATATTAGAAATTCTGAGTATGATTCGGATCTACTAATCTTTTTGAATACTCATTGCTTATCTCTGGTGTGGGTGTCAAAGAGTAAACAATTGTAGAGAGCATGCACAAATTCTTTATGTATTAATTAAATATTATGTATGTATGTATGTATGTGTATAAATATATGTTAATTAGTGTTTTATTTGTTTGTTTGTATGTTTATACATAATAAAATGTATGTACATATTGTTATTATTTTATTATTTTATCAATATTAATATGTAGTTTTGTTTTGTATCACAATTAGTATGTTTTAATTCACAATTCTTATCCACAATTTATTTATTTACAATGTTTTATTATTTTTCAATTTACAATTCAGTTTATGAAAATTTAATTAATTTAAATACTATTGCAGTGCGAAAATATTGCTAAATATTGTTGTTTGTTATGCTAATGATCGATCGAATCAACTGCTGTTGGAACAAAAATAAAATGATCTTTTTTTTAATATTTTGATGGAAATGTTGATGACTTGTGTTGGTGATGGTTGTTGTCATTTATTCAGCTTTCAGATATTCAAATCCATCAAACTACGAAATATTAGTTATAAAAATATATACATACATACATACATACATATGTATATAATACATACATATTTATTACGTCAAGCAAACTTGCAGTTGTTGGAATGGTAGTATTATTCTGTGAAAATTTATGAAATCCGAAACATTACCGTCATATATTGCTTTTCTTTTAGAAATCGTAATGCAATTAGAAAACAGCAGCAAAATGGATTTCTTGTTTTCGATGTACAAATTTTGATGTCAAAAGGGAATCTTGCTGTGGTCAACCGTTCATTCGAAGTCCATGAAATTATGAAAAAAAATGTTCATTTATCAAGGGACTAAACGCTCATCAACAGGCAGTTATCAATCATTTTAAAGAATCTTGGTATGCAAAGTAAATCGATGTTTGGAGGACACATGAAAACATACATAGGAATGAAAAATATTGTGTCGATAGAAGCTAATTATCACTGTTAAAACGGAAAGAAACCGAACCAATTCTGAAGCAAATGATTGTGATCAATGAAAAGTGGATCACGATCGGCATTAGAGTGCATTAAAGATCATTGACAAAGTAATGTGAAACTACATAGCTAGAGAGTGACAGAGATTCATTATGAACTTGTACAAACTGGTCAAATTAATGATTTTGATTCGTACCATCAACAAGCAAGCAATTCCGTTCAATCGGTCAGAATTAAACAAAAAGAAAATTATAACGCCCGATTATATACATCTTTGATGTCCCGACAGAAACTGACAGAGCTTGACTGGGAAGTTTTGTTGCGTCTTTCTTATGGTACAGTTATTACTTTCTCGAATTAAAATTTTGATCTCTGCTTAACTTATTAACGGCGTAACTTTAAAATCCGTGCTGGCCATCGAAACGCATTCGGATCGGGTTATTTGCTTAGAAGTTCCAATGGAATAATGATGGAAGAAACCAACATAATACATGCCGTCGTTTACACTCAACTTAATTTATGCGCCACAGTCAAGGAAAATTGGACATTTCGTATACACTCTATCCAGAGAAGTCGTAGCGTACATGTTATATTCCACATTATTTGGAATGAATCTTTCAAACGAATAAAAAATCGATGATATCTCTCACATACATTTACTTTTATTTAAATTTCAAAAGAAAAGGAAGCCCTTAAAAAGCACCCTCTAGTTATCTTATGTACGAATTACAAAAATTTATTGTCCACATTGAAAATAAAAACATTTGTTTATTTTAATTATGAGTTATGAATATTGCTATTACTCGAGGTCGCCGTACTCTAGTAGGTAATGTGTTGGCTCATTATACTTGAGGCCATGGTTTGTACACCAGGTCAGACATCTCGGACGAAATGATGTATAAAAAAAATTTTTTTCATCGGCGACTTCCTTTCAGCAGATTTCTGGCAAAAGATCTGAGAGTAAAATAAAATTACCATGAAAAGTTTCTCAAAAACATCTGTCGTTTGGAATCGACTTTAAATTGTAGGTCCCGCCACTCAAGTAAAAAATTAAGGCACACAACATAAGTTACTGTGAGAAGCTAGGCCGTAATCCTGACTGAATGGTTGTAATGGCCAATTATGTATGTATGTATAGAAAATTACAGAATACAGAATACATATATGTATGTATGATTACAAAAAATTATTATTCAAGATTTAAAAGTTTTTATTATTTGTGTTAAAATAATATTTCAAAAATAGGACTCAGTTTAAATGTTTAGATGACATACGGTTTCTTAGCTTCGGTTTTATTGTTGGGCTTAGTGAAAAGACACGTTCATTTATTATAGAACTTGGTTTAATACAATTGATTTAATTTTTTAGAGCTTTTAGAAAATTTGTCTAAATAATCAAGGTCTTCATTTAAATCATTATTATTAAGTGATTTGTTTCTTTTTGGTGGATTTTGCAATTCATTTAAAGTTCCTTTGAGTTCCTCTTCTAAATTTTGGAATTCGCTTTCTACATATTCTAAATCCGACCTTGAATTGTATTGGGAATGTGATTGTTGATAGTCAGAATAAAGTCTGCCATACCAATTGCTTGAGATCTAGAAGAATATTTTATATGTTCAACGGATATAGGAAAGGTACCAGGGTGTAAATATAACAATAATGTATTTAAAACTGTATTTCGTCTTTTAAAACTGTATTTTACATTTGTTAGAAAAAAAGAGCCGTAAAATAGAATACACATACCTAAAAATGACAAACATTCGGAAATGTCGAATAGTTCGACTCTAAAAAAGCGGTTTTTCGAATAACTCGAAAACCGTCACTTTTTCAAAACCGGTTGAAAAAACCGAGAAAACGGGAAAAGACCGGGTTTTCGAATAATTCGAAAACCGGTCGTGACAACTCCAGTCCCACCACGCGTGTATAAAATTAGTAGGTAGGTCGTAATCCTGACTGAAGGGATGTAATGACCAATTACATATATATGTACGTATGTCTGTTGTTCGATTTCGACCAGAGATCAGCAATGAATCGTTTTTTCGCTACTCATAAGTACTCATGAAATTTTGAGTATGAGTGAGTCAACAGTATTGAAATTCAACTACTCTGATTCATTCGTACTCGCTACAACATTGATTTATAAGTACAGGTTGCAATGAGTATGAGTACAACGTTGACATCAAACTCATAACATTCGAAATATGTTTGATTCATACGCCTACTCATTCAGGTTCTTAAATTTAGAACAATACTTATAATACTCATAAATGATTCGAGTGATTCGAATCATTCATCAAAATTTACAGTCTCGTTTCTTGTTGTTGCATTTACAAAAGAAGAACAAAGAAAAAGGCAAACACATAAAGCAAAGCAAACACACAGCCTTATAGTGTGTACTGCAGCGTTCGTATCGTACGCGAATAATACTTATTTTGTGATTCATGCCCATTAGAGATGAGCGATATTTGCTAAACTGTGATTTAATCACGGTGATTGATAATTCACTGGTAACTACAGTGATTGAAATTGCCAAATAACAGTGACTATTAATGTCGTTCTTTCAAAATTGTTACATACTCAAATTTATTTCATTTAATTTTGAGCGAGGCAGAATTACTATTAGATGATGCTGATTATTTACTTTTGTCTTTTATACATGAACTTTCTGTGAAACTTAATTGTCAAACTTCAAATAAAAAAAAATTACATTAAAAATAATAACATTGATGACACCACTTTGATTCTGTTTAGTAGTCTTTTCGTAGTATGTATCTAGTTGTCTCTTTCTTACGACTTAATAAAATACGTTATTGTCATTATTGTTTCCTTTTGGAATACTGTGATCACAATCAGTGTTTTAAAGAACAGTGATTGACAAATCACGTTCACTGAGAACAACGTTCTTCAAAAATCACTGGATAGCTCATCTCTAATGCACATATTGAGTAAAGGAGAGTCGAAATGATGCGTATTGTTAAATGTGAGTACGATGAGTACTTCAAACTTTGAATATGAGTAGTATGTGTATGATATTAAAATAAACATGAATGCGTATAAATATTAGAAATTCTGAGTATTATTGGAATCTACTCATCTTTTGAATACTCATTGCTGACCTCTGGTGTGGGTTTCAAAGAGTAAACAATTGTAGAGAGCATGTACAAATCCTTTATACATTAATTAAATATATGTATGTATGTATGTATGTGTATAAATATATGTTAATTAGTGTTTTATTTGTTTGTTTGTATGTTTATATCGAGTCCGCCATCTAACCTTTTTTTTCAACTAGTGCTTATTTCGTGAATGGTAACACTTAGCTCATATCTGATTTGACAGATAATTTGTTTTATCCTTCCGCTGAACGAATATTGACCATCCAATGCGTTTCGACTAACAGAAGATGCCGATTTTGGCAAAAAAAAATGATCTCTTCAGATGAAGCTCATTTTGATCTTGGCGGGTATGTAAGCAAGTAAAATTGTCGCATTTGGGGCACAGAAAACCCGCACGCATTCATTGAAAAGCCGACGCACTCAAAACGAGTCACTGTTTGGTGCGGATTTTGGTCCAGAGGCATAATTGGGCCATTTTTCTTCGAAAATGAGCAAGGAGTAGCCGTTACAGTCAATGGCGATCGTTATCGGGCCATGTTGAACGAATTTTTGTTCACAAAAATTGAAGAGGAGGATATTGGCAACATTTGGTTTCAACAGGACGGCGCTACGTGCCACACAGCCGAAGCTACACTCGATGTTTTGCGGCCTGTTTTTGAAGATCGCATTATCAACCGCAGAGCTGATGTCGTTTGGCCACCTCGGAGCTCCGATTTGACGCCGTTGGACTATTATTTGTGGGGTGCCGTCAAAGAAAAGTGTTACGCCGACAAGCCAGAGACAATTGACGCTTTAAAGGACAATATTCGTGAAGCCATTGGTGAAATACTGCTGCACACAATCGATAATGTGCTTAAAAATTGGACCGACTGCATGGCCAGCCGAGGCAGCCATTTGAATGAAATTATTTTCCATTATTAACCGGAAGGATTGTACTTTCAAATAAAAAAAGAAATTTGAGAAAATATTCAGTAGTTTTTTTTAAATTTTTTCAAAAAAAAAAGTTATTTTGCGGACCCTTTACATAATAAAATGTATGTATGTATGCATGTGTTACTCTTTTATCTATATTAATATGTAGTTTTGTTTTGTATCACAATTAGTATGTTTTAGTTCACAATTCTTATTCACAATTTATTTATTTACAATGTTTTATTATTTTTCAATTTACAATTCAGTTTATGAAAATTTAATTAATTTAATTTAAATACTATTGCAGTGGGAAAATATTGCTAAATATTGTTGTTTGTTATGCTAATGATCGATCGAATCAACTGCTGTTGGAACAAAAATGAAATGATCTTTTTATGGTTGATGGAAATGTTGATGACTTGTGTTGTTGATTGTTGTTGTCATTTATTCAGCTTTCAGATATTCAAATCCATCAAACTACGAAATATTAGTTATAAAAATATATACATACATACATACATATGTATATAATACATACATATTTATTACGTCAAGCAAACTTGCAGTTGTTGGAATGGTAATATTATTCTGTGAAAATTTATGAAATCCGAAACATTACCGTCGTATTTTGCTTTTCTTTTAGAAATCGTAATGCAATTAGAAAAACAGCAGCAAAAATGGATTTATTGTTTTCGATGTAACAATTTTGATAACAACGGGGATCTTGCTCCAGTTAACCGGTATCTTCTGGATCATTCGAAGTCCATGAAATTATGAAAAAAAAATGTTCATTTATCAAGGGACTAAACGCTCATCAACAGGCAGTTATCAATCATTTTAAAGAATTTTGGTATGCAAAGTAAATCGATGTTTGGAGGCCACATAAAATACATAGGAATGAAAAATATAGTGTCGATAGAAGCTAATTATCATTGTTAAAACGGAAAGAAACCGAACCAATTCTGAAGCAAATGATTGTGATCAATGAAAAGTGGATCACGATCGGCATTAGAGTGCATTAAAGATCATTGACAAAGTAATGTGAAACTACATAGCTAGAGAGTGACAGAGATTCATTATGAACTTGTACTGCCTGGTCAAATTAATGATTTTGATTCCTACCATCAACAAGCAAGCAGTTCAATTTAGAATTAAACAAAACGAAAAAATGATAACGCCCGATCACATACATCTTTGATGTCCCGACAGAAACTGACAGAGCTTGACTGGGAAGTTTTGTTGCGTCTTTCTTATGGTACAGTTATTACTTTCTCGAATAAAAATTTTGATCTCTGCTTAACTTATTAACGGCGTAACTTTAAAATCCGTGCTGGCCATCGAAACGCATTCGGATCGGTTTTTTGCTTAGAAGTTCCAATGGAATACTGATGGAAGAAACCAACATGACCCATGCCGTCGTTCACATTCAACTTCATTTATTGGATATTTCGTATACACTCTATCCAGAGAAGTCGTAGCGTACATATTATATTCCACATTATTTGGAATGAATCTGTCAAATGAATAAAAAATCGATGATATCTCTCACATACACTTACTTTTATTTAAATTTCAAAAAAAAAAAAAAAAAAAGGAAGCCCTTAAAAAGCACCCTCTAGTTATCTTATGTACGAATTACAAAAATTTATTGTTCACATTGAAAGTAAAAACCTTTGTTTATTTTAACGTTAATAAGTTATTTATGAGTTATGAATATTGCTTGAAGTCCTGACCATTTGATTTGGGAATATTACTCGAGGTCGCCGTACTCTAGTAGGTAATGTGTTGGCTTATTATACGTGAGGCCATGGTTTGTACCCCAGGTCAGACATCTCGGACGAAGTGATGTATAAAAAATTTTTTTTTCATCGGCGACTACCTTTCAGCAGATTTCTGGCAAAAGCTCTGAGAGTAAAATAAAATTACCATGAAAAGTTTCTCAAAAACATTTGTCGCTTGGAATTGACTTTAAACTGTAGGTCCCGCCACTGAAGTATCAAGTTAAGGCACTCAACATACATAAGTGCTGTGAGAAGCTAGGCCGTAATCCTGACTGAATGGTTGTAATGGCCAATTATGTATGTATGTATAGAAAAGTACATATATGTATGTATATTTACATATATAGAAAAACATGTATGTATGTATGATTACAAAAAATAATTATTCAAGATTTAAATGTTTTTTATTATTTTTGTTAAAATAATATTTCAAATATAGGACTCAGTTTAAATGTTCAGATGACATACGGTTTCTTAGCTTTGTTTTTATTGTTGAGCTTAGTGAAAAGACATGTTCATTTATTGTAGAAGTTGGTTTAATATAATTGATTTAATTTTTTAGATCTTTTAGAAAATTTTTCTAAATAATCAAGGTCTTCATTTAAAGCATTATTATTAAGTGATTTGTTTCTTTTTGGTGGATTTTGCAATTAAAGTAATATTGAGTTCCTCTTCTAAATTTTGGAATTCGCTTTCTACATATTCTAAATCCGACCTTGAACTGTATTGGGAATCTGATTGTTGATAGTCAGAATAAAGTCTGCCATACCAATTGCTTGAGATCTAGAAGAATATTTTATATGTTCAACGGATATAGGAAAGGTACCAGTGTGTAAATATAATAATAATGTATTTAAAACTGTATTCTGTCTTTTCAAACTGTATTTTACATTTGTTAGAAAAAAAAATAAAGATCTGTAAAATAGACTATAAATACCTAAAAATGATAAATATTCGAAAATGTCTAATAGTTCGGCACTAAAAAACCGGTTTTTCGAATAACTCGAAAACCGTCAATTTTTTAAAACCGGTTGAAAAAAAACCGATAAAACTGGAAAAGACCGCGACAACTCCAGTCCCGCTACGCGTGTATAAAATTAGTAGGTAGGTCGTAATCCTGACTGAAGGGATGTAATGACCAATTATATATGTATGTCTGTTGTTCGATTTCGACCAGAGATCAGCAATGAATCATTTTTCCGCCACTCATAAGTACTCATGAAATTTTGAGTATGAGTGAGTCAACAGTATTGAAATTCAACTACTCTGATTCATTCGTACTCGCTACAACATTGATTTATAAGTACAGGTTGCAATGAGTATGAGTACAACGTTGACATCAAACTCATAACATTCGAAATATGTTTGATTCAGACGCCTATTCCTTCAGATTCTTAAATTTAGAACAATACTTATAATACTCATAAATGATCCAAGTGATTCGAATCATTCATCAAAATTTACAGTCTCGTTTCTTGTTGTTGCATTTACAAAAGAAGAACAAAGAAAAAGACAAACACATAAAGCAAAGCAAACACACAGCCTTCTAGTGTGTACTGCAGCGTTCGTATCGTACGCGAATAATACTTATTTTGTGATTCATGCATATGTTGAGTAAAGGAGAGTCGAAATCAACAACAGCATGCGTATTCTTAAGTATGAGTACGACGAGTACTTCAAACTTTGAATATGAGTAGTATGTGTATGATATTAAAATAAGTATGAATGCGTATAAGTATCAGAAATTATGATTCTCTCATCTTTTTGAATACTCATTGCTGATCTCTGGTTTCGAGTAAAAGTGTTCCAAGTCAAAGAGAACTGCCTGTAGAATAATCATTCAATTATTTTTATATTTTAAAATGCCTACGATAAAAAGGAATAATTTTGTGTTTCAATTAGTACTGTAATCATTTGAAATTATTTTTTTTTTTGCAGACTGGAATTTAGTTGAAAATATTAAAATCTGAGTTAATCTGAATTCAACTAATGCGTATTGTCGTGTTTAAGAATTTTGTGAAAGAGAATAAAAATTTCTTTTAAAATCGTATTGCAATGATTATGTCTTAATTAACGAAGAAGCTTTATAGCATTTCTGATTGTATAATTATGGTGAAATAATGTAATCTTTATTTATGAACATTTATCTGATGTATATTATAAATTTAAATTGAATTGTTGTTTAATCACGGCTTAAAGAATCAAATCGAAAACATTAGCTTAAGGTTAGTCATTAAGTGGTCGTAAACTTTTTTCTTTTATTACCGTCATCAGTATAATTTATGATCACAAGAGGTGTTCATTTACGTGGTAGATGTATGTACATACATATGTATGTACGTTAAAGTTTTCTTGTTTTTATCTCCGAGTATCGAAACACAATAACAGTTATTATCTGAATACCAATTCAGATATTTGTCCATTAAAATTTGACAAAATTTTAACACATTAAACGTATGATTTAAATAAGGTTGTTTCGATAAAAACAGAAAACAAAACCAAAAATCTAACTAATTTAAGTAAACAACAAAACTTTTTACTTAAATATAAACGAGAAATATATATTTATATTATAAATAAAAATGCATAAAAATATTCATATAATTTGCATAACAAAACGTTTAAAAAACACACAAAAACAAAGAAAAACAAATATTCTGCTACCGACATAAAAGAAACATTTCAGAGCCTCATATTAAATAATTCCAATGGTATTTTAGTCTTATACATTCCACTACATACATACATACCATACATACCATACATCAGTGTTGAAAAATTAAGTACTTTAGTACTTTTTTCAATACTTTTCCATTTCAAAAATACTAAAGTACCCCCGCGACGCTTTAGTACTTTTTTATTATCACATATTTTATATCTTGCGATTTTCAACTAATAATGCGTTAGCAACACGTTCAACATAATGCTAAAGGTAGAATCAGGCTTTAGCCCCGGTTAGCCAAACGTCTACGGAACGTATGTTACATTAAGTTCTGTCAACTTTTGACTAAATGGGACTTTTACGTTTTGTTACGTTCCGAATCAAATGTTGTTGTGTTCTATATGAGGAACACAAATAAGTCGTTAGTTTTTCTGTTCCGTGCAGTATGTGTATTATGAGACCACATGACTCCATCTAAACGAAATATGAAAAAATATTTCTCCAGCGACTTCCTTCTTTCAAGAGCTGTAAGAGTAAATAAAATTGTCATGATAAAATTTCTCAAAAATCTGTCGTTGGAAGTCGACTTTAAAAAGAAGGTTCCGCCACTCATGTATAAAATAACTGATGTGAGAAGTAAGGTCATAATCCTGATTGTATGTATTTTTTTACAAAAGTACCATCTGATGCAAAAAAGTACTCTTTCAGTTATAGTTCATTACCATCCCAAAATTCCAGTTTTGCAACACTGCCATACATACACACTTATATACACAATTATATACATACACATCGAATAGGTCATCCCCCTAAAATAACCAAAGTGAAGAAGAAGAAGAAGAAACAATTCATTTGAATAAAAACATTTAAACGGCTTCACAAGTTCATCACATACATAAATTTAATTCAATAATTCCATGACCATTTTCGTTCAAAACAATGATGATCGCGTGCCATCTTCTTTCCTCAGACGTCGATCTGAACGTACATATTACCGTTTTAAATGGAATTGGTTTTATGTATGTGTTCCGCATACCCCTACGCAGCAGCACGACCACAACACCCACACCCAGACAATGTCATAGAGAATGGCAAAAAA
The DNA here is from genome assembly GCA_930367235.1 of Sarcophaga rosellei. Lineage (NCBI taxonomy): Eukaryota > Metazoa > Arthropoda > Insecta > Diptera > Sarcophagidae > Sarcophaga > Sarcophaga rosellei. Next base: position 63,572,461 of record OV884017.1, on the reverse strand, counting down.
AGTAATAATCGCAGCTGCTTCATTCACAAATCAACAACAAGAAAACATAAAAACAAAAGAACATGTCAACTACACGCCAAATTATTTGCGAAGGAGAGGGGGGGCTTTGAAACTAAAAATCTATTTTTATTTTTCATATATAAGATGGTGCCGAAAGCTACGATTATTATCATTCTTAGTTCGAATCTTCTACAGATATTAACAAAAAAACAAAAATCAAAAGCATTAACGAGATGCGTTCCTTTATCGTCTTATGTTTCGTGGCTGTGGCTTGTGCCGACAAATTAGGCTACAACTACCAACCCGTTGGTCACTCCGGAAGTGGTTTATCCTTTGCCCCAGGATCCGGTTCATTCGGCGGTGTTTCCGGTGGTAGTATAGGCAGTGGTTTTGGTGCAGGCGGTCTTGGCAGTGGTTTAGGTGGTTTTGGAGGTAGCAGCCTTGGTGGTGTTGGTGGTAGCGGCTTCGGTGGTATTGATGCTGGTAACTACGGTGCTGGTTTAAGCAGTTTGGGTGGCAGCAGTGGTGGTGTTTCTTACGATGCTCCCTCATATACCGCACCCGCTGAATTGGAAAAGGAATATTATACCTTCTCTGCCCCTGAAGGTGAGTTCGATGATGGTCATGCTGCTCAAAAGATTGCCGGTAGTGTGAAACAAGGTCTCCGTGTCATCTTCATCAAGGGCCCCGAAAACAAGGGTCTCGAAGATGCTGCCGTTGCTTTGGCCAGAAATGCTGCCGAACAGAAAACTGCCATCTATGTCCTCAACAAACAAGCCGATATTGGAGATTTGGCCCACAAACTTAATGCCATCAACAACAACCACAACAACAAACCCGAAGTACACTTTGTCAAATACCGCACTCATGAAGATGCTGCCAACGCTCAAAGAGCCATTCAATCTCAATACGATTCTTTGGGTGGCACTTCTCAGTCTCACAATGGTGGTGTTGCTCCCGTTATTAACTTTGCTTCTCAAGCCCCCGTCCACACTGTTGCCGCTCATACTCCCGACAACTCTTACTTGCCTTCTTCGATCTTCCGTAACCGTGCCTAAACTCACAAAAGACTATTGTTGTTGTAATTTAAAAATATAGGACTGATTCACTCTTACTTTACTTATTGTTAACTTAAGTTTTTGTTTTGTTGAATAATGATTAATTAATACACGATTAAAATATATTTTATTTTTTTTATAAACTTAAATATCAGCATTGTTTTCGTTTATTGTTTTCATTGTATTTTCAATGTGAATCTATTTAGGACGCCATTTGGTCATGTACCGTCTGTACAGCGTGAAGAGGTCAAGAATTATCAAAAGTTTTACAGTTTCATTCGTCAAATCGTCATATAATGAAAAAAAATCGTCAAAATCGTCGAAGTGGTTCATTGAAATCGTAAAAAAGTCGTCAGTAAAAATGAAATAAATGAAATGTTTTTCTTTTAAATTATTTTTATTGTAGTAAATATTTTAGTTTTAATAATTTGTTAAAAATCAAATATAAAGTAAAAATTTAATTTTACAAGTCCTTTTAATACTTTAAGGCCATTATTACAACTTGCCGTTAAAGTTGGGTTTAGTTAAAGGTAACTTTAGCTAAAGTGAACTTTAAAGTTACCTTTAACTTATTTACGGCATTATAACCTAATGATAAAATAAAGTTAACTTTTTCAAAAATACGGCAATGCCCGAGCAATATCGATAAAACTTCAAAATTTTTTAAACGCAGTGGCAACGTAGGATATTGAAAATAATATATAATAAGACAAGTTCTAACATAAACTTAACTTTAAAAGTTACCGGCAGGATGATCCTCCCTTAAGCTTAACGCTCACTTCTGTGTTATTGTCCACATATAATAATGAAAAACAATTTATTTGGCCGATAAAATTCTCTCTTTAGTTAAGTATTAAAATAAATTTAAAATATAAGTATTTGTATACAGAATATTTGTATGCTTTAAAAATATATGTAGCTCCATAGGTTACAAATTTATATTAAACATTTTAATTAATTCAGGTACAACTTTAAAGTCGAAGTCTTTACAATTGCTAAGTTTTAAATTGTTGAGTCTTTTGTGTACAATATTACTTCTAAAGATGATTTTTTAAGATATTTCTAATTGCGTAAATCGCAATAAATCCCATTATTGGCTCAATATTTCATATAAAGTTTCAATTAATTATTGCGCAAAATAAATACACAAATTGTTATAATATTGAGTAAAACTGCAGTAAAATGCATCACTGTCATAAGAATGTTCAGTGCGCATTATTATAATTATCCGAACAGTTTCTGTTGATATTTGATAACTCAAATGTCAACAACGACAAAAAAAAACAAACAAAAAAAAATAAAAACAATATTGTTGAAACAACCAGCCGTTTTGTTTACCAGATGTCAAATGAATATTAAATGAGCAGCTAAACTGCGTATATCATTATGTCTGAACACTTAAAGTATTATACTCAATAAACCGAATATTGACTCAATTAATGTGCATATCTCAACATAGTATAATAGGATTAGTTGTATTTAGATTGACTTTTACTTAACTTTCTCTATATTAGCTGATGAATGTGTTAATACTAAGATTAACGTCATGCATTTTCATTTCTGAATTTTTTTTTAATTGATTTTTTTATTATAATTTTCATTTATTTTATTATTATTTTCCCTTTTAACAAGTCTCCACGAATAATATCTAAGCATTCTCTTATAAACAATTCAGAATACAATAAAGTGTTATTTTGGATAAAAAAGAACTACATTTTCGCCGATTTATTTTATATACATGTGGAGCGGGATTAAAATGTGGAAGAGCGCTGAACAAATACATTCGCCTAATTTTGAGTTGAGAAGAAGCTTCAAGTGATTCAAATGGTCAATTCACACAAGCCGTTGTATCGTGGTATTGAGTGTATTGCTGGAAGAATATACAACAGTGTATCCTTGTTGTTCATAATTCTCATGTAAAAATCCGATACACTCATACAAATTTTTTTCTTATGATTTTAAAAGTTGTATTGGTATTTGATAGCACGATATCAAATTGTGTAAATGGAAAGAAGTGTATATGTTTTTAAAAAGTTGTGTTGGTTTCGTGCCATCAAATTGTTTGAATGCCAAACATTGTGAAGTATAATAAGAAGAAGACGTTTGGAATACGAAATACACAATACAGCATAGTATTGAGCGTTCACAAACAACCAGGTGTATTCAATACAACATACACGATACAAAGTCGTGTGAATTGACCAAATGATTTAATACCGACTCTATTTATACACTATTTACTGAATTATGAACAAACAATTTTATAATTTCCTAAGGTAATGTTCTAAATCCCTTTGGAATTAGTCTCGCCAGTTTTTAAATAATTTTCTGCACATTTGCCAGTTTCTGTTTCAAATTTTTAAGCAATTGATTGTAGCCTAGCCACCTCTGAATGTTGGGCAGTTCGCTTCCGAATATTACATATAAGATTCAAACGAGCATTCAGTTGTTCATTCACTGAAACCATTCGTCACAACACAGATTTTACCTTATCAGTGTGGTTTTTTCAGACCTGGTTAGTTCACCAACCACCAGATCTATATTACGTCAAATCTTATACGGTGTTCAGATATGCACCTTTATTGCATAAATCGCAATAAACACCATTATTGAACTCAATATTCATATAAAGTTTCAATTAATTATTATGCAATAAATACGCAAATTGTTATAATATTGAGTAAAACTGCAGTAAAATGCAGTGCCCATATTACAATTATCCGAACACTTATTACTGAAAAATAAAATAAATAAATAAATGCCAAACAAAGCATTCCTCAAATTCCATAAGCTCCAAATCATTTGTAAAAAAAACAAAAAATGCTGAATCAAAATGTCAAACCAGTTATACGAAAACTTAGATTGTTATCACGTTTTCAGTCGGTAAGCGAAGATCTGTTTATAGTTGACTTAATTAACATACATATTTAAAGTTAGAGGTTAGACAAGCAGAAAGCCATAAAAAAATTGGGCCAAGAAGAAATGCTTAAAATAATTAACTAAGAAACGTAACTTTACAGCTGTCACTACTCAATATAAAAACAATAAAATAAACTCATATACATACATATATTAACGACAAACGATAAAAGGGTTTTTCGTTGTCTGATAACATTTGTTGATGGCTGTGAATTAAAAGAGTAGAGAATAAATGAGTCTTCTTTAATACTATGTTTAGATATGCACTTTTATTGAGTCAATATTCGGTTTTAAGTGTTCAGACATAGCAGCTACTTATTAAATATTCATTTGATAGCTGGTAAACAAAAGAGCTGGTTGTTTCAACAACATTGTTTTTATTTGGTTTTGTTTTTATTGTCGTTTTTGACATTTAAGTTGTCAAATATAAACAGAAAGTGTTTGCATAATTGTAATACGGGCACTGAACATACTTATGACAGTGATGCATTTTACTGCAGTATTACTCAATATTATAACAATTTGCGTATTTATTGCATAATAATTAATTTAAACTTTATATGAATATTGAGTTCAATAATGGCGTTTATTGCGATTTATGCAATAAAGATGCATATCTGAACACCGTATAAGATTTGACGTAATATAGATCTGGTCGATGGTGAACTAACCAGGTCTGAAAAAACCACACTGATAAAGTATAATCTGTGTTGTGACGAATGACTTCAGTGAATGAACGACTGAATGCTCGTTTGGATCTTATATCTAATATCGAGGACGCTAGCTGCCCAACATTCAGAGGTGGAATATGAAGATCTTTGTTTCAATAGTCGGTTAACGTGGACTACTCATAGACCATAGATGTAAAACTGACTGAGATCGTCCCAATTGACTTTTGGTAAATATTCTACTTTAACCCTAGGCTACAATCAATTGCTTAACAATTTGAAACAGACATTGGCAAATGTGCAGAAAAATATTTAAAAACGCTTGCATATTTGCAAATCCGTCTACTGGTGAGACTAATTCCAAAGGGATTTAGAACATTACCTTAGGAAATTATAAAATTGTTTGTTCATAATTCAGTAAATAGTGTATAAATAGAGTCGGTATTAAATCATTTGGTCAATTCACACGACTTTGTATCGTGTATGTTGTATTGAATACAATTGATTGTTTGTGAACGCTCAATGTTATGCTGTATTGTGTATTTCGTATTCCAAATGTCTTCGTCTTATTCTTCTTCATAATATTTGGCATACAAACAATTTGATAGCACGAAACCAACACAACATTTTAAAAACATATACATTTTATTTTCATTTACACAATTTGATATCGTGCTATCAAATACCAATACAACTTTCAAAAAACATATGAAAAAAATGTGTATAAGTGTATCAAAGTTTTACATGAAAACAACATATCAACAACAAGCATACACTGTTGTATATTCGTCCAGCAATACACGCAATACAACGATACAACGGCTTGTGTGAATTGCCCAATTAAAATATCTTTTGATAGAATCAATTTTTTTTATTTTTCCACTGCGAGATGCTAGACCACTGAATGGCATGACTGTTGAAAACTACATTATCAAGCGATTCCATAAATAAATAAAAAACTTAATTCCATTAACATACAAAAGTTTAAATTTAAATTAAAATTAAAAGAATAAAAATCAGAAGTTGTTGTACCAGTTACAATGACGCGCGACTTGTATCTATTTTTAGTTTAATTTTAATAATATTTAAAGCATATGTATGTAAATAATACTATAAATTAATATGTATGTATGTATGTATAAAGAGTAATAAAATCAAATTAACATTAAAAAAACATTCCTTTTTTTTTTGAGAATGGTCTTGGGAAAGATCTCCACAATGAACATTTTGGAATGGATAATCAAGACAATTACTTGAGTCGTATGAACTCTTTTTATAATTTATTCAATATTTGGATGCTAGATTTTGGTTATGTTATCTTTATGGGTCACACCATCCCGTGGGATGAAACCACCTGTCGTTGTAGTTCAGATTAGCCAGCTTAAAACTTACATCGGTCGAGGTTTAGGTCGAGTAATGTCCTGACCAACTTCTTTCTCAAAGAAATATGGATGGCTGGCGCCATCAGCTTGACATCCACACCAAACAGTATCTATTTCGGGATGCATTGGGCGCTGCTCTTGGATCGCTTGTGGTATGATATTCCTAAAAGTTTGACAATTTTGTTTGCTTACGTACTCATTCCTTAAGAAATGTGCCCCATCGCTGAAGATGACATTTCGATTAAAATAAAAAATAAATAATTAAAGAAAATTAATAAAACAATTTAACTATTTGCATGTATTATTGTTAAACACTATATCTACCCATGGTGGTTTGGTAAAACAGACAGAATACATGACGATTTATTTGGCAGATGTACCTTTAACAAGATGGCCGTCATCAACTTTCAAAATTCGAAAGTCTCTGTTGGATGACCCGATACTTTCTTTAACAAACGATTTTTAATTTTCATTTCGTATGAAATTAGCCAGGCTTCTTATTTTAATTCTATCAGGCTTCTTTCTCTTGCCATGTGACTTGTGAGTCAATTTCAATGAATTGTAGCAATGTAGCACACTTAACACTTTAAGTATGAAAATTAATTTAAAATACAAGTATTTGTGTACAGAATATTTGTATGCTTTAACTTGCCGTTAAAGTTGGATTTAGTTAAAGGTAACTTTAGCCAAAGTGAACTTTAAAGTCACCTTTAACTTATTTCCGTTATTATAACCTAACGATAAGATAAAGTTAACTTTTTGAAAAATATGGCAATTATCTCAAATAACTGTTAACCTTAAATCTGTTATATTACTACGTTCCCTATCAAGTTGTTTATTGGCAGGTAAGAAGAAGAAAAAGACAAAAACACACAACCTTCTAGGGAGTATTGTAGTGTTCGCACGCGAATCATACTTATTTAGTGATTCTTGTAAATTTTGAGTAAAGGAGAGTCGAAATCTACAACATCATGCGTATTGTTAAGTATGAGTACAATGAGTACTTGAAACTTTGAATATGATTAGTATGAATATGATATTAAAATAAATATGAACGCGTATAAGTATCAGAAATTATGAGTATGATTCGAACTACTCATCTTTTTGAATACTCATTGCTGATCTCTTAAATACTCATTTAGTTTCATTTATGAAGAAACAATTTCAAATACAGCTCACAATGCTTTCGTGTATCCAAATATTCATGCTCGGTATGTCCAATAAGTTAATTTGATATCTTTAAGGACTTTGTTGACTTTTGTGATGCTTTCATGTTCAACGGTCTCTAAGAGATGTCCACTTCGTGCATCGTTTTTGGTGTTCATTTCGATTCGTTTAAATTTGTTTTTACCCAAAAAAGAAAAGTTTTCTTAATAAACGAAATTCCTTTTTATTCACATTCTTCAGGCTAACAGAAGTTGCTTCATTCAAGATTCATACCCTCCAGTAAGGATTACGTCCAGTTACTGTTTTAAATCGCCCACCAAATTAACATCATAATTGGACTTAAAAGTTCGTAAGCTAACACACAGTTGGTGCTGTTTGTATTAAATCCATATGATGATCAGTTAACCTTAACCTTCGAAACATGCGTGTTTAAATTTTACATTTATCGGCCCAGTAGAAATAGCGAATCTTGAATGCCGTAGTCTAGTAGGTAGTGTGTTGGCTTATTAGACGCAAGGCCACGGTTCAAACCCTAGGTCAGACATCAAAATGAAAATATTAAAAAAATTTTTCTTCCGCTACTTCGTAGCAGCAGTCTTCTGGCAAAAATTGCCTTAAAAAATTTCCCAAAAATGTAGCGTTTGCAGTCGACTTTAAACTGTAGGTCCCGTTACTCAGGTATAAACTCAACACAGGCAATATAAGTGGTGTCGTAATCCTAATTGAAGGGTTGTAATTGGCAATTAATTAAGTAAGTAAGAAACCAACTCTATAGGCGATAGAGCGAAACTTACACCTCAGTTCCGACTCCTGCGAAATAAATATATTTCTTAGTTCGCCTCCTTCTCAGCAAGCGGCCTTTGACAAAAGCTTTAAGAAACTTCATTTCTATGAAGTTTTCATCTTTCTGTTTCATACTCATACATAAAATTAACATATAAAGCTATCAGAGTATCAAAATGGGCAAAAGGGTTCTCCGACTGAACATCTTATATAAAAAGATCAGCGTTCAAAATTTCAGCAAGTTGAAATTTTGTAAATATTCTGACTACAAATGAGGCAAGTAATTTTCTTTATTGCATTATTATTATTATTATTTTGCTAAACAATTTTTAATTGCTTTCAATAAATTACACAGTGCAACAGTCAAAATACACCCAGCTAATGACATACATAGTTTAGGCTGTGAGTTTTGTTGAGTAGAACTCAAAAATATTTTTTTTGACAAAAATGATATTTTTGATATTTTCACACAAAATTATTGATTACCGAAATATTTTTAAACCTATTTTCAATATCCAAAGTTTTTTGAAAAGGGGACAGATGGGCCTTTTAAGTGGTATACATAAACATATGGTTCAAACTTACATATGTATTATGAGTTTTGATGGGTTAAACTTGGAAAATATTATTTTTTCTTATTTTTTAAAGTTTGGCCATTCTTAATTGCAATATTTAATTAAAACATATAATATAAGTGATAACATTCTAAAAGTGCATTATCTTGTAAAGAGATTGACACTTTGTTTGATTAAATCGGACAAAAATTCCCGCAGTTATTACTTAAAGAAGCTAAAAGTCGTGTTATATTTTTTATATATGTCATCTTATCAAATGAACTATCAGTTGAAAAATTTTTAAAAGTTTTGATAGATCTTGATTGTTTATTACAAAATGTGTCAATTTCAGGTTTGCACGATTACCAAAGTCGGCTTAAATTTGTGTTTTTTGAAAATATTATTTTCTCCTCGCGCAAACATTGTTCACCTTCTGGTGGTCGCTCAAACGTGAAATTGACACATTTTGCGATAAACAGTCAAGATCACTTATTTCATATGTTTTAATTAAAGTGTGCTACTATGAACGAACAAACTTGAAAAAATATGAAAAAAATTCGCACTTGTCAGCTTTACCTCATTAAACCACATAGCGTATTAAATCAAATAATATAGTATATATGTATATCGTTTTAAAGGCGCATCCCTCTATTTTATAATAAGGTTTAAGCTTTGGACATCGGTTCACATCGCTTTGTGTAATCAATAAATTTGTGCGTAAAGTCCAAAAAAAAAAAAACAGTTTTTGTCAAATAAAGCAAGTTTGGAGGGTTCAAGAAATATAAAAAAAAAATATTTGTGAGTTCTACTCAACAAAACCCTCAACTTACACTATGTCATTGGCTAGGTGTATTTAATTATTTTTTATTTTGTAGCATAGCGTAATTTCTTGATATTAACCGGTTTTAAGACGAACTACATAAGGATGTATGGTAAATAAAACAGATTCCGAAGCAATTTAAATAAAATCTGAAATCGACGGCACAGGTCATGTAAAATTTATGGAACAAAAATGTCTTTACCTAAGTGAGCTTCTGCAATAAAGTGAGGCCATCAATATCGAAAAGTAAAAGTTTTATATTTTTTTTTATAAAATAATTTAAATTAATGAAGGCTGAATAGAAATAACAACAATCTTTAAAAATAGAATTTATTAAAAATATAAATTTAGTAAACATCATACATCACAACAAAAAAAAAATAAAAAATAGATACTATCGTCAATACAGTATCTGAGGAAGTGATTAAATATACAAACAGAGCCTAATATATTATGTATGAATGTATTTATGTATGTATGTACATTAGGGTGGCCCCAAAATAAAAGTTGCGAATGTTCCCAACTAAAATGAAAGTTTGATTCATTCTAAGATCACGTTTCTCAAAATTTTTGTCCTGGGGTCAATATTTGGTGAGCTGGATCAAAGGATAAAAAGGTCCTTTTTTGAAGTTTTTTGGATTTTTTTCATATTTATTCCAAAAGAACTATACATAAATTTGGTGTCATATGAAAGGTCTTTAAGAGGCGCTTTCAATAGGTTATCAGAAATTAAAAAAAAATTTGAAAATTCAAAAATTTTGAAAATTTCGGACAAAATTTTTGTTTTTTTTAATTTTTTCATAGAATTTACTTAACTAAATTGTTGAAATTTCTTGATTATAAAGACCATGTAATTTAACCAAAATGGTTTTTTCCGTTTTTCAAAATTCAATACATTAACGGCACATTTTGCAAAAAAACATTGACTTCTATATATAAGATTTTTTTTGTAAAAAATAAAGAAGAGATTTTTTGGCATTAAATTTTACTAGTTATCATTGGTTTAATACAATTTCTTCATTACTTTAAAAATAAACAACAAAAACAACAACATTAAGAAAATTATTATTATTATTATTACGGAATAACAAGAAAATTACATTATAGCGGAATGTATCGCAAATGTTTTGGTTTAAATTGAAATATTCGTTGTATAACAAAATAAAAGTATAAGAAATTATACATCAATGAAAAGCTTATAAAATTTGCGTTGATGCCCATTGCATATATGAATTGAGATAACAGAGGTTGTCAGATAGAGAAGAAATTAGGTTTAAAAAAATTTTAATAAAAATTGAACTAGATTGAATTTTGAGAAACGGAAAAAACCATTTTGGTTAAATTACATGGTCTTTATAATCAAGAAATTTCAACAATTTAGTTAAGTAAATTCTATGAAAAAATTAAAAAAAACAAAAATTTTGTCCGAAATTTTCAAAATTTTTGAATTTTCAAATTTTTTTTTAAATTTCTGATAACCTATTGAAAGCGCCTCTTAAAGACCTTTCATATGACTCCAAATTTATATATAGTTCCCTTGGAAGAAATATGAAAATAATACAAAAAACCTCTAAAAAAGACTTTTTTATCCTTTGATCCAGCTCACCAAATATTGAGCCCAGGACAAAAATTTTGAGAAACGTGGTCTTAGAATGAATCAAACTTTCATTTTAGTCGGGAACATCAATACCTTATTTTTTCTCCATACAAACGGGGCCACCCTAATGTACATATATAGTATGTGGGTTATTCTAAGTAATTACACTAATAAATTTGGAATTAATTTTGCTTAAAACAATAGATGAAATTGACAAAATGCCGAACAGATATTGTTTTTTGATTTTTAATTAGTCAATGCCTCATTTGACAACAAGAATCAGTATAAATTGTTGACTTTAATATGAAGTTATCACAATCGATTTATATCTCTTTCATAGCTGGAAACCACTTGGGAAAAAAAATATGCGTGCTTATATTGTAAGAGAAAAAATAAATTAAAAAATAAACCAAAAAATTGAAAAATAATGTTTTTTTTAACAATTTGAATTCGTTTTAGATTTTATGTTTGGTGGCGGTTGCTTGTGCCGATAATTTGGGTTATAACTACCAACCCACTGTAGCCCACTCCGGCTCACATTTATCTTTTGCTCCAGCATCTGGCATCAATTATGGTTCAGCCTCAAATAACGTACCCAGTGTAGTGGATTATTCATCTGCTGCTTCTAATGCTGCTCCAGCTTTTGTACCTCAAGCTGAATTGGAGAAGGAATATTACACTTATACTGCTAACGAAGATGATTTCAGTGAACCTGCTGCCTCCAATAGATTGGCCAATTCCATCAAACAAGCTCTACGTGTTGTTTTCATTAAGGGTCCCGAAAATACTGGTTTGGAAAATGCTGCTGCTTCCTTGGCCAATCACGCTGTTGAACAGAAGACCGCCATTTACGTGCTCAACAAACAAGCTGACTTCGATGATTTAGCCAACAAATTGAATGCCATCAACCAGAAGGACAACAACAAGCCCGAAGTTCATTTTGTCAAATACCGTACCTCTGAAGATGCCGTCAATGCCCAGAACGCAATTCAAGGTCAATATGATTCTTTGGGCGGCAACGGTCGTTCTTATGATGGTGGTGTGGCTCCAGTTCTAAACTTTGCTTCGCAAACACCCTCAACCTCTTATATTTCACCCGCATCTGGCTCTACACCAAGTGCCACCTACTTGCCTGTCACCACCTTCCGTTTGTAAATATCATACGAATTGAAAGCATAATTGTAAGATTCCAATTAATTTGGAAATGCGACTGATTCAAATATATTTTAAGTTATTGTTTTAATATTTGTTGATTAAATACATTCATACATACATATATTTTAAAAATTTTAATTTGTAGAATAATTTTATTCTTCCGTATGGCAAATAATTACGCATACCAGAGATCAGCAATGAGTATTCAAAAGATAAAGATAAAAAAATAAACTACAACTTTCATAAGAAGATTTTGTAAAAACAGAGGCAATAATCAGGTTCATAGAAGTCGCCGTATTCTAGTAGGTTTTTGGTTATTGTTGGCTTATTAGACGTGAGGCCACAAGAGGTCAGACGTCACCAACAAAACGAAATACAAGCAAATACTTCTTTGGCGATTTCCTTTCAGACGATTTCTGGTAAAAATCTGAGAGAAAAATAAATTGCCATGAAAAGGTTTGTCATTCGGAGGTGGAGCACTGGACCGAAGATCTTACATAGTACTTTTCTGCCGCATCAGTTCTTAATAGAAGCACGGGTAGGATGAGCGTCTTGTAGAGTATTAGTTTTGTCGAACGAGAGAGAACTCTGCTACTCAATTGCCTATTGACACCATAGTAGCACCTGTTGGCAAGAGTGATCCTGCGCTTGATCTCCAGACTGACATCATTTTTGGTGATAACGGCGGAGCCAAGATAAATAAATTCCTTGACTATATCGGACGTAATCTGAGACTCAATACGTCACTCGTCTCTACTTGTCCATAATATATACTTTGTTTTGCCCTCATTCACTGCAATACCCATCTTGGTAGACTTCCGTTCAATATCACTAAAGGCGGCAGTAACATCTGGCTTGGTACGTCCTATGATGTCAATGTCGTCAGCGTACGCAAGCAACTGGACGCTTTTTTGAAAAATAGTGCCATTCCGATGCACTCCTGCCTTGCTTATAACACTCTCCATGACGAAGTTGAAGAGGTCGCATGATATGGCACCGTCTTGTCTGAAACTTCGCACGGTATCAAAAGGTTCGGAGAGGTCCATTCCTACCTTGATGGAGCTGCAGGAATTGCTTAACGTCGTTCTGCATAACCTTAATAGCTTCGCAGGTATACCGAGCTCAGACATTACGGCAAAAACACCATCCCTTATGGAGCTATCGAAGGCTGCCTTATAGTCGACAAAAAGATGGTGTGTGTCGACTTGTTGTTCATGGGTCTTTTTCAGGATTTGGCGTAGTGTGAACATGTGGTCGATGGCGGACTTGGCAGGTCTGAAGCCGCACTGATAAGGCCCAATAAGTGTTTTGACGAGTTCCTTCAGTATTTCACACAATACGCCTGAAAGAACCTTATATGCGATAGGGAGAAGGCTTATACCCCTGTAGGTCCCGCCACTCATGTATAAAATTAACATACACAACACAAGTGGTGACAGAAGCTAGGCCGTAACCCTGGCTGAAGGCTTGCAATGTAAGTATGTATGTATAATCAGATTCATTATTGAAAGAAATCGCTTGTATTTTAATCAATTAAAGCTGATTCATTATTATCGATTTATTTGGCCAACGAGAAACTGCACAATGATGTCGATTTTGTCAATAAAAAATCATCTTTTCGTATGAAGTTCATTTTCATCTTGGTGGGTACGTTAAAAAGCAAAATTTGCCGTGCTTAAATCTTAGGAAGCCTACACGTGGTTTTACAGAAGCCAATGCACCCACTACGAATGACTGTTTGGTGCGGCTTGTAGACGCATCATTGGTCCGTATTTCTTTGAAAATGAGGGCGGCGCAACCATTATGGAGACACCTATCGCGCTATGATAACCGATGTCAACGATGTTTGGTTACAGAATGGTGCAACTTGCCACACATATCATGCCACAATCGATTTATTGCGTCAAACGTTTGATCGCCGTTTAATTAGCTGAAATAGTGAAGTCAATTGGTCGCCAAGAAGCTGCGATTTGATACCGTTGGACTATTTCTGCGGGGCGTCGTTAGAGCAAAGTGTTATGCCGATAAACCAGAGGCAATTGAGCATTTGAAGGTCAACATTCGTGATGCCATTGCCGTGATACGACTTCATACACTCAAAAAAGTGCACGAAAATTGATACGATCTAATGTGATACTGTCATGCCAACCGCGGCAGCCATATGAATGAAATAATATTCATTTTCTAACCGGAACAATTGTACTTCACAACAACAAAAGAAATAAATTTCAAAACGTTTTTGTTTTATTGCATTTTTAAATTTACACTTAAAATTTCCCACCCTATATATACATATGTACGGCGATTATATGTAAACAAACATACATTATTGTACTCCTCTAACTCCAGAATCTCAAAAGGAATACTGGGGTTATTTTTTTTTCTTTTTTTAATATAAAACGTAAATTTTTTGACTTAAGAAGGTAAAGCTTCTACGTAAAATAAAAAAAATTCTTAATTAGGGGGGGGGGGGGGGGGGGATTAAAAAAGGTTAATTTTAATGAGTTTTATAAGTTCAGAAAAATTCGAAGAAAAGGTCACATGATGAACGTTCTGCCACTTTCTCTCCCTCTCTTTCAACCTACTTCAATTCAACCTGAATAACAAATTACTGGTAAACAATAAATAAAATAAGAGTGAATAAACAATATAAAGAAGGGATATTAACAGAACTAAACTTATAGAAAAAGTCTTACAAGTTCTGGTACACAGAAATATTTTGTAATTATAGAATAGCAGGCAGTTCAAACCCCAAGACGTCCATCTCCAACAAAACGAAACGTGAAAAAAATAATTCATTGGTCATTGTTTCTCAACAAATTTCTGAAAAAAACTCTGAAAGTAAATAAAATTGCCGTAAAAAGTTTCTCAAATATCTGACGTTCGGAATCGACTTTATGCTGTAGGTTGCACCACTCACCTATAAAATTAATACACAAAACGTACATAAGTGATGTGTGAAGCAGAGATCAGCAATGAATATTCGAAAATATGAGTAGATTCGAATCGTACTCATAATTTCTGATAATTATACACATTCACACTTATTTTAATATGATAGTCAAAGTTTGAAGTACTCATTGTACTCATACTTAATAATACGCCTGATATTGTTGATTTCGACTCTCCTTTACTCATCATTTACAAGAATTACAAAATAAGTGTAATTCGCGTATGAACACTACAATACTCACCAGAAGATTGTGTGTTTGCTTTACTTGCTGTCTTTGTCAGTTTCTTTTTTTTTTTTCGTAAGTGCAACAACAACTAAAACTGTAAGTTTTGATAAATTATTCGAATCAATCGGATTATAAGTATTTTTCTAAATTTATGAATCTAAATGAGTAGGCTTATGAATCAAACATACATACATATTTCGAATGTTATGAGTTTGATGTCAATGTTGTACTCATCTTCATTGCAACCTGTAGTCATAAATCAATGTTGTAGTGGGTACGAATGAATCAGAGTAGTTGAATTTCAATACTGTTGACTCACTCATACTCAAAATTTCATGGGTACTTATGAGTAAAGAAAAAATTATTCATTGCTGTTCTCTGGTGTGAAGCTAGGTCGTAATTCTGACGCAAATTTGTAGTGACTACTTATATATGTGTGAAATTATAGTAATTATGGATATATTATATACCATACGTAATAGAATTTATTACTATGAAAATATACTTCAGATATGTCTAAAAATATATTAACTATCACCTGTCACCACTGTATTATCTGTGTGTTATCTGCTTTGTTTTATAGATAAAAGCACACTGAAGTTGTCAAGTGCATCAAAGCATAGCGATATTGTATTAATTGTGGACAGGAGTTTATGGATATTTTTGATTTTAATTGCTTAAAGCCTAACGAATATCGTAACTAGTTATGGAACGGAATATTTTTTGTTTTTTTTTTTTGTTGTCCTTTTAAATCATTCTAATTTACGATATGACCTTCTAATTTATTGGTTTGCTAATTAGAGTTTATCTCACATAATTTTTTATCTGTATTTATATCCGACAGCCTGCCTCCTCAGTACGATATTGTACATTTGTAATTCAACGTCATGTGTCATCGGTTAGTGTAGCAAAATTAACCACATTAGCATAAATCATCACTACTAAATGTTATATACATGTTAACTAGGCCCAGAAAATAAACATAATTTTCATACATTTTATATCGTATTTTATGAAATCGTGACTATAATTTAGTAAGTATTTCAGTGATTAAATGCAGTTTTAATCGGATCTTGCGTATTTTAAATAATTTTAAATATTCCAAATGACTGTCAGAAGATGTTTCCATTTACATCGGTGTTTACTTGGAATTGGAATTGTTGGAATACATTTCTTTGTCATTATAAATGTGAATGTTTTTATGCTTTTCTGTTAATTAAAGAAACCACAACAATATTAGAAACAAAAAAAAAAAAGGAAAAAGAAAAAACAAAACAAAGCATAGTGTCATGCTGATTTCAAACAGTAAGAAATTTATTTAATTTTTTTTTTCTTTTTGAAAACCTTAAACTTAATTGAAAACCAAATTAAATAAAACTACTGTGCAGTATGACAATGTGTGACACATTAAATTTTTTTTGTAAAATCATCAAAGCAGCATTCGAACAAAAAGCAATAATTTGTAAACAAATTCTATAAACTTAAATGAATTTAACAAACGAAAAAATTTGCTACAATACTTAATTAAAATGTTTTTAAACTTTATAGTCGGTAATCGTTCATAATATTACCATAACACAAGAAATTTACTCCGCCAGTCCA
This sequence comes from Sarcophaga rosellei, assembly GCA_930367235.1. Taxonomy (NCBI): domain Eukaryota; kingdom Metazoa; phylum Arthropoda; class Insecta; order Diptera; family Sarcophagidae; genus Sarcophaga; species Sarcophaga rosellei. Next base: position 63,555,577 of record OV884017.1, on the reverse strand, counting down.
CATTAAATTGATATCCTATTATGTATACCAATAAGGGCCATTATTACAACTTGCCATTAACTAAAGAGAGGATTTTAACGGGCAGATAACTTGATTTCCATTATTATGAATACACTATCAGATTAAAGTGAGCGTTAAGCTAAAGAGAAGATCATCCAACCTTTAACTTTTAAAGTTCACTTTATCTTTGAATTTGCCATATTATTTATATTATTTTCAATATGGCAACTTCAAATATAAACTTGACAAATAAACGTTAATATATTTATAGTTTTTCATATCAATATGGATATTGGCCTATTCATTGCATTTTTTTTAAACAAGAAATAAAAAACTTAAAACCTCAACACACAAATTTTATATACAAAATGAATAAACGTACACAAATAAGAAGGCACGTCGTTGCCAATGCGTTTTTAAAAAACATGATTAATTGAGCAGTATTATCGACATTGCTCCAGCACTGCCATATTTTTGAAAAAGTTAACTTTATTTTTTCTGTTGTAGCTGTAATAACGAAAAGAAGTCAAAGGTAAATTTTACAGTTCCCTTTGGCTAAAGGTACCTTTAACTAAACCCAAGTTTAACGTCAAATATAAAATAAGTAATGCTCCTCAATAAATTATTCGTATTCGTTCGTCTTGTATCAGAGAACAGCTGAATACACAGTTCGCCCCTTGCCAAAGTCTATTATTTTTATTTATTTATTTATTATAATCCACATAACACAACAAGATATGAACCTCATAAGTGACAGTGCTATGTTTAGGATCAATAAGATATATTTACAAATATGAAGCAAAAGGGAGCTAATGTCGTAAATAATTTTTACTTACGAAAATAATTTGAATAACTCCTTTTTGAACGCATTTGCATTGTCTATATTTTGAATAAAATTTGGTAGAGAATTCCAAAGACTTGTGGTGTGTATAAAATACTGTCGCTGAAACAGAAGATTCTTGAATCGTTGCTGAATAATCTTCATACCCCGGTAGGATCTAGCAAACTTAATTCGACAAAATAAATATTTTGACTGTTTCGAGTAAATTATTATATGAAATTCAATAAGGTATTTAGTTTTCAAAGAAATTTTATACTAACTATTTGGTAAGCTAAATGAGAAATATGAACACGACGCCACTTAAGAAAGACATATAGTATGTATCTAGCTATGTTATTATATGTTAAGTTAAGTTTTCGATTGTCATCATAACCGCAGTTTGCGCAGATGTCACATCCATATAAAACTACCGAAATCGCATAATTTTCGCATCCATATAAAAGGACTGGTATCAAATAAGTTTTAGCAAGCAGCATTCGTATTTTAAAAGGTGTTGAACATTTTACAGCCCTAAGATTTCTACACATTACCATAAATTTTACCTACTGCAAAAGCAATGTGATTGGACCAGGTCAGCTTATTATTAAAAATTACTCCTAGGTTTTTTGAACAGCTCACAAATTCAATTACATTACTAGATATTTATTTTAATTTGAATATCGTCAGCAATCTTTCTATTACTTTTATCTATTAAAATACACTTTGATTTTGTGTGATTGATGCAAAGTCCATTGTTTTTAGTTCAGATATCTATTTCCTTCAAATCAGAGTTTATATTGTTGACAAATGCCTTAATTCCTGTTAAAGAATCGCTGTTGTATATTTGGACATCATCCGCATACATATGTATTTTACAATGTTCTAAAGTATCCGGTAAATCATTAATATATAAGCAGAATAATAGGGGTCCAAGCACTGAGCCCTGTGGGACAACTCTATTAACATCAAGGCTTTCAGAATATATGTATTCCATTATTAAACATAATCTGAGATCGACCTGTGAGATATGAACGTAACAATCTACAGGCTGTTTCTGAGAAGCAGAAAAGTTTTTCCAGTTTTTTCAATAACATGCAGTTATCAACTGTAACGAAAGCTTTACTGTGATCAAGTAAAACTAAAATGGAAATCATATTTATTATTATCAAGATTAGCTCTTAGATTCTCCACTACATCTGTCAAGGCTGTCATACAACTACTTCCTTTAATAAACCCCGATTGAACATAAAATATTATGGTTCCTTACATAGTCATTGATCTGCTCACTCATAATATTTTCAATAACTTTAGATAAGAAGGGAAGAATATACATATATTGGCCGAAATTCGTTGTTTTGTTTAGGTATTGGTGTAATTTTTGATTTTTTCCATTCATCAGGGAATGTTGATTTCATTAGTACTGTACTGTAAACACATGACTAACATAAGGTCAAAGTTTATACATCAATATTTCAAAAAACCTGGGATTTAATCCATCTATTCCGGTAGCTTTAGACTTTATAGAACGAAAAATGCTCAGGACTTCCGGTTGGCTAACGCACCGAAATGTAAAAGAATCTTCAATGGAGACACTACGAAGATCGTCATATATATTACTGGTCGGTGATGGTTTGCATTTCTAAACAGATGGTTTAAGCTATTGACATCAACATCACATGAAGAAACGTTATCTTTTCCAATTCCAATTTTATGAATTTCTTTCCATTTAAAACTGCTAAAATAGCTGACGAAAATCTTCTATGGTAGTACAGTTTTTTTGCATGTTCCATACTTTTACCAACGGCTTTACGGCAATCTTGAAATAGTGTTCGAAGTTCTGGAGCTTTAAATTTCTTCCATCTAGCATACGCAGTGTTGTGCTCATTTATCAGTTCCTTAATATGAGTGGCAAACCAAATAGTTTGATTAGCTTTTACACGTCTAGTTCTTATGGGTACATTTGCTTCATATAAAATTTTAACATTCTCTTGTAAAAAACGCATTTCATCAATTATATCAATATATGAATAGACCACGATAATTTGTCATTAAAGACAATACCCAGATTGGTTGCAGAATTGAAAAATTCAATTTTATTTCCCTTGATACTCAATTCAGGTATAACTAATGATCTATTGGTCCTCGAAAGTATAATACATTTAGACTTAGAAGGATTGATGCATAGTCCATTAGCTTAGGCCCAGCTGTCAATCTGTCAATCTTTACTAAATCACGATTAATATAATCTAAACAAGAATTAATACTCGTATTCTCCTTAGGAGTACTAGTATAGGACTGCACATCATCAACATACATTATGCACATTACAGTTAACCAAAACATCCGGTAGATCATTTATATACATACATATAAAACAACAAAGGCCCAAGTATTGACTCCTGTGGAACACCTCCACTAATATTAAGTGGATCTAAAATATTGCCATTAAAGTGAACTTTTTGAAATCTCTTTATTAAATAAGAATAAATTAGACTATAGGCAGAATTAGAAAAGCAAAATAGTTTCTGGGACTTTTTCAATAGAACCTTGTGACAATCTAAATGTACATATTTGTTGCTGTCTGTTTGTATTTTTTGCTTGTTTTCGTTTAGTTTGCTCTGATCTTCGTAACAGTATGCTGTTACTGAATTCATTATTGATGATAGCAATACCACCATTTATTTTAAATAATATTTATGTATTAAATGGGGGGTTTTGTTATATGATGGGGATGATGGGGAAAATTCAAAAAGACACTCCTTTTGATTTGCCGCGCCAATATGGCTATCTATTTAAAATCTGTAAAGAGAGCTCAAGTTAAAGAGAGCTCAAGATTAAAGGAATTCGGGTAAATGTCCAAAATAAAATATTTCGTTTAAGCCACAGAAAATATAATACACACAGTATTATTAATAAAATGTAAAATTAAATATTGCACAAAACACCACTTACCTTCTATTTGGGGATTGATTGAGGAAAGAAAAAAAATTATTTTCTTTATTATATAAATTGACAAAAGATTCACAGTAAAAAAATAAATACACTCGAGTCTCGTTTTATGCGAATTCGAATTTATGCGATTTTAAATGAAATTTTTATTTTTTGTAGATTTTAAAATGTTATGATACTTTTAAAATTTTTTTATTAATTCAATTCAAAACAAATTGGTGATATCCTCAACAAAGTTAAAGATTTACAAAATCTTATTCTTAGTACGGACCCAAATACCGAAAAAGCACTGAAGATTCAGTCAATCCGCTGATCTGTTTTCCGGATATCATGAGTTGCATAGGCAACTTAAAAACTCAAAGTCACAAAGTTTAATAACTGACTACATATCCTGCAATAAAAGAAAAACTAAACTTTCTTTCGTTGATCTAGTAACCTAGATATGTATGCACTAATTAATAGTACATATGCATATGATAGGTATAGACTTCAATTTATTATTTTTTTGGATAATTTTGTTTTCTTTTCTGTAAATAATGAATTAATATTTTATTTTTTTAGAAGTTTTTGTTTTTATTGTTTAAGAAAATTAAATAAAAATACTTTTGTTGATTTTTTTATGCGATTTTGCTTTGATTTTTCAATTAAATTTTGAATTTATGAGTTTTTTCAGCACTTTGGAACGACTCATTCATTTTTATATGAAGCTAGAGTATCGTTTTATGCGATTTTTCTTGGAACGCATCTATCGCATAAAACGAGACCTGAGTGTAGTCGTACTTACATTAAAATTTTCAATTAAGGTGACCATCGTAAACACCTTCTGAAATATTTGCATAATCTTAACATTGACTATCGAAATAAATCAAAAGTGCATTTTATTAAATAACATCAAACTACTAAAGAAGCTTTTAACCCTCAAGAAGCAGTACTACCTCATCATCAATATTTATCAACTAATCCTATACACTTAACTGACTGTTTGCCTCTGTCATTTTACGCTCCGATATAACGATTATTCATTTAGATTAAACAGCTTATGTAGTGATTTACTCAATATTAATTAATTATTAAAGAAAATTTTACAAGTTCGTTAAGCATAAAAGAAATACACTTTTTGTTGGATGGATGTTCGTTTTTTTTTTTGTTTTCAGATTAATCCAACGAATAGATTGAGTGGACCTCAATCAAGTGTGTTAAACATCCAGTTATTCCAGAAAAAAAAGGAAATCACAGCAAAGTGAAATTCATTTGGACTTTTTTCCTTTAGTTTTTCTTTTTCTTTTATGTAACATAAATACATATATACTAGCCTTTGGTGGATATACTTTTCTTTGCTAATTTATGCACTCTACAGCATGAATGTTTAGCTTATTTTATTGTTTTTATTTTTTTTTTTTTATTAAGCCAGGTTGTTATTTAAGCCTGGTTGTTATCGTTAATTAATTTTTTTTTTAATTCAAAAAATATTGTCCTGATTGTCAAATATAACATTTTAGGATACTTTATAATCGGATATGCTTTAATAAGCTTATGATTATAGAATAGAATAAAAGGAAAAGAAGTCAATTAACATGGGCACATAATTTGTAACATAATTCGTCTGTATACACATATGCATGCATACATACATACATGCCACATTAACTTATACACACATTTGGGCAATTCACACAAGCCCTTGTATCGTTGTATTCATTGTATTGTTGGACGAATATACAACAGTGTATGCTTATTGTTGATAATTTTCATGTAAAACTCCGATACACTTATACACATTTTTTTTATATGTTTTTGGAAGCTGTATTGGTTTCGTGCTATCAGTTTATGTAAATGCCAGTAATCAAGAAGAAGAATAAAAATACAAAATATTTTTTATGTAACTTGTGTCAATAATTAACATTTCAAAATTATAATTGTTCGCACAGATAATTAATTAATTTAATTTTTATCCGTAATATTTTTCATTTTGTTGCATGAAAATCAAATTGTGAATACTATAGTCTTCTTCCTCTTATCGCCTTTTGACGTTTGGAATACGAAATACACAATACAACATAATACTGAGCGTTTACAAACAAAAAGTGTATTCAATACAACATACACGATACAAAGTCATGTGAATTGCCCAATTGATTCTAATAGAAAAAGGATTTAAAAGGAAATGATACGCGCGTGTATGTACATATGTGTGTATGTAAATGTCAGAATTGTTTCTGGTACGTCCTTAATTAGCTCAGAAATAAATTAATCCGTATAAGTGAACATACATAAATAACAAAATACATTCGAAATATAAACAAACAAAACTTTAGTAGTTACAAGGCTTGTCATGGAAAATAAAACAACCATTACAGACCTATTTATATGGACATGTATGGATTTGTAAACTCATATACATATATAGATACATATGTATGTGCATATAGTTTTAACCACAACAATAGCAGTTCTATTATACATATTTAAAAATATTCTATAAAATGTTTTGCTTAACTAACTACGGTAAAGTTACCGAAAGATAATGTTATATGACCAAACTTCAATTAATTCCATTGAGTTTAACAGGTAAAAGAACACCACAAATAAGTTAAATATTTTAAAGTTGTTAAAAAGGATCGGACATTGTTTTCAATATTACCATGCCTCTTATTATTACGAAAATGGATACGGTGGAAATGAGCAAAAGCTACACAAACAAATACAATGATCTTGTTTACAAGTAAACCAACAACATCAGTATGAAAGAAAAGGGGATAGACAAGTAAGCGAGAACGCAACAAGAATCAATGTGAACAAAATACACAAACAACAATAAAACAAGGATAGAGATCTCTAGAAGGCGAAACCACGAACATTGGAGTTCAAGAACATTCGCCAGACTGTCTACGGGAGCACATAAAAAGGCAAGACAAAGCAAGCAACGAGTAATAAGAATTTAGTCAGTCTTGTGTGAAGACGAGTTGCGTGTGGAGAGGACAGTTGTGGTTTGAAGATCCCCGTTGTAAAGATCTGCGTTGTATATAAAGAAGAATAGCGAACAAGCAATTATTGTTGTATACTGTAATAAAAAAAAGACTTTTATTTATTATTCAAGTGCGTAAGAAGCGCACAGTTTGATTTAAGTTTATTGAACAATTTCTTTGAATGTCCCTTCAAGTCAAACCCTTAATTCTAATACAATTTTGTATTGGCTTAATACTAAACATATAAGTTTGTGTGTTTGTTAAATACTTAACTATATTCTATAGGTTAGTGTGTTTGTTATATGCTTAACTACATTCTATATAATATTGCATTGGTTTGTGTGTGTGCTAACCATGGGACAAGTGGGTGCAATATGACACGCGCCCATTCTCCATATAAACATAATAATTCCCACGGTAAAGTGTGAAGAGAGCCACATATGATCACCAGCAATGCAATACAACAACAACACACATTGTGTATATTATATGCACATCAATGCTGCCGGCGGCCACTCAGCAAAGTGTCAAATGCGGCAGCAGCGACGGTCAGCAATATTGAGTCAAGTGGTCGTTGCTCATATGCAATTTGATAATCTTTTGTTTATGCACATGACATGTTGTACTGGTATTGACAACCGTAGAATCATGCTACAATACGTTAAGTTGTAAACAGTGGCACACAAAAATTGTGCAAACAATAAAGAATTCAATTAAATTACACCAGTTTATTTTTATTTTAGAAAGATCAGGTCAACAGCGAAGTTCTTCAAAAAAGGAAGAAATAAAAATAGAACGTAAGATGACTTTGGACACTGTGCAGGTTTAAAGCAATAAAATTAAAAGCACTTAGTTATCAATATATAGTGAAGAATATCTTTTATTTCGTATTGCAAATTATGGATCCTCAGGATCATATCAGAAAAGGACATACCACACTGAAGACTTGCTGGGAAACTATAGAATTATGCATTGGATGTAGACCAGGTTGGTCAGACTTATAGTGACCTATGGGACAATTCTCTGGGCAGACAGGCAAATCTGAAATAGAGTTCGCTAGATACAGAGACTAGCAGGTGTTGGTATAACATTAGCAATAATAGTCAGTCGTACAGCGACGCTGGAAAATCTGGTAAGGTAAGGTTAGGTTGTTTCCCAGGCAAAATGGAGTTATCTATGAGGCATTAATGCAACTCAAGAGGAAATACTTGGGTACATATTAAGTGGTAGGCAGGGAATTGTCATTATTGAAACCGAGCACCATACTGAAGTTTGTGAAGACAATAGGCTTGGAGAAGACATTGTAGGGATGCAGGATGGCTGGATAGAATAAAGTAAAGACGGAGAAAAAGTTTTTACCTTTTCAAAAACGTTTAAAATATGAGTTGGTAGATTGCAAATAAAAATATATTTGTGTTTATTTTGAAATAAATCCTTTATTGTTCGCACAATCTTGTGTGCCACTGTTCACAACTTGATGTAAACAACAACAATTGTTTTATTGGTTATTCTTCTTTTCACTTTTTTGCGTAAACAATAACAATTGTTCAATAGATTTTTATAACGGAGATCTTCAAACCACGATTATTCTCTTCACACAAGACTGGCTGAATTTTTACTGACTCCGTTGCCTGCTTTGTCTTGCCTTTAATATCGCTGGGTAGACAGTCTGATGAATGCTCTTGAAAGTGAATGACTTCTCATTCGCGAAATCTCTACAAATGTAAACATGTTTACATTATTGTTGTTTGTGTATTTTGTTTACGTTTGTCCTTGCAGCATTGTTGTTGCCAATTTGTTTACTTGTTTATCCCTTTTTTATACTGCTATTGTTACTATATTTTTGTTGATCATGTAAACAAGTCCATAGTTTTTGTTTTTGTAGCTTTTGTTTATCATTTAAATGTTAAACGATGTAGCACCATTTCCACTTTAGTAACAATATGTATCTTCACGACTATAATAATACATTCATACATAATTGGCCATTGCAACCCTTCAGTCAGGATTACGGCCTAGCTACTCAGCACCACTCATGTCGTGTGCGTTAATTTTATACATGAGTGGCGGGGCCTACAGTTTAAAGTCGACTCCGAACGACAGATTTTTTTTGAGAAGCTTTTTCATGGCAATTTTTACTCTCAGAGTTTTTGCCAGAAATCTGCTGAGAGGAAGTCGCCGAAGAAATATTTTTTCATATTTCATTTTGATGTCTGACCTGGGATTCGAACTCGGGCCTTTCGTCTAATAAGCCAACACACTATCTACTAGACCACGGCGACTTCCGACTATAATAATAATCCACATAATAAATAAAAACGCAACTGTATACTTGAGGCACTGCTATTTTTATATTCACAATTGTATGTCAAATGAAATATATGCATAAAGTTTATAAAAATATATTCTTTTTCACTACAAACTAGAATTCTTAATATTAAACATACATAAAAAGGATGAATGTAAAGTTGAACATGAGTTTCATTTAAAATCTTGAATATTTTATAATTTAATAAAAATCTTTATAGTATTATCAATAATCAAATATTTTAATACTGTAGCTTTAGATTTACTTTTAAATGTTTTTATAGATTAGAAACCAATAGCACTTATGCCTTTATAAGCAAAGTCTAAGCCGACTTTCTTAAGTCAATACAGAAAACCCTTAACAACCTACATTCTAGTGATTTAAAGATAAAACATACTGCTAGCAGTTGGTATAACTCATGAAAAACTCAATGTATGCTTTGTAACAAATTATATGAAGATGGTCTCTACTACTGTACTAACCAGAGATCAGCAATGAGTATTCAAAAAGATGAGTAGATTCGAATCATACTCATAATTTATGATACTTATACGCATTCATACTTATTTTAATATCATACTCATACTACTCATATTCAAATTTGAAGTAATCATCGTACTCATACTTAACAATACGCATGATGTTGTCGATTTCAACATTTACAAGAATCACAAAATATGTATGATTCGCAAGGTTGTGTGTTTGCTTTGCTTCCTGCCTTTATCTTTTTCTTTCTTCTTTTTTTGTAAATGCAACAACAACTAACACTGTAAATTTTGATAAATGATTCGAAACACTCGAATCATTTATGAGCATTATAAGTATTTTTCTAAATTTATGAATCTGAATTAGTAGGCGAATCAAACATATTTCGGATGTTAAGAGTTTGTTGTCAACGTTGTACTCATACTCATTGCAATCTGTACTTATAATTCAATGTTGTAGTGAGTACGAATGATTTCAATACTGTTGACTTACTCATACTTAAAATTTCATGAATACTTATGAGCTGACCGCTGGTACTAACCACCGCGAAATGCTCAGCAAAAATAACTATCCAGTCATTAAGTGGTTTTGTTAGTTGATAGTCGCTTTTAAGGAACTTGGACTTGTAAACATGTTCGTAATAGTAAAAATGTTTGTGAATGTTTTGGCCAATTAATTACCAAATACATATTATCAAATTAGAATTAAAGTCAACGCAATATAAAGGATATGAAGGATGATATGAAAAATAATAAGGACTCTACACATACGATTTGAGTACAGTCCCAGCAAAATAATTCAAACCACGAAATTTAGGTAAAATTGTACAGCTCGGTTTTTAAATTTAAAAAAAATTACAAATTAAGTAACTCTGATGAATATGATAAACACACATATTCAGTATAAAATTCATTATTTCATCATCATCATTCATTAACCAAAGAACTCATTATCAATGAAATTTGATAATGATATGTGCACGTGCACATAGAAATAAACAGAAGGTTATCAAAACAAATTTAAATTTAAAAATTAATCACAAGACAAATTTGTTTACACAATATGCCTAATCGATATACATACGTAGGCATGGCTCTAATCATTAATCATATTTGAGTTCAAATACAAGTTTTCACATTCATCACTTTCACATGGTATCACTAGTCGTTGGCCAGTTTTATAATAAAACCTTAATAAATTCAACAAAGTGGACAATATAAGTAAAATTCAAACAAAATCCAATCGATTTAGGTACACTTCAGTATATTTCCTGATTTCAATTAAGCGTTAATAGAGGAGAGTAATCGTTCGAAATCTTTCCAAGTAAAAATATTGTTACGTTTCTACCTTTTTAAAAACGTTTAAAATATGAGTTCGTTGATTGCAAACAAAATAAAAATAAATTGGTGTTTAGTTTCAATTAAATTTTTTTATTGTTCGCACTACTTTTGTGTGCCACAGTTTGCAACTTGACGTATACAACAATAATTGCTTGTTCGCTATTCTTATTTGCTTACAACCAGTGTTGCCACGAAAAAATAAATTTTGTAACCAACATTTGTGACAAAATCACCAAATAAGAAAAAATATAACCAAAATTAAATTCGCAGACTTTTATTTAATTTTTTTCAAATTTAAATTATAATTAATAAAAAAAAGAAACAAGAAGGTTAGGTTAGAGGACGTGTACTTGTAAACTGTGACAAGTACAGTACCCGGAGGTCGAATTGCCCCATTGTACAAACAATGAAATTGCAAAATAAACAAGAAATTGCAAAATAAAACTTTAGTCTTACTAATTAATTCATTTTAACAAACAAAACAACAGCTTTTTTATAAGAAAAAAAAAATAACCAAAACCAAAAAAATCTACACATCTACACATTGATCAAAAAAATAACCAATTTTGGTTAGAAATAACCAAAAACGGCAACACTGCTTACAACGCAGACCTTAACAAGGGAGATCTTCAAACCACGACTGTTCTCTTCACACGCAACGCGTCTTCTCAAAAGACTGACTGAATTCTTACTACTCGTTGCCTGCTTTATCTTGGCTCTTTATATGCCCATGTATTCAGTCTGTTAAGGTTCTTGAAGTCAAACGTTAGGAATTTCGCTTTCTCCAGAACTCTATAGCGACTTCATTGTTGGTTGTGTATTTTGTTCACATTGCTTGGTGTTGCGCTCTCGCATACTTTCTTTCATACCGATGTTGTTGGTTTACTTGTAACAAGTTCGTCGTATTTGTTAGTGTAGCTTTTGTTAATCATGTTAATATTAAACGATGTTTTCATTGTAATATTGTAATTTTAAAAAATTTTTAGTTTGTTTTATTTAAACCCTCGGCATATATTTTATTGAATATGATAGCATCTTTGGCCTTCAAAAGTGCGAATATAAAAAGTAGATTGGGTTTAGGTTTGGAGAATATGGTGGATGACCCATGTTGAAAAGTCCAACTATTTTTTTCAAATTTCTTATGATCACAAATATCACAAAATTGTGATACAACTAACAGGTTGACAATCTGGTGGTAATATTTCATTTGAAATTTAATCGTACGCGATAGTATCATTTATTTATAGTGTTTTCACACCGAGTGGTTTTAACGCAAAAGTTGGTTTTAACGTTAAAATCAAAAATAAAACCTGCTTTTACCATACAAAATTATTGTGTTAAAATCAACTTAAAACCTTTTTTGAATTGGTTTTAAGTTGATTTTATGAAATACAACCTTGTTTTATGTACTAAATCAGAGCTACCAGCTCTGAAGTGGTAAAAACAGCTGATAAAAATTAAATAAAAACAAAATAAAAACAAAACAAATGTAAAAATATAGAAGCCGGTTGTATAAAAATGTAAAATTTCAAATAATGAATGCTACAACAATAATAAATAACAATATTTTAACAATAATATTCATATTATTTCTTAATTTTTCATATTTTTTGCTTTTTCTTAAACAAAAACATTTCTGTTCCGTCATGAATGTATGAAAGTTAAAACCTGATTTAAGAAAATTTGCAGTGTGAACGCAAAATCAGCTGATTATGGTTTTAATGCTAAAATCAGGTTTTAACTTTTGGTGTGAAAACACTATTACGTACATAAATATGTTTCTAAAAAGATGTAGCATTGCTGTTTCACTGCGAACTGTTTTTTGTGAAGTCTTTGAATGCTTGTACATATTTTGTATTTTGCATAGTTTGTTCAATTGTTGTTCCAAATTAAGTACAGTGCGCGTCAAATGAAAGTGAACACCTCATAATGTAAATTTTAATAATAACAACAGTAATATATGGTAACAGTCTAGTAATTTCAAACTCCAGATCAGACATCTCCAGCAAAAAATTGAAAAAATATTTCTTTGGTGACGTACTCTTCGGAGATTTTTGGCAAAAACTCTGAGAGTAAATAAAATAAAATTGCCATAAAAAGTTTCTCAAAAATCAGTCTTTCGGAGTCGGCCACTCATGTAGAAAATTAACATACACGACGTAAGTCTAAGAAACTAGGTCATAATCCTGACTAAAGGGTTGGAATGACCAACTATTATTTTGTATACCGTCTACGTATGCAGATGCACATACAATTCATTGGTCATCAATTTTCACTCACCTAATGGATACTTTGTAGTCGCCGTAGTCTAGTAGGTAGTGTGTCCGCGTATTAGACTTAAAGCCCGGGTTTGAGCCCCAGGCCAGACATCAGAACGAAATAAAGAAAAATATATATTTCTTCGGCGACTTTCTCTCAGCAGATTTCTGGCAAAAGCTCTGAGAGTAAATAAACCTGTCATGAAAAAGTTTCTCAAAATCTGTCGTTCGGAGTCGACGTTAAACTGTAGGTCCCGCCACTGAAGTATAAAATTAAGGGACACACACATAACTGGTGTGAGAAGCTAGGCCATAATCCTGAATGAGGGGTTGTAATGGCCAATAATGTGTGTATGTATGCAATGGCTACTTTGGTGACAGCGGCTTCTGCGCTGGAACAGTGATATTCTTCACATGACCGACATAAGTTGTCTGAAGAAAAGCTGGCGTTTATGAATGTGAATAATTACCAGTATTGAAAAATTCAGTAGAACAGCAACACTGATAATTACTAATATAAGTAGAAATTTATATAACGGGTCTTGAGAATTCCCCGAATGATTACACTAGCCAACAAGGTTTTTGACTGGAGCAACCAAATACCGTTCCTAGTGTAATTTGGTGCGCTGAATTCGAATCTGTAAATGGGTTTTCTCTATCACGTCAGGTTTTCGAGATAGCGTTTATTGGATTTTTCCATAAAAAATTATAATTATTAGTTTATTTAAAAATCAATGAGCTTTCAAAAGTGAATAGCGTTATATGTTTGTCGTTTGTATTTCGTTGGTTCAGTTTCACGTATTAGAGTCCAGCAATAGTCTCCCAGCATACTTTTACCCCAAAATCCTTGATAGTTTCTTTCAATTTTCATTAAATCTTGATGGGCGCGCTCCCCTTGTTCGTCGCTAACAGCACCTAGGTTTTGTGGGAAAAAATCTAAATGGGAATGAAGAAAATGTATTTTTAGTGACATTCGTGCACCCAGTTCATGATAGGACATTAGGGTAGGTAATACTTTTTCGATTTTTCATATTGAATCCAGTAACTTTTGTTAAACAGAAATAACAATCAGTTTGGTGGTTACTTGACTCTCTCCAAAGTACTGGAATTGAAAAATCTAAATAGATTTTCTCGCCATTTGATCACTTGTATAAAATAGTTCTGCAACGATTGCAAAACATTGTCGGTGTCCACGGTTTGTCCAAGTTTCCGACAGCAAAACCAAAAAAATTTAGATATGCATATTTTAGTGATTCTGATATTGCATATCCTTTTTTCCAATCAAATATTCACCACACACAAAGCAAAAATAGCTCGGATTAGTAACACACGATCTCACTGACATGCTTAAACTCTATCTTTATACAAATTTATAACGAATGTAGGCTTTTGTCAAATTAATAACTGTGAAAATGTAGCGTCAGTATTAACTATTTTACAGTATTGCCAGCATGCGATAAAAAACCCAACTTTGTTGTCAGATTCGAACTCAGCGCACCTAGATTAGCTAAAAAAACATGCTTCGTTTCCACAGTCAAAATTTTTTGCCTAATTTGTTGGCCAGTGTTATCGCTATAGTGACTGTATTCTTGTTCAGTTTTGCCTACGATAAGTGTTCGAGTGACCAGGCCTTCTAATGCCTGGTGAAGAGTTCTTCGACTGTGATTTTCCCATTTATTTTAATTTTTTTTAATAGCTTGATATCTGCAGGCACTAAATCCACTCGCAACATAGACTGTGGTGCTTGCTCTCGTTTTATTGCATAAGAAATATTTTGTACAGCAGTGTTCATATCATTTAAATATGGATTGCAATCTTTTAGAAATTTTTACCAGGTAAGTAAATACACAATCGTATATTTCTTTTATTTTTTCGAAATTATTATTTAAAGTTCCGTATTATTTTTCCTCGATCAGTTGAATTTTTGTCGCGCTTTATTCAGTCAATAGCAAAACGTAATCATTCCTTAACGCATTTCAAGTTGTCTTCCTAATATTGTAGGTGATTTACTTAAGTTCATCTACTTCGCAACTTTTGCTTTGGGCACTTTCCGACGATTATAGGATTCATTCAACTTTACATTATATGCATGAAATTAGAATGAAAAAAGTTAACTAATTAATGTAAATTGGGTGTCATAATGTACAAAAGTCGCCAAGTTTTCTTATAAAACCAAGTTGAAGAGAATTTTAAAATAATTTGAATGACATTTCTTAAAATTTAAGAAATTTATGAATTCTTATTAAAAATGTTTCTTGTTCTCTTACATTAAATGACGTCAGTAATTTTATAACTAAAATGAAAAGAAATCATGTTTTGAGTGGTATAGGTGTGTATGTAGGTATTACGTTTTATTTCCTATTATATTCGATAATGTAATGTTCATTTGTAAGGCCACTGGTTACTACTATTGTGTCATAATGAATTTTCTTTCTTTGTTTTAGTACAGGATAATTTCCTTGTTAATTTACTTTCTAAACAATCAAAGAATCTGAATATTATCTTCATATATTTATGTACATCCCTATATATACACACACACATACAAACAAACACGTTCACATATATGCATTTGTGTACATATGGTATACGGTGTGAAATGGAAAATAATAAATAATATGACGTTAATAAATGAAAAATACAGTAAAGACTCGGGCAATAAGTATACTGTGCAATTTAAATTGTTCTACTAAGTACGTATGTATGTACGATATTTACATATATATGTACATACATATGTAGTTATAATTTAACAAAAAAATATTCGCAACAACTATAACAATTACAGAAATTTTTTAACTGAAATTTCGTTTCATGAATTCCATATATTTAGGGCCATTATTACAACTTGCCGTTAACTAAAGCGGAGAATTTTAACGGGCAGATAACTTGTTTTTAATTATTATGAGCACCCAATGAGATAGAAGTGAGCGTTAAGCTAAAGGGGGGGATCATCCTAACTTTAACTTTTAAAGTTCACTTTATCTTTGAACTTACCATATTATTTATATTATTTTCAATATGGCAACTTTAAATTTAAACAAAATGAGAAAATATAACAAAAAAGAAGAAGCCGGTCGTTGCCACTGCGTTTAAAAAAGAAACTTGTTTAATTGAGCAGTTTTATCGACATTGCTCCGGCATTGTCATATTTTTGAAAAAGTTAACTTTATGTTATCTGTTGTAGTTGTAATAACGAAAATAAGTTAAAAGTAACTTTATAGTTCCCTTTAGCTAAAGGTACCTTTAACTAAACCCAAGTTTAACGGCAAGTTGTAATAATGGCCCTTAAAGTGTTGCCATAGTATGACTATGACTATCTTTTGCAACTCACTGTACTTAATCTTCCACGCTGATATACTCACACTTGCAATTATGGTACAGAATAAATTCTTATTGTCCTTCATAATAGACAGTAAAAGTAAAAAAAAAACAACAACAAAACGTCGTTTCGACTGTAAACAAAAGTGTATACAAAAAAGAACCATCTGTGTGTGTGTGTTGGGTGAATACGTAAGAAAAAATAGTTAAAGAAAAACTAAACAAACCAAAACAGAACAGAACAGGAGAGAAAAGAAAATAAAATAATATAAAATGGAGAAAAGTCGAATAATAGAAATAAAAAAGGAAAGAATAAGATTTTAAGCAATAGTTAACAAATTGTTTCTAAAGCCAGCAGGTGTGTCACCTTAGACACTATTCGTAACTATGCATATACATACCACACATACACATACAACCTTAGACATGGCTTTGAATTTTGATACTTACAGGACGAGTTCATGCATGAAAAGAACGTTAACATGTACATATGTACATAGTATGTATGCATGTATGTATGGTAATATTGGGATTTGAGTGCCCGTATGTGTATATGCGTACATATATTTAAATACATTTGTTGTTTTAGTTTGTTTTTTTTCACTTTTTTCCTGTATGTTGAGTGTATACATATGTGTGTGTGTGTGTGTGAGAGTTTCATACAAAATTTCTATAATATTTTTGCAAGAAAAACCCTTACCAAGGTATACAGGTGTAGTTGTAGCTTTTAATTTGAAAACCCCACCCACACCCTCTCACACTGTTTTGTTCCAAAATAGGGTGATGAACAGTTGCCACAGAATAAATGCCTTTTTCTGCTAAAAAGTTTAGGAAGAACAAACTCAGAGCTGAGCTCCATATATTCAACACAGAGACACTGAGCTGTTCTAGAAACAAGCACAACAAGTTGAGAAAGACACTTTTGCTGTCGGTATTTACATATATATACATACACTACACGCATACATACATATATACATACATGTTTGTAAAACATGCAATAGTTTCCTGTTTCCTGTATGACGGAACAAATCTTACTCATACACTTGCAAAAAGAAAAACAAAAAAGACTATTTGTTGAATCCTCCGATAGACAAAAACTAAAACAGCATATGGACGCAGCATTTTATACCTCCTGAATGAAAGAAGAATAAAAAAAATTAAAGGAAAAATATGACACAAATTTAAAATCGTATGTATGTAAGTATGCCACTGTAATACTTTTCACAAAAGTGAATTTTTACCAAAAATTTCTTTTGTTTCAATTTAATTCAGATTTCACCATTTTGGCATTTGCCATGTATGTATGTAACTAATAAAAAAATCATCAAAATTCGAACTTATTAATGTCTCCTCCCTAATCCCTTAACCACCCTATCTAATCCTACAACAGAAAACACAGCTAAATTAATAAAATTCCTCAAAATTACAAAATTGTTTTACGATATATAAATATTAATTACCTTACTAAATTTATACTTGCTACTTTATTATATACAATCTTAATTGTAGTTATAAGGTATATTTAACCTTCTGGAGCTGAAGGTCTCAGATGCTATTGCTCTTAGTATTCGCTTATCTTATAATTTATTTAATGTCTCCTCTACATGTGTAATGTATACTATTTTGACGAGTTTTGGGTAAAATTTTATGTCGCTTATCGACATTAGTGAAATCAATGAATATTTCTAAAAAAGTTTGATCCTGTACTTTCATTATAAAGTTTCGTAAAAGAGTGAACATTTTCCATATCAGAACTATCCATGTTGAAACGATCTCTCGATTTTATACTGACGACTCTTCTTTCAGTGATAGTATCGTAATAGTGACAAGAAGCTTCTATATTTAATGGCCATTATTACCACTTGCCGTTAACTAAAGGGAGGATTTTAACGGACAGGTTAATTGTTTTTCAGTATTATGAGTACCCAATAAGACAGAAGTGAGGTAAAGGGAGGAGATCATCCTGGCGGTAACTTTTAAAGTTCACTTTATCTCTGAACTTCCCATATTATTTATATTATTTTCAATATGGCAACTTCAAATTTAAACAAAATGAGTATATACAATAAAAAACGAAGCCCTACGTTACCACTGCGTTAAAAAAACTTGTTTAATTGATCAGTTTTATCGAAATTACTCCGGCACTGCCACATTTTTGAAAACGATTAACTGTATTTAATCTGTAAGCTGTAATAACGAAAATAAGTTAAAGGTAACTTTAGCTAAAGGGAACTGTAAAGTCAAAGGTAACTTTAGCTAAAGGGAACTGTAAAGTTAAAGGTAACTTTACAGTTCCCTTTAGCTAAAGTTACCTTTAACCAAAGAATATGTAGAAGTAAAATTTCTTATGGCGGGTTGTAACATTACGACCCGATCTCACCAAAATCTTTATAAAAAATCATTTCTGGATGAGGAGGTCGACCCTCCAGAAATCAGAAGGAAAATAAACACAAACAAAGAGCGTAACAATGCGTTGCTCTCATCATGAGATCGTAAAAATGCATTCAGTTGCTTTCCTTGTCAGCTCCTAAAGAAGAATGTTCATGTCGCTTTTTTCAGACTTAAATTTACACCCAAAGAAATATTATAGTATGATTCACTAATATCAATGAGAAATGATTTCGATTTTTGGAAGAATACTTGCCAAGTTAAATACGGTGTTTTTAGGTTTTTAGCGCAGTACAATTTTTCTATATTTTTCGCTCACATACATACACATATTATTGGGTTAATAAGTAGACTTGAAAATATTACTAACAATTTTCCTCTGGGTTACCACATGCCTCTCATAATTTTTTATCATGTTCTCTTTGTGCCGAGAACAGTGTTGCCGTTTTTGGTTATTTCTAACCAAAATCGGTTATTTTTTTGATCAATGTGTAGATGTGTAGATTTTTTTTGGTTTTGGTTATTTTTTTTTTTCTTATAAAAAAAGCTATTTTTTGTTTCTTTTTTTATTAATTATAATATAAATTTGAAAAAAAATAAAACAAAAGTCTACGAATCTAATTTTGGTTATATTTTTTTTATTTGGTGATTTTTTTCACAAATGTTGGTAACAAAATTTTTTTTCGTGTCAACACTGTTTCAGAAATATAAATAAAAAATTAGTCAAACAACAAAAACGCACGATGAAAACAGCGCATTGTTACGCTCTTGGTTTCTTTACCCTTCCCTTCTATCTTCCCCCCCGCGTCATGAAATATTTTTGAGAATGTGCATTTTGGCATAGCACATTCTTAATACTTTATTTTCTTTGCTTTAACTCAACCCTACTTTAACGGCAAGTTGAAATAATGGCCCTAAATGTTTTTGTAACTAAGCGAAGGGACTACCCATATATGGCGTCGTAAGTTTAAAGAAGCACAGACACTTAGCAGCGACATAAGATCCATATATCTTATTAGACTCTTTCCATTCTTCTCTCTTTTCCACTTTAGTTAAGCGCACAAAACCATGACATGACCACACAGCACTGTAAATTCGTTGTTCTTTAATTTTATTCTCCAGTTCAGTGTCTACGAAGCATTTATAACGATTTGCGTGCTTTCTATGAGTTCAACTATGGTGTTGATACAGCAAGATTACTGCAAACATTGCTATTGAAATACTAGATTTGTTGACTGTACACAGGCCCTGTGAATTGGTTTAACCGAGGAGTGTTTGGGCTCAAATTGATGGGTTGGAGTAGTTTGTTTTCCATTAATATTCTTTCGAAAAGTTATATTATCGGCAGTGAATATAAGATGTGCTGACTCATTTACCTGTTATTCACCTAGTTTGTGGATCACATTTACTCTAAAATAATCATTCAAATGATCTAAAAATACTACAGCCTCAGAAAAGTGTTAAATATACATGACATCATAATAATATTGTTACGAAAATGAAAACGGTGTAACATCGTTTAACATTAAAATGATAAACAAAAACCATGAGTATGAAAGAAAAGGGGATAGACAAGTAAGCGAGAACTCAACAACAAGCAATGTGAACAAAATACACAAACAAAAATGAAACACCGATAGAGATTCGACTCCAAGAACATTCATCAAACTGTTTACGTTGGCATATAAAAAGGCAAGTCAAAGCAGGCAGCTAGTAGTAAGAATTCAACAAGTCTTGTGTGAAGTCGCGTTGTGTGTGAAGAGAACAGTCGTGGTTTGAAGATCTCCTTTGTAAAGATCTGTGCTATAAGCAAAGAAGAATAGCGAACAAGCAATTATTGTTGTATACGTCAAGTTGTAAACCGTGACACACAAAAGTAGTATGAACAATTAAGCGTTAGATTGAAACTAAACATCAATTTATTTTTATTTTTGTTTGCAATCAACGAACTCATAATTTAAGCATTTTTAAAAAAGGTAAAAACGTATCAATACCTTTCTGTTGTAATTCATTTAAAATTTCTGTTGTTTTATCATTTCAATTTTAATTTTAATAACGTCTCGGATTTGTTTTTGGTGATGTTTCCTTGTAATAGAAAATAATCGCGAAAAATAAAAAAATATTTCTTCTCAACTTCCTTTTAGTAGTTTCCTAGCGATAACTCTGAAAGTAGATTCAAAATGCCGTGAATAGTTTCTCAGCGTTGATTTCAAAATGATTTTCGGGCAATAATGCATCAAATTAATATACATAGCACGGATGGTAGTAGAAGTTAGGTAGTAATCCTAACTAGAGGATTTTAGTTACCAATTAGAAGAAGAATTTGATACTAAATGAGGTAATCAGAAGATACCATGGCTTTCTCTTCATTATTCTCGTATCATTCACAGTTTGGTGCAGTTGTTTATTGAAATATTTGAATTAAAATTAATTAATACTTATAGAGTATCGAACAAAAAGTTCCAAATTAGCCAAACAACAATAACTTTCATTCATCTATTATGTTATGTTATGTTATGTTATGTTTACAACAAATTGTCAATATCTCGAATAAGTTGAACAATGTCCCTTGTTTTGACATTCAAATGATCCAAGTTTTCATACAGGATGTATATATGTCTGTATATATGTACATATATTAAGGAAATAGTAACGAAAAGTCACATGCATATTCATGGAAAAACAAAAATGAAGAAAAATGAACAAAGAAAGTAAAATAATGTTGGTATGTATATACTCAACAAAGATCCGCAATGAATTTTTTCTTTCGCTACTCATAAGTACTCATGAAATTATGAGTATGAGTGAGTCAACAGTATTGAAATTCAACTACTTTGATTCATTCGTACTCACCATAATATTGATTTATAAGTACAGGTTGCAATGAGTATGAGTACAACGTTGACATCAAACTCATAACATTCGAAATATGTTTAATTCATACGCCTACATTTTCAGATTCATAAATTTAGAAAAATACTTATAGTACTCATAAATGATTCGAGTGATTCGAATCAGATATCACAATTTACAGTCTTAGTTGTTGTTGCATTTACAAAAAAAGAAAGATGAAAGCAAAATACAAAGACTGCAAGCAAAGCGAACACCCAACCATCTAGTGAGTATTGTAGTGTTCGTACTCGAATCATAATTATTTTGTGATTCTTGTAAATGTTGAGTAAAGGAGAGTCGAAATCAATAACATCATGCGCATTGTTAAGTATGAGTACGGTGAGTACATACTTCTAACTTTGAATGTGAGTAGTATGAGTAGGATATTAAAATAAGTATGAATGCGTATAAGTATCAGAATGCGTATGACTATTATTCGAATCTACTCATCTTTTTGAATACTTATTGCTGATCTCTGATACTTAAGACCAAAAATGAAAAGACAAGTTTTTCAGAATTCTTTTAACCAAAATATTCTAAAATAATACGCATATTGACTCCATATATATGAGCCGCAAAAGTGTAGGTACACCCAAGAAGAACGCAGAGTAAATGTAAAATAAATTGTTCTCACTTATATTTAAAAGAATATCCCTTAACGTCAGGTACTCCATTTAATCAATTTGGCATTGCTAATTCGATATTTGCCGCCATACATTCATGAGCCAATTTTTCAGTTGAGTTTTGTTCTTCTAAATGATCTTCTAAATACATACTCTCTTCTAGTCACATAGTACTGTTATATTAAGACTGTGGGGACTTTGCTAGGCAAATCAGATCTTCACATTAGCAGCCATATGACTGGGTTCATTGACTTGTTGGAAATAATCACCATTTTGAATTCCTAGTTCTTTCGATCTTTTGTCAAATTTCTTCTTTAGAATGTTTAAATGCTCTCTCTCTCTCTCTCTCTCTCTCTATCTTGTTCATTATATCCTAAATAAATTGCAAACTTCCCACACTCAGGTTTAAGTGAGAAACTAAGAAAAGTAAACTTTTTAAGCAAAACCATTCAAATTTAATGAGTAGTAAACACTGATCCTTAAAGGATTCGTAAGAAATATTTAAGAGTAAAATTCTTTTTATAAAATTGGAATACAGGCACCATGTGAGGTCACGGAAATAAAATCGTTTATTTTCAGTATAGTTTTTACTTGGTTAATCAAGTTTTGTGTTCAAAATATCGCGAAATATTGCTGTCCTAGATCCACAAATTTCATTCTTGAATGAATAAAGATTAACAATTGTTGATGCCGCAATGGTAGTATTTTTCTACACTGTATTGTTTGCATTAAAAATTTGTATCCTAAAGAGAATTCTTTATTGCCTTACACCAGATTTCTTGTGGCGATACTTTCTTACATCATCTTGGCTAATATTCACAGTTTATGGTCAGTCTTCTTCAATCTCTTGCTTCTGTTGTAAACCTATCTGGCAGTACATGGTATAAAGTAATAGGTGTATGAATATGTGTGCGTGTTCTAATATTTCCTATTACACATACATTAATCCATGTAAAAAGAAGAAATAACACCAATATATACACTTTTCTGTATACAAGAAAATAAAAGAAGGTGAATAAAGAATATCATTACAGGTCTTACTTGTAGTGTGCTTGTGGCCTAGGCCATGTTAATGAGAGCAACCTGCTGTGATAATAAATTATTATTGTGTGGCATTTTAGGAGATTTCATTAATGTGGTGAATTTTAGTACAGCAATCAAGACATTGTTGAGAGTTGTAAAAATGAATTCATATTTTTGTTTTTTTCATTATTTATTCCTCTAACCAGCCTAAAAATATGCAATCATTACACTTCTAATTTAAATCTGTATTTATAAGAAATAAATTTAAGTAGAATGAAAATTCTCGTATTTTCATTTTAAAAGTTTTTTTTCTAACGTTGGTGAGCCTAACTACAGGTGTTTAGACGATAAGTTATAGAGCACATCTGTAGGTTAACATTAATGTTGTAATTAAATTAAGGGCCATTATTACAACTTGCCGTCAAGCTTGGGTTTATCTTAAGCTAATGTCAACTTTAAAGTCACCTTTAACTTATTTTCGTTATGCAACTTACAGACAAAATAAAGTTAATCGTTTTCAAAAATGTGGCAGCGCCGGAGCAATGTCTATAAAATTGCTCAATTAAACAATTTGTTTTAACGCAGTGGCAACGACGGGGTTCGTTTTTTTTTTTTTGTTCATTTTGTTTATATTTGAAGTTGCCATATTGAAAATAATATATAATATGGAAAGTTCTAACATAAACTTAACTTTAAAAGTTACCGGCAGGATGATCCTCCCTTTAGCTTAACGCTCCCTTCTATCTTATTGTCCACTCATAATAATGAAAAACAATTTATCTGCCCGTTAAAATCCTGCCTATAGTTAACGGCATGTGGTAATAATGGCCCTTAAATATGATAAGTAATGATACATCATATTGTACAAGGGAAGGTATTTTATGAATCTTTCATTGGTGTTTTACATATTTTCGTACAAACTTACATAAATAATGTTAAATAAAGAAAGAAAACTAAAAAGTATATCCATAGCTGCCAGATTTGACGATTTATTGTCATTTTGACGAATTTGAGCTTCAAAAAGATCATATTGAAGATATGACGATTTTTGCCCTTATTTTGACGAAAAATTTGAAATGGAAAAATTAAAAATTTACATCATATTCTTTACCTTAGTACACTAAAAGCCACTTTAAGCTTTGTATGTATTTATTTCACAATTGTTACTATTGCAAATTTATGTTAGCAATAACAAGGAGTAAAGTATTACATATTTAAGTTACTTTCAAATACCTGTGATGATTTTTCTGTATTTTATTCCTTTTTAACCCCTTTAAAGCCAAAAAATTAAAACTAAATATCCTCGTAGTGGAGAATAATTTATCACTTGTCGTTGCAGACAATTTTAAAAATTCGAGTACATACAACACTCAGGGGATGGATGGCATTGTGTTTGGAACTACGAAAATATGTTATGGGAAGAAGGAAAGCGAGACAGTGGTTATGGACACTAGGCTTATATATTTTCTGCAGGAATTGAGTTCCACATACGAATTGCCCGACTGAAAACATATATTTACTGTAATGCAGTGTATGATTTTCGGAAAAAAGACCCTTATTTCGTTCGAGCAAAATCCTTTTAAAGTAGCGATAGAACAGTGAAACACAAGGCACATTGCAACGATACTTCAATGATTCAATTTAGTTGGATACACTACCGTTATTAACGAGCTACTACGGCCTCTCCAGTACACGGTCGAGAAACCTCAAAATAGACGTTAAGGCACCGATACATACATGAGAGATTTGATCGGTTATAAATGGTGTAAATAGCAAGATCAGCTGATAAGATCTTAAGAAGGAAATGAAAAATGTGTCGGTTCCAGCCAACATTACAGTGAATTTTCATGATCATAATGTCAAGAGCTTTTGACTCTTTAATATCTACACCACCCATAGATTAAGATTATGCAATATTATTGCTAAGTTTATGTGTCAATAAACAACACTGGGATAGATTGTTTAAACCTTAAACAATTTTGTCCTGAAAATAATAAAGGGTCCGCCAAATAACTTTTGTTTTTTGAAAATGCTTTAAAAAAAACTACTGAATATTTTCTCAAATATCTTTTTTTATTTGAAAGTACAATCCTTTCGGTTAATAATGGAAAATAATTTCATTCAAATGGCTGCATCGGCTGGCCATGCAGTAGCCTACACGATCGATCCAATTTTTAAGCACATTATCGATTGTGTGCAGCTGTATTTCACCAATGGCTTCACGAATATTGTCCTTTAAAGCGTCAATTGTCTCTGGCTTGTCGGCGTAACACTTATCTTTGACGGCACCCCACAAATAATAGTCCAACGGCGTCAAATCGGAGCTCCGAGGTGGCCAAACGACATCAGCTCTGCAGCTTATAATGCGATCTTCAAAAACAGGGCGCAAAACATCGAGTGTAGCTTCGGCTGTGTGGCACGTAGCGCCGTCCTGTTGAAACCAAATGTTGCCAATATCCTCCTCTTCAATTTTTGTGAACAAAAATTCGTTCAACATGGCCCGATAACGATCGCCATTGACTGTAACGGCCATTCCTTGCTCATTTTCGAAGAAAAATGGCCGAATTATACCTCTGGACCAAAATCCGCACCAAACAGTGACTCGTTTTGGGTGCGTCGGCATTTCAATGTATGCGTGCGGGTTTTCTGTGCCCCAAATTCGACAATTTTGCTTGTTTACAAACCCGCCAAGATCAAAATGAGTTTCATCTGAAAAGATGATTTTATTGCCAAAATCGGCATCTTGCGTAGGTATGTATGTATGTATGTACATACATTCAATGACTTTATATGTTTACTATAATACAAATAATTTTGGCTTTTTAAAGCTTTTAATTAATTTATTTATTTTTTCTGACGATTTGTTTGTGATTTCAATGAACGTCTTTGACAAGTTTGACGATTTTTCTTAAATATTTGACGATTAGGTGCCTCATTTATCTGGCAGCTATGAGTATATTATGCGCACGTGTGACGTACATATTTGTTATCCATTTTGAAAACAATCATGTCAAGATATGTAGTGATTTTTAACGATTCTCTTATACTCTCTTGTATGAAAATTTTTATGTTTTTAGTTTGTTGTATTCATACTAAAAAGTTTATTAAAGTACAAAATATTTTACTTTTACGCTGCGACTGTATAAATATCGTCGCACAGCAAGATACCGACCACAATTTGTTTGTCTGAACAAAATTAGTACAAACTCGTAGCTGTTTCACGACCACTTTTGCCGCTCTCACCAATTCAAGCAAATTTTAATATTTTAAGCAACAATTAACAAATTTAATGATGACAATATCATTTGAAATGTTAAAAAAAAACAAAGAAGCAAATAACTAAATTGGAAATGTTATGCTTAAAATATATGTATATACAGTGGTGGCCACGAACATATAGCGAACTTATCTATGATAATTTTTACAACTCTGTAATGTTGGAAAAATTACCATTATTTGGTATTGTTTGTTTTTACACTTTGTTGCACTTTTTTCTTCCTTTATCTGGCCATTAACAACCCGGGTAACGGATTTCTTGATGCCTTAATACATCCTTCCAGGTGCTTCCACTTCTTGTGCGCCTACGCCAGTTGGTCGCATCAAACACCCGTCTCCCAGAGCATCCTCCTCCTTTCGAACGACTTGGCCGAGTCAGGGCAGCCGCTGGATGTTAATACGCTGTACAAAGTCCATGTCGTTGAGGAGCTCATACAGCTCACTGTTGGATCGGAGGCAGAAATTATCGCGAACTCGCTTTGGACCGAAGATCTTATGTAGGAATTTTCTCTCGAATACCCTCAAGGCTGCTGCAGCAGTGCTTAATAGAGTCCATGCCTCTGCGCCATATAGGAGCACGGATTAGCGCCTTGTAAAGTAAGGGGTGATTTTTTAAGAGCTGTAGAAATATTTTAAAAAAAAACACATAAAATTCAGAAAAATGCATGAAATCTTTATTTGACTCGATAGTACGGTTCATATAATTTAATGTTTGAAGATTATTTCATGCAAATGTTGATCGCGACTGCGCCTCAAATGGTCCATCCGCTTAGCATACTCTTCCAACATTTCGGCCGGTATCTCACGAATAAATGCTTTAATGTTGTCTTCCAATGCGTCAATTGAAGCGGGCTTGTCTGTATAGACATGAGCTTTAACATAGCCCCACAAAAAATAGTCTAAAGGCGTTAAATCGCACGATCTAGGAGGCCAATTGACCGGTCCCGAACGTGAAATAAAATGTTCACCGAACTCGCCTCTCAATAAGTCCATTGTTACGCGTGCTGTGTGGCATGTGGCACCGTCTTGTTGAAACCACATGTCGTGCAAGTCAAGCTCTTGCATTTTGGGCAAAAAAAGTTGGATATCATCTCACGGTAGCGCTCACCATTCACAGTTACGTTACGATTCACAGCATCTACGCTCCAATGATGCCACCATCCCATAAACCGCACCAAACTGTGACTTTTTCTGGATGCATTGGTAGCTTTTGCAATGCTTCTGGCTGATCTTCACTCCAAAATCGACAATTCTGCTTATTTACGTATCCATTGAGCCAAAAATGAGCTTCGTCGCTGAACACAATTTTTCGATAAAGAAGTGGATCTTCGGCCAACTTTCCAAGAGCCCATTTTGATAATAAAATTCAATGATTTGCAAGCGTTGTTCGTTTGTAAGACGATTCATGGTTAAATTATAGACCAAACTGAAGATGTTTGACAGTGAAACAAAACACGAAACGTGCGTGAGCTGTTTAAACCAGTGTTGTCAAAAAGATAATAGCTAAAAAATCACCCTTTATTATTATTGAGGGTACACTATGTACGTAGCATATAAGTAGCAGCGCCTTATAGCACGTTCACATATAAGAAGGTTATGGTTATCTAAAATTAACCTTGGAGATAACCTTGTGGCGTTCACATATACCAAATATAACCTAAACATATGCGAGAATGACAGAAATTGACAGCTGCAGTACTGCACCAGCATATTCTCAGCATCTGGAGTCCACCGAACACGAATTTTTCTTTTTCTGCAATATAAAAAATTGATATATTTAAGTATATATAAAAAATAAAAATATAAATTTACCTCTGTGTCTTCTCCATAGCAAATGTTTTTTTTTCTATTGCTGTCAAATTTTAGTAAATATATTCACAATAGATATAAAGCGTTGCATTTTTGAGTATTTTATTGAATACTTTTCAATGCAACAATGCGTATTTTACTAGGTTATAAGGTAACCTACAACTGAACTTGGTTATCTTTTCATACAAATTGTATGGCTAACCTCATACATTTGTGGCTTGGTTACGAGATAACTCCGATAACCACGATAACCTAGCTAACCTGCTTATATGTGAACGTGGTATTAGGGTCTGAATGTGAATCCTGATAAGACTGAAATGTGTTTATTTAAAAGAAAGACGAAGATCGCTCCATATGATAGTCCTCGTTTCTTGACAAGGAAGTTGTTTATCCAACCAAGTAAAGTGCTAAACGGCAGAGGGCAAAAAATTATACATTAGAATAATTGAAAGGGTTATAAGAATGTGCTTCTCTAGGGATAAGTGGTACGGTGAGAACATCACGTATAAGAGCATTGTAAACTTTATCAAACCGATAGAGATACGGATGTAATAGGGACGAAGTATGATAGAGACATTGAACGGATTCACGCTTGACAGCAGCTATCCAACAGGACATGTCAATAGCGTCTGATTGCAGCATTCTAATATCAGATCGACTTTCTTGGTCCAACGATTTCATGGTACATATGCCCGTGGGGGCTTGTTACTACACACGGGCCTCTACATAGAAGAATTTGAAATCAAACCTTGTCTCCGGCTATTAAATCATTACGAGCGGAGGTACACGTACAATTTTGTAAACATAATATATAAGGATTTAAATACCTTCACAGATAGTTAAATGACAATTAGGGCAATAACATCCCTACATGCGGGACCAACTACACTCCTGCAATGTAAAAATTAACTTTCGTACTACAGGTATGGAAGCGTACACATTATGTGGATACCAAAAAGTGATTGGAAATGAGGAAGCAGGTATTATGGCCAATAGACCAACGATAAGCTTAGATAACTTGAGCATAGAGTTTAGGTTTAGGTTAGAGGACGTGTACTTGTCAAATGAGACAATTATAGTACCCGGAGGTCAAGTTGACCCATTGTACAAACATCGAAATCAACAACATCATCCGTATTGTTAAATATGAGTACGATGAGTACTTCAAACTTTGAATATGTGTATGATATTAAAATAATTATGAATGCGTATAAGTATCAGAAATTATGAGTATGATTCGAATCTACTCATCTTTTTGAATACTCATTGATGATCGCTGATCCCGTTTGAATACAAAACATTATTTATGGGTTCATTTGGTATAACTGTTGTGTAGTAGTTAAGCCTTAAATAAAAGTGAACTAAAAAACTTACTCATAAGCGGCAAATATCAACAGGGCAATTCAATGCCAAATGGGTTAAATGGAGTGCTTGACTTTAAGGGATAACATTTTAATATACTGCTCCTTTGAATTTCACATTCAGTTTTGCGTGCAAAAATATGGAGTCACCAGAAACGTTGTCCTTATATTTATTTTGGTTTGTAAATAACATTCAAAATTTTTTTGTTTTATAATAAAATAAAGATATTGTTACGTTTTTACTCTTTTAAAAACGTTTAAAATATGAGTTCGTAGATTGAAAATAAAATGACAATAAATTGGTTCAATTAAACTATGTATTGTTCGCCCAAATTTTGTGTGCCACTATTTACAACTTGATGTATCCAACAATAAGTAGCTTGTTCGTTATTCTTCTTTACACTTCTGTTCGGTAGATCTTTAGAACGGCGATCTTTAAACCACAACTGTTTTCTTCACACGCAACACGTCTTCACACAAGACTGACTGAATTCTTACTATTCGCCGCCTGCTTTGTCTTGCCTTTTTATATGGTCACGTAATCAGTATGATAAAGGGTCTTGAAGTAGGGGTTTCACCTTCTCGACTTCATTTTTGTTTGCGTATTTTGTTCACATTGCTTGTTGTTGCGTTCTCGCATCTTTTCTTTCATACTGATGTTGTTGGTTTACTTGTAACAAGTTCGTTGTATTTGTTTGTGTAGCTTCAGCTCATTTAAATGTTAAACGATGTACACCGTAACAATAGTTATTTCATTGAATTCAAAAAGTGGATAACGCAATATGTGCGATATTTTTATTGTCGATATTTTTTATGTCGATATTTTTATTTCGCCGCTATAGCTGCTTAAGCTGTGTAATATTATTGACCTCATGATCTCTGTGCAGACCATTGATTCTAATAATAATGAGACGCATTTATGATAACTTTCGCTATTTTTTTTTATATACAATTATATTTTGACAATAGAATTACAATTAAAATCAATATGGAAGCATTTTTTTTTTATATGAAACAAACACTACAACAAATCAATAATACTATACTTATAGAGGAACAACTTGTCAATGTGAGCACTTACATCTCTCCACTAGCCATACTATATATCGTATAATAATTCTGGAAAACCATTTAATTTATTTGTTTCAAGGACAAGGGCATACAATAATAAGTATTTATTTAACTCCTAAATACTTTGGTCGTTAACGTCTCGAAATAGTCACTTCGGTTAGATAATTTATGTAATTTGTTGTGTTCAGAAGAGCTACTCTCACAGCAGAATAGTAATTTAGGTTCAAATGAACATTTCAGTAAATGTAGACATTAATCTCAATTTAAATTGTAATCAAATGCTTATCCGGGATATAAATGTGAGACAATTTTACGGCTTCTTAGATATTGTCTTTCAAAATACCCCCATCAACAGTATGTATGAGTATGAGAAAGACAAAACAAAAAGGTCAAAAAGAATTTATTAAAGGATTCTTCACTGCAAAAATAAGGAGATAATCCGTAGCTGAAGCATTTAATTTTTCTTTTGTTTCTCAACTCATCTATACTTTTGTTCCTTTGTATTGGTAGAATGTCTTGGGTCTGTATAAGTAAAACAATGTCTGATTGAATTTCAAGGATTATGTGTCCTTGCTGTGAAAAATATGATTAAAAACAAACACAGCGCAAGAATTATATAAAACAAATGGAGTTATGTATAAACTTAGCCACTCTACCAACCTAATCATCTCCCCACTGCAGTTCCAGTTCACGAATGATTTGTATTATCCATTTACGATTGGAAAACCAATAAAAGTTTCTTATCTTATATTCCAAAGGTATTTTCCTCTAGGAAATTCATTTACAGTTATTTCTTTGCTACCTGTTTGAATCGCTTGATTAAAGATTCCTATAATGGCTATACACTGCTTTAAATTTTTTAGTTTCCATTACTATCGTAAGTGTAAGATTCAATTACTAATCAATATGACAGTTGTAGATATGTATGTAGGAAATGCACATATAGTACATATATGTAGGTATGTATATGTACACCCAGTGAGGTTTATTACTCCTTCTGCAATGGTGGAAGTGAAAATGTTGAGCATATTTTCTTTTATTGCCACAGATTAAATTGGAAAGCGAGTTGTTAGAGACGATGATAGATGATGAAATAGTGACACCAGACAATATAGTTCCGCATATGCCCTGGTCTGTTGAAGTTTGGCAATGAGTCAGAATGCTGTCTGCAAATGTGATGCTGGAATTGAGATGGATATAGAGAATTCGTAGGATTGAAAGGGATGGAAATAAATAGTAGTAATCAATAGGCTAGAACTCATCCTGTAATGAAAAATTCTTAACGGTAGTACCATAGCACAAATAGGTTCGAAACGTAAAGGTGGTTTTTTAGTGGGTTAAAGTCCCACATTACTGTTGCAGTGGCAACAGTCTCTTTCGATGATTTTTTCACTTCGGAATATTACAAGAAAAAAAAATACCCAGTTAGGTAAAGGGTGTTTCTTATAGAGGTATAGAACTTTAAGTTGGCATTACTTTTCAAGATGGCGACCGATTTAACAGCTGTCAAGTGATTTATTCTCAGTTTGGTTTGGCAATTCATCATGAATAGACTCACGCCTGAACAACGCTTGCAAATAGTGCAATTTTATTTCGAAAATAATGGTTCTGTGCGGAAAACGTATCGCGCACTACGTCCATTTTATCGTCGACAAAATCGTCCATCAAAGCAGTTAATTCGATTAACCATGGAACGTTTTCGCACCACGTTTACTCGTATTGATAACTCGCATCCCCAGAGACGCTGTACGGTGCGTACAGAAGAAGCTATTGCTGCTGTAGAGCGTAGCATTGAGGAAGACCCGAATGAGCCCATCCGCGGTATAGAGCCATGATTACTAACTTCTTCATTCCTGAATTGAATAACCATGATGTCCAGGAGATGTGGTTTCAACAAGACGGCGCAACATGTCACACAGCTCGTGCCACAATAGATTTATTGAAAGACACGTTTGGTGACTGCCTAATTTCACGTTTGGACCTGTGAATTGGCCTCCAAGATCTTGTGATTTAACACCACTAGATTACTTTCTGTGGGGCTATGTAAAGTCATTGGTCTATGCGGTAAAGCCACAAACGCTTGACCATTTGGAAGACAACATTCGCAGTGTTATTGGCGATATACGGCCACAAATGTTATAAAAAGTCATCGAAAATTGGACGTCCAGATTGGACTACATCCGCGCCAGCCGTGGCGGTCATATGCCAGAAATCATATTTAAAATGTAATGCCACAAGATTATCTTTCGGATAAATAAAATTCATTGCAATCGAATAATCCATCGTTGTTTTATTGCAAATTAAAGTTCTATACCTCTATAAAAAACACCCTATATAAACAAGAGACCTGCAATGAGTATTCAAAAAGATGAGTAGATTCGAATCATACTTCTAATTTCTCATACTTAAAAGCATTCATACTTATTTTCAAATCATACTCATACTACTCATATTCAATGTTTGAAGTACTCATCGTACTATTACTTAACAACACTCATGATGTTGTTGATTTCGACTCTCTATGCCTCAACATTTACGAAAATAAGTATGATTCACATACGAACACTACAATACTCACAAGAAAGTTGTGTGTTTGCTTTGCTTGCCATCTTTGTCTTTGTTTTTTCTTATTTCTTTTTTTTTTTTTTTTGTAAATGCAACAACAACTAAAATTGTAAATTTTGATGAATGATTCGAAACACTCGAATCATTTATGAGTATTACAAGTATTTTTTTAAATTTATGAATCTGAATGAGTAGGCATATGAATCAAACATACATATTTCGAATGTTATGAGTTTGATGTTTTACTCATACTCATTGCAACCTGTACTTATGAATCAATGTTGTAGTGATTAAGAATGAATCAGAGTATTTAAATTTCAATACCGTTGACTCACTCATACTGGAAATTTCATGAGTGCTTATGAGTAGCGAAAAAACGATTCATTGCTGATCTCTGGACTACATGCCCAGCATTTTCTAAACTATTGCCCACTATCATTTAATTTCATTTACTCCTCCGCTGGCACCCATTTTTATTTGTAACAACATCAGCATAATAACTGAGAGATAAATAAGAAGGAGCTATGCTATTATTTACTAGACATTATAAGCGGAATGAGTTCACTGTGGGCTTACCAGTGGTGTTGTGGTAATTTTTTTTTACCGGAACGCGTTCCGTTTCAACAGAAAAAACGTTCCGGACTCCGGTTCACGGTTCGGGAAAACAAGCCGGTTCGTTCCGGTTCGGGTTTGGTTCAAACCCTTGTTTATAAAAATACATATAAAAATTCGTCAAAAATTAGAAAAAAATCAGCAATTCTTTTTAATTTTTTTTTTTCAAACGTCAGCCAATTCTCGTTATCAGAAATCATCTTTAGTTCCGGAACGCGTTCCTGTCCAAAAAGGAAGTACCGGAACGACGTTCCGGAGCGTTCCGGCTCGACAACACCACTGCGGGCTTACCATGTGTTTTTCACCGACATTTAAAGCATTAAACACGGGCATTATTCGGTTGTTGACTGTTTATTTTGTATATGAAATTTATTTTCCATCATACACAAGATGCTCTTGATTCTTCTTCAAATTAAAAACCAGTCAAATAGAATTTCATTCAAAGTACGGATTGTTCACTCTTCTTCAATTTTTATACAAGCAAACATTATACATATTTTTATGTCGTAAGCCCTGGTTTGTGGTACAAGCTTTAACCTCTAAATACCTTATATTAAAAGCAACGCCTCACAATAAAATTAATATGTCTTTAATCTTCTACAATTGGTAGATGTATGGTA
The DNA here is from genome assembly GCA_930367235.1 of Sarcophaga rosellei. Taxonomy (NCBI): domain Eukaryota; kingdom Metazoa; phylum Arthropoda; class Insecta; order Diptera; family Sarcophagidae; genus Sarcophaga; species Sarcophaga rosellei. The sequence goes on along the minus strand of OV884017.1, from coordinate 63,520,886 downwards.
TATGTGGATGAAAGCCTTTTGTCATTCTTCTGTCATTTTGTATCTTCAAAACTATCACTGTGACATGAAACAAAATTTTACCGCTATATCGGTAAGATCCTCATCGCCAAGTTCAATAAGTTTTTACAACTAACTTTCTAAGTGAAGTTTATTTTATTTTTTTTTTTTTTGGTGATAAAATGTATGTCTTTTAGCAGCGTTTAGGTTTGAACATCTTTAATTTAAAGTTCAAAAATCCACCTTGACATCAGGTAAGTTTTTCTTTTTGAGAACACATACCCCCTAACATAATACGTTGGATTTCGAATTTAAGAAACTGGTTTGATTACCAATATAAATACAATCAAGATGACCATGAACTGTAGAATCTATTTCCCTTTTTATTACGATAAAATTGGAAAAAATACAAATACATACATACACACCTAAATAAAGTTACATTACAGAGAAATTCAAAGTTGTGCTTAAATTTCTAGTAAAAAAAACAAAATCATTGTTTAATGTCGAATGATGTGTCGTAACGGGTATTATTTGTTGAATATTTTTTGAATATTTTTCACAATAAGCTTTCCAGAGATGCGTCCTATTCATGCAGTGCACCGAGAGAAAGGAAAGCGAAGGTAGTGTGACACAAATTCAAGTTAAATCATTTTTTTTTTTCGTTGTTGTTTGAAATTACATGTACGCTTATACTATATATTTTCAAATTACTTATAGATGATCCTTATAATTCACACTTCCTTTTTTATATTCTAATTTGTTGTATAACATCAATTCAATTAACAATCAACAAAGACCTAGAATCTCTGGTGGGAATCGAATCCATTACCTCGATATTCGTAGGTTAGTTCCCTACCAGAGATCAGCAATGAATCCTTTTTTCGCTACTCATAAGTACTCACGAAATTTTGAGTATGAGCGAGTCAACAGTATTGAAATTCAACTACACTGATTCATTCGTACTCACTACAACATTGATTTATAAGTACTGGTTGCAATGAGTATGAGTACAACGTTGACATCAAACTCATAACATTCGAAATATGTATGTTTGATTCATAAGCCTACTCATTTAGATTAATAAATTTTGAAAAATACTTATAAATACTCATAAATGACTCGAGTGATTCGAATCATTCATCAAAATTTACAGTCTTAGTTGTTGTTGCATTTACAAAAAAGAAGAGAGAAAACGACAAAGACAGAAAGCAAAGCAAACACACAACATTCTAGTGAGTATTTTGGTATTCGTACGCGAATCATACTTATTTTGTGATTCTTGTAAATGTAGAGTAAAGGAGAGCCGAAATCAACAACATCATGCGTATTATTAAGTATAAGTACAATGAGTACTTCAAACTTTAAATATGAGTAGTATGAGTATGTTATTAAAATAATTATGAATGGGTATAAGTATCAGAAATTATGAGTATGATTCGAAACTACTTATGTTTTTGAATACTCATTGCTGATATCTGCTCCCTACCAAATAGACTATTAGTTCACCTTCTTACCAGCCATTCTACGATTGAAACTAACATTGCAGAAACTGGAATATTTCCTCTGTTTACCTCTATAACTCAACTTAACTGTAAAATTATATTTTAAAATATTTGTTGGAAATCACAGAATTTATCTGTATATACCATGTAGTATCCCCTTATTTTTTTTATGTATTATATATGTATGTATGTAGGTACATGTAAGTATGTGTACAGTAACAATGCAATATGTTTGAGTCGATTGAAAGTGGATAAATAACGTAACGAGTATCTAAAAATCAATTTCAAATACAAATGAAATACACAAAGACATCCGGTAACAAATAAATGTTGACACACTTATATGTACATACGTACACATATTTACAGACGTTACAGTTTCTTTATAGTTTGTTAGATAACCTTCTGAATAAAATGCTTCCATAATTTATTTTCAAAAGGTACTACTACTACTGTTGGATTGTGTGGAATAATAAAAATACAGGAACATATAATTGAACAGACAGGCAGACAGATTCAATCAGGCCGACATACAGCACACAATTCAAGCTGCGTTTTCAAAATGTATTTGAACGTTATTAAATATAACGTGGCAGAACTGTTTGACAATGATGAAGGTTTTACATTCTATTGGTTTTAATTTTTGTATTTTTTTGGTTGCATACTTTAAGGGATTGTTAAGGTTACATGTATGATAGTATGTGTTGCTTTGAATTAATTTCACTAATTCAAAATTTATATTACATACATACCCATTTACATCCCTGCAGTCAGACTGGGTACATATGTCTTTTTGTCAACAGCACTAGTTCGAATGTCTCCAATCTTTCAATATAAAAAATGCAGAGCCAAAAGATGTGGTGTATATCTAGTGACATTGTCAACAAACAATTAATTGTACACCATACAATATTGTATTGACATATAAGCCTTTATTGAAATATACCTATGCTGTTGACATTTATGTTTTTTATGCGTAAAAAATTCTACTGCGTAATAGCTCTCCTCTATTTTCTCAGTACTATAATTCCGTGGTTTTATTAAAATTTGGAAATTATTTGTGTAAGCATTAAAAAGTGATATTATAATATGACAAAAAGAAATTATAAAAAGCAAATTAAAAAACAAATTGATTTATATAAAAATAGAAAAACAGTTTTGAGTGAAAGAAATGAAACATTGTCAATGAAGCTATAGGCGAAGGAGAAAATTATAGTGTTGATGAGATCGCTGTGCCAAAATGTATACTTTATTGTCTACCATTAAATTCCAATTTTTTAATAATTACAATTTTGCACACCTGCATTCCAGAAAAATTACCGATCCACCAAGCTAAGTTTTACCAACCGTTTTAGTGCTACTGATTTGTTTTTCTGTATTTCTGTATTTATTTTTTTTTGTAGCTAATTCAAAATGCGGCTGCTGCAAGGAGGTCTCAAAACGGTTGTTGAACACAAGTGTTGCTAGATAGATTGGTTTTCCCGAAATTCCATAGTCGGCAATATTATTATTATATATAATTTTTTGTTAAATAAACTTATGATTTAAACAATAGTGTACAATTTAATTTATTTGCTTAGATACCGGCTTAAAGGCCCTAATATTAAAAAAAAATAAAAAAAACTAGTGACAATGTCGCTAGTATGACACCACCTATTTACTACTGATATTGCCTACAGGAAAGTTCCATAAGTTATAGAAATGTACTAGTAAATTCCTGGTTCTAATGTCACCATATAGATCCATGAGAAGTACCTAGTCAATACGAAGTCAATAGTCATAATGTCACTAGAGGATTTTCAATGACACCGACATGTTAAATGTCTATAGCACTAAGCCTTGTACGGGGTATAATTCGACACTAGTACTGTTGACAAAGTCAATAGCGATTCAGCACATTTTTAATAATGACATTTCCTACAGGGATTTTTTATATAAACATACATACATACATACATCGCTGTATAGTATATTCGCATTTAATCGATTTGGGCAAATCGATCACAACCTAAACCTTCAAGTTTTTATTTAAGCATTACAATACAAAACAATGGAAACAATGGGAAAATTATGTTATTGAAATTGATTGCATAATTTACTTCACAGACAACTTTTATGTTTATTTAATGGCATTGAACAGAATGAAATTTTCTTTTTGTTTCATGCTTTTACAGTAAGAAAAAAAAAACAAATCATGATAATAATTCCTTAAAAATGGTTTTAAAATAAAAAAAATTAAATTAAAATTATATGTAAAATACATATAATATACTGTTACGAAAATGGAAACGGTGTAACATCGTTTAACATGAAAATGATTAACAAAAGCTACGCAAACAAATACAACGAACTTGTTACAAGTAAACGAACAACATCAGTATGAAAGAAAGGGGGATACACAAGCAAGTGAGAACGTAACAACAACAACTTTGCATTGACGAAGAGCCGTAATCCTAAACTTTACATTTTCACGCTATGGTAAAAAAAATATTATAATGGAGGCTTAAATTCCTTTTATATAATCCGTGCGGAATGAAAGTCTTATTTACTCATTACAACACTTAAGTCAAGAGTAAAGCTTAGCTTCTTTTTATTCATGAATGTGGGGCCTAGAGTTTAAAGTCGACTTCGAACGATAGATTTGAGAAACTTTTCGTGACAATTTAATTTAATTTTTTTGGTGAGAGAAAGCTGCCGAAATAAATTGGGCAATTCACACAAGCCCTTGTATCGTTGTATTCATCTTATTGTTGGACGAATATACAACAGTGTATGCTTATTGTTGATAATTTTCATATAAAAATCCGATACACTCATACACATTTTTTTCATACGTTTTTGGAAGTTGTATTGGTTTCGTGCTATCAGTTTATGTAAATGCCAGTAATCAAGAAGAAGAATAAAAATACAAAATATTTTCTATGTAACTTGAGTCAATAATTGACATTTCAAAAGTTTTAATTGTTCGCATAGATAATTAATTAATTTACTGTTTTGTGTAAGAAATTTTATTTTTTTTGCTTAAACATCAAATTATGAATACTGGTATTCTTCTTCTTATTGACTTTTTGACGTTTGGAATACGAAATACACAATACAGAATAACATTGAGCGTTCACAAATAAAAAGTGTATTCAATACAACATACACGATACAAAGTCGTGTGAATTGATGAAATAATTTTTATTATTTCGTATTGTTCTAGACGTCTGAGCCAGGGTTGCTCTCTTCTAATCACCCAACACACAACCTATAATACTATGGTAGTTTCATGATATAAGATTAAAGTGTACAATAATATTCGGCTGTTCTAAAAATGTTAATAAAACTTTCAAAATCACAAACAATATCACTGTTCTAATGGTCATTTGGGCAGGTTGGATACTCTAGAGATTGCTTTGTTAAGAGAACTAGGTCAATCTTATTTGTTAAATTTAATAAAAATTTAAAAATTATGGTATTAAAGTAAAAATATTTTCCTGTAATATGATTAAAAATTCCATATTTTCTACATATAAATAATTCGTTCACAATCAGATAAAATTCTACTTTTATTAGGTTCTTCTTAATCTTGCTAATCGTAAAGTGTAAAGTTTTCTCTTTCAAGACATTCTATTTGCTACTTGTAAAATTATAAAATCGATAAAAATTATCACAACAACTATTAATGTTTACTTTTTAAGCCTCATCTTAGTATAACGCTTTTTTTCTGCTCAAATTTAGGTTACTGGTGTGGAGAAAAAATTTCCACCAACTTGTTGAAACTTTTTTGTTATTTTGCGTTTAAATTTTGTGTCACATTTCTATTTTTACTTTTACCCCTGCTGTTGTGGGGTTTATAAATTGTTCCATAATTTTTTTTTCTTTTTGGTTTTTTTGTCAACATTTTGTGAAGAAATATTTTACCGCTTTACCTTTCGAATCGTTGTTGTTGTTGTTGGTAGTGAAAAGTTTTCGACAACAAAATGACAGTATCCGGTTGAGAGAAACACTTATAAATTACGCGTAACAAAGTTTCCATCGAAGAACCTTTCATCTGCATCTATACCAACAAACTGTGTGGCACATAGCCGCACGCACCATACTTACATACATATATGTACATAATTGTAAGCTTACAAATTGTACGTCGCAAATGTCTAAAATTTGTTCAAAAAGAATTAAAAAAAAGAAAGTAAAATAAAAAAAAATAAAAAAGAATAAAAAAGTAAGTAAAACTTTTTAAATTAACAATGTTGAATGGAAAGAAGCTCGATAGTACGTTGTACATACATACATACTGCATAGTTAGTTAGTGTTGTAATAGTTGCTAGAAATGTCAGTTAAATACACAAGAAATCTAAAGAGACTCCAATTGCTATCGAAACTAGACAACTGATGAAATTTTATAATGAAATGAATAATATTTTCTAAATAGACTCCTCCCTCGTATGCCATATGCACTTCTCTATATTTTCTTTTATTTATTTTTTTTTTCTCTCGTAATTCAAACATGCCGCACACATTTCAAACATATTGAGTATAAGGAAGAAAAAAAAATAGCAAAAACAAAAGAAAGTATTCTTACATTTTGCTTCGGACTATAATGTGCGCTCTAATGATTTTTATTCTCGGAATTATCTAAGTAAACAACTTTTAATTGCGTTTAACCTGTTGCGGTCTGTTACAACTACTCAACAGACTTATTAAGTTTGATCTTCTGACCCAAATATCAAAGATATACACACAGTGGGAAACACAGGAGAATACTTGTTGATACAACACGTTCACCATTGTTCGCCAATATGATTTAGCAGAAGAAAACCAAGGAAAACATTTTTTTGGAATACAATATTTGCAATAAAATGTTTAACAAAATATAATAAATAATCATCAGTACATACATATGTGTTTGAGAATAAACAAAGTTGGCTAGGCCGTAACTGTCAACGGCGCACTAAGTGGCATTTACCCTCAAAAGCTGGCCAAAAAGGCAAAAATGAATTCTAAGAAATTTCTGCATTATATAGTGAATTTTCACAACTTTAAGTTGAGATTTGTAGATTTGAGACGATGTCAAAGTCAGGAAAGTGAAGAAAATTAAATTCGTTTTTGTTGTTTTTTTGAAATTTTAATAGGTTTATATGATATTTTTTTGTGGCTAAACGAATAAAGGTTTTATATTGATTTTTTTTACTTGAAAGGTATGACCAACTGCTACTTTCAGTTTTTTTTTTTATATATGTATCTCATATATTAATGTTAAAATTATTCGTTCAAAATTTAAAAATAATAAAAATTTCACATTTTTTTACCCTTCCCAAAAAATGATAAGGATTGTAAAGGTGAAAGTAGTTTAATGTTATATACCACAAGAAAATATGAACCCTCTACATTCAGGAACAAAAAAAAGTATGCGCAAATTTGCGCAATTTTTTTGGCGATTTTTTGAAAATTTTACTTTTTTTTTAAAATTAAAAAAGATTACCCTTTTTCTACCAAAAAATGAAACACACAAGATTTTTAAAACATCATATAAAACACAAAGATTGTATCGTACGAATTATGCGAGGAAATTCAGCAGAAGCGATATCAATCGAGATGTCCTGAATATATCACTTTTAAGCAGTGACCCTATTATAAGCTGCAGTACACAAAAATCGGGAAGGAATAGATACTATTAAATTACTCCTTCCTGACATTGATGATGAAAATGATAACGATTTAACGAATGTATGTACTGAGCTTCACTGAGCTTTTTAAGTATTTTTAAGTTACATAAGTATTAAATAATGTAAAATAAACATTATAAATAAATATTAATTATTTAAAAACTTAATTACATATATCGATTATTATAACAATATGAGACGTATGTTTGATTTTCTTAATGGGCCGTATGTGGTACCTAGGGGCACGTATGATCCGATTATAATAAAATCAGGTAAAATGATTCACATTCATATTAAACATGTTCATGTCGAATTTCATCGAGGTAATAAAATTTTTAAACCAATTGTAATAGCTATACATATTTTCTTAAGGGGCCCTATTTTGAACCTAGGGGAAATTATGGACCGACCATAACAAAATTTGGTAATATGATTTAGATTTCCAAAATACACGTTCATACCGAATTTCATCACGATACTGATGTTTTTAAGCCATTTATAAGCGCAAACGTGAATTTCAAGAGGGGACTTTATATGGGGGCTAGGGTCAAATGTGATCCGATTTTCACCAAACTTTACACCATGATTTCTTTCAAACCCGGGTTCGAGCCCCATGTCAGACATCAAACCGAAATAGAAAAAAAATATTTCTTCGGCGACTTCCTCTCAGCAGATTTCTGGCAAAAACTCTGTGAAGTAATTAAATTTGCCATGAAAAAGTTTCTCAAAAATCTGTAGTTCGGAGTCGGCGTTAAATTGTAGGTTCCGCCACTCAAGTATAAAATTATGGCACACAACATGAGTGGTGCGAGAAGCTAGGCCGTAATCCTGACTGAAGGGATGTAATGGCCAATTATGTACATATGTACTCGTATGTATAAGATTATTCAAATGCCGATTTTTTCACTTCAATGGAAATATTTCAAATAAATTATGATGCAGTTTTATAGATTATTTAAAAGCTTTCAGACAAAGTATAATACTTGGCATTTTTTATTTAAAAATATTTTGCAAACAAAAAAGAGAAGCAATATTAACGAATATCATGTCAAACGCATAATTGGACATTTAAATAAAAGGCAATGTTTTAACACTTGGAACCGAAACCTTTTGCTTTTATTAATGCTTCCAAATGTCGAGGCATCGACTGCACGGGATTGGGTTAAAATTCCGGGGTTATGTTGTTCCATTCTCGCCTAATTACTTGTTCCTACTGCTCCATTGTGCTGATACTGGATACTGGATTTATCCTAATAGAAACAAATGTGTTCAATATATTTAACTTATCGACATATTTTGGATTAAAATGCCCAAATATTGGAAGGAATCTATTTTACTGTCTATATAATGAACATACCGTACTCAAGCACTTTCCCCCAAAAGTACTGATACGCCACAAAGCTTGAAAATAGCCTGTGTATTGTTGGACAAAAACTCAGTATTTAGCTTACGCCAAACATACCGCTTTGCATGTGTACCATGTATGTAGGTTAAGTTTACTCTCATATGTAAGGACTACCTGCATTGTGTCTACATAGTACCCACAGTTTAAAAGATTTTTTAATTATCCGCATCAAAATTTTTTTTGAAATGTTTGCACTGATGTAGAATAATCGGCATTTAATAACCGCATACCTGGTGTCCAGTTATACGTTTGAGCCCCTGTATATGTAACTACGACAGCCGAATTTATTCCCGATGTTAATGAAGCATGAATAAATGTCTTTTAGATTTAAGATTTGATGAATTATTTTATTACATATAGAGAAATTATTATATGTATTATTGTTGTATGTTAATGGCACTTGACTTTAAATTATTTGTTATTCTCAAACACTTAAGACTTAATGAAAGAGAAAATTTGTCAAAGAAGCAAAGTTCTGTTCGTTTATTGGCAAATTCAAGGCACAAAGGAAAGTTTGTTGAAAAGTGCTATGCGTTTACTTTATAATTGAGCCCAGGACTACGGCTAATGATTACTTTAACGTTTGTTAGTGCCAGTTTCTTGCCAATAGGATAGATTGTTTTTATGAGATACAGTCTAGGAAAAGAATTTACATACACCCCTTGAATTATGGCTTTTACAGAGTTTGTGAAGAAAATTAAAAAGAAAAAAAAATTATGTCAATATTTAAGGCATTAAAATAAGTTTATTTATAAAACAAAAGAGTAAGTAATTCACTTACATAACAAAAACTATAATAACAAAAATATATAAAATTCATATATACACTATATGAATATAAAATTCAGCATTCATCTACATACAACTACAAAATAATAACACTATGCGACAAAATTAAAAAAAAAAATTAATTACACCCAGCTAATGACCACAGTACAGGTTGTGAGTTTTGTTGAGTAGAACTCAAAAATATTTTTTTATATTTCTCGAACTGTCCAAACGTGTTTTATTTGACAAAAACTGTTTTTTGGACTTTACGCATTTAATTTATTGATTACACAAACATTTCTGAACCAAGGTCCAAATTTAAACCTTATCAGAAAGGAGGGAGATGGGCCTTTAAAATGATATAAGTAAATGCATATATTACTTAACTTAATATGCTATGGGGTTTGATGAGGTAAACTTGACAAATGCGAATATTTTTCATATTTTTTCAAGTTTGTCCGTTCATAGTAGAAAACTTTAATTAAAAAATATGAAATAAGTGATGACATTCTGAAAGCGCATTATCGTGTGAAGAGATTGACACTTCGTTTGATCAATCCGTGAAAAAATTACCGTAGTTATTGTTTAAATAGTCTAACAGTCGAGTTATATTTTTTTATATGTTTCATCTCATCAAATAAAATTTTAGTTAAAAAATTTTCAAAAGTTTTGATTGATCTTGATTGTTTATCTCAAAATGCGTTTGCACGATTACCAGAAGTCGGCTAATATTTGTGATTTTTGCAAATACCATTATTTCTCTTTGCGCAAACATTGTACAACTTCTGGTGATCGCTTAAACGTGAAATTGACAGATTTTGCTATAAACATTATCAAACACAATCCATCAAAAATTCTGAAAAATATAACTCGACTGTTGAAGTCTTTACACATATACCTCATCAAACCTCAAGTAATATATATATATATATATATATATATATATACATATCGTTTTAAAGACCCATCCCTTTCGTTTCTAATAAGGTTTAAACTGTGGACATTGGTTCAGAAATGTTTGTGTAATCAATAAATTTGAGCGTAAAGTCCAAAAAAAACAGTTTTTGTCAAATAAAACAAGTTTTGAATGTTCAAGAAATATAAAAAAGAATATTTTTGAGTTCCACTCAACAAAACTCACAACTTACACTTTGTTATTAGCTGGATGTAATTATTATTTTAAAAATGTACACATGTACACATGGTCCACCTTTTGCAATACCAATAACTGCTTGAAGACGACTAGTTATTGATTTAACAAAATTCTTCGTAATTCAGAATGCTATTTCTGGCCATGCATGAACAAGAATTGTTTTTAATGTTTCATGACTACTAATTTCATATTTTCGTACGAAAATGTTTCAAAATGTTCCATATGTGCTCTATTGGTTTTAAGTCTGGTGGATCTGTTTTCATTTGTCGCCACTATTACTTCAAAATCAAAGGGTGTATGTAGATTTTTTTTCGTGACTGTATACTCACTGGAATTGTCCCACGAAATAGCGAGTGTTCAATTTTAGTTAAACTAATATACATACATATATACATATTATGGTATAAAAAATACTTACTATTCTGCGAAAATTTCGAATTTTTCCTGGAAATAATAATAACAGGGTTGCCGTTTATTTTTCATAATTTATAATTTCAAACATTAATTTTGTTGTTCTTGTTGTTGTTTTTTTTTTGTATTTTCATCTTTTATTCATAAATATTCATTCGTATAATTTAATATTATAATATTTATTTATTTTTTATTTGTTTGTATTACTTAGTCATGAAATGTACATAGATATAGTAGATCATCATTATTTTTTATTATCCTTATCATCATCCCTATATTTATATTTAAATTTGTGTTTTTTTTTTTTTGTTTAATTTTTTGTTGTAATGTTTTTATACAATATTTCTTTTTTTTTAAATAATTTATCTTGTATTGGTTGTAATGTAGTATGCTGTTTTGCCATCATATTATTTTTAAGAAATTATTATTATTATTTTGTTGTTGTTGTAGTTTTTCGTTTTTACATACGATATATGTATGTTATTAAAATTAATAATTTTGTTTTTTGTTTTTGTTTTTGTTTTTTAATTTAAACTTTTTATCCTTTTTGCTTGGAAATGTTAATATGTAATTCTTGTTTTTGTTGTTTTGTTGTTTTTCTGTATCATTTATTAGGTATACATTAAATAGTTTATTTATTGTTATTTGATCATAATATTTAAATTATTTATTGTAATTTAGTATGCCTGTATATGTATGTATGTATATAATTTGAAATATCTTTAAAAATTAATACCACTTAATTATACATTTTCCATATACATATAAATACATTATTGATTTGTTTCTTATTTTTTAATTTTTTTGTTTTTTTTTTATTTTTAATTTTACGCATTTCTTTATTAATTTTGTAGCGAATATTAATTTCCAAATTAATTTCTATTTTTTTTAATTTTTTTTCAATTTCATGCTTCATTTGTTTTTATGTAATTATGTATGTAGTTGTAAAGTGTTTACAATTTTTTTTTTAATTATTTAAATGTTTTATTATTTTATTACACAACAATTTAGTTTGAATTTCTTAAGATTTGGTACTCGCATGTCTGTAATTGTTTTTTGTAATGATTTTAAAATTGAAATAAATTAAAATAAATTTAATTTTAATTACCATCGTCACTTGTGTTGTTGTACACTAATGGACATGTTGTAGTATTATTTTGTAATTTTTTTTTATTAAAATTGTCAATAATACTATACAATATTATTTCTATTCTAATTTTACATTTGTTTCATTTCTCATGACAGTTTATTTTTTTTTCTTTTTCTTTATTACCATCATCATCATCATTATATGAATACATAATTGTTAAATTATTTTTAATAGGTTTTCTTTTCTTTTTTTTTTTGAAGAGTTTCGTTTTTTATATTTTATTGTAGTGTCACAATAGTTATTATAAAATTAAATAAATGTATGAAACAAAGTCGAATCGAATGAGACATGAATTAAAGCTTTTTTTCTCTCTTGATTTTAATTGTTAAATACTGTGTACATACTTGTATTTATTGATTATAACATATATGTACATATGTATATGTACTATATTTATGTAAATAATTCATTTGAAAGTGATTGTTTTTAAGAAATTAATAATTTTGTTTAACTTTTAAGGAAAAGATCTTTTTTTACAACTTTTTTAAAATTAAATTTAAGAATTCGAAAAGCATCATTTAATGGAAAACATTTTATGAAATTTAAAAATTATTTTTAAATTTAATTTTTTTAAATTAACAAAAAAAAATGATGAATAAATAGAAGTTTACCTATACACTTTCTGTGTTGAGGCACAAATGATTGAAATTATTGTTTAGAAACTAAAAAGAATTTCCTCAGAAAAAAATAAAATAATTTTGTTCAAGTGCTGAGTATGATGGACGGCAAAATACCAGAACTTAACATCATACGAAGTGTTACTTCTCAAGTAAAATGTGCATTTGCAACGCATAGCAGCATTAGAATATACCACAGACATGGACTCGGTACAAACCTAACAAAAGCCATCCTGAATTACACAATCCACCAATTAGAATCCTCCGTATTAAACTAAGCGATAATTAACAGCAGACCATAGCATCTATATCAGCCGTTACGATTTAAAAATTCAACGAAATATGTTCAACACTCAGAATTAGTTACAATTCTGAAGTCGTTTATGGAAAAATGTATACTGTATTGCTCAATTGAGCATGGTATGTTCGATTAAACGTAATATTACTAACACGAGCCCGTGAGGCTTATATTGATGATCAAATCAATGTAACAAAATACGTAGCTAACATACCGTAACATACCAAATTTCATGTCTTTTATTTTATAAGTGTTTTGGAAAATTCAGTGAAAAAAAAAATTCAGAATTATTAAATATTTCCATGTGTAGAGACCGAAATATAAAATAATAATACTATGTTCAGATATGCACTTTTATTGAGTCAACATTCGGTTTATTGAGTACAATATTTCAAGTGTTCAGACATAATAATATACGCGGTTCATCAATATTCATTTGACAGCTGATAAACAAAACAGCGGGTTGTTTCAACAACATTGTTTTTTTTTTTTTTGACATTTGATGCTCTCTGAACATACTTATAACAGTGCTGCATTTTAAGTTTTACTTAATATTATACTAATTTGCGTATTTATTGTTTATTTTTTTATTATTCTTTGAAACTTTATATGAAATATTGAGCTCAATAATTACGTTTATTGCAATTTACGCAATAAAGGTGCATATATGAACACTGTATTACGTTAACTACTGAGCACATTTGATTAAATAAATTATTCATGATATCTTCATAAGGGAAATTCTATTTATAAAAATGAGTATCTTTCATATGAAAAAGTAACTTTTCATATGCAAAAGCTGACTTCTTTATCCTACTTAACGTTATTTTGTATTCGTATCAGGCCCTATGCTCCCTAGAAGAGTAAGAGGAACATATATATATCAGAGATTAGCAATGATTATTTAAAAAGATGAGTAGAATCCAATCATACTCATAATTTCTGGTACTTATACGCATTCATACTTATTTTAATATCATACTCATACTACTCGTATGCAAAGTTTGAAGTACTCATCGCACTCATACTTAACAATACTCATGATGTTGTTGATTTGGACTCTCCTTTACTCAACATTTACAAAAATCACAAAATAAGTATGATTCGCGTACGAGCACTACAATACTCACTGGAAGGTTGTGTGATTGCTTTGCTTGCTGTCTTTGTATTTTTTCTTGTGTCTATATTTTTTATTTTTGTAACAACAATTAAGGCTGTAAATTTTGATCAATAATTCAAATCACTCGAATCATTTATGAGTATTATAAGGATTTTTCTAAAGTTAGGCATATGAATGCGTAGGCATATGAATCAAACATATAGTATTTCTAATGGTATGAGTTCGATGTCTACTCATTGTATTAAATCAATGTTGTAGTGAGTACGAATGAATCAGAGTAGTTAAGTTTCAATATTGTTGACTCACTTTTATTCAAAATTTCATGAGTACTTATGAGTAGCGAAAAAAACGATTCATTGCAGATCTCTGGTTCGTATATCTGAATACAATAGTTAAACATTTTAATATCACTTCGCTTCGATTTTATAAGGAATGGAACTGTTTGTTATAAAATATATGCTATAACGTTTTTCGTAAGAGGATCATGTTAGTAAGATTTGTTACGTTTTTATGTCAGTAGGAATAAATTAAAATTAATTTAAACTTTTCTTTTCGAATTTTAATCATACTAAAAATCGTTGCCGTCGAACGACAATTGTGAGAATTCTGTTCTAATTTTTTGAATTTATTTTTAATCTGATACTAGTATTGCCAAATATCATATTTTATCTGATACTATTGCCAAATAAACGAAAATTTTCCGCAAATTATGTATTCCATTAAATGATGAATTTCTAACGGCCTATATTTGTAATTCGAAATAAAATTGTGTAAAAAACAAAGTTCTTTTAAAGTTCCATTCACATACAATATCTTTTATTTAAACATACAGTGGTGGCCACGAATTTAAGACACGACATATGACTGACTTATTTGTGATAATTTTTACATTTTATCGAAAAAATTATGGGTCCATGATATTTTTTTTAAGACTTTTGTAATGTTATGAAGAAAAATTAATAATATTTTCTTACCTATATTCGGTTAAAAATTTTTATTTACATATTATATGCATAAACACTAGTTTTATCCTGGTCACGATTTTAAGACATAGGCATAATATAACACTATTCTCTAAATTAAGCTCAGCTTAATAAAAAAAATCCTAGTATTTAGTGGGAAATCCTTTATTTTTCATCACAGCAGCACATCTCCCGGGTAAACTTTCGACTAATGCCACATAACGTTGCTTTGGAATTGCATACCAAGCCCTTCGGATTTCTTCCCACAAATCGCTTGAATTCTTTGGTTTAACTGTTCGTACATATTGCTCAACATCATTTCACAGGTTCTCAATTGGATTGAGGTCCGGGGATTGAGCTGGCCATTTTAGAACAATGATATCGTTTTCCTCTAAGCAACTCTTCGCTTAAAATCAGAAAATTCTGAAATGTCTTAAATTCGTGGCCAGTTTCAAATACACGTTTTTAATTTAATATGATTAAAAAGCAACAAAATGTAAAAAAGAAACAAAATAAAATAACGGTACTTTTTATTAACATTACAGGGTACATAGAAAAATAAAGAATATCTAATTTGATATTACAGGGTTGTCAAAATTATCACAAATAAGTCAGTCATATGTCGTGTCTTAAATTCGTGGCCACCACTGTATGTATTCGACACTCATACATATACAGGCCAGATTCTTAAGTATTCTTTGCTGAACTAAACTTTAAAACTTAAAATAAATACGATTTTCAATTTAAATAATTTATGATTTGATTTACAATCTTTTAATAAATTTGATTTGTTTAATTATAAACATCAATATGTATGTATGCATGTATGTAGGTGTGTAAATATTTATTCTATAATATAAATATAATAATAATTTGTATATGTATTTACGAATTTTTCTTTTTCAATGATATGGTGATGATTTAATTATTTTTTTTTACCTTTTTTTTGTTTTGTTGTTTTTGTTTATCTCAGTTTTCAACGTACAAATAAAATACAAGACAAAATATAACATTAAAATGAAATGATATAATTTTGTTTTCGTTTTATTTTAGCAGATATTTTTAATAATTTTTATCCCTTTTTTGTGTTTTTGTTCGTTTTTTTTTTTTCTTATGTTTTTCGAACAGAAAATGTTCATTAAAATAACATTAAACATGTTCGTGTAAGTGAGTTTGATGGATGTGATGTATTGTTATACATATGTGTGTTTCGTGCAAATCTTCTGTTGGTTGTTCATTTAAAATGTTAACGAAATGTATTGTATGTAATCTGCATGTGTTGGTTAGAGTGTGTGTTTTACGGTTTTTAATTTTACATTAACGTTTCTTTATATGTGTGTGTGTATGTATATCCTGTTAATTATTATCATTTATGTTACGTACATACACATTCAGTATATAAATATATTTATGAATATACGTATGTATGTATGTATGCATGTATACATATTGTGTGTGTTTGTATTAATACATCGTATTAGTAATCATCATAATAATAACACAGTAAAATTACAACATTTATGATATGTTTTGCGTATTGCTATGACACTTAATAATTCTTCATTTTTATCTTCTTTTCATATTTTATTTCGTTCATGTTATTTTCTTTTATTTTATTTTTTTTTGTTTGTATTTTTTATTTTTATTTCGCATTATTTGAATATTATTCCCTTGTTTTAATGTAAGTGTTAAGTTTTGTTTAGAATGAAAGTGTATTTTGTAAGATGTTTAAATACCAAACATTTGTTATGAATTTATGGGTCGAATAAGGCTTGAGAATTTTAAATTTCCAACATTTGAATGAACGTGGATTTCAGAAGGATTGATACCACACATGCAGAGAATAATGCAAAGAAAAAAAGAACAATCTGCTGTAAGTCTAATATTTGATATCTTTTAATTTAGTTGAAAAGAAAAAAAAATTACATTTCTACAGATTTTGAATTACATGTGTTAAATTAATTTCTGTGGGTCAAAAATAATTTATTAATGCAATAACTAATATATAAAATTTTGAAATATCACAATACATTTGGGCAATTCACACGACTTTGCATCGTGTATGTTGTATTGAATACACTTTTTGTTTGTGAACGCTCAATGTTATTCTGTATTGTATATTTCGTATTCCAAATGTCAAAAAGCGATAAGAAGAAGAATACCAATATTTATAATTTACTTTTCAAGCAACAAAATGAAAAATATTACGGAAAAAAGTAAATTACTTAATTATCTGTACGAACAATTATAATTTTGAAATGTTAATTGTTGACTCAGAAAAATAGAAAATATTTCTTCTTGATTACTGGCATTTACATAAACTGATAGCACGAAACCAATACAACTTCCGAAAACATATGAAAAAATGTGTATAAGTGTATCGGATTTTTATATGAAAATTATCAACAACAAGCATACACTGTTGTATTTTCGTCCAACAGTACAAGCCATATAACGATACAAGGGCTTGTGTGAATTGCCGAATTGTTATTACTAAAGATATAAAAGACAATCACAAAATTGACGTCGTAAACTCTGTGTGAAAATTATTATTTTAAATTTAGAAGATTATCTTGTTTTTGTAAAATCTTATTTTCGTAGTTGGTCAGCCGCCATACAAATATCTTTTGC
This sequence comes from Sarcophaga rosellei, assembly GCA_930367235.1. NCBI lineage: Eukaryota > Metazoa > Arthropoda > Insecta > Diptera > Sarcophagidae > Sarcophaga > Sarcophaga rosellei. Next base: position 63,503,218 of record OV884017.1, on the reverse strand, counting down.
AACGAGTAACACTCATTAATGTTCTTGAATCTTTCGACTAAGCTAAGTAATATTAAATAACAACCTTCATTTAAGAAATACAGCTAAGGGTTAAAAAAAAATTAACAACATCTATAAAAGAAAGCCTTTTAAAAATCATATTCTTTAAAGTCAAAGTGATTGAAATATTCGAATTATTATTGAAGATTCTTACAACTGGTGGCTGAATTAGTTATTAACCGACATTAGACTTTGAATTTCGGAATGACGCCCATAATAGTTTGTTTTTGTAAGAGAAAGCCTGAAATGAAATGAAATGAAATGAAATGAAGAAATTTTGTATGCAATAGAATAAAAGACAAGAATAAAATTGTCATGGATTTATGAGAAAGTCTTCAGTTTGAATGGTTACAGGATATGATACATATGTATGTGTGTAAATATTTGTTTCCAGGTAAATTATAAATGAAAATGAAATGTAAAATGTTCTTGATTTTGGGTTTATTTCATATTCCCTTCTCCTTTTTTTTTATTTTATACTCAACTTTGTTTTATTTAATTTGTTTGGTTTTGTAAAAAATATTTATAAATTGAATTTTAATTTTTTTTCTTAAAAATTATCATATATGTATATTTATTTATGTTTTTTTATTCATTTTTATATTTGTTTGTTAAATTTACTGTATAAATATTTATAAATGTAAATTTCTAAATTGTAAATGTATAAATTAGATTTCATTTTTTTGGTATTTCTTTTTATATAATTTTTCTTTATTTAATTTAATTTTTAATATTTAAATATATTTTGTTGTTATATTTTTGTTTTTAATATTTTAGTTAATAATAGACAGCGTAGCATAGGAAGACGTCAATACCTGCATAAGACATTTTAGCCATATTTTTTTGTTTAATTTTTTTTTTTTTGTTGGTTTTGTTTTTATTTTATTTTTATGTGTTAGTATTGTTTGTTAATGTTGTTGGTTGTTTTTGTATTCATTTTTGTCTTAAACATTTTTCTTCTAAATATTCTTTTTCCTAATTAAGAGATAACCAAAAAAGAGAGTCAAATTAAATTGTAACTATTTTATCAAAATTAATATATTTTTAATATCAAATTTGTAAAAAATATTTTTTTTTACTATTGTTCAATCAAATACAGTGAAACAAATGAATTGTAATTATTTTGTTTGTTTTGTTTTTGTTTTGTTGAGAGTTGCTTCTGTGTACACAAAACTATGGCTGTTATTTTGTTATCAACTTTAATACGGTTGTTTTCAAAATTGTAAATTGTTTACAACCATATTGGAATTTAAATTACTTGATTTTGTTTTTCAATTATTTTTGTTTGTTTTGTTATAAAAACCAGTAAATTGTATTTTGTTTTATAATTAATTTTAGGAAAATATTTTATTTTAATTTTCTTTTTTTTTTTTGCGTTTTTCTTGCAGGCTTATTTTTAAAATCTACTTAAAATAAGTTTTTTTTTTTGTTTTAAATATTTTTTTTATTTAATTGAATTTAATTTATTTAGAACTTTTTTTTTAATTTTTAGTTTAACATTTAATACTTACATCATTACAATAAGTGTTTTCTTATATATTTAATATTTTTATGTTACGTTACTTACATACATCAATATAAATATTGAAGCAGCACATACATATATGAAATTTTACTTCAGTTTTTATTTCGTAGATATTTTTTTTTATTTTTTATATTACTTTTTAGACTTGAATTATTCCATTTTTAATAGACATATAAAGCATTTTGAAAATATATGTATTATTTCTTAATATTTTTTTTTCTTTTTTGTTTTGTTTTTATTTGATAGTTTGTAAGTAGTATTAATATATATATTTATTCCCTTTGGTTTAATTTATTTTTAGGTTTTACTCAAAAGTTTTCATAAGTTTGTCTATTATTGTTAAACATTTTTACAAGCACATTTCATTCATTCATTCATTGACATTTCATTTTTTATGCATCAGTTGTATTCTATCTAAACTTAGAATCCTACTTATATAGCCTTACCTTTATGTACAACAATTGAACTAATCGATTATTAAGTGACTAATAAAACAAGAAATATAAAATTTAAAATAAAAATAATAATAATTTGGAAATATTTTTGGAAGGAAGTTAAATATTTGTTAGAGTAATAATTCTACACTACGTACTTTTTCTATACCACAAATTTTTATATTTAATGGACATTATTTTGATAACGAAAATATTTTAAATGAGTTTGAATTACAGTGGGCTCTAAATGGTTTCGTTTGAACAAATTGAGCTCTATTAATAAAAGTTATTCAAGAACATATTTTATATGAACATTTTATGAAGTAATCATTGTCAAAAAATAGTACTTGTTTAATAATATTGTATTATTAATAATAGGTTAGAGGTTAGAGGACATGTACTTGTCAACTGTGACAAGTACAGTACCCGGAGGTCGAATTGACACATTGTACTTATTAATAATAAATTCTGATTAAAAATTCTTCATATAAAAATGATGTTTTATTTTGCTTTATATTCCAAAACCCATCTGAGATAAAACGTTGGATTCAAAAAAAAAAAACATTGATTGTACATTCAGTCCAACAACAGACAGAGTTGCATTTTTTTACAGAATTTCCAAACCGAATATGTAAAATAATCTGATATCTTATTAATGTAGGAAGATAAGCCGTATCTATACCGTTTATAAAAAAAAAGACAATTTTATAGCAAAAGTGCCAATCAGTGCTGCCAACTTTTTTTTGGAGAAATCGTCAATTTAAAAAAATAAATCGTTAAAATCGTCAAGTTAAAAAGAAAAAAATCGTCAAGAAATCGTCAAGACAAAAATACCAAAAAAAAAATTTTATTAACTTTTTAAATATTTTTATTTTAGTTACATGTAAACAATGTTATTATTTAATAAAAAAATAATTAATTTAATTTTGGTATTATGTGACTTTACTCTGGTACATTTCTGTATGACATTTTTTAAAAAGTGATTTTTAATTGCTATATTAAAACACTGAGAATTATTTAACTTAAGATAATCTTTTGAAAACAATATTCCTTGTAATATTGAAGAATCCAAAGCATTTCTGGTTTTTGTTTTATTTAAATTTACAATATTAAAAATTCTTTCAACGTTGGCCGGCGAATGTGGTAGTGCCATTATACTCGAAACAAATTGTGTTAAAATTGGGAAGGCCTTTGCATTATTGACTCTGTTTAAATTAGAAACATTTTTCCAAAACGCCAATGTTTCGAGTTCGGTGAATTTCATATTACGTAATTCTCGAACTTCATTATCAAGTTCTTGATATTCTTTACCATTTAATAAATTTGGAAAAAGTGTGGCCAATTGCAATTTGAATTTTAGGAAAAAAAGGTTACCATATGTTTTGCTTTTAAAAAAATCGTCATTTTTGTTTACGGGAAAAATGAAAAATCGTCAACCGTCATTTTAATAAATTTTACTAAAAAAAATCGTCAAAATGACGATAAATCGTCAAAGTTGGCAGCGCTGGTGCCAATGAAAAATCATTAGTGATCATTAATGATTTTTAGTTAAGTTCCACTTATAAATCTTATATTTTAAAATTAATCAGTACATCGACTGCCCCTTTAACCCTCTATTAAAAAAAATTATAACATTTTATTTGCGATTTAAGATATTTGAATTAAAACTTGTTTGCAATTTATCGTTTTAGAGATTTGAATTAGATATTGATTAGAATTGTTTGAATTCAAATTTGTCGATAATTAATGCTATGCAATGTCGTTTTTTTTTATTAAAATTATAATTTTTGGATAATTTTATGAGTAATTATTACTACAAGTGGTAGTAACTTTTATTGCATAGAATTTTTTATTTAAATTTTTTTTATCTTTAGTATAAATAGCCCATACAATTTAAGAATTTTAATGCAACTCTATGCGGGTATTATTTATAAACTCAAACTAAAAGACTTTAAGAAATATATTTATAAACAAAATGTGGAAAAGGAGTTGAATCCTCGAAGTTAGCTTAGGCAAAGCAGTTGGAGTTTTTTGTGTATAAAAAGAATTTTTTCAGATTTTCACATCAAATCTACTCACTCACTTTTGATCTTTTAAGCTAGCTCACTTTTGTTCAACTCTCTTTCTGTTGAATGTGTGACTAAGAAAGAAAGAAAAAAGACATAAACTTGACGGCACGGACTAGTCTGAACCAATTTCCATTAAAATTTAAGTCTTGACGAGTCAGACTTAACGCGTATGAAACCCGACTGAAAACAGTTGCTTTATTTTTTCAATAAAGAAATTATCATATTAGTAACTTACTAGTGAATTATAAATTAACAAAAGTGAATACATTTTTCACTTGTAATTCTTATAATAATTTTAAATCCAAGTTAAATATAAATTTAACCGTGTCAAAAATGATTCAATTTGATTTAAATTTTTGAAACACTATAAAGTTAGATGCCTGAAATTTTTTAATTCGTTAGTATTGTTATCGGCATTATTTTAAACCAAATAAAAAAAAGAATATTTTAAACAGGACTTTAAAAATTCAAAAACTTCATAATTCTTGCTTATGTATCATTTTTGATACATACGACTTTCCTAGTGATTCGTTGGTGTTGTGTATGTCTCAAAGATTTTGTAAAGTTTTAACGTAAATAATACATTATTTATGGTATTTCAGAAGGAATTGAAAGTTAAGTGTTGGAAGAAAGTGAAAAGGTTGAATTTTTTTGTCCTGGATATTGATTGAAGTAGTCGTAGTCTAGTATCTAGCGTGTTAGCTTATTAGACGTCAGACCAAGGTTTAAACCTCAGGTCAGACATTTCCAATTTACGCCGAAAGGTTGTAATGACCGATTTTGTATGTATGTATGTAATATTCCTGCTGCTGAAGACTCTGAAGAAGAAGAAAACAGCTAGTTTTATGAACTGACGAAAGTATTGGCAGCAACAAACTTTACAATAGGATGTTTATCGCCAAAGACAGTCTACTTGAAACAGTTGTAGTTTGGGAAGAGAAAATATTACCAATTTTCAAGCAGATTGCTGGCAGCTCTTTCTTACTGCTCTTCTCATATACATCTCACGTGAAAGACAAACGTTAGAAGAAAGTGTTTCATCCTATGTTTTATTTCATAGATATTACAGATGATAATATTTCGGTCAACTACGTATGCATCAGATAACATAATCATTCGCTTCGATAGTGTGCTAATCGGAAGTGATAAAAAATTTACACCTATTAAACCTTTTCGAAAACTGAGCTGGAAGTCTTTCAGCTTTTAATAATTCCAATGATTTTGTCGCTTTAGATTAGATTGAATTTTATGGTCGTTATAAATTTCGTGGTCCATCGAAATTGAATTGGCATTTTTAGATTCAAGCACATGAAATGTGCGTAGCAACTACATACAGCCGTATTTGGGGAAACCTGTACCCGGAAAACCAGAGAGGAATCAACGAGAGAGCATTGTAATTGACATTATCAATGTTCTATTACAATGGGAAACTTTTTTAACCTACAGGACGTTGATAACAAATTTTTCTAACGAAGCATAACAATGGTTTGTACCACCAGGTTTCAACCAGCCCTCAATTGAGAGTCTTACTGATGCGAGTGACAATAAGCTGCAACATCTAAACAATTGGAAACTTATAAATCGCCACAAAGCAAGGATGGTTGGATGTCAAAATATTACCATTTAGAAAACAATAAAACCACACTGACATGAAGTGTTTGATTTTTACGTAAATAGCTATGCGGCTGTACATCATGTCAAAATGGTGTAAATTTCCAAAAAAAGTGATAATAAAATGTAATAATAGAAAATAGTTTTATTAAAATGAATTGAAATAATTAAAAAAAAAATGTTTATTTTTTAACAAAATCTATGAATAGTCATGACTATTCCATGTACTACAAGTACATATACAAATATCAAAAGTGATACATAAGCTAGAATTATGAAGGCCCGATCTACGGTTAAATATTAGTAATTAAACCCCAAGTTATCTAAAATCGTTGCATTCGAAAGTTTTTGCAGAAATAAACGGAAATATAGAAAAACGAGAAGAATAGTTTGAAAGCTTTCTTTTTATAATATATTTGGGGAACGCTTACTGTAGAAATGCTACTGAATACACATTACAAAACAGTGCAAAAGCAAATTTTAGCTAAAATTGAAGAGAAGCGTAAATAGAAATGTGGTTTTCGATCGTACCATATGAACGAACATAAAACAAATGCTAATTTGTTGTACAACTTTAGAGGTTTGAGATAAGAAAATTGTTTCTAATTTTTGCTATTAATGATCATTTTTTTAAGGAATTATTAAAACAAAAAAAAATAAAAATTAATCTTGTATACATACAAAGATGTTCGGTTGGAGGACTGTTACCGAGACATGGGCCATGTATAAAGATGAATTTCACATCTATTTAGAACGAAAAATAGATAAGCACGTAGGGTAGACATACAAATATTGTAGGGTTTATAAAGTCAGCAGGTAAGTAATCGTAAACAGTTCTTTTGAAGGTATTATAATGAAAATAAATTAAAAATTAAAATCGCTAACTATTCTGCCTGCATTTATGTGGAAATTGAATTTTAAAAACAATTGGCCAATTCACACGACTTTGTATTGTGTATGTTGTATTGAATACACTTTTTATTTGTGAACGGTCAATATTATGTTGTATTGTGTATTTCGTATTCCAAATGTCTAAAAGCGATAAGAAGAAGAAGACCAGAATTCATAATTTGATTTTCAAGCAACAAAATGAAAAATATTACAGAAAGAAAAGTAAATTAATTCATTATATATGCGAACAATTATAATTTTGAAATATTAATTATTGACTCAAGTTACATAGCAAATATTTTGTATTTCTGTTCTTCTTCTTGATTACTGGCATTAACATAAACTGATAGCACAAAACCAATACAACTTCCCAAAACATATGAAAAAACTGTATGTAAGTGTATCGTAGTTTTATATGAAAATTATCGACAACAAGCATACAATGCTGTATAATCGTCCAACAATACAATGAATTGCTTAAATATATACGTGTTTAATGTTGGTTATTTCTTTTTTTTTTTGAAATGAAATAATAAAAAATGTAATACAATAACAAAATTATTTATTTTTATACTTAAGTTATTATGCTAAGGAAATAATAATAATTTTTAAATACTTTTTAAATGAAATTGTTATTTTCTGTTTTTATTATTTTAAAAATATTTTCTATGCATACGTGTATGTACATATATATCCTATTTGTTTATATGTATATAATGTATGCATTTACAAGTACTTAATTTTATTAAAAATTTATTTCGTATAAAAAATAAATATGAATCAATAGTGTTGTTTGTTTTGGATAAATCTAAGAAAATACAATTTTACAAATATAATATATGTATGTATGGATTTATGTGTGTATGTATATGTATATGGTATTTATGTTTTTCACAAGTTTTTTTTGTTGTGTTTGCTTTTTACGCATTTAACATCCGGTCTCATTGTACATTCCCTAGACGATTTATTTTTTTTTTTTGCTTATATTTTTTACATTTAAATTGTTTCTATCATTTTTCTAAGATATATGGCAAATTTTTTATACCTATTGTATGTTTGTAAAATGATTGATTTTTATGTATAAGAGAAATAATATAAAATAAATAAATAAAATGAAAATTAAATGAAAGATTAAATTTTGAAAATGAAATGCAACAAGTTGCTGGAAATACTTTTTTTTTTGGGTTTATTGTTTCGTATAATAATTTCGTATATTTAATCGGTTTTTCATTTTGTAACGATTTTAACATTGATTGTTTTTATAAGCTTCTTAGTTTTTAGGAATTTTTATTCGTATATTTTTAAATAATTTTTTTTTTTTATTTTTATTTAATTTTACTTTCCGTACAACAATTTTCTTAAAGTTGAATAAATGAGGCCAGATTATAAGAAATTGAATGGAAGTTCTGGGTTTTTTCTTTCATTTCTGTATTTTATTTTTTTTCTTTTTCAAACAATAATATTTTAGGATTTGCTTCTTATAGAAAACTTTCTATTGTAATTTCTTTTTTTTTTATTTTCTAATTTTTTTCTGTTTTTCTGTAAAAAAAATCTCAAATTCCCTACATTAAAATGTTTGCCTTGTTTGGTTTTTGTTTTTGTTTTTGTTTTTGTTTTTTATTTTATTTTTATTATTAAACATTCACCTCTATATGTACAGCCAAATATTACAAAAATTTAGTTTTTTTTTTAGTTTCTTTGTTCACTACATAATTTGCCTTGTTCATAATACAAAATTAGAGAAAATTATTGTTTTATTTCATTGATATTCCAGCAAATTTCAAATTTGTTTTTCGCCAGAATTCTTAGTTCAAGGTTTTTGTATGTTTGTATTTCAGTATTTCCTTTAGTTTTAGTAACAGTTTGTACAAATTATTGAATTTAATTGTCAAATGCCCTCCCACCCAAAAAAAAAAACAATTTTTTTAAATCCAATCATTAAGAACTTTATAAGACAAAGTGTTCATCTTTCAATTGTTATGCATAATTTGCGACAAAAAAAAAAAAAATCATTTAAAACTAAAGTACACAAAATATTTTGTACTGCAACATGATTTAATTCATGTTTCGTTTTTAGCACAAACTATGTAGTACATAAAAAAGTTTTTTAGTTTTAAAAATATTTTTTTGAAAATTACACGTACTAAACAACAAACGTGCTAACGACAAATACATACATCTGTATATGAAGAATCATACTCAATGTTATTAACATTTGATTACAGTAACGGTATGATATATGACCGTTCTCAGTATATCAACGCTAACATGGCTTAAATGTCTTTTAAAGTGTAGTGAGCTTTGTAATTTTCACTTATGTTTGTAACATGTATGTAACTCGGGAAACATTTTCATTTGTTTGTTTATAGACAAAAACGAACAGTTGCTGACATAATTTTATTGAAACTAATTCAAGCTTTACTTGGTAATTTATGCACCATAAACAAAGGAAACGGCGGCACAAATCTCAGAAACTCTATTTCTAAAAATTTAAAAAAAAAATGTCAAGTAATTCATTCGGTACTGTTTAAATAGAAAAATGTTGATAGGAAAAATTAAAGCTTGGATTGTATTATATAGTCTTACATAAGTCAAATTTGATGTATTTGACTTCAAGCAATGATTCATCGAATCACTCTTTCAGAAATTGAGATTCAAATGAAAAGTACAAATAATTCATTTAGAGAACCCTATATAGGGGATATCAGCATAGCTGCCAGATAAATATCAAATCAAATATGTATTTGAGAAAAAATCGTCAAAGACGTTTATGGAAATCGTAAAAAATCGTCAGAAAAAATAAATAAAAAAAATTAAAAGCTTTTGAAAAACCAAAATTATTTCTATTGTAGTAAAACATATAAAGTTAATGTATGTAGTATGTACATATCTGAGTTCAAAAATAAAACATTTAAAAAAAATTGTAAGAAATTAAAAGCTGGCGTCCCTCATCATCATTTATTATTTTTTTCCAAAAATGGAGAAATTTTATATCGTTTTCAGGAAAAATTGTTTAAGAATTAAACAATCTATTCCAGAGTCGTTTATTGACACATAAGCGCAGCAATAATATTGCATCATCTTAATCTATACATGTCACAAGCTCTATACGAGTCACAAGATCTTGATGTTCTCAGCATGAAAATTCAGTATAATGTTGGCTGGAACCGACACATTTTTCAGTTCCTTCTTAAGGCCTTATCATCTGATTTTACTATTTAAACCATTTATAACTGACCGATAATGGAATACAACACTTATGTATAGGTCGGTGCCTCAACTTCTATTTTGAGATTTCTCGACCGTATACAGGAGAGACCGTAGTAGCTCGTTAATGACGGTAGTGTATCTAACTCCACTGAATCATTGGAGCATCGGTACAATGTGGTTTGTGTTTTACTGTTCTATCGCTACTACAAAAGCATTTTGCTCGAACGAACTGAGGTGACTTTTTCTAGAAAATCATATATTCCTACGTAACGATCATTTCTCGCCCGTATGTGGTCGATTGGCCAGTGGATTGCACACTGCATTACAGTAAAAATACGTTTTTTTAATCGTACTATTCGTATGTGGAACTGAATTCCTACAGAAGTCTTTCCTGTTACTTATGGTATAAAAATAGACACGCAAGTGTTGGTCATACAAAAAAAAAAAATAACGACGCTTTGCCGTTGTTCTTCCGATGGTAATATTAGAAGCTGTATGTACTCGAATTTTTAAAATTGTCTGCAACGACAAGTGATAAGTTATTCTCAACTACGAGGTTATTTAGTTTTAATTTTTTTGGCTTTTAAGGGGTTAAAAAGGAATAAAATACAGAAAAATCATCACAGGTATTCGAAAGTAACTTAAAAATATAATACTTTACTCCTTGTTTTTACTTAAAAAAATTTCCAATAGTAACAATTGCAAAGTAAATACAAAGATTGGACTTTAATGTACTTAATTATTATTATATTTTAATGTACTTAAGTAAAGAATATGTTGTAAACTTTTAATTTCTAGAAATCGTCAAAATAAGGATAAATCATCAATATGATATCAAATCTGGCAGCTATAGATATCAGGCCTAACTTTATACTTTTAATTTTCCAAAGTATTGTTAACTAATTGAAGATCTCTGAACTATCGTATGTACTGAAATTTTTTACACAAATTTCTCTATCAATTTAGTAAAACAATTACCTATACTCAGCCTTCAGCCATGCCTCCAACAATTTCAATAAGAAAAAGTGAAAGAACGTAAGTCTTTTTCTGTACAATTTTTAATTATTACATCAGCATTCTTTCATAAAAGAATGAATTAGTTTGTCGGTATAATGTTCTGTGGTAATTTCAAAATAAAAACTTTAAATCACATGCCAGTATGGTATGCTATGTGCTCTTTTCATGTGATTATAAATCTCGTAGTATGATTTATAGAATAAATCATAAAAATTAATCCTTACGGTTGGTATTCGATTCGACTATTAATATTCTTTAAAAATCACTCTTAGTTAACTTCAAATTCATTGAAGCCCATGAAGGCATAACAAATACAATTACTTCAGTATTTAAGAAATGTTTGTTTGTTTTTTCATTTAATTAGGAAAATAACACACAATTACCATATGTACATACATATGTATGTTTGTATTATAAAGTTCAGAATGCTGTGTGTGTGTGTGTTTTTTTTTTTAAATATTCTCTGTTTAAGGACACTCATAAGTATATAAAACTGAACTTTTATTTATTTTTGTTTTCTTATTTATTTCTTGCTTTTTATGTTGTAGAATAATTTGCTAAAAGTTGTTGATTTCCTTTAACCATTCGGTGGGTTTGTATCTCTTCTTAATTATTTCTACAAAAAGAATCCATTGTTTGATAAATGGGGAGTTTTCAAAACCTTTTTTTTTTCCTAAACCCACCATCATTTAAATACTTTTCTCATTTTGGCTTAATGTATGTTGTGTTGTGTTGTGTATTTTATGTGTATTGTGTGTGTGTGTATAGTAAATAATTTAATTATTCTTTGTATTTATGTATGTATGTATTTATTATATCATATCATCACTCCTAGTCAACGTCTAAGTAGTAGTTTTTTTTGCACTTTCTTCTTCTCTTTTATTCTATTTGGTTTTGCACCTTTTGTTTCTCTACTCGTTCCCAATCCTTTAACGCTGATATTTTAATATTCGCCAGAAAACAAAGATAATCGCAAATATATGCAGCCATAAATTATGAGCCTTTGTGATGCGATTATACGATGCCAATGACGTCGCCGACGATGGTGTTACACCATTGCCCAAAGCTGCCATACCAATGGTTGGTGTTGTTGTGGATATTGTTGTTGTCTCTGCGCGACCCACTTCGACTGAAATAATGTAAAATGAGAAGAACAATAATAATAACGTATTAAAATAAAAATAAACTGAAAAAGTATAAAAAATTGATTAAAAACAATGTCTTATCGTATACATAAATATGGGACAGAATAATAAATACTCGCAAAATAGAGTAATGAATTGTTGATAGATTTCTAGATTATGGGTTTAAATGTGTCCAACTGTTGGCGTTTAGATGTAAACGTTATTCCTTAAAAGGGCAGTCATCGACATTCAAACAACCGTTTAGTTGAGAACGATGAAAGCTTATATGGTGTTCAGATATGCACCTTTATTGCCATTATTGAGCGCAATATTTCATATAAAGTTTCAATTAATTATTGCACAATAAATACGCAAATTGTTATAATATTGAGTAAAACTTAAAATGCAGCACTGTCATAAGTATGTTCAGTGCTCATATTACAATTATCCGAATACTTTCTGTTGATATTTGGCAACGAAAATGTCAGCAACGACAAACAGAAAAAAGCAACAAAACAAAAAAAAAAAAAAACAAAATATAAACAATGTTGTTGAAACAACCAGCTCTTTTGTTTACCAGTTGTCAAATTAATACTGAATAAGCAGCTAAATTGCGTATATTATTATGCCTGAACACTTAAAATATTATACTCCGTTAAACGACTCAATAAAAGTGTCTATCGAAACATAGTATTACATACATCTATGTACTTATATTATATTATTAGTGCATTTGAACTTTTTTCTTAAGACAAAGACGTATTTTGCAAAGTCGTATTTCAATTTTATTCTGACAAGGAGCATTTTTGCCTCTTAGTACGTTAAGAACGGCAGGGCATTAGCAACGATTTTGGTTTTCGTAGCCGTTTGAATACAGCTCAGTTTTGGATAGCTTTTTTCGAAATCCTTGTTCATAATTAATGTTTTCGCATCTTACCGGTTTTAAGCTTAAATAGCTCCTTTTATGCTTCAGATCGTCCGATAAGTTTTTTATAGCATATCGACGATTAGTTCCATTTTCTTTCTTGAGTGATTTATTTGAACTTATGAACTGGTAAACGATGGTACATTGCGTTTTTTCAATTTTTTTTTATTTTTATTTTTTCTTCTTTGTTTTTTAATAAATATTCATTCCAATATTCAACCATTCTTTAAGAATCGAAAAGTGAATGAATAGTAATTATGATATTTGAAACATTTGGAAGATTTTCTAAAGAATTGTTCCAACAGCCGTTATACAATTTAGTAGTGTTGAAATTTAGTTCAAAAACCACCAATTTCCTATTCAGTTCAATTCTAGGTACTATTATTTCGACGATGAAGCTTAGTTAACATTTGAACTCAAAAATTGTACTTAAAAAAGTTTATTGCATCAAATGACGCTTATAAAGTGTTAAGATATACACCTTTATTGCGTAAATCGCAATAAACGCCATTATTGAGCTCAATATTTCATATAAAGTTTCAATTAATTATTGCGCAATAAATACGCAAATTGTTATAATATTGAGTAAAACTTAAAATGCAGCACTTCATAAGTATGTTCAGCCAGCATCAAATGTCAACAACGACAACAAAAAAAAAAAAAATAGCAAAATAAAATAAAAACAATGTTGTTGAAACAACCAGCTGCTTTGTTTACTAGCTGTAAAATGAATATTGAATAAGCAGCTGAACTACGTATATTATTATGTCGGAACACTTAAAATATTGTACTCAATAAGCCGAATATTGAGAGTGCATATCTGAACATAGTATTACCAAACTAACGGCTATTTAGGCGTATTAGAAAAAGCGAAAAGAAATACTCACCTTTAATAGAATATGTCTTATAATCGGCGAACTGTTCGCCAGGTCCCACAGCTGATGGAATTGTGGCCAGACACGTTAGTTCCATGCGACCGTTCTGTCCAACATGCTGTTCGGTCAGTTCGATATTCAGTTGACTCACCGAAAACATACCCTTCTCCTGTTGGGCTTCAATCACAGCTGCTGCTGCCGCGGCTACACCACTGCCACCCCCAGGATGCGACAATGGTCGACCATAACTCGCAGCAAATGTATTCATGGGGCCGGCGTTTGGGGGAATACCAAGCTCATTATTTATATTGGGTGTCTGTGGACCAAAACCTCCACTGTTCAAAGTACTGCGTATGATGCCCAAAGCGTTTTCATTGATGTGGCGATATTTACGACTCGAAGAATTCCTGCAAATAAACACACAGGAATACAAAAAGAAAAATGAGTTTTAATAACAACAATAAACTTTATGCGTACGTAAAATAAAATTTTCACAAGAAAAACAAACTGTTTCGCTATAAAAAAAGAAAAATGAAATGACAATGGAAGTGGAAGTGGAAGCAATCGAGCCAATTTAATCCACGGTTTACGTATTTACTCATTCAAGTCCACAATAAAGAAATATTTTACGATTCTTACACGTGAACGTATTTCTATCTTCGCAGTGTGGGTGTGAGGGAATATGCTCTTGTTTAATCGACGTTGCGTAACATCACGTACCAATTCCAGCTAAAGTGTTGGTGAACTTTACAAGAGAGCATAAGAGAGCCAAAAAAAACAAATTAAGAGAAGAGACACACTATCGCTTAAATTTGTTTGTTGAATTGTTAATGGCACATAAAAATTGCACATTTAACTGAAATAAAATAAGAATAAAAACAGAGTGCGTGGCAATATGTCCATCCACAATTGCATGATCCCATACCCATTCTCATATTGCCATTGTATTGACAGTAGATGCTTTCACTTGTTGCCGAAGTCGTTTAAAAAAACAAAAAACTGAACAAAAAAGGTGAAACAAAAAAACGATGAAGATGAAATTCTGGAAAGATTTTTTAAATAAAAAACAAAAAATCACCAATATTTACACGCAATTGTATGATTTATGGACGGGCATAAGACGGAAGGAAATGATTGCTCCAACACTTACTCATTTTTCATACTCAAATTTTTGCAGAGGCAATTTGCCGTGTATGGTGTATAGTGGCGAGGACACTCAAAATTATGAACACGAGCGTGACAAAAGCAAATTGTTTTGCATCCAAAAGAGGTCACTTAAAAATTTGTATTTTGTGAAAATTGTTTACAGTTTGCATATCCGCCCCATTGCATTGCAAACAGACTGTGTGTGTGTGTGTGTCAAGATCAGCAATGAATCGTTTTTTCGCTACGTATGAGTATTAGTGAGTCAACAGTATTGAAATTCAACGACTGTGATTCATTTGTACTCACATTCTTGTAAATCATACTTATTTTGTGATTCTTGTAAATGTTGAGTAAAGGAGTGTCAAAATCAACAACTTCATGCGTATTGCTAAGTATGAATGCGTATAGTATCAGAAATTATGAGTATGACTCGAATCTGCTCATCTTTTTGAAAACTCATTGGTGATCTCTGATAAAAATGTGCTAGAAGCGAAGAAATATTTTTTTTGTTGTAATTTTAAAATAATACTTGTTTAGTTTTATTTGGATGTGTCCCTCAAGTAGAGACAAATACATTCCGTATTAGACTACAATAGGAATATAAAGATTCCATCCATTAATACCATCAACCTATCTAAGTTCATGGTCTACATCAGAGATCAGCAATGAGTATTCAAAAAGATGAGTACATTCGAGTCATACTCATAATTTCTTATACTTAAACACATTCATACTTATTTTAATATCATACTCATACTACTCATATTCAAAGTTTGAAGTACTCATCGTACTCATACTTAACAATGCGCATGATGTTGTTGAATTCGACTCTCATTTACTCAACATTTACAAGAATCACAAAATAAGTATGATTCGCGTACGAACACTACAATACTCACTAGAAGGTGAGTAAAAAGAAAGATGCTTGCTGTCTTTGTTTTTTTCTTCCTTCTTTTTTGTAAATGCGACAACAACCAAGGCTGTAAATTTTGATGAATGATGGTATTATAAGAATTTTTTTAAATTTATGAATCTGAATGAGTAGGTGTATTATTCGAATATATTTCGAATGTTATGAGTTTGATTTCAACGCTGTACTCATACTCTTTGCAACCTGTAGTTATAAGTCAATGTTGTAGTGAGTACGAATGAATGAGAGTAGTTGAATTTCAATGCTGTTGACTCACTCATACTCAAAATTTCATGAGTATTTATGAGTAAAAGTAAAAAAAGAATGAAAATTAAATGAATTTCTCTTAAAAAAAAGTTGCGCTTAAAATGCCAAGTTCACGGTATTATTGTTCGTTTTTCGAATCCTTAAATATACCATTAATACATACCACACGATGTATGTATGTTCATAAAATCATAGTAAGTAGCCCTTAATGGCTGAGAAATATTTTTACTGGGCGTAATTTTCAATAAAGACACCTGGTACGAAGCATCCTGAAAGTCGAGTTGGGAATAGAACCAAGGCAGTTATATTCACAATTGCAATTGACTTGAATTCGCAAGATTTCAGAAAACGTAGACGGTTTAAAATTAATGAATGCACAGGCATTATTATGCATGCTTATGTATAAATCTTCCGATAAATGGTTTTTAATTCCATCAAATTCATTTAACCATTTAGAGAGCAGCAATGAAGGTGGAGATGGCCATATGCTCCTATACTTCGGATTACAAGACCGCCCGGCGAACTCCAGTATTACCTCACACAGATCCTGAAGCGGAATGCCGATCAAGTTTTACGTACTCTTGGCAAAATCGAGGGGAATTACAGCAGAATGCAGCAACTGAATTTATAGCATCGACTTTTATTTCACTTTTTAAACCGTGTAAATAGTAAATAAAAAATTAGAAAATAAATTTTACTTGTTTGCGAGAACATAAGTTTCAAGTTTCATCTGCGAAGAAAATAAAAAATGTATATAAAAATGCAAGAAAATTTCCAAAGTACGTGCTATTCGCAATGTTAGCAACGTTATACGACAGAACATTACATAAAATGCTGTTACGTTTTTACCTTTTTAAAAACGTTTAAAATATGAGTTCGTTGATTGCAAACAAAATAAAAATAAATTTGTGTTTAATGTCAATTAAATTCTTTATTATTCGCACTATTTTTGCGTGCACTGTTTGTAACTTGACGTATACAACAATATTTGCTTGTTCGCTATTCTTATTTGCTTACAACACAGATGTTTTCAACGGCGACCTTCAAACCACGACTGTTCTCTTAACACACAACTCGTCTTCACACAAGACTGACCTAATTCTTACTACTCGTTGCCTTGACTTTTTATATGCCCACGTAAACAGTCTGATGAAAGTTCTTTAAGTCGAATGTTCGTCTTTTCGTCTTCTCGAGAACTCTACCTCGATTTCATTCTTGTTTGTGTATTTTGTTCACGTTGCCTGTTGTTGCGTTCTCGCTTACTTCTCTATCCCCTTTCCTTTCATAATGATGTTGTTGGTT
Source organism: Sarcophaga rosellei (assembly GCA_930367235.1). Taxonomy (NCBI): domain Eukaryota; kingdom Metazoa; phylum Arthropoda; class Insecta; order Diptera; family Sarcophagidae; genus Sarcophaga; species Sarcophaga rosellei. The sequence continues at coordinate 63,485,873 of OV884017.1, read as the reverse complement.
TACTTGTAAACGAGTTCGTTGTATTTGTTTGTGTAGCGTTTGCTTATCGCTTTAATGTTAAACGATGTTGCACAGTTTTCATTTTCGTAACAATACTTTGCTATTGGACATTTACGACGATGGAACTAAGAATCGTATAATTCACAGGATCAGTGTGCTTGATAGCACCTTCAACACTGCAGTTGAGTTTAGCCTTAACGAATCCGGCATCAGAAGTTGAATTGGCCAACAGTTTACCAGACGACGACGAGTACTTCCTGCCATCGATAAAAAAGACAAAATTCATCCCATCAGCGTTTGATATTTTTGTTGAAATGAGTTATGAAATTATTTAGCATTCCTTAAATTATATCGAACATTTTCTTCTTCTCTCGTATAGTGTTCATTTATAAAAATTTTATGACCTTTCATTTTATGTCTGACAGCTAAAACATTAACAGTTGGCAGAGGAGTTTCAACAGTGAATACAAATTTATTTTTAGATAGTACAGCCCGAAATGATACTACGAACGTCATGACACCCAGTTTATTTTGACATAAATACAAGAATTTACATTTAATAGCAGATGCAGGTGTAGATATTCCATTGGCAATAACATTTGAAGCACAAGATCTACCGTCAATTCGAAGAAAGCATTTAAGATTTTTCACGTTTAGTTGGTTTACTTCGGAATTAATTTATTTTGATTTACTTATATGTATGTACACAGTGTTTTGTACATTGTTTTGCAATACTTTATCGTTACTTTCTTTCACCAACACTTGATCTGGTGAGAACTGCCTGGGACGTTTATTATTCATAGAACTTACTGTTAAGCGAAATTCAGTGATGGGTAGTTAAGACAGCAGATGGGTTAGTCAGACAACAGAGAAATACCTCGTACTCGTAAACACCAACAATTGAGATGTACTTTAACTTTATGTGACGCACAATTGTACGAAATGTCTTTACTTGATATTTTTAATCAATACATACATACATACATAACAGAAATCAGCAATGAGTATTCAAAAAGATGAGTAGATTCGAATCATATTCATAATTTCTGATACTTATACGCATTCATACTTATTCTAATACCATACTCATATTCAAAGTTTGACGTACTCATCGTACTCATACTTAACAATACTCATGATGTTGTGGATTTCGGTCTACCTTTATTCAACATTTACATACATACATACATACATATTTGGCCATTACAACCCTTCAGTCAGGATTACGACCTAGCTTCTCACACCACTCAAGTTGTGTGCATTAATTTTATACTTGAGTGGCGGGACCTACAGTTTAACATCGACTCCGAACGACAGATTTTGAGAAACTTTTTCATGGCAGATTCATTTGCTCTCAGAGTTTTTGCCAGAAATCTGCTGAGAGGTAGTCGCCGAAGAAATACTTTTTTTTAATATTTCTTTTTGATGTCTGGCCTGGGGCTCGAACCCGGGCTTTACGTCTAATAAGCGAACACACTACCTACTAGACTACGGCGACTACAAGAATCACAAAATTTCGACTCTTCTTTACTCAACATTTACAAGAATCACAAAATAAGTATGATTCGCGTACGAACCCTACAATACTCACTATAAGGTTATGTGTTTGCTTTGCTTGCTGTCTTTGCCTTTGTCTTTCTTCTTATTTTGTAAATGCAACAACAACTAAGATTATAAATTTTGATGAATGATTCGAATCACTCGAATCATTTATGAGTATTTTAAGTGTTTTTCTAAATTTATGAATATGAATGAGTATGAATCAAACATATTTCGAATGTTATGAGTTTGATGTCAACGTTGTACTCATACTCATTGCAACCTGTAGTTGTAGTGAGTACGAATGAATCAGAGTAGTTGAATTTTAATACTTTCGACTTACTCATACTCAAAATTTCATGAGTACTTATGAGTAGCGTAGTTTCTCAAACCACATATGTCGTGTGCGTTTATTTTATACATGAGTGGCGGGACCTGCAGTTTAAAGTCGATTCAGAACTACAGATTTTTTCGTTCTGTTGGATATGTCTGATCAGGGGTTTGAACCGAGGCTTTATGTCTAATAAGTCAACACACTACCTATTAGACTGCGGCGAGTTCAAAGTGACACCAACATATACATAAATGGGTCAGCAAGCGATTACGATGTTATGTTTGTCCTCAAGCTGCTAAACTAAGAAAACATTGATACGTTGTCATTCTCGAAGACAATCATGCCGCTCAAATCACTTAAAAATAATATGAGTAAGCTGTTTGAATGATATGGATTCATCAGAGAAAGAAAATGAAATTCCTTGTATTACTTTGAATTAAAAATTTTCTTTTTGTAATTTAAATAACTGTTAATACAGTTAAAAATTTATTAAAAGAAGAAGATTTTCTAAGAAAAAAATGTAAGGAGGACTCAAATAGTAAAAAAAATTTATATGAGGTAAAATTGACCCCCAATTATCAAACTATGAAAAATTTTCAATACATCAATGTTCAATGTTAATAACCTACTTTTCGTAACTTCAAGTAGAGCAGTTATATATGTAGGTGGGCTCTTAACGAGAACCTGAAGATTAATTACACACGATCTTATTTTTGTTGATGTAGAATGGAACAGAGATACCTGTAATAAGTCTAGCTCAATAATGAGCCGTTTTGATTACATAAAACACATATGATCTCTTTGACCCAATTTAAAACCGACCAATTTGGTAGACCGACACTAAAGTTATGTGATAGACTTCTAATACATACAATGAATCCTATTCTATACCTCGAACAAAATTCATTCACTAATGGAATGTTATTACGAAATCTGCCCATGAATGTCATGGAATGGAATTGTTACTCATAATTGCTTAACATCTCTAAACCAGGCTCACATAATGTTGCCGCTTTTGATCGATAAAAAGCACTTTTTTGATTAAAGCAAAAATCACTAGAGTACCCTATATACATATTCATATATGTATGTATGTATGTAATTCTTAAATCTCGATAGAAATTATTATATTTTTGATAATGCAACAAAGTGTCCAGCAATAACGAACATTTTTAATTAAAAAATACAGTAAAATTCAACACTCGTAGTCAGCTAACCCAAGCGTTTGTATGTTTGTCTAGCACATATGGAACCAAATGAGTTGCTGTCCTCGAAATTAACTAACACACTGCTGTTTGAGTTTGTTTTTGTTGACAAAATAATAATAATAATACATAATGGAAACAGTAATAATGAAAAAAAAATAAAAAAATTAATTCTGGTTCAGTAAAAGTTAATAATATAAATAATAACTGTGCTCTTGTTGTACAGCAAAAAGGCACAATCACTGGTAGCAACTTTTTAATAAATTATATCGGGTCTTCCAACAGGGACTTTCGAATTTTAACAGTTGATAACGGTATATCTGTTAAATTATTTTTTATTTTTTTCATTTGGGCAATTCACACAAGCCCTTGTATCGTTGTATTCGTTGTATTGTTGAATGAATATACAACAGTGTATGCTTGTTGTTGATAATTTGCATATAAAAATCCGTTACAGTCAAACACGTTTTTTTTTTCATATGTTGTTGAAAGTTGTATTGGTTTCGTGCTTTCAGTTTAGGTAATTGCCATTAATCAAGAAGAAGAATTAAAATACAAAATATTTTCTATGTAACCTGAGTCAACAATTAACATTTCAAAATTATAATTGTTCGCATATATAATGAATTATGTAATTTACTTTTTTTCTGTAATATTTTTCATTTTGTTGCTTGAAAATTAAATTATGAATTCTGGTCTTCTTCTTCTTGTCGTTTTTTGCCGTTTGAAATACGAAATACACAATACAGCATAGCATTGAGCATTCACAAATAAAAAGTGTATTCAATACAACATACACGATACAAAGTCGTGTGAATTGGCCAACTATTTTCTGTGAAACGGTTAACTGTTGCAATAAAATGGTAAATTTGGTGACCAATTAATTAGATAAAATTTGCATAAGTATGTACGTTGTTGGTCTCAATGGTGTTAAACAAATATGTCAAATAAATATTGTATCAAATTTGCTTATTATCCCAAAGTGATAGATTGTAAATAAAGTTATGTAAAAAAAAAAAAAAATACAACATACACGATACAACCAAAGTGGCCAATTGACCTCCACCCAGAGAAGCGGTGCGGGGACATTTGAACGATGTTATGTAGGCAGTGTGTTTAGTTTTCTTATTAGACGTAAAGCCCGGGTTCGTATCCCAGGTTAGACATCAAAAAAAAAAGGAAAATATTTCTTCGGTGACTTCTTCCCAGATGGATAGAAGGCGTATCAACCGATTACTTGGTCTTGGTCGTGATGTCATCTCGACTACAGTGGCCGTGCTAAGGGGTCACTGCGTCATGGGTAGACACGCGGAAAGAATGAGGTTCCCTTTCAACGACTTCTGCCGTGGATGTAGGTCCACTGAGGAAGAGGAGACTGTTGTTCACTTTCTCTGCCAGTGCCCGTCTCTTGCTAGGTGTAGATATAGGTTATTTGGCTCCCCATTCCTTGTTAGATTAACGGAGCTATCATCTATTGACATCAAGGATATAGCTTCGTTCATCAAACTTTCTGGCTGGTTTTCCGGTGCGGGGTAGTTGTGCTTTTGTTGTGCACCCCTTGCACTGACCAACTTCTGATTTTGGTGGAACTTGGTTAGTACAGGGACTGCGTTCACCCGCGGCATCACAACGGGGCGCTATGCGTGCTCAAGTTAGCTTTGTGATATCAGAGCTACCACTCCGACCTAAACCTAAACCTCTTCTCAGCAGATTTCTGGCAAAAATTCTGAGAGTAAATAAACCTGCCACGAAAAAAGTTTCTCAAAAATCTGTCGTTCGGAGTCGACGTTAAACTGTAGGTCCCGCCACTCAAGTATAAAAATTAAGGCACACAACATGAGTGGTGTGAGAAGCTAGGCCGTAATCCTGACTGAAGCGTTGTAATGGCCAATTATGTATGTATGTATGTAACATCCAGGACAAACAATGAAGTCGCAATAGAGTTCTCGAGAAGGCTAAAACACGAACATTCTACATCAAGAACCTTCATCAGACTGTTTACGTCAGCATATAAGAAGGCAAGACAAAGCAGGCAACGAGTAGTAAGAATTCAGCCAGTCTTGTTTCAAGATTGTCGTTGGAAAGATCTACCGAACATTTGGTAGTGTGTACGCGAACAGAAGTGTAAAGCATAAAGCAAATTATTGTTGGATTCATCAAGTTGTAAATGGTGGCACACAAAAGTAGTGCGAACAATAAAGAGTTTAATTGAAACTAAACACATATTTATTTTTAATTTGTTTGCAAGCAACGAACTCATATTTTGAACGTTTTTAAAAAGGTAAACACGTAAAGGTATAAAATAAATTTATTCCTCTTTTGGATATTTAAGTGGGTCACGACTAACTCCAATTTATTTTTGCATTAAATTAGAAAAGAAATGACATTTAAAAATGACTAACCCAATGAATTAGAGCACTCAACCCTATGTTAGTTTCGAGGATAATTGCTTAAAGTAAATCCAGCTATAAAACATGAAATAAATAACAACAACAGCAACAAAAAAAAAGAAGAAAATGCTTTATATTTAATAACAATTTCATTAATAGATTTACCCCAACCACCACTATTCCCAGGATAGGAAATTGTTTTCTATTCAATTTTATGTTTTTCGTTTTTATTGTTGTTTTCATTTATTTATTTATTTATTTGTCCTTAAGTTAGTATGTAAAACACTTACCATATTTGTTATTGTAAATGTTTGAAGGTTTTATGGGTTTTTTTCTCTTCCCAAGGGGTTTACTGGTCAAATGCTGAATAAAACAACAATTGCAAAACGTTTGAATTATCGTTTGTTACCTTAATAAGGGGGGTGTGGTGGGTGCCGCATGGTAAGCACAGACTTAAATAAAATGGTAAATGAGGAATGAATCACAACGCTCATGAAATGAGTTTTTAATTTAAATTGAAAAATGTCGCCAACTGAACGGTGCACTTTTAATTTTTTGACTCACACACACCGCTTATATGTACATATGTACATACATATAAATACATATGTATATAAAAGTATAACATATGCATACACTCAGCCATATGTATGTATGCATGTCATTTACATACATGTGTAGAGTTAATGATGTTAAAAGGTGTTGCACAGACCTGTTCATTAAAATTCACACTCAATTATACTGTGTGTGTGTGTGTGGTTTCTGTTGGTCTTGTTGCCATTGTGCTTGAAACATTTTGCACCTCCCGGTTAAATTTGTTTTGTAATTTTTGTTGTTGTTGTTGTTTGTCTCTTTCTGCTACTTTTCTGTTATGTATGCAAAGTCATTGTCTTTATGCACGCACTACTTCACTAAGTAGTTGGTTGCCACATACACATATGTGTGTATTTGTGTGTATGTCAGTGTATGTCACCGTATACAAATGACAACCGCCATTAAAAACGGTGGCATTTAAATACTCGTTTTAGACTGTGGCTCCTCTGCATGTGTGAGTTTATAAATGTGTTTCTACACAAGGATATATGTACATGCACATCAATTCGTACGCATCTAACCGTTAGTTTGTCATGTTCTCTATTTTCTGTTCATATTTTTCTGTTGCTTTTCAAGCTGTTTTTCTTACTTTATTGTTGGGGTTGGGGTTTGTGCTGTTGTCGCCCAAGATTACCCAGATATCCAGTGAAATGTTAAGCAGGTTATTTGTTCTACATGGTAATTATGCCGGATGTAAGTTAAACTTTGTTTATAAAGTCATACATGTACAGTTATAATCTAACAAATATGTATGATCATAATCTCAAAGAAATAATCTGAAACATTAGATTGACACAAAAAGTTCAAAAAAACTGGGGCGTCACAATGGGAGATTTGGTAATCATAGCTACCATTTCGCCCTAACCTTATTTACTCTCAGAATTTTTGCCAGAAATCTGCTGAGAGGAAGTCGCCGAAGAAATATTTTTTCATATTTCGTTTTGGTGTCTGGCCTGGGGCTCGAATCCGAACTTTTACGTCTAATAAGCGAACACGCTACCTACTAGACTATGCTCCATTACGCGACAGTTAATTATCAAAGCAAATTTTCTTCATAACATTTCGTTCCGCTGTAGTGTGTTTGACTAGTCGAAGTTGCCATACCTTTTGTATGCAACTTAATATCAACACATTCCTGTTGATCTTGTCCACACTGCAGTTTCTGCCCAGACATAAACAATTCGTGTGAACTTGCTATGTCAGCATTTTCTCACGAATTGTTTACTGTATGCTAGCACTAAGAATTTAGTTAAGTTTAGCTTTAAGATTTAGTAATAAATATACTATGAAAATGAACAGTCGCACTAGCGGCTGTTCCCATAAATAAATAAACAATATAAATAAACAATAAAATAATAAAAGTGTTTCAAATTATTAAATATATTACATGGCGATCCTGCCAGGAATATTAGTTTGCTAATACTGGTATCATAGATCCATTATACAATATTGATGCCTATGAAAAAGAGGTAAAATTCAGACTTCAAGTAGCACAGCGTAGAGCTGCCAACCTCATTGAAAATGCTAAACTAAGGAGACAAGGGTTCTCCAATAAAAATTCTAACCCTGTCGGGCTCTGTGTTGATGATTCAGTTTTGGTCCGCAATGACGCTGGACACAAGCTGGATTCGGTTTATACGGGTCCATTTAGAGTCAAGGAAATTGATATCACAAATAACGTCACCGTGACGGACTCGAACGGTAAATCATTCACCGTCCACAAAAACAGAGTTAAAAAATTACCCGATTAAAATGCGTATATCGCATACTGCATTCCCAATTCTTGTACCAACAGGTACTTGACCAGTCTGAAGAGTTTTTCTTCCACGACCACAGCTTGCTGCTGGACGATTATTCCTTTAAAGCTAATAATAATATCTAATAATAATAATATCTAATTATACATTTTAATACATGTATGTATATATACAATTATTATATTTAGTATAACGATTTAAACCATAAATTTATTTATGTTTTTGTTTTTTTTTTTCTTCCGTCAATACCCAGAGACTTGTATTATTGAACAAGCACCTACTTCTTTGTATAGACGGATTGCTCAATTTTATATCCTCTATACCCTTTTATATTCCAGGCTTCGGCTCAAATGGAATTCTAATTATTTCTTATTTTATTTTTATTCCTTTAAAGATCATCTTTAAGAATTGTTTATAATTAATTATGATTTTATTTCTTTGTTACTTGATTAATAGTAACTACAATTTATTTAGTTACTACTATTTATATTGATTTAATTGATTGCAATGCATTGTAATATTTAAACTAAAAATACTCTTCAGTTATTTTTATTTTTTTTTCAATTCATTGTCTATTTGTTTTCTGTCACTATTAAACTCATTCTGTTGATCATCTTTATTGATCATCATAGTAATCTCGCTCGCCATCTTCATTTTCATGAGGATTATAGACCTTAACAGGTATACTGTCATATTTAGAGAAATTAATACCACTGGTAAAACGGAGGCAAATATTTCATCTTCATTATCTGTTGATTCTGGTTGTATATAAAATTCTTTTGTTTTTTTTTTTTTTCTGCTCTTGGAAATAAAACGTTGTATAAATGAATACAACTCTTTAGGCTTTCCTTGCGTTTAAACATTACACGTATTTCAATGTCGGAACCACCGTCTTCTTTTAGTAAAAACGGTAGTTTCTCCTCCTCTTTGTGGCGGCGGAGTTTCAGAAAGTTATACCGTCAGTTTTGGTAGCAATTTTTCCTAATTTCATCATCGCGGTTTCTATTAAAGTTCGTTTCTGTGTGTTCTCTGAACACCCCAGTGTATCGACTATTTAGGTAAACTTTAAGCGAACTATTTTCTTTTTACATATTTTACGTCTATATCTTCATATGCGCATGGTTTTACATATAAAAGGAAATTCATCGATAACTCATAGAAGACCGTGAATTATTTTCTAACCGCTTTCGCGCCACTTGCAGGGTTGTCAATATTGCAACTCCTGCAGATTTTTCTCTCTCTTTTGTGTACACTCTTAATTGTAGCGGGACACTTGGCCAACTGGGCTTTACTTACTTCATCTGATTTTTTATATAGGGCGGTCCAATTAAGTAAACCACCCGCCTTTTCACTAGGATCATTATGTGAAACACTGTTGCAAGCTAGTCAATTAATATGAACTGTTTCAGTAAAGACAACTGCTTCAAAAAAAAAAAAAAAAAAAAAACGTTTCAAACACTAGAAATCCTCCTTAAATCCAATATAGAAACTCTCTCAATCTAGTTGCTGTTTTATTTTACGGCCTATTATTCTGGTTTTACAGTAATCGTAGTAAAATTACACATTACATATATTACACCAATTTTTTTTTTTTTTTTTCCCCCCATTCTATATTGCGACACTTCTTTTGTATTATTCTCCACTTTCACTCTTCTTTTCTTTCATTACATTTTATTATCACCTCTTTAAATAAAACATACAAACTTTTTTATTGTCTTTTGTATTGTTCTCCATTTTCTCTCTCCTCGATAGTATAGTGGTCAGTACCTCGATATCAATCATTTACAGGAATAGCCAGAAAGTACTAGTTTAATTTCGATTTATATGATTTTTTCATTAATTTCATGGCCCTTCAAGAATAAAGTTATTCCTTTTTTATATTATTTGCTTGTTTCTTATTGTTGGTGAACTCTGACATGTTTCTTGACTGTTCATCCATTCTCTACTTTTTATCAAGCTACCAATCTCAATGGCCCATTAAGCACGCCATAAATCTCTTCCTCCTCAGTCTTCGTTTGCATATTCGGACAAATAGATCCAACACACTCTAATACTTCTCACAATAACGAGAAGTTCTCATTTTCCCTACATCAGCGGAGAGGGAGACAATTGATTTCTTTTAAAGAAAAGGAAATTTAATTTCTTTTTCTCTTCTGAAGGGAAAGTCACACTCACACTCTAGATATGACAGAATTCTAATTAAAAAAAAAAGTATATTGGTAATCAATATACATTATATTATTTTTCTATTTTTATATAGTTTTTTTTTTTTGTGTTGTATAGTATTAGTAAAAAAAAAATACTTTTCAGTTGTTTTTATTTTTCTTTGGATTGCATTACTGTTAAGCTTATTTTGTAAAATAAAACTATTTTTGTAATTATTCTCGAGTTTGTTCTGTATAATTATAATAATCATAAACTTATTATAAAAATTATAATTAAAAATTATAACAAAAAAAAAAAAGTGTATTTTTGCTAACTAACTATATATATATATTGCATTATATTTTATTACTATCTTTGTGAAAGAACAATCAACTAATATTGATTGTTCTTTGTTAAGAGGGAAGGTGTAGTGTGTTTGACTAGTCGAAGTTGCCATACCTTTTGTATGCAACTTAATATCAACACATTCCTGTTGATCTTGTCCACACTGCAGTTTCTGCCCAGACATAAACAATTCGTGTGAACTTGCTATGTCAGCATTTTCTCACGAATTGTTTACTGTATGCTAGCACTAAGAATTTAGTTAAGTTTAGCTTTAAGATTTAGTAATAAATATACTATGAAAATGAACAGTCGCACTAGCGGCTGTTCCCATAAATAAATAAACAATATAAATAAACAATAAAATAATAAAAGTGTTTCAAATTATTAAATATATTACACCGCATACGGCGTCGAGTCTACAAACTCCCTAAAATTATTATAAATTAGAGATCGTTGAGTTTTGTTAAATTTCTTGTAAAATGGTGCCATCAGCGGCAATTTCAGCATATTCGTCTTCCATATTGCTTTTATGTGCGTTCTGAATTTAATAACGGTCTTTTACTCTTTTCTGCTCTTAGTACTTTCAGTATATTCTCGCTTTCATTTTCTTTATCTCAGTACTCATATTTGTTCGCAGAGTCATGCGAATCAGAGATTAGCAATGAGTATTCAAAAAGATGGGTAGATTCGAATCATACTCATAACATCTGATACTTATACGCAACCATACTTACTTTAATATTATACTCATACTACTCATATTCAAGGTTTGAAATACTCATCGTACTCATACTTAACAATACACATGATGTTGTTGATTTCGACTCCCCTTTACTCAATATTTCCAAGAATCACAAAATAAGTATGATTCACGTATGAACGCTACAATACTCACTATAGTGTTTGCTGTCTTTGTCTTTTTCTTTCTTATTTTTTTGTAAATGCAACAACAACTAAGACTGTAAATTTTGATTAATGATTCGAATCACTCGAATCATTTATGAGTATTATAAGTATTTTTCTAAATTTATAAATCTGAATGAGTAGGCATATGAATCAAACATATTTCGAATGTTATGAGAGTGATGTCCACGTTGTACTCATACTCATTGTAAATTGACTCAAAATTTCATGAGTACTTATGAATAGCGAAAAAACAATTTTTTGCTGATCTCTGATTTGGATGGCTTTTGTGTAGAAAAACCCTTCGAAAACTGTATGCCTTATTGCGAGTTAAACTTTACAGAATTATGCAAAGGAAAGAAAAGCGTTGGAAATCGGTATTGCCGTTCGACACCTGTCACCAATACTATTTAATGTACCTTTAAATACGACTCTTAACCGAGGAGCTATAACTTACGGTATACAAGGAGTCATAACACTCTTATTGTTTATATTGTCTTTTGCCTCATAGCTGCCATAGACTTTACTTACTGACAGCATTGGCGCTTATTCAACAGATTAATGCCACATCGCAGGAACGTTTAGCAATTAGAACAGGCGAAAATGCCGTACAATCCAACAAGGGCAGATCAAGTATTGCTGTAAATGTTAAATCCGAGGTTGTAAGGTTGCAAAAGACGCAAGTAGCGGCAAAGGATAACCAAAAGAGCTAAAGCAAAAGAAGAAAGTGCCGTCCTACTGGCCATGAAAACCCGGATTGGAACAAAGTGAAAGAGTTGGCACAAAACGGAGAAGTGTTCAAACAGTTTAAAAAAAAGTCTTATTCCACACGAATAATGTTTAAAATTAAATTTTCATAAAAATATGTTACTGACATCATATAATTCAAATAAGTAACACCAACAAAGAGCCAAATGCACGGGAAAATACAAAAAAAAAACGCTGCAAATGAATTGGCGGATATGCTTATTATGGAAACAAAATTACGAGATAATTTTGCAAAATTTATGAAATATTCCTGAAAGTTCAAATATTATTTCTATACATACATACATACATATATGTAAATACATAAATACATACCGTATACTCACATATTTAAAATTAATATACATATTTAACCTCATGAAATTCGGTTGCACTCTAGCAGTTGTGTAATGGTACATATATATACACATACATATATATGTATGTGTGTAATGTTGCTCGTATTTATAGAACTTCCCATTTACCTGCTAAAACACAATATCCGCTTTATTTAGTGGAAGTGTTGGTGTTTATTTTGTTTTTTTGTTTTGTTTTTAAGAACAGCACAGGAAACTTTGTTCTTTAGTTATGTTTTAAAAGTTACTGAAAACTGCAGGTGAAACTGAAAAATGCTCACAGTCGGGAGGAAAAGTAAATAGTTTAAGATAAATATTGGAATATTTTTTTGTTAAATATATTGTGTTAAAAATAATAAGAAAAATTTTTTATATTTGCTGAAATAAATTAAAGTTAAAGATACGTCAACAGATTAAAAAACTTAAGAGTTCTTGTTGATTTAAGTAGCGAAGACTCTCATTTACTCAACATTTACAAGAATCACAAAATAAGTTTGATTCGCTTACGAAAACTACAACACTCACTAGAAGCTTGTGTGTTTGCTTTGCTTGCTGGCTTTGTCTCTTTCGTTCTTTTTTTGTAAATGATTCGAGTGATTCGAATATTATAAGTATTTTTCTAAATTTATGAATCTGAATAAGTAGGCGTTTGAAACAAACATATTTCGAATGTTATGAGTTTGATGTCAACTTTTAACTCATACTACATGCATTTCTCAGTAAGAAAGAAAATACAAGATAAGAATAAATCTTCAAAAATATATTCGATATATTTTTTAATAGAAGTTGTAAAGGCAAATAGCGGCGTTATAATGTTATATTCAAGAAATTCTGATACAAAAAAAAAAAAACTTTAATGAGTAATTTTTCCCGTCACGATAGGTTTAGTGTTAATTTATGAATTGTTATAAAAAAAAAATAAAGAAAATTTTGTTGTTTTCCAACTGTCAAATGATTATTGAATCAGCTGATTTGCGTATGCATGAACACTTAAAAAAATGTTATCAATTAAACGAATATTGACTCAATTAAAATTCATGCCTGAACATGGTATTATACAAAATTTTCATTCCCATTATAATGTCACTCTTTTATAAATTTATATCAACGTTTAAAATCTTTAAACTCCTTATTTCAAGGCACTTTGAAAATCAATAAAAGTCTTTCATGTTCAATTATAATTATGGTTGCTAACACTTGAGAACCTAACTTAGCAACACAATCCAATAAAATTAATTAAGTATGGTAGGTTATTGTTCAATTGATTAATTATTATTATTGTGTAGTTATTCTATTCGCAATTCGGAAATAAGCCTTGTAAAGATGGTAAATTTAATTAATTTTTCAAAATGCTAAACATAATCTAGAATACATAAATATTGTACATATTATTACGAAAATGGAAATGGTGTTACATTGTTTAACATTAAAATGATAAACAAAAGCTACAATATCAAAACAAATAAACAAAAATATAGCAACAACATCAGCATAAAAAGGGATAAACAAGTAAACAAACAGGCAACAACAACACTGCAAGGACAAACGTAAAAGAACACGCAAACAACAATAACGTAAACAACATGTTTACATTTACAGAGATCTCGGAAAGGTGAAGTCATTCTCCTTCAAGAGCATTCATCAGACTGTTTACCCTGCGATATAAAAGGCGAAACAAAGCAGACAACGGAGTCAGAAAGAATTCAGTCAGTCTTGTGTGAAGACACGTTGCGTGTGAAGAGAATAATTGTGGTTTGAAGATCTCCGTTGTAAAGATCTAACGAATAGTTGTTAGTGTGTACGCGGAAGAGTGAAAAGACGAATAACCAATAAAACAATTATTGTTGTTTACATCAAGTTGTGAACAGTGGCCCATAGAATTGTGCGAACAATAAAGGATTTATTTAAAATTTTGCACTTTTGCAAAATGATCAGAAGCAGTTCAATCACAATCTTAAATATAAGTTTTCTTTTAACATGAAACTTAATTTCCAATGCTCTGCTGTTTGTTAGATTTTATATGACCATATTTGTCTTCCTTGTAACAAACTGTAGTCGGTGCCATTGTCTTAAATAGAACTCTTTAATGGATAACAATTCCAATATTCCAGTGTTTCTATCGTACACAGCTACTCATGTGGTCCTTCCTGACTGTTCTTGCTTTTCCACATCTACATATGTATGCGTCTACTATCTTATGTGTGTTACTGAATATGTATATGTATGTGTGTGTCGTAATGAAATTCATTTTAATGCCTTTTCACTTTAATAAAATTCAATTGTTGTTGCAACAATTTGAGTATAATGTTGCAAGCAATATACAACAAATGATTCCAGTAAAGATTGTTATTGTTGTTGTTTTGATTTTAATTTTCTTGTAAATTTCATTTACAACAATCACAGTTGACAATAGAACATTAGCAGCAACAACAACTGCTGTAACTGTAACTGTATTTCAATAGAGTAACACATTAAGTCTGTCTGTCTCCAGCATTTGTGGTGAAGCTATTTTCATCTTCAATTAAGCACACACACTCTGTGACATGTGTGTGTTTCTGTGCATGTGGTATGGTATGTTGTGGTAGAAAGAAGAAAAAAAAATAATAATTAAAGTGTTAAGGAAATAAAACATTGCTTATGCAATATAAATTCAATGGAATTCTCAAAAGATTGCCACTGTCTATGAATAAATTTCCATTCTACTCGTATAACATCGTAATCTATTTACGATACATTGCAAGGAGAAAAATGCAATGAAGTGCAGCGATTTAATAATCTTTAAAATTTAAGAAAACATATAAATAATCCACATAAAAATTAAATATACAGATATTACCATACACATCTCCACACATTTTTCTATAAATATAATTAAAATTATGTGATACGAAATATGTATTGATATTGACATGATAATTTTCTTTTCAGTTTAAATTTTATTTCTCATTGGATTTCAATTGAGGAGAAAAATAAACAACCAGCTTCTCTTGAAGCTTACTTAACAGTTCTCAAGAAGCCAGAACAACAACAATTGCTTACAATACAAAGAAATTGTTCAAATGATTTTATCTACACAGAGTTTCCATACAGCATGCCTTCAACTGACACCAAGGTTTAGCCTTGTTTTTGATCAGGTTCCCCAGAGATTTAACAATGAAAATCTACAACTTGTTAAGCAGGCTTCCTACATAATTGATCATTACAACCCTTCAGTCAGGATCAGAGATCAGCAGTGAGTATTCAAAAAAATTAGTAGATTCGAATCATACTCATAATTTCTGATACTTATGCGTCGAATCATTTATGAGTGTTATAAGCATTTTTCTAAATTTATGAATCTGAATGAGTAGGCGTATGAATCCAACATATTTCGAATGTTATGAGTTTGATGTCAACGTTGTACTCATACTCATCGCAACCTGTACTTATAAATCAATGTTGTAGTTAGTACGAATGAATCAGAGTAGTTAAATTTCAATATTGTTGACTCACTCAAACTCAAAATTTCATGAGTAAAAATAGTAAAAAACGATTCATTGCTGATCTCTGGTCAGGATTACGACCTAACTTTTCACTCCACTTATGTTGTGTGTGTTAATTGTATACATGAGTGGCGGGACGTACAATTTAAAGTCGACTTCGAACCACAGTTTTTTTTTTCTGAGAAACAGTATCGCAGAACGAATTGTATGTTTTATTTTACATGTATATTCATCCTTACCGGTAAAAATGATGTCAGTCTGCAGATCAAGCGTAGGATCACCCTTTCCAAAAGGTGCTGTTATGCACTCAATAGGCCACTGAGTAGCAGAGATCTCTTTTGCTCTAAAAGTCGCTTATCTTTCCCGTGGTCATTACGGCGCAGAAGCATGGACATTATTAAGCATTAATGCAGCAGCCTTGAGAGTATTCGAGAGAAAAGTCGTACGTAAGATCTTCGTTCCGGTGGGAGTTGACATTCGATCTAATAATGAGCTGTGAAAAGCATTATCAACCAAAAGCTGCGCTAGCTCGGCCATGTCGCTCTAATGGAAGAGGATATCCCGGCGAGACGAGTATTTGATGCGGCGATTATCGGTAAGCAGCGAAGAGGACGAACTTGTCTACGTTGAAAGGACCAAATTATGGCGTCACAAACTGGCGAAGGTGCGCATCAAGCAAATGGCGGTTGGAATGACATTTTAAAGCAGACCGAAATCTGATAAACGGGTTGTTAAAAGCCGATTAAGTAAGTAAGTCCTCATTCTTATTGAAGTATAATTGTAAAACAATTGTGATTTTCCTTGTGATGCACATTCAAACAATGGTGAGTAAAAGAGTGTAAAGAAGTGATCGAAACTAAATTTGTTACGTACAAGTTTCGATAGTTCGATGTTCTTTATTGAAAAAACATAATGGATTTGTTTCTATTTGCATCTGCATCTAATATATTTCATTGCTGGATTGAATTTAGTCTTATTTCTTTTGCGATAATATTTCAACGAAATTGTTATTTATATTCGTATTTTGTTTTCCTTAGCATGACAGCATGGATAGCAAGGAAATGATATGTAAATTAGCTTTTAAATGATGAACAATTTATGCATGAATGTATTTGCATTTTTAAGTATTTTCTATACGATGTTTTCTTATAATTTTCAAAACAATACAATAACAATTAGTATACATACACACGTATATAAGAACATTAAAAATATATTTTACTTTCATACACGTACGAATGGATATTGTAACGCAAGCATGTCTTCTTATAAGCGTACAGTAATTTACACATGAACAGGTGACTCTGGTTATTCAGATTCAAAACATATAAACATATAAGGTTGCCTACGTACCTTAACAATATAAATTTAAAAATGCAAAAAAAAAAAAACGAAAACGATCTGAAATTTTGCCAAATATATTTTTTTGTTCTGGAGTACAATTGTTCCGGTGAGAAATGTAATATTATTTTATTCATATGGCTACCGCGGCTGGCCTCATAGTACCTCATTTGATCGGACCAATTTTCGTGCACTTTTTCAAGTGTGTGGGGCCATAACTCGGCAATGGCAATGAAATGTTGGTCTACAAATATTCAATTGTCTCTGGTTTGCCGGCATAAAACTTTCCTTCAACGGCCGACCCACAGAAAATAGTCGAATGGTGTCAAATCGCAGCTTCTTGGTGGCCAATTAAAGTCACCATTGCCTTTAATTAAACGGCCGTCGCAATAAATCGATTGTGGCATGAGATGTGTGGTAACTTGTACCATCCTGCTAAAACCAAACATCGTCCACATCAATACCATGAAGAGCGGGTACAAAACAATCGCTGCGATAGGTGTTTCCATTGACTGTAATAGTTGCGCCGCCCTCATTTTCAAGGGAAATATGGGACAAAGAAGTCGTCGTAGTCTAGTAGGTAGTGTGTTGGCTTCTTAGACGTAAAGCCCGGGTTCGTATCCCAGGACAGACATCAAAATAAAATATGAACAAATATTTCTTCGTCGACTTCCTCTCAGCAGATTTCTGGCAAAAACTCTGAGAGAGTAAATAAACTTGCCATGAAAAAGTTTCTCAAAATATCTGTCGTTCGGAGTCGACGTTAAGCTGTAGGTCCCGCCACTCGTGTATAAAATTAACGCACACAACATGAGGGGTGTGACAAGCTAGGCCGTAATCCTGACAGAAGGGTTGTAATGGCCCATTATGTATGTATGTATGTAGATATTCCACCCGATATGTAAAAAAGAAAGACGAAGATTTTATTGCTCGTTCATCAAGTGCAACCTGTGCTTTGATTACCGTTCATAATAAAATAAAGAAGCAGAGCAACGGTTTTTATAAAAATTTGTTGATGCAAACTACTGTAACATTCACGTACATATGTCTGGCCCCATCTCTCTTTTCTCTTCTCATGTTGCACCTTTCGTTTGTGTGCAACATGTCTTTTTACTTAGTCCAATGCTACTTGTGTACAATTTAATATTATGCAACAAAAACAACAATAATAAAGAGAAACAAAAATAGAAAGAAAAAAAAAAAAAGAATTAACAAGGGCATAAGCAGCAACAACATCCGGTACAACAAAAGAGTAGAAGCAGTAAATCAACAAAAGCAACAGCAAGCAAGAATAAAAACTTAAAATGAAAACAACAACAAAAACAAAACAGCAACAATATATTTAAAGGGTTTTATGGAAATTTGTGTTTTGTTCATAGAAAAACAAACAAAAGAAAAAAGGAAAGTGGGGGGGGGGGGGGATGGGGGTTTGAGTAATAAAACCTACACAATAAAAAAAAGAATTGTTTACATATTTTGTTATGTGCAACAACTGCACAATATATACATATGTAGACGTACATACATACATACAATACTTACATATATGCAAGCATATTAGCATATACACTCATACTCATACATGCATAAGCTCATGTGTATTGATGTGAATTTAACTAAAAGCTAAAGAAATAACAAAAACAAAAAAAAGTTCACCAACACAAACATACACACACATTCATTTATTTTTAGTTACTTTGTTTTTGTGTGTAACTACTCTTACACATACGAAATTATTTTCACATTCTCTCACGAACAAAATACAATATGTGTGTGTAACACTTATACATACAAAGCAAATGAAATTCCTTTTTATGTATTCAAATCCTTTAAAGCGACTGAACTGCACTGCACCATGGGCCCATACACTTGCATGTAATCTAAGAACATAGTCAAACAATGCCACACAAACGCACACACACACATGCACATGAAACTCTTTGACGATAAAGTCTTTGCATCCTTCCTCATGAAGTGTGTGTTTTTTTTGTTGTTTCCTGTCCTATGCCATGAAACGCATTTTTGTTGCATTTTTTTCATTTCTTCATATCTGAATAAGTATTTCTCGTGTGTGCGTGTTTCTTTTTTTTTGTTGTTTCTGTTAATTTTTTTCCCTTATTTCCGAAAGTCTTCATCTGTCTCTTATTTAAAGAAGAAAATGCATACACTTTTCCCCATTATCATTGTGAGACGTATGCAAATTTTATGTTTTTCAAATAAAGAGGATTTTCTTAATTAAAATTATCAAATTTTTCAAGCTATGCAATGCGCTTACTCTTTATTATTCTTATGAAATAATTTAAGAAAACATTTAAAAAGAAAAGATGTGTTAGTATGTATTTATGTACCATATATGTATGCATATGCTCCTATAAGTCTATCTGACCTGGTCATTACAATCCCCATCAGTCAGGATTATGAGACGTAGCTTCTCACACCACTTGTGTTAATTTTATCTATAAGTGGTGAGACAGATTTCAGAGAAACTTTTTCAGGGTAATTTTATTTAGTCTTTGAGTTTTTGCCGAAGAAATATGTTTTCATATATCGTTTTGTTCGAGAAGTCTGGACTGGGATTTGAACCGCTACCATACCTTTAATAAGCCAACACACTGCTTACTAGACTACGGCGACTTCTATCTGAGAGCTTAGAAAATTTTATTACAACAACTGAAAATCATTTAGACGATAATGATCAAGTTTTCCTTGATATATTCAGATCACGCAATAAAGTTGAATGTGGAATCTTTGCAGAATAACTGAACATTATATTGTCCCTTGTACTATCAAATCATTATAGTACTTTTTCCACGGAAAATTTAAATGAATTCCTTAATAAGATTGACGTTCCACTTTTGAGAGACTAACAAATGGACTCACAAAAACTATATTCATTGGCGAACGTTTGATGGCTTAGTGAACAAACTTGTGGAGACACCAGTCAGATCTGACTGGACATGAATAAATGTGGAACAGAATATGTATTGATCCTATCAAGATTCCATCTAACGAACCTCATAGTAATGGGACATTTGCTTATGAGTAAACATGCCAGAAGATTGGGAATACCTCATAAAGACGAGGAAAAGAGGAGACCACAGAATACCTCCTCTGTCATTATCGGGCGCTTGGGAACCTGAGAATTTTTAAACAGCCATATAATTAAATGACGGAGTAGGTAATATCGGTGTGCCAACGGTACATTACAGGATGCAGGTAAGCTGTTAATTGGTTATCATATTAAATTGTTTATAAAATATAAACATAATACAAAATGAATCATAATACCACATAAACAATTAAGTATTCCAATTGACCTTTTTTCTTCGTCAATCACTCAGTAAATCTGATCTTGCTTCCCCATCTTGGGTACGTAAAAATTATACATGAAAATTAATTAAATTATCATATTGTTACGTTTTTACCTTTAAAAAAAGTTTAAAATATAAGTTCTTTGATTGCAAAATTCTTTATTGTTCGCACAATTTTATGTGCCACAGTTCACAACTTGATGTTACAACAACAATTTGCTTAGTTTGTTATTCTTCTTTAAACTTCTGCTTGCGTAAACACAAACAATTGTTCGGCAGGTCTTTACAACGGCGATCTTCAAACCACGACTGTTCTCTTCAAACGCAACGCGTCTTCATAAAAGACTGACTGAATTCTTACTACTCGTGGCCTGCTTTGTCTTGACTTTTTATATCCCACGTAAAAAGTCTGATTAAGGTTATTGAAGTCGAATGTTCGTGGTTTCGCTTTCTCGAGAACTCTATGGCGACTTCGTTGTTATTTGTGTATTTTGTTCACATTGCTTGTTGTTACGTTCTCGCTTACTTGTCTATCCCCTTTTCTTTCATACTAATGTTGTTGGTTTACTTGTAACAAGTTCGTTGTATTTGTTTGTGTAGCCATCGCTCATATTAATGTTAAACGATGTTAAACAGTTTGCATTTTCGTAACAATATTATAGAGAAGACACTTAAATTCAATTGAATTAATGGAAAAGTTTTATTTTATTTGGCAATCAATTTCAGAAATTTCTTCGTTTCGTAATGTAGTTCAATTAAAATTGCATTAATTTATCCAGAATTGTTCATAACAGTAGTATTGTTTTAAATTTGCAACATTTTGTTAATTGTAGTTTACATTTCTGTATGTATTGTTGAGTGAATTCTCAAAATTATGTGTTAATAATACGATTTTTGAATTGTGTCAATAACGCAATTTACCATGCAATTAAATAAATAAAACTCGGTAAACTTATATTGAATTATTGAGTATAATATTCATATATTTTATGTAAATATATACATAATTATGTGTATTTATTACTACATTTCTCAATCAATCTGACACAATTATTTGTAATTCAAATTCATATTCACAATACAAATAATCATATATTTGTCCTAAAGATGTCCAATACCGTGTAATTTGTCTGTAGGCAAATTGTTTAGTTAATTTCAATCAAATTATAATTGAATCTATGGTATATGTATGTATATATGTATGTATAGATGTGTGTTATCATCTTATTCAAATATGTAAATCCATAGGAGCTGCATATTTAAATGTCATGTTGTGGTTTTAGTCTTGACTTAAGGCGCTGAGTAGCCTTCAGTGTATCTCTCTCTCTCTATATATATGTATATACATACATAAAGTGCAAGCTTTCACAAGCGGACACCTACCGTGACAGCAGTTCTGTTCACTCACGGAAGATATTGAATAGCTTTTGGTTTTTAAATCTAGAAAATATGAAGAAATCATTTCAAAATTATTTATGAATTGATTGTTTATATTCATCTGCTGCAACATTTATAATTTTTTTTTTTTTTTTTATTTATTTTCTATCACAGTTTACAGTTAAAATATTTAAATAAACCATTATTATTTTAATTTTTTCACAATTTGAAATTAACTTTAGAGTATCAAAAAATTGAAAATTTTTTTGTAATTTGAATTGCTGTTCATAGCCTTGCTTTTCAAAAACAGAAAGAAATGTTGAAGTACCAAATTTTTTTTATTACAAGGAATGAATTTGTTTTGTTATAAAATGTAAAATTATATTCGATTCAAGTATTTCGTTGGATGCTGCATTTGCGTGTTGCTCAAGTAAAGGTATAAAACCATATTGGCTGTTTTATTTTTTTTGTAAGGTTATCAAATGATTTGCTATATTTTATTATATTTTGTTTTATTTCCTTCTCTCTCTCTCTCTCTCTAAATTTTCAATTTATTGTTATAGTATTTTCCGCTTTCTGTTTTACTTTCTGTCGTTCGTATGCATGAAATTTGTTTTCCATTTGTTTTGCAGAAGTATTTTTAGTGCTTTTTGTTGTTTTTATTGTTTTTTTTTTTCCCCGGTGAGACAAAATATATAAATTTGTTTGTGGCAGATTTTAATAAGCTCTAAGCAATTGTAATCAGGCCAACTGGAACAACAAAAAAAAAAAAAAAAGGGAAAATAAAATAAAACAAAACAAAACAGAATAAAAGAGCCATTAAGTCAATTTATGACAAAAACACTGGCTGGTTTATAATGTCATTTCCGTTTCCACATACATACATACATACATAAAAACGAGTTTTCGGTTTTTCTCTCTCTTTCTCCGCAAATGATTGCTCCATAAAAAGTAAAATTTTTTTCGTGTTTCTTTTTCTGTATTTTTCTGTTTGGTTGTAAAGGTCAGTCATTTATTTTGAAAAAGTAAGGGAAAATGGTTTTATAAGCCCTTGGAGTATACGTATGGATGTATATTAGAAAACAATCGTTCTACTGTTGTGGCAAAAAAAAACAAAAACAAAAAAAAAACATGTCGAAAAATACAAATGAACACATTTACTGAATTTACATACACAATAAAAAAAATTAAAATAAGAACAAATGAAGAGAAAGGCTTGTATTAAGGGTTATAAAATATTCAGAGTCCCTAAAATATTTACACGTCACCTCTAGATGTACTTGAAAATTTTTCAAATTTTTAATAGGCACACATCTGTCGCCAACTGAGGTCCTCATATTGCATGCAGATTTTGTTTGGTTTCAATATTTACGTTTCACATACAGTTGAGTAATTGCCACTAAAATGATGCAACAGCAACAGCAAGTATTATACATAGTAGTACATTGAGGAAAAATTCCAGGTCAAGATACCTTTGCATTACACTCAGTCTTACATAGAGTATTAAAAACAAAAACAATAATAATAATAAAAATAGTAACATTTTATAACCACTTTAACATATTTCAGTAGAGGTCAAGTAATGTTACACCATAGACGTTTTTAGTGGTTTTAGACCTGACTATCTGATATTTGAACCCACAACAATACACTGACTGAATACACTGATAAAATTTGCACATTTTTTCTTTATTTACTATCGTCGAAATAACGCTGACGTTGTGTTTGAGTAGAAAGAGAGAATTTCTCAATCTTTTCTTCATTTAACGTAAACAAATATTGCATATGACAGGCAGTTAGTTAAACTCCCTGTGATATACAGAACTCCTCGGATATAAACACCCCTGATATAATAATTCTCCGCTTAAAAGCACTGAAACTTAAGCAATCTTGATTTTTGCTTCAAAATGTCCTAAAACTATTTCGATGTATGCATCCCGCGAAAAATTATACATAATAATTTAAATTTACTTTAAAAAGAATTCTTCTGTATGCATCCGCTTTGTGACAACTTTCTTTCATCATGTTCTCTAGCTATCTCGTTCGTGCGATGAAATATTTCTGGATTTCTTGAGTCATTGGAAGCCAATATTCACTATTACCGTTATATGGCAGATTTATTGGAAAGAATAGTAATAAATTAATTAAATAGCACAGTGCAATTCCATAGATTGTTCCTTATGGTCTCATTTTTCTTGAGGCAGAGTCTGCACTCTGTTCCAGTTAGAAGAGCTAACCAACTGAGGCAACGTAATCTAAGATAATTGATTGCTGTAAGAAAAACTTACAATCCAACAATGTTAGACTTTCGTAATTCGTAAAGCTCTTTTCCACTAATCTGTCCCACCGTGGGTCTCAAACGCGAATCAATGACATGATTGAATATGTCTTTAAAGTATGCAGCGGATCTATATTCTTCAGCAATTACTTCGCAGTGACTTCGAAGCAAATCTGTCGCCATACCATCGAATATGAAGCCATTGCAGTCAATCAAACAAATAGAAGTCTATCAGATTGAATGACACGCGGCTATTTGTTATCATGTGCGGGATTTCGATATAAGAACTCCCCGCTTATAAGCACAGTCATGCAAGCACTTTTGAAAATGCTTATATCCGGAGAATACCATCAAACAGTGTTGCAAAATTGAAATTTTGAAATGGTACAGAAAAAGTACTTCTTTGCATTAAATGGTAATTTTGTAAATAAAATACAGACATACATAATTGGTCATTACAACCCTTCAGTCAGGATTACGGTCTAGCTTCTCACATCACTCATGTTGTGTGTGTTAATTTTATACATGAGTGGCAGGACCTACAGTTTTGAAGTTGACTCCGAACCATAGATTTTTTGAGAAACTTTTTCATGGCAGGTTTATTTACTCTCAGAATTTTGGCTAGAAGGAGATCCTCGAAGAAATATTTTTTTCATTTTTCATTTTTTTTAAGAGGTTTGACATGGTTTTTTTTAAACCGCGGTTTGTATTTAATAAACGACTTAAACGTGATCACCACTTACAAAACAAAAACAGCTAATTTGGAACGTAATAAAACGTAAAAGCCCCGTTTAGTCAAAGGTCGACGGAACGTAATGGAACACACGTTCTTTTTTAGCATATGAAGAGCAATGTAAATGCCTACCGAAGCAAGCGTTTTCATTGCTTTTTCGTATTCTCAAAACGAACGTACGCTTCGTGGAACTTTGGCTAACCAGAGCTAAAGACTAATTCTACCCTTAGCATTACGTTGAACATGTTGCTAATGTATTAATAACTGAATACCTCAAGACATAAAATATGTAATAATAAAAAAAGTATTGAGAGAACCGCGGGTGTACTGCGGTATTTTTCAAAATAAAATAGTACTGAAAAAAGTACAAAAGTACTGAATTTTTCATCACTTCCATCAAAGCACTAAATCGATTTAACGTATTTGAAAGGTGGAAATTGAGGTATGCCATTAGCAGAATACTATTAAAAGAAGTTGTGATTTGAAAAGTTGATGAAACATTTAAAAAATACGCTACGTTACGCTCTTTTGTTATAAAAAAAAACTGAAGAACCTTACTACAACAAATTGTGAAGCGTGTATTAAAAGTGCTGCTAACGCCGGCGGCCAGTGTCTTCATATGCATCTCTGTCGCATTCAACGTTAGAAGGGTCAAGTCTTTGTGGACCTCTCAAAGAAGGCGTTTAAAGAAAAGTAGCGCAGTCGACCCCAATGAAATAATCGAATTGCTTTTTGCCAACCATATAATGTACATGTATGTATGTATGTAATCAAGAAATTCGAAGGTGGATTTGCTAAGAAAAGTGTGATAAGGAGCGGCGTTCTTTTCTTCTTTACTCTTTCTTTTTGGCCAACCGACTGGATCAATTTGAATGATTTTATTTTTTGACATGACTTTTGGAAGACTATTAAAATCAAAATTTTGATCAAAAATTTCATTTGCAAGTTCAAATGTTTAAAACATGTGGGTTCAAAACGCCACAACTCTCCATTTCTTCATCTTGGTTTTTTAAAAAAGCCTCCGCAATTTATTAAATTATTTATAGAAATTTATTAAATTCGGATGGCAAGTGAGGACTAGAGGACTATTGTGATTTTATGTTTAGTTTGGTCCTTATAAAACTCTTGAAGGTAAAAGAGCTAAGATAAATTGTGTTCAATTATTTTCTTTGTGATCCAAAGTTAGTTAGCTTGAACTGCTGCTAAATGTTCATTTAATCAGTAAACTAGTAACACGGTAAAAACAGATTATTTTGACTATAAATTTTTGCAAAGAATCTCATTTTGAAGGAGTGATAACGTTGAAAAAAAAAAATCAATAAAAAAATTTGTTCAGTGTTTTTCTTTCATTTCACAGTTATAAAATGAAATAAAAAATAAAGTGCGTAATGAACCGCCCAAGGCCACCAATTCATATATTAAAATATTTTCCCCTTTTTTTCTACTGTTCTGCAACTCAACTTCATGCTTTTGTCCGTATATCCACAAATGATTCTGATGGCTTTTACAACAATTCGGTAACGTTTGTCATGCTTCGAAAGTGAAATAAAAACCGAAAATGTTTGCCAAAAATACAAAATTGTAAAACCTTTTAATACACACCGAAAATTATTATGTCTGGGAATTGCAGACATTATCAATACATGCCAAATACAACAACAAAATGTGTGGAGATAACTATATATGTGTGTATGTGTTTAGGTTTTCATAATTTATAAAATTCTTTACATTTTTCCTTCTGCCCCTAATTGACAAGGGAGTTGTTAGAATCGTGCGTTACTACCGAACGTTCATACCGAACGCAACCAAAATATTTGAACTTAATCTGGGAAAAAGTACGAAAAAAGTTAAATTGAGACAAAAAGAGCCAAATGTTGCTTTCATTGCCGGGTAGTTAGTTGACTGTGAATTTTATTCATTTATGGCCTGTAGTTTTACTCCTTTTTTTATTTATTTAAACTCATCGGCATCGAAAGCACTTGCATTTCTAATGTTATTTTTCGCTTCTATTCATTTTTCGTGAATAATTCATGAGGCGTGAGTATTTGAAGAGGGGATAACATATGAAATATGCAAAAATTAAATTTTTTCTCAAACCAAAAGCAAAAAAAAACTTCATATAATGGAAGTAAAAATTTTTATTTTCTCAAGAATCATGAAAGGAGCAAAAAATAGAAATTATTTTAAAAATATTTTGAGAGAAAAAAGAGAGAAAGCTGAAAAGAGGAACAACATCTAAAATTAACTTTCAAATCCGACAGGGAATTGAGAAGAACAGACTTAACAGAGTGGCCTGAAATTAGATTACGAAACTTTCAGAGATGTTGCTGCACACATACATACATATTTGATTATGTTGAATTAAGAAAATGTTCCTTTGTTATGTGTATCAATTTAAAATACAAAATAAATGAATTAAAATTTAATTCATTTTAATGCAAGTGGTTACTGTAAATTTTAAGACATTCTATGAAACAATACAACAAAAGACGATTTAAAAAAAATATATTTAATAATTTAAACAAAGCCCGGTGATCCGCAGCAAAAGTTACAATATGCACAACTATGGCAAAAGAACTTCAATGAAGTAGCATTTTTATTAATAATTAATACTTTTGGCAAAAATTGACTGCCCCAGCTTTTAAAAATTAAAATTAAAAAATTCCGCAGTGTGATTATCATATCTATCCGTCACTTAAACACATTGTTAAACAATTTACAAGACGATTAAAAAAGAAATCAATTTTATCACAGAGTTCTTTGAAGATTTCTAAACTTCTGTCAATTGCAAAATAATCACAAAAAAATTAATAGAATTAAATTTATGTTTAAAAAATTAGACAATGTTGATTACATTTTATATACAAAGTTATAAGAGTTGATAATAGATTTTTAATCATTTCTGATTGAATAGTTAATGTTAAACGATGTTACACCATTTCCACTTTCGTAGCAATACATATACATATTATTTTCAATATGGCAACTTCAAATATAAACAAAGTGATCAAATACAACAAAAAAAAAACCCCGTCGTTGCCACTGCGTTTAAATAAAACTTGTTTAATTGAGCAGTGTTATCGACATTTTCCGGCACTGCAATATTTTTGAAAACAGTTAACTTTATTTTATCTGTAGATTGTAATAACGAAAAGAAGTTACAGGTGACTTTAAAGTTCACTTTAACTAAAGTTACCTTTAACTAAAATTAACTTTAACGGCAAGTTGTAATAATGGTCCTTAATACTGTAAACAATTGGCCAATTCACACGACTTTGCATCGTGTATGTTGTATTGAATACACTTTTTGTTTGTGAACGCTCAATATTATGTTGTATTGTGTATTTCGTATTCCAAACGTCAAAAAACGATAAGAAGAAGAAGACCAGTATTCATAATTTGATTTTCAAGCAACAAAATGGAAAACATTACAATTAATTCATTATCTGTGCGAACAATTATAATTGTGAAATGTTAATTGTTGACTCAAGTTACAACCCTTTAGTCAGAATTACGGCCAGGTCGAAGTCGACTCCGAACGACAGATTTTGAGAAACTTTTTCATGGCAGGTTTATTTACTCTCAGAGTTTTTGCCAGAAATCTGCTGAGAGGAAGTCGCCGAAGAATAATTTTTTTTTTATATTTCGGTTTGATGTCACACTACCCACTACCTACACACACACTACCTACTAGACTACGGCGACTACCCAGCACGAAACCTATACAGCTTCCAAAAACATATGAAAAAAATGGGTATAAGTGAATAGGATTTTTTTATGAAAATGATCAATAACATGCATACACTGTTGTATATTCGTCCAACAGTACAATGAATACAACGATACATGGGCTTTTGTGAATTGCCCAGTTGTTTTGCTTGTTCTTTCTTTGCTTTTAAAACGGCGTAAATCACAGTTTTCTTGAGTGATTAAGTAATTCAAAGAACTTCTGAATAGATTTTGTGTGGACACAACAGAAATCTTATTTCGAAAAAATTCTTTAAAAATACCTGAAATCTAAACTGGTAAAACTTTACAAATATAATATATTCTTGAGTTATCCAGTCCATTTTATTTATTAAAAACAATACCATCTTGATCCATTTAACTGCTATTTCACTCTTGTTGTTAAGATAAAAACATATTTCCATCAATAATTTTAAGTGGCATGATTTGATTTCTAAATTTACACATACGTACTTTCCTTTAATTTTTTTATATTTGTTTGTGTAACAATATAATTAAATTATAAAACAATTTTATAAATTAATGTACGGGATGGGTTCATTTCATATTTCATTAAATTATGATTGATGATGAGTTTTTTCGTGATTTGTAAACATATCAGGACACTGCTGACACACATGCATGTTTGTGAATTCATTTCATGTCACAAAAAAGGCCACCAAATCTCCATTTGTTGTCACTGTGTTCAGTGTGTTGGTTTGCAAGATATCAAAGCCATCGACAACATATTGCAGTGCGTGTTTTGAATAATTAAATTGTATGAAAATAATGGATTGAAGGAATTTCTTATAATTAAATCGTATTAAATCTCATATATGTACATACATACTTAGAACTTCTGATAAGAATATAAAGTTTTAAAACTTCTTTCTTAATCTTTAATAGAAAATGGCACAGGATACATGGTTGAACAATATCGTTGGTATTCATTTTGTATCGATTATTGTAAAGAATATTCGTTACAATTCCGTCATGTTCCTTTTATTGCATCCACTGTTCTATCTTATCGCCTTACACACTTGTGTGCTACTTTTAAGGAACAGGCAAAAAAAAAAAACAAAAAAAAAAAAGAAACAATTTTAAATCCAACGGATATTTTACTTCCCAATAGCGTATGTATGTATGGTATTTATCGAGAGCAATTTAACAGTGGCAACATTTAATTAGGCTTGCTTTTCGTTGTTGTTGTTCGAAATTAGTTTTTTGTCGATATTCGTTTCATTAATTAACTTAATGGGTTTTATTGATTAAACAGTAGCGAGCAAGAGATCCCTTTCAGACTAGCCATTGAGCCACAACCACCAGCCGTTCATTTATTCATACACCATTACATCGACATTGGCGTGGTGGACTTTAAAGTAGACACAAAAACCATGAATTAAACAAAAACAGAAAACAATACAAACCGTAAAGGATTATGGCAGATAGTGAAGGAGAATGTAATTAATTTTATTGATTTTGTGGCACAATTTTAAAATACAATACGAATTACAATTTAATAGTCTTGAAAGTATGGTGAAAACTTTTAATTAATTTTCCTTAAATATACTTCGAAGGACAAAACAAAAAAAAATAAAAAATCAATGTCGCATTTACTTATTTTCAATGATTTTCAATTAAATAATTTAAGCCCAAAAACTTTAAACCTAAAAGTGCAGGCGATAGATTTCGTTAAGTTAAAGTATTGTCACGAAAATGGAAATGGTGTACCATCGTTTAACATTCAAATGATAAAGAAAAGCTGCAAAAACAAAAACAATGGACTTGTTTACATGATCAACAAGTAAACAAAAATATAGCAACAACATCAGTATAAAAACAGGGATAAACAAGTAAACAAAAAGCAACAACAAACATTACCAGAATAAATTTAAGAAAATACACAAACAACAGTGAAACAACGATATAGGTCTCGAGAAGGCGAAGCCACAAACATTCGATTTCAAGTACATTCATCAGACTTTTTACGTGGGCATATAAAACTGCAAGACAAAGCACGTAACGAGTATTAAGAATTAAGTCAGTCTTGTGTGAAGACTTGTTGCGTGTGAAGAGAATAATCGTGGTTTGAAGATCTCCGTTGTAAAGATCTGCCGAACAATTAGTTTTTACGCAAACGGAGTGTAAAGAAGAATAACGAACAAAGCAAATTGTTGTTATTTACATCAAGTGAAGTGAACGGTGGCACATAAAAGTAGTACGAACAATAAAGAGTTTAATTGAAACTAAACACAAATTTATTTTTATTTTGTTTGCAATCTACGAACTCATATTTTAAACGTATTTTATTGCTTAGAGAATTTTCTTGTATTATTTTGGATTTATTTAGTCTGTTTTTTTTTATAATTTTATTACAAACGTAATTCGATAAGGTGTATGCATATCATGTGTTTAAGTTGTTAAAAAAATTTTAATTTACAAAAAATTTTAGGTCAACAAATTATAATAAAATGATGATGATGGTAGTATCGGGTAGGCCATCTATCGGATTAAATTTGAACGATCGATTATTTGAATCTGGCAATACTTATGTCATTCTATTCTGTCACAAAATTCAATATATTATCTTCACTGAAGGTAATGCATCCATTTACGCTTGAACAACGTTAGGATTTATTGAGCCAACGAGAAACTCCATGATGATGTCGATTTTTCCACACGTGGTCTTACGAAATTCAATGCACCTATTACGAGCCAAGTGGAGCGGAGGCATCTTTGGCTCATATTTTTTTTTTAATGAGCACAGCTCAACCATTACAGTCAATGTAGACAGCTATCGCATCATGATAACCGATTTTCTTGTAATCGCTCTTCAAGGAATTGATGTGAACGATGTTTGGGTTCAACAGGATGGTGCAACTTACCATATATCTCATGCCACAGTCGATTTATTGCGTCTAACATTTGATGGCGGTTTAATTAGCTGAAATGGTGAAGTCAATTGGCCGCCAAGAAGCTGCGATTTGGCAGCGTTGGACTATTTTCTGTGAGACGCTGTTAAAGAAAAATGTTATGCCGACAACCCAATTAAGCATTTGAAGGCCAAATTCGTGATGCCATTGCCGAGATACGACTTCATACACTCGAAAAAGGGCACGAAAATTGGGTCGATCGAATGAATAAATGAAATAATATTCCATTTCTAACCGGAACAATTGAACTTCGCAACAAAAATAAATAAATTTGGTAAAAGTTTAAACCGTTTCCGGTTTTATTGCATTTTTAAATTTAAATTTTTAAATTTCCCACCCGATACAATGCTAAGCGGAATGTGTGTCGGCACAAGGTAAGGGCATTTGAAATATTTTTTTGGACTCAGGATGGTTTTCTCTAGGGAATGGTAGAATTAATTGTGGTATCAAATGTAGTCGCCGTAGTCTAGCAGGTAGTGTGTTCGCTTATTAGACGTAAAGCCCGGGTTCGTATAAAAAAAAATATTTATTCGGCGACTTTCTCACAGAAGATTTCTGGCAAAAACTCTGAGAGAGTAAATAAATCTGCCATGAAAAAGTTTCTAAAAAATCTGTCGTTCGCAGTCGACGTTAAACTTAACGCACACAACATGAGTGGTGTGAGAAGCTAGTCCGTAATCCTGACTGAAGGCTTGTAATGACCAATTATGTACAGTGTGCGCCATAAGTGAGTCAACACCAACTATAATTTTAAATTTTCTTCTATGTCCTTAAGTATAAAAAATTTCCTTTATCATGAATTGTTGTTTTTGTTTTAACATTTTATAAGTAGTAAATAAACGTTTTTATTTTTGGAAATTTATTCGACTATTCTTATTTATTTTTCACGCTATCCTAAGAAAATGAATTATTACAGTGGTGTTTACTCACTTTTGGCGCTCACTGTATGTATGTATGAATGTTAACATATACAGTATAAAGTGAATTAAATTATAAATTAATTTTATATTTGCTTTTAATGCTGGTGTGGGTAATAGCCTTTTAGAGTCTCTCTGATTCATATGATTTTCAGTTAATTATCACTTAACACAACATTTAAATGTAGCACAGTTAAAGCGACTATACCATGTATGATTTCAAATGTGCCAAGAAAAACTGGATAAAACACACGTTATTACTTTCAGATTTTATTTAAAGAACATATTTTCATATCATAATATGTATAGTGCATATATGTATGTACGTGTAAAAATGTTGTTCTTTTTGCAATTTTACAGCACCTCTTCCTTAGTTGTAACAATGTTTGTGTGGCTGGCATTATTCAAAATGTTTTGAAAAAAAAACAAACCTATTAAAGCAACACTAAATGCGCACCAGACATGCATTTGAAGTCGGGTTGAACTATTGTAATTTTTTTTTTTTTCATTCAAAGCATTTTTAACTTTTTAACCTGCCTTCACACCAGACATTTTATTTTACCATAGGTTTTCTTTTTATACCCGTTTTATTTCAGGCTTTAAATGAAAAAAGTTGTGCAATGGTTATCCAATCGTCTAGCTAGCTCACATGCAATCACCTTCATAGCAATAAAAAACGAAATTTCTTTAAAAGATTTTTTCTGTTCTGCGAGAATACGCAACCATTCAAGAAAAAAACAAAAAAAAAAAAACAAGGAAAAATCGAAGAAAAAAAAATATAAAATGTTAAGGCAAGAAAATGCCTTGTACTTTAATTAGATGTTATCCGACATAAAATAGTTTTAACTTCTTTATATCATGCAACAAACAGCCCCTACAACGCCAACAACAGTAGCAACAAATCAAATCAAATGAGAAAAAAAAAAATGAAACCAAAAAGTAAAAATATACGACGATAACAACAACTAAAGGGCGTAAAACGCCCTTTCATGTTAAAATTCACCATAAAAAAGAAGAAGAAAAAAAAGTAGAAGAAAATAGACGATATAAAATTAAAATCAAATCAAATAAAAAGAGTAGCCCGTTTATAAAAGGTTACAACAAGAAAAAAAAGAAAAAAAAAGTCAATCTAATAAACGAAACTGTTGTTATGCTTTAACCCTTGTCGGGACACTGTTGAAGGCAAACCATTCACACCCATACAAACTGTGATAATGGGATCAAGATGTGACATCAACATGCCATTTCATTTTAGTTTAAGCTCTAAGAAAACTTTCGAAATTAATAAAAGCAAATGGTTTCTGAGGTTTTGTTAAAATTTACATTGATGTTCGATACAATAGGACCAGTTACCCTAAACCAAATATCTTAAAACAACAACAACAACAAAATGTACTTCTTTTTACTCAGTTTCAGTACAAAAAAAGTTCATTATGATCACTTTAAAGCCGATTCAAAACGTGTTGCTCGTCATTGTCTTAACCAGCCATCGAAGTAATATTTTCTATTTAGCTTAACACATGTGGTGCACAGCAGAGATTAGCAATGATTATTCAAAAAGATGAGCAGATTCTAATCATACTGATAATTTCTGATACTTATTTTAATATCATACTCATACTACTTATATTCGAAGTTCGAAGTACGCATCATAATCATACTTAACAATACGCATGATGTTGTTGATTTCGACTCTCCATGACTCAACATTTACAAGAATCACAAAATAAGTACGATTCACTTACGAAAACACTACAATACTCACTAAAAGGTTGTGTGTTTGCTTTGCTTACTGTCTTTGTCTTCTTCTTTCTTTTTTTTGTGTGAATGCAACAACAACTGTAAGATTGTAAATTTTGATGAATGATTCGAATCACTCGAATCATTTATGAGTATTATAAGTATTTTTCGAAATTTATGCATTTGAATGGGGGTATGAATCAAACATATTTCGAATGTTATGAGTTTGATGTCAACGTTATGCTCATACTCATTGCAATCTGTACTTATAAATCAATGTTGTAGTGAGTGCGAATGAACTGATAAAAACTCTGAGAGTAAATAAAAATTGCTGTTAAAAGTTTCTCCAAAACCTGTCATTAGGAATCGACTTTAAACTGTAAGTCCTACCACTTTGTGGTTCACATGGATGGTGAGAGAAGCTAGATCTTAATCCTGCCTAAAGTGTTGTAATGACGAATTAAGTAAGGCTAAGACAAATATAAAAAAATGTTGGTTGTATAGTCTAAGGGCTATAACTACAACTTGCCGTTAAAGTTGGGTTTAGTTAAAGGTATCTTTAGCAACTTACAGAGCCAAAATATGGCAATGCCGGAGCAATGCCGATAACACTGCTCAATTAAACAAATTCTTTTTAAACGCAGTGTTTCCTCATTGTGTTTATATTTGAAGTTGCCATGCTGAAAATAATATATAATATGGCAAGTTCTAACATAAAGTTAACTTTAAAAGTTAAAGGCAGGATGATCTTCCCTTTAGCTTAACACACACTTCTATCTTATTGTGTACTCATAGTAATTAAAAACTGATAAACTGCCCGTTAAAATCCTCCCTTTAATTAATGGCAAGTTGTAACATTGGCCCTAAGTAAGCAGTTACTCGGGTGTATTTAATTTTTTATCGCACAATGTTATTAATTAATAATAATAAGAATAAAAATATTTTAATGAGAATAAATTTGATTTAATACAGAAGCGAACCAAAAAGTTGCATCACATTATATTTCAAGTTTTAAGACAATTTTTACCTTTTCACACCTTCTGTTGTACAGTGATGTGAAAACTAATAAGGACACCAATGTAACTCTTACAGATTTGGTGAGAAAATGCCAAAAAAAATTTTTGCTTTGTTTTTTAGAATTTTTATTAAATTTAATTAAATAGAATTTTCTTTTCAAATTAGTTACAAAAATATTATAATTTAATAATCAATTTGCACTTAACGTAAGTTCTAGATTCTAAGTTCTCAAGTGATAAGTATTTTGCCGAAACACCGGTATTGCCTAAAAGTGGTAGACATCCGGTCGGCATATGGTCAACGCGATTTAGATAAAGTGAATTCGGTACACCATACCATACTGCCTGAGCCAATTTCAAAAGCTTATCAAAATTTGTGAAACACTTCTCTATAATGCAAAAATATTCATTAAATTTTATATCTTAAGGCTGTGTGGGCCAGTCTTGCTGCACTTTGCAATATGTTGGTGTTATTATCTTTCTGGAACACCCAGAGAAGTGGCATATTCTCAAAAATTTTTAAGAATCACAACATAATCCGAAACTTAATGCGGCCCCTACACGTTGCGACTGTCAGTACAACTTTATTATGTTGTACAAGCAATTGTTATGTTGAATTGCTTGGTTATCGGTTGAATGAAAATTAAACATTTTTTTGTCTTTAACCAACCGACGACTAATCCGATTTGGTTGTTTTGGTGGGATAGGATAATTATTCGACGCAAAATAAGCTACCGACAGTTAAAGACTGTGAAGATGTGAAAAGCATGTTTTAGATTGGGCTTTACAGTCTTCAACCTTGACGAATATTAAAAATTACTTTGAATTTGTAGAAAGTAAAGTGGAAAATAAAAAAATCCATTGAATCTGAGTAAATTAAATTGCACTTGTACTCAGATTATTTCAATATGATAATTAATTCACTTTATACCGTACGTACTTTTAAACATAAACACATACATACCAGAGATCAGCAATGAATCGTTTTTTCGCTACTCATAAGCACTCATGAAATTTTGAGTATGAGTGAGTTAACAATATTGAAATTCAACTACTCTCATTCATTCGTACTCACTAGAACATTGATTTAAAAGTATAGGTTGCAATGAGTATCAGTACAACGTTGACATCAAACTCATAATATTCGAAATATGTTTGATTCATACGCCTACTCATTCATATCAACATCCCAACAAGGGTTTAAAATAACATCTAAAGAAGAGATTCGATTTCTTGTTAACGGCTGACTGCGTTACAAACAACGTGGTAACCTTGATTGTATGGCTTTTTATTATGCCTCCCCATTTTCATTGCTCTATTGGCTTAATTTTAATGGAAAGCATTCGTGTACTGAAGGTACTAATTTGGGGGCATTTACATTTTTGGTAGCTGCACAATGGTGTCAATGATCAAAGGGAAATAACAAATGCTTGGAAATGTTTTTCTCTTTTTCCCTTATAAAACATAAGGTCTTCCATTAATTGATTGAAGTGATTTGAATATGAAAACCAGAAAGAGAACAAGAGAGAAGATGGAAAAAACTAAAAATAATAAGAAACGAATTAAAATTCATACACATATTTTTTGCTTTGCCATGTGCCATGTACCATGTACCATGTATTACTCTCATTTGCTTTTCCGCCTGTTGTCACGTCCCAGCTTAGTGATTTCGAGGAGGTGTTCGGTTAGTAAATTAAGGGATTTCATTGTTATTTGCGTTTTGTATGCGGTGTGGGTATGTGTGTGTGTGTTTGTGGTCTGGTAACATTCAAGTCAACCAAAAATTTTTTTTAACGAATTTTTCTTTTCGCTTGACATGTCATTCACGTTTATGGACTTTTTGAAGTCGATTCTCCATTGGTTGGTTGGTAGCTTTAGTGGTCTTGAAGCAATATTATATATTGTAGTCAAAAATCTTTCTTTATAGTTTCGGGTACATAATGTAAGTTGCAAATGTGTCACGTAAAGGTGTGACTCTTTATCATCGAAACTAGTTAGGACAGACAGAGTTATTGATGAATGAACACAAATTTGTTAAAGTAACCACAATACACTAGAGCCCCGACTTTCATTGTTAATGGGGATCGGAATTTCTTTTTTTTTCATTCATTCGTTTTATTTACAATCTATCAAAAAGGGTAGTAAGTAAAATCTATAAAGTAAATAATAAAAGTAAAATTCATTGCCATACTCCCTTGAGAATAGCAATATACTATAATAAAGGGGACCGGAATTTTTAAGCGCCTTAAATACTAACTATTGAAAGGGAAATCCCCTTTGCTTAACGCTTGGCGTTACCAGAAGTTGCAAACATTTTAAAACGTAAAAAAAAAATTCTAAATATATACCACAATACAAACAGTAAAATGGTAATACTGGCAAGTTGGGATCCATACGACGCAAATCGGGGCCGAAACGACGCAAATTTAATCGACTCAAGTTGAAATTGCAACAACGCAAGCTGAGTTTTGTCAACTTTTAAAAAGCGACGCATATCGGATCGACACAACTCGAGGCTCTAGTGTATTCATCAGTCTGGTTGATTACTTTTTATGTTACATTTGAAGTTTACAGGAAGTAATATTTGTGTCAAGAATATTGTATTACTCAGATATTAGAAATGAATAACTTTTAAACTTTATAAGTTATTTATTTTCATTGGAAAATCCTTTTATTTTATTTTTTTTTTGGGGTAATTAATCTTCCAATACATGCCACAAAATGCGGCAGAATATTTTTTTTATGTACATTCAATACTGGGATTGTCTTTCAGTGTGGAACATTGTAAATATTTACATTCACATAAATTGCTTTCACTATGAAATTCAATACCTCTTATTATAGTTACTTAGAAAAGTAAATAAATTTGTTAACAAAATTAATTTACAAAAATTAATTGGCATACTCGTTAATGGCAGTAATCAAGTTTAAATTTGTTTCAATTTTATTTAATCAAACGATCGATTCAGAGAATATATGGCACAGAGTTACATTTTACCTGAATCACATTTTTATGGGCAATCTACGTCAGTTCTATGAGCTATGAAGTGATTAGTGGTGAAAAATATTAAAAAGCAAGGCTTCTCTTACTTCATTATTATCACTTAACATATAGAATTAGTAACTGACATTGTGGTTTAGTGAGTTAAGTAAGCGTGGCAAACTGTAATTTTGGCTTTAAGTGTTTAAAGCTGCGGTCACACTGAAAAAATATTTGCTTCAAACATGTTTACTCGTATTTGCATTAAATTTTTCTGTAGTTTGTTTGCTGGTCACATTGACGGTAAATATTTGACAAAATTTATTTTTCCAAATAACAACGAAACAGAATCAAATACAATTTGGAGCAAACATGTTTTCCCTGCGATCAGACTGAAGTAAATATTTTTGTTTTCTCATAAACAAAATGTTGTTTCGTCAGAAAAAGAGAAACAAACGAAAAGGTACATACAACAAAACAAAAACAAAACAGAAACTTCACAAAACGAAAATAAACAAATTTGTTTAATCATAACAACAAAAATAAACTCAAAAAACATAACATAAATAAATAAATAAATAAAAATTCAAAATGGAAGATGAGGAAACATTATTTGTGTTAAGTTGCAGATCAGCTGTTTAATTGTTTTCTTTTCTACATCAGTGTTGAGAACAGAATTGCGTTTAAACGATAAAATATAAAATATAAAACTTAATACCATATTATATATACATATACATAAAAATTTTGGCCGTCGAATCCTGGTTTTGGAGATATTGGTCTCTAAGGTCCAGATATTAAATTGCTGCTTTAATAAAACTTTGAAATATAATCATCCCAGAGATGGATATCAAAGAAAAGTTCTTTCAAAGAGCGTTCGATTGACGTATTCGATTGACGTATATTTGAACCCCATTCGTCTATTAAACAATAATTATGATTGTTCGATTGTGGACTGTATGGGGGACGAACAAACTCAAAAAATAAGTCTTCAGTTCCTCCAATTGGGATTATAGGCCACTATAAAAAAGGCAAATATAAACTGTAGGACTGAAAGCACCAAAAAATCCGACAAATATCACTTTCCTTGTTTTGTAGTTTTTGTGCACACTTTTTATTTCACCACAAAATTATGCTTGTTTTTCACAGTAAAATTAAATGTTAGACTAAAACGGCCGAAAGCCTTAAAAATAATATCATAAAAAAATCAACTATGTATTTTCAATTATGTACTGATCTTTATGGATACAATCACCTAAAGAATAATAAGAAAAAACTAAACATTTAATAACATTAAAATGTTTGTATACAAAAGCTCTTATCCTAAGATCACAGCGCCCTCTGTTGACCATAATCATCATTCAAACAAACGGCATTATTTAAACAATCCTGTTTATGTCATCAGGGATGGGAAGTGTAATAACCTGTGGTATACTATAATAAAACAATGTAATTTATATCCAACAAAAACTTAAAACTTTTATTTCAATTGCTTATTTTACTTCAGTTGCTTCCTTTTATTTAATCTCTTTTTAAGTCTATTAGTGATGACACTCAACAGCTGATGATCAGCCAACAGTCAGTGTTGCCACATCCCTTCCACCTTCTTCAGTTTTAGCTTCAACGGTCCTTGGCCTGAAAACGACGGACACTCCGGTTCATAGGAATCAGCGTCACTGCAGTCCCGCGGTCTGGGTAAAGTTTCCAGAGGATCAACGGTTGATGGCGGTTGATTGTTGTTAGAAGATGAAAACAAGTCATTATTAGGCAATCGTAGATTTTCGGCGGCTGGTAACGGTTTCGAGCATAGACGTTGGCGATGTGTTATGCCCTCTGGAATTAATTTCACCATACTTATATTTCTTTTATATGTTCGTCCTCCTCCCACGACTTTAACTTCAGTTCCATTTCTCTCAATAACTTCATAAATAGTTTTATCAAAATTCGGAGTGAGTTTGTTGGGGAAAATTACATTTTTCAATAAAACCTTGTCACCTATCTGAATATTAGATTCCTTCGCTCCTCTCTTTGTGTCAGCTTTTTCTTTTCCTTTTTGTTTGTTTATTAAATCATTATCTCTAGCTGACGAATCAATTACCTCTTCTGATATATCCTCAATGCCAGGAATCTTATCACGAATACGTCTGTTAAACATTAGCTCACTCGGTGCTGAACCTGTTGTGCCATGTGGGGTCACATTATACATAAGTATAAATTTTTGAATTTCTTCCTTGTAATCTATCTTATTCGCTGCTGCAATTTTCAATCGTTTTCCCAGGGATTTGTTCATATTTTCTACTTCGCCATTCGCCTGAGGCCAATAGGGTGGTGTTCTGATTATAGATATGCTATTTTCATCACAAAAGCATTTAAATTCATCGCTGACATATTGTCTGCCATTATCAGTCCTTATTGTCCTGGGTAACCCAAGCCTAGAGAAAATTTCCCTCATGGCCTTAATTATAGCATCAGAAGAAATACGTTTCAAGAAAACAACTTCTTGGTATCTGGAATAGTAATCAATGAGTACTAAAACATACTCCCCATTAGGCAGTGGTCCTAGAAGGTCAGTTGCCACTATTTGCCAAGGCCCATTCGGAAATGGGTGTCTTTGAATTGGAGTTGGTTTCAACGGTTGTGAAACTAAGAGGCAATCACGGCACGATTTTACAAAGTTCTCGGCGTCCCGATCAACTAATGGCCACCAGACCTTAGATCGAAGACGACGTTTCATTGCCGACTCACCAGGGTGGCCCTCGTGTGCCAAATCCAATACCTTTGGTCTTAAAAATTTTGGTATTATAATTCGATTTCCGCGTAGTAAAATTGATCCAATGGCTGATAATTCATGACGAAAAACATAGTATGGCCTTGATAAATTCGAATCCCAACAATCATTTTCCACGCAGGAAATCGCCTGTTGAATATCCACGCCTTTGTTGCTTTCCTTACTTATTAGAGATATAGTTAAAGTGTTAGGAACTGTGTTTTGTAGTACGTGAAAAATTGATTCCTCGCATGTACCATCAAAAGATTCTTCATCAGAAATTTTGCAGAGTCTAGATATTGAGTCTGCTATATTATCTTTTCCACTGCGATATATTACCTTAAACTTGAAAGCCTGTAGTCTAAGTAACCATCTTTCAATTCTAGCCGGAGGTCTCGAAGTCGGTTTAAAAATGGCTTCCAAAGGTTTGTGGTCAGTTACGAGCTCAAAATCTAACCCAGCAAGATAGTAGTAAAATCTTTCTACTGACCAAACTAGGGCCAGGCTTTCCTTCTCGGTTTGAGAATATCTTCTCTCAACGGCAGATAAACTCTTACTTGCAAAGGAGATGATTCTGGGCTCCCCTTCGTTACTGAATTGTAGCAAAACTGCTCCTAGTGCTACAGGGCTTGCGTCAGCTATGACCCTAGTCCTTAATTTTGGGTCAAAATATGAAAGATTTGGTATTCCTGATAACATCATCTTCAATTTGTTAAAGGCATCGTTTTGCGTCTGACCCCATACAAATTTTGCATCCTTGGCCAGTAGCATCCGCAGTGGATTAGTCATATCTGCTAAATCAGGCAAAAACTTTCCTATATATGTTATTAAGCCTAAAAATCTGCGTACCTCATCTTTTGATTTTGGAGCTCGAAACTGCTGTATGACTTTTACTTTCTCCGGATCCGCAGTAAACC
Source organism: Sarcophaga rosellei (assembly GCA_930367235.1). NCBI lineage: Eukaryota > Metazoa > Arthropoda > Insecta > Diptera > Sarcophagidae > Sarcophaga > Sarcophaga rosellei. The sequence goes on along the minus strand of OV884017.1, from coordinate 63,444,040 downwards.
CATCTGCCGAAAGCACGTGTCCTAGGAACATAAGTTTTTTAGTCTTCCATACACATTTTTCTTGATTTAGGGTAACATTGTTCTTCCTTAAAATATCCATGACCGTCTTTAGTGCCTCGTCATGTTCTTCATCGCAACTTCCAAACACTATAATATCATCGATATAATTTAGAGCGTTTCGGCATGTCGATAGCATCCCTTCCATAATTTTCTGAAAAATTTCGGGAGCTGAGTTCACCCCAAACATCAATCGTTTGTATCTAAACAATCCTTTGTGTGTCACAAAGGTTGTGATTTCACGACTTGATTCATCCAACTCTATTTGATGGTATGCGGATTTAAGGTCCAGTCTAGTAAACATTTTTGCTGTTTTCAATCTACTCATGAATGACTCAAAAGTGGGCAAAGGGTAATTTTCACGAAGAATGGCACGATTTGCCCGTCTCATATCAACACAAATACGAATGTCGTCATTTCCTTTAAACGCAATAACTATAGGAGAAATCCATTTACTCGGACCGAAAACAGGTTCTATAATATCAAGTCGTAATGCCTCATCTATTTTATTAGACACCTTCTCCTCAAGCGCAACAGGAACACGGCGTACTGGTTGCTGGACCGGATTTATGGAAGGGTCTATAGATAATGATACCTTAACTCCATGGATTTTCGGAAAGGGTTGTTTTTCATTTTCCTGAATTTGATTAACATCCAAACCCAATTTGAGCACATTTAGGCGAAGAGCTGTTTCCCTTCCCAAGAGAGATTGATTCGCTTTCTTAATAACATAAAACGAAGATATTATTTCCTTTCTGTTACTAACGCATATCGGAGCATCAAAAACCACCATAATTTCCAATGGAACAATGGCAGCATATGCCTTAAATTTGTTCTCAGAATGTGAGCGTATATTCCACATTACCGCTTCTGATACTTGTAATAAATTCCAATCAGTTTCGCTTATGAGGTTAAAACGGCACCCGGAGTCAATTATCATTGGAATATCTTTTCCACCAATAGTGCAGCATATATTTTCCTCTTTATGTTCATCATTCGCAATTTTAAAACAGCCGAAATCCCGAATTTCTGAATTGGAATTATCCTCTTCTGCAATACAACGAACATTTGTTATAGGCCGCCTTTTTTTGTATGGTACATTGTTGTCATTATTAAACTTCCTTTTCTTAGTTCTGCATCTTATAGCAAAATGTCCCTGTAAAGAACACTTATTGCATTTTGCATTTCTGGCAGGACATTCAAAAGAATTGGACAAATGCCCCTTTCTTCCGCATCGGCTGCATTCGGTTGACGGTTGTGATTGAACATTGATTTTCGTGGAAACTTTGTTTACTTCCTCTTTCTCAGTGTGGAATAGCATGCTACGAGAAGTTTTGTTAATTTGCTCGTACACTTGGCATGCGTCAATAATTTCAAAGAGACTCTGCTCCTTCTCTAACAACCTCTTTTTCAAATCGAGAGGGGCCCAAGAATCTATTATTTTGTCTTTTATGGAAATTTCCTCAATTTCTTCCCTAGTATTGCCAAATGAACATTTTGTTACTTGTTGACGTAGCCGAAGCAAAAACTTATTAAAGTTCTCGCCCTCAACAGGAGTTATATTCCGGAATAAATGCCGCTCAAATGTTGTGTTTCTTTTTGGAGAGAAATATTCACTTAGCTTCTCCACTAGAACATCATAAATTTTAATACCGTCCTTTCCATCACTTTCTACTAATGCCCCGGGAATATTGAATATTACTTCCTGTAACTGGGGGCCACCTAAGTGCAAAAGTTTATTCTTCTTCTTGACATCATCAACGATTTCTTCTGCTGCCAAATAAAGTCTAAATGATCTTAGCCATCTTTCCCATTCGTGTCGAAGAAGCGACTTTTCTATGGCATCACAAAGAAAAGGTTTTACAACTTCCGCCATTTTACCATTCGAAGGCACTTTAAAAATATCCATTAAAATTAATCAAACTAAACTACACCACAGGTGTCAGTTTAATATGCCGAATTTAATCGGTAACAATCTTCCTCAGTCAATCCAATTACACGCAATTTAATGCCCATTCACATTTAGCAAATGTCAGCCGCAATTTAATGCAATTTGTGATGTTCCACAAATCTAAAAAAAAACTTAAACGCAATTGAATGCTGTTTGGTATTCAACCAATCTAAAGAAAAAAATATTTCAGTTTCACGCAATTTAATGCTAATATCAAATCTCCATAATTTACCACTCGTCGCCATTGTAATAACCTGTGGTATACTATAATAAAATAATGTAATTTATATCCAACAAAAACTTAAAACTTTTATTTCAATTGCTTATTTTACTTCAGTTGCTTCCTTTTATTTAATCTCTTTTTAAGTCTATTAGTGATGACACTCAACAGCTGATGATCAGCCAACAGTCAGTGTTGCCACAGGAAGTATCGATCGTTAGACATAAACAATGATCTTTACCTAATTTTTTTACAATATTGCAATTTTCTTGGAAACTAGTAGGTTAATCAATTTTTTGTTCCATATAACTTTCTGTACCAAATTACATGTATAATCTTTCATTTGGTACAAACTTTTAATTTAAAAAAATATGATAAAAAAGAATATTTTTTGTTCCTGGTTCATAATGAACTAATGGGTCAAAACTTTTAATAAACCTGTCGAAAGGTCTTTACACAATTTTTGTTTTTAAGTCTGCTTTTCATATAAAGTTTATTATTAAAAGTTTTCCGTTTTGGTGATTTTATGAAAAAATTTTATTATTTATTATTAAAAGTGGACAACACTGCTTGCAACAGCTGTTATTTGCTACTGTTTGCTCTTACAAAATTTTTGCAAGATCAAATATTTATTTGCTCGAAAAAGGAGCAAATATTTGACACGGGTGGTCACACTATGGTCACATTAGAGACATTTTTATTTGCAAGCAAACAAATTTGTTTTCTCAAAATCTTGTTTGCACCCCTAGAATATTTTATGGTTACACTAGAGCAAAGAAAAAAATTATGCTTCACTTCAAATATTTACTCAGTCTGACCATAGCTTAAGGATCCCAGGTTCTTGAGTAAAATAAAATCGTGTAATGGATATACAAAAAATTTTATGTTACCAAGGTCAAGTTTATTGCAAATTAGAAATTTTTTAGGAGCATAAAGTCGCCGTCGCTAGTCTAGTAGATAGTGTGTTGGCTTATTAGACGTAAAGCCTGGGTTCGTATCCCAGGTCAGACATCAAAACGAAATATGAAAAAATATTTCTTCGGCAACTTCCTCTCAGCAGATTTCTGGCAAAAACTCTCGGAGCAAATATACCTGCCATGAAAAAGTTTCTCAAAAATCTGTAGTTCGGAGTCGGCGTTAAACTGTAGGTCCCGCCACTCACGTATAAAATTAACGTACACGACATGAGTGGTGTTAGAAGCTAGGCCGTAATCCTGACTGTGCTACCAAGCAATAGCAGCCTAACTCGAATATGTTACTTTCTAGAAAAACCCCTTTTGCTATACTGAAGTTTTTCTTAAAAAATTGTGAAACTACATTAGAAAAATCATAAGATTACAAACGGTAATGAAAGTCTCATTAGAATATGATGGCATACATAACTCAAATTGACCTAAGTCAGTAGACTTAGGATGTTATTGCTTGGGACCACTGGAATAAAATACCGCTTCAGATAGAGATTCTAAATAAAAAGTTCAGCAATGAATCGTTTCTTCGCTACTCATAAGAACTCATGGAATTTTGAGTGAATCAACAGTATTGAAATTTAACTACTCTGATTCATTCGTACTCACTACAACAATAATTTATAAGTACAAATTGCAATGAGTATGTTGTACGAAAAAGCAAGAAAAGCAAACACACAACCTTCTAGTGAGTATTGTAGTGTTCGTAAGCGAATCATACTTATTTTATGATTCGTGTAAATGTTGAGAGTCGAAATCAACAACATCGTGCATATTGTTAAGTATGAGTACGATGAGTACTTCAAACTTTGAATATGAGTAGTATGGGCATGATATTAAAATAAGTATGAATGCTTGTATAAGTATCAGAAATTATGAGTATATTTCGAATCTACTCATCTTTTTGAATACTCATTGCTGATCGCTGGTCGCAACTTAATCGCACTATTCAGAGTTCTGGAATTCTTGTAAAAGTACGCTTAATTTTTTAAGTAAACCAACACAATGTGCTCTGTTTTATTAACTAAACATAAATCAAGTGTATGTTACGGATTCCGAAAAGCTTCTTACAATACTTGAAAATTTTTTGCATTACAGGTGTCGTAACATAACCAGTACCGGTACAGTGACCTGGAATAAAAAGATAAAGCAATACTATGCTACTTTACTTTATTTTTAAACGGAACTATTCTCTTGTTATACCTTTTTGATCAGCACTCTGGCAATACTTCAAATATCAAAACGTCAAACAATAATGAATGAGGTGGGCTATTGTAGCATTATACGAAACGAACCTTTACATGCTCTAATGACCTTTTCATGCTTATGACCTTAAAAATACAAATGATCTAACACATCGTACAAGACAACTTGTAAAGGCATTCAAGAAAAGGAGCAGTGAACTAATCAATTCGACATTTATGCTATACTTTTAGGAAATTTGTCAAAAAGTCATTAGTGATTGATAAATGGTCCAAATATACTTAATTTGCTTACATGATTTACACAGTTAATCATCGAAACAAAACAAAAAAAATAAGTCTTCAGAAGTGATAGCAAATTATTAGTCACACTGACTCAAATAATTTATGATTTGTATTGTTGTTGTTGTGATAAACATCTATCCAGAGTATGTATCTTAATTAATATTAAAATGTGTATCAAACGCAAACATACACTCTGTCAATAAATTATGATATTGTGATGAGATTAACTGATTGTGAATGTGATTATGATTACGGTTATGATTTACCGAAGCAATAATAAAATTGAATAAGAAGAAAATTTCAATTGAATTTATCTAATTAATTGAATGAATGAATAGTAAATTCAATTTAAATTACTCCTATACAGTATTGTATTATTGTCGTGTTTTAATTTCACGGTTCTAATAATAGCACCATGGAAGGTCAATCGATAAATTTTATTCAGAATGAATTTGTTTTGCACAGAGAAATTTAAGAAAAACGAAATTGCATTGCATTTCGAAATGCCTCACAAAACCTTACCATAGAAGGGAATTTTTGTAACACATTCTTTGGTATTTTTTTGTTTCTTTTTTTTTCTAAAGAAAAATAAATTTTGCCCTTCTAAAAAAGAAAAAACATGTTTCCATTTACAGTAGACTGCAGCAAGCCTTAAGTGCAATTGTTCTATAAAAGAATAGAAAGAATAAACTGACTGGCTGACTGCTTGAATGACGGATGGATGGTATGAATGGATGTATGAATGAATGAATGAATGAACAAATCCTCGTGCAGTTACACGTTTATCCAATATAACCAGTCAACAGGGTCGTTTACACGTTGTTGCACAATTTATGTTTATGCAACATGTTAGAAACGTTTAACAGTTATAAAAATATTTCACGAAAACGAAAATAGAAAGAAAAAAGTGTTGTATTTACAGCACAGGTGCCAGGCGATAACATAACAAAAGAAATTCCAAATGTTCCAGCATTATCTTGAAAAACACAAATTGCCAAAACATTATTTTATTCTCAAAATACATCCATATACAAATACAAATGAAGATTTCAAGTTATAAAGCTGCGTGTGTGTGTGTGGCAATGAAAGCTTTAGGAACGAATTCTTCTGAAACGTTAAGACATCTTGGAATAACTGTATACATATATGTATGAGAGCAAAACGAAATAGCAAAATAGATACAAAACATATGATATTTTAACACTAAAAAATAGTGGAGAATTTCATACAATTTAATCTATCCGAGGTAAAGGTTAAAAAAGAATTCGAATTATTTATGCCGGTATTCTTTCGGCATATGTGAAACGACAGGCTACATACTTTCTAAGTTTAGTACATTGATAGCAACAAATTAGTATAAATAGTAGTAGAAACATTTTGAGAAAATGAAATAATGTTGTTCCCTATTAAGCCAAACCTTAGTTCAAACCTTGAACCTCGACATCTCGACCAAATTAAATATGAAAAAAAAAAATATTTCTTTGGCGGCTTCCTCTCAGCAGTCTTTTGGCAAAAACTCTGCGAGTAAATAAAATTGCAGTAAAAAGTTGTTCAAAAAATCTGCCATTTAGAGTCGACTTTAACCTGTAAGTCCCGCCTCAACATGGATGGTATGGGGAAGCTAGGTCGTAATTCTGACTTAAGGTTTGTAATGATCGATTAAGTAAATATTCGTGTTACATATACGCTTTAGACAGATATATGATTTCAAGATCCAATAAATAAACAAATAGTTGCTTAAGAATTACATACTCAATTACATACTTCTCAAACCCCTTGATAGCTTTGTAACTTGGAAATTCTACATGGAATCTGAAACTATTTGAGCTTTATGGTTTTGTTGATAGAAATGCATTTCCGAGGTGATACTGTTTTAGCTTCTTAAACCAATGTTGTGTTATTTTATATAGTTTTCAGAGATTTAAAATAAGATTTTACGAGTGCTTACAGCAACATCTTAATATATAAGAAACTAAAAAGGTTGGCATGATAAAAGTCGAAAGTGGATTTGAAAAATATCCAGTAGGGTATTTCATTAAGCTCGTAGTACATTCGCATCAGATATCAGCAATGAATCGTTTTTTTTTTGCTACTCACAAGTGCTCATGAAATTTTGAGTATGAGTGAGTCAACAGTATTGAAATTTAACTACTCTGATTCATTCGTACTCACTACAATATTAATTTATAAGTACAGGTTGCAATGAGTATGAGTACAACGTTGACATCAAACTCATAACATTCGAAATATATTTGATTCATACGTCTACTCAATCAGATTTATAAATTTAGGAAAATACTTAATAATACTCATAAATGATTCGAGTGATTCGAATCATTTATCAAAATGTACAGTCTTAGTTGTTGTTGCATTTACAAAAAAAGAAGAAAGAAAAAGACAAAGACAGCAAGTAAAGCTAACATTAAGCAGTAACATAAAGCAGTATTTTAGTGTTCGTATGCGAAGCATACTTATTTTGTGATTCTTGTAAGTATTGAATAAAGGAGATTCGAAATCATCAACTTCATTCGTATTGTTAAGTATGAGTACGATGAGTACTTCAAACTTTGAATATGAGTAGTATGAGTGTTGTATTAAAATAAGTATCAATGCGTATAAGTATCAGAAATTATGAGTATGATTTAATTTACTTACCTTTTTGAATACTCATTGCTGATCTCAGATTCGCATCTTCTAACTCGTAACATTTGCGACTTTTGAGGTTACTCTCGATTTAAATGAAAAACATTCACGATTACCAACATAATCAAATGCGAATATTTAATTTGGTCCTAGTATTGATTAATTCTAAATAGTTTTTACGGCATGTAGATTCAATTTGAAATACATAGAATAGTGGTTTACTAAATGAAATAAGAAATAAAGTTTTTTACAAAATTTTGCTGAATCTTTCACTCCGTGTACCGGTTTTAAATTTAGTGGATTTATTTATACTTCATTTAATTCTGAATCCTTGTTGTACGGCAATTGTAGTATTTTGACTTTACATTTAAAAACTTTTATTGTTTTCAAACAAATCAATTTACCACACCAACGGAACAATACATTGCCTTTAAATATTTTGTGACCTATAAATGTTGGCAATAAATTCAATAATTAGCAAATCTACTGCTTCAAAACTTTGGTTATAATTTTTTGCTTTTGAGTCCTTAAATTTTAAGCATAAAGTATGAGAAGTATTGAAAACACTTTTTACTTTTTACTGAATTATAAATTAAACTTTCGCAATAAACATTAAACTTATTGAAAACTTCAAATAATTTATGACTTAATTAAAGCGCCCTCAACAATATATATGCTATACATTCATATATATCGATACATGTATGTGTGTATAATCGTAAACTCAATTACTCGTGTACCGTACCACGATATGGGTTGCCAAATAACATATGCCAGCCAACAATTCAATTTCATTGTTGCCAATAATAAATAATAAAATTCAAGTAAAGTAGTCTAGTAGGTAGAGTATTGGCTTATTAGACTGTAAGGCCGCGGTTCAAACCCCAGGTCAGACATCAAGACCAAAATATCAAAAAATATTTCTTCGGCGACTGCCACTCAGCAGATTTCTGGCGAAAACTCTGAGAGTAAATAAAATTACCATGAAGGGTTTCTCAAAAAAAAAAATCTGTCGTTCGGAGTCGACTTTAAACTGTAGGTGCCGCCACTCATGTATAAAAATTAACGCACAAAATATAAGCGGTGTGAGGAGCCAGGTCGTAATCCTGACTGAATAAATATTGTTACGAAAATGGAAATGGTTTACATCGTTAAAATGATAAATAAAAGCTAAAAAAACAAAGGACTTGTTTACATGATCAACGAATAAACAAAAATATAGCAACAACATCAGTACAAAAAAAGGCATGAACAAGTAAACAAACTGGCAACAACAACACTGCAAGGACTAACGTAAGCAAAATACACAAACGCCAAGTACGTAAACAACATGTTTATACATTTATAGAGATTTCGCTAAGGCGAAGTCATTCTCCTTCATGAGCATTCATCAGACTGTTTACTTAGTCATATAAAAAGGCAAGCACGAAAAGAGTGTTAAGAATTCAGTCAGTCTTGTGTGAAGACGCGTTGCGTGTGAAGAGAATAATCGTGGTTTGAAAATCTCCGTTGTAAAGACCTAACGAACAATTGTTAATGTGTACGCAGAAGAGTGAAATGGAGGATAACCAATAAAACAATTGTTGTTGTTTACATTAACAAATTAATTTTATTTCATTTGTGATCTACGAACTCATATTTTAAACATTTTTAAAAAGGTAAACACGTAACAATATTATAAATAAATTCACATGAAATTTATTCAATTTAATGTTTTTTAAAAGAAAAATTTTCTAAATTGATTTCAAAGTCATGTTATGAAAGACCATCCAAGATGAAAAGTCACACTTTAACTGATTCGCTGGGTGAATTCCAGTATCATTTTGCACAAATTTTTTCTTGCTATTGCCACCTTTGATAGTGGAAGAGAGCGAACGAAGGTTTCGCATTTGAATATATTTCTGTTTGTGTGTGTGTGTGTATTACAATATTTATGATTTGATGTTTTCAGTGTAATCCTAATACTGCCAAACGAAAACAATATTACCGATACTCTAAATTCAATACGTGTGAGAGAGAGAGAGAGAGAGAGCAGAAAAGGAGGAAAAGTAAAATCAAAACATTGGTTTCGTGTAACACATTGATTTAATATGTTAAGGAAACGGAAATTGCGTGCTGTTTTTATTTTCGCTCAATAGTAAGTTTCGGACAGGGCCGTAGCTAAAATTGGCTTCAAATGCAAATATTTTCAGACAATAGAATTGAACGTCCTTCATTACAATTAAATGGTAAATACTTCAATACAATATTAACTGAATTGTAGGGTAGGGTAGTTAAACGCAAACATTTATGGAAATACAAAAAAAGAACAAAAGAAACTCACAATGAGTGAATTTGTTTGTAATGAAATTCGTGTAGTAATTACCTTAATTCTTCAGGCATGTTAAACATTATTTGTAGGCATGCAAATGTGACCTTGACTTAAAACTATAATGTTCTAATTTTTTCCATTTTTTTCATATAATTTTGGTTATAAAATCTCATTGTTTTAAAGAGCATTAAACAATTTGTCAGCGTTAAAGACTATTTAACACGACAACTGTTTCACTTTCGACTTGTAAAATTTCTCAACGGAAACTTCGTACATGTCTTGGAATACTATTTAAAAGAAAAGACTTCCGCAAGAGTCATCTGACAAAGTTATTGGCAAAATTCAAATCAGAACGTGTTCTGTGCTACTAAAGGCACACAAAATTAACACACAAAAATAAACTTCATCGGATAGATATTCATTGACATCTGCAGCGATCTATCAGCAAATGCTTCTGCCAAATAAAAGTATTGTTAAGAAAATGAAAACATCGTTTAGCAAAAGCTACGCAACAAATACAACGAACCAACAACATTGGTATGAAAGAAACGGGGATAGACAAGTGAGCAAGAACGTCACAACAAGCAATGTGAACAGAATACACATACAACAATGAAATCACAATAGAGTTCTCGAGAAGGCAAAAGCAGGAACATTGGACTTCAAGAACCTTCATCAAACTGTTTACGTGAGCATATAAAAAGGCAAGACAAAGCAGGCAACCAGTAGTAAGTATTCAGTCAGTCTTGTGTGAAGACGCGTTGCGTGTGAAGAGAACAGTCGTGGTTTGAAGTTCGCCGTTGAAAACATCTGTGTTGTAAGGAAAGAAGAATAGCGGAAAAATAAATTGTTATTGTATTTTCAAGTTATAAACAGGGGCACACAAAATTGTTCGAACTATAAAGAGTTTAATTGAAACTAAACATCAATTTATTTTTATTTTGTTTTCAATCAACGAACTCATAATCTAAATATTTTTAAAAAGGTAAAACTGAAAACCACATCGGTTTACTATGCATTGCTGTTACTTCTTGTTAATGAATACAGATTCCAAAAGAAATATTATAAGCTGTATGTAGGTTTAAACCTTTACCGTATATATAGCATAGTAAAAGGACAGGTTGGTGCTAAGAAATATCAAATGAATTAATTTTCATATTATTCGATGATTGTCTATCATACATAAGTACATACATAATTGGTCATTAAAACCCTTAAGTCAGGATTACGATTTAGCCTCTCATGAGTGTCGGGATCGACTCCGAACGATAGATTTTTGAGAAATCTTTTCATGGCAGTTTCATTTACTCTCAGAGATATTGTCAGAAATCTGTCGAGAGGAAACCGCCCGAACATATATATTCATATACCATAACTTTGTTGAATGCCATAATAAATGTTTAACATTTGCGAGAATTTATTGATTTTGTTGGTCATGTTTTACATGTAGAGGCCACAACATTTGCAACTAAATCCAGGCTAGGACACAACAGGGATTTGAATTTTTTCCAAGCAGGATGTTCTAACAACCCTAACCGTGTGTTAAGGATCACTATCGTGATGGAATGTCCACGAAAGCGTGATTTTTCATTTAGCGTACTAAAGCATAAGAGAGTTTAGGAGGTCTCTTTAGATTGTGGCTGACATTGTATCAGTAATGCGCTGAATTGGATCTATCGAAAGTCCCCAGAACCATCCCCTCATCATGATATTTTCCCTCAATGCTTAACTGTGGCGGTTGTATAACTCAGATTAAACTTTTCACCTCGAGGTCGTTGGATATATGATCATCGGTAATTAAACCAGAACACGTTCCACTCCAATGCTGTGAAGTTCAATTTAAATAGGTTCATTTTAAACGTCTTTAATAACTTTTGATTTTAACTGCAAAGCAGTATTTGTTTTCAGCCATTTGACTCAAAAATTATAAATAAATCAAAGTTAACCTTCTTAACTCCAAACTTCAACTGCGTAAACAAAACCGTTAACATGTAATTATTACAGATAGTGTAATTGCCGTTATATGTTTTGGGGCCATTATTACAATTTGCCGTTAAAGTTGAGTATAGTTTGAAGTTGCCATATTGAAAATAATATATAATATGGCACATTCAAATATAAACTTAACTTTAAAAGTTAGAGGTAGGATGATTCTCCTTTTAGCTTAACGCTCACTTCTACCATATTGTCCACTTATAATAATAAGAAACAATATATCTGCGCGTTAAAATCCTCCCTTTAGTTAACGTCAAGTTGTAATAATGGCCCTTAGTTTGTTAATGTTAGTAACATAGTCAGGAATAAGAGAAAAGGGAGTTGCAAATGTTTTGAACATTTAAATTTCGACACTCTATACCAACTTTGACTTTTATTGTTGTAAAATAGCGGAATCGAATTTAATTTGACAGAATTACGAACTAAAGGAAAACATTTCGAAACTAATTAATAAAAAAAAAAAAATAATTAAAGCAAATCACATATGCGTTTTGACCACCACTGTATATGGAAAAAGAAAGAAAAAATTTGATAAATAATAGCAAGGAGGGATATATCATTACAGTTGCATTAAGATAAAATTTAATTAAGAATGAAATTATATAACAAACCTGATAATTACAGCCATGGACATTAAATTAGCACAAAATCCATATATAGTTTGATTGAGATTTTTTTCTCATTTATACCGTAATTAAGCCAATTGTTTTGGTCCGCAACTATGCCACTATTGCACTATGTCATCTAGCTGTTGTTTAACCAAAAATATTACCATTATCGTATATATTTTTTGTTTTGATTGCTAATTTGTATCGGTACCTAAATTCGAGCTGGACAGTAAATTAGCACAACGTGCCCAAAAGTGTTTTAGGTTCAAATTTTGTTCGAGTATTTTTATTCTTACGGTATATTCTTTCAATTTTGTGGCATTTAAAGTAATTTTTGGAAAAAATGTTACGTGGAAAAGATTACTCTCCAGAGTAGAAGCGCATTATCGTTAACTTGTGGCATGATGGGAAAAGCTGGCTTAAATTCTCAAAATTTCGAATTGCTAGCGAAAAATATTTTATAACGTCATCATTTCCTTCAAACCAAACATAATAATGTCGCAGAAAACAAAAAACGAAAGCCAAGTGTAAAGAAAACAACCGAAGTCATGGACCGTGCTATTGTCCGAAAGTCAAAGAAGAAGCCTTTCATGTCGTCGAGTTATATTTTGAAGGAAATTAACTCCCAATTTAGGTTAAATTTATCGGATAGGCTCATACGACGATGTTTTAATCAATGAAAATTCCTTGGACGCAACTGCAGAGAGAAGCCACTTCTACCAAAAGAAAAATTTCGTAAATTTTTAACGTTTGCTCGCACCCAAAAGGATAAAGACCTCCCATTCTCAAAAAAAATTCTTTGGAGTGATAAAACAGAGATAAATCGCATGGGACCGGATGGTAGAGTGGTTGTTCATTGGCCAAAATGTCAGACATTCAATCCACGTTATGCTCAAAGGACCATAATGCATATTCGAGGAAACACAATGGTGCGGGGAGTGTTTTCAAGGCACGGTGTAAGTCCCATTGTAAAAATTAATGAAAAAAAATGGACTGTTATCAGTATTTGGGCAATATAAAGAACAAAATAGAACCATAAGCTTTTAAATACATGCCAGTTTTATTCATATTTATGCAAGATAGTGACCCCAAATACACATCTAAGCAGGCAAAGGATTGATTTTATAAAGTGCACGTTCCTGATTTAGATTGGCCGGCGCAAAGTTCTCACTTAAACTCGATTGAAAACCCCTGGAACGATATGAAATGTACAATTGCTCAACAAAAGTACAAAAATTTGGTCGATTTGTGCATTGGAATACGGGACGCTTGATATTCGATTCCCAAAGAACTTTCCCGAAGAACATTGTTCCGTAGAAACCACGCGGCGCTTGAAAATAGGAGCTACTCTACTAAATATTAATCAAATAAGCTGAAAACGTTAATATTTTTACTATTTATTAAAGCACATCATTTTTATTCCAGAAATTTTAATTTGTGCTATTTTACTGTCCAGCTAAAATCTGGCGTTTGATATGTTGCAGGTCTTAATGAGCAAACGACTGGCAATTTGGTCAAAATTTTTTGTTTTTTTTTTATAAAGAAGAATATGTATTTTAAGTTCCTATGTTTAAATTTTTGATGAATAGACCTTAAATACTATAAAAATATGATTGTTTTTATGACGAAGTTTTGTGCTAATTTAATGTCCATAGCTGTACGTGAATTATACTGCAAGGATTCTTATTTAAAAATTGATTTAAGAAATCCTTATAATTTTCATATGATCTTTGTTTATTTGATTTTAGAATCGTTCGTTCCGATTATTGAAAAATAAAAAGATTTTGTTTAAATAATATGTTTAAAAGTTTTGCTGAAAGTACTTAAAATTTATTGTTAAACCTCTGGTGATGTGGTAATTCATTCAAATAGAGTTGGGGCTATTAAGAAAAATTTGAAAAAGTCCTTAACACAATATTAGTTCCAGTAAATTTAATTCCCCTTCCGAAACTGCAGGAAATTAGACCCATATAAGCAAACAAATGAAGTTTGAATACGAAAGTTTTAAATGTGTGCAACCACAAAACTCAGATCGTAAATTATTACACGCATTTGCATTTGATAATTGCTGCAATTACGCTGGACTATCGCTATTAGGGTGTACGCCAGAGATTAGCAGTGAATCATAAGTACTCATGAAATTTTGTGCGTGAGTGAGTCAACAGTATTGAAATTCAACTACTCTGATTCATTCGTACTCACTACAACATTGATTTATAAGTACAGATTGCAATGAGTATGAGTACAACATTTGAAATATGTTTGATTCATATGCCTTCTCATTCAGATTCATAAATTTAGAAATATAATTACTTATAAATACTCATAGTCGAAATGTGTGTTGTTAAGTATGTGTACGATTAGTACTTCGAATTTTGAATATGAGTAGTATGAGTATGATATTGAAATAATTATGAATGCGTATAAGTATCAGAAATTATGAGTATGATTCGATTTCGTTGTATATTTGGCAATCGATTACAAAATCAGTGTCTATCACATGGCTCATAAAGTGGCCGAAGCGTGTGATATATTTTCCGAACAGAACAATCATTTTGATAACTACTACTCATCTTTTTGATGAGTGTGGTGTACGCTCACATTAAGACTGTAAGCCTCACATGTTAATTTAAAACATTTATTCGTATTAATAAGACGTGATAAAAAAAAGATCCCATATAAAAGATATTTAATTTATTCTTGGAATTGATAGGGTCACAATCATTTTAGCGCTTTAAGTTGTTAAGAGTTAAATACTTGTTGTTGTTGATGATTTAATTTAAAATTATAGAGTCAACAAATAACAGAACTCAAATAATGAGAAAATATTCACTAGACTTTGTACGTCCCTAAGTTTAAAATTACAAAAAAAAAAAAAAATTGCGTGTGTATATTGTAGTTTTAAAATCAATGCATAGCACATTTAAGTTTAGTGCACTGAAACAAGTGGAACTTTAATGGAGAAAAAAAACAGAACAATTGTTATTTCCACTCTTTGTTCTTATATGTGTGTGTGCAAGTGTGGCGTGTGTATTAAGTTTTATAGAGTTCGCCTCTTTCCAAATTATTTCAAATATTTTCAAAACAATAAACCATACTGTTACCCCTTTCCGTTATACACGAAAGCGTTAAACTACAATTTTATGTTTTTAAAACGGAATCACATAAATTAGCGCAGGAAAACACACACTCACATTCAAGCAACTGTATATAGGAATTCCGTAATAGAGAAAAGAAAAGCTGAACGATTCATATGTGGAAAACATTAAGGGCCATTATTACAACTTGCCGTTAAAGTTGGGTTTACATAGTTAGAGGTAACTTTACCTAAAGTGAACTTTAAAGTCACCTTTCGTTATTATAACCAAATGATAAAATAAAGTTAACTTTTTCAAAAATATGGCAGTGCCGGAGCAATGTCAATAAAACTGCTCAATTAAACAAGAGTCATTCGTCTTTCCAATTCATACGAGTCCAGCAGAATCTGGCGAGATAGAGCCTCCTTGTAGAACGTGTGAACAATACATACATAATTGGTCATAACAACACTTTAGTCAGGATTACGACATAGCTTCTCACACCACTTACGTTTTGTATGTCAATTTTATACAAGTGTTGACACCTACTATTTAAAGTCGATTTCGAACGACAGATTTTTGAGAAACTTTTCATGGCAGAAGAAATATTTTTTCACATTTTCGTTTTGATGTCTGACCTATAGTTCGAACTGAGGTTCACGGCTAATAAGCCAACACACTCGCTAACTACTAGTCTACGGCGACTACGAATAATATGTGAACAGTATTCAAATAAGCAAAAGTAATTGGCCAGCTCATTACCAATGTAATTTCGGAACACACACAAGAGTTACTTTTGAATGATCAAAAATTTCCCGAAGAAACCTCGGCATTCATGGACAAGGATGGACGTTGAAACCGCGTTCATTTGGGACTTAATCGCAGTCTGACTTCCCGGGTTAATCTGGAGATATTCAAAATTGCCATGACCTCTACTTGGAAATCACTGCAGTGATCAGGCAGCCTTTAAGAAAGTTTAATATTCTTCCATAACTTCCTCCGATATCTCATCAATCGTAGCTGTAAAGTTGACTTCTTGTGCTTGAATTGTTTCTGTAGACTAGATACCTTGTATATCCACACACAAATTAGTCTAATAGGGTCTCAATGAAATGATCTTGGCTATTGCGAAACGAGGTATTAATTGGTCACCAAGTTTGCCATTTTATTGTATCAGTTAACTGTTTAACAGAAAATAGTTGGCCAATTCACACGACTTTCTATCGTGTATGTTGTATTGAATACACTTTTTGTTTGTGGATGCTCAATGCTATGTTGTATTGTGTATTTTTGTATTCCAAACGTCAAAAAACAATAATAAGAACAAGAATAGTATTCATAATTCGATTTTCAAGCAACAAAACGAAAAATATTATGGAAAAAAGTAAATTAATTAATTATATGTGCTAACAATTATGATTTTGAAATGTTAATTGTTGACTCAAGTTACATAGAAAATATTTTATATTTTTATTCTTCTTCTTGATTACTGGCATTTACCTAAACTGGTACCACGAAACCTATACAACTTCCAAAAACATATGAAAATAATGTGTATAAGTGTATCGGATTTTTATATGAAAATTATCAACAACAACCATACACTGTTGTGTGTTCGTCCAACAATACAATGAATACAACGATACAAGGGCTTGTGTGAATTGCCCAAGTGAATTTAAGATAGTATCTTCGACTCAGGAACGAATGCAGTTGAGTTTATTCCATTTGACTTACTCTTTAAATAAACCTTCCCTTTCACCAGTACGAGCATTTTGTATTCTATTTACCTGTGACAGGTGCCACAAACGCAGCCCTTTTTTAAAAAATATATTTTATTTTCAATGCAATCAATGTAAGTAGGAAACAGAGGCAGTAAACGATATTAATTTGTTTTTAAAGAAAAATCCATAAATTCTATTAGTGTTGCATGATTACAATGAAACAAAAACGGAGACGTATTACCATGTTATTTAGTGGATTCACTTACCTGTGCTTTTTCATGCTGTCCATGTGTTTCTTAACGGTATTGTCCATGTGTTGCTTGTTATTGTCGTAGTTGTGCTGCAGTTCATAATCATCGAATTCGATGTCGTGAATGATGGCCAAATGGCCAAAGGGGTTATTATAGGGAAGTGTGGCATGTCGATGGCCATCGCCATGATGGCCATGATGGCTGCCTTTATGTTGCAAGACAGAATAATCCTCTGTAAGAAAAATGGAAAATACAACAGAAGGAAAGTAAATAAAAATCGAGAGAGGGAGAAATTATTTTAATTAAATTGTACAAAATAAATATTATTTCCTTGTGCTGCCATCCGCAGCCTTAATCAGGCTTATTACTTGCATGTATTCTTAAAGTCTTAATCAGTCTGGCCGTATGGTTTCGTATGCCTGTCTGTAACATATTGCAAACAAAGTAAATATGTGGGTCTGCTTTTTTTTTTTGTTTTTGTAAAATTTAATTCATTTGCCTTTTTTAAGGTATTATAAAGCCTTACATTGGTATTATAAAGGCGTTTTTCCCTTTCCTCAATTTTACAGACTTTGAACTAAAAATTAAAGAATACTATGCTCCTTTGACTGACTGTTTTATTATTGGAAATGATTATCCTTATTAGTGAGTGTTCTTCTTTTTCTGTACGTTTGAATTAGAGGCTTTGTGAGTTGTGGCGCCTGATTATTATTCGATTCGATTGTCCTTGAACTGCGCGTCATAGGTTAGTAAGCCGTACAGCAATATGAATAAAATAAATAAAATAAAATACAAAAAAACTAAAAAATAAAAGAAATTCATACAAGTAGACAAAGTTTTCTTTTCAATTCTATTGTCTTTTACTATTCAGTAGAGTGCCGCATTGCGCTGACAACTTTCAAAGTGCTCTTTGGTGACGTAAAGGATGAGCAGAGAACATAAAGAAATAAACGTTTTAATACAATATTCGTTCAACAATTCCCTTGCATAGCAATTGCATTCAGTTGCATTGAAGACGGATACCCCAAGCAAAAAAGGTAAAAGAAGAGAGTGACATATTGGGTATTCAATGATATTTCGGTGAAGTTGAGTTAAACCAAATTGCAATGCCTTAAGTAGTAATCAGTTTAGATTTTTAAATGTTTTCCAAAAATAGCTGCTGAAACCGGCAAATATAATTCGGCCTAGATGGGATGTGCAATAAAAATGATATCGATGGCTTAATATAGAAAGGTCGTATCTCGTTTTTTTTCAAAATCGGGATTTTTATATATGTATTCTGGTAGGCAAAACTCCCATACACATCCTCTGAAAAATTCAGGTTCCTATGTTGACGAATAGTTGATTTACAGTAATTAAAAGAAACATGACATAACACTTTTGTATTAGATTTTATTAAGTTTTTTCCTTCTCCTGTAAAGTACTGAAAATGTAAGATACGACCTTTCTATATTAAGCCATCGATTTGTTCCTATAAAAAGCACAAATTAATGAATTAAAATTAAATTCAAATCCTTTAGAAAGTCGCAGGAAATTGTTTGCTTTTAAATAGAGTGAAAAAGTGTTTTTCTGGGTGCC
This sequence comes from Sarcophaga rosellei, assembly GCA_930367235.1. Lineage (NCBI taxonomy): Eukaryota > Metazoa > Arthropoda > Insecta > Diptera > Sarcophagidae > Sarcophaga > Sarcophaga rosellei. The sequence continues at coordinate 63,425,176 of OV884017.1, read as the reverse complement.
ATGCCAGTCTAGTGGGCAGTGTGTTAAACTACTAGCGTGAGGGTCGTGGTTTCGATTCCTACTAGAGATCAGCAATGAGTATTCAAAAAGATGATTAGATTCGAATCATACTCATAATTTCTGATACTTATACGCAACCATACTTATTTTAATATCATATTCATACTAATCATATTCAAAGTTTGAAGTACTCATCGTACTCATACTTAACAATACTCATGATGTTGTGGATTTCGGCCCACCTTTATTCAACATTTACAAGAATCACAAAATAACTATGATTCGGCGTATGAATCAAACATATTTCGAATGTTATGAGTTTGATGTCAACGTTGTACTCATACTCACTGCAACCTTTACTTATAAATCAGTGTTGTAGTGAGTACGAATGAATTAGAGTAGTTAAACTTCAACATTGTTGACTCACTCATACTCAAAATTTCATGAATACTTATGAGTGTCGAAAAAAGCATTCATTGCTGATCTCTGATTCCTACCACAGACTCTGGTCTGTTACACTACACGGAGCATATACATACATACATAACATACATAATTGGTCATTACAACCCTTCAGTCAGGATTACGGCCTAGCTGCTCACACCACTCATGTTGTGTGTGTGAATTTTTTACAAGAGTGGCGGGACCTACAGTTTAACGTCGACTTATTTACTCTCTCAGAGTTTTTGCCAGAAATCTGCTGAGAGGAAGTCGCTGAAGAAATATTTTTTCATATTTCTTTCTGATATCTGAGCTGGGGTTTGAACCGTGGCTTTACGTCTAATAAGCCAACACACTATCTACAAGACTATGGCGACTTCATTTATTATATAAGATGTATTTAATAAAATTATAGACGAAGTTATTACTGAAACAGTTATTTAATGAGTAAGCATCTGTGCTACAAAACTGAAATTTTTAAATTGTACTGTACTGTAACTGAAAGAGTACTTTTTTGAAGAAATGGTACTTTTGTAAAAAAATACATACATACAACAAATACAGACCTACTGTTTAAAGTCGACTCCAAACAACAGATTTTTGAGAAACTTTATCGTGGCAATTTTATTTACTCCCAGAGTTTTTGCCAGAAGGAAGTGGCCGGAGATATATTTTCATTTCGTACATTTCGTTTTGATGGAGATGTCTTACATGGTGTTTCAACCGTGGGTCACGTCTAGTAAGCCAGCACACTACCTACTAGACTATTTATTTATTTATATTTGACTAGCTGTACCCTGCGCGCTTTGCTGCACTACAAACTAAAATAAATTTGAAAGAAAGACATTAGACAAATATCCAATTAAGTTTGAATCATTTTATTGATTTTGTTTCCCGTTGCCCAGATGATTCAGACGAACGGGCCTGAGTAGTACACATTCGATCAAGTGATTCATTGTTCAAGTGATTCATGCGAACGGATCTGTGCGGCATGTACTCGAAGATTTTTCAGTCTCAATGCTGATTCTGAGGCTAGTAATGCTCTTTTCTTTTCTTTTCAACACAGGATCAAATGCACAGTTTACGATTTAATTAATTTCGAAGAATTTTCAGTGGCGCCACCTGTCGGAAATTGGTTATACCAACTTAGAAACCTTCGTCGGCTCATGCGCAACAACTTTGCTAAAGATTAAATGCATAGTTTACGATTCCATAAAGTACATTCATTTTTATATATATAGATAATTTAAACTTGAAAAAAAAAATAAATAAAACAAAAGTCTACGAATTTAATTTTGGTTATATTTTTTCTTATTTGGTGAATTTTTCACAAATGTTGGTTACAAAATTTTTTTCTTTCCCTTCTATATTTCCCTCCGCGTCGTTCTTTACACTTTATTTTCTTTGGTTTTATACATCAAGAATCACAGATAGCATACTTGTAGGGGTAACTACTATGCGTATGAGTAATATATTTCAAATGCAATTAAATATTAAGTATGTAGTATGCAGCATACGTGGGCATGGCCCCTCGCTCATTTGGAATATCAACATAAAAAGTAGCCTATAACTTCTTCCAGACATACAGGAAGATACTGTGAAAATTTCAAGAAAATCGGGTCAGCCGTTTAATCGTCTATAAACTTCAAACATACAAACATACAAACATACAATCAAACACACATTCATTTTTATATATAAGATGCACATATGGCACGGAACAGAAAAGCTAACGACTTATTCGTATTCCTCACATACAAGACTAAAACACCTGATTCGGAACGTAATAAAATGTAAAAGCGCCGTTTAGTCAAACGTCGATGGAACGTAACGTAACATTCGTTCGTTTTTAGCATATGACAAGCAATGTAAATGATTACCGAAATTGCATTACGGGTTGGCAAGCATTTTTATTGCTTTTCGTAATCTAGAAACGAATGTACGTTTCGTGGACGTTTGGCTAACCGGAGCTAAAGCCTAGTTCTACCTTTAGTATTACGTTGAACATGCATTAAAGGCTGAAACGCGCAAGACATAAAATATGTAATAATAAAAAGTACTGAAAGCCTCGCTGGGGTACCACGGTATTTTTGAAATGAAAAAGTACTAAATTTTTCAACATTAGTAAGCATTGCTATTTGAAAACTATTTAATTTATCGATTGTGGGAATTGGATGTCTCTCGATTTATAAAAAGCTTTCTCACTGCCCGTCGCCGTGGTCTAGTAGGTAGTGTGTTGGGTTATTAGACAAAAGGCCCGAGTTCGAATCCCAGGTCAGACATCAAAATGAAATATGAGAAAATATTTCTTCGGCGACTTCCTCTCAGCAGATTTCTGGCAAAAACTCTGAGAGTAAAAATTGGCATGAAAAGCTTCTCAAAAAAATCTGTCGTTCGGAGTCGACTTTAAACTGTAGGTCCCGCCACTCATGTATAAAATTAACGCACACAACATGAGTGGTGTTGAGAAGCTAGGCTGTAATCCTGACTGAAGGGTTGTAATGGCCAATTATGTATGTTATGTATATATGTTTCTCACTACCCGAAGAGATTACAAGTTCAGGCTTAATTGCGGACTATGGCAAGGTCTCTTTTATCTGCAACAATATTTTTTTAATTTTCTAAAAGATTTTCTCTTTTTAACTTCTAAACCAATATCGTGTGTCATTCATTTTCGTGATTGAGATATACAGACTAAAAGTGAATTACTCACTCGCATCCGAACTACAGTCACTTGTGTGCGAATAGAGCCGATTTTAATGAACGAAAGACCCAAGTTATTATGATTATGCAGAAGTGCAACATTAATAATATGACATCTATAACTAGTTATACATGTGATGTAGAAATTTGGTCGTGGTATACTTACATACGTTTATGTAATAGCCTAGAAAATTTATGCTGGTCAAAACTGACACCGATTATGATTATTATGATTATGATTTTAAATGATATATCTGCTTATAGAAAACCATGTGATAATAAATTTTGGTATACTTCCCTTCAGGAAAACTTTATAACATGTTGGCTGCTTTATTGTAGGAGACAACATTTACAGAAAATTATAATAAAATAAAGTAAAAAAAAAGAAAACCTTCTTCTTCTATTTCTCTAACAAAAATATCTGCAATTTTATTTAGAAAGCAGAAGAAGCATAAAAAGAAAAAATATGAGAAAAGAAAGCTTTTAGGATTAAGGACTTTTCCTTCGTTTTACGATGCAACTATACGAGTACCCTTGTAAGACTTCATTTTCTATTTATTTTTCAGTCTTAAATAAATGGACATAAATTTTCTTTCTGCTTTCGTTTTCTTTTTCAATGTAACATCTACCGAGCCTTTAATAATTCTACTTCACTTCAATATTTTAACTTAAGACAGAGACAGAGTTAAGGTTTGCAGGATAATCTATTTAAAACTAATTTCTCAATACCTTTTAGACAGGGCTTTCAAGAAGGAAAATGGAGTTTCAATTCCAATTCAAATTTTATTCAATATGATGGATTTTACTTACCCCATCCTCGGCCCGTACGTAAACTCTTATCCCATCGATCTGGTATCATTGGTATGTGATATTGTGGCTGGTATATGCTGTACTGTTGTTGGGTATGAGTGTGCGGTTGCTGTTGGGCTTCATGGTACTGTTGATGTGGCTGCTTCTGAAGCTTTTTTTGTTTCGCCTGCAAAATGTACTCTTCTTGCTCGTGCGGTGGTGGCGGTTTGCGATGATTTTTGCCACTGATTGAATAAACATGGTGGGTTCGTATATATTTTTCATCAACCTTTAGCGAAACAGAAAAAGAAAAAAAAAGAAACGAAAAACATAGAACTTATTAAATTTTTCACACTGAAATTGGGCAGAATGAAGGAGTTTATAAAACAAGATGGTAAATACATATAAAAACGACGTATAGCAAGCAGTGCTCGTATATTTAATACTCTACTCACAGTAATGGGTTTTGTTCTAAATTCGAAAATGACTATTAAACGTAAATGACTATTCTAAAGTTACTAAAAAGGATACGGATATTATGGTTATTATAATGTAATTGCGTAAACTTAAATATGAATTTCATTGAGAAACAATTATAAGTACACATCAGAGATCAGCAATGAGTATTCAAAAAGATGAGTAAATTCGAATCATACTCATAATTTCTAATACTTATACGCATTCATACTTATTTTTATATTATACCCATACTATTCATATTCAATGTTGTTGATTTCAACTCTCCTCTATAGGAAAATTTAAAAAAAAGCACATAAAATTCAGAAAAATGCATGAAATCTTTATTTGAGTCGATAGTACGGTTTAATTTAAAGATTTAATGTTTGAAGATTATTTCATGCAAATGTTGACCGCGACTACGCTTCAAATGTCCCATCCGCTTAGTCCAATTTTGGCATACTTTGTCCAACATTTCGGCCGGTATCTCACACAAAGTGAAGCGGGCTTGTCTGTATAGACATGAGCTTTAACATAGCCCCACAAAAAATAGTATGAAATCGTTAAATCGCACGATCTAGGTGGCTAATTGACCGGTCCCGAACGTGACATAAAATGTTCACCGAACTCGCCTCTCAATAAGTCCATTGTTACGCGTGCTGTGTGGCGTGTGGCTCCGTCTTGTTGAAACCACATGTCATGCAAGTCAAGCTCTTGCATTTTGGGCAAAAAAAGTTGGATATCATCTCACGGTAGCGCTCACCATTCACAGTTACGTTACGATTCGCAGAAAATCGACAATTCTGCTTATTTACGTATTCATTGAGCCAAAAATGAGCTTCGTCGCTGAACACAATTTTTCGATAAAGAAGTGGATCTTCGGTCAACTTTCCAAGAGCCCATTTTGATAATAAAATTCAATGATTTGCAAGCGTTGTTCGTTTGTAAGACGATTCATGGTTAAATAAGAGACCAAACTGAAGATGTTTGACAGTGAAACAAAACACGAAACGTGCGTGAGCTGTTTAAACCAGGGTTGCCAAAATGATAATAGCTAAAAAATCAACCATTATTTCAGTTTGTTCCAGATGTCATACGAGAGATTTGATCCTTGGCCTCTCGTCTAATAAGCCAACACACTACGTACTAGACTATGGCGACTGTATTATGTGAAATAAGTCCTGATAAAATATCAAAGTGTATTAACAACAATTCCAAAGCAACGTAAATATCTGTAAACTTCGGAGTTTCTAATGATGGAAAATTTTCCAAACATATAGTTTATTAACACGGGCAGTAGCACGTTTCAGGTAAGTGGCTTGACAAAACAGTGAACTATGGGTCAAAAAATTGTACAAACAAATGTACGTTTGTGGTAAGAGACGAAATAAGAAGGTTCAGTGAGAACTATTTAGACAGGCTAATTCACCACGACAGTCCATTAGCTATTGCCCCTCTTGATCACACCAACGAAATAAATCGACTGAAAAGACGCTAGACTAGTCGCCGTAGTCTAGTAGGTAGTGTGTGCGCTTACTAAACGCAAAGCCCGGTTTCGAGCACCAGGCCAGGCATCAAAACGAAATATGAAGGAAAAAAATATTTCTTCGGTGACTTCCTCTCAGCAGATTTCTGGCAAAAACTCTGAAAGTAAATAAACCTGCCATGAAAAAGTTTCTCAAATACTCTGTCGTTCGGAGTCGACGTTAAAGTGTAGGTCCCGCCACTCAAGTATAAAATTAAGGCACACAAAATGAGTGGTGTGAGAAGCTAGGCCGTAATCCTAACTGAAGGGCTGTAATGGCCAATTATGTATGTATGTATGTATGTATGTATGTGCATGTGAAAAGACACCACATTCTGGATTTGCCATTTCGAAATTAATTATATGTATATCTATAGTATTTTTCTAATTATAAATATGTAAATATGTACATACTTAACTACTATTAATTTATAGATAAAATTTGCATAAGTATGTACGTTGTTGGTCTCAGTGGAGTTCAACAAATATGTCAAACAAATATTTTATCAAATTTGCTTATTATCCCAAAGGGATAGATTGTAAATAAAGTGTTGAAAAAAAATGTACGTTTGTAAAAATTATGACTCATTCAGTTCAAGACTATAACAGTTCCTGTATTGCAGTTTAAGAATTAAAATAAAATGTCTACCATTATTGTTATTTGTTTAATAATAATAATAATAATAATAATAATCATAGGTAAGAGTAGAATTCCTGAAATATTTAGTGCTGGAAGTGGAGCATAAATATTGCATTTTGTTACGATTATATATGATTGTATTGCATACACTTTTTGTTTATTTTTTGTATTGTGTATTTCGTATTCCAAATGTCAAAAAACGATAAGAAGAAGACCAGAATTCATAATTAGATTTTCAAGCAACAAAATGAAAAGTATTACAGAAAGAAAAGTAAATTAATTAATTATCTGTGCGAACAATTATGATTTTGAAATGTTTATTGTTGACTCAAGTTACATAGAAAATAATTTGTATTTTTAGTCTTCTTCTTGATTACTGGCATTTACATAAACTGATAGCACGAAACGAATACAACTTCAAAAAATACATGTGGGCAATTCACACAAGCCGTTGTATCGTTGTATTCATTGTATTGTTGGAAGAACATACAACAGTGTATGATTGTTGTTGATAATTTTCATATAAAAATCCGATACACTTATACACATTTTTTTCCTATGTTTTTGGAAGTTGTATAGGTTTCGTGCTATAAAATTGTGTGAATGAAAAAAATGTGTATATGTTTTCATATGTTGCGTTGGTTTCGGGCTATCAAATTGTTTGAATGCCACGAAATACACAATACAGCATAGCATTGAGCGTTCACAAACAAACAAATGTATTCAATACAACATACACGATACAAAGTTGTGTGAATTGCCCAATGGAAAAAAATGTGTATAAGTGTATCGGATTTTTATATGAAAATTATCAACAACAATTATACACTGTTGTATATTCATCCAACAATAGAATGAATACAACAATACAAGAGCTTGTGTGAATTGCCTATCTATTTTTCTTTGTAATAATACTGTCTTTATCAAAGAATTTAAACCTTCAAAGGCATGACATTTTAATTTGATTTTAAAATTTTCATATTAAAACTTTTATTCAATAAAAATGGAATAATATAATGGAGGGATAATATTGTCGCATTAATATTATTGAGGGTTTTTTAATTGTATTCTCAGCTCTTTACATCATTCCTATTTTTATTATTTCTGTAATGAACGTATTAATGGGTAATAGAATATAAGTATATAAATGCACTATGAGTGCAAGAATAAGTTTTATTTTTATATTTGATGTGGAATGCAAGTATTTTTAAAACTAAATAGTTAGGAAATTTGATATGCTATGGCATTTATAAGTATAAATATAAATAATAGTACAACAGACAAGATTTCTTTTAAAATAATTGAACTGTTATCATTAAGATAGTAGCATAAGTAAATTTTAGTAATCTGACAACAAGGAAGGAAAACTGCAAACAGTTTGACAACTTTTACACAAACGTGATAGGACAGCAGTTAAGAAATATTCAAATATTTGCAATGAATTTTAGTTTAATTTAATTTCAATTATTGCTACATATTCCTTTTAGCCATATTTTTTAAGGTCATTTCTGTTTTAGCCATTAAGAAAAATAATACCAGGCTATACATATATGTACATAAGTATACATATATGGTAAGATTTGTATAAAAATCCAATGCACTGCAACAACCACTCTACTACGGTGTTGTCGTGGAGAACATTTTTTTATTTCATTAGAATTCATACGATTGTAAAAATGTGTGCGTAGGGGTATGATGAAAGGGAACAATTATAATAATGCGAACAAATATGGTCATAAATACTTCAATTACAATGTATTTAGACACATACACATATGTATACTTATGTGTTAGTATATGTACAGTCAATTATACACACATGCAGCAGCAATAGGTAGATTTGAATCGCGTGTTGACCTTAATTAAAAATACATTTCTAAGTAAATATTCACTGTAGTGAAACAAAATAGTCACAGAATAGAACAAGTGAATGCATAATCCAATTGACCACAAATATCCGTATGTATGTACATATGTATGTAAGCATATAATAGCTGTGAAAATGTACAATGCGTGTGTGTGTAAAGGTGTATTGGTAATAGTTGATCCACAGGATATAAAATATTATTAAACGGATATGCTTTAAGCCATTGAATTTATTGCATGTGCAGTCAGTGTATGTACATACATATGTATATAGATATTCATATGCATACGCCTACAATTTATATGCATAGCATAACTATACACGTACACCATACATACATAGTTGAATATATGGATTTATTTATTGTAAAAACAACACAGGCTTGTGAGCAGATTTAGAATATTTTAAAACCACTCAGGCGGCCAATAGTTAAATTTCAATCTGTCACACCTGGACAGTATTGAAAATAAAAGAGATTCTTTTTAAATTGAATTTTTATGAATTAAACTTAAGCTCACCATGCGTTGTTGTCGTTGCTAACGGCTATACATTTATGTATTTTCTACAGTGAAACTTTAAGGATCTTTAAACAAAATGATATGGCGACCTAATTTTGAAGACATTCTGAATGAAGTATTTACACTACTTTAGATAAAAATGTGTCTTTTAATTTTAATTCGATTTTCAAAGGTATTCTGCAGCTTCACACATTTATTGGTATAATAAAAGTTAGTTCAACTACGTAATGTTATCTTTAAAGCAATAATATTATGACTATGTTAACATTTTAATATACGATTAATTGGTCACTAAAAGACTTTAGTCAGGACTAGAGATCAGCAATGAATCCTTTTTTTCGCTACTCATGAGTACTCATGAAATTTTGAGTATGAGTGAGTCAACAGTATTAAAATTTAACTACTCTGATTCATTCGTACTCACTACAACATTGATTTAGTACAAGTTGCAATGAGTATGATTTAAACGTTGACATCAAACTCATAAAATTCGAAATATGTTTATTTCATACACTTATTCATTCAGAATTCAGAGGTGTACCACCTCTTAACATTGAAACGATAAACAAAAGCTACACAAGTACAACGAACATGTTTGCATATACCAACAACATCAGTATGAAAGAAAAGTAGACAGACAAATAAGAAAGAAAGCAACAACAAACAACGTAAGCAAAGTACACAAACAACAATGAAGTCGCAATAGAGTTCTCAAGAAAGCGAAACCCCGAACGTTCTACTTCAAGAACCTTCATCAGACTGATTACGCGAGCGTAGAAAAAGGCAAGGCAAAGCAGGCAACGAGCAATAAGTATTCAGTCAGTCTTGTGTGAAGACGTGTTGCGTGTGAAGAAAACAGTCGTGGTTTGAAGATCGCAATTGAAAAGATCTGCGTTGTAAGCAAAGAATAATCGCGAATAAAGCAAATTATTGTTGTATTCGTCAAGTTGTAAACGGTGGCACACAAAATTGTGCGAACAATAAAGAATTTAATTGAGACTAAACACCAATTTATACCGTGGAGTGTCCACCGTAGCAGATGATATTGCATTAACGACGGCCGAAATCTAAACGAATTTATTTCATCTTAAAACAGTAGTACCCATCCTGAAAAAGAATAGAAATCAATCAACAGAAGATTTCTACCACACACATAGAGACGGTTCTTTATGGTGTAATGACAGATCGCTCTGCTATTATTCTAGGAAATGCAGACCAAACAACTAATTAGATGGAAAAACTGAAATAAAGGGAAGATATAATGAGATACTGGCTATGCAATGTTCAATAAAGAAATGAATGGGGATTTTTTTGTCTGTTTAGTTGAATTAAAATTCATAACCATTTTTTATAAATTTCAGGACTTACTTTTAGTAACAATTTTTCACAAGTAATTTTAATATTTCGTCGATGTCGAACGTTCATATTTCAACATTTGGGCAACTCACACATGCCCTTGTATCGTTGTATTCATTGTATGGTTGGATGAATATACAATAGTGTATGCTTGTTGTTGATAATTTTCATATAAAAATTTAATAAAAATTGTTTTTGTGCTATCATTTTATATAAATGCTAGTAATCAAGAAGAAGAATAAAAATACAAAATATTTTCTATGGAACCTGAGTCAACAATTAACATTTCAAAGTGATAATTCTTTGCACATATAATTAATTAATTTACTCTTTTCCGTTATATTTTTCATTTTATTGCTTGAAAATCAAATCATGAATACTGGTCTTCTTCTTCTTATCGTTTTTTGACGTTTGGAATACGAAATATACAATACAGCATAGCATTGAGCGTTCACAAACAAAAAGTGTATTCAATACAACGACGACGACGATACAAAGTCGTGTGGATTGGCCAATTGTTGTTATATGAGGCAATGAGAAGTAAAAGCTCTTTTCCATTCAGATTTGATAAAAATAAACGATTAAATAATGCCTATGATGGTCATAAGGAATTCACAATAATATCTAAACAACATGTGTATCGTCATTTTTAAAGTGTCCTCCAATTATAAGTACACACTCTACAGATGGAAAAGTTTAGTTGTAAAATTAGTTCATTTCATTTCATTCATTAAAAGAAGAACAAAAAGAATGGGAAATAGGTATACATTATGAATTATTGCATGATTACCCCCTAAATGCCTACACGTATCGATGTAATCAAATATGAACACGCTTACTCCTATAATTATTGTATTTATGAGACATCAATCAATATGAGTAAGTGTGAGTACAAATAAAAAGGCAAAAATTCTTTGCCTTTCCTAAATGCCAAGTAAAGGTAAGAAAAATAAAAAATTTCAAATGAATTGCTGGTTATGCACGTTCTTTTGTGGACTCACCTTTTTGCCATTGATAAGCCAGGTAATGTGTGGTGCTGGACGAGCACGTGTAGTATTACACAATGCCATCAGACGTTCGCCAATCGCCACGGGACTGCGTTTACGAAACCTGATCACCGGTGGGCCCGTTTGAGGTACTGTCAATGGAAAATAAATTTTTTTTCATGTGCAAAATTTCATGTGGTTTTCGTTGTTTTCAATTTAAAAACTTACAAAAAACATTCATAAATTGTTCCACTGATGCTTTTGTATAGAGTGGTGAGGTCATCGATACCTCACAGGTGAATTGCCCCGATAATTTGAAATCAACATTGGCCAAAGTCACTTGAGATTCATTTGAATTTTCCCACTGTAAATATAAAATAAAAAGTGCCAATTGCACAAACATTATAGACAAGTTATAAACGTTTAATTCACATTTATTAGCCTCTGGCCAATAAGAGTACATAAATACGTATATTTTATTTTTATTTTGTAAACGATATGGGGCATGTACTTACATCAATAGTTGCTCCTTCCATGGTAAAATTTTTAAACGGTGGTTTTCGTCCTTTAACGTATTCAAAAAATTTCATTTCTTCCCTAAACCATGATACCTGCAATGAAAATACAAAAACAACCATTAGAAAAACATTCGTTTTGGGGGAACATTCATTTACGGGTAAAAGAATATTGTATTGTAATACGATATTCCAACCACAAAACAATATTAAGGCTCAAAATTTAAATTCAAAATATACTTTTTAGAACTAAAATTTTTGATAAAACCATCTCACACTTACTACTAAACGTGGCAACAGCGCTGATTTCTACAACTGTTATAATAATTCTGCTAAAGTTGTTATTACATTGTGATACGCACCACGTCGTAAACAATTTATCTCTATGTATTATCGTGCATTTATTATATACATACATATTATAGAAATAATCCAGCCTATATCATGGATAAAAAAATAGAACAAAACGAGTTTAAAAGTCCAATAGCCGAAAATATAGAAGAAAACGAATTTGAGAGTAGTGACGATGAGGACAATATGAGAGAGTTGGACAATGTATTTGAAACTTTTCGCAGCGATGATGAACAACTGGCAGTAAAGTAACGGGCCTTCAAATTTCGTAATTTTTTTGTACACCTCTTCAATTTTTTCAATTATTTTCTGCCAATGAACTAATAAGGAAAACAGTATCCGAAGCAAATAAATATGCTGCTAATATTTTATCTACAAAAAATATATCCAAATATTCTATTTGGAAAATATGGTCGGATGTGAATGAAGTTGAAATGAAAGCATTTTTGGAGTTGTAATCAACATGGATCTCATCGAAGTACCCGAATTGCAAGATTATTGAAGTAAAAGTTTCCATTCGAATATTCCATTTTTTGATAAGATTTTTTCGCGAACAAGATTTATGCTAATATTTTGGACATTACATTTAGAAACAATACCAACCGGGAATCAGGGGCCAATCACTAGAACACAAAATGTGAACAATTTTCTTATACATATGTATATATCGAATCCTGACCTGACAAATATTTATCAATAGATGAATCGACTGTAGGCTTCAAGCGTAGAATTTCATTCTTAGCATGTAATCCAAAGGAGCCTACAAAATAGGGGCTACGCGTTTATGTTCTAAACTTTCAATTTAAGCATGCACGATATATATTTAAAGATGACTGTTGTATAATTCAAATGGTATGTATTAAAGATTTTTATTAATTCCATTTGGCAATCTCAACTGTCATTTCCTACTACAGATGGTTGGGTTTTTAAGTCCGTTTAGTTTTCTAAATTCGCAACGTATAATCGTAATGTACCAGAGATCAGCAGTGAGTAGATTCGAATTATACTCATAATTTCTGACACTTATACGCATTCATACTTATTTTAATATCATACTCATACTACTCATATTCAAAGTTTGAAGTGCACATCTTACTCATACTTAACAATACACATGATGTTTTTGATTTCGTCTCTCCTTTACTCAACATTTACAAGAATCACAAAATAAATATGATTCGCATACGAACACTACAATACTCACTAGCAGGCTATGTATTTGCTTTGCTTGCTTTCTTTGTCTTTTTCTTTCTTCTTTTTTTGTAAATGCAACAACAACTGAGATTGTAAATTTCGATGAATGATTCGAATCACTCAAATCGTTTATGAGTATTTATTATTAAGCATTTTTCTAAATTTATTAATCTGAATGAGTAGCCATATGAATCAAACATATTTCGAATGTTATGAGTTTGATATCAACGTTGTACTCATACTCATTGCAACCTGTACTTATAAATTAATGTTGTAGTGAGTACGAATGAATCAGAATATTTAAATTTTAATACTGTTTACTCACTCTGGTTTCACTCTAATCGAAGAAAAACACAATATCGATTAAGACACTGTTCTGATAATCAAATACTCACTGTCACGTCGTTCTACTTTAGATCAAAGTACGCCACTTACATGTACATATTTCCTTAGTTTTTTTTTCTTTCTTTTACAGAAAACAATACTCATAACAAAAACCAAAAAAAAAAATGAGAGAAAAACGAAAAATGTAAAGAGTGACAACGAGATCCTGCGTAAAATCAAAGCTGTCAGCAGAAGAAAATTGATTGACATTTTCATGTCAAATACTATTTTACCATCTCGAATGCCCTCGTTTAACAATTTCATTTCCATTTTGATTTTTCAGTTTTTTGTTATGTTTCTTTACTCGTTCCTTTTTGCGACCACAGAAAAAAAAAAATAAAAAATGAAAAAGAAAATGAGAAACATTTTAAGAAATGAGTGGTTCACCATTATTGACAGCAATGACGTTGATATTTATTTAATTGATGTATAAGGAAACATCGAAACACACAAAGAAACAAACAAAAAAAAAAAGAGAAAAAAGAAAGGAAAGAAAACTTGACATGCTTTGTGGAACTGTATTTTTAAATTTGAACAGACGGAATAGATTGAGGTGGCAGTTGGGTACTTCCCGAAGATTCGTTGAATTCTCAAACACCTGGGGCATTCACTTGCTTGTATTTTTCCATTTCTATTTTTATTTTGTATTCCCCTTTTTTTACGATGGTTTCTAATATTTTTAGAATAAAAAAAAAAATGTTACATTACATACATATCTACATACATACATGCCATTACATACATTCATATGTCATTGACATCTGAAATGAATTCGTAAATGATTTGGTATACGAGCAAGAAATACTTTTTATTTAAAAGCAACAACAAAAAAAAAAAGAAAAAGAGAAGTCCTTGAATTTATAACGAATTGATTAATTTTTTTAAATTTAATACAACGTTTTTTCTTTGCTTTTCTGACCGTAATGGACAAACACCAATTACGTTGAATTCAAATCTCTAAGGGCCATTATTACAACTTGCCGTTAAATTTGGGTTTAGTTAAAGCTAACTTTAGCTAAAGTGAACTTTAAAGTCAGATTTAACTTCTTTTCGTTATTATAACCTAATGATAAAATAAAGTTAACTGTTTTCAAAAATATGGCAGTGCCGAAGCAATGTCGATAAAACTGTACAATTAAAAAAGTATTTTTTTTTAACACAGTGGCAACTAAGGGCCTCTTTTTTGTTGTTGTATTTGCTCACTTTGTTTATATTTGAAGTTGCCATATTGAAAATAATATATAATATGACAAGTTCTAAGATAAACGTCACTTTAAAAGTTACTGGCAGGATGATCCTCCCTTTAGCTTAGCGCTCACTTCTATCTTATTGTGTACACATAATAATGAAAAACAATTTATCTGCCCGTTAAAATCCTCCCTTTAGTTAACGGCAAGTTGTAATATTATTTTTGAAAAAGTTTACTTTATTTTGTCATTTCTTTATAATAACGAAGAGAAGTTAAAGGTGACTTTAAAGTTTACTTTAGCTAAAGTTACCTTTAACTAAATCTAACTTTAACAGCAAGTTACAATAATGACCCTTAAAGCTCCTAAACCTGTATTTTCAACTAAACTAATCAAGTTATTATGGGCATAGAAGTCGCCGTAGTCTAGTAGGTAGTGTGATGGCTTATTAGACGTAAAGCCCAGGTTCGTATCCCAGGTCAGACATCAAAACGAAATATGAAAAAAAAAATATTTCTTCAGCAGATTTCTGGCAAAAACTCTGAGAGTAAATAAACCTGCCATGAAAAAGTTTCTCAAAAAAAAAAAAATCTGTCGTTCGGAGCCGACGTTAAACTGTAGGTCCCACCACTCACGTATGAAATTACCGCACACAACATGAGTGGTGTGAGAAGTTAGTCAGTAATCCTGACTGAGGGGTTGTAATGGCCAATTAGGGCACATCCAAAGATATTACGACTGGTGTAATATCCGATAAATGGCTATAGATATCTACACGAGGGAGCTTATTCGTCTCTATATTTAAAGCAAGGTGTAGTACCGTCTCGGATACACAAAATCAGAGTAGAGTTCACAATCGCTTAGAGGACGGTGAAAGACACATTACAATGGTAGATGGGCCTCTATTCTTATACCATGAGTTATTAATGAACTGTGATTTCATTTTTTTTTATGATCCTGACCGAATGTTACAAATAATACCTGCCCTGCTCAGAACACTTAACATTCGAGTGTCATAGGTCCACCGAATAATTTGAATTTGCATTTTGGCTGCAAATCAATTATTGAAAGCCTAAATTCCGAAATGTATCAGTCGAGTAACAATTAGAGTGCCAACCAACTGTTAATCAGTTGAGTTTTCTGTGAGGGAATACAAAGCACTGCAGCTACAATGATATTGACCTGAGAAGAACGTTTCAGGAACGTACAGATATAACTAAACTGTAACGACCATGTGATTTGAGCATAGCTCTCTGGCCGGCCTTATAACGTAATACTTAATCAGTGTGTATGGAAAAATTGTATGTTCAGATAAGGGGATGACTGCTTTACAAAAAAGCGGACGACGTAATAACAGAATACGTCTATGATGATTTCATGATTTCACTCCATTACATTTTAAAGCATATTTTTTTTCTAAATTTCTTAATTAAGAAATCGAAATATCCGAACGATGTTACCACACTTACATGCAATTAAATGCGTTTTATAATCAAGTTTTTATCGAAAAATATTAAAAAATTAAATTTTTGTTGCTTGCTCATCGTTATCCAAACTTAAATGACAGTAATTCAAGTTATTCCGTATAATGGCGTTTGTTAATGATTGTTTACCACGCCGTGCCAGAAGCAAATATTTCCCATAGGCTACCGATCATCTTCATATGAACATTTGAATTGAATTAGCGAAGTGTATACCATATGTTGCATGTAAAATTCGTCATCAAATGGAAGGTCAGATTAGTCTTAAGGCGCACAAATTTTATTGTTAAACAGAGAAATAGAAACTCATAACAATTTCGAAGCTGGATATAGGTTATGACAACCTCACAGATGGTGAGGCTAAGGGAATTGTCCTCAGAAATCTGTATATAATATAGGCAATCATTGAGGAAGTCGAAAGAATCTCAGGATTGTTATGAAAATATCCACAGAGGCTATTGAGAGTATAGTTAATATCAATAATTCGCCTGAAATAAATAAAACTAAGTGAATAAATTAAACTGAAGTCCCCGTGTTCTAGTAGGTAGTTCATTAGACGTGAGGCCTCGATTCAAACCCCAGGTCAGGCATCTCCAACAAAACGAAATATGAAAAAATATTTCTTCGGCGACTGCCTGTCAGCAGATTTCTGGAAAAAACTCCGAGAGTAAATAAGATTGCCATGAAAAGTTTCTCAAAAAGCTATCGTTCGGAGTCGACTAAAAACCACTCATATATAAAACTTAACGCACCGAATTAGTGCATCCGAATTATCTAGCGAATAACTCAGGCTGAATTTAATTTATGGCATGGGTTGCGTTGTCTGTGGCTCGTTCAAATACACCTGCAACTTAAGAAAACCCCACAAGAAAGAGTCCAACGGAGTAAAATCGCGCGAGCCCGATAGCTAGTTTACATTATCTCCACTTGAGTGCAGGCTATGTGGTATGAGTTGTGTGGCATGTAGTGGCCTACGTCGTACTCAAAGGCATGTTAACCGATGACATCGCTAGCCCAAAATGAGCTTCGGACAGTGATCTTTTTGGCAGGCGTTGAACAGTGTTGTATCTCTTGGGGATGGTATCGTTCCAAAATCAACAATTTCGGTTGTTCATCAATTTGTTTAAGATGATTTTACGATTAAAATTAGAGTCACTGGTCAACTGCCCATTTATTGAAAACACGTCGTTGCCTGTAGTAGTGCACTAGTTGTAGCGCACTGTTTTTCATTACTCATAAGTACTCATGAAATTTTGAGTATGAGTGAGTCAACAGTATTGAAATTCAACTACTCTGATTCATTCGTACTCACTACAACATTGATTTATAAGTACAGGTTGGAATGAGTATGAGTACAACGTAGACATCAAACTCGTAACATTCGAAATAGGTTTGATTCATACGCCTACTCATTCCGCTTCATAAATTTAGAAAAATGCTTACTCATAAATACTCCTAAGTGAATCGAGTGATTCGAATCATTAGTCAAGTCAAGTCTTCTAGTGAGTATTGTAGTGCTCCTACGCGAATCATACTTATTGTGTGATTCTTGTAAATGTTGAGTAAAGGAGAGTCGAAATCAGCAATAGCATGCGTATTCTTATGAATGAGTACGATGAGTACTTCAAACTTTGAATATGAGTATGATATTAAAATAAGTATGAATGCGTATACGTAAGTATCAGAAATTATGAGTAGGATTCGAATCTACTCAGAGTATCAGAAATTATCAGTATGACTCGAATCTACTCATCTTTTTGAATACACATTGTTGATTTCTGCTGCGAATGCACACCCGAGCCGTGACGCAAAATTCTGCGATAGGCCAAGATCTTGTAAGCGACACGAAATTGATTGCCTTCGATTGTACTGTACACTCTCACAGACAGCGGTATTTTCGGCAGATCGTACATTTCGTCATATACGGGCGTTGGTCAATCGATTACTGACGTAGACGTGAATTTGTCTATCACATGGCACATAAAATGGATGAAGAGTGTGATCCATTTTCCGAACAGAACAGCCATTTTGATAAAGCAATTCTATTATTTGTACGTGTTTTTGAATGCAACATCTATTCGTGGTGATCTTGCGTAACAGACTGAATAAGTAACAACTAAGTTGATAGATGTGGCATCAAAAAGACGTCCAATATCAACTGTTACAAGAGGAGTGTGCCTGTTCGGAGACGTGATACATTGTGATAAGCAATTAAGTTTATTAACATTCTGCTTGAGCACAGCCCACTGAAAATAAAATCCAGTAAATATATACATATGTAAATCTAATCTAAATCGATATTAAATTATGATAAGACTTTTTAATGTCTGCAATTAATCTGTAATTAATTTTTTTTGTATACGAACGGAGGCATGCTTTTGGGAAAATTTAAAAACAACTGAGTTGATCTCCTACTTTAAGTGTAGTTGTAATTCGTATTTGTAACAGAACACATAGCAAGCAAGTTTTTCTTAAATCGACTTAAAAACCAAGGCACTTATGAATTATGATCTCAGACGTTTTGTTATTTTTCTACTTCCACCATTCCGAGGTTGGTTTGTTTGCCCTAATATACCTGGAAAAGTTAAGGGCAATAACATAGAAATTGCGTTTTACCTTAAAGTAAATTTATGGTATATGGACACAACACAATTTTCATCCATTTTCATAATTACACAATATTTCAGCAAATATTTACTTTGGTGTGCTGCAGCAACAATTTGTTAACAATGACAGCGGTTGTTTACACTGTACTTGTACATACATATCTACGCAAACGAAAACTAAATATTTGGAAAATATTACAAGGTATACAAAGTCTGTTTTCACATTATTATCACACATTTCTTTCGCTTTCACAAAATCAATAATTTTTTTGTTCTTCTCTGTTACGGTTTCTAAATGATAAATTATTTTTCTCTTAATGCTAGAGTTGAAATGTAGACATCATTTAGTGTCTTATTTTTAATAGGGGCTTAAGATTAACAATACATGTTGAAGTCGCCGTAGTCAAGTAAGTATTGTGTTGGCTTATCAGACGTAAGGCCCAGGTTCAAACACCAGTCAGACATCAGAACGAAAATATAAAAAAAAAAAAATTATTTCTGCGGCGACTTCCTCTCAGCAGATTTCTGGCAAAAACTCTGAGAAGTAATTAAAATTACCATGAAAAGTTTCTCAAAAATATGTCGTTCGGAGTCAACGTTAAACTGTAGGTCTCGCCACTCATGTATAAAAATGAACACACACAACATGAGTGGTGTGAGAAGCTACGCCGTAATTCTGACTGAAGGGTTGTAATGACCAATTATGTATGTCTATAATAATGTACTTGTAATCAGTAATGCAAACCAGACATCAGCAATGAGTATACAAAGAGACTCATACTCATAATTTCTGATTCATACTTATTTTTATATCATACTCATACTACTCATATTCAAAGTTTGAAGTACTCATCGTTGTTGTTGTTGTTTTCGACTCTCCTTTACTCAAGAATCACAAAATAAGTATGATTCGCGTACGAACACTACAATACTCACTAGAAGATTGTGTGTTTGCGTTGCTTGCTGTCTTTGCCTTTTTCATTCTTCTTTTTTTTTTTGCAAATGCAACAACAACTAAAACTGTAAATTTTGATGAATGATTCGAGTGATTGGAGTATTGTTAGTATTTTTCTAAATTTATGAATCTGAATGAGTAGGCGTATGAATCAAACATATCTCGAATGTTATGGGTTTGATATCAACGTTGTACTCATACTCATTGCAAACTGTACTTATCTATCAATCAACGTTGTAGTGAGTATGAATGAATCAGAGTAGTTGAATTTCAATACTGTTGGCTCACTCATACTCAAAATTTCATGAGTACTTATGAGTAGCGAAAAAACGATTCATTACTGATCTCTGATGCAAACCCAATCTATACCTGGGGTATTATTAAAGCTTCGCGAATGGCATAATACAGATCCTAGAACTTTACTGGTTCCCACGAATTAGAAATAAAAAAGCATTCATCACATAACGTCTGAACTTCATTTTACTTCAATTTTTTTTTTATCAATCGGAACATATTTCCGCCTACAAGAGCAGTCTTCTATGAGAGTAAATAATTGCTATGAAAACACTTTTCAAAAAATAAAAAAATTTATATGATCTTTCCTAAATACTCGAACTGTATTGTATTACAGTTAGGATTTTTTTAGAGCAAGAACGTTAAAAGAAAAAGAGATAGAAATGTCCATAGCGGGTGTTTTTTAAATGCATGATGACTATCGATATCGTTGACTATGGTTTGACAACTGAGGATATCAAACTCTATTGACAGTCTGTGCAGTAAGGTTTGGCGTTAAACTACATGGTTTAACTACAAAACAACACTTTCAAATTGCAGAAAATAAATAAGTGAAGTTCACTAAGTTGGTTTTACTGTGATCGAATTAATTTGTCCCTTTTCGGTTCAAAACGTGCCCATCTCAAAGGTATACAGTATGGTGCAGTAACGTTAAGTCTTGAAGAAAACTGTGACAAAAACATTAAAAAAATAAATAAATAATTGAATTAAATAACAGTCGACCAAATATGTTCTAAGCATGGCATTCTGTGAGCATTTATACGTACCACACTGTATGGCAATTTATCGGTTGCGTTTAAATGCCTCCCAACACAATATTCCAATTTGCGTGTATATTTTGCTTAAATGCTACATAAATACATACATATTATGTTGAATGTTTACATTGTTTGAAATAGTTTATGAACGAGCAGTGCATTATTATTGCGATTAAATTCCGGTGTTATTACAATAACTGCTTAATTATTGACTTTCATTCGCTACTGGTACGCATTATATTGAATGTTATTTAAAGCGTGAGTTTGTTTGGAAATGAAAATGTTTGTAAAAATATTTTAAATGGCGATTAAAACATCAAGAATACACATTAAGGGCCATAATTACAATTTGCCGTTAAACTTGGGTTTAGTTAGAGGTAACTTTAGCTAAAGTGAACTTTAAAGTCACCTTTATCTTCTTTTCGTTATTTCAACCTACAGATAAAATTAAGTTAACTTTTTCAAAAATATGGCAGTGCCGGAGCAATGTAGATAACAATGTTTTTTAATGCAGTGGCAATGACGGGCTTCTTCTTTTTTGTTGTATTTGCTCACTTTGTTTACATTTGAAGTTGCCATATTGAAAACAATATAAAATAAGGCAAGTTCTTACATAAACTTAACTTTAAAAGTTAAAGGCAAGATGATCCCACCTTTAGCTTAACGCTCACTTCTATCTTATTGTTTACACATAATAATGAAAAACAATTTATCTGCCCGGTAAAATCCTGCCTTTAGTTAACGGCAAGTTGTAATAATGGCCCTAGGGCTTATAAATATCAAATAGTTATTTATGTGTATTCATCTGCGAACTATTTGCCGTCTATTAGATGGAATTTCTATTAGATGGAATTTTCCTATTTATGTAACACCAAGAAATATAACAAATAAGTTGAAGACCTATTTCTACATGCATCAGTTCATTTTAAATTGTGCTCTAATCGGAAGGTGTATAATCAAGTTTTAGCCTTTCTTCATTTATGACTCTATAGGCTATATTGTTACGTTTTTAGAATATGAGTTCGTTGATTGCAAATTAATACAAATAAATTTGTGTTTAGTTTTATGCAAATTCTTTATTGTTCGCACTATTTTATGAGCTACTGTTCACAACTTGATGATACAACAAAAATTTGTTCAGTTCGCTATTCTTCTTTACACTTGTTCGCGTAAGCACTAACAACTGTTCGGAAGATCTTTACAACGGCGATCTTCATACCACGATTGTTTTGTCCATACGCAACGCGTCTTCACACAAGACTGACTGAATTCTTACTACTCGTTGCCTGCTTTGTCTTGCCTTTTTATATGTCCACATAATCAATCTGAAGAAGGTTCTTGAAGTAGAATGTTCGTGTGGTGGCCTTCTCGAGAACTCTGTCGCGACTTCATTGTTGTATGTGTATCTGTTCATATTGCTTGTTGTTGCATTCTCGCTTACTTGTCTAACCCCTTTTCTTTCATACTGATGTTGTTGGTTTACTTGTAACAAGTTCGTTGTATTTGTTTGTGTAGCTTTTGCTCATTTTAATGTTAAACGATGTTACACCGTTTCCATTTTCGTAACAATATTCTAAATCGGTAAACATGTCATATCGTTTCATATGAATATTTTTTAAATAAGTTTTTAATAAATAAAATTAAAATCTTTTATTCATAAATATACTTCTTTTTACTATTGTTTTTATTACTCCATTTGCTTCTGGTTTTTTTGGAAATTTATTCCCAGACCCAAGTATCCAATGGCAGGAAGAAGAAAATTAAATTTTATTTCTTTCATTAAAGAAAATAACGAATTGAAATTTTTTTTTGCAATATTCAACTCAATACACTTATTTTTCAGTCGGAATAAAATGTTTTTTTTTTGCTGTAACGGCTTTTGGTTAATCCAATTGGGTCGATCTAATTGAGTTAATTGTTACAAATGAAAATTCATAAAGACAAACAAACAAAAACATCGTCTAAGTAAAAAAAAGAAAAATTAATACAATATCGTCAACACATAAGCCTGCCAAACAGAGTAAAGAGCAGAATAATTACGGGTGCGGCATAAAATTGCGGTCACATTAATACTAATTCGAAAACCTCGACTAATAGACATAATTTACTGAAAAAGTAAACTCATGATGAACAAATGAAACGCAGACAACCCTTTTAGCACCACTCAGCACGATAATTAAAATGTTTTATTCAAAAGGAGACAAAAAAAAAACATGTATAATCTGCTACGCACTCATATTTAATGTGCTGTAGTACATGCGAATTTAATTTCAAAATTAACTTTGCATTGCAAGGCATCATTACAATGCCATGCGAAGCGAAACTACTGCCTAACAATTAAAGAATATAAATTGGATAAAAAATAGATTAAAAATTAATGTGTATGAAAAATTACGGTTATTTAAAAATCAAATGCACTATAACAGCAACAACAAGAAACAATGAAAACAAATTGTACAACAAACATATTTCATAAGAAATAATTTATTTTACATTTTTAAGCTACGTACGCACTGGCTAAAAATGTCAGACTTCGACACAAAGAGAACATGATAAAAATGTGACTGTATTCGTATTTTCAAGTCTAATCCAATAATATGTATATGTGAGCGAAAAATATAGACAAATTGTACTGCGCTAAATCCCTAAAGACACCGTATATAACTTGGCAAGTATTCTTCCAGAAATCGAATCCTGTTTGAAGCGTATTAATGATCAATTATGTATGTGTGTATTTCTTTTCCACAAAAGTACCATTTGATGCAAAAAAGTACTCTTTCAGTTATGGTTGGGTATCATTTCAAAATTCTAGTCTTGCAACACTGTGTCCTATGTGTATAAAAAGCCGAAGATGTTCTTCCCCTGAAGGACATTGGTGCCGATTCTTCAATGAGAATAGCGACCAGAGATCAGCATCGAATCGTTTTTTCGCTACTCATAAGTACTCATGCACTTTCGAGTATGAGTGAGTAAACAATTTTGAAATTCAACCACTTTGATTTATTCGTACTCACTACAGCATTGGCTTATTAGAACAGGTTGCAATGAGTATGAGTACAACGTTGACATCAAACTGATAACATTCGAAATATGTATGTTTGATTCATACGCCTACTCATTCAGATTCATAAATTTAGAAAAATACTTATAATACTCATCATCATCATCATCATCATCATCAAAATTTACAGTCTTAGTTCTTGTTGCATTTACAAGAAAAGAAGAAAGACAAAGACAGCAAGCAAAGCAAACACACAACTTTGTAGTGAGAATTGTAGTGTTCGTACGAGAATCATATTTGTGTTGTGATTCTTGTAAATGTTGAGTATAGGAGAGTCGAAATCAACAACATCATGCGTATTGGTAAGTATGAGTACGAGTTAAGTATGAATACGATGAGCACTTTAAACTTTGAATATCAGAAATTTTGAGTATGATTCGAATCTACTCATCTTTTTGAATGCTCATTGCTGATCTCTGGTAAGTACAACGAATTGAAACAACTTTTTTCTATTTATGTTGAGAAATGTTTGGAAAAAATATTATATGAAGAAAAATTCTAATTAATAAAGGTAACAAAAACTCATAATATCACTAGCAATATTTTTACTGGTTACCTTCTAGATCCTGCTGCAAGTATACTTATATACATATGTCTAAAAGTTGTTGTTTTCTTTTTTTTTTTTTTGTTTGATTTATACAGTTGTTATAATATATTGCATTTCGTGAGTTTACATAATAGTTTTGGTGTTGAAAATCGTTAAATACAAATACCATTGAAATATGGATTCCAATTAATTAAGAAATTGCGTGTCATTGACACATTTTCTGTTGAACGGAAATGAATGAATGTCATCAAGTTCAATGGAAAAGAAAATTAGCATTACAACACGATGCCATTAAATTACAAATTTTGTAAGTACAGTACATCGTAGCAAGGATGAACTATTGTATTTGTAATCCAAGAGTTGTTGTTTTGTTACTTTTGAAAGTCATTCAATATATCTTGAATGGCAACAAAGGGCAATTAACAAATTAATGATACCAGAACCAGAAAGTTGGATATATTTGTTTCCAATGACTCTATACAACCCAGTTTTTTGCATTTTTAATCAAACACATTAAATTGTTGTTACGAAAATGGAAATGGTGGAACATTGTTTAACATTAAAATGATAAACAAAAGCGAGAACGCAATATAAAAAAAATGAATGTAAATAAAATACACAAATAACAATGAAACCACGATAGAGTTCTCGACAAGGCGAATCCACGAATATTCGACTTCAAGAATATTCATCAGACTGTTTACGTGAGCATATAAAAACGCGAGACAAAGCAGGCAAGCAGCGGCAAGAATTCAATCATTTTTGTGTGAAGACGCGTTGCGTGTGAAGATCTCCGTTGTAAAGATCTGCGTTGTTAGTGTCTACGCAATAGTGGAAAGAAAAATAACGAACAAAGCAAATTATTGTTGGATACATTAATTTGTAAACAGTAGCACATAAAAATTGTGCGATCAACGAACTCATATTTTAAACGTTTTTAAAAAGGTAAAAACGTAACAATATTATGAGAAATAAGAAAAAAAATTTACTGTGGAAAACCGAATTTTTCCCAATAGTTGGGCGCCCACACTTTAATTTGTTCATTTTGATTATTCCCGGCTATTTGTGCAAAATAGAAACTTTATAAATCACTTTGATTATTTTACTATCTATGGACGGATATGTGTCGAAAAGATTAAAAGTGCATTTGGATTCTCTATAATATTTTGCAAAGCAGCAGACTTTTATTAACTATTTCTAAATTAAATTATCAACAGATCTTTGCTAAATATCATTATACACTCTCAACTCTTAAATGCACAAGAAGTGACTTCAAGTTTTCAAATATTAAATTTTATTGCAGAATAAATCAAAATTAACCATAAAATTTGAAGTCGCCGTAGTAGTCTAGTAGGTAGTATGTAATACAATGTTTAGATATGTACTTTTATTTAGTCAATATTCGGTTAATTGAGTACAATATTTTAAGTGTTCAGGCAAAATAATATATGCAGTTCAGCTGGTTATTCAATATTCATTTGACAGCTGGTAAACAAAACCGCTGGTTGTTTTAATAATATTGTTTTGTTGTTTTTTTTTTTGTTTGCTTTGTGTTCGGTTAATTGTAATATGCGTATTTATTGCACAATTATTAATTGAAACTTTATATGAAATATTGAACTCAATAATGGCGTTTATTGCGATTTACGCAATAAAGGTGCATATCTGAACACCATATTAGCTTATTACAAAGGATTTTGTAATTCAAAGAACAGGTCGGCATAGTCTAGTAGGTAATGTGTTCGCTTATTAGACGTTAAGCCCGGTTTCGAGCCCCAGGTCAGACATCAAAACGAAATATGAAAAAAATATTTCTGCGGCGACTTCATCTCAGCAGATTTCAGGATAAAACTATGAGAGTAAATAAAACTGCCATGAAAAAGTTTCTCAAAATCTGTCGTTCGGAGTTGACGTTAAACTGTAGGTCCCGCCACTCATGTTTAAAATTAAGACACACAACATGAGTGGTGTGAGAAGCTAGGAAAATTGAATACACAAGGTGAATGGCATGAGAAGCCAGGACTTCGTAAACCTGAGTCATAAAAATTCCTACAATACCAAACTATGGTATGCCAAGTTTCGAAAGGAATCAGTTGGGGGACGGGATGTTGGTCATTGTTAGCATTGTTGTTAAACTTTAATAAAGAATTTATGAAGAATTTAATCTGTTTCATTTGTCATGGGTTTTGAGAGAAATTTTAGACTTTAGACCTATGATATTTAGAAAACGGAAATGCTAATGAAATTTATTAAAATAAAGGAGGAATATGTTTGTGCATATATTATCATAATGTGTTATTTCAAATACGTAATAAGCTCTAGTTGACCTGCAACAGTTGGTCAATTCACACGACTTTGTATCGTGTATGCTGTATTGTATACACTTGGTTGTTTGTGAACGCTCAATGCTATGCAGTATTGTGTATTTCGTATTCTTCTTCATAATTTTTGGCATTCAAACAATTTGATAGCACGAAACCAACACAACTTATTAAAAACATATGAAAAAAAATGTGTATAAGTGTATCGGATTTTTATGTGAAAATTATCAACAACAAGCAAACACTGTTGTATATTTGCTCAACAATACACTCAATACAACGATACAACGGCTTGTGTGAATTGATCAAATAAAAGTGTTTGTAACGAAATACTTACACTTATTGGTTTATAATCCAAATTGAATTAATTTAGTTTGTAACAGTTTTTAAATTAATTTATAAAAAGTTAATCAATATTGGAATTCATTCATCTGTTTGACGAAGACAATTTCTCGCAATTATTCTCTTACCTTAAAGAGTACACTGGAGTCAACATCATGTAGGCATTCTAATGTTGCACTGGCACCACGTTCCACCCACCTAGGTACCCTTAACTGCACATCGGCATCCGTGTGGGCATCTGCAATGGTACAAGAGAAAAAAGTACAAATAAATCCCAGAGTGTTAAGAAGGATTCCTTTTTTTTATTAAGAATTACAGTTTCAGCTCACCGAATACGAATGGTAAATAATAAAATGGAATCACCATCACCTAATGAAAGAAAACAGCAGCCAAGCCAAAGCATATACGACAATGAATGAAAATGAAATGGAATATTAAAACTTTCCATTTTAACTAAAGAAAAAGAAGAGAAAAAACACAAATGTTGTTTTATTCTCTCTGGGGCATCATTTTCTAGGTCATAAACGGAGAAAGACAAAAACCTCAGCAAATCAAGTGCAAATAAAAACGAAAATGAAAAAGTAGCATGAAGACGATAATGATGATGCGACACATAAGGAGCAAAGAGAAAAATTATCAACTAAAAATACTGTCGAAATGACCTTGAAAAAAAGAAAAAATAGAAAAAGAAATGCTTTCAAATGACTGAATGCCTGGATAGTTTGTACAACTGCTTGGTTAGAGCTGAGTTGACTTTCTTTTACCAAGTTTAACTAATCAAGACCACATAAACTCCCCAAACACTATCAACACCATGTCTTCTATATTGGCCTCTTGAATTTTATGTGCACATGAAGAGTTTGCTTGTGAGACAGAACGACTGAATAAATGTGCGAATGAGTGAGTGAGTAAGTGAGTGGCTGGGTGAGTAAATAAATGAATAGCTGATAAGATTTAAATGCTACAAATGACTTAAGAGCCTTAAAGTGAAATACAGCATAAAGAATAATATTAGAGAGACAAACTTGGAAAAAGAATTCAAGTGCCTGGAAACAGTACGTTTAATTACGATTTAAAAGCTTAAATTGTGAAAACTTTATCTTTTCCATTTCCTTTGCACCCCACCAACAAGTGACTGGGTTTAGTGGAAGGCAAGAGATAATAGAAGTATGCTTCAAAGTGTACTGATTAAAGTCAAGTCGAAAAAAAAATTCATCAAGGAGGTAAATAATTTAGAAATTTAACAGGAAAGAAATTACAATTTTTTGTAATACAAATTCAAGAATAACTCTGGAGCTACACAGACCTCACTAGCTAATGTAATAAGTTAATCCAAGACATAGAAAATGTTGTTGATGTATAGACTATCGATAATTATTTGGAGCTATGGAAAGATCATTTGCATAGCCCTCTACAAACGGATATCGATATCAACTTTGAATTCGTCTGAATTATCTGTTGTAGCAGCCTTTGCAAGTGCATCAGATATGTTGGTTTCGTTAAAATGTATGTGCCCAAGATTGCATTTTAAAGTAAAATCTGAATGTCTTGCTAGCTCCGCAAAAGCCTTCGGTAGACTTCGAAAATCTTGGATGTGTGTACATCAGAGATCAGCAATGAATCGTTTTTTCGCTACTCATAAGTACTTATGAAATTTTGACTATAAGTGAGTCAACAGTATAAGTACAATAAGTACGTGCATATGTTGACATAACGAGTATAAGTGCAATGTTGACATCAAACTCATAACATTTGAAATATGTTTGATTCATACGCCTACTCATTCAGATTCATAACTTTAGAAAAATACTTATAATACTCATAAATAATTCGAGTGATTCGAATCATTCATCAAAATTTACAGTCTTAGTTGTTGTTGCATTTAGAAAAAAAGATGAAAGAAAAAGACAAAGACAGCAAGCAAAGCAAACACACAACCTTCTAGTGAGTATTGTAGTGTTCGTACGCGAATCATACTTATTTTATGATTCTTGTAAATGTTGAGTAAAGGAGAATCGAAATCAACAACATTATGCGTATTGTTAAGTATGAGTACGATGAGTACTTAAAACTTTGAATATGAGTATGATATTAAAATAAGTATCAATGCGTATAAGTATCAGAAATTATGAGTATGATTCGAATCTAATCGTCTTTTTGAATACTCATTGTTGATCTCTGGTGTATACACTACAAAAAATCTAGGTTCGAATCCCAGGGGAGGTAAAATATCGATCATCATGGTTTTCGAAAATTTAGTATCTCCTCCAATACAATCCATCTAAAAAGCCCGCTTACTTCCCTGGAAATGGAAAAATTAAATTCCATCACAGGATCGCTAGGCAGTGCCGCCATCTAGCAGGGCGAAAGTAGAAATCATTGGATAGCAAGGTTTAAACCACTACAGCACATATACGAAGGACGTTGTTTTTAGGTAGCAATAGATGACAGTACAATTACCGTAGGACCTGCAACAGCAAACCAATCTTCTGCTTAGGTGGAACCACAATAGATTAATAAAACGGAAATAAGGCAGAATAACTACCAACCGAAACTTATGACAGCCATCCGGATAAGATGGAAAATATTCCATATGCATCAAAGAAGGGTGATGGAAAAAATACATCCTCTAAGGATTTTATGGTCGCACTGCTCTCATATTGTTACGAAAATGGAAATAGTTCTATTAAAATGATGAACAAAGGCTACAAAAACAAGAACAATGGACTTGTTTACCTGATCAACAAACAAACAAAAATATAGCAACAACATCATTATTAAAAAATGGGATAAACAAGTAAATAATCAGTTAACAACAACACTGTAAGGACAAACGTAAACAAAATACACAAACAAGAATATCGTAAACAACATATTTACATTTATAGAGAGTCATTCTCCTTCAAGAGCATTCATCAGACTGTTTACTTTGCGATATAAAACGCAAGACAAAGCAGACAACGGTGTCAGAAACAATTCAGTCAGCCTTGTGTGAAGACGTGTTGCGTGTGAAGAGAATAATTGTGGTTTGAAGATCTTCGTTATAAAGATCTATTGAACAATTGTTAGTGTGTAGGCAAAAGAGTGAAAAGAAGAACAACCAATAAAACAATTGTTGTTGTTTCATCAAGTAGTGAACAGTGGCACACAGGATTGTTCAAACAATAAATTTGTTCAAACACAAATTTATTTTTATTTTATTTGCAATCTACGAGCTCATATTTTAAACGTTACTAAAAAGGTAAAAACGTAACAATGTGTAGCTCTACATGCTATATTCTCAGACTGGATTCAGACAGTGGCAGAAAATAATACTAAAGTAGACTACAATACTCAACTATAATATTAAAATTTGTTATTCCATACAATAATGAATAATAACGCTGTTCAAATTTAATTCCCATAGTATTGTTTATACTTGAATTGAAATAAAAAAAAAACATATGCCAACACAATTCCCACACCAATTAAGACGTTTGGTTGCTCTGTCTTAAGTTACATGGAATGGTTGTATCGAAATTAACAATTTTTAAGAAAAAAAAAAAACTTCACCAAGAATAATTACAATCTACTGCAAATGAAACTTTGTTTCCTCAGTTGCTGCATTTACAAGATACTTACATTTATTCGATAGTGATAATGAAGTAAACCACAGAAAGTGGTAGAAACTAATTTGTTTACGCAAAAGTACGAGGGTGGTGCAATGGAAAAAATAAAATGTTATGCTGAAATATATTAAAAAATTTAATTCATTAATTATGCGACCCTCGTATATATATGTATATACTCTATTTCATTTGGAAGTGCTGGCAATTGATTATTTAATATCATTTGGATTTCAGCTACTGTTGGTCTTCTCCGTTATTCTGTTGCAGTTCCAAGTAAAACCACAAAATAGTCGCGGAGTTTTAACACATCAAGTGCAGTTGAAAGTTTCTTCCTAAACAGTTTTTTCTTTTAAATCGCACTAAGGATGTGTTCTATTGGTCTTAAAGAGGTTCTCTATTCTGCATATACATATGTACATGTTGTTACGAAAATGGAAACAGTGTAATATTGTTTAACATTAAAATGAGCAAAAGCTACACAAACAAATACAACGAACTTGTTACAAGTAAACCAACAACATCAGTATGAAGGAAAAGGGGATAAACAAGTAAGCAACAAGTAACAACAAGCAATGTGAACAAAATACACAAACAACAATGAAGTCGCAATAGAGTTCTCGAGAAGGCGAAACCACGAACTTTCGATTTCAAGAACCTTCATCAGACTTTTTAAGTGGGCATATAAAAAGGCAAGACAAAGCAGGCAACGACTAGTAAGAATTCAGTCAATCTTGTGTGAAGACGCGTTGCGTGTGAAGAACACAGTCGTGGTTTGAAGATCACCACTCTTAAGACGCAAAAGAGTGTAAAGAAGAATAGCAAACAAAGTAAATTGTTGTTTTAACATCAAGTTGTGAACAGTGGCACATAAATTTGTGCGAACAATAAAGAATTTATCTAAACTAAAAACAAATTTATTTTTATTTTGTTTGCAATCAACAAACTCATATTTTAAACGCTTTTTAAAAAGATGAAAACGTAACAATAGATTATTATTCATGTTTTTTCTTTCAAAACGCAATAAGAATGTGTTCTATTGGGCTTAAGGCGGTTCTCTATACTGCACATATATATTTTTTATGTGTAGAATGCTTCATTGATTAAACAGTTTGCTGGGTCTGGACGAAAGCCACTTAACTTATCAGGTTCGACGACACCCACTGCGAAATCTCGTTATCACACTCTCAATGGCTCTGGTCTTCATTAACATTCAAATGTCTGGCCAGACAATGCTCATGTTATAATTGGCGAAACTATTCTAATGCTTTCTGCAGGTCTACTCGCAGTCTTGGCTTTTCTAGTTCCAGACATTTTTCGTTCGGTTTCCGTGAAATAACCTAACCCAGAAATCGAATATTCTTTCACTCCGAGAGCTTCATTATTCTCGTAAACGTAATGTTCCTCGAGTTTTCAATCCCACTACATCTGACATACTGGATTGTTTTGCAAAGATTTTCTGCAAACTTGCCCCTGTCCCCTGATGCCTATTTTCAGGCTAATTTGTATTCACATCCGACTGATTGTTCCGACACTTATTATTTACTCCCGCGTGTTTATTTCCACAGTGTGTGTTCAAAACCACTGCACCTAAGAACTTTTTAATGTCTCCCACTGTTAATAGAGATAACACACTGTATTCTTTGTGGATTTCTTAAATACAATATCAAGTCATCGTTTGGTTTTAGTTCTTTGAATAATTTCAATTACGAAAGCGGAAGGGGGACACATAGTTGAATGGATATGATATTCGTTCTCTTCAAAGTCAACTTCCAAACCTCTGTCTCTTAGAATAGAGTTGCTTTGATTGCAATTTCAATATGCAATTTCAGCCATATGTGTTTCAGTTAAGTGTGTTACCTTCTTGTAGTAATACGGGCAGTAATTCTGGATTGTTTTTTCAAAGAGGGTAGCCAAAAAGTAACTGGGAGCATAAAATCTTTGAATTGTGGGTATCGCTAAATGACAATAACAACCCAAAATGGGAACTAATACGGTGTTCAGATATGCACCTTTATTGTGTAAATCGCAATAAACGCCATTATTGAGTTCAATATTTCATATAAAGTTTCAATTAATAATTGCGCAATAAATACGTAAATTGTTATAATATTGAGTAAAACTTAAAATGCAGCATTGTCATAAGTATATTCAGTGAGAACGTTACAATTTATGCGAACAAATGTTGTTGATATTTGAATATACATATATCAACAACGTCAAATAAAAATGGCTAATGAGGTAGAAGGTAAGTTAATTTTTTTAACACTAAATTTACCGATACTTCTTGTATTTCTATTCCTATTCTATTCTCTTTCTACTACATATTACATATTTAAAATTTCTAATGATTTAAAATATTTTGAATGTTTCGAAATTTTGAGGATAAGGACTATACATACATAATAATTGGCCATTATAACCGTTCAGTCAGGGTTACGGCCTAGCTTCTCACACCACTCATGTTGTGTGCCTTCATTTTACACTTCAGTGGTGGGACCTACAATTTAACGTCGACTCCGAACGACACATTTTTGAGAAACTTTGTCATGGCAGGTTTATTTAGTCGCAGAGTTTTTGCCAGAAATCTACTGAGAGGAAGTCGCCGAAGAAATATTTTTTCTTATTCATATTTCGTTTTGATGTCTGACTTGGGATACGAACCCGGGCTCAACGTCTAATAAGCCAACACACTACCTACTAGACCACGGCGACTTCAACAAAACAATATAACAAAAGAATAAAATAAGAATTTTAGATTAGCAGAATAGCACTTGAAATGTTTACAGCCAGAAAACAAACAATATACCTCAATATACCGAATCATACCAGGCAATGCCAAAAATGCCCAAAATAGTGGTTTTATATCACAAAATATGCAAATCAAAATATAGAACCTGTGCTCAGGGCAAATAAATTCCCGCAGTAATTGGGGCAGATTACGTGCATTCCTTAGCAAAAAGAAAATACAAGATAGGAGTAAATCTTCTATTTTTTAATAGAAGTCGTAAAGGCAAATATCTGTGTTATAATGTTATATTCAAGAAATTCTAATAAAAAAAATCTTAAATGAGTAATTTTCCTCGTCACGGTAGGTTTAGTATTAAATTTATGAATTGTTATAAAAAACTAAAAAAATTTTGTTGTTTTCCAACTGCCAAATGATTATTGAATAAGCTGATTTGCGTATGCCTGGACACATGAAATAATTTTGTTATTTAAACGAATATTGACTCAATTAAAATTCATGAGGTTAATAGTTTACAGCTCATCCTTGGATAATTTTTTCCAAAGTACAATCGAACTTAATTTGACTGTAGATTTCTCTTATTACGTAGTATATTTGGAAAAATTGATTTTTGTTTTCAATATTAGAATTCATTCACATTAACCTACATACATATTGTATTTACATATGAATGTATGTATATGAGCGTAAATTTGGGTTTGTGTGAATTTTGATAATTCAGAACACACAAATGAAACAAAAAGAAATGATAAAAAAACAAAAAATTATTATAAACAAAGAAAAACTAATAGAACAACAAACAAATGAAAATATTTTTGTACTAGTTAAAGGACTTTTTGTATCCTTTTCCTTATGCGTAACCAAGACACACACTACAAACAAAACAGCTACAATACAATACAATGCATATGTACACACAATACAAACATTCCCCCAATGGAGGGGGTTGAGTACACACAAACACAGTCTATTTGGTATTGATTTTTTACTGTTATTTCATGTTCTTAGTATGGGAATAGTATGAGAAAGAACTCATTTATTTGTTGGTTTTATATGAGTTGGAGTTCATTGTGTTCTCCCCTCATAAAATATTAAATTAGAATATTTGCTCGCAAAAACTATGCAATCATAAAAGGTGTACAAAAGCTAACGGTATTTTTCGTTACGGTAAATTACACGGATAACTGAATAAAATAAAATTCTTGTAGGAATTATAAGAAAAAGTAATTTCGAG
The DNA here is from genome assembly GCA_930367235.1 of Sarcophaga rosellei. Lineage (NCBI taxonomy): Eukaryota > Metazoa > Arthropoda > Insecta > Diptera > Sarcophagidae > Sarcophaga > Sarcophaga rosellei. The sequence goes on along the minus strand of OV884017.1, from coordinate 63,390,311 downwards.
CTGAAAATATACTTATACTGAAATGCTATTACAAACAAAGCTGTCAGTTAGTCAGTTATTAACGGTGCTGGAAGAGTAGCTTTCATTTCAATGCATTGCCCTGGCTCGTTTTTTCGCTACTTATAAGTAAATTTTAGTATGAGTGAGTCCACAGTATTTAAATTCAACTACTCTGATTCATTCGTACTCACTACAACATTGATTTATGAGTACAGGTTGCAATGAGTATGAATACAACCTTGACATCAAACTCATACCATTCGAAATGTGTTTGATTCATACGCCTACTCATTCAGATTCATAAATTTAGAAAAATACTTATAATACTCATAAATGATTCGAGTGATTCGAATCATTCATCAAAATGTACAGTCTTAGTTGTTGTTGCATTTACAAAAAAGAAGAACAATAAAAAGACAAAGGCAGCAAGCACACAACACGCCAATCATACTTATTTTGTGATTCTTGTAAATGTTGAGTACGGGTGTGTCGAAATCAACAACATCATATGTATTGTTAAGTATGAGTACGATGAATATGAATATGACATTAAAATAAGTATAAATGCGTATAAGTATCAGAAATAATGAGTATGATTTCAATCTGCTCATCTTTTTGAATACTCATTGCTGATCTCTGCTCCGTTAACAAATATACCAACGTACCATCGGTCAAAGCAGAAATGGAAATATATACCGAGAAAAGCATCCACCTAAATCATCATTCATTCCGGACTACCATGACCAGATTCTGCTGGAAGAATGATACACTGCAGCTCTCATCTTTGCACGAGTTAAATGTATTTACGGTGTTGAGTTACGATTTGAAAACTTTTATTTTAAGCAGGCACTCATCACCCATAATATGTGTTTCAATATCCACTAGGCTTTCACGCCATCGTCAACAATTCAAAACTTTTGGAAATTTTTTTCTTGTTGGACTATTCTCAGACTCTGCTGGGGGGCGGCAGTATTGCTGTTGGAAAGTTCGAGCTCTCGCATACAAAACCAACAAACTACTCACTAGACTTCGTCGACTACTAATGACTAGTTGACACGATAAGTGACATGAGACATGTAAAATTTCCGTGTGCAAGAGAACGGATGGTATCGTATGTAATGAGAGCGTACAACATTGAGAAAATATACGAAAGAAAAATCGTCAATCGTTCGACTCTCCTCGTTCTTTGAAGTTTTTCAAAAACCATTATATTCCATTAGATCAGGGATGTATTTTTCAATTCACTTTGGTATATTATTAACCGCGTAATTGCAAAAAAAATCCGACGTATGATTTTTACTCTCATTTTTAAACTACGGATATTTATAATACTGTTACGTTTTTACTTTTTAAAAACCTTTAAAATATGAGTTCGTTGATAGCAAACAAAATAAAAGTAAATTGGTGTGTAGTCTCAATTAAACTCTTTATTGTTCTCACTATTTTTGTGTGCCACTTTTTACAACTTGACGATACAACAACAATTTCTTTATTCGCTATTCTTCTTTACTTACAACGCAGATCTTTTCAACGCAGATCTTTTCAATCTTCAAACCATGACTGTTCTCTTCACACACAACGCGTCTTCACGCAAGGCTGACTGAATTCTTAGTAGTCGTTGCCTGCTTTGTTTAGCCATTTTATATGCTCACGTAATCAGTCTGATGAAGGTTCTTGAAGTAGAATATTCGATTCTTCGCCTTCTCGAGAACTCTATTGCGACTTCATTGTTGTTTGTGTATTTTGTTCGCATTGCTTGTTGTTGCGTTCTGGTTTACTTGTCTATCTCCTTTTCTTTCATACTGATGTTGTTGGTATACTTGTAACAAGTTCGTAACCTTAAACTGTAACATACCAAAAAGTATTGTAGAATGCTGGGCTCACTTTTCAAAGAGAATTTTAAGAAATTTTAAATTTTAAATTCAAGTTTGATACCAAATTTATAAATAATAGCAATAGTATTATTAATATAATATGGTTGATACTCTTACTTCCTTTTGACATCTTTATGCTGTGTGAGTATCTCATTTATTCTCTACACTTGATTCTTCGAAATGGTTATTCAATTTCATTATATGTCCTCTTGGCAGTTGTATAAATAATAGATTTTTAAAAGAATAAAAAATTGAATTTTTATTTTTAAATTTGTTGTATACATTGTCGCCCACACACTCACTTTTCTTCTTAACACGTTTTTTATTTATTTTTTTTTTATTTATTTTTTTTTTTATTTCTACTGTGTTTCTGTTGATGGTGATGGTGGTGGAGTTGGAGATGAGGATGAAGCTGTAGTAGGCGTGAGTTAATTCAAAACCATATTAAGGAATATGAAAGAATTCAAATGTTAATGTTTATTCTGAACTTAAATCAAGGATACGCTATAACACCTTTTCAGATTCTGTATGTATGTGTATATTGTATATAAATGACAAATAAATCAGGTGTAAACATTGTCATTTAATTACAGAATATTTTTATTCTCAATAAAGGTTTTCTAACAGTTATGGGAGAAATCTTAAAGCTCTTAAAAAGGAAAACGGACCTTATGAAATAAAACTCTGGGAAAATAGTACACTCTAAAATTAGATCAGAATAGATTTCTTTTCTAAATTTACGGCCACAACTCAGGGTATATTCCAGAGAACAGCAACGAGCATTCAAAAACATGAGTAGATTCGAATCATACTTATAAGTGCTGACTCTTATACGCCTTCATACTTAATATCACACTCATACTACTCATATTAATGCACTCATCGTACTCATACATAACAATATGCATGATGTTGTTGATTTCGACTCTCCTTTACTCAACATTTACAAAAATCACAAAATAAGTATGATTCGCGTACGAACACTACAATACTCACTAGAAGATTGTGTGTTTGTTTTGCTATCTTTATCTTTGTCTTTTCCTTTCTTAATTTTTTGTAAATGCAACAACAACTAAGACTGTAAATTTTGATGAATGATTCGAATCACTCGAATCATTTATGAGTATTATAAGTATTTTTCTAAATTTATGAATTTGAGTGAGTAGGCGTATGAATCAAACATATTTCGAAAGTTATGAGTTTGATGTCAACGTTGTACTCATACTCATTGCAAGCTGTAGTTATAAAGCAATGTTGTAGTGAATATGAATGAATTTCATGAGTACTTATGAGTAGCGAAAAAACGATTCATTGCTGATCTCTGATATGCATTGCATTACATGGATTTCCTTACATTCGATTTTCTTATGAGTTATCATTTTCTTTTTTAAATGAAATACTGAGAATTCACAACAACGTACGCATTTATTGTAAACGTATTTAAAGCTCACAATAGAATATTCAATCCTTTGTTCTCTGTTGTATACATGAGGAACCTTAACCTTGCTTTTACAAAATCGTAGCATAACAAGTTCAATACTTAATGTACTACTGTATACACTAAGCATAGTTACTGAAATCGTTTTTAACCTGGTCCTTAGGAGTACATAACTTGGGGCTGCCTTGCTAATATTGTTCTTGTTTTCTTTCATGTGAAACCTATACATCCATAATTTTCTGTTTTCTTATAATGCTTGTTAGTCAATCGCTAAACTCTAGAGATGCGACACAGTATTGTTGATAAAGACTTGCAGTCTTTCTGGAACTTCCTCCCAAACTTTGAAATCCGTCACTGCAATTACAGATTCCAGAGAAAAAGAAGTAAGAATGTACACTTGAATTCTCAACTTGTGAACTCATTTGAATTCAGATTGATTTTGTTTCTATCACTTTAAACGCCCGAATAGCCAATCGCAATTCCTTTTTTTTCAGTGCCAAAACATTTGCATTTTAAATTATTTAGCAATGGAATCTAAACATTTCTCATTGGAGATAAAGTTTTGAAGCAAAGGAACATGATAATCAAGGAATAATAAACATTTTTTTATTTGTTTTTTGAAAATATTGTTTCACAATATATTATAGAAGAATACGTACTCAGGAGAGCTTTTGATTACAGAGAATTTTTGAACAAAAAAAAACGATTTGTTTATTGTAACAAAATGCTTTGTTTGATGGAATAAGTAGAACTAGAAAATATTTCCATGAGACTTTGTTTTTACAGTTACGATAACAACAACAACAACCAAAAATATAAAGAACACACTCACTCACTTCTACACTAATAAACGCTCTTTGAGTCATACGGACATGAAATTGTTTTAGAAAAAATTAGAAACTCTTGTAGAAAGTTTAAATTTTTATTTTGTATGTCTTTGAAGACTGGTACCATTATGTTGTTATTGTTAAGCATTGCTTTTGCTAAAAATAAGAATAAAAATCAGAAAAAATATCATATCAAATATCATTTCTGTGTGTATATTTGTAAGAGTAAAAAAATACATTCAAATGTGCTTCTTATTGTAATAATAAAATAAGGAAACCTTGACTTACAAGGAAATGTAGGCTTACATTCTTATACGGTGTTCAGATATGCACCTTTATTGTGTAAATCGTAATAAACGGCATTATTGAGTTCAATATTTCATATAAAGTTTCAATTAATAATTGCGCAATAAATACGCAAATTGTAATAATATTGAGTAAAACTCAAACTGCAGCATTGTCATACGTATGTTCACTGAGCACAGTACAACTTATGCGAACAAATTTTGTTGATATTTGAAAATCTACCGATACTTCTTGGATTTCTATTCCTATTCCATTCTCTTTTTACTGTATATTATTTAAAATTTCTAATGATTTAAAATATTTTGAATGTTTCGAAATTTTGAGGATAAGGACTATAACAAAACAATGAAATAGGAATTTTAAATTAACAAAATAGCACAAGAAATTTTTACTGTAATACTCGCTTGGAGTAGAGTGAAAACAAACAATATACCTCAATATACCGAATAATACCAGGCAATGCCCGAAATGTCCAAAATAGTGCTTTTATATCACAAAATATGCAAATCAAGATACAGAACCTGTGCTCAGGGCAAATAACTTCCCGCAGTAGTCAGATCAGACTACATGCATTCCTCAGTAAAAAAAACATACAAGATATGAGTAAATCTTTAAAAATATATTCGAATTATTTTTTAATAGAAGTCGTAAAGGCAAGTAGCTATGTTGTAATGTTATATTCAAGAAATTCAGATAAAAAAATCTTAAATGAGAAATTTTCCCCGTCACGGTCGGTTTAGTGTTAAATTTAAAAATTGTTATAAAAATAAAAAAATTTTTTTTATTATTTTCCAACTGCCAAATGATTATTGAATAAACTGAAATTGACAGAGGATCATCAGGTTGTTGGAGACACTAGATTTGCAGCAATTTATCGACAGAACACCGAGTCTGTCCCAAGACGGTACACTTAATCTGATACTAAATGGAATGACATTTGAAATAGAATTAACTGTAGGCCGACAATAACCTCATTGAAGAATTTTGGACCTTTAACTCACTACCCTCTGATTACAATCAGAGGTCAGCAATGAATCGTTTTTTCGCTACTCATAAGTACTCATGAAGTTTTACGTATGAATGAGCCATCAATGTTGAAATTCAACTACTTTGATTCATTCGTACTCACTACAATATTGATTTATAAGTACAGGTAGCAATGAGTATGAGTACAACGTCATAACATTTGAAATATGTTTGATTCATATACCTACTCATTCAGATTCATAAATTTAGAAAAATACTGCATTTACAAAAAAACAAGAAAGAAAACGACAAAGACAGAAAGCAAAGCAAACACCCTTCTAGTGAGTATTGTAGTGTTCGTACGCGAATCATACTTATTTTGTGACTCTTGTAAATGTTGAGTAAATGAGAGACGAAATCAACAACATCATGCGTATTGTTAAGTATGAGTACGATGAGTACTTTAAACTTTGAATATGAGTAGTATGAGTATGATATTAAAATAAGTATGAATGCGTACACACAAAAAAAAAGACTGTAATGCCAAGATAATTTGACTTTGATTCAAATAGAATTTACATTCGGATTGTGCCCAACAACATTTTGCATTTGTGTCAACAATTATGTTTCTGTTGTCCCAAAGTGTAAATCATTGTAGAGACAAAGCTAAAAATGTTGCCTAAAATGTCATATTTGTTGCCACAACGGTTCAGTTTCTGTTGTCGCAAATGCAGAAATAGTTGCCTCAACAGTTCAATATACTTTTGTCGCAAATGCAGAAATTGTTGCCCCAACAGTTTAATATACTTTTGTCGCAAATGCAAATATTGGTATATGTATATACCTTACCAATATTTGCATTTGCATATAAATGAAAATATTATTTTTAGTTTGAGAATATTTATTTAAAATTCTAGCAATTTTAAGTTTATTGTTTAAAATATTAAATATAAGCTTTTCTTTCTCAGCAAGTGATCTGGCATCATCTTCCCACTGGACCAAATTGTTTATATTTATTATATGGCCAATCATATCCTTTTGTGCATCAGATATAGATGGTTGATCCGTGGAGGAGTTATAACTGCATGTAGTAAATAAAAGAAATAAAGATGTCGCGAATCTGTTAAAACATTTTTTCATTCAAGAAATTAAAGAGAAGAATATGTCTCATGAACTTACCAAGATTTTCTGCCGATTTATATATTTCAAAATTCCATCAATTCCACATCAATAAGTTCAAATCTGTTAGGGTGTTTGTATCTGGGTCAAGCTTTTAATAATTCTTCCAGTGATATTTTATTTTCTTTTAGCCGATTTTCAGATGTTTGCTGCCATATTTGTTTCAAATTGTGTACTAGTCAATTTTTATTAGACATGAAGTTATTATAAACATATAAAAAATAAAATAATTATAATAATTTTTTCATAATTGTACAATAGTATGTATTAGCATTTATTGTCTATTCTTATAACAGCACGGTAACACTATTTTGTAGCAAAAGCGTTTAAAGATTTTAAATATACATAGTTTATGTATAGTAACTTTTGTTACAAGCGTGCAAAAAGTTCATAAGAATGTACAAGTAAATGAACAAAATAACCTTACGTACCTTATTCTGATTCCGCCACTTTTGCAATTCATGGTGAAAAATGATAAACCCCCTTCTTACTTTTGAAAATATTTCGTCGATGTCTTTTGAATGCATTATTTTCAAAATATCGACTTGGTTGATGCCGCATTCTATGAATGTAGAAATTGTTTCTATTATATATTATATTCATTGTTGAAAGCAATGCAACCACTTCATTGGATAAATCCACCATACAAACTGTTTCCTGAAAAATGTCTTCCGACATTGTTGTTTGTTTATTTCAAACACTTTAATTTTTATTTTAATTATTTTAAAACTAAAAAGCTCATTTTTAACTTGTTTCACACCGACAAACTACTCAATACTGATCCGCACAACTCTACCAATCATGTCATTTCCAAATGCACATTTTTTACGACAACAGTAATATTATTTGATTAAAAAAAATAAATATTTTATGGTAACAAAAATTATTATTTACTGCAAATGCAAATCATTTACGTCAACAGCAATTTTCAATGTGCCGTTATTTCAAGGGAAACCTTTAACGACAAATGTTATTCTATTTGCAATAAATAATTTTGCTGTTAAAAAAACTCAAATACTTTCATGTTGTTGCGGTAAAAAAAATTTTGTTGGAAAATTTCTTGCGAGAAAAGGTTTTCATTTACTCCAACAAGTTTTTATTCACCCCAATAGCAAAATCATCAAATGCTGAAATTATTTGCCGTCACAATATTTATTTTTTTGTGTGTATAAGTATCACAGATTGTGAGTATAATTCGAATCTACTCTGATCTAGAAAAATACCATTTTTTGTAATCTTTGAATTGTAATTTCTTTTGAACAAAAACGGATTTACTTTCATTGATTCAGTTACGCCAAAACATTTTTTTTAAATATATTATGAATATAAAAAAGATATAATGTATGTTAGTCTATCTAATCCATACTTAGAATATTATTTCTTAAAACATTAATTAAATATTTATTTTCTCTCTTCTTTGTTTATAAAGAAAAGCACTCTTAGAAAAAAAATTTCAAAAATATTTATGCAAAGAAACGTCACGAGTATTTCAAAGCCATTTACGTAGTTAATTAGGCATACAGGCTGTCAGAAACAATAGAAACTATAAATATTCGACTCATATTTTTTTATTTCGTTTCTATAATTCCCATTAACTCCCAGTAGCGTAAACAAAATCAACTTCAGAATAAAAAATTGTTTCTTTCTTTTCTATTTGTGTTCCCTTGCAGATAAAAAAATAACACACGTAATTACTTTGCAAGCGTTAATAAATTAATTTTTCACAAAACAAGCGGTAAATAAGGCCACAAAAACAACTTCAACTACAGCAGTGGAATAAAATCGATTAAATCCGAATATGCTAGGCCCTACATTATCTGGAGATTTTATAAATCTGACGATTATCCATTGATCAGAAAGTGTTTACCTGCGGGTACTGTACTTGTTAAGAACACATCCTCTAACCTAATTAAAGACTCCTAGCTTTCTGTTTATTTAATAAACAGAATATAAATGGTTTCTACTGAAATTGGTCTTAATCACTTAGAGAGTCTGGAAATCACTTCAGGACAAATTTTGTACCAAAATCACCAGTCAATATTTTAAAATGTCATTTAAAACAGCAATTTAATACTATGTTCACACATGCACTTTTATTGCCTAAATAGCAATAAACGACATTATTGAGCTCAATCTTTAATATAAAGTTTCAATTGATTATTGTGCAATAAATACGCAAATTGTTACAATATTTAGTAAAACTTAAAATACAGCATAGTCTTATCAGTCAGTCGCCTATTACAATTATCCGAACACTTTCTATTGATATTTGACAACTGAAATGTCAATAACTACAAAAAAAAAACAATGTTGTTGAAACAACCATCTGTTTTGTTTATCAGCTGTCAAATAAATATTGCTTATAATATGTCTGAACACTTAAAATATTTTACTCAAATAGCCGAATATTGACTCAATAAAAATGCATGTCTGAACATAGTATAAGCTTACCCACAAAGTTATTTTCTGATCTGATTTATTTGTACATATTTGATTACAGGACTTATTTGAGCAATTGTTAAAGGCAGGCCCTTTACTAACTAATTAACTATAACTGTAGCTAGCTATGATAGTTCTTGCATAATTCCATTCCATAAATATAAAGACTTGTTGTATTTATATGTAAATTGTATACATATTTATAACATTTTGTTTTGGCTTGTAATAAATGGCAAAAATGTCATTTATTCATGTCATTATGCTGTCATCAGTCACGCGAATTATTATTATTAAATACAATATTTAACACTCACACCCACCCACCCATAGCTACTCGTATAGCATCAGTCACAGATATATACGCGGCGCAGTATTCGCCAGTAAATTAATGTGAAAAAAGTGACGAAACCTATTCGAACTTGTGCACATGAATGAGACTGAAAACTTGTATTCGTATTTGTATTTATCTTCTCCTTGAGACTTCCATGGTGTTGTACACTGAAGAAGAACAGAAAACAAAATGTTGCTACAATTCTCGTTGTAAGGAAAGGAAAGAATGAAGGAAAGAGAAAATAATAAATCTAAAGTAAATACAACTGAAATGTAAGTTAACATATAAGAAATAAACGAGGTATATTTCCCCATCGTTTTCCTTCTTTTTTTCTTGGAATAAAGAAAGACACGGAAAACGACGCTATTAAAACTATTCATTGAGATACGACATGCCAACTTGTTGCAAAAATTTTTTTGTTATACAAAATATATACAGTGTCGGAAATAATGTAACAGAATAGAATCAAGCACGTAACAAATTATCGATAAATTAAAAGTATTTTTAAAAAATTATTTCCGGATAAAATATAAAAGGGTAATGGTATTATGTATGCCATGTTACGTGGTGATGTTTCTCGGGAGAAAAACACCTTAACCTGACTGAGGTCAAAACCTTAATTGATGTCTCCGTAGTCTAGTAAGTAGCGTTTTGGCTTATTATACGCAAGGTTACGGTTCAAACCCCAGGGCAGATATCTCCAGCAAAACGAAATATGAAAAAAAATATTTCTTCGGCGACTTCCTCTCAGCAGATTTCTAGCAAAAACTCCGAGAGTAAAAAAATTGACATGAAAAATTTCTCAAAAGTCTGTCGTTCGGAATCGACTTTAAACTGTAAGTAAAATTAACACACACAACATAGGTAGTGTGAGAAGCTATGTAGTAATTTTGACATACGAAAGTGGCAGTAATAAAGTAATAAAAAACGTTTAAAACATGAGTTCGTTGATTGCAAACAAAATAAAAATAAACTTGTGTTCAGTTTCAGCTAGATTCTTTATTGTTCGCGCTACTTTTGTGTGCCACGGTTTACGACTTGACGTATACAACAATAATTGCTTGTTCGTTACTTTTCTTTGCTTACTGCGGAGATCTTCAAACCACGACTATTCTCTTCACATGAAGGTTCTTGAAGTAGAATGTTCGTGTTTTCGCCTTCTCGAGAACTCCAGTACGACTTCATTGTTGTTTGTGTATTTTGTTCACATTGCTTGTTGTTGCGTTCTCGTTGACTTGTATATCCCCGTTTCTTTCATACCGATGTTGTTGCTTTACTTGTAACAAGTTCATTGTTTTTGTTAGTATAGCTTTTGTTAATCATGTTAATGTTAAATGATGTTTCCATTTTCGTAACAATACAATGAATACTTTAACGAAAAAGTTATTGTCTGAAGTGAGCTGTTATGTTCTGAAATGGAACTGGTTGTTCTTTTTTTTTCATTTCATGTTTTTGGTCCAAATCCCTCATTACTTTTTATCTTTGGTCTACTTTGAACTGACAGCTACAGTTCTCTAAAGTAGTCTGATAAAATGTTTAAGTGTTAATAAGCCAGTTGTTAACATTATCTTATAAATTACTCAATGACATCTTCTTCGAATAACATCTTTGCCATAAATTATTTTCATTTTATCAATTGATTGAATTTGATTTGAACTAATCGGTATTCTATTCTCTTTAAACAATTGGCCAATTCACACGATTTTGTATCGTGTATGTTGTATTGAAGCTTGAAGTCGCCGTGGTCTAGTAGGTAGTGTGTTGGCTTGTTAGACAAAAGGCCCGAGTTCGAATCCCAGGCCAGACATCAAAAACAAAATATGAAAAAAATATTTCTTCGGCGACTTCCTCTCAGCAGATTTCTGGCAAAAACTCTGAGAGTAAAAATTGCCATGAAAAGCTTCTCAAAAAAAAAAAAATCTGTCGTTCGGAGTCGACTTTAAACTGTAGGTCCCGCCACTCATGTATAAAATTAACGCACACAACATAAGTGGTGTTGAGAAGCTAGGCCGTAATCCTGACGAAGGGTTGTAATGGCCAATTATGTATGTATGTATGTTGTATTGAAGACATTTGGTTGTTTGTGAATGCTCAATGCTATGCTGTGTTGTGTGTTTCGTATTCCAAATGTCTTCTTCTTATTCTTCTTCATAACTTTTGGCATTCAAATAATTTGATACCACGAAACTAATATAACTTTTAAAGGCATAGGAAAAAAATGTGTATAAGTGTATCGGATTTTTACATGAAAATTGAATACTGTTGTATTTTTGTCCAACAATACAATGAATACAACGATACAAGGGCTTGTGTGAATTGACCATATGAGTATTGCTGTTCAATCAATTGTTTTTACTTCTGTTGCATCGAAGTATGCATTCGTACAGTATGGAAGAGAGATCCTATGTCGTCCTCCTAATTCAAATCATCATCATCTTGTTCTCTTTTATTCTTAAATTATTTTGTATTTCATTAAAAGAATATAAATTTCTGGAGGGAATTCTCAAAGTGTCCATAAGAACATAATCGGATAGCAATAACATGAATGAGTATGAATTGTTTCCGTCAATATTAATGAGAATTTTCTCCTTCTATTTTTTTTTTGTTTCTCTTTAGTTTTGTTTATATTTTGTTATTTGTTCTTAGTTGTTTATCTGTCAATCTTTTTGTTGTTTTTATTTGTTGTTTATTATTATGCTCTGCAAAGTTGCTGCGATAATTTGAGGCATGTTAACTAGTCAAAATGTTACAAAATTCCAATCATTTTTAACGTTTTTACTCCGCTTTTTTCATGGTCTTGTACTGTCCCATAATACAGATGGAATACAGTTGTGAAACAAAAACAATTCAAAAGTAGTTGAAAAAGATGAAAAATATTTTTGCGACCAACGAGTGCAAATATCGTACCCGAATTACATGACAAACATGACGGCAAACAGTCAGACGTGCGGTTGGCACAAGGCCAAAAGTTGTCAAAGTTGTCTCATAAAATAACAGCAAACATACACAGTGTTAAGAAAAATAAAACATTTCATTCTATTTGTTGGTGATTTTAACAGATGTTTACACTTTTGTACATGGTTGTAGATGTACGGATGTATGTATGTATGTGTGCAAATAAATGTTTTGACGAAACTTGTATTCTGTACTCTCTAATGACCGATTGTTGGACACGAACAAAAAATAATATGTTTTACTTTTTTGTAGCACTGTCTCTTCTATTATTTCAACATTATCAGCTTATAGCCACTGATGACACTACTGCCCCAGGAAGGCCTAACAACCGTTATTCTTGTTGGGGGAAAAATAACGATAACAACAGCTATTATTGTTTGTTGTCTAGTGTTCGTTGGCACTTTTTAATATCAACATCAGAACTGTTAACCTCTGACATGCAAAACAAAAAGCAAAAAAGAAAAACAAAAAACACGTCGGCCAGTAAACAATACCCTCTCTACACAAGAAAAATTCTGATGAAAAAAAAACGTTCTTTGCTGCAGCAAAGCAAAATAAATTATGGAGTTTAAACTACTTGCTTATGAGGAGGAAATTGATGATTTTCCATATTGTCGATAATACAGATACACTCACAAGTACACATACACACTCCCTAGAACACTCCCATGTACATCGAAATGTAATTCAAAAGAAGAATAATAAGAGTATCCATCCCTAAATAGATGAAGCGTTATAAATCAGTATCTCAACTCTCCTTTCAGTTCGGTAGGTAAAGCAACCAAAACAATCATGTACTCGAATTCTGTTGTTGTTTCTGTTGTTGTTACTTTCCGGCACCATATTAACGTGAATTCTTGTGATAAATTGAGCATCCGTCAATAGAATTGGAATAATTTACAAAAAAAAATAAAATAACAAATATTTTTCACAGGTTGCCGAAAGGGGGGGTGGGGGGTAACGTAAGTAATATTAATGGGATACCTGACCTTTTACTTTTACCAAATTTTCGTTGAGAATTCAGCAGCTGGTGCTATTGACGCATCAAAGCACCATAATAGAAAAAGGGAATAAGAAATTCGATTTTCCTAATAATGAAAAAAGTCAATAACATTAATACATACATACATATATAAACACGAAGCAATTTAAGCACTGCCCGATAATTAAGTGCAAACATTAAAACGTAGTTTGGGTTAGGTTAGGTCAAACTAAAATAACATGAAAGTGTCTCATTTGAAAATTATTCAAATTACACGGTGCGACAGTCAAAATACACCCAGCTAATCACATAGTGTAAGTTGTGAGTTTTGTTGAGTAGAACTCAAAAATGTATTTTTTTTTATATTTCTTGAACCCTACAAACTTGTTTTATTTGACAAAACCCATATATTTGATCTTTTCACATAAAATTATATGATGACATTCTGAAAGTGCATTATCTTGCGAAGAGATTGACATTTCGTTTGATCAAATCGAACAAAAATTACCGTAGTTATTATTTAAAGAGTCTAACAGTCGAGTTTTATAGTGGAAAAGTTTCTTCGTACGAGAGTGATATCTGCTACTTAGTTACCTATTGAGACCATAATAGCACCTGTTGGCAAGAGTGATCGTACGCTAGATCTCCAGACTGATGTCATTTTTGCTGGTAAAAGCAGAACCAAGATAAATAAATTCACTGACAACATCAAAAGTATAGTTAACGGCCGTAATCTGTAATCCGGTAGGCCGCATTTTCTTAATGGTCGATAACATACATATTTCGTTATGCCCTTATTTACTGCCAGACTCACCTTACTAGTCTCCCGTTAATTAACACTAAAGGCAGTAGCAACATCTAGCTTTGTAGGTCCTACGGTAAGCGATAAGGCTTATACTCCTACAGTTAGGGCATATCGTAATATCTCTCTCGTTTTCATGACAGGAAAGAGGACACTGCCAATCGTTAGGCATACCTTTCTCTAACCATATTTTCTAAATAAGCTGGTGCATGTATCCTACCAGCTCATTAATGCCGGTCTTAAGCAATTCAATGAGCAGGCCGCTGTCGCATAATAACGACAAGAATTTTTAAATCTTAAATTTATTCTAAGATCAGTGCAAGTAACAATGTACATATGCAATATAGTTATTTAGCCACGTAAATTCTGTCTACCCCATATTAGTTTGCATGATTCGTAAGATACATCCGTCGTTAATTAATTGAATTAAAATAAATCAAAAACTAAAAATTTAAGCAAAATTAAATCATAAATTGCATCTATTTCGTATGTACAGACCAGAGGTTAGCAATGAGTACTCAAAAAGATGAGTAGATTCGAATCATACTCATAATTTGTTATACTTATAGGCATCCATACTCACTCTACTCATATTCAATGTTTGAAGAACTCATCGTACTCATACTTAACAATACGCATAATGTTGTTGATTTCGACTCTGCTTTACTCAACATATACACGAAGCACAAAATAAGTATGCTTAGCGTACGAACACTACAATACTCACTAGAAGGTTGTGTGTTTGCTTTACTTGCTGTCTTTGTATTTTTCTTTCTTCTTCTTTTTGTAAATGCAACAACAACTAAGACTGTAAATTTTGATGAATGATTCGAATCACTCGAATCATTTATGAGTATTATAAGTATTTTTCTAAATTTATGAATCTGAATGAGTAGGCGTATGAATCAAACATATTTCGAATGTTATGAGTTTGATGTCAACGTAATGCTCATACTCATTGCAACCTGTTCTTATAAATCAATGCTGTAGTGAGTACGAATGAATCAGTGTAGTTAAATTTGAATACTGTTGACTTACACATACCCAAATTTACTGAGTACTTATGAGTAGGAAAAAAACGATTTATTGCTGATCTCTGGTACTGACCTATTGTTCCTGTATTCCAACTTATAGCGATTTTATCATACATTAATATTTTCACCTTAAATACAAACGAAGAAGCTGCTTAACATTTCTAATTTTAATGTACGCATATGTATACAGATATAAGCATTGATTAAATTCAAGTCGATCAATCAAATCATTATAAAATCTTACTAATTGATGACGCATACGTTGTAATATGTATTCCTTAACTAATTCTATTCAAAATTGTGTAACAACTACTTTCAGTTCAAAACTTCAACTTGATAAAAAAATAATATAATTCTACCGTTTTGAACTCATTTATTATAATAAATATGTAGACATTCAATACTTTCCTCACTTTATGTCCTTTCCATATAAAAAAATAGTTTTTAAATTTTTCAAAAAAATGTTTTGTGGGCGGCACAAATATTTAAACGAATATGAAATTATTGATATTATTGTAAATTATGTCGTAATTGTTATAATTTGTATGTTAATGTTAGGCTTTGCTAATGTGTCCATTTTTTTTACAGTTTTTTTGTTGTTGTTTTTTTTCTAGAATTTTATGTAGAATTTAATATAATTTCAAGACACGTGTATACATACTCGTGTGTGATTCAAAAAGGCAGCAAGCGTATAGTTTTCTACATAGATGGGCACTTTGCAGTACCAGTAAAATTTCAGTAAAAATTGATTTTTACTGATTACTGAAAAAAATTTCAGTATTCAGTAAAATTTTACTGTTAATGCAATCTAAATTTAAATGAAATTTAAATAAAATTTAAATGAAAAAAAGTAAAATTTTACTGTTAACGCAATCTAAATTTAAATGATATTTAAATGAAATTTAAATGAAATTTAGATTGCATTACCAGTAAAATTTGACTGAATACTGAAATTTTTTTCAGTAATCAGTAAAAATCAATTTTTACTGAAATTTTACTGGTACTGCAAAGTGCCCATCTATGGTTTTCTATTATTATGGTTTGAGTGGTTATTGGCTTATTGTCCACCGTGGCGTATAATTGAAATAAAAAACAATTGTTGATCGTTTATTATACGCCACGAGTGTTTAATAACAATTGCCTACAATTAATAGATTTATTATGTATGTATGTATTTCAATTATATTTTATTTGTTTTTTCTTTTCACATGACTTTGAAAATCCACTACAGTAATGAAATCAATGCAAACGAATTATCTTTTCACTTGCATCAACAGCAATGAGTTTTAAATAGAATTTATGATCGTATTGCTAAATAAGTTGACGCAACAAAGGTTGCTTTATTACACTTTTACTTGTAAAATTATTACCATATTGCTTATAGCTCACATAGCAGATCAAATACTTTGTTGTCGTGCTATATGGATGCAAAACTTTTACTAGTCGATACTATGAATTAAGAAAATTTAGCATAAAAAATTGCAAACATGAAACCATATCACTAATACTACCATCAAATGCAGTAGAAACCTAGACAATAAAGAAGACGGATGAGATGTTTTTCATTCCTTTAAGTTCATAATGATGGTCTGTAAATAAGGAAATTATTAGGAAATACCTGAAATCACATACAGAATTTGAAGTTTTTGTATTTACAATGGCTGTGTGAACGAGCAATGTGAAACCAAATTGATTTGATATCAAAATGCAATAAAAATAAAAATTACAATTTATTGGAGTTATTAACCCTTTCACGTTTAAATATGAGTTCGTTGATTACAAAAAAATAAAAACAAATGAGTGTTTAGTTTCAGATAAATTCTTTATTGTTCTCACTACTTTTGTGCCACTGTTCACACTTGACGAATACAACAATAATTGCTTGCTTACAACCCAGATCTTTTTAACGGCGATCTTCAAACCACGACTGTTCTCTTCACACGCAACGCCTCTTCACACAAGACTGACTGAATTCTTACTACTGGTTGCCTGCTTTGTCTTGCGTTTTTATATGCCCATGTAATCAGTCTGATGAACGTTCTTGAAGTATAATGTTCGAGAACTCTATTGTGGTTTAATTGTTGTTTGTGTATTTTGTTTACGTTGTTTGTTCTTGCTTTCCTTCTTACTTGTCTCTCTCCTTTTCTTTCATACTGATATTGTTGGTATATACAAACAAGTTCTTTGTATTTGTGTTGCTTTTGTTTATCGTTTTCATGTTAAACGATATTTTACATTTAACAATAACAATTAAACAATATTTTAAAAACAAATTACTAGAATCAATTGTGCAGTGATAAATTTTCCTTGGAACGTATATATAATCGTTAAGGGATACAATTTATATACATTTTTTTCATTAGTCAGGATTAAAAGAAAAGTAATTGTTTTTAGTATTTTAGGTACTAATATGTATTTTTTAAATAAATTAGGTATTTGCCAGAAGTAAGTAAAGAAATTTTGAAATTTTAGTGGCGTCCGATAGTTTGTTCAACTATATGAAGCTCCATTTGATAAGCTTATATTATTTTATGAGTACATTGTGTGTACCAAGTTATAAATTTTTATTGCTAATACTTGAAATACATACTTGAAAGCTATACATCTGAAACATGAAAAACATTTGGAATGTATGTTCTCTGGTCCCATTTAAAATCATGTTAATCGTTACTAAGTGCTACATAGACGCGTTTAATTCCATAAACATTTTATTATTTATTTCAGTGAGCCTGATCGTAATGTCATGGATTTCAAATATTATGGTTCCATAAAATAGCGACATAAATCCACGATCAACGTATATCAAGGGATTACGGTATTGGATAATAATAAATTCAAAAATGTGTAAATATTCTAAAGGATTATACAGTCGCCCTCAACCGAATATGAGGTTTTTACTTTTTTTTTTTTGTTTTTTTTTTGCTACTGTGTTAAACAATTTCATTGTTTTATGTGTAATATTATTTATTTTACTTGATTCTGTTTAATTTTATTTCATTAATTAATATCGACAACACTTTGGTCACATAAGTTTTTAGAATTTTTTAATACTTAATACACATGTTGTATATGCTCGTAAATGTTGCATGTAATGGTTTTGGTCATCATTAAATAATTAATAGAATATAAACAAACAAAAAATAAAAATAAAACAGATAATCATGAAAAACAATTCCAATGAGAAAATTAATCAATTTGAAATAAATAAATATTGTTGGTTGGCGCTTAATGTCACAACAGCAACATTAAATTATAGAAAAATTAAAAAAAAAAAATATGAGGCAATTAAAAAAGCGCCCTACTTTGGTAAATATTGATTGATTAATTATCACTTAAAATGAAGTATTTTTAATATTTTATTTCATATTTAGTGTCATATGGATTGAATTTCACCAGCATGTAAATACGAGTATAACTGTAATATATTGTTTAAATATTTAATTTAGACACAAAATAAATGAAATTAAATCAGAGAAATCAATTGTAAAATTAAATAAAATTTCAAAACCATCGAAAATATCGTCAACCATTTTGAGGCATAAGCGATAAGTTTTTGAAATATAATTATAGGTTAGCGCTATGTGTGAATTACAACGCCGGACCAAAACCCTTGTAATTTTGCCATAAAAGACTTTGAAAAAAGTATGATATAGTCGTAAGCATTTGATATTTTGAAAAACATTGGTGGTAATCAACAGATACATGATGTGTTTTAATGAAAGTGTTTTCTTACCAATTTCGGCTCTAGTTACATCAATTTGGATTTATTTTCTCGAGTAATTTTTTTCTTTACAGAAGTAGTCTCATTCTTATTCATTTTGTCGTGCACTATTATAACACAAATACACATATACATACATAATTGATCATTACAACCCTTCAGTCGGGATGAAGACCTAGCGTCTCACACCACTTATGTTAGGTATTAATACACCTAATATCCACAAGTGGCGAGATCTACAGTCTTCGAACGACAGATTTTTGAGAAAATTTTTAAGGCAAATTTATTTACTCTCAGGGTCATTATTAAAAATTTTCGTTAAAGTTGGGTTTAGTTAAAGCAAAGAAAATAAAGTATAAAGAATGTGCATTTGGACATATTTTGGAATATTTCTCAAAAATATTTCATGACGCTGGGGGAAAGATAGAAGGGAAGGGTAAAGAAACCAAGAGCGTAACAATGCGTTGTTCTCATCGTACGTTTTTGTTGTTTGACTAATTTTTTATTTATATTTCTGAAACAGTGTTGCCACGAAAAGAAATTTTGTAACCAACATTTGTGAAAAAAATCACCAAATAAGAAAAAATATAACCAAAATTAAATTCGTAGACTTTTGTTTTATTTTTTTAAGTTTAAATTATAATTAATAAAAAATGAAACAAAAAATAGGTTTTTTTATAAGAAAAAAAAATAACCAAAACCAAAAAAATCTACACATCTACACATTGATCAAAAAAATAACCGATTTTGGTTAGAAATAACACAAAGAGAACATGATAAAAATTATGAGAGGCATGTGGTAACCCACAGGAAATTTGTTAGTAATATTTTCAAGTCTACTTATTAACCCAATAATATGTATATGTGAGCGAAAAATATAGAAAAATTGTACTGCGCTAAAAACCTAAAACCACTGTATTTAACTTGGCAAGTATTCTTCAAAAAATCGAAATCATTTCTCATTGATATTAGTGAATCATACTATAATATTTCTTTGGGTGTAAAATTGAAGTCTGAAAAAAGCGACATGAACATTCTTCTTTAGAAGCTGACAAGCAAAGCAACTGAATGAATTTTTACGCTCTCATGATGAGAGCAACACATTGTTACGCTCTTTGTTTGTGTTTATTTTCCTTCTGTCTTCCACCCTCCTCATCCAGAAATGATTTTAGTGAGAGCGGGTCGTAATGTTTGGTGAGAGCGGGTTGCGATATTACAACCCACCATAAGAAATTTTACTGCTACATAATGCGCATTCTTTATATCCATATTCTTTGGTTAAAGGTAACTTTAGCTAAAGTAAACTTTAAAGATACATTTAACTTCTTTTCGTTATTACGATCTAAAAATAAAATAAAGTTAACTTTTTCAAAAATATGGCAGTGAGGGAGCAATGTCAATAACATTACCTAAATAAAACGAGTTTTTTTTTAATACGCATTGGCGTCGAAGAACTTCTTTTTCTTTTTGTTGTGATTGTTGCGATTGTGATTTTGTTTATCTTTGAAGTTGCCATATTGAAAATAGTATAAGTAATATGGCAACTTCAAACATAAACTTAACTTTAAAAGTTAAAGGTAGGATAATCCTCTCTTTAGCTTAACGCTCACTTCTATCTTATTGTCCACTTATAATAATGAAAACCAATTTATCTGCCCGTTAAAATCCTCCCTTTAGTTAACGGCTAGTTGTAATAATGGCCCTCAGAATCATTGCCAGAAATCTGCTGAGAGGAAGTCGCAAAAAAATGTTTTTCACATTTCGATTTAAACTAGTTGTCTGAAGTGAACTTTGAACCGTAGCCTAACATCTAATACGTCAACACTACAGCGGCTATAACTAATAGCTATTATAACGGGATTTAAAGCATTTGTTTAGCTACCACATAAATCAATAAAAAATATGGAATACAACTCTAATGTATTCAGAACTTTTGATCCAGTGAAAGAGAGCTAAATAGAGCTACCTAATTACAGCAGGATTACTGTTTTAACGTTACTGATAGAAAATGCTTTCTTATAAAGATACGCTATTTCATTGGCAGACATACATACTTGTATGTTGAGCAAATTTAGTTCACGAAAGTTATTATAAAGAGAAGTCGTTCCTAAAGCTACTCTTACACGACATGTTGTTTACACTGAAAATGACAACTTTTCCATTACATGCCGTCTGTAGCCCTTAAAACAGTGCTTGTGTAAAAAACACCAGAAAAGTCTTTTGACGAAATTTCAATTAGAACGTGCTCTAATTTCTTAAGTACAACGTATGTCGTCAAATGTCTCTGCCATGCTATCATTAGCCATCTGAAAGAAATATTTTGTGGATGTAATAAATTAATTTTTAATATATTATAATGCAAGTAATTTATTAATTTATTTTTTAATATAAAGTTAACAATTGTAAACTTAACTTGTAAGTAAGAAAAGAAAAATCTTTTAAAAGGATTGTGTCTTAACTGTCTGCTTTCGTGACGCAATCAAACAACTTCGCGCCAGCTTTAAGCCATTTTCAAGCTGTTGGTATTTTTTAAATTACTCATTGTACGTTTATGAGTAAAAATTATATATAAAAAAAAATATGTCTTAAGCTGCCGTTTGTCTGCATACATTTGCCGAAACTTATATCGTAAACAGAGATCAGCAATGAATCGTTTTTTCGCTACTCATAAGTATTCATGAAATTTTGAGTATGAGTGAGTCAACAGTATTGAAATTCAACTACTCTGATTCATTCGTACTCACTACAACATTAATTTATAAGTACAGGTTACAATGAGTATGAGTACAACGTTGACATCAAACTCATAACATTCGAAATATGTTTGATTCATACGCCTACTCATTCAAATTGATCATTGCTGATCTCTGATACATATGTACTTGAATCTAATACCTTAATGATATATCATTCGAAGGTCAAAAGTCATTTAGTTAATAAATCCTAATACATATATCAAGAGACCTTTTTATTTGCTTTTACTGTCAACTGATGTGGAGGGCTCATATGGTCTCACCAAATGTGGGAGGCCACACTGTTTTGAAAATGACTCATGTGGAGCTGGTTTACACAGGCTAGAGACTTTGCTGGATATTAGCCCATAAGGTATTTAAGATTAGAGCCACGGAGTCTAACACGTGATTTATCAGACGGCATCCCGAATTAACTGATCGAGTGCTCTATCACTATCCCCTCGACAGAACCAACAAGCTCTTCAGTTTTAAGAAATGATTCATAAAGTAATAAAAGTGCAGGAAGCAATTTGGCTGCTACTGTATATTCTTTTATGAGGGAAACCATCCTATGGTATAATGATAAGTCAAACATAGTGGACCGGGTATAGGAGGATTCAGAATCAGTGTGATACATATATGCATGTTGAACTCATTAGGATACCCGCCAGCCACACCGGTTCTTCCAAAAAAAATTTTTGATATGCTTTTACAGAAAACTATCTGCTGTTAGGTTAACAGCAGGTGCCATAATTAGATGATTTAGGAAATAGCGTCGCTTCTAAATCAGTAGAAATTCAAATAATGTGTGTAATCGTATGTGATTATCAAGAAGTTAACTTCCTAATCGCTGATGGATTCAGAACATTTCAGTAAAGTTGGAAGAGGAGTTTAAAAAGGTTAGTGTGTGTAGGAGATGATGAAAATTGTATACATTTGATGTAAAATTCTGAAATTAATTGTTTTTGTATTTCATTCGTTTAATATATCATTTTTGTTAATTTCTCATTATTGTAATTATTTTCAATTTTAAATTAAAAATTTAATTTTAAACCATTATCGTAATTAAACACATAATTACGAGTTTGTGATTTTATTGCTTTTGTTTTAATTTCGCTTCGCTTTATTTTAATTTCAAAAGAATTCGTGGAATTTATGAATATTTTTAAATTTCTTTAGATTGTATGAATATGTGACTTAATGACACATGACTTAATTAAATATTCATACAAATAAAAAAATCAGGACTTAAGTACATATTTATAATGCATTCTGGTAATTAGTAAATCGATTGTTTGTAAAGAAAAATGCTATTATTGGGCGACTAATTAATTAATATTTTGTTACTCATTTGCTAATTAATTAAGAATCATGTATAATTAATATAATTTTATTACTAAACAAGCATTCTTTTGCAGTTCATTAAATAAATCTTAAATTGTTTCACTTATCTTTAAGGAAACATTTTTAGCGACTAAACAGATGCCAACGTTGAAGTGTGAAGTATTTGTACCGACACGACTGTACCATTAAAAGTTTACTTTTCTGTTACATTCAGTATACAATGAACCAATTTAATACGACAATATTCAAGTGCTGGACAAATATAAAATTATGATGAGAAAAAGAAAAGAAATAATTCAAGTTAAATACATACGTGCATACAAATGAAAATCATAAGGGCCCAGTAATAGATTACTTACATTGACTACGTTAAGTTTATGGCAATTTTTTGTTTGGCGACTAAAAGTTCAATTGATTTCTTGAATGTGGAGAACCGTATATCGACAGCATTATTATCTGTTTAGAAAAATCGAAAAGTAACTGTTTGAAAAATTTTATTTAAATTATACGATAATGAAGTAATATTCATTGCAACCGAAATTTGCATAAACAACTTGGATTTTACGTTGGCAATTTACTTAAAATAGGTTGAAATTCATATTAATGGGCCAAAAGCATAATATCTCTATATGAGTAGATTCGAGACATACTCATAATTTCTGATACTTATACGCATTCATACTTATTTTAATATTATACTCATACTACATACTCATATTCAAAGTTTAAAGTACTCATCGTGCTCATACTTAACAATACCCAATAATTTCGGCTCTCCTTTACTCAACATTGACAAGAATCACAAAATACATAGGTATGATTCGCGTACGAGCACAACAATACTCACTAGAAGGTTAAGTGTTTGCTTTGCTTGTTGTCTTTGTATTTTTCTTTCTTCTTCTTTTTGTAAATGCAACAACAACTAAGACTGTAAATTTTTATGAATGATTCGAATCACTCGAATCATTTATGAGTATTATAAGTATTTTCCTAAATTTATGAATCTGAATCAGTAGGCGTATGAATCAAACATATTTCGAATATTATAAGTTTGATGTCAACGCGGTATTCATATTCATTGCAACCCGTACTTTTAAACAATGTTGTAGTGAGTACGAATGAATCAGAGTAGTTGAATCTCAATATGTACTATTAACTCACTCATGCTCAAAATTTCATGAGTAGTTATGAGCAGTAAAAAAACGATTGATTGCAGATCTCTGATCTCTACTAACATTAATAGAATCTGACAATACTAAAGCATATCTGAAATGTCGTGTCTTTTAAAAATGAGTAAAAATTTAAAACAATTCTTCTTTTGTAATGTAACTTTTAAAAAAGTTTGTTCGCTTTCGATCACAATCACAAAAAATTCAATGAAGTTAATAAAAGCCGGTATACACTGTATATACTTTGCTTCAATGAAAACGTCAATTCACTCACAACTTTGATGACTCGACAGGAGCTGAGACAGTTCGAATGAAAAGTCGTGATGTATTCACATAGCCTGGATGTTGCACAAAACAGATTTGTTTCACATGAGTGACGGGAGCTACAGTTTAAAGTCGTCTCCGAACGACAGAGTATTGAGAAACTTTTCATGGCAATTTTATTTGCTCTCAGAGTTTTCGCCAGAAATCTGCTGAGAAGAAGTCGGCGAAGAAATTTTTTTTCGTATATACAGTGCACTCGGGAAAACGTCAACTAATTAAAACCGCGGGTGTTGATGTTTAACAAATTGTTGACGTTTATGAATGTAAAAATTTTAATAAAAAAAACTGTTAACTGTTGCTAAATTCAAAATTTTCTTTTATTTAAAGTTGACGTTTTAGAGTAGACAATGTAAAAAATTAAGGGCTGACGTAAACGAGTGTTGACGTTTTCCCGAGTGCACTGTAGTTTTGTTGCAAAATGTTGAATTTATTTATTTTGTTCAAAGAACATTTGATCACTTATCACGTTATTAAATATTTAATTTTTTTTTTTGCAATTTGAATTTGTAATTTCTTTACAGTCTACGAGTCTTGAACTTAACACAACTGTATGAGTTTCAAATTATATGTGGCGACTCAAGAATGTTGTTGTAAGAAAAAAAAGGAAAAAATAAATAAACTTATGGGTGATAAGTGTAAGTGTAAGAGGCGCTTCAAAATCACAATAATATTGTTACAATACGTAATAAATATTGTATTGAATTGTTTAGACAACATTGTTGTTATTGCAGAAACAAAATATAAACAAACAATAGAAAATTGTATCATTATGGCAAACATTCAGTCAAATTATAGTCAAATATAGTCGAGAATAAAGCGATAATAAGAAAGTAAAATAAATAAAATAAAATGAAAATGAAAACGAAATAAATTGTAATACAATGACAATACAAACAACTTCAGAATATATTGTTCATATTCTGTAAAGGAAGAAACAAAAACAATAACAAACACGATAACAAACACAATGACAACAAATAGTCATAATGATGTTATTTTCGAAGGAAATATTCTGTTTTGGAAAATTAATAGGTGTCAGAAATAGACTTTCCAAGCCATCAGGGAAATCAAACACAACACAACGTAAATATGTATGTATAGGCATACAGTGTTAGAAAAATATGAAATTTTACCACCATTTTTGAATGAATTATTCAAATAACGCCTAATCATTGATTTAATTGCTTAAAGGTGAAATGACAAAGGAAATAGGCTTCAAATATTCATAGAATCATTATTTGTTAGTTATTAAACGATCATTATCACAATAATTTACAACATGTGTATTTTGAGTTATGTAAAGCGAGTAAATGTTCGTTCTTTACTAATTAGAATAATGGTTGCTACTCTAGAGTGTCAATCACAAGAGAAAAAAACATCGGCTTTGAGAATGTTAAAATGTCAATGTCTGTTATCAAGTTGTAAAAGAGTCCTTCAACTCTGATTGAGAACATGTACGTCATTAAAATAAATTTGAATAGGAGGTATGTAGATTAACGATGGAAAGGATTTAATTTCCGTTATTATACGGAAACATTTCTCTTTTCATTTGAATTATATTTTATATTAAAAACAACAACAACAACAATAAAAACTAAATCTTTACTACACTATTTTCAATAGAATACATTTTTACACTATGTTCAGGCATGAATTTTAATTGTGAGTCAATATTCGTTTAATTGACAAAATTATTTTAAGTGTGTGTTCATAGATACATACATAATTGGCCATTACAACCCTTCAGTCAGGATTACAGCCTAGCGTCTCAACACCACTCATGTTGTGTGTGTTAATTTTAAACATGATTGGCGGGACCTATAGTTTAAAGTCGACTACGAACGACAGATTTTTGAGAAACTTTTTGCCAGAAATCTGCTGAGAGAAAGTCGCCGAAGAAATATTTTTTCATATTTCGTTTTGATATTGGGCCGGGGATTTAAACCGTGGCTTCTCGTCTAATAAGCCAACACACTACCTACTAGACTACAGCGACTTCTTTTAAGTGTTCAGTCATACGCAAACCAGCTTATTCAATAATCATTTGATAGCTGGAAAACAACAACATTTTTTCTTTTTTTTTTTATAACAATTCATAAATTTAACACTAAACCTGCTGTGACGGGGAAAATTACTCATTTAAGATTTTTTTATTAGAATTTCTTGAATATAACATTATAACACCGCTATTTGCCTTCTATTAAAAAAATACCTTGAATATATTTTTGAAGATTTACTCCTATCTTGTATTTCTTTCTGCTGAGCAATGTATGTAACTGCCCTAACTACTGCGGTAAGTTATTTGCCCTGAGCTCAAGTTCTGTATTTTGATTTGCATATTTTCTGATATAAAACCACTGTTTTGGACATATTTGGCATTGCCTGGTATGATTCGGTATATTGTTTGTTTTCTGGCAGATGGATATCCACTCTACTCCAAGCGAGTATTACAGTAAAAATTTCTAGTGCTATTTTGTTAATCTATTATTCTTATTTCATTGTTTTGTTATGGTCCTTATCCCCAAAATTTCGAAACATTCAAAATATTTTAAATCATTTGAAATTTTAAATAATATACAGTAGAAAGAGAATGGAATAGGAGTAGAAATACAAGAAGTGTCGGTAGATTTTCAAATATCAAAAAAATTTGTTCGCATAAGTTGTACTGTGCTTAGTGATCATACATATGACAACTCTGCAGTTTGAGTTTTACTCAATATTATAACAATTTGCGTATTTATTGCGCAATTATTAATTGAAACTTTATATGAAATATAGAACTCAATAATTGCGTTTATTGCGATTTACGCAATAAACGTGCATACCTGAACACCGTATTAGTTTCATTTGATGTTACAAAATGAAATTCATTTTTAATTTGTAAACAAAAATTTATAATTTCTCAAAAAAAAATATTTATATATATGAAGTGTGCAATTGAGACCAGAAATGAATGAAACACGCAATTATCCATGAATATAATCCAATATATGTATGTATGTATGTATGTTAAATGTAATCCCACCAAAACCATACATATGAACATATTTTAGTAAATTAAAAATATTCCAACATTCACATCCCTACGGCCTAATTATAAATAGAAATAACGTATGGGAGTTATGTTTTGATGGTTAACATTTTATAAATTATTGTAATATGTTATGTTTGTATGTATTGTGTTTCTTTGTTTCGAATATTTGTGGAATATATGTATGTATTTTATTTTTTGTTTTTTTTGGTTTTTCGTTTATCCTGTTTTGTGAAATCGAATAATTGCATCTGAATTGTGGTTTCGTTTTATTGTTCATATAATTGGATGTCAATTAAATGTTATTATTTTGGGCGAAACTATGGTAATAGAGAGAAATTCAAGATTTAAGTGAATTTTTGCTACAAATTATGGAAACCATTTAAATTTTTTTTTTAAATTAAATTTCTTTGTTTTTATGGTAATTCATTACTAAAGTTATAGAAAAAGAAATCTGTTTAGCAATATTTCTGAAAGTATACGAATAACTTGATAAGTACAAACTATTTTGTGAGAGGGAGCCATTCTGTGATATACGTAGGTGTCGGGCAGAAACTGTATGTTCTCTTCCACAGAAAAATGCTCAGAGCCCATGAGGAAACCCGTGTATTTCTTGAAATTGAAATTTTACGCCATCAAGAGATTTGTTCAACTCATCTTGAACAGAAAGTACAGAGGACATCAATACAATATGACCGTCACACCAACATAGAATGTAAATCGCGGTAAAGAGCAGATAGCTTCCACGCCCTTGATGGAGTCATAAACTTTCAGTGGAATAGACGGAAGTTCCCATAGTCTAGTAGGTAGTTTATTGCTTTGTTAGACGTGAGGTAACGGTTCAAACCTCAGGTCAGACATCTCCAACAAAACGAAAAATGAAAAAATATTCTTCGGCGTCTTGTTCTCAGATGATTTCTGGTAAAAACTCTAAGAGCAAATAAAATTACCATGAAAA
This sequence comes from Sarcophaga rosellei, assembly GCA_930367235.1. Classification (NCBI taxonomy): domain Eukaryota; kingdom Metazoa; phylum Arthropoda; class Insecta; order Diptera; family Sarcophagidae; genus Sarcophaga; species Sarcophaga rosellei. The sequence goes on along the minus strand of OV884017.1, from coordinate 63,361,899 downwards.
AAAAGAGTCTGTAGTTCGAAGTGGACTCTAAACTGTAGGCCCAATACTCATGTATAAAATTAAAACACACACAACATAAGTCGTGCGAGAAGCTTGGTCGTAATCCTGACTGAAAGATTGTAATGACCAATTATGTATGTATGTATGTATGTATGTATGTATGTATATATAAGACTGTTGCGAAGTAGCCCAAACAATATAACCGACATTTTAAAAGAATTATAGACTCAAATAAGAATAGGTTTAGAATAATTATCCATTCAAGTCTAAAATGCATGCTCCGTAATTGGCAGAAAAGTTGCCTGAACTCATACTTACAATCTTCATGGAGTTAATGAATCTCAGAAAGAAATACTTGGGTGCTTGCAAAGCAAGAGACAGGGAGTTATTCTTGCTAAGGTCGAACAGCAACCTGAAGTTTGTCAGGGCAACAGAATTGCGGGAGAGATTACAAGTTAAGGGCAATGCAATAAATCGTCCTGTCGCTGTACAAAATATCGTTACGAAGCATTTCTGTTACATTATGTTTTCTTTAATACCATTTTTTCTTACAAGAATCAATCGATGCATAGAAAACATCGATGTAGTTTGTAATAATTCAATATAACATCGATGCATCTTTGCGATGGTGGGTAGGTAGGTAGAAGTGGCTATCCCCTCGATGGAGTCATAAGCGGGCACACTTAGGCCGCACGCAGGACCCATTGTGATACCACAGTTTTACATTTTTCCATATTCCAGGAACTACACGGAGCTTCCGATGAAGTGACTCAGACTGCCAATATCAATGCATGAGTTCATCTAGATCTTCCATGTAGTGGCACCCAGGTGCCTCTTTCTCCTCCGACCAAGTGCCGGGCATGTGCACAGTAGGTGAAGAATAGCCTCAGCCTCCTCCTCATCTCCACAGCTTCTGCAGAAATCATTCGCAAGGTGTCCAAAACCAATACGCCTCGCATGCGTTCCTATAATACAACGCCCCGTAATAACCCCGATAACAGTGCTGAGCCTACTTCTTTGGAGTTTAAGCCTTAAACCAGATTTTTTGCGCCGTTCTGCCCTTGTCCGAAACTACCCACCTACTGTTGAAAAGATCTACGATTGCATTGTCAATTATAAGCTTGCAGGTACCCAAAGGGATCTCCAATGTAGAGAATTCATCAGAGAGTTCGATGATCGTGCCCATGTGATACAAACATCATATCGGTTCGCCACCTCTTTCAGACATCTGCGACAGTCGTACATATAAAAATCCGATACACTTATACACATTTTTTTCATGTTTTTTGGGAGTTGTATTGGTTTCGTGCTATCAGTTTATGCAAATTCCAGCAAGCAAGAAGAAGAATAAAAATACAAAATATTTTCTACGTAACTTGAGTCAACAATTAACATTTCAAAATTATAATTGTTCGCATAGATAATTAATTAATTTACTTTTTTCCGTAATAGCTTTAATTTTGTGGCCTGAAAATAAAATTATTCTTCTTATCGTTTTTTGACGTTCGGAATACGAAATACACAATACAACATAGCATTGAGCGTTCACAAGCAAAAACTGTATTCAATACAACATACACGATACAAAGTCGTTTGAATTTGCCAAATAATTATAATGATTTAATTACAATTCCATTAATATTAATATAATTCGCCAAACCTATGATAAATTAAATTAATTATTTCGATGTTCATACTTTGGTGTCAGGCTTAACTAACTGTACCTTTCTCGTTTGTTTCAATTTAAATTGTCAAAAAATTTTAATACCTTCCAACGAAATAGGAAACGCTACCATGACAACTTTTATGGTAATTGTCGGTATTACGGGAAATCCTAATTGTCAATTGAATGATAAACATACATACATATTTCCTCATTTCTATTACAATGAGATTCAACAACGTATACATACATACATGCTACGCCAGTTTTCGATAGAAGTCAAGACCATTATGATATTGTCTACCTTTGTTGTTTGTTTGCCAAATAGAAATCTCCATGTAAGAGCCATGTAATTCCCCAAATTATTTTATGCAATTTCATCGTTAACGCCTTATACATCAATATACATACATATGTATGTATGAACGAATAAAATGAACAGATGAATAAATGATTTGAGCATTGTATACTTAGAACAGATGAATTGGATGTAGTCGGATGTACAGCATGATGGTGCCACGGGTTGTGGGTGTTGAAATCTTATTAAATTCTAAACAGGCCAGCCTGCATACCATATTACGGGGTCGTGTCCAATCATTTGCTCGTTGAACATTTTTTGTTTTGTTTTTCTGTTTCAATATGGCATTGTTACGAGTACATTAACGTTATTGTTCTTTTTGTATTTAGTGTAGGCAGAATTGCTGTGAATAAATTTTTGACCATCGTTATCGTGTTATTTTGTAATTGAGGGCATCGTCATCGTCATCGCCATCATCATCATCAACAATATCATCAGCTATTCTGGTGCCATAATCATTAATGTTAAGCATCATTGGCATTACCAGCAAAATTTCGATCACAGTTATTTTTGTGTTATGCCAACAATTGACCTGTGATACACTTTACCCAAATGGTATCCCATTAGCGAAGGGGTGGGCGCACTTTTCTTTACTTTAGACATTCTTCTGAACGCCTTCTATACAAAGACGAGAGATGTGCCTGTGTCTGCAAACAGACGAAATTAACTTTTTCTTGCTCATTCTGGAGGATGGCAACACAATTGAATTTTTCTTATTTTTTTTTGTTTTTTTGTTTCTTAGCTTTTCTCGGCCATTGATTACGTAATTATTTTTCTTTTTATTTCGTTTTGCTGTTATTTCATTCGTTGGAGCGTCTGAGCTGAACGTGCTACTGTGGTAGTCATTTCAATTCCAATTCGGTTATAATTAACACCAGACGATCGATGAACTCAAAATAATTCATTCATTCAATTTACAATACATCTTGAACATTTTTCCATTTTTCTGGTATTTTATTATTCAATATTTCTAATTGACTCACTTGATTTCATCTTTTCCTTTCCTTTAATTTAGTTCAGTTTAGTTTAGAGGGCAATGTGTTTTTAATTTCATACCATGCGTACGTATACTGCACTGGAATGAAATGTGAAATTATTGCTTGAAATGCTAATAAAGGTCTCTAATGAAGCGTATAAAATGTTTCATGAGGCGGATTCATTGAAAAAGTTTCCATTCACGATAGCAGCAGCATTGTGAAATTAATTAATTTAGACAAACAGGTGCAGATGGCTAAAGCAAATTAAATAAATCAATTAAACTAGACGATAAGCAATCAAAAGAAGTTCTGTTTACAAAATTAAATTGTTAAGTAATGCTAACCAATATGATTTTATTTTTAGCTTTTAATTTTTCAGCCTCTAATTATAACCAAGGGTCTGCTCTCAGTTAACAATTGGACAATTCAAACAAGCCCTTGTATCGTTGTATTCATTGTATTGTTGGACGAATATACAACATTGTATGCTTGTTGTTGATAATTTTCATATAAAAATACGACACACTTATACACATTTTTATTCATATCTTTTTGGAAGTTGTATTTGTTTCGTGCTAACAGTTTATGTGAATTTCAGTAATGAAGAAGAAGAATAAAAATACAAAATAAGTCAACAATTATCATTTCAAAATCATAATTGTACGCACAAATAATTAATTAATTTACTTTCTGCTGCAATATTTTTAATTTTGTTGCTTGAAAATCAAATTATGAATACTGCTCTTCTCTTCTTCTCTTCTTATCGTTTTTTGACGTTTGGAATGCTACATACACAATACAGCATAGCATTGAGCGTTCACAAACAAAAAATGTATTGAATATAACATACACGATACAAAGTCGTGTGTATTTATTACAATGCAATTATAAATTACAGTATTCCTAGGATATAAGCGCCCCAAATATAATAATTTCCCGCTTAGTCCTACTGAAACTTAAGTAATCTTTATTTTTGCTTGAAAATCTCTTAAAACTATTTCGATATATGCATCCCACTTTAAGGCAATCCCCACTTATGAACGTAAAAAATTTTACATAATAATTTAAATAATTTACTTAAAATAAATTCGTTTATATTGTTACGAATTTGAAAACGGTGTAACATCGTTTAACATTTAAATGATAAACAAAAGCTACAAAAACAAAAACCATGTTATATTTATTTATTTATTTATGTCTATGGATAGTAGTTCCTTACAGACTAAATTTAAATATACAAACAATATATATAATTAATATTTAATGATTTAAGTACAGTATAATTTTTCTCTTTAAAGAATAATTGCTTTCAGAAAGATCAATTAAATGATAAAGATTATTAAACTTAAAACATATTTGACGAAAAGGGTCGTTGTTGGCATAGACTGATCGGTGAAATTCTAAATTTAATAAATTAAAATTACGAGAAGGTCTAATTGGAACATTAAGATTAATCTTACGCAACAAATAATCAGAATGGACATCACCACGTATTAAACCCAGAAGAAAAGAGACACTTAGCATTATTCTTCTACTTTTCAGTGTAGGTAGTTTTATAAGAGCGAGTCTACTTTCATACGAAGGGAGAACAAAAGAGTTCCATCCAAGTCCTCTCAAGCAAAATAACAGAAAGCGCTTCTGTACAGATTCAATTAAGTTCACGTAAATGAGAAAATGTGGATCCCATATAATAGATCCATACTCAAGAATAGGGCGCACCAAAGATGTATATAATTGTTTTGATACGTAGGGATCAGTAAATTCCTTTGACCAGCGTTTTATAAATCCTATGACACCATTTGCTTTGTTCACCATCATTGATATGTGTTCAGAAAACGTAAGCTTATGATCTAACAAGATTCCAAGATCAGTTATATTTAAAACCTTTTCCAAAATTTTGTCTTCGAAATGATAAGAGGTATCAAGTTTAAATGAACGATGAAATGACATATGTTTGCATTTATTAAAGTTTAACTCCAACAAGTTGACTTCACACCATTGACAGAAATAATCAATATCCTTTTGAAGAGTTGACTGAACAGATATACTATCAAGCGACTTAAAAATTTTAACATCATCAGCATACATGAGTATATTAGAATGAATAATAACAGATGGCAAATCATTTATAAATAAAGTGAATAGTACTGGACCAAGATGGCTTCCTTGAGGCACTCCGGAGGGAACATCGATGACTTTAGATAGAGCATTTTCAAATTTCACTTGCTGAGTTCTACCAGAAAGATAAGATTTCAGCCACCGTACTGCATTGTTACTAAAACCCATGCAAGAAAGTTTATAAAGCAAAAGATCATGGTTGACTCTATCAAATGCTTTACTGAAGTCTGTATAGATAACATCAGTTTGTTGCCGTTTGATGAAACCTTCATTTACTTTAGTTGTTAATTCCAAGATATTAGTAGAAGTTGAACATAATTTTCGAAAGCCATGTTGATGTGAGGTTAAAATGGAAGATATTTGATGATATAAGGAGTCAGTTACAATTTTTTCAAAGAGTTTTGGAATTGCATTCAATTTTGCAATACCTCTGTAGTTAGAAACTTCCAATTTGTTGCCAGCTTTAAACAATGGAATTATAAATGATTTTTTCCAAGCAGTAGGAACATAACCCAGTTTAATAGATTTATTGAAAATTGCCGTTAGGGGACCAGAAAGGTTCTCAGAACAATGTCTAAGAATACAAGTAGGTATACCATCAGGACCTGGGGAAAATGAGCTTTGTATTGACAAAAGATTTTTTCGAACAGTTTCAACAGCAATATACGAAATATGAATACTTGATGACTGGGTTATATCATAAGGATAGGAAGCTTGATTTTTGAATGATTTATAAGAATAAGTTGTTGCAAAAAAATCAGCAAACAAATTACTTATGGACATTTCGTCGTCAGCACTACGAGATCCAAATTTTAGGTAGTTCGGGTATGTATTTGTGCGACGTTTGGAGTTAATAAATTTGTAGAAAGACTTTGGATTACTTTTTATTTTTGACTTCATTCGGTGTAAATAGTTGTTATATGCCAATTTATTAGCAGTGATGTAATTAGTTCTTGCTATTGAATAATGTATATAATCGAGAGAAGAGCCAGATAACTTATATTTTTTATAAAGTTTATTCTTCCTGTTTTTGATGTTAGATAAGTAAAAGCTATTCCATGGTGGACCCTTATTATTACAAGCAAATTTTGTCGGAACTGATTCAGATATGCAGTGATGTAATACAGCATAGAACTTGGAGATAATATCATCGTGGTTATTTCCTGAAATTATTGAATCCCAATCAACATTCAATAATAAATAATTGAATTTATTGTAATCCATACGGTGGAAGCAAAAGACTTTATAACGATGTTTTTTGCGTACTTCAGCTGGCACATAGATGTTCAACTCAATCGTAGGGTGAAAACGATCTTCAGGAATAGAAATTGGATCACAACGCTTAATAAAGCAATTCTCTTTATCATTCACAAATATTAAATCGAGAATTTTAGAATAGTCATTGAGTATTCCATTAATTTGAAATAGGCTCACATCGAATAAAATATTAAAAAAATCATCAAATCCGTTATTATTCATTGATTGAACATAATATCCATTCTCGAAATTCCAACGTACGGATGGAATATTGAAATCACCCGTAATAATCAGGAAGTCTTTTGCACTAGCAGAGGAGGCAACTGTTTTAATGGCTTCAGCATGTTGAATATATAGATCCTGCGGAGATGAAGGAGGAATATAAGAGCACGTTATGAATATTCTACGACTCTTAAATTTAATAATAACGGCAATAAATTCAACATTATTGGATAACGAGTCAGTTAAAAGAAGTTCGGATGAAAAAGTACTAGAAACAGCTATGAGGACACCACCACCATAAGAGCCACGATCACGACGATAAATATTATATTTATTATATGTCCACGTAATCAGTCTGTTGAAGGTTCCTGGAGTAGGATGTTTGTGTGTTCGCCTTCTCGAGATCTCCATCGCGACTTCATTGTTGTTTGTGTATTTTGTTCACATTGCTTGTTGTTGCTTTCTCGCTTACTTGTCTATCCCCTTTTCTTTTATACTGATGTTGTTGGTTTACTTGTAACAAGTGCGTTGTATTTGTTCGTGTAGCTCTGTTTATAGTCTTAATGTTAAACGATGGTACACCGTTCCCATTTTAGTCACAATATTACAATTTGAGTTATTAAGATTACTCGGTGTAGTGTAATAGACCGTTGGCCTCTAATGGGGATCCAACCTACGATCTTCATACTAATGGTCTAACACACAACACACTAGACTATCAGGGCAATCTAAACTGTTGCTCCTTTCAATAACATTGTAATCGTATATCAGGCAAACCAGTTGATATTATTATTGTAATCTTAGATTAATCGAATGCTAGTATTTTGATTTGATCAATATTCCGTATAGAATGCCTGTTCTGGAACCTTCTTCAACTTGGTCCGTCATCACCATACCATCATTGCCAATCGATGGGAAAGTCCAGACTTATTATTATTGTCTTATTTAAATAATTGATTTGTATTCTGTATTTATTGGGATACGTTCCAGAGATTAGAAATTAATCGCTTTTTCGGTACTCATAAGTACTCATGAAATTTTGAGTATAAGTGAGTCAACAGTATTGAAATTCAACTACTCTGTTTTATTCGTACTCACCACAACAATGATTTGTAAGTATAGGTTGCAAGGAGTATGAGTACAACGTTGAAATCAAACTCATAACATTCGAAATCTGTTTGATTCATATGCCTACTCATTCAGATTCATAAATTTTGCAAAATACTTATAATACTCATAAATGATTTGAGTGATTGGAATCACTCATCAAAATTAGTTGTTGTTATATTTACAAAAAAAAGAAGAAAGACAAGGACACAACCTTCTAGTGAGTATTATAGTGTTTTCTTACACGATTTATACTTAGTTTGTGATTCTTGTAAACGTTGAGTAAAGGAGAGTCGAAATCGAAAACATCATGCATATTGTTAAGTATGAGTACGATGGGTACTATAAACTTTGAATATGAGTAGTATGAGTATGATATTAAAATAAGTATGAATGCGTATAAGTATCAGAAATTATGAGTATGATTCGAATCTACTCTTCTTTTTGAATACTCATTGCAGACCTCTGATACGTTCTCACTAGTTTGGCCATTTATTATCGCTTATGGTTTAAAATTAAATTAAATTTTTTAATTGTTTTTTTTTATTTTTTAATTGCTGGCTGTGAAGCAAGTAATAGTTTTACAATTAAATGAAAGTAAAGTTGATTACTGCATTTTATTGTTCCTTTTCAATGTGAAAAAACTAATTTTGATTTTTGTTTATAATAATCTACGATTAATCGAATTTATATTTGGCGAAATGATATATTTGGTCAATTCACACAAGCCGTTGTATCGTTGTATTCATTGTATTGCTGGAAGAACATACAACAGTGTATGATTGTTGTTGATAATTTTCATATAAAAATCCGATACACTTATACACATTTTTTCCATTGGTCAATTCACACGAGCCGTTGTATCGTTGTATTCATTGTATTGTTGGAAGAACATACAACAGTGTATGATTGTTGTTGATAATTTTCATATAAAATTCCGATACACTTATACACATTTTTTCCATTGGTCAATTCACACGAGCCGTTGTATCGTTGTATTCATTGTATTGTTGGAAGAGCATACAACAGTGTATGATTGCTGTTGATAATTTTCATATAAAAATCTGATACACTTATACACATTTTTTCCATATGTTTTTAAAAGTTGTATTGGTTTCGTGCTATCAAATTGAGTGAATGAAAAAAATGTGTATATGTTTTCATATGTTGTGTTGGTTTCGGGCTAACAAATTGTTTGAATGCCACCAAATACACAATACAGAATAGCATTGAGCGTTTACAAACAAACAAATGTATTCAATACAACATATACGATACAAAGTTGTGTGAATTGCCCAATTGTTAGTCACTACTGTACAGTATTTTAAACAAACTGCTGGCAAACAAGTCTTCAACTGTAAACATTGCTGTCAACTTTAATACACTTTCGTTTTTATGTTTCGTTATGTTTTTTTTATGTTTTTCTTTTTTCGTATATCTTTATGGTGGCATACCCATGTCTCTTTCAGGAGATTAACGAAAATTATTGTGTACACCCCCGTCTTCTGAAAAGACAATAAATTTTACTGTGAATACAAATTAAATAATGATTTTCAATTAATACCATTAACCCACTTGATTAAGACGACACACCACCATTGGCTATCAAGTGTCTAAATCATAGAGTTGATAACAAGTCGAGTTAAGAACTGTAATCCATGGGGACATTTCGAAATGTCGAATAAAACGAAATAAAATTAAAGAATCATGCTTAAGGATAATTTAAAATACGACCAACATAAATTGGCATTAAAACTGTCATTTGAGTGGACACAATTTATTCACATAAAAAGACGGAAAAAAAAGAAAATTATCTTCGCCTAAAAAAGTATTGTAGGACATGCTACTCGTATCCACGTATGTATGTATGTAATCTATAAAGTGAAATAAAATTTTTCGTCAAAATCTGACAACAAATTCTACTTATCGGATGCACACACAGCAATAGATTTGTTTTGTTCTAAAGACATGAATACAATTTAAAAATATTTTAAGGAAGCATTTAAACGATTTAAATCACAGAATGAGTTCATTATACACTCAATCTCAATAAACTCTGATTTATAGTCTCAGTTTTTGTGGTTTTAAGCATTTAACGAATTATAATCTCGTAAGGAGTTGGAGTTGTGAATTTAATTTACTACGGGTTAAATTGTAAAGCAATTGACAGGAAGAGCCACAAACACAGTAATCTGTAGTGAAGGCAATAAATACGGCTTCTAATCAAGACTTCTGCAGCAGCTAAAACATGTAGATTTTGTTCGACTATTTTCTCCAAAAATGTACGTACATTTTTCAAATACGTTTTAAATGAATGGATTCATTTAAGATATCAAATAATTTCTTTATATGGATTTGGTTTCCTAGACAACAATGTTAATGCCAAACTTAACCCTTGGCATTAAATACCAGTGCATTTTAAACTATTCTGTATCACATATTTCTCTTATAAATAAAAGCTGAAAATTGTGAAGAGCTTACGCCATATTTGCTGAATGCAACTGTCAACAGGTTCTAAAACGTCCTTATATTGCTTCCGTTTTTCTGTCCTTTCAAAAACCTTCTTCTTGATTCATCCTTTGTCCGATAAGGTAATATTTCGATTTATTTCAATAAAATTAATTATAGTCCAAAATCCTAATTCTCTTTTGTTTTATTTTCTTTTTTGCATTTCATTCTAAATTGGGATTTTGTCCGATTGAGCCTATAAAATCATTTCTGTTTTATACGCTCAATCCATCGGCTTAGAGAGTAACCATTTCTTCCAAATAGAATTAATTTCTCACCCCAACATTTGGTCCTTCGAACCGGATTGGTTTACACTCTTTAAGATTTCTTTTTTATTGGAATTTATCAAATATTCATCATCATCGCCATCATATTCATCATCATAGCCATCAAATATCATCATCATCAATTCATCAAGTCATAATTTTATTTTTTTTCATCGAAAATAATAAAACGGTATGTACGTTTGTAATTGCTATATTAGTTAAATTAGCTTAAAAGTGCATAATTAATATTTTTTTAATATTTCCTTTTAAATTTCCAATTAAAATCTCTTTTTTTTCTTGTTCAATTTCGTACTTTATTATTTTTTAATTACATACATTACATACATATATATTCCAATTTTGTTTTACTTGGTACCTATTACCATCAACAAAGATATTACTTGTTTTTGTTTTTTTATTATTTTTGCAATATTCTCTTTGTTCTTTTTTCTTGCATACCATATGTATGTACGTATGTTAATTACATTATAATTCGATCGCATAAACCGTAATTGTTTGCTTACATTTTAACCCTTCAATAGGTTCGTTCCTTGGTTTTTCGAAATTTATATTTTATTTTATTTGTTTCAGATAACATATGCAATTTGTTTTGTGATGTAATTAATTAAATATTAATCCTTAATTTTTTCCATCACATTTCTAAAACTACTTTATTAGTTTTATAAGGGATCAGTAAAACTAATTTTAGATAAAATTCAGTTAATAAAATTAAAATTAAACTAATAATATTTCTTTTTCATATAGTCCTCCTAGAAATATTTTTTTTATATACATTCATAATTTTTTGATCTCCTTTCGTAAATTGCATTTTTTCTCTTCTTTTGGACCTTCAATAGAATTTCTGTTTCTTTTTTTGGTTTTCAATTGTAAACGAACAGACCTAAAATTCTTACTTTCTTATTGGAAAGTAACTTAAATTTCCATTGCATTCGGGGTCAGTGAACGCTGTTTGCTTTTCATATTTCACAGCTGATCTGTATTACGGGTATTTGAATGAATGCGATCATTAAATTCGTAAGAGATTTAAATGAATTAATTCTTTTTTGAAATATTTTTTTTATTTCAATTGTTTTTTGCTTTTTATTAATACCTTTGCTATATTTTTTCATAATATAACAATATCGAATCCAAAACTAAATTTTTTTTTCTACATCCTTTGGTCGTATTTTCCTTCTCTTGAGGTTTTTTTTTTCTTGTTTTTGAAATATTGTTTTACGCCTTTCCTCGGAAGTTGATTTTTCGATTGTTTTTTAAATTTTGTTCGGTATCAAAATGTCTCTGGATAAATTTATACGCTTGGCCGATAGCGTCGTTGAATTCGAAGCTGATCTAAACGGCAATCAATTTCCAGTGACGTCGATTTATGCAATTGAGGTTCATCGAGGTGAACTGAAGTCGAGCTGGACGAGAATTAAGGCAGCCTACGAAGAGTTTTTGACAGAGGCAGAGAAGGAAGCTGCTGAAACTGCAAATCCAGTCGAGCTAGAGTCCATTAAGGTGAAATATAGAAGCACCTATACCTCATATTGCAGCTGTTTAGCTAAATTAGGCGAATTGTCTGACGCTCTTCAATGTTCTACTTCGGAAAAGTTGAAGCACCATCAGGATAATCTTTCTCCTGGCTCTTCAAAGCATTTGGATCTGCCAAACACTTTCCAGTCTGAATCCAGCAGACTTAATCTCCCACCGGTTGACATAGAGCCATTCCACGGGGATTACTTCTCTTGGCCAACATTTCGAGACATTTTTACAGCGGTTATTTCGAATTCCAGGGCAAGTAATGTCGAAAAGCTATTTTACTTGACCAAGAAAACAACCGGTGAAGCGAGGGAGATTGTTCAAAAATGCCCCTTAACTAATGAAGGGTTCAATATAGCATGGGAAAATCTATGCTCCAGATATGAAAACCGCCGGGTTTTGGTGAACGGTCAATTGAAGATTTTATTTGGTCTTCAAAGCATTTCTTCGGAGTCCAGCGATGCCTTAAAACGCCTCCAACGGGACATCAATTCTTGTATTTCAATTCTACGACTTTATTCAATGGATGTCACAAGTTGGGACCCAATTTTTGTTTTCATATGTACAGGTAGACTTCCAGAGAATACTTTGACACTATGGGAACAGCAGCTCACGGATAAGACCACCATTCCGAAGTGGTCTGATTTGGATAATTTTCTGACCAACCGGTACAGAACCTTGGAGTCTGTTTCAGAGATACGTGGGTCAAATACTTCCAGCGACACTAAATTAAAACCCAAAAGTGGACCTTGTTCTAGCTCTATTTCGAATAAGGCGGTTAATAGCTTTCAGGGTAACGTTTCTGGTCCGTTTTGTCACCTGTGTCCTAAGGAGAATCATGCTATTCGTAAATGTCCTAAGTTTCTAAGACTAGACCATCAACGGCGATTGGACGAAATCAAAAAGGAAGGCCTGTGCTTGAATTGCTTCTCTAGGACTCATAGCGTTAGAAACTGCACAAGCTGTTTCAAATGCCAAAAAAGGCATAATACGCTTCTGCATAAGGACGCCAATAATCAAACCCAAAATAGTCCAAGACCCGGGGCCAATTCCACACTGAATCCGAACTCTCCTTCTTTTGCACGATATTCCGATAATAACTTACAGTCCGCTAATAGTTCAACTTACGATAGAGTTCAGTCGTGTTTTGCTTCTTATTCAAAAAACGTCCTCCTGGGCACTGCGATGGTGGATATTTGCCATAGGGGCGTGAAGTACCAAGTTCGAGCTTTGATCGATTCAGGTTCTGAGGGAACCTTTATTTCTGAGCGCTTGTTCAATCGTCTTAAATTATCTTCACATCGTTCCAACGCACTAATTTCAGGTTTGAACAATACTGTTTCAGTTAAAGTTCAGCGTGAATGTTCCATTGTGCTTGGAACTCAGCTTGACAGTGCTGTCGAAATTCCAGTGACTGCGCTTGTAGTTCCTAATCTTACTAATAACCTTCCTACTCAAACAATTCCGAATTCGATTTTCTCCAATCTTCCTCATATTAAACTCGCCGATCCGAAGTTTTATGTTAGTTCAAAAATAGATTTATTGATCGGTGCTGATATTTTTCCTTCGATCGTTTGTTCAGGGATACAGCACAATGTTTGTGATTCCCTAATTGCTCAGGAAACCATCTTTGGATGGATTCTGACCGGTCCTATCTTCTGTAAGTCTCGCCTCAATTCTACTGTTATTTCATATTTCTGTGAAATTTCTTTAGACAAAGAAATTTCACGTTTTTGGGAGGTGGAGAATCTTCCACAGAAGAACTTTTTGTCTCAATCCGATCGTGCTTGTGAGGAATTATTTGTTCGTACTACTAGCAGAAATTCAGATGGCAGATATATTGTTTCGCTTCCGTTCAGGGAAGAATTTCCAGAGTCACTGAATGTTGGTCATTCCAGATCAACTGCTATGGCGCAGTTTTTCAGAAATGAAGCGAGGCTTATTCGAAATTCAGAATTAAAAACTGAATATGATAGAGTAGTCCAGGAGTATGCGGACCTGGGTCATATGGAAAAGGTCAATTCATCTGTGTGCCATGACAATTCAATGTCATATTATTTACCTCACCATGCCGTCATAAAACCTGACCGTGTGTCTACTAAGGTCCGAGTAGTGTTCAATGCCTCTGCTCCATCATCCAATGGTCATAGTTTAAATTCTTTGTTGCACGTAGGACCGACACTTCAGAATGATCTTACCCTCCTGATTCTAAAATGGAGATTTTTCAAATTTGTTTTCAACGCCGATATACAGAAAATGTATAGGCAAATTTTGGTTGATCGGAAACACACTCCGTATCAACGGATCCTATTTCGAGACAATCCAAGTTCTCCAATTCTTGACTACGAATTGAAAACTGTCACCTTTGGGGTGAATTGTGCACCATATCTAGCTATTCGAACTTTACTTCAATTGGCAGATGATGTCGAGCCCATTTATCCATTCGCCAGTACAGTCCTTAGGAAATTTATGTATGTGGATGACGTATTGGCAGGAGCCCATACTAAGGAGAAAGCGGTAGAGACAAAACGGCAATTGATTCAGGCACTTCAATCTGCTGGTTTTTTATTAAGAAAATGGACGTCCAATTCCAAGGATATATTGTCAGACTTGCCACCAGACCATCTCCTCCACGAACATTTCCTGAAATTCGAAGATAACAGCACAGCAAAAACTTTAGGCATTCGATGGAACGCGCGTTCGGATGAATTCTACTTCGCAGCTGTTCAATTTTCCGAAGCGACTAGCTACACCAAACGTGAAGTACTGTCACAAATAGCGAAGCTGTTCGATCCTGCTGGCTGGTTGGCTCCATGCATCGTCCAGGCGAAAATTCTAATGCAAAGTATATGGAAAGATGGTACTGGTTGGGATGAAGTTATTTCTCCAGACGCCTTAAATCAATGGAAACTTTTTCAAGCCAATTATTCTGTAATCAATACCATTCGGATTCCACGATGGATAGATTATACTCCAAATGCAGAAATCCAATTTCATGGATTCTGCGATGCTTCTGAAAAAGCTTATGCAGCAGCTTTATATGTTCGAATAGCAGATAATAGTTCCGTGTACACCCATTTGATTTCATCCAAAACAAAAGTAGCTCCCGTAAAAACAATTTCAATTCCTAGATTAGAGCTCTGTGGTGCTGTTCTTTTGTCCGAAATGATAGAGAGCTTGATTTCTCAGCTCGATATTGAAAATTATTCTATTTTTTGCTGGACCGACTCGACTATTGTACTTTCATGGTTAGCAAAACCCCCCTGCTCGTGGTTGACGTTTGTTGCAAACAGGGTATCCAAAATTACTCAGGTGGTTGGTTATTCACAATGGCACCATGTTAACTCCGAAGCGAACCCTGCTGACTTAGCGAGTAGAGGTCGACATCCACAGGACCTCGTTGATAATGAACTTTGGTGGTATGGGCCACAATGGCTTAGAAGTAGCAGCTCAGAGTGGCCTAGGTATGATTTGTCCAAAATGCCCATGGCTGAAATCGAAGCGAAACCAGTGCGAGTACTCTTCTCCTATTTCTCCGACTATGAAGATATTTTAGAGAGATTTTCCTCTTTCCACCGAGCAATTCGAGTCATGTCCTACGTCTACAGATTTATTCATAGAACTCATCGTATCCACAGAGACAACGTTGCAAATTATTCAGTTTCTCTTTCTACTACTGAAATCAAAACTGTTCGTTCCAAACTCATTTCTATCTGTCAAAGGGCACATTATCCAAATGAGTATAAGGCTTTGCCTGACAAGCAGGCAATATCCAAGTCCAGCACTATTCTTAATTTGAATCCGTTCTTAGATCCAGAGGGAATCTTACGTTCTTGTGGGAGACTAGAATCGTCTACCGGAATCTCCTACAATGAAAAATACCCAATTATTCTACCCTACAATACCCAATTTTCTAGGCTGCTAGTACGATTTATCCATGATATAAGTCTACACGGGGGAAATCAGCTAGTATTGCGGCTTCTTAGAACAGAATATTGGATTCCCAAAGCTAAGAACTTAATCAAAACAACTATTAACAAATGTAAAGTATGTGTGATTTATAAGAAAAGGTGCCAGAAACAGATCATGGCTGCACTTCCACCAGAGAGATCTGAAATTGCACGTCCTTTCACACATACAGGCCTAGATTTCGCTGGGCCTTTCGACATTAAGAGTTATTCTGGTAGAGCATGCCGAGTCACAAAAGGTTATGTGTGCATCTTCGTTTGTTTTTCAACAAAGGCAATCCATTTAGAGGCCACTAGCGATTTATCTACACAATCCTTCCTTGCAGCTTTTAGTCGCTTTGTTTCAAGACGAGGTTGTCCGCTTCACCTACACTCCGACAACGGGACAACCTTTGTAGGCGCTTCCAAGATTCTTGCAAAGGAGTTTATTCTGACCTCCCAGCAACGAGTTATTTCGAATTATGCCCATCAGAATATATCGTGGCATTTCATCCCAGCTGGAGCCCCCCCCATGGGTGGTCTGTGGGAGGCTGGAGTAAAAAGTTTTAAATTACACTTTCGAAAAATGGCAGGAGCCTACAAGTATACATTCGAGGAATTTTTAACCCTTTTGACCAGGATAGAGTCTTGTTTAAATTCTAGACCAATTTCATCGATGTCCACCAATCCTGAAGACCTGAGTGCCCTAACACCGGGACATTTTCTTATCGGGTCTCCTATTCTAGCACCTGTTGATCCTCAGGTAGACAATACACCTATTTCCTTAATAAACCGATGGCAACGACTGAAATTTGTCTATCAAAACTTTTGTTCAAGATGGAAGACAGAATACTTGAAGGAGCTTGCCAAGAGGAATAAGTGGCAGCGTCCCACGGAAAATACAAAACTTACAATGCCAAAAAATTCAATCGCTTCAATTAAATCCTCTCAATCGTCTCGATCCTACAATTGTCGTATCTGCAAGCGACCACATCCACTCCGAACTTGCCGAAAATTCCTGGCGATGAATGTAACCGATAGAATCCGAGCTGTACGCAAACATAAATACTGCAACAACTGCCTTGCACATGACCACTCACATGGTACATGCTTTTCCAAAAATGGTTGCAAACATTGTAAAAAGTTGCATCACACTCTTCTGCATATTCATCCAAAATTGTTAAAGAATTTTCTGCCTTCATCTTCCTCATCTCGTTCTCCATCTCCACAATTAGTTTCATCATCGAAAAAACGCCCTTCTTCTGAAATGAAACCTAAGGCATCTTCACCTCCCTCAACGTCGAAAAAGGCTTCCTTAACGTCGATCCTGCGCCAAAGTACCATTGTCCTGCTGCCCACCGCTATGGTGAAAATTGGTTCGACGACATCTTATGCACGATGCCTTCTAGATTCTGGATCGCTAGTCAGCCGTGTTTCTAAGAAACTAGTGGATAAGCTGGATATGACGGCATATACCCTGCACGACGAAACCATTTGCCCATTGGTACTTAAGTCCAGATTTGATTCTACTTCAAAGATAGAGGGAACGTTTAGAGTGGACAATCGGATAACGTTACGTACACCGTGCCAATCTTTGCCAGAGTCATACAAGAAAAACGTTCGAGACCTCTTTTTGGCCGACTCCAAATTTTATGAGAGCGATGGGATCGATGTAATCATCGGAGCGGATTTATATCCCAAGGTTATCCGTCAAGGAGATTTTTCTAGGGTTGGTTTTCCTACGGCTCAAAGTACCATTTTCGGGTGGACTATTTATGGTCCCTGTTCAATTTAATTATTACTTTTTTTCCCCAATTTTTCTATCCTTTTTTTGCCCAAATTGCACTTTTAAGTTTTTAGTCCCAAGCAATTACAATACGTACAAACTATTTTATTTATATTATTAATATGTACATGCTTATGTATTGTATATGTACTTTTGAATTGAATTATAAAAAATTGATTACTTGAATTATAAATATTAGAACCTAAGCTATCGAATGAATTCTTTAATATTTTATTTCTTACGTTTTAGAAGCAATATACGGACAAAGACTCGTTGACGCTTTGCTGTCTCCTTTTGTTTGCAGACCCTGCAAGGCGGGCGGCAATGTTAATGCCAAACTTAACCCTTGGCATTAAATACCAGTGCATTTTAAACTATTCTGTATCACATATTTCTCTTATAAATAAAAGCTGAAAATTGTGAAGAGCTTACGCCATATTTGCTGAATGCAACTGTCAACAGGTTCTAAAACGTCCTTATATTGCTTCCGTTTTTCTGTCCTTTCAAAAACCTTCTTCTTGATTCATCCTTTGTCCGATAAGGTAATATTTCGATTTATTTCAATAAAATTAATTATAGTCCAAAATCCTAATTCTCTTTTGTTTTATTTTCTTTTTTGCATTTCATTCTAAATTGGGATTTTGTCCGATTGAGCCTATAAAATCATTTCTGTTTTATACGCTCAATCCATCGGCTTAGAGAGTAACCAACAAACACGTAACAATTAAAAAAGAATATAAAACTCTTTTGTGAAATATATCTTTCAATCTTAGTATAGTATAGAGTATAGTGTAGAGTATAGTAGAGTATACGTAGACATACGTTTAAAGATTGTATTGCTACGAAAATGGAAACGGTGTACCATCGTTTACCATTAAAACGATAAACAAAGTATACACAAATACAACGAACTTGTTTGCATATACCAACAACATCAGTATGAAAGAAAAGGAGAATGAGAAGTAAGAAAACACGCAACAACAAACGACGTAAGCAAAGTACACAAACAACAATGAAGTCGCAAATAGTTCTCGAGAAGGCGAAGACACGAATATTCTACTTCAAGAACCTTCATCAGACTGATTACGTGAGCATATAAAAAGGCTAGACAAAGCAGGCAACGACTACTAAGAATTCAGTCAGTCTTGTGTGAAGACGCGTTGCGTGTGAAGAAAACAGTCGTGGTTTGAAGATCGCCGTTGAAAAGATCTGTCGAACAGTTGTTAGTGCTTACGCGAACAGAAGTGTAAACATTTTTGTTGTAAACAGTGGCACACAAAATTAGTGCAAATAATAAAGAGTTTAATTGAAACTAAACATCAATTTATTTCCATTTTGTTTGCAATCAACGAACTCATATTCTAAAGGTTTTTAAAAAGCTAAAAACGTAGCAGTATCATACCCGAATGACTTTATTTGGATTGAATGTAAACACGAAACTTTGAGACAGAGGGTAAGTTTTGTATTTTGGTATATAAAACTTACCCTCTGTCAACAGACGCCATTTCAATGTCACACTAGAAATCAATAAGAAAACACGGTTGTGAAAATCCTTGCTCCTTTTATTTGTATTAAATGTCCAAACATGGTGCGATGTCTACAAACTACGATTCTACGATTGTGATATTCGATTTGTCAGTCTAATAGGTAGCGTGTCGGCTTAGACATAAGGACACGGTTCAAACCCCAGGTCAGATATCTCCAACAAAGCGAAATGTGATATCATATTCCTTAGGCGACTACCTCTCACAACATAAGTTGTGTCCGAGTTCCACAATCGAAAGAAAAATAAACTTCAACGCTTATTTATTGTTATTCTTTGCATGACAAATTACAATTGCGGTTCTAACAGAGTAGTAGTTTTGGTATTATTCGATCAACCAGCAATTCAACACACTCATACGTACCTAGATGAAACCAACTATACATACATGGATACTAGTTCTGATTCATTACTCTTTAAAACATTGTGTTTCCTGCAAACAAAAATTGTAATTCTTCCCACAACAACAACAATTAATTCTTTAAAATTACTGATTACGTGTTACAAACGTAATTTCTTAAGAGTAGAGTATGTATTCGTATTCGTTTCGTTCTCTCTCTCTCTCTCTCTCTTCTAATGGTTTTTATTTTATTTTTTTGTTCGTTTCGTATAATGAAAGTAAAACAAGAATTAAAGAATCTTTTTCAAAGGCACAAACAAAAACCAAAAGAAAACAAAACAGACAACGAAACGCAATCACCAGGCTATATTTGTACGCAGTTTAGCTAAGAGAATAAAACAATTGCTTCGCAAAGAACAAACGAAAAAAAAAACAAAAAAATAATACAAGGACACTCTAACATTTACAGCTAATCCTAAAGGAATTACCCACAACAACATCATTATTAACACATATATACATATACTTATAGTACGTACACTCATAACAAACAACAACAATAACAACAAAGTCATAAGCTAAAATGAGAATGAAAATATTCTACAATATAAAGTCAACGAGGCCTAAATTGCGATGCTTAATAAAAATAGGATTTACTTAAAATGCTCTTCGTTAAAACCTAAGTACAAATGTGCGTGTGTGTGTGTGTGTGTGTTCGCAACAGAGTTGGATAAGGGGAGAGTCAGCCGAAAATGTATAAGTGTAAGTGTGTGAATATTTGTTTGATGTTTTTTTTGTTTTTTTATTTAAATGTTTATAAGTATGTGCTTCAACTAAGCTTATACACACTTATGTATGTGCTATTAAATATATACATACACACACATCTATACGAATGAATAAGAGCGCGTATATGAAATTACATGAAAATTAAAATACTTAAACAAACATTTTGTTGTTGTTGTTTTTCCATTTGCGTCTTGTTTATTAAAACTGGAAATATTAAGGAAATACAACACGAGCAATTTTATTTTAATTTGACTTTTTGTTGTTAGTGCTGTTGCTGTTGTGTGTTAATTTTTCATTTTCAGATTTAATTGATGTAAGTTTACCAGCTAAATCGTAGAAGATAGTGTCGTGTTATGTTTTAAAAGAAATTTTTAACGCTTTAATTAACAGTTCAGTTCCTATTTATACACTGAAATGAATGAATGAAATTTTTTCCTACCATTAATTTCGGTACTGTAAACGCACATACATACACACAATATTATGCGTTAAAAATTATTAGCTACTTACAGGATAATGGATCAGTTTTATAGGTACTGATTAAAATGAAACGTAGGCAATCAATTAACGTTTAAAATGAAAAAGGTAGTATAAACTTTATATTATATGTATCGGGTGATTTTTTAAGAGCTATAGGAAAATTAAAAAAAAAATACATAAAATTCAGAAAAATTCATGAAATATTTATTTGAATCGATAGTACTGTCCATATAATTTAATGTTTGAAGATTATTTCATGCAAATGTTGTTTGGCATATTCTTTCCAACATTTCGGCCGGTATCTCACGAATAAATGCTTCAATGTTGTCTTCCAAAGCGTCAATTGAAGCGGGCTTGTCTGTATAGACATCAGCTTTAACATAGCCCCACAAAAAATAGTCTAAAGGCGTTAAATCGCACGATCTAGGCGGCCAATTGACCGGTCCCGAACGTAAAATAAAATGTTCACCGAACTCGCCTCTCAATAAGTCCATTGTTACGCGTGCTGTGTGACATGTGGCACCGTCTTGTTGAAACCACATGTCATGCAAGTCAAGCTCTTGCATTTTGGGCAAAAGAAAATTGGATATCATCTCACGGCAGCCCTCACCATTCACAGTTACGTTACGATTCGCAGCATCTTTAAAGAAGTAAGGTCCTATGATGCCACCAGCCCATAAACCGCAACAAACTGTGACTTTTTCTAGATGCATTGGTAGCTTTTGCAGTGCTTCTGGCTGATCTTCACTCCAAAATCGACAATTCTGCTTATTTACATACGTATCCATTGAGCCAAAAATGAGCTTCGTCGCTGAACACAATTTTTCGATAAAAAAGTGGATCTTCGACCAACTTTCCAAGAGCCCATTTTGATAATAAAATTCAATGATTTGCAAGCGCTGTTCGTTTGTAAGACGATTCATGGTTAAATTATAGACCAAACTGAAGATGTTTGACAGTGAAACAAAACACGAAACGTGCGTGAGCTGTTTAAACCAGTGTTGCCAAAAAGATAATAGCTAAAAAATCACCCGTTATTTATAATAATTAAATATTATTCTGAAGGGAACGAACTCAGACTTCTTACTTGTACTTCTGTTCTAATTCCATTCTATTTAATTCTTGTAATTTTAAGTTTACTTCTTAAATATTGAAATGACATACATACATACATAATTGGCCATTACAACCCTTCAGTCAGGATTACGGGCTAGCTTCTCACACCACGTTGTATGTGTTAATTTTTATACATGAGTGGCGTAACCTACTGTATAAAGTCGATTCCAAACGATAGATTTATTGAAAAACTTTTTTATGGAAATTTTATTTACTCTCAGAGTGCTTGCCAGAAATCTGCTGAGAGGAAGTAGCCGAAGAAATATTTTTTTTCATATTTTTATGAAGTAGAAGTTTGCTTCTGATTTAAACTTGTTTTTAATATGTGAAGTTAAAACTATTCTCCATAACGGAAAAGCATAAAGTCCTATTGATCTCAGTAGTGAATTATACAATAAAAGATTACAATTCAATCTGATAATTGTGGAAGCGTGTACACAAAATATAATTGTAATTCATCACACTCTTTATAGCGTTAGAAAGCTAAAACCAAAATTTATTTCATGCATAGATATTGAAAATTTGTTGTGGAAAAATTGGCGGAGGCTGACTTCGTATGGTATAGGTGGAGGGGAGTTGCTAGAAATCTATGTCCCAACTTTAAAAATTAGTCAAGTGCTATTTGTTCACAAATCTCCACAGAAAAAAATAAAATTTTAGGAGAACAACGTAGCAACTCTCAAGAATTCTTTCTCAAAGAATCGGTTTATATCAAAAACTATTGATATAATGGATTGGCCAACATGTTTTCTAGAATTTAATTGAATGACGGATATATGAAAAATGATATGGGTTTTCACCGAAAACCACTAATTTGATGACTTGTTTTCACTTAAAACTAAAATTTTTACTAAATTACTAAAATATTAATCAGTACTACACAGAAGTGTAGTATAATTAATTTAATTTTAAATATTAACAAAAAAAATGTATTGGTATATTTAATTCCGCCTTTTTTTTTGTAACAAAAATAAATTGAATGACTTTGTAATTATGAAACACTGGAATGGGGATTATATAACATAAATCATGCAACACTAATAATAAAGTATATAAATATAGTATTTCCCAAAAGTATAAAAATGATTTCAACCATCGGTTATTTCAAATCTGGCAATGCTTATGTATGTCATTCTATTCTGTCACAAAATTCAGTACCTCCACTGACCGTAATGAATCGATTTACGCTTGAGCAACGTTGGGATTTTGCCAAAAAAAAAATCATCTTTTTGCAGATGAAGCTCAATTTCATCTTGGTAGGTACGTTAGTAAGCATAATTGCCGTATTTGGGCTCAGAAAACCCACACGTGGTCTTACAGAAGCCAATGCAGCCACTACGAGTGAAATATAAATAGCCCACCCTTTACTTGAAAAGGTAAATAAATCGTCAACAGATGTATAGTCAATAAAAGTTATACTTTGAAAGATGTTTGGAAAATAGGAATGACCTTAAACATTTGAGGCGCACTATATATTAAAATGTCTTCACCGACCAAAATATTTTTACACACAAATTGCAATAGAAAAGGTGTGTTTTATGCTATTGACGAAAAATAATCTCTCTTTAAACCTTAAAAAAATTAAAAATAAAACCGAATTGAGCAACTATTGTAAGACAGTGTAAAAATAATAGGATGTAAGGAAAAATAATTTAAGAAAACATGAATTAAAATAATTGAAAAATAAAAGTCTGAGAAATTATTAAAATCTCTGTTAAATCAGTTTAAAACTACGTTTTTACCTTTTTAAAAACGTTTAAAATATGAGTTCTTTGATTGCAAACAAAATAAAAATAAATTGATGTTTAGTTTCAATTAAATTCTTTATTGTTCGCACAACTTTTGTGTGACACTCTTTATAACTTGACGTATACAACAATAATTGCTTCTTCGCTATTCTTCTCTGCTCACACCCTTTGTGTAAACAACAACATTTGTACGTTAGATCTTTACAACCAAGATCTTCAAACCACGACTGTTTTCCTCACACGCAACGCGTCTTTACACAATACTGACCGAATTCTTACTACTCGTTGCCTGCTTTGACTTGCCTTTTTATATGCTCACGTAAATAGTCTGATGAAGGTACTTGAAGTAGAATGTTCGTGTTTTCGCCTTCTTGAGAACTCTGTTGCGACTTCATTGTTGTTTGTATATTTTGTTTACATTGCTTGTTGTTGTATTCTCGCTTACTTGTCCATCCCCGTTTCTTTCATACCGATGTTGTTGGCTTGCTTGTAACAAGTTCATTGTATTTGTTTGTGTAGCTTTTTTGTTTATCGTTTTCGTTACAATATTATTACCTATGTTACAATAAAAATAAAGTTTTTCTTCTTTTCCTTAGTTTTTCCTAAACAACAAAACACATAAGTTAATGACTTTATGAACGTCTTATGAAAAAACATTGAGTGTTGAGGAAGTTTTAAAGTTTGAATTCATTTGATACTGATCAAATTTATACATTTTATTTTGTACTTTAACAAACTTTACTTCTACAGCCTGAGGCATTAATAATTTCTCCTCGAAAGCACTTTTTCCATGAGGAAAATATACATTTCTAATTAAAGTAAACTAATTAAATAAGTTTTCTATTCAATAGTTAGAGCTCCTTAACTAATTTTGTACGTTGACATTCACGTTTGAGCTTCACTACACTAGTTATTATATATTTATAGCGTGACGTATAAACATTTCTAATTCAAATGGGTAAGAGCTCTCAAATTTTACCATCAGAAGATTTTAAAAGTTGTTTGATTAAGTAATACTATGTTCACACATGCACTCTTATTGCGTAAATCGCAATAAACGCCATTATTGAGCTCAATATTTCATATAAAATTTCAATTAATTATTGCGCAATTAATATCCAAATTGTTATAAAACTGATTACAACTTAAAATACAGCACTGTCATAAGTACGTTCAGTGAGCATATTACAGTTTTCCGAACACTTTTTGTTGATATTTGACAACTCAAATGTCAACAACGACAAACAAAAAAACAAAACAAAACAAAAAACAACAATGTTGTTGAAACAACTAGCTGTTTTGTTTAGTACCAGCTGTCAAATGAATATTGCTTATATTATATCTGAATACTTAAAATATTGTACTCAAATAATCGAATATTGGCTCAATAAAAGTGCATGTTTGAAAATAGTGTTCAGATCTGCACCTTTATAGCGTAAATCACAATAAGGGCCATTATTGAGCTCAATATTTCATATAAAGTTTCAATTAACAATTGCGCAATAAATATGGAAATTGTTATAATATTGAGCAAAACGTAAAATGCAGAACTGTCATAAGTATGTCCAGTGAGAATGTTACAACTTATGCTAACAAATTTTGTTGATATTTGAAAATCTACAAATACTTCTTGTATTTCTATTCCTATTCCATTCTCTTTCTACTGTATATTATTTAAAATTTCTAATGATTTCAAATATTTTGAATGTTTCGAAATTTTGGGGATAAGGACTATAACAAAACAATGAAATAAGAATTTTATATGAACAAAATAGTACAAGAAATTTTTACTGTAATACTCGCTTGAAGTAGAGTGAATATCCATCTGTGAGAAAACAAACAATATGCCGAATCATACCAGGCAATGCCAAATATGTCCAAAATAGTGGTTTTATATCAGAAAATATGCAAATTAAGATACAGAACCTGTGCTCAGGGCAAATAACTTCCCGCAGTAGTAAGGGCAGATTACATGCATTCCTCAGTAAAAAAAAGGACATACAAGATATGAGTAAATGTTCAAAAATATATTCGAAGTATTTTTTAATAGAAGTCGTAAAGGCAAATAGCGGCGTTATAATGTTATATTCAAGAAATTCTGATAAAAAATCTTAAATGAGTAATTTTTCCCGTCGCTGTAGGTTTGTGTTAAATTTATAAATTGTTATAAAAAAAAAAATAAAAAATGTTGTTGTGTTCCTGCTGTCAAGTGATTATTGAATAAGCTGAATTGCGTATGCCTGAACACTTAAAATAATTTTGTCAATTAAACGAATATTGACTCTGTTAAAATTCATGCCTGAACATAGTATAAAGCTTTCTAAATAACATCTACAAACTTACTTTATTGGTCAGGCCTGATGTTTCGCGTTTGGGTGTTCTCCCTCATACTGGCAGATATTTAGGTATATAAATACACATATTATTTATTTATTTTGATAAATTCTTTTCAATATTTTACTGCTAAGGTCTTAAATTCAGCAGTCTGAAATAATCAGTCAAATCACTATCCACCACTAGACTACCCGATTTACTCTCCAAACAGGAAATAGAAAAAAGTATTGTTGTTTTGACATTAACAGAAAAAGCTTTTAAGCCCTTTTTTCCTTATTTTTAAAATCTAATCATTTTACTTACAGTCACCCTAACTGTTGAATTTTTTGCTAATGGTTTATGGGAAAATTTATGTTCACTTTTATTACATACAGTACATATGAATATTTGTTTTTCTGTTGTTTGTTTAAATTTTGCGTCAATTAAGTAACACAGAAAAAAAATTTGTTTTTTTTAATTACATTTGGTACTCACTAACATACAACATATGTACGTATGTCGATGCTATTCAAATGTATGTATGTATTTGAGTATGACTCCGGCTTTATGCAATTTTCTTTCCATTCAAATAAATAAGTTTTTATTACTTGAGCCATTATTTATTTATTTTTGCTCTATCTATAGATAGAGCAAAATGTTGTTATTTTTATCGGTTTGTTTGTATTCGTGCTTACATTTGTTATTGTTTCCATATAAAATAGTTGTTGTCATTATTGTGTAACGTAAAATATGTAATTTATTAAGTCTGAATACACCATAAAACGTAAAAGATGAAAGGAACGAAATACTGTGCAGGACATCTCGCTTGAAATAAAATATGTTGTACAAATTATAAGACTATGGTCTTTCTGAGAAATTTGAATATTAATATGATATCAGTGCTAATTAGTTATTGCTACGAAAATGGAAAAATCGTTTAACGTTACAAGGAAACCAATAACATCGGTATGAAAGAAAAGGGTATAGACATAGGGATAAAATACACAAACAACAATAAAATAGCGATAGAGTTCTTGAGAAAGCGAACCTCCGAACATTCTACTTCAAGAATCTTCATTTGACTGATTACGTGGGCATATGAAATTGCAAGACAAAGCAGGCAACGAGTAGTAAGAATTCGGCCAATCTTGTGTGAAGACGCGTTGCGTGTGAAGAAAACAGTCGTGGTTTGAAGATCTCCGTTGTAAAGATCTACCGAACAGAAGTGTAAAGAAGAATAACGAACTAAGCAAATTGTTGTTGTAACATCAAGTTGTAAATAGTGGCACATAAAATTGTGCGAATAATAAAGAATTTAATTGAAACTAAACATCAATTTATTTTTATTATGTTTGCAATCAACGAACTCATATTTTAAACGTAACAATATTAACAAATGTATCGAAATCGAGATTAATATTTAAAACTAAACTTTATATTTATATACCCTGCGCGCTTTGCTGCACTACAAACTAAAATAAATTTGAAGGAAAGACATTAGACAAATATCCAATTAAGTTTGAATCATTTTATTGATTTTGTTTCCCGTTGTCCAGATGATTCAGACGAACGGGCCTGAGTAGTACGCATTCGATCAAGTGATTCATTGTTCAAGTGATTCATGCGAACGGATCTGTGCGGCATGTACTCGAAGATTTTTCAGTCTCAATGCTGATTCTGAGGCTAGTAATGCTCTTTTCTTTTCTTTTCAACACAGGATCAAATGCACAGTTTACTATTTAATTAATTTCGAAGAATTTTCAGTGGCGCCACCTGTCGGAAATTGGTTATACCAACTTAGAAACCTTCGTCGGCTCATGCGCAACAACTTTGCTAAAGATTAAATGCATAGTTTACGATTCCATAAAGTACATTCATTTTTATATATATAGATAATTTAAACTTGAAAAAAAAAATAAATAAAACAAAAGTCTACGAATTTAATTTTGGTTATATTTTTTCTTATTTGGTGAATTTTTTTCACAAATGTTGGTTACAAAATTTTTTTCTTTCCCTTCTATCTTTCCCCCCGCGTCGTTCTTTACACTTTATTTTCTTTGGTTTTATACATCAAGAATCACAGATAGCATACTTGTAGGGGTAACTACTATGCGTATGAGTAATATATTTCAAATGCAATTAAATATTAAGTATGTAGTATGTAGCATACGTGGGCATGGCCCCTCGCTCATTCGGAATATCAACATAAAAAGTAGCCTACAACTCCTTCCAGACATACAGGAAGATACTGTGAAAATTTCAAGAAAATCGGTTCAGCCGTTTAATCGTCTATAAACTTCAAACATACAAACATACAATCAAACACACATTCATTTTTATATATAAGATAGTTTATATAACTTTAATTCAGCCTAGCCAGAATCTGACTTGTCTTTCTAGTTTATAAATACTATGTCAAGTTTCAATTTTAAAAAATATGCTTAGAAATATCTGATAAAATTACTTGGCTTGCAACATTCTGGAGTACGTTCGCACATCTGTTCACCTACAAAAGTGGGATGCAACAGATTCGTTCTCAACATAATGTATGTATAAATAAATACGGAACCTTAGCCTAGTTCTGGTTATAATAAATAAATTAAATTCATTTCGATCTTGTAATTTATTTCTCTAGATTATTCTGACTCAATTTCACTGTTGAAACTTATTTTCATCTTTTATTACACATACATACATAACATAATTGGTCATAACAATCCTTCAGTCAGGATTACGAGTGTACATGAGTGAGTTTAAAGTCGACTCCAAACGACAGATATTTGAGAAACTGTTCATGACAGTTTTATTTACTCTCAGAGTTTTTGCTAAAAATCTACTGAGAGGAAGTCGACGGCGAAATATTTTTTCAGAGTAAATAAAATTGCCTTGAAAAGTTTCTCAAAAAATCTGTCGTTCGAAGTCGACTTTAAACTGCAGGTCCCACCACTCATGTATAAAATTAACGCACACAACATAAGTGGTGTGAGAAACTAGGTCGTAATCCTGACTGACAGGTTGTAATGATGTCTTCGTTAGACAAACTACAATACTAGATCCGTGCCTATACTAACATCTGTGAGCCAAAATGTTCCGAATTGTTATCTCTGGCGTTCTTTTCTCCTTTCGTCAAACGATCGCATAAGATTTATTGTCTACTTTCGTTTTACTGATCGGATCATTGTCTTCGCTTATTTACTCTTTTACCATTCGCAAACAACGCACAATTTGGGAATTTTCTCTAAAAAATGTTGTTTACAAGTAGAGTGTATGAGTGCATGTTATTGTTAGAATTCATACGTAACTTTCGCTAGTTTTTATTCAAAACATAACAATGGCAATAGCAACAACAACAATAGAAAACCAAATATGTAATATACATACATACATACATACATAGATATTTCATTTACATACGGATAGATAGGTAAACTCACTCATGCATACATATGTATGTATATACATTTGTATGGTATACTCAACACAATAGTAAAACAGTTTATTCTCTCTTTTGAATTCGTATATCAAATGCATGAATAACAATTTTTTTCTTCTTCTACTTCTGCTACTTCTTGTTTTTGTATTTCATATAAAATTATTATTACAACCACACGCAATATTGTTCAACACGAATCCATTTACATATGCTTATATGAATACATATGTACGTATGTTTATAATAAATCCTATATTCATTTAACAAGTACAACAAACTTGTAAATATTGTTTATAGTACATGCCAGAAAAGAACTACGCACAATCTTCCACTTGCTCCTCTTGGTGTTGATAATCAGTGTTACCCCTGTGTGACAGAAGGAGGAATAATTCGGTAACAGTTTCTGTAAGACAAATAGTTTCGGACGAACTTGAGTGTTTTTCCATATAAAACAGATGTTCGTTTGAAATCATTCGTCTTATAGAAACGGGATAAAAAACCTCTTATTTCTCTTACGTAAAATATTTTAATTTCTGGTAATTTTAATACAATTCTTTTAAAAATGTTTTCGAGTTACAAATCCTAATTTTAATTAAAAATGCCTCGTTTGCCATTATCTCGCTAGGGCTGTTAACTGTAAACCTTTTCAATGAATGTTTCATTCCCTTAATGTAATTTCCGATTTCAAGAATTTTAAGCAAAGGCATGACATTTTATAAAAGGTACCAACTATTTAAGACAGTACGTATTAGAGATCAGCAATGAGTATTCAAAAAGATGAGTAGATCCGAATTCTACTCATAACTTCTTATACGCATTCATACTTATTTTAATAGCATACTCATACTACTCATATTCAAAGTTTAAAATATTCATCGTACTCATACTTAACAATACGTATGATGTTGTTGATTTCGACTCTCATTTAATCAAAATTTATAAGAATCACAAAATAAGTATGATTCGTGTACGAACACTACAATACTCACTAGAAAGTTGTGTGCTTGCTTTGCTTAACGTCTTTGTATTTTACTTTCTTCTTTTTATGGAAAACAACTAAGACTGTAAATTTTGATGAATGATTCGAGTGATTCCATTATGAGTATCATAAATATATTTCTAAATTTATGAATCTGAATGAGCAGGCGCATGAATTAAACATATTTCGAATGTTATGAGTTATGATGATGTCAACGTTGTACTCATACTCATTGCAACCTGTACTTATAAATCAATGTTGTAGTGAGTACGAATGAATCAGAGTAGTTGAATTTCAATACTGTTGACTCACTCATACTAGAAAATTTTATGAGTACTTGAGCGAAAAAACAATTCATTGCTGATCTCTGATACGTATGACATACGTATCCAAAATATTTTGTATTCAAAATTGAAAATAAATTCCAACATCGACATGTTAGAAAATTTTTCTAACTAACAACATGCTATAAACAGTAATTTTCAGATGAATTAGGCACGAGTATAAAAGCTTTTTGAATTTATTTTAAAGTTAATGCTATATAGAGCATTTCCTGTTTTCTATAATATCCGGTTTTTTTTCTTCTACCATTGCTGAAACTTTTCAACGGTAACCCTGTCCATATATGTATGTATGTGTATACACATAGAAACTTAGTGAAACATACGTTTTACATTGTTGTTGACATGCTTCTTTTTGTTTTTATAAATAACAGTGTGAATGTCTGATACATTTGTTGTTTTTGTTTCTATTGTAATCGTCATTGTTGTTTATGTTATTATTATTGTTGTTATGATTACTAATATTGTTGCTTCAGTTATTTTTGCAGTCATATTCGTTTTGCTTTGTTTCGTTTCAGTATCATTGTGAGTAAACAAGTGTTTATTGTGTAGTCGTGCGTATTTTTTTGCACACCCACATATGTTTGCCTGTTAGTGACTCGCATTGTTTTCGCTACATAACCTAGTTTTTTTTTATCATTTCATATTTCTCCCATTCCGTGAATTTTACTTCGTCTGAGACAATGTAATTGACAGAAGAAAAGCTGTCAAAACTGATTTTCATTTGACAAGCAAATGTCCAACCACAAGTACTGCAAATTTGATAATTTAGGTTCCTCATAAAATTTTCGCAATTGACGAAGAATACAAGATATGTCTACATGTAAAGTTTTACGTACATACATATGTAAATGGAACTTTGTCAAACATAATGAATGTCTTATAAAAATAATAAAAATCGTTCGACCCATTTTAGACAAGTGATGATAATTGAAAACGTATGGAGTTTCGGTAACACTTAACGTATTGTTAAGTCTTTACCCTTTTAAAAACGTTTAAAATATGAGTTCGTAGATTGCAAATAAAAATAAATTTTTGTTTAGTTTTAAAGAAATCCTTTATTGTTCGCACTACTTTTGGGTGCCACTGTTCGCAGATTGATTTTAACAATAATAATTTGCTTTAATTGTTATTCTTCTTAGCACTCTTCCGCGTACACACTAACAATTGTTCAATAGATCTTTATAACGGAGTTCTTAAAACCACAATTATTCTCCTCACACGCAACGCGTCTTCACACAAGACTGACTGCATTCAATCTGATCTCGTTTCTTGCTTTGTCCTGCCTTTTATATCGCTGGGTATACTCTCGAAGGTGGATGACTTTGCCTTCGCGAAATCTCTATAAATGTAAACATGTTGTCTTCGTTATTGTTGTTTGTGTATTTTGTTTACATTTATTCTGGTAATGTTTGTTGTTGCTTTTTGTTTACTTGTTTATCCCTTTTTATACTGATGTTGTTGCTAGATTTTTGTTTATTCGTTGATCATGTAAACAAGTTCGTTGCTGTTGTTTATTATTTTAAATTTCGTAACATTATTGATCTCACCGATCCAATAATTCCACGGTGCAATACATATGTCTGTTGAGAATTGTTAATTTGTTTTGTTTGTTATAATACCGTTTGATCATCTTTCCGAAAGGTTCCGTATCATTTTGTGTTGATGTAAGGAAACACTACCTACTAGTCTACGGCGACTTCATAAACTTCATAAAAAGTCCAACATATACGCTAATAAAATCAAATTTTTTTCAGAAAAGAACGCAAAAAAAATGCCTTAAGGCAGAATAAAGGCAAAATTTAAGCTAAAAATTAAACGATGTTATGTAGGGCAAACAATTAAAATTATATTCTTCATTTTCTATTTCCGAAATTCTTTCAATTATAGATAACAAATACCTATACAATTGGCCATTGCATCCCTTCAGTCAGGATTACGGCCTAGCTTCCCATACTACTCATGTTGTGTGCCGAATCCGAACGACAGATTTTGAGAAACTTTTTCATGGCAGGTTTATTTACTCTCAGAGTTTTTGCCAGAAATCTGATGAGAGGAAGTCGCCCAAGAAATTTTTTTCATATTTTGTTTTGATATCTGGCCTGGGGATCGGACCCGGGCTTTACGTCTAATAAGCGAACACACTACCTACTAGACTGCGGCGACTACATAATATAATATAGTAAATAACAAAAGTGAAAAATATCAGCAAAAATAAATCCGCAGTCCACTATTACTCAAACCAGAATTTGTAGTCCAATAAAAATTTTCCCACTCCAATTGCCTTAAAAAAGCCATGTTTTGGTTGAATAATTCGGTTAAAGTAACTGAAGAATATTTAACTGTAATAAATATACATATGAGTCCATGAGTTTCAGTGACTGATGACTGTTTAATAAATGTAAACTGACAATAAATGTTTAAATAAATCACGCCATATAAAAAATATCATATTCTCTGCATACGATTGTTGCTACGATTTGTTATCTCTATCATGTCAGTCATTTACAAATTCATCTGCGATTTAAAATATAAGAAGGACTAAAAACATATCTCTCTCTCCCCCCCTCTTTCTGTCACTCTTTTGCATCCTTATATATGTACCTATTTTTCAACACTGTTTTACCATTTATTTGTTGGATGTTATATTAGCAGTTTTTGTTTTTACACTCTATAAAATATTATTGACATGCATGGGGATGAGTATTGCTATAAACACAATCGTTGCGTCACGCGCCTACTTTACAATTGCCGTCGTAGCTAAGTAGCAAGCAGGGCAGAACCAAAATAAGCAGTTGATCTGCAATTATGGCAATTGCATTGTAAATAAAACATGTTAAGCTCATCACTTCTATATAATTGGTGTCATTAAAATGTCTTCTCTGGTTGTTAAAAGTTCTCCTTCATGCATCTTATTGCGTTGACAGCTCTAACCTGTTTATAGGCGCGAGGAAAAATAGGAATTACTTCGCTGCAGCTGAAATGGCATTTGTTGGTGCGTTGGCTTTAAAATAATATATGCAGACCAGAGATCAGCAGTGAGTATCCAAAAAGATATGTAGATTCGAATCATACTCATAATTTATGATACTTATACGCATTCATACTTATTTTAATATCATACTCATTCTACTTATATTCAAAGTTTGAAGTACTCTCCTTTACTCAACATTTACAAGAATCACAAAATAAGTATGATTTGCGTACGAACACTATAATACTCACTAGAAGGTTGTGTGTTTGCTTTGCTTGTTGTAATTTTTTTTTAATGCAACAACAACTAAAACTGTAAATTTTTATGAATGATTCTAATCACTCGAATTGTTTATGAGTACTATAAGTATTTTTCTAAATCTTTGAATCCGAATGTGTAGGCGTATGGATCAAACATATTTCGAATTTTATGAGTTTGATGTCAACGTTGTACTCATACTCTTTGCAACCTGTATTTATAAATCAATGTTGTAGTGAGTACGAATTTCATGAGTACTTATGAGTAGCGAAAAACGATTCATTGATGATCTCTGATGCAGACATGTATTATTTTCTTGTCAGACTGGCGCATGCCGCGTGGAATGTGATACTACACATAATCTCTCGTCACCCAATTGAAATCTTTGTTGTTGTAGTAGTTGTAATATGAACATTTTGGCAGAAAGGGTCCACTGCGGGTAAAAAAACATTTTCATAAATGTTAAATAAACTATTGTTACGTTTATACAACTGTGCTTTTGTTTCACTCTCCCTCTCTGTCTCGCTCTGTCGTATATTGTCTCTCATTCTTTTTTGTAACGCAGAGAATTTCTATTTAAATATTGTAGTAAAATAAACAGAGAGGAAGGGAATTTGATTATGGTCGTAAAATGATATAATAATGCCTACAACTCTTGTTATTTCGTTCGCCTTCCACAAACTATTTGTTAGAACCGCAACAACTATTTCCTTTAACCTTGTTGTCTTTTATTCTTCTCATAAAAGTAACCATTTCTGATGTTATTTTGTGTAAAATGATGGTGTAAAATTGGAAACTTTTATTCCGCCAAGGATTTTGTATTAGAACAGAATTTTTTTTTTCTTTGTAAAAAGCACGGTGGAATTAAACGTTAATATATGGTAAGAAATATTTGTCGAAAAGTTTAATAGAAAGCATTGAAAATTAAATATTGCTACAATGGTTAAATTGACTGGCTGATTGAGTCTATTGAGACAAAAGAATAAAGTCTATTCCGATATATATATATACTGTTACGAAAATGGAAACGGTGTACATCGTTTAACATTAAAAAGCTACACAAACAAATACATACAACGAACTTGTTACAAGTAAACCAGCAACATCAGTATGAAAGAAATGGGGATAGACAAGTGACCGAGAACGTACAACAAGCAATGTGAACAAAATACACAAACAACAATGAAGTCGCAATAGAATTCTCGAGAAGGCGAAACCTCGAATGTTCGATTCCAAGAACCATCATCAGACTGATTACATGGGCATATAAAAATACAAGACAAATCAGGCAACAAGTAGTAAGAATTCAGTCAGTCTTGAAGAAAACAGTCGTGGTTTGAAGATATCCGTTGTAAAGATCTACCGAACATAAGTGTAAAGAAGTATAACGAACAAGAACAACAATTGGATACATCAAGTTGTAAATGTAAAGTGGCACTCAAAATTGTGCAAACAATAAAGAATTTAATTAAAACTAAACACGAATTTATTTTTATATTATTTGCAATCAACGAACTCATATTTTAAACGTTTTTAAAAATGTAAGAACGTAACAATACTATATACATATGTACATACGTATAAACATAATGGTTCTTTACATACAATTTAGGTCAGCACTCAATTAAACTGTACTTATTATGAATTAGGCAGGTCTTAAACAGTTGAGTAAAAATTACTGACTTGGTTACACAACAAATACATAATGCTTGAAACTTTTGACAAAAGCAAGGAAAATGTAAAAGTAAATGTTTAAAATACTATTGACAAGACATGATTAGCGGATGAAACTAATCTCCAATTAAACTATTTCTGCTGGGAGTGAAAAATATTCTTCATTATTAGCCTATGCATTAGCATGTTTAATTTCGATTCGAAAGTTTTTGCAATAAATCACCCAGTGACGCGTGTACTTTGAGAGCAGCCTGTAAAGTAGGCTTCTTAGATTATCCGAATACATCAAATGGTATTTTTTATTTCATGATTATAACCGTAGTTGTAATTAAGAGATTTCCATTTTAGGCATATAGTCAGATTGCGGAATTTTGTTGTAATGCACAGCTATTACTGGAAGTATTTTTAAAGGCGTACTCTAAAGGTGAAGTCGCCGTGGTCTAGTAGGTAGTGCGTTGGCTTATTAGGTGTGAGGCCTCGGTTCCAACCTCATTTCACGCCTCTCCAACTAAATGAAATATGAAAAACTATTTCTTCGTCGACTTCCTCTCAGTAGATTTCTCTCTGAGAGTAAATAAAATTGCTATGAAAAATGTCTCAAAAATCTGTCGTTCGGAGTCGACTTTAAACTGTAGGTCTCGCCACATATGTATAAAAATTAATAGACACAACATACATATGTAATTGGTGTGAGAAACTCAGCCGTAATCCTTATTAAAGGATTGTAATGACCAACTATGTTATGTATGTACTCTAAAGGTATTTTGACATGACATGTTTTTGTATACGTTTTTTTAATATCAAAGGTTAATATATTTTTCACTGTGTCTGTCAAAATTAAACAATTTACACGAGGTTTATAATGTTTACTCACAAACGTATACGTTCAATTAGATATGTAAAAAATACCAACGGCTTTCGTTAGCAAAACGGCTATACTATCACGCGGTACTCTCAAAACGCGGTTTCCATATAACGCGGTGCTGAAATTGCGACAGCCCTCCTATAACGCGGTACTTTCAAAACAGGGTTTCCATATAACGCGGAGCCCTCCTATAACACGGTACTCTTACAGCGCGGTTTCCGTTCAATAACATCCCATAAGTTCCTTGCAGTCTATTAGTTTAGTTTTTATTTAATTTTTTTATCAATCCTTATATGAACTCTTGAATTCAATAAAAATTATTTATAATTTATCTTGCCTTTTGTATTTTTTGGTCTTCATATAACGCGGTACGAATGATGTGATATGTACTAATTCCAAGTTTCTTATAGCGCGGTTTCCATACAACGCGGTAGACGGTTTCCATAGAACGCGCTACGAATTAGCCTGGTTTGTACGGTGAAATCCGAGTTTCTTATAGCGCGGTTTCCATATAAAGCGGTACGTACTCACCGCGTTATAGGAGGGTTGACTGTACTTTATTAAAAAAAAAATAAATAAATAATTCATATTTCTTGCCTTATGCTATTATATGTATATAAATACAAAGCTAAATATAAAAAATAAATTTTTTACATCCATAAAATATTTACTTCAGCCGGCTAATGATAGCACATGTAATTCATTTTATAACGTACATACATACATACATTATACATAAGAAATTAGAGCACGCTCCAATTGAAATTTTGTCAAAAGAGTTTTCTTGTGTTTTTTTATGCCACACGCGGCATAACATGTTTACTTCCAACTAAAACATGCCGTGTGAGGATGTGTATCAGTGTTGCAAAATTGAGATTTTGAAATGGAACTAAACTGTAACTGAAAAAGTTAATTTTTGCATCGAATAGTACTTTTGTAAACATAATTAGTCATTACAACCCTTTAATCAGGATTATGATCTAGCATCACTCACCACTTATGCTGCGTGTGTTAATTTTAGAGTGGCGGGATCCACAGTTTAAAATCGACAGATTGTTGAGAAAATTTTTCATGGCAATTTTATTTAATCCCAGAGCTTTAAACAGACGGAGGTCACCGAAGAATTATTTTTTTTTCATTTCGTTTTTGGTGGAGATGTCTGACTTGGAGTTTC
The DNA here is from genome assembly GCA_930367235.1 of Sarcophaga rosellei. Classification (NCBI taxonomy): domain Eukaryota; kingdom Metazoa; phylum Arthropoda; class Insecta; order Diptera; family Sarcophagidae; genus Sarcophaga; species Sarcophaga rosellei. Next base: position 63,324,124 of record OV884017.1, on the reverse strand, counting down.
AACCCCGGAATCACATCTACTTACTAGACTAGACGTGTTCCTCACATACTAAACAAAAACAGCTAATTAGGAAAGTAACAAAACGTAAAAGCCCCGTTTAGTCATACATCAATGGAACGTAATGGAACTTGCGTTCGTTTTCAGTATATGAAGAACAATGGAAATGCTTACCTAAATTGTACTACTGTTCGGCAAGCGTTCTCATTGCATTTCGTATTCTTAAAACTAACGTACGTTTCGTGGACGTTTGGCTAACAGAGGCTAAAGCCAAATTTTACCTTTAACATGTTGCTAAGTTGAGAAGCGCAAGACATAAAATATGTAACAATAAAAAAGTACTGAAAGCACCTTGGGGGTACTGCGGAAAAGTACTGAAAAAAGTACTAAAGTACTGAATTTTTCAACACTGCTGTATATATCTCTGTGGTATACACAATTTGAATTAATTCGTAATATGTACATTCAAATCACTGAAACGTATTTAAAAATACGATTTTACAATCTGATTTTACATTACAAATTTTAAATCTTTTATTTTCAAATTAAATGAAAGAGTTGAAAGAAAAAAAAAAAGTGCCTCGAAATACTTTTGTTAATAACTTGGATACGCATTACGCATATAAAATTCACATTAAATTGTAAAATACTGTCTGTCTGTCTGTTTGTTTGTTTGTATGTTTCTGTCTTGGATCATTATACAATTTAATATTCAGTACAACATGTGTTATTCAGTGAAATTTGATTTTCTTTAATGAAACACAAACAACAAGGGATTCATTTTTATTTTCTTATGGCTTTTCGCAAAGAAAACTGAAAAATGAAAAATCACAAGCATTAGTGGTAATAAATCCCCTGCATAAAAAATAGCATATTTTGTTAACAAAATCCAATAGAATAACAAATACAAGCAAACAATACCAGTCATTCTTTCATTCATTCAGTCATTTGGACGATGTCTCAGAATCTCTCGTCATGCAGCCAATGAAACAGACAGCAATGGAAACAAGAAGAAAACAAATACATGTACATATATACCATACAAACACACATATATACATATATACATCCATACATACTTTCGTTTTTAAAATAATTTCTTAAAATGTTTCTTTTCGTTAATATTGAATGAAAGCTTGACTGACTGACTGACTAGCTGGCTGGCTGACTGGCTGGTGGCAAATGGGAAATATCGGTAACATAAAAAAAAAGAAATTTTGTACATGAATGTGAGAGAAACAAAAATGTAAAGAGAAGTTATTGCAGAGGCATAATAATAACTATGTATGTATGTATACAAAATGAAGCGTTCACATACACAAATACAAGCCAACAGAGGAAACGGAAACGTAAAAAAAAACACAACAACAAGAAATTTCTTGTGTTAAAGATGAGTTTGTAAGTGATTGCATAAAATACTTGCTCAATAGCTTTCACTAACACCACTAACCCAACGCCAGAGAAAACCCCATAACGCAGCTAAGCAGATAAACATTTTGATGCGTGCAAACCAACAAACACTTACAAAATGGATGTAGTATTCACACCTACACTTGAACAAAATTTAATACAAACACTTGTACGGTTTGTAGAGATGATTTGCACTTAGAAAAGCGGATGTTGAACATTAAAGATAAACACGATGTGCAGATACCAACTGAAGCGACGAAAATAAAAATGATTCTCTTGAAATATTCAGCTCCTTCAAATATAAATAATTTTGTTCAGCAACAACAAAAACAAGAGGAATAGCAACACCAACAACATTGCATTAAAAAGAATGAAAACAATGAAATATTTAATTGCTTTAATCAAAAGGAAATTACAGCATCCTAGTAGATGTTTGTTTTTTGCTTTCTGTATACCAAACTATACATACAACTAAATATTTCGACGAATATTAAGAAGAAAAAATGAGAAGAAACACATTCTAATACTTTAATTAGTGCTGAAATTAAATATGATTTAAGTACGTTCTTTCAATATTTTCAAATCGATTCTTTCTCATATCGAAGACGAAAAAATCTACAGTGGTTTTTGTATTATCGTGAACAATCACAAATAGTTCAGCATTTTTCATGCTACGCTTCTGAGAATTTCAACGTGTTGCGCATCAACCGCTTTCAATTCTCTTTCGTCCTACTCTTGAATCATGTTCGAAATTTCCTTTAATTGTGTATAATTGCCACTTTGTTCCTAAGTATTATTCAGAAACATCTACATAGGCATTCGTCTATCCATCTATCGCATTGGAAATATTTTTTAAATCTTGTCCAGGAAGGCTGGTGAAAAAATGTTACGCACATAATTGGTCATTACAACCCTTCAATCAGAATTACGACCTAGATTCTCACATCATCCACGTTGTGTGCCTTAATTTTATACTTGAGTGGCGGGACCTACAGTTTAAAGTCGACTCCGAACGACAGATTTTTGAGACATTTTTCATGGCAATTTTATTTACTCTCAAAGGTTTTGCCAGAAATCTGCTGAGAGGAAGTCGACGAAGAAATACTTGTTCTTATTTCGTATTATTGGAGATGTCTTGACCTGGGGTTTGAACATTGGAGGCCCATCTAATAAGTCAACACACTACTTACTAGACTAAGGCGATTTTAAGCTTGCAATCACAGCGCATTAACAGCTTAAGGTATGTGCTACAGAATATTGAACCAAAAACTCCTATAAAACTCTTACTAGGAGTGCCAGGTCTTCAATCTATAAAGCCTGAAAACAATAGCGAGAAACGGCCAGAACAGTTCGGCTTACTGATCGGAATACGTGGGTGGCATTCCATGAACACATGCGGTGGAGATAATTTTTCAGTTGTTGTTGTTGAATCAAATCACAAATTTCTTAAGCTAGACCTACTCTTCAAACATGCGAAATTTTAATCTCTCCTCCCACATGAGAAGTAATCAAAAATAGGCTTTTTCAACAAAAGAAACACTAAAACGTTCAATTCTTGTCCTCGGTTTATTGTCTAAGCTTGATTAGACTGATAGGCGAAAATATATCCGCTTAATTTCTATTGTCATTATATCTATAGGCATTGTCATTGCAAATCAGAGATCAGCAATGAGTATTCAAAAAGATGAGTAGATTCGAAGCATACTCATAATTTCTGATACTTATACGCATTCATACTTATTTTAATATCATACTCATACTACTCATATTCAAAGTTTGAAGTACTCATCGTTCTCATGCTTAACAATACGCATAATGTTGTTGATTTCGACTCTCCTTTACTCAACATATACAAGAATCACAAAATAAGCATTATTCGCGTACGAACACTACAATACTCACTAGACGGTAGTGTGTTTGCTTTGGTTGCTGTTGAATTCAACAACAACTAAGACTGTACATTTTGATGAATGATTCGAATCATTCGAATCGTTTATGAGTATTATAAGTATTTTTCTAAATTTATGAATCTGAATGAGTAGGCGTGTGAATCAAACATGAGCGATGTCAACGTTGTATTCATTCTCATTGCAAACTGTACTTATAAATCAATGTTGAGTAAGTACGAATGAATCAGAGTAGTTGAACAGTATTCATTCATACTCAAAATTTCATGAGTGGTTATGAGTACCGAAAAAAACGATTCATTGCTTATCTCTGATGGGAATTACTACAAAGAGCGTATGTGTAGAATTTTGAATAGCATGGAACCAAGTAAAAGCTTTACCAAATCACCGTAAGATATTAAGATAGTTCGTTAGTGCTCTACATTCAAATTGCTGAATGCGATGTAAATATGTTTCCTAAAGCACATGAAAGAAAAGTATTGTTACGAGAATAGAAGCATCGTTTAACATTAACATGAGAAACAAAAGCTACACTCACAAATACAACGAACTTGTTTACAAGTAAAGCAATAACATCGGAAAAAGAAAAGGAGACAGACAAACAACAATGAAGTAGCGGTAGAATTCTCGAAAAGGCGAAAATGCGAACATTCCATTTCAAGAACATTCATCAGACTGTTTGCCTGGGCATATAAAAAGGCAAGACAAAACAGACAACAAGCAGTTAGCATTCAGTCAGTCTTGTGTAAACACGCGTTGTGTCTGCAGTAAACAGTCGTGGTTTGAAGATCGCTGTTGTGAACATCTCCGTAATACAGATCTAACGTCTAAGTGTTGTTGCTTACGCAAAGGGTATGACCAGAGAAGAATAACGAAGTTGTTGTTGTATCATGAAGTTGTATACGGTGGCACACAAAAGTAGTGTGAACAATAACACATATTTCTTTTCATTTTTTCTTTGCAATCAACGAACTCAATTTCTAAACGTTTTTAAAAAGGTGAAAACTTAACAGTATTAACTTACTAACGAAGGTGTTGCCCTTATTTGATTCATCAAATAATTGCTTGGTATAAATATTCGGTCGACATAATTTAATGTGAAGAGCACAAGCTGCATATTCTCCCAACATATACGATAAAGTTCAAAATTATTAAAATATATTCTTAGGAATCAGTGGAAGATTGAAAAAACCTTAAAAACATTATCCCTGACTATAAAAAGACTGGAAGTGGGACTGCTGCCGTACTTGCCTTCAATAGGCAGTGAAATCATTAAAACAAGAGGCCATTAGCATTTTACAAGCCAGAAATTTGATCAAGTGGCTGAAATAAATTTTAAAATTATTTTTTCATACAATTTGTTTAATTATAAACATTGTAAACAGCCTTGGTATTTTACATAATGACTGCAATTAACCCATTAAACCACAGCAGAAGAAAAAATATTAATTTCCTATTGTTAAAAATGAAAACATTTGTTGCAAGAGAGAAACGAAAAATATTGTTTCTAAAGTGCCTAAGGTTGTTGATGTTGCTGCTGCTACTGTTGCTGAATTTAATTTTTACTCTTCCTAGAGTCAGAGTAGAAACAAAACATAACTTTATGCCAAAATGTCAAAAGCGACGAAAAGAAGGAAGATATTTTTAAATACAATATAAATATGGTACATACGTATGTATGTATCTACAAATTATATACAAATTTTATGTTATAATTTATGCCTGCACAGTAAGGAAACGTATAATTTGCAGATCAACCCTTCGTAGAGCTTTAAGATTTTCTTTCTTCCAACCTACAATCATCTACAACCACATACAACTCAAACTGTGTTGAAAACAAAAAAAAAAATGGTGAAAAAAAGTTGTTGCCTTCTAGGCATCCGGCGGATCTTTGCGGTTTGTTTTGCGTCCTTCCATTGGTCTGTTGGCTGCTTGTATCTTGAAATTTTAGTCTACTTGGCATGCTTTTAACAGGAGAATGTTTTTTTTTTCTTCTATTCCGGCTAAAATGTCTTTGCTCTACACTTGAATACCTCTCTCAGCATTGTACATTCATAATGACTGTTTTTAATTTAGTTGACACTTTAGAACACCTGCTACCTTTAATAGAAATCTCTCTTTCTTACCTTTTCACTACCCACTCACATCCACTCTCTGTATCGATGGGGCTGTGACAACAACAATAATACTAAACCAACAATATTTATGGCTAGAATTGTTGATGTTCCTACGAGTTTTTTTTTTAACAATAATGTCGACTACAGCAAAAACATTAAAACCTGCACCTGTAAACAGTCAGTATGATTCGAAAGCATCTGTCAAATTCTCTGCCAACAAAATATAGATTTTTTCTTTGTATGAAACAATGTCCTGTGATGTGGCTCTTATTCCTTTTAGAGTGGATATGGGTAAAACTTGCTCCTTTGGCTGGCCTTCTCTACATGCGTTATTGCCATAAAGTAAGTACAGTTTCCTACTTAAAATAGCCACACTAGAGGGCGATTGAACACCTACTAATCAGTATTCATTTTAATATTCCTAGCATGGTGAGAGTAACAATGATATTCAGGCATTTCCGTGAATTAGATTTATCCCAAAATATTTTGAAATATTCGTACATGATGTACATGATGAGACTGTGATGAGTCTTTAGTACTTATATTTGGCTACTGAGTGACGTTTACATAGATAACGAGTTATGCTTACTCTGACTCTGGACAGTCCTGAGGTCCTCTAAAGCTACAGGGATGTGGGAGATATTACCCTATAGATAAGTAGATCGGAGTACTTAGAATACGAGTATGACGATAATAATAACAAATTATTCTTGTACTAGATGATTTAGTTCAGAAGATGTTGCTTACTACAGCATTAGTGCAGCAGATACGGTGTAATATCACAATTTCTAGTTTTCCTCCACACTAATACGGTGTTCAGATATGTACCTTTATTGCGTAAATCGCAATAAACGTTATTATTGAGCTCAATATTTCATATAAAGTTTCAATTAATTATTGCGCAATAAATACGCAAATTGTTATAATATTGAGTAAAACTTAAAATGAAGCACTGTCATAATTGTGTTTAGTGCGCATATTACAATTATCCGAACACTTTCTGTTGATATTTGACAGCTTAAATGTCAACAACGACAAACAAAATAAAAACAATGTTATTACAATAACCAGCTGTTTTGTTTACCAGCTGTCAAATGAATATTGAATAATAGACATACACTTTTATTGAGCCCATATTCGGTTATTTTAGTACAATATTTTAAGTGTTCAGATATAATATAAGCAATTTTCATTTGACAGCTGGTAAACAAAACAGCTGGTTGTTTCAACAACATTGTTTTGGTATTGTTTTTTTTTTTTTGTTTTGATTGTCTTTGTTGACATTTGAGTTGTTAAATATCAACAGAAAGTGTTCGGAAAACTGTAATATGCTCACTGAACGTACTTATGACAGTGCTGTATTTTAAGTTTTATTCAATGTTATCAGAATTTGCGTATGCATTGCGCAATAATTAAATGAAATTTTATATGAAATATTGACCTTAATAATGGCGTTTATTGCGATTTACGGAATAAGAGTGCATGTGTGAACATAGTATAAGCTGCTGAACTGCATATATTGTTATGTCTGAACACTTAAAATATTGTACTCAATAAACCGAATATTGACTGAATAAAAGTGCATATTTGAAAATTGTATAAGTTACTTCACTTTATTTAGCTCTATGAACAAACCCCCATTCTAAAACAAAAATTGTTTTAAAATTGAAATTGAAATGTTGACATATATAATTTTTTAAGTGACAAGCGGAAATTACTGTTTACCCCCTCTAGTAATCATAATAATAAGTTCAGGAAAACAAACCAAAAAAACGTAAAATTGTGTATAAAAATAATGAAAATAAAAATGAAATGAAGTATAAATAATAAAAAGCAACCATTTTTTTTGCCCACCTAGTGACCATCATTAAGGATAAAATTGGTCGAATATATTTTAACATTTTTCATATTTTTAATTTTGACACAGAAATATTTCTTATTTATTGTTTGTTTGTTTCGTTTTTTTATTTATTTTAATAAAAACTGAAATAAATTATTGTTCTTAGTCCACTTTAACTAACAGACATATGCCCGCCCCAGTGGCATTAGGATAGCCACCACCTGAGAAGTTTTTTGCGTGAAATTTTATTTACATTGTATTTGATAATTGTTGTGTATTCGATTTCTAATAGAGGCACTGGTATGTTAAATTACACCGTAGAGTCATCAATATTACATTTAGAAAAATTAGTTATTTACACACACATTATTAGTCATTGCAACCCTTCAGTTAAGATTGCGACCAGGGATTAGCAATGAATTGTTTTTTCGCTACTCATAAGTACTCATGAAATTTTGAGTCTTAGTGAATTAACAGTATTGAAATTCAACTACTCTGATACATTCGTACTCACTACAACGTTGATTGATAGGTACAGGTTGCAAATGAGTATGAGTACAACGTTGACATCAAACTCATAATATTCGAAATATGTTTGATTCAGACGCCTACTCATTCAGATTTATAAATTTAGAAAAATACGTATAATACTCATAAATGTTGCGAGTGATTTGAATCATTCATCAAAATTTACAGTCTTAGTAGTTGTTGTAGTCGTCGTAGTCTAGTAGGTACTGTGTTCGCTTATTAGACGTAAAGCCTGGGTTCGAGCCCCAGGCCAGACATCAAATCGAAATATGAAAAAAAAAATATTTCTTCGGCGACTTCCTCTCAGCAGATTACTGGCAAAAACTCTGAGAGTAAACACAACCTGCGATGAAAAGGTTTTTCAAAAATTTGTCGTTCGGAGTCGACGCTAAACAGTAGGTCCCGCCACTCAAGTATAAAATTAAGGCACACGACATGAGCGGTGTGAGAAGCTAGGCCGTAATCCTGACTGAAGGGTTGTAATGGCCAATTATGTATGTATGTATGTTGTTGTTGCATTTACAAAAAAAGAAGAAAGACAAAGACATCAAGCGAAGCAAACACACAACTTTCTAGTGAGTATTGTAGTGTTCGTAGGCAAATCATACTTATTTTGTGATTCGTGTAAATGTTGAGTAAAGGAGAGTCGAAATTAACAACATCATAAGTATTGTTAAGTATGAGTGCGATGAGCATTTCAAACTTTGAATGAGAGTAGTGTGAGAAAAACAGTAAAATGACGTTTGAGTATTATTTACGCTACTGGATGAAACGTTTGTGACGTTTGAAAGATAATTTTCTGAATTGCACAACAGTTCAAAAGCTGGGCAAACTTCCAAAAACATACGCGAAATAGTGCTTCTTGGCGATATACAAAACAATTACCACGTTTATTTGTGACAATACTTTCGCTAGGTCAGAAGATGCGCTTTTATTTTCGTCTTTAGAGTTTTCAGCAGCAGTAACTTCAGCATGTTCAGTTCCAACCAGTATTTCATTTATATGTTCTTAAGCAACATAGATAATGTATTGTTACGTATTTACCTTTTTAAAAACATTTGAAATATGAATTCGTTAACAAAATAAATATGTTTATATTGGTGTTTAGTTTCAATTAAATTCTTTATTGTTCGCACTACTTTTGTGTGCCACTATTACCAACTTGACGAATACAACAATATTCTTTGCTTACAACGCAGACCTTTTCAACGGAGATCTTCATACCATGACTGTGTTCTTCACACGAAACGCGTCTTCACACACGACTACCTGAATTGTTACTACCCGTTGCTTGCGTTGTCTTGCCTTTTTATATGCTCACGTAAACAGTCTGATGAAGGTTCTTGAAGTAGAATGTTCGTTTCTTCGCTTTCTTGAGAACACTATCGCGGTTTCTTTGTTGTTTGTATATTTTGTTCACGTTGATTGTTGTTTCGTTCTCGCTTAATTATCTATCCCCGTTTTCTTTCATTCACGGTGTTTGTAGCTTTTCTTTATCATTTTAATGTTAAACGATGTTACACCGTTTCCATTTTCGTAACAGTATTATTTACGTTAAAAATAATACAAAAAAATAATCTTTTATCGCCTAGTAAACAAACTCTTCAAAAACTATCGAAATCACCAACAAAATAACAAAATAAAAATTTGTACGGATCACAACTGATATTTAACGCCAAATCCATTAATTTTCTCATTAAGATGTTATATCATGCAAAACTGGCCTCCATAAAATTAAACTTAATGTTTTTGAATAAAACTCTTTCAAATTGCCTCTTAGAGGCTGGATATGTTTCATACCCAATGAATCAATAATAAATGATTATTGACGCGAATTTATGGCCCATCACACCATCACACCAGTTGAATAATAGATACAATAAATAGGCGTATTAAAATACTGTGATCCTTAAAATGCAATGGCATTAATGTAATACGAGTCATTTATTTTAGTTTTCTTAAATGATTTAAAATTTTAATTGAATTTTTAAAACACTGGTTAATTTGTATGGCTTTTGTCAATGAAACATTAACAAGCATAAAAGAAATGGTATTAAAAACAACAAAAACAAAAAACCATGTTTAACTTTTTAAAAGCTTTTTATAAATTATAAATACTTAATTTAACACTTAAACGATCTTTGTGCATGAAATATTTGAACCATAAAAATACAGTCAACCAGATTCATACAATACATACGTATGTATGCACATATACGAACACATGTCGTATACACGCGAGTTTACATTCATTAAACACACATAATAAATAAAATGTGAATATACACACACAAACAATATTTGTATACCTGGTGTGAATATGAGTACAAGCATCTGTGTGTGTGAGTGTATAATTGTGAGTGTATAAAAGTATATTTTATAATTCATTACAATTCACGAGTAAAAAAAATTTAAAATAAAATAAAATTCATCAACCAGATCATTATGACTCCATGATGTTTCCAGTCTGCTCCAAATCCAAAACCCTACATCCTCCACCACGCTTACGCAGATGTCGTCGACATGAGATCCTTTGATAAGAGTAAGTACATACATACATACGTACATAAATACAATTTGTTTATACTGTGCTGTGCCATTGTGTGAGCGTACTTATGTGGCTGCACATGTAAATTACTATCAAGCATCACACGGACTGCTACGGAATCTTTGTAAATGAAAGGTTTTAACTGCTGTGTTCAGCCAGCACCAGCATTTCTGAATTAATTTTGATTCCAGCGAATATACATACAATAAGGCAAACAAGTGACAGACTAAGCGTAACTGAACCGAAATGCCGAAAAATTAACAACGGCTATAAAGCAAAAACAAAAGCAATTTTTTTGCTTTTCATTACATTAACTGACGCGCATATAAAACTCAACTCAGTGCAGTGTGTAGTCAAAAATTACAAAAATAGTTAGGCAGTGGATAGGGATACATGTACAGTACAACTAGAAGCAATTGTCTAGCACAGTTACTACTTTGCAAGTGATGGTTGCGTGATGTAAACACATAATGGTGAAATAAAAGCTCATTTACTAGAGAATTTGAAAATTGATTGATATTTCAGTCACTGACAGTTCAATGCGAGGAATATCTTAAGTGGGAGGGCTCTGAAAATAACAGTTATAGTTTTTGAACACAGAAAAGTGATTCAATCATTTACTATATTTTCTTCAAGTCAGAATATTGTTACGAAAATGGAAATGGTGTAACATCGTTTAACATTAAAATGAGCAAAAGCTACACAAACAAATACAACAGACTTGTTACAAGTAAACCAACAACATTAGTATGAAAGAAAAGCGGATACACAAGTAAGCGACAACGCAACAACAAGCAATGTGAACAAAATACTCAAACAACAATGAAATAGAGATAGAGTTCTCGATGAGGCGAAACCACGAACATTAGAATTAAAGAACATTCATCAGACTGTTTACGTGGGCCTATAAAAAGGCACAAATCCGGCAACGAGTAGTAAGACTATAGTCAGTCTTGTGTGAAGAGAATAATCGTGGTTTGAAGATCTCCGATATACCGATCGATCGAACAAGTGTTGTTGTTTACGTAAAGGGTGTAAGAAGAATAAAGAACAAAACAATTATTGCTGTATCCATCAACTTGTGAACAGTGACACGCAAAAATCGTGCGAACAATAAAGAGTTTAATTGAAACTAAACACATATTTATTTTTATTTTATTTGCAATCAACGAACTCATATTTTAAACGTTTTTAAAAAGGTAAAAAAGTAACAATATAAAACTTTTCCTTTCTTTTTGTATATTCGAGCAAATGTAAGAACTGTTTACGTACAGTATGCATAAGAATTTATAGTAAAGTTGTAAGTGCTTGGTAGAGCAATCCTATGTATTATCCCAAGTACGTATTGGTCTTTCCTCTCTTTTTATATAAAATTATTATTATTTTTTTTTTGTTTTCAAGGAACGCTCCAGCCCTTTGAAATCGTACGAAACTTATATCCTCACCAGAGATCAGCAATAAAGCATTTTTTCGCTACTCATAAGCATTCATGAAATTTTGAATATAGGTGAGTCAACAATATTGAAATTTAACTACTCTGATTCACTCGTACTCACTACAACGTTGATTTACAAGTACAGGTTGCAGTGAATATGAGTACAACGTTGACATCAAACCCATAATATTCGAAATATGTTTGATTCATACGCCTACTCATTCAGATTCATAAATTTAAAAAGTGTTTATAATACGAATAAATGATTCAAGTGATTCGAATCATTCATCAAAATTTAGTCTTAGTTGTTGTGCATTTATAGCAAAAGAAAAAGACACATAAGCAATAAAGACAGAGCAGCAAGCAAAGCAAACACACAACCTTCTAGTGAGTATTGTAGTGTTCGTATGCGAATCATACTTATTTTGTGATTCTTGTAAATGTTGAGTAAAGGAGAGTCGAAATCAACAACATCATGCGTATTGTTAAGTATGAGTACGATGAGTAACTTAAGCATTGAATATGAGTGGTATGCCTACGATATTAAAATAAGTATGAACGCGTATAAGTATCAGAAATTATGAGTATGATTCGATTCTACTCATCTTTTTGAATATACATTGCTGACCTCTGATCCTCATGCTATGCCATAAGCAAAGTACTTGTTATCCTTTTGCAATTGCAATTGGAAAGTGGTCCTTTACAATATTTTGTATTTTTTAGGTTTCTTACCAAAACTTATATTTCTTTATTTACATTTAATATCATAACTGAGAACTAAAGTGCAATAACTAGTTCAATATAAGCAGACAACACAAAACCTTTAGAAGGTCATTTTATTATTATAAAATTAATTAAGTTTTCATTAACAAAGTATTGATAAAAGATAAGTCATTTGAAGAAGTCCTGTTTTATTTACCTAAAAGCCTCTCTAAACATAACTGTTATTTAATTATCGGCCTTTAAAACGAAGATTATAGTGGCACGTGAAAATATTTGATTCTAAACGTCCAGATCCATTCACGTGCTCTGCACAATTCACTGAAAAAAAGTTGGGAAAATATGAAGGCAACAGCACCAAGTCATTAAAGTAACTACAACAACAACAACAATAAAATATGGTGCCAGTCAGAAAATAAAACACTCTACCACTCTTGCTATTAAGACAGCGTAAAATAAACAGCCACCAGCAGTATCATCACTAACAATAGAAACAGCAACAAAAACAACAACACCAACTAACAATTTAACACACTTTGTCAAATTAATTAAATGACTCAGACACTCGAATGCCTTTTACTTGTTTGTTTCATTACTTTTTCCCCACACCCATTTCTCTTTCTTTTTGTTTGTGTTCCTAATCCTTCATTATCGTTCGGTTCTCTCCTTACCGCACACTTGGTTTAATAGTGAAAACGAATTGAAGATCTTTATAACTGTATTTTCTGTGTATATACATACATACATATGTATGTATGTGAGAGCGGCTAGTAGATAACATTGTAACTAATTTAAGAATTTTCACATCCGTTTGAACACATATGTACTCGTACACATGTATGTCAAAATCACACATTTTATTCATTATAAATTACTCGCACACCTACATTTCCACATGTAAGGTTTATCCAGTTTTAGAATCATATTTCTGTGGTCCTACAGCCTAAGTCGGCATAGATCAATATATGCTATCATACATATCTACTTACCAAACTTTATATTTAAGTGACTTCCCATATCTCTAACAATGCTTTTTAGAAAGATTTCAATAAAACACATGTTAACCTAAGTTATAATGAAGTGCAATACGTTACCTTTTTCGATCTTTGGCTTGTCCGTATAAGTATCCTCACTTATGCAATAAGTTTTTTTTAGCTACACTTCTTTATATAAAAAGTGAAAGTATAATTTTCGACTTAGACTGTTACAGAGACCAGCAATGAATCGTTGTTTCTACTCATAAGTACTCATAATTTCTACTCATAAGTACTCATGAAATTTTGAGTATGAGTGAGTCAATAGTGTTGAAATTAAACTACTCTGATTCATTCGTACTCACTACAACATTGATTTATGAGTACAGGTTGCAATAAGTATGAGGACAACGTTTGATTAAGCTGATTTGCTTATGCCTGAACACTAAAAAAAATTGTCAAACGAATATTGTGACTCAATAAAAGTGCATGTCTGAACATAGCATAATTTAATGTGGCTATTAATTAATGTGGGTATTTAATTTACAAGAATTTCATGCTTCAACTTTGTCTGGTACTATATACATATGTGTCATAAAACTTGCGAAAAAGTGGCGAAAATATCATAAATTAGTTAATTTACGTACAAATAAGTAAATTAATCTACTGATTGTAGAAAATCGCAAAAAAAGACTAACTTTTCCGAACGTTATGAGATAAATTTTATTATTATAAAAATCTCCAATTACCTTTCCATGATGCATTTCTAATACATATACAAAATACGTACCATGTACATTTATTCATTTGTTTTTTTTTCTTTTTAAATTTTTAATTTTTTGATGATTTCATTTAAACTTACACAATGTAATATGCTTACGTTAATATAATTTAACATACATACTTACATATATGTATATGTGTTTATATATTTACATACATGTACATACTTGTATACACATTATATATAATGTTGTATACAGAAAATAATTCTTTTGCATTTGACTTCTTTTATTTATTTTTTTTTTCACTTCATTTTTATTTTTAACCTTCCTGATGTTCTATTAAATTACAGCATCATTTACAAAAATATCCACCACTTTACAAATACAACATACATGCATATAAAAATAAATTTATTTTAAAAACTTTTACCTGACGTCAACGGATTTCGAGCTCAACAAGATAAATTTGTAAAATTCCACTTTCATGAAAATTACCCTGTCTTTATTAATTGACAGTTAAAAGTGCGAGAGAAAACATTTAATACGATAATCTACTGTAGACTATCGTATGTCTATGAACACTTATTTGATAAAATAAGTTTCGTTTGGAATTAATTTCCATATTAAAATGTTTAGAAGTTTTTTTTTTTGTACAATATTAAATTGAAGGTGTAGTAGTAAATAGCGAACAAAACTAATATTTACATTTTATTCTTTTGACATTAATTACGTTCTTTTTATTAAATTTTTGTTCTAATTAGTTCTTTAGTTCTTAATACGTTTTATTATTTTAAATGAATTTAGGCTAACGGCCAACAACATTTGACATACAATATTTGTTGTATTAGGGCTCCATTGGATATATGCACTGTCTTTAATGATTGTCATAATATTGTTAAGAAAATGGAAACGGTGTACCATCGTTTAACATCGTTAAAACAATAAACAAAAGACACATAAACACATACAACGAACTTGTTGTAAGTAAACCAACAACATCAGTATGAAAAAAAGGGGATCATCAAGTAAACGAACGCAACAACAAGCAATGAGAATAAAATACACGAACAACAATAAGGTCGCGGTAGAACCCCCGAGAAAGCGGAAACGCGAACGTTCCACTTTAAGAATCTTCATGCCACAGTTTGCGCGGGCATATAAAAAGGCAAGGCAAAGCAGGCAACCACTAGTAAGAATTCAGTCAGTCTTGTGTGAAGACGCGAAGCGTGTGAAGAAAACAGTTGTGGTTTGAAGATCTGCGTTGTAAGCAAAGTATAGCAAACAAGCAATTATTGTTGTATTCGTCAAGTTATATACGGTGGAACAATGAAAAGTTTAATAGTTACTAAACACATATTTATTTTTATTTTGTTTGCAATCAATGAACTCATATTTTAAACATTTTTAAAAAGCTAAAAACGTAGCAATTTTTTAAGAACTACTTACCAAATTTGAATGATGTAAAATAATTTTGATAGCTAAATTTGTAATTGTTATAACCAGATATACAAAATTTATTTAAAACAATTTAATTTTTTTTTTTTTTCAATTAAAAATTTTGAAAAATTCTAAATTTTAAAGAATTAAATTGATTTATTGCTAATTTAATTTTAACAACGGGTTTCATGTCCTTGGACAGTCAAAAGTTCTAATAAGCGTTTTTCATAGTAAAGGCCAGATTTTGTCTGATTTCTATTGCAGTGTTTCAGACTTCTGAAAAGATTTTTTTTTTGTCACAATGGGTCAACTTACTCTCCAGGTACTGTACTTGTCTTATTCGACAATACGTCCTCCAACCTACACAAGATGAATTCTGATAATCTTCAAAAGACCAATATGCACGCTTTGTTACTCTCGGCTTACTAAGCGCCAAAGTACTAAACCCATCCTTGTTTGTTGTTCTGACATTTTGTCTTGCACTTTTCCATTTCGTCTCTCTACCTCTTGGATGCATACGGAGTATACTACTGTTGGGTGGTCTGTCATTTGTTTTGACCTTACTCCTTTGCCTTAAAACTTTGTCTTTAGCGGCGTGCTGGATACTACATCACGCATCACCTGGTGAATGGACCCTCTTATTCCACTCATCATCTACACACTCTACAGTTTTATCATCTAGTTTGGTAAACCTGTCCACTCTGCCTCTACAATTTCGGTTGAGACGAGCGGGATATCTAGCTGCTTTGCATGTGCGCAATGAATTCTAGATATGTAGAGCTCTCGGTTAATGACTTATTTTCAGTTTCGGTACTGGCGTTTCGATACAACGCAGTGTTTTCTCTCCGTCATACCAATCGCCTACCATCTGATCCAAAAATATTAAATTTACTCTTGTCTGTTAATATAACAAATACATTCGGTCACATGCAGTGTGATTTCCATAAATTCGAATAGTTTTACCTTCTGACACGACATTATTTTCTTAATCCAGGACGTTTTATTTTATCGATTTTCCTCCCCAAAATAACGACTTTCATTTTTGCTCGATCTCATTTTGGAGAAATTAAACAAGCGGAAACAAATTCAACTGACGAAATTTTGTTGAAAATTTTCAGCAATTTTTGCGATTTTTTTTTTATTTGCAAACACTTTGTTGTTAAAAAACATTAAAGTCTCAGATATTGCAAAAACAATACAAACGAACTCGCGATAGAGTTCTCGAGAAGGCGAAAGCACGAACGTTTGACTTCAAGAACTTTCATCAGGCAAAAAGGTAAGCCCAAACAGGCAAAGAGTAGTAAGAATTCAGTCAGTCTTGTGTGAAGATGTGTTGCCTGTGAAGAAAACAGTCGTGGTTTGAAGATCGCTGTTGTGAACGTCTCCGTAATACATATATAACGTAGAAGTATTATTGCTTACGCAAAGGGTGTGAGCAGAGAAGAATAACGTACAAGCAAGTTGTTGTTGTATCGTGAAGTTGTATACGGTGGCACACAAAAGTAGTGCGAACAATAAATGGTTTAATTGAAACCAAATACAAATTTGTCTTTGTTTTGTTTGCAAACAACGAACTCATAATCTAAACGTTTTTTAAAAAGGTAAAAACGTAACAACATATTTAATAGCATATGTATGGACAATTGTTTCAGGCAGTTTATGTCTACATATACATACATACATACATATGTGTACAAAAAAGAGAATTATTTCTTTTTCGTTAAACCTT
The DNA here is from genome assembly GCA_930367235.1 of Sarcophaga rosellei. Lineage (NCBI taxonomy): Eukaryota > Metazoa > Arthropoda > Insecta > Diptera > Sarcophagidae > Sarcophaga > Sarcophaga rosellei. Next base: position 63,306,757 of record OV884017.1, on the reverse strand, counting down.
TCGTTCACTCACAATAATTTGATAAGATTGTGCCGATAATCTAAAAATATACACTCGATATTGGCCATGGACATACATGTAATTAAAAGTCTTTATTATACATAAATGAAGCATTTTTATGAAGGATGGTTAACTTTAATTTAATTTCTTTTATTTGATTTTATTTAATGTAATTTATTCCGATTATTATTATTTTTTACCAACTGTATTTAATAATTTATTTCCTTTTATATATTGAACAGAATTATTAGATACAAAATATACGAAATTCTAACGACCGTAATATTTTGAAAATTATTCTTTATTAATGGTTTTCTGGCTTATATTGTATATTGTTAAATACTATAAATGGCTAATAAGTTGCCTTTTGCCACTCTTGGTAGGGCTTTTTTCAAACAAATTTATTATCCGTCATAATCATAAATAACTTTCAGGATTAATATTTAACACCCAGTCAAGAATATTATAAAAATTTTAAACAAAAAACGAAGGAAATTATTTTTCTATCACTTTTCCAGCACAATAGAATAGAGGCGAACAGAAAAATGATGAAAGAAAATGATAAAAAAGAAATGAAAAACCTTCAAACCCATAGAGAAAATTCATTTTTAGAAAAACTTTTAATGGTATGCGAAAAACTAATAAAACTCACACACAGCCACACACACCTACACCAACACCACCAAGTTGGTAGGGTGAAGGAACTGAGTCAGTGCCGTAAAGGAATATCTACTTCGTTTCTGTTGCTTCTAAACTGCTTGAAAGGTAGAGTAAACAATAACAAAAAACAACAACAGTAATAGAATATCCTCATCATCATCATATCAACCGTAAAAAATAAAAAGATTCATAAAGTTTTAATCTGAAAAGGGATTGTCGCCAACTAGAAAACAGTAAATTTATACAACAAAAATTTAATTTTCTAAAAATTTCAAAGAGCCCTTAACAAAAACAATAAAAAAGTAAAGCTTTATACATACACAACCTAGCTTAGAAAATGAATTTGGGACTTATCGAGAAAAAGTCGAAAAATTTTGCAATTTTAACAATTAAAATTTGCTCAGACACAGAAAAGGATTCGTGACATGTGGCAATGACAAAAATAATAGGTAATCAGTCTGACAAGCAAACAATTCTTGCATTTCATTCAATTTTTTTTTTATCCAAATGCCTTCTATGCCAGAGATCAGCAATGAGTATTCAAAAAGATGAGTAGTTTCGAATCATACTCATAATTTCTGATACTTATACGCATTCATACTTATTTTAATATCATACTCATACTACTTACACTCAAAGTTACTCCTCGTACTCATATTTAACAATACGAATGATATTGTTGATTTGACTCTCCTTTACTCAACATTTACAAGAATCACAAAATAAGTATGATTCGAGTACAAATACTACTCTACTCACTAGAAGGTTGTGGGTTTGCTTTGCTTACTGTCTTTGTCTTCTTCTTTCTTCTTTCTTTGTAAATGCAACAACAACTAAGACTGTAAATTTTGATGAATGATTCGAATCACACGAATCATTTATGAGTATGTATTATAAGTATTTTTCTAAAGTTATGAATCTGAATGAGTAGGAGTATGAATCAAACATATTTCGAATGTTATGAGTTTGATGCCAACGTTGTACTCATACTCATTGCAATTTGTGCTTATAAATCAATATTGTAGTGAGTACGAATGAATCAGTGTAGTAGAATTTCAATATTGTTGATTCACTCATACTCAAAATTTCATGAGCACTTATGAGTAGCGAAAAACGGTTCATTGCTGTTCTTTGCTGTGAAACAAATATTGTGTTCATAAAACATTTCGTCCATTGTACAGTTAACATAATTGGCCAAGTGAGCACGCAATTAATGCAGCATACTGTTGCTGTATCTTTTATCCGTTGACACTCCATAAAATTTTCCTGTAACGATCTTGGATTAATTTAAGCCAAACCACCATCGTTAGCACAGAGTTCTTAATGACTGGGCTGATTTAAATCTCCGCGTCGATAAGTCTTTTTATCGAAGATGATGACGCTCATTTCTGATTAAGTGGTTTCGTCAATTAGCAAAATTGCCACATTGGGAGCAAAGCCTGCAAGCCGTTTTCGAATCTCCATTACGGCCATCAAAATTATGTCAACGATCCACGTTTTTTTCCAAAGGCGCAAGGGGCTACTATTACAGTGAATGGTAATCACTATCGGGCTATGCTGATTAATTTTTGGAACACATGTCAACGATCTTTGATTCCATCAAAATGCCGCAAGTTGGCATACATCGAACTTAACAATCGATTTTTTGTATAGTCAATTTGATGAAGAGTATAATTTTTCCAGTACTTTTACTGTTTATTAGTCTCTTCGTTTGTGCGTTTAAATTCCTCTGGAATAACTCTTATAAGCTTATGTCAAGTCATGGTTTATGTGAACAAACCAGCAATTCTGAAAGCATTGGAAATTAATATACAAGTCACTACTGAAGCCGTAGGCCCTATTTTATTGGAAAATGTAGTAAAAAAATTGAATTGATCAAATGGACTATGTAACCTGAAGCCGCGGTGGACGTATACCAGCAATCATGTTTTAAAATAAATTCATTGAAATCAATCAAATTAGAGTATTAAAACACAGCATTTTAACAATATTTCTCTCTTTCGTTGCCTTTTTCCGTAGTTCAGTAGGTAGTGTGATGGCTTATTAGATGTGAGGCAAACCTCAGGTCATACATACATAATTTGACATTACAACCCTTCAGTCAGGATTACGGCCTAGCTTCTCAACACCACTCATGTTGTGTGCGTTAATTTTATATGTGAGTGGCGGGACCTACAGTTTAAAGTTGACTCCGAACGACAGATTTTTTGAGATTTTTTGAAGTCGCCGTGGTCTAGTAGGTAGTGTGTTGGCTTATTAGACGAAAGGCCCGAGTTCGAATCCCAGGTCAGACATCAGAATGAAATATGAAAAAATATTTCTTCGGCGACTTCCTCTCAGCAGATTTCTGGCAAAAACTCTGAGATTAAAAATTGCCATGAAAAGCTTCTCAAACCTCAGGTCAGACAACGTAATACCATGTCCAGATATGCACTTTTATTGAGTCAATATTCGGTTAATTGAGTACAATATTTTAAGTGTTCAGGCATACGCAAATCAATAATCATTTGACAGCTGGAACACATCAATATTTTTTTATTTTGTTCTAACTATGTATTCATAAATTTAACACTAAACCTACCGTGATGCGAAGAATTACTCATACATAGCTTTAAAGCTATTATACTTAGAGCACTAGTCCTACATTAGTCACCAAGTAGTAATATTGAACAAGTAGATTTTAGAATTAACATCGAAAATTATTCTTCCTTTCCATTTAAAATTTTTAAGTCTGCTTTTAGAGTAGAGCTTGGTAATTTCCACTCGCTATAATACGATATCTATAATAGAGATGTGTATCTGTAAACTAACTGTAATGGATGACATAGAAATATTGCATTCAGGACAATTACCGGTAAAAAGAAAAAGTATTCTATTATTATCATAATACACGTAAATATATAACACAATACAACACACAGTATTATGTGAATATATTTTTAAGTTTTTACCTTTTTAAAAACGTTTAAAATATGAGTTCGTAGATTGCAAATAAAAATAAATTGATGTTTAATTTCAATTAAATCCTTTATTGTTCGCACTACTTTTGTGTGCCATGGTTTACAACTTGACGTATACAACAACAATTTTTACACTTCTGTTCGCGTAAAGCGCTAACAACTGTTCAGTAGATCTTTACAACGGCGATCTTCAAAGCACAATTGTTTTCTTCGCACGCAACGCGTCTTCACACAAGACTGACTGAATTCAGACTACCAGTTGCCTGCTTTGTCTTGCCTTTTTATATGCTCACGTAACCACAAGTTCGTTGTATTTGTTTTTGTAGCTTTTACTTATCATTTTAATGTTAAACGATTTTCGTAGCAATATTATGTGTAGTAGAAATAAAAAGGCCTCTTAAAGTCAATGAACATGTGCAAGCTGTAGTGTTCGTTTTGTTTTAAAATTCATTTCAACATTTATGTAGCTGTGACAGTGTACAGGCTTGTCAGCTTATAGTATCGCATAAAAGAAGAAGAAGAAAGTGAAACAAATTATAACGAAGGAAAAGTAACAAAATCGATTTGCGATTTTACAAAAATTTATTATGGTCTCTGCGATATCTATTTTGTGTAATATCTTCTCATATATTTTGTTTCATTGTAATATTTTATGATTCCATTTCAAATCTACGATAACCATGGGGCGCGATTTACTCTCTCCAACAACTCTGAAGCAACACTGTATACTGTTGTTTCAGAGATGGTAAAGAAAACAAAAAAAGGAGAACAAAATCACTGCATATTATAGATTTGTGTACGAAAAGACAAAAAAATGAAGAAGACAAAGACAAATGACCTGGAGGTAGAATATGAAAACGTATCAGATACGTTTTAAAGTAAAAATATTGTGAAATTTCTATATACATTGTACATACACACACACACGGAATGACACACAAGGTTATGGAGAACAGTAATAATAAAGACTTGATATACACAGAAGCAAATAATTTCAATTTCAATATCCGAAACTATGTATGGTAACAGCATTAATCATTCAATTAGGACTGTTTCAAATCGTTTAGAAGTTTATTTTCGTCAAAAATTGCAAAATAGTTTGTAACCCCTATGTGCTAGGGACCTCTCACTGCATGAGAAAGAGGGAAATGTATTATAAATCTTTAAACTTTTTCTTGCAACTGTTGTAGGCAGCAAGATGTGGCCAACTCAGAGGCATATTTGAGCCATTTGAATTTCTTATGAAAAACACATCAATAAATCTTGTCATTCTATTTAAGACTTTACATACCACGCACTCCACTTCTCCGTGTGTACGAAAAATGTCCTTCAAAGGAGATTGAACCAAAAATGGAAAATATTTCAATCGTTTTACACATCAATTCAAAGTGCCATAAATTGCCAGCATACCAGTAAAAAATACCAAAAGAAAAGAAAAAACGAGAAAATATTGTTTTTACTCCTCCGCTCAACAAAGTAAAAAAAAAAATAAATCGACTGCTTCTTGTGGTTTTGGGTAATAAAAACTTTTATGGCTTAAAATGGGGAGGATTACAGTAAATTTACAATTTCCGATTTATAAAATGAATGTCGTAAAGAATCCGAAATCGTATTTTCTTACACACCAACGTAACACGCGTTGGAGGCTGGTATATTGGATTGTAGGAAGGAAATAATTTAGCGGCTCAAAATTGTTGTGACGTCATTTATATATCATATAATTTAGTTGTGATTTCAGCGACACATTTTTTAATTTTAGAAATTCTAGAAAAGGGACGTATTCATTTAATGTAGAAACAATCAAGCATATTTTACTAATTTACGTGGCCAATTCACACGACTTTGTATCGTATATGTTGTATTAAATACACTTTTATTTGTGAATGCCCAATACTATGGTATTGTGTATTTCGTATTTCAAACGTCAAGAAAATGATGAGAAGAAGAAGACCAGAATTGATAATTTGATTTTCAAGCAACAAACTGAAAAATATTATGAAAAATATTACAGAAATAATTATCTGTGTGAACAATTATAATTTTGAAATGTTAATTGTTGACTCAAGTTACATAGAAAACATTTTGTATTTTTATTCTTCTTCTTGATTACTGGCATAGCACGAAACCAATACAACTTTTAAAAACATATGAAAAAATGTGTATAAGTGTATCAAATTTTTATATGAAAATTATCAACAACAAAAAAACACTGTTGTATATTCGTCCAACAATATACAAAATACAAATGTGCCCAAATGTGTACAAGTTCATCGGATTTTTATATGAAAATTATCAACAACAAGCATACACTCAATACAACGAGCTTGTGTGAATTGCCCAACTTACTTTACCTATCAAATAATTTTTTTTATTGCTACTTTGGCTTATTAACCAAGCAAAAATTACTTAAAAACTAAAAATAAATTGAAATTTGTTAAAAATTTTATTACAAGAAATTGAAGAAGCTAAGCACAGATCAGAGCGAGCAAACATTTTGATTCAAAAGACTCTGAACTCATATCACAGATCAGCAATAAATATTCAAATATATGAGTAGATTCGAATCATACTCATAAATTCTGATACTTATACGCATTCATACTTATTTTAATATGATACTCATACTACTCATATTCAAAGTTTGAAGTACTCATCGTACTCATACTTAACAATACCCATGCCGATGTTGATTTCGACTCTCCTTTACTCAACATTTACAAAAATCACAAAATAAGTATGATTCGCGTACGAACACTACAATACTCACTAGAAGGTTGCGTGTTTGCCTTGCTTGCTGTCTTTGTCTTTTTCTTTCTTCTTCTTTTGTAAATGCAACAACAACTAAGACTGTAAGTTTCGAATCACTCGAATCATTTATGAGTATTTATGAGTAAGTATGTGTCTAAATTTATAAATCTGAATGAGTAGGCGTATGAATCAAACATATTTTGAATGTTATGAGTTTGATGTCAACTCATACTGACTGCAATTTGTACTTATAAATCAATGTTGTAATGGGTATGAACGAATCAGAGTAGTTTAATTTCAATACTGTTGACTCACTCATATTCAAAATTTCATGAGTACTTGTAAGTAGCGAAAAAACGATTCATTGCTGATCTCTGACCCACATGTACTAATCATTTCATAGCACTATCGTACGATTATCAACATTGCTTCACCATAAACAGAATTTCTTTCTTAATTCTCTTTCAGTAAAATTCCAAATACAACATAATGGCCACAACTATCTTACACTAAGGCAACTGTATTCTGTTCACACAGGAATTGCATTTGAATTTTAAATGTTTTTAAAGAATTTCCTGAAATCGTATGTGGTCAAGTAAAGTTGAAATTTTAGCCCAAAATAAATAAAAACAACAACAATACTTTGTTTACATTCTGACTAATTTGTTATCCTATTTATTTTCTCCATACCGAAAAGAGTGGAATGGAGTATCAACCATTCCATTAAATTAAAAAAAAATGAAAAGTGTTTCATTAAAGAGATCAACTTTTAACAAATCAGTGCACACAAATAGGATTTTAAAATAAGAATTAAAAAAAAACACAGGCAACAAATATAATAAAAGCGGCATAAAATAACAGAAAATTCAAAAAAAAAAAATTTAACAAAATATTCCTACCAATACTATTATGTGAGTATATGTATAAAAGTATTCATGCAATGTGTATGTATGTATGTATGTATGTATGTTTCTATTGGGACAAAAATTATTTGAAATTAAAAAAACAAGGAAAAAAACATGAAATAAACTGGCTATAGTTCAACCAACCGGAATTATTTTATTTAATTCCTCAGGATTTACCAAAATGTGGTTAAAGGAGATTTTTTCATTAAGGCTTAGGGAAAATAAACGCTTATCACAGTAAACTATTGAATTCAAAAAAAAAATGGCAAAAAACTAAACAAATGACTTTTAAAAGTTTTGTACTTCATTTCTTTTAAAACAATACGATGGAGTATATATCAGAGATCAGAAATGAATCGTTTTTTCACTACTTATAAGTACTCAAGATACGATACGATTCTTTTCAATAGGAGATATAAGATTCCGACCTTCTCTGTCAGGTGTTGTGAATAACTCTAGGATTGTCAGGGAATGTCGTCACTGTCTCGACCTTCTTTCTGGGCGCTTTAGTGTCTCTCGGACATTCCCGGGGACCGGAGAACTGCAGGGCCGATGAGCTCGCCAGAGCTGGGGCACTCCTTCCGGAATCCTCTTCTGTAGACTTGGGTATGCCACTCGCCTCGGTCAATTTGGCCATTGCGAGGAAATTCTTTCTAGACGCCAACCTATCCTGGGGCAATGAGGAGTCCTGCTCTACCGCTAGACTCACCTGGGCCCTGATGGATAGAAAGCGTACCAACCAGTTACTTGAACTTGGTCGTGGCATCATCTCAATCACAGTTTCCATGCTTACAGGTCACTGTGTTATGGGTAGACGCGCGGAAAGGATGTGGCTCCCATTTAACGACTTCTGTCGTGGGTGCAGATCCGCTGAGGAAGAGAAGACTGTTATCCACATTCTTTGTCAGTGCCCATCTCTTGCGAGATGCACATATAGGTTGTTTGGCTCTTCATTTCTTATCAGCTTGACGGAGCTATCATCCATTGATGTCAAGGTCATCAAACTTCCTGGCTGGTTTTCCAGTGTGGGGTAGTCTTGCTTTGATGGGCAGTCCCTGAGCTGACCAACTTCCTTCTCTTCCCGAATTTTGATGGAACTTGGTCAGTACAGAGACTGCGTTCACTCGTGGCATCACAACGGGCCGCTATGCGTGCACAAGTGAGCTCTTTTATATTAGAGCTACCACTTCGACCTAACCTAACCTAAATGATTTTAATCATTCATCAAAATTTACAGTCTTAGTTGTTGTTGCATTTACAAAAAAAGAAAAAGACAAAGACAGCAAGCAAAGCAAACACACAACCTTCTAGTGAGTATTGTAGTGTTCGTAAGCGAATCATACTTATTTTGTGATTCTTGTAAATGTTGAGTGAAGGAGAGTCGAAATCAACAACATCATACGTATTGATAAGTATGAGTACGATGAGTACTTCAAACTTTGAATATGAGTAGTATAAGTATGATATTAAAATATGTATGATATGTATATGTATCAGAAATTATGAGTATGATGCGAAACTACTCATCTTTTCGAATACTCATTGCTGATCTCTGATTCTTATGTGAAATAAATCGGTTTTGTTCCAACTTTACTGAAGCGTAACTCTGCTTTTAATGCTCTGTCTTCCATTTTGCTGTGATATTTAAATCCAATTATTTTGCTAAGAAATAAATAAAACCTTTTTAGTTTTGCGAATCATCTTTCGTCCTTTTGAGCTGGTATTTTACGAAATGTTCCATCACTGTGAACAGCTTCAACTAAACACTTAATAGGAAATTTTTCATAAGAATTCAGTTAATTGATTTTTGTATGTTGAGTCCCAATCACCCGTCCCCAATCCTACAGAAAACTTCTTGAACATGGTGAATAGAAAATAAGGGTGGAATAAACGAAAAATTTTCCTCCAATTACATACAAATAAGAAGCATGGAAAAACATTTCAGAAAGCGAAATAAATAAGTTAATAACTCTAATGCCTCTGAAGTCGCCGTGGTCTAGTAGGTAGTGTGTTGGCTTATTAGACGAAAGGCCCGAGCTCGAATCCCAGGTCAGACATCAAAATGAAATATAAAAAATATTTCTTCGGCGACTTCCTCTCAGCAGATTTCTGGCAAAAGCTCTGAGAGTAAAAATTGCCATGAAAAAGCTTCTCAAAAAAATCTGTTGTTCGGAGTCGACTTTAAACTGTAGGTCCCGCCACTCATGTATAAAATTAACGCACACAACATGAGTGGTGTTGAGAAGCTAGGCAGTAATCCTGACTGAAGGGTTGTAATGGCCAATTATGTATGTAATGCCTCGCAGATTAGTTGCCTTTTTTTTAAATATAGGATACTCCATTAATTTGTAAGACATTTAAGAAAATATAAAAATTTTAAATGAAAGAAATGAACGAATTTTAAATAAAAGATTTGAAGGAGTTATCTTTGAAAATTCGTAAGTACATATGTCAAAATATGAAGTCAGTTGCTTTAGTTTCTGCCACTAGTGTATATGACATGACATACATATTGTTACGTTTTTACCTTTTTAAAGACGTGTAAAATATGATTTCGTAGATTGCGAATAAACTAAAAATAAATTTCTGTTTAGTTTTAAATAAATTCTTTATTGTTCGCACAATTCTGTGTGCTACGTTTCACAACTTGATGTAAACAACAACAATTGTTTTATTGGTTATTCATCTTTTCACTCTTTTGAATAGACAATAACAATTGTTCAATAGATCTTCAAACCACGATTATTCTCTTCACACTCAACGTGCCTTCACTGAGTTCTGACAGAATTCTTACTGACTCCATCGCCTGCTTTGTCTCGCCTTTTATATCGCATGGTAAACAGTCTGATAAATGCTCATGAGGGAGAATGACTTCGCCTTTGTGAAATCTCTATAAATGTTGTTTACGTTATAGTTGTTTGTGTATTTTGTTTACATTTGTCCTTGAAGTGTTGTTGTTGCCTGTGTGTTTACTTGTTTAGCCTTTTTTTATGCTGATATTGTTGCCAAAGTCCACAATTAATTGTTTTACGCAAGCATATAAAACATAAGCAAGCATAAAATGTGTGAATTTCCTTACATTTTCGTTTTTTGATAAATGTAGTATATGTTCCCAAGTAGCATTTAATTCCTTCCGTTTTTGTCACTCTATTGATTAAATTGAGAGTATTAGCATTCATTATTCATTGATTTCGCAGTAGTCATTAATTTGCTTCATGGATCAATTGACTGTTTGGGTCGAAGTCACAGAGTATATTCAAATAATGTGATTTTTATTTTCTTTTGCTTTCATTTAATGTTTAAGATCCAACTTTTGTTCCACAATTATGCGCCAATTAGTGTAAAAAATATAAAAATTTAGGATTGTACATATTGTATTGCATATTGCCCGTCACTATTTACGACTAATCATCGGATTTGTTAAAGAAATATCACTTTGAGACTTGTATCTTTTGAAATTGCTGCATTTTATTGGACTGTATATATTGTTACGACAATGGAAACGGTGTAACATCGTTTAACTTTAAAATGATAAAACAAAGCTACAAAAACAAAAACCATGAGTATGAAAGAAAAGGCGATAGACAAGTAAGCGAGAACGAAACAACCAGTAACGTGAACAATATACACAAACAGCAATAAAACCGCGATAGAGTTCTCGAGAAGGCGAAACCACAAATGTTCGACTTTAAGAAAGGCAAGATAAAGCATGTAACGACTAGTAAGAATTCAGTCAGTCTTGTGTGAAGACGCGTTGCGTGTGAAGAGAGCAGTCGTTGTTTGAAGATCAACGTTGTAAAGATCTACGTTGTTAGTGTCTACGCAATAGTGGAAAGAAGAATAACGAACAAACCAAATTAGTGTTAGATTCATCAATTTGTAAACAGTGGCACACAAAATTGTGCGAACAATACAGAATTTAATTGAAACTAAACACAAATTAATTTCTATTTTGTTTGCAATCAATGAACTCATATTTTAAAGGTTTTTAAAAAGGTAAAAACGTAACAATATTCAACACCATTATTGCCTTGAATATGACGAAAAAGAAAACATCATCATGCAATTTCTGTTATAAAACAAATTTATGCTATGCTATGGGATGAATTCACAATCGGAGACAAGATGAAACAATGAAAGTTTTCTGTAGTAATCAAAATTTATTGAACGTTGCTGTGATGTTGTTAATTGGAGAGCAGAGAGTAAATGCTATTTATTATCTACACAAGCTGATGAAATAAATGCGTGTTGAAGCTGTCAAATCAAATCACCATCATTGCAATTGCAATTACAAAGTAATCCCGCAGTTGTAAAACTTTTAATTGCAATACTTTTAATTGTTGATGATAAAATACCAATTGATTGTGATAATTTTATTACAATTCCAAGAGATTTATGCACACACACACACAAATCAAAATAAGAATTAATTGAAAACTCTATAAATATAGAATAGCAAACCAACCGAAGTGAAAGAGCTATATTGGCAGGATTAGTGATTTTAATTTATCTGTTGATACTGTAAGAATTAATAAGACGTTATGCATTAACTAACTGAATTTCTGAATTGTTAGGATTAGCCTAGAAACCACTAAAGCATTAGTGGTAGACGCTCAGCAGTCCTTGAATATAAAGGAAGAAACCATATATTTGCATTTCTTCACATTAAATACTGTTACGAAAATCGAAATGGTGTTATTAAAATTATAAACAAAAGCTACAAAAACAAAACGATGGAATTCTTTACATGATCAACAAATAAACAAACATATAGCAACAACATCTGTATAAAAAAGGGAATAAACAAAGTGAACAAAAATGCAACAACAACACTGCAAGGACAAACGTAAACAAAATACATAAACAACAATAACGTAAACAACATGTTTACATTTATAGATATTTCGCGAAGGCAGTCATTCTCCCTCGAGAGCATTCATCAGACTGTTTACCCAGCGATATAAAAAGCAAGACAAAGCGGGCAACGGGATCAGAAATAATTCAGTCAGTCTTGTGTGAAGACGCGTTGCGTGTGGAGAGAATAGTCGTGGTTTGAATATCTCCGTTGTAAAGATCTAACGGACAGTTGTTAGTGTGTACGCGGAAGAGTGTAAAGAAGAACAACAAATAAAGCAAATTATTGTTGTATACGTCAAGTTGTAGACGGTGGCACACAAAAGTAGTGCGAACAATAAAGAATTTAATTGAAACTAAACACAAATTTATTTTTATTTTATTTGCAATCTACGAACTCATATTTCAAACGTTTTTAAAAGGGTAAAAACGTAACAATACGTATTTCATAAGTCACCTCACGAGATCATAAATAGATCATTAGATAGAAGAAGATAGAAAAGATATGATATCCAGATGATTGGCAGAAGACATTCGTTATTCATAGACATATGTATGCATGAAACGATATGTTGGTCGATACATATAGGGGATGATCACACAATATAGTATTCTTTCACCTCTAATTTGGCCACCTGACAGAATTATCTGAGGCGGACTGGAAATAATAAGCATAATTTAAAACTGTAAATACATATACGATAATATAATACTTAATATCAGATCGAATTGGCTGTCGTGAATTATAAAAGATGAGTATGATTGCCCAATACGTTCAATGTTGTGTTAGAGGCTTTAGAAAAATTTTCTACCAAAAAAATTTCTGAAACGCCAATAATTGAAAGTGTCAATGAAGTACAGAGAATTGTTTATTCCATAAAAAATATTTTAATTCACAATATTGTTACGTTTTTACCTTTTTGAAAACGAAGATTACAAGTAAAATAAAAATAAATTTGTGTTCAGTTTCAATTTAATTCTTTGTTGTTCACACAATTCTATGTGCCACTGTTCACAACTTGATGTAACAACAACAATTTGCTTCGTTCGTTATTGTTCTTTACACTCAGTTTGCGTGAGCACTAATTGTTCGGCAGATCTTTACAACGGAGATTTTCAAACCACGATTATTCTCTTCCCTTTAGCTAAAGGTACCTTCAACTAAAGCCAAGTTAAACGCCAAGTTGTAATAATGGCCCTTAAACGGCTAAAACCTCAATCGTTATTGGGGCATAAATATTGTTGATAATGCGCTTTCTAATATGCAAAATTTATTTACATACTTATGTGCGTTTGTTTGTTTTTTCTCTTAATTTGTTTTGTAATTGTGTGCCAGCTAGATACATGTGTATATATTATTTAATTAAACAATTAATTGAAAATGCAAAATGAAAATTCAAAAATTACTTGAAATAATTGACGTTTTAATTTATTCAATCATGTGTCAATATCTCTTGCATTAAGCCAAGAGCGAAAGTGTCTATGATGGAAAAAATATTTTTGTTTTTCGTACTTTATCCAGTACTTGTGGAAAATAATGCATTTTTATAAACAAAAAAAAGTTTCTTTTTTAAATTAATTGCTTCGTTTATTTGATTTTAATCAAGTTTCAGTAACACACATTTGCGGACTCATTTCCAAATGAACACTCATCCTTTAATATCGTTCCAGATACATACATACATATATACAGATGTACTATATATATAATGTACATATATATACTTGTATGGTGTATATAGTAATTTATACGCAGTGGAATAAAAATAAATAAAAATATACCGTTTACGAGTACCAGATATACGACAAATAAACACATACACACAGAATATCATTATTTTTTGTGCACAATTAAAATGTACAAATATTTGTTTAAAATTTCTTTAATTTTGTTCATTTCTTTGTTGGATTATAATTAAACACAGTCTTCTCTACGATATTTTAAATCGTATTCTGATTGTAAATAAAATATTATAAATGACTGAAGCAACACGTTCGATCATTTGTGAATCCATCTTAATTAGGAGCAGCAGAGTGCAAATTACTTAAATAAATCAGTATGAAAATACCAGACTTTAATTTACCGTATCGTAGCATCCTATGTTTACAAATATTATTTTGTGTGGTTAAATAGTGTAATTGAAGGGCACTACAACAACACCCTAGACCTCTTCCTGACTTCAGACCAGAGATCAGCAATGAGTATTCGAATCATATTTATTATTTCTGATACTAATACGCGTTCATACTTATTTTAATATCATATTCATACTACTCATATTCAAAGTTTGAAGTACTCATCGTACTCGTACTTAACAATACGTATGATGTTGTTGTCCATAACTCAACATATGCATGAATCACAAAATAAGTATGATTCTCGTACGAACACTGCAATACTCACTAGAAGGATGTGTGTTTGCTTTGCTTGCTGTCTTTGTCTTTTTCTTTTTTTTTTTGTGAATGCCATAACAACTAAGACTGTAAGTTTCGAATCACTCGCATCATTTATGGGTATTTATGAGTAAGTATGTGTCTAAATTTATAAATCTGAATGAGTAGGCGTATGAATCAAACATATTTCGAAAGTTATGAGTTTGATGTCAAGTTGTACTCATACTCATTGCAACCTGTACCTATAAATCAATGTTGTAATGAGTACGAATGAATCAGAGTAGTTGAATTTCAAAATTGTTGACTCACTTATACTCAAAATTTCATGAGTACTTATAATATATAATACTTGCAAAGCAGGCAGTAAATATACTTGCCCTTTTCGGAAACTCGGAAAAGTGCATTATTTCTACATCGTTTTCGCCTCTAAACTTCGTTACCCCAGTCTACAAAACAATCCGTTTTTGTCTACGAAAATTCGCGTAGGGCTGAGCGCAACAATTTTTACAGGTATTTTAATTGGAAACTTTGTTTTCTTGACTGAAATATTTTTCAGTCATTGCAGAAATGGTTGGGAAATTAATAAGTTGGGAAGGAAAGCTTCTGTCCTAAAGAAGTGTACTCTTAAATCAAGAAATAAGTTTTTGGTGCAAATTTGCATTCCAATCCAGAGAGAAGGCATTCAGAAATTAGCTCAAAGAAACCTGTGCGCAAATCGAGAACATCGTGTACCGCAGTACTGAGCCGCGAAATTAAGAACTTCATGCTACTCCCTCTTTTTTAAGGTTGATGAAAAAATGTTAGTTCGATCAATAAATGAAAGTCCATTCATTAACCCGGTTAATAATGGTAACCTTTTAGCTGACATTTTTGCAAATAATTCGAATGTGTCAGAACGCAATCAACCACTATACGAACACCAAAAGGGCGTCAGTAACAAAGCCTCGAACTCATGCAGTTAGAAGGGTAAGACAGGACGGTTTCCGTAAGACCCGTAAAACTGATGACCTGCTGGCGTTACTCTCAGAGAGGTAACGTTGTTGCTCTAGATCAGTGGTCTTCAAAAATGATATGATATTATTGTATTTGTTAGAAAATGCTAAATTGCTCTTTAAGTGAGTTAATGGCGGTATTAATACTTGTATAAACCGTCACACCAATCGATGAAGATCATACGTAGGACTTTTCTCAAGGTTGCTACATCAGTGCTGAATAGAACCCATGCTTCTGTGCCATAAAGAAGCACGAAGACGAGAAGTGTCTTGTAGGGAAAAAGGAAATAGCATAAAGAAAAATAAGCATAATTCTTAAGATTCTTCTCTATATCAGACTCGAGATAAACTGCAATTTTCATATTATATGGATTTAATTGAATTAAAGAAGAGATTGAGGCAAAAAGGTTTAATATGAATGATACATTCTCATCCGATATATAGTCACTTTCCGAATTAGATCGTATGAATAGAATCAATTTTAATGTGTAACTTTAGCTAAAGTGAAGTTTCAAGTCATCTTTAACTTCTCTTCGTTATTACAATTTACAGATAAAATAAAGTTAACTTTTTCAAAAATATGGCAGTCCCGGAGCAATGTCGATAACATCGCTCAATTAAACAAGTTTTTTTTAACACAGTGGCAACAACAGGCTTCGTTTTTTGTATGTTTGGTTATTTTGAACTTGCCATATTATATATTATTTTCAATATGGCAACTTCAAACATAAACTTAACTTTAAAAGTTAAAGGTAGGATGGGAGGATCAGCTTAACGCTCAGTTCTACCTTATTGTCCACTTATAATAATGAAAAACAATTTATTTGCCCCTTAGTCTCCTTAGTTAACGGCAAGTTGTAATAATGGCCCTAAGTCTTTGTTAGAATGCTTATTCATCTTCTTCATTTCTTCTGAAAGTGAAGTTTGTAGTGAAGACAAGTCATCAAATTATGGGTGAGTAATTGTCGGTGCTCTATGTACATTGGACATGAAGTAGACTGAATGTCCAGCAATCTGTCTGCACAAAATATTCCTCTTACTTTTCACCAATCAACTCATTTTCATGAGATTTTCAATTTTTCTACAAGAAATTTACAATTTCCTTACAAGAAATTTTTATAAGAGAGCAATGGATTGAGCTTTACAATTTACTTACAAGACAGTTTTATATTTGGATGCGGAAAGGGGAGGTGAATAGGAGACTTTTTTGTAATGTTATGAGAAGTTTTTTAAGTAGACCAATTGCTGGCAACACAGTCTGTTTTATGTGCAATGAAGAGTACCGAAGTGAGTTTATGACTTTTTTTATTGCAAAACTCTACAAGAAATTTAAAAATTTATCACAAAAATGCTGTAATTCACAATAGTTCTTTCACAACAAATTCGTTCATATCAACTAATATTGAAGTAACAGGCTAGTTCCACAGTTTCATCAATACAATGTTGGAAATTTTATTTCGTATTGCTTTCGTCGATTAAATTAATATTTTAAGGGCCATTATTACAATTTGTCGTTAAAGTTGGGTTTAGTTAAAGGTAACTTTAGCTAAAGTGAACTTTCAAGTCACCTTTAACTTATTTTCGTTATTACAACTTACAAATAAAATAAAAACTTTTTTTAAAATAAACTTTTTCAAAAATATGGCAGTGCCGGAGCAATGTCGATAACACTGCTCAATTAAACAAGATTTAATTTAAACGCAGTGGCAATGACGGGCTTCTCCTTTTTTGTTGTTTATATTTGAAGTTGCCGTATTGAAATTAATATATAACATGGCAAGTTCAAATATAAACTTAACTTTAAAAGTTACCGGTGTGCGATGAGCGTGGCCAATTTTGATGAAATTCAATTTCTTATTTTATGTAACCAATACAATGCTCAGAGTACAAATTTTCAATAATCTAACACCACTCCTTCTATTTCGTGCAAAAAATTATGAACTGAAAACACTGTGCGGCGATTACGAACAGTAAAAAAAAAATTTTATTTTGTTGTTATTTATTAACTATTGTCTCCAATTTGTTAATTTGTTAGAGTACACATTATGGGCGGCCCTAGTAGAATAATAACCTAGTCTATTAAGGTAACGATCGTAAATTCAAATACTACTATAGGCTCCAATCCGTATATTACAGCAATCATGTTGATTTAATTCTTTGGTTCGTAATAATTAGCCTATAATTAATAATCCCATTGTAATACATAAATTTTAATTATTAATTATTATAATTAAAATTATTTAATTTTTATAATAATTTTACAACATCACTTTGGGCCATTATTACAACTTGCCGTTAAAGTTGGTTTTAGTAACGAACAGAGATCAGCAATGAATCTTTTTTTCCCTACTCATAACTACTCATGAAATTTTGAGTATAAGTGAGTCAACAGTACTGAAATTCAACTACTCTGATTCATTCGTACTCACTACAACATTGATTTATAAGTACAGGTTGCAATGAGTATGAGTACAACATTGACATCAAACTCATACCATTCGAAATCTGTTTGACTCATATGCCTACTCATTCAGATTCATCAATTTAGAAAAATACTTATACATCCCTACATAATTGGCTATTGTATTACACATTATTCAGTCAGGATCCGATCGACAGATTTTTGAGAAACTATTCATGGCAATTTTATTTACTCTCAGAGTTTTTGCCAGAAATCTGCTGAAGGGAAGTCGCCGAAGAAATTTTAAATTTGAATTTGGGCCTTACGTCTAATAATCAGTCGTGGTTTGAAGATCACCGCTGTAAAGACCTGCGAAAAATTGTTGGTGTTTACGCGAACAGAAGTGTAAAGAAGAATAGCGAACTAAGCAAAATGTTTGTTGTAACATCAATCTGTGAACAGTGGCACACGAAATTGTGCGAACCATAAATAATTTATTTAAAACTAAACACTAATTTTATTTTTATTTGCAATCTACGAACTCATATTTTAAATGCTTTTAAAAGGCGTAACAAAATTGTTTGGCTTTTAAAGCACAGTGAATATTGGCCATTACAACCCTTCAGTCAGGATTACGGCCTAGCTTCTCACACCACTCATGTTGTGTGTCTTAATTTTATACTTGAGTGGCGGGACCTACAGTTTAACGTCGACTCCAAACGACAGAATTTTTGAGAAACTATTCGTGGTAATTTTATTTACTCTCACAGTTTTTGCCAGAAACCTGCTGTGAGGAAGTCGCTGAAGAAATATTTTTTTTTCATATTTCATTTTGATGTTTGGCCTGGGGTTTGAATTTGGGCCTTACCTCTAATAAGCGAACACACTACCTACTAGACTACGGCGACTTATATAATAAATCATTTGCTTATATTAATTTTTATTCGCAATTAATTGTAGAAATTGAACAATATCGATATAAGTTCAACATAAGTTAATTACAAATTCCGTTTGGCGTTAAAAATTAAAGAAAAGATTTCTTCTTAAAATCTCTGCTGAATTATGTATCTAATAACAACCACAACGTATTAGATACCTTTAAAAGGCACTAAAGGCGTTATTCCTGCTTGACAATATTAAAATAAAATGCGATACAATTTTATGAAATTTAAATTTTATTCTCTCAGAATATTAAAAACAGATTTAAACCAATTTGTTTATAATTTTATAGCCAACGACAACAACAAAAAAAAACAGATTGTTAGATAATGTCTTTCCAGGTCATAAATTATGGAATTTGCGTGTATTACTTGAGGATACTGAAATATATACGGAAATGTTGTGAAAGATAAAACAATAACAAAAAAAAAAAACAAAAATTAAATAAAATTCCACAGACATTAAATATCATTATAGGCAGAGGAGCATTTATTGGAACAATAAATTCAAAACAGTTTAACGCAAATTGTTATGGAGAGGATAAGCGTAAAATAAAAGTAAAATAATTAAAAGTAATAAAACAATACGTAGCTATTGTCCACAAAGTACATTCATTCAATTCAACTAATAAAGGTCTGTAAACAATTCAAATTACAAGAAATCAAATCAACTTTCTGTCAGTAATACGTAGAATAAAATTCAAATAAAATCCGTAGCATTTCCATTGAGTTGAGTACGATTTCATTACAAAAACAATATCAAATAAAACTCAAAAAAAAAAAAAAACTCAGGAGTATCGAAAGGGTATAAAATATTTGAATTGAATTTATTAATGATAATAGATATTGATAGAAAACAGAAAAAAAGGTAAGCAAGTACTCACCAGCAATTGCAAATAAAGGAACTGCAATTAATTTGTATTCAATGAAATTCATGTTAAATGTTCCCATTGGCACGATTCGATTCGATTCGATTTGAATGAGCATAATGACTTTTATGCATAATTGCATTCATTCACGTTCATTTATACATCCATAGATGAAATGAAATTGAAAATGTTCATTTATTTTCACTTTGCTTTGCTTGCTACTCATTTTCTTTTTCCTCAATAATCACTATTGGCAACGCAAACATTCCGTTACCCTTGTTTTTGTGTTTGTTTGCTTTCCTCTTCCTCTTTTTAACTTCACAAGCATCATTACGTAACTATTTAAATTGAATTGAAATTAATTTTTATTTATTTTATTTTTTTCGTTTTTGCATTCGTTTATTGAAATTTATTACTTTTTAATCGTGCAACGTTTCTACAGAAATAAATTTATAAATTGAAACGAATACTCAAATGAACTTTTAATTATTAATTCTATTGTACATGAATTGAATTTCAAATGAGACTTGTTCTCTTCAGTTACAGGAAAAAAATTTTTTATTTAGTGACGATCACATTTTCTCAATATTATGCTTAAAAATGGAATTGCATACGTTTTAAAGAAAAGTGAAATAATTTCTACACGATCATGCCGAACACCTATTTTGACATTTACTAAAACAATGGACTGATTTACGATAAAATCTTTGGATTGGTTCAGTATAGTAAACAAATTTTAATAGACCAATTTTGTTCTGCATTTCACTGTAATCCGAACTGATTACTGGTTTTTTCTTCTTAAAAGAGAGAGTGATAAAAAAATAGAAGTGATTTAGAAATACATTCGATGCCTAAACGCTTATACGGTGTTCAGATATGCAGCTTTATTGCGTAAATCGAGCTCAATATTTCATATAAAGTTTCAATTAATAATTGCGCAATAAATACGCAAGTCGTTATAATATTGAGTAAAACTTAAAATGCAGCACTGTCATAAGTATGTTCAGTGAAAACGTTACAACTTATGCAAACAAATTACACAGGTAAGTTTATTTGTATTAATACTTGATCTATCGATACTTCTTGTATTTCTATTCCTATTCCATTCTATTTTTATTATATATTATGTAAAATTTCTAATGATTTAAAATATTTCGAAATTTTGGGGATAAGGACTATAACAAAACAATGAAATAAGAATTTTAGATTAACAAATTAGTACTAGAAATTTTTACTGTAATACTCGCTTGAAGTTAAGTGATAGAGACAGACTACAATATACCGAATCATACCAGGCAATGCCCAAAATGTCCAAAACAGTGGTTTTATATCGCAAAATATCCAAATCAAGATACAGAACCTGTGCTCAGGGCAAATAACTTCCCGCAGTAATTAGGGCAGATTACATGCATTCCGCAGTAAAAAAAAAATACAAAATAAGATTAAATCGTCAAAAATATATTGTATTGATGTATTTTTTAATAGAAGTCGTAAAGGCAAATAGCGGTATTATAGTGATATATTCAAGAAATTTTGATAAAAAAAAATCTTAAATGAGTAATTTTTCCCGTCGCGGTAGGTTTAGTGTTAAATTTATGAATTGTTATAAAAACATAAATTCATATTTTAATATGTAAATAGTTAAAAAATAAAGAAAATCAGAATGGAATGGATGCCAGTGAGCTAGTTCTACTTGACATGTGGTAAAGCAAACTGTTGTTTTTTAGTTTCTTTAAGTACTTTTTAAAACATGAATTGCTTTCTATTTTTTAAGCTTCAACACTAATTTTTACGACCATAATATAAAAAATTTAGTTGTTTTCCAGCTGCCCAATGATTATTGAATAAGCTGATTTGTGTAAGCCTTAAAAAATATTGTACTCAATTAACCGAATATTGACACAATATGTCTGAACATAGTATAATAACGCGCAAAACTGGTAACTGGTACTCATGGTTCTAGTAACCATATACATATAAAGAATACAACGCATCTATAGAAATAAAAACAAGTAATATAACATCCACCCAGTTTACAGGACATGAGCGTTAAAGGGTTTACACTACAAATATTTATTAGTGAGAGTTTGATTAAGTTTTGACACAACAGTACGGCAGCCAAGAGATCTAGAATATAGAGACAGTTAACGTTAATAAATTAAAAAAGAAAATTACAGCATATGTGGGCATGAATTGGTACTAGTTATGAGGTCCTACACGCTAATTGAAATCTACACTTTTCCGAGATACATACATATATACTGCCTAACCTTATTTCTTTACTTTCTAACCTTATTTTCTCCTTTGGGGGCGAAGGTCAGTGGAATTTCTGAATAGGAAATTGAAACATTAGTTTTTTAGTTTTTAATCTATTATTATTATTAATTTTCAAAAATATTCTAAATTAATTTGCAATTTTTTTTTTAGTTTTAAATGAATTTGATCAGAAGAAAGTTTTTGTTCCACTTTTCTTTAAAAATGCAATCAAATTTTTTCATTATTTGATGAGTTACTAAATTGAAACCCAAATAAGAGATTTAAACTAAGCTTGTATGAGCACATTGAGTATATTAAATTTATTTTATTTTTTATTTTTCCAAAATCGATAACATTAGATACAACAGGATACAGGATACAGTACATCAGCATTTATTTGATAGTGAACAAGAAAATCGGGAGGGGGGGGGGGGGGGGGGGGGGGGGTTTTTTGTATAAATTTATAGGTTCTTAAAGTTAAATGTTGCGTATGCGTACCATATTAAATGAATGTCTTCATACTTGAAATTCTTAGCAAATATTAAAGCGTATATAAGAGTAGCTTAAATCTCTTAAGAACTTTACTTGTAAATTTGCTGAATATAGCAAAAAACGAAAAAGAAGATGATGAAGGAAAAAAGAAAAAGGCAGGAAAATATGAAAGCAAATTATGGACAATACGCGTATGAATTTTCAACATGACACGAAACGTGTTAAGCTCCTCCACCCAAGTACAAGTATATGTTGTTTCTTATTTCACTATGCCAGTAGTGTCATATATATGGTACCCGTACTCCTTTTTTTGTTATTCGATACAATTTTTTTTGTTCACTAAAAATATGACAGCGAATAAATTGAGAACAAATTCTAAAGTATTAGAAGCAAAGGCGAAACACAAAAAGAAACCAACTAAAGTTTACCAGAGAAAATCTATGAAACTTTTAAGACTTTAGGCTTGCTTTTTAGAAGAATTTGTTGACGCTTTCGAGTATTTTCTTAACGTTCATGAACACGTTTAGTATACAACAAAAAACGAAGAAAATTTTCGAAAAATCTTGTAAACATAACTAAAAAAATACGCACCCAAATACACAACCTCATCAACTTTTTCTGTATGATGTTATATTTTTGTATGGCTTGAGGGACATAATAGGGGTTGAGGGACGCAAGTAAGGTTTCATAATTTTTCGCTTTAACTGAAGATGTTCTTTGTGAATATCATATTCGGGTACTTTTATTGTATATTTTAATTCAAAGAGAAGCAAAACTTTATATTTATTTCCGCTGCAAAAAGCATTTTGTATTTAATTAGTTTTAAAAGTATTTTTCATTCGTATATACATACTTATTTTTTTTTTCAACATGAATATGTAGGCAGCATTTTATATGCGTATTTAAGTCCTTTGAAGTATTATTACTTAACATTTTAGTACTTTTTTTCAGAGTTTATATTCATGGAAATAAAGAAAAATTACACTTTTATTACATTGAAATTACAGGTACTCATTGTAAGGATGATAATAAAAGGAGCTGTTGAATTTTTAAATTAAAATTTCTAAGAAGAATATTCACCTGCACTTAAAATAAAATGTTACCTGCACCTGTCAAAAAATTATTTAATAATTGCCCATTTCTCTGGAGTAATGTTTGAAATGAATTCTCATTTGATTTTAGATGTAGGCATACAACGTTTAGATGAAAATCTTTTCGGCGGCTTGATAATATTATTCGAGAACCTAAGGTGAATTACGTGTACCGTACAATTGTGTGGAATTGTAATTACAAAATGCTCAAGTAACCATTAAAATGGGTAAAGTCGCCGTAGTCTAGTAGGTAGTGTGTTGGCTTATTAGACGTAATCCCTAGGTCAGACATCAGAACGAAATGTGGAAAAAGAAATATTTCTTCGGCTACTTCCTCTCAGCAGATTTCTGGCAAAAACTCTGAGAGTAAATAAAACTGCCATGAAAAGTTTCTCAAAAAATCTGTCGTTCGGAGTCGACTTTAAACTGTAGGTCCCACCACTCTTGCATAAAATTAAGGCACACAGCATGAGTTCTCACACCACTCAGCTAGGCCGTAATCCTGACTAATGGGTTGTAATGACCAATTATGTATGTTATGTATATTCACTTGTGTGGAATTGTAATTACAAAATGCTCATGTGAACATTACATTTGAACAGTTTTTCTAATTAAAATGGATAAACAAAATATACATTTGAGTAAATTATTATATTCTCGGTTGTCATTTGCGTTTTAAAGGTGCATCGTAATACATATTCTATCTTGCTGATTACAATCTCCCATATTCATCCCATCCAGCATATATTCAGTATACAATTGAGTTGAAATAATCTAATTGAAAGGCCATTATTTTTATTTATTTTATTTATTTATTAATTACAATACAATTACACATTATATTTAATTATATTGTTATTATTATGCTCAGTGTAGTGTTACAGACCAGAGTCTCAGGTGGGAATCGAATACACGGCCCTCACTATAATAGTTAAGCACACTACCCACTAGACTACCACGGAACCCAATTGAAAGTCCATATTATATGTATTTAGATTGGAGTTAAAAAGTTTTAAAACTCAAAGTATCTAATAAATGTTTATTTATAACGCAATGAGTTTGTCATTTATGGTTCAGTTCTTATACTGTTTTATACAGTTGAGAAGAACCATTTACAACACATCTTTAGAGCAGAAATAATTTTTTATGACAACCAATACAAATTCAACTTTCAAAACGGTATTTAGCTTCTTATATCAGCCAGTTAGTCGCCGTAGTTCAGTAGGTAGTGTGTAAGCTTATTAGACGTGAGGTCAATTATCTCCAATAAAACGAAATATGAAAAAAAAATTTCTTCGGCGACTTCCTCTCTGCATATTTGTGGCAAAAACTCTGAGAGAGTAAATAAAATGCAAAAGTTTCTCAAAAATCTGTCCTTAGTAGTCGACTTTTAACTGTTGCTCACGTCACTCATGCATAACATTAACACAAACAACATAAGTGGTGGTAGAAGTTAGGTCGTAATCCTGACGGAAGGGCTATGATGACTAATTATGTATGTATCAGATATTTGTACAGCGTTCTGAAATGTTCAGAAAAGCGCTAAGTTCAGTTGTTTCTAGTCCGGAAAAATGTACATTGTGGCGAAAAAATAGTGCTGATAACATCTTTCTGATTTAATAACTTCTTCTTGAGTTTGGAAAACTTCTTGGAATAGTAGTAAATTTTGTGTAGAATCAATTCTCGGCAGATTTATTTGTTTCTTATCTTATATATAAAAATGAATGTGTGTTTGATTGTATGTTTGTATGTTTGAAGTTTATAGATGATTAAACGGCTGAACCGATTTTCTTGAAATTTTCACAGTATCTTCCTGTATGTCTGGAAGGAGTTATAGGCTACTTTTTATGTTGATATTCCAAATGAGCGAGGGGCCATGCCCACGTATGCTACATACTACATACTTAATATTTAATTGCATTTGAAATATATTACTCATACGCATAGTAGTTACCCCTACAAGTATGCTATCTGTGATTCTTGATGTATAAAACCAAAGAAAATAAAGTGTAAAGAACGACGCGGGGGGAAAGATAGAAGGGAAAGAAAAAAATTTTGTAACCAACATTTGTGAAAAAATTCATCAAATAAGAAAAAATATAACCAAAATTAAATTCGTAGACTTTTGTTTTATTTATTTTTTTTCAAGTTTAAATTATCTATATACATATATAAAAATGAATGTACTTTATGGAATCGTAAACTATGCATTTAATCTTTAGCAAAGTTGTTGCGCATGAGCCGACGAAGGTTTCTAAGTTGGTATAATCAATTTCCGACAGGTGGCGCCACTGAAAATTCTTCGAAATTAATTAAATCGTAAACTGTGCATTTGATCCTGTGTTGAAAAGAAAAGAAAAGAGCATTACTAGCCTCAGAATCAGCATTGAGACTGAAAAATCTTCGAGTACATGCCGCACAGATCCGTTCGCATGAATCACTTGAACAATGAATTACTTGATCGAATGCGTACTACTCAGGCCCGTTCGTCTGAATCATCTGGACAACGGGAAACAAAATCAATAAAATGATTCAAACTTAATTGGATATTTGTCTAATGTCTTTCCTTCAAATTTATTTTAGTTTGTAGTGCAGCAAAGCGCGCAGGGTACAGCTAGTCTTTTATAAAAACGAGTGGTGGCGCGTTCTGTGACCTATTCTACGACCCAAGGCATTTCATTTCAGATCATTTGAATTGGACTCTAATTGCGTAACAAACACCATTCTCCACAAGTCCGTATTGTTACCTCGAAGGCAATATTTCAGTCATAAAAAGTTACCGTCAACAAGCGTTTTATTGCCTTCGCTCTAACTATTCAAAATGCTATTCGTGCTGATAGTATACTCTATAATTTAAAGGTTTTATCTGATTTAAACTGCAATATTGTTGGTTTCTTGCAGCCATGTAAACTTGGTAAATCTTAGATCATTAATTTGAATTCGTATAATAGTTTGGCAATTAGCGTTATGGGTACCTGATGGTCTAGTGGCTAGTGCACTAATTTAACAGTATGAAATTACAGAAAATCATTTTAGAAAACAGTCTGTAATTACATTTGGTCAATTCATACGGCATTGTATCATATGTGTTGTATTGAATACATTTTTTGCTTGTGAACGCTCAATGCTATGCTGTATTGTGTATTTCGTATTTCAAACGTCAAAAAAACGATAAGAAGAAGACCAGTATTCGTAATTTGATTTTCAAGCAACAAACTGAAAAATATTACAGAAAAAATTTATTTATTAATTATGGACTCAAGGTACTTTGTATTTTTTTTCTCTTTCTTGATTACTGACATCTACATAAACTGGTAGCATGAAACCAATACATCTTACAAAAACATATGAAAAAATGTGTATAAATGTATCGGATTTTTATATGAAAATTATCAACAACAAGCATACACTATTGTATATTCGTCCAACAATGCAATGAATACAACGATACAAGCGCTTGTGTGAATTGCCCAATTGTAATAAGGGTGTCGGTAGTGTTAGACAACAACAATTGCTTTGTTTGTTTTCATTTGTTTACACCCTTTGCGTAAACAATAACAATTGTTACTTGTTTATCCCTTTTATTATACTAATGTTGTTGGTATATTTTTGTTTATTTGTTGATCATGTAAACAAGTCCATTGTTTTTGTTTTTGTAGCTTTTGTTTATCATTTTAGTGTTAAACGATGTAACACCATTTCCATTTTCGTAACACTATAATTACTACAAAGTAAGTATCTTGGACCTTGTGGTCAGTGTAGTGTAACAGACCACAGCCTCTGGTGGTAGTAGACGCGACCCTTACGCTAATAGACAAGCACACTACCCACTCGACCTAATATTGGTAATATTGTTTTAAATTCAACTTCGAATAAAAACAGTTACAGCATTGCAGTCTTAAATTAGAAATGTTATTTATAGATAGCAGTAAATAACGGGTCAATATATTTTTTTGTATTTTGTTTTTGTAGAGCAGACAAATATTCTACTGAATATGACAGTCTCAATCTCAATTACGAATGCTAGGTATCCATATTTATCTTATAAGCGTAGGTACATACATATATCTACTCTCATATGTACATTTGTATGAATGTAAAATATTTATTAAAAAAAAAGTGTTTCAATGACCTACACACGATAACTGTATAGAGTAGAAGGTTGTTTTCATAAAGAATGCAAAAAAAAAAATTTTTAAAATATGAAAACATTGAATTGCTTTTGGTTTCTGATGCTGTTCTCATGTCTATGGTAGAATTTCTTATTTTTTTTATTATTATTCCTTGTCATACGGATGTATTTAAATTTCTTTATACGTATACTGTATACATATTTAAATACATGCATATGTACATACAGTCTTATGTAAATATTTGTAAATATTTCTTGTGTTTATTTTGTATTGTATTACACGGAAACGCTTAAGTTTTCTAAAGCAAAGTCTGTTCTCCTCTATACAGTCAAATGGAGGGCCTACTCGTATACTGAGTGATTATCAGGCAGACATTCAGTCGCTTGAATAGCGGTTTTGGCTGAGCTCTGACATCAATGAACTCTTCAAGATTTTTAAAATGTAAACTGTGTTACGAGAGCATTTACACTAACTAAGGTAACAAAGGTACTAAGAAACGGTTAATAAATGTTGACATCTCATAAGTTGCAATTGGTTGTCACTCCTTGTTGTTTGTCTGTATTATGATGAGGCAAGATTGTTGAATTCGTAGAACAGGAAATATTGCATTTTTCATTTATTTTTTTTCTCAGTTAAACAAAGGCCTTCTCTAGTTTTTCATTTTTTTTATTTGGCTTTGTGCCGAATGTTGACATGTGGACGCAAATGGTACAATATCATGGAAAAGAATTCCATTACAATCTGTTGAAATTTTTATTAAAAAGCGAAATATTTTTAGGAAATGAATTTATTTCAATTCTGTTATGGTTTTCTCTTCACAATGACATTTTTTTTAACAAATAATAGTGGGTAGCTTTGAAAGGCGGTTTAAAGAATTTATTAAAGGTCCTTGATCACTGCAGTGTTTTGCAACCAGAAGTCATGGCAATTTTATAAACAGCGCATTGCTTGTTGAGAAACGTTATTTTCCCTGACAAGGTCGTGATTTACTTGAGCTGCCCAGGGTCAGTACGTAGATAGCAATCTCCGACATGTTACATGCTATAGACATGCCCATTACTTAATCTGAGTACCGTCCACATGCTTTACGCAAATACTATGTTCAGACATGCACTTTTATTGTGTAAATCGCAATAAACGGCATTATTGAGCTCAATATTTCATATAAAGTTTCAATTAATTATTGCGCAATAAATACGCAAATTGTTATAATATTGAATAAAATTTAAAACAAATCTCTGTCCACTACCTCCAGAAGGCATATTACAATTTTCCGAATACTTTCTGTTGATATTTGACAACTTAAATGTCAACAACGACAAACGAAAAAAAACAACAAAACTAAAAATCAATATATAAACATTGTTGTTGAAACAACCAGCTGTTTTGTTTATCAGCTGTCAAATGAATATTGCTTACAGTATGTCTGAACACTTGAAGTATTGTACTCAAATAACCGAATATTGACTCAATAAAAGTGCATGTCTGAACATGGTAAAAGGCTTAATCTCTTTGGCAGCAGGAAGATAGTTGGAGTTACGTAGCCGACTCTGCTGGACACGTATGGGCAAGAAAAAATCTGTCTCACAATTCAATCCAAATGTTTAAGTACATTGGCGATAGTCCTACTTTATAGCCAGATCCTTTCTTCAAGGCGAAATAAATTATTCCCCATTACTATTGCCAAGATGTTGAAAAGCATTGACGAAAATACAAAACAAAATAACCAAAAACTGACCATTTTGGACAATAACAAACTCTTTCCTGTATAAATATTCTTAAATATATGATTCTTCTGAATTTAATTTTTAGGAAATCCTTCTCACTAATTAATACCCACTCTCTGATTTAAAATATGAATCAATAATTTTATAATTTCTAAAGCACTTTTTAATGTATCTTAAATTGTTTTAGCGATACAATCAACTAAATATTCAGTAAATTTTACTGTTTGAAAGGTAGAGTCAACAAAAACGAATTAAATATATGGGCAATTCACACAAGCCCTTGTATCGTTGTATTCATTGTATTGTTGGATGAATATAAAGGTTGTTTTTTATAGAGGTATAGAACTTTAAGTTGGCATTACTTTTCAAGATGGCGACCGATTTAACAGATGTCAAGTGATTTATTCTCAGTTTGGTTTGGTAATTCATCATGAATAGACTCATGCCTGTACAACGCTTGTAAATAGTGCAATTTTATTTTGATTTATTGAAAGACGCGTTTGGTGACCGACTAATTTCACGTTTTGGACCTGTGAATTGGCCTCCAAGATCTTGTGATTTAACACCGCTAGACTACTTTCTGTGGGGCTATGTAAAGTCATTCGTCTATGCGGTAAAGCCACAAACGCTTGATCATTTGGAAAACAACATTCGCCGTGTTATTGCCGATATACGGCCACAAATGTTGGAAAAAGTCATAGAAAATTGGACGTCCAGATTGGACTACATCCGCGCCAGCCGTGTCGGTCATATGCCAGAAATCATATTTAAATGTAATGCCACAAGATTATCTTTCGGATAAATAAAATTCATGTCAATCGAATAATCCATCGTTATTTTATTGCAACTTAAAGTTCTATACCTCTATAAAAAACACCTTATACAACAGTGTATGCTTGTTGTTGATAATTTTCATATAAAAATCCGATACACTTATACACATTTTTTCATATGTTTTTTGAAGTTGTATTGGTTTCGTGCTATCAGTTTATGTAAATGCCAGTAATCAAGAAGAATAATGAAAATACAAAATATTTTCTATGCAACTTGAGTCAACAATGAACATTTCAAAATTATAATTGTTCGCACAGATAATAAATTAATTTACTTTTTTCTCGTAATATTTTTCATTCTGTTGCTTGAAATTTAAATTATGTGAATACTGGTCTTCTTCTTATCGTTTTTTGACGTTTGGAATATGAAATACACAATACAGCGTAGCATTCAGCGTTCACAAACAAAAAGTGTATTCAAACTACAACATACACGATACAAAGTCGTGTGAATTGGCCAATCATTTTTCTGGTAACGTTCTAAGGACTTAAGAAAGAAAATAATTTGTAAGAATCTCAAGAGATTAAAAATATTATTTCACTTTCTGAGCACATTTCGAATATCTCTAATGTAGATGTTAAAGAGTCTAGGTTGTTGGGCGTCACTTATTTTAATCACTGATTCATCACTAAAATCATATTTAAAATCTATCGTTTATGCTTCTCAATTAAAAGGTGCTAATTTAATTAAATCGATGAATCGAAGGAATAATCACGATCATGATCATTCTCTTTTATTTTCCTTGTGAAATACTTCGAGCTTTTTGCAAAATTACTCTAAGACCTGCCATCAAAGCAAACTATACAAAGGCCATATTGAAAAACTAAGTACGATTTTACTCGGGATACTTTGATAAAATATCGTAAGCTGACTTTTTTCAATTTAATACCCTGTCATCACTTATGAACTTACCAAATCACCCACTTAATTATGCAGATGTTTGCTCAATTGCGCTAGAATGGTTTACCACCACTAGCATTTATTTTAGATATTTTTTTTATTATTTATTGTTTTGTTTTTATTTTGTTGAATTGTATTTAGAAATAACATCCAGTGCATATGCAACATTTTTTACCACCCATGACTTTCTTCTCAATGTCGCTTCAACTTGTTTCTGCCAAAGCCGTACGTACAACGGCAGTGACATTTAAAAGAAAATGTCATGTGAATCATAGGTTTTCAAATGAATATACTATGGAATCAGAATATGTCGACTGGTGACAGCATGCAGTTTATATTGATGCTATGTGAGTGAATATGAGCGCTTTGAATCGGATCTAAATCTAGGTCCATGTCAATGGCATTTGATGGGAAATTCATTCATTCATATGTACATTATATATAGTACATATATATGTATGTATTGATTTTTATTTATTTTGTTTTTTATTTATTTATTTTTTATTTCTTTATTTATCACAAGTATATAAGTTTAATGTTAAATTATGAGCAGTGATTTAAAGTTCTTGAATGAGTTCTTCCAAATAAATTTAGTGAACCTAATCAATTTAGTAGTAAAGGAGATTGATTGCACAAGTATCATCTAAACAATATACATACATACAATATGTAATACGGTGTAAATCGCAATAAACGCCATTATTGAGCTCAATATTTCATATAAAGTTTCAATTAATTATTGCGCAATAAATTCGCAAATTCTTCTAATATTGAGTATAACTTAAAATGCAGCACTATCATAAGTGTGTTTAGTGAGCATATTACAATTTACTCAACACTTTCTGTTGATATTTGACAGCTCAAATGTTAACAACGACAAATAATAATAAAGGCTCGATACAGAACTTTCTAAATATGTGTATGAAATTAATTAAAAAAAAAGTTGGTTCTATTGGAATACATTGCACTAAAATGCCCTCGTGTGTGCTAAATATGAGAAACGTATGGCACTTATTCATTCCCTTATGGAATCTTTTAGAAACATTTAGGAACCTAACGCTCATGTCTATATTTTAAAACGGCTACACTCGCACCAAGTTCCGCAAAGTGACATCCTTTTTCCATTCCTATAGAATCTGGCGGTCAATACGTTACTTATTCAGTTCATTCTGTTATAAAATTCTGGTCACAGAAAAATAACGCGTAATTGTTAAGCTGATGATTTAATGATGAATTAATTGCCTTCTCTCGCTTGGCTCTATACATGCTTACGATCAGCTCGATTCGAAGGCAGTCGTTCTTTAAAATAAAGGTCTAATGCTGACTAGCGGGACTCATTATTAATTATTATTGTTAGCTTTGAGGCATCGTTTAAGTGAGCCTGAATTTTTACAAACCTTCCACTCTCTCCTATTTAACGAAGTACCGAAGAAGTACTATATTAAACTTATTTAATGATATTCTATGAAATTCCGAAATTTTAAGGCAAATCAAGAAGACTGTCTTCAAGGTAGCGGCTTACAATATGGGTAAACTAGTAAAGTAGGAAAGAGTAAAATTATTTCGATTTACAGGTCATCGAATCTTAACAAAAAAATTCATAATTAAATAATCTTTTAAACATACATATGTATTAAATACACGATTTTTTCACAAATTTGTTTGACGATAATTAAATTAAAATCTCTAGTTTTGGCATAGTTTTTCAAGAATTTATGCCGGCATCTCACTAATGTCAACAATAATATTGTCTTCCAGGGTTGTATTTTTTTTCTTCTTTTGAGAGCAATGCTCATGTGATGACTTTTATTCATGCAGTACAGGAAAGGAAAGATAGATGGAGTAGTGTGCGACTATTTGTGGCTAGTATGCCTCTGCATACAAAAGACTGCAAAATAAATCGCATGATCTTAGCGGACAATTATCAATGTAAACAATTATTGCTTCAGATATGTTCAGATATGCACCTTTATTGCGTAAATGAAAATAAACGCCATTATTGAGCTCAATATTTCATATAAAATTTCAATTAATAATTGTGCAATAAATACGCAAATTGTTATAATATTGAGTAAAACTTAAAATAGAGCACTGTGAGAACGTTACAACTTATGCGAACAAATGTTGTTGATATTTGAAAATACAAATAAAAAGTCGCCGTGGTCTAGTAGGTAGTGTGTTGGCTTATTAGACGAAAGGCCCGAGTTCGAATCCCAGGCCAGACATCAAAAACAAAATACAAAAAGTATTTCTTCGGCGACTTCCTCTCAGCAGATTTCTGGCAAAAACTCTGAGAGTAAAAATTGCCATGAAAAGCTTCTCAAAAAATCTGTCGTTCGGAGTCGACTTTAAACTGTAAGTCCCGCCACTCATGTATAAAATTAACGCACACAACATGAGTGGTGTTGAGAAGCTAGGCCGTAATCCTGACTGAAGGGTTGTAATGGCCAATTATGTATGTATGTATGTAATAAAAATGGCGATTGAGATGGAAGGTAAGTTTATTTATATTAACACTAAATCTACCGATACTTCTTGCATTTCTATTCCATTCTCTTTCTACTATATAGAAATTCAGAGTAGTTGAATTTCAATAATGTTGACTTACTCATACTCAAAATTTTATGAGTAGCAAAAAACCATTCATTGCTGATCTCTGATCTTAACATCATCAGACACCTCTGGGATGTTATTAAAAGAGGTGAGAGTAATACCTATTCCTGGAAACTTAGAAAAAATTTTGAGTCTTGTGTGAGCAAACCAAAAACTGTAAAAATTTTGTGGACAGTATGAATATTTTATGTCTATAAATATAGTTTTGTTGTTGGACCTATTTTAAAGAGTTTCACATTTATGATCGAAATCTTGCAGAACAATAATTTATTTCAAAATATGTCCTTGTTCCACAAAATATATAAACATTTTCTATGTGGGCTTTTTTAAAACACAGATTTTCAATGCTACAAATAGAAATGAATTTCTGCAAACAATTATTCATGACTGTTAAAGATAAAAGATAAGAGAATACAACAAAAAGTACCAAAGATTTTAAATTGTTACAATGTAAACCAAGGCTATTTAATAATAGTATGGTCCGTGTCAGAGATCATCAATGAATCGTTTTTTCGCTACTCATATGTACTCATGAAATTTTGATTATGAGTGAGTCAACACTTTTGAAATTCAACTACTCTGATTCATTCGTACTCACTATATAAGTACATATTGTAATGAGTATGTTTGATTCATATGCCTACTCCTTCAGATTCATAAATTTAGAAAAATACTTATAATACTCATAAACGATTCGAGTGATTCGAATCATTCATCAAAATTTACAGTCTTAGTTGTTGTTGCATTTACAAAAAAAAGAAGAAGGAAAAAGACAAAGACAGCAAGTAAAGCAAACACAAAACCTTCTAGCTTCTAGTGAGTATTGTAAATAGTGTTCGTACGCGAATCTTACTTATTTTGTGATTCTTGTACATGTTGAGTAAAGGAGAGTCGAAATCAACAACATCATGTGTATTGTTAAGTATGAGTACGATGAGTACTTCAAACTTAAAATATGAGTAGTATGAGTATGATATTAAAATAAGTATAAATGCGTATAAGTATTAGAAATTATGAGTATGATTCGAATCTACTCCTCTATGCAGCCATTAGTATCCGTGGTTTATTTTACTGTACAATGTGATATAACAACAGGGGCAACAAGATATCACACAAAATCCAATGAAAATGAAAACATTTAAGCCAATAAAATTGTTTTAGAATATATGTTTTATTCTCAATTGATTTGATAGAAATTTTAATATTTTTTCTTCAATTTTGTTTGTACGAATTTACCATAATATTTGGAAATACTTTTATCGTAAGAAAGAAGGAGAAAAAATCGAATGAATAATACTTAAGAAAAGTAAATAAAAAAATAAAAGAGAAAAAGAAAAATAAAATTAAATTATGAAAGAGGGAATAAAATAAACTGTTGGCAGTTTGGGCAACTCAATTTTCCGCCAATATTCTTTATATTGGTGTTGTTGTTGCTTCATCAAACAACTGATGCTACTGATTTTTGTTATTCTAATGCGTTTTCTGCTTTTCTGCCTCTATCCCTTGTACTCAATTATGTTTTTTTTTTCTTTCAATATTCACATTTCGTTTAATGACTTGTAATGAATGTAGTAGTATACGAAGGAAGTTGAAAATGTAGACAGTTGTAGAGAGAGAATGTAAGAGTGCAAGACATGTACAATTCAACAGCCTGCTATAATAGCTTGCAAAGAAATAAATACAACACACATCCTAACATGACTTGGAACAGTTGCTGTTGGGACTGTAACAGAAGGTGGTAGGCAGTCTATCAGCTTTCCAATCGTTTAAAAACGAAAATTACTTGAACGTGCTTATTTTCAAACATTATCCGTTTATTTTTTCGTATTATTTTTTTTTTTGTTGTAAGAGCATGAGCAAATGTGTTTACATGAATTTTTTTGTTTTTATTTCCGTTCGTGCCTATAAAATTAGGTACAGTGAGTAAATTAAATTTTTCGATGATACAAATTGCTCATACACTACAGATCAGTAATATGTGATCCCTGTAACTTGATCACTTATTGCTTAATAGCTCTGTGTTTATAATGGTCCTCTTAGGACCATTATTACAACTTTCTGTTCAAGTTGGGTTTAGTTAAACTTTAGCTAAAGTGAACTTTAAAGTCACCTTTAACTTTTTTTTCGTTATTACAACCTACAGCTAAAATAATGTTAACTTTTTCAAAAATATGGCTGTGCCGGAGCAATGTCGATAAAAGTTCTCAATTAAACAAGTTTTATTTAAACGCAGTGGCAACGACGTGCCTTTTTATTTATTTAAAAAATTTGTGTGTTGATGTTTTAGCTTTTTTATTTTTGGGTTTTTTGTTTTAAAATATCCAATTTGATTTGAAAAACTATTAATATATTACCGTTTATTTTTCATGTTTGTATTTAAAGTAGCCACATTGAAAATAATATAAATAATATGGCAAGTTCAAAGATAAAGTGAACTTTAAAAGTAAAAGGTAGGATGACCTTCCCTTTAGCTTAACGCTCACTTTTTTCTTATTATGTACTCATAATAATGAAAATAATGTTATCTGCCTGTTAAAATCCTGCCTTTAGTTAACGGCAAGCTGTAATAATGGACCTTAGTGTAATTACAAAAAAAAAATTAAATTAAAATTCAACCTAATTATAGTCTGAATATGGTAACTAAAATTTTCAGTGGACTCTGTTTGCATTCACTTTTGGATTCTATATTACTATGCCTGTTGTAACTGAAGTCTCCGAAGTCTAGTAGGTGGTGTGTTAGCTTATTAGACGTGAGGCCACGGTTCCAGCCCCAGGTGAGACATCTCCAACAAAACGAAATAAGAGAAAATATTCCTTCAGTGATTTCATGTTAACTGATTTTTGACAAAAACTCTGAGAACAAATAAAATTGTAATGCAAAGCTTCTCACAAATTTGTCGATCGGAGTAGACTTTAAACTGTAGTTGTATAAAATAAACACACACAACGTATGTAAGTGGTGTAAGGAGCAAGGTCGTAATCCTGACTGAATGGTTGAATGTCTCAGAGATCAGCAATTAGTATTCAAGGAGAAGAGTACTCATACTTAACAATACGTATGATGTTGTTTATTTCAACTCTCCTTTACTCAACATTAACAAGAAGCACAAAACACGTATAATTCGAGTACGAACACTACAATACTCACTAGAAGGTAGCGTGTTTGCTTTGCTTGCTGTCTTTGTATTTTTCTTTTTTTGCAAATGCAACAACAACTAAGACTGTAAATTTTGATGAACGATACGAATCACTCGAATTATTTATGAGTATTATAAGTATTTTTCTAAATTTATGTATCTGAATGAGCAGGCGTATGAATCAAACATATTTCAAATGTTATGAGTTTGATGTCAACGTTATACTCATACTCATTGCAACCTGTATTTATAAATCAATGTTGTAGTGAGTACGAAAGAATCAGAGTATTTAAATTCCAATACTGTTGACTCACTCATACTCAAAATTCCATGAATACTTATGAGTAGCGAAAAAAACGATTCATTGCTGATGTCTGGTACGTATGTATATTGTAACTTTAAATTGTAATTTTTAATCGCACTGTGCCATAATCCTTAAGCGAACTTTGTAAAATTAAATATTCATTATTATGATTTGTAATTTAACGCCTGCCTCAAACGATTGAGTACAAAAAATCTTCAATTTTCACAATTCTCTTTAAGTTGCTTCGAACACATACCATATACATGCATACATACATACATATGTATGTATTTACATTAATCTCTACTCGTGTAATCACACCTTTAGGTTACAGCTTTTTATCGATTTATCGAAATGAGCATAAATCTTAATAAGGCAAATACGACAACATGGAAGTGAAAGATGGGTGATGGGAGATGCGAATCAATCAATTATGGTTGTTATGAATATTGCACGTAATTTAAAACGTTTCTCCACTAACTCTTAATGAAATTTTAAATAAATTTTTTTGGTATCCATGGTTTAATATCTTTTTTTTTTTGTTGAAATAATTAAGCTCGTAATTAAATTGATTTGATTATAACGAAGGACTATATTAGGTCGGTCTAATAGTCAGACTGTAAGTCTATCGTTTGCTTCGAACCCAAACTTTTGTCGCCATTGAAACTAATATTGTATACAGGGTGTTTGCAATTTATTCTTCTCCTTTTTTTATAATTTATTTCACCCCCTATTATATTATGGTTTATCACGTAAACTTTCTTTATTTTTTTTAATAATTTCTGTTGACTTTATACTCAAGTCGTTGCGTTGTTTTATTGCCTGTGTGTGTTAAAAGCATTGCGTTATATTAAAAGCGTTACAGTGAAATTATAGTGTTTATGGAACAAATTTTTTAAATACTTTATATTTCGCAATTTCGTTCATTTTATTATTGTTTTCTGTTTCTACTTCTTTTTCTTTTTTTATTTAAATAAACTATTATATTCTGTTTATATGGTGAGCATTTTGTTCTGTACTCCAAAGAATATTTTTAATTTATTCAACTTCTACTTGGTAAGAATTTATTTTATCGTTCGTTTCAAGTAATTCATTATGAGCTATGTAGTGGATAAATTTCATTGGAAATTAATATTTTTTTTCGCCATTCTATGTAGACGCAAGTGTACTTTCTTTAATATGGTTAAACTTACAGTCAAAGTATGTATAAAGTCTGCTCAATAGGCTAACTACAGTATGTACATATCAGAGGTCAGCAATGAATCGTTTTTTTCGCTACTCATAAGCACTCATGAAATTTTGAGTATAAGTGAGTCAACAGTATTGAAATTCAACTACTCTGATTCATTCGTACTCACTACAACATTGATTTATAAGAACAGGTTGTAATGAGTATGAGTACAACATTTACATTAAACTCATAACATTCGAAATATCTTTGATTCATACTCATTCAGATCTATAAATTTAGAAAAATACTTATAATACTCATAAATGATTCGAGGCACTCGAAATCAAAATTTACAGTCTTACTTGTTGTTTCATTTACAAAAAAAGAAGAAAGAAAAAGACAAAGACAACAAGTAAAGCAAATACCCAACCTTCTAGTGAGTATTGTAGTGTTCGTACGCGAATCATACTTATTTTGTGATTCTTGTAAATGTTGATTAAATGAGAGTCGAAATCAACAACAGCATGCGTATTTTTAAGATAAGTACTTCAAATTGTGAACATGAGTAGTATAAATATGATATTAAAATAAGTATGAATGCGTATAAGTATTAGAAATTATGAGTATGATTCAAATCTACTCATCTCTTTGAATACTCATTGCTGATCTCTGGTCTAGACCTCAACAATTCTGCTTAAAAGCGTTTTTAAATATAATTCTACAAAACTCATGTTTTATCCTAGTTCGCGAAATATTGAGAACAATTTAATGCCTTTTTTAACAGTAAATAATGTAGCAAAAAATTTTAAAAAATCCTTTAAGAAAAGAATGATGGCAACACTCCCTATCATTTCTATCTTGGCAGTTTTGTTTCAACAACAATTCAACAATTAAATTTTGCAGGATAATAATGTTGTCTCAGAATGGTGAGGACCTTTTTGATGACTATGAGAAAGAGAACTGGCGCTTTCAAGCCTTGTAAAGAATGTTATAGTGAGTACGAATGCATCAGAGTAGTTGAATTCCAATACTATTGACTCACTCATACTCAAAATTTCATGAGTACTTATGAGTAGCGAAAAAACGATTCATTGCTGATTTCTGGTCGAGACATAATACGTTCAACCCAATATTGAATTAGGTCCCCAAAACAAGCCACAAACACAGAAAATCGTTGTATGGTACATACATATGTATATCGAAATTGGTGAATTCATCGAAAGGTTTTGCGAACAACTAACAGGGATATAGAATTTTTTTTTTTTTAACATAATTGAATACAATAACCAACCTGAAATATATTTTTACTGGCATTATTTAATTCTAAAAAACGAGCCCTAATCAATTTCACAAGCTATTCACAATTTTGTATAAATTAAGCAGCATTCGAAAACTCTACTACTCTGCACTGTGTTTTGTAAATTAACGAGGTGAAAATGATACTCTGTCCACTTCTCCTTCTTTAAGGACAAATAAAATATTACAAATATACATGTTTTTATATACATATTCTGAAGTAGTTCTCAGACAAGAGATGATGGGCCAAATGTTTTTTGTATGTTTAATCTTTAACAAAATATTTCCGTAAATTTATGCAATTAATTTTAAAAATTTATCACCGCTTTCTTACGTCGCTAGCTTAACCTAGTTGATCCTAGTTATCCTTTTTCTTTTACGTTCACAAAGACCAGCGGAGTTAGTCCAGCAGAAGATAAATTGTTTTCTGGAGAATATGAAATTCATTTGCGATGTCAACACAGTTTGTATTGTGTAAAATAAGGATACAAAAAAAGAAAGAAATAATTTTTGTTAAAGGAAAACATTGTAAAATACAATACAGAAACCAAGTGTTAACAAAACAATTTGTTTTACTTAAAAGAACTTAAGTACACAATGACACTTTGCGTTGCACAAGATGAACGAAGACGAATGGTTGGACTTTTAAGTTAAACAAATTGTTAACAATACAAAACAATTATTAAATATTTGCACAAATAGTCACACAAAGTGAAATACAAACTAAAAATTCTAGAAATGAACAAAAATACAGAAAGAAAAATATAAAACATTAAATAAATAATAAATACATATTTTACAAAGAAGTCTCCATCGTCTATTGCAACACATCTGAATGCACAATGATGATGATGATGTGCAAGACAAGTCTTGAAGACGGAAAAGTTTATCAAGAATACTGATAATAATTTGTAAAATGAAAACAATCATTTCATTAAATAACAAAGATGATTAAGAGCTTTTATCCATGATACTATATTCTATCATATTGTGTGAATGTTTGTAATATTCTTTGGCATCTTTTTTGGCAAGCAGTGCAGTTTTTGGAAACATTTTTTTTCCATTAAATTGCAATTGAGAATATACAACAGAAACGATAAAGCAACAACTGCTCTTACTTACAACACTACATAGCCTTATTTAGTTTCAAAGTAGTATCTTTAGAATATTTAAAGAGTTTTACATTGAGAGTGAGCAATCTACAATGCGCAACAATATTTTATTACAGTGTATGCTTTTAAGATGTTGAATGCCCATTTTTACAAGACAACATGTAATAAGAAAAGATAGTAAATTTTGTCTTGTGTGTTGCAATATTTGCTATAAGCATTCAGAATTTGACTTGATACCAGACATACACATTAACTATATTATATTACGGTGACGGGCAAAACAGTAGCAACAAACATAATATAAATTTCTAATGATAATCAAGTAAACAAAAATGCAACAACAAACACTACAAGAATAAATGTAAACAAAATGCATAAACAAGAATAATGAAACAACGATGTTTATATCTATAGAGATTTCGAAAAAGCGAAGCCACGAACATTCATCAGACTGTTTACGTTGCCATATAAAAGGCAACACAAAGCAGGCAATTGCATTAGTAAAGTCAGTCTTGTGTGAAGACGCGGTGCATTTGGAAAGAGTAATCGTGGTTTGAAGATCTCCATTACAAAGATATGTGGAACAATTATCTAGTAATTGTTACTGTTTATGCAAAGGGTGTAAACAGAGGAAAAACAAATATAGCAATTGTTGTTGTTTACATCAAGTTGTGAACAATGGCAAACAGAATTGTGCGAATAATACATACATACATACATACATAATTGGCCATTGCAACCCTTCAGTCAGGATTACGGCCTAGCTTCTCATACCACTCATGTCGTATGCCTTAATTTTATACTTGAGTGGCGGGACCTACAGTTTAGCATCGACTCCGAACGACAGATTTTAGAGAAACTTTTTCATGGCAGGTTTATTTACTCTCAGAGTTTGTGCCATAAATCTGCTGAGAGGAAGTCACAGAAGAAATATTTTTTTTCATATTTCGTTTTGATGTCTGGCCTGGGGCTCGAACCCGGGCTTTACGTCTAATAAGCAAACACACTACCTACTAGACAACGGTGCGAATAATAAAGAATTTTAATTAAAACT
The DNA here is from genome assembly GCA_930367235.1 of Sarcophaga rosellei. Taxonomy (NCBI): domain Eukaryota; kingdom Metazoa; phylum Arthropoda; class Insecta; order Diptera; family Sarcophagidae; genus Sarcophaga; species Sarcophaga rosellei. The sequence continues at coordinate 63,264,916 of OV884017.1, read as the reverse complement.
AAACAGAAATTTGTTTTTATTTTTTTGTAATCTACGAGCTCATATTTTTAACGTTTTTAAATAGGTAAAAACGTAACAGTATATTTGTTTTTTAACTGTATTATATATTTTTGCTCTTATCTACACGGACAATTTTTGTTTTTTTATACGATGACTACACTTAAAATTTTTAAAAAACTTTACTTGTCCGATGAGTATAGAGAATATTTATTAAAATAACAAAAATAATGCAATTTTAGTAGCTATACGGATTGTGTTGCTTTTGTTTTACACAACACTGTATATGAGCTGTTATGGATAAAGTATTCCAAGCACTATAGGACGATTTCATTTCATATGTTAAAGTGTGCAAAAAAAATTTAAAGTGTGTTAAAAAACAGAAATCACAATCTAGAGGATTTGGACTAGGCTAGGTCGCTAAACTTGCGTTTCGCAATGTCGAACGCTTGTAAACTATGTACAAACTATGTTTATATATTATTCGATTAGAATGAAGCATTATAGCATCAGAACTGGAAATAATCGATTACATGCATTAATTAGAAATTTGAATGTTATACAAAAAAAAAAAAAAACTTATTGGCAAAGTAATGTATAGTATGTATACCTATTGTTCGATTGTTGGTAGGTCAGTTAAATTTTTTATTTTCCTTAACCAAGACCGATTTCTTTTAGTCTTACTTGAAAGATCAATTGTATTAATTACATGGTGATATTAGACAAATTTAATGACACTTTATAATTGACAGTCGTTCGATATCGTGTTTTGCTTTTACCACCACATCGATTTTAAAAATACAACGAAGTCGGCGATTGCGATATTTTTGCTATCCAAAAAGACTATATACAGCAGTATCGGTCAATTACAACACATCAAGCATGGTATTCCATGATTGATGCTTTTGATTGATAGTTCTTAAAATATTTAAATGTTCAGAAAACTTATTTCGATGCAGTAAACTCATTTCAAAATAATTAATTTTTTTATTTTTATGTTAAAATTTGTATTTAAATTTCTGTTGTGATGTAAATCAAGAATATTTGGTACAAAATTAAAAATTGTTATTTATGTATGTATATAACAGAATCAGCAATGAATCGTTTTTTCGCTACTCATAAATACTCATGAAATTTTGCGTATGAGTGACTCAACAGTATTGAAATTCAACTACTCTGATTCATTCGCACTCACTCCAACATCGTTTTATAAGTATAGGTTGCATTGAGTATGAATACAACGTTGACATACAACTCATAATATTCGAAATATGTTTGATTCACACGCCTACTCATTCAAATTCATAAATTTAGAAAAATACTTATAATACTCATAAATGATTCGAGCGATTCGAATCATTCATCAAAATTTACAGTCTCAGTTGTTGTTACATTTACAAAAAAAAAAAGGAGAAAGAAAAAGACAAAGACAGCAAGCAGAGCAAACACACAACATTCCAGTGAATATTGTTGTACTGTTCGTACGCGATTCATACTAGTCGCCGAAGAAATATTTTTTCATATTTCGTTTTGTTGTCTGGCCTGGGGCTCGAACCCGGGTTTTACGTCTAATAAACGAACACACTACCCACTAGACTACGGCGACTTCACAATGTATGTAAGCATATTTATAATTAATTTTTTTTTTTTTATGGAAAATTCTAATTTAAACTCAAAATTTTGTATGAAAAATAAAAATGCAAACAAAGAATTATTCATTTTGTGTTAGTATTTGTTTTATTCTTAAAGAAATTCTTTTAATGTATGTGTTGATAATATTGCTCAACACAATAACATATCAAAATTAAGAAGAATTGAACATATGAGATATACGGCATAAGTAGAGAAAATTAAAAAAAATTTTTACATTCTTAAAACTCTCTTCGGCTTATGTGGGGTATTATTTTTTTTATCATCACAAACACAAAAATAAGAATTTTATACTTTAATTTTATGTGGTAGCCATATAGCATTAGAAATATTTAAAGTTAGTACGAATACATACATATGCACTCAAATGATATGAAAAACATACACTTTTCAAGTTTAGCAATTTGTTAATTTATGTACGATAACAATTATGAAATGCTTTACTTTTAATTGCAATTCAACAATTCCTATTAATTTCTATGCTGCATTAGAATTGAATGTTTTATTATCATTTTTTATAATAAACAATTAAGGATTTATGTTTTTATCTTTAATAGGACCCATAGTGCTGTAAAATCTAACGGAGAATGAATCAAAAGTCATGGTAGGAATTTGTAATGAATACAACGTGATGTGTAACATGTGGCAAGTAATTGTGTTCATTTTATTCAACTCAAATACTTTTACCATTCGAATACTACTTCTATTCAATTGAAGTTTTTTTTTGTTTTTCTTAAATTTTTCACATACATACATACAGTTTCGTACAGATTTTACTTGATTTTAGGAATTTTTTTTATTTCAAACATTCTACATACAATTGCTGGTGCATATAAAATACAATTTAAACTTCTATAAAATTGCATACGTTTCATTCTTTTGGGGGTGGTTATAAAATGAATTCAACGTAGTTGTGTATGAACAAATTTAAACGAAGTATATTCCTATTATGTATATGTATCAGAGATCAGCAATGAATACTAAAGATGAGTAGATTCGAATCATATTCATAATTTCTGATACGTATACCCATTAATACTTATTTTAATATCATACTCATACTACTCATATTCAAAGTTTGAAGTACTCATCGTACTCATACTTAACATTACTCATGATGTTGTTGATTTCGACTCTCCTTTACTCCACATGTACGAACACTATAATACTTACTAGAAGGTTTTGTATTTACTTTGCTTGCTATCTTTGACTTTTTCTTTATTCTTTTTTTTTTGTAAATGCAACAACAACTAAGACTGTAAATTTTGATGAATGATTCGAGTGATTCGAGTATTATGAGTATTATAAGGATTTTTCTAAATTTATTATTCTGAATGAATCAAAAATATTTCGAATGTTATAAATTTGATGTCAATGTTGTACTCATACTCATTGCAACCTGTATTTATAAATCAATGCTTTAGTGAGTACGAATGAATCAGAGTTCTTGATTTTGAATACTGTTGATTCACTCCTACTCAAAATTTCATGAGTACTTGTGAGTAGCGAAAAAACAATTCATTGCTGATCTCTGGTATGTATGTCGTCTTTGTAAATATTATGCGAATATGGCTGCATGTAAACTGTAGCATAAACTATGTTGCACTCATTTACAACAAGTATATGTTGAATTATGAAAGTTAAGTACTTCTTTAATGCTGCATTTATAATTATGCCACGCAAAACTGAAGAATGACTTTTTCCTTTAAGTTTCAATTACCATAATTATCAAGTACATCAACATTATGGCAGAGTGTTTAAAGACTAATGATTAGCAAACGATAGCATGTGTCATACAAGAGTTTATGCATAATAAACTCACTTTAAACACTCATTTGCACTAAAGAGTTCAAGAGAGTAATTAAAATGTAATGAGGACTTAAGCTAAAAGTTAAATTAGAGCGCACTATTCCGTTAAAAAAAGAAAAAACTCTATACTTTGGACTTGGTCTTGGAAGTGATTGGTAAAATTAATGGAAATAATTTGACTATGTTTTTCAATGAAAATTAAAGCATTATTTACAACTGCAAATTGTTACGAAAATAGCAAGGGTGTAACATCGTTTAGCATTAAATGAGCAAAAGCTACACAAACAAATACAACGAACTTGTTACAAGTAAACCAACAACATCAGTATGAAAGAAAATGGGATAGACAAGTAAGCGCAGAACGCAACAACAAGCAATGTGAACAAAATACACAAACAACAATGAAGTCGCGATAATCGAAACCACGCAACGTTCGACTTCAAGAACCTTCATCAGACTGATTACGTGGGCATATTAAAAGGCAAGACAAAGTAAGAATACTGACAGTCTTGTGTGAAGACGCATTGCGTGGGAAGAGAACAGTCGTGGTTGAAGATCGTCGTTGTAAAGATCTACCGAACATTTGTTAGTGTGTACGCGAACAGAAGTGTAAAGAAGAATAACGCAAAAATCCGTTGAAAAGATCTGCGTTGTAAGCAAGGAAATAGAGCGAACACGCAATTATTGTTGTGTTCTTCAAGTTGTAAACGGTGGCACACAAAAGTAGTGCAAACAATAAAGAGTTTAATTGAAACTAAACATAAATTTATTTATATTTTGTTTGCAATCAACGAACTCATATTTTGAACGTTTTTAAAACGGTTAAAACGTAACAATATTAAGAAAAATTATTAAATGAATTAAATTGTTTTTTTTGTTATTTTTTTTCTAATCTAATCCGATAGCGTCCACTTAAATGATTCCTGATACATTCGCACTTTGAATGTTGAGCAGGAAAATCGATAATCAATATACCGTACATAAAAGGACACAGCGATACTAGAGTGATGGATAGCCACATGCATGTTGTCGGTAGGTGCGGTTTACCTATAAGAAACTTGTCAAGGCAACAATAGTGTGGTTATTTGCTATGGATGATGGTTCTGCTATTCTTAAAAGAGAACGATAATGTTTGAATGCATACACAACTGTATGTGTATACGTTTGTTTATTTATTTGCATTTCGTATGTATACACTTCTATACATATCTTTGCGGTCACTTTAGCTAATTCATTTGTATGTATGTTCGTACGTGTATGTGTAAATTTTACTCTCTTATATTATTTATTAAAATGATAAAATTTTCGATACATATACACTCACACAGTATTCACACTTTTATTTACTCTATTTGTGTGTATGAGTAAAGTATACCAGGAAGTAAAAATCATACCCACATAGTGTTTCGCAAACGCACACAACTATAGTATATTGAAGGAATATATGGTGGTAGTGGTAGTGGTAAATTCATATGGTATTCTTGTCATTAAATATCAACCGTAACGATAGCAAGAAGAGAAAAATATAATGGAAATAACAAATACTTCATACCATTATATAGAATATATGCTGCAGACATACATACATATATACATTTGTATATATCATACCTTGATTAGACGATATACAGTCATTTCCGATAGATTAGTAGTAAAATAAATGTATACTTGTGAATACATAACTGTAAAAACAGCCTTGAAAATATATATTTCTGTTACTGTTTCTGTTACACTGGACTAATCCGCATGAGAAAAGTCTCAAGAAAATGTTAATCGAAGAGATATATTGAATAAACAATATCGATTATTATTACAATTGTGGTCGAAATTGACTTATTGATAAATCGATATTTATCGTTATACAGCAATCGGCTTGTCATCTACATAGTTTCAGATTTTTATTCGATTAAGTTTTATACGATTAATTTCTACGTTCAACAGTATTGAAATTTAACTACTCTGATTCATTCGTACTCACAACGACATTGTGTAGCGTTCGTACGCGAATCATACTTATTTTGTGATTCTTGTAAATTTTAAGTAAAGGAGAGTCGAAATCAACAACATCATGCGTATTATTAAGTATGAGTACGATTAGTGCTTCAGACTTTTAATATTAGTAGCATGAGTATGATATTAAAATAAGTACTCATCTTTTTGAATACTCATTGCTGATCTCTGATGTATATGTATATTACGATATTCAGAAGCATTTTGTTAATTGGTGGTATTTCGAAGTACATGTAAAAATTGTTGTAATAAAAAAGAAATTCGACGCTTTACACCCATTTAATTGATTTTATCGACAGCTTTTATTGTGAGGATGAAATTCTTTTCCAACAGAACAAAAATTACAAACATAAAGCAGAAGTAGCCAAACATTTTAATCCAAAACCCAAACGAAAATGTGTGTTCAATATTGAAAAAGCGATTGACACACTACAATAGTGCGCCTGCTTTTGAACCATGTTAAATTAGAATGAAAATTGGTTGAAGTTTTAATTGGTTAAATTTTATTACATACATACATACAACATACATAATTGGCCATTACAACCCTTCAGTCAGGGTTACGGCCTAGCTTCTCAACACCAATCATGGTGTGTGTGTTCATTTTATACATGAGTGGCGTGACCTACAATTTAAAGTCGACTCCGAACGATAGATTTTTTGAGAAGCTTTTCACGGTCATTTTATTTACGCTCAGAGTTTTTGTCAGAAATCTGCTGAGTGGAAGTCGGCGAAGAAATATTTTTCTTTTTTTTTCGTATTTCGTTTTGATGTCCGACCTGGGATTTGAACCCTGGCCTTGTGTCTAATAAGCCCACACACTACCTACTAGACTATGGCGACTTCATATTAAGTTTTATTACCATTTATATAATTATTTGTTCTTTTATGGCATTTGAAGTAAAAGTTCGCTGATAAATGCAAAACAAAATGCTTTAGCATAAAACAGTTGATAAAACTGATTTCTAAGTTAGATTAGGTTAGGTTAGGTTAGAGGACGTGTACTTGTCAACTGTGACTAGTACAGTACCCAGAGGTCGAATTGACCCATTGTACAACGTCCTAGCTTCTCACACCACTCATGTTGTGTGCGTTAATTTTATAGATGAGTGGCGGGACCTACAGTTTAAAGTCGACTCCGAACGACAGATTTTTTGAGAAGCTTTTCATGGCAATTTTTACTTACAGAGTTTTTGCCAGAAATCTGCTGAGAGGAAGTCGCCGAAGAAATATTTTCATATTTTTCGTTTTGATGTCTGACCTGGGATTCGAATTCGGGCCTTTCGTCTAATAAGCCGACAGACTACCTACTAGACCACGGCAACTTTTTTTCTGAAGTTAGTTTAATTTTTTTAAATTAATTTTTAAACTTTGGAACCTACCGATTGAAAATATCTGAAAATCCTAGTCTCTTTTTCTCTATCTTCAAGCTCATTGTTAATTGAAACATTTTAATTTTACCTTCGCCCATAAAATGTTTTCAAATTATTTAAAATTTTTATGACAGGCCTCTTTACTTTAAAAGTAATAAAAAGGCATAAAAACAATGTGTATAATACTATGTTCAGATATGCACTTTTATTGCGTAAATCGCAATAGACGCCATTATTGAGCTCAATATTTCATATAAAGTTTCAATTAATTACGCAAATTGTTATAATATTGAGTAAAACTCAAAATACAGCACTGTCATAAGTACGTTCAATGAACATATTACAATTTTCCGAACACTTTCTGTTATATTTGACAACTCAAATGCCAACAACGACAAATAAAATAAAAACAATTTTGTTGAAACAACCAGCTGTTTTGTTTATCAAGTGTCAAATGAATATTGCTTATATTATGTCTGAACACTTAAAATATTTTACTCGAATAATCGAATATTGACTCAATAAAAGTGAATGTCTGAACATAGTACATATAAGAAAACATTTTGTAAAGTTTTATTGCAAAAATTTCCTGTAAATCTTTTACCACAAAGTCTATGATTTCATATAAATGACACGTTCTTACTTAATTTCTAATTCACTATTATCAACTGTTTACATACAGATACAGATGTTAGGGCTCAAGATGATGTCATGAATGGACAATTTCTACTGTTATGTATCACATACACTCGTATGCATTTCAATTGTGAATGTGTAGGTAGGTATGGATGAGTACATCTTGTTATCAAAATGAAAAAATTCGAAAACGTAATACGTTGGTGTGGTCGATCTATGGTGTCTATTCGTATGATGGAACTCGTCTATTGTACAAGTTTTATATCAATTTAATACACAGCATTTCATATCTACAATTCAACTAAAATAGACAAAGTTTTCCATTTGCTCCATGAATAATTCATACAATTCATTTCGATTATTTGCTTGATAAGTAAAACACAAAAAAAAAAAAAGTATAACACAACAAAAGGAATGACAGAGAATTAGTCTTTCCCCTCTACTTGTGGAATTTTTTTTTTTTTTTGTTTTTGCGTATTTCATTTTCTCAGTGTATTTAAAGTTTCGTTTTTATTTACATTTTTTATTATTTCGTATTTATTTAACGCAAATGAAAGAAATTGTAACAAGAGCGAGAAGCAGAAGAATAAGAAACTTTATTACCGCAAAAGTAAATTTCTGATGTTGTAAAACGTTTTCGTTCCTCCACTACTTTATAGAACTTTAATAGAGATTCTCAGTATAATGCTTCGCCACTAAAAAAAAAAAAAAAAGAATTCCACAAAACGAAAAACTATTAAATAAAAATAAGTTGTTAAATTCATTTGTAAGTTAAATAGCATAAAAAGAAGTGAATTCGTATGGAATGGATTCATTCATTAAATAAATGATGACATTATTTCAGTTTTAGATCAAATCAGGAAATTCTTTCGAAATTCAATTTTGGATTCTTGTTTTTAAATTTAGTTTTCGATGTGAAATCGAAATGAGAAGCCTTATTGTTTCAAGGAATTTTAAGATATTAAAGAAAAGTTTACATTTGTAATAATCAAAATAATAACGACCTAAATATAGTCCACACACTTATGTACAAACCAGAGATCAGCAATGAGTATTCAAAGAGATGAGTGGGTTCGAATCATACTCATAATTTTTGATACTTATACACATTCATACTTATTTTAATATCATACTCATATTCAAAGTTTGAAGTACTCATACTTAACAATACTCATGATGTTGTTGATTTCGACTCTCCTTTACTCGACATTTATAAGAATAACAAAGTAAGTATGCTTCGCGTATCAACACTACAATACTCACTAGAAAGTTGTGTGGCTTTGTGTTTTTCTTTCGTCTTTTTTTGTAAAGGCAACAACAACTAAGTTTGTAAATTTTGATGAATGATTCGAATCACTCGAATCATTTATGAGTATTATAAGTATTTTTCTGAATTTATGAATCTGAATGAGTAGGCGTATGAATCAAACGTATTTCGAAAGTTATGAGTTTGATGTCAACGCTGTACTCATACTCATTGCAACCTATACATATTAATTAATGTTGTAGTGAGTATGAATAAATCAGAACATTTGAATTTCAATACTGTTGACTCACTCCCACTCAAAATTTCATGAGTACTTATGAGTACTTGCTGATCTCTGGTATAAACACTAAAAAAAAAATATCTGTTAAAGGATACAATATTGTCTCGTTTGTTGTCAAAATTCGTAACTTTTTAATTGTTTATTTACTTCCATTTAATTTGTTGTTATGATTTCTATGTACAGTAAACTCGCGTGAATATCCAGAAACGTGAACACTCCAGATATATGAACACTTTCTTGTTGCTTTGACTATTCTAAAACGTGAACTAAAGTTGAAGGCTCTAAAATGCGAATAAAAATTTTCAAGGAATTTTTATTTGTGATTATTCACAACTATCATGTTATTTACGCTATACATACATACATACATAATTGGTCATTACAACCCTTCAGTCAGGATTAGAACCTAGCTTCTCACACCACTTGTGTGTGTTAACGTTATGCATGAGTAGTGGGGCCTAAAGTTTAACGACGACTACGAGCGACAGATTTTTGAAAAACTTTTCATGACAATTTTTTTACTCTCGGAGGTTTTGCTAGAAACCTGCTGAGTGGCAGTCGCCGAAGAAATATTTTCTCCATATTTCGTCTAGTTGGAGATGTCTCACATGTGGTTTGAACCGAGGCCTCACGTCTAATAAGTCAAAACACTACTTACTACTAGACTATAGGGTATGTATGTAGATAAAATGAAATATCTGTAGTTTATTCTAGAGTTTTTTAATATTTGTAATATTAGACAAAACTAAATAGAGGTTGACTTAATTTTCTTTCAAAAAAGAACAAATCACAATCAAACTGTCCTTCAACATGAATACATTGTGTGGGAGTAGAATCATTAAATGTAATTCCATTCATTATTTTCCCTTTATTGTAATGTTTAAACGAAAAAGTAATTTTCATTTCGAAACATTGTTGTGATAATGGTTTTCGATACGATAAAATAATGTTTTGTGTTCATAATTAATTACAGTTCTCAAGTTTTATTTAATTTTGTTTCTTTTTTTTTTATTCATTTTGATTTTATTCATTCAATGAAGTTTTAATATAAAATTAAAATGTCAGAAATTCATTGTTTTACGAAAGAAAAAAAAATCAAAAACATGACAAACATTTAAAAATTTTGTAAATAAATTTGTTTTAATTTAATTTCTATTTTTATTAAATTTCTCTTCTATTTTTTATTTATTTCATGCCGTTTTAATGCGTATGATTAATGTTTTTTTTAGATATTAAAATTTATTACTAATACGCCACCGGAAGCATAGCCCGTATACCCAGCCAGCATTTTTGGAATTTTTTAATCAAATTCGAATCTTTTTTGATTCTTCTGCGCGATTGAAAAGCTAGAATATGCGCTCATTTTCTAATCATAAAAGACTCTTTTGTCGGGAAAAAAGAGTGACTACGGGCGACTCTTTCTAGTAGTCTTATAATCATTTTCGAATCGCTTTCTGATCATTTATTAGTCTTATTTATAGTCATTTGTGATTCTTTTTCGAGTCGTCTTTCAGTCATCGTTTAATCGCATACGAGTCTTTTATGAGTAGTTTAGCAGTATGTTTAGGAGTCCTTTTATTGTCATTTATCAGTCATATTTGTATTAATTTGGATTCCTTTTTGGGTCACTTATGATTATAATTTGAGTCATTTATTAGTCGTATTTCAAAATGTGTTTTTAGTTAGTTTTCTAATACCTACGTTTACTCTGCCGCCATTTCAAAAATCACGTTCGTATGATCATTGAGTAACAAAGGAAGCATACATGCATACATACATAATTGGCCATTACAACCTTTCAGTCCGGTTACGGCCTAGCTTCACACACCACTCATATTGTGTACGTTAATTTTATACGTGTGTTGCGGGACCTAGAGTTAACGTTGACTCCGAACGACAGAGTTTTGAGATATTTGGAGTTTTTGCTAGAAATCTGCTGAAAGGAAGTCGGCGTCTACCAAAGAAAGAATATTATAATAAATTAATATTATAAAAAAATATAAAAATGTACTTTATTTCATAGCTATCTTTTACATAAATGACAATTTATACAGAGAGGGTGTAAAAAAGCAGTGTTTAATCATCTATATGCTTAAAATATGATCATAAAATACGTAATTACAATCACTTTTCAAACACCTGCCTGATCTGTTGTTGAGTAAGCGTTTTTCAATCTTCAGTATAAGTAGAATATAATAATAAATAACGGAAATAATTGTCATATTTTAAACGTCTGGATGATTTATTTCCGATTGCTATACAATTTTTTATTGTATTTTAATACATTTTACTCATTGGCGCGAATCATTTTTGAGTCCTTTTTTAATCGTGTAACTGACTAATAAGTTTTTGATCACCAAAAGTACTCTAAAAAGACTCATCAAGGTGATTTTTTTAAAAACAATCTTCCAAATGCTAGCTGGGATAGCTTACGTACATACATACATATGTATGCTTAAATGTTGTAAGAATTGCTTGTCAATAAAATATTAATTTTCATATTTTTGTCGTATTGATTTGTGTGTGTGTCCTAGCAAAAGCTGACAAAACAATTCCCTTAGTGTTTGGAAATTTTATTAAGAATTCACATTCTTCACGTATTATAGACGAATATAACATTCTTTGGTAATACAATTTTTATGATATCACATGACTTTTATAATGAAATTCAAATTATAATTTATTACACTTTGACATAAGCATGAGCATACATACATACATATGTATGTACTATATATACATAGAATGCAATATTTGACAACGTACATATGAATGAAGTATGTATGTAAGCAAACTAAGGTGTGATATATTGTGTAGCATATCATCAGTAATTTAAACTAAAGCATAATACATATATATAATGAATAATGAAAAAATCTGTTGCATAAAAATAATGTACAATTAATTATTTAATCTCCTTGCAATTAGTATGCATGTATACGTGTTCATGTATGTCTTGTAAAATTTAAAATTCTATCGCCTGTGGAATTTATATGCTTTGCTTTACTTTTCCAAGTTTCAATACATCAAGCGATTAATTTTAATTGTATTAAAATTAAATACCATTTAAAAGATAATTCATCATCTATACAGTGGGAAGCAAAACTGTCCAAATGCCTCACCATCAGAAAGCAGTCTGATCGTGATCCCGGGATCCGAAGCACACTGCCAAAATAGCTAAAAGCTGGCTACAAAACCAAACTTTTGGGACGATGGACTTTCCTACACAAAGCCCAGACCTGAATCCTATAGAAAATGTATGGGCTATTGTTAAAAGAAAGCTGATAGCATATAAAAACCCACCAAAAAATTTTGTCGAGCTTTTTGAGAGAATACAACATGAATGGCGAGCTCTTGACCGTGATACCATCCAAAAGTTGGTGGAGAGTATGCCAAAACATGTTGAAATCTTAATTTAAAATAAAGGCCTTCGGACGAAATATTAAATTGGCAGCGATTAATGATTTTCAACAAACACCACAAACAGTGCAAAAGTCTCCAAATGGTGAATTTTTTGTTTTTAATTTTTTTTTATTTTTTTTAAGCAATTTATATAAGTTTTTTGTTCTTTATAATTTAGAACTGGACACCGAGATCGTGTAATTTGGATTTTTCTTGTGAGTCACAAGTTTATGCGCATAAACCACAAGCCATAACTGTACTTAAAAGCAAACAAAAATCAAGCCATCGATAAAATTCGTTCCGATTTATACTACAGGGTCATGAAACTTTTGACATTTTCAATTCGTTCTAACTAGATAAGCTGCAGCGGACATCTAACGCTGTTATATTTCACACATAATGGCATCAATAAGTTTTTCAGTGATATCTCACACACCCATCGTTTTATTTTAATTTAAGGATAGGAATCACTTAATGTAAGACCCTTAATAAAAAATAAACTGAATAAAATATTGAAAACTTTCAATTTAGAATATCATCGCAGCACTGTTTCGATTGCCTGAAGGCTGAACAAAAAATGTTTAATGTATGCCAGGACAATGTAATTTTCCAATGTATTCACCTTCTAAACCAGCTGCTATAGTATTGGTGTCTGACAATCATTCATAATGAAATTACCTGCAAAATGATAAGTTAAAAAGATAAGGGACCGTAACCGATCTAAGTGAAAATGTTCTAATCGTTGCAATTAAAGGTTTATATTCGGAATAAAGAGTTTCCTTTGCAACACTTTGCTTACTCGTAAAATTATAGGTAATAGAACTACATTCTAAGATTTTCAAGGACTTTGTGCATGACTTAAAAGTTCACAAAGATAACTTCACTGCTATGACATGGAACCAAGATATAACGTTGACAAGTCATTGCGATAAATGTATAAAATTCGTTAGCACTTTAACTTCATAAGTATTATTGATTATTAATCAATTATTAACAGTCACTTTTAAATTACTGCAACCAAGAGCAGAGTTCCGTAATTTCTACCAAAAGTGTTTAAATATAAGTCTAACGGGTCGACAAATTTAATTTTGTTTTACCGGAGCGTAAGTATAGTACTTGTGTTTCCATTTTCAGCATAAAAGAAATTATATGAATATATTTAGATAAAAAATTCGAAAGTGTTTCATTTCAATATGCCTTTCATCTTGCAGGTTTCTAATAAAGTATTACAGCTTAAGTGCGTAGACAATTGCAGAATAATTATTTGAAAATTATATTGAAACCTAAAAAATATACGTCTTTTATTTATTGAGTATTTTTTTTTTCTTCTAATTCTAATTCCCACCATTTAGCTTAAAAGCGAGACTCACTCCCGAAAGATAAAAAGTCCACAGCACACGATACTAATAATACATACATACATACATTATAGGTTTTCATACAAAAATAATTTTTCCAATCTTGCTTTGCATTAATATATATGAGTATTCAAAAAGATGAGTAGATTCGAATCACACTCATAATTTCTAATACTTATACGCATTCATACTTATTTTAATATCATACTCATACTACTCATATTCAAAGTTTGAAGTACTCATACTCATAATTAACAACACGTACGATGTTATTGACTTCTTCTCTCCTTTACTCAACATTTACAAGAAACACAAAATAAGTATGATTCGCGTACGAACACTACAATACTCACTAGAAGGATGTGTGTTTGCTTTGCTTGCTGTCTTTGTCTTTTTCTTTCTTCTTTTTTTGTAAATACAACAACAACTAAGACTGTAAATTTTGATGAATGATTCGAATTAATCGAATCATTTATGAGCATTTTTCTAAATTTATGAATCTGAATGAATAGGCGTATGAATCAAACATATGTATTTCGAATGTTATGAGTTTGATGTCAACGTTGTACTCATACTCATTGCAACCTGTACTTATAAATCAATATTGTAGTGAGTACGAATGAATCAGAGTAGTTGAATTTCAATACTGTTGACTTACTAATACTCAAAACTTCATGAATACTTATGAATAGCGAAAAAACGATTCATTACTGATATCTGATATTGACACATATTTACATATATATCCTGTATAAACATTTCAATGACGAATTATAAACATTATTCTAGTTTCAGAAACTAATCATTTTTTCTCATTTCTGTAGACATCTAAGTTTAGGCGTAAGTCAAACTTCAAATATAAGCGTCTTTATATAAAATTTAAAAGCATTTTTAAAAACAAAAACTAAATAAATCACTAGAAATCGGAAATATTTGCACTAAACTTTCTACTTCCGCTTGAACCAATGTAGTCAACTATGCTAAGTGTTTTTTTTACTATTTTTCAATAAATATTTTCCTAAATCTTGAGCACTTTGTGTACTCTTTGTATTATTTTTCGCTTCAATCTTGTTTCCTGTTGCTTAGGAAACAATAGACTTTAAAAAATCACTTCTTGAACATTTTCAGGTTAAGTTTGTCATAACAACAGTGAATTATTTCATAAGATCAGTGTATATCGGTATAAAAATTATAAGAATTTTTAAAATCGAGAAAATGATTATGAACACTTGCGTATGAAAACAATCTGGCTAAAATGCAAATTTGGTATGTATGTATATTTGTAAAATAAGTGTATGTTTACATTGCTGGCATTTACATAAACTGATAGCACGAAACCAATACAACTTCCAAAAACATATGAGTGTATACGATTTTTATATGAAAATTATCAACAATAAGCATACACTGTTGTATATTCGTCCAACAATACAATGAATAAAACGATACAAGGGCTTGTGTGAATTGTCCAATAGTATAATTTGTAATTGTATTCTAATTAATAATAATAACTAATTTTCTATAAATTATGTTTAATGTTTATTTATATGTCAGTTTTTAAAACATTTTCATTTCGGATTAAAGTAAATATTGTAAAATATTTCTTACAAAACATACAAGTTTTTTTTTCTAAATGAGTTGTTGGTAATTCATATTATAATTCATAGATTGCTAAAAATTCTTAATTATTTTTCAGAAATATTTTTATTTAAACTACACAATAAATAATTCCATGGTAAGTAAGATAATGCGACATTTTCTGATGTAATGATTGAAAACTCTTAGGTTTGCGTTGTTGTAGAATAAACTGCAATTTAACGAAAGGTGGCATCCATTAAATTAAATTAATTGGCATAATGGTGAGCGAATTTTGTATATAATCCTTTAAAAATTTTAAATTCCAACATAAAGAACTATTTTCCACGACTAGACTGAAATACAGAATTGCAAGGTGTACAGTGCCAAACATAATATCACGGAAGTTTGCTTTTCAATACACTTATTGATAACCCGTTCAGTTAATGTCTTAAAATCTTCAGTATTTTGCTAAGTGAAATAGTTTTAACTAGGTTTACTAATATTATTTAATTTGTTGAGATTTTTTATTTTAATTGAATATCTGTTACGAACAGTATACACAATTTAAAAATACTGCACAGGTTGAAAATGATGAATTATTGCCAAACATCATACGATCATTCTAGCAATCCTGATTTTAATTAATTAATGACATTTCTTTTATTTTTATATACCATAAGTAGGGGCAAACGAACGAACTTACCTATTGGTTTCAATGCAAATAATCCTAACCAAAAAATGATTATCCAGAATTGAGGCATTTTTGTATGTATTTCAGTTGTTTTTTGTTTTTGTATTATTATTAATCAAAAATTGCACAAGTTTTAATAACTTTTTTTTTTGTTGTAATTTTGTTTTGATTTTGATTTTATGCGTTAAAGCAACTCAAAACAATTTCAACACAATTGCACAAATTTTTAGCAGAAAATATTCGAAATGCTCACTTTCAATATTTTTTAATTTCACTTTCACTTATTTTGATTAAAAAAAATTATTTTTTCTAAACTTTAATAGAAAGACTATTTTTTTAGATTTAGATTTTCACATATTTATAGACTTCTCAAGATTTTGCTTGAAATTTTTTTTTTGCATGTCAGAAAATCGGTGGTTGCTTATGAAACTTTCTTTTTAGGGATTATTTTTTTTTATTTTATTTAATTTTTGTTTTTTCGTAGGAGAAACTATATTACTTTGTGGTGGAATATTATTATAAATAGAAAAATTATTAATAATTATTTATTTTTTTTTTTAATTGGAGGGGTTTGTAGGGGATTTGAAAATATATTTGATTGTTGCAATTTAAGTTACATTTTTATTTTTCTTGTTTTTTTTATTTGTTATTATTTTTGGCACATTTATTGTTGTTGTTTGAATTATTTTTTTTAATTTATTTTTTAAAAAATAGTGCCAATATATAAATTATTTATTTATTAATTTGTTTTCTTTTAATCTTATTCACTTTAAAATATTTTTCTTAAATTTTTTTATTCGAATTTTTAAACACACTCAAACAACACACACTTTAATTATTTGTATGTTAGCACCAAATAAACTTTTTCAATTGTTTCCTTTTCTTTCTTTTTTCACATTTCCGTTTAGTGCCGTCTTATTTTAAACACGAGCGAGCACCTGGCTTATTTGAATTTATTTAATTCCTTCTCTTTCACGTAAAAAAATAAAGCTGTTACATGAACTTTTTTTCCACACTTAAATTATGCCATCAGACAAGAAATTTTTTTTTTTTATTTATTTTTTTTTAATAAACTTTAGTGTAACAAACCGTTTTTCTTTAGTAATACCGTATAAAAAACAAACCGTCTAAGCATATTAGTCAGAGTGCGTTTCATGTAAAACATCCGATATATTTTGCTTACAACAGAGCTGCCATTGATTTTTAAATCAAATTTTCTTCTTCTTTATTTTCTTTTACTCTTTTGTTTTTTTTTTTAACTGAACTCCGACTCTCAAATCAATGTGTCAACTGGTGAATCAATGTGAGTGAAAGTGTGTGACTTTGTTATGTTATGGGTTATAAGTATGTGGACCGCGTTAGTAGAGTGTTTTGGTTTCTTGATAGGATTTCTGTTTTTTTTTATTTATTTTCCTTTTTTGTATGAATCCTTGTTTTTTTTGGGGATTTGTTATTCTCTTTTCGATTTCCTCTGTATATATTTACACGCGTGCACTTGTTGTGCCGTCTTAAGCGTTTATCCTAGACTGACGGGCATAAAACCTGTTTTTGGAAAGCTGACACAGGCTAAATACTCACTCACAGGCGTATAAGAGCTTAACCAGCATACGAAGGAGCAAACGACTGAATGTGTAGGGCGTGTGTGTAAATGTATGCGTGTGGCATTTTAATGTTAAAAGGAATATTATTTTAACAATACCCCGCACACGAATACGAACACACACACATACACAGTTTGTATCAACACCCACTTGTGCTTTATGGCTTAGATGTGTAGATGTGTAAGTGTTAAAATCAGTTACAGAACAGATGTTATTCGTATGATACCATAACATTCTCTTTCCCATTGTACACAATACCCAGCCATTTATAATTTGTTTGTAATTCTCTCTATTCTCCTGTCCTGAGAGACTCACTCACATACGACTTCCAATTTGGGACAATGTTTTCCAATGAAGAATACCCCTTCAAATGGAGTAAAGCTTTTCTCTCTCTCGAAAGCTTAACAAAAAAATAAATAAATAACAAATAAAAAAATCCATTTGTTGCTTCACTTTGTTTTTGTTGAATTTCAATGCCACTTTTTTTCCGTATTCCTTTTGCTCTCATTTTCTATTTCTCTTACATGTACACTTACATAAACATCAGACATTGTAACTGTTGCCTTATAAATGACACAATTTGAATTGTGGTGTTGCGTTTAAAGCAACAATTTTTTTGAGGGCTTTTACAAGGATTTCGTTCTCTTCGAATACCTTTGTCTGTGATGTTCTCACTGGAATCTTTTCTTTTTTATACATTTTTCTTATTGCTTTTATTTGCTGATGCCTGTAAATACGTGTATGTATGTACGAGAAGTGTGTGAGTGTGTATTTTGTTTTTTATTGTATTTGCTTCACTATTGTCATGCGTGTTGACCTTGTTTTTATATGAAGCAACAGGCTGTTGATTTCCAGCTGCTGCTGTTCATTATTATAATTCTTGTCTAATATTTAACTTGAGAACAGTCTGCGTGTGTTTTACGTGTATGTTCATTTTATTCATTTTTTTTTTTTTGCTCATGGCTTGGTCAAGCTTTCATTTTTTTTTGCTTCGTTTTTAATTTTTCTTTTTCTACAAGTTGTTTTTGTATTATTAAATGGCCTGAGGTCGTGTCATTAAACGAAAAATGGTCATAAGAATTCAGTGATTATTGTGGATTTAAGCCGAATCTGAAAAGTTTACTTTAGAGTGTTAAGCCATCAAACAAAATTTTCCTCTTTTTTATTTTTTGATTTAAAACGAATTGTATTTTCGTTGCTTGAGAATGTCAATGGCATTGTATTAGATTGTAGAGACCATTACCAAGAAATTTAAATATTTAAACCCGTGATTTAATTAATTTCTTAACGTAACTCCTCTATTCATAGACATTCTAACTATCCATTTAACTGATTGAGGGTATACATTACCTTGAACTGTGCATCACGTGTTAATGTTCATTCAAATACTGCCTGTAATCATTTCTACGGAAAATTTTTTTTAAAATTAATTTCTATAACTGACTACATTTCAATTATAACTTACAGAGATTGATTGAAGGCTGCTTATAATTTAGAGGTCGGCTATTCACCCTTAATCCGTACCCGTAATACCGAATAGAATGAGTATTTAAATCGTAGTTTTCGTGTTTGTAAATATGTCCGTATCTGATATCGATACGATAACGCATATTTATACGTAGTTTTTTACTTCGAAAATTTGGCAAATTTATTGTAAATATTGTTACGCTTTTACCTTTTAAAAACTTTTAAAATATGAGCACGTACATTGCAAATCAAAATAATTCTGTGCTTAGCTTTAATTAAATTCTTTATTGTTCGCACAATTATGTGTGCCACTGTTCACAACTTGATGTAAGCAACAACAATTGCTTTTTTTGTTATTCCTCTTTACACTCTTTTGCATAAACAATAACAATTGTTCAATAGATCTTTATAACGCAGATCTTCAAACCATGTCTTCACACGAGACTGACTGAATTTTTCCTGACCCCGTTGCCTACTTTGCCTTGCCTTTTTTTAAGCCAACGTAAACATTCTGATGAATGATCTTCAAGTCGAATGTTCGTGGCTTCGCCTTCTCGAAATATCTATAAATATAAACATCGTTGTCTCATTTATGTTTGTGTATTTTTGTTTACATTTATTCTTTTGTTGTTAAATTTTTTTGTTTACTTGTTTATCACTTTATTATACTGGCGTTTTGTTGGTATATTTTTATTTACTTGTTTATCATGTAAACAAGTTAATTATTCATGTTTTGTTTTATGTTTGTTTCTTCAGAATTTAAATGATGTGAAAGCAAAACACTATTTCCATTTTCGTAACAATATAATTAAGTTCGTTAGAAATGAAAAAAAATCATTATTTATCAATCGATTATATCGTCCAAATTTAGCACAATGATGCATAAAATTTCATACCAATATTGTTCTGAAAAATTGCATCAAATGCGAAATTAATTGTGCAGACAAATAAGGTACTCTTATTTATTATTTAAAGTCTATTGGGTAATGTGATGGCTTGTTATACGTGAGGCCACTGTTCAAACCGCAGGTCAAACATTTCCAGAAAAAAAAACGGAATATGAAAAAATATATCTTCGGCGACTTCCTCTCAGTAAATTTCTGGCGAAAACTTTGAGAGAAAATAAAATTGATACGAATAAGTTTCACAAAAAATCTGTCGTTCGCAGTCGACTTTAAACTGTACTTCCCGCAAAACAATTTGGATAAAATTAACACACACAAAATGGGTGGTGTGAGAAGCTAGGTTGTAATCCTTATTAAAGGGTTGTAATACCCAATTATGTATATATGTATGCATGTATTAGTTATTGTGTTGTAAAATAAATTATATTCGATCACGTCATAGAAGAATTTTGAAATTTTCAAGTTCGATTTTTTTTTTAAACTTCAAACTGATTTTCAAATAAAAGCAAGACTACATGAAAATAATGTAATGCTTGAGCTGAAAAAATTGTGTTTCACAGAAGCAAAAATACTTTTCGCCAAAGATTAGCCAAATCTTTGAAGAAAACTTGTCTTGTCTTTCTTGAAGATAGGCAGAATTACTGTAAAGGCCTGCCAATCTCGTAATACGTTAATAATTTCCTTGCATCGGCCGTATCGCATGTGTTGTGGTGCTTTTATGTCTTGTCCCGAATCAATCGAATTTAATTTTTCGATTAACTTTTTTATTTCAGTTTCATTTTGACACTTTGGTGTAACCAAAAACAACCAGACTTAATTCAAAGCCTACCAAATTCAAATTGTATAAATTCTCAAAGAAATTTTAATTCATTTCCACGTGATTTCTCATGAGAATTAAAAAAAAATTATTCACTGTGTTGAGATTTAAGGCAAGCACTTTAAGTCTAAGAGACTCTCAACTCTAATCAAATAACATCGGTACTCATTGGTAATGGAAGTGATGTCTACTCTTTGTGCGACTGTACTTTATTAACGCTGTTACATTTCGTTTGGAAGAAAAGTGAATGAAAATTAATACAAAATTCTTAATTACTTTGTTGTGTGGGATATTTAGATTAGTAAACCTAACCTTTATCAAGTTTGATAAAGGACGAAATGTCAAAAAATTATTTTACATACGAACTTAAAACAAATAACGTGTAACTTTAATTTATGACTGAACTTTATGCCGCAGTAATAATAATATTGTTTCTGAAATCCGTTAACAAAATCATTGTATTTGTATGCAAATTGAAAGACAGAACATAATAGGCTTCCTCATTCACATTTGTACAGTACAAAACGATTAATTTTTTAATATTTTTCGCATGAGATATTAAATTTTCTACATGCGTACATTTTGTTACGTTTTTACCTTTTTTAAAAACGTTTGGAATATGAGTTCCTTGATTCCAAACAAAATATAAATAAATTGATGTTTAGTTTCAATTAAACTCTTTATTGTTCTCACTACTTTTGTGTGCCACCGTTTGCAACTTGATGGGTCCTACAATAATTTACTTCTTCGTTATTCTCCTCTGCTCACACCCTTTGCGTAAGCAACAACACTTGTACGTTAGACCTGTATAGCGGAGATCTTCAAACCACGACTGTTTTGTTTTGTGAATTATTACTACTCGTTACCTGCTTTGTCTTGCCTTTTTATATGCTCACGTAAACAGTCTGACGAAGGTTCTTGAAGTAGAATGTTCGTGTTTTCACCTTCTCGAGAACTCTTTTGTGACTTCATTGTTGTTTGTGTATTTTGTTCACATGACTTGTTGTTGCGTTCTCGCTTTCTTGTCTATCCACGTTTCTTTCATACCGTTGGTTTACTTGTAACAAGTTCGATGCATTTGTTAGTGTACCTTTGTTAAGCATGTTAATGTTAAACGATGTTTCCATTTTAGTAACAATATTATACGTATGCGTTGTATATCCAGATTATCTTTTTTAAAATCTTTATTACAGTGTTTTAAGAAGGAAATTTGTTTCAATTTAGAATTTGACTCTAAATTTATAATTTTTTCCCTGTAAACAGAGACAATTCAAAGATGATTTGTTCATTATAATTGCAAAATCTTTTTAAAACTTGTTTAAGTTTCTTTTGCTCTTTCTCTGACTTTATTTAATATTACGGCCGTCAAATATGCAATCGAATGACTTGTATAAATACTAAGAATGTCATTTTAATGTTACAGTACCATAACTTTAAAAAGTGTTCATTGAAGCCGAACAAAGATTGGCGTACACGACATGTTTCTGCTTTTTAAAACATTTTTCCGAATAAACTCTACGGTAATTCCCGAATAATGATTCTAATACAACTGAAATCATTTTTAAGTGGTTAAATTCATGTGTATTGTATGTACCATTGGTAGTGAAAAGAAATCAGCAATGAGTATTCAAAAAGATAAGTAAATTCGAATTATACTCATACCTATACGCATTCATACTTATTTTAATTTCATACTCATACAACTCATATTCAAAATTTGAAGTACTAATCGTACTTATACTTAACAATACGCATGCCGATGTTGATTTCGACTCTCCTTTACTCAACATTTACAAGAATCACAAAATAAGTATGATTCACGTACGAACACTACAATACTCACTAGAAGGCTGTGTGTTTGTTTTGCTTGCTATCATTGTCTTTTTCTTTTCCTTCTTTATTTTTGTAAATGAAACAACAACTAAGACTGTAAATTTTGATGAATGATTCGAATCACTCGAATTATTTATGAGTACATATTATAAGTATTTTTCTAAATTTGTGAATCTGAATGAGTAGGCGTATGAATCAAACATATTTCTAATTTATGAGTTGTACTCATACTCATTGCAACCTGTACTTATACGAATGAATCAGAAAAGTTCATTTTCAATACTGTTGACTCACTCATATTCAAAATTTCATGAGTACTTATGTGTAGCGAAAAAACAATTCATTGCTGATCTCTTGTAGTGAAACATAAACAAATAAAAATACAAAAAGGATAACAGTTAAGCACGAGTAAATCGTAAAAAAAAGAGGAAGACATAAAAGCAAAATATGACAAATCAAATTTTCACATTAAAATGATTCGTACATCTTTTAAAGATACGTGTGCTTCTTCTACTCCTTCCTTGTCTTCTTCCTTGTCTTCTTACAGTAAATTTGAAGAGCAATTTATACGTAAATATGTGTGTGTGTGCATATGTATTTATACATGAGAAAATATTGTTTGATATCGTTTTATAAAATGTGTATTTGCATAACATAACATACATACATACATACATAAATACAAACACAACACAATGCAATGAAAATTTAAATATAAAAATGAGACACAGTAAATATTTGCAGTAAACATTCAAAGAAATGATATTCACTTTATCTACATCAGCTATTTAATAGAGTCTCAACGAAATTGTGTAATTCTTTCGGCATTTCTTCTTTTCCCTTGTTAATTTTCAAGTACGATTGCTTTTGGACAGCTTTGGAAAATTCATTAAAACACATAGTGTTTGTTGGCTGATTATCTCATGGTATGAAATTGGCTATGAAAACCAGAAGCAAGTTATTGTAAGTTTAACAAACGAGTTTATTTTTATTCAAAGATTTAAGCAAGTATTTTAAAAAAGTTTAAAGAACAACTCGAGTGACTTCTTTAATTTTAAAATTCTTTTTACGGCGGTACCAAGAGAAGCTTATACTATATTCAGACATGCACTTTTATTGAGCCAATATTCGGTTAATTGATCATAATATTTTAAATGTTCAGGCATACGCAAATCAGCTTATTCAATAATCTTTTGACAGCTGGAAAACAACAACCTTCTTTATTTTTTTTTTATAACAATACATAAATTTAACACTAAACCTACCGTGACGGGAAAAATTACTCAATTATTAGAAATTCTTGAATACAACATTATAACACCGCTATTTGCCTTTACGACTTCTATTAAAAAATACATCGAATATATGTATTTTTGAAGATTTACTCCTAACTTTATTTTTTTTTCTGAGCAATGCATGCCCTATCTACTGCGGGAAGTTATTTGCCCTGAGCACTGGTTCTGTATTTTGATTTACATATTTTGTGATATAAAACCACTGTTTTGGACATTTTTGGCATTGCCTGGTATGATTCGGCATATTGTTTGTTTTCTCGCAGATGGATATTCACTCTACTCCAAGCGAATATTACAGTTTAAATTTGTAAGTGCTATTTTGTTAATAAAAATTCTTATTTCATTGTTTTGTTATAGTCCTTATCCCCAAAATTTCGAATCATTCAAAATATTTTAAATCTTTAGAAATTTTAAATAATATATGTATAGTATATAGGTAGGCAATGGAATTGAAATAGAAAAACAAGAAGTATCGGTAGATTTAGTGCTAATATAAATAAACTTACCTTCCACCTTACTCACCATTTTTATTTGACGTTGAAAATACAAATACAAATATCAACAAAATTTGTTCGCATAAGTTGTAACGTTCTCACTGAACATACCTATGACAGTGCGGCATTTTACGTTTTACATACATAATTGGCCATTGCAACCCTTCAGTCAGGATTATAGACCTAGCTTCTCACACCACTCATGTTTTGTGCGTTAATTTTATACATGAGTGGCGGGACCTACAGTTTAAAGTCGACTCCGAACGACAGATTTTTTTTTTTTTTGAGAAGCTTTTCATGGCAATTTTTACTCTCAGAGTTTTTGCCAGAAATCTGCTGAGAGGAAGTCGCCGAAGAAATACTTTTTGTATTTTGTTTTTGATGTCTGGCCTGGGATTCGAACTCGGGCCTTTCGTCTAATAAGCCAACACACTACCTACTAGACCACGGCGACTTCCCGTACGTCTAATAAGCCATGTTATTTCTAATATAAACAAATTCAGATCTAATATACGTAAGCGCTATTCCCTTTTTCCTAAAGCGTATTTACTGTCTATGGACCATTTGTGCAGCAGTCATGGATTTTCCTTCCTATTCTACATAGTTTTTAAGGACTACGAGTATAATGGTATTTTGGAACTTTTCACTTAAAAAGTAGTATTGCGGCAACTCTTCAACGAAAGATAAACAAACCTTTCTGTTTGGTTCGAGCTCTAATGTCTCCCATCAATTTTGTACTCTTTTGAGACAATGACAAAAAAATCCAGTGAGACACAATGCTTTAGTCTCTGTTGTGTTGAAATCATACAGTAATTAGTTGGATAAAGAGGGGGGAGAGGAGTGGTGGAGTTGCATGATAAATGAAAGACTGAAAAGAAAGCGCGTATCTACAGCCTTAAGAGTTATGAGGCGACTTCATTTACGTTTTACTCAATATTATAACAATTTGCGTATTTATTGCGCAATAATTAATTGAAACTTTATATGAAATATTGAGCTCAATTTACGCAATAAAGGTGCATATCTGAACACTGTATTAAGTTTAATGCAGAAAAAATTACAAATTTTCTATTTACAGACACATATTAAGGGCACAACAAACACAGAAATTCCGCGTGTAAATTTGACAATAAAAAGACACGCAGCTTATTGAATAAATTTGTTTGACACTTAGTGTGTGATGTTTACAATACGTGTAAATTTCTTTAGAAACAATTAACTGTGGTGCGCACATTGGGGAAGAGTAAAAAATATTAAACACTTAGTCGAATGGTTTTCAAATTTCAAAAATAAATTATTTGGATACTTAAAAATCTTACGAAAAACCTTAAAAAGCTACCTACCTATCTTATAGTGAATGAAATCTTAAATATTTTTATATAATTTCTTTAAAATAAATTCAAACATAAATGTAAAATATTTCCAAAAATGATAAGAAGAATATGTTTAATAACGTAACCACATTTCCAATTCGTATATTTGCAGAATACTTTTGCAAATAAAATTTAAAGAAAGGAATTTCATCGTTTTTTTTGTTTAAGAATTATGGAAAATACAAACAGTACGCACATAAATTATAAATAATAATGCAAGGTGTTGTATACGAAAAAGAGACATTAAGAAATATCTTCCTCCGTTTTTTTTTTCGAAAATGAAATTTTCTTAAAAATTTTACAAGCAAACCTTTAAAGCGAATCCAAACCAACTTATTCACACGCAGTGAATTTAAAACACGAATCTTACATTTAAAGCAAGAAAAACATCAAAAAAGGAAGAAAAACACGAATACATTAACACCCACAATAACATTGTAATCGTATACAATAGATATTGTATATCCAGGATTTTGTTTAAGGATATTTACAACCTTATGAACGCCAAAACACACACACACACACGCACTCATATTCATACATAAACATACACATCTCTGTTTTCTCTACAATATTTTTTAAAATGCGAATATACCAGGTATACAATACAATTGAAAATTATATCATTATTTAGCATTTATTGCGATAATAAACTCCTCTAGATCAGGCCAATAAATAGAATAATTTTAACATGATATTCAACGAGCGCTTTAAATACTAAAGATTTAAAGAAAGAATTTGAAAATTCATTATTTAATATTTTAAATGACATTAAACATTTGATATAATGCTGGTCTAATGCGTAATGAACTGATTTGCCATTGTGAGAGCTGTGAGTACATAACTAACTGCAACTCTTGAATGTAAAAGTAGAATCTGAAGAACCAGAAAATTTTTTCGACTTGTAGATTTCATATGAACACATTGGTAATGATATACACCAGAGATCAGCAGTGAGTATTCAAAAAGATGAGTACATTCGAATCGTACTCATAATTTCTGATACTTATACGCATTCATACTTATTTTAATAGTATACTTATACTACTCATATTCAAAGTTTGAATTATTCATCATATTCGTACTTAACAATAAGCCTGATGTTGCGGATTGCGGCTCTCCTTTACTCAACATTTACAAGAATTACAAAATAAGTATTATTCGCTTACGAACACTACAATACTCACTAGAAGGTTGTGTGTTTGCTTTGCTTGCTGGCTTTGTATTTCTTCTTCCTTTTATTCTTCTTCTTCTTTGTAAATCCAACAACTCGAATTTCGAATTACATACTAGAATCAATTATGAGTGTTATAAGTATTTTTCTAAATTTATGAATCTGAATGAGTAGGCGTATGAATCAAACATATTTCGAATGATATGAGTTGTACTCATATTCATTGCAATCTGGACTTATAATTCAATGTTGTAGTGAGTACGAATGAATCAGAGCAGTTGAATTTCCATACTCTTTACTCACTAATATTTAAAATTTCATGAGTACTTATGAGTAGCGAAAAAACAATTCATAGCTGATCTCTGTTTTTTTTTTGTTCAGTTGTAAAGATTTTAATTTAAAATCAAAAGCTAAAATATAATAATTCCGTTCACCGCATTGTTTTTAATAACAATTACGAATAATTGAATTACAATCATAAAACTGTTAAAAATTTAAATTATTTTCCGTGGATTATTTTGATTCTTCATTCGAATCAAATAAAAAAAACAAGAAAAGAAATTTTATATATTGAAGCTACAATTTATACTCGTATTGCTGCTAAGCAACAAGTTGACTGTCAAAAGCAAAATGATAAATTACCGCATTACATAATGCTTAAGTACTTATTTGCTCACCATAAACATGTCGAAAGATCTACACAGTTGATGGCATAAACAAAAAGGCATACGCACGCATCTACACACATATACATACATATGTGGTAATCATTTACACAATAAACATGAAGGTGGCAAAAATAAAAAATAGAACGATAAAAAAAGTGAGTAAGAGTGAAAGTGTCCGACATTCAGACGGAGTGACAGACTTGTCTTTCAAAATACATTAACAAAATTTGATAAATTCAATGTTGAGATAAAAGCCGGAAAATGTACAAAAAAAAAACAAATTGAAAAAAAAAAACGTTTGAGAAATTTTCGAAATCTTCACTTCTATTCCTGCATATCTATGTACATATCGACTTAATCTGCAGTAATCATTTAAACATTTAAAAATGGCTCTGACATCAAAGCAATTGTATACGTGTATTTGTTTTACAGCGGATCCTATTGCTAGGCAACATAAATTTTTTGAATGGAATATTCCTCTGATAGTTTGTTAATCCATAAATCAAAAACCGCATTTGAAAATAAACCGGATTGACGATTTTGAAGACAATCATAGAAAACGAAAACATAGCTTATACTGCATGAGACACTTATGGTTTCACAAACACAAGCACACTCACGCCCACACACACACTCATAATCTACTATACAATAACACTCCCATCGAAAATGGAAAATGATCCATTGACTGAGCTAATGATAATCCTGCCTAAGTTATTTAGTATTGAACAGTGGAATTAATGCCGCAAAAAGAGAATTATTTTTGTCCTAATCAAAGCTGAGCAATGCATCGTTTTTTTCGCTACTCATAAGCACTCATGAAATTTTGAATATAAGCGAAGTTCAACTACTCTGATTCAGTCGTACTCACTACAACATTGATTTATAAGTACAAGTTGCAATGAGTATGAGTACAAACAAACTCGACATCAAGCTCATAATATTGCTTCTTTTCAAAAAATTTAATAATTTGAAGAATATTATTTATAGTGGGTATCAGAGATCAGCAATGAATAGTTTTTTCGCTAATCATAAGTACTCATAAAATTTTGAGTATGAGTGAGTCAACAGTATTGAAATTCAAATACTTTGATTTATTCGTTCTCACTACAACATTGATTTATAAGTACAGGTTGCAATGAGTATGAGTACAACGTTGACATCAAACTCATAACATTCGAAATATGTTTCATTCATTTGCCTACTCATTCAGATTCATAAATTTGGAAAAATACTTATAATACTCATAAATGATTCGAGTGATTCGAATCATTCATCAAAACGTACAGTCTTAGTTGTTGTTGCATTTACAACAAAAATAAAAA
This sequence comes from Sarcophaga rosellei, assembly GCA_930367235.1. Classification (NCBI taxonomy): domain Eukaryota; kingdom Metazoa; phylum Arthropoda; class Insecta; order Diptera; family Sarcophagidae; genus Sarcophaga; species Sarcophaga rosellei. Next base: position 63,235,913 of record OV884017.1, on the reverse strand, counting down.
CGAAAAAGACAAAGACAGCAAACAAAGCAAACACAAAACCTTCTAGTGAGTATTGTAGTGTTAGTACGCGAATCATACTTATTTTGTGATTCTTGTAAATGTTGAGTAAAGGGGAGTCGAAATCAACAACATCATGCGTATTGTTAAGTATGAGTATGATGAGTACTTCAAACTTTGAATATGAGTAGTATGAGTATGATATTAAAATAAGTATGAATGCGTATGAGATTCAGAAATTATGAGTATTATTTGAATCTACTCATCTTTTTGAATACTCATTGTTGTACATACATAATTAGCCATTACAACCCTTCAGTCAGGATTACAGCTTAGCTTCGATTTCTTCCAATGAATCATATTCACCAGAATTAAACAGGATTGTTCGTAGCGAGAAATTTATCGCGAGCACATCTATCATTTCCATCATATATTTTATAAAATCGTATTACTCACGATATGTTTGCAATTTCAGTTTTGAATTGAATAACGATCATCCTTTACTATCATCATTTATTATAAATTTAATCAAAATTTATTTTATTGGGGTAACTTTCTTCACATAGACATTGTGAAAGAATCCCAGAGAGTTGTATTATGTACGCTTCACTAAAAAAAACAAAGTAGTTGTAAAGCATTTTTAAAGCAATTCATTGCGAACTAAATTAAAATATTTCGGCAATTGCTATCAATTAAGTAGACCAATTAGAAAATTTTCCAGAAATCGATAGAACTGAGGTTTAATCGACTGCAATGGTGTATTGTATTGTATTGTATTTAATATACACAGTAAATGTTTGCAGTTGAAGTCTTGAGTATCCCACTGTACTGTTCATTACACATAATGTTGTGGGTTGTTAATGACATCGCCCCGTTCTTATAATGAATGAAAACAAAGAAAGAAAAATAAAAACATGCCTATAAACACAGTGAATTTAACTTCCACGTAAACCAGTAGGACAACAGACCTTGGAGCAGTTTAAAAAGGATAAACAAGACTTCATATACCATTTCTAATGATTTTTAACAAATTAATAAATGAACACTTATTGGGAATGATTGAATGTAGAACTCACCACTGATGATGTGGAAAAAGAAAATTGCGTTTCAACACTTCAATAATTTGACCCCCTTGTTGGGCATTCGTAATATGTATTAATAATTCCTTTCCTTTCTTAGCGTTCGAGTGGCAATTTGTGTTGAACTCTTGGTTTATTAACAGTTGCTTAACACCTTGAAGCGTAAGTGAGTTCATCATCAATTTAAAACAAATAAATATCCATCTGCGGTTATTTGGTTTCAAAATTTCATTAACAAAATAGTACACGATGACAGACGGCATTAACAGCTACACAAGCAACTCTGCAGGATATGAATGTTTGAGTTTAAGCTTCACCGCATGATTGTATGTATGGCTGTGTGAGTTGACTCGTTCCTCTTCCACTGCACACAACTGTTGTTGTTGTTGTATAGGCAATGCAAACATTGGTGTGGACACCGAAAAGGCTTAACAAGCATTTGACACATTCAGACAATTAGTCATTTTGTCAGTCAGGTCTTACGAATTATTAAAGAGGATTAAAAGCCAAATACGGTCAAACGCATTTATAAGAAAGCAAAGAAAACGAACGTTCTGCTGGAATAATTATCTTTTATTTGACATTTTAACGTTGCCGGAAATGAAAAAATGCTAAATAGCTTTTAAAACTAAACTAAACCTCTAATAGAACATTAAATTATATCGTAACCGATTAGTAATTACCATTTAAATGCATATTTAAAGAAGATTTTATTGATAAAAATTTCTTCCATTCTTTGTTTTATCATTAAATAACTCCCTGTTTGACTATTAAAGAGTGTAGAAAAAAAACAAAATAAAAACACGGTAATAAGGTAATAATTACGAAATAAAAGAAGAAATAAAAAAAATTGTAATTAAAAAGTGAATAAAAGAGCTGTATTGTGTAGTGAAAGAGATTCAATGAATTAATCGAAATTACACGGTGCGGCAGTCAAAATACACCAAACTAATAACATAGTGTAGGTTGTGAGTTTTATTGAGTATAACTCAAAAATACTTTTTTTTTAATATTTCTCGAACCCTTCAAACTTGTTTTATTTGACAAAAACGCGGTACTCTTGATCTTTTCACACAAAATTATTGATAACCCAAATATTTTTTAACCTATTTTCAAAATCCAATTTTTTTTTTTGTAAAGGGAACCTTTAAAATGGTTTACATAAACATATGGATCAAGCTTATATGTTATGAATTTTGATCGGGTAAACTTGGAAAATATGATTTTTATCTTATTTTTTCAAGTTTAGCTATTCTTAATTGCAAAATTTAATTAAAAAATATAAAATAAGTGACGACATTCTGATAGTGCATTCTCTTGTGAAGAGATTTACAAATCGTTTGATCAAATCGAGCAAAAATTACCGTAGTTATTATTTAAATAGTATAACAGTCATGTTATATTTTTTATATATGTCATCTTATAAAATGAACTTTCAGTTCAAAAATTTTCAAAAATGTGTCAATTTCACATTTGCACGACTGCCAGAAGTCGGCTAATATTTGTGTTTTTTGCAAATATTATTAATTCTCTTTGCGCAAATATTGTCCAACTTCTGGTTGTTGATCAAACGTGAAATTGACACATTTTGCGATAAACAATAAAGATCGTTCAAAAATTTTAAGAAAATTTTTAAAAATATGTACTCGTATGTGAAAAATATAACTCTACTGTTAGACTCTTCATATAATATCCGATTTGATCAAACGAAGTGTCAATCTCTTCACAAGATTCTGTACTTTCAGAATGTCGTCACTTATTTAATATTTTTTTAATTAAACTTTGCCACTATGATCGGACAAACTTGAAAAAATATGAAAAATACTCGCATTTGTCAAATTTACCTCATCAAACCCCATAGCATTTTTAGTCAAATAATATATGTACATATGTATACCGTTTTAAAGGCCCATGCCTCTCCTTTCTAATTTAAATTTTGGACATTGGTTCAGAAATGTTTGTGTAATCAATAAATTTTGTGCGCAAAGGCCAAAAAAAACAATTTTTGTCAAATAAAACAGGTTTGGAGGGTTCAAGAAATATAGAAAAAAATATTTTTGAGTTTTACTCAACAAAACTCACAACTTACGTTATTTTATTAGCTGGGTGTATTTAATTTTCTTTATTTTGTCTCATAGTGTTACATATTTGACTGTGAAACCAAATTTGAACTCAAGTGCCATTGCGACCAACAGGCAATGTACAAATCAAACCAAAATTTTTGAGTAAAATAAAAAACTGAAGTCCCCTTTTCGCAGTCATCTTATATTTACGATAACAAATACGGAATGTATAATAACCTTTTAAGAACTAAACATGAAGCCATTTTCTTTGCATCGTTTTCATTTAATGTTTATTTCCTCTTGTGCATAAATTAAAAATCATTTCTGCTAGTGTTTATAGAAGTTAAATATCATGTGTGGGTGACCTGGTAGTATAGTGAGTGGTGTGCTAGGCTATTAGCGTGGGTTCGATTACCACCAGCGACTCCTGGTCTGTTACATTACACCGAGCATTTGCTCAGCTCGTAATAATTGAATATGATTCCTAATTGTATTGTAATTAATAAGTAAATAAAAAATAAAAATAAATACCTTGTGGAAGACAAAAATAGCTGTCAATACTAAACCCCAGGTGACAGTGCTCGTTTGATATACATGTAAAACAAGGTGCACTTAGTGTCTCAAGAGGATAGGACTAAAAGGAAATGTACAAATATTGTCAGCGATTTTATTAAGAGTGCTCAAAAACCTCAAGTCCCGTTAGTAATGGGCAGATATATAACAGTGTTGTAACGGGGACTCAACACAAAGTCATTGAAATTAGACCGGATTTCTAAAATTAATACAAAATAGGGATCCACCTTTACAGAATCGATTTTCTTATATATCTCTGGTAGTAAAACTCGAATGTTTTATGTCTCTCTAACTTAATAGAAAAGAAAAAATTCAAGACAGTTTGCTGTCCAATATCATCCCAGGATATTTGGTGATACTTACTCCATTGATACTGGAGTTAGGAAATTATGGGACTTTGTATTTTCTGGAGAACAGTACTAACACTGTTTTGGTTGGGTTTGTTCACAGTCCACACCATTTCGATAGTATGTATAACCCACCGCCACTGTGAAAACAGTTAAGGTGTCCAAAGGATATTCAATACGCTTGTATCTTAGTATTCTTTCAACAAAAGTGATAATGCCATGATAAATATCCAGTTGTCCCATGGTGATAATAACAGACTTCGGTTTAACGGAGGAGAGGAAAGCACCCAAACTGTTTTCCTTGATGTATAGGGATTTCTCTATGACCAACTAATATGTGTAGCGCAGCTGCGGTAAATTTACCTCTCATGTAGGTGTTTTGTGCTCCTAAAAGAGCACTCGGACCGTTTGATGTTCTAATATAAACGTCAATGATTCTCTCAAGAATTGTTGCATAAGTAGAAATTATGATAACCTGATAGGCCTAAAACCATTAGCTTTAATATGAGATAATTCATACTACTTGGGAAAAAAGAAAATTTTATGAAATGCTCAGCTTAACGGAACGTCAGATAAACGTAAACATTGACTCAAGATTATGAAAAGCCTTAGCATAAGGACATCAATGTTCATCTTCAAATCTGCGGGTTCGATACCATCAGAATCATGAGATTTTAACGGATGGAAGCTTTTTACTCTTCATTGATGCGATTTTCTGAGATCGATATATTGAATGTATTATGTATATGCACATATGTTTAAGCCTCAGGGTCGGAGAAGTGAGTTCTTGATAGCCAAAGAAATGACTTCGGAAAAGTACATCCAGGGTTTCTTTACTGTTGGTAGTCCAGAACCCATAAGATTTCGTATATAAGGAATCGAAACCAACCTGTATATGTAGAACTTTCTACATTGCTGCAATTTAAACTTTTGAAGCCATTATATACGGATTTATATGTGGCCCATTATCCATTTCTTTTGACCTCATTGAAGAGTAACCTGCAAATCTTTGGTTATATCACAATTTCAGGATTTTACTAGCCGGGCAGTGCACAATTCTTTCGTTAACTTAGCTAAGACTACAGTAAGAAACTCAGTAAAAGACTCTGTGGAGGCCGGGCACACCGGTAGTACCTCAATATATATGAACCAGTTAGTCCTTTTCCTATTTAAAAAATCGTTTACTGAATTCGATTCTATTGAATTTTCGAATTCGATATAGAAGGTGTTCAAAAAAACAAGATTCTCAAGACCCATTCCAATTATTGACTACGCCTTTATCATTCCATCCGAAAGCGTAATATCAAGAACTTCCTTTTTGTTAGAAACGATAACAACTCACCTCTGGGTTGATGTCCGTAATTCCGCAAATAATGGTGGTGTTGTGACTTGGCAAATGCACAAATAAAGAATCGATATTCTTGTTGTTTGCGCAGAGTATCGCTCTCCTGTTCGTGGTATATGCACCTCATGATCCAGGCTACTCCCCTCTTGCTTTCGAAGGCGTTAGCACAGGCGATCTGATCCAGAATACGATCGCGATCTCTGTTTAATACACAAACCATGCATGCATATGTCGTGTCTGAAGACAGTCTGAGGATGAGAGCAGCAGGCGCCACTTTAGTTGTTGACAACAGTGGCGCTGGCTGTGACGTTGAATCATCATCAGATTCCCGAAAGTCGTTCTCACCCTCAGCCACATTCATCCTCTCGAAGAAGTCACACTACAAGGCAAAAGACAAATTGTGTATCATCATTGTCGCTTGTGTGCTCCTCACAGATTAAGGTTTGATCATGACGTGAAATTCCTAAAAATAAGGAATACGGTTCCAGAACCATAAAACACCTTCCCCTGAGTTTTCCGAAACAAAGACAGGGACTTTTTGGTCGTTAATAAGGGGTGATTTTTAAGAGCTATAGGAAAATTAAAAAAAAAAAACACATAAAATTCAGAAAAATGTATGAAATCTTTATTTGAATCGATAGTACGGTCAATATAATTCAATGTTTGAAGATTATTTCATGCAAATGCGCCTCAAATGGTCCATCCACTTAGTCCAATTTTGGCATACTCTTTCCAACATTTCGGCCGGTATCTCACGAATAAATGCTTCAATGTTGTCTTCCAATGCGTCAATTAAAGCGGGCTTGTCTGTATAGACATGAGCTTTAACATAGCCCCACAAAAAATAGTCCAAAGGCATTAAATCGCACGATCTAGGTGGCCAATTGACCGGTCCCGAACGTGAAATATAATGTTCGCCAAACTCGCCTCTCAATAAGTCCATTGTTACGCGTGTTGTGTGACATGTGGCACCGTCTTGTTAAAACCACATGTCATGCAAGTCAAGATCTTGCATTTTGGGCAAAAAAAAGTTGGATATCATCCCACGGTAGCGCTCACCATTCACAGTTACGTTACGATTCGCAGCATCTTTGAAGAAGTACGGTCCAATGATGCCACCAGTCCATAAACCGCACCAAACTGTGACTTTTTCCGGATGCATTGGTAGCTTTTGCAATGCTTCTGGCTGATCTTCACTCCAAAATTGACAATTCTGCTTATTTACGTATCCATTAAGCCAAAAATGAGCTTCGTCGCTGAACACAATTTTTCGATAAAGAAGTGGATCTTCGGCCAACTTTCCAAGAGCCCATTTTGATAATAAAATTCAATGATTTGCAAGCGCTGTTCGTTTGTAAGACGATTCATGGTTAAATTATAGACCAAACTGAAGATGTTTGACAGTGAAACAAAACACGAAACGTGCGTGAGCTGTTTAAACTAAAGACGTGCAGTAGTACACCACAAAGTATTTGTAAAACAAATACACCATGGTAGATACCATGTACCATTGGTATAAATGAGAGAATGAGTGTAACTGATATTGTCTGCTTTTGCTTTTACTCATCTACTCTACCCACAAAAACAATAACAGTTCTTTATGGTTTTGCATTGAGTATCGCATTGTATTTGTTTCTTCCTCTCAAATAACTGTTGTACTACAAGTATTTTTGGGTGTTTATTGTTATTTATAGTAAAACGAATGTGGATTAGTGCATTAAGTTGAAGTATATGTACATACATATTAATATAAAAATGAATAATTTGGAAATGAAGGAAAAAATAATGTCTGGTGAATATAAAATTTGCTAAAAAAGAGAACGAAGCAGGATATGGGATTGCTTTGGTATGGTTAAAGATCAAAATGATTCGGATATTATAAATTTTGTTGCGTATAAAATTGTAAAAATGTATACAAGTACAATAAAAATGCACTCTCAAATTTAAATAAACATAAGTGCGTTAATAGAAAATCATTTAACGAAATATTGTTTGTAAATATAAATTCCAAAGAATAATACTATTTTAACTGAATTTTAGTTTCTATGTTTAATTTTGTTAAAAAAACATTTTTAAGTACTGAATTATATTTTTTTGTCTTATTTTATAGCTAAATGTAATTAGTTTTGTTTTAAAAACATGGTTAAGTATTGAATTATATTATTTTTTTCTACATTTCTATCAACTGAATTTTTATTTTTAGTTTTGTTTTAAAAACATCTTTAAATACTGAATTATATTAATTTTTTGTATTTTTTATAAAAAAAACATCATAAAACGTATCGTTTTAGAATTGTTATAGTTGTTTTATTAGTGTTCGTATTCTGCTTGTAATTTAATGTCCATATGCATACAGCATACAATAAGTTACTTATTGTACCACACTCATGATCTATTTTATTTGTTTGACTAAAATATAGCAAAACAAATATGTTACTCTTATTCTCTTTATACTCACTCATACTTACTATGTTTGAGAAAGTAACAATACCAACTTGTACAAGAACTACTCAACTACTCATCAATACACACACACAGCAGTAGACACTACGAAACTTGTGTATTCAGTTGTAACTGTGCACGTCTTTAGTTTAAACCAGTGTTGCCAAAAAGATAATAGCTAAAAAATCACCCGATATATCAAACAGAATGTATAAAATAAAATTCCTAAATAATAATTTAAATTTCTTCAGAAATTGTTTTTGTTTTTCGACTTCTTACAATAGAAATCTAAATTTTAAGAAAAGTTTCCAGCACTGTATATATATGTATGTATATAAAAAATATTATTATTATCAAGTGATGTGAATATATTTATATTCTTAGTTTCATGTTGACATTCAGATTTCTTTACGAATTAAATTTTTTTCTTAAAATATTTCGAAACTGAATGGTTAAATTTTAAAGCATTTTTGCATCTATTCTGAATTGAAATTAAAAGAACTTAAATCCACAATAAAAATCTGCTACGTAGATAGCATTAAGTTTTCTTTAATGAATAAAATATTTATTCGTATTCTCTCGGTAGGGATTCCCAAAAGACAAACAGTTTTTGTCCAATAATTTACTAAAAAAATATAAAAATAACGTTTCACATAAATCGTGATCAGCGTAAATGAAGGGAAAATTGTTGATTTGCTTAAAGGAAATGCAATCCATAAAGGTTTTTTATTCTTTCTTTTATTTTTCTCCGTTCTTTACTCACAAACTCTAAACTTTATTAACAATAAACCAAATTATATGGCGGCAACATTACAAAACTTACTGCTGAACACTCAATTCAAGTACATATTACCACCGCCTCCGTCGTCCCGTCAGCCTTACAGCATAATGAGCCATTTCAAGAATTACTGGAATTCTAACAAACACCTACACACGTACACGCTTACAAATTTCAGAATAAAAAAAAATTGTTTGTTAAACCATTCCATACTGACGAACATGTATGTATGTATGCGTACCATACATACATACGTATGTACATAGGTGGAAGTGAGTGTGTGTGTAAGTACTTTAAATAAATAAGTACCAAGAAATATAAGGACTGGTAAAAAATTAATTTCGAAACATTAGAAAAATCCCTCAGACTATAATTTTTGTGAAAATGTACGAATATATGTATGTGTGTTTGCGTTAGTTTGTGTGAGTGTGAGAGCATATGACATTTTGACACGTATGCTTTCCCGTAGCGTTCTTACATACTATTTTGTTCATTTTATTTCCGTTTTATTTTTCTTCCCTTTTTTTGTTCTTTTTGTCCAAAATATTTCGTTTATTTTGTTCCACTTTAACACCTCCGACCTGTCACTTACAGCACTTACAACTGTATTTCCATCGAAGCACTTGTTGTAGTTCATTCTGTTCGAGCACTCACGGATAATATTAAAATTCACCTCGAATGATTTTACAGCGTACAGAGGATTGCGATAGGATCATAAAATGGCTTATGGCTCTTACTACATCTACTTAAAGGCGCACTTTTTGTGTGTCTGTATGACTTTGTGCGCCTAAAACTACTCACAACGTTTTTACTGCCGACAAACATCCTGAAATATGAAGTATTTCTTTCAGTTTTACTGTGCTATGTTGTAATACCAACAAATAATGACACGCAGGCATGTGTTTGGAAGTTTCCAAATTAAAGGATACACTGAAAACAAATTTATTTAAAGAGAGATTAAAAACCCACCTATGTACACACACTGAATGCATTCAAAAATTGAATCGAAAGTACTCAATATAGATCTGCTCGTTACTCTTATTTGGTGTCCAGATATGCTCGTTACTCACATAAATCGCAATAAACGCCATTATTGAGCTTAATATTTCATATAAAGTTTCAATTAAATATTGCGCTATAAATATGCAAATTGTTATAATATTGAGTAAAACTTAAAATACAGCACTGGCATAAGTATGTTCAGTGAACATATTACAATTATCCGAACATTTTCTGTTGACAACTAAAATGTCAACAACGACAAACAAAAAACAAAATAAAAACAATGTTATTATACCAACCAGCTGTTTTGTTTACCAGCTGTCAAATGAATATTGAATAAACACTGAGTATATTGTTATGTCTGAACACTAAATATATTGTACTCAATAAACCGAATATTGACTCAATAAAAGTGCATATCTCAACATAGTATTATGGAAATCAAGGTGGGGATAATGAATACTGAAGACCATATTTTTTCTCCAAGTGTTCATTTTAATAATTTCGAAGGTTTACTAACCATTCTAATGTGTGTGCGTATGTGTAATCCAATAAAAATACATTCAAACGTCTTCAATAAAATGTTAAAATGAAATCTCGTTTACTGCTAAAAACTTACAAACGTACGAGTGTAAGTGAGGACTTAGTTTGGTTGTTAAAATAAATTCAATTCAACTCATCTTATCTCAAATTGAAGCTTGAAAGCTAATGTTGTCATTCGCATTGTAAGAAACAAATTCACATGTAATTGACAGCATCCTACCCAGTCGCAACCGCTTTTGGTCTCTTCTACATCATCATCATCATCATCATTGCCATTAAACAGAGAGTGAGCGGCGAGAGAGGGAGTAAGTGAGACTGATAGAAAGAGAGGTGAACCAAACGAATGAAAAACAAAAACAGACCTACACGTCAAACAATGTCTCAAATAAGATAACTTTAAAGGTCTTTGATATGAGATTGGGTATACATCTCAAAGCAAAAATGATTTTTGCACTTTCTTGTGCACATTTTTCATTAACAGGCTCAATCTAAAATGTATGATTGCACTATGGGCTAAATATCATATTTTGAAGCTAAAATGAACCAAGAAACCAAGAAAAAGCGTTGCATGAAGATATACATTTAATACGTATTGTATTAAAATGAATATGCTCATAACACAAAGTATTGTTACGAAAGTGGACGAAACGGTGTAACATCGTTTAACATTAAAATGATAAACAAAAGCTACAAAGACAATAACCATGAGTATGAAAGAAAAGGGGATAGACAAGTAAGCGAGAACGCACAAACAACAATAAAACCGCGATAGAGTTCTCGAGAAGGCGAAACCACGAACAATCGACTTCAAGAACCTTCATCAGATTGTTTAAGTGAGCTTATAAAAAGTCAGGAAATAGCAGGCAACGAGTAATAAGAATTCAGTCAGTCTTTCCCACGAAACGGCAGTGGCACCGCACATTCTTTTTTTGTGGCAAAAACCTAAATTTTCTTGCAATATAATTTTTAGCAAAAAGAAGGCGAAGATAAGAACATTCTACTTCCAGCAACTTCATCAGACTGATACGTGATCATATAAGAAGGCAAGACAAAGCAGATAACGATTCAGTAAGAATTCGGTCAGTCTTGTGTGAAGACACGTTGGGTGCAAAGTCGTGGTTTGAAGATCGCTGTTGTGAAGATCTCCGCTATGCAGATATAACGAACAAGTGCTATTGCTTACAAAAAGGTTGTAAGCAGAGAAGAATAACGAACTAGCAAGTTGTTGTATCATGAAGTTGTATACGGTGGCACACAAAAGTAGTGTGAATAATAAAAAGTTTAAATGAAACGAAAAACGTATTTGTTTTTATTATGGTTTGCAATCAACGAACTCATATTCTAAACGTTTTAAGAAGGTAAAAACGTAACAATATCTTACTCCTATTCAAAGCTTGAAGTACTCATCGTATTCATACTTAACAATACACATGATGTTGTTGATTTCGACTCTCCACTACCCAACATTTACAAGAATCACAAAATAAGAATGATTCGCGTACGAACACTACAATACTTACTAGAAGGTTGTATGTTTGTTTTTCTTGCTGTCTTTGTATTTTTCTTTCTTCTTTTTTTGTAAATGCAACCACAACTAACACTATAAATTTTGATGAATGATTCGAATCATTTATGAGTATTATAAGTATTTTTCTAAATTTATGAATCTAAATGAGTAGTCATATGAATGAAACATATTTCGAATGTTATGAGCTTGATGTAAACATTGTACTCATACTCATTGCAACCTGTACTTATAAATCAATGTTGTTGTGAGTACGAATGTATCAAAGTATTTGAATTTCAATACTGTTGACTCACTCATACTCAAAATTTTATGAGTAGCGAAAAAACTATTCATTGCTGACCTCTGTTCTGATCTGATACCCACTATAAATAAAATTCTTCAAATTATAAAATTTTTTGAAAAAGAAGCCAAATTTAATTAAGATTTGATGCAGCAATCAATTCAAATACCATTTGCAGTTATAAATATAAATAAGTTATCAAGCCTAAGGTCCATGAGCCATGGCCTCCTACACGTTGGTTAAAATTTATAATTATTATGTAATACTGTGAATAAATGAATAATAAATTCATTAGTTGGTAATTAAATCTTAAATATATCTATAAAGTCTAAAACCAAATTATTATTATTATTCATTTTGGAAATTTTGTAATAATGCGACGATGTTAAGTAAGTAATAGCAAATTGTATTAAAATTTCTAATAATGTATAGGCGAGTACAATAGATGTTTCCTAATTTTATTGAGAAAGTAATTCCAAGTTCATTCTCAAATTTAAGATTGGTCCACGACTTATGGCTATGGCGTAATAATAAAAATGAATGTGAATAATTGGATTTCTTTATTTTATTGAAATACATACATACATACATAATTGGCCATTACAACCCTTCAGTCAGGATTACGGCCTAGCTTTTCACACCACTCATGTTGTGTCCCTTAATTTTATACTTGAGTGGCGTGACCTACAGTTTAACGTCGACTCCGAACGACAGAATTTTTGAGAAACTTTTCATGGATATTGAAATAGGTCCCATAAATTAAATAAAAATAGATCTGATATGTTAGATCGTAAGTGTAGGGCAAACTGTTTTTAATGACTAACTAATCAAAAGGTCTTATCTGTGTGATAAACATGAATCTTTTGCCTGAAATCAATTCAATGATGACAGAGAGGACTCATATAATTGTAGCATAAATACTTATATGATAACAAATCTAAACTAAACTAAAATAAATTTTTTTTAACCCATAACCCACAGTGAGCCATTGTGCAGTAAAGATTTTGGAACAACGGTCTTAAAAATGAAAAGAAACAATACAAGTGTGATATTAAGTAAAGACATCACGCTATTTTAATACAAACACGACTTTATAAGAACAAAAACAAAACAAATCAGAAAAAATAAAACAAAATCGTGTTCCATAATAAAAACTACGTGCCAAAATAATTTATTCTTACTTTATGTTGTTGTACCACAAATGTTCGGATGTCACCATATGGTGATACCCACCATTGCAGGAGTATATGATGCCTGTACACCTGTACACATTTGACACTTTTCATTCACATTTCCTTTCATTTCAACTCACTTTCATTCGTTATATGTATTTCCTTTTCTATTTTCTATATTCTCTTAAAATCAATGTCTCTTCAAAATATCACAATGACTTTGGCATTTCAAATATCGATAACAAAAAAAATAAAAAAAAAGAAGAAGAAGAAGCAAATAAACAATTTCCATTTGAGGTTTCTTTCAATTTTCTCGTATTATCGTATAACCGTAATCTGCTCATTTTCCAAATCAATTTACAGATTTTAATTTAATCGAAAGAATTTTCATTGGATTTCATTTATACTAGTCGATGTACGACGCAATTGCAAATTGAATCGACATTTTCTATGTGTTTCCCTTAATAATAATTAATTGTAATCGATTTTGTGGCATGTTGCGGTAGAGATTTATTTGATTTTAATGGTATCGTAAAGTATTTTACAAGAAATTCTGGCACTTTTCAAGAGAATCAAAGTGAAAGATAAACACTTGAGGACATTATTGTTTAATTTTAATTTTATTAAAAACAAATATTATTTACAACATATCCACACATGCAGTTGAAGTATTTTATTGGTATGTCAATTATTGCATTCTCCAATTCAAATAATAGCTCAGAGGAATTTTTTTATACCATATATTTAATATAATTTTGTCAACACCTGTACATGTTGCTAATGACAGATATTAACAAATAATTTGCATTTAAAAATGAATTTATAAAACTCCTTAGGTTACAAATAGTGTTGAAAAATTCAGTACTTTAGTACTTTCTTCAGTACTTTTCTATTTCAAAAATACCACAGTACCCCGCGACGCTTTCAGATTACGCTTTATTATTACATATTTTATGGTTTGAGCTTTTCTACTACTAATGCCTTAACAGGTTAGCCAAAAGTACATTAAACGTACGTTCGTTTTTATAATACGAAAAAGCAATGAGAACGCTTGCAGAACCGTAATGTAATTTCGGTAAGAATTTACATTGCTCTTCATATGCAAAAAACGAACAAACGTTCCGTTATGTTCCGTCGACATTGGACTAAACTGGGCTTTTACGTTTTATTATGCTCCGAATCAGATATTTTTTTATTTATGAGAAACATGTATAAGTCTTTAATGTCGGTATTCCATTCCGTAAGAGTATTATATACTTTTACTTTAAATACTTTTTACAAAAGTGCCATTTATAGTTTATATGTTTAGTACCATATCAAAACTTCAGTTTTGCAACACTGGTTATGCAACACTATGCGACAAAAAAAAAAATTAGGTACACCCAGCTAATGACATAGCGCAGGTTATGAGTTTTGTTGAGTAGAACTTAAAAATATTGTTACGAAAATGGAAATTCATTAGACTGATGATCCAGCGATATAAAAGGCAAGACAAAGCGAGCAACGAGGAGTGAGTTATAGTTCAGTCGGTCTTGTGTGAAGACACGGTTGCGTTTGAAGTAAGCAGTTGTAGTGTTTACGCGAGCAGAAAGTTTGTTGCTTACAAAAAGGGTTGTAAGCAGAAGAGTGATTTAGAATTCAGTCCGTCTTGTGTGAAGACGTGACTCGTGGATTAAAGATCTCCGTTATAGATCTGTACTCAGTATACGTCGCTTACAAAAAGGGTTGTAAGCAGAAGAGTGATAATTCAATCAGACACGTTGCGTTGCGTGTGAAGAGAATCGTAGTTCGAAGTTCTAACGAACGAGTGTACCAAAGAGAACAACAAAGGGAATTGTTGTTGTGTACGAGAAAAATAACAATTTAAAGGAAATTGTTATTGTGTGAATAAATTTCAACACAGGGTGTGTCTGCACAGATTTGTGCAGACAATAAAGAATTGATTTTGAAATTAAACACTAATTTACTTTTATTTCATTTGCAATCTACGAAGTCATATTTTTAACGTTTTTAAAGGGTAAAAACGTAACAACATATTTTTTTTATATTTCTTGAACCCTCCAAACTTGTTTTATTTGACAAAAACTGTTTTTTGGACTTTACGCACAAATTTATTGACAAACACAAACATTTCTGAACCAATGTCCACAGTTTAAACCTTATTAGAAAGGAGAATGATTGGCCTTTTATTTTATTTAGGGGATGATCCGTCTCGATTGGACCAAAATGTGGCTATGAGCGGGGAGATAATAAAATAAAATATTTAGATAGATTTCGGGTAAATAAAAAATACAAAAAGTAATTAATTTGAATAATCAAATATTATTTATTCTGATCGGTTGATCGGGTAGAGATCTCTTTTCATGTATGTATATTCTTAACAATTCACAATGATTAGAACGTAAGTACAGGGGTGGTTAGTACACCTAACTAAATTTATATCAAAGGCTTAACTTTTAGGGTGGCCAGCGTGAACAATATACATATGTATATTATTTGAGTTAATATGCTATGGGGTTTGATAAGGTAAACTTGACAAATGCGAATTTTTTCATATTTTTTCAAGTATGTCCGTTCATAGTAGCAAACTTTAATTAAAAAATATGAAATAAGCCACAACATTCTGAAAGCGCATTATCTTGTGAAGAGATTGGCACTTTGTTTCATCACATCGGATTAAGTAGTATTTACCTAAAGAGTCTAATACTATGTTCACACATGCATTTTTATTGAGTCAATATTCGGATATTTGAATACAATATTTTAACTGTTCACATATATAATATAAGCAATATTCATTTGACAGCTGGTAAACAAAACAGCTGATTGCTTCAACAACATTGCTTTTAATTTAATCGCGAAAATTAGTGCCAAAAAAATTTTAGAAAAAATGGAAAACAATTTAACATTGCAAAAGGTTTTGCTAATGATTGACCGAAACGCCCAGCTGTTGCGGTTAGTAGGGACTACTTTTGACTCCAAAGTGGATTCTCTCAGAAGGATGAGAAAGAAAAATTTGACAATAGTGGACCTGCTGGCCTTCCATTTTTTGTTTGTTGTTGTTTACATTTGAGTTGTCAAACATTAACAGAAAGTGTTCGGAAAACTGTAATATGCTCACTAAACATACTAATGACAGTGTTGTATTTTAAGTTTTAATCAATATTATAACAATTTATGAATTTATTGACCAACAATTAATTGAAATTTTATATGAAATATTGAGATCAATAATGGCGTTTATTGCGATTTACGCAATAAAAGTGCATGTGTGAACAAAAAATTACAGTCGAGTTATATTTTGCATATGCTCGTATATATTTTTTCAAATGAACTTTTTGTTCAAAAATTTTAAGAATTTTTGATGGATCTTGATTGTTTATCGGAAAGCGTGTCAATTTCACGTTTGAGTGACCACCAGAAGTTGCAAAATGTTTGCGCAAACAGAAATAATAATATTTGCAAAAAACACAATTATTATACTGGTAGTCGTGCAAACGTGAAATTGACACATTTTGCTCAAAACAATCAAGATCCATTAAAACTTTTGAAAATTTTTGAACTGAAAGTTCATTTGATAAGATACCATATATAAAAAATATAACACGACTGTTATACTATTTAAATAATAACTTCGGTAGTTTTTGCTCGATTTGATCAAACGATTTGTCAATCTCTTCGCAAGATAATACACTTTCACTTATTTCATATTTTTTTAACTAAATTTTGCAATTAAAAATGGCTAAACTTGAAAAATTAAGAAAAAAATAATCATATTTTCCAAGTTTGCCCTATTAAAATTCATAACATGTAAGCTTGATCCATATGCTCATATACTCCATTTTAAGGGCTCATCTGTCTCCTTTTCAAAAAACTTTGGATTTTGAAAATAGGTTAAAAAATATTTGGGTTATCAATAATTTTGTGTGAAAAGATAAAAAAATACCGTTTTTTGTCAAATAAAACAAGTTTGGAGGGTTCAAGAAATATAAAAAAAATATTTTTAAATTCTACTCAACAAAACTCGCTGCCTATACTATGTCATTAGCTGGATGTATTTTGTCTGTCGCACCGTGTAATTTTTGTTTAAATGCACTTGTGTATTAACTTAAATAAAAATCCTGCTCTACATAAAAATCATTTTTCTTTTTCTTTTCGTTCGTTGCAATTAATACATTTCATAATCTTCTGCTAAAATTATTGTATAATTCTTATGTGAGATTTTTAAATATTTTATGATTTTTTCCCCCCGTTTAAGATATAAAAAAGAAGCTTTTTATGTTTAAATTTTATAACATTTTTTTAATCTTTAATGCAAATAAGTTTAATTAGAAAAAAAAATGTTTTCAGATGAATTTTCTGCACCACCAATTTAACCGCAAAAGTACCATCACATTTGTTACTTTTTTTATTCGTTTTTGTTTCACTTGAAGTGAAAACTACAGAGAAGTATAATTATTTAGCGGTTTTTATGCAAATGTATGCTTATTTAAAGAAATGATATTTTTCACCAATTCATGTGCTCTCTTCGCTTTGATAATAAGATTTCAATAAAATAAATTAATTAAAATTAAATGAATTAAAATTTAATTTTTTAAATTATATTTTTAAGAAAAAGAAAGCAGAGAATAGAATTCAATGGGATATGAAAGAACCTTATTGAGGCTCCCTGGGTTCATATTGTTACGAAAATGGAAATGGTGTAACATAGTTTAACATTAAAACGATAAACAAAAGCTACACAAACAAAAACCATATACCAAAAACAGCAGTATGAAAGAAAACAGGATAGACAAGTAAAAAAAGAAGAATACAACAACAAACAATGAAAATAAAATCCCCAAACATCAATGAAACAACGATAGAGATCTCGAGAAGGCGAAGCCACGAACGTTCGATTTCAAGAACATTCATCAGACTGTTTACGTGGACATAAAAAAGGCAAGACAAAGCATGCAGCGAATAGTAAGAATTCAGTCAGTCTTATGTGAAGACGTTTTGAGTGGGAAGAGAATAATCGTGGTTAAAAGATATCCGTTATACAGATCAAACGAACAATTGCTGTTGTTTACGCAAAGGGTGTAAGCAAAGAAGAATAACAAACAAAGCAATTATTGTTGTATACATCAAGTTATGAATAGTGGCGCACAAAATTGTGCGAACAAAAAGAGAATTTAATTGAAACTAAATAGGTAAAAACGTAACAATATTTAACATTTATTTCGAATTTACACATTAAACAGGTCACCTCATACTGTACCAATGTTGTCTTGAACCTTGAAAAGGTCACAAACCCTTTTGATTGGAATATATTGACTTAATAAATGAAGAAAAATGGAAAATGAAGAAAGAAATCTTCGATAAATCGGTCGATATTTCTATTCTAGATGCAGGTTGCTTACTGCCTGAAAACAGTCACACAGTCGAATGATATCGCATAGATTTCACCTAATGGCATCTATGGCATCATTTTGACGAACATTAAACATTTAACAGTAATTAGCAACACAATCACGAATACGCAACTTATGCTATTAAGAAAAAATATCAGAAATTTCTGAAACTACCCTCGGAATAACATTCCATTGTATCTTTAAAGTATTCCTCTTCTAATTCATAACAATGTGGCCAGAACAGAAATGCAAAATTTTATAGGAAAAGTTCAAACTAAACCGTTCGGCTGCAATAGCTTTGAGCGATCTAGTAACTTTCAATAAAATTGCAAAGCGTTATCATTCTCCTTCCGAACAAAACTGTAACATACAATACAATCAAAATCAAAACTTGTCACAAATTGTCATATTTTCCTTTAGTGTGGAAGACGCCGATGTTTATGTTAATATACCTTCTGAAATTACGAATTTTGTTGACATACTCATACATACCACCCAATTTTCCATATTAAAAATATGTATAACCGTCAAATCCTGGAAAAGACCCACGAAAAACAAGTCGACACACACCATCTTTTTGTCGACTATAAGGCAGCGTTCGATAGTGTTCTGCAGAAGGTGGGAGGGAGTACATCGTAATGACACAAAAAGCGTCCAGTTGCTTGCTTACTCTGATGACATTGACTTAATAGGACGTACCAAGCGAGATATTAATGCTGCCTTTAGGGCTACTGAACGGGAGTCTACTAAGATGGATCTGACAGTAATGGAGGGCAAAACTATATAAACGATAACTATACCTTCGATGTAGTCAAGGAATTTATTTATCTTGGCTTTGCCGTTACCACCAAAAATGATGTCACTCTCGAGATAAAGCTACTATGGTCTCAATAGGCAATTGAGTAGCAGAGACCTCTCTCGTACCACAACCACAAAACTAATGGCGCAGAGTCATGGACTCTATTAAGCACTGATACAGCACCTTTGAGAGTATTCGAGAGAATATGCGGCTGTATGAGCTGCTCAACGACATAGATGTTGTGCAGCGTATGAGCATCATCAGTTAGAAAAGCTGTGGAAGACGTCTATGTCAAAAACTTCAGAGAAGTAAAACACTTGACGCATACATATAAGTTAATTAAGTAAACGATTATGAAAGCCATGGTAAATGTCTTCTTCAGCTTCATAAACAAGAAAGATGGAAGTTTACACTGAACAATCGGAACGCGTACTCTTCGTTCTTTATTTAATCATGACAATACATTTCAAATATACAGACTAAGTTACAATGCAATTAAAGCTTTCTGTCGATGATTGGAATTGAATAAATAAGATCAAAAACCATTGTCAAAAGGCTTTAGAGGCTAACTAAATACAAGCAAGAATTATTAACATCAAAAACCTAATACTATGTTTAGAACATGCACTTTTATTGCATAAATCGCAATAAACGCCATTATTGAGCTCAATATTTCATATAAAGTTACAACTAATTATTGCGAAATAAATACGTAAATTGTTATAATATTGAGTAAAACTTAAAATACAGCACTATCATAAGTATGTTCAGCGCGCCTATTACAA
Source organism: Sarcophaga rosellei (assembly GCA_930367235.1). Taxonomy (NCBI): domain Eukaryota; kingdom Metazoa; phylum Arthropoda; class Insecta; order Diptera; family Sarcophagidae; genus Sarcophaga; species Sarcophaga rosellei. The sequence goes on along the minus strand of OV884017.1, from coordinate 63,215,787 downwards.
TTTTCCGAACACTTTCTGTTGATATTTGACAACTCAAATGTCAACAGTGACAAACAAAAAAAAACAACCAGCTGTTTTGCTTACCAGCTGTCAAATGAATATTGCTTATATTATGTTTGAACACTTTCCGAATATTGACTCAATAAAAGTGCATATCTGAACATAGTACAACAAAATTTTACTAAAATTTTATATTTCACTTCAGATATTACATACATACATACATAATTGGCCATTACTACCCTTCAGTCAGGATTACGGCCTAGCTCCTCACACCACTCATGTTTTGTGCCTCAATTTTATACATGAGTGGCGGGACCTACAGTTTAAAGTCGAGTCCGAAAGACAGATATTTGAAAAACTTTTTCATTGTAAGTTTATTCACTCTCAGAGTGTTTGCCAGAAATATCTCATTTTGATGTCTGGCCTAGGGCTTGAACCCATGCTTTACGTCTAATAAGAGAACACACTACCTACTAGACTACGGCGACTTCAATTCGGCTTAAATCTGCAGAGATAAATTTTTTCATTTATAAAATTTAATTCTCGCTTTCCCTTTGCGAGCAACATATTAATTATGTTGTCAACAACAATAATAATATTACAATATTTATATGGAACTCATTACTATTCCTACAATATAATTAGACTTCCTAGTGGTTTTAGCCTCAATACGTTTGTAATAATTACAACAATAATTTGTAATCGTATTATTGTAGATAAATATGTATATACATAATTAATTATAATATCGATCTTCTTATTTGTGAAGTGAACTATAATTTTGTCCTCAATTGTGTATTCATAACCCCTAAAATGAAAGGACCTAAGCCAATGGAAACACACACACATATTTAATTATGTATATATGCACTAACATACATATACAACAACAACAAAAATTAAATGTTTAAAGTTCTAGTCGAAATAACGGTCTTTTTAATATCAGCAACACAGTAACATCCGCTCAAATGTAATTAAATAGGTACACATACACACACACATCACATTACAACAAGGCGAAACATCATGAGAGGGCCGACTTGGTGGTTTTTAGTATACAATTAAAAATCCGACAAAAACAAGAATAAACACAATGAAAAAAAACTTTATTTAAAAAGGTGGTTGGTTGTCTGTTGTCATCATTATTTTTATATTTTTTTTAATTATTTTTTTTTTCTTTTCTTATTAATCCTCCATTTGAAACCCCCCCCCCCCCCCCCTCGAAACAAAACAAAAAAGAGGACATACCACCAGACATAACTTAATGAAAGCGAAGGAGTGAGAGAGATCTCTTGCAATATTTCCATTTAAATTTTATTAGATTTGCTTCTTCTTTTTTGTTGTTGTTGTTATTTCTCGCTTGTATTTTTTTTTTTTTTTTGTAATTACATCCAATTAAATTTGTTCTCATGTCTAGCCCCCTCTAATGTAGAGTCAGAGCATCAAAAACTGACTACAGATTTAAGGGTGACGTTAAAATCATTTTATCCGTGTAGTTAAGTGCAGAAAGTCACTGAACGACAAACGGGCAAAGTTAACAAATAATTGCTGGTGTTGTTGCTGGATCTGCTGGTAGTGGTGGCGCCGATAAATAACTTTAGTTTTATTACTGTAAATGAAAATGAAAAAAAAAAATTAAATATTCTGTAACAGCGAGAGTTTAGTTTGACTGTTACATGTCATAACCAAAAATGAACTTGAAAGTAAAAAGTATACTGAATTATATTGTCAGCCAAAAGTGTATTCCAAACCATATTGTTACGTTTTTACCTCTTTAAAAGCGTTTAAAATATGAGTTCATTGATTGCATACAAAAATAAAAAGAAAGATTCAATTAAACTCTTTATTGTTCACACCACTTTTGTGTGCCACCGTTTACAACTTGATGAATCCAACAATAATTTGCGTTATTCTTTCTTACACTATTGTTCGCGTACACACTAACAAATGTTCTGTAGATCTTTACAACGACGATCTTCAACCACAACTGTTTTCTTCACACGCAAAGCGTATTCACACAAGATTGACTAAATTCTTACTACTCCCTGCCTGCTTTGTCTTGCCTTTTTATATGCCCACGTAAACAGTCTAATGAATGTTCTTGAAGCCGTACGTTAGGGGTTCCGCCTTCTCGAGAACTCTATCGTGACTTCATTGTTGTTTGTGTATTTTGTTCACATTGCTTGTTGTAGCGTTCTCACTTACTTGTCTATCCCCTTTTCTTTCATACTGATGTTGTTGGTTTACTTGTAAACAAGTTCGTTGTATTTGTTTGTGTAGCTTTTGCTCATTTTAATATTAAACGATGTACACCGTTTCCATTTTCGTAACAATATTTATCCATTTAAAGCATCAATGTCAATAGAAAAATTGTGTATGATTATGTGCCAGAGTTCTACTGACTAATACCTGTCAGCATCATGTACAGCGTTTATATGTTGAATTTAACCGTGGGCTTGGCGTTTAATGTTAAAATATCTTTTGTTTCGTACATATTTTTAACTTCAATTATGATGTTTATGCCCACATCAATTCAGATATTTATTATTGATACAATTGTAATGCTATGTTCAGACATGCACTTTTATTGAGTCAATATACGGGTATTTGAATACAATATTTTTAGTGTTCAGACATAATATAAGCAATATTCATTGGACAGCTGGTAAACAAAACTGCTGGTTGTTTCAACTACATCGATTTTATTTTGTTTTATAGTTTTTTTGTTTTTTGTTTGTCGTTGTTGACATTTGAGTTGTCAAATAATGTTCGGAAAATTGTAATATGCTCACTGAACGTACTTATGACAGTGCTGCATTTTAAGTTTTACTCAATATTATAACAATTTGCGTATTTATTGCGCAATAATTAATTGAAACTTTATATGAAATATTGAGCTCAATAATGGCGTTTATTGCGATTTACGCAACAAAAGTGCATGTCTGAACATAATATAAGAATATTGGCTACTTTCAAGTTTAAGAAAAAGGAATTGTTGTAAAGTTCTGAGGTCTTATGAGTATGAACCAAACACGTATGAATCAAACATATTTCGAATGTTGTGAGTTTGATGAAATACTCATTGCAACCTGTACTTATAAATCAAAGTTGTAGTGAGTACTAATGAATCAGAGTATCTAAATTTCAATATTTTGACTCACTTATATTTAAAATTTCAAGAGTTCTTATACATACATACATACATACATACATAATTGGCCATTACAACCCTTCAGTCACGATTACGGCCTAGCATCTCAACACCACTCATGTTGTGTGTGTTAATTTTATACATGAGTGGCCGGACCTACAGTTTAAAGTCGATTCCGAACGATGATTTTTTTGAGAAACTTTTCATGGCAATTTTATTTATTCCCAGAGTTTTTGCCAGAAATCTGCATTTCGTTTTAATGTCTGACCGGGGATTTGAACCGTTTCTTCGCGTCTAATAAGATAACTAGATCACGGCGACATCATGAGCTCTTATGGGTAACGAAAAAACGATTCATTGCTGATCTCTTATATGAACTTTGATGTATTGCAATGGTGGCAAAAATATACTTCGGAATACTCTCGTTTAAACAAACTTGTCCAAAAAAATTTCAGTATTTCCGCAAGCAGTGTGGCTTCCGAACGCCGCAGGTAAAATAATCATCGTAACCGCATTGGTCCACAAACTGTAAATAACTTAGTTTTGCTTTTTCCGATACACGAATAAATAATAAAATAAAAATTCAAATATATTTTGTATTAATAATATTAATACATATTAATATAAATTATAAAATAAAACTCCTCGGCTCACTATTACATAAAACAACAATTATTATGTAGGTAGGATAGAGCAGTACATACAGGACAAATCATGTGATAGTTTGACATCAAAGTGAATTGGAAGAAGATTTTTTTAATTTTATTTAATTTCAATGATGACATAAAACACTAAATATTTATTAATCGAAACTATTTTCGAGTAAATGTCATCTGAAAGATGTCAATTACTCGGACAATAATGTTTGTTTTCATACGCTGATAGCATCAGCACAATACATATCGAACATTTTACTTTGATGTGAAAAATGAAACCTGCATTATACACGTACACGTACACGTACATATGTATGTATGTATTATCTTGCAAATACAAAAATTGTACAGGATTTTACTTTGGAAAATATTTCTCTCTATCTGTACTGTCATGAAAAATATCAATAATATTGAATGACAAAATGTGGTTAAATAAATGTCAGAAAGTTTTCAATGGACCGGGGGAAATATAAAAAAAGAGGCAACATATCATCAGAAATAATGGATATTATACACATGTATACATACAAATGATTTAAATTTTTTTAATTTTTTTTATTATTTTCTCTCTTTGACAATATAAATGACATGGCATGGCAATAAAGACCACTAGACCATGGTAATATGGGTATTTATGCATGTGTACCATACATACATACATATACATAGGCTATCCATGTGTGAGAGTATGGTATGCTGTTGGTCTGTGCATGTATTTGTAATAAATTCGCTGGTCTCATACATGAATGCGGATGGCTAAAACAACAGAAAGAGTGCATTAAACTGAACTGAAACACACTCCCACCCACCCATTACATATGAACCAACTTATGGAAAAACTATAGAAAACCACAAACACGCATGCAAACATACAAGCAGGTCTTATACAAATCACAAATGTATCCTGATATGAGTAGACACATTTACAAATACAAACATGTAAGAAAATGTTGCATCAGTTTTGTACATCTTATAAGAGAGTTGTGCGATAATTATCGCCTTTATTTTGAATCATTTGAAATGAAAGCCAATAAGAGTTTTCAAACAATACAACGCTCTTTTTATTTTTCCAAAAATTATTTAAAAATTAAAAGGGAAATGCGAAGCTCCATAAAAACAAGTTTAGTACTTTAGTACCAGTCTGGTTACTACGTACATAAGTATATAAATATGAAAAATATTGTAATGATAGGAAATAATTTCAAATATCTATCCACTGATATTAATTGAGATATTTTACTCTTTCAGAAAAATTATTTCCTTTAAAGATTTTGAATTCAAATTCGAATACATTTGTTATGAAAATTTCATTAATTTGAGGTTTTTAGGACACATTAAAGTGTCATTAGTTAAAATATTCTGCAGGCTCTGTATCGAACAAACGGAGACCTCTTCGTATAGTTTTTATATAGGGTGGGTGATTTAAAAGTTTAACGGTCCGCCAAATAATTTTTTTTTTGAAAATGCTTTAAAAAAAAACTGCTGAATATTTTCTCAAATTTCTTTTTTTATTTGAAAGTACAATCCTTCCGGTTAATAATGGAAAATAACGTCATTCAAATTGCTGCCTCGGCTGGCCATGCAGTAGCCTACACGATCGGTCAAATTTTTAAGCACATTATCGATTGTGTGCAGCTGTATTTCACCAATGGCTTCACGAGTATTGTCCTTTAAAGCGTCAATTGTCTCTGGCTTGTCGGCGTAACACTCATCTTTGACGGCACCCCACAAATAATAGTCCAATGGTGTCAAATCGCAGCTCCGAGGTGGCCAAACGACATCAGCTCTGCGGCTTATAATGCGATCTTCAAAAACAGGGCGCAAAACATCGAGTGTAGCTTCGGCTGTGTGGCACGTAGCGCCGTCCTGTTGAAACCAAATGTTGCCAATATCCTCCTCTTCAATTTTTGTGAACAAAAATTCGTTCAACATGGCCCGATAACGATCGCCATAGACTGTAACGGCCACTCCTTGCTCATTTTCGAAGAAAAATGGCCCAATTATGCCTCTGGACCAAAATCCGCACCAAACAGGGACTCGTTTTGGGTGCGTTGGCTTTTCAATGTATGCGTGCGGGTTTTCTGTGCCCCAAATGCGACAAATTTGCTTGTTTATATACCCGCCAAGATCAAAATGAGCTTCATCTGAAAAGATGATTTTTCTTCTGTAAGTCGATCGCAGGCCCACTTAGCGAAGCGAAAACGCATTGGATGGTCAATTGGCTTCAACTCCTGAACCAATTGGACTTGGCGTCATACCAAGGACTTTATGCATAATTCGTCTGAATGATGTCTCTGAAATGTTCAATTGTTGAGAACGACGGTGAATTGATGTTGATGGCGCTTCACGCACACTTTCTGCCACAGCAGCAATATTCTCGGGTGTACGCACTGTTTTTGGCTTTTTACGCTTTGGTTTATCGATGAGGATGCCAGTTTCTTTCACTTTTTTCACAGGATAACGAACATACGGAGCTAACGGTGTTTCTCTTCTTCCAAAATTCGTACGCAATTTTCGCACACATTCTGCAACATTACCATGATTTTCAAAGTAATGTCGCAATATTTCCCAGCGTTGTTCAACCATATTCGTTCAGCGGAAGGATAAAACTAATTATCTGTCAAATCAGACATGAGCTAAGTGTTACCATTCACGAAATAAGCACTATTTGAAAAAAAAAACGTTAGTGGCGGGACCTATAGTTTAACGTCGGCTCCGAACAATAGATTTTTGAGAAACTTTTTCATGGTAGGTTTATTTACTCTCAGAGTTTTTGGCAGAAATCTGCTGAGAGGAAGTCGCCGAAGAAATATTTTTTTTTACATATTTCGTTTAGTTAGAGATGTCTGGCCTGGGGTTCGAAACCGGGCTTTACGTCTAATAAGTGAACACAATACCTACGAGACTGCGGCGACCCATTGTCCGCATAACGATTTTCTTTTACATCGCCTTATAGAAAATAGTCTAACGGTGTCAAATCGCAGGTTCTGAGCGGCCAATTGACATCATCATTTCGGCTAAATAAACGACCATCAAACATTTGACGCAATAAATCGATTTTGGCATGATATGTGTGCCAAGTTGCATCATCCTGTTGAAATTAAACATCGTTCGCATCAATACCATGAAGAGTTGGAACAAAAAAATCAGTTATCATGGTGCGATAGGCGTCTCCATTGACCGCAATGATTGCGCCGTCCTCTTTTCCAAAGAAATATGAGTCAATGATGCTTCCGCTCTACAAGCTGCACCAAACAGTCACTCGTAATGGGTGCGTTGGCTGCTGTGTGGGTTTTTCTGAGCCTCAAATACGGCAATTTTGCTTATTAACTTACCCACAAAGATGAAAATTAGCTTCGTTCGAAAAGATGTTTTTTTTTTTGACAAAATCGACATCATCGTGCAGTTTCTCGTTGGCCCATCTAGCGACGTAAAAGCGAAGCAGATAGTCATGCGGCTTCAACTCTTCAACCAATTGAACTTTGCTAGGCGCCATACCGAGATATTTTCACAAAATTCGACGTAAACTGGTGCGTGAAATGTTCAATTCGAGTGTACGCAGCACTGTACGAACACGCTCACGCCTTTACGCACCAACACGAACATTAGCAATAAACTGTCATACACCGGGCACTGTTGATCCATCTCTGTGACCAAATTTTTACGACATTTTCGTGCAAATTTCAGAGCAATTGTTTTTGTTTTGGAAGCGTAAATCGATTCATTACGTTCAGTGGTGAATTTTGTGATAAAATAAAATGACAGAAGTATTGCCAGATTCGAAATGACCGGTGGTTCAAATTTGAACCGAATGATGGGACACCCCATATTTCGATTAACTTCATCTTAGTCCTTACAACTCAGTGAACTAGAATCATAATTCGATGTAAGCACAATGAGCATGATTTGTATTGATTGTTAATTGTAATACTTATTTTAGTTTGTTAAAGGATATATTGACTAAAGGCCATTATTACAACTTACCGTTAACTAAAGGGAGGATTTTAATGGGCGGATAAATTATTTTTCATTATTATGAGTACCCAATAAGATAGAAGTGAGCGTTAAGGTAAAGGGAGGATCATCCTACCTTTAACTTTTAAAGTTCACTTTATCTTTGAACTTGCCATATTATTAATATTATTTTCAATATGGCAACTTCAAATATAAACAAAATGAAAAAACACAGCAACAACAAAAGAAACCCTTCTTTTCCACTGCGTTTAACAAAAACTTTTTAATGAAGCAGTTTTATCGACATATTTTATCTGTAAGTTAAAGGTAACTATACAGTTCTATTTAGCTAAAGGTACCTTTAACTAAACCCAAGTTTAATGGCAAGTTGTAATAGTGGCCCTAATACTGATAATACTGACATTCATAACATTAAGAATAAAGCATAATAGTTTGATAAGAATTATGGTCGTCGATTCTATCTAAAATGTGGTTCTGCTACAGATTTAGGTAGAACAGCGATTATTTGTCGTAAACTAAATGGTTTAAAAAGTTTAAACTTCAGCTTTAACATCTCAATAAAAAGAAAGAAATCACTTTCTGCGTGTTGCTTTCAACAATCTCTTGTCACAAACTCTGAGAGTTAATACTTACCATGAAAAAGCTTCTTAAATCTGTCGTTCGGAGTCAACGTTAAATTGTCAGTCTCACCACACTAATTAAGTAATCAGAGTATTACCATTTTAATGAGACTATTCTGGTGCTACGCAACAGAGATCAGCAATGAGTATTCAAATCATACTCATAATTTCTGATAGTTATACGCATTCATACTTATTTTTAAATCATACTCATACTATTCATATTCAAAGTTTGAAGGACTCGTTGTACTCATACTTAACAATATCCATGATGTTGTTGATTTCGACTCTCGTTTACTCAACTCGAATCATTTATGAGTACAATAAGTATTTTTCTGAATCTGAATGAATCTGAATAAGTAGGAGTACAAATCAAACCTATTTCGAATGTTATGAGTTTGATGTCAACGTTTTACTCATACTCATACCCATTGCAACCTGTACTTATAAATCAATGTGGTAGTGAGTACGAATGCATCAGAGTATTTGAATTTCAATACTGTTGACTTACTCATACTCAAAATTTCATGAGTACTTACTATGAGTAGCGAAAAAACTATTCATTGCTGATCTCTGCTACGCAATCCTTGCTAACATCTATTGAAGGTTCTTTGGATTTTGAATTTCTATTCCACTGATAAACCAAGTAGCAAATTTTGCCACGATTACAATTGGAAATGTAAAGAAAGAAAAATCCAAAGAATTGATTTGCATAAGAATTATATTTTCGAGATAAATTACTTCTAAGACAGCTCTCGCATGTGTACAGAGAAAAAACTCCTGGTTTGTTGGAAATTTCCTAGTATTTATCAATCCGTATTCATTTAGCCAAGTTTGCCAATTTAATCAATGTAATTGCATATAACCAATGAAGGTGTACATGTTGTTGGTTTTAGATCCCGTTGGCAATGGCGTTTTAGTGGTGATACATAAATGTTGCATACACCACTGCCACCTCTCCACTGCATGCAATGCATGTGATGGGGGGAAAGTCATTCAATCATCGTGCCACATAAGAACCAGTTAACGTTTCGTAAATAAACAGCAGGATACCAGAACCCGTACACAAAACCGAACTTGTTATAGAAAAGAGATCCCATTTTTCATGGTAGACGTGACTTGAAATTATTGCTTGAAATAGCCACTTGACTTGACTGCATCTCAATTTGCCAAACAGTTGTCTCGTTCCCCAAATGAATGTTTGACTAGATGGCTAAATAAGGCCAATGAATGAGCGAAAGTCAAAACTGAAAGCATGTTCTTATTGTTTTTAGTTTCATGCAAGGTTTTCTCTTTCTTTTTTTTCTGCCAAGAAATACAAGACTTTTCCATGCTCGTCTTGAAGCTCTAAGTTTATAGAGAGGATTCTGTTGACCAACACATTCCGTGTAATACAATATAAAATGGCAGACACATATGAAAACATGCAATATGGCAGTGATTAGCAACAAACACTTGCAGATGGGATATTAGAGATGGGCATTCCTCCTCCACACCTCCTGTTGGATGGTTTGACAGTGAAATTCAAGCTCTGTTCTACACGAGCATGCTTGTAACTTTTGACCCCAAATGCAACTGGTTGGTGCAGATTTAGAACAAAAATATTGTATATGACTTTAAAAGTTTTCCACAACAGCTTGAACATAACTATGGTACTCGAAATAAAATAATCGTATCTTTCATATGATGCTATCATAGAAGCGTTCATTGCAATTTATTGAAAATCGTTTTATGTCGTTTAAAGCAGAAAATAAAATAGAAATAGAAACATTGTACAACACTTTTTATAAGAGCTATATATTGATACGTTTTTACCTTTTTAAAAACTTTTCAAATATGAGTTCGTAGATTGCAAATAAAAATAAATTTGTGTTTAGTTTTAAATAATTTCTTTATTGGTCGCACAATTTTATGTGCCACTGTTCACAACTCGATGATACAACAACAACTTGCTATACTTCCTTACACTTCTGTTCGCATAAGCACTAACGACTCTTCGATAGATCTATACAACAGCGATCTTCAAACCGCGACTGCTTTCTTGACACGCAACGCGTCTTCACTGAATTCTTACTACTCGTTGCCTTTTCTTACAGTTCTTGAACGTTCGTGGTTTCGCTTTCTCGAGAACTCTATCGCGGTTTCATTGCTATTTGTGTATTTTGTTCACGTTGTTTGTTGTTGCGTTCTCGCTTACTTGTCCATCTCCTTTTCTTTCATACTGATGTTGTTGGTTTACTTGTAAACAAGTTCGTAGTATTTGTTTTTGCAGAGGCGGGACCTACAGTTTAAAGTCGACTCCGAGCGACAGATTTCCGTGAAACCTTTCATGGCAATTTTAATTGCTCTCAGAGTTTTTGCCAGAAATCTGCAGAGAGGAAATCGCAACGAAATATTTGTTTCATATTTCGTTTTGATGTCTGACCCGGGGTTTGAACTCGGGCTTTACGTCTAATAAGCCAACACACTCTCTACTAGAAAACGGCGACTTCATGCATACAAAGGTGTTACATAAAATAGAGCCACGCCAATCTAAAGTTTTAAAATCAGCAATAGTTACCAAAAATAAAGGACGATTTTTAACTTTTTGGACAATTGCAGTACCAAAAAATACTATTTTGTGAAATGAAACTGGCGTGATAGAATACTAAATAAAAAACTAAAATAATATTCAATTGAATGCTAAGGTAGGTAGAGATTGTTGCTTATCCAGGGAAGTTGGATGGATCGCATAGGGCCCATTTTAATATCACACTTCTCCGTTAGTCCCCGAACAACAAGAAGCTTCTAATGAAGTTACTCAGACTGCCATTGTCAATGCGTGACACTTCGTTCAAAGCAACCCCATAGAAAGCACCAATGTGCCGTTTTCTGCTACGATATAATGTCGGGCATCAACCCAATAAGTGAAGAATATTCTCCTCTTCTTCCTCATGACTGCAGCTTCCGTAGAATTCATTTGCAAGGTGTTTAAGAGTAATGTGACCATAATGCAATGCCCCATAACGACACCCGCAATCATACTGAGCGTGCTTCTTTGATGTTGAAGCAGACTTAAAGTGCAGACAAATGAGTATTATAAAGGGCTATCCATTTCCTGGTTTCCAAAGTATGGGACTGGAATTCGACATCTGTCAAACTAAGTTGTGAAACCAATTTGTTTCTTTTCAGTTGAAAGTCTGACATTGACGAAGAAACAATTTTTCGAAAAAAATTTTCTTCAGCGATGAAGCACATTTCACACTCGGTGGGTATGTTAATAAACAAAATTGTCGTATTTGGGGTTCTGAGAAATCCTCAAGTAATTGAAGTGAGGCCATTACATCCAGAAAAAGTGACTGTTTGGTGCGCTCTTTGGTCCGAAGGTGTGATTGGACATTACTTCTTCAAAAACGACGATGGAACGACTGTCCCCGTCAATTCGGAGCGTTATGGTCATATGATAACCGACTTTTTTTGCCTGCTATTGAAGAATACGACTTGGAGAATATGTGGTTTCAACAAGACGGTGCCACATGCCACACAACTAGAACAAATATGGCTTTATTGCAAGAGACATTTCCTGGCCGCGTAATTTCTCGTCGTGGCGATATCAACTGGCCACCAAGATCATGCGATTTGACACCATTAGACTTTTTTTGTGGGGCTTCGCGAAAGACCGTGTTTATGCAGATAAACCTTCAATTCTTGAGCACTTAAAAACCAACATCCGTAAAGTTATGACTGAGATACCGCCCAATATATGTATGTCAAAAAGTGATGAACCACCGGATTTATCGATTATACTGCCTAGATAGCAGAATCAATTTCCCTGCCGTAGGAAATTTTCGCGTTGCGTTAGCATTCATCCTGAGTGTTTTGATTTTGTGGATATTCATCTTCAGTCCAGCTAGCTTTGCGGTTTCGCAGTTAGCTTTGACTGCACGTCGGAGAAAATATGACTTAATAACCATATGTCTTCCAATCTGTCTTGCAAACCCCAAGTAATCCCTCTCCTATGACTTGTTAACTTCTGCATTACTACATCGAGGACACAGTTAAAGAGGAGTGGTGACAGCACACAACTTGGCTGATCCCGATTTTTATTTTGAAGCTCTTACCCAGTTATCTCTCATGTAATAACCGGCAAGTTGCATTGTTGCGCTGTGTCTTTATCAAGTTTATTATTTTAGTAGGAACTCCCTTGCATGCCAGTGCGCTCCATATGGCCGCGTGATTGAGAGTATCAAAAGCCTTTTCGAAGTCAACAAATACGAGGTAGAGAGGCTATCCCCATACAACTGACTGTTTCGCAAGTCTCGACCGGAATAGCTTATTTTTATTTTTTAAGAAATTTTAGTTAGTTTATCGTTTTGGGGTCATTGCCAATTAATGTAATGGCCAATTATGTTATGTTATGCATGATCGACGTATGATCGATCACAGAAGTATGATCAATCGATCACAAGTAAAAATTCCGTTCGAGTATACTAGAAACAGTAGAATACCAAGGTAATGGTATATTGATGAAAGAATTCAGTGCTAGAACAATTTCGTAAGAAAATAATCATTTTGGTAAACTGGTCGTCATTATTTTTACATTTTTTTTTCTATAATTTATATATTTAACGCCAGCTGCCACATGAAAGCTGATTAATGGCAATAATTCAAAAAGGATGCGGGCAGCATAATCACTTTTATTCTGTTTCCAAAAGTTGTAGTTTCAAAACCTTCTGGAATTTAAAAACATAAACGTTTGTAATTTCAAGATTAGTTGTTATAATCTATTGCGTAATACCTTATATTTTATTTTAATTTATGGAAATTATTTTTTCCTCAACGTCAAAACACAGAAGAAAACGAAAGAAATAATATTTTTGAAAAGCTACGATAATCGCTTTTTACCATAAAAATAGAAAGAAAAAAATAACTAAAACTGTCTGCGCCCCAAAATTAAAAGAAAGAAAAAAAAAGAAAGAATGAACCGACCTGAGCCTAAAGAAAATTAACACAACAACCACAGCAAGCGAAAAGCGAAACAACCTATCCACTCAACCATTAAACCAGCCACCAACTAACACGTCAGTTGCAAAAGTATAATGCGTACCATTTTAAGTTTTTACAGCCAACACTACACATATAATAAAGGCATACTGTGTCTATGCTGATGTTTGTAACATTTTAAAGAAACAAATTTAAATTGATCTGAATTATAATATTGTTACGTTTTTTAGCTTTTTAAAAACGTTTAAAATTTTAGTTCGTCGATTGCAAACAAAATAAAAATAAATTTGTGTTCAGTTCCAATTAAACTCTCCACACAATTTAGTGTTCACAACTTGTTCTGATTTACACTTTTCTGCGTTAACAATAGCAACTGTTCGATAGATCTTCAAACCACGATTAATCTCTTCACACGCAACGCGCCTTCACACAAGACTGACTGAATTCTTACCACTCGTTGTCTGCCTTGTCTTGCTTTTTATATGCCCACGCAAACAGTCTGATGATTGTTCTTGAAGTCGAATATTCGTTTCTTCGCCTTCTCGAGATTTCTATCGTTGTTTCTTTGTTGTTTGTGTATTTGGTTTTAATTTTTTGTTGTTGCCTTCTTGCTTACTTGTCTCTGCCCATTTCTTTCAAACTGAATAAGTTCATTGTTTTTGTTTTTGTAGCTTTTATTTATCAATTTAATGTTAAACGATATTACACCATTTCCATTTTCGTAACAATACTAATCATCGATTTTTACCACTGAACTGAAATAAAATGTATTCCACAAAAGTTTCATTCATAGCAACAAAATGTTTCATTTCTAATTTCAGACATCATGTTATTGTCGGTGTTGATCGGCTGTAACCTTCTTGAAATATTTTCCCTTCTTCTTTGCTGTTGCCATTGCCGTATTGTGGATATTTTTTGGAGCATAATCTTAACAGTCAGACACCTGTTCATTTAACAACATTTCATATGTAAAGGCAAAGCAACTTCACCAATACTCATACAAGTGTTTGTGTTTAAGTGGTGCACTGTGTCGCTTACACATACACACCTAGATTAGGTTCTGCTACATTTACTTGTGGTCTCTCCCTCTCTCTGTTCTGTTTGAAGGGTCAGATTCATTTTAAAACTTATTTGCATTTAAATGGTTTTTAGTCGGTCTATTTCCCGTATAAATAGCTACACTTGAGTGTAAATGTGCATTTGCGTGTCTACATATGGTAGATGCTCAAGTCATAGTATATTTAAACCAGAGTGTCTATGTAAACATTTTAACTTGTGTGTGAACATTTCTAATAAAAATCAATACAATGGAATGTTGTGTACAAAATGAGAGCACCGTACATCAGTGTTGAAAAATTAAGTACTTTAGTACTTTTTTCAGTACTTTAATACTTTTTCAGTACTTTTTCATTTCAAAAATACCGTAGTACTCCAACGACGCTTTCAGTACAGTATATTTTATGTATTAGGCTTTTATACTATTAATGCATTAACAACGTATTGCTAAAGGTAGAATTAGTCTTTAGCCCCGATTAGCCAAACGTATACGGAACATATGTACATTTTTAGAATACGAAAAGCAATGAGAACACTTGCCGAACCGTAATGTAATTTCGATAAGCATTTACATTGCTCTTCATATGCTATAAACGAAAGTCGACATTTGACTAATAGGGACGTTTACGTTTTGTTACATTCAGAATCAATAGTTTTTGTTTAGCATGTGAGGAACACTTATCTCGTCGTTACTTTTTTCTGTTCCGTACCGTACGTGTATTAAATATAAATAAATAAATAGTTTAGTAGGTAAAGTGTTGGCTTACTAGATATTAGCCCACGATTCAAACCCCATGTCAGACATTTCCAACATAACGAAAAATGAAGAAAATATTCCTTCGGCAACCTCATTCTGTCAAAAACGCTCAGAGTAAATAAAATTGCTATGAAAAAGTTTCTCAAAAATCTAGGGTTCGAATTCGACTTTAAACTGTCGCTCCCGCCGCTCATGCATAAAATTAACACACCCAACATGAGTGATGTGAGAATCAGGTCATAATCCTAATTGATTACAAAAGTACCATTTGATGCGAAAAAGTATTCTTTCAGTTATAGTATAGTACCATTTTAAAATTTCAATTTTGCAACACTGCCGTACACATTAAATTCTTTATTCTTTTCATTTTATCCATCGGTTTCATTTATCATATCGTTTTGATTTGAAATTGTATACATTGTATTAATATGAGTTATTGGACTAATTTTACCGATTTGGTACGTTATTCAATTCTCAATAAAAAAAAACATTGAATTCTAGGGATTGATTGAAACTTAACCCCAGTCTAAAGGCTATCAATTTTGGGGCTGATATTTATTACATTTACATATAAACAATAGAATTTGTTTAAGTATTAGGCAAAAAAAATATGTATAAAATAAAATATGTAAATTTGGTTACTAAATCTATACGTTGTGTGTAACTGTATACATTTCCGTTTCACGTTAAGTTCTATCTTACAGACGAATGCCAACTTTCGCTTCATAAAGTTGTTGCTAGTTAAACGATATATAATTGATCGATACTGCGTAATAAAGGGTGGGCCATTTAAAAAGTTAAGATTAAAAATTCAATAAAACAAAAACGATTTAAAATTTTGCCAAATTTATTTATTTTTTTTTTGTTCCGATTAGAAATGGAATTCATATTCATGCGCCAACGTTGCTCAAGCGTAAATCGAATCATTACGTTCAGAGGAGATTAGGTTAGGTAGGAGTGGTAGCTCTGATATCACAAAGCTCACTTGAGCACGCACAGCGGCCCGTTGTGATGCCACGGGTGAACGCAGTCCCTGTACTAACCAAGTTCCACCAAAATCAGGGAAAAGGAAGAAGTTGGTCAGCGCAAGGGCTGCACAACAAAAGCACGACTACCCCGCACTGGAAAACCAGCCAGAAAGTTTGATGAACGAAGCTATATCCGTGATGTCAATAGATGGAATGGGGTGCCAAATAACCTATATCTACACCTACCAAGAGACGGGCACTGGCAAAGAAAGTGAACAACAGTCTCCTCTTCCTCAGTGGACCTGCATCCACGGCAGAAGTCGTTGAAAGGGAGCCTCATTCTTTCCGCGTGTCTACCCATGACGCAATGACCTGTAAGCACGGCCACTGTAGTCGAGATGACATCACGACCAAGACCAAGTAATCGGTTGGTACGCCTTCTATCCATCTAGGGCCAAGTGAGTCTAGCGGTGGAGCAGGACTCCTCATTGACGCAGGATAGGTTGGCGTCCCGAAAGAACCTCCGCGCAATGGTCAACTTGACCGAGGCAAGTGGCATACCCAATTCAACAGAAGAGGATTCCGGAAAGAGCGCACCAGCTCTGGCGAGCTCGTCGGCCCTACAGTTTGCCGGAATTCCACTGTGGCCGGAGACCCACACCAGAGAGATACTGGTGAAGCGCCCCGAGAGAAGGTCGAGACAGCGGCGACATTCCCTAACGATCCGATAGAGATCCTATCGCGGCCTGACTATCAGAGAAGATCGAGACGCGAGTGAAAGGAGCATCGTTGACGAGGATCCATTGAGCGGCCCGGTAAATTGCCATCACCTTCGCCTGAAACACACTGCAGTAGTCCGGCAGACGAAGAGAAATATTCAGGTCCAGTTTCCCAGAGTAGACACCACTCCCAACTCCATTATCGAGTTTAGAGCCGTCGGTATATATATCCAGGACTTCCGGGGGGGACGACCGTATTAGGATTCCAGTCATCCCTACTTGGAATCAGAGAGTGGAAACATCTGTCGAGACAATATTCAGCAGGGAAATAGTCTATGTTCACAGGGGCCACTGGATCAACCTCCAGAATAGTGGAGTGACCAGAGGGTGCAATGTGCCAACGAGAGAGAGCATTAAGTCTAGTCGCAGCAAACTTGGCTACCTGCTTAGCGAGAAGCACAGTAGGAAGCCAGTTTATCATTGCGAATAAGGCTTTCGTGGGGGTGGTGCGAAGAGCGCCAGTTATATAAATGGCAGCAGACCTTCAGACCTTGTCAAGAAGTCTGACGTTGTGTTTCTTGTCCAGAGCAGTCCACCAGAAAGCAACACCGTATAAGAAGTTGGGTTCGATGACCGTGGAATATATCCAACGCATGATCCTTAGGCGAAGATCCCATCTGGTTCCGACCGCTCTACTGCAGCAGTAAGCAGCACATGCCGCCTTGCGTGCTCTAGCAGCCAGATTCGCCCTCCAGTCGAGTTTGGGATCTAGGATCAGGCCCAGATATTTAACCTCGCGACTCAACGTGAGTCTGGTCCCACCTATGCTGGGAAGGGAGAAGGTCGGAATTTTATATTTTCTCGTAAAAAGAATCGTATTGGTCTTAGAGGGGTTAATAGACAGTCCAAAATCCCTACACCAGTCCAGCACGATTGGCAGCGCCAAGTTCAACTTATCTGACAGTGTCTGCGGACAAATTCCCGACGCAGCAATGGCAATGTCGACAGCGTAAGCTACGACCCCATTGCCAGAGTGTTCCAGTCCCCAAGAGTGAGTTGACTGCAATATTCCAGAGAAGTGGTGATAGAACTCCGCCTTGCGGTGTGCCGCTACGAACCATTCTCTGACAATTCGTGGCCCCCACTGTGGACGTTACTATCCTCGACTTGAGGCGAAGCTCGATGAACCTGACCAGATTCTGTCCCAGGTTCAGAGAACCAAGAGCCCTAACTATGGCGTTCGGGTCGACGTTATTAAATGCACCTTCAATGTTCAGAAAAATGGCCAAAGTGTATTCCTTAACGTGCATGGCCTTTTCTACCCGAGAGATAAGAGAGTGAAGTGCAGTCTCCACTGATTTACCTCTCAGGGGAGATAATACACTGAATTTTGTGATAGCATAGACTGACATAAATATTGCCAGATCCGAAATAACCGATGATTCAAATTAAAAAACCCATAGATTGCCCACCCGATACAATTGCATAGTATTTTTACTGTAAAAGCATTTTTACTAAATCAAAGTACTAAAACTCATTGTTATTTAACTTAATTGTAGAGAATGTTACTCTAGGTAAAGTCTATCCCTAATTAGAAAATTTGTACAATTTAAGTTCATATTATTATGTTTATTTGATTTTGTAAAACGTTTATTTATCGCGGATTTCGAAGATTACAATTAAAATAAAATTAATTCCTTATTTCTAAATGTTAATCGTTTCTTTAACAACACACTTTTATTAATAACACAGAGCTATCAATTTTATTTATGATCTGCTTAAACACAGAAAGAACTTTTCAATGTTCAATACCACCATCCTTAGCACGCATTTTTTAGCACAACTCTTGGGTACAGACTGACTCTCTCTATTTATAACAATTTTGATTTTTTTATCTGTTAACTTTACTTTTTTTTCATTTACCGTACGATGTGAGTATTGTTGTTGTCCGTTTGTCTATTATTGTTTTTTTTTAACAACTCCAGAGATATACTCTAATATTACAGGAACAAAAGCTTAACAGAAAAACGTTTAGATTATGAGTTCGTTGATTGCAAACCAAAATAAAAACAAATATGTGTTTTGCTTCAATTTAAACTCTTTATTATTCACACTCACTTCACGTTACAACAACAACTTGCTTGTTCGTTATTATTCGTTATTTTGATCCATTTTTGATGTGTGGTCGGATAACTTTAAAGTAAAAACTGAGTAATTATTGAAATGGGGCTTTGCAGTGGATTGACTAAGATTTCTCTCAAATCTTTCTAAGTTTGAGATAAAATTTTGTGCCAGTCAACTCAGTTCAATGATAGATTGAGTTTAATTAAATTGAATTTAAATAAAATTAATTTTCCATTGAATTAATTTTACCGATCTTTTAATAAAACATTATCAACCTCCCTCAAATTTATATTGTTTCTGATGGAAAACTTTTTTCGAATGATACATATGTATACTAACACTAGATGCATATTTCACTTTTCTAGGATGCTAAAATAATTACTTCATACAAAATGTAACCCCATCCCTGGTAGTGTTAGAAATTTTCTAATTTTTAATGTTTCTGTTTGGATTTTCTTTATTATTTTTTGTATTTTCTGTATTTTCTTTTACCACAAATATATTCTTATTTATTGTTTTCGTGTGCATTTATTATGCGAAAATGTTAATAAAAGAAAGAATCATCAACAACCGCCAACTATGGCATCAAGAGAAAATATTCAAAAACTTTTTAAAAATTCCTGAAGCTGAACATTAAACCGAAGCCAAAGTTAAGCTGAGCACACAGAATTTTATTCGAAAAACAAAAAGAATTCTTCCCTATAATACATGAGTACAATAACAAACGTACGTATATATAAATGACGATGTAAACAATTCAGTTGCAAATCTGTAAATTGTGCATAATTGAGTTTCAGAAAATATGGAAAAAAAACCGACCAAAACAGAATAGAATCGCATTTGAATGAAACTTCAAACTGGGTTAATACGTACATACATATGTATGTGTATGCTCGAATTACAAGCGTAATTCATTCGATATAAATCTATTCCCTGTTTTAATGCAAATTTTTTCAACTGAAAACAAAATTCAAATTTCACATGAAATTTTGAAAACAGATTTACATTTTCTAGAAATGATTTGTAAATTTGATAAACTTGAAAACTATATACATACATTGGATATGGATGGCTTTCACATGGAATAGGTGGTTTGTTTTAATATCAATTGTAATTCATATTTAAATTTTAATAATCGGTACAACCAGTAACTGTGTGATAAGAAAAAATTAAAAAATATCAAAAAATATAAAATAAAGAGAGGAAGAAAAATAAAAAATAAGAGAAGAAAAATAAGTTAAAATGAAAATATTAAGATTCGATAAAATTGTTTTTAAGATTTAAAATAAATTTTTTTTTTTATTGTAATAAAATATTTCACGTGCAATTAATTTTTACAATAACTAACCCTGCAAGTATA
Organism: Sarcophaga rosellei; assembly: GCA_930367235.1. NCBI lineage: Eukaryota > Metazoa > Arthropoda > Insecta > Diptera > Sarcophagidae > Sarcophaga > Sarcophaga rosellei. The sequence continues at coordinate 63,195,415 of OV884017.1, read as the reverse complement.
TGTAAGTGTAGTAATTTCAAAAGTTTAAATCATATACACTATAGACATAAATTAGATTCGTATGTATCGTTATGAAAATGGAAACGTTGTATTAAAATAAGCAAAAGCTACACAAACAAATACAACGAACTTGTTACAAGTAAACCAACAACATCAGTATAAAAGAGAAGTGGATAGACCACTAAACGAGAACGCAACAACAACTAATGTGAACAAAATACACAAACAACAATGAAGTCGCGAAAGAGTTCTCAAGAAAGCGAAATCCGGAACGTTCGACTTCAAGAACCTTCATTAGACTGATAATGTGGGCACATAAAAAGGCAAGACAAAGCAGGCAACTAGTAGTAAGAATTCAGTCAGTCTTGTTTGAAGACGCGTTGCGTGTGAGGAAAACAGTCGTGGTTTGAAGATCGTCATTGTAAAGACCGAACATTAGTTAGTGTGTAATCGAACAGAAGTGTAAAGAAGAATACCGAATAAAGCGAATTATTGTTGGATTCATCAAGTTGTAAACGGTGGCACACGAAAGTAATGCGAACAATAAAGTCTTTAATTTAAACTAAACACCAATTTATTGTTATTTTGTTTTGCAATCAACGAACTCATATAATATACTCATATATGAATATAATATATTGTTACGTTTTTACCTTTTTAAAAACATTTAAACTATGAGTTCGTTGATTGCAAAGAAAATAATGTCTTAGCATTTAAATATATGTGTATAAAGTCTCAAATAGTTTACAGCCTTGTCGATAAAGCTAGCAATACCATTGTTGGACAATCTTATCTTCTTGTTATAGGAGTAATGTGGCTTGATCATCGTGTATTGGCTTTGATATTCCACTTTATATTTCCATTTACATGTTTTAGACCGCCAAACTAGTTTTGCTAAAAAAAAAGTTGTTTTGCTACTTGTTTTTTCCATAAATTTTTTGCGTTCGAACAGTGTGTAGGAAATACTAGTTTTGCTCCAAAAAAAAGAAAACTGTCTGTGGAACACTGCATTACTTATGTATATTATCATAAAGTACTACAGAATCCAATAATAGGGAGTTACTAATTAGAAAAACTAATTCATTGATTGCCACTTTTCAAAAGACAAAAATAAACAAAAAACAAAGATATATGCTTTCTCAATTAACCTTCTGCAAGTTGACGTTGGCACAAAATTGTCGTACTTAAAATATTATTTAATACTTGTTTTACCATATCATTGTTGTATACAATATATTTTAAAAGAAATTCAATTGAATTTTCCATTTGAAAAAATATTTTTTAGATTTTTTTTATTTCAACACAATTTTTACAACATAAATGTCAAACTAATTTCGAAAATTCGAAATCGAAAACTATTGAAACATATTGCAACACATAAACTTGTTTTCCGCAAAACTGTTTGTTTTGTTTATAATGGAAACGCACCATTTAACCAATGATAAACAGAATTATCGGTGTGTACGAGGTTAGAAATATTTGTTTTTTTGTGAGGTTAAAAACTATAATCATTTCCTCGCATTTTCATTGTGGGGAAAGTGTCGCAGACGTAAAATAAAATTGACAATTTGTGTTAACAATAAAACAGCTTTATGCCATGTTCGCACGGCAGCAATTTTTCGTAATTCGTTCTCTCATTCGCAATTCAACACCCAATTATGTGCTAAATTAGGTCATTCGCCATACAAAATTTTGTGAGCGAATTACCCAAATTGTGTGTAATCCAATTTCTATTACCCTGTGGATTACCTAAAAATCAATGTAATCTCTAAATTTTATCGTATTTTTGCCATCACCAGCTGTCAAAGCACAAAAAATATAAACAAAAAATATTGTAAACAATAAACAATAATGGAATCCAAAAATAATATTTTAAAAAAGCATTATTTATAAGAAAGTTATTCGCGAAATTAGCGGAGGAAGCCACTATGTGTGTAGAAAACCTTTTGAAAAGTATTTGCAGCTGTTGAAGAAGCTGTATGAAAAGTATTAATAATAATTTAGTAATAAAAAGAAGAAGAACTGTAAAAAAGAATTACAAAACTACCGTGTGAACATGATAATTCAAATAAGTAATTCAAACAGAGAGCGAAGTAATTCGAAGGCTCATGCGAACATAGCATTAGATAGTGGTTTCAATTGTAATCAGCAGATTTGTGGCAAAACCCCTCAGAGTAAAATGTAAATTGCCACGAAAAGGTTTGTCAAAAATCTGTCGTTCGGAGTTGACTGTAGATCCCTCCTCTCATGTATTAAATTGGAACACACAACATAAGTGGTATGAGAATCTAGGTCGTAATTCTGACTAAAGAATTGTAATGACCAATTAGGTATGTATGTAATATTTCCATGTTTGAAATGTTGAACCACGTTGTCGTGCTTAAAAATATAGTGAACATTACAATTTTCCCCAAGTTTCGTATTTAAGACATATTCATAAAATACATTTTGGTGGTGATGAACACACAACTATGGATTTGGGCAAATCCTAAGCATCTAGCACTGTGTATCTGAGTTAATCGATTGTTAGTCGCTTCATGTGTATATTTTTTCCTTTCAAATTTCCTTTTCCTTTCCATTGGATGTTTGATTTCATAGTTCTTACCAATATTTTCTTCTGACTCTTTTGGTTTTGTTACTCCTTTAGAATTAATTATTACTTCAGCAATCTTAGTATATAACTTTTGCTTTAGGTTATCGAATATGTACCTTTTGTAGTCATTTAATAGCTTTCCTGATTCCATTTCCAAATGGCTGCGACAGTCAAAATACACCCAGATGTGCCTTTAAAATGGTATACATAAACGTTTAACGTCGAAATGTGCTGAGAGGAAGTCGCCGAAGAAATATTTTTTAGATTTCGTTTTGATGTCTGGCCTGGTGCTCGAACCCGTGCTTTACGTCTAATAAGCGAACACAGTACCTACTGGACTACGGCTATTCTTAATTGCAAAATTGAATTAAAAAATATGAAATAAGTGATGACATTCTGAAAGCGCATTGTCTTGTGAAAATACTGACACTTCATTTGATCAAATCGGACAAAAATTACTGTCGATATTTTTTAAATAGTATAACAGTCGTGTTATGTTTATTAAAGGGTGTTTTTTATAGAGGTATAGAACTTTAAGTTGCAATAAAATAACGATGGATTATTCGATTGACATGAATTTTATTTATCCGAAAGATAATCTTGTGGCATTACATTTTAAATATGATTTCTGGCATATGACCGCCACGGCTGGCGCGGAATTAGTCCAATCTGGACGTCCAATTTTCGATGACTTTTTCCAACATTTGTGGCCGTATATCGGCAATAACACGGCAAATGTTGTCTTCCAAATGGTCAAGCGTTTGTGGCTTTACCGCATAGACCAATGACTTTACATAGCCCCACAGAAAGTAGTCTAGCGGTGTTAAATCAGAAGATCTTGGAGGCCAATTCACAGGTCCAAAACGTGAAATTAGGCGGTCACCAAACGTGTCTTTCAATAAATCTATTGTGGCACGAGCTGTGTGATATGTTGCGCCGTCTTGTTGAAACCACATCTGCTGGACATCATGGTTATTCAATTCAGGAATGAAAAATTTAGTAATCATGGCTCTATACAGATCCAAGTCCTGTGCTCGATGGCGGATGGACTCATTCGGGTCTTCCTCAATGCTACGCTCTACAGCAGCAATAGCTTCTTCTGTACGCACCGTACAGCGTCTCTGGGGATGCGAGTTATCAATAAGAGTAAACGTGGTGCGAAAACGTTCCATGGTTAATCGAATTAACTGCTCTGATGGACGATTTTGTCGACGATAAAATGGACATAGTGCGCGATACGTTTTCCGCACAGAACCATAATTTTCGAAATAAAATTGCACTATTTGCCAGCGTTGTTCAAGCGTGAGTCTATTCATGATGAATTGCCAAACCAAACTGTGAATAAATCACTTGACAGCTGTTAAATCGGTCGCCATATTGAAAAGGAATGCCAACTATACCTATACCAACTATCTATACCTCTATAAAAAAACACCCTTTATATATGTCATCTTATTAAATGAACTTTCACTTCAGAAATTTTCAAAAGTTTTAACGGATCTTGATTGTTTATCGCAAAATGTGTCAATTTCACGTTTGCACGACTGCCAGATGTCGGCTAATATTTGTGTTTTGTAGTCGCTCAAATGTGATATTGACACATTTTCATATAAACAATCAAGATTCATTAAAAATTCCGAAAAATTTTTGAACCATAAGTTCATTTGAAATAATATACATATGTACATATGTATATATACAAATTTAACTCGACTCTTAGGCACTTTAAATAATAACCACGGTAATTTTTGATTAAACGATGTGTCAGTCTGTTCACAAGATAACGTACTTTCCGAAGGTCATCACTTATTCTATATTTTTTAATTGAAGTTTGCCACTATGAACGAACAAACTTAAAAAAATATGAAGTAATTTGTCAAGCTCACCCCATCAAACCCCATAGCATATTAAATCAAATAATTTATATATGTATACCGTTTTAAAGGCCCGTCTCTCCCCTTCTTAAGAAAGTTTAAATTTTGGACAACAGTTCAGAAATGTTTGTGTAATCAATAAATTTGTGCGTAAAGACCAGAAAAAAAACAGTAATTGTCAAATAAAACAGATTTGGAGGATTCAAGAAGTAACCAAAAATATTTTTGAGTTCTACTTAACAATACTCACAACTTATACTATGTCATAAGCTCGGTGTATCTCATTTTTTTTATTTTGTTCCTAATTTTTTTACATAAAATTTTCAATTCAAAATAAAAAATAGATAAAACCTTTGTTTCAGCTAAATTTGGAACAAATTAACGCACTTTGAGACTTATGCGATCAAACGAAGTGATCTTTTTTGATATTTTCGATTGTATGATGGTTTTGATTATACGGTGTTGAAAAATGCACCTTTATTGCAATAAGCGCCATTATTGAGCGCAATATTTTATATAAAGTTTAAATTAATTATTGCGCAATAAATACGCAAATTGTTATAATATTATGTAAAACTTAAAATGCATCACTGTCATAAGTATGTTCAGTGCGCATAGTGTAATTATCCGAACACTTTCTGTTGATATTTGCCAACTCATCATTGTCATCAACGACAAGAACAATGCTGTTGAAACAACCAGCAGTTTTGTTTACCAGCTGTCAAATGAATATTGAATTAGCAGCTGTACTGTGTATATTGTTATGTCTGAACACTTAAAATATTGTACTCAATAAACCGAATATTGACTCAATAAAAGTGCACATCTGAACATAGTATAACGTAATTTTTGTGAACAGTAACATACAACCTGGCACGTGTCAAAGAAGAAAAAATAACTATTTTTCGAAAGAAACAAAAGGTACAGGAATAGATACTCGAATTCTTAAAGCATTTCATTTAATGCCTACCATACATGAATTTTTTTTTTTTTTTTTTTTGATGGGAATGTGAAAAGCAAAAAAAGTTTAGTAATAGAATTGCGAATTGAGCAAAAAAAAAAAAGAGAAAAGAGACAATACTTACGCATTCAACATGTCGTATCATCACATCCGGTATAATGACAGAAGGAATGTGAGTTGAATTTAAACGAATGGAACTTAAAAATACGAAACGACAAACGACAACACTAGAATAATGTAGTGCATGTACATATGTATGTATGTACATACCTATGGTACGTACATTCATAAAGAATTTAAGAAATCATTTAAAGAACTGAAAACTGTTTTAGTGACGAGATTCATATTATTAAACGACTAACCAATAAACTCACGTTTTCGACAAACTATATATTCTTACTCTTACTCCGTTTTTCTTTTTATTTTTAATTTTTTCTTTTTTCTTGTCTGAAATTTTCTTTTATACTCATTCTTTCCCTCATATATGTACATATATTTTTGTAGTCAAAAAAGAGCATTGATTTTCCAGTAAATCGATTGTAAAATGACGTCTAAGATTTTGAGCTACAAATTTCTTTTTTGACAGTTTAGTGAGACGGGAGGGATCGTGAGTAATGGTATCAGCAAAGAGAAAATTTGCCATATTTTAAAAATATCCTTTCATACAGACCCCTTTGATGACAAGACGCACCAGACTCTATAAAGATAATCGTTAAAATGTTGACAAAAATGGGTCAATCACAGAATATTTTTAAAGCCAACGAGCTAAAACTTTCAGAAACCACCATTACTACATACTGACATAAGAATTCTTTTCGAGTTAACCTTAAAGACATAATGAATCAAATAATTACCCCTTTCTATAGCGGATGCCGACTGATGATTGAAGGTAACAAAAATGTTGACATATTTTGTATTTTCTATCGTTGTATGAAAAGGTCATTGTTGTCTACATTATTAATGCTCATTCAATGGTGTTTTCTATATTTATTTCCAGACCCGTTCCACTCGACAAATTTGACGGTTGATAGTATTCAACAAAGATCAGCAATGAGTATTTAAAAAGATGATTGCATTCGAACCGTACTCATAATTTTTGATACTTATACGCATTCATACTTATTTTAATATCATATTTATACTACTTATATTCATAGTTTAAAGTACTCATCGTACTCATACTTAACAATACGCATGATGTTGTGGATTTCGACTCTCCTTTACTAAACATTTACAAGAATCACAAAATAAGTATGATTCACGTACGAACACTACAATACTCACTAGAAGGTTGTGTGTCTTTGTCTTCTCCTTCCTTCTTTTTTTGTAAATGCAACAACTAATACTGTAAATTTTGATGAATAATTCGAATCACTTGAATCATTTATGAGTATTATAAGTATTTTTCTAAATTTATGAATCTGAATGAGTAGGCGTATGAATCAAACATATTTCGAATGTTATGAGTTTGATGTTAACGTTGTACTCATAGTCATTTGCAACTTGTACTTATAAATCAATGTTGCAATGAGTACGAATGAATCAGAGCAGTTGAATTTCAATACTGTTGACTCACTCATACTCAAAATTTCATGAGTACTTATGAGTAGCGAAAAATCGATTTATTGCTGATCTCTGATACATATGTACATGCGTTTAGGTCTTGCAGCTGCTGTGACAGAGCGATAAAAACTTGATATGTTGCTGCGTGAAAGAAATTCTGCCGCCATTTAAAATTGCTTCGCAAATTGGCTCCGCTCTTAGGTTTAAAGGACATTTGCGATATAAAACATGCTATTTTCTACTTTAATTTTTCCCTGTACAAAAAAGAGAATATTTTTCAGCATTTAAGTATCATTTAAAATCAATTTAAAAATTTTTTCAACATTTTAACGATTTCATAGTGTTGGCGAAAATTACGCGGAACACCTTTAAACTTTTTAATGATCGATAAAATTTTATACAACTTCATAAGGTGTTGTTTTAACGACTTTTTTTTTTGCACAAATTTTTCTTTGACTTTCTTTTTTTTTTGGCTTACTGTCTGTACTTTTACTGGGCAATACGTGCATGATTTCTAAAAGAAAAAATAAATTTTATGGTGATTTTTAAGTAACTTTTTAAACTTATTACCATCGTCATACACAACTGTTGAAAGTTTTTCAAATATATTGAATTTGAATATAAACTTATCGTATATCGTATGTATTTACAGAACTAAAGTGATTCACAATCTTTGACTTTTTGGCTGTAAATGTTAACTTTCGGCGTAGTCTTGTAGGTAGTTTGTTGACTTATTAGACGGTTCACACGCAACGTCAGACATTTCAAACAAAATGAAATTTAAAAAAGCATTTCTACGGCGATTTCCTCTCAGAAGATTTCCGACAAGAACTCTGAGAGTAAATAAAATTGGCATGAAAAGTTTCCCTAAAATCGTTCTTTCGCAGTCAACTTTAAACTGTAGGTCTCGCCACTTCAAATATGAGATAGAGCCACAAATGGATATATGTATGCGCGTATTTACTGACAGTAAAGCGGCTATTATCATTACATTCTACAATTAAAATTGCCAAAGTGAAACGAATGTCTCTGAAGCAGAAAGTGAGGCATTCAATCGATACCCTTATTGGGATTAATGAACATAGGTAACCTTAAGATAACATATAAAACTTGCAGAAAAGTCGAATAAATTCATATTTGAGAAAGCAAAGCAAGCACTGCAGATAACAAACAAGTTAATAAGAACATAATTGCATACAGCCCTGAAAAATCTGGTCCTCTATCAATATATGACGAACAAGATTTGCTGTAAACTAACCAGAGTCAATCTTAGGAATCTCTTAGCAGTTAGAACGGAGCAGTGCACACACCCGGAAATTGCGAATACTTCACAATGAATTCCTCAGAAGCTATAATGACGAGAAAAAAGAGAAGACCACAGAATATCTTCTCTTCTGTATTTCGGCAGTTGGTAGTCTGAGAATTCTTGGTTACACCGAATGTATTGACATACAATATCTAGCCCATCGTAATACCATGGGTGAGGGTAGAACACAATCCGCTACTGTTTTAAATATTACAAAAATTAAACTTAATACAGTATGCAGTACCGATTGAGAAACGCTTTTCGAACTACAAAACTATAATTTAACTGCACACAGGTAGTCGCCGTTTGCATGTTCAAACACTTAAAAATAAATGCGATTTAGTCAATGTAAATAGAAGATGAAATAGCGGACACAAAACCAATCTGAATATTGAATTTGAAAAGTATCATGTATGAGAATACACCTGCAGGTTAAAGTTAAATACAATAACACATACACACACACACCCACACACACATACACCACCGATGTAGAAAGATACTTGTCTTTATTCACTTACCCGAAAGCAAGCTCATCTTCTTAATGCTCGACAAACTTTACAGATGCATTAAGTGACAGTGCAGAGTAAAAATAATGTACAGCTGCAGTCATCAGGTTTACCCTCTTAGATAGAAATCATGCGGGTATCCCTTTTAACTATGTATTATGGATATTTTACTTTTATCGCCCACTATACCAGATAAATGTTAACTTAATATTGGCAAATCACAAACACATTTGTGAATTCATTTCGATTCATCCTCAAGTGTTTTACAAACATACATACATGTATGTACATAGATTTTGGCTTTTTGCCTGCTGTTTTTCAAAACTATTTGGTTGCATTTGCATGGTGATGGACACGTACAAATTTAAATGTCATTGGCTGGCGCTGGTTGTTCCATCAATTTTGAGGTCATGTGGTTCGTACAACTGCTACTGTCTTTAGAATGTTTTTGTATGTCTGTAGATAGATTGCCCCATACGATTGAAAATGCATACGTATGTATTCGTTTTCTTCTTGTTTCTTCTTGAATTCAATAAATTCTTCATAATCCAATTTCAATTTTCTTTAGTTTTTCCTCGATTAGATTAGTATTTTACTGGAATTTTTTTTTGTTTTTCATTTCTTCATATTCTATTAGATCGTTTTAAATATTTTGAAAACAAGTTGAATGACATGGAGCAATCTGGTAGATGTATAATGCATGAACAAATTATACATACACCAAAAGAGAATTTAGATACTTTAAAAATCTTTATAAATTCGGATGTGGCTCACCAAACACTTATTATGGTCTTTCACTCAGAATCAATTTTTGATTGGAAAGAACTTTGAAGTTTCCACATACAGTGTATCTCAAAAGCATTTTTTGCTCTTTGTCTGTATTTTGTATCTTACCAAAATGCTATGTATGAGATCTACGCCTCCCATATGTTGATTATACTCGCCAATAACATAAGGGCACTCAAACATTTTTATTCGCCTTATCATATCTTCTCACGATGGTCTTTGGTTTTGTTATATTTCCTTATGACATTGGCAATATCAGTACCTGATATCAGCAATGAATCGTTTTTTCGCTACTCATAAGTACTTATGAAATGTTGAGTATGAGTGAGTCAACAGTATTGAAATTCAACTCTGATACATTCGTACTGACTACAACATTGACTTTTAAGTACAGGTTGTAATGAATATCAGTACAACATTCAGATCAAACTCATAACATTTGTTTGCTTCATACGCCTACTCATTCAGATTCATAAATTTCGAAAAATACTTATAAGACCCATAAATCTTAGTTGCATTTACAAAAAAAAGAAGAAAGAAAAATACAAAGACAGTAAGTAAAGCAAACACAAAACCTTCTAGTGAGTATTGTAGTGTTCGTACGCGAAGCATAATTATTTTGTGATTCTTGTAAATGTTGAGTAAAGGAAAGTCGAAATCAACAACATCATACGTATTGTTAAGTACTACGATGAGTACTTCAAACTTTGAATATGAGTAGTATGAGTATGCTATTAAAATAAGTATGAATGTGTATAAGTATCACAAATTATGAGTATGATTCGAATCTACTCATCTTTAGATTACTCATTGCTGATCTCTGGTGCCCATTACATTTTTACATACATACATACATAATTGGCCATTACAACCCTTCAGCCAGGATTACGGCCTAGCTTTTTACACCACTCATGTTTGTGGTGTGTTAAATTACACATGAGTGGCGGGACTTACAGTTTAAAGTCATCACTTTTCATGGCAATTTTATTTACTTTCGGAGTTTACGCCAGAAATCTGCTGAGAGGAAGTCGCCGAAGAAATATATTTTTTGATATTGTTACGTTTTTACCTTTTTTTAAAAACGTTTAGAATATGAGTTGGTTAATTGCAAACCAAAATAGAAACATATATGTGTTTGTTTCAATTAAGTTCTTTATTGATCACACTACTTTTATGTGTCACTGTTACAACTTGACGATACAACAATAATTGTTTGTTCGCTATTCTATTTCAAACTAACTGCTTACTTCGAACTCAACGTGTCTTCACACTAGACTGACTGAGTTATTACTGACTGCTTTCTTGCCTTGTCTTGCCCTTTTATATACGCACTTAATCAGCATGATGAACGTTCTCGATGTGGAATGTTCGCGTTTTTGCTTTCTCGGGAGTTCTATTGCGACTTCATTGTTGTTGTTGCGTTTGCTTACTTGTCTATAGCTTTTTCTCTCATACTTGTTGTTGTTGGTTTACTTGGAACGTGTTCGATGGATTTGTTAGTGTGTATCTGTGTCGTGTGTATTGTGTACACATACTCATACTCATGATCTTTGTTTTTGTAGCTTTTGCTTACTGCTTTCATGTGAAATGATATTAGGTCGTTTCCATTTGCGTAATAATATTTTCGGTTTGATGTCTGACCTGGTGTTTGAACCGTTGGATTTGAGGACAAGGATTTGAGGACAATTTGCTTACAAGCTTTGTTAAAGCTTAGCAAGTTTTTAAAGAAATTTGTGGGTGTGCAATACCACTGTGTTCAACGTCACAGTTCTTATTACAATACTCTGTTTACTGGTCTACTATTATTCTTTGTATGCAGACATAATGTATCGAAATAATTCTATTCAAATATTAATTTTGATTTATTAGGACATAATAAATAAGGTTTCCTTATGAATACAGAACAATAACCCTTCGAGATCCGAGTTCAAATTAAAATAATCAAAAGCGGCAAAAGAAAAAAAAATCAGTTGCTCGAGGTCACCGAAATTAATAACACTTAAAAAAGTCAAAGGGCACACACTAATAACCAATAATAGAAAAAGACGTTGTAATTAATTACAATTATTTTATCGTTATGTGGAGGTTTGTTCAATTCTTCATGAAAATATTTTGTTATTGCGTGCAACAAAGGAAAGATATTAAAATAACCACAAGAACAAATCAGATAATTTACACTCGTACACTAAAATTATAAAAAACAAAATAATTACAAGAGTCATATAATTAATCGGGTCTATCTATATACATATGTATTTATTAAATAAACATATAATTTTTCATATTTAAATATTTTAACTGTTTTCAAAATAGCTACTAATAATTTTCGTTTTTATTTTACAACATTTACTCGTTCTATAAATTTGACGAACATTTTCCTGACAAGCAATTGCTATGAAAGCCACAATGGCGCTATTAATAACAGCATTTGGCTGCAATCTTATGGTCTCACTACATTTTTTATGGATTTTTTTGTTATTCATTTTAGATTTCCCTTTCAAAACCAATTTTTTTCTTTAACAAATTCGCTTTAAAAACATCAGAATTGTGCGAGAAACTGTAATACTTTTACGTAAAATTTGTCGTCCCTTTTACATGGAATTGTGTTTACGTCAAACTGCATGACGTCTATGTTAACTCGGTGTTTAATGGTATGGGTAGGCTCTTCTACCTATGTATATGTATATATTTAAATATATCAGATATCATACTGAATTAATTGTACTAAAGCTGAAGTGGTTAACGGGTTAATCCTTAATTGTTACATGTACGCTATTTTTGTACTAAATTATTAATAGTAAAGTATTGTTTTTGTAAAATCAATAAAAAGTCAATTATAATTACTCGAAATTTTAATACAATCACAATGTTACAATGACGTAAAACTTTATACATACTTTGCAATTATAAAGTTGTAAACGAAATATTTTTACTAGCATACGTACGATTGAAAATTACAACCGAAATGTTACCAAACTATTCTAGCTAGTATGACACTGAGAAAAGGTTTCCGATATTGGATATTCAATACTCAATATCAATGCTAAAATGAAATGACCTGACCTGTTCTGTTATTAAACGAGTCCATTTGTGACCTTTTATCGTTACAAATATTAAATTTTATATTCATTGACATCATCATAAGATCGATAAACTAAGTGTGATAAGAATTTATTTATAAAATTTTTTTTTTTACCATTTATTGATATTTTTAGAACATTCAGACGTGGACAATTATCTAAGGAATTGCAAAATGAGAAACAGAAATTTACTTATTTATTCTGGTACAACGAAGAATAATCAGAGCTTGACCATAACCCTTATGAGCGCATCTAGCTCTCCGCGTACATTTGGCGGTTTCAACCAACATATTTCTCATAAAATCGATAAATTGAACATATCTGAAACTTTTTGAGAAGTACAATTTTTAAAATATTTACTCATTTTGCAGACAATTAACTCTAAAAAGCATCATACTACCAGGGTAACTGTACGACAATCGGAAGATTTCTGTTTGGTACCAAATTTTCAGAAATATAATAAAGGGCTATCCATTTCGTGGTTTCAAAAGTATGGAACTGGAATTCGTCATCTGTCAAACTAAGTTGTGAAACCAATTTTTTTCTTTTCAATTGAAAGTCTGACATTGACGAAAATGGATCGCTTAACTATCACACAACGCATAAAAATGATCAAAATCTACTACAAAAATGATGATTCTGCCACAGCCACGTATCGGCAATTTTTCGAACAAAATTTTCTTCAGCGATAAAGCACATTTCACACTCGGTGGGTATGTTAATAAACAAAATTGTCGTATTTGGGGTTCTGAGAAATCCTCAAGTAATTGAAGAGAGGTCATTACATCCAGAAAAAGTCACTGTTTGGTGCGCTCTTTGGTCCAAAGGTGTGATTGGACCTTACTTCTTCGAAAACGACGATGGAACGACTGTCACCGTCAATTCGGAGCGTTATGGTCATATGATAATCGACTTTTTTTGCCTGCTATTGAAGAATACGACTTGGAGAATATGTGGTTTCAACAAGACGGTGCCACGTGCCACACAACTCGAATGAATATGGCTTTATTACAAGAGACATTTCCTGGCCGCGTAATTTCTCGTCGTGGCGATATCAACTGGCCACCAAGATCATGCGATTTGACACCATTAGACTTTTTTGTGGGGCTACGCGAAAGACCGCGTTTATGCAGATAAACCTTCAACTCTTGAGCACTAAAAAACCAACATTCGTCAAGTTATGGCTGAGATACCGCCCAATATGTGTCAAAAAGTGGTCGAAAATTACATCAAAAGAATCAATGCTTTCAACACTTCGCGTGGAGGTCATTTAAATTATGTAGTGTTTCACACATAATGTCAACGTTCAAACTTTACAATAAAAAAGAAATATCATGAAAAAAATATTTTATATGTGTTTTATTTACGTTTACTTTTGAAACCACGAAATGGATAACCCGATACAAAATGCTAATGCAACTATATCAATGGAATTAATAAGTGATACCTTATTTAAATTTGTTGTAATGTGGCATGCATCACTGACAGCTACTTCTTTTTTTTTTTTTAATATAAATCTTCTGTTTTGGCTAAAAATTTCAGTGTGTAACATATATCTCAAATCTTATATTAAAAATTTTGTAATTAGATGTACATGATGATCTTGGAACATTTTATTCATTTTTTTTTTGCTTTTGTCAGATTTGGCGAGCTTCAGATATTTTGAACTTAAAACTTTTTAAAAATTAAAAATGGTTCTTCGCCTATGTAGTCTTTGACTTTGTGTCTAGAAAGGAAACCGTTAAATTTGGAAATAATTTCAACTAACTTCCATGTAGATACCTATGCACCATATCGCATATTGAGTGTTTTCTTTATTTTATTTTTGAAACGTGTTATAAATTTAATAAAAATTTACACAAAAAAAAATGTTAAACAAATATTTTAAAATTTCGTTGATGTATGCGATTTGATTCTAAATTTCCAAAGTTTTGAGAAACATAGGATGGTATCGCGCACCATTTTTAACTTTACGTTTGTTTGAGCAGTGTTAAATTTCCTCGGGTACACACTTTCTCTTCCCACAATTGCCGTGGTACATTCAAGTCAGACTACTGAGGAGGCGTCTAAAATAGTTTAGGATGGTTGGATATCAGAGGTCGGCAGCAATAGCTCCCTGGGGACCGAACAATATCGGTTTTATACACACATAAGACACGAGCATCAACCAAGTTCGTAAAAAGAGAGTAAAAATGCTTGTCAGCTTCCAAAGAAGAAGGTCGATGTCGCTTTTTTTTAGTTTTCAATTATACATCCAAAGAAATTTTACGATAGGGTTTATTAATATTCAATGCGATTTACAATGACAATGAGAAAATATTTCCATTTTTGGAAGAATATTTGTCAAGTTAAATACACTGTCTTTAGGCATTTGGCGCTGTACATTTTTTTTATATTTTCCACTTCATATACATACATACATACATAATTGGCCACTACAACCCTTGAGTCAGGATTACGGCCTACCTTCTCACAGCACTCATGTTGTGTGCCTTAATTTTATACTTGTGCGGCGGGACCTACAGTTTAACGTCGATTACGAACCACAGATTTTTTAGAAACTTTTTCAATGTCATTACTGGACATACAGTCGCAACCCATTAGGAGACGCTCCTATGAGTTTTTTCTCTATTTTTTTATTTTTTTTTTTTTGTTTAAACTCCATATTTGGGTGACTCTCACTGAAATTCATTAGTTTTTAATAAGTATTCTTGTTCCAATTTTAATCATATGTTTTTTTTTAGATTAAGGAAGAGTTTTCTCACGCAAATTTTGTCATGAAAATCACAGATTTGCCTGTTTTATTGAGCAATGAAACTTGCGTCTCTTCCCACAATATATTTCTCTCTTCCCTTTCATCTAACATCTTTTCGTCTTCTTTTCTACTCTTATGCGGCTTTCATTTCACAGTTTCTTACGTACATTCATACGCAAAACGGAAAAGAGAAACTAAAGAAAATTTTTTATTTGTTCATTAAATTGGAAAATATTCAGTAGAAATATGTCTACATCAGAGCCCGGCAACGATTGCTATTGGTCAATTGTTGCGAGAGCGAAAAATAAGAAAAGAGAAAAATTTATATTCTTACATTCACTACAATGCAGGCATGGAAAATTTAAATTTTTAAATGGTGGTATTTTAATTAAAAATATTAGTTTATTAAATTAAAATTTATAAAATTCGTTTAGACTTCTTTGATTATATTGATTTAAGAAAGCATTTTAGATTTGTTTTTTTTTTTTGGAAATATACATATTTAATAGAAAACTTTCTGGGATATTTATACTGTACATCCCTGCATTAGCAGATCTTCAAGCAAGAAGCATGCGACAACACAACCTCCTTCAATGAATGCTCAAACGAGACTGAGTGTGTTTTTGACCGTGAGAGTAAATTTAGTAATGGCTGACATGCACGCGTGCATAGGAATTGCCGGGCTCTGGTCTACATACACATAGTTAGTATATACATATGTATGTACATATGTGTAAAGAAAGCATCTTATATATACACTGGCGAGCAAAAATGGTTCATAATATCAAAAAAAATATAAACTTTATATTTGTACTTTATTTATTAAAATAAAAACACAATCCATATGTTAAACATTTATTTAGACTATCCTCTAATTAAAACAAAAACCATTCAGTAATATTATTTCCTTTTCAATATAAAACCCAGCTTAACATTATTTAGTAGCGTTTATCCAATTTTGCTCGTTTCGTTTCAAATGAAAAATTCTGTATTTTGTCCATAATCCTTTATTCTTTATTACTGATTTAATGCGTTTTGGTAAGCTTTCTACCAGTTTTTTGATGGTTTCGCTGTTTATACTTTGCCACTCTGCCTCAATTCTTAGCCACAATTCGTTAAGGTTATTTTGAGGGTTTTCATACTGTGCCAATTTTCGATTTACAATTGCCCACAAATTTTCGATCGGATTTAAATCCGGGCTTTGTGCTGGCAATTTTAATGTCTGAAATTTTTGCTCCTCCAACCTCCACTTTTGTTTCGTCCGATCATATAACTTTTTTCCAATCATCCACAGACCAGATCTCTAAGTGATGGCGACGCACGGGAGCGATTGTTACGAAAAAATGAACTCAGAACTCCGAAAGCAGCAGCGAGTGCTATTAATAAGAGTGTGAGTGAAACGTGTATTGCGAAGGATCGGCCTAGTTTCGGCAGTTAAACAGAAAAAACCCGCACTCTCTTAGAAGAACGTCAAAGCTCGTCTGCAGTTTTGCAAGCAGCACAAACGTTTTTACATTAATATGATTAAAAAGCAACAAAATGTAAAAAGAAAAAAAGAAAATAACGGTACTTTTCTTAACATTACAGGGTACATAGAAAAATAAAGAATATCTTATTTGATATTACAGGATTGTCAAAATTATCACAAATAAGTCAGTCATATGTCGTGTCTTAAATTCGTGGCCACCACTGTATGTATGTTTTTTAATAGAGTGGTATTATACCTGAATTGGTTATTAAACTTTGCAAAGCAATTTTCCATTTTCTTCATAAGTTTCTTATTGTAGGTCACAGTGATAAATCAGACAATGGTGAAATAATGATTCAAATGTAGAAAGAATGGTGCAAACAAATCACAACTAATCCAAAGTTTAAATTATTCTTGACCACCACCCCACCACAAATGTATCGCACGTTTAGCCAAATGTGAACATGGATCGATTAGAAGTGTTAATAGATATCGATTTGTTTCGCTGGGATTATTATTAAATTTTATTATGTTTTTATTTTGTGCCATATCAACGCGTTATTCTAAGTAACCATATATTGTAGTATAGCCTGGCTTATAGTAGGTGTTGTATACTTTCAAGATTTCCTAAGAAATTACTGAACATCCGCGTATACCCCAATGATTATAAAGCCTGACTATAAGGAATTAATAATATCTGACGTCTTAAGAAATTTGTGCCTAAAAAAATATCGAAAATTTAGGCCATAGATTGTTTACCACTACAATTGGTATTAAGCGTATCCAGACAATTTTAAAATCATTTTTATAATAAAAAAAAATTACGTAATTATTTAGGATTACGGCCTAGCTTCTCACACCACTCATGTTGTGTGCCTTAATTTTATACTTGAGTGGCGGCACCTACAGTTTAACGTCCACTCCGAACGACAGATTTTTGAGGAACTTTTCATGGCAGGTTTATTTACTCTCAGATTTTTGCCAGAAATCTGCTGAGAGGAATTCGCCGACGAAATATCTTTTCATATTTCGTTTTGTTGGAAATGTCTGACCTGAGGTTTGAACCGGAGCTTCATGTCTAATATGCCAACACATTTTCTCACTTTCAATTTCTCCCAAATGTAATTAAACAAATCACAATGCGTCCAGCATGCATCGGGAGCACCGAACATCACAAATATATTGAAAGAGTTTATTTAACGGAATTTGAGTAAATTCGAACGCAGAGAGTAGACCACTAAAAATTTATTAACTTTAAGAATAAATGCATTCCAAAATGTTCCATTTTGAGATAATAAAAGCTTTTCTCTGCCCAATTTCGTTCAACATCCCCTTATGCCAAATAATAAGTAAAAATTTTATTTTCTACTATCATTTAAAAAAATATGTCAATATTATTCAGTCAGAAAATTTTCGTGGAAATACCCACATTTCGTTAGAATAAAAATGTTACGTTTTTGGATACCTCAAATAACTGAAACAATTGGAAGAGAATTTACAAAATATTTTCTATTTAAATAAATATTAAATTATCGTTAAAAAGTTAAGTTTATTAGCACGTTTCTGTAAGTATTGAATTATTTTCAATTAACGCATTTTATGGAATGCCAAGTTATGGAATTAGATTACGGGAGGGGTAGAAAAAGAGGAGTGCGAATGCTACTTTCGATTAAACAGGAAGAATTTGGCTTTCTACTGGGATGAGCTCTATGATTTCTGGGAACAAGTTTCTTAATTAAATTTGAGTGTCAATAAAAGTATAAGAATAAAACACATGGATGTTGCCATAGTTCAGTCACGGAATTAGATGAGCTAAATTGAAGGAATTGTCAAAATTCCTTCAATGCTTAAAATATATTTAGCTTTCATTTAATTTTTGTCTCATCACCAGTCCATAAACGAATTTGGCTAATGGCTTAATGGTTGAAAAGCAAACAAGATTACACAAAGCGTTTTTTTTGTTGGGAAATTAGCGTTAAATTTACTGCATAGACATAATGAAACTTTTCCTATGAATATGTTGATTCTGAATTTGTCTATATTAATAGAAAATAAATATTTTCCAATAATATTGTTACGAAAATGGAAATGGTGTTACATCGTTTAACATTAAAATGATAAACAGAAGCTACAAAAACAAAAACTATAAACCTTTTTACATGATCAACAAACAAACAACATCAGTATAAAAAAGGGGATAAACAAGTAAACAAACATGCAAAACAACAACACTGCAAGGACAAACGTAAACAAAATACACAAAGAACAATAACGTAAACAACATGCTTACATTTATAGAGATTTCGCGAAGGCTCCTTCAAGAGCATTCATCAGACTGTTTACCCTGCTATATAAAAGGCAAGACAAAGCAGGCAACGGAGTCGGAAAGAATTCAGTCAGTTTTGAGTGAAGATGCGTTGCGTATAAGGAGAATAATAATAGTGGTTTGAAGATCTCCGTTGTAAAGATCTGTTGAACAATTGTTATTGTTTACGCAAAAGAGTGAAAATAATAATAACCAATA
Organism: Sarcophaga rosellei; assembly: GCA_930367235.1. Lineage (NCBI taxonomy): Eukaryota > Metazoa > Arthropoda > Insecta > Diptera > Sarcophagidae > Sarcophaga > Sarcophaga rosellei. Next base: position 63,175,996 of record OV884017.1, on the reverse strand, counting down.
AACCAATTGTTGTTGTTTACATCAAGTTGTGAATAGTAGCACACAGAATTGTGAGAACAATAAAGGAATTATTTAAAACTAAATACAAATTTATTTTTTCTTTTTTTTGCAATCTATGAACTCATATTTTAAACGTTTTTAAAAAGAAAAAAACTTAACAATATATATAAGCGGTAAAATTTTTCAGAAAACAGAAAGTTTAAAATACAAATAAAATTGCTTCACTTGCTATTGTTTTAAATTACGAAAACTACGTTACACTATTAGCATTTATTTATTTATTTGTAAATTAGATTAAAATTACAAATTGTACTATAATTATATACGAGCTAAGTAATTGCTCGGTGTAGTGTAATAGACCAGAATCTCAGATGCAAATCAAACCAAGGCACCCACACACTATTATTAAAATGTGGAAAATAACTTAGTATTGCTTGTCATACAATTCAAGCCTCTTCCAATTTTATAATAAAACTAAGATTGAATTGATAACTAATTAAAGTTCAAACTTCTGGTACAAAATTATTAAAAACAAAAACAAAATAAAATCATAGAAAAATACAAATACATATAAACTATAATTTACGGCATAACAACAACATTCTCTCACCTTTTTTTGTTATCATCCGCCAACTCTTATTTAATCTTCTCTGTACTCATGTTTAACGTTTTGTTCGTGTATTCGAATACATTCAATGAAGCAGAAATTCCAATGAATTTTGCAGTTGTTGTTGTCCAACATTTGTTAAAACATTCAGTAGCTATCTAGTACAATATGTTTCAGTGTCTGTCTATTCCACAAGTCCCAATGACCACAAGCAGAATAGTAGAATGGCAAAATGAGTATGTATTCTCATATGGAGTGCAAACGTCTATGATTTCGTTGCTGATGCCAAGTTGTAATTCTTTTTCTTTCTTTCTCAAGTTTCATTATTACTCTTGTGTTGCGTTTTATTACTTATTTCCCTAATTCAAGGGCTAAAATTGATTTCGAAAATAATTCTCATTTAAAGGTTGGAAAGATTTTGTAACCAAATCTTACACAGACAACCGAAATATGTTGTATTCGTGGTGTTGCTTGTAACATACAGAGTGTACATAATATACTACAGGAATGCTTTGCATTTGGGAGAATGTGAGGTCTGACAACGGGTAGCATAGATGTTGGTCTTTCAATCAATTATTTAATACTGTAGCAATTTTTAGTTCTTATTAGAAAATCGAAAGAAATCAAAACTGTAGACAATTTGTTACGCCTTCTTGATGCCTCATAGCATCAACAGATTTAATTGTGATCAATTCGCAATCACTCGAATCATTTATGAGTATTATAAGTATTTTTCTAAATTTATGAATCTGAATGAGTAGGCGTATGAATCAAACATATGTATTTCGAATAGTATGAGTTTGATGTTAACGCTGTACTCATACTCATTGCAACCTGTATTTATAAATCAATGTTGTTGAGAGTACGAATGAATCAGAGTAGTTGAATTTCGATACTGTTGACTCACTCATACTCGAAATTTCGTAAGTACTTATGAGTAGCGAAAAAACGATTCATTGCTCATCTCTGATTTAGGAACAGTTTTTAATTTAGTTTCTCAGTGGATAGAATGAATATTTAATGATCTCTGTGGCATTGAAATGAAACCGCCAAATATCAATTAAAAGCATTTATATTGATAATGTTTAACTTTCAAGTTTTTACAAAATGCTGAAATTTTTTAAAGTTGTTTTAAGTATTGAATTACATAAAAACGACCCATAATTGATCATATGCCTTTGGAGCAGGTGTTTATATAGAATTAAATTAAAATTATCATTCACATAAAGATAACAAAATTGAATTCTAATAAGTCCCGCTGACATATAACGGATTTGAAACCAACCCCAAATCACCTCTAGATATTATAAAATAAACAAAACATTCCAAAATGTTCCTTATTGATAGGGTATCATAGAGTCGGAACATAATTATTTTGTTTCTGTATTTTGTTTTTCATTTCTTATTTATTCCTGTTGAATGTTTCTTATTGAAGCAGTCATACCTGTTATTTGTGTGCTTGTTTTCTTAACATGCGTATGTACTCCAAGGGTCATTATTACAACTTGCCGTTAAACTTGGATTTAGTTAAAGATAACTTTAGCTAAAGTGAACTTTAAAGTCACCTTTAACTTATTTTCGTTGTTACAACTTACAAATAAAATAAAGTTAACTGTTTTCAGAAATATGGCAGTGCCGGGCAATATATTTTTTTAACGCAGTGGCAACGAAGAGCCTCTTTGAAGCCTATTTGAAGTGGCCATGTTGAAAATAATATATAATATGGCAAGTTCAAAAATAAACTTAACTTTAAAAGTTACCGGCAGGATGATCCTCCCTTTAACTTAACGCTCACTTCTATCTTATTGGGTACTCATAATAATTTATCTGCCCGTTAAAATCCTCCCTTTAGTTAACGGCAAGTTATAATAATGGCCCTAAATGTGTTTATATGTTTAGTATTGCATTATTGGATTGTTTTTCTATCTTATGACTCGCTATTACTTCATGTACGTCGTCCATCTCCTGAGTAGAAATTACGATTTTCTCATTACTCGTATATCATGTTATTTACATCATACTCCATTACAAGATATTGTGTAAGTAACAAAACTTTCTAAATTAAATTCTATTTCCATAGAAGACTTTACTGTACATGCTTTAACGTTACCATCAATTTCCTTTCACCTCTTTAATTCAATTTTAGGGTTTTTGTGATTTTCATATTCTATCAATTCTTTGCCAGAAGCAAACAGTTTCATTTCTTTTTTTGGCTTCATTGAAATTTTTAACAATTCTTTGTGCATTTAGATTTTTTTTAATTATTGATTTCCTGAGTTCATTCACCCCCATCCGGTTAAGTGTTCTTTCATTCCATAGTATTTCTTAGTATATTTATCCATAGAACGAGGCATTGCTTAAAAGATTTAATTCCATTTTATTTATAATATTTTTTACAAAATAAGATTGACATTTTCAAATACTATTATTTTAAACATTCAATCTAAACATTTAATCCGTATAAATTATTAATTAGGTCGACAACATGTCAATCAACTAAATTATTTCATTTTAAAAATCTTTGGACAATTCACAAAAGCCCTTGTATCATTGTTTCATGTGTATTATTGGATGACAATACAATGGTGTATGCAAACTCAAAATTTTTGGTATTGGTCGCTCAAATAGTTAATAAATTTATATTTTTCAATTTATTGCTTGAAAGCCAATTTATGAATACTGGAATATGTACAACACAATACAATATAACAGCGGGTGTTCATAAACAAAGGGTGTATTCACATACAACATACACAATACAAAGTCGTGCAAATTGGCCAATTATTCATATTATCGAATACTATGTTAATATGTACATATGACATAGATATGTCATCGAATTATTAAAAAAGTGATTACTTATGAGTGATCTTTTAAAAATTAAAATTTAACCAATATCAGAAAAAATAATTTTTGGTAGTCCGTTTTCTTACTAAATATTGAAACTTTGCCGTCATGCAATGTTATGCACCAATGAGGGCCACAGACAATCAGGCGACAAGCTTGTTTGATGAGCAATAAAACAGCAAGAAGAGCACATATAAGCCTACCATGTTAAAAAAATTAAATTTCAACGTTAAAAATGGCGCAGCACTAGGAATTGATATGATTCTATTAGAAATTGTCAAAACACTTTCAGCTCTAGCTACCTACATCCGACTGACTCTACATCAAGTATGCATTGAACACGTAACAATCACATTATCCAACCAAAGAAGATTATCTTATTAAATGGTTAGATTGGGGAGGCGTAAATCTGTAATACAATACCATGGTTGTGTTATGTTCGATTGCATATCTCCAAACATTAGGATTAACATGCTACGAATGTTTATAGAGCAATCGGCTTAATTTAACTCGCGACTTTTCTCAATTATCGTTAACTCCGATAGGGCTTTTGATGTGATAAACAAAGATTCATAACGGTCACAGCTACAGTATAATACTATACCAGATCAAATTACGATTCTGATCAGAAAATCATATCGAGACGAACTTGTAAAACGCATTTCAAACCTCTTAATCTCATCGATTTAAGTCTCGGTATTCTTCCTAACCATATTCAAATGTAAAGCAGTGAATGCTTGGATTAGGTATTATTTTTGTGGTGCCAGAGGCTCCATATCAGAGATCAGCAATGAGTATTCAAAAAGATGAGTAGATAAGAATCATACTCATAATTTCTGATACTTATTACGCATTCATGAAGTCGCCGTAGTCTAGTAGGCAGTGTGTTGGTTTATTAGACGTAAAGCCCGAGTTCATATACCAAGTCAGACATCAAAACGAAATATGAAAAAAATATTTCTTCGGCGACTTCCTCTCAGCAGATTTCTGGCAAAAACTCTGAGAGTAAATAAGCCTGCCATGAAAAAGTTTCTCAAAAAGCTGTCGTTTGAAGTCGACGTTAAACTGTAGATCCCGCCAATCACGTATAAAATTAACGCACACAACATGAGTGATGTGAGAAGCTAGGCCGTAACCCTGACGGAAGGGTTCTAATGGCCAATTATGTATGTATACGCATTCATACTTATTTTAATATCACACTCATACTACTCATATTCAAAATTTAAAGTACTTATCGTACTCATACTTAACAATACGCATCATGTTGTTGATTTCGACTATTTCTCTAAATGTAGGAATCTGAATGAGTAGTCGTATGAATCACACAACGTTGTACTCATACCCATTGCAACCTATACTTATAAATCAATGCTGTAGTGAGTACGAATGAATCAGAGTAGTTGCATTGCAATACTGTTGACATCCTCATACTTATGAGTAGCGAAAAAACTATTCATTGCTGATCTCTGATACATACATGGGGTAGCCGACACTTTGCACCTTCAATGAGGTCTTCATCCTGATTACAAGAAATTTCTATCAATTCCTTTGGAAATTATTTCAAATGACACTTTTAAAGTGTTCGTTGTAAAAATTTTTGTTAGTTAATTTCGACCGCATTGAATGCTTCAATTAAAGTGACATTTTCAAAAACATTACTTGAAGATTAACCTGTTACGTTTGCAATCTGCACATCCAATAGATTTTAAGAATAAATGTTGAATGAACATTAAACTTAAAATAGAGTTGTTCGAAGAAGAATAAGAGTATTTTACGTCAACCACATAATGTCTGCATTAAGTTCTATATAAACTCATATACAGATTCGAACACAGGTACTAAAACAGACGCAGGTGCTTTTTTATGTATGTACACATGCACAGCCGCACACAAATATTCGTTCGCATGTAATTATCTCATCCTTAGTTTGGTTTGGTTTGGTTTTGTCTTAACCAACAACGTTCATGTTTAATTTCTATTTTATATCGTGTTGATAAACTCTGCTTCGAAGAGTTCACAAATGTGTAACTGTGGTGGTTTTCCCATCGACGTTTAATACGTTTAACCAAAAATGTCAATTAATTAAAGATTTACGTCACTTGCTTTTTCTTAACGATTAAACAGTGACAATTTAATATCAGTTCGTACTAGATTGAACATTTAAATCTAGAAAGTATTGTGTAATTCGTTTAAGAATTTATGGCATCACATACATACTCCACATATGTATGTATGTACCTTCACAGTAATATTGAAAATATTTAATTTTTTTAATTTTTTTTTTTGTACTACCACAAACTTAAAGGTAAAGCTGAGGTATTTAAAGGGGAAAAAAATTAATTTTTGACGAATAGAAACAATGTGAATAAAAAAATGCTTTAAAGTAATTTGAACAGAATTTTCTAAATCAGTATTAGAGCAACGTATTCGAGTTTTATTGTTTGTTAATTTAAACACAATTACAAATTATATTGTTACGAAAATGGAAATGGTATAACATCGTTTAACATTAAAATGTTAAACAAAAGCTACAAAAACAAAAGCTACAAAAACAAAAACCATATACCAATAACAGCAGTATGAAAGAAAAGGATATAGACAAGTAAGCAAGAAGGCAACAACAAACAACGTAAACAAAATACACCAACAACAATGAAACAACAATAGACATCTCGAGAAGGCGAAGACACGAACATTTGACTTCAAGAACATTCATCGGACTGTTTACGTGGACATATAAAAAGGCAAGACAAAGCAGGCAGCGAGTAGTAAGAATTCAGTCAGTCTTGTGTGAAGACGCGTTGCGTGTGAAGAAAACAGTCGTGGTTTGAAGATCGCCGTTGTAAAGATCTGCGTTGTTAGTGCCTACGCAATAGTGGAAAGAAGAATAACGAACAAGGCAAATTATTGTGGTATTCATCAAGTTGTAAACAGTGGCACACAAAACTTGTGCGCACAATAAAGAGTTTAATTGTAACTAAACACAAATTTATTTTTATTTTGTTTGCAATCAACGAACTCATATTTTAAACGTTTTTAAAAAGGTGAAAACGTAACAATATTTAATTATTACTAGCTGAGTAACATGAGGTATATTCTCGATATAGTGTAACATACCAGGGTCTCTGGTGGGAATGGAACCCATGACCCTCTCGCTAATATTCTAGCACACTACCCACTAGATTACCTGGTTTAGCTAAAGGTTTAATTAGGTCAGATTGATCTCGGACACTACTCTACAGTAATAGTTTCTCTTTTTTCGTAATTTATTAGCTCACCACCAACGAGAGAAGTTATTTTTATATTTTTATTTGTTAAAATACGCTCACATGATAGTGTTTGGTATTTTTGGTAGAGTATTGTTTGATATTGAGAACAGTAATGAAGCTAAAACTTAAACCTTTAAAAACACTTCTAAATTTTCAAACAATACGACAGCATTTTAGCGACTGAACAAAACCTTGAGCTCAATTGAGGGTTTAAAAATCATTTAAGATTGTTGAGATTTGAGAGAACTCTTTGTGACATAACTTAAAACGCCATGTCAGTGGACCTGTGTGCCATTTACAACAAACACAAAACTTCATAAATGGAAGAATACCAAACTCCTGGGTAAAACAATATCACAGAAATGAAGTAATATTTTTGGAAATGAGAGTGTTAGTAACTTGAAATACAGGGCTCATATAAGAATCAGATCTGCCATAATGATATGCAAAAAAATTTCAGGAAAATACTCGGGACGTATCCTCAGGAATGCACTGACTGTATACCAAGATGATTAGACATAGCGACCAGAGATGAGCAATAAATCGTTTTTTCGCACCTCATAAGTACTCATAAAATTTCAAGTATGAGTGGGTCAACAGTATCGAAATTCGACTACTCTAATGCATTCGAACTCACTACAACATTGATTTATAAGTAGAGGTTGCAATGAGTATGAGTACAACGTTGACATTAAACTCATAACATTTGAAATATGTTTGATTCATACGCTTACTCATTTAGATTCATAAATTTAGAAAAATACTTATAATACTCATAAATGATTCGAGTGACTCGATTCATTCGTCAAAAGTTACAGTCTCAGTTGTTGTTGCATTTACAAAAAAAGAAGAAAGAAAAAGGCAAAGACAGCAAGTAAAGCAAACACACAACCTCTAGTGAGAATTGTAGTGTTCGTACGCGAATCATACTTATTTTGTGATTCTTGTAAATGTTGAGTAAAATGTTGAGAGTACTTCAAACTTTCAATATGAGTAGTATGAGTATGATATTAAAACAAGTATGCGTATAAGTATCAAAAATTATGAGTATGATTCGAATCTACTCATCTTTTTGAATACTCATTGCTGATCTCTGATAGCGACCTATTGTCGCAGACAGAACAAATCTGAAAACAGCTCAAATAGAGTTAGACAATATGCAGGGACTAGAGATTAGGAAAAATGAGAGAAAAGTATAGCACTAAATTAATTATTTCGTGACTTAATGAATCGATGGAACCAATAGACTCTATAATTTTGCATAATATTTCTCAACGAGAAATAGTAATAAAAATGAGTGGAGCAATCAAGAAACTACATACTCTTTTAAGGGAGGGACCCTTTTGTGGAATACAGAAGGGGCAGAAGCAAGAATTTTTGATCCCAAAAGGAAATATTTTCAACCCATGGAGAAACTAGCAGGTATTTCCAAAGCGGTAGCCTTTGCCATTGAAAGTGTATATGAGCGCTAGACTCCAATGAGGCTACAATATCGCATCAGCTGGGTATAAAAAGCACGATTACTCTCTGCTGGATAGCAGTTCATATGGGAATTCGCGGCAGTGACCAGGCATATGAGCTTGACAGAAGCTGAACTAACATGCCAGTGATGGCATTTTCAACTGAATGTCATACAAAACATTGCACGGATTCTCTTTATAAATATAATTAACACCTAATCTTATAAATAAATTAATTACGTTTAACCCGTTCGACCGGAAGTTTCGAGTATAATTTAGTTTCAGATAAATTTGAAATCAACTTTCATCCACGACATTTGGACTTATTCTAGTTTTCTTTTCTTCTTTTTATGTTGGTTGCAGATTTTTATTATCATAGTCATCTTCTTAGTCCTAGTGGATACAAGTCTAAAACGGTTCTAGCGATATTATTGTGTACTTGGCGTAAAATATTACCAAACCAGCAAGCTTTTCGTCCACCTATCTCAACATATTGTCATTATTGTAGAAAAAAAACTTATCAAAACTATTTCACAACTTCGAGAGTCACAATTGAAAACCCCTACACAAGCTTAGAGTTATTTTAGGCAACAAATTAAGCTTATGGTTGAGCCATATGTCAACATTATTAAATATGGTGTTGCCACCTGGCTTCCTATATCGTACATGTTGCATGTATGAAATTTATTCATAACAGACGGAACCTACAATTTAAGGTAGCCTCTCAACGAGAAATTTAAGAAATTTTCTCACTGTACAATGGAAATTCGACTATCGCTACCTCCGATTATTGCAAATGAAACTCTTTGTAAATACAACTTATTTTAAAAACGAGTCTCAATAAGTGTTGCAACATTACCTTTATTATTCATTTACACGGCTTTTTTCTTTTGTATTTCTTGTTCAGTCGCATAGATATGACAAAGTGATCATATATAGACTAAAATTACCATTTCGAAAAAAATTTCACACATTACATGATGTCTTAAAGACTTTTTACTGCTTCTTCATACATATTGTTACGTTTTATCCCTTTAAAAACGTTTAAAATATGATTTCGTAGATTGCAAATAAAATAAAAATAAATTTGTGTTCAGTTTTAATTTAATTCTCTATTGTTCGCAACTTGATTTAAACAACAACAATTTGCTTTAATTGTTATTCTTCTTTACACTCTTCCGCGTACGTTAGATCTTCACAAGGGAGATCTTTAAACCACAATTATTCTCTTCATACGCAACGCGTCTATACACAAGACTAGGTTAGAGGTTAGGTTAGAGACGTGTTCTTGTCAATTGTGACAAGTACAGTACCCGGAGGTCGAATTGACCCATTGTACAATCACACAAGACTAACTGAACTCTTTCCGACTCCGTTGCCTGCTTTGTCTTGCCTTTTATATCGCTGGGTAAACAGTCTGATGAATCCTAATAAAGGAGAATGACTTTGCCTTCGCGTAATCTCTATAAATGTAAACATGTTGTTTACGTTATTGTTGTTTGTGTATTTTGTTTACGTTTGGCCTTGCAGTGTTGTTGTTGCCTGTACTGATGCTGTTGCTATATTTTTGTTTATTCGTTGATCATGTAAACAAGTCCATCGTTTTTATTTTTGTAGCTTTTGCTTATTATTTTAATGTTAAACGATAACACCATTTCAATTTTCTTAACAATATGTTCTCTCTCACACGTGTTAGCAATTTAGCTACATAGTCAGTCGCATAGCCGGAAGATTTTCAGAGAGAAATTTAAGTTTTGATGTGCAGTTCAAATTTCCTTCTTTGGTGTCCTGCTGATTAACAAATAAAATAATATCCAAAGATAGCAAACTGAACGAAATTATCCGATAAAAAAAAGTTATGTTTGCAAAATTGTAACTTTTGTATATTTGCAACAACAACAATAATAATCACGTACAATTGCAATTGGTTTCACGTCCAGTTTTATATCGATAATAAAATTGAGAGCCGAAAACGAATTTTTATCAGCCCTACCAGAGTATTGTACATAAATTTGTAATTTTGAATCGCTTTCGTTAAATGCGGTTTAAATGGCATAAGTATGTTTGTTGGGCAAGCCTTTCATAAACCAATAACTTCTTACCTGAATACAATTTATCTTTTTACTCTCATTATTATTGCACACATTCACACACACTCTCCATTCAAAATGGTAGAAAACACATTCATTACATACATCACAAATAAGTGTTGAAAGAGATTACAATAAAATTTAAGATCTCCCACATCTATCGTTGTCATAAAATTCTATGGTCATGAAATGAAAAAGGCCATAAGACAGAACAGAACAGAACAGAAGACAAAAACAACAAAAATGAGGAATCAAAACGATAAAATGAATTGCGGAGCATATTGAATGAAAAAGAAAAAAACAGAAACAATCATTAAATGGCAACTATTATTACCCAACAATTACTTTTAATTTCCCTTATTTCATCACTTTCATACAATTGCAGACACAAACCCATGCACATACACATAGATGGATACGCAGACGGTCAGAGATATCATTGCCTGTTATATGCTGACAGATGACTTTGACTGTGGGTGGTAAAACTCATATTTAATAATGACTGAGTGGATGAATGGATAAACGCATGGATGAATAATTTTTTTTTTTTTTTTTGTTTTTTGGGAAAATTGTGAATATTTGTTAATGTTATACAGCGTTCTGTCTGCCTATTTGTCTAGAAGCCAGCTAGAGAGACACAATTATGAGTTTTTCAATAATAAATAACGATGAGAGATATTAAATTTCATTTTCATCATCATCATCATTATCATCATCGTTATCGCCAAATTAATTTAATTCAATAAATGGTGCTTAAGTTTATTGTACTTGTTGAAAGTATATATTCCATTGGCGAAATGAACAAAATTTATTGCAAATATAATCATTTGTTTATGCAATTAAATGTATTCAATTAGTGATTTAAAAACAAATTAACAAATTAAATTTTATTACTCCATACGGTATCGTACATACTTAAACAATTCATTGCTACTCATGGAACCATAAGTTTGTTGAGTTTTTGTTTTTCTACACAAAAATAATAATTAAAGCGAATGTTCTCAGCTAACGAGTGCTTGATAAGAGTAAATTTATAAATTTGAAGACAAAAGACTTTAATTTTGATTATGATACTCTTCTGATTACAAAGAGTATTATTGAAAGGAGAATGGAAATAAAAACTAGCGGGAGGAACAATATCAGGACGATAACAACATTTTTTTTTTCATATACATACATATGTATTATTTTTTGAATCTTTCCTTTCGGAATTTACAATAAGTATTCAAATCTTAACCTAAATTATACAAAAATGAAGGTTGTTCTTGCCACTGCAACATACAACTAAAAGTGCTCATCAAAAGTAAATTTATCTGATCAGATCATTTGTTTGAATCCTCTTGAGACGTCTGTGACCCTCGAATACAAGTCTCTTACAAGACGGTTGGGATGTCCGGTAATCCTGGAGACGTAGTTGACACTTGCTATTGCTCGAACTAGGGGCACCTTCAGATCGTTGTGGATGTTACTATTTCTCATATACCAAGGAATATCTGTTGTTATTCTAAGAAGTCTAGATTGTCGCCTTTGCAGCTTCTCTACATTGGATGATGAGGCTGTTCCTCACAGTTTGATACCATAAAGCCAAATAGGTTTCAATACTGACACAAATACTGACACAAAAGCAGTTTTAGTTCTAAGTCAAGGCTTGACTTATGTAGAAGAAGCCAGTAAAGCTGAGTTTGATTTGGGTAATTTTGGCATCTATGTGATGAGCCCAGGTAAGACGACGGTCGAAATGGATGCCCAGATATCTGACACTATTATGCTCTGGAACTGTCACACCATTAATCTTGATGGGCGGACATTTTCCCCTACTCAGTGTAAACGTAATGTGTACGCACTTAGAAACGTTGACTTTTGTCTTCCATTTCAGCATCCAATTTTCCAATTCACTAACGTGAGATTGAAGTCTTCGTGACGCAACTGTAGAATCTCTATGAATACTTAAAAACGTCGGTCGTATCATCCGCAAAAGTAGACATGTGAGTCACTACACTTGTAGGCACATCTGCAGCGAAGAATAAGTTTAGGAACGGCCCTAGTATACTTCCTTGAGGTACGCCAGCAATAATAATTTTAAAATAAATCATGAGGCAATTGATTGAAAGATGCAGATCCGAGTTTACAGAATCCAATTGATAATTCTGAATTCCATAGAATTGTGAATCTTGAATGACCAACGAGAAAAGACAATGATTGTCCACGATGTCGAAAGACAAGCTAAATTGAGAACATTAAAAATAATTTATTGCTCATCATACATTCCTATACACACATACATATGTACATAACAAAAATTCAATTCGTAAAGGAATTGTAAAATAAAAGTGGAATTAAAATGGTCATGTGCTAAGGCATCTTAAAGATTACACTCATATAATACGTTCCTGAGACAAAGGTGCTAGCCCATGAAAGACCTACTTAAAAGAAGGTTGTTGTGGCCCTTTATTGTAGAAACAAATATATGTATACATACCAGAGATCAGCAATGAATTGTTTTTTCGCAACTAATAAGTACTCATGACATTCTGAGTATTAATGAGCCAACAGTATTGAAATTCAGCTACTCTGATTCATTCGTACTCACTACAACATTCATTTATAAGTACAGGTTGCAATGAGTATGAGTACAACGTTGACATCAAACTCATAACATTCGAAATATGTTTGATTCATACGCCTACTCATTCAGATTCATATGGTCAATTCACACAAGCCGTTGTATCGTTGTATTCATTGTATTGTTGGAAGAACATACAACAGTGTATGATTGTTGTTAATAATTTTCATATAAAAATCTGATACACTTATACACATTTTTTCCATATGTTTTTAAACGTTGTATTGATTTCGTGCTATCAAATTGTGTGAATGGAAAAAATGTGTTGGTTTCGGGCTATCAAATTGTTTGAATGCCACGAAATACACAATACAGCATAGCATTGAGCGTTCACAAATAAACAAATGTATTCAATATAACATACACGATACAAAGTTGTGTGAATTGCCCAATAAATTTAAAAAAATACTTTTAATACTCATAAATGATTCAAACAATTCGAATCAATCATCAAAATTTACAGCCTTAGTTGTTGTTGCATTTACAAAAAAAGAAGAAAGATAAAGACAAAGGCAGCAAGCAAAGCAAATAGACAACCTTCTAATGAGTATTGTAGATGTTGAGGAAAGGAAAGTCGAAATCAACAACATCATGCGTATTGTTAAGTATGAGTACGAAGGGTTCTTCAAACTTTGAATATGTGTAGTATGAGTATGATATTAAAAAAAGTATGAATGCGTATAGGTATCAGAAATTATGAGTATGATTCGAATCTACTCATCTTTTCGTATTCTAATTGCCGATCTCTGGTAGCGATGAGAAACTTTGCTTTTTGTCAAAAGTTTGCACTGATTTTCATAAAATATTGGTTGTTGATGTCATTTATGCTTAAGGTTGAGGTTTTCAGGACGAATTGCTGTTATAGGGGACTAAAGGCTTGTAATTTTTAAAATTAAAAAATCTGTGAAATTTTACAATTTTGCAATGCTTTTTCGAAAGTCAAAATTTATGGCCTGAAATACACCTGTGTTCGCATTTAGTGTAGTGTCTTCATTATTGACACATAATGTGATTTCCATAAAGTTAATGCTGAAACTATCAAATATTATTAATTTTATTCATTTTTTAAACGCACCCGGCTACAGGCAATTCTACGCCTTTGATCGTAATGTCGATTTATTAAAACACTTGTAAATGGACACACACAAATGGGAAAACCTATAGTGAGACAGACGTAAGGGTGTGTAAAAATTATTTCAAACTAAACAACACCGACACCAACACCAATACGAACGTGTAACAATTCATACATAGTAAATCATCAGCAAAACAAGAAGACACAATACGATGTCGTTTATCACACGAAATAAAATATTTTAAAAACAAAAACAAACAAAAAACAATTCTTATGTAAATTATTTTGATTAAATATATGCAAATTAATTTCGATCAAATACAACAAAAAACAAACAAACAAAAAATCGAAAAACAAAAGCAACATGACTAAATAACTAAAATACTTCTTTTTTTTAACGCTGTGTATTATGCGAAACAAATAAACCTAAAAAAAACTGAACTGACTAAGAGATCACAGAAAACTAATGGATGAATGACCGAATATCTTGGCTTAAGGCGGCAGATAAAAGAGAAAAAGTTACAATAAAAAAAACTGTTGAATATTTGTAACATAAGAGATGAACGATTGGCCTAACCGAATCAATGTATAGCCTACGATCGGACCAAAAAAAAAAAGCATTTAACTTAAACTTCAAGATGTCTTGTATTATCCGATGTCTTCAAGTCTAATTTCCAAACTAAAAGTGAAAAATTAAAAAAAAAAAAATAATCAAATTATTTATGTGTATCAGAGATCAGCAATGAATGATTTTTTTCCCTACTCGTGGGTACTCATGAAATTTTGAGTATGAGTCATGATCGTTAGCTTTTTAATATTTTTCAAAAGCATCGGTTTAGGTTTCGCTGCATCATGTAGATGTTCGTTCGGTAATATTCATAAAGTAAAACTGATTTTACACAAACCAAGCCTTCGTCTACCTGACTTTATCTCTGTCTTCAAGCTCTTTTCAATGATATTGAAAATAATTCTTCAAATACTTCTAGACGCCTATAAATTCCATATGTATTCTCTTTGAGAAATCTATAAGATTTCTTTAAACATAAGCATTAATTAAGTACCAAAAACTGTTGGATTAGTATTGGAACATATGATCAATGCAACCTTTGTAACACCGAAATCAATTCCTTACATACGTAACATAACATAACATAATTCGCCATTACAACCCTTCAGTTCCAGCCTAGCTTCTCACATCACTCATGTTGTGTGCCTTAATTTTATACTTGACTGACGGGACCTACAGTTTAACTTCGACCCCGAACGACTGATTTTTGAGAAACTATTCATTGCATTTTTTATTTACCCGCAGAGTTTTTGCCAGAAATCTGCTGAGAGGAAGTCGCCGAAGAAATATTTTTTTTTTTTATATTTCGTTTTGATGTCTGACCTGGGGTTTGAACCGTGGCCTACTAGACTACGGCGACTTCATCATTCCATATCTTATCGAAAAGTGGTGTAAGAAAAGTCGCTTGAGTACTTGTACTTTTTTCGATTAAATTGCAGCCATAACATCAATTGGCTCATTTTCATCATTGGAAGTTTATGTCGGGGTGGTGTGGTCCTACATATGTATAAACGCTCCTTCTGAGCCAATGTCCGATCAAAGTTGTGACTTCATAGTTGCCACAATCATCAGTAAACATTTATTTTACATACATTTTTACATCCATCGAATTTATTTTGTGAATTTAAAAAGCTTATTTGTATTTCCTATTACGACTTCATTCTCTGCAGTGCAGGTGTTCTTCATTCAACACGTAAAGTTGTTCTTATCTACATATTTCGAAAGGATTTTTTAGAATAATTAGCATTCTTCTTCTAACATGGGTCACGTGCCGAAATGCATGCTTCTTTACAATGTTGAGAATTTTTGCACGGATAACGGAATCTTAATTTCAATACATTTTTAGTTGAAGTTTTTACATAAAGCTGTCGTGTACTCTAAGTTTTGGATTGAAAATTTATTTTCTTATAGAATCCTTTATTTAGCTTATTAATCTGTCTTATCCCTTTGCAAAGATTCTTTGTAATAGCCTTAGTTGCTGGTTATTCCTGTGAACCAAAATTTGGAATTTGAAGATATGATTACAAAGCATTGCATGAAATCTTTTTGTCCAAATCAGATATCAGCAATCAATCGTTTATCCGTTATTAATAAGTACTCATGAAATTTTTAGTATGAATGGGTCCACAGTATTGAAATTCAAATACTCTGATTCATTCGTACTCACTAAAACATTTATTGATAAGTACAGGTTGCAATGAGTATGAGTACAACGTTGACATTAAACTCATAACATTCGAAATATGTTTGATTCATACGCCTACTCATTCAGATTCATAAATTTAAAAAAATACTTACAATACTCATATATGATTCGAGTGATTCGAATCATTCATTCAAATTTACAGTCTTAGTTGTTGTTGCATTTACAAAAAGACATAGACAGCAAGCAAAGCAAACATACAACCTTCTAATGAGTATTGTAGTGTTCGTAGGAGAATCATACCTATTTTGTAATTCTTGTAAATGTTGAGTAAAGGAAAGTCGAAATCAACTACATCATGCGTATTGTTAAGTATAAGTGCGATGAGTACTTCAAACTTTGAATATGTGTAGTATGAGTATGATATTGAAATAAGTATCAGAATTTATGTGTATGATTCGAATCCACTCATCTTTCTGAATACTCTTTACTTACCCCTGGTCCAAATCATATACATTTATTTCGAAGGACTGCAATTGTATTGAGTTTTTTTTTTTTGACCCCAAGCTACGAATAAACATTTTGAGAGTTTACTATTGTATTCAGTGTATTCCGTGTATTGTTTTAGAAAAATTAAGCATTTCATCAAATTTAATGCAATCAAATAAAATTCTCTTAAAATTTTTTCTCATTTTTGTGTCAAATTAAAATTAATAAAAAATTGTTTTCTTAAAGTTATTTATATATATATGCAGCATTATACTATAGGGTTTAATGATAGTCATGTTAGCTCTATTCGATCATAAATATTTGATTTGTTTGTAAGATAAACTGATTAATATGCCGCGTTAAGAGATGTCATATTCGTGATATTTTGCAATATTATGATTAAAATATCTCCTTGACTTGTTATTATTATCGATTGATTGTGTTGCTGTAAAATTGTAGTAAATTCGATGATGTTGATTTTTTATTCAAGAGGGTTTGATTTGTTTCATTGTGAATAATTGCATCAATTTTCTATATAAAAACAAACGCATGTTTGAAAATCGGTTTAAACCTTAGTTAAACGTCTTTTAAACATCATTGTTCGTTAGTTCGTTGTTTTTTTCTCAGTTTCATTACGAAAATATCTTTCAATAAGAAATGCGTGGATTTATCGTAAGTGATTACAAAAAAATAATTTGTAAATAAAAATTACAAAGTGTATCAAGAACACATCAAGATTTTAATGTTTCTGAAATAAATATTTAAAAATAACAATTCAGCTTCAAAAATAAAATCCAAACATTAATTTAAAGTGAAAAATATTAAACGGAAAATTAAAAAAATAAAAAGAACAAAAGAATTCCAATATTTGTGTTGGTTTTGGAAACAAATTGAAAAACAAATCTTTAATATTTGTATCAGGGATCAGCAATTAGTATTTAAAAAGATGAGTATATTCGAATCATACTCATAATTTCTGATACTTATACGCATTCATACTTATTTTAATATCATACTCATACTACTCATATCCAAAGTTTGAAGTATTCATCATATTCGTACTTAACAATACGCCTGATGTTGTTGCTTTCGACTCTCCTTTACTCAACATTTACAAGAATCACAAAATAAGTATGATTTGCTTACGAACACTACAATACTCACTACAAGGTTTTGAGTGTGCTTTGCTTGCTGTCTTTGTCTTTTTCCTTTTTTATTTTTTTGTAAATGCAACAACAACTAAAACTGTAAATTTTGATTAATGATTCGAATCACTCAAACCATTTATGAGTATTATAAGTATTTTTCTAAATTTATGAATCTGAATGAGTAGGTGTATGAATCAAACATATTTCGAATGTTATGAGTTTAATGTCAACGTTGTACTCATACTCATTGCAACCTGCACTTATAAATCATTGTTGTAGTGAGTACGAATGAATCAGAGTAGTTGAATAGCAATACTGTTGACTCACTCATACTAAAAGTTTCATGAGTACTTATGAGTAGCGAAAAAAACGATTCATTACTGATCTCTGATTTGTATTTGAATTGTGCTTACATCGAATATATACATACATTTTTAACTCTACTGTTTAATTGCAGATCTTGTTCTGTTTCGCATTTTCACAAGCTGAGAAAGTTGGTTATAATTACGGATCAGCTGGATCGCATAATGCATTTGAAAGTCGCTTCAGAAATCGAGGAAACTCAATCTCTGCTACTCCATCTTCCTCAAGAACATCTGCCACCGAAGCTAGCAGACTAAGGTCTGGCGCTGACAACAGATCTCATGGTTTCTCTGCCGGTGCATTACAATCAACAATTGAAGAGTCTCCCGTAGCGACAAATTACAATAAAGAATTCTTTTCATACTCTGCACCTGAAGAAGACTTTAATGATGTTGAAGCGGTCGAGCGTCTAGCTGCTGAAATGCATAAAAATCTTCGTGTAATTTTCATTAAGGCACCTGAAAATACCGCCCTCACAAATGCAGCTCTTCAGTTGGCTAAACAATCTGCTGAATCGAAAACCGCCATTTATGTCCTGACAAAGCAGACAGATGTCGGTGATTTGTCTACTCAATTGCAGAATATTCAGCAGACCATTCAGTCAAAACCAGAAGTCCACTTTGTTAAATATCGCACTCCGGAGGATGCCATCCGTGCTCAACAACTTATCCAACGTGAATACGACACTTTGGGTGGAACATCTCGCGTGTCCAATGATGTTGTTTCTCCTATTTTGGATTTCTCATCTAAGAGAGAAGATACGATATTAAGTGGCAATGCTAGTAATAATGTTGCCTCTATTGACGATGTGGCCCGGGCTATAAATGCTTATCTTCCAGCAAAAACTAGAAATTAGAAATTAAATCATGTAAATATTGTTAATTTAATATTAGTTATTAGCAGTCAGTCAATCTAAGTTAAAAAACAAATACCTCAGATATTATATTTAATAATAAATCGTTCTATTTATAATAAACCATTAAATTTTTATCAAACATGCTAGGTAACTACCCATGAATTGATAATTCGTACAATGTTCGAAATAGACTCTTATTATTACTTTAAGGGCCATTATTACAACTTACCGTTAAAGTTGGATTTAGTTAAATGTTTTTTTTTTTTTTTTTGTTGTATATACTCATTTTGTTTAAATTTGAAGTTGCCATATCGAAAATAATACATAATACTTATCACAAGTTCTAACATAAACTTAACTTCAAAAGTTACCGGCGGTATGCTACTCCCTTTATCAATGAAAAACAATTTATCCTACCTTTAACTTTTAAAGTTAAGTTTATGTTAGAACTTGCCATGTTCTATATTATTTTCAATATGGCAACTTCAAATATAAACAAAATGATCAAATACAACAACAAAAAAGAGGTCCTTCGTTGCCAATGCGTTTAAAAAAACATGTTTAATTGAGCAGTTTTATCGATATTGCTCCGGCACTGCCATACTTTTGAAAAAGTCAACTTAATTTTATCTGTAAGTTGTAATAACGAAAATAAGTTATAGGTAACTTTGCAGTTCCCTTTAGCAAAAGGTACCTTTAATGGCAGGTATAGAAACGAACTCGCTGCACTTAGACCGTTCATTTGCCCAGATCTTCACCCTGTACCATAACCTAATACGGGACCAGCATTCATTTTTCACGTTGCCAATATATCCATGGCTGAAGAAGTGATTTTACATAAATTCCTTCTTTATTTGAAAGTCTTGAAATTGTTAACATAATAAATCTGTAAAAATTGAAAAATTCGCTCAAAGGTAAAAATAAAGGATTATACATGATGAGCAAAAGATCCATGAAGCATCTACAGTTTGCCGTAGGGTATTTAATGGTACAAAAACATCAGAATAGTGGTCCCGATATACACGGAACATTTTCGAAATATGATGGGAAATGAGGACAGGAGCACCTTTCAACTTCAATGCAGTGGAAGATCTATAAGGCGGAACTGATGGCTCGGAGAGCAGTAACAGTGGTGGATTACACTGTTCTACTGTTAAGAATAATATCAAATGGACGGCGTTTAATAGAGTAATTAGTCCTACGTTCGTCAATAACGGATTTGGTACATTATATTATTTGGTATTTGACTATATACATATGTATAGTCACTAAAATTTTTAGTGTAGTTTTAAACGATACCAACTACGAAAATTAGAATCCGTAGTCACCTTCACACCACATTTTGGCTAAGTGTAATGGTATAAATATGGTTGAAACTGAACTTCTCAAGAAATTTAAAATGTCCTATTTTTTCATGTTTAAATAGATACAATTGTAAGTGGATTACTGGACTCAAAATTGCATTGCAGAAGAGCAATGGACACAATGTAGGTTCTCATTCAAAAATTTATTTTCTAATAACATAGATTGGATCATTATTTTATATGTATTAGATGTTTGTATTGTGACATTAAAATCTGTGTCATCATAATGCTGTGATTGCTACGGACAAATATTGTTCAATTGTTCTGTCATCGTTTACGACGTCCATAGGGAATAAAGAAATACATAGTTGATTTGCTAATACAGTGGAACCCATTAAGTTTGAGAGGATATATGTAAGCTTAGGCACTAAATAAAACTATTGTAGTAATTTTAAAGCCGTCAATAATTTATCATAAGTCATCAACAAATTTAATGATTTGATTTATCATAATTCATTAACTGCGGATTGATGATTTTGATGACGTTAATTGATACTCGCATAAGATCATTTAGACCATATTGTCATTGATTGTGTGAATACAAAATGTTCAGAATAGTTCTTATAAACTTCTTATAAAATAAAAATAAAAATAAAAATGTTAAGCTCACATGTAACATAATACAAAAAATAATAAAATAAATAAAATAAATACATTACGTAACTAGAGACCATGTACATCTTGGTCCAGCAGAGGCTGATTTCCAATTTTGATTCGAAAATGTCTAAAAACCGAAATCTTTGAAAATTTGCAATATTAGAATTCATCTGCCAGTGATTGAAACCTGACTCTAACTGTTGATATCGTTTATTGTTATTATTTATTTAACTAAAATTAACAACAAAAAGTTTATTTGTATTTCAAGAACTGATCTGAGAAGTTAGTTGTTTCTCTCAGCTTAATCAGATCACATAGAATCTCCTTTTGACATTTTAAGATTATATATGTACATATGTATTTGTAATGCTCAAACTAAAATATCCTCAATATGTTTAGCTACGATGTAAAATAATATGAACGCGTTTTGGAAGTGTTTTCGATGTGCTTCGTAATACATACTTGCTTAATATTTTAAACAGTCTTTAACTCAAAAGAAGATATTGGAAAAAATATAGCATAAGAATAATTATTTTATTTAAAACATCAAAGGCCTTTGAATGTCTTTGTTCTACGTAGATTTTCAAACATATTTCTGGTTAAACGCTAACCTGATCATTAACATTTGTTGCTGTTTAAACGACAACAGGATGATATTTTTAATTTTAAACTTAAATAACGTAAATTTAATTCCTTCATACTTTCATCACTTTACAAAATTAAGCTGATTAATTTTGACTTTACTCACTGGTGAAATAGTCTATTAGACGTGGCTCAGACATCTCGAACAAAAAGAGATATGAGAAAATATTTCTTCGGCGTTTTCCTCTCAGCAGATTTCTGGCAAAAACTCTGAGAGTAAATAATATTTCCATGAAAAGTTTCTTAAAAAACCTTCGTTCAGAGTCGAATTTCAGACGTTTAATAACACTGTGTGACAGTCTAAATACATGCAACTAATAACATGGTGTAGGTTGTGAGATTTGGTGAGTAAGACTCAAAAATATTTCTTTTTATATTATTTGAACCCTCCAAACTTAACAAAAACAAAAACTGCTTTTACCTTTTACACACAGAAATATTGATTAGCTAAATATTTGCGAACCTATTTTGATATATGTACCATAGTTTTTCGAAAAGGTTAGAGATGAGCCTTTAAAACGATATACACAAACATATGGTTCAAACTTATATGTTATAAGTTTTGATTGAGTAAGCCTGAAAAATATGATTTTTTTATTTTTTAAGTTTGATCATTCTTCAGTACAATATTTAATTTATATAAGTGATAACATTTTCAAAGTACATTCTCTTGTGAAGAGATTGACACTTCGTTTGATCAAATCGGACAAAAATTACCGTGGTTATTATTTAAAGTGTATAACAGTCCTGCCATAATTTGTATATATAGTATGTACGTATGTTATCTTATCAAATGAACTTTGAGTTAAAAAATTTTTGATGGATGCTGTATTGCTAGTTTATATGGTATGTACGCTTTAATAAGTGTGAAGAATTTGTATCAATTTAAGAAAGTATTTATTTTACATATATTTTACAATCAATAATAATATCATACATTTAGTAGGTTTATAAAATATGGACTTAAATAAAAAGTATTTCCTTAACAAAAGTAAATATTTATGTATATCGCTTGTGCCTGGTACATAAGCCAACAACTCTTATGAAGATATATTAAGGAATAACTTCCCTTTGTTTATACGATTAATATGAACAAAAGCACGCTCCACTTTCTGTTTTAGATTCGCATAACTAAAGCGTTTCAGATTCGAGCATTTATGTATCTTTTTAAGCGTCTAATTTTCATATACATTTAACAATGGATTTCAATTTAAATGAAGTGTTAGCCAAATAAAATTGTTGATTTTAAATATCAATATTATCGGCATACTTATCTTAATATTTAATATAACAGCCTCTTATTAAAATTGTTATGATTTAAAATTGTAAATTAAGTCTTTATAACTTTATTCCTTCACATCTGAATGGTATATTAACCTTGATTTAAATGAAAAAAAAATGTAAATAAATTTTATTAACACACACGCACCAATTGAATTTGATTCCCTGTTAAATTGTTTACAAAAAAACTTTAAATATTTAGAGGAACACACTCGCAAACACACACACCAGATTTAAATACTTATGACTATCAAATTAACACCAGCCCTACCTAGCCTTATCCATAAAAATCTGAGAAGTTTCTTTACTAATTTCAATTCATTAATATTAATGAAAACAAAATACATATTTAAATGAGCAAGTCAGTGGATTTTATCTCAAAGATTTTAGTTACAATAAAAAGAGAAGAAGCATTGCAACTACTAACAGCAGTACACGGCAAATAAAGATAAGAAAGAAATTTTGATGTGGGAACCAAGAAATTGAAAGAAAAAAACACACGAACAGGTTTAAATAACTCATTTGCTTATAAGGTATGCGATATCAATCAGAATACAAGATACAATGCAAAGAGATGAAGTGTGTTTTAGGCTTTACTCATAGAAAACATAATCATTTTGCTTTGGAAAAAACTCCATCGTTACATATCAAAATTAATACGATCATCATTTGATCATCAGACTGCACATGGTGAACCGCCTCCCAAACGCCCAGTTGGCTGTCAAGATTATGTCATCAGTATTTTGATATGCGAATCAGAGGTCAGCAATGAGTATTCAAAAAGATGAGTAGAAGATAGATTATTTTAATATGATACTCATACTACTCATATTCAAAGTTTATAGTAGCTTCTCACATTACCCATGATGTGTGTGTTAATTTTATTCATGAGTGGCGGGACCTACAGTTTAAATTCGACTCCGAACGACAGTGTTTTGAGAACCCCATCATGGTAATTTTATTTGCTCTCAGAGTTTTTACCAGACATCTGCTGAGAGGCAGTTGCCGAAGATATATTTTTTTTTTTCATATTTTGTTTTGTTTGAGATGTATCACCTGGGGTTTGAACTGTGACCTTACGGTCTCATAAGCCAACACACTACAAAGTGCTTGAATTAATAAAACATTAACAGATTTTATGGTTAGTCTATCATTCATAGATCACCGGTAGTACGATGGTTATTAAATATGACGATTCTTTCAGATTTTTCCTATTCTTCGAATCTTTCCGAATATTAAACTACTTGTACTATCACTTAATGGTCACTTCATCCTCCAATTATGTGTACATGTTCTAGTAAATACTGCAATCCTTTCAAAAGTAGTAACTCATGCTTATGTTTTGCAGTTTTTCGTATGAAAACGTATGTTTTTCCACAATCAAAAATAAATAAACATGAATGAAATTTTAAATGCAAATGCCTAAAGCACTTTTCCTGCATTCACGTATTTCGATATCAAAAAAAAATCAAAAGAGTATAAATAAATTGGTTACGTTTTTTCTTCTTTTATTTATTATTTTAGTTTAATTTTCAGCCCCAAGTATTTCTATTTTTTTTCGTTATTAAGCGACTAAAAATAACAAAATAATCAATTGAAAAAATAAAAAAAATAAGAAAAAAAATTAAACAAACACCACAGTTTCATTGTGCATGAATTGATTTGATTTACTACACCACTTACATATATCCGACCGTGAATGGAATACAATTCTCACGTACTATGTGCCGGTGCCTCAACGTCTATTTTGTGAATTCTTGTCGGCGAAGGTTCTCCTTAATGACATTAGAGCATCTTTGCAATACAAGCTATATTGTAACGATGTTCTATACAAAGCTATTACAATGGATTTTGTTCGAGTGAAATAAGGGGACTAGTTCCCGAGAATCATTAACACTGGTATTTCTCGCAACTCCGTTTGTGGGCGATTGGACAGTGGAACACATCATACAATACAGACAAAATTTGCTCTTTTGTCGAACTATTTGTATGTGGAATTATCTTCCCTTTTTCCTGTCATTATGGTCTTAAATGGTTTCACTCTTGGCTTCATAAAACGTTGGGCAAAGGAATTTTCTGATCCATATATTACTAAACAGCTATACGTATCGCTTGGCAGACCAATTTTGGAGTATGGATCCATCGTATTGGATCCTCACTATAATGTTTACAGCGAACACATCGAATCTGTTCAAAAACAATTTCTACTCTTCTGTTTGCGTGGCCTTGGATGGAATTATTTGGATATGCCTTCATATACTACCAGACTGGCATTAATAAAACTGCCCACCCTTAAAAGTCATCGAACAATGTTAAATATATTCTTTATGATTAATCTGATCAATGGTAATGGTATTTGCTGTGAATTTCTGTTAAGATCTGTTAAATTCAATGTTCCTTGTCGTAACTTCCGCTGTTATAATCTTATTTATACGCAATTCTGCAGAACTAATTATGCTGATTGATGATTGCTGATCCGTTGACTAGAATTTGCCGTCAAGTTAATTATTTGTCAGACTTTGTTGATTTTTCTTTAAATTCTTGCGTTATAAAACGGAACATTATTGTTTTCCTCAATTCATAACTTTTCATAATTTTATTGTAACTATTACTTGTATTTTTGATATAAACTTATTGTAATTCTATATAATTTTATTCGATTTGTATTATTAGTAAGGAATTTGTACACTGACTTAAATAAAGAAATAAAATA
This sequence comes from Sarcophaga rosellei, assembly GCA_930367235.1. Lineage (NCBI taxonomy): Eukaryota > Metazoa > Arthropoda > Insecta > Diptera > Sarcophagidae > Sarcophaga > Sarcophaga rosellei. The sequence goes on along the minus strand of OV884017.1, from coordinate 63,150,359 downwards.
AATCTAGTGTCCAGAAATCCCTTTTCCTCTTTCCTCCTTCCCAAAATATATTTTCTCAGTTCCAACACAATGCACTGCATGAGTGTTGGCCGTAGGTCTTCCTAGGGTAATATCAGAAGCCATATTCGAATCTTTAAAAATGGTCTGCAACAGCGAATGGTAAGTTATGCTGAATTACGAAAAGTGCCAATCTTATTTCAAAATTTTTGGCATTGCTATTGCTATTGGTTGGGTAATGTTAAGATATTTGCAGATATCTGCACAACTTACCATTTTTCTATAAACATCTGATCATTTTATTTTTAAGTTTCTTTACTAATTGTTATTTAGAATTTTTTATACTATCATCACAGGTGTTCGTAAATAATTTAAAAATGTTTTTTATAGAGGTATAGAACTTCAAGTTGGCATTACTTTTCAAGATGGCGACCCATTTAACAACTGTCAAGTGATTTATTCTCAGTTTGGATTGGCAATTCATCATGAATAGACTCACGACTGAACAACGCTTGCAAATAGTGCAATTTTATTTCGAAAATAATGGTTCTGTGCGGAAAACGTATCGCGCACTACGTCCATTTTATCGTCGACAAAATCTTCCATCAGAGCAGTTAATTCGATTAACCTGTGGGGCTATGTAAAGTCATTGGTCTATGCGGTAAAGCCACAAACGCTTGACCATTTGGAAGACAACATTCGCCGTGTTATTGCCGATATACGGCCACAAATGTTGGAAATAGTCATCGAAAATTGGACGTCCAGATTGGACTACATACGCGCCAGCCGTGGCGGTCATATGCCAGAAATCATATTTAAATGTAATGCCACAAGATTATCTTTCGGATAAATGAAATTCATGTCAATCGAATAATCGTTATTTTATTGCAACTTAAAGTTCTATACCTCTATAAAAACACCCTATATAATGCTTTACTCCTTGTTATTACTAGCCTAAATTAGCAAAAGTAACAATTGCAAAGCAAATGCAAAGATTAAAGTGAGGTTTAATGAACCGAAAGTAAAGAATATGTTGTGAATTTTTAATTTCCTACAATCGTCAAAATAAGGGCATAAATCGTTATATCGTCAATGTTTACGCTGGTCACTCTAAAATTTAATTTTAAGTCAATTGTGTAAATACGCTTATGTGGATTGTAAAAAAGGAAAAGAGAAGAAAATAAAAAGAAAGGATTGATTCGTTTAATACCCGATCAACCCCCAACCCGAAAGGTACGTCCTTAATTAATTATTTAATTAATATTGTGTATTTTCTAATACAATTTTATTTTTTTCGTTTCGGCTTAAATTAAAATATTTTGTTTAATTTACCCTGCACCCCCCGTAATCATTTGGTCCACTTCGAGCCAGATTACCCAAAATAAAATATTTTAATTTAAGTCTTATTTCAGACTTATAGAGCGACAGCCATATTGGATTGGGATAGAGGAATTGCCCTTTATTCTGTTTTGGAAGTGACCCCTACTACCCTTCAAACCCCTACAAGCGTAATTAAAAAAAAAAAAAATTAATTCAAGTTGAATATTTTTGGAATCGATTTGTTTTTTTTCTTATATTTTTCGTGCCGGAATTTCGCGTGATTATCGTTGCGTACTGCGATTAATTTTCGTTTCTTTTTTGGAAAAGTTTTTTATACCCTTTTGAAGTCCCTTGTGGTGATTGACTTTATTTATTAGAGAAGAAAGTCCTTAGTGTTGTAAAATGGAACGAAATTTAAGAAATTTTAGTAAAAATTTCAATCGATTTGCGGATTTTGAGACTTTTGTTAGGAATATTCCGCAAGATGGACATTCAGTTCACTCCCTCGCCACTCATCGGCAGGAGTTAATTCGTTTGTGGGAGGTCTTCCGTGATAGTTACGAGGACCTTCTAGAGACTGCCGAGGACACTAAAATGTCGACGAAGGATGTCAAGGCAAAGTACATGTCAGGGTACACCTTATATTTCGAACTTCTGTCGTATCTTGATGGGTTAATTGATGGTTTTAAATCGAAAACCACGAACCCACCCCCTAGTAGTATCCCTATACACCTTCCCCCGTGTGACACCCAGACATTTTCTGGCGATTACGCTTCTTGGCCTACTTTTAGGGACATGTTCTCGGCCCTTTATGGGACTAACCCCCACATAAGTAATATTCAGAAGATGTATTATCTTCTACAGAAAACGGAAGGTGAGGCGAGGGATATAATCCGAACTTGTCCTATGACCAACGACGGTTTTGACATGGCGTGGAAAAATCTTGTGGACCGGTACGAGAACAAGAGAGTGTTGGTTAATTCCCAATTAAAAACCTTGTTCAATCTTTCTGTCATTGAAAGAGAATCGGGGCCTGCAATTAAGCGATTGCAGAGGACAATCAATGATTGCATAACCAATTTATCCTTGCTCGGGATTGAGACGAAAAATTGGGACATCATATTCGTTTATATCTGTTCCACCCGGTTGCCTGAGAACACTCTTGGCCTTTGGGAACAGTCACAGGGCCCCAACTCGTGCTTGCCCAAATGGAGCAGCATGGATGAATTTTTGACCGCGAGATATCGGACTTTGGAGTCTGTTTCAGATATCATTGGTCACAACCCGAATCAAGCGAGTAATCGCACTCGAAATTTGAAAAATTCTTCTCAGGAGAATAGAAAGTTTAGGAGTTTTGGGACAACGGTCACTCCTACTATACCCCCGAAGAAATGCCCCCTGTGTACGGATAATCATCCCATTCGATTGTGCTCCACGTTTCTCAGGATGTCGGTAACCGAAAGGATAAATGTTGCCAAAAGGAACAAAATTTGTACGAATTGTTTGGCAACCTCGCACGAATTTAGACGATGCCAGAGCACTAATGTTTGTTATATGTGCAAACAAAAGCATCATTCGCTGCTTCATCGGTCTGAACCCCCTAGTCATTCTCGACCCAAATCTGAGAATAGGTCAGTAGCGCCCGCGAAATCAAGCCACTCTGCTCCCATTCCGGAGCACACTTCTCGTTCTGAGCAAAACTTGGTAGACAGACCTTCGACTTCTGCCGAAGCTCCCTCGTTTAAAAATTTCGCTACACGATTACAGTCCACCCCGTACTCTACAGTCCTGTTGGCCACGACTGTAGTAGATGTCATGCTCAACGACGTAAGATATTCGGCTAGAGCATTGATTGACCCTGCCTCTCAGGCCACCTTTGTCTCGAGGAGACTTCAGAGAAAGCTGGATCTTCCAACATTCTCTGCCCCTGCTGCTACGATACTCGGCTTGAACGGAGCAATTGCAGCCAATTCCACTAAAATCTGCTCGATTTCCTTGGGTTCATCTATTGACCCAGAGTTCCAATTGGAAACGGATGCTTATGTGGTCGAGCAACTTACTGGTCGTCTACCCACATGCTCTCTGACAGACGTAGGTGAATTCGATTTGTCCGAAATCCCGGTATCTGACCTCAAATGCTGTCATATGGATCTACTATTAGGAGCAGATATATATTCACAGATTATGTTAACCGATGTTAAACGGAACCCTAAGGGTTCGCTCATGGCACAGAAGACAGTATTTGGATGGGTTCTGACTGGTAAGATTCCTCAGCCGAATTCGTTGAATTCTATCGTTTCGTTTTTCAGTCACTTGGACTTGAATGACCAAATCACCCGGTTTTGGGAAGTTGAAGAAGTTCCCAAATTTAAGAAAGTGTCGGTTGAGGACCAATTTTGTGAGGAACTGTACCGTCGTACCACCACTAGGAATAGAGAGGGTCGATATGTGGTTACCCTACCCTTTAGGTCCGAATTTCCAACCAGTATAAAGCTTGGGGTTTCCCGGAAAGTAGCGCTTTCGCAGTTCACCAGGAATGAAGCAAGATTACTGAAATCCCCGGAAATTAAGACACAGTATGACTCTGTTATTGACGAGTATTTTACCTTGGGTCACATGACAAAGGTTAACGCGGATTGGGCTCAGTCTCCCAACTCTAACTATTACTTGCCACACCATGCTGTATTTAAACCCGATAGTACTACCACTAAACTTCGTGTAGTCTTTAATGCCTCAAGCCCTTCCTCAAATGGTGTTAGTCTTAACAATGTCCTACACCCCGGGCCAATTTTACAGTCTAACCTCACTATCCTGGTTTTGCGTTGGAGACTGTTCAGATACGTCTTTAATGCCGACATAGAGAAGATGTATAGGCAGATACTGATCAGACCGGATCAGGCACGTTTTCAACGAATATTATTTCGGCGAAACCCCGAGGAGGATATAGAAGATTATGAATTAAAAACGGTTACATTCGGTGTGAACTGTGCCCCTTATTTGGCAATTAGAACTTTGCACCAATTAGCTACTGACTGTGAGTCAAGCTACCCTTCTGCGTCCACCATTTTGCGTACTCAAATGTATGTGGATGATATTTTGTCGGGTGCACATTCCATTGAGGAGGCGATTCATAATCGTGATGAATTAATTCACGTTTTGAAATCGGCTGGCTTCTCGTTGCGAAAATGGACTTCGAACGAACAGAGTCTTATTCGAGACTTACCCCCCGAACACTTACTGGATTCCAACTTTTTGAAATTTTCGGATGCTAGTACTGCTAAAACGTTGGGTTTACGCTGGAACGCGAGCTTGGACACATTCTTCTTTAAGCCAGCTCCGGCGCCCGATATTACCCAAGTCACCAAACGTTCTGTCCTTTCTCAAATAGCTAAGCTATTTGACCCTGTTGGGTGGCTAGCCCCCAAAATAATTGTCGCTAAGATTCTTATGCAACAAATTTGGAAAGACAGAACCGAATGGGACGATTGTTTGAAACCCATGACGTTACTCAGGTGGCGCGAATTTGTCGATGACTACCCTTTCATCGAACGGATTAACATCCCCCGCTGGGTTAATTTTAACCCTGAGTATGAAGTACAACTTCATGCATTTTGTGATGCTTCTGAGAAAGCATATGCTGCCACCCTCTATAGCAGAACCAAAACCCCGTCAGGTGATATATACACACATTTGCTCGCTGCCAAGACAAAGGTTGCGCCAGTAAAGGTGCAAACCTTACCCCGTTTAGAGCTCTGCGGTGCAACTCTGTTGGCAAAAATGGTTCATTCACTCCTCACGGAGTTGAATCTTACCAATTCGGAAATTTTCTATTGGACGGACTCGACAATAGTTTTGTCCTGGTTTCAAAAACCCCCGTGCCATTGGCCAACTTTTGTGGCGAATAGAGTTTCGTTTGTTTTGGACACTATTGGCATCGACAATTGGAATCATGTGGAATCCCATCATAACCCTGCTGATCTGGCTAGTCGAGGTATGACAGCCAGAGAACTCGTAAATTCTGATATCTGGTGGAAGGGCCCTACTTGGCTAAGTCGTCCACGTTCAGAGTGGCCGACATCATCATTCAAGCCCTGTACCCAGCTTGAAACACGTTTGGTTCAAGTGAACCTTAATACGACAACGCCCACGGAGGACATTTTGGGCAGATTTTCTGATTTGCCTCGTGCATTACGAGTGTTGTCGTATGTTTTTCGTTTTTACCATTCTGCTAATAAAACCCACCGGTTATCTCACGGATACTTGTCCATGGAACTCACTCAAGATGAGATCAGTTTCGTGAAGCGTCGGTTGGTTACTCTGTGTCAAAGTTCCCATTTCCCCGAGTATTCAATTTTGAAGGACGGAGCTACTTTGCCTCGTAAGAGCTCTCTATTGACCTTCAACCCCTTTATAGATTCTAGTGGATTTCTGCGAGTTAATGGTAGACTCTCTCAATCACCTACTTTGACCTACAACGAACGTTTTCCGAAGTTATTGCCCTATAATGGCCGTTTCACGCGCCTCTATCTGGAACATCTTCATAAGTTTTCGGCTCATGCGGATATTTCCCTTATGCTTCGTCTTATGCGACAGGAATTTTGGGTCCCTAAATTGAAGAATTTGGTCAAGACAGTTGTGCACAATTGCAAAGTGTGTTCTTTATACAAGAAGAAGCTCGGTCAGCAGATTATGTCTGCCTTGCCGCCCGAAAGAACTACACTTACTCGCCCTTTTACTCACACCGGAATTGATTTTGCTGGTCCCTTTGATATAAAATCCTATATAGGGCGAGGTTGTAGAATAACAAAAGGATATGTCTTGGTGTTTGTTTGTTTTGCGACTCGAGCCATCCATCTGGAGGCTACTAATGACATGTCCACCGAATGCTTTTTGGCCGCTTTTGCTCGATTCTTTTCACGTCGCGGCTGTCCTTCTCACCTATATTCTGACAATGGTACTGCCTTTGTTGGAGCAGCCAATCTTTTGAATAAGGATAAGACTCGGTTCCTTGAAGATATTAAACGTCAGATTGTCACAAGGAATGCCTTTCAGTTAGTAGATTGGCACTTTATTCCTCCTGGAGCGCCACATATGGGTGGCTTATGGGAGGCAGGTGTGAAGAGTTTCAAAACCCATTTGAGAAGATATCCCACGCCCAGAGTTTCACTTATGAGGAATTTTCAACTATGTTGACAAGAATAGAGGCTTGTTTGAATTCTAGACCTCTTAGCTCGATGACAGATAACCCGTCTGACATCAACCCTTTAACCCCGGGACATTTCCTTATAGGAAGTGCCATACTCTCCCCCCCGGAACCTGATTTTTCGGATGAATCTCTAAGCTATGCTAATCGATGGCGTAAGCTGAAAATTTTGCACCATTTGTTCGCACGTCGATGGAAGGACGAGTATTTAGTCGAATTGCATAAACGCAACAAATGGAAGCTTCCCCAAAGAGATTTCGTTGTAGATGATTTTGTTGTCATTCGTCATGACAATCTACCTCCAAACGAATGGAAGCTCGGTCGTATCTCTCGCGTGTACTTCGGCTCCGATTCTAGAGTACGAGTGGCTGATGTTCGAACTGCCAATGGCGTTCTAACGCGGCCTATTGTGAAGCTCGTACTGCTTCCTAACCCGAATCAAAACTAATACGTTCTCCCTTTTCTTTGTCTGTTTTGTCCTTTATTTACAGATGTCTGAAGTTGCTCCCCGAAGACTCACCGTCGAACGTCCAGAAAATAGAAGTCTGGACGAAGTAATTGCCGGTTCTACCTCTAATTGCCGGCTGTGCAAAGGCAGTCACACGCTGCAAAGGTGCCCCGCATTCCGCCGCTTAAAACCCTATAAACGATTGGGTGTCGTCCGGAAGTATAAGTTTTGCATAAATTGCTTGGCCCAATCGCACTTTTTAAGGAACTGTAGAAGTAGGGAGCGGTGCATGGAGTGTCTGGGTCACCACCACACTATGCTGCATCTTCGGCCTAGTCACATCAATCAACCTCGACAACCACACAACAACAACAAGAACAAAAAGGCTAAGGCCATCAAAGGCAACAACAGGAGCGCAACCCGCAGCCAAGCTCCAGAATGTTCCTGCCGTTCCCGAAACCAAAAGAAGGACAACACTGTGGTTGCGACCCCCAACACTGCTGGGGCGACAATTGTAATCAATGTCGTCAGCAAATAATCTCTATTTTTCTTCTTTGTTATTGTTATTTAATATTATGTACTATTTTACCTAAGAACTCAAATGAATTAATGAATTGTAAAATTGAAATGAATTGTAAATACTTTGCTCACCAGCTAGCTTCCTGTTCTCCCTTGTTGCAGTGTTGCAAGGGGGGCGGGATGTTTACGCTGGTCACTCTAAAATTTAATTTTAAGTCAATTGTGTAAATACGCTTATGTGGATTGTAAAAAAGGAAAAGAGAAGAAAATAAAAAGAAAGGATTGATTCGTTTAATACCCGATCAACCCCCAACCCGAAAGGTACGTCCTTAATTAATTATTTAATTAATATTGTGTATTTTCTAATACAATTTTATTTTTTTCGTTTCGGCTTAAATTAAAATATTTTGTTTAATTTACCCTGCACCCCCCGTAATCAGTCAATATAATATTTTTGAAACGATATATAACGATAAATCTTATAATATGCCAGCTATGATGATGCATTATAAAGGAAGTACCGATAAAGCGGGTTTTTTTTAGTTTTAAATGTTTTCATTTGTAATAAATTTTTAAAATTATTAATTATTCTACCCTGCGGTAAATTAATGACTCTAATGCCAGTTTCGGTTGCCCGCATGTTTATGGTTTGATGTGGCTGAAATAAAAATTTTTTTAAAAAAAAATATGTTGTACTGTAGAGTGTATTTACGAGTATTTATATTCAAATTTAACGATATTCAATTCTGTTTATGGAAACATAAAATTTTTCTTTAATTTCTACTGGGTTACACATGCAGACAAACACACTCACTTATATTATAATCATTTTTAATAATGGCAACAATAATGGCAGCATTTATCAAATTGACTTGGTAAGACAAGTAGCTTAACTGCTCTTAATGACCCGTATTTTATGGGTGAAAGCATACAAGAATTAAGCGCTTCATTCACAACTGAATTTAAATCAATTTAACAATTAAATATTTAACCGCGTAGCAACGTGAACACATCTTAATGGAAACCTTTTTATGTTCTCTATGGGGGCTTAAAGAGACTGACATATTACAGTACGCAACAAAATTGTCCAAGAAGTGTGTTGATATGTATGAAGTTTATGTATAGGATTCCTTTCATAGGATAGGATTTCTGTAACATTTCAGCATATTTTATATGCATATTTATGCTTGAGATAGGCAAAATCAATTTTGTAGAACTGTTTTCCAGAACGTAAAACAAATTTTACACTTTCTTACAGGCGTATTGTGTGAACGACTGAAACCACTCGTCAAAACGCTGATTGGACCTTATCAGTGCGGCTTCAGACCTGGCAAGTCCACCATCGAAAAGACCCACGAAAAACAAGTCGACACACACCATCTTTTTGTCGACTGTAAAGCAGCCTTTGATAGCCACATTTCCGCAATGTCTGAGCTCGGTATACCTGCGAAGCTGATAAAGTTTTGCAGAATGTCGTTGAGCAATTCCTGCAGCTCCGTCAAGGTAGGAATGGACCTCTCCGAACCTTTTGATACCGTGCGAGGTTTCAGACAAGGCAATCACTATCATTCGACCTCTTTAATTTCGTCATGGAGAGTGTTCTGCGGAAGGCGGGAGTGCATCGCAATGGCACTATTTTTCAAAAAAAACGGCCAGTTACTTGCGTTCACTGACGACATTAACATCATAGGGCGTACCAAGCGAAATGTTGCTGCTGCCTTTAGTGCTACTGAACGGGGGTCTGTTATGATGGGTCTGGCGGTAAATGAGGGCAAAACGAAGTATTTGTTATCGACAAGTAGAGACGTGCGGCGTATTGGATCTCAGATTACAGCCGATAACTATACTTTCGATATATTCAAGGAATTTATTTATCTTGGATCCGCTGTTACCACCAAGAATGATGTCAGTCTGGAGACTGGTCTCAATAGCCAGGCAATTGAGTAGCAGAGACCTCTCTCGTACGATAAAACTGATACTCTATAAGACCCTCATCCTCCCCGTGCTTCTTTATGGCGCAGACGCATGGACCCTATTAAGCACTGATACAGCAGCCTTGACAGTATTCGATAGAAAAGTCCTACGTAAGATACAGTGCGAGTTGGCGATGATTTCCTCATCAGATCCAACAGTGAGCTGTATGAGCACCTCAACGACATAGACGTTGTGCAGCGTATTAATATCCAGCGGCAGCGCGGTTATCTGCGTGAGTCGGCGAAGAGGACGACCTTGTATGCGTTGGAAGGACCAAATCGAGGAAGCCCTGTCATCGATTGGTGTGAATAACTGGCGTAGGCGCGCAAGAAACAGAGGCGCCTGGAAGGATGGGTTGCGGCAGGCCGAAATCCGTTAATTGGGTTGTTAATGGCCAATTAAGTAGGTAAGTAAGTAAAACAAATTTTATTCCTAAACATGTGTATTTCTTTCTGTTCTCAATGCAAAGCAAATGTTTTTGAAGGTAAGAAATTGTAATTTTTAATTCATTATTCAAAATATGTGCCCTCTTTTCTATTTTAATTTTCAATAGTTTCTTAAAAATTAATTACTTAATTAAATATTTTTTGTTTTGACACCAGAGATCAGCAATGAGTATTCAAAAAGATGAGTAGATTCGATTCATACTCATAATTTCTGATACTTATACGCATTCATACTTATTTTAATATCATACTTATACTACTCATATTCAAAGTTTGAAGTACTCATCGTGCTCATATTTAACAATACGCACGATGTTGTTGACTTCGACTCTCCTTTACTCAACATTTACAAGAATCACAAAACAAGTATGATTCGCTTACGAACATTACCCGAACATTACAAACGTTTTTTTAATATTAAGTAGCATAACTCGCTTCTGCACATTTTTGTTGCACACTGTATTTATTAATATTTAAATACATACATACATATTCATTCATATTTACATATTAATATTTGTTATACAAAAATAAACATGCAGAATTCAATCATAATGGTTGGTTGTCAATGTGTTGACCGACCATACCCTTAAATTTACATAAAACTGTGTGTAAATAATTTCTTTTTGGCCTAAATTTAAGATATAAAAAAACGCGTATACAGTTAACCTGCTTAAAAAATACCAACAAGTGAATATTTTGCTAGAAATGTATGAAAAGAAACTTAACTTTGGTGCGAAATGGAAATGCCGGCTATTACGAAATGGTCAATCATAAATCATTTCGAACGCTTATGTTTGTAAATGATAAATAGTCCGACTAATTGTTCAGTTTTCAGTACTTCTTCACTGTGCATTGTATTTCCGTACGATAATAAATGCTACTCATTGGGTGGGCAAGTCCGAAATAGCATTCGTTAGTATCATTAATTCTCTGTGCATAGTGCTCTTTAAGAAAAGATACAAAAGCTATGAAGAATTTGTTTGTGCATATTAAAATTTATAACACGCACTAAATGAATAAGATGACTTTTGCGATAAAATTAAATACTTAAGAAATTTTAAAATTGTTTAAATAAATATTTTATAAAAAAGAATTCCACTTATAATAACTGTATCAATCTTATGTATATTAATATGCACATAATATTATTATCTATTTAACGGTAATATTGATTACTCAATCAAGAATTATTCAAAATTACAGTACAACTGTCTATATTCAATCCATACATACCAGAGATCAGCAATGAGTATTCAAAAAGATTAATAGATTCGAATCATACCCATATTTTCTGATACTTATTTCTCATACTTATTTTAATATCATACTCATACTACTCATATTCAAAGTTTGAAGTACGCATTGTACTCATACTTAACAGTACGCATGATCCTTAACTCAACATTTACAAGAATCACAAAATAAATATGATTCGCGTACGAACACTACAATACTCACTAGAAGGTTGGGTGTTTTTCTTTTTCTTTCTTCTTTTTTGTAAATGCAACAACAACTAAGACTGCATATTTTGATAAATGATTCGAATCACTCCAATTATTTATGAGTATTATAAGTATTTTTCTAAATTTATGAATCTGTATGAGTAGGCGTATGAATCAAACATATTTCGGATGTTATGAGTTTGATGTCAACGTTGTACTCATACTCATTGCAACCTGTAGTTATAAATCAATGTTGTAGTGAGTACGAATGAATCCGAGTAGTTGAATTTCAATACTGTTGACTCACTCATACTCAAAATTTCATGAGTACTTATGAGTAGCGAAAAAATGATTCATTGCTGATCTCTGGTTGTTAGTCATGCCATTACTTAAAATTTTACTTCAATTTATTTACACACGGAATTTTTCCTTAACATTTCTCGTTCTATTTGAAAAATAAAATTATTGGCCTATACTGTGAAAATCAATTGACGACACACATGTTTCATTAAACGGGAATCATAATTTTTCTTTTAAAACCTCTTTTCTTTCCAAACAGGAATTTCTTGAACTTTAAATGTCTTAAGACCAAAACAAAAATCTCTGAACAATTCAGTTTTTGGAATCTTTTATCTTCTAAGATTTTAGGAAAATTTATGAAAATTCATACAGTTTTACTTGTTTAGCTAAAGTCTGTAAAATTTGTTACGTGTTCCATCCTAAGTGAAGTGTTGTATGTAAATACAGTGAAAGCTCCCATAGGCGGACACCGACCTTCGAGGAATTTTTGCCCGCCTAGGGGAGATGTCCGTACAAGGGATATTTTGTTAAAATGCCCGAAAAAATTGACCACCTTCTTCAGCATTGTAAACATCATCGGGCCTGTACTTACTAAGTATTGAAGGCAGTTTTTCTTTGAACTCGAATGATGTCTGCTGCTTCACCTGATATGCATTTAAAAGCAACATTATGACGTTTACGCCATTTCTGAAGCCAACCATTGTATACAGTTAATTCATTATAGCCCACTTTTTCTGCTATTTCTTTGCTTTTGCCTTAACGATTGGCCCCGAAAGTGGAATATTCTTGGCCTTAGCCAATGAAAACCATTCGAAGCCGAATTTATCTGCTTTAGAACCCTTCTCTGACAAAAAATTCTTCTTGCTATTCACATTATCCTCAGACTGCCATTTATTTTTGATGAAATCTTTATTTTTTAAAATATTGGCAGCCTGAGTCTTTCCAATATTAAATCTATTAAAAAAAGAACGATGAATAAGGCTGGCCTGCCCAAAATTTGAAATTCACAAACCTTTTTGCGATGTCTCGAACTCAAAGTTTTTCATTTTCTGCAATATCAATTACAGACGCTTTTTAATGAAAGAAAATTTGGCGGAGCCATTTTAACACCTTGCGATTTGAAACACAGTATAATCCAAAATTAAAAGGGAAACCACAATTTAGATTTTGTCTATGAACATCACATTACATAAAATAATAAACCGGGGAATCACCGCACTACGCAATGATACATAATCTGATTAAGTTGAAGAATACACACTCAACAAAGAAAAATTTATGTAATCTCTGCACATTGCGCATAGTATAAAAGGGGGATAAACCGAAAAATAATAAAATTTCTCAGCTTTGCCTTTTGTAATATTCATTTGTCCGCCTATGGGAGATGTTTTTGGAAAAACACGTGTCCGCGTCCGTCCAGGGGAGATGAATTTGCTCTAAAAATACGACCTAATTGATGGGACTTAGAAAATCATCCGTCTAGCGGAGATGTCCGCCTATTAGAGCTGTCCGCCAGTGGAGCTTTCACTGTACTTGACAAGATTGAATTTATTTCACAAACACAATAATTACCTGTAAACATTTATTTGGTCTATTAAAACGTTTCACAGTGTAATTATACTACAAATGTTGGTTTTGTTTTTCATCATCTGGTATGAATATGAGCCAGTAAAACATTTGTTGTAAAACAGTTGCGTTTAAGAAAACGAACGTATATTTTATTTAATCTATTGGTACAGTTTTTCATGTTTTCCATGTTGTAATGGACAGTGACAAGGTATATTTTATATTGTTGTTCTTGTCATTGGGTACTATGTACTGTTCTTCACTTAAAATTAATATTTAGCTCTTAAATGTTGTCTATTCTTAAATAGCCTTAATGACTTGCACAATATGCAGACAGTACAGACAGTAATAAATTTGATAGATGAGTGTTTAGAAAATGGTAGCCGAATATAATTAAAAAAAAACAATTTTTTTTAAGTTCATCATTTCGTCCTAAAAGTGATAGATTTTCTATTGAACTATAGAGCACGTCAATATATTGTTACTAAAATGGAAACATTGTTTAACATTAACATGATTAATAAAAGCTACACTAACAAATACAACGAACTTGTTGCAAGTAAAACAACAACATCAGTACGAAAGAAAAATGGATAGACAAGTAAGCGAGAACGTCACAACAAACAATGCGAACGAAATACACAAACAACAGTGAAGTCGCAATAGAGTTCTCGAGAAGGCGAACACACAAACATTCTACTTTAAGAACCTTCATCAGACTGATGACGTGGACATATAAAAAGGCAAGACAAAGCAGACAACGAGTAGTAAGAATTCAGTGAGTCTTGTGTGAAGACGGTTTGCATGTGAAGATAACAGTCATGGTTTGAAGATAGCCGTTGAAAAGATCTGCGTTGTAAGCAAAGAAGAATAACGAACAAGCAATTATTGTTGTATTCGTCAAGTTGTAAACGGTGGCACAGAAAAGTAGTGCGAACAATAAAGAATTTAATTGAAACTAAACACCAATTTATTTTTATTTTGTTTGCAATCAACAAACTCATATTTTAAATGATTTTAAACAAGTAAAAACGTAACAGTATTGTGAAAGTACACATTTTCGATTAAAAGTTTGTTGTTTTAAAACATTTTCAATTCTAATTCCAAATCGAGACTAAACGCCATCTATTCCGTGCAATGGTAGTAAAAAAAACCCTAAAATTTTCAAAAAATACAACGAAATGCCATTTTTTAAAACAAACGGAATCCCTTTGAAATCATTTTGCTCAAGAGTCTACCATGTCTGTAAATTTATATTAAAAGAAGTTCAACTACGTACTAAAAATAACCCAAAAAACAAAAGTAAATTTATCTTTGAAACACTTAACATTGCTTAAAAGCTTAGATACATATGCTGAATAAGTTTAACGAAGTTGTAGTAAAAACTGTTGTTTTGTGCATAAAAAGCTTAAAGAACTTTTAGTTTTTGTACAGTGGTTGAAAACACCATTACGAACATAAAAAGCATAAAAACAGCTTTCGTATAGTGGTCGAAAATATTATTCACACGAGTATTATATTTATTTGAAGACCCGATAATTTATTGCGTAGCACTGATTTTTTACGATACACTTGTATCGATCCGATTTGCGTCGCTATTCAAAAATTAACAAAACTCAGCTTGCGCTGTCGATTAAATTTGCGTCGTTTCGGACCAGATTTGCGTCGTTGATTCAACAACTTTGTTTAACAAAAATGGTCCATACAATTTAATACCATAACGTAGTGAAAAGCAACCAATATACGAATGTATGAGTGTTAGCATGTACGTATTCAGTCGAACATACACTTGTGGATATACAATTAAGTCACATTTGTGCTTTTCGAGCTGTAAAATAAAATACCACAGAGACTCATGTGTCCCAAACCAAAAAATTTCAAAAATCTGAATAACTAAAACAGCGTTGGTGTTATATTACGGCATTACCTCGCTTTGCGTTTTATCGGAGTTGCGTCACTGATAAATTAGTACTAATTTTCACAGTGAGATTTTTTCTGTTTGCGCCATGCTATCAAAACTTGGGGATTCCCTTTCTAACCATGCTATCAAAACTTTGGGATTCCCTTTCTAACTAAAAAAATAATACAGTTTGATTTTTACCTTGTTTTTATAATTTTAGAGTTGAGTTTCGTTTTGTGTGTTATAAATTAAATGAAATTATTATTTTATTTTAATATTATGTATAAATATACATATATCATAACAATAGCAAAAAAATATTCATATTTAAAAATATTTACATATATCGTATATGGTATTTACAAAACAAGTTATATATACATTTATAATACTATTTATAATATGTACAAAGTTACTATCTAAAAGACAAATCTAGCACATGAAATCTTTTGAGTCTTTGTACATCCTCTGTCTCATCCAGTAGACTAATGGCTAATGGATTGCTATGGTTAGGTACTCAGTCTTTCAACATATCTAGAACTAAATTCAGTTATGGTGCCTTTAAATAAAGAGATATGTATAGCCGCACTGGTCACGAACCAGGGCGATTGAGTAATGAACCCTAAGGTTCTAGACTGTTAACGTTGTAATATTTCCACATTCGAGTTTTTATCTGTTCCCTATAACTGGATTCCATAAGTCTACACGGTCTTGAGAATAGCTTTTTATAAAATAATCGTGTTATTTAAATTTAATTCTGATTTCGGGCCCAATAGCCAATACAGCTTTTTTGTTTTTATGCTTGTTGAAATTATACGGACAAATATTTTTGCTCATAGCAAGCTTGTATACTTATCAAAGTAATACACTTTGGTTTTAATATCAATTGTTCTTTGATATAACTGTCAAATGTATAATATGTGTATATATGTATAAATAATTATAATAAACTCTCTCTTCTAATTTTACTTTCGAACCATACAGACGTATTTTATTTACGCTGCGCACATTTTCATATTTTAATAGGTTATGGGCCTATAAGTCGCGAAATATTTCTTTAAATAACTAGAAAAATTGATTTATAATTGCGTTGAATTGGTTTGAAGTAAAAAGTTCCGTGCATCATTGAAATATTGTTGGATTTTATTTATCGCTGGTATTTCTGAATTCGTGAAGAAAAATGGCGTCATCATCTCCTATGTTCCCGTTCGAGAAATTGCGTGGACGTGAAAATTTCGACGTTTGGAAGCGGCATGCAAAGTCTTATATGATAATTAAGCATTGCTGGAAGCCGATAGAAACACTTCTTTCGAATGAACCTAAAGAAACAGATGTCGAGGCGGATGAGCGTGCGCTTGCGGAACTTACACTGATGATAGAGCCTAGTAATTTTGCGCATATAACAACGGCAACTTCGTCACATGAAGCTTAGAATGCGTTGTTAGCAGCCTATGAGGACAAAGGATTAACGCGTAAAATTGAATTGTTAAAACAATTTGTCCAAATAAAGCTATCGGATTGTGGGGCTATGCTCGACTATGTAAATCGCCTTGTAATGATGTCATTAAAGGTGAAGAACGCTGGGTTGAATATTGACGATGAACTGACAGCGTCGTCAAAATTTTCTCATGAAAATTTATGCGCTGTTATAAATGTCTGCATTGGTATATACTTCTCTGGATCGAAGAAAAATAATTGCGTGATTTGTGTTAAAGCCAAACAAAGCAGATCGCCATTTAAAGAAGTTGGTAAACGTGCAGAAAATGTCCTCGATTTGATACACTCAGATGTAATGGGTCCAATAAATGTTAGTTCGTTTTCGGGATCACGATATATTTTGACATTTGTAGACGATTACTCACATAAAGTATTTGCTGTGCCGATAAGACAAAAATCTGAAGTTCTGGATGAGTTTAAAAAGTTCAAAGAATTTGCTGAAAAACAATGTGCACGTAAAATCAAAGTATTGCGTTCCGATAATGAAACTGAATATGTAAATAACCGTTTTAAGGAGTTTATTGAAAAAAAATGGTATTTTACATCAGAAAACTTGTCCATATACGCCAAAACAAAACGGTGTTGCAGAACGTATGAATCGCACAATTGCTGACAGAGTACGCTGCATGTTAATTGATTCAGGACTTCACGAAAAATTTTGGGCAGAAGCGGTGGTAACTGCAGCATACTTATTAAATCATATGCCTGTTAGAAACAACACACGCTGTCCTGAGGAGATTTGGTCGAACAAGAAACCAAATCTGAAACATATTCGAATTTTTTGTTGTAAGGCAATGGTACATGTACCAAAAGAAAAGCGCGCGAAATTTGCGCCAAAGTCAATAGAATGCATATTTGTTGGCTATTGTAACCAAGTAAAAGGCTATAGACTCTTTAACCCTGAGACGCAGAAAATAGTTGTGAGCCGTGACGTTGTATTTTTTGAAACAGAAGACAAGGTAATCGATAAAAAAAAACAAAATCAAATTTTTCTTCGTTTGTTATAGATGTCTCTGAAAACGATGAAATTGTAGTTAGCAGCATAGACAATTCTAAGCGGGCAGTGACTGAAGAATTGCCAATTACTGCTACAGAAAATAATTTTGATGCCGACTCTAACCTCAACGAAGCACAAGAGTTTGTTGATGCCACAAGTTTATCCGAAGGAGAGAAAGAAACTGCAGCACGTGATGGTGTGCATTCACCCGAAGAAGATGTCCTGCCAGTTGAACGCAAATTACGGCGATCAGAGAGAATTTTAAATAAATTAAAGTCGTCGTATAATTTTTGCGCCGTTGAATTCGTATCCAATGATCCATCTACGGTCAAAGAAGCACTTTCATCCCCACATGCAGAACTGTGGCAAAATGCCAAGAAGGAAGAGTATGATTCGCTTATGCTGAACAAGACTTGGACATTGTCAAAATTACCTGAAGAGCCATACCAAAATGGGTATTCAAAACTAAGGTAAATGGCGCTGGTGAAATAGTTCGGAATAAAGCTCGTCTTGTAGCGAAGGGATTAAATCAACGGAAGGGTATCGACTATAACGAAACTTATGCGCCAGTAGTAAGATATACATTAATTCGTTTCTTATTCGCTCTTGCTGCAAAGTATAATTTATTTGTACATCAAATGGATGCAGTAACAGCATTCCTCAACGCTAAGTTGCAAGAAGAAATCTACATGACGCAACCAATTGGCTTTGACGACGGATCTGGTTAAGTATGCAAGCTAAATAAGTCTATGGCTTAAAACAATCAAGTCGTGTATGAAAGGAGGAACTGAACAAGGTGCTGTTAAGTTATGGCCTGAAACGAAGCGACGTGGACCAGTGTATATATTATCTCAAAGATAGAAATAAAATTCTCATTTTGGCAATATATGTTGATGACGTTTTAATATTTGCAAGCGAAATGAAGCTAATCGACAATGTTAAAAAGGCTTTATCAACAAAATTTAAGATGAAGGATTTGGGTGAGGCCACGTCAGTCTTAGGTATGCGCATTACAACTGATAAGACGGCAAGAACTACAGAGGACCCTCGGTTAACGAACGCCCCGCATAACGAACATTTCGTTTAACGAACACTTTTTTTATGAAAAAAAAGTTTCGCTTAACGAACGAAGTTTCGTATAACGACCAAAAAAAGGGGAATACCTTAATTGCATGTAAAATTTCTTTCAGTTTATAGCAACGAAACAGGGGAAGTCCCGAATATACATTATTGTGTTGTCTGTATTCATCATCATGGGAGTCTGTGGCATTATACATTAAAAAGCATCACCCTAATCAGACAGTGGCTATACGTGCAACAGAATTATTTAACGATAATGCTGTGTCTCATTTTCAACAAATTTTGAAGCGACGTCAGAAACAAACGAAAGTTTTTTGTTAAAAGAAAATTAGGTATGCATGTACCCGTTATAAAAAAAATTAATTTTCTATTTTGCTTTATCTTTAGATATATGTATTGGTTTATTTTTTCCGTTTTAAAAGTTTTGAAGTATTATTTGTAACATTCTTTTAAATAAAAGTTCAAATTGACACATATTAGTGTGTAGTTTTTTCGATATTTTACATGCATTTATATGGAAATAGTCGTTTTGCTTAACGAACAAGCTGCTTGAACGAATTAAGTTCATTAACCGAGGGTCCACTGTATTAAAATTGACCAGAGCCAATACATTACTGATGTCTTAGCACGTTTTGGCATGGATCAATGTAATGCAACTTCGACACCAATTGATTTGAATCAAAAGTTGACGGGAGAAATGTGTCCAGATAATGCCGATAAAATGCAGCAGAAGAAAGATGTTCCTTACATGGAAGCTGTTGGCTGTTTATTATTCGCTGCACAGATTACCAGGCCAGACATTTGCTTTGCTGTAAATATGTTAAGCAGATGTTCTCAAAATCCTGGTAAAGCTCATTGGAATGGCGTTAAACGAGTTATGAGATATTTAAAAGGCACTATTGACAAAGATTTGATTTACAACGGCAAATCAAGTGAAATCATTGGTTTTTGTGACGCTAACTGGGCCAGTGATATTGATAGCAGATAGCATATTCATCAAGGAGCAGCAATATCGTGGGCAACACGACAACAGCGTACAATCGCACTATCAACTACTGAAACTGAATTTATGTCCTTAGTTGCAGCAGTTCAAGAATCCATTTGGTTGAACAGACTCCAAAAGGAATTGATTGGTGACGTTGCCAAGTCAATGGTAATTTATTGCGATAATAGGAGTGCTATACACATTGCAACGAAAAATTCATTTTCATCTCGCACAAAACATTTATTTGCGCTGCGCATATTTTCATATTTTAATAATGTTTAGAAATTTGCGTTTAGTTTTGATATGTTCCTTCCAAGTAAAAGGCTTATCCAAATATAAACCTAAGCATTTTACACTTTTTACAACTGGAATTTGCATTCCATTAAGTGCAACCGCTGGGCAACATTCCCTTCTAAGGGAAAAAGTTAAGTGAGAAGACTTCGTTGTCTTTATTTTAATTTTCCACTTTAGCAACCATTGATGGAGTATATTTAATTGTCTTTGTAACAAACTAGAAGCTGCTACAGGACAATCCTTCGACGCCATTTATGAATCTGAATGAGTAGGCGTATGAATCAAACATATGTTATGAGTTTGATGTCAACGTTGTATTCATACTCATTGCAACCTGTACTTATAAATCAATGGCCAAAATCATTCACATAACACCATAATTTTCTCTGTGAATGGACTTGGCATATAATGTCATCTAGTATTGTTAACACTAATGATCTCGTTGTGAAGATCTGTTAACTGCAAATTAAATGAATTTTCTGGAATGTGTCTATTCTTCCTGAAGCAGCCATTCTGCTCTAATATAATGCTCAGCTTCTATGACAAATCTATGCAGCTATTGTTGTTGTTATTAAACGCACTTAAGATATTCAATAACGCTTAGCCGTCTTTCTATCCGTAACTAGACAATTAACTGCACCTTTCGTGGATTGTCTCCTTCCTGTACGTAAACTGAGACGGATGGAATACTGCAATATTAAAATACATACTTTACCCGATACGGTGATGTACCAATCTTTACGTAGTTCTTAGCAAAAAGTCTATGAGATCCATATTTCTTTCAGATTTTGCTCCACATTGTCTGCTAAGGATATTTCTAAAAGTTGTAAAAAGAGTAGCTATTAATGGCTCCAGACTTCTTTGTAAGAGAACGAGAAAGATGCCGCCGTATTCCGGCTTAATCCATTAATATATCTTTCCAGAAATACCACCACCAGTTATGTCCACATGCAACACTGTCATTGCAGTGAAATGGATCATTCAATAGCACCTTCTTAGTATTACATATATATATAATTGGCCATTACAACACTTCAGTCAGGATTATGACCTAGCTTCTCACACCACTCATTTTGTGTGCCTTAATTTTATACTTGAGTGGAGGGATCTACAGTTTAACATTGACTCTGAACGACAGATTTGAGAAACTTGTTCATAGCAGGTTTATTTACTCTCAGACTTTTTGTCAGAAATCTGCTGAGAGGAAGTCGCCGAAGAAATATTATTTTTTCATATTTCATTTTGATGTCTGACCGGGTTTTAATTCTAATAAGCGAACACACTACGCACTAGACTACGGTTACTACTTCGTAGTATTTTATTATATATTTTACCAGTTTCAATGTAGGACCCTAGCTTGTCAAAATAGTATCACTATTCACAAAATCTCCTTCTAGATTCCCATTTAAGTATTCTTAATTCACTGTTGTAATCGATTAGATCTACTCAATGGTGCTCTTACGCTCTTGTGTGCTTGCAACGATTAAATAGTTTGCTTGTTCGATTCCTACAAGTAAATAAAGGTATCATTCAACCGAGTAACTGCTTTTAGAATTCATAACATCAAGTACGATTATCTCTTAATATATTGTTACGTTTTTAACTCTTTAAAAACGTTTAAAATATGAGTTCGTTGATTGTAAACAAAATAAAAATAAATTGGCGTTTAGTTTCAATTAAATTCATTATTGTTCGCACTACTTTTGTGTGCCACTATTTACAACTTGAAGAACACAACAATAATTGCGTGTTCGCTCTATTTCCTTGCTTACAACGCAGATCTTTTCAACGGAGATCTTCAAACCACGACGGTTATCTTCACACGCAACGCGTCTTCACACAAAACTGACTGAATTCTTACTACTAGTTGCTTGCTTTGTCTTGCCTTTTTATATGCCCATGCAAACAAGTCTGATGAAGGTTCTTGAAGTAAAATGTTCGTGTCTTCACGTTCTCGAGAACTCTATTGCGACTTCATTGTTTTTGTGTATTTTGTTCAGATTGCTCATTGTTGCGTTCTCACTTACGTGCCTATCCCCGTTTCTTTCATACAGATGTTGATGGTTTATTAGCAACAAGTTCGTTGTATTTGTTAGAGTAGTTTTTGTTAATCATGTTAATGTTAAACGCTGTTTCCATTTTCGTAACAATATTATTTCTGATTAACTGTAAATTGATTCCATTTAATTGTAATATTAAAAGAGCAATGTAAGCTGTTTAATAGTCTAAACTAGGATACATATAAAGCCTAATAGCAATATATCAAAACATTTAATATGTCACAAGATATTTAATTACTTTATCATTAAACTATTGTCATTCATTTATTCTATACTCACTAAACCTGTTTTTCATGAAGGATTAAAACTATAGAGAATTATTTCCATTCCGTAGACAAATAACGGTAGTATGCTTTTGTCGTTGTTGAACACGCAACTTTTTATTTTTCGGCAACGTTCTGTAGAATTTGGTAAGTCTGACAGACAGCCTCGAAATAGTTGTTGTTGTGAAGAGTATTAGATCAACATACATAAATACAAGTAACCTCTTCATAGCGTTAGTTCTTCATCTATAGCATATGTCCACTGAAACCATTTCTTGTTAGCAATACTAAGGGCCATTATTACAACCTGCCGTTAACTAAATGGAGGATTTTAACGGGCAGATAAATTGTTTTTCATTATTATAAGTGGACAATAAGGTATAATTAAGCGTTAAACTAAGGGGACGATCATCCTACCTCTAACTTTTAAAGTTAAGTTTATGTTAGAACTTGCCACATTGTATATTATTTTCAATATGGCAACTTCAAATATAAACAAAATGCGCAAATACAAGAAAAAGAAAAGAAGCCCGCTATTGCCACTGCGTTTAAAAAGAATTTGTTTAATTGAGCAGTGTATCGGCATTGCCATATTTTTGAAAAAGTTATCTTTATTTTATCATGAGGTTGGAAAAACAAAAAGAAGTTAAAGTTGACTTTAAGGTTCAGTTTAGCTAAAGTTAAAATATTCCGCCGGTCCACTTACGGCTTTTCATTAATAATTTATACTGTCTTATTAAGTTATCCATCAAGTCTACTCCGCCGAATTATTTTGGTGGTATTTTATTTTATTTAATGATTGAGGCTTCACTCTCTATATTATATACATCTAATGGAGGCTACACACATACATACATTATTTGAAATAAGATTGAAATTTCTATTTCCCTTCCATGACAATGTGGGTCCATCAATGCTACGTATGGTGGCTACAATTCTAGACAACTTGTAATCCTTTATTCTATTGCGCTTAATAGTACCATGAGCCAGAAATTGTGGCACTGTAGTATTTATAATAACTATCAAATTATACAACTAAATTTTTACCTTGTGGTACTTCCCTAAGAAGTGTTACAGCAATGTTAGATAACGCTCAAGGATCTGTCTCACTTTGAACCAATTTTTCATTTTCTTGATTCTTATAAATGTTGAGTAAAGGAGAGTCGAAATCAACAACATCATGCGTATTGGTAAGTATGAGTACGATGAATACTTCAAACTTTGTATATGAGTAGTATGAGTATGATATTAAAATAAGTACGAATGTGTATAAGTATTAGAAATTATGAGTATGATTCGAATTTACTCCTGTTTTTGAATACTCATTGCTGATCTCTGGTGCAGACCAATAGTCTGTGGTGTTTGGAAGATTATAATTTTCTAGCAGCCATCGATAATGCCGATGGACTTATATCCTGGGCATGGGTTTGCACATTACACGGTTTTTGGTAAATCGGTGAAAGGTACCGTGCGATGATTAAGTATTACGTTTATGTTCTTGATGCAGTACAAGGGCAATGCAGCCACATTTTCAGCCAGATTTTTAAAAATACAAAAATTCAAAATCCAATGCAAATCAAGATCAATAGTGGTATCAACCAATAGTGGTTAGTAAAAACCCGCCCCATAGTTATCACGCTGCAGAATTTGCTCTTCTATTGTACATACATATTACTTGTTATGGCTCGTTTGTATATCCATTAACTTAAATTTTTGCTCGATTGTTTGGAAAGAGTTTCTATTAAATTGCTCATGCAGTTGGTTATCTGCTGTGACTGTATCCGATAAAAAGTTAAGAAAAAATCACTTTGTTAGGATAGTTGTATATATTTAAAAAATTTATTTACAAAACTTAAAAAAATATACAAAAGGAAAACAAAAACAAAAATATTATAAACAAATTATAAAAGTGTTTGAATTATTTCATTAATTAACTGTATATAATATGTATGTATGTGTACATATGTATGTGTGTATGTGTTTGTATTGTTATATTTAAAATTGTTAATTTTTTTTTTTATTATTTTGCAAATTATTAAGAAGTTATTCCGTATTAATTAAGTAATAATAATTGTAATTTGTTTATGTATAATCAATATATGTACGTATTTATATGAATTCTTGCTACATCAATGGTTAAAATAACGTTTCGTTATATAAATCTTTTATTTTATTTCTTTTTATAATTTTATTTCTTTTTATATGTATATATATTTATTCTTTTTTGTATTATCATATATTTTTTGTATATATATATATATATATATATATATATATATAATATTATTAATTTTCTTTTTTGTTTGTATATTGATAATATTGAATATGCTGCTGTACAATGTAAATTAATACTTTTTAATTTATTTTTATTATTTTTTTTTAGTTTTTCTTTATAAAATATTTCTATATTTATTTATCGTTATTGTTATTTATTTCATAATTCATAACATTTTTTTCTGATTATAATACACATTTATAATTATTTTTTTGCTTTTTATTTATTTTTATTTTTTTCATTCATTTTATGAGTTCAACATCCATAAACTTTAACAATTTTATTATTTAAAATTATGAATATTTTCTATTCCTTTTTTTTAATTTTATTTAAAATATATTTTCTTTTTTTGTGTATTTACAGGCATTTCGCTTGTACTTCATTTGTAGAGTTGACAGATTTACTAAAAAATATAAATATTTTTTCTTTTCTTTTTGTTTTTGTTTTTTATTTTTATAATTATGTTTGGCCCCCGAAAGTAAAGAAGAAGAAGAAGTAAAAAATAAAAAATAGGACTTTAAAATCATAATTAATAAAAAAAGGGGTTAAGGAGAGCATTTAATTAAATATAGTACATACACATTTAAATTATATATGATATCTTCTTGTAGAATAATAAGTCATACATATTTATTTTATTTTTATTTTATTTTAGCTTTTTTTTTTGTATTTTTAATAGTTTATATTTTATAAATATACCACACATTTGTTGTTTTTTTTTTGTCTTTAGAATTAGAATAAATTTTTATAGTTAGTTAGTTTTTTTATATGTAGTTTGTCTATGTTTTGACTTGTTTTCTATAGTTTTAAATAAATATTTTTTTTTATTTTATTTGCATATTTTATTTGAAGCAATTTATTTTACAGAGCTGGATACATTTTACATAAATTTATAGTCAGAAGAGAATTTGATTTTTTTTTTATTACATATTTGTTTATATGTTTTGCTAACACGTAAAACAGATCAATTTTTGATTTTTTTGTTTTCCTAAGGAAATCAATACAAACAGAAAATATTTTTAAATCAATACAAAAAAAAAACAATAATTCATTGGAGAGTAAGGTTTTCTTATTAGAAAATCATACGTTGAATTTCATGTGCGTTTTGGGGGATAATTTTTTTTTCTTTTTCATATCGTTTTCATGTTAAATCAGGCAGAAAAACAAATTTTGTATACCACTATTTCCAATACAACGAGTGTAAAATTAAAAGTTATTCACTTTTATAAACTAAAAAAACAAAAAAATTAACGTAAAAACCTTAATAAATGTAAATTTAAAACAAAATAAGAAATTTATTTATTTAAAATTTAGGCTCACAATTTTAGAAATATTAAAGAATATTATAACAACCTAAAATAACTGATAATTAATATTATAATATTATTAATATAACATATATATTATAATATATTTTAAAGTTTTAATACATAATTAAACAATGGGTACAATGGGTCAATTCGACCTCCGGGTATTGTCTTAATTGACAAGTACACGCCCTCTAACCTACATAATTAAAGAAAAAGAAATTATTTTTTTTTTTTGTTTTTATTCGGTAAGGTAGAATAAAAGGAAGAGGCTATGATTGCTAAATTATTTTAATTTAAGCATTAAATTATTTTAATTAACTTTCTAAGCATTTGTGTAAATCATTCAGTAATTACACAGCGAAATAATTCAAATTACCATGACTTCAAACAGGTTACAATGGGTCAATTCTACCTCCGGGCAGAAGACAAGTACACGTCCTCTAACCTAACAAGACGTAATCAAATTTATCGAAGAAGTTTTAATTGAAATTCTAATTTCAAAGAAGTTTAAATTAATATAACTAAGACCCCACTCTCACCTGTTTTAAAAAGTTAGTACACCATATTAAGATGAAGTTTTCCGTTTATAAAGCTTCATATAAAATTAAAAGTTTTTACATAAAAGAAACATTTATATTAAAAGAAAATAATAATAAATGAATAAAATTAAAAAATAATGAAAAAAATTTTATTTTAATTATTAACAATGAATAGCAGCAAGCACAATACACAATGTACACAATACAATACAATGTACACAATATACGTTTCAAGAAAGAGTAGGCGGCTAGCGATTATGAGTAGAAATTCTGTCATAAATTTTTTTCAGTTTAAAAGTCTCTTCCAAACCGTTCTGAAGACTGGTATTTGTGAAAACCTTAAAACAAATTCGCAAAGTTTATTTGTTGTCATTGGTAGCCACAAATTGATTGATTAGTTAACAGGAACATGAACTTGTCAATTTAATTATTAACTCTAAACAAAGGAAATCACTAGCCCTATTGATTAATTTAAATAATTTTTTCCCTTGTGTGATCATATATTTTTAGGAAATTACACCAGTCATCAGAACTTGCAAATTAAAATGCGTATTAATCCAGAGTATAATGATTCAACATAATATTTAAATTATTTTGAAGCTTTAAATCAGGGATTACCATTTCATAGCACAATTGTACAGAGAGAATTCACACACATATGCTTTTTTATTTAGTCGCCGATTAGAGGGCGGCGAGTGCACATGTCAGCGGATGCTATAACAATTTTTTTAGGTTTACGCATTAAAAAATATTTTATTTTAAAAAATTCTTTCATTTTATTGTCTTTTATGTTTTTAAAGGACATTTTAAGACAGTTAACTAATAAGGAAAGGGAACAGCTTTTTTGTAGACATGAAGCATTTTTTTTTCCTTTAGAAAAATTAAAAGATTTATTATTAAAAGTTGAGGAAATTTATGAACCAAAAGTAGCTCCCACCAAATATCTAAAAAACCAAAAAAATCTTTGAGTCAAAGATGTATAACTTTATGTATGTTGATGAAATGATAATCAAAATAGCTTATATTACTAACACTTTTATTTGACCGTAAATAAATCAATTCTCTCAATTTATTTTCTCTCTCTTACTCACTAATACACGACCAAAAATTTTTGATAACCCCTGCTTTAAATATAGAAACCCTAAGAAATTAGGGTACATCGCTTTTTATGACATTTCTAATGCTATAATTTGCTAAAGCATGCAAAAACTCAGTAATCATAATTACGTTGAACTCCACTTGTTTGCTTGCTTTGTTCTATCGACGTCTTACCCAGTTTGAAGCATTTTAATAGGCATACTCGAAATAAATTTTCACTGTCACAATTTCTAGTAAATTAGTACCAAGGATATATAATATTTAATCGAATAAAAATTGAATGCAATGAATTTGACAAAAGTCTGATAAAATTAGTTTTCAATTTTATAATCAGAAATTGTAGCATTTTTATAGACTAGAATTCTACAATTAATTAAAAGCAAAATTCAGTATTATTTGAGCCGCTCAGTACACAACTTGATTAACTCCATAAAACAAAAAGTTGAGAAATGCGATGATTTTTACAATTCCCTTTACAATATAAATTCAAATATATATTGTAGAATACATAAATACATACATAGCTTTCATCTAAAGTGTTGTTGTAATATATTATATGTGATTAATTTATCAGCCGTATAAATAATGTCTTCTTCATCAGATGTATGTGCAGACCTTGCGCTGACCAACTTCCTCCTTTTCTCTGATTTTGGTGGAACTTGGTTAGTACAGGGCCTGCGTTCACCCGTGGCATCACAACGGGCCGCTATGCGTGCTCAAGTGAGCTTTGTGATATCAGAGCTACCACTCCGACCTAACCTAACCTCATCAGATGTATGTAAGGACTCGTCATTTCGATTTGTTCTCAAGTTTTTAAAGTAATTATGGTTAACAGGATGAATGAATTTAAGCACATCCATCATATCTCTCCTATTTTCCCTTGTCACAGTTTTGCCTTTAGAATATAATAAAGGCTGATCTACATTTTTCATACTCTGTAGCCTACCTGCTACAGATTTCCTTATGTTAATTTCATTAAATTCTAATTCTTCATTATATGTAGTCATATTTGAATTGTATGAGATGGGGTTTTTGACCTTTCTAACTTTATGCAGCGTATTTTGGGCCAATTTACTGGAAACCCTGTAACGGTTGCTTTTCTGTTAATGATTGAGTTTTCTAAAGGTTTTTTTGACAAAAATTTTGGTGGGTCATTTGAATTAGATTAAATGGTGCTTTCTTTTTTTTACATATATTATTATTTTATATTTTTTTATATTATATTGTACCAATCACCTGATGAATAAATGTTTTGAATTTGTTTGCATGTGACTCAATAATGGCATTAGGTAAATATCTGTGACATTCGAAATTGTAAACATATCAATTTCGCTTGTAATAAGCTACAGATGTGGTCAGTTTAGTAAAGGCTAAAGCTTTTTCTAAGTCGAAAGAAAATACGAACATTTTTTCTGTTGCTGCCCTTCGATCGGCAGCCATTTAACTGCGAGCCCTTTCTGCCTCTTTTTAAATTTTTGTCGTCTTAATTTTCAAACCGTCTGAAGATTAAATTTTTTTTTGCAAGTGGTGTATTTGAATTACGTTACTGAAACGATTTACATAAGAGTATGGTGTTAATCAAAATGTCTTCTGAAATAAATTACTTATTATTCAATGGCCCAACAAATTTTGTAGTTTAACGGTGTTAATCTTCACTATTCAGGAAAGTTTTAATAAATATAAAAAGTTATGACTATCCCAAGTGCTTTGACACTTAAATTTAAGATTTTTCAAAAAGTGGAGTTAATCACTTTGTGCACTGAATGGCTCATTTAACGATGAAATTCGAAAAGTAAATGGTGTTCAAGTTTGTTTAACAATTAAAAACGTAATCGGCTTTACTCAATACACAGCCAAACACTTTATTTGTTATCTTCCATAATAAATTTAAAAACAATAGAATGAATATTTCCACGATTAGATATTAATAGAATAAAATTTTCAAAATTAATATTTAAATGTTTTAAAATAAAATGTTTCGTTTTTTTTTTGTTTCGTTTTTTTGCTAACACCGAGAAATAAAAATTAAAAATAATTTCAACTTTAATAAAAAAAATAAGAGCATACATCTCTCGGTGTTCGATATATCGATGGCTTCTTTTAAATTTCTTTTACTACTAAATTTTGTTCATACATACAGACATACATATGTTTGTAAATGTATAGAAATTTCAATATTTATTGTTTGATGTTTTTTTTTTGTTGTTGTTTATAATGATTTATTCGTTAATGTTTTCTGCTATTATAGGTCTTTATAATTAAATTTGATTTTAAAAGCTTAGTTGTTATTGTTGTTATTGCAACTGTTGTTGTCTCTTATTTGTATGCTTTTGCAGGTGGCTTATTTGCAATTGTTGTTAATATATGTACTCGTATATCAACTATGTACATATGTATGTCTGTATGTATTTCTGTAAAGCCCCCGATTTAGTTTTGATATTTTTGTTTCGGTGTTTTGTTAATTTTTTTTGTTCTTTTGGAAAAATTATCTTTCGATTGCAGAAAATTTACTGCATTTTCTTTTCCTCGTGGGCTTTCTTAACAATCGCCAGTTTTGAATGGGGAGAAGCTGGTGAAAGTGTTCGATATGGTGCCTCTTTAGTACCATGCAAGACTAGGGACCAATCTATTAGCCAACCAGACCTCGGTTGATTTGAGTTGAAACGAGCCTGTAAGTAATTTTTTTTAATTTTTTTTTTTTTTTTAATTCGACAGTTTTATTTAAAAAACACAGATTTTACCTCTAATTTCCAGGTGCCATGAGGGTATTCGCCCCAAGAATGTGTTGTCATGAATGGCCATTTCGTAAAACCATCGCGATGATCATCGTCATTAGTGCGACGTGATAGAATCATTGATCTGAAAATTAAATAATTTTTAATTTTTTTTTATAATACAATACAAAACGAGTACGCATTAAATTGGTTCAGCTATTTCAGCAAAAGTTTTTACTGATTTCAGTTGAGTGTGTTAACAATTCTTGCATTTTTTCTTTTTTTTCATTTTAGTTTGCTTAGGGAAACAACAGTTCTCATATCGATTCACTAAGTCAATCGATATTAGATATTTTTCGTTAGTTAGGAAATTTGGATACTAAGCGAATTCATATTCATGTAGATGACGATGTTTTGCGAAATAACATTAATTTTTTGTTCTAACATTAGCATGTCAGAAAAACATTAGCATGTTGAGAAAAAATATTATTTTTGTGATTCTTGTAAATGTTGAGTAAAGGAGAGTTGAAATTAACAACATCATGCGTATTGTTAAGTATGAGTACGATGAGTACTTCAAACTTTCAATATGAGTGGTATGAGTATGATATTAAAATAAGTATGAATGAATGCGTATAAGTATCAAAAATTATGAATATGATTCGAATCTACTCATCTTTTTGAGTACTCATTGCTGATCTCTGGTCTGAGCATATTATAGCAATTAGTGCGTCCAAACCATCGAACTATTTTGCTGCAGCATTCATATTTTTATATCAGAGAATATATTTTTTTCATATTTTGTTTTGTTGGAGATGTCTGACCTGGGGTTTGAACCGTGGCCTCACGTCTAATAAGCCAACACCCTACCTACTAGACCACGTCAATTTCTTAGTATTTCTTATATAAAAATATGTAAAAGTTACAGTTCTTATTTAGTTAATTATCGACTTCTTTTGTAAACCAAAATCGTTGTCAATAATTCATTAAATCTCAGTATATGCACGATTGTTTAATAAATAAATCAAAATTCTTAAAAGTTAGCATAGAAATTAGGTTCCCTACAACTAATATTACAGTGAGGCGCTGTTCTAAGTATCAGCAAGCAGCAAAGTAAAGCACAATTTTATTACTTCATCGAACGGGAGTACTTCTAGGATTTTCATAGCCTAATATGCATTTTTATTCAGTACAATATTTTAAGTGTTCATACATAATAGTATACGCAGTTCAGCTGCTTATTCAATTTTAATTTGACAGCTGGTAAACAAAACTGCTGCTTGTTTCAATAACATTGTTTTTATTTTTGTTTTGTTGTTTTTTTGTTTTGGTTTTTTTTTGTTTTTTATTTGTCGTTGTTGACGTTTGATGCTCAATGAACATACTTATGACATTGCTGCATTTTAAGTTTTACTTAATTTTATAACAGTTTGCGCAATAATTAATTGCAACTTTATATGAAATATTGAGCTCAATAATGGCGTTTATGGTACCATGGGTTATAGGTTACCAAAAACCGTTATCGTTCTATTGTAATTAAATATTTTTACTTCTTTGTGTGAGTAAAGCTTAAGCTTACCTTGTGCCCATTGGTGAAGTCAAAAACAATTCCAAATCTCCTCTTCGTGATGCATTCGCTGATATGACCGCTTGCACGTGCTCCAAGTAATTTACTTCTGTGTCGGTTCCTTTACAGGCATCTGTTTTGATTTCCAAAAACAACGAACGGCCAGAGTAAATGGGACTAAAAATGTACATAGAAAAACTTATAATTTTTTGTAATTAGTGTCAAAATTAAAAACTCACTGTGGGTCCTCGATATCTCCAGCTTCGCAGTGATATCTTGCTGGCACTGTGTGCCATTGTTTAGACAACGTTACCATACCACCAGCATCTAAAACACCAAAACCGAAAAGGTGATTGAATTCAAGACCAACGCCATTCATTGTCCAATGGAAACGATTTTTGGCATCGAATAGCGAGTTACGCTTGGAAGTTAAAACAGTCAAATGTTGTATATCACGCCAGGTAAGTTGAGGGCTGTAATAAAAAAAGATTTGCAGTTGATCATTCGCTTGCTTTTAATCGAAATTTGAATTCAACTTACTTAGCCTCCAAGGCCAATGCAAATACACCAGCTGCTTCTGGGGCAGCTGCACTTGTTCCTGAATGTGTTGTTGTGCATTTTCCATATAAATCCGTGGTAGCAACGCCAGTATTAGGATCCTTGGCACCATTACTAAATGTACTTGCCAATGTTGAACTGCAACTTTCATCGTAATGAGCATTTTGACCATCGTTTATTGCACTATTAATGGAAATTGTCCACATGGAAGCAGCATAGCCATCACAATTACAATCGTCCTCCTCTCCACCATCGCCTGAAGCCCACACATAAATATTGCCCAAACCATTACGACCCTATTAAAGAAAATCATACAAAGCCAAATGGTTACGTTGGGTGATTTACAATCGTTATTATTATTACCTCATTAACACCCTGCACTATGGCACGCATGGTAGCATTACGGGGACCATCGACAGTTTTGCCATCATCGGTAGGACCCCAGGATGCACTGTATATATGAATTTTATGAGGTTCATGGCCCATTGAATTTGCCTCAATTAAATCTGTCATGTATGGTTGATCCAACATACGTATTCCTGCAACAACAACAACAACAACAGAAAATAAAATCCCACACATAAGAGAAATTCAATCATAAAAATACGCTTTATGAGCTTTCTCCCCATTCCCTGCATACAATGCAACACAAATTCATAACTACCATACACAAATACAAACACATCTACCTATCACTCAGTCAGTCAGTCTACAAAACGATAATAAAAATCACTTTCTCGCTAAAATATTTATTTATTGACACATTATTTACTAAACATGACACTCGCCATTTACAATACTCTGTGATTAATAAATGTATCCACCACAATCTACCTACTCAGTCCACACCAATGCACCAATTGGTTGTGTGTGTATGGCTGACTGACATCAACTTACATGAATGCAGTTACGTTAGCACAATATTAAATGTTAATAAAAACGCAAGGCACACACACACCAACACACACAAATACATCATTATTATTCACATGTGGTATAGACACTCATGTGTATGTGGTACATATTTGTCATAAATATTAGAATTTAAGATAACAAACTTTGATTTGCTCATGTCATAAACTATTAGGAAACGTTCAATCCAGAATGATTAAAAAAAAGTTATTGAATGAATGTGTGAATGAGGGAATAACACACACATATTATGTATATGCTTACAGACATTGAGTTGTTAGGGAGAGTATCAGAAGAATAGAGAAAAAAAGCTCTTCATGTATGCAATCAAATGTAAACATTTACTTTGAGTCACTCAAGATAATGCTTCTATTAAGTCCTTTTGCTGAAAACAAAAACAAAAAAAAACAAACAAACTTAATTTGCCATTCAGAAGATTCGCAACAAGTTTTATCGGAAAATAAATTTTCTTTGGTTTTTTTCTTTTTTCATATAAAACTTGATGACCTGATTGGAACATGCATACATATTATTTATTTATGGTACATATGTATCCCTTATGCATTAATATATTCTCTATACAATAGCATTCCTTCATCAAATAGCTTTAGCTCCGATGCAAGTGACGTTTGAATTCCCCTGTGATAAATTGGATGACGTTCAGAAAGTCAATTGTTGAAAATATCACTTAAATAATCGGCCGTCGTATCTGGCTATGTGTACGTAAATAGAAGGTAAATATTTGGCAAAATTAATTTCGAACCGTTTGATTAAGTTGTAATCCCAGGATCGTCAGGGAATGTCGCCGCTGCCTCAACCATCTTCCTGTGCACTTCAGTGTTACACTTATCTGGATCCCCGGTCACTGTGAAACTGCAAAGCCGACGAGCTAACCAGGGCTGGCGCACTACTTCCGGAATCCTCTTCAATCGACTTGGGTATGCCACTTACCTCCTTCAAACTAGCCATCGCGCAGTTTCTTCCGAGACGCCAACTTATCCTGGATCAATAAGGGTCCTGCTCCACCGCTAGGCTCACTTGGCCCTCATTGGATAGAAGGCGCACCAACCAGTTACTTGGACTTGGTCGTAACATCATCTCGATCACAGTTGCTATGCTAACAGGTCACTGTGTTATGGGTAGACATGGGGAAAGAAAGCGGCTTCCATTTAACGATTTCTGCCGTGGGTGCAGATCCGCTGAGGAACTGCTGACTGTTATTCTACTTCCTTTGTCAATGCCCATCTCTTGCGAGGTGCAGATATAGGTTATTTGGCTCTCCAACCCTTGTCAGCTTGACGGAGCTATCGTCCATTGATGTCAAGGGTATAGCCTCGTTTATCAAGCTTTCGGGCTGGTTTCCAGCGTGGGGTAGTCGTGCTTTGAATGTGCAACCCTTGCGCTGACTAACTTCTCCCTCCTTAGTTCGTAGGAACTTGTCAGTACAGAGAACGCGTTCACCTGTGGCGTCACAACAGGCCGCTATGCGTGCTCAAGTGAGCTTTTGGTATGAAACTACCACACGAACCTTGATTAAGTTCAAATTAATAATAATACTGTAATAATAATTTCACTTGAAACGATGAGGTTATTCAGCAATTCCTAAGTGAGGCTTATGCGATTTTTTTTGTTAAAATTCACCAATGTTTCGAACGAACTTCGCTGTCACTTGCTTCATGCCAAAAATGAATCGGCGATCCTTCATAACCATTTCTTTCACTTTTTCAATATTTTCATCGATTATTAATGTTGTCGAAACCCAGTGAAAAGGTTTCGAGGTTAAAGTTCAGTACTAGATATCTACCCCGTGATGCCAGATTGTTAAGCGAACTTTATTTTTTAAGAATTTTATATTTCTATACACTGAGATTTTTGTTCGTTTGAGGCATTACTTCTCATTCAATTGATTTTATTCTTAAGCATTAAATATTTCAAAATGTTCGAATAAACCAAAAAAAAAATGGTAAATAATTCAGCATTAGACCATCAGAGTACAGATTAATAATTAAAATATTTAAAATACTTTGTGTAGAGTAGATGAAATGTTAAATAAAATATTTAAAAAAAGTAATCGCACCTACATCCCTTAAGACGTGGATGGGCTAATGATCATTGGAAATAATTTAATTAAAACCGTTTACAGTTGCCACACTTGTTTTGGCTGCTCATTTAAAAGTGAACGTAAACAATTAAATTTTATTTTCTTATTTTTTTAGTTTTCAATTATTGCCACAAACCAAATGGAAACACATTTCCAAACTGAAAATCCAAACATACAATACATACAATACATACATACATACACACTTTTAATCCAAATCACTTACCAGCAATTTTACTGTCATAAGCCACGCCAACACCGCAAATGCCATTATCTCTGGCAGCAGCAACTTCACCAGCACACCGAGTGCCATGACTAAAAATAGAAGAAAAAATGAAAATAAAAATAAAAAAACCCATTAAACACTCGGTTACACGTTAAACGAAAATCTTACAATTCGGGTGACAAAACAAAACAAAAAAAAAACAACCAAAATAATGGAAATACTAAGCTAAAGAAGAATGCTTACGAAAGGATAATAACACATTAAGTCCTTCATTTATCATTGTACTGAAAGGATAGCGACGATAATTGCTTAAGTTATCTTTAAAGCAACTAAATTGTGCTACAAACACACACATATGTACATACATTTTCGTTTTCACTTCACTTAAAATAGTGAAAATTTAATTTTGTAATGATGTTGGAAATCTTTGGTTAAATCTCAACATTAAGAAGTATTCTGGGTATTCGATACTACTTTTATTACCATAAAAAAAACATTTAATCAAAAAATAATAATAAAAAAAAATTAAATTTTTAAAATTGTTGAAGTGGATTAAATCCACTAGTTGTTCTAATAATAGGAATGGGTGTAGGAACGGAAATGCAGTATTCATTTTGAAACATTCTGTTCTGTTCTGGCAGTAGAACGAACATTAAAGAATCACAATTTGATAAGATTTGAATAATAATTGAATACACATACATACCAGAGATCAGCAATGAAGCGTTTTTTCGCTACTCATAACTACTCGTGAAATTTTTAGCATGAGTGAGTTAACAGTATTGAAATTCAACTACTCTGATTCATTCGTACTCACTACAACATTGATTTATAAATACAGGTTGCAATGAGTATGAGTACAAACAAACTCGACATCAAGCTCATAATATTCGAAATATGTTTGATTCATACGCCTACTCATTCAGATTTATAAATTTAGAAAAATACTTATAATACTCATAAATGATTTGACTGATTCGTATCATTCATCAAAATTTTACAGTCTTAGTTGTTGTTGCATTTACAAAACAAGAAGGAAAAGAAAAAGACAAAGACAGCAAGCAAAGCAGACACACAACCTTTTAATGAGTATTGTAATTGTATTCTGTTTACTCACCTTCCAGTGAGTACGCGAATCATACTTATTTTGTGATTCTTGTAACTGTTGAGTAAAGGAGAATCGAAATCAACAACATCATGCGTATTGTTAAGAATGAGTACGATGAGTACTTCAAATTTTGAATATGAGTAGTATGAGTATGATACTAAAATAAGTATAAATGCGTGTAAGTAACAAAAATTCTGAGTATGATTCGAATCTACTCATCTTTTTGAATACTCATTGCTGATCTCTGGTTCAAACCCCACCTTAGAAATCCTGAACTAAACGAAATATGTAAAGTATCTCTTTGTTTTCTGGAAAAGACTCCAAGAGCGAATAAAAAGAAGAGTTTCTTAAAAATTCGTCTTTCTGAGGCGACCTAAATTCACTTAAGGGTTAAATTAACACACACAAGATGAGTGATATGAGAAGCTAGGTCGTGACTAAAAGAATCGTAATACCCTATTATTTAAATAAGTAATTTTAACTAAAGTCGAGAAAGTCGAACTTGCAATATAATACAGGTTCTATATGACTCAGGTTTAAACAGCTGCTTAACGAACGTGTTTAAGTATACATGGGAGAGAGTGGTATGCATAATTGTGCTATGGCGTAGTGATGGGCACTAGAAAAAGATGTTCGATGTTGCAAAGAAGCATAGAATAAATATGAGATTCTGGAAAAATCTCTCTTGCACTCTTGCAGTAATGACAAAATGGTAAAATATAGACCAGTTTACAATCACTCATGAATTAAAGAGGTTGTTGTGTTGTATCAGTGCTGTAAACCACAAGGGCTCAGATGAGGTACAGATTTCTCAAGATTATGGTTAATTATACATACTTTGCAACGCATTTCAATGTAGTGGTAGTTTTAACAGTTATTGTGCTCAACTTATTGTGGATTTTTTTAAAAAAATTTTTTTCATTATTTTTTTGGAATTGTTATTGTCATTGTAATTGACCACTATAAGCATCCATAAAATGCTTCTCAGATCAGATGGATCAGTTGTTTGAACACTTTTGAGGCACACTAATCTTGAATAGAAACAACTCTCTTTCAAAATAGTACGAGTAAATTGCCATCTTGATTTCCTCCTAAACTAAGTATTCATTGTGGTCTTTATGGTTGCTGTAGTTGTTCCTTACATTTCATAGTGTTTGTATAATTATTTCAAGATGCTTCACAACATTTGGTGCTCTAATAGTACAGTCGGTAGTATGCTAAGCTCTGAGTGTCGAGGTAAATTGATTTAATCATTCCAAATGTTTTACTTGAGGAAAATGTTTTGCAAATATCACAGAGGTCTCTTAACAAGTCATAATTCGTTCATATCATATGCCAGAAGTGTGTTATTTTGGTTTTGCAAAAATTATTCAATTACACTATGCAACAAAATAAAAAAATTAAATACACCCAGCCAATGACATGTGAGTTTTGTTAAGCTGATATTTCTTGAACCCTCTAAACTTGTTTTATTTGACAAAAACTGTTTTTTTTTTCTTTTTTGACTTGACGCACATATTTATTGATTACACAAACATTTCTGAACCAATGTCTAAAGTTTAAACCATATTAGAAAGGAGAGGGATGGACCTTTAAAACTATATACATATACATATATGTATATTATTTGACTTAATATGCTATGGGGTTTGACGATGTAAACTTGGCAAAGGCGAATTTTTTTTAAACTTTTTCAAGGTTGTCCGTTCATAGTAGCAAAACTTATTTAAAAATACTATATAAGTGATGACATTCTGAAAGTGCATTATCTTGTGAAGAGATTGATACTTCCTTTGATCAAATCGGATAAAAATTACAGAAGTTATTATTTAAATAGTATAACAGTCGTGTTATATTTTTTATATATGTCATCTTATCAAATGAACTTTTAGTTCAAAAATTTTCAAAAGTTTTGATGAATCTTGATTGTTTATCGCAAAATGTGTCAATTTCACGTTTGAGCGACCACCAAAAGTTGGGCAAAGTTTGTGCAAAGAGAAATAATAATATTTGTAAAAAACACAAATATTATTCGTCTTCTGGTAGTCATGCAAACGTGAAATTGACAAATTTTTTGAAAATTTTAGTCTATTTACAAATGGTAGCGAAGGTATGTTAATAAAATTGCCATGAAAAAGTTTCTTAAATATCTGTCGCTTGGAGTCGACTTTAAGCTTTAGGTCCCGCCACTCATGTACAAAAATTAACACAAACAACATAAGTGGTGTGAGAAGCTAGGTCGGAAGCATAACTATATGGTTGTAATGACCAATTATGTATGTATCAGAGATCAGCAATCAGTATTCAATAAGATGAGTAGATTCGAATCATACTCATAATTTCTGATACTTATACGCATTTATACTTATTTTAATATCATACTTATACTACTCATGTTCAAAGTTTGAAATACTCATCGTACTCACACTTAACAATACGCATGATGTTGTTGATTTCGACTCTCCTTTATTCAACATTTACACGAGTCACAAAATAAGTATGATTCGCGTACGAACACTACAATAGCGCTAGAAGTTTGTGTGCTTGCTTTGCTTGCTTTCATTGTCTTGTTCTTTCTTCTTTTTTTGTAAATGCATCAACAACTAAGACTGCAAATTTTGATGAATGATTCGAATTACTCGAATCATTTATGAGTATTATAAGTACTTTTCTAAAGTTATTTGATGTCCACGTTGTACTCATACTCATTGCAACCTGTACTTATAAATCAATGTTGTAGTGAGTACGAATGAATCAGAGTAGTTGAATTTCAATACTATTGACTCACTCATACTCAAAATTTCATGATTACTTATGAGTAGCGAAAAAACGATTCATTGCAGATCTCTAGTTTGAAGCACGGCTTCGAATCTAATAAGCCAATACACTACATGCTTGATGACGGCGACTGATCTTAATACTAATTAAGATTGTATTCGATTAATGAGAGGTGAAACTAATGACTTTTGAAATTAACGCCTTTAAACTTTTGAAATTTTTATTTTATGCCCGTTGTGTAGAACTCATTGCTCTTCATATCTTATGGCAATTTACATACTTATTTAAAGATACCATCGCCTGTTAAATCTTACATGCAAAGTCAATTGTTAATATTATTTTTTATAAAATAAGGTATTTTCTGTACTCACCTGTTAAACCAATCGTCAGTGTAACGCGGATATGGGAACGGATCATTGCTGCTAAAGTCATAACTGGCCTCAGCGTTCTATAGGTTGAATGCATATTCCATATTTCACGAATAATATAAAACATAAGAGAAAATAACAAATAAAATATGCAAATTAGTAACTTGAAATAAATTTATTGTGGCAAAATAATATGCCAAAAAGTCAATTCAATTTCTTAAAAAAAAATAATTTTCTTTTACATCTGATATCTTGTATTTGTGAGCGTTAAAAAGGGAAAGACAACATCAAT
Organism: Sarcophaga rosellei; assembly: GCA_930367235.1. Classification (NCBI taxonomy): domain Eukaryota; kingdom Metazoa; phylum Arthropoda; class Insecta; order Diptera; family Sarcophagidae; genus Sarcophaga; species Sarcophaga rosellei. Next base: position 63,110,219 of record OV884017.1, on the reverse strand, counting down.
ATGCCATGTTCTGAGTGAGAAGTCATCACTTTCTTAGATGGAAACAAAATCCGATTTCTGGAAAATTTAAGGCGATTTCATCTCAAGCCGATTTAAGTTCGTTCGTATCTTCTTATCTTCTTATCTACTTATCTATTTTCTTTATTTCGTATTCCACACCATTGTACAGCAGAAATTCGAGATGAATAAATATGATGAATGAGTTTCAAGGAAAGTGAAGGAATAATTTTCATTAAAAAAAAATATATTTTTATTTTCATTATTCGTTTACTTTCATTTATGCCATGAATAGAAAGAAAAATTTATTGAATTTCATTGTCTGCAGTATTTACAGAAAAAAAGCATTCTTTAAACGCTACATTTCATGGCTTCTAGCAAATTGAGGAAATTTAAAAAAAAATCTGCTTAAATTTTATTTCATTTACTGTATATAGATTGTATAATACATGCATACACATATGTATGTAATTACATTAATAAGTACTTACATAATTAAATTTTAAATCAGGATGCATATAGTCGACGCCTGTAAATTAATTTCATTTTATTATTATGAAATCATGAAAATCAATCTCATCTCATTAGGGGAGAGATAAACTTACCATCGTCCATTATTGCGGTGGTAACATTTTTACCGGTTATACCTTGATCCCATGCCGCCTGTACGTTTAAATCTAAACGAGCTTTACCTCCATTTTGACCTGTATTCTTTAGATACCATTGCATGGGAAAATAAGGATCTGTTGGTTCAGCACTCTCTGTACTGGTTTGAGTATTATAAGTGGCATCGAATTTTAGGCCATGAATTGCATGAACAGCAGGACGTAAACCACGTTTCACACGTTTAAAGCCTGGCTGTTGAATAGCTGTGTGAATCTGAAATTAAATTTAATACAATTAAATCAAACAAGTTTATCTTTTATTTTATTTAGGGGCATTATTACAATTTGCCGTTAAACGGTATCTTTAGCTAAAGTGAACTTTAAAGTCATCTATTTTCGTTACATACATACAGATAAAATAAAGTTAACTTATCAAAAATATGGCAGTGCCCGAGCAATGTCGATAAAACTGCTCAATTAAATAAGTTTTTTTTAAACGCAGTGGCAACGAAGATCCTCTTTTTGTTGTTGTTGTGTTTCCTCATTTTCTTTATATGTGAAGTTGCCATATTGAAAATAATATATATGTATAATATGGCAAGTTCAAACACAAACGTAACTTTAATAGATAAAGGTAGGATGATCCTCCCTTTAGCTTATTGCTCACTTCTACCTTATTATCCACTTATAATAATGGAAAACAATGTATTTGCCCGTTAAAACATTCCCTTTAGTTAACGGCAATTTGTAATAATGGCCCTTACTCATTCAGTGTGTAGTTGTTATAGTATGTAAAACCTCAACACCGTAGAGAAAGCGCATAAACAACTAAAATCCGCTAAATACCTGAACTACTAAGCATTATATCTATCACATTAAAATTCATTGAACACAACTAATCTCTACTGTGTACGGTAAACTAATAACGGTTAACGCGGCACAATGCAACAAATTTGAAAATGGACTAACACGTTATAAAGTGTAGTAAAGAATTTCCAGGTTGCAAGCAAGCCATGCTAGTATCACTGAAACATATGCAATCTTGATTTTTGTGTCAAAATGTACTCAAAGTATTTCGATATATGCATTCCGCTGTTAAGCATTCCCCGCTTATAAACGCGAAAAGTTTTACTTCATGTTCTAAATTTACTTAAAATAAAAATTCGTTTCTAGTTATGAAATTGGTACTATTCACTCGCTTCCACGTTCATTCGATTAAACGTTTCTTAATCAGAGGTCAGCAAAGAATCGTTTTATCGCTACTCATAAGTACTCTTGAAATTTCGAGTATGAATGAGTCAACAGTATTGAAATTCAACTACTCTGAATTATTCGTACTCATTTGATTTACAAGTACAGGTTGCATTGAGTATGAGTACAACGTTGACATCAAACTCATAACATTCGAAATATGTTTGATTCATACGCCTACTCATTCAAATTCATAAATTTAGAAAATACTTAGAAAAATACTTATAATAAATGATTCGAGTGATTCGAATCATTCATCAAAATTTACAGTCTTAGTCGTTGTTGGAAGTCGCCGTTGTCTAGTAGGTAGTGTGTTGGCTTATTAGAGGCGAAGCCACGGTTCACAGCCCCAGTCAGACTATGATAAAAAAAATATTTCTTCGGCGACTTCCTCTCAGCAGATTTTTGACAAAAACTATAAGAGTAAATAAAATTGCAATGAAAAGTTTCTCAAAAAATCTGTCGTTTGGAGTCGCCTTTAAATTGTAGGTCCCGCCACTCATTTATGAAATTAACACACACAACATGAATGTTGTTGAGAAGCTAGGCCGTAATCCCGACTGAATAGCTATAACGGCCAATTATGTATGTATGTATGTATGTAGTTGTTGTTGCAATTCCAAAAAAAGAAGGAAGAATAAGACAAAGACAGCAATCAAAGCAAACAGACAACCTACTAGTGAGTACTGTAGTGTTCGTACGCGAATCATACTTATTTTGTGATTCTTTTAAATGTTGAGTAAAGGAGAGTCGAAATCAACAACATCATGCGTATTGTTAAGTACGATGAGAATAAAATAAGTAAGAATTCCTTCCGTTGAATTAACAAAATCAAAATAATATCATTCGTTATCAAATGCTTAGTGCAATCCGATATGAAATGGTAACAGTCTTGGAAAAATTTATCCGTTTTTAGAAAACATATTGAGAAATACATACAATAAATAAAATAAATAAAATAAACATCATCGCAGTCATCGTTTACTATTCCGCACCTGACGTCCTGTCTCTGGCTCGTTTACATTAGAAAAGTATTAAACAAATTTGCATTTAATCCATAATACCTTTAGCCTTCATTATTAAACGCTAGAGAATTCATTCATTGGATGTATTGAATAATTAATCATTCTGAAAGGTCACTGAAAACTTCGCAAATACTCTTGCTTGCAGCATCAGTGTCACATTGAAAAATTCATTTTAAATTGTCTCATGTCTGCTCATGCCTGCTTTCAATGGAATTTCATTTGAATAATTGTTAAAAAAAATTACGATACCCAATGGAGTATTCAAAGTAACAAATTGATTAAGAATTCATGTTGAAGGAGATGACAAACTGAGACACATTTATAAACAATATAATTGGTGATGAACGAAATACATCAATGTTTTAAGAACATACGAAGTAATTTATCGATACCTAGATGTAATTTATCGATACCTAGATATTTCTCTTATTGATAAATGTTTGATATTGATATTTGTTATTCGATGCAGCGATGTTAAAAACTAAATACATTTATAATATGCTACACATAATCGACCCATAGATATTATTACGAAATTAGAAACGGTGTAACATCGTTGAACATTAAAATGAGCAAAAGCTACGCAAACAAATACAACGAACTTATTGCAAGTAAACCAACAACATCAGTATGAAAGAAAAGAGGATGACAAGTAAGCGAGAACGCAAGCAACAACAAGTAATACGAACAAAATACACAAACAACAATAAAGTCGCAATAGAGTTCTCGAAAAGGCGAAGACACGAACGTTCTACTTCAAGAATATTCATCAGACTGATTACGTGAGCATATGAAAAGGCAAGACAAAGCAGGCAACGAGTAGTAAGAATTCAGTCAGTCTTGTGTGAAGACGCGTTGCGTGTAAAGAAAACAGTCGTGGTTTGAAGATCGCAGTTGTTAGTGCTTACACGAACAGAAGTGTAATGAAGAGTAACGAATAAGCAAATTATTCTTGGATACATCAAGTTGTAAACAGTGTCACACAAAAGTAGTGCGAACAATAAAGGGTTTAATTAAAACTAAACACAAATTTATTTTTATTTTGTTTGCAATCAACGAATTCCTATTCTAAACGTTTTTTTTTTTTTTTTAAAGCTAAAAACGTAACAATATTATAAAATCCTTTGTAAATACTAACATTGTTGAGGACAGCTCAGATGGGCAAGACATTGAGACGAGTTTACATTGGTATAAATGTTGTAGTGGAAAATTGTTTTATAAAGTCTAAACCAGGCCATTACATATAGTTGTAAAAACCAGAGCATTAGAAAGGTTAATAGGGGACAAATCGAATGGTTGACAGTTCCCTAATTAATTGTCCCCTAAACAGTACCACAAAACTCTATGATATTTGGAAATTATTAACAACAACATAATCCTATAAGAGAGGAACCTCTAGTAGGACAGAAGTGACATATTCAATTTCAGGACAGAAGCGACATATTCGGTTTTTTTTTTTCTTCGAATAATATCTCTAAAGTTCCACAACAGTCAAATATCTTTTCTGTTTCAAATATTTCTCAAGTGTGACCATTGGGGCAAACATGTTTTCCCATATTTCTCTTTGATGCTATTTGATCAGATAAAAATGGGCAAATAAGTGTGCGTAGCGTGACCACAAAACAAAATTTTGGTTGTTTCAGTCAAATATCGGGAAAACAAAAGCAAACAAAATTGATGCAAACATTTACCAAATGTGACCATACCTTAAAATCAAGTAAATATTTGCCCAAAAGTGACGATAATATGTATTTCACACTGTGTGGTCACACTTAAAACATTTTTGTTGTGGCGGTAAATAATTTCATTTGCCCAAAATTGAAGACTTTTCTGTTTGCCTCTCAAAATTATTTTGTGGTCACATTATGGAAAAGAAATTTTTTACGTTTTTGGTCAACTATTTGCGAGGGTTACCTTTATTAATTATGAATTTATTAAACGAGGTTCGAATAAAGTAGTTAAAATTCGATTAACAACAAAAAATATTTCCGGAAATATGCATTCATAATCGAACTTAATTTAATTACTCACGGTTATTTGTAAAACTTATCACCTGCCAAGATGTTGTTGGTAGTTTCAGATGATTTCAAAATAAATTTGAGTGTGAAGTTCGATCGGATGACCACACTTACATACCTCCCAATTAACTTCTTATCTGACACTCACAAGCTCTATTGAAGTAATATCGATAAACTTTTTATTGCTATTAATATACTCCTGAACTGATTAATGCTGGAATGACCATCTAATAGATTTTACTGTAGATAACTGAAGAAAATTTTATTATTAAAACCAAATCCAATTCCTTGCATTTCAAGTCGATTATGGCGGCCATAATCTCCTCATATTATTGAAAAAAAAGTCATAAATCTGAATCACTAGCTTTGTAATGTCTTTTATGGTATTTTTATTTGCTTGTTTCTGTGATCTTGTGACCCATATTCACAAATGGCAAACTTTTCACCAAATAAATGAGACTTCAGATGAAAAATGTTTAACAACTGATAGTTTTGTCAGACCGACAGTTTTGAAATTAATGAAAACATGAGTCAATAATATTGTATTCGTTTTTCCTCTAATTCTTCGAATTCTAATTCAAACAAAATGGATTTTGTACGTCATATACATATGTATGTACTTATGTAGTTAATTACGGAATTTTACATTTTGTAAACAACGCATGAAATAATATTTTACAGTTTATGCCATAAACACAATAAATGCAAACGCAACAATCCCTCAAAAATAGAATGCATGTGTGTATATGGATGTGATTATTTTAAAGGCTGCTCGACAGCAAACAACGATTCTTCCGCTTTGCCTTTGGACTCATTTCTATTTTTATTCAGAGCAGTGATGTTATTAGTGCTCACAGTGAGAGAATTTGTGCTGGCATTCCGAGGATTAATGCTGTCAATCAGAGATGTGCAATGAATCCTTTTTTCGCTACTCATCAGTACTCATGAAATTTTGAGTATGAGGAGTCAACAGTATTGAAATTTAACTACTCTGATTCATTCGTACTCACTACAATATTGATTTATAAATACAGGTTGCAATGAGTATGAGTACAACGTTACATCAAACTCATAACATTCGAAATATGTTTGATTCATACGCCCACTCATTCAGATTCATAAATTTAGAAAAATACTTATAATACTCATAAATGATTCGAGTGATTCGAATCATTCATCAAAATTTACAGTCTTAGTTGTTGTTGCATTTACAAAAAAAGAAGAAAGAAAAAGACAACCATACAACCTTCTAGTGAGTATTGTAGTCTTCGTAGGCGAATCATACTTATTTTGTGATTTTTGAAAATGTTGACTAAAGAAGAGTCGAAATTAACAACATCATGCGTATTGTTAAGTATGAATACGATGAGTACGTCAAACTTTGAATATGAGTAGTATGAGTATGATATTAAAATAAGTATGAATGCGTATCAGTATCAGAAGTTATGAGTATGATTTGAATCTACTCATCTTTTTGAATACTCATTGCTGATCTCTGGTGTGTATATGGAATTGATTATTTTAAAGGCTGCGCGACAACAAATAACGATTCTTTCGCTTAGCCTTTGGACTAAATTCTATTTTTTTTCGCAGCAATGAAGGAATTAGTGCTCACAGTGACAGAATTTGTGCTGGCAGTCCGAGGATTTATGCTGTCATACAATAATATACATGCAATAGAGGTTTTAAAATCGCGATGTATGAAATATAACATTAAAAAACGTTTTAGTGGCATCACTGATAAAGAATTAATGAACTCTTTATTTTTTATTTGTTTTGAATAAGCTGTTTTGCTGCTGCTGTCTTTATTATAATTAAAACACATGCAGCTTAACTCATAAGGCTTTCAGCTATGCACCTTAATTGCGTAAATCGCAATAAACGCCATTATTGAGCTCAATATTTCATATAAAGTTTCAATTAATTATGGCGCAATAAATACGCAAATTGTTATGATATTGAGTAAAATTTAAAATGCAGCGTTCAGTGCGCATTTTACAATTATCCGAACACTTTTTGTTGATATGTCAACAACGACAAACAAAAAAAAAACAAAACAAAATAAAAACAATGTTGTTGAAACAACCAGCTGTTTTGTTTATCAGCTGTCAAATGAATATTGAATAAGCAGCTGAACTGCGTATATTGTTATGTCTGAACACTTAAAATATTGTACTCAATAAAGCAAATATTGACTCAATACAGGTGCATATCTTAACATAGTATTAGGCTGCAATTGCAAAATTGTTGCACTTGCTTGCTTGATCAAACGTCAATAAAATAAAGTTCGTTATGCGGTTGTACAGGCGGACTGAAATTATACATATTTTAACACCGGTTTCATAATCAACATAACAAATTTATAGAAGTATTTTTTGTTTTTTATTAACAGAAGCTTAATTGGTAGTAATAAAGAAAATTTTTTTCGAATAACATCATCAAAATTTTACAGTTATAAAAAATATCTTACACACTTCATCTAGGAGTATACATACGTATATGTAGGTAAGATCTTAGAGTATTCAAATTGTTTACTGCATAATTTTTTCATAAGATATGTTTAATCCAATACGAAAGTCGTATCTCAAAGAGATTAACCTGAAACTCTAAACGTTCTAGAACAATTCTCTTAAGGCGATATTTGCATCAAAACCTAGGCTTGAAGTATGTGTTAATTTTTATTTTATTTTATTTCTTTGCATTTAACGACATTTAATAGTTTTTGTTTTTTTTATTTTGCTCTCTTGCATATGAGTATTATGAGTATTTAAATTTTCTTGCATAAAATTGTAAAATGGAAATTCGATGAATGCGTTTTTACCATTGGATGTGTCTTCAATAGACGTGTATGTGGAATACTGCGACGGGACCGAGCATGTGGCAATGTTCGGTGTTTAAAGTGATATTCGTGGCCTTGACCACCCACCAGCTGAAATGAAAACGAAAGAAAAAAATGTTTCATTAATAACCTAAATAATAAATATTTACTCGAATCAATAATAAATAATAAATGTACACTTCTTCGTCGAATAATAAAAATTCACTGAAAAACAAAGAATACCAAGAAAATTAACATTTTAATGAACACTGGCGCATGAATAAATAATTTTTAATTAAAAATATTTACTCTTAATAATCTGTTTGCAGAAAATGAAAATATTAATTAATTAAAATACAATTTTAATGAGAACAAATTTTTACCATGACCAAAAATTATTTCCAGTACAGACAGAATCATACATATTACGCTGTTGAAATTTGAACGTGTTCACTTCAATGGACATGGATTTTGAATTATTAAAGGCGCCCTTTTTTGTCCTCGTCAAGGCAAAAGAGAAATTGTAATAAAAAAATGATGGTCCATGCCCATTCTAGAACATTTTTTGTAATAATCAATAATAGAGTTTGTATGTATGTATGTGTTAGAAAATACCACCACATTCTTAGCGCAAGTGAAACAAAAATGGATATTTTCGAGAAAAATCGATGAGTGAAATTTCAGCTTAATTTAAACCAACAGACCATGAAATTTGCCAACAATTTGTCAATATCCATTGAACTAAGTGAAGTCAATACCAATTTTTCGAAAAAACTCACACATAGACAAATTGTGGACTTTGATAGGCAGAAAATATTCGTGCAATCCGTGAGAAACAATTGCACCCACAATGTGCACCTATCTGGTTTGGCTTTTAAACAGGCAACGTGGTTGGACCATACTTTATTGCAGATGTGGTCGAAATTGTAGTGACCGAACAATCTTTTTTAAAGGTAGATGACGACTGATCAAAAAGATCATGCAATTTAACGACGAGCATTTTTACTTTATTTTCTTTGGAATTTTGCTAAACCTCGTGTTGATGCGAATAAACCTGAAACAATACTTAAACGAAAATTCGAAATCCAAAGCGATGTCGCTAACATACAACTACATACTTAACCGAAATATGTATATCTTCATTATGGGTGCCCTGCAGTAGATTCGAATCATACTCATAATTTCTGATACTTATACGCATGCATTCATACTTATTTTAATATCATACTCATACTACTCATATCGAAAGTTTGAAGTACTCATCGTACTCATACTTAACAATACACATGATATTGTTGATTTCGACTCTCATTTACTCAACATTTACAAGAATCACAAAATAAGTATGATTCGCATACGAACACTATAATACTCACTAGAATGTTGTGTGTTTGATTTGCTTGCGGTCTTTGTCTTTTTCTTTCTTCTTTTTTTGTACTCTCGTTGTTTTTTTGTACACTCAAATCGTTTATGAGTACTGTAAGTATTTTTCTAAATTTATGAATCTGAATGAGTAGGCGTATGAATCAAACATATTTCGAATGTTATGAGTTTGATGTCAACGTTGTACTCATACTCTTTGCAACCTGTACTTATCAATCAATCAATGTTGTAGTGAGTACGAATGAATTAGAGTAGTTGAATTTCAATACTGTTGACTCACTCATACTCAAAATTTCATGAGTACTTATGACTAGCGAAACAAAGATTCATTGCTGATCTCTAGTGCCCTGGTTGTCTAGTGGGTAATATGCAAGAGGGTAATGGTTTCGAAACTCTGTTCGAGCATATGGTAGCTCAGCTCAAAATAATTATGGTTTTTTATTCAAATGGCTCCAGACAGTGCTATTTTAAAATCTGTGTTAAATTTCAGGGTAAACGACCCTTTAAATAATTCATTTGAAACTGTAAAATAAAATGGATGATATCAAGATTGTGTCCGATATCATCATATGTTTTCTCAGTTTCATGATTTTCTCATTCACTACTGATATGAAATTTAACTCAGCCGCCGTAATTTAGTTAGTAGTGTATTCGCCTATTAGAAGAGAATTAGAGCGCGGTCACAGACATCTCGAATAAACGAAATGTTAAAAAATATTTCTTTCTGTGACCTCAGCAGTTTTCTACCAAAAACCGTCAGAGTAAAATAAAATTCCAATTAAAACGAAATTATCGCATGTCGTTCGGAGATCCTGCCACTTATGGATTAAATTAACAAACACAACAGGAATGATGAGGGAAGTTAAGTTGTTATCCTGACTAAAGGGTTGTAATGACCAACTAAGTAAGTAAGTAGCACATAGTATTTTTAGCCCCAAGCCAGTAAACAATATAAATAGAAATCTTAGGGCCATTATTGCAACTTTCCATTAACTAAAGGTAGGATTTTAACGGGCAAATAAATGGTTTTTCGTTCTCATAAGTAGACAATAAGGGAGAAGTGAGCGTTAAGCTAAAGGAAAGATCATCCTACCTTAAACTTTTAAAGTTAAGTTTATGTTAGAACTTGCCTTATTATATATTATTTTCAGTATGGCAACAAAATGAGGACACACCACAAAAACAAAAAGAAGTTCTTCGATGCGACTGCGTTTTAAAAAACTTGTTTTATTTAGGTAATGTTATCGACATTGCTCCGGCACTGCCATATTTTTAAAAAAGTTAACTTTATTTTATCATTTGTACTAACGAAAAGAAGTTAAAGGTGACTTTAGCTAAAGTGAACTTTAAAGTCACCTTTAACTTCTTTTCTGTACTCAATTTAACACGCTCATCTCCTTAAGGGCCATTATTGCAACTTGCCGTTAAAGTTGGGTTTAGTTACAGGTGACTTTAAAGTTCACTTTAGCTAAAGTTCAAAGCTAAAGTTAAAGCCAAAGTTACCTTTAACTAAACCCAACTTTAACGGCAAGTTGCAATAATGGCCCTTAAGGAGATGAGCGTGTTAAATTGAGTACTTTTACACGTCATCTGATTTAATTAAAAATTACTGAATTAAAATTAATAAGATAACGAGAACATTGTTATCAGTAATATGAATTACCTAATTGTGTCTAGACTTGCCACAAGAAACAATTTCTTTCTAAAATGTTTGTCTTTTGAATTTTTCCACATTTCTAAGGAAAACAAGTAAAATTTTTATTTAAAAATAAAAGTCTTTAAGCTAAGGCCTTAAGAAGATTATTGAAGTATAAAAAAATATGTACATAATAAAGTACTTATTATACTCAATTAGAAAAAGAAAAAAGTTAAATACAGATACAATACAGATATGTATGTGACACAATTTATTATTATTTGAATGTTTCCTTTTTCTGCTTATTTATGCTTAAAACTGGAATTTTCCCTTTTAGAAAGGAATTTCCTTTCACAATATTCATACAAATAAAAAAGAAAATGTGTGTGTGTGTAAATGAATTTGTATGTAAAAATTTATATTGTATGTACAGTGGCTCACAGCTAAATTCAAACCACACTTTTAAAAAAATTAAGTTCAAATAATTTCGAAACAAAGCAAGCTATTAGAAAAAAAATTTGAAGAAAAGTTTGTTTAAAGTCGCCGTAGTCTAGTGGCTTAGACCGCTAGGCCACGGTTCAAACCGCAGGTCAGACAACTCAAACAAAATGAAATATAAAAAAATATTTCTTCGGCTACTTCCTCTCAGCAGATTTCTGGCAAAAACGCTGGGAGTAAATAAAATTGCCATGAAAAGATTCTCGGAAATCTGTCTTACGATGTTAAACTGTAGGTCCCGCCACTCATGTATAAAATTAACACACACAACATGAGTGGTGTGAGAAACTTGGTCGTAATCCTGACTGAAGGGTTGTAATGAACAATTATGTAATTATTCACATAATTATTCACAGTTTATTTCCAGCACTTTCCTTTTCCATGGATTCCACTTACTACCTTCTAGTGGACTGGGGTTTATTTTCGCCCATTTCTCTTTTATTTTCATTTCATTTGAGACTGAATGAAACTTTTTTTATTTTATTTTTGAACATGCTCTATAAACTCCAAATAATTTTGCTTTTTCAATATCTTTCATCGTTTCGAAATTATATGAACTTAATTTTTCTTTTAAGGGTTCTGTATGAAATAAGCTGTGAGCCACTGTAATTGTTGTTTTTGTGCAAGCGTATACGTGGGTAAGTGGTCACACGCGTTTCAGTATTTTTAACTTTCAAAAAACTTTACTTTTTTATTTGCTTTTTTTTTTAATTCTGTACTTTTTTTTTTTTTTTTTTGTTTAAGACATCAAAACAACAATAATGTTTCGTTCTTTATTCCCATTTTAATAATCTCATTTGTTTCTTTTTATTCTTTAAATTTTGTTTTATTGAAACCCCTCCCCCAAAAAGCCACAACTAAGTATGGAAATTTGTTGTAATTTTTGTTCCATCTAACCTTAACTTTCAGGGAGAACTTGACTCTCGCTTTTACAAAAATTTTTATAGGCAGCCAACCACAACTAAACATCATTAAAAAGAAATTTTTTAAGGATTTCTTTAAACTACACAACCGCTTAAAGTGACTGAAAGCTAAAGACTAAATTTTTCATTCAATTCCAATTTATCAAAAAAAAAGCGTTAAATTCCAGCATCAGCAAAAATGCAAATACTCTTGATGTCATATTATTATTGCCATGGTCTTTCAAAATTCTAATAGTGATTTTAATAATAACATCATACACAAAATATTTTCAGAAATATTTTTCTAAGCAAGATGAAAGGGATTTCCCCCAAATCATAACTTTCATGCCGATCATTTCATTTTCAAAGTCAGCATTTACGATAAGCAGAATTCCGTTTGGGAATCAATAATTCTATTCGAAAAATGTGCAAATCAATGCGTTAACACAATCATACATACATACATACATATGTACATACATAATTGGTCACTTCAACACTACTAGACTACGGCGACTTCAAATTTCTTTTCCAAATAGAAATTTAATTTAATGATTTATCGTTTAAGATTTTCTAATTAGGGGCCTCGAAATTATTAAAATAAAATTTAGAAAATATATGAAATTAAACAGACTTTTTAAAAGAATTCCATTTATTCATCTACTAGGATGGGTCTGGCAGTAAATGAGGACAAAACAAAGTATATGTTATCGACAAGTAGGGACGTGAGGCGTATTGGATCTCAGATAACGGCCGATAACTACATATACTTTCGATATAGTCAAAGAATTTATTTATTATGGCTACGCCGTGACCAACTGGCGTAGGAAGAATGTGTTAGGGCAGGCCGAAATCCGTTAATCGGGTTGTTAATGGCCAATTAAGTAATATTGAAGTTTATAAAAGGCCTTATACAAAACAGAGCTTAAACCGGTCAACATGTAATTTGATTTCTGGTTCGGATTTAATAGTCCATAATACTATTTCTTGTTTTATTTCCAATGAGATTTAATTCCATATCAATTGTAAATTACAATTAACGAATATCATTTTGATTAGCATACAACCTGTTAAGTTTTTATCTTTTTAAAAACGTTTAAAATATGAGTTCGTTGATTGCAAACAAAATAAAAATAAATTGATGTTTAGTTTCAATTAAATTCTTTATTGTTCGCACTACTTTTGTATGCCACCGTTTACAACTTGATGTATCCAACAACAATCTGCTTAGTTCCTTATTCTTCTTTACACTTCTGCTTGCGTAAGCATTAACAATTGTTCGGCAGGTCTTTACAACGGCGTCTTCACACAAGACTGACTGAATTCTTACTACTCGTTGCCTGCTTTGTCTTGCCTTTATCCCACGTACACAGTCTGATGAAAGTTCTTGAAGTCAAACGTTCGACGTCTTTGTTGTTTGTGTATTTTGCTCACATTGCTTGTTGTTGCGGTCTCGCTTACTTGTCTATCCCCTTTTCTTTCATACTGATGTTGTTGGTTTACTTGTAACAAGTTCGTTGTATTTGCTTGTGTAGCTTTTGCCCATTTTAATGTTAAACGATGTTACGCCGTTTCCATTTTCATAAAAAATATGAACAACACTTCTTGGCTTATTGGAGTGTATACGTCACGCTCTTTCCTCTCTGCTACAACATATTCTCCAGCTTGACCATGGACCATCTCATGAGCGTCGGTTGTATAAGTTATCAGAAAGTATTTTAATTCTTTCAAAGACAAAAAAAATTTAAAGTTAAGAATAAACCTTTATTACTATCATACGGTCTTTGGTTAATAATAAAATTGTAAGTAAAGTAAAGCGATAGCAAATGGCACTTCAGCTTTTGTTGCTTTGCAAATCTGGAAATGTGAATTTTTCTTTCTTTTCGTTATTGTTGTTAAAACAAACAGCATTTTGTAGGAATAAAATTAAACTGTAGCTCAGTTCATAGTCCACCAATAATTTTGTTGTGCTGCCTTTACATCCACGACCTCTACAATTGCTAATTACAGTCGAGTATGAATTTATGTGAAAGATTAAGTTGTAAAAGAAAGTTAAATTCAATGAAAACTTTTGTAAAAATAGAGCTGAGAACAGCGGCAAGACAACGGCATGTATAATAAAAAAAAAAAGTGTTTTTGTTTGATAAAAAGAAATCCTTTAAATTTTTACTTTGTGAGCTTAAAGGATAATGTACAAAAGGTACATTGGAAAAAAAAATTCAGATAAAAAATGTAGAAATGTTTTGCTGGTATAATCATTCAGTATAAGGATAAAATTATTCCTTTTTATGTATGTATATCCCTTGTCTTGTCTTATTTATACAAATTTTTTTTATTTTTAATACCTTTGTATGAATGGTAGTTTCAGGCATTAGAATAGAAAAACAAAAAAAAAGATAAAAATGGAATTTATTTTACCTCCTCGAAGGTAATTTTATTATATCCACTTAAAGTATTAAAATTCATTATTTAACAAACGCCTTAAGATTCCACCAATGAAATAGGCAGTTAGATACAACGCTTAGATTCGATCGGTACTTATTGGCCTACCTATCAGAGCCATACATAGAGTAAAAATATAATATTCGGGTTTCACATTAACCTAAACCAGAATTCATGGCTTGTCTTGTTTTTAAATATGCTAAGAATTCAAAGAGATTCACATTGCACAAGGCATAATATCTAGGTCCGGAATCGTAAAGTAAATAGATACAGGCTTTATGTTGCAGTGCTATGTTATGCTTCATATTTATGGTATGAGCTAAATTCATGAAATACGAAGTCGCCGTAGTTTAGTAGGTAGTGTGTTGGCTTATTAGACGTAAGGTCATGGTTCAAACCTCAGGTTAGACATCAAAACGAAATATAAAAAAAATTTTCTTCAGCGACTTTTCCTCAGCAGATTTCTGTTAAAAGCTGTGGAAGTAAATAAAATTGCCATGAAAAGTTTCCCAAAAATCTGTCGTTTGGAGTCAACTTTAAACTGTAGGTCCCGCCACTTATGTATAAAAATTAACACACACAACATTAGTGGGGTGAGAAGCTATGCCGTAATTCTGACTAAAGGGTTGTAATGACCAGTTATGTATGTATGTTCATATTCATCTATCATGTTAGTATGTATGTACATATAATAGGCTGCCTAGTTCATTAACGATAAACGCTCATAATGTGTAAGTAATATGGATTTGAAAAATTAAGATACTTTGTAGTGATACAATTTACTTTTTAAATTGACCATTTTTTAAATAAATTATGTATTATTTGTAACTTTAAACTAAAACCGCAATAAACAAAAAAAAATATTAATTTTTTCCCAGAGGCTGTTTCTCTTCAATAAATAAAATATTAAAAAATAAATCAATTATTTTTATTTGAATAAAATTTGAAAATAAAATTTTATTTGAACACATAACCTGCGGCTAAATGTAATCGACAAAACAATCGAAATTGATATTTTAGCACAACATATTAAATGTCAAATTGATGTTGTTTTTTGTTGTGATAGTTTTAAATTTAGCAACAATATTCAGTATTTGTCTCATGATATAAAATCAAAAATATTTTCACTTTGGAATCAAACGAGCACTTTTTACCACTTATGTATTTGCAATTTCGTAAAAAAAACACTTATTTGGCAGTTGTTTTACTTGATTTCTTTGATAACGGCTAAAGTGTAAATCAGGCTTCTCATTGCTTTCTAATTCTTAAAAAACCCGTAGTTTTTATTCCTTTAATTTTGTTATCCCAGATTCTAAAAGCTCTGAGATGACAAAAATGCAATGACTTTATAACCAAGTCCGGTCAGAGAGGTTTCGCTAAGCTAAATAAATAATACTGCCATTGCGCTATACTTATAATGCGGTTTTAACTTTTCATTTCGATGCATTAATGCTAGAGTGACCGTAGCCTAGTAGGTAGTGTGTTGGCTTATTAGACGTGCAGTCTCGGTTCAAACCCCCAGGTCGAAACGAAAATATGAAAAACTTCCCCTCAGCAGATTTTGAGCAAAAATCTATCATTCGGAGTCGACTTTTAACTGTAGGTCCCATCACTCATGTATAAAATTAACTGAGAAACTGTGAGAAACTGAGTTGTAATCCTGGCTAAAGGGTTGTAATGACTAATTATGTATGTATGTAATGTCATAATAAAAACAAATTGCTTCAAAAAAAATTACTAAATTTTCAGACAGTTCGGTTCCAAATAAGATCAAAAATTAATCTGCTTTTGTTAATACAGTTTTGTTAATGCAGTGATAGGCGGACAACGACCGTCGAGGCATTTTTGTCCGCCTAGGGGAGATGTCCGTCCAAGGGATATTTTGATAAAATATTTCGGGAAAAATTTAATAAATACATATCTACCTGTATATTATTTGTTGCCAACGATAATTGCTATAAAAAATAATCTTTAAAAATATTTTCATAAACTTTTATTTTTCTCATATTCATATATATTGTACATACGTAGGTACATATGTGTTTATATTCAGAGTAGCTAATTAACTGACCATCCATCAGATATCACATAAACCAAAATAAAAAGGGGAATCACAATTTAGATTTTGTCTATGAACATCACATTACATAAAATAATAAACCGGGGAATCACCGCACTACCCAATGCTACATAATCTGATTAAGTAGAAAAATACACACTCAACAAAGAAACATTTATATGTATAATCTCTACACATTGCGCATAGTATAAAAGGGGGATAAACCGAAATACCAAATAATTGCTCAGCTTTGCCTTTTGTAATATTTATTTGTCCGCCTATGGGAGATGTTTTTGGAAAAACAGGTGTCCGCGTCCGTCCAAGAGAGCGTCCGTCCAGGGGAGATGAATTTGCTCTAAAAATACGACCTAATTGACGGGACTTAGAAAATGTCCGCCTATTTGAGCTGTCCGCCAGTGGAGCTTTCACTGTATTTGAAACGAGCTTTATTAAACTAAATATGAGCCTTTTTGATCGCTAAACTTTTTCATATTTAAGGTGTAAATCAAAGATCAGCAATGAATCGTTTTTTCGCTACTCATAAGTACTCATGAAATTTTGAGTATGAATGAGTCAACAGTATTGAAATTTAACTACTCTGATTCATTCGTACTCACTACAATATTGATTTATAAGTACAGGTTGCAATGAGTATGAGTACAACGTTGACATCAAACTCATAACATTCGATATGTGTTTGATTCATACGCCTACTCATTCAGATTCACAAATTTAGAAAAATACTTATAATACTCATAAATGATACAATTGATTCGAATCATTCATCATAATTTATATCAAATAACATCATGCATATTGTTAAGTATGAGTACTTTGAATATGAGTAGTATGAGTATGATATTAAAATTAGTATGAATGCGTACAAGTATCAGAAATTATGAGTATGAATCGAATGTACTCATCTTTTTGAGTACTCAATACTCTCTGGTGTAAATCCAGTATTCTTATATTAGTATAGAACTTGAATTACGCTTTGCCGTCCTTCAGGGAAATTGAAATTTATGCAAATAAGCGATCGAAGGTGGTGCTATGTGGTGAATACATTGAAATTTCTCAGCTAAGTACTTTCAATTTTTGTTATGCTTCGTCGTGAAAATGTTGAAAGTCATTGAAAGTGAAACACAATGGAATTCAAAACTAGTAATTTGTCATCTACGAACAACTTGTTACCGAATTTTCGCGGGAACCCTTTATTTGGTCGAAAATTAAAGTCAAATTTTTTTTTCGCGGTGTGAACAGTATCTGATCAATGGTGAAATTAACATTGACTGTTTATGGTTCACTACTCTTATGTTACATAAGAGTTAACATAATTATAATTAATTAACATAACATAATTATGTTAACTCTTATGTAACATTATTATGTTAACATAATGTGTGACTTCAAAGATCAGTAGCCTAAATGTCTAGCTGCAGTGCAGTGTTTTCGTTTCATTACATTTAGAGTACTCATCGTTTTGAAAGGCCACTGATAATAACAAATACTCGTACATACAATATACATACATGTAAATGCATATATAAACAGAGTTATGAATATTATATTATCTACAGTGTATAATTTTTACATTAAATCCGAATAGAAACCGACTTTCGAAAACGGGAGAGAAACAAAAACAACGATAAAGAAAAAATTATGAACATATGGCAACTAAATGGTGAATTAACAGAACATAAGGATAAAATTGGAGCGTGTGTTCAATCGCACACAACTATACAACAATATACATATATACATATGTAAACGTATGTGTAAGTACGTTTATATGCTTATAAATATCTCCATATTGTTGATTTTATTCATATGCGGGTATGTGTGGGTTTGTGATTGAAAATTTGTCTCTTCCTTTTTATCACTGGTTTTTTTCTATGTGTTCATAAGAAATAGAGACAAGAATAGAAAGGAAGAGAAAAGCATTTAAACGTTCTTATAAAATATTTATTAGAAACCTACCGAGCCAGCCATCTTAATGCAAGCACATAGTATATACAAGTATGTATGTATGTATGCGTAGGTATGTGTGAAAGGACGTGTCTGTTTTCCTTAAGGGAATTTCATATTATACATACATATATTTGCTCCTTTTTACTTCTCTCTGTACTTTTGATTAGAATCTGACAAAAACGCCGTTACTAACTTATTTATTGAAAATAGGCCACAAGACAAAATAATATATTCGTATGTCTGCGTGTGCATACATATAGAAATATAATGTAAGATTTAATAACATTTAATAAATACGGGGTGACTTGAAATAAAATTTTTTATTTAATGTTTAGTGATTTGTGCATTAAAGTAACGAAATAGTGGTGGCAGACACATATTAAATTATAGACTTGTTTCAATTGCATCAATTATCCTGCAACTGTTACAAGCCCATCGATAATTATATTCCAATAATTTCGCCAATGAACTGATGTCAAACAATACTTCAATATAATAACAGACACCAGCAAAGACTGCTGATACCGATGCATGGAATTAACAACGTAATGGCTCTTGCAGTGCTGGAAGCAACGATTGCTAATCGTCTGATTAGGAATGTGATTCTGGAACGCAAATGGAATCTGCAAACATTAAAATGAGACCGAACACCTTCTCATTTACAACAACACTTCACATAGTGTATGTTTAGAGGAAAGATATTTTCTTAAAGTCAACACTCAAACAATATTTATTGTGCGAAGATTCTCTTCCGGTACAAATATCTGCATACAGAACTGACATAAATATTTTGTAATAGAATATCATTCATATACTTGTCTGTCAAGAATTTTAATTGGAGACCACTAATGGTAAAGTTTCTATAAATCTCGGGTTCAGCGTTTGTTCCATATGTTTTAACAATCTAAGATCTTTCTATTACTATGTTCATACATGCCCTTTTATTGCGTAAATCCCAATAAACGCCATTATTGAGCTCAATATTTCATATAAAGTTTCAATTAATTATTGAGCATTAAATACGCAAATTGTTATAATATTGAGTAAAATTAAGTAAAAATTCAGCACTGTCATAAGTATGTTCAATGTGCATTTTACAATTATCCGAACACTTTCTATTGATATTTGACAACTCAAATGTAAACAACGACAAAATGTCAACAAAAAAAAAAAAAAAAATAAAAACAATGTTGTTGAAACAACCAGCTGTTTTGTTTACTAGCTGTCAAATGAATATTGAATAAGCAGAAGAATTGCGTACATTATTATGTCTGAACACTTAAAATATTGTTCTCAAATAACTGGATATTGACTCAATAAAAGTGCATGTCTGAACATAGTAATATACTAATTCGTTGGAATGCCAATCACATGTATGAATTCAATTCAAAAGTTTAATGCGTTGCCAGCTTTTGCAAGCGAGCCGACGTTGTTGTTACCTCCAAAGTTCCCGTATCCAGGAAGCCATACCAGGAAGGCAACCGTTGAGCGGCTTGCCATTTCGACTGTGTATGTCTGGGTTGTCTGGGAGTTGAAAACCATTATTATAAATAATCTACTCGTTATGGTTAGATTTAAAAACAGGTTCACTTATAGTGGAGTCGTTAGTTACATTCATATCAACCATAACCCAAATTTTGTCATGACTACAGCTTCTACAGTTTCATAGCCCGTCATTTGCCAACATGTCTAAGTAGCCAGATAACCTAATAAATTTGTCCATATTTCTGCGAAAATAAGATTTTCTTATTTTATTTACAACTTGATGTATCCAACAATAATTTGCTTGTTCGTTACTCATCTTTACACTTCTGTTCGCGTAAGCTCTAACAACTGCGATCTTAAAACCACGACTGTTTTCTTCACACGCAACGCGTCTTCACACTAGACTGACTGAATTCTTATTGCTTGTTGCTTGCTTTGTCTTGCCTTTTTATATGCCCACGTAATCAATCTGATGAAGGTTCTTGAAGTAAAACGTTTGGAGTTCCGCTTTCTCGACAACACTATAGCGACTTCATTGTTGTTTATGTACTTTGCTTACGTTGTTTGTTGTTGCTTTTTTTTTTTTTTACTTGTCTGTCTACTTTTCTTTCATACTGATGTTGTTGGTATATGCATCTCGTATCTCGTTTTAATGTTAAACGATGGTACACCGCTTCCATTTTCGTAACAATATTATTTCCATTTTTTTTTAAATACTATTTTATAGAGGAAATCCGCAGCTCCTTTAAATATAGACACTAGCACACTCTATTAAAAAAAATGCTTTGGAAATTATCGCGTTCTTTTTACACTTCCGCTCAATTACTATCAATTTTGTTTTTTTTTACCATAAATAAAGAAAGTGTTGAACTGTTTATACCACAACGTCTTTAAAATGATTAAAAACTAAAGTAATATCCGATTTAGATTACACCTGTAATCGCATATAATGCTGTAATGGTGATACTTTTCACATAAAAATTAACGCTTAATTATAGGCAAAGCAGAACCAAGAAAATTATGTAAATAGAATTGCATGGATAATGGAATGTTAAAAAAAATCAGGACGTATATGAAACCGATTAAAAATTAAGTTTTTAACATTCAGTTCAATAGGAGATCATTAAAGACGAATTAAGTCGCCGTAGTCTAGCAGGTAGTGTGTTAGCTTATTAGACACGAAGCCACGGTTCAAATCCCCGGTCAGACATTAAAACGAATTACGAAAAAAAAATATTTCTTCGGCAACTTCCTCTCAGCTGAAAGTAAATAAACCTCCCATGAAAAAGTTTCTCAATAATCTGTCGTTCGGAGTCGACTTTAAACTGTAGGTCCCGCCACTCATGTATAAAATTAACACACACAACATGAGTGGTGTTCAGAAGCTAGGCCGTAAACCTGGCTGAAGGGTTGTAATGGCAAATCATGTATGTATTATGTATGTAAACAATATCAACAATGTCTCTGACCTTCATTCCGACACCAGTAAGACCGCAACAATGAAACCAGTTTTACGTGCTTTGGCAATAAACTTGCATATTGCGGACACTGTTAGTCCTTCTTTGCGATTTCCGAGCAATTGTGTTTGTTTTGGAAATAAATTTCTAATAAATCCCTACGTTGCTTAAGCGTATATCAATTCATAACGTTCAGTAGAGATAATATACTGAATTTTGTGACCGAATAGAATGACATAAGTATTTCCAGATTCGAAATAACCGATGGTTCAAATTTAAACCGATTGTTGGCCCACGCGATATATAAGATGCAGCTCTAAAGGCATCTTGTTATTGATTTTATCATTTCTACGAGTTTGAGTTGAACCTAAATCGTACAAAACCCAATTCTGGAAAATATTTGAAGAGAAGACGTTTTTCACGTTTTGAACAAGCAATTTGTATTGTCTACGAAATGAAAAAAAAAACTTTACAGAACTTTATCTTAAATATACTTATTAATTATATCACAATTAATCACCTTTATATCGTATTGTTACGAAAATGGTGTTATTAAAATGATAAACAAAAGCTACAAAAATAAAACAACGGACTTGTTTACATGATCAAAGAATAAACAAAAATATAGCAACAACATCAGTATAAAGAAGGAGGTTAAACAAACAGGCAACAACAACAATGCAAGGACAAACGTAAACAAAATACACAAACAAGAATAACGAAAACAACATGTTTACATTTATAGAGATTTCGCGAAGGCAAAGTCATTCTCCTTCGAGAGCATTCATCTCGACTGTTTACCCAGTGATATAAAATGCAAGGGAAAGCAGGCAACGGGATCAGAAAGAATTCAGTCAGTCTTGTGTGAAGACGCGTTGCGTGTGAAGAGAACAGTCGTGGTTTGAAGGGCTCCGTTTTAAAGATCTAACGAACGAGTGTAAAGAAGAATAAAAAATAAAGCAAATTGTTGTTGTTTTAGACAAGTTGCCAAAGGTGGCGCACGGAATTGTGCGAACAATTAACAATTGATTTAAAACTAAACACAAATTTATTTTTATTTGCAATCTATGAACTCATATTTTAAACGTTTTTAAAAGGATAAAAACATAACAGTGTTATATTACCGCAAATGATTACAATTTTAATACAGTCGAACACTTAGCATTGCAATTAAAAAAGTTCGCACACGAGTACAATGGAATTCGGAAGAATTCTTTTGGAGAATTTCAAACATTGAGTGATACTCGAAGCCCTATAGGAGCTACAATAATAAGAAAAATAAAACAAACAAAAAAAACAGACATAAATTTCGAAACACTCGTACGTTCACACTCATTAGTCGTAAGTACGCTAAACGCCCACACACATAATTTCAGATTTTTTATTTTCTTTTATAAAGGCTACCACACATGCATACAGAGAAGGCAGTCAAGTGGAATCCTTTGTGATTGTTCCCGGGAGTGTGTGTGTGTGTGTTTGTTTTTTCAAAGGCATGACTTGACATCGTCTTCTTATGGTTGCTTGATGACGATGTTGTCTCTGGCGTTCTCGTTCGCG
This sequence comes from Sarcophaga rosellei, assembly GCA_930367235.1. Taxonomy (NCBI): domain Eukaryota; kingdom Metazoa; phylum Arthropoda; class Insecta; order Diptera; family Sarcophagidae; genus Sarcophaga; species Sarcophaga rosellei. The sequence goes on along the minus strand of OV884017.1, from coordinate 63,087,118 downwards.
TTGTCGTGGTCGTCGTCATTGTAACTCTTATTTTGAATACAATATTCCACCAATGAAAGGTTCAAACCGCAGGAGCCTTAAATTTTTCCCATTTGTTGCTCATGTATCTGGAGAGGAAAAATATTTCATGTGGCTTTGATTTAATTTTGTGGTTATTTTTGTTTCTTTTCTTTTAATTTTTTTCTTTTCGTTTTTTGTGATCAAATTAATTCATATTTATTATATAACGAAGGTTATTTATCTATGTATGTATGTATGCATCTCTTATTATTCATTATAAAGTTGTTTGTGTCCTTTCTTTACATATCAGCTAAAGGGTCTATTTATATCGACAGTATCGCAAAAAAATCCTTGTGGCTTTCAATATAAACCAACACAAAGACAAACAAAAAATTAAATGCGTTGCGTATGTAGGCTTTTATAAATTTTTATAAATGAAATCATCAAATTTATGAATATTTTATAGGAAAATCATTGATTTACTTGCATTAGAAAATTGCTCTAACAATCAGAAACGATTAAAATGTATAATTTTGAACACTTGAAAGAGATTTAAAATTTCAACAAGAAAAAGCTGAAAAGTTAAAAAAAACTTTTATAATTAGAAAGTAGCATAGCATGTGCCAATGAAAATGTCTTGTGAAAAAGTTTACTGCCAGATTTTTAATTTAGCTTAAGTCTTATTATAGACGTGCTTAAATAGTGTACTCTGTAATAATCGAATAAACTTTCATATTAAATGTCAAGCATTCGGAAGAGTCGTAAGACATCCGCTATTCTGTCTTAAGCCTGATTCTGTAGAATACTTGAATGACTTTCGGATTGCTTTTTAATAATACAAACCAAGTTGGTCAATCTTCCAAGTTCATGTCTGCTAAGGACAAATTAAAATTCAAGTTTCAAAAGATACACCATTGGACACTTGATCCAACACCAACAATTATAGTCAGTTTTTTCGGAAACATAACGATTTTTATGCACAATTTCTGTGATTGTGATCTTCATTGGATAAAAGTCTTTACGTGGTGAGTTCCAAGACCTACGCACAACCCAAATTTAACGTCCAGGGGATTGGACTTCGTTGGACGCATTAGTTACCATCTAACGGGTGCTAGAATGCCATCCGGGAGAGGCCACGAGCTGGCTGCGTGACAACTTGAATACAGCAAGACAAGAATCGTCCGCTTTGAGTCTACTAAAATACATAGGTCTGGCAGTAAATGAGGGCAAAACAAAGTATATGTTTGTTATCGACAAGTAGAGACATATTGATTCTCAGACTACGGCCGATAACTATACTTTTGAAACAGTCAAAGAATTTATTTATCTTGGCTCCGCCCTTACCACCAAAAATGATGTCAGTCTGGAGGTCAAGCGCAGGATCACTCTTGCCAACAGGTGCTAATAGTTCTCTACAAGACACTCATCGTCCCCGTGCTTCTTTGTGGCGCAGAGGCATGGACCCTATTTAGCACTGATGCAGCAGCCTTGAGAGTATTCGAGAGAAAAGTCCTACGTAAGATCTTCGAGTTGGCGATAATATCCAGAGGCTACGCTGGCTCAGCCTTGTCGTTCTAATGGAGGAGGATGCTCCGGCGTGACGGGTATTTGATGCGGGAATGATTGTCAATGATTGTTGTGACCAATTGCTGTAGGCACACAAGAAGCAGAGGCGTCTGGAAGGAGGTGTTGCGGCAGGCCGAAATCCGTTAATCGGGTTGTTAATGGCCAATTAAGAAAGGAAGGAAGTTCTTTTTACTTTTAATATCGGCTTTCATCGAATAATTCTTTCTTATATTTACATACATAATTAGTTACTACAACTCTTCAGTCAGGATTACGACCTAGCTTCTCACACCGCTTATATTGTGCGTGTTAATTATATAAATGAGCGGCGGGACCTAAACTGGCAGAAAACTGCTGGTTTACAAAACCAGTGCTCTGCCACTGAGCTAAGGAGGCATATTTGATACGTACATTCGTCTAAAGCAAACGTAAGTATGTTTCAGCATAAAATCATTGTCCCTTAAATTAGTTTTAACCTTAATTAGATTTCTGTGTATTGCGTCAATGTAATACATATATGACTTCTTAATTAATGCAGTTACTGTGAAATATTACGACAAACTTGAATACTTTTAATAATATGATGGTAAACTACAAGACAATAAACTTGAAAATTCTAAAGGTTAAACAATCGATTTAAAATAATACAGCATAACAATTAATGATATCAGTATTGCTCATGATTCACTATTACAGTGAAGTATAAATTTAATAATAGATATCATTTTACAATACCTTTAATAATGGAAGATTATATGCTCAACTCAATTCCCAATACTCTATCCAGCACCTAAAATTAGCTTGACTGAAAGCCGTCTCAGTAAACTGACATTGTAATGTAAAAAGTGTTAAGGAAAGATGAATATGTATGTATGTGTAAATTTCCAAGAGAAATAGTTAAACAATAAATCTTCGAATGTAATCATTAACATTACAGATGGGTGTTATTTTTTCTAACAAAAGTTTGAAGTTATAATCTCACCAAAATTAATCTTAACAGTCTTACTTATGCTATTGATACTTAAAGACAAAATCTCGGTTGTTCGGTTCTTGTATTAAACAAGTGAAACAAAATAAAAAAAAAAAAAAACAATTTTCATAAATTCCAAAAACAATTAAGTATAAAGTGCAAACAAAAATCATAAGTAAGATCAAGCGTACACGACAAATTGACGATTTTAACGCATTATGCGTAAACACAATGCCTAAAAAGAGCAAACCCAATAACAACTTGTCTAATGTGAACAATAACAATTATTTTTCGCCGTTACAAACCATCGACGATGATAAAATAAATGATGAAGTTATTATCAACAAAACAACTAAAGTAATTATTCCTCCAATTACAATTTTGAAATGCAAAATTGAAGAGGTACATGAAATTTGTAAAGCAAAAAATATAACTGATTATGCTATCAGAAAAATCTCAATTGGACTTAAGTTATTTTGTAAGAATAAAGATGACTTTGATAAAGTTATAAAAATTTTGTCTAATAACTACGAATTTTTTACTTTTGCTACCAAGAATGATAAACCATATAAGGCACTTATCTTTGGTTTAGACAAGTATGATCCCAGTAAAATTAAAAATAAACTTTTGGAATTAGGTCTAAAATGCTTAGACGTTAAACTAGTTACTAAAAAAGGTGCTTATGACAACGAATACCATATATATGTTGTATATTTTCAAAAAAAGACAATCACTATTAAAGAACTTAGGGAAAATTACTCTGTGATTGACTATGTTAAAGTGCGTTGGGAATTTCAACAATCTAAAAAGTCGAAGATTACACAGTGCTACAATTGCCAAATGTTTGGTCACGGCTCTAGCAGGTGCAATGTAAAAACATTTTGTGCAAACTGTGCAGGTCAACACAAAACAACCGAATGCAAGGAGACAACTATTAAGTGTGCAAACTGTAATGGAGCGCACAAGTCTTTTTCTGATGACTGCCCTAGCAAGGCAAGTTACATTCAACTAAGACAACGTACACTAGCAACTTCGCGACGTTCTGTTAACGTTAGTCCTATGAACCCCAATTTGCGTAACTACGACAGGAGTTTTCCCAACACCCTTGGACAACGTGTTCCAACAACACCAGGTGCATGGAAACCGGCAAATCACAGCGTATTTACCAACAGCAACGAACTTTTTACCATTGATGAAATTAAAAATCTCACAATGGAGCTAATAATTAATCTTCAAAAATGTAAAACTAAAGCTGATCAGTTTGAAGTGATAACTAACCTCGCTTGTAAATTTCTTACATAATGGACAATGCTATGAAGATAATAACTTGGAATGCGAGAGGCATTCGTAACAAAAGCCAGGAATTGTTTCAATTTTTAAAAGATCATGATGTTAATATATGTTTGTTGTCCGAAACGTGGCTTAAGAATGACGCTTCTATCAGACATAGTGAATTTTATGTTTATAGAAATGATCGAGAGCATTCGAGAGGAGGCGGAGTTGCAATTATTATTAAGAAAAATATACCTCATCAACTTCTTCCAATTGTTAACACTAATTTAATAGAAAATATTGGTATTAAGATATTTACTAACAATTATAATGTTAATATCTACTCTTGTTACTTTCCGGGTGGACTTGTAGGAAATAACAACTATAGAAAGCTTCTTTTTGCATCAGACTTACACAAATTAAGTAGTCATCAGAGATATATCCTTGGCGGCGATTTTAATAGTCGTCATCAGTCTTGGGGCTGCTCTAGGGCCAATAGCTGGGGAAATATTCTTTATGACAGACTAGATTCTTATAACATTGATATGATCTATCCGAGTGATCATACCCATATACCTACCAGTGCCAACCGACAAGGTTCCACCTTAGACTTATTTTTAACTAATGTGCCTGAAATTATTACACCGGCAATTGTTATTAATGACCTGAGCTCTGATCACCTACCAGTTGAGATAAAATTGACCCCAAATTTTGCTAGGGCTGATACGTTTAAGTACGATTTTAGTAAGGCTAACTGGTCCAATTATTCGAATACTATAGACAGAAATATAAATTTACCTATATTAGATAATGTTACCTCAGTTGAGCAAATAGACGATATGATAAGAACTTTTACACTTCTTATAAATGAAGCCATGCGCCGTAATATACCAAGAAAGCGTTACTATTCTTCAAGGACAACTTTCCCCAATTATTTGAGGGACATAATTCAATTGAGAAATAGAATACGTAGAAATTGGCAACGCAATAGATACATTAATGATCTTCATAGTTTCAAACGACTAAATAGTATAATTTCAGAGGAAATTCTTAGAATTCGTAACAAATCTTGGGACAGACTGCTCTCCACACTGGATAAGGGGTCTTACACCTTTTGGAAGCTGACGAAAATACTGAAAAAGAAAAATAATAATATACCAATCTTAAAACAAGGTTCATCTCGTTATACTACCAATATTGAAAAATGCGAAGTTTTGGGTCAAACATTCTTTTCAAACCATTCAGTTGCTGCCAACTTGGGGGATGGAACAACCACGTCCTTGGTAAATGAATGCCTTAATTCATTTAATACCCTTCATTCAGAAGATTTAGATACGATCACTATCAATACTGATGAAGTCTCTTTAATTGTTTCCAACCTAAAGAATAAGAAGTCACCAGGACTCGATGGCATAAACAATATGTGTTTAAAATCGCTCTCAAAAAGAGGGATAAAGTTCCTTACATTGATGTTCAATGCGTGCTTCAAACTTAATTATTTTCCGAAAGATTTTAAGGAATCAAAAATTATACCGATTAGGAAACCACATAAACCCGCTGAATGCCCTACCTCTTATCGACCTATAAGTCTTCTTTCAGCCATTGGAAAAATTTTCGAAAAGCTAATAAAGGTTAGACTTACTAACTTTATTGAATTAAATAATATCATTCCTTCCTATCAATTCGGATTTAGAAAGGAACATAACACTGTACAACCTATAATTAGAATAAAAAATTTGGTATATTCCAACTTTGAATCTCAGAAATCATCAGGAATGTTATTATTGGATGTTAAAGCAGCATTCGATACGGTATGGCACGAGGGCCTAATTTATAAAATGATTCGTGCAAATTTTCCCCCAAAACTAATCAAAATAGTTCAATGTTTCCTCAATGGTCGAACCTTTAAAGTTCATGTGGGCTCACACAGCTCTAGGCGTTTTGAAGTTAATAGTGGATGCCCACAAGGATCATGCCTCTCACCCATACTGTATAATATGTACACGGCGGATTTCCCCTGTTTGGACTATTGCACATTGTCTATATTTGCTGATGACACAGCAGTCATTTGTTCAGGTTTATTAGCTGATGAAATTATATCCAATTTGCAAAGAGCCCTAATTGAAATATCTAATTATTTTAATAGTTGGAAAATATTATTAAATAGTAGCAAAACACAGGCAATATATTTCACAAGAAAACGTAAAGAATGCTTTGTACCACAGAATGGTATTTATTTCAATTATGATTTAATTCAGTGGGAAGACAACGTTAAGTACTTGGGTGTAGTCTTGGATCCAAAACTTAAATTCAAGGACCATATAGGTTATATAGTTAATAAAGTGAATTTACTAACTCGTGTATTATATCCGCTTATCAATCGTAATTCAAAACTGAACATTAATAACAAGAAACTTATTTTAAAATCCATTTTCCATCCGACGATGTTTTATGCTGCCCCTGTTTGGGCTAAAATAGCAAAATGTCACATAAAGAAACTTCAGGTTTCTCAAAATAAACTTTTAAAATTAATTTTTAATCTTTCTTGGTATTTTTCGACTAATCGGCTTCATGTTCTAGCGAAAATTGAGCTGGTAGAAAATAAACTTGACAGACTATTACAAAATTTTTACCGACGTTGTTCGTATTCGGAATATCATTATATTAATGAGTTAGTTCCATCCTAAGTAGTACTAAGTAGCCAGTAAGTTTTTATCTAAACAATAAAATTAAATTCAAATAGGTTTTTGTGCACTTTTATCCTCCAAAACTCATTATATCGCCCATTAAATTTGTTTATAATTTACTAATATTTTTATGCTGTAGAGGATATAATCCTGAACTCATTGTTAATAATTTAAGAACTATATGTAAATAATGTTATTGCAAATAAAAGAAATTGAAATTGAAAATTAATCTTAGGCTTAACAGACGATATTATAATCAAATACATTTGGGTAATTCACACAAGCTCTTGTATCGTTGTATTCATTGTATTGTTGGACGAATATACAACGGTGTATGCTTGTTGTTGATAATTTTCATATAAAAATCCGATACACTTATACACATTTTTTCATATGTTTTTGAGAGTTGTATTGGTTTCGTGCTACCAGTTTATGTAAATAAAAATACGAAATATTTTCTATGTAACTTGAGTCAACATTTAACATTTCAAAATGATAATTGTTCGCACAGATAATTAGTTAATTTACTTTCTTGCGTAATATTTTTCATTTTGATGCTTGAAAATCAAATTATGAATACTAGTCTTCTGCTTCTTCTTTTTATCGTTTTTTGATGTTTGGAATACGAAATACACAATACAGCATAGCATTGAGCGTTCACAAACGAAAAGTGTATTCAATACAACATACACTATACAAGATCGTGTGAATTGGCCAATTGCAAATGGGGATGCTATTTCCGGTGACATCTTATCGTATAAAACCAAGAGATTATCGAACCACGACACTTTCAATACAGTTTTTGTGTTTGTTTTTTTTTTCAAATGTAATTAATGCAACAACCAAAGCAAAGTATTGTCAATGTGCTTAAAGCTTCATTTCTTAAATTGGCACATGCAATTGTAACTACGGTGTCTCAATTTTGTGCGTTTGTTTCCTTAAGTTGAGTGATTAAGATGCAGTTATTCAAGCCATAAGATAGAAAGTTTGTTCCAAGTGTATGGTATACATATGTATGTTTTAACATTTCGATCACAGTCAAATGTCGAAAATGAATTTCAATTAAAATAAGAATTTTTTCTTTAAATTCTCAATACAATACTCCGATTGAGTACAGATCACATCGTGTCCATGATGTATGAAATGAAAAGTACACGTAATTTATCATTTTTTATGTTGCCTTTTGGAGTGATACATTAACGTCATCATATTTTTACATTGTCGTACACTGCCTCTGCTAGAATGTAGTGAAAGAAATATTTGTAAAACGGATTATTTGGGCATGAATACTTATGTATGTATGTATATTCATTTTCTTATTGTCATTTTGAGAATAAACATGTCCATTTGACATTTTTCTACCATACAACGGAGTTTGATATATGGCACTTCGGGTCTCTGTATGGGTATGTGTATGTGTGTTTGTGTGCGTATACCATACGTCCAAACCAGCATGTTTCTGGTTTTGCGGTTAATGGAAAATGTTTTCTATTCTAGAGAAACCACAAAATGATAGTTGGTTGGGAAAAGGAAAATCACAAAATGATAGTTGTTTGAGGAAAAGTTGTTGGGGAAAAAGTTTAGTTTTTGTAAAAGTACTTAAAGATGACAGACGTTATCTAAACCAGCATATGTCCTTTTCACATACAAATAATAATTATTAAACATATTTAAAAAAAATAACATATTAATTTAGTAAATTATTGCAAAAGTAATTTAAGATAACCTAAGCTGAGTGAGTTAATATTGACTATCCAAAGTAAATGAAACGCTGACTCGAACTTGTAATTTCAATTTAGCCCGATAATGAACAGATATTAGCACGAATATGAGTTAGAGGGATAACTTTAATTAAGAAGCCACCAGAAACAATAGTTTGATGTCAATCATATTTCATAAAGAGACAATTAAAGTTACGACTTCTAGTAGGCATTAGTAGGATTCTGCGGTATTAAAAATAAAAATCGATTACAAACGACTACAAAATCTCTAGCAAATTCATTTCAATAGGGTATTAGTGATGAGGTGTAAGCAGCTACTATTTGCTACAATTATTCCGTTTTACTTACTCTGCCCCATTTCCATGATGATAAAAACGAAAAATGCATTTAAATTCATGAAGTTGACGACGATAACAACAAACAGAAACAACAAAAAAATACTTCTGATTATAAAAAATATGTTTAACATGACTTCGTTCAGACTACCATAGAGGAGGATAAAAATCCAATCAATTTTAATGTATTTTATTTTTAACAACACGAGTAATTTTTTTTATATATTTTTAATGCCTCCTTTGTCTATTGAAATAAATAAAAATCTTAAATATATTATGGAAATGAGACAAAAAATAAATTCAAATTCAAAATATAAATAAATCTGGGTTAGGCTGCGCGTAATAGAAATAAAACTGAGTGTACTTGAGACCAGTTCTAAACCAGAGATCAGCAATGAATCGTTTTTTCGCTGCTCCTAAATACTCATGAATTTTTGATTATGAGTCAACAGTATTGAAATTTAACTCTTCGGATCATATAATTCAAGTCAAAAGCAGGTAATAATCATGGACCTCTAGGTATATGGACCGATGGCACTGCTAGCACAAAGTGATCTTTCATTCTTGAATCCCATGTGAATTGGTATCGGCCCATATTCAAAAACTTTGTTTATTCATGTACTCGGGAATCCCGAAAAGATTTTATTCAGTTATTGGATCAGTTGAATCTTATACTGTTGCAGGGCCAAGTCATTACGCAAAATTCCTCCAGTTGTGATCTGCGAAAGGCCAAGTTCTTGTGAGCAACGCAAAGCCGACTTCTCTTGCGCACTCTTACAAACAACATTGTTTTCGGCAGACCTTTATTTCATCGCGTACGGGTATTTGTTAAGAGTTTACTGAATGATTATGGAATAAAATTCTAAAATGTCCGCCATCTAACGTTTTTTTTCAACTAGTGCTTATTTCGTGAATGGTAACACTTAGCTCATGTCTGATTTGACAGATAATTAGTTTTGTCCTTCCGCTGAACGAATATGGTTGTATATACGCTTTTACGCTTCGCTAAATGGGCCAGCGATCGACTTACAGAAGATGCCGATTTTGGCAAAAAAATCATCTTTTCAGATGAAGCTCATTTCGATCTTGGCGGGTATGTAAACAAGCAAAATTGTCGCATTTGGGGCACAGAAACTCGCACGCATACATTGAAAAGCCGACGCACCCAAAACGATTTGGAGCGGATTTTGGTCCAAAGGCATAATTGGGCCATTTTTCTTCGAAAATGAGCAAGGATTGACCGTTACAGTCAATGGCGATCGTTATCGGGCCATGTTGAACCAATTTTTGTTCACAAAAATTGAAGAGAAAGACAAGACAGAGTCAATTGACGCTTTAAAGGACAATATTCGTGAAGCCATTGGTGAAATACAGCTGCACACAATCGATAATGTGCTTAAAAATTGGACCGATCGTGTAGGCTACTGCATGGCCAGCCGAGGCAACCATTTGAATGAAATTATTTTCCATTATTAACCGGAAGGATTGTACTTTCAAATAAAAAAAGAAATTTGAGAAAATATTCAGTAGTTTTTTTTTAAAGCATTTTCAAAAAAAAAAAAGTTATTTGGCGGACCCTTTAGAAGCACGCGGTATATTTCGCGGACATAGCACTCAATTTTGATAAAATAATTTCGATTATTTGCATTTGTTGTTGAAGAATATATGATCTCATGGTGATTTAGCAAAATAGACTGAATAAAACATAGCTAAGTTCAAAGATGTAACTACCACAAGATACATACATAATTGGCTATTACAACCCTTCAGTCAGGATTACGGTCTAGCTTCTCAACACCACGCATGTTGTGTGCGTAATTTTATACATGAGTGGCGGGACCTACAGTTTAAAGTCGACTCCGAACGACAGATTTTTTTTAAGAAGTTTTTCATGGCAATTTTTACTCTCAGAGTTTTTGCCAGAAATCTGCTGAGAGGAAGTCGCCGAAGAAATATTTTCATATTTTCGTTTTGATGTCTGACCTGGGATTTGAACTCGGGCCTTTCGTATAATAAGCCAACACACTAACTACACTGAACCAAAAATTTCCGTAAAAAGGGGTGTAGAATTGAAGAAATGTTGAGTATTATGAGCAGAAATATTTCATTTACAATGTAGGATATACAAATAAAATCTAAAAAATTAATTGATTATAAATATTGTACAAGAAGAACAGCTCTTTCTGGCCCTTATATTGCCTAATATTGGTAAAAAAAAATGAGCACAATTCGCTAAAAATAAATAAAATAACTCTCGCACCATTCTCTTTAGAGACTAATGACAGTAACGGTTGAGAAACATGTCACAAAATATATTTGACAAGAATTCTCGGATGCTCTAAAAGGCAATGACAACAATAATAATAGAATTTAGGAATTTATTATATTGTAAATAGGAATTGATAGACAGATGTAAACAAGTAATATTTGATTAAATTTTTTCCTTTCTTTACGGTTTTTCTTTTTCTTTCTTTTGTTGGAAAAAAGTTTTCGCAGCAAACTTTAAAGTATAAGGGTTATACGCCATAGATGGGCACTTTGCAGTACCAGTAAAAGTCAATCAATTTTTACTGATTACTGAAAAAAATTTCAGTATTCAGTAAAATTTTACTGTTAACTGAATCTAAATTTAAATGAAATTTAAAAAAAATTTAAATGAAAAAAAGTAAAATTTTACTGTTAATGCAATCTAAATTTAAATGACATTTAAATGAAATTTAAATGAAATTTAGATTGCATTACCAGTAAAATTTTACTGAATACTGAAATTTTTTTCAGTAATCAGTAAAAATCAATTTTTACTGAAATTTTACTGGTACTGCAAAGTGCCCATCTATGTTATACGCATAGCTGCCACATTTGACGATTTTTTGTTATTTTGACGATTTTGTGTCCCAAAATTATCATATTGACGTTTTGACTATTTATGCCCTTTATTTTGACGATTTTTGGAAATTAATTAATTAATTAAAAGCCATTTTAATCTTTGTATTTACTTTTCAAGTGTTACCTTTGCAAATTGAGGTTAGTAATAACGAGGAGTGAAGTATTATAAGTAAGTTATTTGCGAACACCTGTGATGATTTTTCTGTATCTTATGCCTTTTTCATTCCTTGAAAGCCAAAAAATTACAACCTCTGCAAGAAGGGAGTCCCACATACCAATAGTCCGACTAAAAAAAACGAATTTTGTTTTTAATGCAGTGTGCGATCCAGCGGCCAGTCGATCACATACGTATGTGCTCGCCGAGAAGGACGAGTGTTACGTAGGAATACATAATTCTCGGGAATAAGTTCTATTATTTCGCTCGAGCAAAATCCGTTGCAATAGCGATAGAACAGTGAAACACCAGCCACATTGCAACGATTCTCCAATGAATCAATAGAGTTCGATACCCTACCGTCATTAAAGAGCAACTTTGCCCTTTCTTGTACGCGGTCGAGAAGTTTCAAAATAGACGTTGAGGCACCGGGCCAAACATGACAGTTTTATGCCATTCTCTATCGTATATAAGTCGTGTAAATAGTAAGAAGATCACATGAAGTAAAGTATTTCTTGCACCGTCTTAAGAAGCTAAAACACTGAAAAATATGTGTCGATTCCAGCGAACATCACATTGAATTTTCATGCTCAGAACGTCAAGAACTTCTGACTCCTTAATATTTACACCAGCCATAGATATAGATGGTGCGATATTATTGTTGCGCTTACGTATCAATGAACAACACTGGGATAAATTCTTTAGACCTTAAAAAATTTTTTCCTAAAAATGATATCAAACTTCTCCATTTTTGAAAAAAAAATTATCAGTAATGAAATTACGAGATGATAGCTTTTAATTTCCAGTCTTGACTAAATTTATTAAAAAAATATTAATATTATCACATTCATCAGCTAATGTAGAGAGAGTATTCAGCCAAGTTAATATAAACTCAATCCCTTAGAAGCAATACTATATACATATACATATAAAGATTATTTAAAACTTAGCAATCGTAACTGTTTCGACCTTAATATTGTATCTGGTTTGATTAAAATGTTTGATTCTAATATATATATACATATATATATATGACTTATTAGACATGAGGCCACGGTTTAATCTCCAGGTCAGATATATTCAACAAAACGAAATATGAAAAACTATTTCTTCAGCGGCTTCCTCTCAGCAGATTTCCGACAAAAACTCTGAGAGTAAAATGAAAATTGCCATGAGAAACTGTAGGTCCTTCCATTCATGTATAAAATTAACACACACAACATAAGTGTTGTGAGAAACTAGATAGTAATCCTCACTGAGGGTTGTAATGACCAAATTATGTACGTATGTAGGTACCATGAGCTCAACTTGTAAATTTAAAGTCTACATTGAGTGGAAAAAGTCTACTCGTTTTAATTGCTTTGTTTTTAAATCTATGCGGGTCAAATTGGTGTCCCTATAATTTCCCTCATCAGTGTATACATGGTTGCACGAAATCACAATATTAACTACAACCACAAGCATCCACTCACCGAGGAAATGAATACACGATGGAATTTAGGATTGTAACAATCTTACCCTGGGTGTTGACAGTAATATTGTCACATATATTTATACGTATGTACACATGTATGTATGTATATAACGGCATTAACATAGCATAATAATGATTACACATATTAAATATATGTGTATACATAGATACTTACGTATGTATATAAAAACATTAAATAAAAATATTTATTTATACAATATACACTAAAAAAAGCAACAGCAACGTATAGTAACAACAAAATTTTGTAGAATATTTTCTCACTATCAACTCAACAAATAGCATGAAAATATTTTACTATCTCTCTCTCTCTCTCCATTTAGTTAATAAAGTTACCTTTGTCATACGTTTCTTGTTGTTGTTATTGCTGTCATTTTATTTATTTACTCTAATAATGGACAACAGTAAAATTGTATGGCTTTGTTTATAACAACACAGAGAAGTTATTTTCATTCACTTTTATTGTGATTAAGAGGAAATACCATATAAAGCAGAGATGTCCAAACTGCAGATATTCTGCATTCCTATAGAAAAAAGTATGCTTTTAACTAACACACGATATTTATACTTAAAATTAATTTAAAATTGAGTCTATATTTTATATTTTACAGGCATTACTCATAAATGTCTTCAATTTCGTGCTGAAATTATTAACAAATTATTTAAATCTAAAATTATATATGTGAACATGTTTGTCAATATATTTGATTTTTATCGTCATCAAACTGAGCTTGAAATAAGTTAATTAAGCGCAAAAGTTGAGTTGACTTTAAACAAACATACTGTTACGAAAATGGAAACGGTGTAACATCGTTTAACATTAAAATGATAAACAAAAGCTACAAAAACCATGAGTAAGAAAGAAAAGTGGATAGACAAGTTAGCGAGAACGCAACAACAAACAACGTAAACAAAATACACGAACACCAATGAAACCGCGATAGAATTCTCGAGAAGGCGAAATCACGAACATTCGACTTCAAGAACCTTCATCAGATTGTTTACGTGGGCATATAAAAAGGCAAGACAAAACAGGTAACAAGCAGGTAGCAAGAATTCAGTCAGTTATATGAAGAAAGCTGTCGTGGTTCGAAGATCGCCGTTGTAAAGACCTGCCTAATAATTGTTAGTGTTTACGCTAAGCAAATTGTTGTTGTAACATCAAGTTGTGAACAATGGCACATAAAAAACGTAAAAACGTAACAATACAATTAAAAACATTAATGCAAATCAACGCCGAATGCTCATTAATTTATTTGCAAATACCAAAATACGCCATTTTTTATTGGAATGAATTACATGTTATGAATATAAGGAACCTTTATTTGACCTTTGTGGTATTTTTCCGAATATGCTATCCCTCATTTACTTCAATAATATCAGAACTTAAAAAGTGCAATTTCTCAGGCGAGTAGCTTTAAGCTTTCAATTGGCACGCCTGCTATAAATTAAAACAATTTCACATGTTGATCCAAAAATGAAAATAATGTAAGAACCAGAGATCAGCAATGAATCGATTTTTCGCTAGTCATAAGTAAGTACTCATGAAATTTTGAGTATGAGTGTGTCAACGGTATTGAAATTCAACTACTTTGATTCATTCGTACTCACTACAACATTGATTTATAAGTACAGGTACAGTACATTATAAGCAATGAGTATGAGTACAACGTTGACAGCAAACTCATAACATTCAAAATATGTTTGATTCATACACCAATTCATTCAGATTCATAAATTTAGAAAAATACTTGTAATACTCATAAATGATTCGAGTGATTCGAATCATTCATCAAAATTTACAGTCTTAGTTGTTGTTGCATTTACAAAAAAAAGAAGAAAGAAAACGACAAAGATAGCAAGCAAGGAAAACATACAATGGCTTCAGTCGTTCACACAATACGCCTGTAATAATCTTATATGCGAATGGGGGGAAGGTTTATACCCCTGCAGTTGGCACATATCGTAGGGTTTTCCTTTATTGTCTATTAATGCTTTAAATTCAGTACTGCTCCTTGTAATCTAATGAAAGTTACTTGCATTACTCGGTTACTTTACCAACAATAAAGGTGGAAATTGTATCGTGTTCTCGTATGTTGTATTGAATACACTTTTTGCTTGTGAACGCTCAATGCTACGCTGTATTGTGTATTTCGTATTCCAAACGTCAAAAAACGATAAGAAGAAGAAGACCATTATTCAGAATTTGATTTTCAAGCAACAAAATGAAAAATATTGCGGAAAAAATAAATTAATTATTTATCTGTGCAAAAAATTATAATTTTGAAATGTTAATTGTTGACTCAAATTACATAGAAAATATTTTGTATGTATTTTTATTCCTATTCTTCTTGATTACTGGCATTTACATAAACTAATAGCCGAAACCAATACAACTTCCAAAAACATATGAAAAAAATGTGTATAAGTGTATCGAATTTTTATAAGAAAATTATCAACAACAAGCATACACTGTTGTTTATTCGTCCAACAATACAATGAATGCAACGATACAAGGGCTTGTGTGAAGTGCCCAAATGATTAGACCAAGACATTTTGTAAGTAAATTGTAAGACTGTCAAAAATGTTCATCACACTATTCCTCAAGTTTATATCCACTTAAGTTTGAAGGAAGACCAAGTAAATGTAATTTAGGCTTTGGACTACCATCAACAATGGAATAATTACACACACCACAGTCAGTTTTTCACAGAATTGAAAGAGCATTTATAGTACCACTTTCCGATTGGTAGACAAAATTTAATAATTACTCTGGATAATAAATAATTTCTGTTAATAAAATCTTATATTAAAGACCATTGTTAATTTGAAAGAAAAAATTTAAACAATATTTATTTACAATTTAATACTTGAAAAATCCAAATTAGTGACTAAAAAATTAACTTCGATGAGTTATTGAAACCGAAAGAAAGATTCTATAATAAGATGAAATCTATTATGAAGCCATTATGTATGTATGTATGACGTAAAAATATACTGTTTAAAATTGATAATTATGACATTTTCAACCATATGCTAGTCTCGGGGGCTATCTATCAAATACAAATACAAATAAAGATCCAGGACAAAGGGGTATAGTGTGGACAACTTGTATTTTATTTCTGTTTTACTTTTCATAGCCTCAGTCTCTGGTCTGGTTTCGCTTCGGTGTTTGTCTTTAGCACTTTGCATTAAATTTGTCAAATAATTTGCATAAAATGATTTATTTTTGCTTCGCAACAATGAATAAACACCAACACATTCACATCTTTTTATCATTTTTTTTTGTTTTTTTTTTTTTTTTTGTTTTACTATTTGCGTGTGTATGGGTTAGATCGAATATTTCACACTTATTGAACAGTGAATGAATGAATAAACAACAACGGAATAACAAAATTAAAAATGTAACAGATGTCACCTTCACCCACACAGATGAACGGACGTGTTTGATGACTTCGTAAACAACATTTTCTCTAAACAGTAAAGGAAAATACAACTAAAAAAGAAAAAATATATGAAAAGTAGACATAGAAATATATATGTACATGTGCATATTATTTAAAATCAAATTTTTTTAATTACGTTATTTTGGGTCCACATATTAGAAAATTTTAAAATTTTCAAACACTCGTTCTTCATTTAATATTAGCCCAATGCCAAAATAATCAATTTATTGAATGAATTTTTTAAAATAGAAATCATTTATGGAAGTCGCCGTAGTTTGGTAGGTAGTGTGTTGGCTTATTAGACGTAAAGCCTGGGTTCGTATCCCAGGTCAGATATTAAAACAAAATATAAAAAAAAAATATTTCTTCGGCGACTTCCTCTCAGCAGATTTCTGGCAAAAACTCTGAGAGTAAATAAACCTGCACAAAATATGAGTGGTGTGAGAAGCTAGGCCGTAATCCTAACTCAAGGGTTGTAATGGCCAATTATGTAAGTATGCATTTAAATCATTTATGAACAATCCCATTCTAGTCCAGTATATATTGCTTCAATCGATTACTTATTACAAAGTGAAAAGTCAAGAGAAACAACATTTTTAAATTTCATTATTTATGTATCACATTGTGTCTGTAGTGAATTTTACTAATACACATACATACATAAATGGTCAATTACAACCATTAATTTTATGGCAAAACCAATAGTTTAAAGACAACTTCGAACGACAGCTGTTTTGAACAATCCGCTGAGCGGAAATTGTCAAAGAAATATTCTTTTAATATTCCGTTTTGTTCGAAATGTTTGACCTGGGATTTGAACCGTAGCCTCACCGTAAGCCAACACACTACCTACTAGACTAGGGTGACTTCTAATATTTACACACAATAAAAATAGAATACTGATTCAGACTACCGTGAATCAAATTGTTATAATATTGAGTAAAACTTAAAATGCAGCACTGTCATAAGTATGTTCAGTGCGAATATTACAATTATCCTAACACTTTCTGTTGATATTTGACAACTCAAATGTCAACAACGACAAACAGAAAAAAAAAACAAAATAAAAACAATATTGTTGAAACAACCAGCCGTTTTTGTTTACCAGCTGTCAAATGAATGTTGAATAAGCAGCTGAACTATGTATATTGTTATATCTGAACACTTAAAATATTGTACTCAATAAACCGAATATTGCCTCAATAAAAGTGCATATCTGAACATATCGTTGCCTATAAACAAACCCGTTTTTAAAAATGTAGGACGTTATTGTATTAAGCGTTACAGTGAACAATATTATTAATTGAATCCTACTCATTCTCAAAAAGATGTAACTTTGCCTAACCTTATAATCATTCATCAAAATTTACAGTCTTAGTTGTTGTTGCATTTACAAAAAAAAGAAGACGAAAGAAAAAGATTAAGGCAGGAAGAAAAGGCAACACACAACCTTCTAATGAGTATTGTAGTATTCGTACGCGAATCATACTTATTTTTTGATTCTTGTAAATGTTGAGTCATGGAGAGTCGAAATCAACAACATCATGGGTATTGTTAAGTATGAGTACAATGTGTTCTTCAAACTTTGAATATGGGTAGTATGAGTATAATATTAAAATAAGTGTGAATGTGCATAAGTATCTGAAATTATGAGTATGATTCGAATCTACTAATCTTTTTGAATACTCATTGCTGACCTTTGTTTCGCACATACATAATTGGTCATTACAACCTTTTAGTCAGGTTTACGACCTAGATTCTCATGCCACTTATGTTATATGTGTTATTTTATTGCTGAGTCTGTCCTCTCTGTAGAGACATGGGAGTGTTGGATAGAAACAAAAGCTCTTAATTTTTTTAAATTAAAAAACTTCCGAAGAAATAATTCTAAAAATTGTTTGCCACAGCTAAGATCTCTAAATACCTAAATAATTTCTAATGTACCGTTTTAAAGTGTGCCTGACTTTCTAGCCTACTAAAACACGTTTAAATTTTTTAGAACATTTTTTTTTTGCTTTATTGGAATCCCTTCTTAACATCGTATGGCATTTATTTTATTGAATATCAATCCGTAAGATACAATCTATCTCTCAACTATGATGTTTTTACGTGGGTTCAGCTTATTAAATAGTAGGAAACGAAGATAAATGCTATTAAAAAATTACGAGTTAAATAATTTTTTCAAATTAAAGCGAATTGAAACGCTCACTAATAAACGATTGCAGCGTAATAACCGTTGGCTGTTGCTTCAGATGTTGTATTCGATATACTAGAATTGAAAAAAAATCTCGCCGTTATGGGTTGTGTTGTATGACAACAAGGATGCTGCGATAAACTAATGCAGGGACAACTACGATTACAAGCTGTTTATGCATTTTACAACAGCCAGTAGGTGTTTCAAACTGACAATTCTGTCACAAATCTCAACGTTCTCGACGATATTAACATTTCCACACTCAAACTGTTGGACTACAACCAGTTTTAAAGGGAAATTATTAACTTATGAATGAATGAACCACAATTACAGAGTTATTTTCAGATAATAAAAATTAATCAGTTAAATACGCTTGAGGTAAAGAAATTGTTTGCGAAAATGTTGAATTTTAATATTAAACAACAGGCACCAGCGCTATAAATATTTTTTCAACTCAAAATGAAATGAAAACTTTCGTCCCTATGTAGAGAATTTCAAGTAAGCGGAGACACAAATCTGGATTAAAATTTAATATGCTAACTCGGGGAACAGGGTCTTCTTAACGCCTCTGTTAACTAAAAGTAATTTCTAAAAGGTACGTGAATTATATATGTGTGAAGATAGATTTTAAAATATATCTCCCCAGACGCAAACCAAGTCAGTTAACAGAGCTCTGTTATGTTACTAACAGAACTCGTTAAACAATTATTTTAAGGCTGGAAAAGAAAACCAGGAAAAATTATTTAAATTCATGGGTAAAATAAGATAAAATTTAAGCAAAAGTTGATCAAATAAATCCTACAGTCAATCACTGTTACAAAATATTGCGTAAGAAGAACTACAATAAACAGATAATCACACATTTCCGAAAGGTAATGTAATCCGATAAATAAATCAATATGGGGATAAATCAGGACAACATGGGCGGACAGAATGAATTGTTTTTAAAGCATTTTACGCCCCTTTAACTAAATCAATTGCCAGAACCCTTAACAGAGCGAGTTTTCATAGTAAATTTTGAAATTTTCTGAGATTTCAGATTTTAAAATCCACTAAGTGTCCTCTTGTGGGAAAACATGACTATATGGACGGACAGATTTTAAAATCTATCTTCACACACATGTGGATTATAACCCTGGTAAACACCTTCCAGTTGCAATTATATCTCCACTTCATCGAAGCTATGATTAACCTTCATCGTGTAGAATATCGGATTAGCAACAGACAATGTGATTTCCTAAGGCCGTTCTACTAACAAACTTTTTTTGTAATTTCTCTCCGACTGAAGGCATCAGTTAATCTGAAGAACAAATTACAATCGATATACATATATGAGAACTATGTATGCAATTGACAAAACTGTACACGAGACATCGATATGTTTTAAATAGCAAAACAATATACAAGCAAAACGTATACAATATTTTAAATTGTCCTAGAATTAAAAATAAGCTGATGTTAAAGCATCGAACAGAGCGACCAACAAAGTATCAGGAAGAACAAACATAAGGGTATCGATGAGAAAGTTTACAAATAAACTCCAAGAAAAATGTTGTATAACAGTTTTCCATGAAAGAATTTAGCAGGTGCAAAAAAGAAGTGAATTTTCTTAAATAATTGCAAGAAAAAAAGTCTCATTTTACAGAACAACACAAAGAAAATTAATAGTCTTCTGTCTAACGAACATTTCGGAAGCTGACGGCTATTGTGACTTTCTTCGACATAATATGACGCTTTGGTATAAAGACGGATACATACATACATGCATATATAATTGGCCATTATAACACTTCAGACAGGATTACGGCCTAGCCTCTCACACCACTCATGCTGTGTGCATTAATTTTATACTTGAGTGTCGTCGGCACCTACAATCTAACGTCGACTCCGTCGACAAGAAACTTTTACTTGGCAGGTTTATTTGCTATCAGAGTTTTTGCCAATAATCTGCTGAGAGGAAGTTGCCGAAGAAATAATTTTTTTTTATATTTCGTTTTGATGTCTGGCCTGGTGCTCGAGCTCGGACTTTATGTCTAATAAGCGAAAACACTACCTACTAGACTACGGCGACTAATATGGCGTATTATTAAGTATGAGTACGATGAGTACTTCAAACTTTGAATATGAGTAGTATGAGTATGATATTAAAATAAGTATGAATGAGTATAAGTATTATAAATAATGAGTATGATTCGTATCTACTCATCTTTTTGAATACTTAATGCTGATCTCTGGTCGGAAACCTATTATTTGATGATGAAAACTGAACAATCTGATGAATGAATTGCTAAAATATATTCATTATTAGTATGTATGTATGTATATATATCCATTTCCATTAGGAAAACACTATCATATGTGTAATTACGTCCAAAATATATTCACTTATAAAACCTGGCCATGTATAAACCATACATACTTATGTAATTGAATTTAACACACAGGAAATTTAAATTTTATTTATAAACTTAACTCTCTTAATTAAATTACGTTACAAAGACCGATACTAAAATATACATTTTTCAGAATGTTATTCGTTGTAGTATTCAGCTGCATGCCAGAGTAATAGTATTTAACAGAATATTTATAATATATGCGAAGAACACATTTACTGGTTAGCCAGGTAAAGTAAGAGTGATGAACAACAAAAAAAAAAATAAAAAATAAAAAAAATCCGTTTTCCTAAATTTTTCCATAATTCTACTCACAATCAAAGCGGAAGTCATGTGTTACTTATACTACAAAGCAGTTTAAAAAAATGTGACGTTATTTTGAATGTCGTACATATTTACCTAAAAATCCATTTAAACATCCAAAGCTTGACTAGAAAAGGTTTTCGAATGTCCAGATTCGATACAAATTACGAGTATAGTCGAAAGTCAGTAACTTCCTTCATTGCGCCTGTTGAAAAGTGGTCTATAATCAAGACAGCTATCGTACCGTAACGTATATTGTTGCAAATCAAATCGTATTGACACCAAATGCCAGAAACTAAAACACTAGGTTACACACCAGATATCAGAAATGAATCGTTGTTTTGCTTTTCATAGGTACTCATGAAATTTTGAATATGAGTGAGTCAACAATATTGAAATTTAACTACTTTGATTCATTCGTACTCACTACAACATTGATTTATAAGTACAGGTTACATTGAGTATGTGTACAACGTTGACATCGAACTTATACCATTCGAAATATGTTTGATTCATACGCCTACTCATTAGATTCATAAATTTAGAAAAATACTTATAATACTCATAAATGATTCGTTTGATTCGAATCATTCATCAAAATTTACAGTCTTAGTTGTTGTTGCATTTACAAAAAAAAAAGACGAAAGAAAAAGACTAAGACAGGAAGAAAAGGCAACACACAACCTTCTAATGAGTATTGTAGTGTTCGTACGCGAATCATTATTATTTATTATTTGATTCTTGTAAATGTTGAGTCATGGAGAGTCGAAATCAACAACATCATGGGTATTGTTAAGTATGAGTACGATGTGTATAATAATAAGTATAATATTAAAATAAGTGTGAATGCGCATAAGTATCTGAAATTATGAGTATGATTCGTATCTACTCATCTTTTTGAATACTCATTGCTGATCTTTGTTTCGCACAGACATAATTGGTTATTACACCCCTTCAGTTAGGTTTATGACCTAGCTGCTCATGCCACTTATATTATGTGTGTTATTTTATACACGAATGCTTAAGTCGACTTTGAACGACAGATTTTTGAGAAACTTTTCATGGCAGTTTTATTTACTCTTCGAGTATTTTCCACAAATCTGCTGAGAGGAGGTCGCCGAAGAAATATTTTTTTATATTTCGCTTTGTTGGGGATGTCTGAATTGGGATTTGAACCGATGCCCCACATCTAATAAGCCAACATACTACCTACTAGACTATTACGGTGTTTAGATATGCACTTTTATTGCGTAAATCGCAATAAACGCTATTATTGAGCTCAATATTTCATATAAAGTTTCAATTAATTATTGCGCAATAAATACGCAAATTGTTATAATATTGAGTGAAACTTAAAATGCAGCACTGTCATAAGTACATTCAGTGAGCATTTTACAATTATCCGCACACTTTCTGTTGATATTTGACAAGTCAAATGTCAGCAACGACAAAAAAAAAAAAAAAAAAAAAAAAAAAAACAATGTTTTTGAAAGAACCAGCTGTTTTGTTTACCAGCTATCAAATGAATATTGAATAAGCAGCTGAACACTTAGTTTGTCTGAACTTAGTTTGTTGTTATGTCTGAACACTTAAACTATTGTACTCAATAAACCGAATATTGACTCAATAAAAATGCATATTTGAACATAGTATATAGCGACTTCACTAGTTAAGACGGTATTTAAAGAGAATTCTACTCAAATTTATTCCAGTCAATTGGTTAAAACCAAGGACTAATTACGGTATAAAGATTTAAAACTATTGGGCGTCATTTAATCGAAATACTTATTTTTCATGTTTTTATTTGACCTCAATCCTTATGATGTTTTCCAGAGGGCGCCCATCCATTGCACAAGTATATATTGAACTTGAATTAAGCGAATTTCTTCTATGCATAAATAAATGAATACACATACATACATATGTATGTAAGAATGTATGTATGAATGTGAATGGTACAGAGTTTGTTTTCCTTTTTTTGCAAAGAACGTTATCAGGTTAAGAAAGTAGAACTGTAATCGAAATTCAAACAAAACAAGAAAGAAAACAAAAAAAAAGAAAAGAAAATAAAAAGTGAATATAAAAATGAAATGAAATGAAATGAAATGAAATGACGACCAACAAGTGTATTGCAGCAATATTGTAGTTTTATAGGTCATATTATTTTTTTGTTGTTGTAGACTATAAACAGAGAGGGAACTATAACAACTATAATAACAGCAGCAACAGCAACAAGAAATAATAAAGGGTATATTTAAAGGTTTTCAACACAACCACAGCAATTCGAAACCAATGGCAGCAGCTGTTATTGATAAACTCCTCGGATTACAGTCGCATTGTATGCAAATTGAATATTTTTTTTATGTTGTGAGTTTATGTTGCATAATAATGGTGGAAACTAAAGTCTTGTTCATTATGTTGATGCCATATTATGAGTGTTGTTGTTGCTAATGTTGGAAATGTTAGAAATGAAAAATTGTTTCGCATTTGCCACACTAACTTGACGTTTGGGGGTTATTCTCGAAAACGTTTGTTGGTTTTAAGACCCTGTTGGGTGGATTTAATTTAGTTTTTAATCAATTTCAAATTTAACTGTAAAAACTGTTGTTTAAATACAGTTTCCCCTGCAATTAAAAAGTTGTATTTAATATTGTATTAATAATGACTGTAATTATGTATTCACATTTCGGTATGACGCAACGAATTTTGAGAATTTTTTAAATAATTAAAGAAAGACTGCAGAGTGTAATTTCATATTATTAAGATATGATCCATATTCAGAAAAGTAGTGAAGAGTATTTACTTTTCCTAAAGACATTAAGAATTGCTAGGCACTGATAGAAAGGGTAAAAAACAAGCCAGTTTGCCAACTCCGATAATGATTGGTATCATTCTTATACTTTGTTCAGATATAGACTTTTATTGCGTAAATCGCAATAAACGCCATTATTGAGCTAAATATTTCATATAAAGTTTCAATTAATTATTGCGCAATAAATACGCAAATTGTTATAATATTGAGTAAAACTTACAATACAGCACTGTCATAAGTACGTTCAGTCAGCATATTACAATTTTCCGAACACTTTCTGTTGATATTTGACAACTCAAATGTCAACAACGACAAACAAAAAAACAAAACGAAAACAATGTTGTTGAAACAACCAGCCGTTTTGTTTACCAGCGGTGTAATGAATATCGCTTATATTATGTCTGAACACTTAAAATATTGTACTCAAATAGCCGAATATTGACTCAATAAAAGTGCATGTCTAAACATAGTATTAAGTCATCCTGAAGCGGATTTGAATTAAACAAAATTAATTATCTTGATTGAAAAACTTGTAATGAAACCTCTACAGAAGCCATTCGCCAAAGTGTGATAACTTCGTGTTCTACTGCAGTGAAATGCGAGACATTTCTTAGCAGGCAGACTCCTCTTTATATCGCTTAAGGCTTTTTTGGGGAAATTAAATCCTATTAGTTGCTCATTAAAAGGTTAAGAAACAATGTCGTAGCAAGTTTCACTAGCCCAGCTGATAAGGTTGACCTTTTTCCAGAGTCAATCACAAATAAATTTTATTTTCTAGAAAACAGTCAATCACTACTCGAACTCAATAAAAGAAAATTAGTAATCATGTTTTAATATATCCCTTCGAGGCCACTTTGACACGTTTTCTTCTATACTACAACTTCTCCTTCCATGCTCACTCTAACCTGCTAGCTAACCTGTTCATATTGAAGATTGATAGTATTAGCGAATCTAAGGATTTGGTAGACATTATAGCATCCCCCGAGCGAGAATATCTGCCATAAGGGTTTTGTTGTGATGATTATGAAGTAGGGCAATATCTCTGGGAAACAGTGTAGCACACTTTCTGATAGCCATTCGCTTATCATCATACAGTGCTCAAATAATAGTTTTCTTCTGCTGCGAGACTCCTTACGAAATGGTAAATCGGTGCAATATGAAATCATATAGTTACTGGGATGTGAAAAATAATTAAACTTTCTTCATTGGGGACCAGAGATCAGCAATGAATCGTAAGTACTCATGAAATTTCGAGTATGAGTGCGTCAACAGTATTGAAATTCAACTACTCTGATTCATTCGTACTCACTACAACATTGATTTATAACTGCAGGTTGCAATGAGTATGAGTACAACATTGACATCAAACTCATAACTTTCGAAATAAGTTCGATTCATACGCCTTTTGATTCAAATTCATAAATTTAGAAAAATAGTTGTAATACTCATAAATGATTCGAGTAATTATGATTGTGATTCTTGATTATTTTGTGAATCTTGTAAATGTTGAGTAAAGGAGATTCGAAATCAACAACATGAGTATTGTTAAGTATGAGTACAATGAGTACTTCAGGCTTTGAACATGAGTAGTATGAGTATGATATTAAAATAAGTAGGAACGCGTATAAGTATCAGAAATTATGAGTATTATTCGAATCTATTCATCTTTTTGAATACTCATTGCTGATCTCTGTTGGGGGCAACTCTGAGGGCCTGAAAATTTTGCAATGCGGTGATAAATGCATCAACACCGCTAAGCTTCGGGTATGGCCAAAATAGCGTAGCAAATCTGGACAAGGTCCAAAGGCACTCGTTCGTCATAGTTATTTATTATTACTCGCCATTGCATTTTGGCAATTTTTCTTGATCATATGGCTAAAAACTTCTGCAGATTTACAGAATCGGGAAATGGTTGGACTTGTTATTCATACAAAACCATCTGAGCGGAGAAGTAACTGGGCTTTCACTATACAAATGATCTCAATAATCTATCTAGTACTGATGTTAGGAGAATAAGTAAATGTATTAGAAGCTTCGAATGAGAGATAAGCCATATTGCATAGTATCAACTTGTTTTTATATAATGTTACGAAAGTGGAAATGGTGTTATAAAAATGATAAACAAAAGTTACAAAAACAAAACAACTTGTTTACATGATCAACGAATAAGCAAAAATATAGCAACAACATCAGTATAAAAAAGGGAGATAAACAAAGTAAAGAAACAGGCAACAACAACACTGCAAGGACAAACGTAAACAAAATACACAAACAATAACAACGAAAATAACATGTTTACATTTATAAAGATTTCGCGAAGGCAGTCATTCTCCTTCGAGAGCATTCATGAGACTATTTACCCAGCGATATAACAGGCAAGACAAAGCAGGCAACGGGATCAGAAAGAATTCAGTTAGACTTGTGTGAAGACGCTATGCGTGTGGAGAGAATAATCGTGGTTCGAAGATCTCCGTTACTAAGATCTAATGAACGAGTGTAAATAAGAATAACAATTAAAGTAAATTGTTGTTGTTTAAATCAAGTTTGCCAAAGGTGGCACACGGAATTGTCCGAACAATACGGGATTGATTTAAAACTAAACACAAATATAAATTTATTTTATTTGCAATCTACGAACTCATATTTCAAACGTTTTTAAAAAGGTAAAAACGTAATAATACATAATTTTTTGATGTGATGGTTTCTAAATATTTAAATTAAAATGTTCACAATTTTTATTGCTCTAGAAAACCTTCGTATGAGAAAATTCGAATATGGAGTTAATGCGTCCAAGAAATTTTTAGTGCTCCAAATCTACTCTATCAGTACTATATTTTAATGAAAGGACATACACATATTCTTTGCTTTCTTCAAAAGTACTTGAGTGTATCTTAACGAAATAGTAGCACACGTTTCAAAAAAATCGTCTCAGTCTTTTCTATCACTTATAAAACAATAAAGTCCAACCACCCACTTATTACAATAGAATTTAGTGCATACGTAGGAACAATCCCCCAATAAAAAAAAAAAAATATTGTATCACATATGTGTAAACTCAGCATATTGAACGAAAGTTTCGTGTACATTTCATGATTTACATGTGTCCCAAAGGAATGTAAAAATCCTTTAATTCAATTCCCACTCTGTAGTAACACGCAATCGCACTTGTGTCTGTGTTAACATATGTTAACGAAGTAATGAAATAAAATCCTAGAACAGAAATACACATTTTTTGCTACATTTCTTACAATTGAAATTTCAAAAATTCGAATTCATATTCAAAAACCACAAGTAGCAGGCATATCAAGGCCTAGGTGTACAAGTTATACTAATGTTTTCTGCGGAGAAATACAAGACATACATACCATTTAATATTATTATTTTTTTTTTTTTTTGTACACATACATATGTATGAATGTATGCTATACCAGCACATATGTACGCTTTTATAGTTATAATCACTTGAGAAATGTTGTTTCATGTTCTTTTTCGTTTAAGTTGTCATATAGACTCCCCTTTCACAACAATTTCTTTTTTCTTGTATTATTTGGCACATTAAATGTTCATGTTAAATAGTCTCTCTTTTTTTTTTTTTTTGTTCTTGTATTTATTTTTTAAAATATTTTTTTCTTTTCCTCATGCTTTACTATAACGTGTTATTATGTGTCAAATGACATTGACATGCTGGCATTTTGCATGCGGGCGTAAAAGCATTTACATTAACGAAAACAGAAAGAAAAAAACTATTTAATGGAGACCGCATGCAATCATACATACTAATGTATGCATGAGTGCATATATATTTTTTACGAGAGTTGTTAGAGAAATTTCTTTATGTATATAAAATAACATACATATTAACGACAGTCTATGATTATGTGTCAGATGAAGTCGATTGTCATGTACAAAGTTTTTTAGATATGAGAGCTCTTGAAAGGCAGTTGAATAATAAAAATTATATTATCTCAGATCTAAATTCCAATCCCACAAAGTTCCTGCCTCTCACTGTTTATGTACAATAACTCTGGGAACTAGCGAATGATTAAAAATGCAGCTTTTAAGTGGTGTTAAGTGTTGAGAAGCTAGGCTGTAATCCGGACTGAAGGGTTGTAATGGCCAATTATGGATATACATATGTATGTAGTTACTGAAAATTATTTACATACCACTCCATCGATGATAACTGGGCTTAGAAATTTTTTTCTTTATAATTGTCAGTCATCAGAGTCCATTTAATTGAATGATGATTTAGAATACGCCGTAATCTAATAGGTCGTGTGTTCGCTCATTAAGCGAGTATTATACTAGAGAACTTCGTCTGTAAACACGACCTGATGAGGGGAGTGTTTTGCTATTACACCATCCTGCCAGATATCAAAAATTTTCGATATTCATCAGATCAGGTTTGCAAATACGAACTGTATTCTATTACACGAGATTGATGGCTTACCATTAGGCCGTGTTTGCATGCGAAGATCGGTAGTATAATACCCGCTTTAGCCTAAAGCCCGTGGTTCAATCTGCAGTCCAGACTTCTCGAACAAAATATGAAATATGAAAACATATTTCTTTGGCAACTTCCTCTCAGCAGTTTTCTGGTAAAAATTCTGAGAGGCAAAAGAAATTGCCAAGAGAATTTTCTGAAATCTATCGTTCAGAGTCGACATTAAAAATAACACGCATAACACAAGTAGTGTAAGAAGATACTTGCGTATTATACTTGTGTGTTAAAAAAAAAAAGGATTGTATTGACCATTCATGTAAGTAAATAACAATGATTTTTTAAATTATTTTGTTTAATCATCAGCCTTACTATGATGATTAGCAAGGAGGACATTATCTTTTCGAGATACGTTAATATACTTTCTAACATTAACGCTGCTATTATATGACTTTAAGGGTAGTTAAACGAGTTGACAGATCAGAACAACGTTCAAATCATATGGGTACTGTGACACAGTGTTATTTCGGATACAATTTTACAAATGGATAATATTTTTTTTAAAAAGAAGTGGACATACTTCATACAGACATAAATAACAATTTAATGCAACAAATGCGCTACGCAATAAATAAATTCATTTTAGGGATGACAGTTGAGATAATTGATTCGAACATTCTATAGTCAATTTAGAAAATCATTTCAAAGCAAGTGCCCTAATTAATCAAGAAACTGTTGAAACTTTGTCTGATAAAGCTCTGTACTCCATTAATTGTATAAATAATTCACTCTCTATAAACTAATTAGGTACGCAAACAAAGTCGAGTGTTTGTTTTTATTAAAGTTGGTTTCGAATAATTATAACATTTAAGGGGAAACAAATAATTGACTCGACAATAGTACAACAGTCATAAAATAAAACGGATAAAATTTATAATATCTTGGTTTTATATTATGATAATTTTATTATAACTATATATCGTTGGTCTCATGTAGAAAGGCCCTAACTCACATTTTTTTCGAAATTGATTTTTTTGTGATTCCAGTGTATATTTGTGTTAAATGCATTGGATTCACCAAACAAAATCAATTTCGAAAAAAGTGTGAGTTAGGGCCTTTCTGCATGAGACCAACGATATGTAGTTTTAAACACCCAAAACGCATAAATTTCTCAAACAAACCTCGTTCATTTCAGACACGTGTGTGTTTCTGTTACCATAAACAGTGTGCAAAAATAATCCAAAATACACTCACACAGTGAAAGAGAGTAATTAACATTAATTTAAGGCGACGTGCAGAAAAAGCAACATGTTGCTTTAGTGTTCCAAATAGCGCATAATAGAGTGAAGAAAAAAAACTATCACACAGTCAGCAGCAGTGACGGTAACGACAACAGCAACAGCGTATGCATATGCAGTAGACGACTACATGGCGTATGATTAATATGAAGAAAATACGAATTATTATTGTACATTAAATCTGTAACAATCATGTGGCAACATAAACTCTTGATGTAATAATACAGTGATGTATTAGTATAATTTTGTAAAAATATATGTATTTAAAGAGCTTAACTTATGCACAGAAGCTGTAGCGTTAAGCGTAAAAGAAATTAAAGCACGCAAAAATAAATTCGACTAACCCAGCCATGAAAACGTTTCAATGATATTGTACATTAAGCTTTTTTCTAATTAAAAACTATCTTCAAGCCAGTAATACGTAAAAAACCACAATAAGCGTGTGTGGTTAGATCACAAGTCTAGGTGGCAATCGCTTAATCCGGTGTTCAGATATGCATGCACCTTTATTGCGTAAATCGCAATAAACGGCATTATTGAGCTCAATATTTCATATAAAGTTTCAACTAATTATTGCGCAATAATACGCAAATTGTTGTACACCTTCTGTAGATATTTGACAACTCAAATGTCAACAACGACAAACAAGAAAAACAACAACAAAACAAAAAACAACAAAATAAAAACAATGTTGCTGAAACAACCAACTGTATTGTTTACAAGCTGTCAAATGAGTATTAAATAAGCAGCTGAACTGCACATATTGGTATGTCTGAACACTTAAAATATTGTGCTCAATAAACCGAATCTTGTCCCAATTAAATTGCATATCTGAACATAGTATAACACAATGATGATTTCAAATATGGTAACTGTTCCAGCAGCAGTAATAAGGTTTGAAAGTATGTTTCGTTACATTTGACAAGAAAGGAATTCGCTAAAGTCATTTGGACTGTTCGATATGCCACGGAGGCCCAATATTTTTATAAGAATAATTCTTTAACATTATTTCTTAAGTAAACTTGATACTTCATCCACACTAAATATGGAAACATCAAATATTTTTTGTACGTTACGATACATTTTTTTTAAAAATCTAAAAAAATAATGCAACATTTTAGGATTTCGATACAAAAATTCCCCGCTAATAAGCACTAGCCTGAAAACATTTTTTAAAGTGTTTATATCCGGGGAATATTGTATTGCACACATATCCTGCATATGATTTATCAACAAGTTCTGGGAATTAAAGTTATCAGACATACGTTCTTTTAACGTGAAGGGTTTTTAACCATTATTATTAATTATTCATTATTTTGTGAGCTGAGTGACATAACGCAGCGTAACATAACCAGGCCAGATAGACTACTGCTAGAACAGAATTTTTAAAATCTAAACCTCTTCTTAACGGAAGTAATTTACTAGTCGCCGTAGTCTAGGAAGTACTGTGTTGACAGTGGCCCCACTGTTCAAACCCCAGATCAGACAACTCCAACAAAACCAAATATGACAAAATATTTCTTCGGTGACTGCCTCACAGCAGATTTCTACAAAAAACTATCTGAGAGTAAATAGAATTGCTATATAACGTTTCTCAAAAATCTGGGGTTCGTAGTCGACTTTAAACTGTAGGTCCCGCCACTCGTGTATAAAATTAACACACACAACATATGTGGTGTGAGAAACTATGTCGTAATCCTGTTTGAAGGATTGTAATGACTAGTTATATTATGCGTAATCTATATACCATTTTGTAAAATGAAACAATTCTCTTTGAATTGTTTTGCATTAAGAATGATACGACAGGCCATATGGTTGCGGTACTTGCTTCTGCTGTCACACAACAAATTTGTAACTTTACGAACATAGCGAAATTCCACAATTGTACGTGGTATTAAGAGATTAAAAAAAAACTTATGAGCTGCACGGGTATTTATGGTTTTGCTGAGCAGCTACACAATCTGATCAAACTTTAAAGTCATGCATCATACTCATAATTTCTGATACTTATACGCATTCATACTTATTTTAATATCATACTTATACTAATCATATTCAAAGTTTGAAGTACTCATCGTACTCATACATAACAATACGCATGATGTTGTTGATTTCGACTCTCCTTTACTCAACATTTATAAGAATCACAAAATAAGTATGATTCGCGTACGAACACTACAATACTCATTAGAAGGTTGTGTATTTGCTTTGCTTCCTGTCTTTGTATTTTTGTTTCTTTTTTTTTTTTGTAAATACAACAACAACTAAGAATGTAAACTTTTATGAATGATTCGAATTACTCGAATCATTTATGAGTATTATAAGTATTTTTCTAAAATTTAGTAGGTGTATGAGTCAAAAATATTTCGAATGTTATGAGTTTGATGTCAATGTTGTACTCATACTCGTTGCAACCTGTACTTATAAATCAATGTTGTAGTGAATACGAATGAATCAGAGTAGTTAAATTTCAATACTGTTGACTCACTCATACTCAAAATTTCATGAGTGGTTATGAGTAGCGAAAAAACGATTCAATGCTGATCTCTGGTATGAATACCAACTTAGTTGTACGATAGCTGTACTAAAATGTTGGGTATGTGGGGTATGCTATGCATCCATTGTTCTTCAACATTGCTCTGAACGTAATCATGAAAGAAGTCTTTATAGAATACGGGAAATAGCGGCTACTCATTGAATATTATATGGAGCATTAAGTGTGTCAAAAAATTTTCCAGCAGATATCAAAGTCTGAATTTTCATCTGAAATGTATAGTCAGTAAAGTTGCCGTAGTCTAATAGGTAGTGTGTTGGCTTATTAGCCGCGAAACCATGTTTCAAATCCCCGGTTAGACATCAAAAACGAAATATGAAAAAATATTTTATTCGGCAACTTCCTCTCAGCAGATTTCTGGCAAAAACTCTGAGAGTAAATAAAATTGCCAGGAGTTTCTTAAAAAAATCTGTCGTATGTATGTATGTATAGTCAGTACTATTGATTGTTTTATACATGCATATGTGTTTACTAAATCCAAATAATAAAAGTGTATAAAAAAATTTAACATTTATTTAATGGAAATGAAATCGATTGGTAATTATAATAGATTAGAATGCAAATAGTAGTCCTCAAGGACAAATGCTCACACATCTTAAGAATGTAATTTACAAGACGAGAAAAAACTGAATCGAATTCGAAATTATGAGAATACCAAGCCAAATCAATACTATTTCCATAATATCTAATCAAATTACTTTCAGTTCCCTCCTTTAAACATTTTAACAAAACCACACTGCGACACAATGATTTATGAAATACCCACCACCATATTTATTGGAGTATTTTTGCGAAATGTGTTTATCTTTTTTTGACAGTCAAAAAAAAAATTCACTGTAATTCGAATACATACATATTTTTGTTTTTGTTGTCGTTTCTTTTATAAATGAAATCTGTTGATAACATCTAAAAACATTTTTGTAAAAACACCAAAAAAAAAAAAAACAGCAAGTAATCCTCTTCAATTCGCTTAAAAATGTGAAAGGCTCTAATCACACGAGAATAATTGTGCTGGCGTGAAATTATAATTAATAGGCAAGAGAGGTGAAGGGAATGGTTTCTTTGGTGGAGTAAAGTTTAAACCAGCTGGAACCACGCATTACCAGCACAAAATTAATACATGCAAATTTTTTAAAATCAGCCAAACATCATATGAATGCAAAAACACTAATACATACAAAGCAGTGCATGCGTATACATTTCATGTCAAACTAATATTCTTCCCGTGTGATTTGAAAAGAACAAAAATTGTGCGACTAAAAATTGTTCTCGTGTGATTAGGTCAAATGAATATGAACTTTGCACCAAAGGTTATAAATCAAAACAAAAAAAAAAAAAGTAGAAAAAAAAATACAATTGATTACAAGTAATTATTGGGAAGAAACACAATTCATTCAGAATGTGTGATTTTCAATGCAATGGAAAGTGTGAGTAAGTGCGAGAACGCCAACTCATGTGTCAGAAACTCTGTGAAAGGAAAATTGTGAATGAATCGATAAAATCGATAAAAATGTAAGACTCTCATAACGAGCAAAATAATAATGATTATAATTGAAATCATTCGAACATAAATTTTCATTTGCAGTAGCAACAAGCAATCAATCGATACTTTCATGTGTAAACCAATTTATCCTACACGTGCGGAGAATGTAGTAAAAGATTATGATTAAAGATTATAAGACTTGAAATACAGCGAAAATAATTGAAATGTTTCTGTAATTGGCCTCATGAAATGAGTAGGAAATTAGAAAATTAAAAGAATTTTTTTTAAAATGTTTCCTTAATTCAACTCAACATGCAACTTTAGAATATAAAAAATGGCAAAAGGAATTCGAACGAATTTAAAAAACGCTTAATTTAACTCGCAATATTTTAAAGCAATTTTACCCAATTTTGCCCATTTGTCTTTAGAAAATGTTCTTAAACAAAATATAACATAGACTTCTCCTTTTAGGGCCATTATTACAACTTAACTAAAGGGAAGATTCTAAAGTGGACAATAAGATAGAAGTGAGCGTTAAGCTAAAGGGAAGATCATCCTACCTCTAAATTGTAAAGTTAAGTTTATGTTTGAACTTGCCATATTATATATTATTTTTAATATGGCAACTTCAAATATAAACAAAATGAGGAAACACAACAACAAAACAAGAAGCCCTTCGTTGCCACTGCGTTAAAAAAACTTGTTTAATTGAGCAGTTTTATCGACATTGCGGTACTGCCATATTTTTGGAAAAGTTAACTTTATTTTATCTGTAAGTTTTAATAACGCTAACTAACTTTAGCTAAAGTGAACTTTAAAGTCACCTTTAACTAAACCTAGATTTAATGGTACGTTGTAATAATGGCCCTTAATCTAATAGATATTCAGCAGTGTATGTACTCTCTTTCATTATTCACCCGCTAAACTTGTACTCGATGTATTTTTACGAATTTTGTTTTTGTTTCTGTTTCTGTATTTTTATCGATACAAAAAAAGGTCGAATTGATAAGATAAAAAGTAATGCGATTGGTCGTAAATTCTTCTTTTTTATCAACAAAAGTTTTATAAATTTGCGTATGAGTTTTATTATGCCAAGTGAAAAATCAAAATTCGAAAAGGAAAAGCTCCATTCGAACCGTATGTGATATGGAAGAGATCATAAAACGTATAACGTAACGACTATGGCGTAAAGCAATCAAAATCTGTGCACATCGATTTGTTTATGAGGGGGAAATTTTCGAATTGTCTTTTACAAATTTAATCATAAAAAATACGTTGAAATTTCATTGTAATAAAGTATTTCACGTGCCACTACCGTGAAATTAGATATTCCAAAAAAAAAATTCGTTTTTAATTAAAAGAAACCGATGATTTGTTGTTATACTCTATAGATATAAGGCATAATGCCATTTATTTCGTATTTGCTTTAAGATTTCATATTTTATTTCGCATCATTTTAGGCGTTTATGGAATATTGTGGTTATAATGACAGACATGAAAAAGGAAGATAGTAATTCAATTAAGAGCCATTATTGCAACTTGCCGTTAAGTGAAGGCACGATTTTAAAAGTCAGATACCTTGATTTTCATTATTATGAGTACACAATAAGATAAAAGTGAGCGTTAAGCTAAACGGAAGATCATCCTACCTTTGACTTTTAAAGTTCACTTTATCTTTGTGCTTACCATATTATATATATGATTTTCAATATGGCAACTTCAAATTTAAACATGAAAAATAAACGTTAATATATTAATAGCTTTTCAAATCAAAATGGTTATTGGTGCATTCATTTTATTTATTCTAAAACAAAAAACACAAAATTAAAAAAGCTAAAACCACAACACACAAATTTCATTAACAAATAAAAACGCACGTTGTTGCCACTGCGTTTTTAGAGCACTTGTTTAATTGATATTTATGAAAATGTTAACTTTATTTTATCTGTGGGATAAAGGCGACTTTAAAGTTCACTTTAGCTAAATTTACCTTTAACTATACCCAACATTAACGACAAGTTGTAGTAATGGCTCTAGGAATCACAAAAATAGTGATAAATTGGACAAAAATTATATGAAGGCAAATCTAAACCTTTGAATTTTTATGATCCCAATCCATAACAACTTATCACTCGGTTGGCGTTCATGTTGGTGTTACTACCAGAGATCAGCAATGAGTATTCAAAAAGATGAATAGATTCGAATCATACTCATAATTACTGATACTTATTCGCATTCATACTTACTTTAATATCATTCTTATACTACTCATATTTAAAGTTTGAAGTACTCATCGTACTCATATTTGACAATACGCATGATGTTGTTGATTTCGACTCTCCTTTACTCAACATATACAAGAATCACAAAATAAGTATGATTCGCGTACGAACACTACAATACTAACTAGAAGGTTGTGTGTTTGCTTTGCTTGCTGTCTTGGTCTTTTTCTTTCTTCTTTTTTTGTAAATGCAACAGCAACTAAGTCTGTAAATTTTGAAGAATGACTAGAATCACTCGAATCATTTATGAGTATTATAAGTATTTTGTCATACCCATTGCAACCTGTACTTATAAATCAATCTTGTAGTGAGTACGAATGAATCAGAGTAGTTGAATTTCAATACTGTTGACTCACTCATACTCAAAATTTCATGAGTACATACTTATGAGTAGCGAAAAAACGATTCATTATTGATCTCAGATTACTACGCATTTGCTAAAATAGGCAGCTCAGTTGCTAAGGTCTACAGTCAATTTTCTTAATTTTGTTATCAAAAAATTTGTCATTATAATGGAATCATTACTGAAAGGGCCCCAAGTTAAGCTGTATCAAAATTTATTTTTACAACACCTTATATGTATGTATGTATGTATGTCTTTTAGAAATTTATGGTAAACAAACAAAGAAAACCAAAAAAAAAACTTGACATTTTGGTTTAAAATTGCGTTTTTCGCTTAAGAATTATTCCGTCATTAAAAATAATTTTCCTTTCAAAGGCATTAAAAGCACAGCCGTAATCTTAAAATGGTGCCCACAACATAACACGAGTGCTTCTCATGAAATTTATTCTTTTCATTTATTAATAAAAACAAAAACTGATTAAATCCTTATAAAATCCTTTACAACCAACAAACAGTTTCAACTATATGCGTATGTGTTTCCAAGTAATGATTAAACTTTACTAATAATCATAACAGAAAAATAATGTAACACCAACGTGCACACAGTCTTCATAAGTAAAACAACAAATGTCCTTTGATGGTATTAAAGTGAAATTTCCTACGCAAATATATGTATCTATATACACACATACATACATATATATAAATGTCGAAAAGAGAAAGAGAGAGGACAAAAAAAGAATAAGGAGATACGTATTATACTTGTTATCAAAGAGAAAACTTATACGAGAATATGTGCTCGCATGTCCCATATTTAAATTTGTGATTTCGTATCAGCCGATGTATGTACATATGTATGTATGCACGTAGTTAAACGGGTGAAAGTTTTTACTTTTAATTAACACAATAACTCTCATAATAGGTGATAATGTTTACAAAACTAAACACTTCAGACTTAATTTTTCATTATTTTTTTTTTTTTTTTGTTGTTTAATATAAACAGTAACAAAAAAAAACTTTTCTGTCATAGACAATAGTGAGTATTCCGATTATTTTCATCGTACATAATTACAATCGAAAACAAAAAGTTTCACTATATTTTACTTGTAATGATTTTTTAATATATTTTGTCTCCACTTATTACTATAATTGTGTTTTTTTTAGTTTTGCCAACAACTCTATACATTAGGATTAGAAATTTTCATGACTCATAATTGCGTGAGTATTTGTCTGATAGTATATAGACAGTGATAGGCGTTTAATACGTGAGGGGTTGGCACTGTACGCATTAGGGATCTTTAAAGGTGGTATTTACGAATAATAAAATAATTAGAGAATATACGAGATTAAGGGCCTTTATTACAACTTCCCGTTAAACTTTGGTTTAGTTAATGGTACCTTTAGCTTTAAATGCTTTTCGTTGTTACAACTTACAGATAAAATAAAATTAACATTTTCAAAAATATGGCAGTGCCGGAGCAATATCGATAAAACTGCTCAATTAAACATGTTTTTTTAAACGCATTGGCAACGAAGGACCTCTTTTTTGTTGTATTTGATCATTTTGTTTACATTTGAAGTTGCCATATTGAAAATAATATACATATAATATGGCAAGTTCTAACTTAAACTTAACTTTAAAAGTTAAAGGGAGGATGATCCTTTAGCTTAACGCTCACTTCGATCTTATTGGGTACTCATAATAATGAAAACAAAATATTTGCCCATTAAAATCCTCACTTTAGTTAACAGCAAGTTGTAAAATGGCCCTAAGTTTTATTTTTCTAGGGCCAAAATGGTAGAAAGCATTATGCTTTTAAAACATAAGTCAGACTAAGACCGCAGAAAAAAAGAGAAATAGACAAGAAACTTAGGTAAGATAGGCGAATTGTTGACAAAAAAGCAAGTTCAACTTACATTCCTAATTGCAAATAAAAATGTATCATGTTTTTCTATTTAATTGAGACGAACACTTTGGAAATGATTCACTATTCACTCAGTTGTGTGTTGAATACAGGGAAGTGGGTTACAGAAGAAGGAGAAATGGGCAAATGGGGATTAATTTCTTTGGTAATTATAATCTAGAAACTTAAAATAGTGTAATAGACCAGAGTCCCTTGTGTGCCTAGAACCCATAACCACGACGCTTGCAGATTAGCACACATCCAATAGACTACTGATTTAGATTATCCACAATTTATGATTGATGAATTACATAAAATGTTTCCTTCAAGGACGCTTAAACTTGTCGACTCTTTTTTGTCAATTATTCACAGGCAAATCGGCAATAAATGTTTTCTATATCTGTATATATTTTGGACGGTCAACCTTAACCAAATTTTGCCTGCGCGAATGAAATACTTTTTTTATTTATTTATTTTTTTTTTTAATTAAGCGCTGATTAATTGGGATCAGAATAAAAAATTAATATCTAATATCTGTACTTCTCTTATTTTGAAACTTTTGCTCAATAGAACTATGTATGTATAATGCAGTATACCTTTGTTAAAATATCCATTAGGCAAGGTACTTATTGGCTGCCGCCTAATCCTGGGCTTAAGAAGAATATTGCTTATTGCCTGACACACTGCATCGTAGGAATGTCTCTGTCACTGTATCTATTCTTAGGACTCATTTAATAATCGTCTTCTGGGAGATTTCTCTTATTCGTCTCATTCTTTCTCCACAGTCTAACTGAGCTATCGTTATTTCATATCAGAATGAGCACTAGACTCATTAAACGTTCATGCTGATTTACAGTTTGATTGTAAGGCCGGTCGAGACAGTTTTATCAGTACTTATTAGTTGTCTGCCGATATATGTAATAAAATGAGCTTTGATTTCCATGAAGCTTTTACAACCATGCTAAATTATTTTCATATTTTTTAAAGCATCTTTTGTTTTGTCAAATCACCATGGACGGAAATAGTGTTCAACAAAACGTGCAAATAAAAACGTTTTTTTTTCATCAAAATTAATGGACATGGACAACAATGGCAAGTGGTTTCAACAGGACGAACCTAAGTGCTAAAGTGTGACATGAGCCATGTGCAACATCCGATATTCTGAGTGACCGATTTATTTGCATGATCATCTCACGTGGAGGTAACAGAGATTGTGCAATTAGATTAGATTAGAAATTAGATTTTTTCTCTTAGAGTTTTCTTAAGTGCATGGTATATGCGAATTAGTAGATAAACCACAGCGATCCTCAAAGCCAGCATAACCCAAGTAATCGGTTTAATTTAGCCTGATCTATGCGTCAGACCGGTGGAAAATTGGACATTTCGGATGTGCTCCATTCAGAGAAACCGTGGATAACATTTAAACGATGTTATATTACATACAAAATGGCGTCAATAGGTTCTTATAAATAAAGTAAATAAAAAATTTCGATGATATCTCAATACACTTTGTTTTAATTTAAATTAAAGATATTGTTACGAAAATGGAAACGGTGTACCATCGTTTAACATTAAAACGATAAACAAAAGCTACACTAACAAATACAACGAACTTGTTACAAGTAAACCAACAACAACATCAGTATGATGGTATAGACAAATAATCGAGAAAGCAACAACGAGCAATGTGAAAAAAATACACGAACTACAATGAAGTCGCGATAGAGATCTCGAGAAGACGAACACACGAATATTCTACTTCAAGAACCTTCATCAGACTGTTTACGCGAGCATATAAAAAGGCAAGACAAAGCAGGCAACGAGTAGTAAGAATTCAGTCAGTCTTGTGTGAAGACGTGTTGCATGTGAAGAGAACAATCGTGGTTTGAAGATCGCAGTTGTTAGTGCTTACGCGAACAGAAGTGTAAAGAAGAATAACGAAAAAGCAAATTATTGTTGGATACATCAAGTTGTAAATAGTGCCAAACAAAAGTTTATTTTTATTTTGTTTGCAATCAACGAACTCATATTCTAAACGTTTTCAAAAAGGTAAAAACGTAACAATATTATTTTAGTATTAATGTGGAGGACGATGAAGACCACACTTTGGTATTTGAGCTAGAATATTTGTTTTTAAATTATACATTTCTATTCAAGTTTTATTAACAAAAAATCGTTTAATTTATTTCGATTGAATTTTGTAACATTTGTTTTTGTATTTGTATAACCAACACACAAATGTTACTCATATTCATAATCTATTCTTATTAAAAAAAACAATTATGCTATGATGAAACATGACTATTTGATATTAACTATATAACATATATGTATATACATATTGTATTATCTTTCATTTCCTTCATCACAAATACATTATGAATGTTTGAATTTGAAAACATATACTTTTTTTTAGGCTCAATTTTGTATGTCTCCAATGAAAAATTATAAAATATTACCAGCAGTTCTCTAGCAGTTCTAAATGAGGGGAATAGAAAATAGGATTTCGTTTTCAATAAAATGAACGAAAATTGAAATCTAAAAAAAGAAAGTTTCATATATCACTTGATTGGAGACTAAATTCGACGATAACGACGAAAGCATAGAAAACCAGAAAAATTTTATTAAAAAAATTTCTCCAAATGCAAATTAAAACTTTGTATCATATTGACGACATTGGCAAATGAGCCAATTATTACAATAACGGATAAGTCTTGGTATCAGAATTTGATACAAATTTGATAGTGCTGTCTAGCATAGTTGTTAAAGGAGGAGGACAGTAATCAAAATTGTAGTTGTATGATTAAATTATTAAATCAGTTTGATTATTTTTAATTCAACAAAAAATCGCCGTAGTGTAGTAGCTTATTAGACGTAAGGCAACGGTTCAAACCCCAGGTTACACCTTAAAAACGAAATATGAAAAAAAATATTTTTTCGGCGACTTCCTCTCAGCAGATTTCTGGCAAAAACTCTGGGAGTAAATAAACCTGCCATGAAAAAGTTTCTCAAAAATCTGTCGTTCGGAGTCGACGTTAAACTGTAGGTCACGCCGGTCATGTATCCAATTAACACACACAACATAAGTGGTGTGAGAAACTAGGTCGTAATCCTGACTGATAATCTAAACTATGTACATATATATGTATGTATGTATGTAATAGAGATCAACAATGAGTATTCAAAAAGATGAGTAGATTCGAATCATACTCATAATTTCTGATACTTATACACATTCACAATTATTTTAATATCATACTCATACTACTCATATTCAAAGTATGAAGTACATATTCATAGTACTCATACTTAACAATACGCATGATGTTGTTGATTTCGACTCTCCTTTACTCAACATTTACAAGAATCACAAAATAAGTATGATTCGCGTACGAACACTACTCGAATCAATTATGAGTACAATAAGTATTTTTCTAAATTTATGAATCTTAATGAGTAAGCGTATGAATCAAACATATTTCGAATGTTATGAGTTCGATGTCAACGTTGTACTCATACTCATTGCAATCTGTACTTATAAATCAATCAATTCAAAACTGTTGACTCACTCATACTCAAAATTTTATGAGTACTTATGAGTAGCGAAAAAAACGATTCATTGTTGATCTCTGGTATGTAATGCAAGTGATCGACTAAAAAAAAAGATTCTTTAAAATCAGACTACAATTTCACATATTTTTATTCACGGCAAATGCATTATAAAAATTATAAAAATCGATGTTGATTAAAATAAAATTGTTCCTACAATTTTTCCCAAAACATTCGAATAAAGGAAGTTTATACCAACGAGTATATTGAACACAACGTTTTTCTGTTTTTAATTTAGGAAAAGTCGACCGATAACTGCGTCTTTAATAATTATTATTGTCCGTTATCGGTAAATGTCCAGTCTTAACTCACAATTTGGATTCAATACAATTCATTTAAAATAAAATAAAAAATATTTAATATTTTTTCCCAACAAATATTTCAATTAAAAGTTTAAATTATTTTCTTTTTTAATTTTTATACAAAAATCTTGAAATCATTAAAATGCAACGCAGAAAAGATGACGATAACGATAACAAATCCATCTTCAAAGTAATGTGCGATGATAAAGTGAATGAATGCCATGAAAGCAAACTTCTGTTATTTTTTTTTTTATAATTCTGAAAAGCAAGAGTATTTATTTTCATCGTAAATCCCATCCTCTTATTCAACTACTAAATGAGTGTCGGATTAACGACGGTACCAAATTGATTGTTTCAATCATGCACTTATCGAGTGAACTTATCTGCCAAACAAACTGAGAACTTCTCGAGACAGAAAGAGAGTTCAGAAACAATGGGAAAATGTTAATCATGTTTAAATAAACACAAATAAATTGTTGAAAATGTCACGTTGCCAATGTGCGCGAAAGTTCATTCTTCCATACGCCCGTCAGTCATTCTTCATTATTTTATCGTAATTCTGTGGAAATATTCTGCAACTGCAAATAAATGATGCACAAGACAAATACTTACACTGGCATTTATA
The DNA here is from genome assembly GCA_930367235.1 of Sarcophaga rosellei. Taxonomy (NCBI): domain Eukaryota; kingdom Metazoa; phylum Arthropoda; class Insecta; order Diptera; family Sarcophagidae; genus Sarcophaga; species Sarcophaga rosellei. Next base: position 63,044,046 of record OV884017.1, on the reverse strand, counting down.
TTCTACGCAGCCTCTAGTTGAATGCATAAATTAATGACGGTTTTTATCTTTCCACAATACATCCATTCGCTTACCCAGCTGTATGCAACCATCATTTCTTGTTGCAACAACTAACAACAGCAGCAATAATTTATTGCCTGCAACATGAATGGAGCGAACAACAACAGAAATGTGTCAGATTATCTGGCATTGGTTTAGCACTGAGCACTGAGCACTTGATTTACTTCAATCCTTAATATGAGTCTGGTTGGTGAAATTGCTTACCAAAGCGCTGAACAAAAATTGCTTGAATGCATCCGAACAACGTATGTATGAGCTCATGTCACTGAATTGCTTAAATTGTATTAAAATTTTAAAAGGACATATTGTTTAAAGAAGAAAACGTAAAAGAACAAACACTCTCAACTTATTTGGCCATTTGCTGTTTAAATATTGAGAAATTACGTCCTCGCTCTGCTGAGAAAAGAAAGCCTATTAAAAAGAAAGTGTAACGATTCATACGGCTGTTGTACTCAGATTTTTACAAAGATTCATAAGATATTATCTCGCAAGTCGCAATTGTGACAGAACTTTACTGTAGTGCAGCTGTGTAGGGCCCATTCGCTTAGTAATGATCAATAAGTTTTAAAATAACTTATATAATTATGTGTAACTCGTTAGGAAGAGTTTCATTTGCCACAAAACTTTTAACACATGGAAATGTTATCCCATCAAAGAGGAGATCTATTTCTTTTAAGGGCACGAAATTTTACAATACAATTGCAAATAATATTTAATTATATATGAGCTAAGTAACTTTGCCAATATGTTCGGTATAGTGTAAGCGATCAGAGTCTATGGTGGAAATCCAACCCACAACCCTTACCCTAATACATCTATCACACTATCCACTGGACTACCAGGGCACTCAGTCTTTATCATTATTTGTCATTCTTAAATGGCATACCACTTAAAACTATTTTTTCCATTATTAGTCGATCTTTTTAAAATTACTTGTTGAAAAATCAGCAAAACATCAAAAAATAACGTATTGTTACGAAAATGGAAACGGTGTAACATCGTTTAACATTAAAATGATAAACAAAAGCTACAAAAGCAAAAACCATGAGTATGAAAGAAAAGGGGATAGAGAAGTAAGCGAGAATGCAACTACAAGCAACGTGGACAAAATACACAAACAACAATGAAGTCACGATAGAGTTCTCGAGAAGGCGAAAGCAAGAACTTCAAGAACTTTCATCAGACTATTTACGTGAGTATATAAAAAGGCAATACAAATCAGGCAACGAGTAGTATGAATTCAGGCAATCTTGTGTGAAGACGCGTTGCGTGTGAAGAAAACAGTCGTGGATTGAAGATCGCCGTTGTAAAGATCTATTCAGCAGAAGTGTTAAGAATAACGAACTAAGAAAATTTGTTGTTGTAACATCAAGTTGCGAACAGTGCCACATAAAATAGTACGAACAATAAAGAATCTATCTAAAACTAAACATAAATTTATTTTTATTTTGTTTGCAATCAACGAACTCATATTCTATTTGGAGATTCAACAATTTACATATACAGTGGACTCACAGAAACGTGAATTAATTTTTGCAAGAGGTGTCCGATGGCTATTAGCAAAGCCGGAGGAAAGTAAAAGTCGTCAAAATCCAACAAAAAAAATTCATTCCTCTGTTTACTTCTTCCCATACTGAGTATCGTGTTTTAATCACAACGTTGTTAAATTTGATGTACTTTAAGTAAGGAGTGGTGTTGCCAAAAGCCAGAAAAAAACTTTGCAAGCATAGTAGTCAGATCAACTTTAAAGTTTAGAAGTGGATCCCTGATGGCATAGGGTTGCATGATGAACAAAAGAGTTTATAGAATAGAATTGGTACAAAGACCACTCAAGTACTAACTTGCCTACCACTGAAGAAAAATTCGTATTATTCGTATATTTTAAACGCTTTTAAAAAGGTAAAAACGTAACAATATTTTTGTATTGTTTTGTATTAAATCGTTTTTGTCTCAGGTCACCCATTTCTAAATCAATTAGGCTTTCGATCGATATTGACCTCTCTTTAGCTCCAACTACTTGACTGAAACTATCATGGATTTAGGCATCTGCTCTGTTTTACGCAACTAATCCGAACTGCTTACAACAGTGCCATTCTTGTACTGGACAGGCTCAGTCTGTCTATGATCAATTAATTCTTAAATTTAAAGTTGTTTTCTTTATCCACTTTGTCTAAAAAGTTATTGTATTTATTTTGTATTTAAAAAGGAATATTCTTTTCAATATTCAAATATTTTACAACGTAATACAAGTCAAATAAATGTGTTTGTAAAATTTCCAACAATCTTGTCAAAACAATTCCAATGATATTTTAAATGCCAATCCATTGAAGATTTTACTTTAACTTTTATTTTCTTTTTTTGCCTTTTTTTTGCATTTTTTTGCTTTTTTTGCTTTCATACTTGTGATGCAACAATAGAATTTGCGTCATAACTTCAATTCTCGTTTCATTTCTGCAGAGGAATCGTTTATATTTGTTTTTCCCTTTGCAAAAAAAAAAAATAAAGGTTGAGTACAATAAAAGTAAAAGAGAAGGAGCAGACCAAGCACGACCAGGTGAAAGTACGTGTCAAATCTAGCGAGAATAAATACATATGTTTAGTTTAAGTTTTCTGGTGGTAAAATTTTGTTATTTGCTTCCTAGATTTATCTCTACTGAAGACTTAAATTTAAAAAATTTCTATGCTTTATTTAGACTCTAGACTTTTCTGGACAAGGCATCATTACTTAAAAGTTCTGCACAAACATATGTATATAACTGGTCATTACAACCCTTCAGTCAGAATTATAAGCTACCTACTCACGCCACTTATGTTGTTTGTATTAATTTTATGCATGAGTGGCGTGACCTACAGTTTAAAGACGACGAACGACAGATTTTTGAGAAACTTTTCATGGCAATTTTATTTATTCTCAGAGTTCTGCTGAGAGGAAGTTGCAAAAGAAATATTTTTTCATATTTCGTTTTGCTGAATTAGAGTTATAACTCTGGCTCAACTCACGTAAATAATAAGCCAACACACTATCTACTAGACTAAGGGCCATTATTACAACTTGCCGTTAACTAAAGGGAGGATTTTAACGGGCAGATAAATTGTTTTTCATTATTATAAGGGGACAATAAGATAGAAGTGAGTGTTAAGCGAAAGGAAGGATCATCCTACCTTTAACTTTCAAAGTTAAGTTTATGTTAGAACTTGCCATGTTATATTTTGAATATATCAACTTCAAATATAAACAAAATGAGGAAACACAACAACAAAAAAGACGCCCTTCGTTGCCACTTTGTTTGAAAAAAAACGTATTTAATTGAGCAGTTTTATCGGCACTGACATATTTTTGAAGAAGTTAACCTTATTTTATCTGTAAGTTGTAATAACGAAAATAAGTTAAAGGTGACTTTAAAGTTCACTTTAGCTAAAGTTACCTTTAACTAAAACCAAGTTTAACGGCAAGTTGCAATAATGGCCCTAAAAGTTCTGTACGTCGAACAAGTTTGCACAAGTTATGTTTACGTGAAATCCAAAAACATGTTGACCTAAGGAGTGAGGAAACCCCCATTACATTTATAATAAGCGTCTCTCCTAAACAAATGATATATCCATTCCTTCCATTATATTTTCTGATCTTAAGTTTCCCCGTTTAAGTATCTTTAACTTTAAAATTTCCTTTTTTTTCAAACGTTTTCTCAATATTTTCAGGAACACTTCTAAAGGGTGTTTTTTATAGAGGTATAGAACTTTAAGTTGCAATAAAACAACGATGGATTATTCGATTGACATGAATTTTATTTATCCGAAAGATAATCTTGTGGCATTACATTTTAAATATGATTTCTGGCATATGACCGCCACGGCTGGCGCGGACGTCCAATTTTCGATGACTTTTTCCAACATTTGTGGCCGTATATCGGCAATAACACGGCGAATGTTATCTTCCAAATGGTCAAGCGTTTGTGGCTTTACCGCATAGACCAATGAGTTTACATAGCCCCACAGAAAGTAGTCTAGCGGTGTTAAATCACAAGATCTTGGAGGCCAATTCACAGGTCCAAAACGTGAAATTAGGCGGCCACCAAATGTGTCTTTCAATAAATCTATTGTGGCACGAGCTGTGTGACATGTTGTATCGTCTTGTTGAAACCACATCTCCTGCACAACATGGTTATTCAATACAGGAATGAAAGGATGGTGTAACGTTCTGGCCACCATCGTTTTTGAAAAAGTACGGACCAATGATTCCACCAGCCCATAAAGCGCACCAAACAGTCAGTTTTTCTAGATGTAACGGTGTTTCCACATACACTTGAGGATTACCTTCACTCCAAATGCGGCAGTTTTGTTTGTTGATGTAGCCATTCAACCAGAAGTGCGCTTCATCGCCAAACAAAATTCGCTTATGAAAATCGGGAATACAGAACCATTATTTTCGAAATAAAATTGCACTATTTGCAAGCGTTGTTCAGGCGTGAATCTATTCATGATGAATTGCCAAACCAAACTAAGAATAAATCACTTGACAGCTGTTAAATCGGTCGCCATCTTGAAAAGCAATGCCAACTTAAAGTTCTATACCTCTATAAAAAAACACCCTTTATAAATAAAAAGTGATTTTTCAGGGACCACAGATATACAATTTTGTGTGTTAAACTCTATAAATGCTGGCAGAGGCATGGCCAAATATACGAACGTCATAAAAATTTTATTTTTAAAATTCATGTTAAGAATACCACTCACTTAAGTTTCAAGTAATTCTGTACTACAAATATATAAAATTTCAACTCATACGAGTAATAAAAAAAGAAGAAAAATCGCAAATAAACACGAAATGACTAACCTTCACACAACACCGAGGGCCATAAAAAGTCCTGATCTAGCCTTTAGTTAAATTGATGGTTTGATTCTTTAATTGTGGCTTCCAACGTTTCATGTTAATGGGCCATAAAAAAGAAAACTGTAAATTTTAGGGCAAGAAATGGTAACAAAAATCGCATTTAAGTTTTATTTTTTTCATCTTTTACTATTATTTGGTAGTTGTTTTACATGAAAATGTACATGAGTTTTAAACACGTACAGACATATTGAGATAATCAAACAAACAAGTAAACAAACAAACAAAAACTATTCCTACTAAATATTTGAATGGCAGAAGTTTTGACGAAAAGTAATTCACGTGTATTTAGGTATGTATATGAGCTAGTAAGACTTGTGTTTATAATAATCAAAGTCACACTTATGTAAATAGTGTAACATTTTCACATGTTGTGGTTGTAGACAGAGATCTGCAATGAGTATTCCAGAAGACGAGTAGAATCGAATCATACTCATAATTTCTGATACTTATACGCATTCATACTTATTTTAATATTATACTCATACTACTCATATTCAATGTTTAAAGTACGCATGATGTCTCTCCATGACTCAAGATTTACAAGAATCACAAAATAAGTATGATTCGCGTACGAACACTACAATACTCACTAGAAGTTTGTGTGTTTGCTTTGCTTGCTGTCTTTGTCTTTCTTCTTTTTTTGTAAATGCAACAACAGTTAAGACTGTAAATTTTGATGAATGTTTCGAATCATTTATGAGTATTATAAGTATTTTTCTAAATTTATGAATCTGAATGAGTAGGCGTTGGAATCAAATATATGTATTTCGAATGTTATGGATTTGATGTCAACGTTGTACTCATACTCATTACAACCTGTGCTTATATATCAATATTGTAGTGATTACGAATGAATCAGAGTATTTGAGTTTCAATACTGTTGACTCACTCATACTCAAAAGTTCATGAGCAGCGAAAAAACGATTCATTGCTGATCTCTGATATGAAAGGGATCTAAATCACTCGCAATATCTCAAATGTTATGTTTGAATACATACATACATACATAATTGGCCATTACAACCCTTCAGTCAGGATTACGGCCTAGCTTCTCAACACCACTCATGTTGTGTGCGTTAATTTTATACATGAGTGGTTAATTTTATACAGTTTAAAGTCGACTCCGAACGACAGATTTTTTGAGAAGCTTTTCATGACAATTTTTACTCTCAGAGTTTTTGCCAGAAATCTGCTGAGAGGAAGTCGCCGAAGAAATATTTTCATATTTTCGTTTTGACGTCTGACCTGGGTTATGTTTGAATGCAAATTTAAATAGCAGAGTATTTAGACTTTCAACTGTTGTCGGCATATATCACATGCATATCTAATTGTTCATGACAACCCTTTAGTTTGGATTACGACCTAGCTTCTCAAATCATTTACGTATGTAATGTGTGTGAATTTTATATCTGAGTGGCGGGATCTACAGTTTAAAGTTAACTCTGAACGACAGATTTTTTAGAATCAGAATTTTTGATCAGATTTCTTGATCCCATTATACAAGTCCAGGTTAAACTGAAAAGTTCTGTTCTATCTCCAAGTTTATTTCTAATCCTAATCTAATCAGTGTGATGATCACATTTTTCAGATATCGATAGAAGCATTCAAGTGCCTCATTTTCTTAAAACGGTGCAAGAAATATTTCACTTCATATAATCTCCCCACTTTTTATACAACTTACGTATATCCGACCGAGAATGGAATACAACTCTCAATTATGGGTCGGTGCTTCGCAGTCTATTTTGAGATTTCTTGATCGCGTAGACGCAGACTATCCAACTGTATTGATTCATTTAAGCTTCGTGCCAATGTAGCTTGTGTTGCACTATTCTATCGCTACTATAACGGATTTTTCTCTAGCGAGATAAAGAGACTTATTCCCGAAAGTCTTATATTCTTACGCAACACCAGTCATTCTCGTAGGGCATATCCATTTGTGGTCGATTGGCCAATTAATCGCATATTGCATTACAATCAGAATTCTTTCTTTAGTCGAACTATCCGTATTTGGAACTCCCTTTCTGCATAGGTCTTTTCTGTAACTTATAATATAAAAAGTTTCAAATCTAATATCCACAAACACTACTCTCTCTTCCCGAAGTCGCCGTAGTGTAATAGGTAGTGTGTTGGCTTATTAGACGTAAGGCCACGGTTCAAACCCCAGGTCAGACATCAAAACGAAATATGAAAAAAAAATATATCTTCGGCGACTTCCTCTCAGCAGATTTCTGGTAAAAACTCTGAGAGTAAATAAAATTGCCATGAAAAGCTTCTCAAAAATCTGTCGTTCGGTGTCGACTTTAAACTGTAGTTCCCGCCATTCATGTATAAAATTTACACACACAACATACATAAGTGGTGTGAGAAGCTAGGTCGTAATCCTGACTGATGACTTGTAATGACCTATTATGTATGTATCTACTCTCTCTCTCTTCTTTCCTTCTTCACCTAACAGATTTTCCCAATTCCAACACAATGCACGGCATGAGTAAGAACCATCCCCTGAGTATTGGTTTTAAAACTAAAAAAAATAAAATAAAAAATTATTACGTCGACTACTTGTTATTACGTTCATGTAATATAGCCGTCTATAATTACTACAATAAAATCTCGTACTCATAAATTACGAGACTATTAAACGTATACGCAATAGAGTTCTGCGTCATTATTATTTACCACCTGATTCGAATTAAACAATCGGTCAGCCAGTGAACAAATGTTATCGTGGGTTGCATTTTATTATTTGACATTTCACTTAAGTGAAACAATATACATATTGGTAAGTGTTTCAAAAAAATCACGTAAATTTTTGATTCATCAACACCCAATAATCAGGGCAAATAATCGATAACACTTGTACTTCTCCTCCTAGGAACGAAAATATAAAATTCAAACACCTGTTGATTATTTAATAAACTAAACCCCCAATTTCCTCCTCCTAAAAATACTAATAAAGATAATATTAAAAGGAAATAACAACAACAATAGCAATAACAAAGGCAAAAAAAGTAAAAATACAATGACTCTGCATGCACAAAACGATAAAAGAAGTGAAAGTACTTTTTATAATACAAAGGGATTGAATGGATATGTTTTTTATAACAAAAATTTCTCCTCTGCGTCCATCATTAGAATTCTTTCTTTCGTTTACATAATAAAAATTTATAACAATAAAAATAAATTTGTGTTCATAAACATTTGTTCTTCCTGTCATCTAGTGACAAGGAAATAAAGGCGATATTTAAAAATACATTCTATTTTAATATCGATCTTAATAATAAACAGTATTTTTTAATGGTTAAAAGCAAACAATTAATCTGATATACTAATATTGTTTAAAATGCTTAGAAAATTTTTAGAAAGAAGGGCTATTTAATTAAGAGACCACCCCTTAGTTAACAATAATTTAGTTCGATAAGTTTTAATTGAAATGGTGTGTTCTAGCAATGTAGCTACACTTTTAGGTATTTTATTTTGCTTAACTCAGCAACACATTAAAATATGACAGGTACTAAAAATTAAAAAAGTACATATTTGGCCATTGCAACCCTTCAGTCAGGATTACGGCCTAGCTTCTCAACACCACTCATTTTGTGTGTATTGAGTTGCGGGACCTACAGTTTAAAGTGGACTCCGAACGAAAGATTTTTTTTGAGAAACTCCTGGCAATTTTATTTACTCTCAGAAATTAACAAGAATTACAAAATAAGTATGATTCGTGTGCGAACACTACAATACTCACTAAAAAGTTGTGTGTTTGCTTTGCTTGCTGTCTTTGTCCTTTTCTTTTTATTCTTTTTTTGAAAATGCAACAACAACTAAGACTGTAAATTTTGATGAATGATTCGAATCACTCGAATCATTTGTGAGTATTATAAGTATTTTTTTAAATTTATGAATCTAAATGAGTAGACGTATGAATCAAAGATATTTCGAATGTTATGAGTTTAATGTCAACGTTGTACTCATACTCATTGTAAACTGTACTTATAAATCAATGTTGTAGTGAGTACTAATGAATCAGAGTAGTTGAATTTCAATACTGTTGACTTACTCATACTCAAAATTTCATGAGTACTTATGAATAGAGATGGGACAAAGGTAAATACCCAAATGGTAAATTGGGTATTTAAAGGTAAATACCCAGGTATTTACCCAAGCACCCGTGTATTTACCCAAAATGTGGGTATAAATCAAATTAAAGTAAAATTTAAATAAATTAAAAGAATTTAGTTTTTTATTATGATAAAGGCGGAGAATCATTTGCTGTCTGTATCTTGTTTATTGACACATTGGTTGCAAGCATCTCTTGAACTCGGTGCTTTATTAATAGTGGACACTTCATACACGTTATTAAATGTTTTCCCATTTTATTTGTGTCGCTTTTTGCAATGTGAGCATGAAACTTCAGTGCTACTTCCGCTTCTATGAAAATGTTTCCAAAGATTTTCATTTTTTGGTCTTCCCATCATTTGAAATATAATTATCAATACGCGCACTTTATTTCACTTACTAATCGCTTGGAAAAAATATTTATGAATGAATGAATGAACCAAATTCTTTTTATGCACCTGAGGCTCAAGCATAGGTTTCGGAACGATAAAGTTTCTAGTTGCTTCAGCATTGTTGTTGCCGTCGCTCCCGCTCATTACATTTAATTGTCATAAGCACGCTGATTAGCGGTTCTTATTAAGAAGTATTGGTGTTGAAATGTATAAATATGTTCAAAATAAATTCCAAAATATCCACATTTCTGTTACACTACGTAACAACGAGTATTCGTTATTCAAATAAGTATTTACCCGAAATTAGGTAAATACCCGGGTATGAAAGTGGGTATAAATGGATAATACCCAGCGTTGGGTAAATACCCAGGTGTAAACCCATCTCTACTTATGAACAGCGAAAAAACGATTCATTGCTGATCCCTGGTCCTCTAGGAAGAGTATTACATTTTAAAAGCATAAAAGCTAAGGCTTCGATTTGTTGAATCTGTACACTTTACTTTGATTAGATTAAAGATTATTAACCCCATTTCTTAATTTCAAAGCAAAGGGTTCTTTATTGAAAAGATAAAGTAATCAAAGGATTCAAGACAGCTTTTTATAACGCAATATTCTTTATAATAATAAATAATAATTATATAGACTAGTTACCCTAAGTTTAAATCATGCTTCTGAGAAACCAGTTATTATCGCTTTACTGATATCATTTAATTCTTTTCACTTATAATATACCTGAAATAAGTTTTTAAAACATATAAATCTTTGGATACGAATACAATCTAATTGATCCGTGAAAAAAAAAATTTCGAATGCTTACTTGCCGAGTTCATTTTCGGTGGTTCTATCGAAATTGTTAAAAGAAAAATTAATTAAGGATAGTGTCTCACTTTTTAGGGCGCTAGAATAGTTCTCTTTGTATTTTATGAGTTCTCAGAAAACCAAATTTTGTTTGGTATGAAAAATACTTAAATGGAAACGATTTCAGTCGCCCTTTGTGAGCCTCTATTGACAGAAGAAGAGTTTATAATTTGTGTGCATTTTGCCTTTTGCAGAAAAATGTTTCGATATAACATTGAACGAAATTAAAAGATTCTATTGAGAGTAAGCAGCACTATATTCGTGACTTCTAGAATGTAGAAATAAGTACAAAGTCTGTAAAGCAAGCGTGGCGAATGTTAAAGATTACAATTTCTAACTCAAGCATGTAGTCAATATACTCGTACCTCCTTGGCAGCGAGACCTTTATTATGAAAATATTCTACAACAATACTATCTCAAACAGCAAAAACGCATCAAATATATATTGGTTATGAAATTAAACAACGTAAACGAATGTTATAGAATGAAATTGCAAAAGATTAGAATCTAGTTGGTAACCTGCTCACACGTAGTGAAGCCTGATCAATAAAAAAAAGTTGACAAATCAGGAAAAACTTAAAGGGAGTGAGGAGAATAGATCAAACTCGAGAATCAATTGTTGAGGACTTACTAGAAAAAATGTTTCTTTATGTTGATTATGTTGTAAACGTGTCATCGCTATTACGAATGTTGCCCTTTTTTATTGTTAACTGTTGCCGTATAGCAATAGTGGTCAAAGTCTTCTTCCAAAATTGTTGTGTCTTGCTTACACTTAGACATCTTAGAAATTTTTTTTTAACTGCAGTAAATAAGCAGCAGCTTCTTTCAACAAATGTAATGGCAATTGCTTAAACATCCCGCCACCAGTTGTGTATACTTTACATATTTGTTATGCATACATTTTTATTTACTTTACATTTAAAATCTCTTCAGGCCTAAAAACAATTTTCCTATATTAACAACGTAAATATAAAAATTCTCTCTTTTCCCCTAGGCATTCAATTGGCCCATGAGAATTAAATTTATTTCCTTCCTTCCAATCATTTCTATAATTACTAGGAGTAGCTTTTCTATGGAATTCTTCGACACTGGTGATTTATATTTATTTGAGTTTTTTTCTTTCAATTTTGTTAATTCCTCGTCCTAAAGGAAGTTAAAAATTTTACGCCTGATTCGTTATAAAAGTTTGTGTCATTTAAAGTCAACTGATGTCGAAATATCGTTTTTAAGTCAATGCCGTCTAATTCTGATAACAACGACATATAAAATGGAGGAATATTTGATGTTATTTTAACATCACCAGGGGCCTAATTCTCGCATTCGTGATCGAACGAATTTTAACTCGAACGTGCGAGTTTTTTTAGTTTTGGGATTCTCTTACTCGTTATCGAGTAAAGTGTATCGAAATTTCTAATGATGGCATTCGATAACGTGTGATTATTCGAAAGCAACCTTGCGAGTTTTTACTCGTAGGCACTAAAGCTTTCGAATTAACGTTTTTTTTTTGCTGTAAAGGATAATATAAAAAAACGAAAGTAACAAGTTTATAATAATTTATGAATAAAAAATTAATACCAATATTTGTAGGTCAAAACATTCAAAAATGAATTACACCCAGACAACTGTGACAAGTACAGTACCCGGAGGTCGAATTGACCCATTGTACAACGTCCTAGCTTCTCACACCACTCGTGTTGTGTGCGTTAATTTGATACATGAGTAGCGGGACCTACAGTTTAAGGTCGACTCCCAATTCAGATTTTTGAGAAACTTTTCATGGTAATTTTTACTCTCAGAGTTTTTGCCAGAAATCTGCTGAGACGAAATTGCCGAATTTTTTTTTTCATATTTTCGTTTTGATGTCCGACCTGGGATTTGAACTCGGGCCTTTCGTCTAATAAGACAACACACTACCTACTAGACCACGGCGAATTAATTTCGTGGTTAAGCATTCAGAATTGGCAAAGAGTGTTTTACCAAATACTCCTCAGGGAAAGACAAGAGATCTAATCAGCTGTGGGAACAGCTCACAACTAAGCTCAATGCTTCCGGCGCACCAATCAAAGATGCAAAATTGTGGCGCAATGTAGTTTAACAAACTCTTGTTTTAGTTTACATAACAGATGTATAAATATATGTATGTCTTTAAGTATACGCTTTCTTTTTCCTCAGAATCAGAAGAAAACGAGTAAAATCAAAATATACTATCCATTATTTGAAATATTACAACTTTAATAAAATTTTCTTCCTTGGATTAATTAAATTTCTTTTATTTTTGTAAGAACACATATGTTTTTTATTTACAATTTTTGAATTTTAGTCAGTGCTCTAAAACGAAATAATTAACTCGTTTCACAACACTTAAGTAACAAATCGATTCGTTTCGTATCGAGTAACATCATCAGAAAATTTCTCGCTTTCGAAATTATTTTCTATTCGAACACAATTTCGATCACGAATGCGAGAATTAGGCCCCAGATATGGCCAACCGAGATGGTTGTGCACCAGAGATCAGCAATGAGTATTTAAAAAGATGAGTAGATTCGAATCATACTCATAATTTCTGATACTTATACGCATTCATACTGATTTTAATATCATACTCATATTCAAAGTTTGAAGTACTCATCGTACTCATACTTAACAATATGCATGAAGTTGTTGATTTCGACTCTTCTTTACTCAACATTTATAAGAATCACAAAATAAGTATGACTCGTGTACGAATACTACAATACTCACTAGAAGGTTGTGCATTTGCTTTGCTTGCTGTCTTTGACTTTTTCTTTCTTCTTCTTCTTTAAATGCAACAACAACTAAGACTGTAAATTTTGATAAATGATTCGAATTACTCGAATCATTTATGAGTATTATAAGTATTTTTCTAAATTTATAAATCTGAATGAGTAGGCATATAAATCAAATATATTTCGAATGTTATGAGTTTGATGTCAATGTTGTACTCATACTCATTGCAACTTGTACTTATAAATCAATGTTGTAGTAAGTACGAATGAATCAGAGTAGTTGAATTTCAATACTGTTGACTCACTCATACTCAAAATTTCATGAGTACTTATAAGTAGCGAAAATACGATTCATTGCTGATCTTTGATTCTGATACATAAATAAATTCTGCGATTTGTTTCTTTAATACATATCGTAATAAAATTTCTTCGTGAATCCAGTGAAACTTATTAACAATCTCTCTACGCTCTGCAATTTCAGATCAAATGATCTACAATATGACTTAAAATCATAAGTTCGACTTTAGCATATGGTGGTTGATTGTTGCATCCGTTTAGACACACGAAACTCTTTGCACACTGTCTTAAATATGTTGCCAGCACTAGCACCTAGCAAAAGAAATATAATGCAACTGATGCTACAATTTTTATGTTGATGGTCAAATGGACTATGAATAGTTTACATAAGTAATTAATTCATACAGATTTGTAGATTTCAGTAGCCTGTGTAATACAAGTGGTGGCAATATTTTAAAATTTTAAAAAATGCGTCTTATCAGTATGAGTTTTTATTGAATCCTTTGATTATGTCTGTATTTTATTTTAGTACGTTGTATTTCACGTTTTTCGTTAATCAAACAATTTTAAAGAATTCGAAACGTTGGCCTTTTATTTCTTCCATTGTTGGATCATTTGTTTGCTTTACTGTCATGTATTACCTACTCCATAACAAGAGCCATTTAACTGTTAGCAGCAGCAACAACAACAACAATATAAATTCATTGATTTTTCCCACATGCCATGTATTGTTTTTATTTTAGTTCACCAAACATAAAAGCATAATTTTAGACGAAATTATTGATTTCTTTTTTGTATTTTTGTTTTTATTTGTATGTTTTCCTAAAATTAAAAAGCAAATACTTACAGCTCCCAGATTTTCAAAACCATATTTATCGGCCACTTTATGAGCGAAATCATTATCAACACTGCGTCGGAAACGAACCAAAAATGAGCTTGTAAAGACGTCATTTCCTCTGGCTACAGGACGAGCATGAGAAGAGCCACCTTCTGCTATATGTGTGGCCTTAACCTCCACCGACCAGAACCCAGCTATGCTGAGAATGCATACGAACAGCAGGCCCGTTATTGGGTAAACGCATGCTGTCAAAATCATTGCACGCGTTTTTTTACAGAAATAATGTTTTTCTTTGCTTTGCTTTGCTTTGCTTTTTTCCTACGGCGTTTTTATGTCTCTCACTGAAAACTGTTTTCTTTTGTTATTTGTGATATCGCTTGTCACTGACTTTTAATGCCAAATTTTAATGGCGATTCACACTATTTCTCTGTTTCTTATTTCTTATTACGCGGAAAGATAACTTTTCTCTTCTCTTCTCTTCTTTTCTTTCTTTTATTGGTAGAATAATTAACTTTGTTTTATTTTTTTTTTATTGTTATTGTTGTTTTTACATAGAATTTATTTCTATTATTACTAAAGTGATGATAATAAAAATCATAGTATTTTTAATGATTTCGTCTAAAAGTATGCAATACTTCTTGTATTCCTATTTTGTTTCTTCCGATAAATGACAGAAACTCAATTTTGACACTTTAGCCAAAAAAAAGAGAATCCACTTATTCGTTTTTCTTTTATTTTTCCTTTCTCCTTTTATTCTTACTTTTCGTATATTCACTGTCTTTTAAGCACACACACATTCATACATTTTCTACTTCTACAATGAACAAAAATAATTTTTTTTAAATGCTTTTGTTCGCCTTTAAGTATACCACACTTTATTAAAATAATTTTTTCGTGAAATTTTAATTCGTTAATTCGTTAAGAACTTTATTATTTTTCGAAAATTTCTTGTTTCGTTTTATTCCGTTTTATTATATTCTGCTTTGTTCGGTTTAATAAATATTTCTGTAATAATTTTTATAAAATTTTTTTATTCTTCCGTTGACAATAACTAGACTGCTATGCTTACCGAACAAAACTGCCATTAGTTTAGCTTCTCGTACGCCATTATGAATGTTCGTGCTTTGCAATGGAGCTGTAAAAGCTTTTCTCCTGCACACGAAAGCTTTTCGGTAATCTGGCATGTGAAAGAGAATACCATTTCCACTTGTTAATCCTGATAATGGGTTGTCATGCCGTTCTGAAATCTTTTGCTAAAAGTCAACATAATCGGATACAAAGTTAAACTAAGTGTTTAGCATTATTTTATTATTAAATAATCTTTTTAACAAGCAGTCGCATAAGGAACTTATCTTTGTTTTGTTTTTGTTGTTCTTCGAAAGTTTCTTAGTTTGATTTTTAGACAACAAAAGAAATCGAGAAGCTTCTGTTCTGCTTTCAGACTTTCACTACTTTTGAGAATACTTGAAATATGAAGTCCCATTATAGGCGAATGTAATGAGACTTTTTGTCAGACACGGGCACTGACAGGGCTTTTACCTCTTTCTTAAAAAATCTTAAAATCTATAACAATAGTCATCGTGCGCTAAAGTCAACCCGTAGAAATGAGCGCAGTCATGTAATGGTCCTTAAGAAGTTTTGTCATTGTGTTGCTGAAGTTAACGTGTTTATATGTCCCCACTGTACTACTGATATTCATTAACCAACACTAATTACAGACATTCAATGCTGTATGCTTACATGTTACGCTCTAATTTTAAAAGCTAATTGCGCGAATGTTGTAAACATTAAGTAGAATTTAGCTACAGAAGGCCGATTTTAGTGGTTTAATCATTTGTATTTCGATAGTTTCAATAGTCATTTTAGTATCCTACGTCAGTGTATTTAGTTCATCAATAAAGTGAGGTCCCTTTGCCTTTTTTTTGTCTAGGGCCGGAGGTTTGAATCTTCGAAAGACACTTTTTCCAACAAAAGAGTGCACGATTCACCATCACTAGTGCCTACGTACTAAAAACCCACCCCCTACACACTTCAACCGCTCTCCCCCCGCGGACTGCCGTAAGGTATTACTTCGCGGAGGGCTGGTTAACATTAAAGCTTTATCACTTCAAATCAAACTTCGTTCCTCCAACCTTCGGAGTTCCGGAATAACTTCAGCCATTTTCTGACTGTATTGGCTCCATAGAATCCTATAATTCATCACCTCTTCCATAAGTCGGTTTGGTTCCAAACTCGTTTCTTCGGGCCATCTAAATCTAGGGCAGAATATTAGAATATGCCCCGCATCTTCCTCCTCATCTACACAGTTTGGGCATATAGGGGAAGTATCATGCTCAAATCTGTGCAGATACTTCCTGAAACATCCATAATCAGTTAAGAAATGTCCATCTTCCCTTTAAACTGTTCTCCCATCGTGACTGCCATTTGTGCATGGAAGTCTTTCGTTCCTCCACTTTTATAGCTGCTGTTTGTCCTGGATACTAGAGACGGCGAAAGTATATCCGCCTCATCTCATCCGCCAATATGTCTATCGATATTGCCTTTGCCAATACCAGTACCGTTTCAGCAGACACTGTCCTGAAGCCGCTTATCCGTCTAATCGCGTTTAGACGATACACTTGTCGTTCCCACGGAGAGTGCCTCCGACCATATTGGGTCACATCGATGTCACAACACTCGATATTATTCTCCTCTTAAATGGATTTGATCCTCCAATATTCGGCATCATCCTCGCCAGTGCTCCCTGGGTTACAGATGTCTTGTCGCCGATGTACGAGTATTTCCCTGTAACTCTATACTTGGCATTTTAATCATAAAAAATTCGTTATATCAAGCGCAGCAATCCGTAACAGATATGAAAAATGGTTAATGAATTTAATCATAAATTAAATAAATTTCTAACTGACCATTTGTTTAATCGATAAGCTGTGGGCGGTCTCTTAACAAATTTTGTGGGAACCCATATCTTGTGAAATAGCGCAGTTTCCATAAAGTCTTTCTTACTGTTAAAATGTTGGCGTTATCTGTCCATTCTGTGATTTGGTTTTGGCTCTAGACATCTCTAAAGAAACTTATATCTTACATTGAAACCTATAGCTTCTGATGTCGATGCTAACTAACGATTGGACCTTCTCAAACCCTATGTTTCAGACTTTCGTCTGTACTACAACTAAAGGAACTTATTCTCGGTTACAGAGAGCTATCAGCATAAGCTATGTTATCCATATGTGAAACACAGTTCAAAAACATGTTTTTTCTGTTATTTCTAAAATAAGCATATTCAGATCCAGTATGCGTAAGCACTTTCCTTTTCCCTCCGGTATTCTTAATTCCAGCATAATGCAGCGCATCAGAAAGAAACTTTCCTTAAGCGGTTATCACATGTCGCCTTAGTCTAGTACGTAGTGTGTTCGCTTATTAGACGTAAAGCCCGGGTTCGAGCCCCAGGCCAGACATCAAAACGAAATATGAAAAAAAATTATATCTTCGGGAACTTCCTCTCAGCAGATTTCTGGCAAAAACTCTGAGAGTAAATAAGCCTGCCATGAAAAGTTTGTGAAAAAATCTGTCGTTCGGAGTCGACGTTAAACTGTAGGTCCCGCCACTCAAGTATAAAATTAAGGCCCACAACAAGAGTGGTGTGAGAAGCTAGGCCGTAATCCTGACAAATGGCATATTATGTATGTATGTATGTATGGTATTTTGGAACTTTTCACTTAAAAAGTAGTCTTGCGGCAACTCTTCAACGAAAGATAAACAAACCTTTCTGTTTGGTTCGAGCTCTAATGTCTCCCATCAATTTTGTACTCTTTTGAGACAAAAACAAAAAAAATCCAGTGAGACACAATGCTTTAGTGTCTGTTGTGTTGAAATCATACAGTAATTAGTTGGATAAAGAGGGGGGAGAGGAGTGGTGGAGTTGCATGATAAATGAAAGACTGAAAAGAAAGCGCGTGTCTACAGCCTTAAGAGTTATGGAAGATGGTGTTAGTGAGTGAGTGTTCATTCTCATTCTTCTTTTATCCATTTTGTTTTAATTATTATTGTTGTTGTGTTTTCGTTATAATGACAATATGTTTTTCGTTATTTTATTTTATCAATGAGTTTTCGCTCTCTCTCTCTCTTGATATGTTTGAATAAAAAAATGAAAAAAAAATGTTCTTTCAAACTGATTCGGGCTGTATGACAAAGTGACAAATGGTGGTTGTTTCATTTTATTTTATTTTTATTTCTTTCTGTTGTTTTATCATCTTTCTCATAGAGTTGTTGTTGCAAATTTTAGACGTCATCACCTCTATATATGTAGATACATATGTATGTATGTAAGCTTTTTCTTTTATTGTAATTTATCTTTCATTTTCTATTTCTATGTTTCTTCTATTTGCTTATGCTTCTTCTATTTGTTTTTAAGTTGTCAAGTTTAAAAATATTTACCCACTGTCAGTTAGTATTCTCAACAAATTGTTGTATGTGTTGTTTACTCTTACATGGGGATGGATGTATGGAATAGTAGTTGTTGTTGTTGCATTTCTATTTCTAAAATTATTTTTGCACCTTTTCTGTCTCTCATTATAGCAGCAGGTTGCTAACAGGCGATTGGTGTTCGTTTTTCACAACCATATGGTAACCTAAATAATGTTCAGTATGTAGTTGCATTATTTTATTGTTGTTGTTCTAGTTTAACAAACAATAATGAAATTGTTAATATGAAAATTATAATTTTCATACATACATATGTACATACATACATACATACATATATTTTTCAATTTATGTACATATATTCGTTGGTGTTATTGTTGTTATCGTTCATACATACATGAAACCTTGAGTTGATTTTCAATTAAAATTTTTCGTTTTTTTCATTTGGATTGTTTTGAACTAAAGCTCGTGAATGTAGACGCACAAGAAAAGTAATATTTATGCAGGACTACATACATACAATCATATGCATATGTGGCTTTATACACATGTATACGAACATACACACATACATGTATACATATGTATTCCTGTGTTTTAATAGGAATTTGGAGAACATATGTTTGCATGTATGTATGTAGATTGTATATAAATCTGAAAATTCTTAGATTTTTATTTTTAGTTATGAATTGCGAATAATTTTAAATTTTAAATCAAGAAGTGGTTGAATTTAAAAATTCTTAAACAATTATCATAAAAATACCGAAAATACTGTAACGCGCGCCAACAATACTTAATTACATACTTACTTACTTAATTGGCCATTAACAACCCGATTAGCGGAAGCCTCTGCTTCTTGCACGCCTACTCCAGTTGGTCACACCAATCGAGTAAAGGGGCTTCCTCGATTTGGTCCTTCCAATGCAGGCAAGGTCGTATTCTTAGCCGATTTCCGCAGATCCCCGCATCAAATACCCGTCTCCCCCGACCATCCTCCTCTATTCGAACGACGTGGCCGAACCAGCGCAGCCGCTGGATATTATTACGCTGCACAACGTCTATGTCGTTGAGGAGCTCATACAGCTCACTGAAATCATCGCCAAATCGCACTGGACCGAAGATCTTACGTAGAACTTTTCTCTCGATTACTCTCAAGTCTGCTGCATCAGTGCTTAATAGGTCCATGCCTCTGCGCCATAAAAAAGCACGGGGAAGATGAGCGTCTTTTAGAGTATTCGTTTTGTCGTACGAGAGAGGTCTCTGCTACTCAATTGCCAATTGAGACCAGCTGTTGGCATGAGTGATCCTGCACTTGATTGCCAGACTGACATCATTTTTGGTGGTAACGGCGGAGCCAAGATAAATAAATTCCTTGACTTTGTCAAAAGTATAGTTATCGGCCGTAATCTGAGATCCAATGTCGATCCATGTCCCTAATTGTCGATAACATATACTTCGTTTTGCCCTCATTTACTGCCAGACCCATCTTAGTAGACTCCCATTCAATAGCACTAAAGGCAGCAGTGACATCACGCTTGGTATGCCCTATGATGTCAATGTCGTCAGTATACGCAAGCAACTGGTATTACGATGCACTCCTACCTTGACGGAGCTGCAGGAATTGCTCAACGTCATTCTGCATAGCCTTATCATCTTAGCAGGTATACCGAGCTCAAACATTGTGGCAAAAACACGATCCATTATTGGGCTATCGAAGGCTGCCTTATAGTCGACCAAGAGATGGTGTGAGACAACTTGTTTTTGTGGGTCTTTTCCAAGATTTGGCGTAGTGTGAATATCTGGTGGATGGTGGACTTGCCAGGTCTGAAGCCGCACTCATGAGGTCTAATCAGTGTTTTGACGAATGTATGAATGAATGTAGTATCCTCTTAGAGCCTATAAATACTGCCTTCGATTGATTTCAACTACGTTTCACCATTGTTTGACTTGCACGTGCATGAAAACTGCTCCTATAAAGAATATCCACTTATTCTATTTACGAATTAACTCTGATCTAGGACATAAGCCGGTATTTATCAGCTAATTTGTATAATTTTCTGCGAATATACCATTTCAATGAGCGGTAAAATCGTTTAAATTGGAAAACGTTACAGTGCCAGCATTTTGGAGTTAAGTATTTCACATAATACTATGGCTCATGCAGAACGGTTAGATTTTTTAATGCTCTCACCAGAAATAAGCAATGAATAGTTTTTTCGCTACTCATAAGTGCTAATGAAATTTTGAATATAAGTGAATCAACAATATTGAAATTCAACTACACTGATTCATTCGTACTCACTACAACATTGATTTATAAATACAGGCTCCAATGTTGACATCAAACTCATAACATTCGAAATATGTTTGATTCATATGCCTACTCATTCAGATTCACAAATTTTGGAAAATACTTATAATACTCATAAATAATTCGAGTGATTCGAATCCTTCATCAAAATTTACAGTCTTTTAGTTGTTGTTTCACTTACAAAGAAAGAAAAATACAAAAACAGCAAGCAAAGCAAATACACAACCTTCTAGTGAGTATTGTAGTGTTCATACGCGAATCATACTTATTTTGTGATTCGTGTAAATGTTGAGTAAAGGAGAGTCGAAATCAACAACATCATGCGTATTGTTAAGTATGAGTACGATGAGTATTTCAAACTTTGAATATGAGCAGTATGAGTATGATATTAAAATAAGTATGAATGCGTATAAGTATCAGAAATTATGAGCATGATTCGAATCTACTAATTTTTTTGAATACTCATTGCTGATCTCTGATGAATAACTTATCATGAATATATTACATATTTACTATCACAGCTTTTGCCAGAACACAGTTGAGAGGAAATCGCTGAAGTAATATTTTTTCATATTTCGTTGTGTTCGAGATATCATAGACTACGGCGACTATAATATTGATTTATTCATTTATAAATATGAGTACAAGTACAAAATATATTATAATTATTACTAGCTGAATAATTTAGACTTTATTCTCGGTGAAGTGTGATAGACCAGAATCTTTGGTGGTATTAGCGTGAGATTCGTGGGCGTCATACCATCCACCATACTACCAAGATAAACCTTTTGGTAATATTTAAAATGTGTTTTAATAGCCTTTCCTTTTCTTAATTCAAATGTAAATTTATCACAAATTTCTAGACGCTATGGAATTGTGTTTGACCTTCATGCAATTCGCATACATACTTTGTCATTAAAGAAGAAAACAAAAAAAGCAGAGAAGAAATTAAATAAAATCTAAAATATAATTATTTATGTGCTGTCAGACTAATAAAGTTGAGTATGAAAGTAAAAGCAACAGATGTCAGAATTATAAGCGTGTGTTTACACATACAATAGTGGCCGAATAAATAGATACATACATATGAAAAAGATGTAGTTTACTTATTAAACAGAGTCACACAATTTAAAATTC
This sequence comes from Sarcophaga rosellei, assembly GCA_930367235.1. NCBI lineage: Eukaryota > Metazoa > Arthropoda > Insecta > Diptera > Sarcophagidae > Sarcophaga > Sarcophaga rosellei. Next base: position 63,021,980 of record OV884017.1, on the reverse strand, counting down.
ATACTAAAGAATACGATGGCATATTGATTATCATAAATAAGAAATTATTAGAAATATTTTGGTACTATAAGGTGCATGGAAGCAGCTGATCTAATTACAGCACTTTCCAATATACGGACTGATAGGTCGATATAGCAGCCCTTGCCTGAGGGTTGTATTTTACATGTTGACTGCAGACTCGTAGATTGCGTTCCCTTCTAGGGTGCCAACTACGAGTTATCTCGTACTTACTGATATAGGGCGTGTAAATAATAAGTATGTTGTATGAAGAATAGGATTTTGGTTTAAAAACCCAATTCTCTTGAATGTTTTTTTCGATACTCAACTTCGTAACTATATATGCGTACAAAGCTATTCACACATTTTCGAGTAAGATTTGTCTGTGAATAACTAGTGCCTTTCGTTACACATTTAAGGAGAAAATTAGTCTTAACATTTTCTCTCCTCGAAGTTAAAGGAGTGCTAGCTAAGACCTCTAACTTATAGACTTTGCCAAATAAAAACTTGTTTTTCTTTCTTGGCCTAACATTATCAGTCATTACATTATCATTCACCTAATGTCACTCCAGATATATTAATACAGGTAACAGCAACAATAAAAGTAAACATAACCAAATTTTTCGCCTTGTTTTTGACATATGCAATCAGTAATTAAAATAATTAAATAATTAATTAAATGAAATAAAATAATTAGTCGACGTAGTCTAGTAGGTAGAGTGTTCGCTTATTAGACGTAAAGCCCGGGTTCGAGTCCCAAACCAGCATCGAAACGAAATATGAAAAAAAATATTTCTTCGGCGACTTCCTCTCAGCAGATCTCTGGCAAAAACTTGAGAGTAAATAAACCTGCCATGAAAAAGTAGACTGTAGGTCCCGCCACTCATTAAGACACACAACATAAGGGGTGTGAGAAGCTAGGCCGTAATCCTGGCTGAAGGGCTGTAATGGCCAATTATGTATGTATGTATGTAATTAAAAAAGTCAGCTGTGTTTCTGCCATTTGCTGTATTAATATCAGAGATCAGCAATGAGTATTCAAAAAGATGTGTAGATTCGAATCATGCTCATAATTTCTGATACTTATACGCATTCATATTCAAAGTTTGAAATACTCATCGTACTTATACTTAACAATACGGATAATGTTATTGATTTCGACTCTTCTTTACTCAACATTTACAAGAATCACAAAATAAGTATGATTCGCTTACGAACACTACAATGCTCACTAGAAGGTTGTGTGTTTGCTTTGCTTGCTGTCTTTTTCTTTCTTCTTTTTTGTAAATGCAACAACAACTAAGACTGTAAATTTTGATGAATAATTCGAATCATTCGAATCATTTATGAGTATTATAAGTATTTTTCTGAATTTATGAATCTAAATGAATAGGCGTATGAGTTGGATGTCAATGTTGTACTCATACTCATTGCAACCTGTGCTTATAAATCAATGTTGTAGTAAGTACGAATGAATCAGAGTAGTTGAATTTCAATACTGTTGACTCACTCATACTCAAAATTTCATGAGTACTTATGAGTAGCGAAAAAACGATTCAAACATTCTACTAATGTCAAATGGAGACTTATTTTTCATACAAAATGGATTTCTTTTTATTACACCTTTTAGATACAAATCTCATATACTCATTTTAATAAGCATTTACTAGTGCACAAACGCACACATTCACATACATACATCAAACATCAATTTTTCATGTATCAAAATAAAGTCCATGATTATGTAATGACGTCAATAATAACAACAAAACAATAAACTTTTTAAACATACATACTCGATTATAATATACATATACATACATACATTAATACATACGTTTGTTTTAATGAATTTATACGTACATATGTATATATCTATGTGTGTATCTCTATTAAGTTAAACAAATAAAAATGTCAAAATAAAGGAAACAACAACAAAATCAAAAACAAAAAACAAGAAAAATGGACGCAACAGTTTTGCAAGCCCATCGACAATAAGCCGGCCATTTTATTTCATTAAGCACTCGAAAGTTTCCTAGCAGGGGGTTCAAGTGGCAAAAACAAGTGGCATTAGAGTTGAACGTTTCAATCAAAATATTGTTTCTTCGAAGGGATTAGTTTTCATTATCACACATGTAGCGTTGTTCATAGGGAAAGAGTTAAGCTCGTAAAAATTAATATTAAACAGACATCCCAATAGGAAAGGGATATCTACATAAAGTGTTGAATTTTAATGAGAATTTTATTTCGAATTTATTTCTTTAATTTTTATTACAATTGACATCATCGATATGTACTTCAAATGAATTTCATATTTTTAGATATTCGAATCTGTAACTGTAAAATATTAAGTTTAATCATGCTATTATCATCTAAATGTGCTCATGTATCTTTATCATTGAGCCTCTTAATTTAAAGCTGCATAGTTTGATCGGCAAATGAACACTTTCAAAGGTATAAAATATCAAAAATGTTAACATAAAGGCTTCATATATATATATATATATATATATATATATATATTTATATAGTCAGATAGTAAGATAAATTTCACCGAATTGTCCTCCAACGAATAGAGATTTCAAATTCCGACAAATTCATAAGTATCATACTCGATTTTAAACTTCACTTTAGGTTAAAGATTGACTATAAAGTTTTTCAAGCAGAGATTTTTCGCAATCTTGAAGGCTATTGAGGCTATAGCTTGTGGGCTCACTTCGGATTCGAAATCTTATGTGATCTTCGTTGACAGTTAGTCTTCTCTAACGGCCGTTGCGTCGGTCTGGTGCAATTCACGGCTCGTTCGAGAGCGCAAAGAGCCGTTAAGGACTCTTGGACCAGACCAAATACATCTATACTGGGTTTCGGGTCATAGCGGGTAGCTCGGTAATGAAACAGCAGATGCTCTCGCTAGGTTAGGTTCACTTTCTGAGGGCGATTTGATAGTTGGTCCTGATCCTCCGATCTGCCACGGCCTCATTAATGGATGACAGAACAGGTTGGCTGCTGGGCTTATTACGGACCAATGCGAGATTATATCGCTGACAAGGATCTGGAATAGATCCCAGCCGGACTATTGGAGGGTATGTTGCTATGAAGAGGAGTTGGAGACTGTCGAACACCTCATCTGTAACTGTCGACTTGGCTGGGACTTCTTTGAGGGTTTGAATTCTATGTCGAGAGCCGACATTAAGACTCTCCTTAGATTCATTATTAGTTTGAGCTGGCCGAGAAGTCCTAGGCCTTCAATAGTGAGTCGCGCTCTCTTGTGTGTTTGTTAGTCTGTGTTATTCCTCTGATAGTGAAATTTTATCTTTCTTCCAGTTTACATTGTATATTCAACAACTTAAAGACTTTTTTATCAATTTTTGGAAACTTGGGACAGTCATTAAGATTCAGATTCAATTGAGTTTCAGAAATATTGCAATTTAAAATACAATATTTTTAGTCTAAGGAATTTCAAGTGTTTAAAATCACTCAGACTTTTACGAAAGATATTTTTGTTATTAAGAATACGAATCTCAAAAAGTTTTAAAATATTTAAAATTACACTACATATACTACATCATCTTCGAATTATGTATTAATTGTGGCGACTAGCTAAGAACATTATAATTGGTGATGCTACGTAGGGTAACTTATTTGAAGTCCTAATGACCAATTACATGTGCAATGCAATGAATTTCTAAGGGCCATTATTACAACTTGCCGTTAACTAAAGGGAGAATTTTAACGGGAAGATATATTGTTTTTCATTATTTTGAGTACCCAAAAAGACAGAAGTGAAGGTTAAGCTAAAGGGATGATCATCCTACCTTTAACTTTTTTAGTTAAGTTTATGTCTGAACTTGCCATATTATACATTATTTCCAATATGCCAACATTAAATATATACAAAATGAGCATATTCAACAAAAGAAAAACGATGCCCGTCGCCCCACTGTGTTAAAAAAAACTTGTTTAATTGAGCAGTTTTATCGACATTGCTCCGGCACTGCCATATTTTTGAAAAAGTTAATTTTGTTTTATCTGTAAGTTGTACTAACGAAAATAAGTTAAAGGCAACTTAACAGTGTAGTCGCCGTAGTCTATTAGGTAGTGTGTTCGCTAATTAGACGTAAAGTCCGGGTTCGAGCCCCAGGCCAGACATCAAAACGAAATACGAAAAAAAATATTTCTTCGGCGACTTCCTCTCAGCAGATTTCTGGCAAAAACTCTGAGAGTAAATAAAGCTACCATGAAAAAAGTTTCTCAAAAAATCTGTCGTTCGGAGTCGACGTTAAACTGTATGTCCCGCCACTCAAGTATAAAATGAAGGCACACAACATGAGTGGTGTTGAGAATCTAGGCCGTAATCCTGACTGAAGGGTTGTAATGGCCAATTATGTATGTATGTAACTTTACAGTTCCCTTTAGCTAAAGTTACCTTTAACTAAACCAAAGTTTAAGGTCAAGTTTAATAATGGTCCTCATGACACAATGTTCTTTGTTCATCAGCCAAAAAAAAAAAATACATTTTATTTAAATAATTTTAAAATCCTAACTATTTAAATAAAAATAATTATATGTATGTATTTAATTTTTTAAACCTAAAACTATGCAATATATCTGTACAACGATAATATTATTAGAGCAGTAAATAAGTTGTGTGCACTTGCATCCGTATGTATAATAAAACTTAGTGGTAGTGTTGGTAGCTAGTTGGTAGCACTTCACTGACGTAGTAGTATATAGTAGGTAAGTATAAATGATAATATTTTTATTATATTATTGTATAATCATTCAATGGAATTCAGTTTTGTTATCGGAAAAGTGAAACAATAAAATAAAATAAAAAAATTATTTGTTTACCCTTTTTATTTTTATTTTCTTAATTGACAATGACAACGATGACAAACTAATGGAAAAACCTGATTTAATGACAATCTCGATGATTACATAAATATACATATAATATTTATAAGTATGTACATATATGTCTACGGTGTTACTCAGTGAACATTTATTTATCAAAAGTTGTATAAGACTTTTATACAATGAATTTATGATATATTGTTGGGAATTATAAAGTAAAACTTTTTAAACTTTGCATTATACTTATAGCTGCATGTTTAATTAATACCAGAGATCAGCAATGAATCGTTCTTTCGCTACTCATAAGTACTCATGAAATTTTGAGTATGAGTGAGTCAACAGTATTGAAATTCAACTACTCTGATTTATTCGTACTCACCACGACATTGATTTATAAGTACAGGTTGACATCAAACTCATAACAATCGAAATATGTTTGATTCATACACCTACTACTCATTCAAATTCATAAATTTAGAAAAATACTTATACAGTCGAACTTCTCTATAGTGAACTTCTATACAATGAAGCTCTCCCTATTATGAACTGATTTCAAACACACAACTTTTTCCGTTCCAATTTCATTGTTTTTAATCTCCTTATAATGAATTTCCATACAATGAAGTTTTCTATACAATGAAGCAATTTTGCAGGTGTAATATTTGACTCACATGCGTTTTTGTCTCCATATAATGAATTTTTCAAACAATTTTCTGTTACGCATACTAACAACTCTGTGTACCGAGAAAGATGCCACATATAATGAGGGGATTCCCAAAAGAGGAAAATAAGAACAAAAAAAAGAAGAAAGCCACATCAATAACAATTTTGACCTCAGTTGCCGGTGTTCAGTGATCGGAAATGACGCAGCGAAGTAGCATTTCTCTTGAAAAAAAATTATTAATTACTAATAAAGTTGAAGAAGGATTAAAAAAAAGATGTTTGGAATTCTAGAAGACGAGCAATTGAGCACTAAACGCAAAAGGCTTCGAACCTGCCTTTTTGAAGATATTGATTTATTTTAATTAAAACGTGGGGGAAAAATATAATTTCTGTATAATGAAGTTTCTATATAATGAACTGATTTTCTGGTCCCGTCAAGATTCATTATAGGGAAGTTCGACTGTAATACTCATATATGATTCGAGTGATTCGAATCATTCATTAAAATTTATAGGCTTAGTTGTTGTTGCATTTACAAAAAAAAACAGAAGAAACAAAAAGACAAAGACAGCAAGCAAAGCAAATACACAACCTTCTAGTGAGTATTGTAGTGTTCGTACGCGAATCATACTTATTTTGTGATTCTTGTAAATGTTGAGTAAAAGAAAGTCGAAATCAACAACATCATGCGTATTGTTAAGTATAAATACGATGAGTACTTCAAACTTTGAATATGAGTAGTATGAGTATGATATTAAAATAAGTATGAATGTGTATAAGTATCAGAAATTATGAGTATGATGCAAATCTACTCATATTTTTGAATACTCATTGCTGATCACTGATTGATAGCAACTAATGCACCAGAACAAATATGTGTCTTCTACAATTTTTTCGGATGCTTACTTATTAATACCTATTCCCACTTCTGGTTGGCATCTCTATAGTTTTGTGAAGGTGAGAATTCTATCGAAATCACTTTTGCCTAGACCCTTTCTAACGTAACGTAAACTTTTTTGTTCAGCGTATGTATATATATCATTCATTCTCCCCTTGCTCAGGAACCAATGTGAAGATAATAGTCGAATGTCGCACTCTCTCTCTCGTCGAAAAACACTAGTCATTCTGGAATAGTTTTGTGATTCATATGGTGCACAAACTCTCTAGGGATCTAATGAACGCGTTATTCTGATACCGGATTCGCAAAGTGACAATATTTATAGCCATTATTTCACAGTAATCGACATCCGACTTTATCGCGTAATCTGGATGCGTCAGTAAATACTTTGATTGCGTTATCTGTGAGAAAAAAGCCATTATGGGATTTATAGGGTACTTTCGTTTTACAACGAAGATCGAAAGCGACTTCATAGGTATATCCAGACCTACCATACATAAACTTTTTTTACGACCTCAGCTTCTAGACTTCCATGCTCTTCCATGGTCAGATCTCACTACCTCGTTCAAAGCCAATCGTTTCGTCTAACGGTATCCAGTTAAGGATAGTAAACAATGTTTGAAGAGCATATATTATCCTGATCGCCACCCCTCAGTAATCAAATCGGATTTGATGATTCCAAAACTAGTGGTAGAGATTGATAGGTAAAAGTTTCTCCGCGGAACTATTTAGAAACTTATGTCCTCAATAGAAAATTGTCTTAAAGGGAGACAAGCGAAGTTAGTCGTTTACGAAAACTGAGGGAACCGGGTCTTGCGTTGTTATTGATAGATCTACCACAATAATATGTGACATATCCAATTCCATTTGCCTGCTAGTATCTCCGTCACAAGTATCCGTTACAGCCAGTAATTGATGAAATTCCTCAGTTTGGTTTTTTTATGTTTCGTTGTACCCCAGCGCAAATGTATAGCAGTATTGATTTGACACTGCTTTCTAGCCATATTTTCGTTGACTGTTAATTGGTAGTTTCGCTTATTTATTCTGTTATCTAAAGGGTGTTTTTTATAGAGGTATAGAACTTTAAGTTGGCAGTACTTTTCAAGATGGCGACCGATTTAACAGCTGTCAAGTGATTTATTCTCAGTTTGGTTTGGCAATTCATCATGAATAGACTCACGCCTGAACAACGCTTGCAAATAGTGCAATTTTATTTCGAAAATAATGGTTCTGTGCGGAAAACGTATCGCGCACTACGTCCATTTTATCGTCGACAAAATCGTCCATCAGACCAGTTAATTCGATTAACCATGGAATGTTTTCGCACCACGTTTACTCTTATTGATAACTCGCATCCCCAGAGACGTTGTACGGTGCGTACAGAAGAAGCTATTGCTGCTGTAGAGCGTAGCATTGAGCAAGACCCGTATGAGTCCATTCGCGGTATAGAGCCATGATTACTAACTTTTTCATTTCTGAATTGAATAACCATGATGTCCAGGAGATGTGGTTTCAACAAGACGGCGCAACATGTCACACAGCTCGTGCCACAATAGATTTATTGAAAGACACGTTTGGTGACCGCCTAATTTCACGTTTTGAACCTGTGAATTGGCCTCCAAGATCTTGTGATTTAACACCGCTAGACTACTTTCTGTGGGGCTATGTAAAGTCATTGGTCTATGCGGTAAAGCCACAAACGCTTGACCATTTGGAAGACAACATTCGCCGTGTTATTGCCGATATACGGCCACAAATGTTGGAAAAAGTCATCGAAAATTGGACGTCCAGATTGGACTACATCCGCGCCAGCCGTGGCGGTCATATGCCAGAAATCATATTTAAAATGTAATGCCACAAGATTATCTTTCGGATAAATAAAATTCATGTCAATCGAATAATCCATCGTTATTTTATTGCAACTTAAAGTTCTATACCTCTATAAAAAACACCCTATATATCAACTCCGACTGCCGGATTACTGTAGCGTGTTTCACGCGGAGGTGATGGCCATTTACCAGGCCCCTGAATGGATCCTCATCAACGGGGCTCCTTTCACCAGCGTCTCGATCTTCTCTGACAGTCAGGACGCCATAACATCTCTGTCGGGTATTGTGAATAACTCCATGATCGTTACAGAAATGTCGTCGCTGTCTTGAAAATCTTTCTGGGCGCTTTAGTGTCTCACAGGTCTGTGTCCCCGGGAACAATAATATTCTGGGGAACTGCAGCGCCAATGAGCCCGACAGAGCTGGTGCACTTCTTCCGGAATCCTCTTCATTAGACTTGGGTATGCCACTCGCCTCGGTCAAGCTGGCCATTGCTCGAAAATTCTCTCTAGACGCCAACCTATCCTGGGTCAATGAGGAGTCCTGCTCCACCGCTAGATTCACAGTGGTGCTTACTTACAGGTCATTGTGTTATGGGTAGACACGCAGAAAGGATTAACCACATTAACGACTTTTGCCGTGGATGCAGATCCGCTGAGAAAAAAGAGACTGCTATCCACTTTCTTTGGTAGTACCCATCTCTTGCGAGGTGCAGATATAGATTATTTGGCTCTCCATTTGTTGTCAGATTGACGAAGTTATCATCTATTGATGTCAAGGATATAGCTTCGTTTATCAAACTTTCTGGCTGGTTTTCCAGTGTAGGGTAGTCGTGCTTTTGATGTGCAACCCTTGCACTGACCTTCTTCTTCCTCTTCCCCGATTTTGGTGGAACTTGGACTGCGTTCACCCGTGGCTTCACAACGGGCCGCTATGCATGCTCACGTGAGCTTTTTGATATCAGAGCTACAACTCCGACCTAACCTAAGCTATATCAACTCCAAAATTTCTTCTCTCCGACAGACTGCTTCCGATATATTTAAAAAGTCGTCGACCACAACTACGAACGCCAATGTGAGCAGTGATCGTTGAACCAACACGTTTTATTCTGGTTTTCGCAATGTTTATTTTCAAACATACTGCAACTATGCTCTCGATATCGGACAAACGATATTGTACCATCAAGCACAATTTATCTGCATTGAACATTATAAGTCTATTAGATTTCTATTACTCTCACACTAAAATATTGACAAGTCAGTCGAAATTGTTTGTTGGTGTATAAATTAAGAATTTCAACTTTTATTTCATTTTCGACTTCTTTTTATCAGTAGCTAATAGCGACTTATAACCTGGTTATCAAGTAAACGCTACCATAGTTGCAATTACAATTATTAATTTATTATCGTATAAATTTATGGCTTAGTCCTGCTGACAATGTACAGGGGGGTCGACGCTCGAATTGTCACTCGAATGTTGTAACCAAACGTTATTGGTTTATATCTATTTGGAATATGGCAACAGGTCGGTGTTAATAAAATATGATATTTATGTATGTGTAAATGAAATCTATGTGTGGACGTGTCATTGCATGTTGCAAGATATAATGGTATTTAGATATCTCGTTTTGCAAAAGATACAAACATCGGCACAAAAAAATCACCCAGCAATAGCAAATAGTAGCTGGTAAACTTAAAAAAATGTATAGAGTCCATATTAGTAAATTGCAAATCAAATGAGAATTTAGACCGGCATATGGATGCTCACCAGTCGCTCTTATCGAACAGTAGAATTGTAGAAAGGTCATAGACGATGCCGTGTTACCTTCGGCACAACTTTTTAATGTGAATCAACACCATTCTATAAATCCAACACTTTTTAGCCCAATATGTTCAATTTATCACAAAATCTATTCAGGAGTGTAAAAGATTAGTTAAAAACAAGAGACAGTTAATCGTTTGCAGCTGAATTTTAATAGTTAACGGGTATTAAATTATTTTTCTAGTGTTAGTAGTTAGCTGTAGTCTTATATAGTATATTTCAGAGAACAGCGATGAATCGTTTTTTCGCTACTCATAAGTACTCATGAAATTTTGAGTATCAGTGAGTCAACAGAATTGAAATTCAACTACTCTGATTTATTCCCACTCACTACTACATTGCAACGAGTATGAGTATAATGTTGGTATCAAATTCGTAGCATTCGAAATATGTTTGATTCATACACCTACTCATTCAGATTCATAAATTTAGAAAAATACCTATAATACTCATAAATGATTCGAGTGATTCGAATCATTCATTAAAATTTACAGTCTTCCGGTTGATACAGCTTTCGCTGAGTTGAGAATCCTTGGCCGATGTCGAGTCGGGTCGGTATGGAGCGAAGATCCGATTGTCGTGGGAACGACAATGTTGTTGCATTTACAGAAAAGAAGAAAGCAAAAGACAAAGACAGCAAGCAAAGCAAATACACAACCTTCTAGTCAGTGTTGTAGTGTTCGTAAGCGAATCATACTTATTTTGTGATTCTTGTAGATGTTGAGTAAAGGAGAGTCAAAATTAACAACATCTTGCGTATTGTTAAGTATGAGTATGATGAGTATTTCAAACTTTAAATATAAGTTATATGAGCATGATATTAAAATAAGTATGAATGCGTATAAGTATCAGAAATTATGAGTACTCATCTTTCGAAATACTCATTGCGGATCTCTGATACATACATACATACTTATTGTATTGTATACATATATATTATGGGTACAAACCCAACAATTCCTTGCTGTTAATGAAGACCAAGGTGATCCCTTTTTGTTAAAGCCGAAAATGTTTAATCTCGTAATATTATACGCAGTACTGGTTAGGATTGTTCGTAGTATGTGGAAAATTTATGAGGTATGACAATTTAAATTTGATAACATTTCAATTGCTTAAACCTTTAGCACTGTGTGCGTTCTCATTATTTCTCAATAATAAACTGTTTAGAGAAACGCACAAAAATTGTTTTCTTGTTTTGAATTTTATTTCATAATAATTATTGTATACTAAAAAGATAAGAATATTTGTTTCTAATTATTTTATTAATTAAATTACACGTATTATGTTATGTTATGTTTTAGGATTACAACTAAATCTAAAGTAAACATTTCCTTAGAAGTATCACAAACGAGAATGGTAAAAGCAAAATATAATAAGAGAAAAGAAAATACACATTAAACAATTAAAAGGACAATAATAGCATTTTAAAGGAAAAACTAATTTATCTTACAAAGTAAACAGTGAAATCCACCTAATGGACAATACTGCTGCTAACGTCATTGCAGCCAATCAACTACTACAACGGATAGTAAATTTTGGTTTAATTAACATTGCTCTAATCTGTTTATTAGCACAAGTACATCACACATACATACATATACATATGTATATGGTAGATATGTAAAAAAACAAAACTTTATTAAGAAAGTTAGCATATGTTACGTCGATTTGTATTTAAATATGTAAATAAATTGGACTCTACTTAGAGTAATAAAGTTTAAAAACGCAAACACACAGAATCAATCAAGCGTTATACTTTGACATTTTCAACTGACAGCAAAGTAACTACGTTTTACGTTAATACAATGCTTACTTTGACGTCCATTGAACATGTCGTCAAACAATAACAAATTGTAAGGAACAGAAATTTAAAAGCCAGCTAATAGCTGCTCCAGTATTCAACGTACTAATGTTAAAAGTTAACTGTCAGTTGAAAAAGTCCAGGTACAACATGTGAAGATGCCTTAAGAAACGTATACCAATTCAACCTCATAATACGAACCAATTGATTTCATAATTTCTGAGTAATTTTTTTATTTGTTATGGCATTTTCATCACAAGAAAAATGTATTAAAAAAAATGAAGTTATAAAATAAAAATAAAAAAGATTAAGTAAGTATATATATACATATGAGAAGTTCAAATGAAATATAAAAAATTATTATTATAAATAATAACTTATTTGTGTATTGTACATATATAACAAAAATTTTCAATAAAAATTCTCGTCTACAACAGCATAATATTTTTTAAATTTCGCAGAAAAACGCATACAATACGTGCGTAACGCGAACAATTAAAAAATGGATGAATGAAATATGTACATATATGCATAATAAAGCAATTTTTTTTTTTGTCTTGTAATATGTATGTATGATGAGTTTATATTTATTTTTCTAAAATTTTATATTCACAGTTAATTTATGAATTGTTATGATTATTATTATTACCGTTAATATTCAACTGCCGTCGACTCTTATCTGTAATGAAAAAGAAAGGAAACAAATATAACAGATTATTACATAAAATAATTATAAAAAAGGATTTTTGATAGGAACATAAAGGGCCTGTTCGTAAATTAATAACTGCGCTGCATAATATGATTATTTTGCGCTCACACTGCTAATCACATGTTGCTGATGCTTCTTTTTGCTGATTTATTCGTTTGCATTTACGAACGAACAAACACTGCAGAAATGGAAAAATTATTAATAAGTTTGATTTTTGAACTGGACGATAAAACAAATGACAAAATTTTGTAAAATGCACAAAAAAGTGTACTTTGTGCAAAAAATAATACATTTAATGAAGAAAAAAATAAACTTATTGTTAAAACTCTCATTCTCTCTCTCTCTCACTCATTCAAGGCATCAGCCATTTTTATGATTAGTGTTTTCGGTTTATTTGCGCATAATATGATTTATTGTTGCATTTACGAACATTTGACAGCTGCAGTGCTGCCAAGATTTGCATTTATGAACATGATGCGCATAATATGCAGCGCAGTAATGCATTTACGAACAGGCCCAAACTTAACAGAACATAGATTTATGACCATTTTAAAAAGAATACATAAGACACATATATGGATGTATATTAGAGCGGGTCGCTCTCTATGGACAAAAAAAAAGTTGTGTCGGTCACCCCCTAGGATTAAAGGTATATTAATAACGTTCCCAAAAATATAAAATTTTTTTTTTGCCACGCCTAGAAATACCGCCCTTTTTGTTTTTTATATACTACGTCGCCATTTTAGGTCCGATCATAACATATCATATATCAGTGTTTGTGGCTTGACGGCAGCTACATTTCACTCTAAGACGAATTTTTAATTCGGCATCATATTCTATGCTCGACTTCTGGTATATCGGATCCTTCCCCAAAATTAGTAATTGTGGCTATGCAGGCATAAAGAGCATTTAATTATATAAAATATTCGCTTTTAAAATGCTCACTTTTATGTATTAACAGCTATTTTACAGATATTTTAAAATGTTCAAATAATCATTTGAATTTAAATATCAACAGATATGATTGTTTTATTTGCATACCAGAAAATATAAAAATATATGCAAAAACCATGGATTCATGCTTGAGCTTGAGTTTAGATAAATATATATATTCACAAATTAAAATCTTTCCTGACATATGTATTTCTATTATATGACTTTAAAGCGATTGAAAAATTCAAATGTCTGTTAATACTTTGTTTGTAGTCTATTAACTAAGATAACCACCACTAAGATAACACACCACATTTTACGACATTTTTTTTTAAGTTTTTATTAATTATGGAAGGATTTTAGTTTCTTTATAAACTGTTTACAAAATACTAGTTCTATATTATAATTACAAGATCATAGGTCTTGTGGTATAGAACATCAAATAAATTTAAAAATAAATAAATAACATTACAGTCGATGAAGGATGTGAAAATATCAGCTGTACTGTAAAATGTACTGTTTCCTAAAAATGGCGAATTTTATGAAATATTCGTTTGCAACCTAATTTTTTACTTGTAGCTGAATGAAAAGCAAATTTAAATTTAATCACATTGATTAGAGTTTCGAATATTTCTGTGTAGCTGAGTGCAAAACATATTCAAATTCTATCACGTTGACTACATTTCCTACATTTTCTGTGAATTTATTGCACGATGGAGATGTATGTGAGTGTTTTATGTTTGCATCTTTTTTTGGGGTATAATTAGTTGTTTTTAATTAGTTATTCTTAGTATTACATACATACATAATTGGCCATTACAACCCTTCAGTCAGGATTATAGACCTAGCTTCTCACACCACTCAAGTTGTGTGCGTTAATGTTATACATGAGTGGCGGGACCTACAGTTTAAAGTCAACTCCGAACGACAGATTTTTTGAGAAGCTTTTCATGGCAATTTTTACTCTCAGAGTTTTTGCCAGAAATCTGCTGAGAGGAAGTCGCCGAAGAAATACTTTTTGTATTTTGTTTTTGATGTCTGACCTGGGATTTTAACTCGGGCGTTTCGTCTAATAAGCCAACACACTACCTACTAGACCACGGCGACTTCTGTTACCGCAGTAACGCGCGTAAGATACTGCTAGTTATATATAATTTCTAATTTGTTTCTAAAATTTTAAATAGCAATTAAGGTGAATTTATTGTTTGTACGTTTTTATATTAAAATCGGATATCTCTTGGTCAAATCTGTCGTTCGGAGTCGACGTTAAACTGTAGGTCCCGCCACTCAAATATAAAATTAAGGCACACAACATGAGTGATGTGAAAAGCTAGGCCGTAATCCTGACTGAAGGGTTGTAATGGCCAATTAAGTATGTCTATGTATGTATAATAAAAATAGTCAAACCTCAATATTATTCCTTTTTCGTTTTTTAGAGAATAGTTAATGACAACGTTAGATTTTATTGCAAAAATTTACACAAATTGAATACTTACAGCTTGAACTTGCCGGACTTAGTGTATGAGTACTGGAATGACGCTTCACTCGCGACAGTGAAGATGAGCACGCAAAAGTTTCGTCGCAAGTGGGTGTTCTCTTTTCTGAGACATTACTTATGGATTCAATGATGAAATTAGCATTTCCATCCTTTACTTGTGATGAACCACTGGGTTTAGTGATGGTTTCAGCAGGCAGAGACTTATACCGTTGCAAGGATGTACGTGGTTTCATGGTCTGTGTAGCTTGTAAAATTACTTCGTCTAAAGAAACAAACCAGTCGTCAGGACAGTCATCTTCGAGAAATTTCATATAGAATGACGAACGTTTTTCTTTTTTGGCACTGCTCGAACACGACGGTGTAATTGGTGGTGTGACAGGTATCGGTGGTGTAGTAGTAGCGGCTGGTGCTGTACTGGCATGAGGTTGTGAGAGGCTTTCGGAAGAAGTGGTCGACTGTGTTGTTGCACTTTTAATATGCACAAAAGCGGGTTGAGTTTTCGCATTCATTTTGGATTCGATTTCTTGTGTTGCTGCTAAAAGTAAACAATCTGAATCGGAATCATTAAAAAAATCATTAATAATTTCGATCTTTTTGTGCTTTTCTGGTGACGGCATTTGAACATTGGGTGTTCGAGTTGATTCAGAAGACACAGAATCCGATTTCAAGCCTACATCTGGTAAGGAATTTAAATGGACGGAAGTAGTTTTAGTATTATTTTTAAAGTTCTTTTCGTTACTTTCAGGGTTCGATTTGAAACTTGTCTTTTGCGACCCAGCGCTTTCTAATTGTTCCTGCAGCTTTGCACAGCGCTCTTTCAATTTTTCTTCAGCTTTTGCCTTTTCATACTTCCGAAACTGTCGCTCCAGCCTCTCTTTATAAGAGTCTCTCCTTGAACGAGCATTTAAGGCCAGTTCCCTGCTACTCGAACTTGCTGAAGTAAAGCTACTGTCGGCGACATATGCTGAATCAGGAGTTCGTGTCGAGTTATCTTCAAGCCCATATTTATCATCACGTTTACTTGAGTGTCGATTCCATTTCCAACCGACCTCAGGACTCTCGATAGCCAATGTCTGTGATAACAGACAAGTGGGTGAAAAACTACTATCAAACACCTTCGGTGAATATTCAAGGCTGTCGTCTAAATTCGTCACAATTTTCTTATGAGGCGGAGTACATTCGATCCCAGCATCTGAGCAAATAGAAATCACTGACGGCGATCGCTGCAAAACATCCAGTTCCCTTGTATTGGCGGCACTACCCGACGTTGATGTTTTTAAACGATTTTGTGGTGACGCTTAAAACGAAAGAAAAGAATTTTTTAATTTCATTCCTCGTCTTTGTATTATATACTTTGCAAAGCAAACAATAAAAAACAACAACACAATCGATAATTGTTAGTTACCACTGTGCCTCTTGTGATTTAATCGTGTTGATAGTGACAACGTGGATTTTCGTTTTATTTTTGGTGTTCCATCCATTTATGCACCGTTTTATTCTCTCTTTTTAGCTTAATTGCTACTTTACTCCAATTTAATTTTTAATTCAAAATTAAGATGGAATTGCGCTACGATGCGGGAAAAACAGCAACAAGTGCGTTTGTATGTAAAATGTACGAGTAACGAGATTGGAATTGTTTGCTATAAAATAGTCAGGGTTGTAGTTGAAAGTAGAAAATAAGAAACTATAATCGTTAATAAACAGAGATGTGTAAGTATAATAAGAAATTACATTCTGCAGTGCATTTCTAACTGTGCGGTTTGTCACTCATCCTGGTTTTGTTTTAACACCAATCAATCACTGGCTCCACTAATGGAGGTGAAAATTGCTTATTCTAGACACGAACCAGCTATATCATGTACAGTACAGTGATTTATGGTAATACAGTACCCATTTCGAGTAACGGCACTTTGGTGAATTTCATTTTTATTCACCACACCGGGTAAACTCACCACACTTCCGCAAAAACTCACCACACTGTAAACTCACCACACTTGAGAACTCACCACATTTTCCAAAAAAAAACCTGGAAAGTAACTCACCGCACTTCCCAAAAATTCACCGCGCTTGGACAACAACAAATCACCACTAACCAACAGGGGTAAGTAACAACAGGGTGTTCCGGCCTCCTCCGGCCCACTGTGTCGCATCAACCCGACCGACCCACCCACCCCACCACTCACTCTCACACACTTTGACGACAGACAGACAAATCACTCTTCTACCTGCTATTAAAGGGCACCACCCCCCCCACGCACAAATTGAAAGTATTTGAAAAGGACCACACACACGCACACGCCTCTATCATAATTTCTAAGCGTCATGGGCCTGCCTTAATTTTCATTTATATAAATCAAATTCGTAAAAAGAATGTGGGAATTGCAAAAAATTCGTTTTTTTGAACGAACAAACAAACAACGAATTTTTCCAACCAACAGTATTGCCAGGTAGGAAAAAAATTTTGTAATCAATTTGTGGCGTTTACCAACACTGTTCATGTTAAAGGGCTGATTACTTGCTATCTAATAAGTATGATTTGGACCAATCAGAAACGTTTGCGTGGGAAGAAGTAGAAAACAAAACAAACGTAGAAGTAGTTGCAAATTTAGTTAAATTTACATCAAATTGTTTGTTTATTATTATAATATTGTGGATTTATTTCTATTTCAATAATTTAATTTTGTAATATTTAGTTAGTAGACCCACACGTATATATTTTTACTGTATAAAAAAGCTGAAAATTTATTAAAATTTTTGCTAAAATTGATTCGCTAACACTTTAAGCAACTCTGCTCTTTTGGTCAGTAGAAAAGTGTAGAGTTTTCTTTGTTGCTGTTTGGTTCTCATTTATAAGTTGAACGCGAAACGGGACAAACGTGAATTAAGTACGAAGTGCAAGTTGTACAAGAAATTCCAAACTGCATTTAGAGCAGACGTGGCCAGAAAAGAGTTTTATTTTATTTATTATTTCGTATTCCATTAATAAATAGATTTAATTATTTGAATAGTTTAGTATAAACAAAATGAAATATTTTTTATTGGTGGGGTTGTTGTTATTTGCGGGTAAGTGTTTCTTTTATTGTGTTTGTTTTACACATGAACTAATTTTTCTTTTGTGTGTCAATATGCCGGGTGGAATTAATTTATTTTTAAGAATATTCAATTCATAAATTAAATGTGTATTTGTTTGGTTTTTAGGTTTTACGCAAATTAAAGCCGAAGTTGAGAAAGATGAAACTGCCACAGAAAAGATTGATTTAGATTTGGGATCATTCAAGGAAGGTTCTCGAACCGGTAAGTGAATAATCTATCGGGTTTTTCTTCTGCCAATTAACGAATGCGTACTTTGCTAATTTCAAATAAGTTTTAACACGTCAGACAATAAATAAGTTATTTCAGAAAGATAAGATTCGATGATCAACAGAATTGATTTTTATTTATCACTTCGTTATGGTTTAACATTTTAAATGAATAATTTCAACGTTTTTCTTTTTACTCAACAGATTCCGATACCATTCAACGGGAGGAAGAAGCCATTAAAATTGATGGCCTAAATGTGGCTCAAATGAAAGAAATTCGCGAAAAGGTATGTTAGATAGTTGGCTTTTATAATATGCCAAGAAAAATGAACGTAATTGTGAAAGTGAATGTAATTTGCTATGATTATTTAATATATCGATGTATATATTTTGTTATTGTTGTTATTTCATATTGCCTTGCCTATCTCAATCAGATGAGCGAATTCTTTTTTTAATTATTATGCCAACATATTACGGCCAATGACAGATTTTTAAGTTTACTCGTCGTTGTGGGATCAGACAAATAATATCTTTTTATGTTCTTAATACACGTATCCCTGAGGAGGTCAACACAATAAGACTACATTCAAACAGTGACAAGCAATCAATATTGAGCTCCTAATGTATTAAATGTTTCCATAGAGGTTAGGTAATCATAACTTCTATGCCTTTGGAAGTCTTTCCAGTCTCATTAAGAACAGATATGCCAATTAGCAATGCTTGTTTTTATTGGCATATTTTCTGATAGTAAAAAATTAAAGGAGAAATTGAAATGATGTACAATTGGACTTTAATATGTTTTTTTTATACGACCAAGTATTAACTTCATTCACATCCTTAAGCAGAAAAAGAAATAGTTTGAGAGAATTGTTCCTCTTTTATCCTTCCTTCTTAAGGACGTTACGTACAATGGGTCAAATCGACCTCCGGGTACTGTACTTGTCTCAATTGACAAGTACACGTCCTTTAACCTAAACCTAAACCTTGAGAGAATTGTCTACTTTAGTTATTAATTATTTCGATGAAATTCCGATTTCTAGAAAAAGTAATCGGTTATATTGTATTGTATTCTATCATTTCTAAAATGTAGGTTTGAGCTTGTAAAAAGGGCGCTAATATTTTTCCCTCCACATTAAAGCGCTTTTCATATGGCGATTTATACATAAATCATAACAGATTGAGGAGATTGTATCTTTAGTATTTTATTCAATAAAAAAACGCCCTCTAATAAAACGGAAAGCGGCGGTTGGTTGATAATAATTTATGTGAACAAATTTAAATGTTGATATTAATAGGAAATTTGGCAACAGTATGTTGAACGCAGTGCGTACTTGTTGACTGTACTCCCTTCGATATACATAGGTAGGATAGGCAGCCCATCAAAAATAATTTACTATTCTTATTAAATTTGAATGCATTAGACGAAGCTAAATAAAATGAAAAAAAAAATAACATTGTTGGAAAGAAAAGGAACTGTATGAAAAGAAATACCTTAAGATAGATATTACGCAAGCATACACTTACTTCAAGCTTTAATTATAACTTTTAACATGTGAGCATTAAGATGTCTCTTCAGTTACCTATGCTCCAAAGTTTTTCCACATTTTATAAGGTAGGATTTTTAATTATAATGTTCATTTTTAAAAATTCAGAAAAACAAAAATCGATCGCATTTATGTAGATTCCGAAATTGTGGAGCCTATTTAATATATATTTTTATCCTGGGGCTATTTCGAGGGTATCTTGGCATGGAATATTTTTCTCCATAAACCATTCATTCGCATTCACTTCACTTCCTGACAAGACAAATAGGTATCTCTCATTTTCACGAAATCTTTCAACTGTTCTGCTTATGAAGAACCTCATCAGTAAATGTGACTATTAGATTCTAAGAAGCTGTCGAATCGAAACATAATAATCATTTTAAAAAATACCTTCCAACTGAAGTTATATTTTATAACAATTGACAAATTGATTTTATTTTCTTAAAACAAACTGTCGAAACTAGCCTACACGCATTGAAATCCAATACTTTCGCAAATTCTATTAATTAGTCTAGTAGCTATGTTTAGGAAATTTATGTAGAACCTTATTTATATAAATCTGTCATTAGAATAAATACATATTATAAAAAAGAGCTTGGGAACTAAGATCATATGCTTGGTGCAGTGAAATCGACACTAACACTAGGCTACTGCTAGGGTACCCAATGTACACCTATTGACACCTAATTAGAAAAGCTTATTTTACTTTAGTGCAAAGTCAGTAATATAAATAATTTTTGGGAAAACTACCGTTATGTTGCCTTCCAAATACTTGTAGTTTGTTTATTACTCTGTTTTATCTTTAAATGCTTTTACTTTCTTTATTAAGCATTTCAATTACCGTTATTTTTTTGCAAACTTGTAAACACGTTCTTAGTATAGTTTAAAAAAAGTGCGACACATAATTAGAAACAATCATTTATTATTTAAAATTTGCTGTGAAAGGTAATATTTAGAAAACGGTGGGCAAATATTTTTTTTAATTCAGTATATTTAAATATAATAGCCTAATATTTTCAAGTTTTTTAAGGGGCAAATGTAAGAGCTGCACTCTTGAAATAAGGAGTTCTATTTTCGAACTGCGTAAAGCTGGAAAGTCGTATAATGAAATATCAGAGCAGCTTCAGTATTTAAAAAAAAAATTGGTTTTTAACGCTCTAAAGCATATTTATAAATATGATACCAAATCGAACGTTCCACGACAGACAAGGCCCAGGAAAACATCAGAATATACCGACTGCATGATTAGGCGGATCTCCAAAGCCGATCCAAAAAAGTCGTCTGCGGATATCCAGCGTGAAATTTACGACAGATTTAATATCTCCATATCCAAGAGGACCATTTCAAGTCGTTTGGTTGAAGTCGGGCGAAATGGCACAGTAGCCCGCAAGGGACCACTTCTGAACAAAATTCAGATAAAACGTCGCGTTTGAATTTGAATTGGACAGCCAATCAATGGAAATATGTGCTTTGGAGCGACTAAACTAAGATAAATCGCCTTGGTCCAGATGGTCGAAGGTTTGTTAGAAGGCCCATCAACCAAGGATTTAATCCTCTAAAATATTTCAACATTTTATGAAATTTTAAAGCGTTTCTAATTAGGTGTCAATAGGTGTAATTACATCAAATATTTTATTTTTTTGATAACAAAAATTTACTTTTATTTAATCGTTAATTTATTTATAAGTTTTTATCCGATATTTCCCTATAATACATTATAATGTTAATTTTCGTAGACTTATAAAAAAATTCTTTGTCTTTTTTAATTTTAGGCCGAAAAGTTTGCTTTCCAAACCGAGGTTAATCGCATGATGAAACTCATTATCAATTCATTGTATCGTAACAAAGAAATTTTCTTGCGTGAATTAATTTCAAACGCTTCAGATGCCATTGATAAGATTCGTATGTTGGCACTAACGAACAAGGACGAGTTGGAAACAAATCCTGAGCTTAATATACGCATTAAGGCTGATAAGGAAAACAAAGTCTTACATATTATGGACAGTGGTATTGGTATGACACATCAAGATCTGATAAACAATTTGGGTACAATTGCAAAGTCTGGTACAGCTGATTTCTTGGCAAAAATGCAAGATCCCACTAAAGCCGATGGTCAAGACATGAATGACATGATTGGACAGTTTGGTGTTGGTTTCTACTCTGCCTTCTTAGTAGCCGATCGTGTCGTTGTGACAACCAAACACAACAATGACAAACAATACATTTGGGAATCAGACGCCAACAGCTTCACCATTGTTGAGGATCCTCGTGGTGATACCTTGAAACGCGGTTCCATCATTTCATTGCATTTGAAGAACGAAGCTCAAGACTTTTTAGAAGAAGATACCTTACGTGAATTGATTCGTAAATATTCTCAATTCATTAACTTCCCCATTAGGTTGTGGTCGAGCAAGACCGTTGATGAAGAGATACCAATTGAAGAAGAGAAACCCGTAGAGGAAAAGTCCTCTGATGATGAAATTGTTGATGAAGATGAAGATGTTAAAGTAGAGGAGGACACTAATGAAGATGACAAACCAAAGACTAAGAAAGTATCGAAAACCGTATGGGATTGGATGTTAATCAATGATAGCAAACCAATCTGGACTCGTAAACCTAATGAAGTACCTGAAGAGGAGTACAACGAGTTTTATAAGAGTTTGACGAAGGACTCCAGTGAACCGCTTATGCACACTCATTTCATTGCTGAAGGTGAAGTAACATTTAAGAGTTTATTGTATATTCCTAAGGTACAGCCATCAGAGTCTTTCAATCGTTATGGCACCAAATCGGATAACATTAAATTGTTTGTTCGTCGCGTCTTCATCACTGACGAGTTCAACGATATGATGCCCAACTATTTGAATTTTATTCGCGGTATTGTCGATTCGGATGATTTGCCTCTGAATGTTTCGCGTGAGACTTTACAACAGCACAAATTGATTAAGGTTATCAAGAAGAAATTAATTCGCAAAGTATTGGACATGATTAAGAAGATCGACAAGGAAGCTTATGAGAAATTCTGGAAAGAATATTCCACAAACATTAAACTTGGTATTATGGAAGATCCCAGTAACCGCTCACGTCTTGCTAAGCTTTTGCGATTCCAATCGTCGAATGGCAAAGGCGTTACCTCATTGGCTGAATATGTTGAACGTATGAAGCCTAAACAAGAACATATCTACTTCATTGCTGGCTCCAACCGTGCTGAAGTCGAAAGATCGCCATTCGTTGAACGCTTGTTGTCTAAGGGTTATGAAGTTTTGTATCTCGTGGAGGCTGTAGATGAGTACTGCATTTCCGCCTTGCCTGAATTTGACGGAAAGAAATTCCAAAACGTTGCGAAGGAAGGTTTCAAACTTAATGAATCCGAGAAGAGCAAGAGCAAATTTGAAGAATTGAAAGCGAACTTTGAACCTTTGGTAAAATGGTTAAATGAAGTTGCATTGAAGGACAAAATTCTACGTGCTCAAGTATCTGAACGTTTAAGCAGTTCCCCCTGTGCTTTGGTCGCAGGTATGTTCGGCTGGACCGGTAACATGGAACGTTTGGCCATGTCAAATGCCCATCAGAAATCAGATGATCCTCAACGCACATACTATTTGAATCAAAAGAAAACATTGGAAATCAATCCCAGACATCCGTTGATGCGTGAATTGTTGAGACGTGTAGAAGCCGATGAAGCTGATGAAAGTGCCAAGGAAATGGCTTTAATGATGTTCCGCACTGCCACTTTGCGGTCCGGTTTCATGTTGCAAGAGACTTCTGATTTTGCTGATACCATTGAGAAGATGATGCGTCAAACTCTAGGCGTTCCCTTAGATGAACAAATTGAAGTGGATGAAGATGACGACGATGAAGATTCCACCGAAGATTCAAATGCGACTTCAGCGACAAATGATAATGAAGAGGAAGAAGACACACAACATGATGAACTTTAAGCATATTAATCTTGGCAACGTAAAGGATTTAAATAGTTGTCAGCATTAAGTGTGTTTTTCAAACGGTTTAGACTGAATTTAGTTTTGTTTCAAGACATTCTAAAAGAAAGTATTTTTTCTTTCTTTTTTTTCCATCCATTAGAAAACAACACAAACTATCATAATCACTATTGATTTTAAACTACAATTAAATTTATTATTATTATGATGTTTTGTACTATTCATTCTAAGTTAGCATCATTTTTGTAGATTTTATTTTTTAAATAATTTATATTAAATACAACAACAAACATATATTTTACTGTCTTTTTCTTTAACACATATTTGTTGTATTAATAGATCATCTCTACCTGGAGGTTAAAACAGACCCCTGTGGACATCTTGAGTATGACAAATAGACCAAACAAAATGACAAATCCATCATTACCATCAATCCCATCGTGATTGAGTTCTCTTTTTCACTTTTTTTCTTTAAATTGCTCACTCTGTTGAAGAACCGTAACAGTATGCCATCTACATCGATAATAGTTTTTTGGTATACGCCATTAAAATATATTTTCTTTAAGGTAGAACAATATAGTTTGTAAAATTTATTAGATTTTAAGGGGCGATTCAATATTAACGCTCAAAATAGTGAATATCTTAGCGATGTTTTTTTCGATGCATGAATGTTTCAGTGTTATATCGTGTTATCACAAAATACATCGAAGTTTCCTTTGCATCGATTGATTAAAAAAAATTAATTAAAGAAAACAGAATGCAACAGAGTTGGTGCGCAGAGGTATTGGGCTCTGAATATTTCACTCTTGGATCGAACATCCTCTCCTGTCCTATTATATGTCCTTAACTCATTGGTTTGTCACAGAATAGTAGAGCATTTAGCAACGAAATTATTTCTTTAACTCCTATTACTCATTCTCGTTGCGAAGCATTTCCCAAAATCATACGGTTTACTGAGACTGTTTAACATGCACTTATGAATCTCTAGTCAAACTTGCCTTCCGTTAACCCTATGCACAGTCTCAATGACTCTAAACCTCTCTAATCGAAAGATCTGATTCTGATACGCATTCATCAAGCTTTCTTTTTGAGTTTCTTGAATTAAATTATTTAGAAAATCATCACTTGAACATTAAAATTTCTCTTTGTCGAAAAAAGAAATTGCAGTAAGTGATATCGCAGAATCTCATATATTTTCAATTGATGAAATTAGAAGAAAATGAAATTTCTATTATTAAATCTTTAATATAAACACAAATTATAATTAGTCAAGTTAATAATCAGATAAAATCATATCTTGTTTTCTACCGCTAATTTCCTATAAACATTCCCAAATTGTATGTACCAAGTAAATACTGTTATCCTGACATAAGTAACGCACTCAGAAAGTGAAATAAATTTAAGTGCTTAAATACACCCAACTCTGTTTTTGCACGGATTTGAAGTTACACGATTGAAAAAAATTTTTTTTGTAAAAAATTTTTAATCTAGTACGGTTTCAAAATCACTGTCTTGTAATTATGTTTGTTTTTACACAGATATGGAACAACAATGTCTTGATTTTAAAGTGCTTTTGCTCATAGGTAATGCGCCAAGTCATCCCGTTTTAGAGTATCCAAATGTCCAAGTAATATTTTTGCCACCTAATACCACTTCCTTGATTCAACTATTAGATCAGGGTATCATTGCTACGTTTAAGCTTTATTATATTCAACGAGCATTCCAACATATTTTCGAGGCAGTAGAGAAGGACAACCTTACGATCGTTGATGCATGGAAAAAATATTCTATTTTGGATTGCATTACATATGCTTCAATGGCCAAAGAAAAGTTAAGGGTATCAACATTAAATTCCTGCTGGAAAGAACTTTGGCCAGAATGCGTCAAGAGTGGTACCTCAGTGTCCCAAGCATCGATGGAGTGTTCTGAAATTATAGCGTTGGCACACGAAATCGGTGGAGAACAATTTGAGGACCTACAAATTGAAGATGTCGACGAATTAATGATAGATAAACCTCTAGAGAATGATTGTCTGATTGAATTAATAACAGATGTCGACAAAACTGAGAACCATAATAGCGATAATGACGAGGAGATCGAAATATGTCCACTAACTGCTAGTTTAATTGATGACGGTCTAACATTTGGTAAAAGTATGGTGAATCATTTCTTAAAAAATGATCCTAATATGGAACGTGCCCTGAAATTCGAACGAGATATTAATAATAAAGAGTTGTATAAAGAACTTAAAAAAACAAAAGTTTTGGAAAGTAGTCCCACAGTTTAAATCTCTATTACCGGACGAAAGTCACCATTGGATAATATGATGGATATTTCCAGTGATGATACCGACTTTAGTCCAGTTCGTCGCAAACAATTGCGCTTGTTATCAAGTAGCGACGAGTAATAATGTAGCTATGTAAATATTTTTTCTTTATTTCTATTCTAATTTTTCTGTTCTTAATTCTGGATTAACAGATTTCTTTTGTTTTTTGCTTGCTCTACCAATTTTTCACCTGTATGAATTATGTATTTTAAGTTTTAATGCTCAATAAAATGCCATATGAACATACAATTTGTATGCATTTCTGAAATTCTATAGTTTTCAACATTTTTTACACGGTTTTTCGAAGTAAATATAGTTCTTTATTTCATCTTACACGATTTTCAGATGACATGGAACGTATCCCCCTTTTTGCTGTAGGAAACGCCCCTTTTTTTACACGGATTTCTGAGGAACGTATCTACCGTGTAAAAAAAGAGTTGGGTGTATACCACTAAACGATGGATATTGTATTCTAGTGGAGAAGCGTACATGATCGTGATTCATGATTCCCTTTTAATAGCATAACATTCTTCTCTATGTTTTGGTTTCTTTCATTTCTACATTGCACAGGCATAACCAGGTTATTTACGAATTTCAGATTCAGTGAAGTAGAACAGCATAAAACCTAGGGAATTTTTTTTTTAATTTCTTTTTGATACTCGGTTAAGAGATGTTTTAGATCCAATAAAAATTCCTTTATGGATTTAGTGAAAAAAAAATAATTATTGATCTGATGTATTTAATTTTATAGAGGTAGTAAACAATCTTCCTCTAGGATTTATTATATTCTTTGTGTTGTAAGATACACAAAACTATTGTGTTTTTAATTGTAAAACTTATATAAATTTTATTTTATAAATATGCAGATACATACAAATATTTTATTAAAAAAATAGAAACTCTTAAATTTAGCTAATGTGTAGAAAAGCCGAATTTAATTAAATGTCTAATCGAACATAAAGGAGACATCATTCTCTTGTTCCATATGCAAACGATAGTCATCCTGTGCTTTAATTTGGTTAATCGCTTCTTCGCGCGTAAAATTGAACTTTTCCATATACACTCGTAGTACCCATTCGGGAAGGAGGGCGTTGGCATATAAGGTTGCTTGCTGTGGAAAATTACAAACATCATATATTTGTTTATTGTTTATGTTTAACTTAATTTCGTTTGATATTTTACTACAAGTATTAGACAAAAAAGATGCACATAATGGCGCAAGAGGTTGAAAAAAAAAGTTATGAAATTATGTACATATGTGAATTTGTAAACATGAGAAAATTAGTCACAGTTATGTAATTCAATTTGAGGGGTCTAGATACGATCAAGTTAAAGCCGAGCAGTGATAGTCTGTGCCTTTAACTAAAGACTGTTGGCTGAGTTCAAAAGATGTTGTACCAGCTGCCAAGACGTACACTACAGTCATAGACCAATTGGGGTTTCCCACGTTGGAAATGGTTTAGAAAATCCACAGAATAATAGTGGACGATCGACAACTGAAGATGAGTTAGCTATTTGAAATTACAAACATTTTAAAAAGTTCTATATATCGCACTCTGATCAAATATTTTGAAATGAGAAAGTTACTTACAGAATAAAACGCTACAGAATAACGGTAACGTTTTGTCGCAGTAAAGACGAGATTTTGAGTCTGTTCTTAGTCATGGAGAAGAAATGAGTGTATCACTGCAATCTGAGATATGATCTCCAAAAAGGATAACGCAAATCAACGGTCAATACTAAGCCAACTTATTGCAGAGGTTAATTAATGAATTTAATTTAATAAAGAAAAAAAAGTTAAAATTTAACACAAAAATATTTCTTTCATCGAAACATTGCGCCAGTTCATTCACCCGTTCATTCACTATCTAATTGCTTCGCTACGTAGATTGTTTGCTTAATAATTTTCTATTTTCAAAAATCATTCGGTGGTAAAAAGATTTGTCAATATTGATGAGATTATTGTTGTAACAGTTTGGCTGTTTCCAGACTATTTCATAGGTCTTAGGTTGGTGTATCTTCTTGAAATACGGGGCATAGGTGTATAGAACTTCGGATTATTATGGCTCGATATGAGTTTAGTATCTCAACAAACCCAGACTGTAGCTGAGATGGAGCAGCCCTTGTCTATTTTGAAAGTCGTCTCCCACTGTCGCCAATACCAGCCGCTTTGAGCGTTCAGGATCCGTTCACAATTTAATGTTGTGCTCTTTCGGCTTTGGTTATTGGAATTGTATCCAAAATAAGGGGTATATAGCCCTGGTTGTTAACAAGTACCTCCTGATATCCTGATATTACGCAAAGATGTGATTATTGTGGTTGTGAGGATGAAGGACATACATACATACATAATTGGCCATTACAAGCCTTCAGTCAGGATTACGGCCTAGCTTCTCAACACCACTCATGTTGTGTGCGTTAATTTTATACATGAGTGGCGGGACCTACAGTTTAAAGTCGACTCCGAACGACAGATTTGAAAAGCTTTTTCATGGCAATTTTTACTCTCAGAGTTTTTGCCAGAAATCTGCTGGGAGGAAGTCGCCGAAGAAATATTTTTTCATATTTCATTTTGATGTCTGACCTGGGATTCGAACTCGGGCCTTTCGTCTAATAAGCCAACACACTACCTACTAGACCACGGCGAGGATGAAGGAATGTTACTAAATATTGCACAGTAAAGACTCTGCCATTTCTTATGTAAGTGATCCAGAATAACCCGAAAATATTTTCGGCAAGGATTCTCAATTCTACTAGACAATGGAGGTAGTGAGTGGTTAACGTTTGACGGTTATTTTTAAAAAAAAATAGGCAGTTCATGGTACAACGTGGTAACGAGATTATGAAATATTATTGGGAACAAATAAGAGATTAAATATATTGAGAAATAAAGAAATTTTTGTTTGGTCATCTAATTCTAGGGCTGTCCGTGTGGTGATGTTTTTTAATGAAGGCATAAAATTATTTTCTACTTTTAACAATAAAAGTACAGAATTTGATACATTTTAAATTAAAATTATATATACCGTTGTGTTCTTTCCGTCACTGTAAACGTCCGTTAATTTTTGCAACATTTTTAATTGTACATTTTGTTGTAGTAGCCGTATGACAAAACAATGATTGATGCCATCGTGCCCTTTAATGTAATCCCTTTTATAATACTTTTGATATATTTCATCCAGTTCGTTTTTGTAGGTAGGGAAGGTATGCAGTATGTCGTCCAGAGACATATCCTGAAGTGACCTGCAAGTAAATGCAATAGCATAATTAGACAATTGTTTTTTATTGTAATTAAAAAAAGGATAATAATGTGAATATTTACAAATTTTCTACTTCTTTCGGTGGGGGAGCTTTCATTTTATCTAATTCGGCCTTTAATTTTTCATTTTCTTTTTGTGTTAGTTTTGTTTTGTTTCTTATTTCTTCTAATTCCTCTTTTGAAGGCATATTAAAATGTCCAGGAGTGGGTGTTGCTGATTCAGGTTGAATTTCTTTTTCTTTTGTGTGTTCCTTAGAATATTTTGACATTTTAGAAGATTTAGTTGAAGGTGATTTAGATCTTGTAGACTTTTTTGACTCCTTAAAGGTACTGGCCTCTATGTTTAAGGCGGAAGTTTTATTTTTCGACAACCATTTGCTTATATCACGTTTTTCCTGTTCGCAATCACTGTTTTTATCACATTTACGTTTCTTTTTCGCAGATGAAGAAGCGGAAGATGATGATGATGATTTCTGTTTTAGGGGAGTCTCACATACTGATGATGCTGCTTTAATTATATTAATGTGTTTATTGCTATCACCGTTATTCTGAAAATAATCGTCATCATCATCGTCATCATCAGTACCAAAGAGTTCTTTGTTTTTGGGTGAAGATTTATGTGTTTTACGTTTCTTCTGCCGATTTGAGGAGGTGTTGGTTTCGATTTCTTCTATATATCTTATTGGTTTGCTAGGTGATCGGCCTGATCGTCTTATCAGTGTATCACTGAAGTATAACTCTTTTGACTTTTCTTTATTCCTCCTAGTTTTTGGAGGCGAGTCATCTGTTGTAGATGAAGTGGATGTATTTACACTTTTAATTTTATTCACATTTTTTTCATCTTCAAACTCATTATCACTCCCATTTAAATGTGCTTCTTTCGCCTTTAAGAGTTTTTTTGACTTTTCGGGAATATTTTCATCTTTACCGAGCGAAGCTACTTTTGTACAATTCTTATCAAATTTTCCATCTTTTGCGCATTTGCTTGTATTTGTTTGATTTGTTTCGATTTTCTTCTCCTTTAATTTATGTGAGTCTGGACTTGTGGTTTTCGTTATGTTGTTTTCCTCAGGTATTAAGTTCAGTTTTAACTTATCACTCTCCACAGCAAGTGCTCTTGGTATTGAATCAAGTGTTTTACACCGTTTTCTACATTTTTTGTTGTAACTATCAGGCACAATCTCAGGTAAATCATCAATTCGCACAGTACTTTCGTCGACGTTTGTGTATTCATTCAGTCCTTGAGTTTTTACATTATTTTCAGGTATTTCTTTTTCTTTTCGATGTTTTTTCTTTGAATTTAATTTTGACGGTCTATACTTTTGTGCCGATACTGCTTCATCATCCGTTTCAAAAATAACTTCATTTGCGCTGTTTTTGTCATCAATTTCTCTTGTGATGTGTTTTTCTCTTTTTTGTATCTGATCGCACTTTGCACTTTTATCATTCAATTTCTCTTTAGATTGTGTTACAGCATACTCGGACTAAAATGAAATTAACATAGGCTAACAAAGTTTAAATCTAGTATGATAATTTTAATTCAAAACAAAATACTCATAAACAATCTTATTTTATAAGTTAATTGGTAATGTAGATTGCACTCATAATGTTAAATGACTCCGTGTGTCTACAATAAGAGCATTTTTTTATTTTGCCTAATAATTTAAAATATTTATTTCGACAGTACTCAACTCCCAGGCATGTAATCCTTACAAATTGTTGAGAATGCCGCGATGATAATTTTTAGTGCATAGTTATCCTGTAAGCTCCATAATGAGTTGTGATTGAAATGTTCGCGACCACTAAGATGGAGCTAAACTGTGATCTCTGAAGGCTGATAAACAGGTCAATTATGAAGGCTGATTTATGGAAACTGATTGCCCTCACTATGCTCCTGAGAAGGTATAGTACAGAAGAGCACTGATTTACGGGGCACTGTTGCTAATATTGAGGGTAACAAGATGTGTGACGAAAAACGCAGATTCGGCGGAGTAGTCGATAAGGCCTCCTACGGAATATTTCTTTTTACTTATCGACTAGAATGGAAATTGTGGTCTGGTGGTAAATCAGTTTATATGATTCAGACCTCCGTTTTTCTACGAAGTATGTATAGCCCTTGATTTTCGAACACATTTTGGGTCTACGCTTTGACTTCACAAAAGTAGAGTTCAAATGTGCTAGAATTTTTTCAATTTCTTTTGAGAGTTACCTTCTATCAAAATTTCAAGATTGAAAAAACTCATCATGGGTATTGATTGGCTGGCGAGAAGATATTCTTCATTCTCCATTTTCTCCTTCTCTTCAATGCTATTGAACATTTTAAAAAATACAAATCTTTTAAGAAATTAAAATTCGAAATAAACCAAGTAAAACAAAGCAGGTAGAAGACAGTATTATTACAAGGATGAATATAGTTGATCCATTTCTTACATTTATAGAAATTATGAAAATGGAAAAGTGATCTGTTAGGACCATAGGAAGACAATTTACAGAAATTAACTTTCACATGAAATTTAGGATTACGACGTCGTCAGGCTACTGTAAAACAGAAATGGGAGTACAGGCGCGAGCATCAATTACTACTAGTACTCAAAAACACCTACGTGAGACTGATACTTGAGAATATAAAACATATCCTTTGTGACTGTTCAGTTCTCTGTAGGAAAGGGCTGATTCCATGAGAGAAAGTTAAAACTCTCTGTCAAGACCCGATTTACAGGCTCTCCTGACGTTCATAATGGGATTACACTAATTGATGTGAATTCATCCTCAGTTTGCAGATCCCCTGCTTTGTTTTCTCTTTTCTTTAGCTCACTCTATCCCTTTCTCATTTGACTCCACTTCTTTTTCCTTTCCACTACGCACACAATGGGTGTTTTTGTATTAGCCACTATACACGTCCTCAAAATCTACTTATCTGCAAACACTTTTTTATTTAATAAAAATTTAAATTGAAATTAAATTTGTTAAGCCATGAATGTAATGTGGAACAATTGAACTTAGTTCTGTACCCATAACACTGCATTTTGTATTTTATTTGCCTATTTATATCTATTTTGTGTATATTTTGTATATTTATATTCCTATAAATATTGTCATATTTCGAATTACAAGGGCATACCTAAGTTAGTTGTTATACCAAAACTTTTTAAGAAAATAGTTAACTATATCACATCAGTCAGTTTTATATTACCAGAACGGTTTTAGAAAATCAGGCTTAAATACAGTTAATCTTTTGGAGTTTTCTACTACCTAACTTTAAACGTGTGCTAATGATGTTAACACAATTACTTAAACTTTAATAAATGTTGTGACCTAAATTTAAAGGAGTTTTAAAAGAACGCCTATATTTTAGTTAACATACATACATATATACATACATTTTGCTTGCAGAACATGTTTGAGGCCAAATCCTTTGGAATTGCGTCAATAGTCTTCGATCGTCTGCGTAGATTTTTGTTGCCAAAATTAGAATTAGTTTTTCCATGAAAAGCTTTCAGAGCTTTGCTCGTTGGAGACCAATCTATTGGGGTGGGAACATACGCTGGTATATCGAATGTTGTTATCTTTTTAGCTTCAGGTATATATTCCTCTTTTGATTTTTGTACAAATACGTCATATTTGATATCAACGACATTTTCATTTCTACTGTTTTTGGGATTCCCATTTTCTTTTATTGGCGCTGGCTTGTATTGGGGTATAACTTCAATTAGTGATTCAGCAGTGGATGTTTCAAATAATGGCATTGGCGAATATGTATCCTCACTATAATTGAGCAAATGTGTAGCCGGTGTGCTTATTGTAGCTATACCATCCACAAAATACTGTCTCTTTGAGGGTGTATAGGGTTGATATCTTAAAGATGTCGTTAATTTTCCATCGGGTGATGTCTCAAGCTGCGGTTCATATTCCTGAATTTCTTCTGGCGCATTAACGATTGACTAAAACATGAAAGTTAGGCAAAACACAGTGCAAGTAGCTATATTTATAAATTATTTATTAACGTCGATGTTTAGAAAAGAGAATAAGAGGTAGGGAAAATTATATAATGGAATTTCAATATATAACCAAAAATGTTTTATGAATACCGGCATTAAAATACCAACTCGGTATATATTGAATAGTAAGCTTTGTGCTCGTATTTTATAATGGCTAAAGTTAATGCTGTAAGTAGAAGCATCATTTAAGGCACATATTTGGAACCCCTCTTTAATCGTTTTTATTTGAAACCTAATAGGAAACCTTAGACTGGTTCACGTCGAAGTGTAATAAAAGTGAGCGTGTGTAAGCACTGATTTTATATGTATAGTGGTTGACAAAGTAACGAAATTTTTTCAAAAACTCATTAACTCATATACGAGCTGCGATAGGTGGCTTAGCAACCAGCCAGGCTTGATTCTGCAAAGGAACATGTAAACTGGACTATTGCTAAATGGAAAACCGTGCTCTATTCTGACGAATGAAGGGTTCTGACGGATTAAAGCTAGTGCATGGACCAAGAGCACGATACACGATAAACTAAAGGCCCTATGAAATACGGAGAAGGAAACATTCTGGTCTGGGTAAGTTTCTTGGGCCTATACTTTAACACACGCATTATTTTCATTTTTATTATAAAGAATAGCATTATAAAATTTATATATTCGCCTATGCAGATATTGTAGTTGGCGCAAATTTGGTATTAAGTTGCAGTTCCATTGTTGAAATCTGAATTTCTACTTAATGTATAGAATTTTATTTAAAGAAGTACGTCCGTCCGTAAGTTTCATAAGCCTTAATTTTATTTCAATTATTTTTATTATTTATTTGTCAACACGATACTAAATATTTGGTTTTGCGGGTATTCCCCTAAAATACAATATTATGATATTAAATACAAACAAAATCAAATTGAGTTAACATAATGACATAACATAACATAATTACTATTAATATCAAATTGATAGATCATTCATCTAAAGCTTAAAGTCAGAGTAAAAAATGGGAAGAGCTTAACACCAAAGAAATTCTTTGTTGATTATACTACTGTACATCAAAACAATATTAATGGTACTATTTTAAAAGATAATCAGGTTTATAGCCCATTTACACTACAGCGAAATCTAGTACTTATGAGATTTCGAGCCAAATCTAGTTGATTTTAACTAGATTTCCCATACAAAACAAAATCTACTTATTTAGTAGATTTCGGCAAAATCTACTCAAAATCTAGTAAAAATAGAAATGCAACTATGTGTTTTGCCAAATAGTACTTAAATATATAACGCTGCACAGGAATAAAATGACATTTCAATTTAAAAATACATTTTCTAAATGTTGTAAAGGGTCCGCCAAATAACTTTTTTTTTTAAATGCTGTAAAAAAAAACTACTGAATATTTTCTCAAATTTTTTTTTTTCTTTGAAAGTACAATCCTTCCGGTTAATAATGGAAAATAACTTCATTAAAATGGCTGCCTCGGCTGGCCATGCAGTAGCCTACACGAGTGGCCTACAGAAGATGCCGATTTTGGCATCATCAATCATCTTTTCAGATGAAGCTCATTTTGATCTTGGCGGGTATGTAAACAAGCAAAATTGTCGCATTTGGGGCACAGAAAACCCGCACGCATACATTGAAAAGACGACGCACCCAAACGAGTCACTGTTTGGTAAGGATTTTGGTCCAGAGGCTTAATTCGAAAATGAGCATGGAGTGGCCGTTACAGTCAATGACGATCGTTATCGGGCCATGTTGAACGAATTTTTGTTCACAAAAATTGAAGAGGAGAATATTGGCAATATTTGGTTTCAACAGGACGGCGCTACGTGCCACATAGCCGAAGCTACACTCGATGTTTTGTGCCCTGCTTTTGAAGATCGCATTATCAGCCGCAGAGCTGATGTCGTTTGGCCACCTCGGAGCTGCGATTTGACACCGTTGGACTATTATTTGTGAGGTGCCGTCAAAGATAAGTGTTACGCCCACAAGCCAGAGACAATTTACGCTTTAAAGGACAATATTCGTGAAGCCATTGGTGAAATACAGCTGCACACAATCGATAATGTGCTTAAAAATTGGACCGATCGTGTTGGCTACTGCATGGCCAGCCGAGGCAGCCATTTGAATGAAATTATTTTATTTACTTTCGAGTAAAAAATGAATTTGAGAAAATATTCAGTAGTTTTTTTAAAGCATTTTCAAAAAAAAAAAAGTTTTTTGGCGGACCCTTTATCAGTTTTGTTTATGGATGTTAGCTTTATAATGTTTTCACACCAGCATAACAACTGAAAAGTTTGGTGGGTCATTCTAAAACATTATTTCCGATTGGATCTTATTTGGTCTTGATGAAAACGATACTAAATGTCCTATAGTTTTCATTTTTGTTTGGTATTAAAATAAATTTGAAAATATTATTTTCTTTTAAATTTCAGTCAGCTGTTTTTGTTATTAAAATGAAATCTTGCTACTGTCAAATAAATCCAGTGTAAACGATCTAGATTTTGAGCTAGATTTGAAATCTAATCTACTAGATTTCGCTGTAGTGTAAATGGGCTATTATATATATTTATTTGTAACTTTTGTAAAGCAAAGGCAATACAATTTAAATAGAACAAATTTTCATATTTCAATAGCTCACGGAGATTGAAAAATATAGCCTAACTTTCATTTCCAGCGATAGCTATGAATTGTATAACTAAAGTAGGGTAAAACCCTATTATTTCGAAAATAGAAATATGTACCCTCCATATAGGTAGTATACATAATTGGCCATTACAACCCTTCAGTCAGGATTACGGCCTAGCTTCTCAACACCACTCATGTTGTGTGTGTTTATTTTATATATGAGTGGCGGGACCTACAGTTTAAAGTCGACTCCGAACGACAGATTTTTGTGAAACTTTTCATGGCAGGCAAAATGTTTAAAAAAAAAAAATCAAGAATACATTAAAAATTGCACGATATTATCTGTCTAACTTACTTCATTTTCCATGACAAGCAGACATTCTAAGGCAAGTGCAATGTCTTTAGTATCATCGATCTTTCCCCAAGAGTTCTCTTCATTAATACCAATTGCAGCCAAACATTTGTACAAGTATTTCAGCGACAATTTCGATTTCTGCACCTTGACCTCAATCTTGGGCCCGATCATAAACTTACCCAAATACCCACTATCTACATCTTCTGAGGATACCATACCGTCTAAAAGCTTCTCCAGCTCTTTATCAAATGCACTCCATTGCTCTTGCGTTAACGACCTACAGGTGTATTTTATTTTCTGGCTTTTTGAAGGCTGAACTTTAATTTCACAAAATATTTTCTTCTTTTTGTGCTGCAATGATTGGTATAAAAAACATTGTAATGAATACATTAAATGGAGATTGCATTTTATTAAATTACTGTATAAAAATCCAAAATAGTTTCACGTTTTAAATTCATTTTTTCCGGAAATTTTTACTTGCATCTGTTATCAAATGCATCATTTACAAAATTCAGTTGTATTGTTTTGATGGAATAATTCACAACAAAAACATGAGTGTTTATGTTGACCGTGGTGGATTTGTTGCCAGTGCTGTCAATTCCATGTAATCGAAAGTAATTGTACACTGATAAAAAAGTCTGTTCATTTAATAAAAAAAAACAGATGTTTTTATCCATCACTACACTATAGTGAAATGTCATTTAAGCCCCCTTCACACTATCACACAAGTAATATGATCTGTCAAAATTTTATGTAGGAGAGTACGGATGGGATCGTCTAAACATAATATGTAATGAAACTATCACACATTGAGAGAAAATACGGATGAAAATTTGACAGCCGTATGGCTCTCTTCATTTCTTGAAATGTTTCGAAAAACAAGAAAATTTCATTAGATCAGGGATGTATTTTTATGTAAACAAAACAAAAAAGTGTAAAACATATGTGCAAAAAAAAAACAAAAACAAAAAACATTTTTGGCACAAACAATTACTCCTATTTTGTGAAAATATTTTTAGAATTATATTCAAAATTTAATTAATAATTTAATGGATTTAGAAAAAGTTGTTGATTTGTCTCCAGTTTTACGCCGTAGTAGCCATTCCCGGCATTTTAATTTCAATAGAAACTTTAAGCAAATTTTTTCACTTTGTTTATGTTTTTTAACAGCTGTTTTCGTCTTACTTTATTATTGTCTTATACCAATCGTGTAAACACGGAAAAAATAATCATACGATTATTATTCTCTTTTTTGAAATACGGATGGAATTTCATTTTACTTTTTCATCAGACTTTACATATTACTTGTGTGATCGTGTGAAGGGGGCTTTAGGGTTCACCGAAGAAAATAACTTAGCCTCATAGTTATCGTCTTCCGATATTTTTATCATATGCACGATGTTTTCTATGTGTCGATAAGTTTTTGTAACGAAAAGGAACTGATATGGACTTATTGATACGTGGATATACTCTCTCAATCCTGTTGCGTAACAAACATCACGATGCTATTCGGTGTCAGTATTTGACATGCATCTAATTGTTGCCCTTGGAAATGCATTATTGTTGTACAAATTTTAGGTATCTCGTCCAGTGATTTGTTCCCTTTATCATAGAGTTTGCATACTAAGATTGAACTGAGTCTTTAACGCCCCGTGATGTTGTTAGTTGATAATCTAATACATGCGCCATGGAAACCCATCTCAGATGGTCCCATTCTTATCTTGCGTAAGCCTCTTAGCTGAGTGCTGGGAAGGCGGCCTAACTGTCAGATAATACTCCTCGATCCATTTGTATGCCACAGAACGGGACTTTTCCTAAAGCCACTATATCGTTCCATTCAGTTATATTACTTAATTAACTTAAAGGAATTCTATAAAATTCCATTAAGGCATTTAGAAAGTTAATATATTCCGTGAAAACATTTGCGAGCGGCTATTAACGCCAACGATGGCTACATACAGTAATACTCCATACTCCTTTAAATTAATACATTGATGATAACTTACTGATTCCTTTCCTACAAGAGGTCAGTCTATACTTTTCTTTTCACAGAGTTACGACCAAACTTCTCACACCACTTAAGTTGTGTGTGTTATTTTTGTACATGAGTGGAGGGATCTAAAGTTTAATGGCGACTCTGAACGACAGATTTTTTGGGAAACTTTTAATGGCAATTTTATTTTACTCATTTACTTTCAAAAACTCTGAAAGTAAATAAAATTGCAATGAAAAGTTTCTCAAAAAATCTGTCGTTCGGAGTCGACTTTAAGTTGTACGTCCAGCCGCTCAAGTACAAAATTAACGCACATAACACGAGTGCTGTTGAGAAGGCAGGCCGTAATCCTGACTGCAGGGTTGTAATGGCCAATTATGTATGTATGTATGTATGTATGTGCACAATTTTATAAACCAAATCTCAGTTCTACAGGAACGGAACTATCTTAAGCATTAATGTGGGAGTTGAATTCTACTAGTCTATATTCCTCAAAGGGTAAATCCCCTTTAAGTACAGCTTTAGTAAATGAAAACGGGATATTTTTGATTTTCGTAGGCTATGAGAAGAGGCAAAACAAAAAGGTTATATAGGCAGTCTATACATTATTACCTCTGACGATTATATAAGAATATAATTATTTTAAGAATATATTCGGTATTAATCAGTAATAATTTTCCTATTGCTGCCTTTAGTGCTATTGAGCGGGAGTCTACTTAGATGGGTCTGTCAGTAAATCAGGGCAAAACGAAGTGTATGTTATTGACAAGTAGAGACATGTGGCGTATTGGATCTCAGATTACAGGCGATAACTATACTTTCGATTTAGTCAAGAAATTTATTTATCTTGGCTCTGCCGTTACCACCAAAAATGATGTCAGTATGGAGATCAATCGCAGGATCACTCCTGCCAACAGGTGCTATATTTGGTTTCAATAGGCAATTGAGTGGCAGAGACCTCTCTCGTACTACAAAACTGATGAATCCTTGACATTATTCGAGATAAAAGTACTACGTAAGATCTTCGGTCCAGTGTGAGTTGGCGATGATTTTCATATCCGATCCAACAGTGAGCTGTATGAGCTTCTTAACGACATAGACGTTGTGCAGCGTATTAACATCCAGCGTAAATAAAATTGCCATGAAAAGTTTCTTAAAAAATCGGTCGTTCGGAGTCGACTTTAAGCTGTAGATCCCGCCACTCATGTATAAAATTAACACACACAACATATGTAAGTGGTATGAGAAGCTATGTCGTAAGCCTCACTGAAGGGTTGTAATGGCCAATTAAGTAAGTAAGTAAATTTCCTACTTGCTATTTGGTTTTCTTTGTCAAGTAAAGAATTTTTAGTTCTAAATTATTTTGTAGTCCTTAACATCCATGTATGTATAGGAGTTGTTCATATCTTCGCTTTTAGTGGTTAAATTTTATTATCATTTAAATAATAAAAATAAAATTGTTATTTTTCCTTTTTACTATGAATAAAAAAGTAGAGAAATAAATTTATATTGCATTGTGATAGTAAAAAAAAAATTATTAATATATCGATAGTTACAACATACATACATACATATATTTCATGTCAAATCAGTATTAAATAGTCAATATGAATATTTTTTAAAGCAGCAGGAGGTATTCACAACTGTAACACCAACTGTGCGTATACGATTTTCGTACGCAGTAAAAGCAATAATCATACCCATCAGCCATCTCATAATTAAAGTGCATTCAATCCAATACCAATTGATGGAGTCATTTTAACATCTACTGTAGCTGGTACGATGGAAACATCATAAACAACAGAAAGATCTTACTACGTATCACAACTACATACATATTAAAACATCTTAATTTTTATGGGCAGATTTTATTCTACACAATTCGATCATTTGTTTGATTATTTTTTTAAAAGGGGGATCAACTCTTTCATTCAACTCAATTTAATTCAAAACCAGGGTTATTATAACAGAATACAGTTACTAGATGACAGTTGTTTGCAGAACACAAATTTATAAAATTCTTTAATACTTAAGAATGTTTTCCTTTCTTATTCTATACGCCTTTATTGGTGTGGTGTTACACCATGTCACATGAACACATGACGTATATACTTTTGACGGTTCTTTCGTATCTCAATTTAAACAAGGGTATACGATATGCCAGCGTTGATCCAGACGCTTTGACATTCGCCCATTTCTCATTTTACTGGAAGCTTACTAATGTAACGCCAGTCTCCAAAACTACCGCCAAATAGCAATATTGTTACGTTTATACCTTTACCGTTTAAAATAAGAGTTCGTTGATTGCAAACAAAATAAAAACAAATATGTGTTTAGTTTCAATTAAACTCTTTATTGTTCGTACTACTTTTGTGTGCCACCGTATACAATTTCACGATACAACAACAACTTGTTTGTTCGCTATTATTATTTGCTTACAGCGCAGATCTTTTCAACCACGATCTTCAAACCACGACTGTTTTCTTCACACGTAACGCGTCTTCACACAAGACTGACTGAATTCTTAATGCTCGTTGCCTGCTTTGTCTTACCTTTTTATATGCGCACGCAATCAGTCTGATGAAGGTTCTTGAAGTCGAACGTTTGGGATTTCGCCTTCTCGAGAACTCTATCGCGACTTCATTGTTGTTTGTGTACTTTGTTCACATTGTTTGTTGTTGCATTGTCTATACCGATGTTGTTGCTTTACTTCTAACATGTTCGTTGTATTTGTTAGTGTAGCTATTGTTAATCATGTTAATGTTAAACGATGTTTTCATTTTCGTAACAATATGTTCCGCACTTTCCAAGGTTTTTGAAAGTACGATTAACCTTCAATTTGTAAA
Source organism: Sarcophaga rosellei (assembly GCA_930367235.1). Taxonomy (NCBI): domain Eukaryota; kingdom Metazoa; phylum Arthropoda; class Insecta; order Diptera; family Sarcophagidae; genus Sarcophaga; species Sarcophaga rosellei. Next base: position 62,980,808 of record OV884017.1, on the reverse strand, counting down.
ATATTTTAAGTTAAGAAATCTGATCAGTGTCAGGCAGGCGGTTTCCGCAAGATCCGTTTAACCAGCGGCCTGTTAGAAGATCTCTGTGAAAGTTTTGCTCAGTCTAAAGATTTGGCAAGTGCAAGGTTCAAGCCATATCTATCGATTTGCATGGCTTTCAAAAGAGTCTGACATAGTGCACTTCGTAGTCGTTTCTCTCGAAGGGATTGCATTATACGGTTGTTATAGATGGGATCCTATCAGATGAGTTCAGTCTTAATTTGGAGTCAAGGCAAAAATCCGTTCAACCTCCAACTCCATTTTTTAATTTTTTTCATGATCTACTCTCTTTAGCTTCAAATTATATCTATTCTTGCCAACGACACTAGAATATCGCGACAGACCAAGTCAGCATACATACATACATACATAATTGGGCATTCAGTCAGGATTGCGGCCTACCTTCTCAACAGCACTCATGTTGTATGCGTTAATTTTATACGTGAGTGCCGGGACCTATAGTTTAACGTCGACTCCGAACGACAGATTTTTGAGAAACTTTTTATGGCGATTTTATTTACTCTGAGAGTTTTTGCCAGAAATCTGCTGAGAGGAAGTCGCCGAAGAAATATTTTTTCATATTTCGTTTTGATGTCTGACTGGCTTCGCGTCTAATAAGCCAACACGCTATCTATTAGACTATGGCGCCTGCTGTGTCCAGCAGTTTTGAAATTCGGCAACTAGATACATATGTTGGGCCAACTACGGTTTGTTTTCCTGTTTAATACTGTTTTTTCCAATTTGGAAAAGTATTCTCTAACATGGACCTATATGATCTACAAATACCTTACTCGCCAAGTGGAAAGCGTACAAGAAAATGGCGAATGAGAGGTTTTCACTTGGTTGTGATTAGTTGATTGGTATTGTATATCCTACTCAAGAACACTTTTACCAAAGGAATGCTTAGTATACTTCAATAAAGATCGAATTTCACCCAATGTTTTACAAAATTTTTCAGAATCAAGTTTGAGAACAAGAACCTTCGCGAAATCGATTTTAAACTCTTAAGACAAAGTAGATTAGTGTTCAAATGAATTTATTGCAATAAGAAACTGTGCGGTAATGTCACATACTGCGATATGTATTTCCGAAGTTTGTATTTAAATGTAAACATTCGAGTTGTACTCCGCACGTTCTTGCTTGCGCTTGATTTAGTTTTGGTCCTATAATAGGATTAAACGTTTTACTTCAAGCCACTGATTTTGAATTCAACAAAATTTGATTTTCGAAAAAGTTTTGATAATCCCCTGTTTGAATATTTCTATTGTCTGGCATCTCTATTATATATTGTATTTGAAGTTTATAAAAATTAACTCAAATAAATTGAGAGTAAAAGTAATTGATCTTTGCAGAGAGTAGGAGGAGTATAAACAAAAAGAATGAACCATTGATCTACTGTATGTATGTGTGTATGTATGTAAGTGTGGAGTGTGCATACGCAAACGGTCGATAATTGTTTTTGAAGTGGACTGTTGTTGTCAGTTACGGTTACGGTTTGAGGTTTTGTTGTATTGTGTTGTCTTCTTAACTGAAGTGTTGGCAATTGAAATTGAGCGCTAAAGAGTGCTGAGATTAACAATGACGCCAGCGAGGGAGCTGTTTCAGTATGTTTGTTGCCAATTTGTTTCATGTTATTCTACTAAAGGGGAGTGGAGGGGGGGCGGTTAATACATTAAAGCCAAGTTTATTTGCTTGCCAATCTTCTGACTCTTTACTGATGCTGATGCTGTTATTGTTGCTTTTGTTATTGTTATTGTTTTGTTACTTTAGACAGGTTTTTATTTTCATTTTTAGTTTTCAGTTGTTGTTGTTGCTGTTGTTGTTGTATTATTGTTTTTGTCTTCTTATATCTTTCAACTTCTCAAGAGCTGTAGCGAACGTTCTGCAAAAAACTTATACTTTTTGTGGGCTTGTGTGGCTGGTTGACTTGGTAAGCTTAAGCTTTGTAGCAACAACTCAAACATTGTTAAGCAGAGACAAAACTTGTAACAACACACACAGAGTTCACTATCAGTTGCGGTTAAACATGGTATTTCAGTTAAGTGAAAACACTGAACCGATTCGCACGCAAAAATTTTAAACTTCAACACTTGTTTGGGCCATTAAAAGCAAAAGAAAACAAAAAACATTTAAAAAATAAAACAAAATTAAATTATTTTTAGAAGAAATTTTTATTTTTTTTTTATTTTGAAATTTGAATTTTAAAAGAGCGAATCACAAACAAATACAAAAAAAAAAACAAACAAACAAACAAACAAACAAAATGTGAAGAGAATTTAAAGAAAATATTTTTTCTCAATAAATTTAAAAAATCTCTTACATTTTAGTGTATTAATTAATCAGTGCATGATAAAGATTTGATTTGAAAAAAAAATTTGAAATTTTCTTAACAACACAGCTGAAAACATATTTAAGGACCGTTGAAATTTACTAAACAATTTCGAATTGGTTTTAACAAATAAAATTTTATGTTAAAAATATAGAAATAAATTCTTGCAATCGATTTCAAACAAATGGAATAAAAAAAAGCAAAAATTATTAAAAAAAAATATCGAAAAATATCAAAATTACGGTTTCGTGTTTTAGTCAGTTAAATAAACGTTTTCAGAGTGTGTCCGTCCGTCTGTCTGTCTGTCTATCTATCAAACTGAGTCACAATCAAACATACATACAATACTATTTAGTGGAGAGTGAGTATTTTGCCTAACATACATATTAAAAATGAATTAAAACACCATTTCTTATATTTTTAATGCATTTTGTTAAAAAAAATATAAAAAATAAAAATAAATAATTTCGATTTTTGTAAAAAAATTATAAAAAAAAAGAAACAAAATGAATGTGCTTGTATGTCTGGTTCTTTATGTGTTAGAAGTACATCACCTTGGTTTAATATTAAGTTAACTTGGCTAAAAATAATTTCCCCTTCTAAATCTTTGGTTTAGCTGAAACTACAACAACAGCAACTACAGCAACAACAATAACAACAACAATATCAACAAAAAGAACAGCTACAACAACAAACAACAATAAAAAAAAATAACAAGTAACAACAACAACAATAACAAAAAGACGCCTATATTTGGCCAAGAAATTGTTCAATGCACAGTGAAAAAAATCCATTACAAGCGAGCAACGTTTTTTATTCTTTTCTACTGCTTCAAATGAAATAAAAAAAAAACGAAAAAAATAATTAAATAAATAATAAATAAAGAATACATTAATAATATAATAAAATAAAGATATAGTATAATAAATAATATATATTTTTATTTCTATTACAATATTATTTAATTTTTAACGTTATAAAGTATTTTTTTTTTGTTTTTGTTTTAATTTATGCGAAAGAGTTGCATTCGTGTATTTTTTTGTTTTCGTCAGAAAAAAAAGAAAACAATTATAAAACAATAATAACAACAACGAATATAAGTTTTATTTTTATTTTGTGGCTTAAAATAATAACGGTTTCTCTATAATAACAAAAGCAACAACGAAAAAACAGCTGTAAGAGCATACATTTGATGTCAGTTAGACAATCGGAATTTAAAACACAATTAAACCACCACAACGACTACCACCATTACTACCACTAAACCGTCGTTACTCTACTACCAGTTTACGAATGTGGGTGATTTTATTTATATTCGGCTTTTTCATTCGGTAAGTTAAATTGAATAACAATAAAAATTTTAAATCAATTCAAAAATTAATTCTAATCTATCAAATTTCAAATGCATTGGAATTATATTGATTTAAAATTTATTCAAGTTAAAGTTATGTATAAAAGATATTTTATGAATAAATTTTAATTTGAACTCGGCATGAGAATGGTTTTTAGCCTATTGTTCCCTTTCTTAATAATAGGGTGGAAATATTGAATTCCAAGGCCAATTTTAGGAATAAGAAGAATAATAAACTCAAACAGGCTCATGATCTAGGGAGGTTTCAACAATTATTTAAGCATAAGATTACTTTAAGAAAATTGAAAATTAATTAAAAAATAATTAATTATTAAAAAAACAAAAACAAAAAAATTTAAAAATAATAATGGAAAAATGTTTAATTAAAAAATTTTTATTTATACAAACCTTAATTTACATACAAAATAATCGGTTTATTCATAGCTTATGTATACCGCTGTGTAATGCAAAATCAATGTTATGGATTTTTTAAGGAACACTTTTCTGATTTGAATTGAAATTTAATTTAATAAATTATTGGAAAAGGTAAAGAGATTATAGTCATTCGTTTCGCCAAGTTCTGCTATAAAAAATGGAATACAAGGGTTCATATGAAAATGATTATTTTTAAAAGCAAACTCTCTTATTTCATTTTGAATCTTATTCTGATCCCCGAAAAAATTACTCTCATCCCAAATTTCGATGCCAAGTTATCGCTAGTTTATATGACCTGCAGTAGTCGCCGTAGTCTATTAGACGTAAATCCCGGGTTCGCAAAACGAAATATAAAAAAAAAAAATATTTTTTCGGCGACTTCCTCTCAGCAGATTTCTGGCAAAAACTCTGAGAGTAAATAGACCAGCCATGAAAAAGTTTCTCAAAATCCGTCGTTCGGAGTCGACATTAAACTGTAGGTTCCACCACTTAAGTATAAAATTAAGGCACACAACATGAGTCGTGTTGAGAAGGTAGGCTGTAATTCTGACTGAACGCTTATAATGGTCAAATATATACATATGTATGTATATGAACTGCTGTCAAAAAATATAAACAAAGAAATAACGGTGAATAAATATTTTAATAAAAATGGAAAGCACAGGAATACTAGAAAAATGCCTTTTAAGCCTAAGTTTTTTGAAAAACAAAAAATCTAAAACCGTACTAAATATTAGCAAAAAAAAAAAACTGTAAACGCTAATTGAAACTTGAAGAAGAACAAGAACAGTCGGTGGAACACCAGGGTTCACAAATGAGATTCTGAGAGCGAACTAAATGGTTAATTTTCCCGTCTGAACCAGTACTTTCCATTTCAAAAATACCGCTTATTTTATGTCTTGCGCTTTTTAACTATTAATGCATTCTCAACGTAATGCTAAAGGTACAATTAGTCTTTAGCCTCTGTTAGCCAAACGTCCACGGGACGTACGTTCGTATTTGAATACGATTGGCAATAAGAACGCTTGCCGAACCGTAATGTAATTTCGATAAGCATTTACATTGCTCTTCATATGCTAAAAACGAACGTAAGTTCCATTACGTTCCGTCGACGTTCGACTTAATGATGGTCTCACGTTTTGTTGCGTTCCGAATAACACGTACATATAAGTAGTTAGTTTTTCTGTTCCGTTCCGTACGTGTATTAAATATAAATAAATAAATAGTTTAGCAGGTGGTGTGCTGGCTCACTAGATATGAGCCCATGGTTCAAACCCCATGTCAGACATATCCAACAAGACGAAAAATGAAGAAAGTATTTCTTCGGCGACCTCATTCTGTCAAAAACTCTAAGAGTGAATAAAAGTGCCATGACTCATTCGGAGTAGACTTTAAACCGTTGATCCCGGCACTCATGTATAAAATTAACACACATAAAATAAGTGGTGTGAGAAGCTAGGTCATAATCCTGATTGAAGGGTTGTAATGACCAATTATGTATGTACATTAGAGCGACTCACCAAAAAAAGTGCTCGATGTACCCTCCTAAAAATGAACCTTGGACTTTTTTAAGATGACATTTAAAATATTTCGGCTCCAGCTTTGACTTCTCGTGAGCTGGACCATTTCGAAAAAAGGTCTATTTTTCCATGTTTTGTCAATTTGAGAATCAGTTTCCTAACCAACATATACAATAGTGGTAGCATAAGAAAGGTTTTTTTAAGGCGCGTCCAACTGTATATAAAATTTGTCCAAGGACGATCATCCATGTTCTTTTTTTAAGGATATTCTGTTAAAAAGAACGGGTTTTGAATTTTTTCTTCGGGGTTGTTTGTAATAAAATAACCAAATTAACATATTTTAATCTTTAGTCGATTTAATTAAATACGGGTCTCAGCTTTTTTTGAAATTCGCGCTAGTTTGCGTTTTTTGAGTATAGTTTTGTAAATATAAATAAAAAAATTTAATAACTTTTTTTAACTTGGGGAAAAAATATGCCGAGAAAAAGTCGTGGATCATTTCTTTTTTTCCTTCTTTAGTCCTATTTTCATCCATGCATCATCTAGAAACTAAATCCGCCATCATATTGGAGTTAATTTGGTTATTTTATTACAAACAACCCCGAAGAAAAAATTCAAAGACCGTTCTTTTTTACAGAATATCTTTAAAAAAAGGACATGGATGATTGTCCTTGGACAAATTGTATATACAGTTGGACGCGCCTTGAAAAAGCCTTTCTTATGACACCCATGCTGTATATGTTGGTTAGGAAACAAATTCTCAAATTGACAAAACATGGAAAAATAGACCCTTTTTCAAAATGGTCCAGCTTACGAGAGGTCAAAGCTAGAGCCGAAATATTTTAGATGTCATCTTAAAAAAGTCCAAGGTTCATTTTGAGGGGGGTACATCGAGCACGAATTTTGCTTCCACACAACTTGAGTCGCTCTAATGTACATATGTATTTTCTAAAAAAGTACTATTTGATGCGAAATGTACTCTTTCAGCTATAGTTCAGTACCATTTTAAACATTTTCTATTTATGCTCTTGGCAATGTACAGTTTAGTGCTCACATACATACATACATACATAATTGGCCATTACAACCCTTCAGTCAGGATTACGGCCTAGCTTCTCAACACCACTCATGTTGTGTGCGTTAATGTTATGCATGAGTGGCGGGACCTACAGTTTAAAGTCGACTCCGAAGGACAGATTTTTGAGAAGCTTTCCATGGCAATTTTTACTGTCAGAGTTTTTGCCAGAAATCTGCTGAGAGAGGAAGTCGCCGAAGAAATATTTTTCCATATTTCATTTTGATGTCTGACCTGGGATTCGAACTCGGGCCTTTCGTCTAATAAGCCAACACACTACCTACTAGACCACGGCGACTTCGCAATAAAATGCATGAAATCGATGTTTTAAAACGCGATGCATACAATACGATTATAACTATTAAAAATGCTAAAAATATTGTTCTGGCACCAGTGATGAAGAAGTATTCAACTGTTCACATTTAATTATTTTATTTATACTTTGACGCAGTCGCCTTTGAAATTATTAAAGCGTATGCCGATTGGCAATTGCGAAATTGCTGTGAAGTACTTGGTACATCAAATGTCTTTATCGCATTATTCTCTGAAAGGAATCATTACATGCAAAACTAAAAGGGCTATTTTATTAAATAAATCTGTTAAATGTTCAATATGTACTTAAACGGAATATGTTTATATCTTCGAATTCTTTCTTGTGTAATTAGCAATTCCCATAATATGTATGTATGTAATATGCATTAAACAAAAATTCCAAAGAATTTTGAAACAATTATTTTACATCACTTAAAATATTTTCGAAATCTATAAATACTTATATGTTTATAAGCAAACATACATATGTTTGTATAGACTTGTAAGTATAACTATGGTTTAAATGTGTATATCTGGCTTCATAAGCTTATTAATCTAAAAACCTAAATCAAATGAATTACATTTGAACAGTTAAAACATCAAGGTCATGGATGAAAGTATACATACATTTTTTTTTTAAATTTAATATTTATTGAGCCATTAAATTACATACATACATACATTTTAACAAGCGAATGAATGGCAGACGGACAGACAGATAGTGTGTGTGTGTGTGTGTAGACCGAAGAAGGCGAGACCCAGACGATACTCACTAAAAATTAACAACAACCTCTTTGCATACAAATAAATAATAAATTAAAACAAAAACAAAAAATGTAAAAAACAAATTGAAAAAAATATGATAAAAAAAATGAAATAAAATCAACCATAATAACGATAACAAAAACTAAAAATACCGAAAATTATTTTAACGCCCAAATCATTAACAATACCGATCGATTGATGGACGTTATTGTTGTTGTTTGCTCTTTTCGGTTCAATCATTAATTCATTTATGGCCGATCGATTTCAAACAAAATATCGATTGATTGTTGGTGTTGCTGGTTTGATGGAGTGCTTACTTAATGCCTTGATAAATTGTATATTTTGTAAATTAAATGTAAATTATAAATTAAAAATTCCTTCCGAGGCTAATGGAACATGTAAAAAAAATGAAAACAAGAAAAACATGAGAAAAAAAAGAATTGATTTTTAATACAGCCAATGATTTACAAGCATTTATGAAACTCCCAAATTAAATAAAATAATACACACAATATTATTTTTATGGCTGAACAAATAGGTTTTCTTTTTTTTTTTCTTTTTTTTCTTTTTGTTATTGTAAACAGAATAGTAAGCATCCTAATATTTAGTAGCGGTATGCTTACTTACTTAATTGGCCATTAACAATCCAATTAACGGACTTCGACCTGCAGCAACACATCCCTCCAACCGCCTCTGCTTCTTGCGCTCCTACGCCAGTTGGTTACACCAGTCGATGGCAGGGCTTCCTCGATTTGGTCCTTCCAACGCAGGCTAGGTTGTCCTCTTCGCCGATTTTCGCAGATCCCCGCATCAAATACCCGTCTCCCCGGACCATCCTCCTCTATTCGAACGACGTGGCCGAACCAGCGCAGCCGCTGGAGATTAATACGCTGCACAACGTCTATGTCGTTGGCAAATTGATACAACTCACTGTTGGATCGGATGCGGAAATCATGGCCTACTCGCATTGGACCGAAGATCTTACGTAGGACTTTTCTCTCGAACACTCTCAAGGCTGCTGTATCACTCCATGCCTCTGAGCCATAAAGAAGCACGGGGAGGATGAGCCTCTTGTAGAGTATCAATTTTGTCGTAAGAGAGAGGTCTCTGCTACTCAATTGCCTATTGAGACCAGCCTCCAGACTGACATCATTTTTGGTGGTAACATCGGAGCCAAGATAAATAAATTCTTTGACTGTAGCGAAAGTATAGTTATCGGCCGCAATCTGAGAATCAGTACGCCACATACGTACTTCGTTTTGCCTTCATTTACTGCCAGACCCATCTTAGTAGACTCCCGTTCAATAGCACTAAAAGCAGCAGTAACATCTCGCTTGGTACGCCCTATGATGTCAATGTCCTCAGCGTACGCAAGCAACTGGACGCTTTTTTGAAAAATAGTGCCATTCGCAGAACACACTCCATGACGAAGTTGAAGAGGTCGCACGATAAGTGATCGCCTTGTTTGAAAGCTCGCACTATATCAAAAGGTTGGGAGAGGTCCTTTCCTTCCTTGACGGAGCTGCAGGAATAGCTCAACGTCATTCTGCATAGTCTTATCAGCTTCGTAGGTATACCGAGCTCAGCAAAAACACGATCCCGATGATGTGGCTATCGAAGGCTGCCTTATAGTCGACAAAGAGATGGTGTGTGTCGACTTGTTTTTCGTGGGTCTTTTCCAGGATTTGACGTAGTGGACTTGCCAGGTCAGAAGCCGCGCTGATAAGCCGCGGTATAGAAAATATTAAAATTTAAATTTAATACATCGAAAGATTATTTTATTATCTGTAAGTCGTGCTTTATTTTCTTCCAATTTTTTTCTAATTTAAATTAATTACATAATACGAGTATGTATGCTTTTATATTCATGAGACATATATTTACTTGTATCAAATGTCAGTCCGTTTTCCATGAAATTTTCATTATTAAGCAAATAAATCTAATTCTACAAAATGTTATTATTAGAGTAACAATTAAAACTTTTAGCGTCAGTAACTAAATTAGATTTCATTAAGGAATTTTAAGTACTAAAGCTGTAACCGGTTGTATATTTTGTTTAAAACGCCCAATTGCAACTAGAGTTAGTTTCGGTTCACAAAAAATGGTTGATGAAGGACGTTTCTTTATAAGATAGGATAAGTTTGACGAAGCAGAATAGGTGTGCGAATATCTGAGGCTGCTATTATACTTCTTTGAATACAATTGGTACAGGTACATTGGTCGCTAGGCATAAAACAGTTCAAATCACGCGTATACACACATACATACATAACTGGCCATTACAACCCTTCAGTCAGGATTACGGCCTAGCTTCTCAACACCACTCATGTTGTGTGTGTTAAGTCGACTCCGAACGATAGATTTTTGAAAAACTTTTCATAGCATGTTATTGATTTCGACCCTACTTTACTCAACATTTACAAGAATCACAAAATAAGTACGATTCGAGTACGAACACTACAATACTCACTAGAAGGTTGTGTGTTTGCTTTGCTTTCAGTCTTTATCTTTTTCTTTCTTCTTTCTTTTTGTAAATGCAACACCAACTAAGATTGTTTATTTTGATGAATGATTCCAATCACTCAATGATAAGTATTATAAGAATTTTTGCTAAATTTATGAATTTGAATGAGTAGGCGTATGACTCAAACATATTTCGAATGTTATGAGCTTGATGTCAATGTTGTACTCATACCCGTTGTAACCTGTACTTATAAATCAATGTTGTAGTGAGTACGCATGAATCAGAGTAGTTGAATTACAATACTGTTGACTCACTCATACTCCAAATTTCATGAGTACTTATGAGCAGCGATAAAACGATTCATTGCTGACCTCTGGTGTCAACTTGAACACAGCAAAACAAGAGTAGTTCTGAAGCTCGCGATGTTGACCACTCTCAGAAACTTTACCTTGTTTGCATGCCTCCTATACCTATTAGAAAACTTATTTTCCTAAAAAAATAAAAATATTAAAGATTTTCGTTGTTAAATCGATACGATATTGCAAAAAACAGCAAAGGATTTTAATGGTGATTAGAGTAACTAGTTTTGGAAGGTGAACAAATAACAAATCATTGATTAAGCTGAAGTCGCCGTAGTCTAGTAGGTGGTGTGTTGGCTTATTAGACGTAAGGCCACGGTTCAAACCCCTGGTCAGATATCAAAACGAAATATGAAAAAACATTTCCTCGGCGACTTCCTCTCAGCAGATTTCTGGCAAAAACTCTGAGAGTAAAATTAAAATTGCAATGTAAAGTTCCTCAAAAATCTCCTGTTTTCGTAGTCGACTTTAAACTGTAGGTCCCGCCACTCATGTATAAAATTAACGCACACAACATGAGTGGTGTTGAGAAGCTAGGCCGTAATCCTCACTGAAGGGTTGTAATGGCCAATTATGTATGTATGATTAATCTGTATCTAACTACTATAATACTCAGTATCAGAGATTAAAATTTTAATTTATCTTTTTAGAAGATTACAAGAGACATCATATGTATCTCTAACGAAGTTTAATTTCTAATTATAATACCAGTGTGTGTGGTAGCGTTCAAATAAAATAAGAAAGCTTTTCATTTCAAATTTGAACTGCCCTTGAACTGTCCGAAAAACATTATAAAATAAGATAAAATTTAATAAAAAAAAAATAAGATTATTTAGATTAGAGTGTTGTTGTGGCTTAATTGTTTAAATGTTAATCAAGAAACAATCGCATGTTGCAATACTTCGTTGTTGTAATTGTAGTTTTTGTTTATATTTTAATAATATTTTTTGGTTTTGTATTTTTAAATTATTTTTTTTTTTTTCTTAAACAAACTGAAAGCAAGATACCAGACTTGCCAGTTCTTATACTACAACTACCAACTAAAAATTTTTTTTACTTCGCGGTTATAATATTGCTTTTTTATATGTTTTCTATACAGTTAAGCATTTATTGTCTTTTATTCTAAAAGCTGAACTGAACATATACATAAAAACAATGCAACTATGCATTGTTTGCGTTTTTATATTGACATTTTAGCCAAGTTAGTAACAAATAATTATTGTATGTGTTTCAGTTCTCAACAATTTATTTTACTTATTCGGTTAAAATTATTAATTCTTCACACGGCATGTAATAATAGATGTTTGAAGATATTCGGTTATGGGAAATTGAGTTGTCTGGCTTGTGTACCTTCAGTGTCAGTCTTGTACATTTAAGACTTTAATGGGTCGATCTTCGGTGGCGTTATCAGTTGTCAAAAATTTATATTACAGATGGCGACAGGCAACCAAAATTTATTAATATTACTTGTAACAGCTGTCAACGTAACTGAAATTCAGTTTCAAATCATATTCGACCCTAAAATTCGATGCTGTATTATACAGCACAGTATATACACAGTATCAACGCTGAAGTTTTGTTGTTCTCAACGATTTTATGTCTAAGAGGTTTTTATTTTTTAAAAATAACACTCATACCACTCGGATTACGGGTGGGAGGATCAAGTTATTTTCACCGAGAATAAAAAATATTGTATTTTTGGCAAATCATTTCTGGATCTAAGATTTGGTTCCTATGGAATGTTGTAAAACAATTTAAAATTCCTCCACCGTCGCCTGACTTGAATTTCATTAAAAATGTTTGTGATTTACTGCAAATTAAAATTTTACATCTGATAATAATACGATGTTCAGATATGCACCTTTACTTTATTGCACTTTCAGATATTATCCTTTAAACGCCATTACTGAGCTTAATATTTCATATAAAATTTCAATTAATTATTGCGCAATAAATACGTAAATTGTTATAATATTGAGTAAAACTTAAAATACAGCACTGGCATAAGTATGTTCAATGCGCATACATAAAGGGTCCGCCATCTAACGTTTTTTTTTTCAACTAGTGCTTATTTCGTGAATGGTAACAGTTAGCTCATGTCTGATTTGACAGATATGTAATTAGTTTTATCCTTCCGCTGAACGAATATGGTTGTGTATTCGCTTAAACAACGCTGGAAAATATTGCGACATTACTTTGAAAATCATGGTAATGTTGCAGAATGTGTGCGAAAATTGCGTACGGATTTTGGAAGAAAAGAAGCACCGTCAGCTCCGTATGTTCGTTATCGATAAACCAAAGCGTGAAAAGCCAAAAACAGTGCGTACACCCGAGAATATTGCTGCTGTGACAGAAAGTGTGCGTGAAGCGCCATCAACATCAATTCACCGTCGTTCTCATCAATTGAACATTTCGGAGACATCATTGAGACGAATTTTGCATAAAGACCTTGGTATGACGCCATACAAAGTCCAATTAGTTCAGGAGTTGAAGCCAATTGACCATCCAATGCGTTTTCGCTTCGCTAAGTGGGCCTGCGATCGACTTACAGAAGATGCCGATTTTGGCAAAAAAAAATCATCTTTTCAGATGAAGCTCATTTTGATCTTGGCGGGTATGTAAACAAGCAAAATTGTCGCATTTGGGGCACAGAAAACCCGCACGCATACATTGAAAAGCCGACGCACCCAAAACGAGTCACTGTTTGGTGCGGATTTTGGTCCAGAGGCATAATTGGGCCATTTTTCTTCGAAAATGAGCAAGGAGTGGCCGTTACAGTCAATGGCGATCGTTATCGGGTCATGTTGAACGAATTTTTGTTCACAAAAATTGAAGAGGATATTGGCAATATTTGGTTTCAACAGGACGGCGCTACGTGCCACACAGCCGAAGCTACACTCGATATTTAGCGCCCTGTTTTTGAAGACCGCATTATCAGCCGCAGAGCTGATGTCGTTTGGCCACCACGGAGCTGCGATTTGACACCGTTGGACTATTGTTTGAGGGGTGCCGTGAAAGATAAGTGTTACGCCGACAAGCCAGAGACAATTGACGTTTTAAAGGACAATATTCGTGAAGCCATTGGTGAAATACAGCTACACACAATCGATAATGTGTTAAAATGTGTGTAGGCTACTGCATGGCCAGCTGAGGCAGCCATTTGAATGAAATTATTTTCCATTATTAACCGGAAGGATTGTACTTTCAAATAAAAAAAGAAATTTGAGAAAATCTACTGAATATTTTCATTTTCAAAAAAAAAGTTATTTGGCGGACCCTTTATTACATTTATCCGAACACTTTCTGTTGATATTTGACAAGTCAAATGTCAGCAACGACAAAAAAAACAATGTTGTTGAAACAACCAGCTGTTTTGTTTACCAGCTGTCAAATGAATATTAAATAACCAGCTGAACTGCGTATATTGTTATGTCTGAACACTTAAAATATTGTACTCAATAAACCGAATATTGACTCAATAAAAGTGCATATCTGAACATAGTATAAGTGAATTCAATATCTGACGAAATCCAGGAGTTAATTAAATCTATGTATGTATGTGCATATGTTGAATCGTTTATAATAAATTACCAAACAGAAGGAGTATTAAAAATATAATTTTTTTATTTTCTTTATAACCGACTTGATTTGTGTGCAGACTTTTGCTCCTCTATATATTGGAATAATATCAGTTTGGTTATTGTGAATGTTTGATAAACAAAATGTGTGGTACGAAGCCGCCGACTTCCTCTCAGCAGATTTCTGACAAAAACTCTGACAGTAATGAAATTTCCATGAAAAGTTTCTTTGCCGACTTTATACTGTCGGTAAAATTAACACACACAACATAAGTGGTGTGAGAAACTAGGTCCATAATCCTAACTGAAGGATGGTAATGACCAATTATGTATGTATGTATGTGGTAAGTACGAATCAATTGATTTTTGTTATTTCGCCACCTTGGAATTATTCTGTTTTATTTTCATTATTGATAACCCATTCATAAATTCATTGAACGCACATTATTACTGTCGACTGTATATTATAAAAAACATTCTGTTGAAATAAGTTACTTTAACTGAATAACTGTGTAATTACATATGTATGTATGTAGATATTGAGCGTTTAAATGTGTTTGTTTCTAATGATTCAACACAACTCTAAAACCTATTCTCTTTTCTCGATTTAGTTTTGCTCTTTCAACTCAAACAAGTTGTGGTGTGTTGCAACATGTTTTACTTGTTGTTTTTACTTATTTTTAAACAATATTTTTTTAAGTATTTTCCTTGCATTTCAATTGCTGTGTGTCTTTTAACTTTTATTAAACTTGTTTGAAATGTTAATGGATATTTAAATAAATAAATAAATAAAATACTAGCTGTGTGTGTGTGTTTCATGGTTTTAATCATTGTTATTGTGTTTCTTTCATAGACAATCACAACAACACATATTTGCAACATGAAATAACTGTTGGTTGCGGAGTTACAGCATCCAAAACAACTTTTATTAGAGAGATGAACGAATTAATTGACTATTTTGATGTTGATCACGAATATAACAAAATGAATTATTACACATGCTCACATTTACCGGCAGATATTTTCAAATTCTAAAGTTCATGCACTCTTTGGAAACCCGTCTTTTCAATACGCAGACGCACGCATGTATTTTTCGTGTGTTTAACTCTTTAACGGTCGTAAATTTAAGCGGGGAAACATCGTTTAAACAAAATTTTCAAGTAGAATGCCATGATATAAAGGCGCCATGCCCATGGTACGATACATTCGTTTTTAATGAAATCATTTTTTAAATATTTTCAGAAACTATTTTATTTTGTTCATTTTTGTAATATTGTGCGGGTTTAAATCCGCATTAGATAGACTATTATTTGTTAATTATGGTATGATTTATTGTCTTATTGTAGGTGCACTTTAAAACGTATGATTCATATACATACATATGTAAGTAAATATGTAATAAAAAACGGCATTGCATTCGTAATGAAGAATGAAGTAAACCTAAAATTCTTTTTAGATAATGCAATTAATGAATCACATAAAATTATATTTCTTAAATAAAGATATATGTTAAGATATACATACATATGTAAATAGAATAATTAAAAAAAATTAGTAAAAATAATACCCATTAAGGGTCATTATTACAACTTGCCGTTAACTAAAGAGAGGATTTTAATGGGCAGATAAATAATTTTTCATTATTATGAGTACCCAATAAGATAGAAGTGAGTGTTAAGCTAAAGGGAGATTCATCCTGTCAATAACTTTTAAAGTTAAGTTTATGTTTGAACTTGCCATATTATATGTATATTATTTTCAATGTGGCAACTTCAAATTTAAACAAAATGAGCATATACAAAAAAAAAACGAAGCCCGTCGTTGCCGCTGCTTAAATAAAACTTGTTTAATTAAGCAGTTTTATCGACATTGCTCCGACACTGTGATTTTTTTGAAAAGCTTAACTTCATTTTATCTATAAGTTGTAATAACGAAAATAAGTTAAAGTTAACTTTATAGTTCCTTTTAGCTAAAGGTACCTTTAACTAAACCCAAGTTTAACGGCAAGTTGTTATAATGGCCCTTAGTCTTAAGGTTTGCATCTACGGATTGTAGTCAGTTTTTCTTTTGTTGTAAATGTTTTTAGTTTGACCTCATAAGTTAGATAGTTTTATAAAAATTAATAACGATATCATTAGTCTCAGACTAAAATTTTAGGAAACAGTGCCGTTTGTACTTGTATGTTTCCATGTTGCTCAAATAAATCAAAGAATCTTGTAGAATAACAGGATATTAAAGCAGATTAAAAAGATTAACAGACATTCCTTCTGCCTACTATTGTGCTTGAAACTACAGACCACTTATCATAGTTTGATAAAGAACGGGCTAATATTATAAAAAAATCAATACGTTGCCAAAAATTTATTTTACATACGCATTCATAATATTGCTACGTTTTTACCTTTTTAAAAACGTTTAAAATATGAGTTCGTTAAATGCAAACAAAATACAAATAAATTGATGTTTAGTTTCAACTAAGTTCTTTATTGTTCTCACTACTTTCGTGTGCCACTACTTAAAACTTGACGAATACAACAATAATTGCTTGTTCGTTCTTCTTCTTTGCTTACAGCACAGATCTTTTCAACGGAGAACTTCAAGCCACGACTGTTTTCTCCACATGCAACGTATCTTCACACAAGACTGACTGAATTCTTACTACTCGTTGCCTGCTTTGTTTTGCCTTTTTATGTGCTCACGTAAACAGAGTGATGAAGGTTCTTGAAGAAGAATGTTCGTGTCTTTGCCTTCTCGAGAACTCCATTGTGACTTCATTGTTGTTTGTGTATTTTATTCACATTGCTTGTTGTTATGTTCTCGCTTACTTGTCTATCCCCTTTTTTCTTTCCTACCGACGTTGTTGGTTTACTTGTAACAAGTTCGTTGTATTTGTTAGTGTAGCTTTAACATTCTTAATGTTAAGCGATGTTAACATTTTCGTAATAATATATACACCTTTCCTCTAATAGTTTCATCATATCCTTATAGTTTGTGTTAATTTTATACATGAGTGCCGGAACATATATTTTGAACTCGACTCCGAGCGACAGATTTTTGTGAAATTTTTCATGTCAATTTTATTTACTCCCAGAGTTTTTGCCAGAAATCGCTGAGAGGAAATCGCCGAAGACATAATTTTTCAAACTTTCATTTTGTTAGAGATGTTTGATCTGGAGTTTGAACCATGGTTTAACAACTAATAAGCCAACATACTATATACTAGACCATGGCGACTTATAGTTTGATCTTTACTTTTATTATATCATGAAAAGACTTAACAGTCTAAAATTTGGCATAGCTCCATGCATTTGTTGGAATTGACTGTCATTCGGTAATACAGATTTTTTAACATATTGTGAGGGATGATTCAAAAAATATCACTAGGTTTTAGAAGCTTTGTTCCATAAAAAAAAAACATTTTATGAAGTACGTCTTCAATTTGGGCTGCTCTTGGCTATGACAAACTGATCTCTTAATCTGATCTACAATTCAACTTCAAGTTAATTTTCAATAGTTTTTAGTATCTCAAAAGCAATAATAATTCCATTAATGTTAAGTATTCCACTTAATTAAGAAAAAACCTTAGCATTTTTGAAAACTTTATGTTAATTATCTTTTTTAATTAGAACACTTAAGAGTTATTCATTTCAAGTGTTTTTTGCAGTAAAAATAAACATTTTCTAATGAAATGAATGATAACTTTAGTACACAAGTTTTATTAATGATTAAAAATACAAACACAAACGAAATAGAATAACATGTGAAAATGAAAAAAAATGTAACCCTGAACCAGCTATTTCCGCTCGTAATGCCTGTGTATAAAAAAAAAAGACAAACTTGTTACCTGAATTATATCTGTAACAAAGAAATATTGTGCGACAAATTTACTCACTAACTATGGTAACATTTTAAATGGTACAATAACAATAAAAAACAATAAATGTCGACACTTCTCCCAGTGCTTCACTCACTACAAATGGAACAATTAAAACATTGAAATGAAGGAGAAAAAAAACAATCTTAAAAATTAATAATAATCAGAAGAGTTATTTATTGTATAAGATCAGCAGCGGCAGCAGCAGCAGTATACACGTAAATTTAACAATTATTTACAATATATTCAACGATTTATTATTGTTCAATTGGGAATTGTATGAAATTGAATATTTTTTATTTGTTGTTGGATTGTGTACTCCCAACCATTTGTCAGTCCATGTGCCCATGTTTGTTCGAACATCGTGTAGGAACATGAAGTACGTACGTGAATAAATCTGTTCTTTTTTAGCATGAGCCATGTCAACATTTTGACTTAAAACTATTTGTAAAATGAAGCGTGTGTAATTTCTTGGCAACAAAATATTTTTACAAGTTGAACACAAGCATGAGCGTGCTTGAACAGAAATTTACAATAAAAACGTAAATATTCTATACATTTTATTTCAATATTATATCATTATGTACGTATGAATTAGGTTATAAGATATTTAAATTAAGTTTAGAAAATAATTTAAGGGCCATTATTACAACTTGCCGTTAAACTTGGGTTTAGTTAAATGTACCTTTAGCTAAAGGGAACTGTAAAGTTATTACCCTGTCTCGTTGATAAGCATTTTCTAAAATCATAAAGCTTACTCATACTATTTAGGAGATAGAAGAAAGGACCAACCATTCAACCATTCGATTTGTCTCGTCACGATGCCCCCCAAGTAATATCAAGTTAGACTTGGTTCGCATTTGATTAAATCCAACGGAACCAGCAGCATCTTTATGACCTCTTTGTCACAGTTATACCAACACAAACCCCTATCAACAGCTTGTCTTCACCTCAAGAATATATTTTCTCAACTTCGATGTACCGAATAAAAAGTATCGATGTTTTATCGATTGTGATCGATAAAAAAAATTTAGTACTTAAACTGGTCTATAGCTTTATTGTAAATACATTCATATATAATATACAGTGGTGGCCACGAATTTAAGACACGACATATGACTGAATTATTTGTGATAATATTGACAACCCTGTAATATCAAATTAGATATTCTTTATTTTTCTATGTACCCTGTAATGTTAAGAAAAATTACCGTTATTTTATTTGGTTTCTTTACACGTATTGTTGCGTTTTAATCATATTAATGTAAAAATGTGTATTTGAAACTGGCCACGAATTTAAGACATTTCAGAATTTTCTGGTATTTAAGCGATTTTTTGGTGTTTTTGAAGCTAAAAGGTGAGTAACGAATGTTTTTATTATTTTATGTTGAAATACATCGAAATATTTGATTAGAAATGGCCAGACGTACTTGGAGTTCCGATGCCGAGCGAAAACTGATCCAACAACTAAAATCTGCTGGATAAACAGTAATAGAGATATCCATGCTGCTTAAATGTTTTTTTTTTTTTTTTTATAATTTTATTTCATATAATTCAATTAAAAATGTATACAAATTCAAATAGTGCCTCAGCGCCAATAGGCATTGTAGAGGCTAGTTGGCAACATTTAATTCAAATTAATAAATACATAATAATTGAAAGTACATAGTATTTTAGAGTTAACAGTAAAATATATGTATGAATAAATAAATTATGTTAAGAATAAACCGAAAACAAAGCTATATAAATATTTGCTTCAAAATGAAATATTTATAACCGAATCTGTAGTTTATATCATATCATCGATATGTGATTTTAAAAATTCTTTTAATAATCGTTTAAAATTCAAAAGTGTAGGACAGGATTTTATAGGATTATAGGATTTTAGATGCAAGATCTACGACGCGAACACATCAAGCAACATGGTACCACCAAAAATATCAAACAGCAACCTAGAGCCCGAGAAACTACACCCAGGGAGGACATTTTAATTTATAGAGTAGCTGCTATTAATCCTTTCGCGAGCTCAACTAAAATAAAAAATAACATTGCATCGGATTTTCGCATTAATATTTCGTCTAGGACAATAAGAAGACGGTTAAATGAAAAAAAACTTGCGTGGGTGTATTGCACAACGTAAACCACTTGTGTCAAAAAAAAAATACCCATGATATTTTGGAAAAATATTCTTTGGAGCGATGAGTTGAAGTTTTGCCGCTTCGGCTCTGATGGAAAGCGGTACGTATGGCGCCCTCCAAACCTGGAGCATCATCCAAAGTACACCCTAAAAATGGTCAGACATGGTGGTGGAAATGTGACGGTGTGGGCAGCATTTTCCTGACATGGTGAAGGTCCCATTTACAATATAAATTCTAAAATGGACCAGCATGTTTACAAAAATATTATAACAGACACAATGATACCATTCGCTGAAGACAACATGTCTCTAATATAGAAATTTATGCATGATAATGACCCTAAGCACACTTCACGTCTAGTGAAGAGTTGCTTAGAGGAAAAGGATATCATTGTTCTTAAGTGGCCAGCTCAATCCCCGGACCTCAATCCAATTGAGAACTTGTGGAATGATGTTGAGAAACATGTACGAACAGTTAAACCAAGAAATTCAAGCGATTTGTGGGAAGAAATCCAAAAAGCTTGGTATGCGATTCCAAAGCAACGTTGCGTAGCATTAGTCGAAAGTTTACCCAGGAGATGTGCTGCTGTGATCAAAAATAAAGGATTTCCCACTAAATATTAGAATTTTTTTATGAAGCTGAGCTTAATTTAGAGAATAGTGTTATATTATGCCTATGTCTTAAATTCATGACCAGGATAAAATTTGAGTTTATGTATATACAAATGTATTATGTAAATAGAAATAAATAACCGAATATAGGTCACAAAATATTATTAATTTTTCTTCATAACATTACTAAAATTTTAAAAAAAATATCATGGACCCAAAACTTTTTCGATAAAATGTAAAAATTATCTCAAATAACTCAGTCATATGTCGTGTCTTAAATTCGTGGCCACCACGTATATCTAATAAACTACCTACTAGACTACGACGACTTCAATACATATAGCATTTTCAGTTTAAATTAAAAATTAATAAATGAAATCTTTTTCAAAATGAACGAAACCTTTTTCAGATTAAATGAAACTCTTTTCAGAATAAATTAAACTTCATTCAAATTCAATTAAACATTTTTCAAATTAAATTAAACTTGTTATAGAATTTAATAGAAAACAAACATATTAATTTTTATATAATGCTTGTTAAAATTAATGAACAATTTGTCCACTGGCCGCTTTAGGAATTGTCATGATCATATCCATAACATAATTCGTTATGCTCTGTGGTAATGTCACTTATATAATATATAATATAACGATTGGGCGTGGAATTTTATCGTAGAAATTGTTTTCTCTATCGGGTTCAACATAGGAAAATAAGGTGGTTCCGCAACTAATGGGTAAAATTAATACACAAATCACGGACTGAAGCTTTGTTATGACCAATTAAGTATTAAATAAGAAGTTAAAGAGCGGCATGTGTTTGAATAATCGTGGAAAGTAGTTATGGAAGCTGGTCTCGTTTCGTTTTTATATTTGTATACAGTGTGTCGTTAAGGTCTAATTGAGTGTAGTAGCAGGTGCGACCTAACTGACGCTGTTCTAGAGAGTGTAATCTGTTTACATAACATAATATAATTGGCCATTATAACCCTTCAGTCAGGATTACGATCTAGCTTCTCACATCACTTTGGTTGTGTGCGTTAATTTATACACGTGAGTGGCGGGAACTACAGTTTAACGTCGATTCTGAACAACAGATTTTTGGGAAACTATTCATGGCAATTTTATTTACTCTCAGAGTTTTTGCCAAAAATCTGCTGAGAGGAAGTCGCGAAGAAAAATTTTTTTTTCATATTTCGTTTTGATGTCTGGGGTGAACGTCTAAAGCCAACACACTGCCTATTAGACTACGGCCACTTCTAGAGAGCGTAACCTGTTTAATAAAACATATTTCAAGTTTCGGGTGCCCTGGTAGTCTAGTGAATAGTGTGCTAGACTATTAATGTGAGGGTTGTGTATTCAATACTCACCAACACTATACAGAGCATAAGGTCGAAGTTACTTATATCGTAAATAGTTAAGTATATTTTAAAATTATGTTATAATTAATAAATATTTGCAGCTTTAAACATCTGATTGCAGTATTACCGTTTAAAACGTTTTATTCCGGTATATGACGATTGGACAATCTCATGTAAAAAACAAAAATTTACTTTACCTCACGGACAAAGAAAAATTAATAAAACGGTAGTCACGTTTCATAACTACATGAACAGATTGATCCTTTAAATGCCTACATGTTTTGATAAACTACTGGTGTTCCTCACATGTTGTATATCGGTATACTGGCTTTTTGATGCCATAAAACATGTTCGTGTAAAAATATCAACATTTTTGCTTGAAGATCAATGAGTGGATCTGTGTGTGTACAATGATTTTCAAAAGATTTAAATATCAGTGCAAGAATTATACAACAACAATATGAAGCGTGACATTATAAGATATTTTGTTTTAAATACAATATCAATCAGAGCTCTAGTATTGAATGATGTTTTTATAATATTTTTTGTTCTTCTATTTGCAATCAGTTTCTGCGGTTATTAGTCATAGTAAAATTCCTTTAAAGATATTTGACCCCATGAAAATGGTAAATTTTTTTGTTGTAGGCTTTTTAACTGCTTGCCATAACCTCGACATGAAACGAGAGGAAGACAGAGGAAGGTGCCATATCATAGATAGTTGATCTTAAAAATGCCAAAAAGCCGAAAAAGAAGAAGAATTCAAATGTGAGATCATATTAGAAGGACGTTTGTATTATAGTGTACAAAAGCGGCTACCTATATAGTATATCAATAGTTGTGTTAAATAAAAAGTGATTGTTCAACGAATTGAAATGCTAAAAACACGTTTTACAAAATAGCGATATTTAAACAACAAACAAACTCAACAAACATTTAAACTACAAAATATTTCATAAATTATTTTGTTTAATTTAAAAACATCGTTAACAAATTAACGCAATAAAACTACAAACCATTAATTTATTTATTTTTTTTTTGTCCAAAAATCTACTTATACAGACAGAAATATCAAAAAAAAAAAAAGGAAAAATAAAAATAAATAAATGGCAATTTTAAAAAGTGCATTAAACTTATATTAAAAACTTGACAACAATAATAACAAAATCCATAATGAAAAAGCAAAAAAAAAACTGAAAAACAGAAACCGAAATAAAATATAAATTATGTGAAATACAATAAATTTCAACCAAAAAAATATAGTAAAACAACACAAGAAACAGAAAAGTCACACACAAACAATCAAAAAAATTAAAGGCCAAATATTTGAACTAATTTTGGTTATAAGATTCACGCTCGACGCAAAATCCAAAAAAATTAAGTCATATTTAAAAGGCAGAGTTGATTAAACCAGACCTAGTGACATACTATACGGATTGTCAGCGCAGTTGAAGTTCTATCTGAAGACGTTACGGAAGTCGATTCCGATAGGATGTATACAATAACATGAACCAATTCCAAACGAATGTCGAAATAAAAGCTCTCATGTTATCGAATGGAGTATAAAGTTGTAATTTTTATCAGAATTTGCAATCATTAGGCAGCCGAACTTGCTCAATTTGACTCATTCAAACAGTTTAACTGACGGTCTCAGATAGTGTTGCAAAATTCAAATTTTGAAATGGTACTGAACTATAACTGAAAAAGTACTTTTTTGTATCAAATAGTGCTTTTGTAAAAGATACATACATACATAATTATTCACTATAACCCTTCAATCAGGATTATGACCTAACTTCTCATACCATTTTTTTATGTGTGTTAATTTTATACTTGAGTGGCGGGACCTACTGACTTTTGAGTAACTTTATCGTGGCAATTTTATTTCCTCTCAGAGTTTTTGCCAGAAGGAAGTCGCCGGAGAAATATTTTTTCATATTTCGTTTTGATGGAGATGTCTGCCATGGGGTTTGAACCGTGAGCTCGTGTCGAGTAAGATAGCACGCTACCTACTACAGTATTTATTTATTTATATTTCATACACATACAGGACAAAAACAGCTGATTCGGAACGTAACAAAACGTAAAGGCCTCGTTGAGTCAAACGTCAATGGAACGTAATGTAACATGCGTTCGTTTTTAGCATATGAAGAGCAATGCAAATGCTTACCGAAATTACATTACGATTCGGCAAGTGTTTTAATTGCTTTTCGCATTCTAAAAATGCACATGCGTTCCGTGGGCGTTTGGCTAACCGGAGCTAAAGCCTAATTCTACCTTTAGCATTACGTTGAACCTGTTGCTAATCCATTAATAACGCAAGACATAAAACAACATGTAAGATTGGGGGGTACTGCAGTATTTTTTAAATGAAAAAGTACTGAAAAAAGTACAAAGTACTGAAGTTTTCAACACTGGTCTCAGAGATTGTTATGTTACATCAAGGCAAATTCAATAAGGTAGCCTTATCTCTACAACAAATACAACAATGCAAAAACAACAGGCATTTTGTTTTTGTTAAAGACCTTTAATGTTGTCAAAATAGGAAGAAAAAAAATGGAAAAGGAAAAAAAATGAACAACAACACGCACACGCACAACAAACACACACAAAAACAACAAAATTTTGACATTAAGAAATAGCTCAGCTGTTTAGATAATCTCACCGGTTACATGAATTCGCTTTGTGTTACATGTTACAAATATGAGCACAAACAAAATATAACACTACCCAAATATAGTGTCAAAAATAAGAGAGAGAGAGAGAGGGAAAGAAAAGAAAGAAAAACCGTAAATTATACATTTTAAAGCAATTGGCAATACCGATTTCGTGGTCACAAAACGCAACAACAAACAAAATAAATTGCAAAAAATATATATGTACATACATATGTATTTAGCTAAACGGAAGACTGTCAAACAGACCGGACTAAGAAACAGACAATTTATATGATAAACGTGTGCGCGCATTTGTACAATTCACAGTCGTCTTTCCAAAAATGAAATTCACGGCGTGTATTTGATTGGTATGTGAAAATGGTTCAATTTCAGTGTCATATCCACGATACACAATAATCATTAACATGCTACATATAGGGTTTTCAGTACGTATAAATTTAGTTCACTCCGTTAACGGGGCATTGTTAACTGCATGAGATTTATAAGCATAACTAATAAACAAAACTTTGTAATAAAATAAAATGTTTTATTTGTTTGCTTAAAATTTCGGCTTGTGCAGGTCTTGTCAATGAATACCGTGTGTTTTGTTTTCTTCTTTTAACGCTCCATTAATCAAAATCAAAAAAGAAATGTTTCTTTACGAGTGTTTTAATACTTACTACCCATAAACAGATATACTAAATATTATTAAAATAGTCGCATTCAAATATTTTTCATTTTTAAATATAAAATAAAATAAATTCAGAAAAGGTGAACTCTGTCCCAGCCCGATATTCCCTAAGAAAAAGTGTTGACGGTCGTAAGAGACTTGATCGCAGATTGGTTGTCCAAATTAATGAAATGACTTTCTGGAAAAATTGCATACTCCAACTAGTGTTGCTTCTTCTTTTAATATCGGCTTGACCACCTACTGGAAAAAACTGCAT
Source organism: Sarcophaga rosellei (assembly GCA_930367235.1). Classification (NCBI taxonomy): domain Eukaryota; kingdom Metazoa; phylum Arthropoda; class Insecta; order Diptera; family Sarcophagidae; genus Sarcophaga; species Sarcophaga rosellei. The sequence goes on along the minus strand of OV884017.1, from coordinate 62,955,000 downwards.
TGGTCAGGTAGCCTGTGCAGAGGTTTAATATTAGACTCTTTAATATGTATCCCGCAGTCTATTCTGTCCAGTATTTTGGTGCCATGAGTATATACCAGAGATCAGCAATGAGTATTCAAAAAGATGAGTAGATTCATCATACTCATAATTTCTGATATTTATACGCATTCAAACGAGTTCTAGGCAACGAGATACGATCCAACTAATTTCCTCCTCTCGCCAGTAGCACTGAAAACACATAAATTAGGGGTTGTTCCACTTAAACTGTATTGATTGTTTTGGTGTAAAGCATTGAGGATGCTATGGTGAAAATCATTTCTCACTAACAGTTTTCATTAACTTAGAGAGTGCTTTCCATACGCTATCCACTCTGGAGTTGTTGCCGGAGCTCTAGGTAAACATATGATTATCGACTTTATTGTGATGTTTTTGATAGATAGAATGCGAAAGCAGTCGAATGCCTTGAACACCAGCTCATTTCTTTCCACTCCAACTACGTCATAATTCGGCATACAGAATTGGCTCTGACCTTCCACTGAAGTAAGGCTGGCTGGGGTATCCAAAAAACATGGACATATTCGAACCGTCTACGTCTGTTTCTCGATAGGAGATTTAATTTAAAGATCCTAAGTAGGTTCTTCTGGTTTGATCATCCTGAGGTTCCTGTTAGCTATATACCAGAGATCAGCAATGAATCGTTTTTTCGCTACTCATAAGTACTCATGAAATTTCGAGTATGAGCGAGTCAACAACCGCTCTGATTCATTCGTACTCACTACAAAATTGATTTATAAGTACAGATTGCAATGAGTACAACGTTGACATCAAATTCATAACTTTCGAAATATGTTCGATTCATATGCCTACTCATTCAGATTCATAAATTTAGAAAAATACTTATAACACTCATAAATGATTCGAATCATTCATTAAAATTTACAGTCTTAGTTGTTGTTGCATTTACAAAAAAAAAAAGAAGAAAGAAAAAGACAAAGACAACAAGCAAAGCAAATACACAACCTTCTAGTGAGTATTGTAGTATTCGTACGCGAATCATCTTATGTTGTGATTCTTGTAAATCATGAGTCAACAACATCATGTGTTTTGTTAAGTATGAGTATGATGAGTACTTCAAACTTTGAATATGAGTATGAGTTGAGTCTACTCATCTTTTTGAATACTCATTGCTTATCAGTGATGTATAGCCGATTAAATAATTTTTTTTTGGGTAAGAAGAAATAAATAAACAGAATTGTATTTAGGAATTGAAGTCGCCGTAGTCTAGTAGGTAGTGTGTTGGCTTATTAGACGCGAAGCCACGATTCAAATCCCCGGTCAGGCAAAAACTCTGAAAGTAAATAAAATTGCAATGAAAAAGTTTCTCAAAAATCTGTCGTTCGGAGTCGATTTTAAACTGTAGGTCCCGCCACTCATGTATTAGAATTAACAAACACAGCATGAGTGGTGTTGAGAAGGGCGTGTTGAGCTAGGGCGTAATCCTGACTGAAGGATTGTGATGGCCGATTATGTATGTATTTAGGAATAACCATTTGGTCGAGTAACATTTGTATTCCTTGTGCTAATATTTCGTGTTTATTTTATGTCGACAACAATTTTTTGGCCCATTGTTACTTATACGCGTATTGTTCTAAAAGAGTCACAATGGGTAAGAAGGCATACGTGGAACTTATGAAATTTTTCATGGTTAATTGATTAGTTGTAGATATTCTAATTCTAATGTATGTTTTTATTTGTATTTGTACAAGAAATATGTATGTCATCATCATTACGTGTATAATTACTCCGTGGTTTCCAAAAAATATTCTAATTGAAGTGTATACTACACACTGTTATTTCATTGCATGAAATAATGACTCACTTCTAGACTATAGTTGGCTTACCAAAACTTGACTATGTATTTCGAAATTTAAATATGTAATGTTTAATACTGTTTTATTGCCAATAAACAATGCAATTAACATGTAAAATAACTGTTAGAAGTGTATCGATCGACAACATTCCAGATCAATATCGTTGAAATTCCCGTTTGCCGAAGCTAAAACAATTAAAAACTCTTATGTTTGTTATTTGTTGTTGTATTTTTTTTTTGCTGCACAACAAATCCATTTTCACTTCATTTGTTTGTTGTTTAAAACTGGTAGTGCATGTTGTTGCTGTCGCTGTTTGATTTCAAACATTGTTCGAATACGAACGAACTGGCTGGCTGGGTTAGAGTATGTATTTGTATTTAACATGCTGTTGTCAATATTGATCTTGAGTAGCCGGGTATAAAGTTGTTTCAATAATTTTTTCCTGTTGGTTTGTTCAACGCATTCACCATAGCGATTACTACTCCCCTTCTAATGTATTGTTTCATTATTTTTTTTATTTATTTTATTATTATTTTTTTCTTTAATATGCTTAATGCTTGTATTGTTGTGATTTTAATTTCTTGTTAAGGCTTGGCAAAAAAGAAAGAAATAATAACCGAACACCATAACTCCAATACCATCGCCAAACATATGGTAGAGTCTTGACTGTGTTTTTTTATTTTTTGGTGTTTTTAACAATTCATTTACTGACTGGTTTTGTTAGACTACTTTTTTGTCGACTTTAAGTTTTTTCTTGTCACAACAATACGTTATTTTGAAAAAAAAAAAAAACTTACAGTGATAACAATTAGACAGAGATGGGAGAGATCACGTTGAAAATATAGTGGAGTAGTTTGATTTAATCCTCCACTGTATTGTAAGAAATATTAAAAAAACAAAACCAATTAGAAATAAGGAAATGGTGTAAGAAATTGTTTGTCACAAAATGATTGTTGTTTGGACACCCCAGTTTTGTTTGTGGTTTTTCTTTGTCACCTGTTCACAATCCGTCTAATACAACATGTATTTGACATTTGTAGGCCCAAACGATTCAAAGATTTTTTTTTAAATCTTTTTGCCGATTGAATGCTTACGCGTGAGTTTATTTGTGTTTTGACTTTTTTCAGCCTATCAGTGGTTGTGTGAACGAGTCAGTCTGTCAGTCAGACCAATCGAATCGGTTGATTGCTAGTTTGTCGACTTTATTAATTGTCTACGAATATTTTTGGCAACATTTGTTTTCAATGTTTTTCATGTTTCTGGTTTCTTGTTTTTTTTCATTAACAAAATTTTGATTGTTGGCGTCAATTGGAATCCATCATGTCAACACGTTAAACACCAACCACATTCGTACTACACAGTAGAATTAGCGATAACATCAATTTTACTGGCAATCCAAAAAACAAAAACAAAAACAACTTGTAGATCGTCATAAACGTCATAAACGATAATTGTATGAGGCGTGTTGAAGTTTTTTTTTGGCAGAAATTCATCAGAATTAAAAAAAAACAATTTAAGAAACAAAAGAAATTTTTAGAAAAAAAAATTAAACAAAGAAATTTTAATTGCAAAATTATGCAAATGAGGCTAATAAAATGGAAGATATGCAAATCTGGAGAACTATTTTGCAAATTATTATATAATTTAACAATTAAGCAGAATATACTCGTATAAGAGGCGTTTAAAAATTCTTTTCATCTTTACAAGCATCTTTAACAGGTTTTTCCTTTAATCGAATCCATTTAAAGGTGATAAATGTCGAACTTCAATAGGCCATGCCGGACAGTAACATGTTTCTTCGAGAGAAAATGTCAAATGCCGACTACTTTTAAAATCAATACATATGTACATACAGAAATAATTCATCATTATAACCTTTCAGACAGGATTACGACCTAGCTTCTCAAACCACTCATGTTGTGTGCGTTAATTTTATACGTGAGTGGCATTATCTACAGTTAAAAGTAGACATGACAATTTTATTTACTCTCAGAGTTTTTTTTCCAGAAACCTGTATATTGTATTTCGATTTGTTGAAAATGTCTGAATTGGGGTTTGAAGTGTGGTCTCACGTCTACTACGCCTCATACTACAATATCGACCAGTAGTGTATATACAAACCTTATCTTGCTGAATTTAAATTGACATGCAGCCAAGAAAAACAGTATCGCAGTATCAATAAGTGAAATTTAGGATTGACGATGCTGCCAATCTGGAAATGCGATGGATAGGACAATGATGCAAAAGGCTTGCATCATGTGATATATATTACAGCAGCCTTGCAGAAAGTACGAATTTGGATGCGGGTTTCGGTTGACTAAAAGAATTCGCCATTTTGTTTCTGGTTCACTTCTGTGAACGAAAGAATAACCACAATCCGTATCAGAACTTAATTAGTGCCTACACTCCGTCGGAAGTATAGGACAATGCGGTTAAAGATGCTTTCTACGTTAACCTCGAGGACGTGTGCGATCAGATTTTAGACCGATTTTATTGCTGCCTTCAGCGCTTTTGAACGGGAGTCTATTAAGATGATTCTGGCAGTAAGTGAGGACAAAACGAGGTATATGCATGTTGTGCACAAATAGAGACATGCGGCGTATTGGATCTCAAATTACGACTCAAAATCAACTTGCCAATCACTCTTGCCAATAGGTGCTATTAAGGTTTCGGGGCCATTGAGTAGCACAGGAGAGTTGTCTTTGAGTAAAAAACTTTCCAAACGTCATTGAATCATTTTGAATTTTGCATGTAGTCGCCATAGTCTAGTAGATAGGGTGTTCGCTTATTAGACGTAAAGCCCAACAGGTTTATTTACTTTCAGAGTTTGTGCCAAAAATCTGTTGAGAGGAAGTCGCCGATGAACTACTTTTTATATTTCGTTTACGTCTAATAAGCGAACACACTACCTACTAGACTACGGTGACTAACCTTTTTGTTGAGTCAAAACGTGTAGAAGTTGAGGGCTCATTGGTTGCTTCTTCGGTATTAGAATGTGATATATCTGGACTTTCTTCTATCCAAGTTTCCGCTAAATTCGTGAAATCTAATTTTTGAATGCAAATTCAGTATATTATGGCGCAGTGAAGAAGGTAGAAAACGACCTTTTTAGTCCATTTGAGAGTTTTTCTGAAGATGGGGTTATAGGCAAGATATTGATCGGCAAGATCGACACCATTCATGTATTGATTGTAATCGATGATGCAGTGCGGTTTATTGATGAAAAGTTGGCTTTTTCGGTCGATTTTATTAGAATCGATCACGTCGTGAATATTGCGCTTTTTTTTACTGTTCCATACTTGTTTCATCATTTTACCTCTTCGCTTGTAACGTGTCTCTCCATGTCGCAATTTTATATTTCTTAAAACATTCGGTACTCTTCGATTTGATCTTATTGTCCCACTTTTTTTGTCTTATTTCTTTTTGTTAACAGGATTGTTAAGTATTAAAAAAGATGTCACAATAAAGTAATTTGAATTTGAATTTGAAAAACTCATATTTTTAAAGAATAGTTAAACGATAACTTAAATGACTACATAAAGCAACTGCACTCAAGGGAAAATCTTAAATGACGACTTTAGGCGTCATCCGTCGCGAATGTGTTAAAACATTATTACAGGCTCTATTCAAAATAAAGTTTTTGATTTTAATTTAAATTTTTAATATTTACTCTATGTAGGGTATATCATGCACTACAATGAAACATGAAAACGTAAACACTTCTGGTATTTGTTTGATCACCTTTTTACCAACAACTTTTTTTTTATTTCACCTTTGACTGCAAAGTAGACAAATGAATGTTTTGATGTAAAAAAAACGTGTTTAACTGCATTGGTATGATCATATCGAAGCAAACGATCAATTGCACCATGCCGTGGCGTATATAATGAGTAGAGGGTGGGTGTTCCCATACTTTTTCTCTCCCTTTTACAATTGCAATGATTAAGAGAAACAATAATTAAACGAAAAATACAACAAGAATTATTATTTAAATATGTATGTATTTATGAAAAAAATGTGTGATATTTTCTATGGATTTCTATAGATTTTGTTGTTAAAAAATTAGTTTGTTATGCAAACAAGCATTCACTTTTTGAGATTGTTTCTGTACTAAGTGGCTATTTAAATCGAATTTTTTTTTTTTAATTTCTAATTAAGATTGATTTAAAATACTGTTCATGATGAAAATTGATTATGGTTTTAAAACACGAATAAAATTTAATTTTTTTTTTGTTATAAACTACATATTTTGCACATTTTGATTAATGACGGGTGACAAATTTAAAAATTTGTCTTTTTATGAATAATTACTTATTTTTCTTTCTTTTATTTTCTGTAGTAAGTGCCTTAATTGAGAACTCGTGCAAAAATTGGTTGACAGGTAGCAAAATCTATTGTAATAGCAAAAGCAAAAAAGCTTGTGAAAATAGCAAAGAAAAAAATTGTCCAAACATAAATTTAATAGCATATGTATGTATGTATGTATGTACATATGTATAGTTTTTAGGGTTGGCTTGGTAGTCTTATTAACCAAGAGATCATTAATCAAAAATATATATTTTTTAAATTAAAATGATTGTAGTTTTTGCCAGAAAATATTTTTAGAAGTACAACCTTCGACTTTCAAACTCTATACAATTGTTGTTTTGTTTTGTTTTTTTATTAGGCAATATTCTCACTGATGGCTTTTTAGAATGGCCAGAGAGATGTTAACACCTTTTTTTTAATAGAAATTAATTTCGGTTCTTATTTCCATAAATAAAATTATTTTATGGAGGTGGCTTCCGTTGAAAGATGGCAAAAATTGGGACTTTAAAATTAAAAACATTTGGCCAATTCACACGACTTTGTATCGTGTATGTTGTATTGAATACACTGTTGGTTTGTGAACGCTCAATGTTATGCTGTATTGTGTATTTCGTTTTCCAAACGTCAAAAAGCGATAAGAAGAAGAAGACCAGTATTCATAACCTGATTTTCAAGCAACAAAACGAAAATATTACGGAAAAAAGTAAATTAATTAATTATCTGTGCGAACAATTTAATTTTGAGATGTTAATTGTTGACTCAAGTTACATAGTTTTTTATTCTCCTTCTTGATTACTGGCAACTACATAAACTGATAGCACGAAACCAATACAACTTCCAAAAACATATGAAAAAAATGTGTATGAGTGTATCTGATTTTTATATGAAAATTATTAACAACAAGCGTACACTGTTGTATGTTCTTCCAACAATACAGTGAATACAACGATACAACGGCTTGTGTGAATTGACCAATGGAAAAAATGTGTATGAGTGTATCTGATTTTTATATGAAAATTATCAATAGCATACACTGTTGTTCGTCCCACAATACAATGAATACAACAATACAAGGGCTTGTGTGAATTGCCCAAATATTTTTCATACGCTTGTGTTTCTTTTTTTTTATGTTGTATTGTAGTAAAAATAATTAAAATTTAGAATAAAAACTTTATTCAATACTGTTTATGACCAATTAAAATCCTAAATGTTAAAAGTTGAAAACGTAATAAAACTCTACCTTTAGCTTCTTTTGGTAATATTTTTTTTAAAGACACTTAATTAAGGTCGAAATTTAAAAATCATTTCCATTTACTGGTGTGTACCCTACTTGATCAACTATGCTTGTGTTTATATAGGTGCAGTGAATTGTCATCCCAACACTGTATTCTGTACTATTATCACAAGTTATCTCTGTTTAGTGCAAACTTTAAAATATTTTAAATAAAATTTTATTAAAATTAATGGGTCGTTCAATAATGGCAACTGTTACTGAAAATCACTTATTGGGTGGGCCATCTGACGATTTAAATTTAAATCATCGGTTATTTCGAATCTGGCAATACTTATGTCACAAAATTCAGTATATTATCTCTACTGAACGTAATGAATCGATTTACGATTGAACAATGTTGGAATTTATTGAGCCCACCTAACGCACCATGATAACCAACTTTTTTGTACCCGCTCTTCATGGTATTGATTTGAACGATGTGTGATTTCAACATAATGGAGCAACTTGCTACACATCTCTTGCCACTATTCATTTAATGCGTTAAACGTTTGATGGTCGTTTAATTAGCCGAAATGGTAATGTCAATTGGCTGCCAAGAAGCTGCGATTTGTCACCTTTGGATTATTTTTTGAGAGGCGCCGTTACAAAAAGTTTTATGACGACAAACCAGTGGCAACTGAGCATTTGAAGGCCAACATTTGTGATGTCATCGCCGAAATACGACCCTATACACTCGAAAAAGTGCTCGAAAATTTGTCTTATCGAATGAGGTACTGTGAGGACAGCCGCGGCAGCCACGTGAATACACACATAATTGGCCATTGCAACCCTTCAGTCAGGATTACGGCCTAGCTACTCACTCCACTCATGTTGTGTGCGTTAATTTAATACTTGAGTGGCGGGGCCTACAGTTTAACGTCGACTCCGAATGACAGATTTTGAGAAACTTTTTCATGGCAAGTTTATTTACTCTGAGAGGAAGTCGCCGAAGAAATATTTTTTTTTCATATTTCGTTTTGATGTCTGGCCTGGGGCTCGAACCCGGGCTTTAGGTCTAATAAGCGAACACTACCGACTAGACTTCGGCGACTACACATGAATGAAATGATGTTCAATTTCTAACCGGAACGATTGTACTTCATAACAAACAAATAATTTTTGGAAAAATTTCAAATTTCTAAATTTAAGGCCATTATTACAACTTGCCGTTAAACTTGGTTTTAGCTAAAGGTAACTTTAAAATTAACTTTAACGTCTTTTCGTTATTACAGCTTACAGATAAAATAAAGTCAAAAATATGGCAGTGTCGCATTAATGTCGATAACACTGCTAACATAATGAAAAACCATTTATCTGCCCATTTAAATCTTCCCTTTAGTTAACGGCAAGTTGTAGTAATGGCCCTTAACACGTTGACTTCCGACTACGAGATTACTCGTAGATTGCGTTCCCTTCTAGGGTGCCAACTATGAGCAAAACCTACCAATTTTGTGTAGGTACGAATAAAATCGTATTATATCAGTGCTAGAATCAATAAATAGCTTCTGGGAAAAGAATAAAAAGTCAGTCAACGTGTTCAACTTTTAAATGGCCCAGCCATCATTGGTAGACAAGTCCATCAAGTTCTGTATCTAATGGAGTTGGTTTTTTAAGGTTTTAATGCAATATTTAATGTAAATCTTCTGATCTTCTTCTACATGTGTTCTTAAATTTCTATTAAATATGAAGTTACCAAGCATTTGCACAAGAAAAAAACAAAAAATATTTAAATTATAATGGAATTTTTTTTAAACAAAAAAAACCCATTTAATGAAGAACCATAAAGTTTATAAAAGAAAAATATTTTAAATCCATAAGTATTCAAAATGCGAAATTCTATTATTGATAACAAGCCCATAGTTTTGCCAAAATCTATAATTTGTTTGACGTCAACACAAAAATGTTGAACAAAATAGAAAAAAATACAATAAAGCCGGAAATATATTCAAAAAAACATTTTTTTTGTAGCGTTCGCAACCAATTACCCTTTAAGTAATTTAATTTAATACGCAGCTGTTTTTCTAGATACTTTTCTTTAATGCTCACTTTATTTTTCTTTTTTGCATGTTTAATTGGTAATTATTTTTGCCAAAAACAAGCCTCATTAAGTCTGTTTATAAGCCATAAAATATGATTTTTTTTCTGTGTGTAGTGCTGGGTAACTTCAGTTTCCTTTTCTTCTGTTTTAAATATTAAAATGCCGCAACGATTATGGAAAAAAATTCTTAAGAAATTGTGAATATTCGCATCGGCTTAGCATATAATTGGCATTTAATTTGATTAGGCTTTTAAAAGAAAGAAACAACACATTTTCAAAAATTAACTTGGCTAAGGAAACAATTTCGGCTTTTGATAATTAATTAATTGTTGCTACGAACTCTTTTTCATTTTTGCATGAATTCTCTGCTATGACTTCATTAGTCTACAAAAAGTATGATGGAAAAAGAAACACAATATTTGAACAAAAATTTATGTATATTTGTATGTCGAACTGAAAACGAAATAATTAATATGATGGTTGTGTTAAAAGATATACCACAGCTGGCACAAAAGGCAGTCGGACAGGACAGTCCAACCGATAGATACATTTTGTATAACTTTTTATGAAAATAAAGACATACCACAAGTTTATAGGTAAGTAGACGAACATAACATAACAGATATATGTATGTCTGTATTCGCCACGGTTCAATGTGTCTTCGTGACTTAATAATGAACTTCATCAGTTTTCAATGCAACAAATCAATCATGAAAAGTCAGGGTTGCACAAACTATGGCACCATATTTAAACACCACAGGCTAAATTCAGACAACAATTTTTATACAGTGATTTTCACATCAATTTTATGTATTGATTTACACAATGTAATAAAAAATGTTGTCTCTATTGTTAATGTTATTCTACTGAAACAAATTGAACATTTTTCAACGTACATATATACGAGTATATCACAGAAAAATACTAAAAACGAACGAGAGAGTGTTTAACATCCAAGCTGATTTCAAATGTCTCTATACAGTGGACAGCAAAAGTCTTAGTACGGCAATATATTTTGACAAAAAAGTCCCCACAGGCTTAATACTCTTGCACAAAGTCCCGATATGACTTCAAGAGAGTATTTAGGAGATCATTTGAAAATATGGTTACGTAATCGCTAAACCTCTCACAAAAGTCGTGATGCCACCAGAAAACACTAAACGAAACTTGTACATTCAATTCGAAATGGCTTAAATGGAGTGCTTGACTTTAAGGGATATTCTACTAACTACAAGGGATAACATTTTCATATATTCGGGCTTTGAATTTTAAATTTACTATGGAGTCATCTGATACTTTTCCTTATTTTTCTCTTGTTTTATGAAAAACATGCAAGAATTGTTTGTTTTATAATAAAACAGAAATAAATTAATAAAATAAATGCATAAACTATAAATTTTTACACAAAAAGTTTTGGCTAAACTTCATGAAATTGCTAAAATATATTGCCGTACTAAGACTTTTGCTGTCCACTGTATATTGTTCGATTACAAAATGGTCATTAGATGGCTCTAAAATGTAATGTCTCTGATAGCATTACTAATTACATTAGCTATAGCGTAAGCTTGTTTGAAGGATGGCAATTTAAACTTTACCTTTTTAGAACACATTAAAATATTCACTTGTGGCGTCACAACGGTCCGTTATGCATACTCAAGTGAGTTTTTTGGTATCAAAGCAACCCCTCTGACCAAACCTAACCTTTAAAAATTAGAAAATAATCGCTACATTATTTAGGAATACAAGACGCGTCGCAACTGCTAAAGAAAAATTTCAAGTTTTCGGAGACGATGCTGTTACAAGAATGAGAGAATCGAAATAACTAATTTTTGATCCTATAATTTTTTATGTTTTAATGCTATACCTCGCTTTGGCAGACCAAACACTAAAAAGTTCGATGAAATTATGAAAACAATTGAGAAACACTAGCACATAAGTGCACTGGGCGTTGATAGTGAAGTAGACACTTAAAGATAACTGGTATCCAGTTAAAGAACAAGCTCGAGTACAATTTAAGCCAAGAAGTGAATCACAATGTGAGAAAGAGATCATGGATAAAGCAAGGTAAAGTCTAGTAGACGGATTGATAACTGGAAAATTAAAGCTGTCTGTCTGATGAGATTCAGCTTCTACAACGTAGTCAATAGAGCTGCAAAACCATCGATAGTACTATCGATAGTATTTCGATAGTATCGAAATTTAAGCGACGTATAAAACGTGACGCCGGAAATTGTATTAATTTTTAAAGTTAAGGTTGAAAAGAAATAGAAACAAGTTCAAAAAATTTGTATTAAGGACTTCAACTATTAGAAAATAATTTAAACTTATAGAATAGCTGTAAAATGAACCGTTATATACAATCGAAATAGAAAATTTCGGTATTGAAAAAGTTAGATATCTATAAATTTTTTGTGTCTTTCTATTATTTTTTCCACCACTATATAGGTATATATACACATACATATATATGTATATACATCTATTTATATACATATACATATATACGTACGCCGGTATAATTTTTAATTAACAGTGGGAAATTTAACACTTTTCTAAAAATTCGATACTATCGATAGTATCGATAGTTTTATACCGGACTATCGAAACTATCGAATGGGCCGACTATCGATAGTTTTGCAGCTCTAGTAGTCAAACGATTGAACTTGATCTCTACTATCAACATTGATGCAAGTAATTTAATAAAAACGTCAGAATTTTATTCATAGAAAATGTGTTGTGTTACATTTTGATAACATGCATCACACATTTTTAGTGATCTGAAAGAAACAGGGGGAACTTGGCTGGAAAGTTTAAATGCATATACCATATAGTTCGGATCTTGTATCTTCATATTATTATTTATTTTGATTGCTGCAGAATTTTCTTAATATTATATACATACATACATAATTGGTGATTACAACACTTCAGTCAGCATTACGACCTACATCATTAGGTTGTGGCACCATCATTAGGTTAGTGGCTCCACTCGTTACTAATTGTTGCGATTACATCACCACACCACAATAAATGAGAGAGAGAGAGCGAGATTAACGACCATTATTACAACTTAAAGTTACCTTTAACTAAAGTGAACTTTAAGGTTACCTTTAACTTCTTTTCGTTATTACAACCTACAGATAAAATAAAGTTAACCTTCTTAAAGTGCCTTCTTATTTGTTATATTTATTCATTTTGCTTATAAAATTTGTGTGTGTGAGGTTTTAGCTTTTTTATTTTTGTCTTTTTTGTTTTAAAATAATTATAATGAATACGCCAATATCCATTTTTGCTTTGAAAAACTATTAATATAAAAAGTTATTTTTATGTTTATATTTGAAGTTGCCATATTGAAAAAAAAAAAATAAAAATAATATGACAAGCACAATAAGATAAAGTGAACTTTACAAGTTAAATGTAGGATGATCTTCCCTTTAGCTTTAAGGGTCATCTTTATCTTATTTGGGCAATTCACACAACTTTGTATCGTGTATGTTGTATTGAATACATTTTTTTGTTTGTGAACGCTCAATGCTATGCTGTATTGTGTATTTCGTGGCATTCAAACAATTTGATAGCACGAAACCAACACAACATATGAAAACCTATACACATTTTTTTCATTCACTCAATTTGATACCACGAAACCAATACAACTTTTATAAAGATATGGAAAAAATGTGTATAAGTGTATCGGATTTTTATATGAAAATTATCAACAACAATTATACACTGTTGTATGTTCTTCCAACAATACAATGAATACAACGATACAACGGCTTGTGTGAATTGACCAATTGTGTACTCATAATTGTGAGAATCAAGTTATCTGCTCTTTAAAATCCTGCCTTTAGTTAACGGCAAATTGTAATAATGGCCCTAAACGTATTAAATGACTAAAATTAAAAAAATAATACCTTGGCACTAAGAACACCTAATGGCATGATGTTTCTCATTCAATTTTAATGAATATTAAACGTAATAAAGAAGATGTTGAAAAAGGTGAGAGCACCCTAGATTTCCTTAGAATTAAGGAATGCTAAGATAGGTTATGGAATGAATACCAAGATGTTGTATAAGCGAGATGAGGCACAAATTGATTATTTATACGTATGGAGGGAGGTACGTACGTGTTAAATAAATTGCCAATTGCATATAAAATAAATTTAAAGACATGGAATATAAGTTTTCGAATTATATTTTGGCGTTTGCCTGAGATTGGTCTTTTACAGTATAATTGATGTTTATGGTGTTATGCTATTCCATCATGGATATTAGCCGCTGCTTGTACAAGTACAAACTCAAATTAAAAAACGACAAAACAACATTCTCCGAATGATTACAATAGCATCGTTATGCATTAAAAACTTAAATAAATCTTATCGCGCCATCGGTTAAACCAGAGCTAAGAAAATATTCAGAGAAATACTAAAAAACCTTCTATTCCGAATCAATACCGACTACAATAGCCACATCCGCCTATAGAAGACAGTTATTGCTGCATCAGCCACTGTCGTTTCCACAAATATAAACAACTACAGTAGCTGAATTCACTACTGATTATATATGAATTATCTTCTCTTTATTAGAAACCAGAGATCAGCATGAGTATGCGTAACGAAAAAATTGCTATTTCCATTAGCATTCTCCGACCTGTGGCGATATTTCAGTTCAGATAAAATTAAGATTCTATTGTGATAGGAAACTTTTTTAAATGTATTCTTCAAAGATTCAAAGATAAGGATACGAAAACCATCGATTGATTTAGGCAGTTAGGTTAGGTTAGTGTGGTAGCCATTTGATACCAAAAGCTCACTTGAGCACGCATAGCGTCCCGTTCGTCGATTGATTGAGATAGTAGAAGAACACAGAAAAAGATTTCAGTGCATTAAACCGACAGGTAAAAGTATTGTAAGGAGATTTTAATTTTATGGAAATTCTTTAAAAAAAATTCTAAAAATTTTAAGGTTGGACATTAATTGCTAATAACTCGTAAGTAGAATATCGATAAATAAAAAGAGCGCTCAAAAAAAAATAAAAACTACAATTAAATAAACACCATCATATAAACATGATAATGCAAAACTTGAGACCGAAAGACAGACACGTAGACAATATGCTTCTTTTATTATAATTTGTATGGATTTGTTTTTGTTGAAAATCTAAAGAGATTTACTTGCGGCTTTAGACAACAGTACTGATGGTTAGTCAGTCACTCTGTCATTGAGTTTAAAGTTTCTGTATTTGCTTCAATATTTTTTTTCCCCTAACGTTTGGTGTGAAATGCACCTTGACATTTTGAGGATTTAAAAAAAAAAATCATTTTTTTATACGAATATTTTCTAAATCAACTATTTTACTTCTCTTGAATAAAGAAAACAGAAAAAAAGGGGGAAAAAGAAACATTAATGAATAAAATAATAAATATTAATCCATCCATACAAAATAATAAGTTTTGCATTTAATTTAATAATTTTGTTTTTGTTTTTGGTTTTTGGAATTTTGACGTGTGTTTTTTTTTTGTTGTTATTTTTTATTTCTTTAAACGTGACTAATAATAAACAAAAAAAAGTTTTACTTGTTGAAACAAATTAATTTCAATGATATTGCAATATACATACATACATACATACAGTGGTGGCCACGAATTTAAGACACGACATATGATGGACTTATTTGTGATAATTTTGTGATAATTGAGAAATCTCAAAAAACCCATGATATTTTGGAAAAATATACTTTGGAGTTTTGCCGCTTCGGCTCTGATGGAAAGCAGTACGTCTGGCGCCCTCCAAACCTAGAGCATCATCCAAAGTACACCCTAAAAACAACCTGGTGGTGGAAATGTGACGGTGTGGGCAGCATTTTCCTGGCATGGTGTAGGTCCCATTTACAATATAAATTCTAAAATGGACCACCATGTTTACAAAAATATTATAACAGACACAATGATACCATTCGCTGAAGACAACATGCCTCCAATATAGAAATTTATGCATGATAATGACCCTAAGTACATTTCACGTCTAGTGAAGAGTTGCTTAGAAGAAAACGATATCATTGTTCTTAAGAGGCCAGCTCAATCCCCGGACCTCAATCCAATTGAGAACTTGTGGAATAATGTTGAGGAATATGTACGAACAGTTAAACCAAAAAATTCAAGCGATTTGAGGGAAGAAATCCAAAGGGTTTGGTATGCAATTCCAAAGCAACGTTATGTGGCATTAGTCGAAAGTTTACCCAGGAGATGTGCTGCTGTGATCAAAAATAAAGGATTTCCCACTAAATATTAGAATTTTTTTTATGAAGCTGAGCTTAATTTAGAGAATAGTGTTATATTATGCCTATGTCTTAAATTCGTGACCAGGTAAAATTTGTGTTTATGTATATAATATGTAAATAAAAATTCTTAACCGAATATAGGTAAGAAAATATTATTAATTTTTCTTCATAACATTACTAAAATCCTAAAAAAATATCATGGACCCAAAAGTTTTTCGATAAAATGTAAAAATTATCTCAGTCATATGTCGTGTCTTAAATTCGTGGCCACCACTGTATATATGAGGGACATTTTCGGATACGGATTTGGGTTTGCAAATACCTTTCTGGTACAAGACAAAAAACAATTTCATTCATAACGAAATCGGCTTCTTTTCTTTGCCAAATTTAAATGTGTTTCTGTTATGTGGCTGTATTTGCATAAAGCGTCCCCCACCTAACGTGTTTCTTTTCCTCTTTTCTTAAATTATTCACTACAAAAAAATTGTTATAAATTGTGGGAATTATTATGATTGATAATAATGAAATTTATTCAGTTTTTTTCTTTTATTTATTAATACCGTTTCATTATATTACAATGATTTGTTTTTTCTTTTTTTGCTTTTTTGATTTTGGTAACACATTTCCTAATGAAAACTTTAACTTTGGCTGTTGAAAATCCGTTGATTTTGATTAACATTTTAATTTAGTCTGTAAAATAAATCATCTTCTTTGTTTTAATGAAGCCGGAAAATGGAAAAAAAATATATTCAAATAAAAAAATTATGAAAATCAAATATGGTACGAGTATTTGTTGTTACAAAACTAAACAATGTTCAACAGATGTGACGTGCTTACAGTGAATGTCAAATTATAATTACTATCAACAACTACAACTGACATACATACATACTTATGTATGTATAAATGCGACTTTGAAGCGACAGTTAATATTTCAATATTATTAATAATACAATAATGATATTTCTATTAAGATTAATTAAAGTCTCATTCTGTTTACATGCACAGTATTCCCCGGGTACAAGCATTTTCAAAACTGCTTGCAGGACATTGCTTATATCGAAATGCCGCATAGAGAGCAAATAGACGCGTGTCATGCAAACTGATAGAATTCTGTTTGTATCATTGCTGTTCTCTGACAAAGAGTTGAGTAGAAATGAATCATACTCATAATTTCTGATACTTATACGCATTTATACTGATTTTAATATCATGGAACCTCTACTCATATTCAAAGTTTGGAGTACTTATCATATTCTTACTTTATAACACGTATGATGTTGTTAAGTTTGACTCTCCATAACTCAACATATACACTCTTTTGCTTATTTGTCTCTTTCTTGCAGCAACAACTAAAGGCCTGTTTGTGTAAGACAAGCGATTTTACTTGCTTGTCTATTTATATTGGAAACACAAACACTCACTCACACACAAATACTCAAAATTTAGTGTTTTTGCTTGAGTTTTCCATGCAGACAGATAAGCAAATGAAATTGCTTGTATTATTCAACAAAATTTACAGTCTTTATTGTTGTTGCATTTACAAAAAAAGAATAAAGAAAAAGACGAAGACAGCAAGCAAAGCAACTTACAACCTTCTAGTGAGTATTGTAGTATTCGTACACGAATCATACTTATTTTGTGATTCTTGTAAATGTTGAGTAAAGGAGAGTCGAAATCAACAACATCATGCGTATTATTAAGTATGGGTACGATGAGTACTTAAAAATTTGAATATGAGTAGTATGAGTACGATATTAAAACAAGTTTGGTACGAATCTACTCATCTTTTTGAATACTCATTGCTGATCTCTGGTTGGAAACAAAAAGGGAGAAACTAAGCCGCACATTGCCAGTGTTCAAATTAAATATTTAGCTATAGACTTTTATGGAGCGTGACGTAACTGATACTGACTTAACTAAATTGAGCATAATTATAGCTATGATATTTAAATTTATTTGTAATAATTAATGCTATAATGTACTGCTCAATATAATTTTAAATTATTTTAAAAATTTAAATTCAATTTTAATTAAAATTGCGACTGTGGAATTCGGCACACATACATACATATTCAGTAAAATCCATTATTACGAATATAGTGATTTTATCCATTAGAAGGGTTTAAAATTACCAAGTTCATGTTTGTTTATAATGTTTGTTTGATAGTGTCAAATGTTTTAGTTTTCAGTAATTTTCTCAGGCTAAAGTCCAATAGTTATCCTAGTAGGTAGTGTATTGGCTTATTAGACGTAAGGCCACGTTTCAAATCCTAGATCAGACATTTCGAACAAAACGAAATATTAAAAAATATTTCTTCGGCTACTGCCTCTCAGCAGATGTCTGGCAAAAACTCGGAGAGTAAATAAAATTGCTATGAAAAGTCAAAAATATGGATTTCAGAGTCGATTTTAAAATCTAAGGCCAATTATTACTACTTGCTGTTAAACTTGAGTTGAGTTAAAGGTACCTTTAGTTAAAGGGAACTGTAAAGTTAACAACTTACAGGTAAAATAAAGTTAACTTTTTTAAAATAATGGCGGTGCCGGAGCAACGTCGATAAAACTGCTCAATTAAACAACTTTTTATTAAACGCAGTGGCAAGTTGTAATAATGGCCCTAAGTCTCGCCACTTATGGATAAAATTAACGCTCACAATGTAAGTGGTGAGACAAGCCAGGTCATTATTTTGATTGGAAGGTTGTAATGACAGTTATGTATGGATTCATGTTCAATTTCACACTCTCTATGATAAATATTTGTGATGACAGTTTGACACACATTATCTGAACATTGTTTCTAATTATCCAACTAAATCAGAGATGGCAAAGAAAATGTTTGATTATCTAAAACTATCATCGCAATAGGAACTCGATTAATAAAAAATAAATAAAAAATTTTAACGCATCAAATCGAATCACAAGAAAAATATCATGTTGTCCACTTAGCCACAGTGTCAATCTGTACTCTTGTCGGCCTTTAATTTTTAGTGATGTGAGTAAATTCGATAAAAAAAAAAAATAAAAAACTTTACAAGTTAATTTATATGTATGTCATATAAAAACCATTTGTGAACACACACACATATTTTATTGAATTTTATTTGGAAAATATTTTTTTTTTTCGCATATTTTGTAGCTTCATCTGTGAAATGATCGTAAAATATCTCAAATTAAAGGTTAAGAAGCTGTTATCGTAAAACATTTGTGTATTTTAAACTCTTGTCACCTTTGCGGCTTTTAATAATTGTCGCGTTTATTTTTTAACCAGTTAACTAACTTTAGTGTTGACGTTGAATCTGTTTTTTTTTTGTTTAATTTTTTTTTTTGATAGAAATCAAGTTTTAAAAAATAAATTATAAATTAAAATCCATAAAATTTTATATGTTTTAAAATGATTTAAATGAATAGATTTAAATCTTTTAATTTGATTTTAATGGTTTTCAGTTTTGCATCGTTTTAAAGATTCAATCATTCTCAATTAAAGTATTTTGTTATCGTAGCAGCTATTGTCCAAAGCAAACATTTATTTGAAACTGATTCGTTCTTTTATATTTTTTTTTTCTCACAAACTAATAAGAACTACAGGATATAAGACTACATACTTAATTAAAGTAAATGATGATATCACGGGGATTTTGTTTAAAAATGTTAAAATAACAAAGCTTTCTTAATTAGGTTGAAAAGTATTTCAGTGATTAAAAAAAATCCAAAATACTAACGGTAGAAATATATTCATTGTCACTTAATACCGGCCTCCCATGGGTGAATCCAGTGCTGCACAGAAAATGTTTTGAAAAATGTCTACGCCTGTTAAAAAAATTCCGATTTTTCCCTACTTATTCACTTAATAAGTGGTGGGATCTACAGCTTATAGCCAGCTCCGAAAGGCATATTTTGAAGAATTTTTATTTTTATTTGCTCTCAGAGTTTTTGCTAGAAATCGCTAAAGAAATGTGTCATATTTCCATTTGTTTAAGAAGTCCGACCTGGGGTTTGAACTGAGGCGTCACGCTTACTAGACTACAACGACTAAGATTTTTTAATTCTTACATGTCAAAAACAGTAAAGGTTAGGTTAGGTTAGGTTAGAGGACGTATACTTGTCAACTGTGACAAGTACAAGTACAGTACCCGGAGGTCGAATTGACCCATTGTACAACGTCCTAGCTTCTCACACCACTCGTGTTGTGTACGTTAATTTTATACATGAGTGGCGGAGCCTACAGTTTAAAGTCGCCTCCGAACGACAGATTTTTTGAGAAGCTTTTCATGGAGAATGTTTATTCTCAGAGTTTTTGCCAGAAATCTGCTGAGAGGAAGTCGCCGAAGAAATATTTTCATATTTTCGTTTTGATGTCTGACCTGGGATTCGAACTTGGGCCTTTCGCCTAATAAGCCAACACACTACCTACTAGACCACGGCGACTTCAGAAAAGGCTAATCTCTCCCCTTTCTAAAAAACTACGGAGTTTTAAAATGGGTTGAAATATATTTGAGTAATCAATAATTTCGTGTGAAAAGGTCAAAAAAACAATTTTTGTGAAATAAAACAAGTTTGGAGGGTTCGAGAAAATAAAAAAAAGTATTTTTGAGTACTACACAGCCGAGTGAACGAACGACTTAGACTATGTAGTTACTCGGGTGTATTTTCACTTTTTAAAGCAATTCTATTAAAACAATAAAAGGTTTGTTTTAATTAATTGGCGTATATAGTTCTTTTGAACGGAATTTTTAATTGATAATTTTAATTATAATCCGGTACAAAAAGAGAGATTAATTAGAATAATTCCTTAATTCTATTATTTTAATTCTTATATTTCATTTAATTCACGTATAAAAATAAAAGTATTTTAAAATTAAGTTCGTAGCTCAATTCAACTAAATCTTTAAAGAAAGATTTAACTAAGTGCAGGTAAAATCAAAATATAATGACTTTTGTTTAAATCAGGTATAGAAGGAACAAATTAATAAATTTGTTTTTTTTTAATTAAAGCTGGTAAAAGGGCTACTACATCATTCGAAATTTGTCAAGTCTCTTCCATTGTTTTGCAGAAGTGGCCACATATGTGGACGTTTAATTTTTTATAATTAAAATTATAATTATAAAAAGAACAAAAATTTCATAATAACTTATTGACTACCGAATCCTCCAACAAGAGAAGTAAAAATTTTACCCTTTGTCTGCACTGATGATATTATTTCCGCTATACAGTTAGGTACATAAAAAAGCATGAATTAATTCTTCGGCATTCTGTTTTATTGGAATATATAAATTGTTAAAATTTGAAAAAAAATAATAGCAGATATCTTCTTATATATAAAAATGAATGTGTGTTTGATTGTATGTTTGTATGTTTGTATGTTTGTATGTTTGTATGTTTGAAGTTTATAGACGACTAAACGGCTGAACCGATTTTCTTGAAATTTTCACAGTATCTTCCTGTATGTCTGGAAGGAGTTATAGGCTACTTTTTATGTTGATATTCCAAATGAGCGAGGGGCCATGCCCATGTATACTACATACTATATACTTAATATTTAATTGCATTTGAAATATATTACTCATACGCATAGTTACCCCTAAAGTATGCTATCTATGATTCCTGATGTATTAAACCAAAGAAAATAAAGTGTAAAGAACGACGCGGGGGGAAAGATAGAAGGGAAAGAAAAAAATTTTGTAAACAACATTTGTGAAAAAATTCACCAAATAAGAAAAAATATAACCAAAATTAAATACATAGACTTTTGTTTTATTTTTTTTTCAAGTTTAAATTATAATTAATAAAAAAAAGAAACAAAAAATAGCTTTTCTTATAAGAAAGAAAAATAACCAAAACCAAAAAAACCTACACATCTACACATTGATCAAAAAAATAACCAATTTTGGTTAGAAATAACCAAAAAAAGGCAACACGAGCAATGAGCATTGAAACTGGAACATCTTCGAGTACATGCCGCTGAGACCCGTTCGCATGAATTACTTGAACAACGAGAAGTGAGATTAGAAACTGATCGAATGCGTACTACTCAGGCCCGTTCGTCTGAATCATCTAGGCAACGGGAAACGAAATCAATAAAATGATTCAAAATTAATTGGATATTTGTGTAATGTCTTTCCTTCAAAAATTATTTTAGTTGTTGGCGCAACAACGCGCGCAGGGTACAGCTAGTATTTAATATATGTAATCAGTTTTACCACCACCACCTAAATAATCCAAAAGCAGGACTAAAGTTAATCCTGGAATTATACTGGAGGGTATAGGTCATTACATTAAAAAAAGGGACTAAAGAGTTTTCTGTCATCGATTATCCATTTGCTCACATTTGGCTCTTTAGTGGACAAATGTTGTAAAATCAATGGAGAAGTCCTTCAAGATTATTAAAATGCATTTAATTTTGCTCTTATTTCAATTATGTTGAAAATAATATTTATTTTCCTGATTATCGATTCACTTAATAATTGATTCATAATAATGTATAGAGAACTAATAAAGCCAAATACGAGATTTACTCAAAGCCATGCACAGAAAGTCTTTTTCCAACTGCTTCTCGTGCATTATCTACTGAATTATCCTTATTATACGTATTTCTTTTTTAACTCATTTCTTTGCAAGACACTTTAAAGTGTAATCAAACACAATCAATTTATATTTCAATTCTTATGCCTGAGAGTCTAACGATAACCATATGAAGAGCCTGTCTTCTGTATATTATTATAATTGCAAATTTATTTATAATTTATTTAATTCTTCAACGTCACACACACAAGATAAAAAATGTAGAAATTATAAAAGAATGATTGTATAATTTATTCATAATCGTTATACTGTGCCGTGTTAATGTTACTACTTCAGTATGCATAATTAATTGAAATTCTATTGGCATAAAAAAGTCATTAACTTTATTACTGTTTTGTTCTAGTTTTATATAGATTTTTTATATTTTTGATACAAGAGAAAGGAAACGATTCATGGTTTTTTTTTCTTTAATTCGTTTATATTTTAAGAAAAGAAACAACAAAAAAATTTATAAATATTCGGGGGCGAATACTAATCCTAGTGATCTCAATAACACTTTCACTAACGTTGATAGAAAAATGAAATCAAGGTTTAAATCGTTTAAATATGATTAATCCAATTCAAAATACTACCTCATTACAGCATCATTTCAGCATTTGATCAATACTGAAATGTTATGTAAATTTTATTTTCTTACATCAAATGGACCACCCCCTGTTGTGGTGGTCAGTACAAGTATAGTACAAGCATTATGTGAAATTATTTTTTGCTTTTAGAAAATTTTGTATTTTTTTTTTTATTTCTTTTAGAGACATGAGTTGCAATTTCTTGTTAAAGTTACATAATAAAATTTGTTCATAGAAAAAGAAAAATGAATGGAACATAATTTTACACTTTACAGTAAATTGTGCATATAACGAACTAATAGATTTCAATTTTAAGAAAATCATTAGACATACAGTTTAAAATTTTACTGTTTACATCTAAAGCTGATGACATACTTAAGAAAATAGTTCGGAAAATGGTTATAATTCGCACAAATATTTAATTAAACTGCAATGAAGTTAATTAATTATTGAGTAAGCCAATTTAATACTATGTTCAGACATGCAGTTTTATTGGGCCAATATTCGGTTATTTGAGTACAATATTTTAAGTGTTCAGATATAATAAAGGGTCCGCCAAATAACTTCTTTTTTTTTGAAAATACTGTAAAAAAAAACTACTGAATATTTTCTCAAATTTCTTTTTTTATTTGAAAGTACAATCCTTCCGGTTAATAATGGAAAATAATTTCATTCAAATGGCTGCCTCGGCTTGCCATGCAGTAGCCTACACGAGTAGCCTACAGAAGATGCCGATTTTGGCAAAAAAAAATCATCTTTTCAGATGAAGCTCATTTTGATCTTGGCGGGTATGTAAACAAGCAAAATTGTCGCATTTGGGGCACAGAAAACCCGCACGCATACGTTGATCCCTGTTTGGTGCGGATTTTGGTCCAGAGGCATAATTGGGCCATTTTTCTTCGAAAATGAGCAAGGAGAGGCCGTTACAGTCAATGGCGATCGTTATCGGGCCATGTTGAACGAATTTTTGTTCACAAAAATTGAAGAGGATGGCGCTACGTGCCACACAACCGAAGCTACACTCGATGTTTTGCACCCTGTTTTTGAAGATCGCATTATCAGCCGCAGAGCTGATATCGTTTGGCAACCTCGAAGCTGCGATTTGACACCGTTGGACTATTATTTGTGGGGTGCCGTCAAAGATAAGTGTTACGCCGACAAGCCGGTGACAATTGACGCTTTAAAGGACAATATTCGTGAAGCCATTGGTGAAATACAGCTGCACACAATCGATAATGTGCTTTAAAATTGGACCGATCGTGTAGGCTACTGCATGGCCAGCCTAGGCAGCCATTTGAATGAAATTATTTTCCATTATTAACCGGATGGATTGTACTTTCAATTAAAAGAAGAAATTTGGAGAAAATATTCAGTAGTTTTTTTTTAAAGCATTTAAAAAAAAAAAGTTATTTGGCGGACCCTTTATAAGCAATATTCATTTGACAGCTGGTAAACAAAATAGGTGGTTGTTTCAACAACATTGTTTATATATTTTTTTGTTTTGTTATTTTTTTTTTTTGTCGTTGTTGATATTTGACAACTCAAAGTGTTGGAAAAATTATAATATGCTCACTGATGGTACTTATAACAGTGCTGTATTTTTACCCAGTATTACCCACTATTATAACAATTTGCGTATTTATTGCTCAATAATTAATTGAAATTTTATATGAAATATAGAGCTCAATAATGGCGTTTATTGCGTTTTAGGCAATAAAAGTGCATGTATGAACATAGTATAAGACCATGTTTGATTTATTGCCAATTAACGAATTGATTCGAAAATTCCAAAATTACAGAAGAACGTATTGTAACGTATTTTACAGAGTTGTTCTACTGGGTAACCTGGCAATATATGTATATGCCTATTTTGTTTTAGTAGTGATTTACATTCAAAGACAAAAGTCTACGCACACAGGTTGTTATTTGACAATGTACCTCTTTTTTCAGATATCGTATTATGCGCGTTGTTCATACGAGTTCATATGTCTGTAAAAACGTACGTCTAATAACCCTTGCGATGACTCATTCGAAAGGGTTAAACATACCTTAAATATTTCTGTCATTGGCAAGGCATTGTGAATGCCGTGTATGTACATACATATGTGGTTGAGTTTAGGTTTATAATGCGAGAATAATACGTTGTATGCATATTTGTTGAATTTTTAAAAACGAATTCAAGTACTTCTGATTTTCAAGTTCCTTTAATATTTGCTTTTTTTTATTGTCTTCAATAAATAAAATTTTAGTTTGATTAGTGTTTGATGACTTTAGATGTCTGAGGCTCGCTTCTATGGGCTCGTGGCATTAGGAGGTGATTTTATCACCTGGATGTGCAACCCTTAATATTGCAGTTAGAGGTTATGTATTATGAGCTATTGTTCCTTCCTGTTGAAACTACATATTCCTTGAAAATAAGGAAAAGTCATCCAGAGTAAATATCTCGCTATCTACAAAACCTTGGAATGATTCTTCGTGTGTTCAAATCGGATTTTCTGAGCCACATAATATATTACTCTGCTTAATGTTGGAATTTTGCGACGGCTTAAGCCTAGGTTATCGTACTTGGCGATAAACAGTTTTTGCATATTGGTCCTTTTCAGTCGTACGTTGTCCGCATCGTTTGCATCATCTTCAGTCCAAGACGTTATATTCTCTGCAAAAAGACTGATTTGGAGCCGCTTAAACTAAACTAAACATATTAATCTGTTCAATACTCTTGTAGGAGAGTTAATGAACGTCACAGTATTTGGCCTGCTGATTTCGGACAACCGTTAAATCTACTTCTAAATTTAAAGAATCAAAACAATTATTCTCCATTCTAGAGGATTATAGCAATAATGTTATTCTTGGGGTGTGTTTTGAATCTTCTTATTATTCACAAACGACAAAGTAGAACTGACAGGGTGTTGAGAAATATATAATTCTCAAATGTGTTTAATGTTTTTAACCGCCGTGGCCTAGTAGGTAGTTTGTTGGCTTATTAGACATAAAGCCCGGATTCAATCCCCAGGTCAGATATCAAAACGAAATATGAAAAGTATTTCTTCGGCGGCTTCCTCTCAGCAGATCTCTGATAAAAACTCTGAGAGAGTAAATAAAATTGCCTTGAAAAGTTTCTCAAAAATCTATCGCTCGGAGTCGACTTTAAACTGTAGGTCCCGCCACTCAAGTATAAAATTAACGCACACAACATAAGTGGTGTGAGAAGCTAGGTTGTAATCCTAGGTTGTAATCCTGTATACTATATGGAGGGTACATATTTCTATTTCTATTTTCGAAATAATAGGTTTTTACCCTACATTAGTTATACACTTCATAGCTATCGCTGGAAATGAAAGCTAGTCTAATTTTTTTCTTTTTTGCAATTAATTCCTTATTTACCTTGGCTTTTGTTGCCCTTTTCGATTGAAATAAACTTATCCTGAAGAGTTCAACTACATATGTATGTGTAAAATATACCAAAAATAATTTTTATAATTTTTGGAAATATTTGAAGTTTTTTTTTATTGAAATGCGACATAATATATCAATATGACAAACTGTTTAAACTTTAGTCAAATAAGTTGGCCTAATGCATTATGTTAAAAAAAATGCAAATTTGAAACTCAAAAATCAGATAAACTCCTCTAAATCTATTAGTTTCCCTAAAGATTCCATACCTTAATTTTACTCTACATCATAAAAGCTTCATATGAGCAGATTTTACTGTATTTAATTTTTCTGATATGACAAAACAACTGTACACCATATCATTAAAATTACCAAAAAAAAAGCTCTCAAAAATTTAAAACAAAAAATAAACTTTTTAACTTTCGTTTGTTATTTCCAGGCTGTAATAGTGAACGATCTAAAGGTACTGCCAGCATTTGTCGAACAAACAGCAACCAGCAGAAATTTCTTCAACAGGGGCACAATCAGCAACAGCAACAATAACAATTAAGTCGCAGCAAAGAGTTTCTTAAATTTTAATTTTAATAAAAAAAGGAAAACAAACCAAAAACCAAACTGTGTATCAAACTCTTTCACACGAGTAGAGTAGAGGAGTAGAGCAATTGATACAAGCACTGGAATACTGGAAGCGTGCGAGTACATACATACAATAATTTATAATGTTTCTACGGTTTAAAGAATTTTATGCAATAAAAACGGTAATGGAAATAACTATATCGGTAGCAACAACTACAACAACAATAATAACAAGAATACTGAAAGAAACAACAACATTATTATGATTCACAGCATATCAAGAAGATTCATTCATTTATTGTTCAATGAATCACAAATTATTGAATTCTTTTATTAATTTTATAAAATAAAATACGAAACTAGAAAATAATTTTAATTCCAACACAGAAAAAGAAACCAAAACGAATTAACAAAAAAGAACCACAACAATAACAACAAGACAAACAACCAAAACATTAACTGAGACATTTAGACTGAATATATATTTTTTTTTAATCTACAAAGAGGTGTTGTTTAGAAAAAAAAAATACAAAAAATTCGATCAGCCTTAAACAAAACCGCCAAAACAGCTGCCATAACTAAACTGTTGTTTAGATCCAGTCATAACAAGTCAAGAACGGCCAACGAGCTATTAACAACGTCATCATCTTCAATATTTGCGTAGCAGAGCAGAGCAGCAACTGAACACAATTGTTATCTTGATACTGAAAATAACCCAATTCCTTAGATCGCATCGCAACACATCGTATCGCATCACATCACATCGCACACAGGTTAAAGGCATGGCACACTTTTGCGGATTTATAAAATTAATATTTTTACTTTTGGTAAGTACCATTCATGTATCTCTACACACATCACTTGCACATATGTATGTACATACATATGTATATGTATGATCACGTACACTCTCAACCATTTACGCGTTTTACGAGTCACCATCTATTCGATGAGGAAGTTTGTGATGGACGTGATTTGGACGTCAAGCTGAATTGAATCGAATTAAATACAGAAATTTTGGAAATGAATTAATAAAAGCCTACAGTTAATATTGCATTGAAATGTATACAAAATTAAAATTTATAAACTGTGAAACTGTTTGAAATTAACTTTTGATTGATGAACCATTTTAACTGCGTGATCTCGTTGATTCTTTTTGAAATTTTTTATTACAATTAAAAAGAATACTTTTTTTTACAGAAGGAAAACGATTTGTCTGCAATATCGATAAATCATTCTGATCGTCGATCTTCTTATAGGCAACAAACAGATGGTATTTATATAATTCATGGTATTTAACACGTTTGCAACAGTGTTGCAAAACTGAAATTTTGAAATGGTACTGAATTATAACTGAAAAAGTACTTTTTTGCATCAAATAGTATTTTTGTAAAAGATACATACATAAAATTGGTCATTATAACCCTTCAATCTCACACCACCTATTTTGTGTGTGTGTTCATTTGTTATACAGTTTAAAGTCGAATTCGAACGCTAGGTTTTTGAGAAACTTTTACATATCAAGTTTATTCACTCTAAGAGTTTTTGACAGAATGAGCTTGCCAAAGGAATATTTTCTTCATTTTTCGTTTTGTTGGAAATATCTGACATCGGGCTTGAATCGTTGACTCACGTCTAGTAAGCCAGCACATTACCTACTAGACTATTTATTTATTTATATTTAATGCACATACGGAACGGAAGAGAAAAACTAACTACTTATACGTGTTCCTTACATGCAAAACAAAAGCTGTTGATTCTGAACGTAACAAAACGTAAACGTCGCATTTCCTCAAACTTTGACGTTCGTTTTTTGCATATGAAGATTAATGTAAATGTTTACCGAAATTACTTACGGTTCGGCAAGTGTTCTCATTGCTTTTCGTATTCTGAAAACGGAGATATGTTACGTGTACGTTTGGCTAATCGGTGCTAAGTACTAATTCTACTTTTAGCAACATGTTACTAATGCATTAATAGTATAAGAGTCTAAGGACTACAATATTTAATAATAACAAAGTACTAAAAGCCTGGCGGGGGTACTGCGGTATTTTTGACATGATGAAGTACTGAAAAAAGTACTAAAGTACTGAATTTTTTAACACTCTTGCTGATCTCTGGTTCAAACTTACATGTTATGAGTTTTGATGGGGTAAACTTAGAAAATATGATTTTTTCTTATTTTTTCAAGTTTAGCTATTCTTAATTGCAATATTTAATTAAAAAATGTGAAATTAATGATGACATTCTAAAAGCGTATTATCTTGTGAAGAGATTGACGCTTCATTTAAAAAAATCTGTCAAAAATTACCGCAGTTATTATTTAAATAATATGACAGTCGTATTATATTTTTTATATGTATATGCCATTATATCTGAATGAACTTTCAGATCCAAAATTTTTAAAAGTTTTGATGGATCTTGATAGTTTAACGCAAAATGTGTCAATTTCAATTTTGAGCAACTGCCAGAAATAAAGTTATTTAATTCTGTGCAAATAAAATAAGCAGAACTTTATTTAGTTACCCATAAATTGTTAACAAATATTTCAAATTAAATTATATATTTTTTTATGCATAATTTAATTAAGATTTCACCATTTAGTATTCATACACTATCACTATGCTTTATAATGACCGTTTTTATGTACGATTTATTCCACTTATAAAACTAATTAAAAATAAAAATAAAAACAATAAAAAAAAATACAAATAAATATTTGATGCTCTGTCAAGAAGCATTTGTTGTATTCAACTTGTTATGTTCGCTTCAATTTAAATGGATTTTCATTGAGTCCGCAAGCTTTACTGTTCATGGTGTATGAATGTATTTGTAACAGTGTAACAAATATTTGTAGCAATTATAGTTGAAAAGAGAAGGAACATGAACAAATAAAAAAACTCACAAAGAATGTTGTATTTGGTGAACAAATACAACTACAATAACAACAATAATAATCATAATAATAACGACAGCGACTGATGTTGCTGCCTGGTTTGATTTCATTGATCAGTTTGAAGCGTTACAACTTCGCTGCCATGAATTTTCACTTGCACAATTGATAATGAAGTATTTGGTGTGCGGAGTGTAAAAAATCGAGTAATTTGCAAATTATACATTGAAAGAGCAACAAAATAAAATCTTACAATAACACTGAAGGATTTTTTAATGTATAACGAATTTTATATACCCTACAATGTGTTATAGACCTGTGGAAATATCTCTTACTCAATATGCCTTTATAAGTTACTCTTGGTGTTATAAAGAGTTTTTTTTTTTTTAATTTATAGCACACAAATTGTTGTTAGTTTTGTAGACAATCGCGTGCAATTATTTAATTTGTTTTGTGTTATATTTTGCTATTTTTTTACTTATTAATGTTTACTTTTTTACTTTTTTACTTTTGCTATTGTGTTTAATCGAAGGCTTTACAAATAAGTTATGACGAATTCATTTTCAATTGTGCTTTAACTTTACTTACCAATTAAATCATCAAATCTAATTGTACACAATTGCTACGACTATTGCTACAGCAATTGAATTGCTGCTATGTATTGAATTCAATGTAATCGTTGAATAATTATTTACACAATCCAGTCAAGTGGTTTAAAACGTAGAAAATTGAATCGCATTTAATTAATCCATAAACTACTGGCCTATAAATGAATGTTTGGCTTAAAACAAAGAGATCATTTACTATCTGCGTGACTGATCCTTCTTTGGATTTGCAGAGGAACGAAACTCTAATTTTTTTAATCACGTGCCAGTCATCAACATCTTGTTCGATAACTAAATAACGTTTAAAATATTGCAACAAGGAAGTATTGAAATGAAAATAAACTAAGTAGTCAAGTAAAATTAATACTTTTACGCAAAGGAATGCATGAAATGATTTTCTCATTGATTTTAGCGATCAGTGACTAAACTTATCCAAGTAGCAAGTACTGTTCTTTGGCAATTAAATCTCATGCAACATAAATTAGTTTTCAGAGTTAAAATTTGTTTTTTGGTTTTAAAAGTTTTCTTCAGGATATTTGAGTTTGACACCAACCCTGCTGATTGCTTTTCTTTATTGGATTCCCATGAGCCGAATGTCAAACGTTTTGTAAATGTTAATATTTTTTTATTTACATTATTTTTCATAATAAATTAATATTTTTAAATTTGAATCCAATTCAACACAAAAAACGAAAAAATTACCATTTGGAAATGCAACAAATTTATGACATTTTTGTTTGTACTACAAAAGTGACGAATTGATTTGTTGTAACTGCTATCACCTTATTAAGTTCACCTTGAATTTGTTTCCCAAATTAAGAAAACCAACCTTGGAGGCAACGTAAGTGAACCCCTATAATACAATAACACTAGTGTTTTTCACTAGTCCCGGGATTTCCCGGGAATTCCGCAAATTTTTCAAACCCGAAATCCCGGGAAATTTGCTCGGGAATTGCCGGGAATTATTGTCCATGAAAATTTTTGACTATTTAGCAACACTTAGACATACTTCACTAGGAAGGACAAATTTTGAATCTCTTATATACCGAATTAGAGAAAGAAGAGATATAAAATTGTATACCTTCACAAAATACTTGAAAGATCCTGAAATTTTTAATAAAAATAATAAATTTTTTTCGAATGCTTCAAAACATTCAATTATTTTATATGCAGAACAAATTTGTAACCGCCTTTTTACTAAAAAAAATATAGAATTAGAAGAAATAAAAAGCAACGATAATGATATTTTAGAAGATAAAAATTTTGAGGACATTTAAACAGGGACCGAAAATAACTGTTATTTTTGAATTTTTGATTAAAAAAAGCAACCACAAGGAAATGTCGGAGAACAAAACCAAGTATACCATTTTGATTGTCTTGGACCAAATTTTTATAAAAAGCGATGCTTTTTAAAAACATGATTTTTATTTTTTAATCAAAAAATAACAGTTATTTTTTGATTTTTATTTTTTCGAGCAAAATTAACACTTATTTTTGACTTTTATTTTTTCGAGCAGAAATAAAAGTTATTTTTTGACTTTTATTTTTTCGAGCAAAAATAAAAGTTATTTTTTGACTTTTATTTTTTCGAGCAAAAATAACAGTTATTTTTGACTTTTATTTTTTCGAGCAGAAATAAAAGTTATTTTTTAACTTTTATTTTTTCAAGCAGAAATAAAAGTTATTTTTCAACTTTTATTTTTTCGAGCAGAAATAAAAGTTATTTTTGTTTCAATTCATGATGAATTCATAATATTTATTAAAAAATTCTTTAAAAAATTATTGTTATTTATGTCAGAAAATTATTAGAATTAAGTTTTGGGTATATTAAACACTAATCTTTGGTTTGAAGAAACCAAAATAACTTTTATTTTTGCTCGAAAAAATAAAAGTCAAAAAATAACTTTTATTTCTGCTCGAAAAAATAAAAGTTGAAAAATAACTTTTATTTCTGCTCGAAAAAATAAAAGTCAAAAATAACTGTTATTTTTGCTCGAAAAAATAAAAGTCAAAAAATAACTTTTATTTCTGCTTTTAAAAATAAAAGTCAAAAATAACTTTTATTACTGCTCTTAAAAATAAAAGTCAAAAATAACTGCTATTTCTGCTCGAAAAAATAAAAGTCAAAACATAACTTTTATTTCTGCTCGAAAAAATAAAAGTCAAAAAATAACTTTTATTTCCTGACTTTTACGATAAAAGTTATAACAGTTACGGTCCCTGCATTTAAACGATGCAATAAATAACATTAGTGAAATATCTACATCAAACACTAATGTACCTACCGGTTCGATAAAAAAAGACTTAAAATTCTTGGGAAAATCTGGTAAGCAAACGGAAAATATAAAGAATCTTTTAGAGGCCTTGTTAACTATAAGCCAACATCTGTTGAAAGCGAGAGAGTTATCTTTCTCGAGGGTCAATATGTTACTAAAATTAGAAACCGACTTTCGGATGCATCAATAAACGCATTGTCGGTGTAAAAACTCATTTTAAAAGTATTAAATAAATATGTTATAAGATATATAGTTTTTTTAGGTTTTATGTTTATATTTTTAACTAGTTTTTAAAATACATTGAATTATTTATTTTTTTAAAGAACTGTACCTTTTATATGTTTCTATTGTTATTTTGTTTTATGTTTTTGATCTCATTAACATAAATTTAAAATAAAAAATACATACTTAACAAAGTAAATATATGATTTTATGTTCTAGGCGGGAATTCCCGGGATCCCGGGAAATTTCAAAATCAGTCCCGGTTTCCCGGGAAATGAATAAGTCCGGGAAACGAAAAACACTAAATAACACTCATCTACTGAAAAATATTAAGGACACCAACGTGGAACTTAGTGAATTGATGAGAAACTAAGTAAAATGAGAAAATTGTTTATAACGAACTGCACTTATTCTCAGCTTATATACGAGTACATATATATATTAGAAAAACAAATTTCATTGCGATTTTATAATTTTTATTAAATTAAAATCAAAATAATGTTTTAAAGAAGCTCTGGCGTTGTTTAAAACTGGCAGATATCTTCTTAGCATATGGTCAACAAGATTCTGATCGAATCAGGTATCACGCAGCCTGAATTCATTTCCAAGGCTTATCACAATTTCTGTGATACTTTCGTCTGATTGTGTTTTGTACCATATGTTCAACAAGTTCTCGTTGGATTTGGAAGTCAGTGCCGGCCAGTATAATACATTGATATCGTTATGTTTGAACAACTTTTTAGTACAATATTGTATATTTAGGGTCATTATCTTGCTGGAACACACATCGAAGTGGTATATTCTATATATGTATGTATAATATAGCATGAAAGTATAGTAATTCGTTACTTTCTGAATATTACCCCGGTCTTGCTTAACCGTATTAAGAGCGGTAGTAAAATAATACTTATTTTTTGTAACTGAAAAAAAAGGAAAAAAACAGTAAGACATGTTAAAATTATGCTTGAATTACATGGCAGTTCGACAAAATAATACAGATTTTTGTGTTATACTGCGCACAGCACCACAGCAAACATTTATAAACGTATTCTTACGTTTTTACATTTTTAAAAACGTTTCAAATATGAGTTCGTTGATTGCACACAAAATAAAAATAAATTTGTGTTTAGTTTCAATTAAACTCTTTATTGTTCGCACTACTTTTGTGTGCTACCGTGTTTACAACTTGACGAATCCAACAATGATTTGTTTTATTCGTTATTCTTCTTTACACTTCTGTTCGCGTACACACTAACAAATGTTCGGTAGATCTTTACAACGACGATCTTCAAACCAAGACTGTTTTCTTCACACGCAACGCGTCTTCACACAAGACTGACTGAATTCTCACTACTCGTTGCCTGCTTTGTCTTGCCTTTTTATAAGCCTACGTAATCAGTCTGATGAAGGTTCTTGAAGTCGAACGTTCAGGGTTTTGCCTTCTCGAGAACTCTATCTTGTCTTTACTTGTCTATCCGGTTTCTTCCATACTGATGTTGTTGGTTTACTTGTAACAAGTTCGTTGTATTTGTTTGTGTAACTTTTGCTCATTTTAATGTTAAACGATGATACACCGTTTCCATTTTCGTAACAGTATATCCATGACACTCTTGCAGGCAGTGTTTTAAAATTTCGTCAGATTTCTATTGATATTTAGAGGCATGGGTAGAAGAAATGACAGAATAAGAGCAATGGGTGTGACAACTCTCTTGTAATAATTAATAAAGAAAATGAATAATTATGAAGAGAATAATTATGGAAAGTAATGACAAAGTAATCCTAGTGTAGGGTATTTAACAACTGTCAACAAATTTTCTTTGAAATTAATTTTAATTAAATTATAAATTTTAATCAAGGCGCCAAGAATTTCACAAATTAATTCAAAACATTCAATCAAGTAGATTATTAAATGGTCAGTAAACCTATAATTAGGCACAAGTACAACATGGAATATCTAAATATATGGTATGGTTGGTGGCTATATGGTATATGTACGTTAGAAATGGAAATTACAAGTATGAAGAATTCTTTATTAAAAATATGAAGTATTGAAAACTATTAAATGATACAACTTATATTAGAGACGTTTACTTAGCCATAGATTAACTAATTTAAACTTTGTTTATTCTACACCCCACAATAATATGAATCCAATTAAATTCTGGTCAAATTTAAATTCGATTTAAAGTATTCTATGGAAACTGCTGTCAAGTGTTTGCTGATCCGATATTGCACAGTCTTTGAAATGTAAGACCAAGACACGTAAAATTTACGGAATTTAAATTTAAAGAGAAGTGTTCTCTTGATACCAAGGAATGTGATACATACTTATGTTTGAATTAGCTCTGGAGTGTTAGTCAGTATTCTGCATTTTTTATGCCATAATAACTTCAATATCTATTGATAATTCACTGAAAATATAATACAACTGTAATGAATGTGACGTTGCTGTAAATTTGATAACTTTTCGTATGTGATGTAATCTATGATTATTTGACTGTTATTTTACTGTTATTTTACTGTTATTATCTCTTTTCTTTGCCCTGTCCTTTTTGTTTTACTATACAGTATATTCCAGGAGTGCGGATGATAACACAAGTGCTGGCTTAAAGTATATATACACGTTTATATGAGATATATCACTTATAGGGTTTTAAAATAGACCCCTGAGTCTCCCAATTGTGTGCACTTCCAAATTTTTGGGAACTGACTTCTCATCTCCTCCAGAAATTTCAAAAAATGTTTATTTCCAAGTCAGTTTTTTCGAGTCCCTCGATTATTTGAGTCGACCCTTTGGACTAGTATTTACACGGTACTTTTTTTTATAACATAGAGAGTCTAGTCTACAGTCTCCCCTAACTACTTTCCTCGCAACGTCTCTATCGATTATGTGCACTGGATTTGTTTTAATCTAGAATTGATCAGTAATCAATGTTAACGTTATATATTGGAGACTTACAGCCTGATTAGAAAACTTATCCAAACCAATGGTATTCGTAAGCATATGAATTCCCAAATTTAATAATCATGTCTTCATAAAATTGTTTTCGACTCTTATTAACTGATACTATTTGTGTAAAATCGTATAATATCAAAGCACGATAAATAAATCGGAAATTTTTCATTTCGAACTAAAGCTTTAATTGATTTCTTGTGTACCATTGTACATACATCCAACACACAGGAATCTTCACACAAGACAGACTGAATTCTTACTACACGTTGCCTGCTTTGTTTTGCCTTTTTATATGCCCAAGTAATCAGTCTGATAAAGGTTCTTGAAGTCGAACGTTCCTGGCTTCGCCTTCTCGAGAACTCTATCGCGGTTTCATTGTTGCCTATGTATTTTGTTCACGTTGTTTGTTGTTGCTTTCCTGCTTACTTGTCTATCCCCTTTTATTTCGTACTGATGTTGTTAGTATTTGTTTATCATTTTAATGTTAAACGATGTTACACCGTTTCCATTTTCGTAACTATATTAAAATAACAATAGATAAGAACATTTATGTCACAAATTAGAAGATGACAGTAAAAATTTTTTGTTTTAAATGTAATTCAATGTTCAATAATAAACTAAACATTTTGAAAACTTTGTGTAGCAAAGAAATGAACTCCCGATTGCATGAAATTTTTTTCTGCACACTACTAACCTGAAAACCTGGCTTATACACTGACACACTGAGAAATGAGACTTTCATGTCGATATGGTTTTCAATTCTTTTTTTCTTGATTAGAAATGCATATTTTCTTTGGACTGCTCCCACATACTCTATGAAAACCGCATGAACAGATAATTTTGCACACGGTCGTACGCTGGCTCCTCCATCTCTTCTGTTTGTGGACGTGTTTACAACTTGTGATAAACGAATGAATAAAAAATAAAAATAAATAAAAAACAGTTTCTATTGTTGTAACCCAGAGCTGAGCAATAATTTCATGTTGGTAATACGTTAATACTTTTTTGTTTTACTTTTAGTGTTTCATTGGAAGAAACTGTTTGAATTTTTATTTGAATAACGAATCTTGTGCTGTTACCAGAAGGGGGCACTTCTTTTTATTTTCTATTTTGTTTGCCTTGTCTAACATGGCTTCATGCAATTTTTATGCTTTAAAATAGTACGAAAAAAAATAATATTTATGTATGTACCACTATAAAGGTGGAACAAATTTATGTGGATAGAGATGCTGGTTTGGTTTTTTGGTCTACACGTTTAATTACGAAATATTTGATTATTTGTTATACCGAATAAAACAAAGACGATTTGCAAAAAGGGTTTTAAGTTACATTCATTAAATTTTAACCACACCACAACCATTCACAAATCAATTCAATTATTTCAAAATTAATAACAAAACTTGTTCAATAGAGAGAGAGAGAGAGAGAGAGAATTGGTTTAAATCAATCAATAGAAGTTAATTTATAAGCAAACAAAAGACTTAAGGCACAAACATGATTTGTACATTGTTTCAAGTCAAATGCAATATCTAAACGTCGCGACGTATACATTAAATTGAACGTACAGTTCAATTGTAAACAAATATTTGATTGATACGTGTGGGCAAATAATAAATAATATGTATATGTACGATGTAGTATGTACGATGATGTGATTTTTAATATCATTCAAGTGTCACTAGGGGATGTTAGAGAATAATTGTAGAATTTTAAATGAATGCATATGCATGATTAATAAAAAGCTTAGAGATCAAATACCACAATACTTGGCTGATTTTGGAACTTTTGTAAACTACTCCTCTGTGGTTTTCTTTTCATATTTATAATGTGTAAGTAATTTCATATGGTAGCTGACTTAGGGGTAGTATGTTGGACAATAGCTTAGAGAGTAACTAATTGTCATTGAAAGGCTATTCGAATCTTATGATCGGCGTAGATAAATGGTGTAAAAAGCTATTCCGTAAATCTATCTGAAGAGCAGTAAGTACTAATAATATATACATACACTGGTGGCCAAAAATTAAAGCAACTTACAGTACACAGCGATGTTATGTTAAATACCTTACAAAATGCTGAAAACAAAATACGTGAATTATATTACGGTTGCTGCGAACAAGTGCACATTATTCCAAAAATTAAGGGGGTTTTAAATGCTTTCTGCAAAATTAAGACGTGTCTTTCTGTTTTTTTTTTCCAAAATGTGTGATGAAGGTATATATCACAAGCGCCCAAACAGATTACTTGCACATAATCTACTTTAAATGTATTTGTGGATAATGTTATACTATGTTCAGATATGCACTTTTATTGAGTCAATATTCGGTTTATTAAGTACAATATTTTAAGTGTTCAGACATAACAATAACGCAGTTCAGCTGATTATTCGATATTCCTTCGGCAGCTGGTAAACTCCAAGTGTTTTTTCAATTTGTTCGTGAATTCTAGGTGCACTTCTTACGAGCCATTCGAACAATTGCCTTATCTGTGCTATTTAAAATATAACTTTTTTAAATAGAATTTGAATTTAAAAGCAAATTAATTTTTTTTTCTAAATTGTTAGTGTTTTCAATAAACGGGTTATTTAAATTGTTTTTAATTCTGACAGATTGAGGGAAATCCTTCCATCGAATTAAAGTGCAAAATTGCTATTTAAATTAGGTTATATCTCACGTTTTTAATAGAAATTTGTTACCATTGCTTAACTTACAGTAGCGAGCATAAAAAATGCAACGCTAAGCCGAGTGATCTTTATGTGCGCCTCTTTCAAAAAAAAAAGTACGGAAATTAAAAACTTTTTTTTCTTTTTATGCTCTACAAACTTAGTTAACAAATGCAGGTTACAATATCAAAATTTTTCTATCCACTTATTTTTATTTTAACATTTAAGAAAAAAATGCGAAATTTCAGCGAGCAAAAAAAATGCAACGCTATGTTATTCATAACTTTATTTAAATTAAATGTAAATTCATACAAAATGTTGGTTAAAAATATACTTAAAACTAATAATTGGTTGCGTAGCCTTTATTTTCTATGGCCGCTTGCAGTCTGGAGGGCACAGAATCCACTAGGGGCACGATGGTATGTAGGGGTATTTTTTCCCATTCTCACCTTAAAATTTGTTCTAATTCCGCCAAATTTGAAGGATTTTTCTTCTTAGCTTCCCGATCTAAAGTCTCCAATAGGTTTTCTAAGGGTAGATGGTGACGGCTAATCCAAAATTTGCACATCATGGTCGCTTAGGTAGTTACGAACCAAGCGACTAGAGTGCTTCAGGTCATTGTCTTGTTGGAATATGCTGTTTGGGGGCATTATTTCCAGAAGATGTGTAAGCATATTTTTTTCTAAGATCTCACAGTATTTAATGGCATTCAAAATACCATCGATTTTCACCAACAGACCAACTCCGTCATGAGAAAACGAACCTACCAATAAGTTCCTTAAAATAAAGAATTTCGGTGAAAAACAAAAGTAACTTACCCCACACCATTAGCCATGTTTTACTGTTGGTAGCTGATATCTGGGAGAATATCTCTGCTTAGGTGGTCTTCTAATATATTTTATCCCATCAGAACCAGAAAGATTAAATTCACTTTCACTACTAATGGTGTGGAGTAAGTTACTTTTGTTTTTCACCGAAATTCTTTATTTTAAGGAATTTATTGCTAGGTTCGTTCTCTCATCACGGAGTTGATCCGTTGGTGAAAATCGATGGTATTTTGAATGCCACAAAATACTGTGAGATCCTAGAAGAAAATATGCTCCCACATCTTCTGGAAAAAATGCCCCCAAATAGCATATTCCAGCAAGACAATGACCTGAAGCACTCTAGTCGCTTGGTTCGTAACTACCTAAGCGATCATGATGTGCAAGTTTTGGATCAGCCGTCACCATCTCCCCTTCGAAAACCTATGGGAGACTTTAGATCGGGAAGCTAAGAAGAAAAATCCTTCAAATTTGGCGGAATTAGAACAAATTTTAA
Organism: Sarcophaga rosellei; assembly: GCA_930367235.1. Taxonomy (NCBI): domain Eukaryota; kingdom Metazoa; phylum Arthropoda; class Insecta; order Diptera; family Sarcophagidae; genus Sarcophaga; species Sarcophaga rosellei. The sequence continues at coordinate 62,915,179 of OV884017.1, read as the reverse complement.
GGTGAGAATGGGAAAAAATACCCCTGCACACCATCGTGCCCCTAGTGGATTCTATGCCCTCCAGACTGCAAGCGGTAATAGAAAATAAAGGCTACGCAACCAATTACTAGTTTTAAGTATATTTTTAACCAACATTTTGTAAGAATTTACATTTAATTTAAATAAAGTTATGAATAACATAGCGTTGCATTTTTTTTGCTCGCTGAAATTTGGTACTTTTTTTCTTAAATGTTAAAATAAAAATAAGTGGATAGAAAAATTTTGATATTGTAACCTGCATTTGTTAACTAAGTTTGTGGAGCATAAAAAGAAAAAAAAAGTTTTTAATTTCCGTACTTTTTTTTGAAAGAGGCGCACATAAATATCACTCGGCTTAGCGTTGCATTTTTTATGCTCGCTACTGTATATTATATGTGAAGTGAAATATTCTACTTTATGTTTAAAAGTATAAGATTAAAAATATTTTTATTGAATTTATACATCATTTGACTTCTTTATTGAAAGCTTAACTTTTAATTTTCCGTTGTATTATAGTTATATTATATAGTTCATAAACTGCCTTCAATGGAAGTTGCCGTAGTCTAGTAGGTAGTGTGTTGACTTATTAGACGAAAGGCCCGAGTTCAAATCCCAGGTCAGACATCAAAACGAAATATGAAAAAAAATATTTCTTCGGCTACTTCCTTTAGCAGATTTCTGGCAAAAACTCTGAGAGTAAATAAAATTGCCTTGAAAAGTTTCTCAAAACTCTGTCGTTCGGTGTCGACTTTAAAAACTGTAGGTCCCGGCACTCTTGTATAAAATTAACGCACACAACATGAATGATGTTGAGAAGCTAGGCCGTAATCCTGACTGAAGGGTTGTAATGACCAATTATGTATGTATGTATATAGTTCACAAATACTTATGGAATGTATAAAACGGATTTAGTCCAAGAATCATTTCGATTAATGGATTTCATTTGTAAATAAAAATTTATCAATTGGCCAAAGTAGGCAAAATTGTCAGAGCTAAGTAGCCGTTCTTATAATCTATTTATGAAACTATTCATACATTCATCATTTCATTACACAAATTATTCCTTTATAAGAGAAAAAAACTTTTTAATGCTGTTAAACGTTCTGTTGTTTTGTGCGACCATACTTTTGAGCTTTATGTTCCACATGGCAAATGACAGCTAATTAATGAATGATTAGACTTGGAATAAGAGCAATTTATTTATTGCCTTAGGATATGCCATCGGACTACCACCATTCCGTAACAAAACAATTTTTAAGCGACACAATCATTTATCATTCAATTAACAAATTATACGATCACCTAGTGTCTCAACCTTTCACAAAATAATTAAAAAGAATTAAAAAAAACAAATCCTAAGAATAATAATAAAAAAGAAAGAAAAGAATAAAAAAACAAAACAAAACAAAGCAATTATCAATCATCCATGAATATCAGACTGGCGGAAGCAAAAGACATTGTATAATTGTCGCTACACCAATTCGCAGTTCAAAGTATTAAAACGTTTGTCCAATTAACGCTGTCAAAATATCATAATTTGTGACCAGAAATTTATTAAGCACTGTGGCCATTGTCAAATATCCAAAAAGGTGTCAAAACCAAAGACAAAGACAAAGCCAAATATTTTTGCTTTTCAGTTATTATGGTTTAGCTTGATAATGATAATTGAATAAAACGAATTTGAGCAAATAAGACGGAACAGACTATGTTTGGTGCTACATTTTTAAATGTTTAGTTTGAAAATTCTGATTCTGTTTCAAAGCTGCTTTTGAATGTAACGACTACTTCAGTATCACTTTACGTATATAGTTAATGTATTAATAGACGAATTCATTTTATTCGCTTATATATATAGTTCAGAGATCAGCAATGATCTCTCATGTTTTCAAAAAGATGAGTAGATTCGAATAACACTCATAATTTCTGATACTTATGCGCATTCATACTTATTTTAATATCATGCTCATACTACTCATATTCAAAGTTTGAAGTACTCATCGTAAGCTTACGTAACAATACGCATGGTGTTGTTGATTTCGACTCTCCTTTACTCAACATTTACAAGAATCACAAAATAAGTATGATTCGCGTACGAGATATACAATGAAGGTTGTGTGTTTGCTTTTCTTGCTGTCTTTGTCTTTGTTTATTTTTGTTTTTTTTTCTTTTTTTTTTTGTTGAAATGCAACAACAACTAAGATTGTAAATTTTGATGAATGATTCGAATCACTCGAATTATTTATTAGTATTATAAGTATTTTTTTAAATTTATTAATTTGAATGAGTATGCGTATGAATTAAACATGAAAGTTATGAGTTTGATGTCAACTTTGTACTCATACTGATTGCAACCTGTACTTATAAATCAATGTTGTAGTGAGTACGAATGAATCAGAGTATTTGAATTTCAATACTTTTGTCTCACTCATATTCAAAATTTCATGAGTACTTATGAGCAGCGAAAAAACGTTTCATTGCTGATCTCTGATATTTACATAAATAATTCCTAATGGATTTGAAATAAAATTAGATTCTATATATTTAAGTAGAACCATATTATGATGCCTCCATGTTAATCTTGTATAACGAATTAGGAAAAATATTCACGATATGACTTATCTGGATTGGATTATAAGCGACTGGTATTATTCCGTAGTAGTCGGCGTAGTCTAGTAGATACCGTGGTGGCTTATTAAACGTGAGACCGCAATTCAGACATCTCCAATAAAACGAAAATAATTCTCCGGCCACTTTCCTTCTATAAATTTCTGACAAAAACTCTGAGAGTAAATAAAATTGCCATGAAAAAGTTTCTCAAAAATCTGTCGACTTTAAACTGTAGGTCCCGCCACTCATGTGTAAAATTAACACATAAAACATAAGTGGTTTTGACAAGTTGGGTCGTAGTCCTGACTACTACATTTATAAACTGTGAATTTATATTTAATATCCTTTAAAATTTGGTCAAAAATTACAATTTGACAGTGATTGATTGGCAGTACACAAAATAATTCAATTTGACCGAATATATATGTATTTTGCCGTAGTTTAGTAGGTAGTGTGTTCGCTTATTAGACGAAAAGCCCGGGATCGAGCCAGACATCAAAACGAAATATGAAAAAAAAAAATTTCTTCGGCGACTACCTCTTAGAAGATTTCTGGCAAAAACTCTGAGAGTAAATAAACCTGCCATTAAAAAGTTTCTCAAAATCTGTCGTTCGGAGTCGACGTTAAACTGTAGGTCCCACCACTCATGTACATATAAAATTAACTCATAAAACATAAGTGGTTTTGAGAAACTAGCTCGTAGTCCTGACTGAAAGGTTGTAATGACCAACTATGTACATATGTATCCTTTAAAATTTTATCAAAATTACAATTTGACAGTGGTTGATTGGAAGTACAGAAAATAATTCATTTTGCCCGAATACAACTACATTCCTCACTTTAATTTCAATACTGTTGGTAATCTGTTGTTAAGACTTAATATATATAATATTCCGATTGTTATTCATGGTCTTATTAAGAATTTTTATATGACGTTTGGCTTGAAGTTTATTGTTAAGACGTGCTTATAATAAATTATAACTTGGTCGTGTATCAATTCACTTACAATTTAACTTTTTTCTTCAAATAAACTAAACTGTCTTAAAAATTCTAATGTTGATAATAAAAAAATAACAAATAATCATTAAATAAAAAAACATCACAGTCCAGCTAACGACAAAAGATCAAATAAATTATGAGATTAAAAGTTAAGATTAAAAATCTTAATGATTTTAGGAAAGCATTTTAAAATAATATTACGGATTAGATTGGCGATACAATAATTTTGTCTTAAATTGAATTTAAATATGTTATAAAATTGTCATTGTTTAAGTTATTAACCATAGTCGGCTCCATAATTATGAAGCAATTCTTTTTGCAGCAATGGCAGCAGACAAAATCACCAAAAAAAATTTTCTTTAAAAATCCAATATTTATGGAAGATAATACTATTAAATATCGGATTATAAAGAAATATAAAATAATTAAAACGTGTTTGCTATTATTAGAACTGCAATAGCCAGTCCTAGTTGAAACAGTGAATATTTGTGTTTATAAAATTAAAAAAATTTATACAAAATTGTCACTTATGGTTTGAGTCATGGTAACGAAATTTTATTTTAATTTTAGAGGATGAAAAATAAAATTAAAAAAATAAAATAAAAATATATTCTATTAACACTATGGAAGTATGTATTTTTAATTGCTTAATTTTACTTCTCGAATTGTGTTTGCTTAAAAGCAATATTAAATTAAAAACGAAAGACTTAAGACACAAACTTCAAATGCTAATCTGACATTAAGTTGCTCGTATGCAGAAATGTCTATGCACGTTGAATAACTTGGGTTTTAAATAGACTTTTTTGATGTTTTAGAATTTATATTTGATGATATAAATTGTATTTGAAAAATAATTTAAAATAAAAAACAGCAAATTTTTAAAATTTATTAGGTATACCACGCATGGAATGACAATAACTGCATGTGCAAGTTATTCTGATGGATAACAAAATTTTAAGCATGTGCACATGGTTCTATTATTATGCCGACAGTAATATTGATCAGAGTTCCTGTTTTTGTGGCAGTTGGAATAAAGTGTGTTTATTTAAAAACGATAAAGTCTGTGAATGCGTTAAAAGAAGATAAATCAGCGATCAGCAATGAATCGTTTTTTCGCTACTCATAAGTAGTTTTAAAATTTTGAGTATAAGTGAGTCAACAGTATTGAAATTCAAATACTTTGATTCATTCGTACTCACTACATCATTGTTTTATAAGTACAGATTGCAATGAGTATGAGTACAACGTTGGCATCAAACTCATAATATTCGAAACATGTTTGATTCATACGCCGCTTACTCATTCAGATTCATAAATTTAGAAAATACTTATAATACTCATAAATGGTTCTAGTGATTCGAATCATTCATCAAAATTTATAGTCTTAGTTGTTGTTGCATTTACAAAAAAAAAAAAAAAGAAAGAAAAAGACGAAGACGAAGAGAGCAAGCAAAGTAAACACAGAACCTTCTAGTGAGTATTGTAGTGTTCGCATGCGAATCATACTTATTTTGTGATTCTTGTAAACGTTGAGTAAAGGAGAGTCGAAATCAACAACATTATGCGTATTGTTAAGTATGAGTACGAACTAGTCAATATTTCCTGTTGCAATTATTAGTACATATAATCCATCGTAAAAGTAATCCTTTCGATTATGAATTTATACACACAAATGATATGATAAAATCTACAATTCAATTTGATAAGCGAGACTGGATTTTGAATTATTTTTCTGATAGTGTTTCTTACCATATCCAAATATTTTATTAACAAATAAATAACACTATGCGATGAAATAAAAAAATTAAATGCACCCAACTAATGACATAGTTTATGTTGTGAGTTTTGTTTTAATAAATGCTCGCTTAGTAGCAATGAAATCTTAATTCAGTCTAGTAGGTAGTGTGTTCACTTATTAGACGTAAAGCCCGGGTTCGAGCCTCAGGCCAGACATCAAAACGAGTTGTGTGAAAAGCTAGGCCGTAATCCTGACTGAAGGGTTGTAATGGTCAATTATGTATGTATGTATATATGTATCTTAACTCTGACCTGCTGCAGGTCTCGGGCGAGTCAACGACCAGATTATCTGCCTAGTTAATGCTAATAGTTGATGCTAATAGGACTATGAACTCAAATATATCTTTTTATATTTCTTGAATCCTCAAAACTTATTTTACAAAAACTGTTATCTTTACTTTACGTACAAATTTATTGATTACATAAATACCCTAGAAGCCTAGAACCCTATTAGAAAGGGAAGGGATCTGCCTTTAAAACGATATACATATATATATTATTTGACTTAATATTCTATGCCGTTTGATGAGTTAAACTTGACAAATGCGAATGTTTTCATATCTTTTCAAGTTTATCCGCTCATAGTAGTAAACTTTAATTGAACAATATGAAATAAGTGATGACATTACGAAATTGGATTATCTTGTAAAGAGCTTAACACTTCATTTGATCAAATCGGACAAAAATTGCCGTAGTTATTATATAAAGTGTATAGCAGTCGAGTTATATTAGCCGACTTCTGGTAGTCGAGCAAACGTATAATTGACACATTTTACGATAAACAATCAAGATCCATCAAAACTTTTGAAAATTTTGGAACTGAAAGTTCATATGATAAGATGACATACATATATAAAAAATAAAACATGACTGTTATACTATTTAAATAACAACTAGGGTAATTTTTGTTCGATTTGATCAAACAAAGTGTCAATCTCTTCACAAGATAATGCACTTTCAGAATGTCATCACTTATTTTAATTGTTTGAATTAAATTTTGCAATTAAGAATAGCTAAACTTGAAAAAAAATCTTATTTTCTAAGTTTACCCCATCAAAACTTATAGCATGAAAGTTTGAACCATATCTTTATGTATACCATTTTAAAGGCTCATCTCTTCCCTTTTCAAAAAACTTTGGATTTTGAAAACATGTTAAAAAGTGTTTGGGTAATCAATTATTTTGTGTGAAAAGAACAAAAATACCGTTTTTGTCAAATAAAACAAATTTGGATGGTTCGAGAAATATATATAAAAAAAAGTATTTTTGAGTTCTACTCAATAAAACTTACAACCTACACTATTTCATTAGCTGGGTGTTTTTTGGCTATCGCATTGTGTAATTAATACAGAAATTATTCACTTTCCATTAAAATTTAGAACAAAATCATCGATTTTTTTTTATAACCAGAATTCTTTTAAAAATATGTATAAATGTTTCACTATAGAAAACATATGTATGTATGTACATTGTGTTCATTTCCTAACAAGGCATTTGATAATTAAAGACATTTTTTAAATTCTTTCCCATCGTCATAAATTAAACCGTTTTTTACTTCAAGACAATCTTCTAAGGTCAAATGTTATAAATAACTGAAATGTAAAGAAATAAAAGAAAGAAAAATACAATTTATGTGTGTCATAATTAGATTAGAATGAAACTCAATAAATTATTAACAGGTTTGTTGCAGTAATTAAACTCAGAATTGTTGTCTAACTTGTTTTAATTACAACAAATGATAATATTGTATCGGAGAGAGAGAATAAAGCAAAGCAAAAAAATCTCCCCTAATGAGTTTTACCCATTGATTGATGCTTTTCAATGTCAAATATTTTTTTTTTTATTGTTGAAATTTATGATCCAAGTCTTTTGTTTCTATTTGTGCTAAATTATGCATTTAAATTACATTGTTTTTACATTTTGTTTCAGTTAAACAATATTCTTATATTCTTATAGTTCAATGCCTTTTTGTATGATATATAGTGTATGTATGATCTTTGCATCACCATATGCATATGCCAGTGATTTTGTGTCAATGTTAATTTGTCAAAATGGACATGGCATAATTGTCACAATTAATTGTAATAAAATGTCATATATGTACTCGTATGTACTTTTAAATTTTCTATTGTTTTAGATTCACTTACAATGTACTTCTAAACTATGAATGAGTATACCATTAGTACAGTTGTAATATGTTACAATTTTACGCTCAAAATGGTAAAATTCAATAGCCCTTGTGGTAATTTAAGCATCGATGTGAAGGTGGTTTTCCAACTTGTTTGTTTGCATTATAGTGACCGATACTTAAGAACATACATTCACATACATGTGTATGTGTACATACGTAAACAACTCACTGAGATAATTACTATGAATCTCTCTATCTCTCTCTCTCTTAGTATGAGTTTGCCGATTGTATAGTTCTTTTTTCCAGTCACTAAAAACTAAACTAAAAAAAAACAGCAGGCACTGGTAGTTGTTTATCATATAAAATGTTACATAAACTGTAATGATTTTAGTTTTTAAAAAAATGCAATAATTTAATGCTTAAGAAAGCATATTTAATGCTTTGAAGTGTTGATTATGTGACAATAGTATTCATTCATTATTTATTAATGAAAGAATACATATGTAACTTACAGACATTTGGGCAATTCACACAAGCCCTTGTATCGTTGTATTCATTCTATTGTGGGACGAATATACAATAGTGTATGTTTGTTGTTGATCATTTTCATATAAAAATCGGATACAATTATACACATTTTTTTCATTAGTTTTTGGAAGTTATATTGGCTTCGTGCTATCAGTTTAGGTAATTGGCAGTAATCAAGTAGAAGAATAAAAATACAAAATATTTTCTATGTAACATGAGTCAACAATTAACGTTTCAAAATTATAATTGTTCGCACAGATAATTAATTAATTTAATTTTTTCCGTAATACTTTTCATTTTGCTGCTTGAGAATGAAATTATGAATACTGGTCTTCTTCTTATCGTTTTTTGACGTTTGGAATACGAAATACACAGTACAGCCTAGCATTGAGCGTTCACAAATAAAAAGTGAATTCAATACAACATACACGATACAACGTCGTGTAAATTGGCCAATGTAAATTATCGTAAAATAAATTTCTGCATATTTGTTTTAAAATTTTAAAAATGAAGGAATTAATATAAAAACATATGTGCAATACAGCGGTACTTTCTTATCCGAACGCAACACCGATTGAATCTTTTTATTAAGCATACAAATCAATATAATACCACCCATCCGCCTTAGCGAGAATTATACATATACATATTGTAACGAAAATGGAAACTGGCAACGATAGTAGTAAGAATTCAGACCGTCTTGTGTAAAGACGCGTTGCGTGTGAAGAGAACAGTCGTGGTTTGAAGATCTCCGTTGTAAAGATCCGCGTTCTAAGCAAAGAAGAATAGCAAACAAGCAAGTAGTATTTTTCAAAAGTTATGAATATAAATGAGTAGACTTATGAAGCAAACATATTTCGAATGGTATGATTTTGATGTCAACGTTTTACGCATACTCATTGCAACCTGTACTTATAAATTGTAACTTCAATTTGTGAACGGTGGCACACAAAAACAGTGCGAACAATAAAGAATTTAATTGAAACTAAGCACCAATTTATTTTTGTTTTGTTTGCAATCAACGAACTCATATTTTAAACGTTTTTAAGAAGGTAAAAACGTAACACTATGTATAATAGTATATACATACATATGTACATACGTCTTAATATGCATAATTCAAATATTTTTCTACAAACATTAGTTTTGCTATGCTGCTGATTTGATGCTGATGATTCCTATTTTATGTTTCGTAATAGCGCTTCCATAATTCGTTGTCTATTTATTGTGTTTGAAATTTTTTAATTGTTGTTTTACTTGTTGTAATATGATTGTTGTTGACACATTGAGGCTTAAAGTTTTAAAAAGTCTATGATTCTTTTTTTTTTAACACGGCCACTTAATCGTTGTATGGAGAGAGAGTATTGAGAACAGTAAGAACAAGAATATCAAAGCATTGGGGTGACAACAACTTTAAAAAGAAAACGAAAAGTGATACGAAGTAAATACAATGTTTTAAAATCGAACTTTGAGATGCAATTTAAGATTTTAATTCTCTTGTAAATGGTATACAATTGACTACTTGGCATGTTTTTTTTGTTTTTGTTCGTTTTAAGTTCGAGGACATTTACGTGTGTGTCTTGTGTGTAGTTTCCAGTTGAGTCGGTCCGAACTCGTACTAGATGCTGATAGAATTTCGCTTCGCTTTATATTTTCAAACGATATAAAATAAAAAAAAAACAGAAAAATGTAATAGGAAAACTTTTGTATAAGGGGAGCAGCTTTTGTTTCTGCTGTTTCAATGTTTTGTTATTGTTATTGTTTCTAACTTTTTTTATTCAATTCTGCCGGATGTGGTTTCTTTTTTTTAATAAAGTTATATTTTTTTAATTATATTGAACAAAAAAAAAGAAGTTTTTAAAGAGGTATGTACAGTCACACAGATAATTATACGTAACCCCCTAAAAATCATTTTTTTAAAAATGATAATATAGGGACAAGTCAACTGATTTTTGCGCCAAATTTGTTGTTTTCCGTCACAGCCGAACAAATAATATTTGTTCTCATCACTAAATATTACATTCGCCCAAAAATCAGAGGACTTGTCCATATATTATTGGCTTAATTCCAGTCGTGGCTTTTTTCTCGGCACTCGGCTGCGGAAACCGTTCTTTCTCAAAACACTTCGAACTGTTTCGGAATGCACAATAACATTGTGATCACTTTCCGAGGTATTTCGTATTTCTACGGCTGTAGCCCTAGGATTTTTATTCACAATACATTTTATATACCGGGCTACCCTTGGAGAAATTGTATTAGAAATATACGTCGTACATATAATTTTCTGTGGTGCCATATTGGTTTTAACCAAACTGCAGTCACAAATTCATAGATTCTGGGAATCTTTTTTCTTTATTTAAGTAAATGTGTCGTTACAGACGCTAATGTAATGAAATTTTAGATTAGAAGTTCATTACTTTTTAAAAAAATGATTTTTAGGGCGGGTACGTATAATTATCTGTGTGACTGTACATACGTTAGCTTATCTTACATCATAGTCTACTCGTGTTTTAAATCGAATTGCAACTTCAAATTAAATGTATAACAGCTAGTAGGATTAATGCGTCTGTGAAGTTTTGATTTTGCTGTTTGTTATGTGCGAATAAATAAGAATTTTCTATTATAAGGATAAGAAATTTCTAATCCCTGCGAGCGTTGCTGTGCCACCAACTAAAATAAATTGAACGGAAAGGCATTACACAAATATCCAATTAATTTTGTATCATTTTATGGATTTTGTTTCCCATTGTCCAGACCTGAGTAGTACGCATTCGATCAGTTGCTAATCTCACTTCTCGTTGTTCAAGTGATTCATGCGAACGGGTCTCAGCGGCATGTACTCAAAGATTTTCCAGTCTCAATGCTCGTTGCCCGTCTGATTCTGAGGCTCGTAATGCTCTTTTCTTCCGTTACTTGTCATTCATTTTAAATAATTTTCAGTGGCGCCATCTGCTGGAAATTATTTGCACCAACTTAAAAACCTCCTTCGACTCATGCGCAACAACTTTGATAAAGATCATATCATGATCAAATGCACAGTTTACAATTTAATTCATGTTTAGTAATTTTCAGTGGCGCCACCTGTTGGATATTGGTCATACCAACCTAGGAACCTTTGCCGGCTCATGCGTAATAACTTTGCTAAAGATCATAATATGATTAAATGCATAGTTAACGATTCTATAAGTTACATACAAACAAACATTCATTTATATACATATATGTATGTTATCTCGGCATCCCTCAAGATGAATGGCTTAAGGATTCTTACTAATTAAAGCAGAGATAATACGTATACACTACGTCAGGTATTTTTAATTCGTATTACCACATACAAAGGGTGGGAAATTTAAAAATGCAAAACAGAAAGGGTTTGAAATTTTGCCCAATTTATTTATTTAATTTTTGTTGTGAAGTAAACTTGTTCCGGTTAGAAGCGGGTAATAACTCATTCGATCGGACCAATTTTCGTGCAGTTTTTTTTTTTTTGGTATATGGGGTCGTATCTCGGCAATGACATCACAAATGTTAACCATCATATGCTCAAATGCCTGTGCTTTGTCAGCATAACACTTTTATTTAACGGCACCCCACAGAAAATAGTCCATCGGTGTCAAACCACAGCTTCTCGGCGGCCAATTGACATCACCATTTCGTCTAATTAAACAGTCATCAAACGTTTGACGCAATAAATCAATTGTGATACATGATATGTGTGGCAAGTTGCAGAGTCCTGTTGAAACCAAACATTGTTCACATCAATACCATGAAGAGTGGGTAATAAAAAAAAGCTATTATCATGGTGCGGTAGGTGCCTCCATTGACCGTAATGATTGCGCCGTCCTCTTTTTCAAAGAAATATGGACCAATGATGCCTCAGCTCCACAAGCCGTACAAAACAGTCGCTCATAGTGGGTGCATTGGCTTCTGTAAGACTACGTGTGGATTTTCTGAGCCCCAAATACGGCAATTTTGCTTATTAACGAACCCACCAAGATGAAAACAAGTTTCATCTGAAAATATTTTTTTTTGCAAAATCGACATCATCGTGTAGTTTCTCGTTGGCCAATCTAGCGAAGCAAAAACGAAGCGGATGGTCATGCGGCTTCAATTCTTAAGCCAATTGAAATTTGTAAGGCGTCACACCGAGATCTTTTCGCAAAATACGACGTAAACTGGTGCGTAAAATAATGGATTCTTATGCGCACTCTCAGCCACAGCTTCGATATTTTCAGGCGTATTGTACGAGCACGCTCACGTCTCGGTGCCTCAACAATGAAGTCAGTTTCAGGAAATTTAGCAATAAACTTGCGTATACCGGGCACTGTTAGTCCATCTCTGCTACCAAATTTTGAATTAAAGAATAATTCAAGTACTTGCTGTTCTTCCACTTCCACTTTTATCTGACAAATATAAACTATGACTTTAACACTTATATTTTAAATATTTTCTTATACATTCCTTTGACTACAAGTAAGTAAGTAAGATACGAACGTTCGACTACAAGAACCTTCATCAGAATGTTTGCGTGGGCATATAAAAAGGCAAGAAAAAGCAGGCAACGAGTAGCAAGAATTCAGTCAGTTTTGTGTGAAGATGCGTTGCGTGTGAAGACGACAGTCGTAGTTTGAAGATCTCCGTTATAAAGATTTGCGTTGTAAGCAAAGAAGAATAGCAAACAAGCAATTACTGTTGTATACGTTAAGTTGTAAACAGTGGCACACAAAAATCGTGCGAACAATAAAGAATTTCAATTGAAACTTAACACAAAGTTATTTTTCTTTTGTTTGCAATCAACGAACTTATATTTTAAATATTTTTAAATAGGTAAAAAACGTAACAATTTGTATTATCATACCACATATTGTATTGGATGTTCATTAAAACAAAATAAAAATATTTGCAAGTAAGAAAATAAGAAATATTTACACGCGCATTAGTTGCCAATATTCTTGTTCTTGTTGTTATTGGAATTGAAATTAATTAGAAATATTTGAAATCAATTTCAATGGCGTGTAAGTGCTATTTAACGCTGTATTCCTTATTTGGTAAGAGAACATTCCATTCGATACATCATCAAGCGTATCATGGCATGCAATTAGTTTTGCAGATTTTAATCTTTTCGATTGGTATGTATGTATGTATTTGCTTAAAACTGTTTCTGTAGACGTTGTTGTTATGCGTCAGTCAGTCATTTAGTTGAGTCTATACTATAGTAAGCGAACATAAGAATCTTAAGTTTTTCGTTGTAGTTTATCAGTTTGACTATCGAATACGTATGTATGTATGTATGTATGTGTTTTTTATTGCTGAGTTTGTGTCTTAAGTCTTTTGTTTTTTATTTGATTGTTGGATTGTGAAGTGATGGCGTTTTATGCAAAACTTTACTTTTTTTAAAATATTTTTTTTTGGTAAATGGAAAACAAAAAAAATTGCTATTAAATAAGGAGTTTGGTATTGTTATTTGGGATTATTTTATTAAATTTTGTTTTTTTATAGAAATATTTATTTACAAAAATTTTTATTGTTACCAAACATACATACACATACATTTGACATGCCTATTGCCTGCGGTTATTTAAAGATTAAAAAATATTTGACATTTATGTGTTCAAGTGTTTTTGCCTCGTTGTACCCCAAAAATTCTGTTGTTTAAGAAATGTTGTTTGTTATTGACTGTTTTTTTTTTGTCTGCAGTTTTGTCAATAACGATCATTGAATTGATATAATTCGTTACAGCAATCGATTGATTAAAATTGTTGAAATCAAATTGTTAAAATTGTCTGAAAATAATTTAATTTAAAACATTAATTATGTATAAATAATATACATAATTAATATTGATTTATTGACGTTTCTTTTCTTTTTTTCAACGTTGTCCAATGTTATGTGATCAGATAGATGATGCATATCCGATTAGGTTTTTTCTTTTTCTCTCTCAATGACTCATTTTTTTTCTTTCTTTCAATTATTTTTTTTTCAATAAAAGTTCTACATTGTTCTCATTACCATTAAGTCGTATGGAATTTACATTTTGTTTAAATAAATCAATGTCATGACCTATGAAATGGAAAATTTATAAAAAAGGAAATTGAAAGTGAATGCCATGCTGGTCATACAGTCCAGTGTTGCAAAATTGAAATTTTAAAATGGTACTGAACTATAACAATAAGAGTACTTTTTCGCATCGAATAGTACTTTTTCAGAAAATACATACATACATACATAATTGGTCATATTACAACCCTTCAATCAGGATTCTCACACCACTTATTTTGTGTGTGTTAATTTTATACATGAGAGGCGGAACCCACAGTTTTAAGTCGACTCCGAACGACAGATTTTTGACAGAATGAGGTCGCCGAAGGAATAATTTCTACATTTTTCGTTTTGTTGGAGATGTCTGACATGGGGTTAGAACCGTGGTAAGCCAATACACTACCTACTAAACAGAAAAATTACGTGTTCCTCACATACAAAACAAAAATAAATGATTCGGAACGAAACAAAATGTAAAAGTATCGTTTTTTCAAACGTCGACAGAACATACATTCGTTCGTTGAATGAAGAGCATTGTAAATACTTACCGAAATTACATTACGGTTTGGCAAGCGTTTTCATTGCTTTTCGTATTCTAAAAAGGAACGTACGTTCCGTGGACGTTTGGCTAAGCGGGGCTAAAGACTGATACTACCTTTAGCATTACGTTCAACTAGCAACATGTTCAATGCATTAATAGTTGAAAAGCGCATGACATGAAATATGTAATAATAAAAAAGTATTTTTGAGATGGAAAAGTATTGAAAAAAGTACTAAAGTACTGAATTTTTCAACACTGATACAGACAGTGTGTGCGCTATACGTTAAAATTAATTAATTTATTGCTAGTCATATCAGAATAATTTTAATTCAAATATGTATATGCATACCAAAACGGCATGTTGTGAGGTCACAGGTGAGAGCAATTTCTGTACTGACCAAGTTCCTCCAAACCAGGGAAGAAGAAGTCGGTCAGTGCAAGGGCTAGCCAACCCAAAGGTTAGGTTAGTAATCAAAAATATGCGAAAAATATACTCAATTTGGATGAATCAAAATTTGGAAAAATAAAAGTAATCTTTTGTCTACAAACATGCTCCCTGATATAGGCAGCCATTTCTGCAGATAGAAGCTCTCAATATAAATAACTTTGATAATAATTTAGAGCAGAATGTTCTTACTTTGTTTTTAATTTGTTATACTTTTCTTAACTTTTATTTATTTTAACGACGATTCAATTACAAAATATATTCAAATTATTGCGGGTTCCCCTACTGGGACTCCTCATAATAATGTAAAGAAGAAATAAAATAATACGTTCAGGATTATCAAACGTTCATACATATTTACATACATATATTAGCTGTAATAAATTTCATTTTGCATTACCCATAAACTAAAAATAAATCGTCCAACTTTTTTTGCAGATGTTGGCGCGGATACCGTCTAACGAGTCAAGACCTTTGAAAGGCAATGCACAAGCCAATAGTGATCTCATTGCTGGCAATGAGTTTCTTAAACTGTTCTTGGAACAGGATCAATTAGATAAAGATTTCAATAGTAGTGAATATGTGGGTGGCGGCGGTGGCGGCGGTGGTGGTGGTAGAGAACATGAATTGCATAAACGCACTGAATCTGCGCCAGGAGCAAAAACTAAAGACACATACGATAAGAAATCTGCCGAAACGGGGAGAAGGTCAAGCAGTGGTAGAAGTTTAAAAGACAATGCGCCTGCACAAAATCAAGCAGGAGGACAATTGGAGGATAGCAAACAAGTGGTGAAATTGGTTACCTCAGGTAGTAAAATTGTATTTTTAGAGGATTACGATGAAAATGATGCTATCTTGGATGCTGAGGTAAGGGATATTGATTTAAAGAAAGAAGTATTCAAGAACAAAGCACATTCGAATTTAAACGATTATAAAGTGGTTGCCGTTAGTGTTTCCTCTTCTAGTCAACGAGGCACTACAACGGCAAGAACTCAAAACAATATTTCGACAACAACGAAAAAGCTTTTAAACACAACAACAAAAACAACAACGACGACGACAACTACAAAAAAGCCTTTACGAGCATCATCAACGAAAACGGATAACATAGCGGGCGACAATTTTATTAATCGCTCACATAAAAGTGAATTTTCCATTGAGGAAGTGGAACCATTAACCATGGCCCAGCATAAATCGCGTAAAACTCATACACGTCATCGATCATCATCTTCAAGTTCCATAACAAGTGTGGCCGATACTTTGGAAGCAATAGACTCAGAAAATAGTGCTTCAACCAATATACACAATATATTGGCAGCGCCACTACAACAAGCAGCTTCGGCACGTTCATCATCAATGATGACAACGAAATATCATAACGGTCAACGCAACGTGACAATTAATCACGAAACTAATTTACATTCAAGTCAATATCGATCCAAATCGGACAATGACAATTCTAATCATAGCGAAGCGCAACAAACTGGCGGCGTTGAAGATCAACTGTTGCCATTTCAAACGGTTATATACCATGATACAAAAGCTGGTCACGGTCCACAATCGCGTTCCATTTCCTATTCATCCATTTCGCAAAATGTAGAAGATTTAAAAAAATGGCAACAATCTGGTATCCTAGCCGAAGCGCGTCGAAATGTTAGCGAGAGTTTAAAGCCCATGCCAAGAACAAATAGCTCAGAATCGGTTAATTTCTATTCAAAACCTTCGAAAATGTACAGTGAACCCTCAAAATTTTATTCAGAACCCGCTAAAGTTTACTCAGAACCATCTAAAGTTTATGGAGAACCAGAAAAATTCTACTCGGAGCCGGCCAAAGTCTATAGTCAACCATCAAAATTTTATTCCGAACCCTCAAAGGTATACTCGCAACCAGCCAAAGTGTACAGTGAACCTGCTAAAACCTATTGGCCATTAACGGGGACAACTACAACAGCTAGTGATAGTGTAAACACTTTAATACCACCAACTAATGCGCCCGCTGACACGACTACTCTGCCGCCAATGGTAAATATATTACATCATGCATCAAGAAAGCCAGCCATTGTATCACGTATTGCTTTTGGTGAAGCTCATTCGACTACCACAAGTACCACTACAACCAGTAGCAGTACAGCGACGACATCAACATCAACATCTTCACCATTGACCACCACGGCAACATCTAGAACATATGGAACGCATGGTTCTCATCAGTATACTCGCACATATAGCAGTCATCGTAATCCATCACATTCTGCATTTAACAATGAAAACTCATCAACTCTGTCATCTTCATTATCTTCATCAACACCTTCACGTCGCATACTTTTTAATTTAGATCGATTACCTTATGATCTTTTAAATGCACCTGAATCAACCGTTCAACAGCAGCAGCAGCAGCTATCGCAGCAGGCGAATTCATACAACCAACAACACCAACAGCAGCAGCAACAGCGACAGCAACAACAACAACGTCATAATATAAATCCGTGCTTGGAGTCGGCGGTTTCTTCATTATTTTCGTCATCATCTTTATCCGCTCATCCGTCAGTAGTAAAGCAACGACAACAGCCAGATTCACAACAACATTCTAATCAAAATGCCAAAGGATTGCCCAACGGAGGTGAGCTTCATATTCTTGTATTTTTTTTTATCTGTTTTCATTATATTATACTGTTGCCAACATTGTACAGTGGGACTAACTGGCGACTTAATAAATAAACATTTAAAATGTGTAATCTCACGTACAGTCAACAAAATAGTGGAAAAAAAAACTTTAAAGAAGTCTTCTATTAAAAATAATTCTATTCATTCAGTATTTATTTTGTATCAGAGATCAGCAATGAGTATTCAAAAAGATGAGTAGATTCGCATCATACTCATAATTTCTGATACTTATACGCATTCATACTTATTTTAATATCATACTCATACTGCTCATATTTAAAGTTTGAAATACTCATCGTACTCATACTTAACAATACGCATGATGTTGTTGATTTCGACTCTCCTTTACTCAACATTTACAAGAATCACAAAATAAGTATGATTAGCATACGAACACTACAATACTCACTAGAAGGTTGTGTGTTTGCTTTGCTTGCAGTCTTTGTCTTTTTCTTTCTTCCTTTTTTTGTAAATGCAACAACAACTAAGACTGTAAATTTTGATGATTGATTCGAATTGTTTGAATCATTTATGAGTATTAAAAGTATTTTTCCAAATTTATAAATCTAAATGAGTAGGCGTATGAATCACACATGTTTTGAATGTTATGAGTTTGATGTCAACGTTGTACTCATACTCGTTGCAATCTGTACCTTTAAATCAATGTTGTAGTGAATACGAATGAATCAGAGTACATAGTTGAATTTCAATACTGTTGACTAACTCATACTCAAAATTTCACGAGTATTTATGAGTAGCGAAAAAAACGATTCATTGCTGATCTCTGTTTTGTATTCCATACCACTGTGCATTATCACTCTGTTGTTTTATACTGTATTTTCTTATTTCGCTATATTTGTTGTTATTGTTCTTGGTTTATTGCTGTTTATGCCACTTGAGTTGTTTCCAAGTCAAAATTATATAAAAGAAATGGAAAAATACTTAAAAAAAACTCTGCTAATTTGTTGCAACGTGTTGCACTACGTACAAAAAATAAAATAGAAAAAAATTAGCCAAAACAAAAAAAAACAATGTATACAATATTAAGCGAATACTACAGAATAAAATTAATTTTTTGCAACAAGTTGAGTTGAGGTTAGGTAAGCTAACGCTTAGAACACAAATGTAAGTTGAATGTCTTTAACACATGCATGTCTGGAAGGTCTTTTAAGAATGACCCGCTATGCTATAACTTACATCTACCCTTCTCAGATAGATCTTTATAACCACAAAGAGTACCTTTTTATATAATAATTGCAGAGTATAAAGTATTTAATAGTGGCCAGTAGATCAAAATTTGTTAGAATTTTATTTTGTTTATCTGCAGATTTGATGAATGAAAAAAATTAATTTCGTTGAAAATATCTAACAGTGCATGTCTTGAATGAAGTATTTTCATTTGATAATAAGCGATGTTCACAACGCTTAGTTCACAATTTTATAAATGGCAATGCAATAATATGATAGCTGGCAATCTACATAAAATGCAAGAGCGTCCAATGCATCTTTGAGAATGTTGGCCAGACCATCACTGTCACAGGCAAGCACTGCAGGTCGATAATAACAAATTGATTTTAAGAGTAAGGCATTACGTACCACACATCACATTGAATATTCTACACGAGCAATTTGAAAGCAAGCTCATCTCACGTGGCTAAATT
This sequence comes from Sarcophaga rosellei, assembly GCA_930367235.1. Classification (NCBI taxonomy): domain Eukaryota; kingdom Metazoa; phylum Arthropoda; class Insecta; order Diptera; family Sarcophagidae; genus Sarcophaga; species Sarcophaga rosellei. The sequence goes on along the minus strand of OV884017.1, from coordinate 62,895,750 downwards.
GTTCGATTAGACTCCGTTAGACTGTTTCTTGTTGGGTTTTCTTAAGTCTTTTCAGAGATCAGCAATGAATTGTTTTTTCGCTACTCATAAGTACTCATGAAATTTCGAGTATGAGTGAATTAATAGTATTGAAATTCAAATACTCTGATTCATTCGTACTCACTACAATATTGATTTATAAGTACAGGTTGCAATGAGTATGAGTACAACGTTCACATCAAACCCATAGCATTTGAAATATGCTTGATCCATACGTTGCTTACTCATTCAGATTCATAAATTTAGAAAATACTTATAATACTCATAAATGATTCTAGTGATTCGAATCATTCATCAAAATTTATAGTCTTAGTTGTTGTTGCATTTACAAAAAAAAAAGAAGAAAGAAAAAGATGAAGAGAACAAGCAAAGTAAACACAGAACCTTCTAGTGAGTATTGTAGTGTTCGCATGCGAATCGTACTTATTTTGTGATTCTTGTAAATGTTGAGTAAAGGAGAGTCGATATCAACAACATCATGGGTAGTGTTAAGTATGAGTACGATGAGTACTTCAAACTTTGAATATGAGTAGAATGAGTATGATATTGAAATAGGAATGAATACGTATAAGTATCAGAAAGTATGAGTATGATTCAATTTTACTCATCTTTTTGAATACTCATTGCTGATCTCTGATGTGTATGCAAATAAATCAGAAGCAACCGCATCAAGGACTTGAAAATTTTTAATATTTTGGATGCGTTCTACCCAGGGAAATCGTGGCAGACATAGGAACGATGTTGAGTTTCACAATAACGGCAGCAATAGATCTTTCAAATGAATAAAACATTCGGAAGATTCTGACACACACTGTTTTACTTGAATTTAAAAACATGAAGCGCTTAGTGAATGACCCGATAGAATTAGAAAAATGCACAAAATTATTAAAATTGATTTTACAGTCTTAAATGAAGAGAAATATTGAATAAAATAGTTTTGGATTTAATTTTTTAAAGCGCAGATTAGAAGCAATATGATCAGAAAGTTTCTTGAAATCTGTGCACCCGTAATCATTGCATAACAAAACATTTCAAAGGTCAAAGTGTAGCTACGCCTGGGTTATTTGATCGAAACATATGTTAAAATTATGGCGGTTTTTTAGATACTGTACTTTGAAAATATGAGTCTTATGCCAAAGATTATCTCTTTTTTTTATTTTTTTTAATAATAACTGACAGTTTATAATTATGACATTATTCGGATGTCAAGATTAAATAATTGAAAAAAATACAAAACAAAACTCATCACATTCTGCTGCCAGTATAGTACTTTAAAGCACACTTAACACGTTTATTACAAGTATTTTCCGGGTAACTAATGATTTCTTATTTTTTAACTCTTTTCGTTTGTTGTTGTTTGTTTTTTTTTCGTTTTTCTATTTCACAGATCTAGTCAGATGTGTTGCAGAAATTTCCCATACACCGTCTGCAGCAACATATGATGGCAGTGATGGAGCATTTACCACTGAACGCAGTCATATGGAAGAGTTGTTTACGCCAACCCCAGAGCAAAATTACGAAATAGAAGAGTCTGTAAGTGTAATGACAAATGGGCGAGCCCATGGCGGTGGTGATGGTAGAAATAGTTTTGCTCAGCCAACAATATCGTCATTACAGCAGCAACAGTATCATGGTTTTAAGCCGAACCGACAACAAACTCGTATACATTTCGGCACGAATGTCGACAATCAGCAGCAAGCAGAGGTCCAGCAGCAGCATCAGCTTCACCATCATCAGTTGAGTCAATTGCCGTACAACTCGAACGCAAATGCTAATCTTGCAACTGGCAACAGACACAACAACAACAATACTCCAGACTACAATGACGATGACGGTGGTGATGGAGGCGAAGAAAATGATGGCTCAGCTAAGAATAGCGACTATGAGGATGATGAAAACAATACTGGCAGAGGATCTCCAGCTAATGGCAATAATGACGATGACGAAGACTCTAAGGTGGCTTATGTCGTTGAGGGTCGCAATTATCGTAAATATCGGGTTGAGGAAAAGACCGATGACGGTTTCATTGTAGGCGAATACGGTGTAGTTAATCATAACGATGGCAATTTGCGTGGTGTTCGTTATACAGCCGACTCTACCATCAATCCTAGTCTGATACAAAAGGCCTTGTTAACGTTTTTAAAACTCAAGTAGTAGATGAGTGAGTAGAGCAGTGGTATGAATGAACGGTCAGTAAACCAGAAGATAAAATGAAAGATGATGGGTATTAACTATTTGTGATGATTCCTAATACAAAATCGTATGTATATGTAATAGTAGTAATATAATTTAAGAAATTTTACATTATTAAAGATCAATAGTTTAATAGTGACTTTGTGTAGCATAAGTTTAGAGACTTTTTTTAATTTTTTTTTATTTTTTTTTCATTTTTTTTTTTTTTTTTTTGTAATTTTAGCTGCAAATCCAATTTGTTTGAGGTTTGAGATGAAAATCGAAAACCCATAAACAATGAACAAAACCAATCAATTAAACATACATACAAACGAACATATGTGATTCAAGTCTTACTAATATTGTAACAAAAAAACAAAAACAAAAAAAATATTGTTTAAAAGAGTAAAAGTAGTTTTTTAATTTATGTAGTAAGTTTCTTAGTCTTTAGTATTTCATGTACAAGTCTTGCCCAATATGTGGCCCCTTGAAGAGAAAAATTTCAAAAATACTCATTTCGTATTGTTTGTTTATACATCCTTATGGTATTTAATATTATTTACATTAGAAAAAAAAAAGTTATTTTTAATAACAGTTGGTTGGTTGGGACAAGACAGGATATGTATGTATATTGTGTAATTTTTAGATAAATATTCCATATTCCTCTTAGCCTAAATGCAATGTGAGCTAGCCCCGTGTCTGTGTATGTTTAACTTTATTTATTATAATAGCTTAAGATGTTGTTGTAAAATTTATTTTATTTTATTTTTCTTTCTTTCGTTATTTAAAATTTATTTACTACTTACAGTATACAGTATAATGTTTCTACTCATATGATACAGGGAAAAATCTTATACAGTGGCAGTGAAAAATTATGAGACATTTTCTGAAAATATTCACAATTTATAGAAAAATAAAAACTTATGAGCAACCTAATTCCTTTCTTTTTTTAACAACTAAGATTTAAAAACAGTTCTTTAAATGTTTTAAAAAAATTGGTTTTATTTCAGTGGACTTTATTAAATCTAGTGTGCTCACCTTCAAGTGCAGAGATCGTGGGCTCAATTTCCACCAGAGCCCCAATTTCCACAAGAGAATTTTGTGATTGCCTAATTGTTAACAGTGTATATAATGATATAATTTATTGAGGTCGCCGTAGTCTAGTAGGTAGTGTGTTGGCTTATTAGACGTAAGGCCACGGTTCAAACCCGAGGTCAGACATCAAAACGAAAATATGAAAATATTTCTTCGGCGATTTCATCTCAGCAGATTTCTGGTAAAAACTCTAAGAGTAAAAAAAATTGCCATGGAAAGTTTCTCAAAAAATCTGTCGTTCAGAGTCGACTTTAAACTGCAGGTCCCGCCACTCACATATAAAATTAAGGCACAAAACATAAGTAGTGTGAGAAGCAAGGTCGTTATCCTGACTGAAGGGTTGTGTGTACATATATAATAAACCGCCATAGAAAAAGAAAGTGAGAATTATTATAAAGCAATTCTCGAGAAAAAAAAGTAATGAAGGTTTTACACTAGTCATTAAAAAAAGAACGTTTGAAAAATAAAATTAGTCGCGCTCCTCATATTTAACATTTACAGAATCACATAATGGACTAAACATAATCCCAAAAGGACAAAGAGATTTTCAATCCTTTGCAAACATGCTTAGTATAATTATTCAGCAGCTTAATTGAAGCATCATCTTATTGAAATTACTAAATCGAAATCGAGAGATCTCGATTGTGTAGAAAATACTATCCTTGAGGGATAATCCTGCAGAACTCTTTGTTCCATGTTAGAAATGAATTGTGAACAAAGAAAAAGTAATTCCTGGAAAAAAATTTATTTTTCAGATTTTTAAATGGGCCTAATGACTTTCGCCCCTTTTTAACACTAACCATTACCATGACCGATTGCAGACTTTTTGTTAGAAAATTCTTATAAAGTATTATCGTTTTTCTTGATCTGACTTCATGATTTTTTTCTTTTAAATGTAAATATTGTATTTTACATAATTTCTACATATTTTTATTTGTTAAATCCGAAAAACATGTGTGAGTTAGCCGTTATTTACCAAAGTATAGAGGACTTTTCTAAAAATCCCGTCATTTGCGGTATATTTAGTGTGAAGTCTTTCTTAAAACTTTAAATGTTAAACTTCAAGGACCAGTTACCTTTAAATACCAATCACTTGATTAAAAAAAATTTAAATGCAATGTTTATACACATATCTACATGTATACATACAGACAATTTTAGTGTGTTTGACATTTTATAGAATTTTTTTTTCTTAATTTTTGCGTAATTAATTCTGTAGAAATAAATTTCCGGCGGTAAATGGCAAACTTTTAAATATTAACAATTTCAAAAGTAAGTATTTTTTTTAGGCATTTGGGCATACTTATCGAATCCTTTGGATTCTGATGATCAATTTCTCAAAGTCGAATTAGGCTTGTCTATCATTCCATTCCGTGTATTTTTTGCAAAGAAATTTATTTTATTTTTATTTCGTTCCTATAAAAACTTGCATTTTAATTTTAAGATCATAAAATTTTATGTTTTTTTTTATTAAAAATCCCATTATGGTTTCATAACTTTTTAATGCCACTGTATTGTGTTTTGTCTCTTTATTTATCCTTTATTGTTTCCATTTTCGTTTTTTTTTATATCAAAGAAAAAATACGATAAAAAAAGAGTATAATTGCAGTGATTCTTGCAGATGAAAACTACTTGCCATAAATATTTAAGAGTTTATTTCTACTAAAAGATCTGAAATAAAAAAATATAAAATTTCAACAGTGTAGAGCAGATAATTAGTAGTTGTAGTAGTTGTAGTTCTTGTAGCAGTAGCCACAAGTAAAATTATAAACAAAATAAATTAATTTAATAAAAACAAAACAAAATAAAATAAAAACTTTAGAAAACTTCATAAAATAATAAAAAAAGGAAATATATATGTATGTATGTATGTAGTATGTATACAAATAAACAACAACAAAACTCGTAATTTTAAGATTATTATTATTGTATTGTATTGTACACATACATGTATGTATACGTTTGTGTTTATTTATATATGTATGTTTGTATGGTGAATTGTCGATGTGTATGTGTGTGTGTGTGACTTAAGAAAACTTAAAATAAATCTATTGTAACTATAATTTAAAAATGTTAACAGTGAACAGTAAACAGTGAACATAGCGAACACAGCGAACACAGCGAACACAAACAAGAAAGAAAGAAGAAAAACAGAAACAAAAAAAAAACTTTTAAAAACAATGCTTAAATTAATACAACACAGTGTAGTTATTTTATTTATGCAATTGCCATATGAAAATGTAGAGAGGAAAACATTACATCGTATTAAAAGTGAGCGACAAAGAGAGAGACTGTAAGAGAATTCGAACAATATACCTAGCACCAGCATAAAATAAGAAGGCCATTAAGGTTTAAACTTTTCATCAGATTATATTAAATAATTAGTTCAGTTTGCTTTTCAAAAATAAATGATTAAATAAATAAATAAATTAAAAAAATAAAATTAGAAACGCATGGGTATAATTAAATTTAACGCAATAATGGATTGTGCTGCCTTAATATGTAGAATTGAAAAGTAAATCCTTTCGTAACATCTTTTTATTTTGCGAATGTCTTAGTATTACACACACCTATTTAGATAATGTACAGAAGATATCATTGAGAAATTAATGAATGCAAGCAATGACCAAAAATAAATCAATTGGCATTAATTTTCATTCAATAACACGCCAACGAAAGTGAAAAAGATCGTTTACCATAAAACTAATAATAATTATGTAAACATTTAAGTAATTAATCAAACAATTTTACAATTTCTTTAATTTTTATTTATTGTTGTTTGTTGACTTTTCACCATTCAATATTTATTGAATAATACTGAATTATACAAAATAAATTTCAAAAATTTAATTCAATTTTAAGTTAAACTAAAAAGTTAAATTAAAATACTTTTGAAAAAATATCATGTTTTGTATTGCTTTTGCAGTATAATGGACGCATACCATGGAAACATTGGGTACCGGATTAATACATGAATCATAGATCAGCAATGAATCGTTTTTTCGCTACTCATAAGTGCTCATGAAATTTTGAGTATGAGTGAGTCAACAGTATTAAAATTTAACTACTCTGATTCATTCGTACTTACTACATTATTAATTTATAAGTACAGGTTGCAATGAGTATGAATACAACGTTGACATCAAACTCAAACATTCGAAATATGTTTGATTCATACGAATACTCATTCAGATTCATAAATTTAGAAAAATACTTATAATACTCATAAATGATTCGAGTGATTCGATTGATTCATACTTATTTTGTGATTCTTGTAAATGTTGAGTAAAGGAGAGTTGAAATCAAAAACATCATGCGCCTTGTTAAGTATGAGTAGGATGAGTACTTCAAACTGTGAATATGAGTATGATATTAAAACAAATATGAATGCGTATAAGTATCAGCAATTAATTCGAATCTACTTATCTTTTTGAATACTCATTGCCACAGAAAAACTTTTTTCAAAATAAAATAATGTGCTGTGAATATTTTGAAATTTATAAACAAAATAAAGGTTTTAAAGCAGTTTTTATAGGATATTTAAAACTGGAACAAAATATTTGTTTCAATGCTCCATTTCCAAGTGCTTGATAGTAGTATCAATACTATTCACTATATAAACGCTGTACCTGTTGAACTGTATTTAATTATTCTGCTAAGAGTCTCTCTTTGTCTCCACAGAAATATACATATGTATATTCATATGTATGTATATATTCATATATGTGTATATATATGTATTGAAATTCTTTGTTTGATTACATAATCAAGAAAGTGAAGTCAGTGAATAAATTTTTAAACGGTCAGTGAATATAAATTAAAGGCGATGTTATAAAAGAAATAAACTGAAGTTTTTAAATTGTAAGCAACTAAATCACAAATGCAGACAGAATGAGAGGAAATGAAAGAATAAAACAGAAATAATTTATTCTAATCACATTTTGTAGTCTAGTAAATAATTTAGTATAGTTTATTTAAATTTAATTAATTTGTTTTTTTGTTTTTTGTTTTGTTAACTAAAAGCATTTAGTTAAACATTTAATTTTATATATAAATTCCTGTAAATATTCAATATAATTTACTAAAACTGTCATACATGCGTGCATACATACATACATGCATACATTATAATATGATCAAAGCAAATAATTTACATTAAAGAATATGAATGAAAAAGAGAAAACAAAAAACAAAATAGAATTATTTATTTGATATAATTGTACAATAATTTTAAATAATAATAAAAACAAATACGATTAGCAAACAATGGAATATAAAATTGGAAAAAAAAATTAAATTAAATTGTTTGAAATTATTTAAATGCCTAATAAAGTCAATAATTAAGCAGCAATAAATTTATTGAGTTTCTGTTTTTATTTTTTTTATTTCATTTGATTTCTTAATTTAATTCATCACACTATCATTATTAATAAATAAATAAATTAATTAAATATGTATATCATTTACTATTACAATTATTATTATTTTTATGTTAAATTAGATTAATTTAGTTTCTATTTAAATTAATTTAAACTTAAACTGTAGACAATAAATCAATAAACATGGAACACAAATCCTCCATTATTTAAATGAAACGAAATAAAATCAAGAGAAAATCAAGAGAAAATCAAAATCCAATCCAATCCAAATACAAAAGATGATGATGATTGAAAAAATTAAATCGAATTATAAGAAAATATTAAAGAAAAAAATAAAAAAAATAAAATAAAAAAAAACAAAATCAAACAAAAATATATGAAAACGTTTAGTTTTACTTTCAAAAATTGATTCGTTTGTTGTTTTCTTTCTTACTGTAGATTAATAGAAAATGTATCGTATAGTCTAATATGAGCATATTGTAGTTGGTAATAAATCAAATGAATTGAAAATTAAATATAAACTTTGAACTTTTCTTAGACATAAAAGTTCATTATTATCGAAGCGTAGTAGAAGACCTTGAAGTAAGAAGAATACTGCTGATTGATTTCAGAAAATATTAGAAACAAAAATTATTTATTTGGTGGTCATCACCATTAGTAAATGAAGGGTCAAAACAGGTTAATATTTTTTCAATAGAATTAACAACACTGAAAGAAGTGTTTTATTAAACTACAGATACTAAGATTTAATACGAAACATTTTAAGCTGACATCGATTGCTTATAGGAGTATCCTGGTAGTGGGTAGTGCGCTAGACTATTAGGGTTAGGACTGTGGGATTGATTCCCACCAGAGACTCTGCTCTGTTACCGTACACCGAGCATATGGTCTAAGTTACTCACCCCGTAATAACTAGATAAAGGGTGATTTTTTAAGAGCTATAGGAAAATTAAGAAAAATGCATAAAATCTTTATTTGAATCGATAGTACGGTCCATATAATTTAATGTTTGAAGATTATTTCCTGCAAATGTTGACCGCCACTGCGCCTCAAATGGTCCAATTTTGGCATACTCTTGCCAACATTTCGGCCAGTATCTCACGAATAAATGCTTCAATGTTGTCTTCCAATGCGTCAATTGAAGCGGGCTTATCTGTATACTATACAGTGTATAGACATGAGCTTTAACATAGCCCCACCAAAAATAGTCTAAAGGCGTTAAATCGTACGATTTAGGCGGCCAATTGGCCGGTCCCGAACGTGAAATAAAATGTTCACCGAACTCGCCTCTCAATAAGTCCATTGTTACGCGTGCTGTGTGGCATGTGGCACCGTCTTGTGGAAACCACATGTCATGCAAGTCAAGCTCTTACATTTTGGGCAAAAAAAAGTTGGATATCATCTCACGGTAGCGCTCACCATTCACAGTTACGTTACGATTCGCAGCATCTTTAAAGAAGTATGGTCCAATGATGCCACCAGCCCATAAACCGCACCAAACTGTGACATTTTCTGGATGCATTGGTAGCTTTTGCAATGCTTCTGGCTGATCTTCACTCCAAAATCGACAATTCTGCTTATTTACGTATCCATTGAGCCAAAAATGAGCTTCGTCTCTGAACACAATTTTTCGATAAAGAAGTGGATATTCGGCCAACTTTCCAAGAGCCCATTCACCAAAAATTCTGCGTTGCGGTAGGTCGTTCGGCTTCAATTCTTGCACCAGCTGTATTTTGAAAGGCTTCACACCTAAATCCTTCCGCAAAATTTTCCACGTTGTTGAGTAACAGAGGCCCAATTGCTGCGAACGGCGACGAATCGATAATCGATGGTCATCATTAACACTGGCCGATACAGCTAAGATATTTTCTTCAGTTCGCACTCTACGTAAGCGTGTTGGTGGTTTAATGTCCAACAATGTAAATTTGGTGCGAAATTTAGTCACAATAGCCCGAATAGCCGCTTCAGTGGGTCGATTAAACTGACCATAAAATGGAAGAATCGCGCGATGAACTTTCATGACAGAGAACGCATTTTGATAATAAAATTCAATGTTTTGCAAGCGTTGTTCGTTTGTAAGACGATTCATGGTTAAATTATAGACCAAACTGAAGATGTTTGACAGAGAAACAAAACACGAAACGTGCGTGAGCTGTTTAAACCAGTGTTGCCAAAAAGATAATAGCTAAAAAATCACCCGTTATAATGTATAATTTTATTGCTATTAATAACTAAATGAATAGGAAGTCGTCGTAGTCTAGTAGGTAGTGTGTTGGCTTATTAGACGTAAGGCCCGAGTTCAAACCCCAGGTCAAACATCAAAACGAAATATGAAAAAAATATATTTCTTCGGCGATCTCCTCCTAGCTGATAGTAAATAAAATTGCCATGAATAGTTTTTCAAAAATCTGTCGGAATCTACGTTAAACTGTAGGTCCCGCCACTCACGTATAAAATTAACGCACACAATATGAGTAGTGTGAGAACCTAGGCCGTAATCCTGACTGAACGGTTATAATGGCCAATTATGTTTGTATGTAATAAGTAAATACATGAATAAATAAATAAATAAAGAAATAAATATTACTTATAGGCCCTAGACAAACATTTACATATTGAAACTACAACGTTCGTATACCGCAAAAGTTATTATAAATTTATACCCAATTTCAAACTAAGAAATTATTTTACTGTCGGATTGCATTGAGCTTAGTCAATGTATTATGGTTATTCGTTTTCCGTTCAGTCTTTGCATCTACTGTCGCAGCTAATATGATGATAGTGTTGTACTCGTACGGAACTTTGCTCATTAAGTCCTACTCTTTCCTAACCTAAGTTGGCGCATCATGTTCCCTATGACATTTCATTTGAAATGTTGAAGCATTTCAATTTGCAAAATTCGACAAATTTGAATCTTGGGGTGGTAGTCAAGCACTTTAATCATCCATGAGCTAACGATATTCATTTTACAACAAGGCACTCATCACTAGTATTTTTTCTAGTTTCAGTGCTTTCTTCTATCGCATTTGTCGCACAATCGATGGCAATACAGGTAAGGACGCCTTAAAAGCACTTTTTTAATCTTCGCATCATATTTAAGGCATGTTGGAACATCCTCTCCCTGGCCTAGCAACTTGTTTTTACTGCTATGAACATGGTCCATGTTGAGGAGAAATCTTGCAGGTGGCAGTTCGTTTGATGCGCAAAGTTATCGATAACTTGGATAGTAATAAGGCCTTGCTTAATACTTTTCTCTCAAACACTTTTAAAGTAGATGTATTGCGCTCAATAACCTAACCCTATGCAATTAGCAAATTGTAGCCTTTACTACTTAACTGCTTAGTGATACTATGATAGCATTTGTTAGCAAGAGTGATTCTATATTTGCTTCCAGACTTTCATCAGTTTTACTAATAACTGCGGTGCCAATATAAAAAATTCCTGGATATATAGCATCGCAAGTATAGATATCGTCGGTTATCAAGATCAAATTCTTTTGCAAAAAAAAAATTGCCATTGCTTTGTATACCCGTCCTCCGTAGAACTCTCCATAACGCATAGGACTTTCAGGTTTCTCATTTTCTGAAAGTTCTATTTAAGTATTTAAATTTTCCAATGTGTATTTTAAGTCTAACTTTGTTGCTGGCACTGAAAGACGATCGAGTGTATACTAATGAATAGGTGGACAAATTGCGATTTACCCCAGGAGAGCATACTGGCATCTCTTCTGTGGGTTGGTTATGTAGAGTTGACATTTCTCATAAATGAGTGGATAATGTATGTCAACGAGACATGCAACTTTCGATTTGGATGACGATACATTCCGTTCAACCTGACTATCTATAAAGTTTCCAAAATTTTGCCAAGACGAGTTGCTTTGCTACGTGTTAAGTAATTCCTGCAACATTCCAAATTACTTTACAGTATCCCATTGGTTAGAATTTTTAACGTTTTAGACGAAAGGTCTCGCTCAAATAATGGTTAAATTTAGCAATAAATTATGAAGCTGACAAGTGCTGTCAAAGAGTTTAAAATTTGACGAAAATAAGTGTAATCCTACAGAATTCTCCTTAATTTTTTTGAATTCTTCTAAGAATTATGAAATTATGCTGAGTGAAATTCGTCTTTTAACACCAAAATGGTGGTGGTGGTATAACTACGCAAAGCATTTTATGTATGGTAAGAATGCCTCACAGACTGTTGGAAAAGTTCTAGAGTGTATGAAGTCGATACGGCAACTATTACACTATACGACAAAATAAAAAAATGAAATACACCCAGCTAATGATATAATACAAGTTATGAGTTTGAGTAGAACCCAAAAAATATTTTTTTTATTTTTTGAACCCTCAAAACTTGTTTTATTTGTCAAAAACTGTTTTTCAGACTCTACGCCCAAATTTATTGATTATACAAACATTTCTGAACCGTTCTCCAAATCTAACCTTATTAGAAAGCAGAGGGATGGGCTATAAATTACTGTCGTTATTATATAAAGAGTCTAACAGTCGAGTTATATTTTTCATATATTCAGTACTACGGGGAAAGTAAATCAAAACATCTTTAAATATGTATCTCGAGTGTATGACCCTACAGGGCATCCAATAGTAATGAAAATCCACGCCAATTGGCAGCTTTGAAAATCTATTGACTAGAAAACTTATTATCATATGGGATAATAAATTCAAGTTTTGTTAGCAAATATCCCTGTTTTGCCAATACTGTTCACAAGTTAAGTATTGTAATTAAAGAGTCGATATATAATATTTGTAATATACGACAATAATGTTAACTTCGCCTAGCCTGGCGAAATGGTAAAAAAAGGATTTGATCATCCACATGCAATCAAACTCAAATGTAATCTGATTTCAAATACCTATGATTAACACCTGCCTTTTTAAATTATCCAACCGGAAATTTAGAAAATTTTGATCAATTTGAAATAATTTTCCCTTACTTTAAATATTTCAATGCCTTAAAATGCCTTAAAACTTAATTTACTACCTGTAAGATAATGAATTTCCTTATTTCTCTCCAAATATAATTTAAATATTGTATTGTATTTACAATTCACATTTAAAATATATTTCACATTTAAAATAATTTTTACAATTTAAATATTTCCATATAATAAGCACAAGGAATTCTTTTTTGGTGAGAAAAAAATTCCATTCTCAAGTGTCGTAAATAAGAAGGAAATTATAACATTGCCATTCAAAATAAACTTGTTTAAGATTCCATCAACTTGTAATCAAACTTTTAAAATTAATATTCGCCATAAATATTGCATCGCATCGCATCTTACTGAATGAATTGATAAAAAGTTATAAATAAAAGCCACGAACTAAATTTATCACACGTGTGGAATTCAGATGAAGTCTACTGACGGCTGTCTTCATCTCATGCGTACATGTTGAGCAGTTGTGAAGCGGACAACGCTTAAGGATTCAACAACAACACCTCAACATTTAACCGTAAGTAATTTCAACAGTTAATAAGATAACGGTCAAAATACATTCCACACCAGATTAAAAAAATTGTTTATGGCTTATGCGGTTTATTCCTTCAGCGTTCAATGGAAATGTGTCCATATCGGTTTCTTATTTCGAATAGTAACGAATATTATTTGCGCTATATTTAATACAATGTTTAAAACATCTTATCATGTTCCACAGAGTGTATGATTCGGGTGATAGAAACGATACTCTCAGGAGAACGTTTACGAATTGAGATCGAAGCGCAACATAAAGTGATTATTGCACTGATTTAGTAGGAATTGGTATTTAATAATATTAATAAATGTTTAATTTTATTAAACAAAAAAAAAAACAAAAACCGAATTGTTAACGCTTTTTCATTATGATGACACTAAATAATAGCAGATGTATGTAAGTAACTGTTAGTAAGAGTTAAGAATACCGGAAAATAAAATAACAGTAACCTTAACCAAAAAACCTTAGAAATTTACGTATTAGATCTGCCACAAAATAAAATAAAATATTTATGTACATATTTAGATTTTTGACGTACATACCATTTTACATTTGTTGTATTACAAATAAAACAATTAGAGCCCTTATTACCCGTTTGCCGTTAACTAAAGGGAGGATTTTAAAGGGCAGATAAATTGTTTATAAGTGGACAATAAGATAGAAGTGAGCGTTAAGCTAAAGGGGAGGATCATTCTACCTTTAACTTTTAAAGTTAAGTTTATGTTAGAAGTTTCCATATTATATATTATTTTCAATATGGCAACTTTAAATATAAACAAAATGAGTACAACAAAAAAAACCCCCGTTGTTGCCGGCACTGCCATATTTTTGAAAAATTTAACTTTGTTTGATCTGTAAGTTGTAATAACGAAAATAAGTTAAAGGTAACTTTACAGTTCCCTAAAGTTACCTCTACTAACTGAACCCAAGTTTAACCGCATGTTGTAATAAAGATCCTTAGATTTTTATGTCTTCTATCTATATTTTAGTTTAATATATAATAATAATTTATTTAACTTTTAATAAATATTTGTCATGAAATATAGAACTTTTACGAAGTCTTAAAAGTGGGCCAATTAGAGTGTAATAGTTAAGATTCTGACAAAGATAAAAATTTAATGGATAACATATTTGAAGGGCATATTACGTACGAATTAAAGATATTGCTTGGAGGTGTGACTTAATCGTAAGATAATCATTAGGCGACTGGCTTAGACCAAAAATCCTCCCGAATCTACAAACATTCACTGTTCCAAATTTTTTGATACTGTTAACACGATAAACTCTTTTAAAGTTATAACCCAAATACCTATATTCATACAATGCTGGACCAATAACATCTCCAAACTAATCAGAATTTTCAGTAGGTATTAATACTTACTAAAATATTAACCTTTGCAATAATAATATCATATATTATCACATGATTTACAATCAATTGCTTCCAGCATTTAAATTTATAAAGTGAAAATAGCTACTCAAAAATCATAGAAAAACGTATGCATTTCACAGGCTTTTCGTTTAATTTTCGCAGCAGCTAAAGTAAATTGTCGTTGGGCCTTAAGGCAAGAGCGTTATCAACCTAAAGTTGTATGTTCACACATGAAATTAATGGATGAAACTTATCTTTTTATGATTGTGTTGGTGAAAAATAGAAAATACCAATTTTGAAGAATATCGAAATACTGTTATGTTAACCTTTTCTACCAGCACTGCACTACAAAATTAAATTTGATGGCATAAATTTGATGTGATGCTAGAATACCAAAACCAATTGGTTCAAATTGAGTAATGGATGTTAAGACAGTAATGCCACATTCTATATACCGATATACTCTAGGTGTACTGGTATGATACAAATACCTTTATTGGTAATATTTATTGTGAATACGTTTTTTATGTTTTTGATTAAATTTGTCAAATATACATGTATGTATATTCCGTATACATATTAAATCAGTGAACAAACAATACATATAATATATTTTCATCTTGATCATTGGATGAAGTGGGTAAAAGAGATCGGCAAAAGAATCGTTTTTTCGCTACTCATAAGTACTGATAAAATCTCGAGTATGAGTGAGTCAACAGTATTGAAATTCAACTACTCTGATTCACAGGTTGCAATGAGTATGAGCACAACATTGACATCAAACTCATAACATTCGAAATATGTTTAATATATACGCCTACTTATTCAGATTCATAAATTTAGAAAAATACTTATAATACTCATAAATTATTCGAGTGATTCGAATCACTTATCAAAATTTACGGTCTTATGGCCACTATTACAACTTGCCGTTAACTAAAGGCAGGATTTTAACGGGCAGATGAATTGTTTTTCGTTATTATGAGTACCCAATAAGATAGAAGTGATCGTTAAGCTAAAGGGAGGATCATCCTGCCGGTAACATTTAAAGGTCACTTTATATTTGAACTTGCCAAACCTATATATTATTTTCATTATGGTAACTTCAAATTTAAACAAAATGAGCATATACAACAAAAAACGAACCCCGCGGTTGCCACTGTGTTAAAAAAAATAAAATTTTACAATTGAACAGTTTTATCGACATTGCTCCGGCACTGCCATATTTTTGGAAAATTTTATCTGTAAGTTGTAATAACGAAAATAAGTTAAAAGTAACTTTCCAGTTCCCTTTAGCTAAAGGTACATTTAACTAACTCCAAGTTTAACGACAAGTTGTAATAATGGCCCTTAGTTGTTGTTGCATTTTCAAAAAAAGAAGAAAGATAAAGACAAAGATTGCAAGCAAAGCAAACATACAACATTCTAGTGAGTATTGTAGTGTTCGTATGCGCATCAGACTTATTATGTGATTCTTGTAAATGTTGAGTAAAGGAGAGTCAAAATCAGCAACATCATGCGTATTGTTAAGTAGGAGTACGATGAGTATTTAAAACTTTGAACATAAGTAGTATGAGTATGATATTAAAATAAGTATAAATGCGAAATTATGAGTATGATTCGAATCTACTCATCCTTTTGGTTACTCATTGATGATCTCTGGTGGGCAACGCATGAATTAAATGACAGACAGATGAAAAATTTAAAAACCAGTTGAAAAAGTTTCCTTCAAAGACACGATAGATAATCGGTTTTGCATCTAATTGTTACTGGCGATGACAAATGGATTTATTTTCAGAGTCCTAAATGCAAATTCGGCTGCAAAACCAATTCGATTCGGCAGGAAGGCAATGTTGTGTGTTGTGTACCACAAGCTCCAGGTTTTAGGAGCTCCCAAAACCTAGTGAAACCGTTAATACAGATCGCAGTCAACAACAAATGATCAATTTGAACCATGCATTAACCGAAAAGCAACGTATTTATGAAGTTAATATAGTTTAACAACAGTTCTGCTTAAAGATATTAAAGATATAATATTCCGATATTATAATGTTATAAGGGAATCTATTCGACTCTATGATATGAATACCGTATGATATAATTTAATGTTACATTACATTCTAAAATGATTGTGATGATTCTGACATTTACTTGGTATAGAGTGATAATGATAATGTTGATGCATATCAGCCACACAAAGTATCAAATGAACATGACACTTGCTCTTCCTTCACATACAATCCTATGCTACAATCCCTTCTATATATATATGTATATATGTGGAACACATACACACATATGCATATAAGTATATGTATTTCTGCATACGTATGCATGTTTATGTAATTTTTACTTACGTGCATATATGCAGTTACATCTTTGTTTTTTTTTTCAGAACAATGCAGCAGTTCTAGAACATTTCTAAAAACACACGTAACTTTAAAGGAATTTTTCGTACAGATTGGTGATTGTAGAACATGAAGCAGAAGAATAGCAAGACAAAATCCTAAAAATAGTCTCATGAATCTTAAATTGACACAATCTGTGTTGTAAATGGAATTAAGATCTTATTTTAAATAAGAATCCTAAAGCAGTTGTTGAAATCGTTGTTGTTGAACTGGGTCTAGTTTGTTTGTTCTAGCGAAGCTTAAAATATTACGCGTTCGTGTGAATATGTCTGTATGAATTTGATATCATCGGAAATGTTGGCAATCCAATTAAAATTGATATTTAATGTGGCCAAATCAACATGCTGTGGCAACAATAGTACACAACTCAGTCGCATTAATAAAAAGAAGAAGAGAGTATCAGTGGCAATTGCAGTCATTTTATGCGATCAAATTCTTAAAATAAAATCAGGATTTAAAAAAAGGCAAACAATTCAAAGATCAACATTTTAAAACAATGATGAGAGGGAGATGAAGATGGCATCGTAAAATACAAACAATCGAAACCAAAATGGGTTCAAGCCATACAGTATGAAGTTATATACAGATGTACATATGTATGCATGTACGTATCCATGCATGAATAAACAGTAATAACAGTTAAAAAGACGAAACCTTAAAGATTTAACGGCATAATACACTGAATGATATCAAAAAAGAATAAAACGATCAACCAGCATCATGATGAAAATCATCATCATCATCATGATCATCATCATCATCGCGATCATTACAATCTACAGCTGAAACTCCTCATTTTTTGCAAAAAATATTTTCGTTTTTATGATCCATTCGTAAACAATTTGTATGTGCATGTGTATGTAAGTATGTATGGACTCACACTCAAGTATGTGTTTTAGTGGTGAAGGTCGCTGTACGACCTTGCTTAAGGCCATAAAATACTGTTTGGCGTCGTATGGTCGTGATTTGGTTTTATTTCTTTTTCCCCTTTTATGGACTTTCAAATCTGACTTGAATTTGTTTTTAAACTTTTCAAAAAACAAAATAAAAAATTTGTCGAATTCCTTACACTTATTTTGAGAATTTGATGAACAGTAATTCAATAACTAACAAACAATCCGTTGGTAATTCTCAATTGATTCTCAATTATATGGGAATGGAATTTAAATTTTGCTTAAACAAATAGGGACTCCCGGTCTGCAGATCAGGAGGCTTCCAGCGGGACCCTTGAAATTTACAATGATAGCTAAAAAAATGAGTGCAATGTGGGTATTTTTATTAAAGGTACGGTCACATATGGCAAATATTTTGCCCGAAATATGATTGAAACAACCAAAATTTTGTTTTGTGGTCACACTATGCACATTTGTTTTCCCATTTTTGCTTCATCCTATTGGATAGCGGCAAACAGAAATATGGGAAAACATGTTTGAAAGATGGTCACACTTGAGAAATATTTCACATAAAACAAATATTTGACCTGAGTGTTGAAAAAAAAAAATAAATACATATTGTTACCTTTTTTAAAAAACGTTTAAAATATGAGTTCGTTGATTTCAAACAAAATAAAAATAAATACGTGTTTAGTTTTAGATAAATTTTTTATTGTTCGCAATACTTTTGTGTGCCACCGTTTACAAGTTGACGTTACAACAACAATAGTTGCTTGTCCGCTATTTGCACTTCTGCTTGCGTAAGCACTGACAACTGTTCGGTAGAAGTTCACAACGGCGATCTTCAAACCACGACTGTTCTTTTCACACGCAACGCGTCTTCACACAGGACTGACTGAATTCTTACTACTCGTTGCCTGCTTTGTCTTGCCTTTTTATATGACCACGTAAGCAGTCTGATGAATGTTCTTGAAGTCGAATGTTCGTGGTTTCGCCTTCTCGAGAACTCTAGCCCGACTTCATTGTTGTTTGTGTATTTTGTTCGCATTGCTTGTTGTTACGTTCTCTCATACTTGCCTATCCCATTTTCTTTCCTACCGACGTTGTTGGTTTACTTGTAACAAGTTCGTTGTATTTGTTAGTGTAGCTTTTGCTCATTTTAATGTTAAACAATATTACACTGTTTCCATTTTCATAACAATATATATTTCTGTACATAATGGAAGATGAATATTTTCTCGTTTTTGGAGCTTCAGTAATAATTTCCGAAGAAAAAAGAAGAAAAACGACTTTAAACATTTTTGTCTGACGCAAATAATTTTATTTGAACCAAAATTGAAGATTTTTCTGTTTGCCTTTCAAAATTATTTCGTGGCCACATTGTGGCAGAGAAATATTTACGTTTTGGGTCAAACATTTTTCAGACGTGACCGTACCTTAAGGATTCTGAAACTTTATTATAGGCCGTCTGACCACTATAGTGTTTTCAAATCGGAGTTTATTGAAAATTTGAAAGTGACACAATGCTTGTTGAGTGGCGAGTTTTGTCC
This sequence comes from Sarcophaga rosellei, assembly GCA_930367235.1. Classification (NCBI taxonomy): domain Eukaryota; kingdom Metazoa; phylum Arthropoda; class Insecta; order Diptera; family Sarcophagidae; genus Sarcophaga; species Sarcophaga rosellei. The sequence continues at coordinate 62,876,350 of OV884017.1, read as the reverse complement.
TGAAAACCTCTTGATTTAGTGGGGCATCCGGGTTGTAATTAAGTCACTAACGAATGTAGTTTCAACGTCCGCCTTTGTCTATAAATGCCGAGGTTTTCGCAGAGAAATTTAAGATCATTCAAAGGTAACTCTTATATGGGTTCCGAGACATAGGGATATCAATGGGCCTCACCACCTCTAAAATATTACAGGGAATAGGTATTCAGATTTCTTAGTTCAATTAATTTGGATATTGTTGATATCGTTTTACGAGGAGACTTAATTTCGTTGGTTTAGTTTCGTTTTCGTCGAGCAAGAGTGTGCGTGCAATATTGCTAGACTCTGGTGGACACGTATGTATAGGAAGAGAACTAACTCACTTCTGTTCTTAAGTCACATGGCCATCCATCGCATAATAACGATTCTTTGGTGGACATACCAAAAGACTTAGCATTCCGCCAAATTAATTTTGAAGGAACTGTGGATCTGAGGAAGAGGAAAGGCATGTCTTTCAACTCATGCCGTACTCAGCGAGGTATGACAATATTTGGATATACAAACCAATCTAAACGTGTCAGTACCACCTTCCGTGAGCACGTGCGTTTTGAAAATACAGTTAAGTAGATTCCTTTAGGTTTAAGATTTTACAACAATTTTACTGTTAATTCGGAAGTTTAATAAATACAGTATGGCAAATGTTTTCCATGTTTGATATAAGCACTTTCAAAAATGCTAGCAGGACAGTGCTTATAAGCGGGGAATTCTTATATTGAAACCCTGCACTTGAGAACAAATAGCCGCGTGTCATTCAAGCTGATAGAATTCCATTTGTCTCATTGACAGCAATAGCTTCGTATTTGATGGAATAACGAGGGCTTTGATCATCTTCTACAGCTCGGTGTGCTGAAAAAAGTTGTAGTTTGCTGGGCCTCCGAGTCACTTCGGGATATTTGCGAAGAAATTGCTGAAGGAGATGGACCTGCAGCAGACTTTATAGACATAGTCCTATTAGCATTAACTAGGCAGATAATCTGGTCGTTGACTCGCCCGAGACCTGCAGCAGGTCAGAGTTAAGATACATATATACATACATACATAATTGGCCATTACAACCCTACAGTCAGGATTACGGCCTGGCTTTTCACACAACTCGTTTTGATGTCTGGCCTGAGGCTCGAACCCGGACTTTACGTCTAATAAGCGAACACACTACCTACTAACCTACGTCGAGTTTCAATAGATTTTCAAGCAAAAATCAAGATTGAATTAAGATTTCAGTGCTACTATCGGAGACTTATTATATCCGGGGAATACTGTACTTATGATATACGAAAAGGCCAAAGTAACTCTTAGAAAGTCATTCAGGATTATAGCAAAAATTTTTAAAATTAAAATGAATTAAATTGTTATGAAAAAAGTTAGACTTTAACTTCTCCATTTCGAAATCGGTCGAATTGCTTATAAGAATGGCAGTGACCACATTGTATTAACGATTTTATGGACAAACATTTTTCGAGTGTAGACATTTAAAAATAACAATACGATGCATTGAAACTGTTTATCATCAACAACAGAACGGTAACAACGGGATCTTAATGTACCGCAATTAAACCCATAAATTCAAACAAGTTTTCCCTTTATCTTTGGTGTGTAGAACTTGCAGACTGAACTATAAAAACGAACTGAAAATAAACAAAACAACAGTTAAATTATTGTCGGTGAAAAATGTGTATATTGACGAAACTGAAATGTAAGAAATGAAATGAAGTGAAAAAAGGAAAAGAAAAACAAGAAAAAAACAATCTGTCTTCAACAACGAAGATAAATGCAGCTGCTTTTGCTGCCCGTAAAAGTCTCCTCTGACGTAGGAATGTTAAATAAAAAGGATTTCATTTTTCAATTCAGTGGGTAATTCGTTTTTTATGTACATACATATGTACATATATCGGTTCACATAGCAGCATTGCATTGCATTGTGTTGCATCTCATGAACCTGTTGTTGCTCTTGTGGTTTATTACCACAACTGAGATCACTCACGCAGTCACTTGTGCACCAACGATAGTGAATCATTTTATAAAAGTAAAACAATAAATAAATAAATAAATACTGAATTGAAATTAAAGTGTGAAATCATTAAAGCGAAAAGGCTTCTTCATCACACAGAAAAACACAGACACGTACATACATACATACGAGTATGTGCATTCAAAATGTTTTGTAAATGAGGGGCGTGTGCAGATTTAAACTGTTGAGGATGTAAATTGGAATTATCACGCAATTTGGGTCTCTTGCAACAATTTCAACTGACATGACTAGACCAATTTAAATGTTGTACGTATCAATTTGGTATCCAGAACAAGGAAAGAAATAAAATAAAAAAGCATGATCATGATCTTTCAGTTGTTAATGTCATTGTTCATTTCGAATAAAACCTGCAATAAATAAACGAATGACATTCATTAGTTTCGCCTTGAATGCCAAGAACAATTCTTTAACAATAAAATCTTTCTTATTCTTCCCCATAAGCAAAATGATGTTACTTTAATTGCTGTATTTAACGTAAAACATTTCTGTAATGAAAGTTATTTTTTTACTTCTTAAATACATACGAAAAACCATCATAGAGACATACACACAAGTGAAGGGATTAATTTGAATACATTTGTATGTATCTTTGTTTAAACGACAAAAGTTTATCATTTTGTAAGTTAAAGGAGTAAAACCCACTTATTTTTCTTAATTTCAAAAAAATTGTTAAAATTTCTCATTTTAAATTAACAGCGCCATGTGGACCAGAGATCAGCAATGATTCGTTTTTTCGCTACTTATAAGTACTCATGAAATTTTGAGTATGAGTGAGTCAATAGTATTGAAATTCAACTATTCTGATACTACAACTTTGATTTATAAGTACAGACTGCAATTAGTATGAGTACAACCAACGTTGATATCAAACTCATAACATTCGAAATATGTTTGATTCATACGCCTACTCATTCAAATTCATAACTTTAGAAAAATACTTATAATACTCATAAATGATTCGAGTGATTCGAAAGCAAACACACAACCTTCTTGTACTGTTTGTACGCGAATCATACTTATTTTGGGATTCTTGTAAATGTTGAGTAAAGGAAAGTCGAAAACAACAACCGAAGTGGACCTTCTTAAATTTATTTTGTAGTTGCGTTAACATTAAAAGATTCGCATTCGAATAATTGGTTATTAATTGGTTTAAAATATTTATTTCCATTATAAACAATGCTATTTATACAAAATAAAGGGTTAGGGGTTCAGGTTCTTAGGTTTATTTATGTAAAAAAATGCAACTGGAAGTTAATTTTATTAGAAAATTGTCACTCAATATATAAACAATTCAAATTTATTTTCTAATTATGACAATCATTATGAATAAGAGTAGGTTAAGAAAGAATAAGTCTGTAATATATGGCGTTTATATAACCATTGTTAAAATTAAATAATTAAAGGACTATGGTAAGTAGCAGTTTAACACTAGGAAAACAGATGCTTATGGATATTGTCTAAAGGCAGTCAAAATGACTGCATTGTGTTAATAATAAAATAATTAATGTATCATGAAAATTATTCCTAATTAACTTGTAACAGATTATTAGTAAATGAAGAATATTTAATTCACTAAAAAAAATAAAAAGAAACAAAAACAAAAAGTTTTTGCATTATTATTTGTACTATTTATGCAAATATCCGTTTCCTCTGTACATCCGTAGTAAATATGAAGTTTGAAGTTTGGCTGAAGATGTGATTTGAGATTGGGCCACCAGGTTAGGTTTGGTTAGCGGGTAGCTTGCCGTTCAAGGCAAGTTCACACGGTGGCCATATCGCTAATTTTGTTACCCAGTGTGAAGTAAACCGCTTGGCATGATCCGTTAGTGGTGAGTTGAACAACCGTGCCGTTAGTAGCACGTTCACAACCATCCACAGATCTTCAAACGTTCTGGTACCCAAAAAATCGATGACGTTTGTTCTGAAGTGCAGGGAACCGCTTTCGTTTTCTGTATATCATGACAGCTTCTGCGGTAATCCTGGTGGAGAAGACCGAGCCTGTCAGCAAAGATGCCAATAGCGCAGTGTCCTGTTGGAATTAGTGTTAGAATGCAAACCGTTTTTTTTGTCGAACTTAAGTAGTACTCTAGTTCTCTCACTGTCCAGCTGGACACAGCAATTTTAAAATGCGGCAATCAGGTATGTCGGACCACCCACAGTTTGTTGAGCTTCATGTCGTAAACATACTTGTGATATTTTTTAAATGCATACATATGTATATATCAGAGATCAGCAATGAATCCCTTTTCCGCTACTCATAAGTACTCATGAAATTTTGAGTATGAGTGAGTCAATAGTATTGAAATTCAACTACTCTGATTCATTCGTATTCATGACAACATTAATTTATAAATACAAGTTGCAATGAGTATGAGTACAACGTTGACATCAAACTCATAACATTCGAAATATGATTGATTCATACGCCTACTCATTCAGATTCATAAATTTAGAAAAATACTTATAATACTCACAAATGATTCGAGTGATTCGAATCATTCATCAAAATTTACAGTATTAGTTGTTGTTGCATTTACAAAGAAAGAAGAAAGATAGATAAACAAAAAAGACAAAGACAGCAGGCAGAGCAAACACAGAATCGTCTTGTGAGTATTGTAGTGTTCGTACGCGAATCATGCTTATTTTGTGATTCGTGTATACGATGAATCATGGAGAATTGAAATCAATAACATCATGCGTATTTGTAAGTATGAGTACGACGAGTATTTCAAACTTTGAATATGAGTATGATATTAAAATAAGTATGAATGCGTATAAGTATCAGACATTTTGAGTATGATTCGAATCTACTCATCGTTTTGAATACTTATTGCTGATCTCTGGTATGTATATACATTACTTGTTGCATTGTTGAGCCAAAGTCGTATTGAAACACATTTTATATATATTAATGCCGTGGCTGATCTTTACAGATTTTTGGGTTCTAAAGAATATTTCTACCTAGAAGCTCCGTATAATTTGCCATGACGGTACTTTTTGTGTAACCTGGTGGTAAACTTTCAGGACCACCACCTTTCACAAAAGTTGACCACCATTAGCAGCTTTTTCCGTCTGTTTGAAGAAGGTCTAAGTCTGAACTTCTTAGCAAGCTATACTCTTTCCTGTTCATTTCATCATTATCTTCAATTTCAAACGTTTCACTTTAAATTCGACCTTTTCATGTTCAGATAATAGTACGAATTTATTGGATCTGACCATTGTCTATACTGGAGAACTCCTTAATTATGTTTCCAATAACTCGCATCTAAACGGTATTTTTTCAAATTGAATCACCTAGTCAGATTCCCATAGACCCTATGGAAATTCGCGGCAATGAGAAGGTAGATCAGATCTCTCGCTCATGAGGCTAGAAAATTTTAATGAATAGAAAGAGGAAATTGAAAGGACATACTAGGCTAAAACAAGGATGATAAGAGGCAGATTCTCTTCTCTTTAAACGGGTTTGAGACAATTGAAGCTTTTGCTGGGTAACTGCAATGAGAAGTTATATGAGTTATGCATCATGATATCGAGAAGTACAATCAGAATAGTAAACGGCATTTAACCGGACGTTGTTAACCCAATTACATTATAATAAGGATCCATTCAGACCCAATATTTATGAGGAGAGTTAGTCTCCAAAACACATGCTTCGAGCGTGTGGCGTGTTCATGTGTCTGAGATGGCAACACTCATATTCAAATAGGCAAGGAGTTAGTGATGAAGAACAAAGTGTAGAGCAACAGGATTGCGGGAGACAATATTGGTATACCGTATATAGGTTAAGGAAAGTTCAATAAATCGTGGATTAAAAGGAAATTTGGAATACTTTTCAGGCTACTCCAGCAAAATGCAATAAAATGAATGTAACATTGCATTTCAAAACCGATGCTAAACCTATTTTTAGAACCAAAAGACAAGAGGAGTATGCATTAATAGGAAACGAAACGGTTACAGTGCCCATTGTCGCTATTTAAAAGCCATAGAGTAAAAATTGCATTTGTGAGGATTGTTTAGCTGGATTAAATGATGACTAATGACCTCGTAAATTCCTAATTCATTGTTCATGACACTCGTATGTAAAAGTGTTTCACAGCTTTTCATATGTTCTTGTTGATGACCTACCAACAGAGGTCATATTAGATGTCAATAACATTCTTAAGATTGCACAAGAAATTTGATAAATACAATTTTTTTCGCTGAAGATGTCAAATATGTTGATAACAAAATATCAATAAATGCATGACAGCTCGATCTTGACAAAACCAAGTCTGTTTTACATACATCAAGGTTACAGCATATGCATCGCCATGTTTATCCCAATAAGACAGAGAAAGTTGCTGCTCATGCTTCTCTTATAGTTACATCAGCCGAATTAATATATAGTATATTCTCAATCTGAGAAAGTCGACATTCCATTCTCAGTCATTCTAAGCCACTGTTAGGAATTTTCCTCAATCTGGTATGCTCAGCAACCGTCGGACATTAACACTTATGATGTGGTTTTCAAAACTTACGTTAAATGTTTTATTAGGACTTACTGCTTCACATGTAAAACCTGTCGTTAATGTGCTTTAATTTGTTCTGCGCCAGGTAATCCATAAACAATCGCAGCCTATAACAGGTAAACCTATGAATGCATTTACAGTAAAACCCCGATTAACGCGGGGGATACGTTCCAATAAGTTCCAGCTCTAAACTAAACAGTGTTAAACTAATAAATCAACTGTGACGCAGGAAAGATGCGTTCGTACTGTGATTGCGACTTCCGAAAATACAGTTGGAATTTTTATTCTGGACAGACTAACAAAAGAGGGTTAAACAAGATACATAGTATACACCGTCGCTATGTAATGCACCACTTTTGTACTACCGCGTAATACTGAAACAGCGTAAAGCGGAGCAGCGTTAAGCAGGGTCTTACTGTACACAGATATTGTTGGCCCATATCAGAGATCAGCAATGAGTATTCATAACGCTGAGTAGATTCGAATCATACTAATAATTTCTGATACTTATATGCATTCATACTTATTTTAAGATCATACTCGTACTACTCATATTCATAGTTTAAAGTACTCATCATACTCATACTTAACAATACGCATGACGTTATTAATTTCGACTCTCCATAACTTCGCATATACACAAATCACAAAATAAGTATGACTGAGTACGAACACTACAATACTCACTAAAGGCTTGTGTGCTGTGCTTGCTGTCTTTGTCTTTTTCTTTCTTCTTTTTTTGTAAATGCAACAACAAATGATGAATGATTCGAGTCACTCGAATAATTTATAAGTATTATAAGTACTTTTCTAAATTTATGAATCTGAATGAGTATGCGGTGTATGAATCAAACATATTACGAATGTTATGAGTTTGATGTCAACGTTGTACTCATATTCATGGCAACCTGTACTTATAAATCAATGTTGTAATGAGTACGAATGAATCAGAGTAGTTGAATTTCAATACTGTTGACTCACTCATACTCAAAATTTCATGAGTACTTATGAGTAGCGAAACAACGACAATGCTGACCTCGGGCTCATATACCGGATTTTAATATTTCGTTGCTGTAGACGCTTTTCAAAATGGTTCGCAGTTTTTGCTAAAACTTTTGACACAAATATTTCTTCAGCAATCATCATTTCGAAATTTATAGAAAAGTTTTGCAAAATATGACAATGTTTCATATGATGGTAGTCAAATCTCACATTTGAGAATGACATACAATTTCAAAATTACAAAAATACGTATCATCTTTCAATTTCTGGTTAGTAATTGCAAAACTATTCTGATCAATTTCTTGGTCTCTTGCTCCTTGGACCATTGTACACGGCTTTGATTGTTCTTGCATTATGATTTTAACTAAAATAAATTTTCGAGTGAATTTGCATATGTAACAATATTTATTGAATATGTTTTAAAATTTATTTTATTAATTTGTCTGTTTAGTAATATATTTCATTAATTACGTTTCTTTATTGTGACATTTTCTCAGATGGGCTGTGAGAATAGTTTTGAGAATGTGATACTAAAAATAGATTTTTATCGATATTCTTTTTGGTCATATCTGTCTGTAATTATGTTGTAGCATAGCACCTAAACGGAATGCCATACTTGCTGCTGCTGCTGTTACTTTTTCGCTTCGCATTTTAATGCTCACCGCATACACTTTTTTTTTATTAATGTGGCGATGCTTGGGATTTGATCAGTGACAGTTGTTGTTAACAGAAGTACATATAATTAATAATAATTCATAATTATGAACAGGAATATTTTCAATTCGTTCGTTTTAAATCGTAGGCACCTATAATCAGGAAGAATAAAATGAGTTGGAATTCCTTTAAATCCTTTTTTTTCTTCTGTTTTCTCAACGTACTTTTCCGTTCATGTTCTCTTTTGACACCAAATGATTGATTGACTTTTAGCCAGTCCGTCCGTCGGTCGTCTCACTTTAATTGCAGTCAATTAATAATTATTTTGTTTTTATCACAACGAAATGATTTGTTAAGAACATTTTAAGTGGTTCGTTCGTTCTTTCGTTTGTTTACATGGAAATATTCACCTTTGTCCACTCACATGCATTTTTTTTATGAGCTAAGAATGCAACCGCTTTATTGGCTTGGTATTATAACAGCAGTTGGACGATTTTAGAGAATTTTTTTTTTTTTTTTTTTTTTGTTGGTTTATTTTTATTCTTATGTTTTTGGCAATTATATTGACAAGTTGATTTTTCATTCTCTTCTTGTGCTTGACTTTGATTAATGTTCAGCAATATCTCTTGTTAATTTCGCTCATAATTCATATTTGTATTCTTCAAAACTGTTCGCATTTAGATAAGATGAAGACGTTTAGTTTGAGTAGTTAATTAACGACGGATTCTGGTTTGTTTTCCGCTTCATACGAAACGTTGAAAGTGAATTCAGTTCAGTGGTCAATGAACGAAATGAGATGATTAAAAATAAAATCTGCATTTAAAATTGTATATTGAAACAGATTTTATTTAAAGATAATAATAATCTTTTACAAAATAACTATAAGACTGAACGTTCAAATGCTTAAAGTAAGCCAGTGTGCACTATTTAACCCTTAAACGTACAGCTATGGACATTAAATTAGCACAAAACTTCGTAATAAAAACAATCATATTTTTTATAGTATTTTAGGTCTACTCATAAAAAATGTAGACATAGGAACTTAAAATACATCTTCTTCTTTAAAAAGAAACAAAAATTTTTACGATATTGCCAGTCGTCTGCTCATTAAGACCTTCAACAGATCAAACGCCAGATTTTAGCTGGACAGTAAAATAGCACAAATTAAAATTTCTGGAATAAAAATGAGGTGCTTTAATAAATAGTAAAAATATTAATATTTTCAGCTTATTTGATTAATATTTAGTAGGGTAGCCCCTATTTTCAAGCGCCGCGTAGCATCTACGGGACAATGTTCTTCTGGAAAATTCTTTGGAAATCGAGTACCAAGTGTCCCGTATTCCAATGCACAAATCGTCCAAATTTTTGTACTTTTGTTGAGCAATTGTACATTTCACATCGTTCTAGGGGGTTTTCAATCGAGTTTAAGACAGAACTTTGCGCCGGCCAGTCTAAAACGGGAATGTGCTCTTCATAAAACCAATCCTTTGCCTGCTTAGATGTGTGTTTGGGGTCACTATCTTGCATAAATATGAATAAAACTGACATGTATTTAAAAGCTTATGTTTCCCTTTTGTTCTTTGTATTATCCAAATACTGATAACAGTCCATTTTTTCATTAATTTTTACAATGTGACTTAAACCGTGCTTTGTAAACACTCCCCCCACCATTGTGTTTCCTCGAACATGCGTTATGGTCCTTTGAGCATGGCGTGGATTGAATGTCTGACATTTTGGCCAATGAACAACAACTCTACCATCCGGTCCCATATGATTTACCTCTGTTTCATCACTCTAAAATATTTTTTTCCAGAATGGGAGGTCTTTATAATAGTGGGTGCCAGCAAACGTAAAACGCTTGATTTAATTTTTCTTTTGGTAGAAGTGGCTTCTTTCGGCAAGTGCGTCCAAAGAACTTTCCTTGATTAAGACGTAGTCATATGAGTCTGTCCAATAAATTTAACCTAAATTAGGAGTTAATTTTGTTCAAAATATCGCGTGATGACATGAAAAGCTAATTCTTTGACTTTCGGACAATAGCACGGTCAACGATTTCGATTTTTTTTCTTGACAAGTGGCCTTCAATTTTTGTTTTCTGTGACATTATTTTGTTTGGTTTGAAGGAAATGATGACGTTATAAATCATTTTTCGCTAACAATTCGAAATTTCGGGAATTTCAGTCAGCTTTTTCCCATCATGCCACAAGTTAACGATAATGCGCTTCTACTCTGGAGAGCAATCTTTTCCACGTACCATTTTTTCCAAAAATTACTTTAAATGCCACAAAATTGAAAGAATATACCGTAAAAATAAAAATATTCGAACAAAACTTGTACCTAAAACACTTTTAGGCACGTTGTGCTAATTTACTGTCCAGCTCGAATTTAGGTACCGATACAAATTAGCAGTCAAAACAAAAAATATATACGATAATGGTAATATTTTTTGTTAAACAACAGCTAGATGTCATCGTGCAACATTGCAGACCAAAACAATTGGCCTAATTACAAAAAAAAATAAAAAAAAAATCACAATCAAACTATATATGGATTTTGTGCTAATTTAATGTCCATAGCTGTATGTGGGACCACAGTGTCCCAAATGTTTAACATGGGCTACGCTTTAAATTAAACAGCCTTTTGTAATTAATGACAATACGAATCGAATATTTGTAGAAATAATTATGTTTCACATGAAGTTTTCTCCCGCTGATCACGAAAAGCGAACGGATTAATTCAAAATGAGGACCTTTTTAATATACTAGTACTTTATTCTACGACACAAATGGTAAGTATAGGTTGTGATTAAAGTGCTTTCTATGTGCTGTAAAAATTAAATTTTTAATTTTCGCAATACGAGACTTTACGAGGTAAAGTTTCTGGCTGTGGCCAACGTGGCGACCTCCAGGACGATCCTTGTCTAGCTGTTGTTGACACGCAGCCTCCTTCTGGCTCCTCCGGGATGACATACTAGCACCCGCTAGATGTTAACTAATGCGTACAGCGAAGTCCAATCCCCTGGACGTTAAATTAGAGTTGCGCGTATGGCTTGGAACATGGAGCGTCCGCACCCTTTACAGGGTAGGCGCTTCTGTCCAGCTGGCAGATGCCCTCATTAAATGTAGGACTGACATCACTGCCATACAGGAAATGCGATGGATGGGACAAGGATGCAAAAGGCTTGCATATCGCGATGTATACTACAGCTGCCATACGGATAAGCATGCATTCGGATGCGGATTTGTAGTTAATAGGAGACTTCGCCATCTTGTCTCTCGGTTCACTCCTGTAAACGAAAGAATAGCCCCAGTCCGAATCAGGATCAAATTTTATACCATCAGCCTTTTTGGTGCTCATGCTCCGGCGGAAGAAAAGGACGATGTAGTTAAAGATACCTCCTACGCTAAGCTCGAGTACGTATGTATATGGTAAGTGCCCTGGCCATGACGCAAAAATCGTCCTCGGAGATTTTTGAGGGTGGGAAGGTATCTTTGGCCCAGCGGTCGTTCAGGCACGTCTCGAATGTTCTAGGTGCGCGCACATTCGGAGGTCTAAATATCGACTCGGATCACTACCTTGTCGCAGCCAAGTTTCGATTGCGCATTAGCGCCTCGAGGTCTGCGCGTTCTGGTACATGCGAAAGCTGGACGTCAAGAAGCTGCGCTCACAAAGAACAGGTGAGGCATTCTCCGTCGTTCTCAGCGACATTGATGGACTGTGGGCCAACATCTTCCACTCCTTGCAGACTACTGCGGAAACATTCCTTGGTTTCGAACACCTACCCCAACGAAATCAATGTTACGATGATGGGTTTTGCGAGGCAGTTGCATGCAAGAAAACGTTGCAGTCCATCGATATGCGAACCATTGTCGAGAACTATAGAGAGAGAAGAAGGGATGAGAGACACCTTTTCAGACGCCAGAAGAACATAAGGAAGTCGAAATGTATTGATGTAGGAATGACGCTAGCAAATTCTATCAAAAGATTAATCGTCCAACCGAAAATTTTAAGTCCGGAGAGTCTTCCTGCAAAGCTGAGAATGGAAACCTGTAAACAGATTAGCAGGGGGTGCTGAGGTTGTGGAGGAAACACTTCTCTGCTCTGCTACTAGGCGATGACGATAACAATACCTCCACCTAGCCATGAAGAGGCCAAAGTCGCGATTATGAGTCTCAAAAACAATAAAGCTGCAGGTCCTGGTGGCCTTCCCGCTGAATTGTTTAAGACCGGAAGTAATGAGATGGTAGGTACATGCACCAGTTTATTTGCAAAATATGGCTAGAGAAAAGTATGCCCAACGGTTGGAACCTCAGTGTCTGTTCTCTGTCCTGTCCTAAAAAACGCCGATCCTACGATATGCGCAAACTACAGGAGTATAAGTCTTCTCCCTATCGCATATAAGGTTCTTATATGCGTATTGTGCGAACGACTGAAGCCACTCGTCAAAACACTGATTGAACCATACCAGTGCGGCTTCAGACTTAGCAGGTCCACCATCAACCAGACCTTCACACTACGCCAAATCATAGAGAAGACCCACGAAAAACAAATCGGCACACACCGGTTTTTGGCGACTATAAGGCGGCCTTCGATAGCGCAATAAGGGATCGCGGTTTTGCAGCAATGGCTGACGTTTTTTCTTTTCAAGTAAGTTTAAAATAGCTTCACAACTACTCAGATTACGTATCAGTTGCTTTAATTTTGCACAAATTTGTTTAGGAACTTAGGAAATTTAGCCAATATTCTTTAAAAGTATAAATTATTCGGTTATACAATGATATCTTAAATTATAAAAGAAGTATGTATAATGTGCTAATAAAATAAAAACATTGTCAAAAAGTTCTAAAATACGTTCAATTGGATTTATTGCCACCCTAATAAGTACAATGAACAAACACTATGTACGCTTGAATTGAAACCAAATAAGTGGAACAGCGAAACAGATGTGAAATTTAAACATTAAAATAATATGTGGTACGCTCTCTAAAGTAGGCAACAGTATTATTATATTTCTTGATAAGTGTCTCGGCTAAGCAAATAACCTGAAATTGGCGACAGATGTCGTTGTTCACTGTTTTAAATTTAAACTCAAATAAAATTTTTTCCAAAAATTCGAAAAGAAAACGTACTCTTTTCATCTACTATTAGTTTATCTACAAACTCTGACTTTGAATAAGTTTAAGAGTAAAAAATATATTAAAAAATTTTATCATAAAATAGTTTAAAGTTTTTAAGCATTACTTACACACACAATATATTTTAATTTTAATTCTTTTAGAAAAAGAAATGAATTTAATGACAATAGGTGACATCACCCATCCTTGTTTCGCCCGCCAATTTATTTTATGAAAACTCTATAATACCTGGGCCTGCAGAAATAAATCAATCAACTGCGTCGTAGCTGGCAAAATTAATATGAAATTGAAATTAGGTCGTTACAAGAAAAATAAAAGTACCAGATATATTAAATAATAAGAAATTAAATATATATGTATCAAGAATTAATAATTTGCATCGGACTTCTGATGAGATTATATTGTGGGAGTTATTCATACGAAAAAACATCTTTCAGCTGTGATAGAAGAAAATATTGGAATAATATTTGCGCCTTTCATATTTTTTCACTCTGATCTGATTAGTTAACGATGAAATAGAATAAGTCCGCAACTTCAAGCAGAGGCGCTGACTCATAATAAAATAGACACACACAACTTCAAATACTGTCAATTATTCTTATACATGTGTTAATTTCCCTCTTAAATTCTAGAAAAAAAAAAAACATATCCTTTGTTTATAAAATGCATAAAATGCAGTAAAAGTATGGCAACATCACATACAGATTGTAAGATCACAGTTGAGAGATTCGGCGAAGGTCGACATATCAAATTTAACTCATAAATTTGAGTATTTGTTGGTATTATTTGTTTTGTTTAGTACAGTAAGGCGCATTATTACAACTTGCCGTTAACTAAAGGTAGGATTTTAAAGGGCAGATAAATTGTTTTTCATTATTATGTGTACCCAATGTTCACAACTTGATGTTTTAACAACAAGTTCTTTAGTTCGTTATTCTTCTTTACACATCTGCTTGCGTAAATACTAACAATTGTTCGTCTGGTCTTTACAACGGCGATCTTCAAACCACACACAAGACTGACTGAATTCTTACTACCCGTTGCCTGCTTTGTCTTGCCTTTTTATAAGCCCACAGTTTGATGAAGGTTCTTGAAGTCGCCTTCTCGAGAATTCTATCGCGGTTTCATTATTGTCTGTGTATTTGGTTCACTTTGTTAGTTGTTGCATTCTCGCTTACTTGTCTATCCACCTTTCTTTCATACTCATGGTTTTTGTTTTTATAGCTTTTGTTTATCATTTTAATGTTGAACGATGTTACACCGTTTCCATTTTCATAACAGTGTTATTAGTAGAGCTTTTTTAGTGTATTTTTGAATATCACACAATTTATTTGCACGCCTAGCTAAGCTTAGAAAACTTTTGGAATTTTTACTCAAATATCTTTAAATAGCTAAAATTTTTAAAAATTGCAAAGATGGTTTTGAAGAATGCAATATTTGCCATTATCTCTAATCCCCTGCAGTAAAAAGGGGGATTATTATGTATGATTAGTATGTACTCGAACGAAAATTCATTCTAATCTTAAGATATAAAGCATTGCATTTAGAAAATATTTCTTTCGAAACGAAATACATAATAATAACATATAAGAAATAGTACACCATACAGACTATATGCAAATGGTAGTTCAGAGGGTCCTCTTTTCAACCGTGGTAGTGGGAATAAAATTTTGCAATAAAATAATATCCTTTAAAATATTGATTGTGATGAAAATATTTAATTTTAGAATTTTGTAATAATTCAAATACGAAAATTTTAAGAGAGTAATACTGTTGCAGAAACAGTTAGAATTTAAATAAAGTATTTGCAAAAAAAAAAAAACAAATGATTTTATCTTCTGACATTTTAGACTGACCTTATACGTACATAAGTGTAAGTGTTACATTTGGAATTAAATCTGAAGATTTTCTCACAAAGTGTTAGTATGTCGGATATTAGGTGCAAAATATTTCACTTACACCTTTCAGATGATCAGATGAATAATCTGGTCTGGTCTGAGAACGCGTTACATAAATGCAATACGATACAATCTTAATGCGAAAACATAAGTAATATTTTGTATTTAACACCAAGCTACACAACAAGTATCCAAAGGATAAACAGAGGACATACATTAATATGTAATTCTGGCTAAAATAAAAGTACGGACATCCTACTTAAGAATGTTAAATAAAGGTAATATGAGATGTTGTGATATGATCCATCATGATAACATTTTAAATGCGGAATTTTTGCATAAGAAGTTGTTTGGAAAATGATTTTAAAAAAAAGGCACTTAAAAGTCTTTAAGTTATATTATTTCCGTCAGTCAGAGAGTTCACTAAGACACTTGCTCTGTAAAACTATAAAAAAAAACATGGTCACTACATCAGAAGATATGTATGAAGTAAGGAAAACAAAAGAAAGAATTTTAAAATGTTCAACAGACTTACCATACATACATACATACATATACATAAGATATACGAATACACGCGAATTAAAAGATTTTTGAAGGGAATTACGTATTTTAAATGAGGACAACAACGACTTCATCACTTGTTTTCCTGTTTTGTTGCCTTCTTCTCTTCGAGCATGTCAACAATGATTTTTGAATTTTCATTATTCTGAAGATCTGTAAGAGAAGAGATCCTTTTTATGTCAGCAATACACAATACATACACACAAAACGAAAAAAATAATAAAAATAAAAGATAAGGTATCAGGTTATACAATAAACAATTTGAATGTGCCTTCATTGCGATTTGAAGCAATTTGAAGGTGGTAACCATTTGTTGTTTAATTCTCTTCTTATTTTACTTTATCTGCCTGTCTTTTTTCTTGATTCCACATATGAAATGTTCTGGCATGTTTTGCACGTGCAACAATGTCTTGGGAAAATAAGGACTCAATCGAAAGAGGATTCTTCAAATACTGCTCTTTCGATTTCATTGCTTTGCGCAACTATTTTAGGCGTTTTATGTCGATAAAAGTTGCTCAACTTACTGGCTTGTGAAAGAACAATACAGTAATTGCAATAGAGAGGTTCCTTTCACTTCCTGCTCATCCCGCTCTGGTTAATGTTGACGCTTTATGCATATCAAATTGCTTATCATTTGAAAATCTTTACAAATTCTTTACAAATAGCCTTTTTTACTCGTTGCTCTAATTTCTCAATTGTCGACGACGCTCTTTGCTTTGCTTTGTATTTTCAGTATTTTTGATCCATTTTTGATTTTTTTGGAATTAAAAACATCGTTTGTACTTTTCGTTTAATTTTTCAAGGATAATGACTCATTTCCTGGGTTCCAAACGTTTACTGGCTTTTTCAGTTTTGCCTCCATTTGACGTGATTTTTGTAGTCGTTTCCTGTTGATTCCATTTATTTTGAGCCTTAGATTTTCATTGAGAACTTGGAGTTGTTAGACTTGACGAACTATACGAGTACAATAACGGTTATTCACATCCGGCTGATTGTCTACGTTTTGAAAACCCTTTTTCCTTGATAATATATTATATTCAGTGCTGACAATGAAAATTAACAACAAAATGTCATCAGTGACTTAATAATGTGAGAAATATAAAAATATTAAATTGAAAATAAATTTAAATTTTGTAACAGCAAGCAAATAAATAATCGAAATCATAAGAATGATAAGCGATTTGTTTATCGTTATTACGTCTCTTTTAATGATTAACCGGTGCAATAAAATGAATCTGATTTGTTTGTTGCAGATTAACAAAGAAAACTTTAATCAATAATGGAGTTAAAGGAAGCATCATCATCAGTTTACAAAACGATGTAAAGTTAAGTAACAAGTGGACAGTGGTCCTTAACCTTATGGAGCGGTGGATGTTACGTTTTCAAACAAGTATTTCCGTTGCTCCTGTTGAAATATATTAAAATATTCATAAAATCAAAACCTTAATCTGGTTTGGTCACTAAGCGAACACAGATTGTAACTTGGTTTCAGAATTACCTGACCTTAACCACCTAGAAAACATCAACTTGTACTATATCGAGAGGTGGAAAAGAACCAATCGTGTGACCTAAATGAATTAAAATCAATTGTTAAATAAAATCCAAACAATTAATGGCTTCGCAACAGACATTAGTTTTAAATACAATATTATAAGATGTTATTGATTAAATTTATTTACACACTAGCTGTTGCCTGCGTGCGTTGCTGTGCCACCAACTAAAATAAATTTGAAGGAAAAACATTACACAAATATCCAATTAATTGTGAAACATTTTATTGAGTTTGTTTCCCGTTGTCCAGATGGTGCAGACGAACAGGCCTGAGTTGTACGCATTCGATCAGTTTCTAATCTCACTTCTCGTTGTTCAAATGATTCCTGTGAACGGTTCGCAGCGGCATGTATGTGAAGATTTTCCAGTCTCAATACGCGTTGCTCGTCTGATTCTGAGCCTCGTAATGCTCTTTTCTTCTGTGCTTGAGGTGTAGGTCGACCAACTGATTGTCGCTTTGGAGGCATGATTGCACGGAAACGACGTGAGAAATTATTAGAACCTCACAATGTACCCCATCCAATTGAACCCAACAGCATTTTTAAAAATTTTCCAAAATTAAAATGTTTGAAATTTGTGATTGACATTTTACAGGAATGAGTTATACTAAATGTTATTGAAATCATAAAGGATGAATCCTAATTTGTCCGATCAACACATAATCAAATGCATAGTTTACGATTCAATTCATTTTGAATAATTCTAAGTGGCGCCGTCTATCGGAAATAAATCGCACTAACTTTGAAACCTCCGTCGATTTATACGTTACAACTTTTCTAAAGATCATAACATGATCAAATGCACAGTTTACGATTTAATTTATTTTTAGTAATTTTCAGTGGCGCCACCTATCGCAATTAGGTCATACCAACTTAGAAACCTTCCCCGGCTCATGCGCAGCAACTTTGCTGAAGATCATAACAATATCAGATGCATAGTTTACGATTCTATAAGTTACATACAAACATTCATTTTTAATAAATAAAATTGCCATGAAAAGTTTCTAAAAAAATCTGTCGTTCGAAATCGACTTTAAACTGTAGGTCTTAAATAAAGTGCATAAAAATTACAACACATACAACATAACTAATGTGATCGGAATCCTGTTTGAAGGGTTGTAATGACCAATTATGTATGTATGTATGTATCTTGAATATTGGCATTATTGGTTTTAAAGTTTTTGTCATTTACAAAACTAAAGAGAGATTATCTTCCTTAGAAAGAATCGTATATCGATTAAAAGTATATCCTTGTAATGCCCACGAGATGCGAGTAACAGGTTCATATTCTTTAGTTGACAATGCTAAGCAAACGGCAAACCAAATGACCTCGTTCCCCATTACTTCTTACTCGTTCTTAAAAATGATTTTTTTACATGCATATGATGACATCCATACATAATTGGTCATTACAACCCTTCAGTGAGGATTACGCTTCTAACACTACTTATGTTGTGTGCGTTAATTTTATACATGAGGGGCGGGACTTACAGTTTAAAGTCGACTCCGAACGACAGATTTTTTGAAAAACTTTTCATGGCAATTTTTTTTACTCTCACAGTTTTTGCCAGAAATCTGCTGAGAGGAAGCCGCCGAATAAATATTTTTTTTCATATTTTCGTTTTGATGTCTGACCTGGGGTTTGAACCGTGGCCTTACGTCTAATAAGCCGACACACTACTTACTAGACTACAGCGACTTCATATGATTACATACTACATCCAAATTTAAGTCGCTTCCAATTAGTTTAAAAGTCATAATGCAGGAATAAAACAAATATATACATATGTTTGTATGATTTTATATACCATGGGTTTTTTCCTTTTCCTTTTTTATAAAATATTTAAAAGACATATTGCAAGTGTCAAGGACATGACTTCAATGAACGCTAAACTGTAACCAATGTAACGTAGGAGAATTGTTTTCGAGTAAAAATATTCCATTATTTTTTGATCAGTTTTAAAATATTGAAGCACAAGCGGAAGCATGTCGTAAATCTTTTCTGGATATTCACTTGACACGAAATCACACAACGACTTTATAATCACATTACGGCGATCATCTTGTAATAATTCTGATTTCCAATTATAGCGCTCATGGCACTGAAGTTTCAACTCATTGAATACGCCTTCCCAAATGGAAGCCGCAATTTGTTCAGCCTTAACGAGAAAGTCTGCAACTTTTGCTTGTATAAATAGAATGAATCGTATTTCTACAGCGCAAAGTACAACAATAAAAACCGTGTATAGCAATAAACACGGTTTATTTTCGCGTAATACTCCATACAACCCAACCAGACCCATAAAAATTATAAAGCTTCCTACGAAAATTGTACTTAAAGGCGCTTCATTTATGGCTTCCAGAAATTCTGTAGGCTTATTCGATGGAGCAATTTTTGCGAGGTATATGGCGATTGATAATTTATTGAGAAGATAAACTCCCAAACGAACCGTTATAATGGCGACTGTTATTATAATCAAAATTGTTACTGTCAATAGACATTTGATGACAACAATTTTACCCATTATTGTTTCGATTTCTTATTTCGATTACTTATTTCCATATGTTTAGTGTTGAAAGTTGATTTCATTACGTTCGTAATCAAAAAGCAACGAACATTTTAAATAATTCATATAAATAAAACGAAAGTGATCGTCACTTGATCACAGCAACTTGTACCAAATTATCGTCCTGTTACAACTACAAATGGCAAATGTATTCTGTTTTTTTTTAATGAATTTAAATTCCGTACATACGTACATAATTGGCCATTACAACCCTTCAGTCAGGATTACGACCTAGCTTCTCACACCACCACTTATGTGGTGTGCGTTAATTTTATACATGAGTGACGGGACCTACAGTTTAAAGTCGACTCCAAACGACAGGTTTTTTAAGAAACTTTTTTACTCTCATAGTTTTTGCCAAAAATCTACTGAGATGTAGTCGCAGAAGAAATATTTTTTCATATTTCGTTTTGTTGGAGATGTCTGACCAGGGGTTTTAACCAACATGCTACCTACTAGACTACGGCGACTTCATTTAATTATTGAATAATTCCTTCTAGTTAACATTTATTATAACACAGCAGCTTCTGCTTAGTCAAGAATTACACAAGAGGTGAGTCCATGTTTGACGTTAAGTCAGTTATTGCATATTCAGTGAATGAATTTTGGGTGTAACCAGCTTATTATTACTAACAAAACAGAAACTCCATCGATTACAAACTTACAATAGATTTACAAAACTAATACTATGTTCAGATATGCACTTTTATTGAGTCAATATTCGGTTTATTGAGGACAATATTTTAAGTGTTCAGACATAATAATATACGCAGTTCAGCTGCTTATTCAATATTCGTTTGACAGCTGGTAAACGAAACAGCTGGTTGTTTCAACAACATTGTTTTTTTTTATTTTGTTGTTGACATTTGAGTTGTCAAATATCAACAGAAAGTGTTCGGAAAATTGTAATATTCTCACTGAACATACTTATGAGAGTGCTGCATTTTAAGTTTTACTCAATATTATAACAATTTGCGTATTTATTGAGCAATAATTAATTGAAACTATGTGAAATATTGAGCTCAATAATGGCGTTTATAGCGATTTACGCAATAAAGGTATAAGATGTTTTCGACTGAGAATCTCAGTGAAATATTTTTTTTTTGCTGTTTGGAAATATACTTCATCCTTAAGATATTAATGTTAATCATGTAAATAATAATTTTTTTGGGAATGTGGATATCTACTTAAATCTTAGAAAAAATGTCAAAATTATCTGAATCTGAGACAAAAACAGGGATATAAGCCTTCTCCCTATCGCATATAAGGTTCTTACAGGCATATTGTGTGAACGACTGAAGCCACTCGTCAAAACACTGATTGGACCTTATCAGTGCGGCTTCAGACCTGGCAAGTCCACCATCGATCAGATCTTCACACTACGCCAAATCCTGGAAAAGACCGATGAAAAACCAGTCGACACACACCATCTTTTTGTCGACTATAAGGCAGCCTTCGATAGCGCCATAAGAGATCGTGTTTTTGCCGCAATGTCTGAGCTCGGTATAGCTGCGAAGCTGATAAGGCTATGCAGAATGACGTTGAGCAATTCTTGCAGCTCCGTCAAGGTAGGAATGGGCTTCTCTGAACCTTTTGATGCCGTGCGAGGTTTCAGACAAGGCGATCCCTTATCATACGACCTCTTCAACTTCGTCATGGAGAGTGTTCTGCGAAAGGCGGGAGTGCATCGCAATGGCATTATTATTCAAAAAAGTGTCCAGTTGCTTGCGTACGCTGACGACATTGACATCATAGAGCGTACCAAGCGAGATGTTACTGCTGCCTTTAGTGCTATTGAACGGGAGTCTACTAAGATGGGTCTGGTAGCAAATGAGGGCAAAACAAAGTATGTGTTAACGACAAGTAGAGACATGCGGCGTATTGGATCTCAGATAACGGCCGATAACTATACTTTCGATACAGTCAGAGAATTTATTTATCTAGGCTCAGCCATTAAAACCAAAAAGTATGTCAGTCTGGAGATCAAGCTATGGATTACTCTTGCCAATAGATGCTACTATGATCTCAATTGGCAATTGAGTAGCAGAGACCTCTCTCGTACGACAAAACTAATACTCTGCAGGACGCTCATTCTACCCGTGCTTCTTTATGGCGCAAAGGCATGGACCATATAAGCACTGATGCAGCAGCCTTGAGAGTTTTCGAGAGAAAAGTTCAACGTAAGATCTTCGGTCCATACACACATACATAATTGGCCATTACAACCCTTCTGTCAGGATTACGGCCTAGCTTCTCGACACCACTCATGTTGTGTGCGTTAATTTTATACATGAGTGGCGGGACCTACAGTTTAAAGTCGACTCCGAACGACAGATTTTTTGAGAAGCTTTTCATGGCAATTTTTACTCTCAGAGTTTTTGCCAGAAATCTGCTGAGAGGAAGTCGCCGAAGAAATATTTTCAAATTTTTGTTTTGATGTCTGACCTGGGATTCGAACGCGGGCCTTTCGTCTAATAAGCCAACACACTACCTACTAGACAACGGCGACTTCTTCGGTCCAGCGCAATGATTTCCGCGTCCGATCCAACAGTGAGGTGTATGAGCTCCTCTACGACATAGACATTGTGCAGCGTATTAAAATCCAGCGGCTGTGGTGGCTCGGCCTTGTCGTTAGAATGGAGGAGGACGCACCGGTGAGACGGGTATTTGATGCGGGGATCTGCGAAAGTCGGCGAAGAAGACGACTTTGTATGCGTTGGAAGGACCAAACCGCGGAAGCCCTGTCATCGATTGGTGTGACCAATTGGCGAAGCAGAAGCGTCCGAAAGGATGTGTTGCGGCAGGCCGAAATCCGTTAATCGGGTTGTTAATGTCCAGTTAAATAAGTAGGTAAGTAAGAGACAAAAAATAAAAATACTCGTTGATTTTTCTTCTTATAAATCGGAAAACAACAGTTTTAAAGCGACCAGAAATCTTGGATTCACATCTAACTCTATCGATATAAAGTTTATATTATTATTGTATTTATATTTATATATTATTAGATTATAAACAAATGTCAAAACAGAAGAAAAACATTTCGCTATTCACTCACTATTGGGGACAATATAATTCTGACAACATTTCACTTTAGTTCGATAAACTATTTAACAGATGTTTATTATCTCTCTCTCTCTCTCTCTCTGTCATTGGAATCATTCAAAGGCAATTTTAAAATAATATTAATAATCATACGGCAAAGGGCATTCATCAATGTGTGGTAAACAAT
The DNA here is from genome assembly GCA_930367235.1 of Sarcophaga rosellei. Taxonomy (NCBI): domain Eukaryota; kingdom Metazoa; phylum Arthropoda; class Insecta; order Diptera; family Sarcophagidae; genus Sarcophaga; species Sarcophaga rosellei. The sequence continues at coordinate 62,853,178 of OV884017.1, read as the reverse complement.
GTACCTTTAAATGGAATATAAAATAATTCATAAACAATATTTCCAAAGAATTCAATTTCAGTTTGTAAAAATTACTTCCTTTCAATAATAATGACTTTTAAAATTTACACAAGGACACCTCTTGAAAGCCGGAAGATGGGATTAGAATTATTAAAGTCAATTCAGCAAAAAGTTAATTCAGAAAATATACACTGAAAACTACCACCACAAACGACCTCATTCTGAAATGCAAAATCATGTTCCTTAAAAAATCGATCCGATTGGTCAAGCAAATGAAAATAAGAATTCTGATGGTACAATAAGAAACGGACACCTGAGGCATCACATCATTTCTAATGATGAAATGAAGGAAACAAATTCCCTACAATGAACTCGAACTCTAAGTACTTGAGATCGTGTTAAATGAAATTCTTAAGAAAAATATTTGCTTCATTCATTGTTTCTTGGATTTATTTGTGGTCCTGGTACTCAACACTTTTGCTAATCTGCAAGTGTCAATCGTTGCTGTCAACTCCCGCATACATTTTTATATTTCGGACGAGAATATTATTTTGAAATTCGTTTTCATTTGATTCCTTTTCCTTTTTTTAAAGAATTTTTTTTGCAAAGGCCATCAGCCTTGACAAAGAAACGTGTGCGTTCCTTGAATTATGAGCCATCATTTAAGTACTTAAGGGTAGTAAAAGTGGAATAAAATTCCTACGAAACAAGTCAGCACTGACAGTCAGCAAGGAAATTACTCAACCAATCACCACTTCTGTGTGACACAAAAGAATGTTCGTTTCATCTCAAAAAGAGTTCATGTACACACACAAAAGTCCTTTATGTTCGTCACAGGACCTGTTGTTACACCCTACTTTATACAAATACATTCTTTCCCATTTATTGTTCATTTCGTTTATGACGGGGCTTAGTGTGTTCCTGTATGGCAAGGAGAGAGGCGTGTATGTGCATATAATTTGATATGAAATTATTGTTCCGTTTTCTTAGCTCATATTACTTTAGAGTTACCCTTCACTTTACCACAAACCAATTCAAAATCAAAATTTTCTATGAAATTTTATTAAAAATAGCAATAATGCCCATAAGTGTGATAATGTGCGAGGTGTGGTACATAAATAACTCGATAAGAAAGTGGTAGCTCTTTAACTTTTAATAAAGTTTAAATTCTATTCTATTCTATATTTTATTCATTACACTAATCATTTCTATTACATATTAAATATTTTATTAGTTGGGCAATTCACATGTCTTTGTACCGTGTATGTTGTATTGAATACACTTTTTGTTTGTGATCGCTCAATGTTATGTTGTATTGTGTATTTCGCATTCCAAACGTCAAAAAGCGATAAGAATAAGAATAACATTATTAATAATTTTATTTTCAAACAGCAAAATAAAAAGTATTACGGAAAAAAGTAAATTAATTAATTATTTGTGCGAACAATTATAAAATTTGAAATGTTAATTGTTGACTCAAGTTACATAGAAAATATTTTGTATTTTTATTATTCTTCTTGATTACTAGCAATTACATAAACTGATAGCACGAAACCAATACAACTTTTCAAAATATATTAAAAAGATTTGTACAAGTGTATCGGATTTTTATATGAAAATTATCAACAATCGGCATACACTGTTGTATTTTCGTCCAACAATACAATGAATACAACGATACAAGGGCTTGTGTGAATTGCCCAAGTATTATAAAATTAAATTCTTTTTAATTAAATTCGACGTCTGCATCTGATGTTTTTGTACTCAAAAATCTATGGTAGTCGTCTCAAAATTTGAATTCTTGATTTACCGATGATTTAGATGTCAAAAATAAACCCATGTCAAGGAAGGTTAAAAATTTATTGACCAGTCTTTTGTCAAAAGAATGTACATGGGAGATGTACTAAATGTAGGTATTAACATGTATAATATCATATTACCTGTGGTAAAAAATCAATCGATTCTATTTAAAAATAATATGTTTAAATTTTTATTTTAGCAATTAATACTGACGGATTCGTCTTGGAATGCCTTGATTTACTTTTCTAGTAAGTTTATAGCTGGTAAATTCACACACTACAGAATGAGATGAATTGGTTTCACGTAGGTCCTAACAGTCAAACACACAGAATTCATTATTGTAGCAGCTAAGCATACAATTTTTGTCAAACTGAAGCCCTAGATTATCAGTTAACTGATGACGTAATCGTCAGCCTGCCAAAATGCGGAATTAATACATGTAATATAGTTTATTATGTAAATATGGAACGACTAATGACCATACGCATATAGATCGACATATAGATCTGCTGCAAACTCTCTAGAAAGACAGTAAAAGAGAGAGAGATGCTGCAGTACAAAAATACTATTCAAAATGATGAGGACCAGGAGAGAGAAAAAAGGTGCATTACGATGCCTGAATAGGTTGGACTTTGAAACGTCCGAAAACAGAAAACATTTCCAACATGTCGGAGAATACAGTTCAAGCACCATCAGTTAAATACCAGTCACGCTCTTTCGTCAAAATTTGATATGTGTAAACTTAAAAAGATCAGTACAGCTCTTAACTTTATGTAAGGCTCCGTTGTTTAAAAAATTAGCACCCAAATCTTATAGATTTGTTTTTGTCACCGTAAACATAATTTGATTCAACTTCTTTCCTCCATTTTTTTTTCTATGGCAGAAAATCGCCAAACAAGCAGAACACTTGTCTTATTACCGCCTCTCAGAAAAATATTAAACTTGGTAGGTTAGGTTAGAGGACGTGTACTTGTCAACTGTGACAAGTACAGTACCCGGAGGTCGAATTGACCCATTGTACAACGTCCTAGCTTCTCACACCTCTCGTGTTGTGTGCGTTAATTTTATACATGAGTAGCGGGACCTACAGTTTAAAGTCGACTCGGAACGACAGATTTTTGAGAAGCTTTTTCATGACAATTTTTACTCTCAGAGTTTTTGCCAGAAATCTGCTGAGAGGAAGTCGCTGAAGGAATATTTTCATATTTTCGTTTTGGTGTCTGACCTGGGATTCGAACTCGGGCCTTTCGTCTAATAAGCCGACACACTAGACCACGGAGACTTAAAAAAAAATGTGGTACATGTATAGCTAAAACTGTGGACATATGTATGTATGTTCGAGATGAGTAGACCAAAATTAAAAAATAAATACTTAAAAGTCGAAATTACGTAGCTCGCGAAAATTTAAAAATTCACTTTATTTGTTGAACAGACTCCGTATTTATTTTTTATTATTTGACAAATGCCTATCATGATAATAAAAAACTATGATGTTCAAAATCAAATGCATAGATAGAGTAGAATTATAATGCGTGGAACTTCTAAATAACTTAAATAAACAGCTTTGCAGTACCAAGTACAATCAAACGTGATTTTATATGATATTTCGGTATTCATACCCATATTCTGTAAGCCATTAATGCCATCATAAATATATTGTTACGAAAATAGAAACGGTGAAACATCTTACTTACTTAATTGGCCATAACAACCCGTTTAACGGATTTCGGCCTGCCGCAACACATCGTTCCAGGCGCCTCTGCTTCTTGCGCGCCTACGCCAGTTGGTCACACCAATCGATGACAGGGCTTCCTCGATTTGGTCCTTCCAACGGATACAAGGCCATCCTCTTCGCCGACTTCCGCAGATACCCGCATCAAATACTCGTCTCGCCGGAGCATCCTCTTTCATTCGAACGACATGGCCGAGCCAGCGCAGCCGCTGGATGTTAATACGCTGTACAACGTCAATGTCGTTGAGGAGCTCATACAGCTCACTGTTGAATCGGATACGGAAATCATCGCCAACACGCACTGGACGGTGCAACATCGTTTAACATCAAAATGATAAACAAAAGCTACACAAACAAATACAATGAACAAGTTACAAGTAAACCAACAACATCATTATGAAAGAAAAGGGAATAGACGAGTAAGCAAGAAGGCAACAGCAAACTCAGTGAACAAAATAACAATAAAAAAACGATAGAGATGAAGAAGGCGAAATCACGAACATTCGACTTCAAGAACCTTCATCAGATTATTTACGTGGGAAAATAAAAAATCAAGACATAGCAGGCAATTCAGTCAGTCTTGTGTGAAGGCGCGTTGCATGTGAAGAGCCCAGTCGTGGTTTGAAGATCTTCGTTGTAAAGATCTGCGTTGTAAGCAAAGAAGAATAGCAATATACGTCAAGTTATAAACAGTGGCACACAAAAATAGTGAGAACAATAAAGAGTTTAATTGAAACTAAACATAAATTTATTTTTATTTTGTTTCCAATCAACGAATTCATATTTTAAACGGTTTTACAAAGGTAAAAACGTAACAATATTTTGCATTAAACTTTCCATTAGAATCACATCACAAAAAAATCCAATATGTAGTCGTGGTCGTGATTATTAAGAAGACTACATATGGAGATACTTATCTGAGCCCTAACACTCCCATCGTGCCCTTAATAACTTTCTAAAATTTGTAGTGGCAACTCTGTTTTTACGTGCTGTACGCTGTTCATTTGATTGTACCGTGAGGGGCGTTTTTTGTATGAACCAACTTCATACGAATGCTCTCTTCGTTGATCTCTTGCTCTCCCTCATTTAAAGAAATGACATTCCTTTGTTGTTCAAATGTCTTCATTTGATGGTTTCGAAATGGTTTCATGTTATAAGAATTCACAACAATTGTGATTTTTATTCGCATTGTATTCATAAGTTGATCTCAAATAACAAACTCTCTTTCTTTGTGTGCCTGTTGAATAATTTCATTGCTTGTGTTTTTTATTCTCATTTCATTCCATTCCATTTCTTTGTTTTTTATTCATTTTTACTGTATGGTACGGTCCAACTTTAGGGTGAGGGTTCACAAGATTTCCCACGTATCGGTAATTTGATCTGTCATGAAATCAAACTGCCGTCATACAGTTAACAAAAGTTATCAACACGAAATTATTTAGATCAATTGTAGATTGAATGAATAATCGTAATCACCTGTTTGATAGAGATGGTCGTTAAGAGTTTTTGCAGTATTCACAGCCCCTAGTATTATTGCATGGCATTGATGGAATTATCTTCGATTTTAAGCTGAAAAAGCATTGCAACTGAGAAATAAGACATTTTTTGTGAAGAATCAAATAATTTCGTGTTGTTAAAATATTGTTAAGTTTTTACCTTTGTAAAACCGTTTAAAATATGAATTCGTTGATTGCAAACAAAATAAAAATAAATTTGTGTTTAGTTTCAATTAAATTCTTTATTGTTCGTACTATTTTGTGTGCCACTGTCCACCACTTGATGTTACAACAAGAATTGGCTTATTTCGTTATTCTTCTTTACACTTCTATTCGCGTAAGCACTAACAACTATTCGGTAGATCTTTACAACGGCGATCTTCAAACCATTACTGTTCTCTTCACACGCAACACGTCTTCACACAAGACTGACTGAATTCTTATTACTCGTTGTCTGCTTTGTCTTGCCTTTTCATATGCCCACGCAAACAGTCTGATGAAGGTTCTTGAAGTAGAACGTTCCTGGTTTCACTTTGTCGAGAACTCTATCGCAACTTCATTGTTGTTTGTGTATTTTGTTCACATTGCTTGTTATTGCGCTCGCTTACTTGTCTATCCCCATTTCTTTTATACCGATGTTGTTGGTTTACTTGTAAACAAGTTAGTTGTATTTGTTTTTGCTTTTGCTCATTTTAATGTTAAACGGTGTTACGCCGTTTCTATTTTCGTAACAATATTTATGGGTCTGCTTATCTTGTTGAAGCCACATCTGTCATAGTAATTGTTATTTAAACAGTTTGTTTTGTCAAATCACCATGGATGATGATATAGCCAGCCTTATGAGTATTTTTTTTAACTTTTTATTTCTCAGGAAAACATCTTTTTTTTACTCATTTCTTACAAAAGTACCAAAATGCTAAAAAAAATCAGAAGCCCTGTGCCTCTATTACTCCTTCTGTTGGTGTAAATATTTCTTGTTATTATTATCGAAAAAAAAATGTTTTGTTAGAAACCAAATTTAGTGAAAACTTTTTCGCATCTGAAAAAACTTGGAAAATAGGGAAAACTTGGCAAATGCAAACACTGGAACTGAACAATCAAATAATAAAACCGCTTTATCAAAATCCCCGTCCTGCTAGGACAACCTTCCGCAAGCTTCACCCATTTTACGGTCGCCATAATAATCTTACCGAGAGGCTATTCGTAATGTAGTGGATAAATTCAAATCCAATGGTTTAGTAAATGATCGATCAATAACCGTACTAAACACAAGATCTGCCGAAAATATCGCCACTATCCGTGATGGTGTTCAAAAGAATTCGAGGTCGTCGAGTTCTTGTCGCCCAGAAGGACTCCGCCTTTCGCAGACCAAAACATGACGAATTTTATTTTAAATTCAACAGCAGTTCTCAATGCTAACATAACCCTTGCTATCGATCAAATTCAGTCTTATTTATCGCCAAAGTCGTGAAATATTATTCGATCCGGATGCGTTCCACCCAGAGAAGCCATGGAGGATATTTGAACAATTTTATATTCGCTCAAATAAGTCAAAAAAATATATATTCCTTTCGTCGTCTTTCTCACAGCAGTCGTCTATCAAAATCAAACCGAAAATAGAATACATGGATGTGTACGGGAACGTTTATTTTAAAGGCATCGCGACAATAAGCGACAATGCTGCTGGTTCACATTCAGGCTAATTTTTATTGTTAATTGCAGCAATGAGACCAACAATATGTATGAAATAGAAGTTCTAAAAACACGCGGTAGTGGCACCATTGATAAAGAATTAATTAATTGTTTATTTTTTATTTGTTCTGGTTAGCCTTTGCCGCTGCTGCCTTTATTATAATTAACGCGCATGCAGTTTACCGTGAGACGACAATTATGAAATTGCTGCGCCTCAAATGTTGTGCCTATTGTGTTTATAGCATCAAATCTGTCGTTCCAAGTCGACATTATACTTTAGTTCCAGGTACTCATGAATATAATTAGCACACACAACAAGGCTGTTGTGAGATGCCAGGTCGTATTCCTGTCTGAAGGGTTGTAATGGTCTATTAAGGAATTAAGTAAGATGTGCTTTCTATTGCTGCAATTAAAATACGTGCGGTGATTATAAATTTTTCGAAAAAAATTAAGAAAACAATTAAAAATACTGCATATGACATAAAAATAACGAAAGTATTTAGGTCTTGGGTATGACTGAAGATATCATCAGATAAATTACGAACAAATATAGATGCTCGTATGCTCTAGTTTTCTTTAATAAAGCTTGAATCCATGAGTTATTTTATAAGAACATATGTTTTCCTTTAATTGTTACTCGCTTTGACAGAAGTTTTCCCACTTGTAGACTTATTCTCTAACAAGTTGAGGTTACGGCAGTCGCCGTAGTCTAGTAGGTAGTGTGTTGGCTTATTAGACACAAGGCCACGGTTCAAACCCCAAGTCGGACATCAAAACGAAATATGAAAATATATTTCTTCAGAGTAAATAAACCTGCCATGAAAAAGTTTTTCAAAAATCTACTACTACGTACTATTATCTAGCGGCTGCGATGGCTCGACCATGTCGTTCGAATGGAGGTGGATGCTCCGGCGAGACGGGTAATTTATGCGGGGATCAGAGGAAGCCGGCGAAGAGGACGACCTTGTATACGTTGGAAGGACCGAACCGAAGAAGCCCTGTCATCGACTGGCGTGAACAAGAAGCAGAACCGCCTGGAAGGATAAATAAAATCGATTGCTTTCTTTACCAGTAAGTCACTGTAGTCTAGTAGGTAGTGTGTTGGCTTATTAGACGCAAGGCCACGCTTCAAACCCCAGGTTAGACATCAAAAGGAAATATGAAAAATATTTCTTCGGCGACTTCCTCTCTGCAGATTGCTGGCAAAACTTTGGAAGAGTAAATAAAATTGCTATGAAGTTTCTCAAAATCTGTCTTTCGGAGTCGACTTTAAACTGTAGATCCCGCCACTCAAGTATAAAATTAACATACACAACATGAGTGGTGTGAGAAGCTAGGACGTAATCCTGACTGAAGGGTTGTAATTGCCAATTATGTATGTATGTATTTATTCCTTTAAATCGATATTCTGCCACTGTAAAACAGGTGTCCATTTGGTCATACTTAACAAGTATGTTCTCATACCTTAATTCATTTCTAGTTAAACAACTGATTATCATTATCAAGCATCACTTTTTTAAATTTTTTCATTCAATTCAATATCGTCCTTATATGTAAGTGTGATTGATTTGTAGTGCCTATGAATGAATGAATGAATTCAATAGCAAATTCCTGTTAAATAGATTTCAAGGAATGGTGTACATATCTACAATCGCATACACAATATTTGATTAAGAATTTGTTGACATGTTATTTTTAGCTTCTTTAGTAGTTAAATTCACTTACAACGACAACAACAACAACGTCAACGACAATAGCTAGATGATGACAAGTGATGAAAATGATTATCATAATCATTTTCATTTTTTCAATGCAAATACTTGTAATAGAATTGAAGAAAGGACATGATCATCACGATAACGTAACCTCAACTTGTTTAGAGAATCACGATAAACATTTTTGTGTGTTCAACAACATCTCATTAGTTTCTGATGCCTGTGCATCCTTTAACATGCCTTGGTTTGTTATCATTGAGTATGTCTGTTGAGATTTTTTGCCCTTCTAGTTCTCTTACTAAAAAAATGATGAGGGCCCTACTCAATAATGAATGATCTCTAATGAATCGTTTGACAAATAATTGAAAAACCAATTCTTATTACGTATTCTAAAGGAAATAAAGGGCAAGATATGAAGATATTCTTCAAAGCAGATCGTTATCGATAAGTACACCCACAGTAAAAATGAATTGAAATAATTTTTGTTGTTTTTGTTTTCAATTCATTCCAAATTGTCTAAAGTTGTGATGTCTATTATCACTTGGATTTATAAAATTTTCATTCTTCTATTATTTTTAGAATTTCAATCAATTTTTTTACTCATGCATTATTAACCCTTTTCTCTTGGAGCGTATAGATAGATTTTAGCTCTGTATTGTTCATTTCACTCTTCTGCATGCTATTCTTCTTTATGATGAGTTTCTCTCATTTCACAAAAACTTGATAGTAATTTCATGGAAGTTAATTGTTATTAGAACGAACGTATTATTTTGCTTTCGTTTGCAATGTTGTGTGGATTCAAGTTCAGAGTTCACAGAAATCATGATTTCGTTTATGAATCGTATTGATTTCTAATGAAAGATCACTTGTTTACCAAACCATATTCATAAGGGTTTCATCTCAATTGTAATCGAGTGCATCATTACTTATATTTCATCTTTATATTCTACTTTGCAGACCTGGGAATACACTTGTCTAATTCACATTTTTGTTTAGCATTGTTATGTAATTGATCTTTAGAACGTAATTTAAGTGAAGTTCTTTGCGGTTTTTAAATAAAAATTTTTTTAAGGAAATTTTCCATATTTTTTGTGATCCTTTTCAATTTTAATTGTTAGAAAACACGTAATTAGTTTTAAATTTCAGTCGAGCGTGTATCCTTTACAAAAACCAAGAAAAAAAATATTGATGAGGTTATTGAACCTGCGCATTAAACAAGTAAAATGGTATCCCGAAGAAAATTACAATGGAGCAAATCATCACATAAGTGGCTTATTTCGTAGTACAGGTTTCAATATTTCCAAAAATTTAGCAAGACGGAGGGCCATTATTACAACTTGTCGTTAAACTTGGGGCTAGTTAAAGGTACCTTTAGCTAAAGGGAACTGGAAAGTTAACGATCACTTCTATCTTATTGGGTACTCATAATAACGAAAAACAATTTATCTGCCCGTTAAAATCTTCCTTTAGTTAACCTTTAACTAAACCCAAGTTTAACGGCAAGATGTAATAATGGACCTTAATATAATAAAAATAAAATTAAATTGAAATATCCTCATATATAGTTTAAAAAACCACAAGCAATCAAAAGGATATTCTTTTACTGGCATGTTAAAAAGGCACAATAAAAATAATAATATAAGGATTATGTCGCTAATCCACCGCAAAAGTTTTGCTAAATTTAGTAGAGACATTGTATTAAATACGAATTGACAGTGTCTATCGAAATACAATGATAGACCATGGTTACAACTTGACGTTAACTAAAGGCTGGATTTTAACGGGCAGATAACTTGATTTTCATTATTATAAATGGACAATAAGGTAGAAGTGAGCGTTAAGCTAAAGGGAGGATCATCCTACCTTCAACTTTTAAAGTTAAGTTTATGTTAGAAGTAAATTAGATATATTATTTTCAATATGGCGTCTTCAAACATAAACATGAAAAATAAACGTTAATATATTAACAGTTTTTCAAATCAAAATGGATACTGGCGTATTCATTATATAGGGTGTTTTTTATAGAGGTATAGAACTTTAAGTTGCAATAAAACAACGATGGATTATTCGATTGACATGAATTTTATTTATCTGAAAGATAATCTTGTGGCATTACATTTTAAATATGATTTCTGGCATATTACCGCCACGGCTGGCGCGGATGTAGTCCAATCTGGACGTCCAATTTTCGATGACTTTTTCCAACATTTGTGGCCGTATGTCGGCAATAACACGGCGAATGTTGTCTTCCAAATGGTCAAGCGTTTGTGGCTTTACCGCATAGACCAATGACTTTACATAGCCCCACAGAAAGTAGTCTAGCGGTGTTAAATTACAAGATCTTGGAGGCCATTTCACAGGTCCAAAACGTGAAATTAGGCGGTCACCAAACGTGCCTTTCAATAAATCTATTGTGGCACGAGCTGTGTGACATGTTGCGCCGTCTTGTTGAAACCACATCTCCTGGACATCATGGTTATTCAATTCAGGAATGAAAAAGTTAGTAATCATGGCTCTATACCGATCACCATTGACTGTAACGTTCTTCCTCAATGCTACGCTCTACAGCAGGAATAGCTTCTTCTGTACGCACCGTACAGCGTCTCTGGGGATGCGAGTTATCAATAAGAGTAAACGTGGTGCGAAAACGTTCCATGGTTAATCGAATTAACTGCTCTGATGGACGATTTTGTCGACGATAAAATGGACGTAGTGTGCGATACGTTTTCCGTACAGAACCATTATTTTCAAAATAAAATTGCACTATTTGCAAGCGTTGTTCAGGCGTGAGTCTATTCACGCCTGAACCACAAGATTATCTTTCGGATAAATAAAATTCATGTCAATCGAATAATCCATCGTTGTTTTATTGCAACTTAAAGTTCTATACCTCTATAAAAAACACCCTATACTATATATAATAATATATAGTAGACCAGCGTTGCCAGTAATTTTTTTTTAAATTTTTTCTCTGGAAAAACCCTTGTTTTTAGCAAGAAAAGATTTTTTTTCTACAAAGTACCAAAATTTTAAAAAGAAAGTACCGGAGTCCGTTCACTCTGTTACTTTCCCTATTGGTGTTTCTTTGTTATCTTGCCCTGGAGTAAATATTTCGAATTATTATTAAATTTATTGAAAAAATTGGAAATTAAAATTTGGTGAAAAAACTTGTTTTGTTACAAAACAAATTTAATGAAAACTTTATTCGATCCAAAAAAATTGGAAAAAAAGGAAAACTTTACACCTGGCAACGCTGTAGTCGACCATCAGGTAAGTCGCCATCAAACCACAGGTAAGAAGTCTCTGAGAAACGAACGATAAAAATATTCGTTAGGCGCTTTGACTTTAACCATATGAAATTAACAGTCGTTATACACACGAATGGATATACATCGGAGGTTGGATTAAAGGCATATGTATATAAGATTAAGCAAATATTGAAATTAAGTCAGTTGATAATCATAACACATACTAAGCGGTTCTTTCATTGCGATAACTTTTTTGGTCTCCTCGTGCGCAATTTACTATTAACTATTATAACAATTAATTATAATTAAATATAATATATGTAATATAATATAATAATATATATAAATATAATATATACATATATAAATCATTGAAATTAAAAATATAAAATTAAATAAACATATGTACATAGACCGCACAAAATAAAATAAATAAGTGTTTATAGAGTTAAAAAACAAAAAATTAAAATAAATCGAAGTGTCATACTTACTGAAAGAGAAACGTAACGGACATTAAATCTCCTCGTCGGGGCAATTCCTAGCTCTCATTTTCCTGAAGAGATTACTAAATTACAGAAACTTCTGGTCTTGCCATCAAATATACGTGCAGAATTCCCACTATCTTTCTGGATGTCTGAAATATAACCCGAAAAAAATTGTTAGTGGCACCATTGATAAAGAATCAATGAATTGTATATATTTGATTTGTTTTACGTATACCTTGCCGCTACTGCATCTATTATAATTAATGCGCATGCAGCTTGCCTAAGACGACAATTGCAAAATTGCTGTGCCTCAAAGGTTGCATCTATTGTGTTTATAGCATCAAATCTGTCGTTCAAAGTCGACTTCAAACTGCAGATCCCGCTACTCATAAATAAAATTAACACATACAACATGCTTGCTGCGAGAAACCAATGGTACATCTTTTTTTTTTTTTGGTACATCGAAAATTGATTAATAATTGTGCAATAATACCTACATTTTCAACTTTGATGATGACACTGAATTTAATATCACACATGCGGTATGGTAAATATTTTCCAGGCAGAGAAGCTTTTAAATCTATGGAGGATAAAGGTAAGTGAATACAAACATTTACATTATAACAGTTTTACTACTCAGCTTTGGGAAAATGTCTCTGTGACTCGCATAGATTTTAGATCCAACTTAAATATGCCAAAACAAAATCTTATGTATTATTACTGGTGCTTCGTGACTTACCAAAAACTCCAATGAGTAAAGATTTCATCAAAAACTCATATTAATCTGACATTTAAATTCTTTTTTTTTATTTTAATTTATTGTTCGTTAAATATTTAACTGAAGATTCAAAGAAATTAGATTCGTTTTTAAATCACTTGTACAATTGAGCAGTTTTATCGACATTGCTACGGCACTGCCATAATTTTGAAAACAGTTAACTTTATTTTATCTATAAACTGTAATACCGAAAATAAGTTAAAGGTAACTTTAGAGTACACTTTAGCTAAAGGTAACTTTAACTAAACCCAAGTTTAACGGCAAGTTGTAATAATGGCCGTTAATTAAATTTAATTGAATGACATTCTCATTCTGAGATATATTTTTTAAAGCATATTCATTTTATTTGTTACTAATTTTAAGACTAACACAAGGCAAAGACTATATAGCAAATCTTTGTTGAATGTATGCATTTCTCAAAAGCAATTAGCTTTTGGCGTCCTTATCTATTCTGTTTGAGTGTATTGTTTGTACATATATAAAATGGTACGGAAGTCTAGAGAAACTCTCTTTAATTTATTTTTGGTTTGTAATTCAACCCTTTCTTTGTTGCCACCGGGGAAATTTTGAAATCATATGTTAACTGTTCTTAATAATAACAAATAAACAAAAACAAATAAAAATCATAAATTCTGTTAAAATATAATATTTAAAGTAGCGTGGCCACTGTTCAATTTAACTGATCAAATTGTGCATATGTATGTGTTGGTAATATTTGTTTTACTCACAGCACAGCAACACATCATAATTGAACCTTCAAAACTGCATTGTATTGTTGGTGTGAAGAAAAGAACGCAGGCAGCGAAAATCAAAAGTATTTTGATACTCTTCAAACTCTTCTCAGTCTATACGTGTGAGTACAGTTTTACCAACCCATTAACCGAAAAATGTCAGTTTGATCCATTATTTGATTCGTGGCCGGGCAACTTAAGAGAGGACAACAGTGAATACGACTCAATTGATACAATTGAAAAACGACAACAACAATATGACAAAGAATAATTCTGACAAATAATAAATCTTTATGAAGAGTATATGCACCGTTTGCAGGTACATTCACAAGAACAAAGAATCAACGGGCTATCGTTTGATGGCCACACTTCTATTTATTTTTTTTTTGTTAAACACCATGACTAAACCAGATCAGCTAAAAGCAGAAAAATTTTCGATTGCAATTATTGGTTTATTTTCTTTGGTCATAAAACATAAAACAAAAAAAAAGGTGCCAAACGCGTGTCTTCCAACATGGTAATTACATGCAACTACCGTTCATTTAACGGCTCCTGAAAAGCAAATAATTTTTTTTTTCGATATTTTTATTTTTGTTTGTGTAACTGAAGCATGTCGAAAAATGATTTGGTACCTGTGTGATGGATTTTCTTTTGAAATCGAACCTTAAGGACTATAAGAGGAATATTTTTTGAATTTCTTCAATTACTTCAATGAAAACTCGTTTATATTATTGACATTTTTTATGATTCTTGAGAAATTCATCATCATTATTTTCATTGAAATATATGTATGGAACCCGCTCACAGTAAACAATCTATAACAGAAGGTCATTTGTCGTCCAGGCAAACGATTTCATATTGAATTAACATTCGAGGTACATACAAACACACACATATGTGTTGACCATTATAAACACTTAGGTACGGGGCTGTCAATTCGTGTTTAATACAATGTCTCTACTAAATTTAGCAAAACTTTTGCGGTGGATTAGCGACATAATCCTTATATTATTATTTTTATTGTGCCTTTTTAACATGCCAGTAAAAGGACATCCTTTTGATTGCTTGTGGTTTTTTAAACTATTTATGAGGATATTTCAATTTAATTTTTATTCTATTGACGGCCATTATTACATCTTGCCGTTAAGCTTGGGTTTAGTTAAAGGTACTGTGGCAACACTGACTGTTGGCTGATCATCAGCTATTGAGTGTCATCACTAATAGACTTAAAAAGAGATTAAAATAAAAGTAAATCAAGCAATTGAAATAAAAGTTTTAAGTTTTTGTTGGACATAAATTACATTGTTTTATTATAATATACCACAGGTTATTACATTGGCGACGAGTGGTAAATTATGGAGATTTGATATTAGCATTAAATTGCGTGAAACTGAAATATTTTTTTTTCTTTAGATTGGTTGAATACCAGACAGCATTCAATTGCGTTTAAGTTTTTTCAGATTTGTGGAACATCACAAATTGCATTAAATTGCGGCTGACATTTGCTAAATGTGAATGGGCATTAAATTGCGTATAATTGGATTCCCTGAGGAAGATTGAATATTGATATGTTACCGATTAAATTCGGCATATTAAACTGACACCTGTGGTGTAGTTTAGTTTGATTAATTTTAATGGATATTTTTACAGTGCCTTCGAACGGTAAAATGGCGGAAGTTATAAAACCTTTTCTATGTGATGCCATAGAGAAGTCGCTTCTTCGACACGAATGGGAAAGATTGCTAAGATCATTTAGACTTTATTTGGCAGCAGAAGAAATCGTTGATGATGTCAAGAAGAAGAATAAACTTTTGCACTTAGGTGGCCCCCAGTTACAGGAAGTAATATTCAATATTCCCGGGGCATTGGTAGAAAGTGACGGAAAGGACGGTATTAAAATTTATGATGTTCTAGTGGAGAAATTAAGTGAATATTTCTCTCCAAAAAGAAACACAACATTTGAGCGGCATTTATTCCAGAATATAACTCCTGTTGAGGGCGAGAACTTTAATAAGTTTTTGCTTCGGCTACGTCAACAAGTAACAAAATGTTCATTTGGCAATACTAGGGAAGAAATTGAGGAAATTTCCATAAAAGACAAAATAATAGATTCTTGGGCCGCTCTCGATTTGAAAAAGAGATTGTTAGAGAAGGAGCAGAGTCTCTTTGAAATTATTGACGCATGCCAAGTGTACGAGCAAATTAACAAAAATTCTCGTAGCATGCTATTCCACACTGAGAAAGAGGAAGTAAACAAAGTTTCCACGAAAATCAATGTTCAGTCACAACCGTCAACCGAATGCAGCCGATGCGGAAGAAAGGGGCATTTGTCCAATTCTTTTGAATGTCCTGCCAGAAATGCAAAATGCAATAAGTGTTCTTTACAGGGACATTTTGCAATAAGATGCAGAACTAAGAAAAGGAAGTTTAATAATGACAACAATGTACAAAAAAGGCGGCCTATAACAAATGTTCGTTGTATTGCAGAGGAGGATAATTCCAATTCAGAAATTCGGGAATTCGGCTGTTTTAAAATTGGGAATGATGAACATAAAGAGGAAAACATATGCTGCACTATTGGTGGAAAAGATATTCCAATGATAATTGACTCCGGGTGCCGTTTTAACCTCATAAGCGAATATGATTGGAATTTATTACAAGTATCAGAAGCGGTAATGTGGAATATACGCTCACATTCTGAGAACAAATTTAAGGCATATGCTGCCATTGATCCATTGGAAATTATGGTGGTTTTTGATGCTCCGATATGCGTTAGTAACAGAAAGGAAATAATATCTTCATTTTATGTTATTAAGAAAGCGAATTAATCTCTCTTGGGAAGGGAAACAGCTCTTCGCCTAAATGTGCTCAAATTGGGATTGGATGTTAATCAAATTCAGGAAAATGAAAAACAACCCTTTCCGAAAATCCATGGAGTTAAGGTATCATTATCTATAGACCCTTCCATAAATCCGGTCCAGCAACCAGTGCGCCGTGTTTCTGTTGCGCTTGAGGAGAAGGTGTCTGATAAAATAGATGAGGCATTACGACTTGATATTATGGAACCTGTTTTCGGTCCGAGTAAATGGATTTCTCCTATAGTTATTGCGTTTAAAGGAAATGACGACATTCGTATTTGTGTTGATATGAGACGGGCAAATCGTGCCATTCTTCGTGAAAATTACTCTTTGCCCACTTTTGAGTCATTCATGAGTAGATTGAAAACAGCAAAAATCTTTACTAGACTGGACCTTAAATCCGCATACCATCAAATAGAGTTGGATGAGTCAAGTCGTGAAATCACAACCTTTGTGACACACAAAGGATTGTTTAGATACAAACGATTGATGTTTGGGGTGAACTCAGCTCCCGAAATTGTTCACAAAATTATGGAAGGGATGCTATCGACATGCCGAAACGCTCTAAATTATATCGATGATATTATAGTGTTTGGAAGTTGCGATGAAGAACATGACGAGGCATTAAAGACGGTCATGGATATTTTAAGGAAGAACAAGGTTGCCCTAAATCAAGAAAAATGTGTATGGAAGACGAAAAAACTTATGTTCCTAGGACACGTGCTTTCGGCAGATGGGTTAACTGCGGATCCGGAGAAAGTAAAAATCATACAGCAGTTTCGAGCTCCAAAATCAAAAGATGAGGTACGCAGTTTTTTAGGCTTAATAACATATGTAGGAAAGTTTTTGCCTGATTTAGCAGATATGACTAATCCACTGCGGATGCTAGTGGCCAAGGATGCAAAATTTGTATGAGGTCAGACGCAAAACGATGCCTTTAACAAATTGAAGATGATGTTATCAGAAATACCAAATCTTTCATATTTTGACCCAAAATTAAGAACTAGGAGCAGTTTTGCTACAATTCAATAACGAAGGGGAGCCCAGAATCATCTCCTTTGCAAGTAAGAGTTTATCTACCGTTGAAAGAAGATATTCTCAAACCGAGAAGGAAAGCTTGGCCTTAGTTTGGTCAGTAGAAAGATTTTACTACTATCTTGCTGAGTTAGATTTTGAGCTCGTAACTGACCACAAACCTTTGGAAGCCATTTTTAAACCGACTTCGAGACCTCCGACTAGAATTGAAAGATGGTTACTTAGACTACAGGCTTTCAAGTTTAAGGTAATATATCGCAGTGGAAAAGATAATATAGCAGACTCAATATCTAGACTCTGCAAAATTTCTGATGAAGAATCTTTTGATGGTACATGTCAGCGATGAATTTAAATGCTTTTGTGATGAAAATAGCATATCTATAATCAGAACAGCACCCTATTGGCCTCAGGCGAATGGCGAAGTAAATCCCTGGGAAAACGATTGAAAATTGCAGCAGCGAATAAGCTAGATTACAAGGAAGAAATTCAAAAATTTATACTTATGTATAATGTGACCCCACATGGCACAACAGGTTCAGCACCGAGTGAGCTAATGTTTAACAGACGTATTCGTGATAAGATTCCTGGCGTTGAGGATATATCAGAAGAGGTAATTTATTCGTCAGCTAGAGATAATTTAATAAACAAACAAAAAGGAAAAGAAAAAGCTGACACAAAGAGAGGAGCGAAGGAATCTAATATTCAGATAGGTGACAAGGTTTTATTGAAAAATGTAATTTTCCCCAACAAACTCACTCCGAATTTTGATAAAACTATTTATGAAGTTATTGAGAGAAATGGAACTGAAGTTAAAATCGTGGGAGGAGGACGAACATATAAAAGAAAAATAAGTATGGTGAAATTAATCCAGAGGGCATAACACATCGCCAACGTCTATACTCGGAACCGTTACCAGCCGGCAAAAATCTACGATTGCCTAATAATGACTTGTTTTCATCTTCCAACAGCAATCAACCGCCATCAACCATTGATCCACTGGAAACGTTACCCAGATCGCGGGACTGCAGTAACGCTGATTCCTATGAACCGGAGTGTCCGTCGTTTTCAGGCCAAGGACCGTTGAAGCTAAAACTGAAGAAGGTGGAAGGGATGTGGCAACACTGACTGTTGGCTGATCATCAGCTGTTGAGTGTCATCACTAATAGACTTAAAAACAGATTAAAATAAAAGTAAAACAAGCAATTGAAATAAAAGTTTTAAGTTTTTGTTGGACATAAATTACATTGTTTTATTATAATATACCACAGGTTATTACAGGTACCTTTAGCTAAAGTGAACTTTAAAGTCACCTTTAACTTATTTTCGTTATTTTCGACAAAATAAAGATAACTGTTTCAACATTGCAGGAGACATGTCGTTAAAACTGATCAAATAAGCAAGTTTTTTTAAACGCAATGGCAACGAAGGGCCTCTTTTGTTGTTTATATTTGAAGTTGTCATATTGAAAATAATATATGATATGGCAAGTTCAAACATAAACTTAATTTTAAAAGTTACTTCTATCTTACTGGGTACTCATAATAATGAAAAACAATTTATCTGGCCGTTAAAATCCTCCCTTTAGTTAACGGCACGTTGTAATAAAGGCCTCTGAGACGGATAAATAAGTGAGACAAATAGCATTTTAATGAAGTAAATGTCGCATCGAAATCGAAATAATAAATACTTTGAATTGAACTGTTTTTTTATATCACAATCGATAATATAATAATACTCTTTTCAATATGATGAGCACATGTATGTATTTGAATTGATCTCATATTGTTGCTACATACACCTATACCCTTAATTAAAAAAATCTGTTCTGAATTGCCTGTTTTCTCTAGCAGGTAAAATGTTTCTTAATTAAGTTTAGAATTTATTGCATTATAAACCATCAATACCGTTATTTTATTTTTTTCTCTTTGTTTTACTTTCTCGCCTATTTAAACCGCTCTAATTACTAAATTACTACAGGTTTCTAAAAAAAAGTCATTTTGTTATCACAAAGTGCCTGCTAGATAAGAAAGGGATTCTGAAAAATAATATTTTATTGCATGCATGGATGCCGAAATGAGCGATTCTTCTGAAACTACTTAGGGTAGGTAGCAGAACAATCAATTGTGACCTACAAACAGGGGTTAATGCAAGCGCACTCTCACTTTTTCAAGTTGTAGAAAATATTTTCGGAATTAATTTCATAAAAAGTTAGTGCAAGTATAATGCAATATTTAGTATATATATGTATGTATTGTATGTATTAAAAATAGAAATAAGAAAAAAGTAAAGAAAAACACGACAACAATGAGAATAGTAACTGACAGGAATTTCGTAAAAAATAATCATTCAGCATCCCATTGGGTATGAGAAAATAAATTCCCACGTTCATTTGATAAGGCTCACACATGATAATAATGATGATGATGAATAATTATTTATCTGTGATATGATTACACCCACCTTAATGAACAAGGAAGAGCAAGGCATAGTAATTTGTATTGTGATATTTAAATATCAAAATGTCATGTCATCTGTAGCAAAATAAAATGTTTTCCTTTCAACTTCTCATCATTGCATCGGTGAATGAATTTATCACACGCAACTATTTCTACATCTTTTGTAAATTTTATTAAAAATTCCGGTGGTGAACATTTATAGAATAGAACATAAATTGTTCACTCATCCACTCTATCAGTAATTATTAAGAGGAAGAGTAAATGATGCCACCCACCCCTGTTAACGAATTGTTGCAACACGAGATTAAAATTTTTAATATCTACAGAGGGTGCCTTTACTTGGTTTAAACTATTAATCAGACCACTAACAATTTGTTTTGTTTTTTTTTTTTTCAATGAAATATTTTTTGATTAGCATTTGTTTTAGCGTGTCATGTCAAGTACAACTAAAAATGATCGAAGGTCAATAAAAAAAATATGACTATTTTCCCAGGATAAATAAAAATGAATTAAATTATGTTTACTATTTAAAACATTATTTAAAGATAGAATAACTAACTTAAGGATTTTACAACGTACTATAAAAGTTGGTGTTTACAATAACTCAGACTGTCAGTAAAGTCGGGAGAGAAAACCTCAGGATCTTCATTTTGTATACATACATACATATGTAATTGTGAATACATGCTTTTGGTTTCACTCCAGCTTGTTTGACACATTCTCGGTTCTCCTCATTACACTCTCGGTTCCTAAACTAATTGACTTCTACTGCGACTATCTTATCAATTTCCATTACATTTGTGTGTGCTAAATTGCGCAATTATACGGTGCGACAGTCAAAAAATACACCCGGCTAATGACATCGTTAGTATAGGTTGTGAGTTTTGTTGAGTAGAATCCATAAAATAATTTTTTTATGTTTCTCGAACCCTCCAAATTTGTTTTATTTGACGAAAACTGTTTTTTGTTCTTTTCACATAAAATTATTGATTATCCAAATATTTTTTAACATATTTTCAAAATCCAAAGTTTTTTTGAAAAGGGGACAGACGAGTCTTTAAACTGGTATACATAAATGTGTTTCAAGAATATATGTAATAAGTTTTGGTCTGGTAAACTTGGAAAATATGATTTTTTTTTCTAATTTTTTCAAGTTTAACTATTCTTAATTACAAAATTTAAATAAAAAATATCGAATAGGTGATGACATTCTGAAAGTGTATTATCTTATGAAGAGATTGACACTTCGTTTGATCAAATCAGACAAAAATTACTGTAGTTATTAATTCAAGAGTCTAACAGTCAAGTTATATTTTTCATATATTTTTGTTTTTTTTGATCTTGATTGTTTATCGGAAAATGTGTCAATTTCACGTTTGAGCGACGACCAGAAGTTGGCCAATGTTTGCGCAAAGCGAAATAATAATATTTGCAAAAAACGCAAATATTAGCCGACTTCTGGAAGTCGTGCAAACGTCAAATTGACTCATTTTGAGATAAACAATCAAGATCCGTCAAAACTTTTGAAAATTTTTGAACTGAAAGTTCATTTTATAAGATGACATACATATGTATATATAAAAAAATATAACACGACTGTTATACTACTTAAATAATAACTAGGGTAATTTTTGTCCGATTTGATCAAACAAAGTGTCAATCTCTTCGCAAGATAATGCACGTTCAGCATATCATCATTTATTCGATATTTTTTAATTAAATTTTGCAATTAAGAATAGCTAAACTTGGAAAAATAAAAAAAAATCATATTTTCCAAGTTTACCGGATCAAAACTCATAACTTGTAAGCTTGAATATATGTTTATGTATAGCACTTTAAAGGCTTATCTGTCTCCTTTTAAAAAAAGCTTTGGGTTATGAAAATAGATTAAAAAAATTTTAAGTAATCAATAATTTTGTGTGAAAAGATCAAAAATACAGTTTTTCGTCAAATAAAACAAGTTTGGAGGGTTCAAGAAATATAAAAAATATTATTTTTGAGTTCTACTCAACAAAGTGCGCAACATACACTATGCTATTAATTGGGTGTATTTGAACTTTCGCACCGTGTTATTTATTTATTTATTGTCAGTTATCTACTGAGAGGCAGCCGCCGGAGAAATAATTTTTCGTTTTGTTGGAGATGTCTGACCTGGCGTTTGAACCGTGGCCTTACTTCTAATAAGCCAACACATTACCTACTAGACTACGGCGAATAAAAGTTATATTAGAGAACGCTATAAACACTACTCAACAAAGCTCACAACCTGCCCACTCTCATTAGCTGGGTGTATTTTGATTGTCGCACCGTGTTACCGATTTAATTTAAGATGTTTGGATAAGTGAAGGGCCAAAAAGATGACGTAATTATTAATGCAATTTTATATGAAGGCAATTTGTTCTCATTCCAAAACCTGGCAAACCCCCACGGGAACCATCGTCGTATCGTCCCATCTGCCTATTTGACACGATGGGAAAAATACTGGAGAGGATAATATACAATCGACTACTGACGTGTGCCGAGGCAAGGGGAGCTCTCTAGGACCTGCAATACGGATTTAGAAAGGACGGTCCATAAGGACGTCCATAAGGAGGGTGGTCGACATTGCAAGAGACGTAATAGACGGCAAAAGATTGAGATTTGGCACCAAGCAATACTGCGCGGTTGTCACACTTGACGTTAGGAACGCATTTAACTCAGCGAATTGGGGGCGAATTCTGAAAGTCTTCCTTAACATGGCTACGCCGCCATACTTAATGGAGATTCTGAACAATTACTTTCAGGACAGGAAAGTAATATACCTAACGGGTGAAGGAGAAAAGGAATACGTAGTGACGGCGGGTGTTTCGCAGGGCTATGTACTTGGGCCACTACTATGGAACATTATGTACGATGGTGTACTTCGACTGCGATTGCCAAACGGGACTACAACTGTGGGCTTTGCAGATGACATTGGCATGGTCTCGGTAGCTAAGACTTGAGGGGAAATAGAGGAGAAGACGAACACAGCTATTCGAAATGTTGGAGCATGGCTTGATGAGGCAGGTTTGACACTTGATGCACATAAAACGGAAGCCGTCTTGATATGTAAGTGGTCGGAAGATAGTGTAGAAGATGGAAGTGACCATTGGAGGCACTAGGATCGAATCGAATAGGGCGATAAAATACCTGGGAGTGATTATCGACGACAGGTTGAACTTCAAGGAGCACGTAAAATATATCGGCGAAAAGGCATCTGTAACACAGGAGGCGCTGCCGAGGATGATGCCAAATATTGGAAGACCAGGTCTATTCAAGAGGAGGATAATATCGAGGGTGGTAATGTCGATAATGTTATGTGCTTTCCCAATATTGGTCGGACGCACTCTCCGTGGGGACGACAAGGAGGATACTGTCCTCAGTGTATCGTCTAACCGCGATTAGACATATAAATGGCCTCAGGATAGTGTCTGATGAAGCGGTATTGGTATTGGCAAAGACAATATATACGGATATACTTTCGCCATCTCGAGTTTACAGGACGAACTGCAACTATAAAAGTGGAGGAACGAAGGACTTCCACGCACAAATGGCAGTCACGATGGGAGAACAATTTAAAGGGAAGATGGACATTTCACCTTGTCCCTGATGTAACCCTTTGGATGGAGAACAAACATTGCGAGCTGAACTACTACGTGACCCAGTTCCTAACTGTCACTGCTTCAGGAAGTACCTACACAGATTTGGACATGATACTTCCCCTATATGCCCAAACTGTGTAGATGAGGAGGAGGATGCGGAGCATATTCTAACATGCTGCCACAGATTTAGATGGCCCTGGGAAACGAGTTTTGGACCAACTCGGCTTATGGAAGAGGTGTTGAATTCTAGGATTCTGTGGAGCCAATACAGCCAGAAATGCTGAAGCTCCAAAGGTTGGAGGAACGAAGGCGAAATTTGAGCTAACGTGATAAAGCTTTAAAGCTAACCAGCCCCCGCGAGGTAATACCTTACGGGGGGAGTGTGGTTGAAGTGTGTAGGGGGTGGGTTTAGTATGTAGGCACCAGTGATGGTGAACCACTCTTGTGAAGTTATTTTTACGAAAATTCTTGTTTTGTTTCCTCTAAGTTTTCATTATTTCTGTTTAATGTTATACTTTTCTAGTGTTTGTGCTACTAATCACTGTTTTCTTGAAATACTGACTACAGTGCTCAACTAATAACATCTACTTACCTATGCAGTATTCAATGTCTTTAACTAATTTAATCTCACTTTTAGAGAATTACATACGTGTTCAAATTTCGAACGAATTTAATTTCAGCCTCTGCATGCCCTTTTCATGCTTAGGCTTATGATAATAAATTCATATTCATTCATTTCAGATAATCTCGGATTAAGATTGTGTCACTTAATCATGTGCATGTAATGGCGTATGAATATCGACAAAGTTAAGCAGGTGGCTTATGCAGTTGATGTATGCGCGTGAGATTAAGATAAGGGCGCTGTTAGCGGATTTAGTTAAAATGTTTTCAATAGTTCAAGTATATGTATACGCTTAATCGGTTAAAGAAGAAGTAAAACCAACAAGAGTTTGAAAAGGCAAGTGCGACTTGGATTATGATTTAAAATGTTTTAAGGTCGAAAAGCTTCTTCTACAGCAGTTTAAAGATAACATTACACACTAGTTTGTAGTGAACTACACTAACGCAAGGCCTAAGTTACTTGATTCGTTATTTGTAATTGCATTCTAATAAAGTGTCAGAAACTAAAGCAACTGACTTAATATTTTGACATTTCCAGAGGAATCTAAAAATAAAAGGAGCATGGGAAATAATTTCAAAAATCGAAATTGATAACTTAA
Source organism: Sarcophaga rosellei (assembly GCA_930367235.1). Lineage (NCBI taxonomy): Eukaryota > Metazoa > Arthropoda > Insecta > Diptera > Sarcophagidae > Sarcophaga > Sarcophaga rosellei. The sequence goes on along the minus strand of OV884017.1, from coordinate 62,828,312 downwards.
TAGGTCTAATGCTTTGCAGATGAGCTGATTTATTTAATTGGATATGATATTCCATTAAGATATGTAAGAGAATAAAAAAAATTTAAATGAGTTGCCACATAAATCTTAAAAATTTAAATTTTTTGTTTATTTTCTTTGAATTTAAATAAATAAAGAAGACCCTAAAGATTCGAAATAGCTATATTTAAAGTTTGTTTTTTTTTAATCAGATTCCTCTAGAAATGTCTAGATATTAAACCGGTTGCTTTAGTTTCTAACACTAGGGTATATATATAATATACATTATAACATAATTATTTATTGATAATTATTATTAACTAAGGACTATTATAAGTGTTGAAAAATTCAGTACTTTAGTACTTTTTTCAGTACTTTTTCATTTCAAAAGTACTACCGCTACACTTTTAGTATTTTTTTTTTATTATTACATAGTTTATGGTTTGCGGTTTTCTACTATTAATGAGTTAGCAACATGTTCAACGTAATGATAAAGGTAAAATTAGTCCTTAGCACCGATTAGTCAGTCCAACGGCCACGCAACGTACTTTCGTTTCGAGAGTACAAAAAGCAATAAGAACGCTTGCCGAGCTGTAATTTAATTTAAATAAGTATTCAATTTGCTCTTCATGAGTTAAAATAAACGTACGTTCCGTCGACATTTGATTAAACGGTTACGTTCTGTTACGTTTCGAATTAGTATAACATTAGTTTCTCTATTCCATTTATATTTCTTTAAAAATGGGGTACTAAGCAAATGGCTTAGTACCCCAATACATACATACATATGGACATTACAACCCTTCAGTCAGGATTACAGCCTAGCTTCTCAACACCACTCATGTTGTGTGCGTTAATTTTGTACGTGAGTTTAAGTTTAACGTCGATTCCGAATGACAGATTTTTAAGAAACTTTTTCATGGCAGGCTTTTTTGCCAGAAATCTGCTGAGAGTAAGTCGCCGAAGAAATGTTTTTGTTTTCATATTTCGTTTATGATGCCTGACCTGGGACATTTACAGCAATTTCTTGAAATTGAAGCAAAAGTTTGTATACAAAATATATTATTATATTTTTATATTTTGTTTATGAATTTATTACGGTTTTATTATTAAAAAATAACATTTCAATTTTGATGTGTATATTCCCAAGAACCAACATGCAACGTCTGCGTAAATTTACAGGCAGAAAATTTAATTTTTTATTCTGTTTATGTCGATCAAAATACTCGTCATAGCTAGAAAATAATGAAGCAGGCAGAAACAATTTTTTTCGAACAAAATTAAACAGTTATAGGATTACGAATTATTAGAAATTAAAAACTTTAAAATTGTTTAATTGTTTACGAATAGCTTCAGAAATATTCAATACTGCAGGTATTCATTCGATGCTTTTGGTACACATGTGATGAAAAAGTTTTAATTTTTTTTTTCTTCAGGAAAATAAAAATAATGATGAAAAAAAAATTTATGTAATTAATGTGTAAAAATTGTAATTAATCTAGCTATTCATCAAGGGATTTGTACAGCTCACAGAGTTTAAAATTAAAATTCTTTAATTCTGAAATTTATTGTATGAAATTTAAAATCTGAAGAATTAAGTGAGACAATTTTGAACTGAATAATAACAAGGAGGTTTGAAATGTCCGAAGAAAAGAAAAACTTGAGCAGTTTTATCGACATTGCTCCGGCACTGCCATATTTTAGAAAAAGTTAACTTTATTTTATCTGTAAGCTGTAATAACGAAGGTGACTTTAAAGTTCACTTTAGCTAAAGGTACCATTAACTAAAGTCAAGTTTAACGGTTTAATAATGGTCCTAAGTCCCTGTTACTTATCAATATATGCACCACAGTATCCATGTGCTCATTTATCTTATTAAAATAATCGTATATCTCATTTTAAAATGAATATTTTTATTATTCAAAAAAAAAATATAAAATTACACTTTAATTTGAATTTTATTATTCAATTTTAATTATGGTAAACAAAGAGTGTAAATATTCGATTTTCGTTTTCAACTCTTTAATCGCTTACGAAAGCCAAACATATTGAAAAATCTCATTCATAACTGTAAATGCCATTAAATTTAGAGACAATGCTATAAACTATGGCGATAATGGTGATGATGATGATGGTTTCCTTCATGAAAACAATTGAGAGCAACAAAGCAGGTAAACCACCATAAAGAGATGTCATAAAAGCAGAAGGTCTCTGAAAAAGTAAGTACGAAAGCAAAACATATTTGCAATGCTTTATTTGGAATACACATACAATTCTATGTATGGCTTAGAAAGGATCTCAAAAGAGAGCAAATGTGCTAACGATGTTACATACAGTGCGAGAGAGACAGAGAGAGGGAGAGATGAATTGAAGAACACACCCTTTTTGCCAAAATAAAGTACGGCAACCAATGAGCGCTGTTAGAATTGGTGGATGATCGAATTAATGATGTTCAATGCATGAGATTCCCTTAACAGTGTGAGTTAATTTGCGCAGCAGAACTATTAAAGGACAAACAATATAGTAGGTTTGTAACATAAGCAACTCAGATCTCATACTGTAAACACGCGTTGCTGAGTCCGTGAGTCATAAATTTAAAATTTAATTAATTCGACATTAAACAAAAACTAAGAGATCTGAAAACGTTTTAACTTATGGGAAAAGCTTATTGTTGTTTTAAAATACTGTATCGGATACTGTTAAAGGATTAAATCTAATCAAACAAAAACATCTCATCAGTAACAACATGCAGACATCCGAAGGTTCACCTGATATTATGGACCAGAAATATAATTCTGTGAGATTATCACCAGCAGCTTCAAGTAAGTATACTAAACTCAAATTAAGGACTCTCAAATGTACTCTGCCATAGAAAAAGGGCTAATCAAACGCCCTCTTTCAATTTTAGTAATGTGAACTTGCAAATGGCAGAGTACTGAGTACTTAAGTACAATACAATAATAAATCTGACTTTAAACCACCCGCTGTTTAACAACAGTTGCCCCTAATATTGGTTGAACACACACACTTATAATTATGTTTTCTCTTAATGTGCTTTTTAGGTCGCATTCTATATCATATGCCGTGTAAAGTTTGTCGCGATCACAGTTCTGGTAAACATTATGGAATTTATGCTTGCGACGGCTGTGCGGGTTTCTTTAAACGTTCGATTCGCCGCTCACGACAATATGTATGCAAATCACAAAAGCAGGGACTCTGTGTAGTGGATAAAACACACCGCAATCAGTGCAGGGCATGTCGTTTGCGAAAATGTTTTGAAGTTGGCATGAACAAAGATGCTGTACAACATGAACGTGGACCGCGCAACTCAACTTTGCGCCGTCACATAGCCATGTACAAGGATGCCATGATGGGAGGGCCAGAAATGTCTCAGATACCGCATGAACTCCTTATGAACACAACTGCCTTAACTGGCTTTCCTGCATTACCCATGCCTCTTCCCGGCTCGCATCATCTGCATCCCAGCCTAACTAGTGCCTTTCAACCACCGACGGTTTTAGATCTCTCTGTATCACGAGTATCACACCATCCCGGTTTCTTTACATCCAATGCGGCTTATATGAATGCTTTGGCTGCCACTAGAGTATTACCGCCCACACCCCCTCTAGTGGCAGCCGAACATATTAAGGAAACAGCAGCTGAGCATCTGTTCAAAAATGTCAACTGGGTTAAGAATCTGCGTTCATTCACAGAACTACCAATGTCTGATCAATTGCAACTTCTCGAGGATTCCTGGAAAGAATTCTTCATTTTGGCAATGGCACAGTATCTCATGCCCATGAATTTCACTCAATTGCTGTTTATCTATGAGTCGGAGAACAACAATCGGGATATTATTGCTTTGGTTTCGCGTGAAATACATGCATTTCAAGAGGTGCTGAATCAATTGTGCCATCTTAATATCGATACGAATGAATACGAATACATCAGAGCGATTACACTGTTCCGTAAACCGTCTTCGTCTAACGAAGAACTGGCCAGCCCATCGCCAAGCAATAGCAACGATAGTCTCAACTCTAGCAATTCTACAGAATCTCGAGGACTTATTGAGTATAATCGGGTGATCACTTTGCACAATGAAAGCCAAAATGCTTTGATCGCTTACATTGCACGCACACATTCGGCACAGCCGATGCGCTATCAAACTCTTGTAAGCGTTCTCTCATTGATGTGCAAAGTATCTGCCTTCTCCATAGAAGAGCTGTTCTTTCGCAAAACTATCGGAGACATTACGATCGTTAGACTTATATCGGATATGTATAGTCAACGTAAAATATAAATCAAAATCGCTTGTACCGTCGCTAATAGCAGTGTTGATTCACTGTGCACTTGAAGTGCCATTTCTTTTCGTTGATCGTAAAAGAATTTTAAGTGGTAGCTGTGATATGGATTAACTATGACCTCACCACGATCCTATTTAATGCCTTTATTTCTTTAAAACACAAACTAATCGCCTAACGAGACTTGCTGAATTTGAATTCGAGTATTACATAATACATTAGCAAGCGATCTGCCCTATTGACAGATATCCTGATGACCTGAATTTTTTTAATTTTTTTTTTTTTTATACATACTATTAGTAGTTAAGTACATAGTATATAATTTAGTTAAATACTTATGTTGTTAAAATAAAACCACTTTTGGTTTTTAAAACATACGATTTTCTTTCATTTATTTGGGGAGTTTGGGAAATAATACAGCCGCCATCAGTTTCATCGGACAAACCTTATACATAACAAATGAATTCATTTATAAAAAAATGTATTCAGTTTATTTCATGGGTCTTAATTTTATTGTGATTGACGTGACAGATTGCAAATTGAGTGAAAACATTTTCAGAAAATGCATCAACTTCAACAAGATGTTTGCCCGCCGAATCCGGAATGTCGTACCATGCAACCTGGATTAATTCCCAAAGTTTATAACAATTTGTGGAATTGTTGTTTTTACTATGTGAACATGAAGATTATTGGCCAATTCACACGACTTTGTATCGTGTATGTTGTATTGAATACACTTGATTGTTTGTGAACGCTCAATGCTATGCTGTATTGTGTATTTCGTATTCCAAACGTCAAAAAACGATAAGAAGAAGAAGACCAGTATTCATAATTTGATTTTCAATCATATATAATGGAAAATATTACGGGAAAAAGTAAATTCAATAATTATCTGTGCAAACAATTATAATTTTGAAATGTTAATTGTTGATTCAAATTGCATAGAAATTTGTATTTTTATTCTTCATCTTGATTATTGGCATTTACATAAACTGATAGCAAGGAACCAATACAACTTCTAAAAACTAATGAAAAAAATGTGTATAAATGTATCGGATTTTTATATGAAAATTATCAATAACAAGCATACACTGTTGTATATTCGTCCAACAATTGAATTGTGTGAATTGCCCAAATATGTTATACATTGTAATACATTCATATTGTTATCTTTGCTGTATCACAACCTGCTGGAAAACTCATCGAAGTGGCATATTTTTAGTCAATGTAATGAAATTTCCATCTTCTTTCTAGAGACGTTAGGTCTTTAGTGACCTAACACGATAGGTGCAAAATGAGCTCCAAATAAAAACATTACCACCACCATGCCGGAATCCTCTTCAATCGACTTGGGTATGCTACTTGCCTCGGTCAAGTTGTCCAAGACGCCAGCCTATTCTGTGTCAATGTGGAGTCCTGCTCCATAACTAGATTCACCAGCCCCTTGATGGATAGAAGGCGTACCAACTAGTTACTTGGACTTGGTCGTGGCATCATCTCAATCACACAGTGGCCATGCTTACAGGCCATTGTGTTATGGGTAGACACGTGGAAAGGATGCGGCTACCATCTAACGACTTCTGCCGTGGGTTCAGATCGCTGAGGAAGAGGAGAGGTACAGATATCGGTTATTTCGTTCTTTATTTCCTATCAGCTAGACGGAGCTATCATCTATTGATGTCAAGGATATAGCTTCGTTTATCAAAGTTTCTGGCTGGTTTTCCAGCGTGGGGTAGACGTACTTTTCAACTGGCTAACTTCTTCCTCTCTCTGGTTTTGGTAGAATTTGGTCAGTACAGAGACTGCGTTCACCTATGGGCTCACAACGGGCCGCTATGCGTGCTCAAGTGAGTTTTTGATTACAGAGCTAACACTCCGATCTAACCTAACCTAACCACCAAGCGTCACAGTGTTGAGAGACTAAAATTAATTCATTTCATTAATTATAAGCTTTCTATGGCATGCGTAGTGCGTGGTGATCTCCACAAAACAGATAAATGCAATGAACTTAAAAGTGACACATCGCAAAGAAAATACAGTTACTATGGAGGCAACCACATCGCGGTTGTATGTTATACTCCTTTTTCAAACGCTATATTATCGAAAAGATAAACATAATTCTCTTCCAGACTGGTCATTTCTATTTAACAAATTTTCCTCCAATGGCATGTTGATAATAGACACCAAGAATCATCCCAGCCAACCTTCAGTCAAATTTCATATGCTGGCACTTTAAATAATAACAAAAATTAAGTGAAATTTCTAATTTTAATTTCAGTCGCAATCGGTATATGGGTGCAGTCTATGAACAGTTTTATGATCGACATGAGAATGCAGTGGCAACCGAACATCTGTTTGAGAATTTGTTTGTTTTCTAGTGAGAAATTAAATTGACATATCATAAGTATCTGAGACAGAAGGGATTTAATAGAGTTTTCTCGGTTGACGTGGAAAGGCTTGTATATGATAAAAATAATGAAGAGAATAGCAGCAGCACAGATCCCCTCAACATGAAACAAAACTTCAATAATGTACAAAAAGGCCACGTGAATTTCTGGAATCCAAAAAAAAAAACAACTCTTACAAGATTTTTACAAAGATTATTTATACCAGTGTAGCCAAAACATTTTTTTGAAAGATACTTAAATCGGCTAAAAGAAATCCGATTTTTCCTTACACTTAAAAAAAATTTCCTACAAAAATATCTACGCATTCAACTCATCAAAAAAAAAAAAATAAATAAAATGAAATAAAAACCATTAGTTTCAAAAATTAATTTCATTTGCATATGTATGTATATTAAAGCGTTAATAACAAAATTTTAAAGTTAAAAATTAAAAATAATTACTCATCTTATTAAAATGTTGAGTCATTATTTAATGCAAGTCTATGGGCCGTTATTACAACTTGCCGTTAAATTTGTGCATAGTTAAAGGTACCTTTAGCTAAAGGGAACTGTAAAGTTACCTTTAATTTATTTTCGTTATTACAACCTAATGATAAAATAAAGTTAACTGTTTCAAAAATATGGCAGTGCCGGAGCAATGTCGATAACATTGCTCAATTAAAAATCTTTTTTTGTTTTTGTGTTTCCTCATTTTGTTTATATTTGAAGTTGCCATATTGAAAATAATATACAATATGGCAATTTCAAACATAAACTTAACTTTAAAAGTTACCGACGGGATGATTCTCCCTTTAGCTTAACGTTCACTTCTATCTTATTGGGTACTCATAATAATGAAAAACAATGTATCTGTCAGTTAAAATCCTCCCTTTAGCTGTATTTCTTGCAATGCCGTTAAATAAAAGCTGAAGCCACAAACATCTTGCGAATAATTTTTGTTTTTTTTTTAAGATTTTTGTGAAAACAAATTTTTTGGATCGTTTCGAACAAAAACTACTTTTGAAATTGAATTTCTGCAATTCTGCAACATTTTAGCTAGTAGTGTTTTAGCATTGAAAATATCTACATGTAGGGATTTTCCCTAGTTTGTAATGTGCTAAACTATCTGAGTCGAGATCGTGTCTTCGATTTACACCCAAGACTTTGGATGTTTGTAAATTTAAATTTTTTAATTTTTTGTCTGTCATTATACGACTAATTATAATAAGAAAAAAAGGTGCGACATGAGATTTATAAACAATTTAAGTAAATTTTGAGAAAATGTGAATCTAAGCACTCAAATCAACAAATTTCATATGATAAAAACATATACATACATATATAAAGTATAATATATCCCCCTTATTTTCTTCTGTTGCTATCTTTGCGGTATTCTAATTTAATGAACTGCACGAATACAGGTCATCCCAAGGGTATTGGTTGGTTCACAAGTTCTTTCAACTGTGTATTCAAGCCCAGTTTTTATAGTTTTCAATTAGAAAATTATTAATTTAATAGACTAGTAAATCCAAAAAAAAACCGGAAACAATACCCTTATTTACTTTACTTAATTGGATATTAACAACCCGATTAACGAATATCGGCCTGCCGCAACATATCCTTCCAGGCGCCTCTGCTTCATGCACACCAATCGATGACAGGGCTTTCTCGATTTGGTCCTTCCAACGCAAAAAAGGTCGCCCTGGCCGTACCAGCGAATCCGCTGGATGTTGTCGTTGAGTAGCTCATACAGCTCACTGTTGGGTCGAATGCGGAAATCATCGCGAAATTGCACTGGACCGAAGATCTTACGTAAGACTTTTCTCTCGAATACACTCAAGGCTGCTGCATCAGTGCTTAAGGTCCATGCCTCTGCGCCACAAAGAAGCACGGGTAGGATGAGCATCTAGTAGAGTATTAGTTTTCTCGTACGAGAGAGATCTCTGCTACTCAATTGCCTATTGAAACCATAGTAGCACCTGTTGCCAAGAGTCCTACGCTTGATCGCCAGGCTGACATCATTTTTGGTGGGAATGGTGGAGGCAAGATAAATAAATTCCTTAACTGTATCAAAAGTGTAGTTATCGGCCGTTGTCTGAGATCCAATACGCCGCACGTCTCTACTTGTCGATAACATATGCTTTGTTTTGCCCTCATTTACTACCAGATCCATCTTAATAGACTCTCTTAATAGACTCCCCCGTTCAATACCCTGTAATAAAGTCAAAGAAGAAATGTAAGGAGATAAGTTCAGCAAAACTCTTCGGTAATCACATTTAAAATAATATGTATTTTGAATATGATTTCGATAGCAATGCCTTATGTTTGCAAAATTATTGAAAAAGGAAAGATAAACATGGAACTCAATATGAAAGAAAAGCAGAAGCAAAACTGTAGGCATAATTAGTGACAACAACAATTGCAGTAATAATAACAAATATTCAAACAAAAAAAAAAAATATATTAAAAAAATAAATAACAATAACAACATAAATATGTATTAATATTTACTACCACCATTAATGTTACAACAACAACAACAACAACAAAAAGAACAATTACAATTATTAGTAAAACAAACGGATGAAAATACCGCACACTGTGAGCTCTGAGTCTATTAAAAGTCTAAAAGCAGATAATAAAGAGCCATTAAGGGACTAAAAAGGTCTCAGCCCAGTAATACACATTTTCAAATTTGACAGACTAACTGACTGACTGACAGACAACGTCAACGTAAAACCCTTGCTACGTTTTGATTTAAATGCATGTGTATGGTGTAGTCCATACCAAAAAGAGTATTAAGAAAGATAAAAAGAGAGAGAGAGAGAATAAATTCTATTGCAATGTTTTGTATGCCAATACAACACCCATCATTAGTGATACCATACATTTCATCGGTTTTGTTAAAGAAAGAATTTAATTTAAAATCCCTGTACGCCAAACGTATTTTTGAGCATTAAATTTTGATGTGTATGGCATAATACAGTTGTGGTAAGAAAAACAGCATTTGTTACAAAAATAAGAACAAACTTTGATTCACGATTCAAAAACGACATCGGAGCGCCTATTAAATCCAAACTGTCACAACTTAGGTTAGGTTAGGTCGAAGTGGTAACTGTGATATCAAAAAGCTTACTTGAGCACGCATAGCGGTCCGTTGTGATGCCACAGGTGAACGCAGTCTCTGTACTGTCCTAAGTTCTACCAAAACCAGGAAGAAGAAGCAGTTGGTTAGCGCAAGGGCTGCACTTAAAAAAAGTACGACTACCCAACGCTGAAAAATCAGCCAGAAAGCTTCATATACGAAGCTATATCCTTGATATCAATAGATGATAGCTCCGTCAAACTGACAGGAAATGGAGAGCCAAATAAGCAATATCTGCATCTCACAAGAGATGACTTTGATAAAGAAAGTGGATAACAGTCTCCTCTTCTTCAGCGGAAGTGCACCCACGGCAGAAGTCGTTAAATGAGAGCTGCATTCTTTCCGCGTGTATACCTATAACACAATGACCTGTAAGCATGATCGAGATTATGCCACGACCAAGTCCAAGTAACTGGTTGGTACGCATCTATCCATCATCAGGGGCCAAGTGAGTCTAGCAAGACGCCTCATTCACCCAGGATAGGCGAGTGGCATGCCCAAGTCCACTGAAGAGGATTCCGGAAGGAGTGCACCAGCTCTGGCGAGCTTATCGGCCCTGCAGTTATCCGGAATGTCACTGTGCCCGGGGACCCAGTGAGATACTGAAGCGCTAAGAAAGAAGGTCGGAGCTATTCACCAGACCCGATAGAGATCTTATGGCTGTCAGAGAAGACCGAGACGCGGGTAAAAGGAGCACCGTTGACGTGGATCCATTGAGCGGCCCGGTAAATGGTCATCACCTCCTTCCGAAACATGCTACAGTAATCCGACAGTCGGAGAGAGATACTTGGGCCCAGTTTCCCAGAAAAGACTCCGCTACCAACTCCATTGTCGAGTTTAGAGCCGTCCGTGTAGATGTCCAGGAGTTCCGGGGGGACAGACCAGTCATCCCTATTCGGAATCACAGATTGAAAATCACTGTCAAGACAGTATTCCGCAGACTGCCTGTTTAGCGAGAAGCACAGTAGGAAGCCAGTTGAGCATTGCGAACAAGGCCTTTGTGGGGATGGTGCGCAGAGCACCGGTAATATAAATGGCCCCAGATCTTCTGACCTTGTCAAGAAGTCTAACGTTGTGTAACTTGTTCAGAGCAGTCCACCAGAAAGCAACACCATATAGAAGCTTGGGTTCGTTGATCGTGGAATAGATCCAGCGCATGATCCTTGGGTGAAGACCCCATCTCGTTCCAAACGCTCTGCTGCAGCAGTAAGCAGCACAGGCCGCCTTATTACGCGCTCTAGCAGCCAGTTTCGACCTGCAGTTCAGCTTGGGGTCGAGGATCAGGCCCAGATATTTAACCTCGGGACTCAACTTGAGTCTCGTCCCGCATATGCTAGGAAGGGTAAAGGTTGGAATCTTATCTCCTAGTGAAACCCTAGCAGTGCAGTTTGGGGTCGAGGATCAGGCTCAGATATTTAACCTCGGGACTCAACTTGAGTCTGGTCCCACATATGCTAGGAAGGGTGAAGGTTGGAATTTTATCTCCTAGTGAAAGAAATCGTATCGGTCTTGACGGGGTTAATAGACAATCCAAAATCCCTACAACAATCCAGTACGCTCGAATTGGGAATTATTTTATGAAAATATGCTAAAAGTGGCTGCCACCATACGATGAACATAATGTTGTTGTGATATAATTTTAATAAAATTCGAAAATTACGACATATGTCATGAATATCTATCTGATCGGTCAACATAATATTTTTCCAAATGAGAATAAATTATGGGCTATTAATGTAATTCTACAAATAAAAATGTATTCAAATTAAAGGAACACAGTTTGCTGCTATAATTTTTCTCATTTAGCATCACCATGATTAAATGCTGCCTTTTACATTAAGCATTAGGTGTTGTTGTTGTTTTATTTAGTTTCCAATTTTTTTCATTTCTATTATCCGTAATGTTTTTGTGCAAATTTGTTTTTACAAGATCCTAAATAGTGTTTCTGCACGCTTGTAACAGTATTTGTATTTCGTTCTCTCTCTCTATCTCTCTCTCGCTCTTTCTCTCAATCTCTAACAGCTTTTGTTTATTCAGCCAACAGACGATCTTTTTTAAATTTTCTGTTTCTTTTTTTTTATTCAAAATAAATCCTTTTTGACTGATCAAATTCTATTTGACTGAATGATTCTATTGTCAGAGTTTTAGCTGCCTCTGAGCGAGAGTGGTGTTTGTGATGTTCAGTAAAGTACAGAGAGAAGACCTTTTAAAAGTCAGAAAAGTAATTTTGTTTTCCATTTTTGTATCTTTAACTTCTGCAATTGAATTTCGTTTCGAGATTTAGAAAAAAAAAATTCATTTGTTCATGCATTCACATACAGCAGTCATTCAGTCAGTCAGTCAGTTATTCAGTCATTGAGTCAATCAGTTAGAGTCAGTAAATGATGATGGTAGAAATTGTTTTTGTTGTGTTTTCTGTGTGAATTTTTTGTCCTCTCTCTCTGTCTGTCTCTCTGTCTATTAATGATGAATTTAATCCAGTTTTTTCGCTTCTTGATGCGTAAATCTTATGTTAATTTAATTCCGGTCTGTCAGTCGCCATTGAATTTTAATTGCTTTCAAATCAAATTCAAACATCTGTTTTTGGCTAACAAATGGCAGATGAAATAATCGTTAGATGAGTTGAATGTTTTTTTAAATACGAAATTTTTCTGTTATACTTTGAAAGTAAAGTCATCATCCGAGTCAATTACGAAAAAAAACACTTGTAATAAAATAAACAAGTACATCATTTGAACCGTGTGTGAATGAAGTCCAAGCATTCTCCTAGCAAGTAGGGCTACATTATACTTGACTCGCTCTTACCCTCATACTATTTTTAGCATTTTATGTCCGTATGAATTGCTTCACTCGCTACAAAAATGAAGAAGAATACTGTTTATTACGTACATACACAACATAATTGGTCCTTATACAGCTTCAGCCAGGATTACAACCTAGTTTCTCACGTGAGTTGCGAATCATACTTATTTTGTGATTCTTGTAAGCGTTGAGTAAAGGAGAGTCGAAATCAACAACATCATGCGTACTATTAAGTATGAGTACGATGAGTACTTCAAACTTTGAATATGAGTAGTATGAGTATGATATTAAAATAAGTATGAGTACGATTCGAATCTATTCATTGCTGATCTCTGGTAGAAATCTGTTGAGATAAAGTCATCGAAGAAATATGTTTTTCATATTTTGTTTTGTTTGAGATGTCTGGGCTAGGATTTGAACCGTGGCCTCACATCTAATAAGTTAATACATTATCTATTTTCAAGCTTGATTTTACGGAATTTACTGTGACAAACATCAAGACAAATGATGTTGAGAAGGGTAATTTGTTTATTGACCACGTGAAAGCCTTACACTCGTCTAATTTGTGATACAACCGATTATCACCTTCTGTTGCTGAGCTTCCAGAACATTAATATCGAACTTAATCTGTAGGATGCTCCCGATATAAACATATTCGACAATTAAATACTTATAGAGCAGACCTGTGTAGTCATATCCGAAGTATTTGAAAGGTTTTGGCATTAAGGACTGGTTCATAACTTAATTCCAAATATAAAATTAAGCAAAGGATTTGGTTTGTAAAAATGATTTTTGTTGGGTCCAGTCTAGTATTTAACATATATTTCAGATATGCCATTGAGCACTATTACCGCACCTCCAGATTTACAAGAAACAGCTCTCCAGCAACAATCATCTCTCCAGCAGAAATGAACTCTCAACTTATGTGAAGAAATAATAATTATCGTAATACTCACGTTACGAGGAGAAACTTCATTCGAATAAACAACCAAATAATGCCAGATATCTGTTGACACTCAAGAGTGATTTGTTGGTAAATCCTCTTATCAGGAGCAATATCGATCAATAACACTTCATTTTTAATTTTAATTTAGAAATTAGAAAAAACAGAATTACAATTTTTATTTAAGTTATTACGGATGATATTACTTAGAATATGACTTTAGAGTGTCTTCCAAGTTTATAGTAATGACAGTCATATTTGATGGGGGCCGCAAGCTTTTTTAACTTAAAATTTAATTTTGAAATTAACTGACAATATTTGAGTGGCAGTTTCAAATTTAATTTTTTATATTAAAGTGTCGCTTAAATTTTTTTATATTTTCAAAAATTCTAAGCCGAACACAATTAATTATTTTTGCCAATTCAAAGAATTTGCTGTGTGGTGCTAGTTATACCTCACTTCTATTCTAGAAGAGGCTTTGTATGAATATAAGATGATTTTTCGTTTCAAAGTAACTGAAACGCTGTTCTAAACGCTTTGATTGTTACAATACGACATTGTTGTTGTTGGTTTCTTTATCGAAACACAATAGAAGACATAAGCAGATTCAGTAAATCAGTGTATATGCGTGCATGAGTTTATACGAGGAGTTGTAGCGTGGCGTAATAAGAGTACATACATGAGATGATTTTTATGATGAGTGGACCTCCTGGAGGTGAGAAAAAAATGAATTGCTTGAACAATAAATACTTCATTCTATCTTTGCCTTCTTAGTATTGAGCAAATCAATGGTTTTGATTTCTTCATTTTGTATTGTTTGCCACAAGGATTACGTTAAACAAGGATTTAATATCCTACACGGCTTGCTTATAAACTCCTGTATCTTGCAATCATCTTAAAGACTTTACGCTTAAATTGCAATTGCCCGCATTTTCTTGTCTTTTGTACAATAACGACAGAATAATTTCATGTTCATAAGGACGAAATTCAAGTGAAACAAATTTGTGGTGGCAGAAAAGGGATGTCTTCAACAAATTCAACAATGTCAACTTAAAAAAACACACACACACACACAAAACTACAACTTTGACGAGACTTGTGTCCTACTAATGTACGTACATACGTGTGTGGTTCATTCTTCCTTTCCTTATATGTATTTTACTTTCTGGTCCTGTTTATTGTTAACAAGTGTTATTTGAGATGTAACTAATGGTTGTTGAGATTCTTTAGCTTTTATTCTTAAAATGCTCGCTTTTAGAGAGCGAGAGAGAGAGAGAGCCAGAGAGAGACAGCGACAATGAATTTCTGCACGTTTATTCATATCTCCATACAATATGACATTGTTTACTTGATGTATTGATGCTTTAAGTTATTGTCTTAGTTTTTCAAAAAGGACCACCATGACGACAACAAAGTGTGTGTTCCAATTCCATCTAAGCCTGAAGCTATCCCATTCAATAAGGTCAAAGGCCAACTTTGTTTTCATGGTACATGCTACATTATCAAAGAAATTCAAGTTGAGAAATAATTGCAGAACACTACACGCGGAAATACAAACATATTTACATTATGTTGCATATACTTTTTCAAATATTAAGGCACTTTTATAAATAACAGTTCCCCTCTATATTGTTATGAAAATGGAAACGGTGTAACATTGTTTAACATTAAAATGATAAACAAAAGCTACACTAACAAATACAACGAACTTGTTTACAAGTAAACCAACAACTTCAGTATGAAAGAAAAGGCGATAGACAAGTAAGCGAGAATGTTCTCGAGAAGGCGAAACCCAGAACGTTCGACTTCAAGAACCTTCACCAGACTGATTAGAAGACAAGACAAAGCAGGCAATGATAAGTAAGAATTCAGTCAGTCTTGTATGAAGACGCGTTGCGTGTGAAGAAAACAGTTGTGGTTTGAAGATCGCCGTTGTAAAGATCTGCAGTTGATAGTGCTTACCCGAACGAGAATAGCGAACTCAACTGTTGTTGTATCATCAAGTTATAAAAGGTGGCATACAAAAGTAGAGCGAACAATACAGAGTTTAATGGAAACTAAACACATATTTATTTTTGTTTGCAATCAACGAACTCATATTCTAAACGTTTTTAAAAAGGTAAAAACGTAACAATATACATATTCCTTAAAAATATCATGCGATAAATTAACAATATTAATAATTTAAAAAATCATACTCATGCTCATACTTTTCTACTTTTGCAGATGACACCGAACGAATCAAGAATGAGTGCTCCCTCTAAGCATCTCGGTACCTTCTGGAAAATTTAAGTGGTTCAACAAATTTGCGTTTACGTGTCGGATTAAAAGATGTCTCCCGTTCAAATGAATAATAAAGTTGTGCCTTAACAATCTCATATAATACATGGATTTCCAATACAGACTTTCGAATTTTGACGTTTGATAACGGCTGTCTTGTTCGAGCTGCAACCGTCAAATTAATTGTCATTTATTCAGTTTGTTTTTCGAAATCACCGTGAAGAACGTGTGTTTGCTGAATGGGCGCTGAAGCAGTTGGCAACTGAGCATAATGTTTATCGGTAAATCATCGTCATCGATGAGGCCCATTTATCGGCGAAAAGATACATGAACAAGCAAACACCAACGTGCTACACAGCTAACGCCAGATTGGATATTCGGCACAAGCGACTTGAGAGTGTGATTATTTTGTTAGAGTAGTTGTGAACCAGAGAGCAGAGCAATGAATCGTTTTTTCGCTACTCATGAAATTTTAAATATAAGTGAGTCAACAGTATTGAAATTCAACTACTCTGATTCATTCGTACTCATTGCAACATTAATTTATAAGTCCAGGTTGCAATCAGTATGCGTACAACGTTGACATCAAACTCAAAACGTTCGAAATATGTTTGACTCATACGCCTACTCATTCAGATTCATAAATTTAGAAAAATACTTATAATACTCATAAATGATTCGAGTGATTCAAATTATTCATCAAAATTTACAGTCTTAGTTGTTGTTGCATTTACAAAAAAAAAAAGAAGAATGAAAAATACAAAGACAACAAACAAAGCAAACACACAACTTTCTAGTGAGTATTGTAGTGTTCGTACGTGAATCATATTTATTTTGTGATTCTTGAAAATGTTGAGTAAAGGAGAGTCGAAATCAATAACATTATGCGTATGCTATATATATTGTCAAGTGTGAGTACGAGTATGAGTACTTAAATTTTTGAATATGGGTAGTATGAGTATGATATTAAAATAAGTGTGGATGCGTATAAGTATCAGAAATTATGAGTATGATTCGAATCTACTCATATTTTGCTCATTGCTGATCTCTGATGCACATGTATCATTCATTGTCTTACTAATGAAGGCAATAATAATCTTGGGTTTGTAAATCCAAACGATTCAGACTTAGGCATTGTTAAAGTCCTTGCAGACTACCTGTAGAGAGAAAGAGAAAGTCAGAGAATGTAAATGTATTTGGATCATACATAAGAAAATATTTAAAAATGCACTGATTGTGGAAAATGACAATAGAAACGGCTCTAACTATAATCCTGAGCATTTTACTTCGTAACGATAATACAAGCGCCTAGAAGATGCTTCAAAATATCTAAGAATACTACAAGCCGCTGAGGTAAGAGTGTATTTGTAATGCAAACTCAAATACATCTGCACACGAATTAATTTGCGGGCGATTAGAAATGTTTTACAACATCGTGCTTAAAATTTCTGAGCCTTTCTTGAATCAATCGTACAGTTTTCCACTGTACTGTAGCCATTCGATAATTGGCTATCATCCCTTAGAAATCAAAGACATTCATAATCTAGCGTTAGTTTCGAGAACGTGTTACGATATTTTTGCAGAACCATAAACTTACCTTTTTGCTTTTGTTTTTGACTTTTACCATCATCGAGAGAAAAGCAATGAAAATAACTGCTTAAGTTCTAGGTAGACTTTGAAAAGAAAGAAACGGAAAGAGAAAGAGAAAGATAGAGAGTGAGAAAGTTGCATACCTTAAAGAGTCAAAGGGAGACCAATAAAAAGACAAAAACAAAAAGAAAGTGGAAAAAGGATACGATAATATTTTGGCTTAAAGACATTTACCTTTAAACTGTATTTAAAAACAAAAAACTATGCCAAGAGAACAAAGCGATAACAAATTTGAATATTTTTGAATATAACCCTGCTAAGGTTTAGAGCGTTTAGCTAGCGGTAATCCTGCCCATTAAAACCTATTTGTTGAGACGGCGTTTTGTTTTAATAGGTAATTGCAAAGGGATTATCAGTGAAATTATCCATGCCCCTATTTTTCTACTTTACTGGGCACAAAGAAGGCATCAATAATAAGGATGCTTGGAAGAAGAAAATACAAAAAAGAGTGGTATTTATTGTAGTTACCAGTCTTAACTTTAGCTTACTTATGAACACACATACACACGCAACTAAAACCAAGAAAACCTGTGTAAAATACACCTGCCTTACATGTATCATGCCAACACCAAACGGATTAAATGTACACACTTTATGGCAGTCGTTAAAGGACTTGCGCGATTTTAGTTAATCGTATGCACAAAATATCCACATCAGGTACAATCAGGATGAAGCAAAACTAAGTTCAGCTTTGGTTCAGCATTCGATAATCCGTACGATGAACATATGCATACCTTTGGTGGATTATCTAATGAGTTGAAATATGCAGTTAAAGTGTAAGAACCGCCAAATGCAGCAATTGTTCGCACACCAACCGCTGTGATTGTTTCCATAAACAAACCACACACACACTGTTCACTTTGACGAAAATTAAGATAAGACGTCGCACGGTTTCATGCATACATAAGCCATCATGCTGTGTATGGAATGCACTTTGAATTGCTGAGATTACGTCCGGTGCATTTAACCTTTTAACCGCGTTCACACCCACCTTTTTGTCACAGCGAAAGGTAGGCTGTAAAAGTGGTTGCTTTCATTAATTTATTTTGAGAATTTCAATACTTTACCCAGAAACGAATGTAAATCAGTGACACGTACAAATATTTTCAAGTGCGAAATTAACATGAAATACAGTTTTTATTATATCCCGTCATGCAAACTGTCGATGCAATTTTGTACGGGAGGTATACAACTTTGTATTTGATTTCGAATGAAAACAATTAAATTTGTAAAGTAAAGATCACATTCTATAGTAAGCTACATTCCATTTATAGTAGATAGATAAAGATAATCGCCGAAATTAAGAAGAAACTTTATCCTAAACAATTGTACTGTCATGTTCTTTACAGTTTTTTTCTTCTCGAAAATTATAACTTTTTGATGAATCCTGTCGGAGAATAAAGCGATAATTGAGCAACAATTTCTCTTAAACAAAGAAACGAGAAGATCCAAATTAGTTCGGATTTGTCAATTATTTTTTTTTTTTTGTAAAATTTGACCACAATTTGTAATGTCGTCATTTACCGTAAGGAATTTCCATTACTTTTTAAAATTTTAACCTAAGGCAATGCAACAATTATAATTGCTCACGATATATTTCATCCCAGCAGATCAGTTGTTTGCACTATTTTTAAACGTCTGTGACCCTTAAAATAGTAAGTCTCTGGCAAGGTGGTTGAAATCAGCAGCAATATTTATTTAACTATGTTCAGATATGCACTATTATTGAGTCAATATTCGGGTATTTGATTACAATATTTTAAGTGTTCAGACATAATATAAATAAAACAAAACAACATTGTTTTTGTTTTTTTTTGTTTGTCGTTTTTTGTTTGTCGTATCAACAGAAAGTGTTCGGAAAATTGTAATACGCTCACTGAACATACTTATGACAGTTCTCTTTTTTAAGTTTTACTCAATATTATAACAATTTGCGTCTTCATTGCGCAATAATTAATTGAAACTTTGTATGAAATATTGAGCTCAATAATGGCGTTTATTGCGACTTAGGCAGTAAAAGTGCATGGCTGAACATAGTATTACATACCTGGTATTTGTCTTTTTAATTTCCTCCTGAATTAAAAGTATGTTGAGGTCCTTATGGATAGTTTTGTTCCTGATGCAACATGGCGCACCTGATAATCTGAGAAGTTTAGACTGCCGTCTTTGAAGCTTCACTATAGTCGACGGTGGTGCTATTTCCCACAGCTGCATTCTGTATATCCAAACAGGTTTCAATACTGCCTTATATAACCGTTAGACTTTACCTATTTTACAGTTAGACTTTATCAGAAGTTTGAGAAGTCTGCAAGCCTAATTGCATTTTTCCATTTCCCCACAGAATGATCAGCAAGAGCTCCTCGTCTGCTTACATATTACGTTTTTAAATTTTTTAAATTAAAATTAATTTTAATTTGTAGACAGCCCAATCGTTCATTAGATTAACCTTATTGACAAACCTTCTACATTCGCTCCGAAATGCTACAATTTCGGGGTTAAACCACTGGCATTTTGTAGCAGCTATTTTGTTGGTGTTTGTCAGACTATCTACCACCTTATTCAGACTAGCTATGTCCTGACCCACTCTGCTATGTCCTAGCATAGCAGAAAACATTGACCCAAAAACGTTCTAGCCAGTATCCTGCCTAAGTCTATAACCTCGCCTTGTCTTTTCTGGGTCCCCATTAAAGATATACGTTATCTATGCATGATGAGGTAAAGATCAGTCATTAGAAACTCTCCAGTCCGTAAAATATTCCGTGTGAGAATCAATGATCTCCATATGTACTGAATTAAAGAACGTGGGTTCGTCATTTATATCTAAGATTGCCAATTCCAATTCAATTAGAATTTCAATTATTTAGTCACCTCCTTCGATAGTTTGCGTGCTTCCCCAAATAAGATAAAGAGCATTGTCATCGGCACCTGTTAATATGGGAACTCCTCTTTGTTTGGCCTACACAACCTGACCGCCTTAGGCAGCTATTAGGTGTAGAGAAGAAAATCCATAAGGTAGTCGCCGTAGTATAGTAGGTAGTGTGTTCGCTTATTAGACGTAAAACCCGGGTTCGAGCCCCAGGCCAGACATCAAAATTAAATATGAAACAAACAAAAAAAATATTTCTTCAGCGAATTCCTCTCAGCAGATTTCCGAATAAACTCTGAGTGTAAATTACCCTGCCATGAAAAAGTTTGCCAAAAATCTTTCGTTCGGAGTCGAAGCTAAACTGTAGGTCCCGCCACTTAAGTATAAAATTAAGGCACACAACATGAGTGGTGTGAGAAGCTAATCCGTAATCCTGACTGAAGGGTTGTAATGGCCAATTATGTGTGTATGCAATTTTTGTCCGATTTTATCAAACGAAGTGGCAATCTCTTCACAAGATAATACACTTTCAGAAATATTTTTTAACTGAATTTTACAATTAAGAATAGCTAACTTGACAAAAAAAAAAAAAATTATATTCATACATGTAAGTTTGAATCATACGTATATGTATACCATTTGAAAGGCTCATCTGTCCCCTTTTCAAAAAACTTTGGATTTTGAAAATAAGTTCAAACATATTTGAGTAATCAATAATTTTGTGTGAAAAGAACAAAAAAAAAACAGTTTTTGTCAAATAAAACAAGTTTGAAGGCTTCAAGAAATATAAAAAAAAATATTTTTAAGTTCTACCCAACAAAGCTCACAACTTACACTATGTCATTAGATGGTTGTATTTTGACTGTCGCACCGTGTTATTAATTAATTTTGTATTCTACAACAGATTTTATACCATGAGTAGGAGAATATAATGGGATTATAGTACATCTGCAATAATTTAATTTAATTTTTTTGGTAACCAATTGAATTTTACAAATGCTAATGATGTACTATACCCTGAAGTTAAAAAATATATCGAAAAATCGAATTCAAAACTGACATTACGATGCTTTTACTGGGTCAAAAAGGGAAGCATATCGACTGTGTAACTTTAAGGCTTTGCAGACAGAAACACTTCAAAAAAGTCTAGCAACATTGAAACGGCTGACATTTTCCAACAACAAAAACAACCAAAAAAACCATAAATTTTTTGTTTTCAAATCCACTTGAAAAGTTTGTAACAAAATTTCGATCCTCATAGAGTTTGTAATTAAACTCGATTGGAAATGAATGAAATTTGTATTGAAGAAATAAAACAAAAAAAAAGAAAGAAAGAAACTCCCTTCCGAATTGAAGTGTTAATCATAAAATTTATTTTTAACCTCCTTTTGTGGTTAAACCATAACATTCAGCGAAACAATAGTTGTTGCCAGCAAATATGTTTACAACCCCCATTGTTCAATGCCACCGCACAAAGGACGAATATTTAGCAGGAAAATAAATAAACCGATAAGCGAATGACAGCAGAAGAAAAGAATGAATGAAAGAAAAAAAACAAAAAAAATTATAAAAAATATCCTGGGAGCGTTAAAGTTTACAACAAAACTTTCAATTTATGATCGGAGAGCATGAAACTGAAATTTATAAGTGGCACTTTTGATTAAGTTCAAGCGAATAGAGAGGTGAGGGAAATATTGAAAACTTATTTCTGAAGTGCCGCACAACAGCGCACACTCAATCGAGTAAATCACACAACACAACACAACAACGTGCCAAAACGGATTCATACGTATGTATGTGCGCCCAAACACAAAGTCAATGCAAAAATACTCAAAAAATTGTTACATTTGCGCAATTGCTGTGTGTTTTTTGTGGTTAAAAAGTGTCATGTGTAACATACGACATATGTACATCGTGTGTACGCTACAGCGTACAGTGTTGGCAAACAGACACACACAATAATATTTGGAATCATTGCGTTACGAAAATGGAAACGGTGTAACATCGTTTAACATTAAAATGATAAGCAAAAGCTACACAAACAAATACAACGAACTTGTTACAAGTAAACTAACAACAACATCAGTATGAAAGGAAAGAGGACGCAACAGCAAACAATGTGAACAAAATACACAAACAACAATGAAGTCGCGATAGACTTCTCGAGAAAGCGATACCGCCAACGTTCGACTTTAAGAACCTTCATTAGACTGTTGACGTGGGCATATAAAAAGGCAAGACAAAGCAGGCAACCAGTATTAAGAATTCAGTCAGTCTTGTGTGAAAACGCGTTGCGTGTGAAGAAAATAGTCGTGGTTTGAAGATCGCCATTGTAAAGACCTGCCGAACAATTGTTAGTGCTTACGCAAATATAGTTGTAAAGAAGAATAACGAACTAAGCAAATTGTTGTTGTAACATCAAGTTGTGGAATAAAATTGCCATGAAAAGTTTCTGTCGTTCGGAGTCGACTTTATTTTTTTATAAATTTCACTTTGCTTCTTTTGAAACCCAAATTTATTGAAAACTTGAAAAATCCAACCAGTCGAGTCGAGTCGAGTCGTTTGTAACCGAGAGAGTATCCGCGTTTCGTTGACACACAATTAAGGTATGTATATGTGTTGACCAACAACCTTTTCCCAATAGATGTCCAGATCGCCATTTAAACTGGAGGTCCCGCCACTCATGTATAAAATTAACACACACAACATGAGAGGTGTGAGAAGATAGGCCGTAATCCTGATTGAAGGGTTGTAATGGCCAATTATGTTATGTATGTAAGGATTTTAGTCTGAATATAATATTTGACCAATTCTCCTTAAGAATACTATTGGCATTTGGCTTACAGTCAACTAATATGTTGACAATTTTGGGGGATGGGAAATTTCGTACAGTCAACGAATTAATGAACTGACGGCAAAGAATACGTACTTTGATAAATTTTGACATAATTTACCTACCAAGATTGTCGTACTCCTTTGGGATTGTGTGAACCTACAATTAAACCACAAACAATTAAAACATTTGAGAGTAAAATTTGGCTTGACTGAAATAGTGGACTCAAATTCAAAGCGAACACTGAGTTGATTTGAATAAATTCGTAGCTAAGCTTCTTGCAACATAGCTAGGCCAACCTATAGCCTATGCGTGTAGGGTATTTTATGATCGAACCTGACTGAATATATCTTCATACTGCGGCTGTTTTTCTCACTTCTGTATATGTATGTTTGTAAAGTTCTTTTGTCAAAGTCGATTTGTTACATTTTTCAAGTGCCTATCCTGGTTGCATTGTAAACTTAATTTTATTTGCCCTGTTTGCCATTGTTTCGACAGCCACTTGAAAAGTTTCCACTCCACTATTCGCGTGTGTGAACTTCATGAACGACATCTCTAGTATGCTGAGGAATTTTATTTAATTTTTATTTTTTTTTTATTTTTAATTTTTCAGTTTCCACGGCAAATGTTTGTTTAAACATGTGTTGGGTGTAGTAGAAGATCCTTTATTAGGGATGATGATGATGTTGGTAGTACTGATGTATTCTTCATATCGTTGATTACATTGCACCGCTCTCGTATTGAATGATGATGAAACTTATTTAAAATTACTCATATTCGGGCGAATATTTTGACATATGGCCCTGTTTCACATTTTTATAACAAAGTTTTATTGATATTTGTGTGAAGTACGGAGAGAAGGTGTTTGGTAGAACCGTCTGTTGCAGTTGCATTTTCATTCAATTGATTCCACCACTTTTTCCCTGTGTTCGCTGTGTTTGTATCGAATCATTATAATGATGATGATGATTTTACTTGATGTGTGATTGCTCTTAAAATGAAATGAAATGACGCTGCGGGATTTTATTAGTATCGTTATTTGTCTATGCGTTAGTAAAACGTAGAAAAAGTATATATTTTCCCATGATTCCCACCGTGTAATGCTTGTTTGCATGTCAGAGTTCAGTTTATAAAAAAAACAACAAACAGAAAACGACAGTAACAGAAGAAAGGAATAGTAATTTGATAATCGTTTTGTATTCAGGTGACATCATCACATATTGTGTTCTTGTGGTAGTCCTTTTTTTAACAATTGTCCGTAAAACACCTGCTAAACACCATATTTTGACCGGAAGGTAAAAAGTTTGTAACTTCATGTGGGTGAGAGAGGGGGTAATTTTGAACGGAAATGGAAGACCTATTTAGTTTGTTTTTCCAGAGTATTTTTTTTTTTTTTTGGTTTTTTTTCCTGCAATAAGTTGGAAAGTTGAAAATCAAACATCTGAATCGAGTCACTCGAATCATTTATAAATATTTTCCTAAATTTATGAATCTCAATGAGGAAGCTTATGAATCAAACATATTTCGAATGTTATGAGTTTGATGTCAACGTTGTACTCATAGTCATTTGCAACTTTTACTTATAAATCAAAGTTGTAGTGAGTATGAATGAATCAGAGTAGTTAAATTTCAATATTGTTGACTCACTTATATTCAAAATTTAATGAGTACTTATGAGTAGCGAAAAAACGATTCATTGCTGATCTCTGACGTAAACAAACAAATTTGTTGAATTTGGGATAAAAACCAATTCACACTAGATCTAAAAGTTCCCACAACATCTTTTGGCCTGCATTAGATGATCTGGAGGTCAATGACAAGTGGTTTCAGCAGTACGGCGATATGTGTCACACAGCTCATGCCACATTGCTTATTCCATGCGAAGGTAATTTGAATTGGCATCAATATCGCGCGATTTGACCTTGTTAGACTTTTACTTGAGGTGTCGCAGGTCTATGCGAATAGATCACAAGCAATAGAAGCTAGCAAAAGCTTTTTTCCTTCACTGTGCCTTGGGAACAATACTCTTCACATATAGGAATAAATCAACCATATTCATACTCATACTCATTGCAACATGTGCTTATAAATCAATGTTGTAGTGAATACGAATGAATCAGAGTAGTTGAATTTCAATACAGTTGACTCACTCATACTCAAAATTTCATGAGTACTTATGAGTAGCGAAAAAAACGATTCATTGTTGATCTCTGGACTTTTATGCGGAAGTTCCCAAAATTTATAAACTTAATCATCCATATAGTACATAACATGATAGGAGTGAATGTATATCGGGTTATCCGTTTCGTGGTTTCAAAAGTAAACGTAAATAAAACACATATAAAATATTTTTTTCATGATATTTCTTTTTTAATGTAAAGTTTGAACGTTAACATTATGTGTGAAACACTACATCATTTAAATGACCTCCACGCGAAGTGTTGCAAGCATTGATTCTTTTGAGGTAATTTTCGACCACTTTTTGACACATATTGGGCGGTATCTCAGCCATAACTTGACGAATGTTGGTTTTTAAGTGCTCAAGAGTTGAGGGTTTATCTACATAAACACGGTCTTTAGCGTAGCCCCACAAAAAAAGTCTAATGGTGTCAATTCGCTTGATCTTGGTGGCCAGTTGATATCGCCACGACGAGAAATTACGCGGCCAGGAAATGTCTCTTGCAATAAAGCCATATT
Source organism: Sarcophaga rosellei (assembly GCA_930367235.1). Lineage (NCBI taxonomy): Eukaryota > Metazoa > Arthropoda > Insecta > Diptera > Sarcophagidae > Sarcophaga > Sarcophaga rosellei. The sequence continues at coordinate 62,802,412 of OV884017.1, read as the reverse complement.
CGTTCGAGTTGTGTAGCATGTGGCACCGTCTTGTTGAAACCACATATTCTCCAAGTCGTATTCTTCAATAGCAGGCAAAAAAAGTCGGTTATCATATGACCATAACGCTCCGAATTGACGGTGACAGTCGTTCCATCGTCGTTTTCGAAGAAGTAAGGTCCAATCACACCTTCGGACCAAAGAGCGCACCAAACAGTTACTTTTTCTGGATGTAATAGTCTCTCTTCAATTACTTGAGGATTCTCAGAACCCCAAATACGACAATTTTATTTATTAACATACCCACCGAGTGTGAAATGTGCATCATCGCTGAAGAAAATTTTGTTCGAAAAATTGCCGTCCACCGCCTGTTGTTCAAGCACCCATCCACGTATCTACGACATTGTGAATGGTCAGCTGGCTTCAGTTATTGCGTGAGCTGGACTTTATATGGATGTAGGTGTAGATCTAAATGCAAAATACGCCATAATGTGCCGTAAGGCAGTCCTAATTGCTGAGAACGACGAGGAATCGACACATTCGGGTCTTCGGCAACACTTTCACTTACAATAGCAATATTTTCAGCGGAACGAGCGAAACGATGATGCACAGGCCTTTCAATATTTGTAACCACTCCAGTCTCTTCAAATTTCTTCACAATTTTGCCAATTGCTTGCGTAGTTGGACGATTATGTAAACCATAATCGCCTCTTAAAGCACGATACGTGGCTGTGGCAGAATCACCATTTTTGTAGTAGGTTTTGATCATTTTTATGTGTTGTGTGATAGTTACACAGAAAAAATTGAAAACGCGCTTCAATTACGAAATTCATCCAATTGAGTAAAAAAATGTTTAGATTACAGCCTATGAAAATATTTGTAAATTCAAATAAAGACTGATATTCCTTTCATTTTATTCAGTTTCAGTTCAAGACACATACTTATTTAAAATTTTTTTTTAGATTCATTGCCATTATTTGTCATTCATTGTTTCTTTATTGTTGTCTCATATTCGAAAAAATAAGAATCATTTTAACTAAATACCCATGTTCATATACATATGTATGTATGTATGTATGGGTGCTATTATCTGCCATTTTGTTGATTTTAAATCTTTTTTGATTTTTGAAAGGAAAAAAATGACTTCCTTACCTTGATTTTGAAATCAACGTCAACAGTCACAATGGGTGCCATTCGAATACATCGTTTGCTGTTTATATTTCACCCCGTTCCATTCCATAAGGGTGATAAAATGTACAGATAATGACAACAAATATAAGGGCAGCAGATACAAATAAAAAAAATCACTGCCAACAATAAAAAGGGAGAAATAAAGAATGTCGACAACATCGTAGCCCCTCATGGTCGATTCCAGAAGCAGAAAACGGACTTTAAGGATTTTTAAAAAATTTAATTGAATTCAAGTTCATTGTTTCTGTTTTTTTTTTTAATATTTTTTTTATGTATATGTATAGATACATTATATATGTATATATAGGTATATATATGAAAATACCGCAGAAATATAAATATTTTGCACACGCTGTAATGAGTTGCGTAATGACTCCCATACGAATTAATGGGCAGTTTTTGTTTACTTTATTACTCATTCATACGAAAAACAGTTTAAATTTAAATTGAGAATCCCTGTTCTAAAAAGTTTTGAATTCATAATTACGTTGACATGATAAATTTTAAGCATGCTTATGCTTTACCGACGGCTCTAGACGGCTTTATTTAAAAAATGCACTGAATGTTATAAAAAAAAAACCAAATATATGTATGTGTATTTGCAATTAAATTCTTTCATTTCAACAGACAACAAAGTCGTTACTTATTCCGCCTTTATGGCCATTGCAGTATCTAGTATATGCACATAGTAACGATTTAACTAACATAACTTTTTCCTGATGGATGCAATTAGTGTTAATCCTTGCAAAACTAGTAGAATGCTTTTCACGTAAAGGTTAAAGGTATTACGAATAATAGAGCCCCAACAATAGATATCTAGGTCTGATTCAGGATCCTAAGCGAGGCTGGAAAAAGAAAAGTCTCATTATGCTCATTAAAACAGTCTGTATCACCAAATAATGCATCAATGGATGGTATTGAACCTAATCTTCTTTAGTAAGTTGCCTGCATGGAGTTTCTTGTAACAGTGTCATGCTTATAAAAAAAAAACATCTTGTAAGAGAGTCTTGTCGCAATGCGTCTTACTGCTTATATCCAATCCGAGGATTCCCAGGCTGTGAATGAATTTGAATGCAGTTTTGATGGGAATTTCACACTAGAATTCCAAGCAGGCATAACTAATCCTCCGACATGGTCATCTACGGTGGTTTGGTGCAGAGATCAGCAATGCGAATTAAAAGATTCGAATCATACTCATAATTTCTGATACTTATACGCATTCATACTTATTTTAATATCATGGAACCTCTACTCATATTCAAATTTTGAAGTACTTATCGTACCCATAATTAATAATACGGCTGATGTTACTGATTTCGACTCTCATTTACTCAACATTTACAAGAATCAGAAAATAAGTGTGATTCATGTACGAACACTACAATACTCACTAGAAAGTTGTGTGTTTGCTTAGCTTGATGTCTTTGTCTTTTTCTTCTTTTTTGTAAATGCAACGACAACTAAGACTATAAATTTTAACGAATGATTCAAGTCACTCGAATGTTATGAGTTTGATGTCAACGTTGTACGCATACTCATTGTAACCTGTACTTCTAAATCAATGTTGTAGTGAGTACGAATGAATCAGAGTAGTTGAATTTCAATACTGTTTATTTACTTATATTCGAAATTTTATGAGTACTTATGAGTAGCGAATAAACGATTGGCATCATTTGTTGCAGATGTTATAAAGCTTAATATTCAAACAGAGTAATGCTTTACAATAAAATGTGTTTTGCCTTCATCCAGATCTTGTAATATTTCAAATAATTAGGGTTCAAAGCATTGCTCTTTTGACCATTTATCACTAAGTGGCGATATTGAATTACAAACCAACTGAAGAAACCACTTTTGCAATAATAATCTAACAATTAAGAGCGTAGTTGCCTTGACAACAAACTAGTATGACCAAGAACGTTTAAATTTTTCTCTTGGCCTCAATGAAATTTTACTTTTACGAAAGATACTCAAATTATCTTTCTTTAAGGAAATTCACAATTTCTTGGGCAATTCACACAAGCCCTTGTATCGTTGTATTCATTGTATTGTTGGACAAATATACAACAGTGTAAGCTTGTTGTTGATAATTTTCATATAAAAATCCGAAAGAAATGTACACATTTTTTTCATATGTTTTTGAAGTTGTATTGGTTTTGTGCTATCAGTTTATATAAATGCCAGCAATCAGGAAGAAGAATAAAAATACAAAATATTTCCTATGTAACTTGAAAAACAAATAACGTATAAAAATTGTAATTGTTCGCACAGATAATTAATTAATTAAATTAATTTTTTCCGTAATATTTTTCATTTTGCTGCTTTTAAGTCAAATTATGAATACTGGTCTTCTACTTCTTATCGCTTTTTGACGTTTGGAATACGAAATACACAATACAACAGAACATTGAGCGTTCACAAAAAAAAAGTGTATTCAATACAACATACACATACACATACAACATACATATTCGTGTGAATTGGCCAACTGTTTACGCGCCTTAGAGCACTCGTCATGGTTCTTAAATGTCTGCCTTCAGTTTCATGTATTTACTCAAGTTGAACACAATTTGTCACTGTATTGTATATCGTTGTCTGGTTTTGCTAAAAGGATGTATTATTTCCTTTTGTTGGTGTATTTCTGAGTCGTATATAAAATTTGCCTGATGAAAAATTCCTTTCATATCATAATTTGTCGTTCATCATTATGCCGTTTATCCTTAAGTAAATATGTTTGCGAACCACTGTGCGACTTAGATAACATCATGTATTACATGTCTATCAAATGGCTAAAAGTTCTGCAGTATGTTGCAAGTAAAGGGAAGAAGGCACCTGATTATTTATTCGTACATAATATATCGTTAGATTTACGAAACACATTGACGGAATGCATTTTACATACATATATGTAGAAGCGTTAAGAAATTATTTGTTTGAAAACCCGACATAATTGAAATCAATTAGTTTCGAAAAACCTTTTAATTGCATGAACAATACCGGCTCAACAATACAATTGAAAACGAATAAGGAAGACGGATAAATACTGGAGGAGCATTATCCTCAAAATAAACAAATTTACAGCAAATAATTGCCTAAAGAAATATCGACAATTTTTGCAACATTCCAATACCGGCCAACACAATACATACAACAAATATTAACAATGGATAGTCAAGGCAATGGCAATGGCAATAATCCTTCTTGGCAGTACAAATATTCTTTAGATTTTCAAAAATCATTTGCCAAAAAAGAAAAGCAAAAACAAGAGAAAATTATTAGAAAAAAAGAAAAAAAAGAAAAGAATTCTTCTTAAAGAAATACGGGCGAATTTTGCAAAAACTGAAATCACAACAGAATAATTGGAAACATTTTGATTTTATCTGACAGTTGTTGATTCCATTGTTACCATGCGAAACCGCCTGTCAAAACTTCTGGTAGTAGTTTTTCGGAATTTTGTGTAGATTTTTTTTTTATTATTTTGGGAAAATGACTTGAAATTAAAAAGTGAGTAATTTTATGAAAACAAAGAAAGAAAAAAAAGAAATAATGATTTACGCTTACATGGTTCTACTTTTTCTAAAAGCAGGAAATATTAAGGAGACCTTTTGCGCAACACTGACAGACAGGCAAAGGTAAATAAAATTGTTAAATATTGTACTTTCCGTAGAAATTATTTGAATTTGAGTTTCATTTACTTGTTACATTTACTTGTTACAAATATGGTACTTTTTAGCAACATTGTAAAAAAAAGTGCAGTCTACAATGGATTAACAATGGAAATTTCTCAATTCTTAAGTCCTGGTTTTATTATCCTTATGGATGGATGTTTATTTAATTTTCGTCAACAGTTAATTGCATCTTAATTTTAAAAATAAAACAAAATAAAATAAAATTATGTTAACAGACCACATTTATAATCCAATTAAAGTAAAATTGAAAGAAATTAATACTGAATGACATTTTCATTATCCTTTGTCCTAACTTTTGATTACGTCAGACATTGACAGAATAAGCAGGATATTTAAAACGTAATCCATGCGTTGAGCATTTAGATTGTGAAAAATGTTATTTTTATGAGTTTGTGAGTTTTTAAGAATAATCAGTCATCATAATAAGTTCTGTTATGTAAAACCTATGTTTGTAATTTGATTTAATAGTAAATCGGAGAATTCTTGTAATAAACAAAAAATATATTTGAAAACCTTTGGAAGTTAATTGAAAAAGTTTATTGCTTCTGATGTTGGTTAATCGCAAAAAAGGAAAATTTCTCCTCACAGTTATTACTCACCAACAGAGTTTTATCTGCTCTATAGCATATGGTTTCTATCAGAGAATCGTTTTTTCGCTAACCAGAAGTACTCATGAAATTTTGAGTATGAGTGAGGCAATAGTATTGAAATTCTACATTCATATAGATTGCGTACAACGTTGACTCATGACATTCGAAATATGTTTGATGCATACGCCAACTCATTCAGATTCATACTCATAAATGATTCGAGTGATTCGAATTATTCCAAAAATTAATAAATTCGGAATGAATATAACAATTGTGATGAACATTGTTGAAGACCTAGAATATATCAAAAGTGGTAGAATATATTTAAATTGTATAGCTCAATTAAAGGCATCCAAGTACTAAAGAAACGAAGAAAATCTAAAATAGTAATTGAGAAGCATAAAAGTTCGTACTTTCTTTAAAAAAAATAGCAGTTATAAAGGGTGATTTTTAAGCTATTATCTTTTTGGCAACACTTGTTTAAATAGCTCACGCACGTTTCGTGTTTTGATTCACTGTCAAACATCTTCAGTTTGGTCTATAATTTAACCATGAATCGTCTTACAAACGAACAACGCTTGCAAATCATTGAATTTTATTATCAAACTGCGTGCTCTGTTAAGAAAGTTCATCGCGCGCTTCTTCCATTTTATGGTCAGTTTAATCGATACACTGAAGCGCCTATTCGGGATACGTAAATAAGCAGAATCGTTGATTTTGGAGTGAAGATCAGCCAGAAGTATTGCAAAAGCTACCAATTCATCCAGAAAAAGCCACAGTTTGGTGCGGTTTATGGGCTGGTGTCATCATTGGACCGTACTTCTTCAAAGATGCCGCGAATCGTAACGTAACTGTGAATGGTGAGCGCTACCGTGAGATGATATCCAACTTTTTTTTTCCAAAATTCAAGAGCTTGACTTGCATGACATGTGGTTTCAACAAGACGGTGCCACATGCCACTCAGCAGGCGTAACAATTGACTTATTGAGAGGCGAGTTCGGTGAACATTTTATTTCACGTTCGGGACCGGTCAATTGGCCGCCTAGATCGTGCGATTTAACGCCTTTAGACTATTTTTTGTGTGGCTATGTTAAAGCTCATGTCTATACAGACAAGCCCACAACATTGAAGCATTTATTCGTGAGATACCGGCCGAAATGTTGGAAAGAGTATGCCAAAAATTGGACCATTTGAGGCGCAGTCGCGGTCAACATTTGCACGAAATAATCTTCAAACATTAAATTATTTATTTATTTATTATTTATTTATTTTATTTAATATTAATCATAGCACAACAAGATGCCAATGTTATAAATGAAAGTGCTATGGGAGTTTAGCAGAAAAGTAATAAAATATCATAGAAAAAATAAGTAACAGAATGTATGGAATAATGTAGAATCTGAAATGAATTAGAAAATGTTATGATATCAAAAAATATAGCAATCGATGAAAAATTTAAGGTAAAAAAAGATATGAATATAGTTAAAACAAATAGTAGGAAAAATACGAATGACAGTACGTATATATAAATATCAAGAAATATACACAAACAATGAAAAATATATACATAGAAAATCAATAAAATTTAAAGACTAAATTGGGAAAATGAAAATTGAAAAAATTGCTAATAAAAATAGAAAGCAAAAATGTACAAAACAATCTAAATATGTTTTAGACTACCTAAATAAATTGTATAACTCCTTCTTGAATATAATTGCATTGCCTATGTTTTGAATATAATTAGGTAAAGTATTGCAAAGGCTGATAGTGTGTATAAAAACTGGCGTTGTGACAAAAGAGTCCTATGTCCGTGTTGGATAATTTTCATACCGCGGTTGGATCTAGCAAATGTAATCCTATTAAATAAGTATGTAGCCTGTTTCAAAGTAATAATCTTATGGAGGAGAATAAGGCATTTAATGTTTAATAGATTATCAAAATTAACTCCGAATATCCGGTAAGACAATTGCGATATATGGTCTCGACGTCCCTTAATAAATACATATCTGGCTATATTATTATAAGCCAAGTTGAGTTTCCGCTTATCATCAGTATCACAGTTTGTGAAAATCTTAGATCCGTATAAGAGAACAGGAATCAAATATGTTTAGCCAGCAGCATACGTATGGCAAAGGGAGTCTATAACAGCCCATAAGTTTCTAAGCATACCGTAAATTCTACCAACGACGACATTAATGTGGTAAACCACGTTAGTCGACCGTTAAAGATAATACCCAGATTATATGTACCGTACTATCGATTCAAATAAAGATTTCATGCATTCTTCTGAATTGTATGTGGTTTTTTAAATTTTCCTATAGCTCTTAAAAAATCACCCCTTACTATGTTCAGACATGCACTTTTTTTGAGTCAATTTTCGGTTATTTGAGAACAATATTTTAAGTGTTCAGACATAATAATATAAGCAGTTCAGCTGCTTATTCAATATTCATTTGACAGCTGGTAAACAAAACAGCTGGTTGTTTGAACAACATTGTTTTCATATTGAGTTTTTGTTTTGTTGCTGACCTTTGAGTTGTCAAATATCAACAGAAAGTGTTCGGATAATTGTAATATGCTCACTGAACGTACTTGTGACAGTGCTGTATTTTAAGTTTTACTCAATATTATAACAATATACGTATTTATTGCGCAATAATTAATTGAAACTTTATATGAAATATTAAGCTCAATAATGGCATTTATTGTGTTTTACGCAATAAAACTGCATGTCTGAACATAGTATTAGACTGTATTAAAATATTATTTACTATAAAAAATTATTTAATGTCAGTGAAAACTATTTAATAAAGAGAGTAACGCCTAAAAACGGGAATAAATTTGTAATACTCTATAACGACAATATTTCGTACCTCTTACTGCAATACGAAAATTTATGTAAAGTTCCTAGTTGACGTAACTTTCTGGAAACCTTAGCAATAAATAGATTGCAGATGCACGATTGCATTAAAAATGTACCAGAAAACTATTTAAATAGCCTTTGGGTGAAAATATGTTTTCTACAACATATCAGCTCTTAATGATCTAATAAATAGATCCACAAACATTTAAACCAACGTACTTTTCAATAAAGCAAAAAAAAAAACACAAACTATTGAGGTACTTCAACAAAAAAAAAGCACTTTAGAGAAGATTATTGAGTTTTTTAGTTTTTTTTATAACTTCACTAACAATCAACCATTGTAGAAACATAGAGAGAGAGAGAGAGAGAGAGAGAAGGAACCAGCCATTTGTCACATTGAAAGGATTAACAAAACTAATCCTGTGATAATGGGACCATCTGACTGCATGCTGACTTCCTAGCTGAATTCATGGTAAATGACAAACATTACGTCAGGCCAAAGGATAAATAAGGATGTTGGTTCGTCCTTTCTGCGTTTTGATAAACTGTAACAAAAGTAATTGACAACAACCGAAATTATGGAAGAGATACACGGTTCGATAATATAAAAAATCAACAACGACATCAACGTTGTTGACAAAAATTATAAAAACATCATTAAAGAGCCGTACCAAAGAAACAACAAGAAAAAAATTAATCTACACTGAGAGAAAAATTACGAATGCATACGAATAACTGTATTACATGTAAGATTGGAACTGTTCATACCGGATTTCATAGATTTATGGAGGAGGTTTAGCAGCCCAGAACTTAACAAGTACAACACTTAGCTGAGACGCTATTGAAATTGAATAAAATGTTAATCGATGAACAAATTTCAATTTTTAAAAGAAATTGTCATCCTTTTTGAGAGTGTATTGTTTTAGAAGTCTTCCGTTAGATATGTTAGAATTTGAAATTATATTTACCAAAGAGATTAACAGTTAAAACGATTTGTCTGTGTTTCTTTTTGAGACGGTTTTTTTCTCTTTTGATTTCGATTTTTTTTTTTGTTATGCATGGGAAATAAATTTTCAAGTACCCTTAAACACTTAATATTTGCATGATGTCCTTGAGCTCTTGAATGGGTGGTAGTGGCATTATAACGTAAACATAAACACACACTAACACTTACGTGCATTCTGCTATCTCAACACACGCAACTTTCTATAACATAACGTTCTGTTTGGTGTCAAAAGATGCGAAAGGTATTATCAGGAGATAAAAAAAAATAAAATATAACGATAGCGGCAACAATGTCGTCAATCACTTTGACAGACGGCGTTAAGTGACAACTTGGTTTGGCTTGTCAGCTTTATATTGGGTGAGGGCAAAACTATATTCAATTAATGTTGAATAATATTGTGTTATACTAAGTTCACGTATACAACTTAATTGAGAACAATAGTCGTTTAATTGATAACAATATTTTACCCGTTTAGGTATAATAAATATACGCAATATTCATTAAACAGCTGATAAACAACAACATTGTTTTTATTTTGGTCGCGTGTTTTTGTAATTTTTGTTTGTGTTTGTTTGCAAGTTGCCATTTTTTTTTGTAGTTGTTGACATTTGAGTTGTCAAATATCAACAGGAAGTGTTCGGTTACTTATAATGTGCTCACAAAACAGTGCTGTATTTAAAGTTTTAATCAATATTATAACAATTAGCATTTAATTGATCAATAATTAATTGAGATTTTATATGAAGTATTGAGATCAATATTGGCGTTAATTGCGATTTACGCAATAAAGGTGTATACGTGAACATAGTATTATGTTGTGTATCATTATTACAGTTTATTATTGCGTTTACGATGTTTGCTATCTATTGTATGTATTGTTACGTTTTTACCTTTTAAAACCCTTAAAAATATTAGCTTGTAGATTGCAAGCAAAATAAAAATAAATTTGTGTTTTATTTTAATTAAAATTCTTTATTATTCGCACAATTCTGTGTGCCACTGTTCACAACTTTATGTAAACAACAACAATTGCCTATGTTATTTCTCTGTGTATACCCTTTGCATAAACAATAACAATTACTAGACAATTATTCTACAGATCTTTGTAACGAAGATCTTCAAACCACTCTCTTACTTTCTTTAAACACACCGCGTCTTTACACAAGACTGAGTGAACTTCACTAATTCAATCGCTTGCTTTGCCTCGCCTTTTATATGGCAGAGTAAACAGTCTGATGAATGTTCTTAAAGACTAATGTTCATGACTTCATCTTTTCTATAAATCTAAACATAATTGTTTAAATTTATTATTGTAGTGTTGTTTGTGTATTTTTGTTTGCTAGTTTGCCATTTTTTTAAGCTGGTGTTTGTTGTTATATTAGCAGTACCATAATTTGTAATTAGGTTCGTTTATTGCATTGTTTTGTTTTTGTAGCTTTTGTTTATAATTTTAATGTTAAGCGAAGTAAAAGCAAAACACCATATAGATTCTTCATTTTCGTAACAGCATTATTTTCAGTTCTTAAAACAGTCGAGCATGAAATTTATTTTTTATTTGAGGCTAACAGATATACGATGTTGGACGGTCAAGTGAGTGTACTGGCCTTGATTCAAAGTGATTGCGAAGATTTCCCCGAATACTGCAAATGGATATTTAAATAGGGCACCATCGAAGAATTGATGAACAGTAATAGAAAACGGCCATAGTATGGGAATTTAACCGCAACGAATATGCTGGTGATCAATTACAATGCGATCGTAATACTCACTATATATTCAGAGCGTTAAACGTGAACAAATTTGGTATCATAACAATTCTACATTTATCACTTTATCAATTTTTTTTAAATAACTAAATGTATTGTAATCCATTGGTTTGTATTTTTTAATTTCTTTAAAGCCCTAGTTATGCTACCGTAACGGAACGTAACCGCAACAGTAAGAAACAGCTGATCGTTTTTGTTATGTATAAAGCAATACGAATGGTTATAGAAATGTAATGTAACGTAACCGGAACGTAAGAATCTGTAAAAAATAGAATTTTCTTACATTTTTACGTGACATCTGCTTAGCAGTGTTAACAACATGTCAATATTAAAAACCACTAAAACTGAAAATTTAAATTATAAACAGAATTTAAATTTTGTATGCATGCTATGTTTGTCTGTATTTGGAATTCTCTTTAAATAAAACTTCACATATTTTAGAAACCCAAATTATAATTTATTTCATTATCAACTTTTATAATTTAAAATAAAAATAAACTCTATTTTACTATAATATTTTTTATGTAGGTAGTGTTTATTTTTATTTTAAATTAGAAAAACTTTATTTATCGATTTTTAACTAATTAAAGCGTTCGAAAAGCATTTCAGTTTGCAGTTTACTCTTATCAGAAAAGATAAAAACGTTTTAACATTCGTACAAATTTGGTTTCTGAAATACCTGACCTGTTTCTGTAGAATAAACGATATCACTTGCTTGTCTATTGATATAAAAAATTCAATCAAAGGCACTTAATTTTGTGTTTTTGTTTTCCTCAACAAACAAACAAACTAAATTTAGTGTTTTTGTTTGAGTGAAAGTGAAATTGTTTGGCTTCCAGAAACAGTACATAAAACTTTTAATAAGTACCTTTAAATACATAAATATAAAATCGTTTAAAATGAACCTAAAAACTCTGTGGTGATAACATTGGTTAACAGCTGGATTAAAGAGAAACAAAAGGCGCCATATTGAAAGTGATAAAAGGAGTGAAAACAAAGTTTTCAAAATTTGGAATTAATATTAAATTTATTTAAAAAACAATAATAAAATATAAACGCAATCAAAAAAACATGACTTCTATATCCTTATCTGAATCTCTGTCTTTTAGTTTTTGCAATTTGTATTTCCTTATTTGTTTTTGTTTATTTCTGTTTTGTTGTGTTTACATAAAAACATATGACACGTTTTTACGATCTATAATTGCACTTACATTTTTACGTTCCGTACACGTTACATTACATTACTGTTACATTCCGTTACGGTAGCATAACTAGGGCTTAAGTTTTATATTCAGGTTTTTGTACCTATGAAGATAATTGGGGTTCCAGGGTGATCTACATACAATACCCTCTGCAAAAATGTATTTATTTGGTGTATTGGTGGAGGTGGCTAACGTCCCCTCTGAAGTTGGCTGATGATTTTATCTCTCGCTTATTGCCGAAAAAAATCTAAAATTAAGTTCTAAAAGTCGGTCTATTTCGATGTATAATTGCAGTGCTTTGTTAGAAACTGTCAGGTCCGCACTTCTACATAAATTACAAAAATTCCCTAAGATTTTCAAAATCTTTGATTTACTATGTATAAGTGAAGAAACTGAATGCGTTCGCAACTTTAAGCAAAAACGTTATCAAAAAATGGCTTATAATAAAAGCTAAAGGTAAATTACACTGTATAGGTGTTATGAAGAAGAGTAGAACAAGTCCGGACTGTAGTGTGTACGTGTCCCTACGTAATGGGGACGAGCCCTCCGCGGTCGGGTGAGGGTGGGTTAGTGTGTGGCCGGGGACGTTCGAATAAAAAACACATGACTTATGCAACGCAGATAGTGCAAGTAAAAGGTATTTTGATATTCTTCAAACTCATCGCTGAGCATTATTTACCAACACCATAGATGGGCACTTTGCAGTACCAGTAAAATTTCAGTAAAAATTGATTTTTACTGATTACTGAAAAAAATTTCAGTATTCAGTAAAATTTTACTGGTAATGCAATCTAAATTTAAATGACATTTAAATTCATTTAAATTTTATTTAAATTTCATTCAAATTTAGATTGCATTAACAGTAAAATTTTACTGAATACTGAAATTTTTTTCAGTAATCAGTAAAAATCAATTTTTACTGAAATTTTACTGGTACTGCAAAGTGCCCATCTATGACCAACACAGCAGCAAAAAAGGTGAGTTTGGAAAAGTTACTGTCAAAATAAATTAGAATCTATCCCACGACTGCTTTTGTCAACGATTTTTTATAAAAAATTGTCAAGTCCCAATTCTGTTCCACCTCAGAGGCTTGACTATGTTGAGAAAAGTAATTTGTTAAGAATCGTATATGCTCCAAATTTTTGCAATGGTACATCTGATTTGTCCCATGTAACTACGACTAGCATTTGAAATATGAGTTATCCGTATAGCCATGACAACTTAAAACAGAGTCATATATATACATAGGTATGTATACAGGCTCATGTTTCACGTATTTTGTACAGATTTTTTTTAGCAAATATTTAAATTATATAACGAATTTACTTTCTCTTGTTCAGTTTTTAAGTAATTTATTCTTTAGAATGCTGAATAAATAAGTTTAAAAATAAAGTCTTAAAAAAACTCTTCAGCAATAAAGAAATCTATAAATATTGACAAATTCTCATTGGGAGACGAGATTTCTTGTTTTAAAAATTTGAGAATCCCTTTTTATTCTCTTTTATTTTATTCTTTCAAAATATTAGGAACTTTATACATCTGTTCAGGTGAAGGAAGATTCCTTGGAGAGGAGCTTTATCTTATAGAAACTTCTGGCTCAGATAATAAATGATATGTGCCGTATGCGATTCATGGCAATTGTATTTACTCTCAGAGCTTTTGCCAGAAGACTGCTGAGAAGAAATTACCGAAAGAAATATTTTTTTTATTGCATTTCGTTTTGTTCAAGATGTCTGAGCAGGGGTTTGAACCACTTGCTCTCTTTTAGTAAGCCAACACTTTACCTACTAGACTACAGCGACTTCAGTAATTAATCAAGAAAGTTGTTTTTTTACGAATTTTCTTTTTCTACAGACCAATTATATTTGAATAGTTGTTGTTGGAAGTTAAACTCAATATTCACGCTTTGATTGGAATATAAGTTGCCATAATTTTTGTACTTAAGCAATAAAACGGAATATAAAATCTACCACAAAAAACGTATTTCACAGTATCCGCTCACTGGCACATGTCTCAAATCCATTGCATTGTCACCAAGCCCACCACCATGTATTTAAAAAAATCGTTTTTTTTTGTTGTTGTTGAGAAGCACAACAAACACTTAAAACGTTAAATTCGTATTGCTGGATGATCGTTTAATATTGTGTTTCAGTGTACATTTCATTTTTATTTGAATTTTTATTGTCAGTCTAGCAAAGCATCATTATTAAGCGTTTACGAGAAACAGGAAAGTTTTCTGTTCTGATTCTCGTGTGTCTATGGTTACTCGCAATTATTGCCGCCTCTCAGCTCATCGAAGTGTCAAATATCTTATGCCCATGCAGTAAATGAATTTCATTTTTAAATTATTTTTGTTTTTAAATACAAGTTATCCTTGTATTACGGTTTGTTAATTAGAATCAGCGCTTGTCTGCAACTGCTCTAATGCTACACTTCGTGTAAAATTGTTTACTGAAGTGAATTTGTCAAAATGTTGTGAAAGCATATGCTTGTGGAGAAGCGCCTGTTACCTCAGAAGGTGGTCAATTTAAATAAACTAATGAGTATGGAAATTAAACGGAGTGAGATTTCATTTCAAAAATCGTAAGTTTACGAAACTTAAGTTTCACGATTCTATTGTAGTCATATATAATGTAATATCTAAAGTTTATTTTAATAAATAAATAAATTAATTAAATAATGCATAATGAATACTATCTTACATACATAATTGGTCATAACAACCCACCACTTATGTTGTGTGTGTTAATTTCATACATGAGTGACGGGACCTACAGTTTAAAGTCGACTCCCAACGATAGATTTTTTGAAGAAACTTTTCATGTCGATTTTATTTACTCTCAGTGTTTTTGCAAGAAATCTGCTGAGAGGAAGTCGCCGAAGAATTATTTTTTCATATTTTCGGTTTGATGCCTGGCCCAGGGTTTGAACCGTGGCCTTACGTCTAATAAGTCAACACACTACCTACTAGACTACGGCGACTTTGTATACAGTGAAGAGTTTTAATAAAAACACCAACCAATTGTTTTAAATTAACTTCTTTCAATTTGTTTTTTTAATTTGCCACTTGATTAAAAACTATTAACTAACAGTACTTAAATAAATAGAAAATAGCACGGAAGTGCGAAGGACACGTGAATGTCGTTATTTAAATCTAATCTTGCTCGATATATATCGCAGTGGATGACCTACATTATCCGGTTCTATATCTGGTTATGATCGTCATACTTCCGCACGGTGCCTTTTGTAGAAAGTTTATCTGAACACTAGTTGCAGTAGTCTATTTAAACTAGATTTTGAAAAATGTTTGTAAGAAGTTTTGGATTCATAGTTTGACTAGATTCGAACTCTATTCAAATAAACTTTTCGGAATGTGTTCTTGATCATAGCAGAGGATATATGTATATTACTCAGAGGATATACAAGTCAAAAAAAGTCGATATAGTCTAGTAAGTAGCGTGTTGGCTCAGTAGAGTGAGGCAATAATTCAAACCCCATGTCAAACATATCCAACAAAACTAAAAAATTTAAAAAATATTTCCTCGGCGACGTCTTCTCAGCAGATTTCTGGCAAATATTCTGAGAGTAATTAAAATTGCCCTGAAAAGTTTCTAAAAATTCTATCGTTCAGAATCGATTGTAATAAAATATTGAACCCATAAAATGTATATTTATTGAAACTAAATATCATGTATTCAGGGTCTTAAGGAGTTAATAGAGTAACTTTTCTGTTATTTTCCTTTATTTTTATTTTATATTTTGAGATTTATTCCAAAAATAAATTAACTTTCAATAATGTTCTCTTTATTTTTATTTAATTTTTAAGTTTTAATTTAATCTACAATACCAATTTAATTTTCCTTAAGTTATCCTCTAAAGTTAAACGTAAACTCTTTAATCGATGGAAATCTCTGCCTATTAAAAGCGAGATTCGATAAATATGGTAGCTAAAGCATACATAATTGTGATGTAGGTTTTGTAAAATAACGATTGATTGACTGAAAGACTGAAGTAAAACTGGTAGAATATTGCAAAAAAAGTTATTTGTAAGATTATGTAAATAAAATATTGTTACGAAAATGGAAACGGTGTACCATCGTTTAATATAAAAACGTTAAGCAAACAAATAAACCAACAACAGGAGTATGAAAGAAAAAGGGATAGACAAGTAAGCGAACACAATAAGAAGCAATGTGAACAAAATACACAAACAACAATGAAGTCGCTATAGAGTTCTCGAGCAAGCGAGACCACGAATGTTCAACTTCAAGAACCTTCATCAGACTGTTTGCTTGGGCATATAAAAAGACAAGACAAAGCGGGCAACGAGTAGTAAGAATTCAGTCAGTCTTGTGTGAAGACGCGTTGCGTGTGAAGAAAACTATCGTGTTTTGAAGATTGCCGTTGTAAAATGAAATGTGAAGAAGAATAACGAACTCAGCCAATTTTTGTTGTATCATCAAGTTGTGAACAGTGGCACACAAAAGTAGTGAGAACAATAAAAAGTTTAATTGAAACTAAGCACATATTTATTTTTATTTTGTTTGCAATCAACGAACTCATATTTTAAACGTTTTTAAAAAGGTAAAAACGTAACAATTCTATTATACATATATGTTTGTTTGGGCAAGTATACTGTACTCTGACTTCTGAAGATATGTACATACGTCATTTATATTTCCAAATACTTGTTGGAATCTTAAGCTTAAAAGTTTATTATTTTCTGATTTCTTTACCTTAAACAAAATATATGTATGTATGGCCAATAATATTCAAAATGTGGTCTCAGCAGTTTAACAACAATGAAAATTATTGCAATTGAAATCAAAAAGTTGCACGATAAAATTTAATCCAAATGCCGTTGAACAGTCAATT
The DNA here is from genome assembly GCA_930367235.1 of Sarcophaga rosellei. NCBI lineage: Eukaryota > Metazoa > Arthropoda > Insecta > Diptera > Sarcophagidae > Sarcophaga > Sarcophaga rosellei. The sequence goes on along the minus strand of OV884017.1, from coordinate 62,785,254 downwards.
TAATGAAAAGGAGGATTATAAACAAACCCTTATTAACCGGAATTTTTAATGATGTTCCTCGCATATTTTAGTTTTTTTCTCTCTTAGTTTTGCTGTTCATAACTTTAACTACCATTATTACGGACCACGAAAATTGTTGGATTAACAAACCCAAATGATACAAATTCATTGTGAACCTTTTCTACAAAAAATGTCAACCCCGTCTAATTTCTCTCAAATAAGACTTGATTTGGAATATGAAAAATGAAAAAAAAGGAAAAACAGCGGGTGTTTTATTATGAATTTTGAACAACAACGACAACAAATAGAAATCAGGCATAAACGTTTTCCATGTTTGAAATTTCGTACATACACATATACTCACACAATCTCTGGCAGCAAACAAATCTGTTGACAATTTTCAGAGGGTGAGTGAGAATGTGCTGGAAAAGGAAACAAAATTCGAAAGATAAAGACAACAAAACCTCATATTTATATTTGACGTTTCTAACGCCATTGCTATAAAAATAACAAAAACAATGACGATTAGCCGAAAAGTGGTGTCTGGTCAGAATTTTACTTTATTTCATTCTTATTTTTGTTGTTATTTCATTACATTTTTTCTTTTTTTTTAATATACATATTTCCCTCTTTCTATTTACTCATAAAAGTTATTTTAAAAAGAAAACGTTGCTTAATTTTTTTCATCCAGTTCTGTAAATTAATTTATTTTCTTTTTTTTTTTAATTGACACCGTATATGCTATTATAAAAGCTCTGTTAATATTCAGTAATTATTCAGAAAGTTCATGGATATGTTTGATATGCTAACCATGACTCAAAGCTATGTTGGTACAATTGCTACTCATAACTATTCATAAAATTTCGAGTATGAGTGAGTCAACAGTTTCGAAATTCAACTACTCTGAACCATTCATACTCACTACAACATTGATTTATAAGTACAGGTTGCAATGAGTATGAGTACAACCTTGGCATCAAACTCATAACATTCGAAATATGTTTGATTCATATGCCTACTCATTCAGATTCATACATTTAGAAAAATACTTATAATACTCACAAATGATTCGAGTGATTCGAATCATTCATCAAAATTTACAATCTTAGTTGTTGTTGCATTTACAAAAAATAGAAGAAAGAAATAGACAAAGACAGCAAGCAAAACAAACACACAACCTTCTAGTGAGTATTGTTGTGTTCGTACGCGAATCATTCTTATTTTGTGATTGTTATAAATGTTGAGTAAAGGAGAGTCGAAATCAACAATATCATGCGTAATGTTAAGTATGAGTATGATGAGAACTTTAAACTTTAAATATGAGTAGTATGAGTATGATATTAAAATAAGTATGAATGCGTACAAGTATCAAAATTTACGAATATGATTCGATACTCAGCAGCCTTCTGACAAAAACTCTGAGAGTAAATAAAACTGCCATGAAAGGTTTCTTAAAAAATCTGTCGTTCGGAGTCGACTTTAAACTGTAGGTGCCGCCACTCATGTATAAGAATTATGAAACACCACAAACGTGGTGGGAGAAACTAGGTCATAATCCTGCCTGAATGATTATAATGACCAATTATGTATGTATGTATGTATAATATATACAATGTATATACATATAACAGCCTTGAGAGTATTCGAGAGAAAAGTTCTACGTAAGATCTTAGGCCCATTGCGAGTTGGTGATGATTTTAGCTTCCGGTCCAACAATAAACTTCATAGGGAATGAACGACATGAACGTTGTGTAGTGCTTTAACATCCACCGGCTGCGCTGTCTCGGAAGAAGATGCTCCGGCAAGAGGGGTATTTGATGCGGGATTATCGGATGTCGGCGCATAGGACGACCTTGTATTTGTTAGAAGGACCAAATCGAGCAAATCCTATCATTGATTGGTGAGACCAACTGGCGAAGGAGCGCAAGAAACATTTGTGCATTGAAGAATGTGTCAAGGCAGACCTAACTTCGTTAATCGGTTTATAAATGGCCAATTAAGTAAACAATTAATATTATTTCGAAAACTTTTTCTTCTTTATAATGTTTTGTAATGTTGCCTAAGGTATACATACATATGCGAACTACAATGCGCCACATTGAATAAATTAATTTCTAACCAGTCAATAATCTCTCCAGTCACGCTATTTAGAAATAAAAAATATTCTGACATGAAATTGTTTGTGGTTTTTCATTACAATTTTGAATTTACAATAATATCTAGATGTGTACATATATATGCAAATAGATATTCATTTAACAGAATTTTTAATCAAATTTTAAATTAGATGTAAAACTGTAGTCTTAGTTTATAATTTTTATGGCTTTAATAGAATATTCAAAATCTTAAAATCATAATATTTTTCCTAATATAACTTCAAACCATTGCAGCATTAGTCAGTAGTTCGAGGTCAGCTTTTAATCTCAGCCATTTACATGAATAAAAGTAAAAAATGTTTAAAGTCGCCGTATCATATTTTTTCATGCTAAAATCAATATATTATAACAATTACGGTTCACCAACCATACTCCATATGTATTTATAACCATAATTATTGTTCCGATTACTCTGATGCACCTCAGTATTCCCAAACCAAACTGTATTCCGTGGACATAAGTAAACTTCATTAAATTTTGTTCGATTACTTAACATTGTATCAAATTATTATAATACATTTTATGTCACAAAAAGCCGTTTTATGAGTGTTTTTTTAATGCTACAAACATTAGTACAAATCATACATCATACTCATACTACTCATATTCAAAGTTTGAAGTACTCATCGTACTCATCTTAATACGCATGATGTTGTTAATTTCAACTCTCCTTTACTCAACATTTACAAGGATCACAAAACAAGTATGATTCGCGTACGAACACTGCAATACTCACTAGAACTCACTGTCATTGTCTTTTTCTTTCTTCTTTTTTTGTAAATGCAACAACAACTAAGACTGTAAATTTTTAACGAATATTTGAATCATTCGTATTATTTATGAGTCTTATAAGTATTTTTCTAAATTTATGAATCTGTATGAGTAATCGTATGAATCGAACATATTTCGAATGTTATGAGTTTGATGTCAACGTTGTGCTCATTGTACACTCATTGCAACCTGTACTTATAAATCATTGTTGTTATGAGTACGAGTAGAGTGAATCAGAGAAGTTAAATTTCAATACTGTTGACTCACTCATACTCAAAATTTCATGAGTACTTATGAGTAGCGAAAAAACGATTCATTGCTAATCTCTGGTATTGACAAGACATGTGCATAGAAACTAAAACTCTATATTTAATAATCTTTTAGAACACAAAATATTATTTTCTTTTATATTCAAGAATTTATTCATTTAGATCTCTGCAAATAATAACCGATAGTGCAAATGGAAAACATTAAATTTTTGCTGCTCCGGTTCTTCAATCTGTCTTTTTGATTTTTGTGAGGCGTTTTTTATGATGAGATACTGGCACCCATCACTTTGATTTCTATCACTAGCGAGAACAACAACAACAACGCTACAACTAGAATAATGATGATGTTGATAACAAACATCGGACCTCATTGCCTTTTGTCATGCATTTCCATTAAACAGTTGAAAGTTAATCACAGCATAAAAGATAAATGCATGAACAAACATATCCTACCCTTTCTAGTCAATCTTTTTTTTTTAAACTTTCTTACAACAAAAACAAAAGTACCTAAAGTAATAGACAATGTACACTACAAACACAATACTGTACATACATATATACATACATATGCGTGCACATCTAATTCACCAAATTTGTTTTTTTTTGTTTTTTTTATACAATTGAACCGTGTGAAGCACTATTTATGTATGTATGCATGTATGTATTTGGTAAAGTGGTGCTAATAGGGGATGATAATGAAAATGTCTTTATTACAGCACAAATCTGTACAATATTTAAAGCTGAAATTTATTCATACCGTAAGAGTAAAGAAGAATTTTATTAAATTTTTTCCACTCTAGCAGCATCGTGATGAAATCGTTTCTTTACAACAATGGCAACCTCTTAAATTATCGAGTTTTTAAAAATAAAATTTATTAATTTGTGTATGTAATTTAAATTGTAACTTAAAAATTTTAAAATCATATCATGGAATTTTTAATTTCATTGCAGTATATATGAGAAGTTTCTGGTTATATCTCTCTCATCAGATATGTTTCGAATTTTTACTGAACTACCTCCTACATGTAAGTTAAGGTAAGTTGTAATATCGAAAGAAGTTAGTGATGACTTTATAATTAAACTTTAGCTAATGTCACCTTTTACTAAACCCAACTTTAATGGCAAGTTGTAATAATGACCCTAAGCAAAGTTTGGTTTGCAGGAAACTTTTTAATGATATAAGAAAACGTTTAATGGCCCACATATTAGTTCGCATACAACGAATTCAAAAATTTTATCAGGACTTTTAGCCTTCCTGGAAAAAGCTCTAAAGCAATGTAGAAAGTTCTTCCGAGACAAGTCAGCTGTGGCAGACTTTGTGAAAAAGTCCTACAATACCATCTTCTATACGTAAATCTGATATATCGTAGACTACCTATAGTAAAGACACCTTAATGCACTCATCGGAATTTACTTCCCTGGCTGTCAAGAACTCACTTCACCGACCACAGAAGGCCTACACGCATATGCATAACATATACCGAATATCACAGTAGATGGGTAGTGAAAATCTTCCATCCCTTTAAATCTCCGGATCATGAAGGTATCCTACAAGCGGATTTACAGACGAACAAAGAGATCCTCATGCCGAGGCTTCTAACAATCTTCAGGATACCTTTACTGCTCCGTGCACGTTGTACAAGATTGTCTTTATTGCAAAGGGACTAAAGCATCTCGCACTAATGCAAAAAATTTTAAGCACGGTTCGGATACTCTTTCAGCGGCACAACACGCCTATTGAAAATTCGCTACACTAATTAATTGGTCACTTAGAGAAATCCTTATACTAAAGGGTCCGCCATCTAACGTTTTTTTTTCAACTAGTGCTTATTTCGTGAATGGTAACACTTAGCTCATGTCTGATTTGACAGATAATTAGTTTTATCCTTCCGATGAACGAATATGGTTGTGTATACGCTTGAACAACGCTGGGAAATATTGCGACATTACTTTGAAAGTCATGATAATGTTGCAGAATGTGTGCGAAAATTGCGTACGGATTTTGGAAGAAGAGAAGCACCGTCAGCTCAGTATGTTCGTTATCTTGTGAAAAAAGTGAAAGAAACAGGCATTCTCATCGATAAACCAAATCATGAAAAGCCAAAAACAGTGCGTATACCCGAGAATATTGCTGCTGTGGCAGAAAGTGTGCATGAAGCGCCATCAACATCAATTCACCGTCGTTCTCAACAATTGAACATTTCGGAGACATCATTGAGACGAATTTTGCATAAAGACCTTGGTATGACGCCATACAAAGTCCAATTGGTTCAGAAGTTGAAGCCAATTAACCATCCAATGCGTTTTCGCTTCGCTAAGTGGGCCTGAGATCGACTTACAGAACATGCCGATTTTGGCAAAAAAAAATCATCTTTTCAGATGAAGCTCATTTTGATCTTGGCGGGTATGTAAACAAGCAAAATTGTCGCATTTGGGGCACAGAAAACCCGCACGCATACATTGAAAAGCCGACGCATCCAAAACGAGTCGCTGTTTGGTGCGGATTTTGGTCCAGAGGCATAATTGGGTCATTTTTCTTCGAAAATGAGCAAGGAGTGGCCGTTACAGTCAATGGCGATCGTTATCGCGCCATGTTGAACGAATTTTTGTTCACAAAAATTGAAGAGGAGGATATTGGCAACATTTGGTTTCAACAGGAAGGCGCTACGTGCCACACGGCTGAAGCTCCACTTGATGTTTTGCGCCTTGTTTTTGAAGATCGCATTATCAGCCGCAGAGCTGATGTCGTTTGGCCACCTCGGAGCTGCGATTTGACACCGTTGGACTATATTTGTGGGGTGCCGTCAAAGATAAGTGTTACGCCGACAAGCAAGAGACAATTGACGCTTTAAAGGACAATATTCGTGAAGCCATTGGTGAAATACAGCTGCACACAATCGATAATGTGCTTAAAAATTGGACCGATCGTGTAGGCTACTGCATGGCCAGCCGAGGCAGCCATTTGAATGAAATTATTTTCCATTATTAACCGGAAGGATTGTACTTTCAAATAAAAAAGAAATTTGAGAAAATATGCAGTATTTTTTTTAAAGCATTTTCAAAAAAAAAAAGTTATTTGGCAGACCCTTTAGAAGGAATATATGGTATATGTTTTGGCGACCATGACAAAAGGTGCCCCTAAGTCTACATCGTCTTTACTATCCTTAATTGGATATCTCCAGACATGTTGGCAAAACTAGAGAAGCATCCAAAATCTTGAGTATGATTGGTCCGAACATATCTATCGATTACACGATACCCGAACGGGCTTCCAATCCTGGTCTTACTATGAAAATATTGGAAAGATCTTTTCATGAAAATGGCTTACACCTCCAACAAAATATCTTTCAAGGTTTTCACTGGTGGAGCCAAATCATGCAACAAAGTCAGCTGTGAAATCTTTTTAGAACAGCTGATTACGAGATCGTCCCTTGCACTACGTGATTATGGTAGTACTTTTCATATTGAAATAATTGAAATATTGGGGATATAAGCATTTTTAACGACAATAAAGTGGTCATTAGATCGTTAGAGAATGTGTACACTATATCTAAGATTGTTCAATGCCGGGTGGCTCTGGTATGACGTAGTTGGTAATATCGGTGTTACAATGTAACACTATTCAGACTGCTAGCAGTTAAACCTAACCTAACCTTTTTCTTTTAAGCATTTAATCGAATTTGAAGAAACCCAGTGGATATACAAATATGAAAATATTACAAAAATACAATATACAATGAATAAATAAATGGATTGACAAACTGTATGGTTCAAAACTAGAGGAAAACGTAAAGGATAGGTCCATGCTCTTAAATCTTAGAGAGGCGATATTTATGAAACACATTTTAAGTCTCCTTTCATATACTCCATACTCCCATATATCTTAGCTGTATTGAAGCTTTAGATTTTTCATATTATTATTATTAAGGAATCGCAGTAGTCTAGTAGGTAGTATGTTGCATTATTAGAAGCGAAGCCACGGTTCAAAACCTCGATCAGACATCAAACCGAAATATGAAAAAATATTTCAACGGTGACTTCCTCTCAGCAGATTTCTGGCAATATCTTATATATCTTAGCTGTTTTGAAGCTTTAGATTTGTCATATTATTATTATTAAGTAAAAAATAAAATTCCGTATATAGTACCAGATCCAGGAGGCCGCCGTAGTCTAGTAGGTAGTGTGTTCGCTTATTATATAGTACCAGATCCAGGAGGCCGCCGTAGTCTAGTAGGTAGTGTGTTCGCTTATTAGACGTAAAACCCGAGTTCGAACCCTAGGTCAGACATCAAAACGAAATATGAAAAAATATTTCAACGGCGACTTCCTCTCAACAGATTTCTGGCAAAAACTCTGAGAGTAAATAAAATTGCCATGAAAAGTTTCTCAAAAAATCTATCGTTCGGAGTCGACTTTAAACTGTAGGTCTCGCCACTCATGTATAAAATTAACACACACAACATGAGTAGTGTTGAGAAGCTAGGACGTAATCCTGACTGCAGGGTTGTAATGGCCAATTATGTATGTATTATTATTAAGGATCACACTGAGACATAAAAACCTAAAATTCTGTAGTACCAGATCCATAAAATTAATAAAATTTTCTACATGGTTTACCCTATCGGCTTTGTAGGAAAAATGCTTCCTCTAAGAGACGTTTTTGGTACGCAAACCTTGCTGAATTTCATTTACCCACATTGTTTTATATTTCATATTACATTTCACTATCCTTTTACTGTATAACGGATTACTAGTTCCCATTATCAAGCTATTTGTAGTTGTATTAGAGTAGTTGACTTAATTATTTCAGCTGCTACAATGAACAACACAACACACAACAGAACACAACGGAGCAAATATTAAAATGCGAAAAATCCTGAAATTTTTGTTTCAAACAAAAAAAGAGAGGAAAAAAAAGAAAACAGATAATTGCGATTATTTGTAATTTAAGATGCATTGAAGCATTTATTACAACAAATTAATAGCGAATAAGAGAAGGGTACCAAAATACTGTTAGTACATACCACATCGTCCGTCCCTTTCACCCAAATAAACAAATTGTATCGAGAAGGGCGACGACGTTGACGAAAGAAATCATAATCTATTGTGATGACTGACTGTTAAAGGCAAAAGTTAAAGAATAAAAGGTTAACAATAACTCGGAATAGTAAGGAGAAACATTATCAAACGATCTATACGAGACATACATATATACATATGTACATACATACAACACTGTAATGGATCATATTGCTGTTGAACGTTATCTTTAGAATTAAAATTCTACAGAAATCTAAAACATACCAAACAATGTGTTGCCAAGTAACCGAAAATAAAATTAAAGTCAAAATCCACCAAAAAAAAAAAAACTTGTTGAGGAAATATGATGCCAAATAACGCATAAATGACTGACTGACTGATTGACTGAATGGAATTGGGAATTATTTTATTCCAAAAAATTTATGTACAAATGATATTTTGCGAAATGAATACACGATATTATCTATGGATTGCTATTGACTTTGATGATGGCTTTAGAAAATTTGGAAAAATAGGAGAATAAAATCAGATTAAAGAAGTATGGAATCTAATACTCTATGAGAGAATAAAATTCGATATTTTGCCTTAACAGGGATAATCATTTCGTTTCAATACTAAAATAAATGCCCTCAAAAATGAAATGTAATACAAACGATTTTATTGACTTTAATTACACGATTCTTTACTGACGACGACTTTAATCGTAAATGTATTGTAAATTATATCAGAAATTCTATTGTATAGACTCTCATAAGTGCGTTTAATTGCAATCAAATGCGAACAGTGAATTCATAGAAAAACCTGCGATTGATATCAAACTCGGATGTATTATACTTATGTTTTATGGGCCATTATTACAACTTGCCGTTAACTAAAGGGAGGATTTTAACGGGCAAATAATTTGGTTTTCATTACTATAAGTGGACAATAAGGTAAAACAGTGTTGAAAAATTCAGTACTTTAGTACTTTTTTCAGTCCTTTTTCATTTCAAAAATACCGCACTACCCCGACGCATTCAGTACTTTTTTATTATGAAATATTTTATGTCTCGTGCTTTTCACCTATTAATGCATTAGCAACATGTTAAACGTAATGCTAAAGGCAGAATTAGGCTTTAGCCCCAGTTAGCCAAACGTCCACGAAATGTACGTTCGTTTTGAGAATACGAAACGCAATGAGTACTCTTGCCGAACCTTAATGTAATTTCAGTAAGCATTGGCATTGATCTTCATATGCTAAAAGCAAACGTATGTTATAGGACGTTCCATCGACGTTTGACTAAACGGGGCATTTACGTTTTGTTACGTTCCGAATCAGCTGCTTTTGTCTTGTATGTGGGGAACACTTATATGTAAGTCGTTAGTTTTTCTGTTCCGTGTAGCTTCCTTCCGGCAAAAATTATGAGAGTAAATAAAATTGCCATGAAAAGTTTCTCAAAAAATCTATCATTCAGATAGATGTATAAAATTAACGCACACAAAATAAGTGGTGTGAGAAGTATGTCTGTATTTTTTAACAAAAGTACCATTTGATGCAAAAAAGTACTCTTTCAATTATAGTTCAGTAGCATTACAAACTGAGAACTGAGCGTTAAGTTAAAGTTAAGTTTATGTTTGAACTTGCCAAACTTACATATTATTTTCAATATGGCAAAAATAAACAAAATGAGTAAATGCATCAACATAAAAAGAGGCCCTTCGTTGCCACTGCGTTAAAAAAACTTGTCTAATTGAGCAGTTTTATCGACATTGCTTCGGCACTGCCATATTTTTGAAAAAGTTAACTTTATTTAATTTGTAAGTGGTAATAACGAAAAGAAATTAAAGGTGACTTTAAAGTTTACTTTAGCTAAAGTTAGCTTCAACTAAACCCAACTTTAACGGCAAGTTATAATAATGGTCCTAAGTGTTTTGAAAGTAACTTAAAAAAACCTAATTTCTCTCAACATTTTTCTCCAATGTTTGTTAGTTTTTTGTATTTTTTTTTGGAGAATCCGTTGTATTAAATTAAAATAAATTACGGTTAAAAAATACTTAAAATTCTTATAAATTGATTTAGAACCAACGAGCAAGAGCGTATAGAATTTTATAGTTAAGTTAACATTATGAATATCGATAGTCCAGGCCTTAGGGATGAGAGTTACTTGAGGTGCATTTTAGCAACGAGTTTTTAATAGTTGCGTTAAGTAGTGCCAAGTCCCACTTTAGATTTACTGTCTATTTATGAATCTATTAATAATACGTGAAACAATGTGAAATGTGTAAGAAGTGATAAACATGTAAGGAATTCAATTGCAGCAGTTTTACATTACTGGTTTGCTATAAGTATCAAAAAGATGAGTAGATTCGATTCATACTCATAATTTCTGATACTTATACGCATTCGTACATATTTTTATATCATACTCATACTACTCACATTCAAAGTCTGAAGTACTCATCGTACTTATACTTAACAATACGCATGATGTTGTTGATTTCGACTCTCCTGTATTCAACATTTACAAGAATCAAGAAAATAAGTATGATTTGCGTACGAGCACTACAATACTCACTAGAAGGTTGAGTGTTTGCTTTGCTTGCTGTCTTTGTCTTTTTCATTCTTCTTTCTTTCAACAACTAAGACTGTAAATTTTGATGAATGATTCGAATCACTCGAATCATTTATGAGTACAATATTGCAACTATTTTTCTAAATTTATGAATCTGAATGAGTAGACGTATGAATCAAACATCTTTCGAATGTTAGGAGTTTGATGTCAACGTTGTAATCATACTCATTGCTACCTGTACTTATTCATCAATGTTATAGTGAGTGCGAATGAATCAGTGTGGTTGAATTTCAATACTGTTCACTCACTCATACTCAAAATTTCATAAGTACTTATGAGTAGCGCGAAAATGATTTATTGCTGATCTCTGATGCATATCTAGGACAGCCATAGCTTCTGTCTCTATCGAAGTGTAATTATTACATACTCTTAAGTTGTATAGTTTGTCTTTAATAAATAGAATGAGACAGCTACAGTGGTGACTAGGTGCTGCAAGCCTACAACAAGCCAACACAATTGGTCAATTCACACGAAGACCAGTATTCATAATTTGATTTTCAGGCAACAAAATGAAAAATATTACGGAAAGAAGTGAATTCAATAATTATCTGTGCGAACAATTATAATTTCGATATGTTAATTGTTGACTCAATTTAAATAGAAAATATTTTGTATTTTTATTCTTCTTCTTGAAGACTGGCATTTACATAAACTGATAGCACAAAACCAATACAACTTTTAAAAACATACATATGAAAAAAATGTGTAAAAGTATATCGAATTTTTATACGAAAGTTATCAACAAGCTTACACTATTAAATATTCGTCAAACAATGCACTCAATACAACGATACAATGGCTTGTGTGAATTGCCCAAATGATTTAGTTGTATGTCGTTAATTCATGCAGCAATTCTTTTGGATAATAGGCTCCTCCTTTCAACTCTCCTACTTATCCTCCTTCTTCAAACACCTATGATACACTTTACTTAACTGGGATAATGTACACATTGTTGATTTAGGCATGCGAGCAGAAATACTCAAAGCCCAATTTTTATGTTTTCTTACGTTCCGAATCAAGTGCTTTGTCTTGTGTGTGTATGAAATATAAATAAATAAATAGTCTACTAGGTAGTGAGCCCACGGTTTAAACCCCATGGCAGACATCTTCGTCAAAACGAAATATGAAAAAATATTCCTCCGTCGACTTCCTTCTGGCAAAAACTCTGAGAGGAAATAAAATTGCCATGATAAAGTTTCTTTAAAATTAGTAGGTCCCGCCACTCATGTATGAAATTAACACACACAAAATAAATGGTGTGAAAAGTTAGGTCATAATCCTGATTGAAGGTTTGTAGTCACCAATTACGTACATGTGTATGTATCTATCTTTTACAAAAGTACCATTTGATACAAAAAAGTATTTTTTCAGTTATAGTTCAGTACCATTTCAAAATTTGAATTTTTCAACACTAGTCAGTAAACATTTTCAAATCTACCGTTAAGTTGTTAAGTTATGGTAAGAAAACCTCCCATATTACCTTATTAGAAAGGCATTATTACATGCGAAATAACTTTTTCAATAAATTTGAATAAAAGCAAAAAAAAAATGGAAATAAAATTATTATTTATTACAGTTTTACTTCAATTATTTTTCATTATCTGTTTTTAATTTATTTTTATTTTTTATTTTAATTTTATTAGACCAGTTTTTCGTTTCACTTTCCGTTACACCCTCTAACGTTCCATGTATGACTCTGAAGCCGTTTCGCTTATGGCGTGACAAAATCCATTAATAATCACTTCTATCTTTTTTTCTTTTTTGTACCAAAGCTTTATACAGTTAAGAGAGTGAATATAAAATAAAATACAAAAAACATGTTTGTATACTTGTAGTTCCTTTATTTCATGTTACCATGTTTACATGAACAAGGTCAATATCATTGAAAAGTGGCAGAAAATGAAACATTCACTGCGAACAACATGCGTACATGTCAAGCGCACATGCGTACAAAACATGGACAACCACAATGGCCACACAACCACATATCTTTTCTTTCAAGTTTAGTGGCGAATTAATTTTGACGTCGATTTGAAAGAATTCAACGAATGCTGAAAAATATTCGGATTTTTTTTTCTTTTATTTAACATTCGTTGTTTCCATGTTTAATGGAAATGCGTTTTTAACGCCAATACTTTACTTCCTAATGAAAGGATTTTGATCAAGTTTTTTTTTATTGTATTTGGTGTATGGTATTGTATGAAACACAAAACAGCAGTGACAGCAGCAGCAGCAGCGGAATATTTGTCACTTCATAATTCTATTTTGAAAAGATTGATTGGTTTGATCATTGAATTGTTACATTATCAAGGTTAAAAATACCCCACATGGGAATTTCTATTAAAAAAATAATTTTTTTATTATTTTGTTGTTATATTTGTTTAATTATTGGAAATATTTGAATAATGATTTGTATTGACAAGCACAATGTCAAATAGTTTACATTGTCTTCAAATGTTAGTCCAGAAGCCAGAACCGAAGTCATATTGTATTTAAATTGAATATTTAATAAAGAACTTGAATTGTATGTAAGGGGTGATTTTTTAAGAGCTATAGGAAAATTAAAAAAAAAAACACATGAAATTCAGAAAAATGCATGAAATCTTTATTTGAATCGATAGTACGGTCCATATAATTTAATGTTTGAAGATTATTTCATGCAAATGTTGACCGCGACTGCGCCTCAAATGGTCCATCCGCTTAGTCCAATTTTGGCATACTCTTTCCAACATTTCGGCTGGTATCTCACGAATAAATGTTTCAATGTTGCCTTCCAATGCGTCAATTGAAGCAGGCTTGTCTATATAGACATGAGCTTTAACATAGCCCCACAAAAAATAGTCTAAAGGCGTTAAATCGCACGATTTAGGCGGCCAATTGACTGTTCCCGCACGTGAAATAAAATGTTCACTGAACTTGCCTCTCAATAAGTCCATTGTTACGCGTGCTGTGTGGCATGTGGCACCGTCTTGTTGAAACCACATGTCATGCAAGTCAAGCTCTTGCATTTTGGACAAAAAAAAGTTGGATATCATCTGCCGGCAGCGCTCACCATTCACAGTTACGTTACGATTCGCAGCATCTTTGAAGAAGTACGGTCCAATGATGCCACCAGCCCATAAACCGCACCAAACTGTGACTTTCTGGATGCATTGGTAGCTTTTGCAATGCTGCTGGCTGACCTTCCCTCCAAAATCGACAATTCTGCTTATTTACGTATCCCGAATAGCCGCTTCAGTTGGTCGATTAAACTGACCATAAAATGGAAGAAGCGCGCGATGAACTTTCTTAACAGAGCACGCAGTTTGATAATAAAATTCAATGATTTGCAAGCGTTGTTCGTTTGTAAGACGATTCATGGTTAAATTATAGACCAAACTGAAGATGTTTGACAGTGAAACTGAGCTGTTAAACCAGTGTTACCCAAAAGATAATAGCTAAAAAATCACCCGTTATAAACGTCCAATATAGAAATAATGTACCCTACTGCTACCTATGAATCATATACGAATATATGTATTTTTGAATAAATACTTACCCAAAGACAAGTGCTGTGGGCTGTTAGATCCTTTAAACCATTCAAGCCCCCAGGACCGGATGTTATTATTCCGGGCGACATCCCACATGGGGAGGAGATTATTCTTCCTACAACGCTAGTCATAACCTACTTTGTATTCCTTGGAGCTGGAGAACATCTAGGGTGATTTACATTCCCAAAGTCGGGAAAACGTCCCACACTAAAGCTAATGACTATAGACCAATCAGTCTTTGTTCCTTTCTTCTGAAGACACTGGAAAGAGTCCCTGACGTTCATATCAGAGCCTCGATTGATCCATCACCTCTATCTTCATCCCAACATGCATACGTACGTAATAGGTCATTACAACCCTTCAGTCAGAATTACGACCTAGTTTCTCACACCACTTATGTTGTGTGTGTTAATTTTATACACCTAGAGTTTAAAGCCGACTCCGAACGACAGATTTTTGAGAAACTTTTCATGGCCATCTTATTTACTCTCAGAGTTTTTGCCAGAAATCTGCTGAGAGGAGGTCGCCGAGGAAATATTTTTTCATATTTTCGCTTTGTTGGAGATGTCTGACCTGCGGTTTGAACTGTGGCCTCATGTCTAATAAGCCAACAAACTACCTACTAGACTGGGGCGATTTCTCCCAACATGCATACACGGGAGGTAAATCAGTGGAATCGGCTCAACACTCTCTCATCTGCAGAGAGCAGTTGGATACAGATGGGGTTTCTGCCCTAAGATCATGCGCTGCATCTATTTTACAGTCATCGAACACAACCTCCTATATGGTATTGCCTTCTAGTGGACTGCTTTGTACAAACTACATATTGTCAGACTTCTTGCCAAGGTCAGAAGGGCTGTAGCTATTCATATCACTGTTGCGACTAGACTCAATGCCCTGCCTCATTGGCGCATCGTCCCTTCTGGTCATTTCTCTACTTTGGAAGTTGATCCTGTGGCCCCACTGAACGTCGATTATCTCCCTGTAAAATATTATTTTAACAGGGGGTTTCACGTCTTGATTCCGAGCGGGAACAACTGGGACCCTGACATGATCATCCCCCCGGAACTCCTGGACATATACACCGATGGCTCTAAACTTGATAGGAAACCGGACCTGAAACTTTTTAACCGACTGCCATATTACTGTAGCGTGTTTCAAGCGGAAGTAATGTCCATCTACCGGGCCGCTCAATTCATCCCCAATAACGGTGCTCGTCTCACCCGCATCTCAATTTTCCCTGGTGGTCAGGCTGCTATAAGATCTTTGTCAGGCGGTATGATTAACTCCACGGAACCTTCTTTCTGAGCGCTTCAGTGTCTCACTTGTCTGGGTCCCTGGGCACAGCAACATTCCGGGAAACTATAGAGCCAACGTGCTCTCCACAGTTGACGCACTCCTTCCGGAATCTCGGTTAAATTGGCCATTGTACTGAAATTTGTTCGGGACGCCAACATATCCTGGATCAATGAGGAATCCTGCTCAACCGCTAGACTCACTTAGATGGATAGAAGGTGCACCAACCAATTGCTCGGACTTGATCACAATGTCATATCGGTTACAGTGGCCATGCTTACAGGTCGTTGTGTTAAGTGGAAGACACGCGGAAAGAATGAAGCTCCCATCTAACGACTTTTGCCGTGGATGCGAATCTGCTGAGGAAGAGGAGACTCTTATCCAATTTCTTTGTTAATGTCCATCTCTTGCGAGGTGCAGATATAATGTCAAGGATTTAGGTTCGTTTATTAAACTTTCGGACTGATTTTCCAGTGTAGGGCAGTCGTCGAATGTGTTTACTTGTGCCGCCACAACGGGCCGCTATCCGTGCTCAACCTACTTCCGGTTCAGCTTGCATCGTTTTAACTGGACTTTGCAGCTGGTCATCCACTTCTTGTTACCGTTATCTTCAGAGGCTGTCGATTTTGTTGCGATTGAAACTATAATTGCTTTTTCTATGAACTTAGTTCTTTTTTGATTGGTCAGACTCGACTTTTTCCATTACGTTATCAACATACGAAAACTATTAAAACGATAAACGCTGTTCACATTTCCAATTGATCTGATAGTTAATCTCTTCTGAAGGTTAATTATTTCATTAATTAGAAAAATATTATATATCCCTTCGTACATACATACATAATTAGACATTACAACCCTTCAGTCAGGATTACGGCCAAGCTTCTCACACCACTCACGTTGTGTGCGTTAATTTTATGCGTGAATTTTTGAGAAACTATTCATGGCAATTGTATTTACTCTCAGAATTTTGCCAGAAATCTGCTGAAAGGAAGTCGCCGAAGAAATATTTTTTTTATATGTCGTTTTGATATCTGACCTGGGATACGAACCCTAACTTTACGTCTAATAAGCCAACACACTACCTACTAGACTACGGCGACTTCATAAACGCTATTCACATTTCCAATTGATCCGAAGGTTAATCTCTTCTGAAGGTTAATTATTTCATTAATTAGAAAAATATTATATATCCCTTCACTACACTTTATGATGGATGGATGGGTGGATGATTTAAAAGTTTAAATTTAAAAATGCAATAAAACAGAAACGGTTTGAAATTGGACAAATTTATGTTTTTGTTGTGAAGTAGAATTGTTCCATTTCATTCATATGGCTGTTGCGACTGGTCTCACAGTACCTCATTCGACCGGACTAATTTTCGTACAGTTTTTCGAGTGTATGGAGTCGTATCTCAGCAATGGCGTTACAAATGTTGGCCTTCAAATGATCAATTGTCTCTGGTTTGTCGGCATAATACTGTTCTCTAAACGGCAACTTTGCTTATTAACATACCCACCAAGATGAAAATGAGCTTTGGCAAAATCGACATCATCGTACATTTTCTCGTTTCTCAGTTTCTCAAAAATTTGTCGTTCGGAGTCGACGTTAAACTGTAGGTCCCGCCACTCAAGTATAAAATTAAGGCACACAACATGAGTGGTGTGTGAAGCTAGGCTGTAATCCTGACTGAAGAGTAAATCGATTCAATACGTTCAGTGTAGATAATACTTATACTGAATTTTGTGACAGAACAGAATGGCAAAAGTATCGCCAGATTCGAAATAACCGATGATTCAAATGTAAACTGATAGATGGCCCACCCTATAACTATGTTTAAAATAAAAATAATTACAATTTTGAAGTGTTCATACATAATATAACATATTCCCTCCATTTCACGACCATTGACATGATTATGATTAATTTTTTTTGGAATACGGAACATATGAATGCTCGTATGTATGTATATAAAATGAACCATTTTTTTTGCTTTTTTCCTTTTTTCTCTGAATAAAGCTATTTAATGGGAATTTAACTGGAATTAATTGCATTAACCATGACAATGCCTATTTTATTACAAATAGTTTACAAGATCCCCAATAACAATTTTATGGCCACGTTTTGTTAGGTTTTCAGCGTTAGCAATTTATATTTACAGCAAACACGTTAACTTAACAATCTCAGACTTGTTTTTATTATTTTTTCATCATTTTATTGTTGGTAGCAATTGCAAACAATTGTTGTTTTGTTTCACATGTAATTAACAATAACAAGAACTGCAACATGTGATAAAATATTCAGCGGCTAACATGAAATCCAATAGATCAACGCAATCAGACATTTATTCAATTGACTTTGTTACTCCTATTGATCCAATAGAGAATTATGGAAAAATTATTTCATTTGAAATGAGTCAGGGGTCACACAAACCACAATGCAATAATAAAACAAAGAAAAAACAAAATTGTGGTAAAAAGGTGTGTTAACGTGTGAAAGAATCACAATTGCAATAAAATTCTAAAAATAAATAAATTATTGTACAATAAGAAAAACAACATCTGTTATTCAAATGAGCTTTGCAGAATGCAGTGCTTTAATTCCTCATGTAATTCTTGGAAAATCTGACTGATGAAAGACTCCAACATCCTCTTATTATAGTTTCTCAAGAAAAGTTTTGAGAAGAAGCTTTGCCTCTGTTTATCTTCCCTTTTTATATCCACCTGTATACCAGAGATCAACAATGAATCGTTTTTTCGCTACTCATAAGTACTCATGAAATTTTGAGTATGAGTGAGTCAACAGTATTGAAATTCAACTACTCTGATTCATTCACACTCACTACAACATTGATTTATAAGTACAGGTTGCAATGGGTATGAGTACAACGTTGACATCAAACTCAATTGAAATCAAATCTTGGTGAACCTGCGGTATTTTACAATAATGAACACCACAAGGGTGATGTGAGTATTTACACTTAATATAGATCTTCAGTTCATATATGGTTTCAGACTGAAATAAGGGTTATAATGACGAATCATGTATGCAGACTGGAAGACCTGGATTATGCGAATGATATATGTTTGCTAAGTCATTCTTTCTCCGACATGTAGTCAAAGCTAAATCTAATTACAGAAACGGCAAAAATAGCTGGACTAAAGATTAATATCCACAAAACCAAAACACTCAGATTAAATGGTAGCGTAGAACAAAAATTCCTAATATACGGAAAGGAAATTGGTGATATGGAGTCCTTCTGCTATCTAGGCAGTATAATTAATAAATCCGGTGGTTCATCAGCAGATGTTGCCAGTCGCATTAATAAGGCACGAAATGCTTTTGCCCAACTTGGAAATCGTCTAACATATCGAGGCGCACCAAAATTAAAATTTTCAATTCCAACGTTAAATCCACATTACTGTACGGTTGCGAAACGTGGAATATGGCACCGCGAGACTCCCATTCTCTTCAGGTATTTGTTAACAAATGCCTGCGTAGGATCTTGCTAGCCTTCCGTAATATTCAATGCCCAACTCTGGTCAGATACAAACCAGCCACCTATTGAGAGGGAAATAAGAAGACGTAAGTGGGGATGGCTTGGGCACACTCTTCGTAAGCCATTAGATGAAATCAAAAAGAAAGCCATAGACTGGAACCAGACGCTTCGGATGATCATCACACACCTCAAAACGCCAAATCACAACCAAACTATCCAAACTACGTCTAAAATGGAACGAAGACAAACATCGCGCTGATGATCGAGCTCATTGGAATCAACTTATTGCGCCCTATGCTCCCTAGAGGAGTAAAAGGAACATATATTAATATATATATATATATATATATATATATATCAGTGGTGGCCACGAATTTAAGACACGACATATGACTGACTTATTTGTGATAATTATTGCATTTTACCGAAAAAGTTTTAGGTCCATGATATTTTTCTTAAGAATTTAGTAATGTTATGAAGAAAAATTAATAATATTTTCTCACCTAAGTATATTCGGTTAAGAATTTTTATTTACATATTATATACATAAACACAAATTTTATCCTGGTCATGAATTTAAGACATTGGCATTTAAGAATTGGCATTATTCTCTAAATTAGCTCAGCTTCATAAAAAAAATTCTAATATTTAGTGGGAAATCCATTATTTTTGATCATAGCAGCACATCTCCTGGGTAAACTTTCGACTAATGCCACACAAAATTGCTTTGGAATCGCATACCAAGCCTTTTGGATTTCTTCCCACAAATCGCTGGAATTTCTTGGTTTAACTGTTCGTACATGTTTCTCAACATCATTCCACAAGTTCTCAATTGGATTGAGGTCCGAGGATTGAGCTGGCCACTTAAGAACAACGATATCCTTTTCCTCTAAGCAACTCTTCACTAGACGTGAAGTGTGCTTAGGGTCATTATCTTGCATAAATTTCCATATTAGAGAAATGTTGTCTTCAGCGGTATCATAGTGTTTGTTATAATGTTTTTGTAAACATGCTGGTCCATTTTAGAATCTATCTTGTAAATGGGACCTACACCATGCCAGGAAAATGCTGCCCACACCATCACATTTCCACCACCATGTCTGTCCGTTTTTAAGGTGTACTTTGGATGATGCTCCAGGTTTGGAGGGCGCCATACGTACCGCTTTCCATCAGAGCCGAAGCGGCAAAACTTCTACTCGTCGCTCCAAAGAATATTTTTCCAAAATATCATGGGTTTCTTGAGATGTTCTCTCGAAAACGCTAGTCGGGCTTTGATATTTTTTTTTGACACAAGTGGTTTACGTTGTGCAATACACCCACGCAAGTTTTTTTCATTTAATCGTCTTCTTATTGTCCTAGACGAAATATTAATGCGAAAATCCGATGCAATGTTATTTTTTATTTTAGTTGAGCTCGTGAAAGGATTACTAGCAGCTACTCTATAAATTAAAATATCCTCCCTGGGTGTAGTTTTTCGGGCTCTAGGTTGCTGTTTGATATTTTTGGTGGTACCATGTTGCTTGATGTGTTCCATCGCGTTGTAGATCTTGCATCTAGAACATTTAAGTAGCATGGATATCTCTATTACTGTTTTTCCAGCAGATTTTAGTTGTTGGATCAGTTTTCGCTCGGCATCGGAACTCCAAGTACCTCTGGCCATTTCTAATTAAATATTTCGATGTACTTCAACATAAAATAATAAAGACATTCGTTACTCACCGTTTAGCTTCAAAAAACACAAAAAAAATCGCTTAAAAATCAGAAAATTCTGAAATGTCTTAAATTCGTGGCCAGTTTCAAATACTCGTTTTTACATTAATATGATTAAAAAGCAACAAAATGTAAAAAGAAAAAAAAGAAAATAACGGTACTTTTTCTTAACATTACAGGGTACATAGAAAAATAAAGAATATCTTATTTGATATTACAGGGTTGTCAAAATTATCACAAATAAGTCAGTCATATGTCGTGTCTTAAATTCGTGGCCACCACTGTATATATATATGTACCATTGAAATCATATTGAGAGTTGAGTTAAATTGCTTTTAATCTTTTCGATTTCATAAATTAATCCGTTTATAGATCCGCTAATGTTTAAATTTATAACAAACAGATTTGTTGGTTTAACACAATAGGATTAAGTATCGTATTGGCATTTATTCTCAAATTAAATTCAATTTAACAATTTAGTCTGCTTAAGCAATACACCAAAAACAAACAAAAAAAGTTCCCTTCTAAATTAGGTGTGGTTTATATACACATCCATTGATATACATATACGATATATGTATATATTGTTAAAACATGGCATATAGCCATGCATAGAGGAACTCCACCCATACATACGATATATATACATGTACACTTAAAATTATTGGCTTTTTTGTTGTTTTTCCAACGAAAAAGTGAACTTTTTTGAAATTAATGTTTAAAAAGAAATATTAATTCATAAATTTAATACAATCTTAATATTAATTCAATATTCATAAATAACAATACATATAAGAATACTTACATACATATATAAATGCAAGCACGTTATAGTAAAAGTTTAATTTTATTGAACTTTCGACTCATTTTTAATTTTAAATTTTTTTTCTGGTTTTTTCTGTTTTTCTTCAAGAATTGCTTAGCCGTGGGTGTAACTTGTTTTTTCCAATTTTTTTTTATTATTTATAAACTCGTATTACAATTACTTTTACCGTGGCGAATTCATAAGACACACAAGCAAATCTATTTTGTTTTCGTTGAGTTACCAACTGTTGTTCAACTTTACTTAGTTATAATGGACCAAGAAAAATAAAAAATATAATCAAATCTATTAAAGACAAGTTTTTATTTAGCTTGTTTTATTTATTTTTTTTTTTCTTCTCATGTACTAGAAAACATGTTGTAATTGAAGTCTAAGACCCAACCAAAGACCACACCAAAATGCATTCTTTGGCATCTACGAATCTGATATAAATCTTCAGATTTTCTTTCCTTTTTAAGCTGACAGAATTTATGCCAAATAAATAAAGTAATAAATAATAGTATTTTGTGTAAATATCAGAAAAAACAAAAAAAGAAAAAAAAACAATGCGATTATGTCCTCAGGCGTAAATGAATACAAAAAATTTTAATTTTCCAAGACGAATTCACCTTTAAAATATAAACAAACATTTTGATTTTAATTTTCTTTTTTTTTTTAGATGTTGCATCAGTTTTAGTTTAAATTTATTTATTTTTTTTTCTTTTTTTTTCGTTAAATCTTTTGTTAGACTTTGGAAATATTTTTTATTTTAATTTTTCGATGCAAAAAAAAAGAACAATATAAAACAAGTTTGTTGCTTAAGTCTTTTGTTTTTTGTATGCATTAATTTATAAAGTACCTGCGCATGCAATAGCTGACTTTGTTTACGTGTTAAATTCATAAAAGAATTTATGAATTACACTACATTAAAAACAAATGAGTACACGCAGACATAAAACTGTGCAACAAACAAAATGTTATTCAATAACAACAACAAAAATTTATACAATTTAAAAATAAAAAATTGAAAAATAAAAAAAATATTTAAAGCAGTTGAAGAATTTGAAGGTTTTCTCAAAGTTGAGTAATAAGATTAACGTATTATTATTATTTTTTTATGGTATTGTGCAATTAGTACACACATTCATATTGATATTGAATGTGCAATATTTTTATTCTAATCATTATAATAAAATTATAATGAAATATTCTTTAAAAAGTTCAATTCAATTCTTACTAAAATATTAGTCTTTAGGCAATCAAGTAAATCTTGTGTTTTAAAACTAACGTTATTATATGTTTGTATATCGGAAATGATTGACTGATATTCATTTACTGTTGGTTGTAATGTTCCTTTTTTACTTTTAAAAGAAATTCACCGAAAATAATTATTTTAGTAATTAATTATTGTGAATGTGGTACATATGTAGTTTATTCTAATAGAAGAAAAAAAGTCAACTCTTATCAAGTTATCCTTAAAAGATCGAGTGTTCCGCTAAAAAAAAAAAGTTTTATTGGAAGGCGAATACAACATTATTGTACATTGAGGTGCATGGAATAGGGAAATGATGATAAGATTATTAATAATTATAAAAAAGTTATAGAACTTTTCATCGATTTTTATCGCATTTTATTAAAATCAGTGACAATTTTGAAAATAGTTTGTCACATTTATAAAAAAAAAATTTCTTAAACTAATTCCTTAATTTTACAGAGTAATTCTCAATATCCGGCAGTATAATAAAATATAAGGTTGTCCAGTTGTTCGGTAATACGCACACTTTCGTAGTTTAACCGTTTCGTTAAGGCCTTTTTTAATCCATTCGCTGCCAAGCCTAAATTATATGAAGTCATTCCCATTGCCATTTATATTTTGAGTGTTATCGTTTACCAAAACCCTGTTATTTCTTGGTAAGAGCACATATATAGGGTGTTTTTTATAGAGGTATAGAACTTTAAGTTGCAATAAAACAACGATGGATTATTCGATTGACATGATTTTTATTTATCCGAAAGAGAATCTTGTGACATTACATTTTAAATATGATTTCTGGCATATGGCCGAAACGGCTGGCGCGGATGTAGTCCAATCTGGACGTCCAATTTTCGATGACTTTTTTCAACATTTGTGGCCGTATATCGGCAATAACACTGGAATGTTGTCTTCAAAATGGTCAAGCGTTTGTGGCTTTAACGCATAGACCAATGACTTTACATAGCCCCACAGAAAGTAGTCTAGCGGTGTTAAATCACAAGATCTTGGACGCCAATTCACAGGTCCAAAACGTGAAATTAGGCGGTCACCAAACGTGTCTTTCAATAAATCTATTGTGGCACGAGCTGTGTGACATGTTGCGCCGTCTTGTTGAAACCACATCTCCTGGACATCATGGTTATTCAATTTAGGAATGAAAAAGTTAGTAATCATGGCTCTATACTGATCACCATTGACTTTAACGTTCTGGCCACCATCGTTTTTGAAAAAGTACGAACCAATGATTCCACTAGCCCATAAAGCGCACCAAACAGTCAGTTTTTCTGGATGTAAAGGTGTTTCCACATACACTTGAGGATTACCTTCACTCCAAATGCGGCAGTTTTGTTTGTTGACGTAGCCATTCAACCAGAAGTGCGCTTCATCGCTAAACAAAATTCGCTTATGAAAATCGGGAACACGGAACCATTATTTTCGAAATAAAATTGCACTATTTGCAAGCGTTGTTCAGGCGTGAGTCTATTCATGATGAATTGCCAAACCAAACTGAGAATAAATCACTTGACGGCTGTTAAATCGGTCGCCATCTTGAAAAGTAATGCCAACTTAAAGTTCTATACCTCTATAAAAACACCCTTTATTATCATACATAATCATTTACAAGCAGAAAACCAAAGACGAGTATGCTCGTCGTTGGCAATAGGAAGGCAGAAGGACTCGATATCCTTTTTCGTATTTGCGTACGTTTTGGTAGAAAAACAAATAATAGATCACGCAGATGGATAAAATAAAGAAAATGGAATAAAACGAGACACATTGCGAAAATTGGCAACACTTAGAAATTCACTGTTGTTATATTATATTATTTTATTGCATGTTATAATATATTTAAAGTAGGACGAGTATACTCGTCTTGGCAGTGCGGGATACCCTGGCAGCGAATGGGTTAATTGATATACCAAGAAATGTGGCCGTAGTCTAGTAGGTAGTATGTTGACTTATTAAACGTGAGGCCACGGTTTATAGTCCAGGTCAGACATCTCCAACAAAACGAAACATGAAAAAATATTTCTTCGGTGACTTCCTCTCAGCAGATTTCTGGCAAAAACTCTGAGAGTAAATAAAATTGCTATGAAATGTTTCTTAAAAAGTCCACTTTAAAGTTAAAGTTTTAGTCAGATAAATTGTAAAAATATTGAAATATATGTACAATAAATAATCTCGTAATACTAAAGTGAGGTTAAAGATTTGACGTACATAAAACGAGAACAGTGTAGTGTAATTATAGAGCTAAGAATGCTTAACCACAAACCTAGAGAAAACATGTTCAAATCTCGAAGAAGAAGGAAAAAGCTTTTGCATAGATTTCAAATTTAATTTAATTAATCCTCTTTGAGTAACATATTCAGGAATCCCCTTGATCTCCGAAGTTCAATCAGCAATGTTTCTCATCGTCATACCTAATTCTTTTTCAAGGAGAGTGTTATTGTTTTTAGATGCCTACTCAGCGGAAATAACTTTCCTGCTTAGCTGAAAAAACTTAGCTTACAAAACTTAAACATAGCAAATAAGAAAGAAGAGATGGAGATATTTTGCGACTGTCCTGCGGCCTTTGAAGTAAATTAAAAGAAATTAATCTAAATGAATCATAATCTAAATAAAGAGATGTACAACGTGGACGTACTCAAGATAAATATTCTTTTATCATAAATGAAAATCAATGCAGACAAAAAGAGACTGAACGACTCAACTTCAAAAATTACCACAAAAATCTAAAAAAATTACGTCCTTATTTTATTTTTAATTATAACTAATTAAAGTTTTAAAAATTGATTTCAATTTGACACTTTTGTTTTTATTCTATGTTAACCATGATAAATTCAATAGAAAAATACCTGTCCAACAACAACTTCAAATATAATCAAGAACGTTGTTAGAAAAGGAAAGAGAGAGAGAGAGAAAAAAATAATAAGTTTTAATTACAATTTATTTTTATTATTTTAATATGTTTTTTTTTACATTTTCATATTCAAGTTTTTTTTTTCTTTTTTTGCATTTTTTTCATAAACTAAAGCAAAGAAAATAAAAGTGCTGTTCTCAGTTTAGTTTGCTTTCAATGAAACATATTCCGTGTTCAGTATATGGGTGAGCATTTATTACTGCTACCTCCCCCCTCCCAGTATAGCACTGGTATTGAATTTGATGGCTTAGTGGCTGGTTACTGGTCTATTGGCTTATTGGAGCAGTTTAAATATTTTAAACGGCTTTTTTTATGAATAAGTGTTGTGTTTATGTATGTGTGTGTGTGACAGTGTAGGTATTTATGTTTATACAAAATAATTTTAGTATATTAAACTGACTGGATCTTGTTGTTATTATTTCGAATTGTTTGTAACTTTTTTTTTTGTTCATAATGATATTGTTGTTGTTGTTGTTATTGTTGTTTTTTATAACTTATTCACTTCTTTCCCATATTGTGACTGCTGTTTCGCTATGAATGTTGTTGTTACAGTTTCGTTTTTCTGTTCTTACATACCAACAACAGCACCAGAAACAGCAATAGCACAACACCATACCACACCACACCACACCACAAAACAATTTATCGTCTGATTGACTATTTGTCTATTTGTTAAAGTAACTGACTTAAGATTTTCTTTGTGTTGTTACTGCTGCTGCCACCTCTGTTTTATTGCTGTTGTTGCAGTTCTCTTGTCTTTCTTACTTGACCAAGGTTTTTCGTCTATTTCTGTACGTCGACTATAAAAGTTGACTGCATGTCACTGCGGAAGGCAGTTTATTTAAATAGTTTGTCGCCGTCGGTTTAATAGCAACACTCCACCCTTAATTCGAAAAACGCTCTAAACTTTTTCCATTGGCCCCTCTTTGAGCCAATTTCCTTTTTTCTTTAACGGACTCTAACGTAAAGGCATCGATAAATCGTAGCAGTTTACATTGTCGCTTAAATAAAGGATTTAATAACAACAACAACAAAAATAAAAATAAACTTAATCATGTTTCGCTTTGTGAGTGTCTTTTTTTAATTCAAATAATTTTCATATTTAAAAAACATAAAAGTGATTAAGAAAAGAAATTTCTGTTCGTATATTATTCAAATCAATAAAACTCTACATATGGTAGAGTAAAGAATTTGTTTTTCATGAAATCAAAAATAAAAATTAAAAAAAGAAGTCATTCGGAATAGAAGTGATTTTAAAAAAGTGTAAATTATTAACATTATAATACAATACAATCTTTATATTAAGTATTGATAAAAGAAAATTGATTAAACTGCTCTACATATACACTATGGAGCAAAAGTGAAATTTTTTTCTGAGATTGCCCTTATGAAGCCGTAGTTTTTAAACAACAAATGAAAGCAAAATTAAATGCTTATCATAAATTAACTAAAGATTTATTATATTCCACTAAACATTAAAAATTAAAATTACATTTTATATCATACAGCAAAAAATACTTTATTGAAAAATCTAAAAAAACTCACTTTTGCACTCTTTTTAAAAAATTCAGACAAACTATATTAATAACCGGTTATATCTGCTTTTTTGCGAATAAATTCCTTGATGCGACGTGACATACTCTCCACAAGATTTTCGCAGTATTTTAGATCAATTTCACCCCACATTTCATATATTATTTTCCAGAGTTCCTTAATACTTCCAGGTTGTTGATCAAGACCCCCTAGTTTTCGTTTAAGGATAGCCCACAAATTTTCAAATGAACTAGTTTCGACTTGTATTTCGGATCATTATCCTTTTGGAATATTGCATCGTCCCAACTGTCCTAAAACTACTGGTAAATTTTCATACAAGAAGAATGCCAGAGTATGGATAGTACGAAAATCTTTAAAAAAAATTGTCGTTATTCCAGCTAAAAAAAACAAAAAACTTAAGTGAATACCTAAGCAAAAAAAGGCTCGTCTAAACTCTGCTAAGTCTCATGAGTCCTAAGCATTGGATGACTTTAAAAGAGTTTTATGGTCAGATGAGACGAAACTTAATCGACTCAATTCAAATGGAGTACAATACTTTTGGTCTAAGACGGGTGAGTCCACCCAATCGTACCAGGTCACTGAGGCCGTAAAACATGGGGGCGGTTCCCTATTGGTTTAGGGATGTTTTACTTATTTTGGAGTGGGTCCACTTGACCAAATAAATGGCATAATGCATAAGGGAAATTACTTGGACCTCTTGTATGAAAATTTACCAGTAGCTTTAGGACAGTTGGAATATAGCGAGGATGATGCAATATTCCAACAGGATAATGAGGCTGTTCCACTGTTCATTTTTTTGTCAGTGAGATTAGGGTTAAACATTGTACAAATAACGTCGTATTCACCATTAACTGATATGCATATTCGTAAATTAAGAAAACCGAAGATATTAACTAGCTTTGATACAAGCTTTGATAAATATAAACTTTGGGTATAACCCGTCTATAAGAATACTTTCCGAAATATTAGAAGAAAAATAAATTTTTATTTTAAATTCCAATAGAATTTGTATTCACAGATCGCATCAAACGAAAAATACCTATTTTTTATGTTCATAAGTTTTTTTTTAAGTTTATTTTAGTTTTATTTATTTATTTATTACAATACAAATACAAATTATATTTCATTTTATTTACGATCTAAGTAACTTCGACCTTATAGCTGTTCCAGTGTAACTGATCAGAGTCTCTGGTAGGAATCAGAGATCAGCAATGAGTATTCAAAAAGATGAGTAGATTCGAATCATACTCAGAATTTCTGATACTTCATACTTATTTTAATATCATACTCATACTACGAATATTCAAAGTTTGAAGTACTCATCGTACTCATACTTATCAATACGCATGATGTTGTTGATTTCGAACACTTCAATACTCACTAGAAGGTTGTGTGTTTGCTTTGCTTGCTGTCTTTGTCTAAGACTGTAAATTTTGATGAATGATTCGAATCACTCGAGTCATTTATGAGTATTATAAGTATTTTTCTAAATTTATGAATCTGAATGAGTAGGCGTATGAATCAAACATATTTCGAATGTTATGAGTTTAATGTGAACATTGTACTCATACTCATTGCAATCTGTACTTATAAATCAATGTTGTAGTGAGTACGAATTATTCAGAGTAATTAAATTTCAATACTGTCATACACTCATACTCAAAATTTCGTGAGTACTTATGAGTAGCGAAAAAACGATTATTTACTGATCTCTGGTGGGAATCGAACCCACAACTCTCACGCTAATAGTATAGCACACTACCCTCGAGACTACCAGGGCAACCTATGGTTTTAAATTAACAGTTGTTTATCGAACGAAAATAACTGTATGATATTTAGAGAATAAATCAAATACAACAATGCTTAGTCAATAAAGATTTAGCGTTTTCAACTAATTCTGAGATAATTTCACTGCTTTTTAATCGTGGTATCACAATGCGACTAAATTCTGCCCAAAGTGAGACATCTACTTTCGAAAGGGTCCGGACAACTAACCTAACCTAAAACCCTCCTTGTGAATTCTATTCGAAAAAAAGTTTGTAATGCGTTTGCATCCAAATGGTTATTTATTTTATAAAGAAAGTCTATTTAAACTGAATTTTTATCACTCTCCTAACTGAAGTGAGAGTATTTGAATTAAGAAGTGCTAATGAAATGTCTTATAGAAGAATAAATATACTATACATTAGCTTAGGCAATGAATTTCTGTTAATTGTGTCTATTTCAAGTATCTGGTTCTTAAAAATATTATACAATGTTGTTAACACTTTATATCATATTTGATTCATAATTTATTAACTCAATACATACTTCAATTTGTATTTATCCTCATCGCCTTTTTGATGCTTTAGGTTGTCCTTTGTAATCTCTGTATTAGATCTGTGCTTAGCTTACCAAATGTATCCCATAGTTGGATATTGGATCTAATACCAGCTTAATGGCATAATAATGCTGAAAACAAAAATTCAAATTATTTTTTTTTTTTTCAATTGTTTTTGTAATAATTTTCTTGTTTTTGTAATTATAAAAACCTGTTAGTTAAACCGTTATTAAAAAAAATTGTTTAATAATTATTATTGTGATTATTATTAATGGACTTTAAAATAATTTGTAACAATTTCCATTGTTGTAGATCGTTCTTACGACCCTCGTAGCTCTTGCTGCTAGCCAGGGTTATCACCAGGATCCGAAAACTGCCGCTATTATCAGTGAACAACGTTATCTCTCGGGAGATGGTAAATTTGGTGCTGCCTATACACAAGAGGATGGAATTAATTTCAAGGAGGAAACCGACTCTGATGGTACACGCCATGGTAGCTACAGTTATGTAGATCCCACCGGCCAGAGAAGAACCATTTCATATACCGCTGGCAAAAATGGGTAAATTTTATTCATTTTCCAAAAATAAATATTTTTAATGCATAACCAATATAATTAATTCAATTAACAAATCTATTGAACACGAGTGGGGTGCCAAGCACAATTTACACAAAAGTTACATAAGAAAATTGTTTACTTCGAGTATATGGTAATTGAAGACAAGAAACACGTAAAAATGAAAAGTTTTTTATGGCAACGTGTATGTTACTGCTGCAGTCACTAGACCATTGAATAGCATTATCATAAATGTATAGCAATTAAAACCACTTTTTCAATATTTATTCGCATATTAAATATTTATTTCATAAAATAAAAATATAAGAAGCAGTTAAACGTAATTATTAATTAATCTTGTTTTTTTCTTTCACTTCAGCTTCCAAGCATCAGGTGATCACTTGCCTGTAGCGCCCCCAGCACCACCACAGCCTATTCCACAGCCCGGTTATCAACCACAACCTCAATATCAACCAGCTCCTGGACCTTCATATCAAGGCAATGATTATGGTGATGATGGTTCTTATGATCCCCGCTATAATGATCCTAATTTCGGTCAAAATAGCCAATCATATAATCAACCACAATACCGTCCGCAGCCAGCACCACAACCTGCATACAATCCACCACCACCACCACCACCAGCCTATAATCCACCAGCTCCTCAATATAATCCAGCACCAGCCCCTCACTACAATCCTGCCCCAGCACCACAATACAATCCACCACAACAATATACTACACCCAATCCTCATCGTTTCTCACCACCCGGTAAACTTTCTCTCAATCGTACTCCTGACGGTTTTACCTACAGCTTTAATAAAGTACGTTAAGTTGTAGGTTCTAAACAGAGAGTGATAGATTGAGTTTTAATTTGTAAATTAATTTTAAAATTCCCCTCCTCCTAAACTACATTTTTATTATGCGTAATTATTATTATTATTATTATTATTGAAATAAGAGACTTTTTTTCCTTTGAATATGTTTTTTGCAATTCCCTTCATCTCTACTCACTACTATAGCTCTCTCTCTCTGCCACTCTTTTGCATCTCTTCTAACCAACACTGCCTTTGTTCAACTCTTGCATTTGCATTTTACACGTTTTGTATATGATCGCGATCTTTACCAACCAATTAATACATACATTACAGCCCTTTCTCTCCTTTCCCCCTCCCTCTCACCTCACATCCCTGATCCTAAATCATCTCTATCAGAGCGTACTTTTTTCGTTTCATTTCGTTTAATTTTTCCTTTAGAAACTCTCTTGATTTTGTGATATTGAAAAATTGTTGCAACAATTCCCTTCAGGTTTAATTTTCCTTTTTATTTTTATTTTTTTTATTATTTTTCTTATTTTTTCTTTTGCATAATTTTGTTTTTGTTTTTATAAGATTTATAATAACTTTTCCTACAATTGCATAAATGTCTCTAAATATTTTGTAATAATTTTTTAATAAAAAAACAACAAAACAAACAAACAATAAAACAATAAGTGTGTGCTAAGAAATATAAATATTTTTTTATGTTTAAATAATGAAAAGTTATAATAAAAGCAGAAAATTTAAAAATGAATACAAAATTTGTTTTAATCATTTTTTTACTCATACGCACTCATGAAATTTTGAATATACATACGTAAGTCAACAGTATTAAAATTAAACTACTCTGATTCATTCATACTGACTAGAACGTTGATACTTATATAAGCACAGGTTGCAATGAGTATGAGTACAATGTTGACATCAAACTCATAACATTCGAAATATGTTTGATTCATAAGCCTACTCATTTAGATTCAGAAATTTAGAAAAATGCTTATAATACTCATAAATGATTCGAATCATTCATCAAAATTTACAGTCTTAGTTGTTGTTGCATTTACAAAAAAGAAAAGGCACATAAGCAAAAAATACAGAGCAGCAAGCAGAGCAAACACACAACCTTCTAGTAAGTATTTAGTGCTCGTACGCGATTCATACTTATTTTGTGATTCTTGTAAATGTTGAGTAAAGGCGAGTCGAAATCAACAACATCATGCGTATTGTTAAGCATGAGTACGATGAGTACTTCAAACTTTGAATATGAGTAGAGATTCCATGATGTTAAAATATGTATAAATGCGTATAAGTATCAGAAATTATGAGTATGATTCAAATCTGCTCATCTTTATGAATACTCATTGTAGATCTCTGACTGACAGTGACAACTGACATAACACATAAGAAGGTGGATTAACATGTAAAGAGCAACAGTAACCTTGTCTTCAGTTTGTCAGGTGACACCTTCCAAAATTTTAATAAACTGCATCACAAATTAAGGTGTGTTAGCCATTGATAGTAGACTAACGCGTGACTTAAGGAGAAAATAGAAAAAGTGAATTTCTAATTAAACCACTTCCTTTTTTTAATTATTTCTAAACTGGAATATCGATTTGGCATAAAGTAATTCGAATACAACATTGAAGTTACCCTACCTGACATCAACGGTGTTATTTTTTAAAAGGAATAAACAAATTTGAGAAACTCGAAATAAAGTTTAAAATATAGCCTCAATGAAATATTAAATGGTTTATTACTCAAACAATTGTGTTTCATTCAAATTGATTAATAAGTGTTCGAGACAATACACCAGCCTTTAATATAGTTTAAATAGTAGGTAAACTAAATCTGTTATAAAGTACATATGTACCAGAGATCAGCAATGAGTATTCAAAAAGATCGTACTCATAATTTCTGATACTTACTTACTTTCTGATTCATACTTATTTTAATATCATACTCATACTACTCATATTCAAAGTTACGCATCGTACTCATACTTAACAATACACATGATGTTGTTGATTTCCACTCTCCTTTACTCAATATTTACAAGAATCACAAAATAAGTATGATTCGTGTACGAACATTACGATACTCACTAGAAGATTGTGTGTTTACTTTGCTTGCTGTCTTTTTCTTTTTCTTCTTCTTTTTTGTAAATGCAACAACAACTAAGATTGTAAATTTTGATGAATGATTCGAATCACTGGAATCATATGAGTATTTTCTAAATTTATGAAACTGACTGTGTAGGCTTATGAATCAAACATATTTCTAATGGTATGATTTTGATGTCAACGTTGTACGCATACTCATTGCAACCTGTACTTATAAATCAAAGTTGTAGTGAGTACGAATGAATCAGTGTAGCAGTATACCAAGCGATAGAATAAAATTTCTTATAAGTTTTGTGAGTTTCAGTTGCAAGTACTGTTTTAACTTTAAACCGAACAAGAAACTAGGTTTCTATTTTTGGTAGAAGCTTGAAATGTGAAAAGTACGTAAGAGTTTTTTTGGAATCAGATCAGGAAAATCGAAAAAAAGGTTCGAAGGATTGCCATCAATCCATGATCATACATGAGTTAAATTGAAATGTGTTGCTATTTATTATGTGAGGGTTTCATAAATTTCCCAAATATAAATCAACCGATTTGGGCATGTTTCAGAGTTAACATTGCATCTGCTTATGAAACGTAAAGAAGCTATTACATAGCGTGTCCTTATGTTGTTTCTAATGCTAAAACAAATCCTTGAAAATATCAATTCTTAATCTTCTTAATTCTTAATTTCTTTATTTATTTATTTATTATATATGTATGTATGTATATAAGAATAAATATACAAAAATATTAATATAGAATGGATTCATTAAAAAGTAGATGACACTAAATCTAAAATATTAAATATAAAATTGCATGAATACAATGAAAATAAAATGAGATTATAGAATAAGAAATACACGGAAAACATTAAAAATTATCAAAATAACATTTTTATATAGGAATAGTTAGTTACGCCGGAACTCATAACATGAGAGCTGTGAGGAATAACGTTTCAGAGACTTATTGCATGTACAAAGAATTTGTATTTAGAGATCTGACAGCTGTATATAAAACAAAGTAATCTTCTATCTCTATTAAGAGTAGTAAAAAATCAGTCGCTCATAAAGATAATGAGGTTGACGAGTGTATATTATTTTATGCATAAATATGTTTAAAAATTCTTACTTTTAAACAGTTGTCAAGATACATACCATACAGTTTATTTAAATATAAAGAAAACATGATCATATTTTCCCAAACCATATAATATTGTTAACAGTCACATTTAGTTTTGCTATCACAACTGGCAAAAAGTTCATACCCATTAAGTGCATTTTAGGTAGAAGAATTTGAACATTTATTGTCGTGCAATAATGACTTTGCCAAAGATTTCTCAACATATGTAGATGACATCCGGCCATAGGCTAAGTTAATATGCTTCGACCATGTGAGCGTGCATATTTTTTTTCGCAACGTTGACGAACTCAATGGGATGACTATTCAAAAACAAAACAATCAAATTTCAGTAATTTTTTCTAACGATTAAACATTTGGATTTAGGGAGTTTAATATCCAACGGTAGCCCATTCGAAAGTTCGATATAATTTTTTATTTAAAATTCCTACGTAACGTTACTACTTATGAAAAGCTGCACATCATCAGCATACATCCTTACTTTGCAGTGTTCGAGTTTTCTCGGCAGATCATTGATGTATAGTGAGAACAGTAGAGGATCAAGGATTGAGGAAAACCTTATCTTAGAAGCAAAATTGATGATTTAGAGTCAACTGCTTTAACAAATTGATGTCTACCAGTTAAATATGAGGATATTAGAAGAAGAAATTGCAATTTATCGCCTAAAATATTATGACCGACGGTAACAACCACCTTCGAATGCTCAAGAACTACCAAGAACATAACATTGCCACAACCGACTTGTTTTCTAATATCCTCTAAAATGTAAACTAGGGCCATTACACATTTATGTCCTTTAGGAAATATAGATTGGTAACTTGTGAGAATGTTATTATTTTTAAGACACCTGATTATAAACCAATCTTTCAAATACTTTCGAAAGTAATGATTTTCGGTGTGTATTCAGAATTAGAAGTCGTCGTGGTCTTGTAGGTAGTGTGTTGGCTTATTAGACGAAAGGCCCGAGTTCGTATCCCAGGCCAGACATCAAAAACAAAATACAAAAAGTATTTCTTCGGCGACTTCCTCTCAGCAGATTTCTGGCAAAAACTCTGAGAGTAAAAATTGCCATGAAAAGCTTCTCAAAAAATCTGTCGTTCGGAGTCGACTATAAACTGTAGGTACCGCCACTCATGTATAAAATTAACGCACACAACATGAGTGGTGTTGAGAAGCTAGGCCGTAATCCTGACTGAAGGGTTGTAATGGCCAGTTATGTATGTATGTATGTATGTATGTATTCAGAATTAGACTTCATTACGGGGATAAGCCTCGCTAGTTTCCATATTTTAATGCAACAATTTATTGTAAAACGTTTGTTAAATATAAACGTTCCAACTTTAGAACGTAGAAGGGCTGTTTTAGGTGTTTGTTTTGTTTTTAATCTGGTTAAAGGTGATATCGATTCTGAGTTTTTGCTTTGTAGCCTGAATTTCAGTATTCCTGCAAGATTTTCACGACACTATCGTCCTCTTTCTTAAGATTTCTATAGAACGAACTATGGATGTAATTTTCCTTTTCGTAGATTATGTAATGATTTTAACTTATGTTATGATTTTATTGATTTTAATTGTAGTGTTTGTAATATAAAACGTAGCTTATATGCTGGCATTAATTTGTAAATTATTATATAAAAATGTATTTTCGTTCTTGTCATAGTTAGTTCCTGTTTATTGCTACTTTATTCAGCTTGTGATTAAGTTCTGTAGCTGATTTATGTTCTCGATGCCATTACTTTTCACTTACCCGCTACAGTCCATACTGTAGTGTGTACGTGTCCCTACGTAATGGGGACGAGCCCTCCGCGGTCGGGTGAGAGTGGGTTAGTGTGAGGCCGGGGACGTTCGATGGTTATAAAGGGAACAGGACGTGTTATGAGAATCTCAAGAAACTTTGAATCCATCAATTAATTGAGAAAATAGTGACATTCGTTAGAGAAGCAATAGTAATTTTAAAAATTTATTATTTAGATTTCACACTGTTCACATTTTCAACATTAGCAAAAATGATATGAAATGTGGATTGATTGTCTAATAAAAGTTTCTCCTTCTAGAAACATCACCTCCACAAATGTTGTGGTAATATTCCCACGAATAGTATACATTTCAATTGTCAATATTGAATTATTGAATTGAAGTTTAAATGTTTAAATTAAATACAAGTGAATCTATCCATTAAAGAATTTTACGATGTTTCATTGCTTAATTAATGTTCTTTGTTAAGCAATTTATTATTTTTTATACAACAAAAAACTAAAAAAAGTTATGGCTGACGAACAAAAAAATCAAAATTTTTCCTCCCACTCCCACTGCATACGTGTTAATCTGTGGCGCATAAATCTTTTTAACGTTGGAATATTTTCCTTAACATGTTGTCTTGAGCAAAAAAAAAAATAAAAATAAAACAAGTTTTCCAACTCGTGCTCAAATCGTTTGTATGTCAAAGTATACCTTCAACATCTGGTTTAAATGGCCACGGGCAGCCTAACATGCTTCAACTACACGACAATTAGATAACTTTCCATTTTCAATGGAATTTGAGCTTTATCATGACTCTTTGGACGGGCACGTTTAAGAAAAAAAATGTCTCAACTTTTTTGCTAAAATAATGGAAAAAATAAGAACCTGATGTGACAACGGAAATGCACAACAACAAAAAATAATAGAAAAACAATTTAAATTATTTGCTACGAACACACCAGTTTAATTAGGATGTCTTATAAAAAAAACTAAAAATTTTAATATTCAATTATTATCGGCTTAATCGATTACTTTAGGTATACTAGTATAAAATAATTTATTAATTGACCGAGAATAACTTATTTATTCATTTTGTTTTTATTATTTTAACACTAAATTAAGGCGAATCTAAACAATTCGCTGTATCCAGTAAAAGTTTCTTATGTTAATATTAAATAATAATAATAAGGGCCATTATTACAACTTGTCGTTAAACTTGGGTTTAGTGAAAGGTACCTTTAGCTAAAGTGAACTTTAAAATTACCTTTAACTTATCTTCGTTATTACAACTTGCAGATAAAATAAAGTTAAAAATAAAGTTTTCAAAAATATGGCAGTGCCGGAGCAATGTCGATAAAACTGCTCAATTAAACAAGTTTTTTTAAACGCAGCGGCAATGACGGGCTTCATTTTTGTTGTTGTACATATATGTTCATTTTGTTTAACCTCTTCAGGGACGATTTTTTATGGGGACAAAAAAATTATGAAATTTTGTTGTCTTTTTAAATTAATTAATTTTATTTTAATAGGAATTCAGAAAGCAAAAAAAAAAATGGAAAATAATGAACATTCAAAGAAGGGAATAACGTCCACATTTGTGGCCACTGAGCGTTAATGGTAATTTATGTGTGAAATGATTTCACACATTCCGGCGAGTTCATCTTACACAATTTTTGTCGTGACATCTGGGGGATTTCTCAGTTCCTTTTATTTAGGATATTGACCTATATGGTCCAGTCTAATGCCAGGATTAACTTTACTCCAGATTTTAGATTTTTTAGGTGGTTGTGGTAAAACTTATTATATTAATATATATATATCTTGATATAATCCAATAATTAGTTTCATCTTTCTGACAATATTGGTACATTACGACTTACAGAAGATGCTGATTTTGGCAAAAAAAAAAATCATCTTTTCAGATGAAGCTCATTTTGATCTTGGCGGGTATGTAAACAAGCAAAATTGTCGCATTTGAGGCACAGAAAACCCGCACTGTTTGGTGCGGATTAATTGGGCCATTTTTCTTCGAAAATGAGCAAGGAGTG
The DNA here is from genome assembly GCA_930367235.1 of Sarcophaga rosellei. Lineage (NCBI taxonomy): Eukaryota > Metazoa > Arthropoda > Insecta > Diptera > Sarcophagidae > Sarcophaga > Sarcophaga rosellei. The sequence continues at coordinate 62,747,122 of OV884017.1, read as the reverse complement.
GCCGTTACAGTCAACGGCGATCGTTATCGGGCCATGTTGAACGAATTTTTGTTCACAAAAATTGAGGAGGAGGATATTGGCAACATTTGGTTTCAAGAGGACGGCGCTACGTGCCACACAGCCGAAGCTACACTCGATGTTTTGCGCCCTGTTTTTGAAGATCGCATTATCAGCCGCAGAGCTGATGTCTTTGGCCACCTCGGAGCTGCGATTTGATACCGTTGGACTATTATTTGTGGGGTGCCGTCAAAGATAAGTGTTACGCCGACAAGCCAGAGACAATTGACGCTTTAAAGGACAGTATTCGTGAAGCCATTGGTGAAATACAGCCGCACACAATCGATAATGTGCGGATTTTTATATGAAAATTATCAACAACATGCATACACTGTTGTATATTCGTCCAACAATACAATGATACAAGGGCATATGTGAATTGCCCACATTAATATATGCATAATTAATTTTTTTTTTTTTTGGTTTGTTATAATATTCATTTATTTTTAGGTGAACAAACAAACTCATGTATTATAAATAAATCAAGTTTAACGATCTATAACCGTCATTTTTACTTCCAATGTGGTTTGAAATAAATACAGAAATAAAATGTTGCAATTAGTTGCGGTTGCCGTTCATATTAAAAGTGAAAGTCAAGAATTTTTAATTATTTTTTTTCTAAAACTAGTTGCTGTTTTTAATCTGATACACTTTATAATTTGTTCAAAGTCGAATTGAACTTTAAACATTATTTAATTGTTTTGTTTAAGGCATTCTCTCTTGTGCGTTATTGGCTAGTGTTTTAGCTTAATAGACAAAAGTTCCGAATTCAAACATATTTGCTCTGCCATTATAAAAAACAAAAGAAAATGTCTTTCGACAACTCCCTCTCTAGCAACAAAACTTCCTCTTGCCAAAAGCTCCGAAATTAATTAATTTTATAAAAAAAAATGTATAAAAGCTATAAGAGTTATATTTCATGTAATGTTGCATTCACTCTTATAATAGACATGACCAGTGAAATAAAATCTGGAATCTCATTGCCACGATTGTTAACAAACACCATTCAGCAGACGACTTTTTTGGAATTTTATTTATGTACAGTGCAACTTCGATAATCCGGACACATATAGTTTTAGGCACGTTCGGATTATCGAGTTGTCCGGACTATAGTAGTGAAAATTATTAAAATAATCTAAGTGAATTAAATACATACATACTATGATTTATTAAAAAATGAAGTTATTTTGTGCTGACTAACTTTGTTTAGGTGGTTGATTTGTTCTTTTTGCTCTAGCCTCATCAACAATAGAATATCCTGCATATCTATATTATTCTCCTCAGCCCACCGAATACAAACTGAAAATGATTTCTTTGCATCTGTATTAGATATCTTTGTTTTTGCATCCATTTCTACAAAGTCGGCTTCAGAGTCTGTGAGCAGCACTGGCATTTCTTTTCGTTTAGCGTGTTGTATTACTTCTTCATCGGAAAAACCCAATGAAAATTCATTTGCACCAGTTGCCCAATCATTGATATCTTCTTCAGTTATGTCATTACTGATGTTCATAGCTCCAATCATATTTTGGATGAATTTTATGTCATCATAGATGCAGTACCATATCTTCATCGTCCCAGCACGATGCAGTTCTTGGCTTTAAAGTTAGTGTTTTATGTTTGCGTTTATTATTTAAAGACATGGCACTTGGTGTGAAATTAGACAAACACGCTTGCGAAAGGATGTACCGAAACTGAAGTAATGATAGTGCAAAATTTAAATAAAAGTATGAATAACAAAACATGCGAGTTAAAAACGGGAAACCCTCGGAATTGAATTTTTTTTTCTTGCATAAAAAAAATTTGTCCGGATTGTAAAGGTAAAAATTTTAAGTTGTCCGAAATTTAGAAGCGTCCGAATTATTAGAGTGACCGGACTGGCGCATGTCCGGACTGTCGAAGTTGTACTATATTTATATATTTTTATTATTATTTAGTAATTCCCTTTATAGTGTTTGTGATATTTTTATAAAATTTGTAGATGTCAGGTAAAGCCATTGTGCCACACTATATGTCAGAAATCTCTGTTATCAGATTGTTGTATTCCTTCGAAGTCTAATGATAAGAAATACATGTGTATACAATATTAAGCAGTTATATTTGGCCAATTCACACGACTTTGTAGCGTGTGTGTTGTATTGAATTCACTTTTCGTTTGTGTACGCTCAATGTTATGTTGTATTGTGTATTTCGAATTCCAAACGTCAAATAATGATAAGAAGAAAAAGATCAGCACTCATAATTTGATTTTCAATCATATATAATGGAAAATATTACGGAAAAAAGTAAATTAATTAATTATATGTGCGAACAATTATAATTTTGATTTGTTAATTTATAATAATTTTTGTTAATTGTTGACTCAAGTTGAATAGAAAATATTTTCTATTTTACCAGTTATATAGAGAAGTTGGTAAATCTACATTTTATCAATTTCACCCAAAACACATTAAATTTCGCCCAAAACACATCCAAGATGCCACATAACATGTGCGTATGTATGCACCATGCCAATTTTGGGTTTATTTTAGAAGGCTGCACAAAAGTAATAAAATCATTTTCTACTAATTTTCAAAGTTTTTTAAAATCAGCCTGTTGTAACATCGAAAATGAAAATTGTATGACAAATAATTGTAAAAATTGTGTCAAAGATGTAAAAAATGATTTAATACCTTTGAAATATTTTAAAAATTTGGACGAAAACGTTAAATGGCAATATTGGAGAAAAGTTGATGATCGTATTGTACTAACTTACTCAACAGCTCCTTTATCTGAGCTCATTCATGAGCTAGAGGTACAGTTACCCTCTTTCAAGAGACATTTTTTTGTTAAACGCGCCCAAAAAAAATTATTTTCAACTAAAAAAGAACAATATTAAAGTAGGAGACATGGTATTACAAGTGGATTTTGCGGAGAATTATCATATAGTCTACCAAAATGAAGTTCAGAGTGCGCACTTTAGTCACAATTTTTACGTGCATTGCCTGGTTACCTTATTCAGCTAGATCGTTTGCATAATAAGTGATAAACTTAGCCACAACAATTTCGACGTTTTTTGTTTTATAACGACACTTGGGCGTCAAATATTTACATATTTTCAGACGGAAGTACTTCCCAGTTCAAAAATAAATTTATTGACCGAAGCTTGCCGGACTTCCTACTCAAATTTGGTTGCAAAAACATGGAGTGGAATTAATTCGCAACGCCTCATGGAAAAGGAGCAGTCGATGGAGTTGGAGCCGTAGTAAAAAGAAAAGTTTGGAGTATTACAAAAACAAAAAATCTGTCGTTGGAAAATGTTTTATCATTTTTTGAATGTGCTATGGATCATGTTAATGGCTACCAATTACTTTACATATCCTCAGAGCAAATAGAAAATTTATCTGGACCCTTAATTGAAAGATGGAATGTGGAGTGTTCTAATATAATTGGAATACAAAAAATTCATTTATTTTCGTGTGATGAAAAGTTGCAAATAAAGAACGCTATAACAGCTTTTTCCTCTCGAATTAACATTTAATTTATTATTTATTTAGTTTTGTTATAATGTATACACACTGAATTATTTTAATGTTATGCAAATTAATGAATTAAAGTATCTAATAACATTAAAAAAATATTTCATTTATTAAAAAAGGAAAAAAATAGTAAGAAATTTTTGTCACATCACGTCACGTAACGTCACGTCACAAATAAACTGTTGTAAAAAAAAATAAAAAACTTTTTTAATTTTGAAAGTTGGAAAGTAATCTAGATATACTTCAAATTCTAACAAAAAAAAGACAATTATTCAAAAGTTCCGCCTAAATTTTATGCTTTAGTAAAAAAAGAAAAAAGGAACTTCTATTTTTGTAACATCGCGTCACACTCTTTAATTGCTTACATCTTAGCGCCATTGAGTTCGATTTTTCTCTTCTTGGTACTAAGTATAAAGCCAGTTAAGCGCTATTTAAAAATATAAAAAAAAAAAATTTAAAATATGCATTTTTTCTTTGTTTTTTATCTCATTAAAACGTACGACTGTCACGTTCGTCACTATGGAAATGCCCAGGTGTAAATTGGAAAAAAATAGAGAATTAATTCATATATTTCATTTCTATTATGATTTATTTGACAATTAATTTAAATAATCTTAGGCCCTTATTACAACTTGCCGGTAACTAAGGGGAGGGTTTTAACGGGCAGATAAATTGTTTTTCGGTATTATAAGTGGACTATGAGGTAAAAGTGAGCGTTAAACTAAAGGGAGGATCATCCTACCTTTAGCTTTTAAAGTTAAGTTTATGTTAGAAGTTGCCATATTATATATTACTTTCAATATGGTAACTTTAAATATAAACAAAAGGAGGGTTTAAAAAACTGCCATATTTTTGAAAAAGTTAAATTTATTTTATCTGTAAGTTGCAATAACGAAAATGAGTTAAAGGTAGCTTTGAAGTTCACTTTAGCTAAAGGTACCTTTAACTAAACCCAAGTTTAACGGCAAGGTGTAATAATGGCCCATAATAATAAAAATTAAAAAAAAAACGAAAATAGAACAAAACCGGTAACAGTTAAGCCGTTTATTTTGAAAGTGGCATAAATCACTTTTTTATGAAAAGATGCCGTTCAATTGTACTCTGTCTTTAACAGTTAACTCCAATTTTTTTTTTCTTTTTTTTTAATGTGACTTATACTAAGTTCACGTATACAACTTAATTGGGAACAATAGTCGTTTAATTGATAACAATATTTTACCCGTTTAGGTATAATAAATATACGCAATATTCATTAAACAGCTGATAAACAACAACATTGTTTTTATTTTGGTAGCGTGTTTTTGTAATTTTTGTTTGTGTTTGTTTGCAAGTTGCCATTTTTTTTTTGTAGTTGTTGACATTTGAGTTGTCAAATATCAACAGGAAGTGTTCGGTTACTTATAATGTGCTCACAAAACAGACTTATGACAGTGCTGTATTTAAAGTTTTAATCAATATTATAACAATTAGCATTTAATTGATCAATAATTAATTGGGATTTTATATGAAGTATTGAGATCAATATTGGCGTTAATTGCGATTTACGCAATAAAGGTGCATACGTGAACATAGTATTATGCTATTTTCAAAACAAACGGCATATATCTTCATATGTATCAATATGTCGTAGAAAGCAACAACTTTAATAAATTTCGTTAACGCAGTTATCAATAAACAATAATATAGTATACTTTTAGGCTGAATGAATTTCATTACGATATTGCGACATCTAGATGTAAAAATCTCATATTAATGTGTAGAGAGTTAAGGCAAAAACCAATTTAACCCTTAAAATTCTAAAATTATGGAATTGGAAAATTCCTTTTAAGAACAAGTAAACAACAAACTACACCAAACACAACAAAAAACAAGCAGTTACTCAACATTATCCTGTAAGTGAAACAGATTAGAAAGTTCTAATCAGATCCCACAAAACTGTACCACCACAACTCATTTGATATCCCCAAATGTATTGATTAACCAAAGTATCGATTAACCTTTGACCAAATTTAAGGGAAGCAATATACCCAAGCAATACATGCTTCTCAAGCCTACAAAAAGGGATACGTACATGTGGTTCCGCTGTAACTCAACCAGTGTGTATGATTTTAACATTTGCTGTGGAAAGGATTTGGAGTCATTATCAACAACGATTGGAGATTGTTTTTCGTGTCATTTTCATTGGATATAATTTATTAGATAGGATTTAATTTCCAGCTATATGTACAGTAAAGAGAAACAGAGAAAAAGTCTTCAAAACACAAGACATATCTGCGCTATATAAGACACAAATAACGATATAAATATATGTTCAAAAATGGCCACTGATCTTCTAGAGAATTTTCATATCGAATATCTCCACTCACAAAATTAGTACAGTTATCCTACTACCACGGTTAAAAAGAGGACCCTCTAGACTATAATTTAGTCTGTATGGTGTACTATTTCTTATATGTTCAAAAAGAGCCACTGATCTTCCAAAAATCGATTTTTTTCAAAATTGAAATCCCCGATGCAATTAGATAGCCGTCTCGAAAGGGTTAAGGTTTCAAAAATAATAGTTGGTCAGAATTCATTTTACGTTGTCCCTATAAAGCGTTGCAAATTTAAGTGTCAAAGCACTCGGAATAGTCATAACTTTTTATATTTATTATAACTATCCTGAATAGTAAAGGTTAACACCATTAAATGACAACATTTTTTGGGCCATTGAATAATAAGTAATTTATTTCAGAAGACATTTTGATTAACTCCATACTCTTATGTAAATCGTTTCAATAACACAATTCAAAGGCAACACTAGCAACCGTTGAATAATAACAGTTATCAATTTGCATGAGAGTCGCCGTAGTCTAGTAGGTAGTGTGTTCGCTTATTAGACGTAAAGCCCATGTTTGAGCCCTAGGCCAGACATCAATACGAAATATGAAAAAGATAAAAATTTCTTCGGCGACTTCCTCAATACCTACTAGATAACGGCGACATCACCAGATAATTGGTACAATATAATAAAAACGTGCAAAAAGAAAGCACCATTTAATCTAACCCAAATGACCCACTAAGATTTTTTCAAAAACAAAACCTTTAGAAAGCTCAATCATTGACAGAAAAGCAACCGTTACAGGGTTTCCAGTAAATTGGCCCAAAATACTCTGCATAAAGTTAGAAAAGTCAAAACCCCATGTCATACAATTCAAATATCACTATAATGAAGATTTAGAATTTAACGAAATTAACATAAGGAAATCTGTTGCAGGTAAGCCACAAAGTATAAAAAACGAAGATCAGCCTTTATTATATCCTAAAGGCAGAACTGTGACAAGGGAAAAAAGGAGAGATATGATGGATCTGCTTAAATTCATTCATCCTGTTAACAATAATTACTTTAAAAACTTGAGAACAAATAAAATATATCAATATGTTTCCACTTTTAAAGAAAATCTTGCAGAAGTTAACAACTCAATATGTAATAATCACCCGAATTTACTTATCGGATATCGAGCTCATGTTGCAAAAAGATGAATTCCCAGATGGTGGCAAAAAAACGCCCTCTCAAGTTACTTTATATTTGAATTGCTCAATATGATGTCCCACCATTATTCTTGGCCTGGACCTGATTTTCAGTGAGACCATTGAATCACTAGGTTTTGAATTTTAAAATAAAAATTTAATATAAAATAAATATACTAAATTTATACTGTAGTGATACATATCAGAGATCAGCAATGAATCATTTTTTCGCTACTCATAAGTACTCATGAAATTTTGAGTATGAGTGAGTCAATAGTATTGAAATTCAACTACTCTGATACATTCGTACTCACTACAACATTGATTTATAAGTACAGGTTGCAATGAGTATGAGGATAATTGGTTGATTCATACGCCTACTCATTCAGATTCATTCAGATTCTAGTGGTTCGAATCATGCATCAAAATTAAAGTATTAGTTGTTGTTGTATTTACAATAAAAGAATAAAGAAAAAGAAAAAGTCAGCAATCAATGCAAACACACAACCTTCTAGTGTGTATTATAGAGTTCGTGAGTGAATCATACATAAATATTATGTGATTCTTCTAAATGTTGACTAAGGGAGAGTCGAAATCAACAACATGATGCGTATTGTTAAGTATGAGTACTATGAGTACTTCAAACTTTGAATATGAGTACAGTAAACCCTCCTATAACGCGGTACTCTCAGAACGCGGTTTCCATATAACGCGGAGCCTTCCTATAACGCGGTACTACTACAGCGCGGTTTCCGTTCAATAACATCCCATAAATTCCTTGCAGTCTTTTAGTTTAGTTTTTATTTAATTTTTTTATCAATCCTTATATGAACTCTTAAATTCAATAAAAATAGTTTATAATTTATTTTGCCTTTTGTATTTCTTGGTCTCCATATAACGCGGTACGAATGATGGGATTTGTACCAATTCTGAGTTTCTTATAGCGCGGTTTCCATAGAACGCTCTACGAATTAGCCTGGTTTGTACGGTGAAATCCGAGTTTCTTATAGCGCGGCTTCCATATAACGCGATACGTACTCACCGCGTTATAGAAGGGTTGACTGTAGTATGAGTATGATATGATATCAGAAATTATGAGTATGATTCCAATCTACTCATCTTTTTGAATACTCACTGAAACCTATGTTGAAGACAAACAAACATTATGTAAATTTGTCATTAGAATCCCTCAGTCAGGATTAGGACCTAGCTTCTCAAACCACTTATGTTGTGTGTGTTAATTTTTATAAATGAGCGGCGGGACCTGCAGTTTAAAGTCGACTCCGAATGACAGATTTTTTGGAAAATTTTTAATGGAAGTTTTATTTACACTTATTACAGCTTGCTAAAGGAGGGATTTTAACGGGCAGATAAATTGTTTTTTATTATTATAAGTGGACAATAAGGTAGAAGTTTGCGTTAAGCTAAAGGGAGGATCATACTACCTTTAACATTTAAAGTTAAGTTTATTTAGAACTTGCTAAACTTATATATTATTTTCAATATGACAACTTCAAATATAAACAAAATGAGCAAATACAATAACAAAAAAAGAGGGCCTTCGTTGCCAATGCGTTTAACGAAATTTGATTAATTGAGCAGTTTTATCGACATTGCTCCGGCATTGTCATATTTTTGAAAACAGTTAACTTTATTTTATCTGTAAGTTATAATAACGAAAATAAGTTAAAGGTAACTTTATAGTTCACTTTAGCTAAAGGTACCTTTAACTAAATTTGTTGTTGTACACAACTAAAGGAAAAATCTTGCAAAAGAAATAATATTGCCCTTGTATATGCCTCTGGGTTAATTAGTTCCTAAACGAACTGAACAAAGTTTAGAGTGAGCATAACTGAAAAAGCATGATAACTACAAACGTATATTGAACAATTCAATAATATTTTGATCATTAAAATAACAACAATTACTCTTTTGTGTTTTACTAAAATTGTATTTTTTATTATTTAAAAATTTGTTACCACAACACAATGATATTTAACTTGTTTCGAAAGTTAGCATTATTGTTGGAATAGCTTAGTTACCATATTAAAATTAAAAAATTAAAAACGATTTAAACTAAAGAAATGAAATTAAATTATTTTAAATTAAATTAAATACAAATACAAGTAAGTCTATAAGTCACAATAAAAACATGAAATTACACACTTCAGACTTCAATAACAAATGCCGATCGATATTTACGATTGGGTTTCGATAAAACTGAAGGCTTTGACTTGGGTGGACGACGACGAGAACGTGTTAGTTTTGGTGGTGAGCTTTTATGAAAACTTTCACGATATGGTGGTGGCACATTGGCAATATACTCGTCTTCGTATTCAGATTGACTGAACTGATGTTCCTTTTCTGCAGTCTTTAGAATTTTCTGAAACTTGGGATTACTAAGCAATTGCAATTTCAAAGCCTCGTCTAACAATTTGCCTTGGTCTTCTATATATTTCTCGATTTGTTTCTTAGAAGCCACATCCCTGTAACGATCTTTTAAGTTCGCTTTAAGATGTTTGATGGCAACATCGGGATTCTCATAAGACTCTGGTTCGGGCTCGTACAAGTTATAAGTGGAGCCGATAGACGAAGACGGATGATGATGATAAGAAGAAGAAGAAGGAGTTTTGGATTTCGGTGCCGGAATAACATGAAATGGATCTGGCTCATACAAATTTGTGTATTTATGTTTTTTTGATGATTTTGATGGCAAATTGTAGGAATCTGAACCACGTTCCTCTTGTGAAACATCCAACGAATAGCTTCCAATATTTGGTTGTGGCGTGTATTTTGTACTCTTTGTGGGATAAGGTATTGTGGACTTTTTCGGCGATGTTATGGGATGTTGTACTCGTATATGTGTGCCAATAGTGTATTCGCGACTATCGTCATCCTTCGAAGCATATAAATGATGTTTAGCTTCATTCGAATATTCATCAGATGTATACGTTTCAGACGATATATCATCTTCATCCTGTAAAATATTTTTGAATACGAGTTAAAATGTTAAAAGTTTAGCAAGTAATGGTACATACCGAACCGTAACCCTTGTATGATGGTTTCCTAGAATATTTTGATGCCGATCTGTGTTTGCTTTCTTCAGTTACCAAATCACTTTTATACGACAATGGAACAAATCCACCACTTCCACCGCCATGATGATAGGAATACCGCGATGTTGGCGTAACCACTGAACTATAAAAGCTTCTGCCGTATGAGGAAGATTGAGCCTTAATTATCGTTATCACACTGCCAAACAGAAGTAATATATTGAGGAACTAAAGAAAAGGGAAATGAAATTAAAAAAAATAAATAAAATTGAAAGGCACTTCATAATGTTTAATAAGACACTAATTATCAGAGTAATTTTATTAACACACCGTTTGAATGATTAAAAAACGTCAATCATGTCAGTTCAAGTTCATTGTCGTGTCATTAAAAAGCAAGACTTTCAAATCATATTAATGCTTCAACAGAAATATTAATTTTATGGTTTTAGTTAAAGGAAATAAATATGAAAAGAAAACTGAAAAAATTATTGTGCTTCGCCTAAGGAGTTTTTAAATGAAGAATTATTTCAATTGAAAACGGGTTGAACTAAAACAATTGTTATACAATACAATACTATTATCATCTGAGGGAATAAAATCATCTGAACTCTAAAACGGAATTTATTGTTAATGGATCATTAATTATTTGATGCATTATAATTGATATGAGAAACTATCGGCTTTGTTAGAGGTAGTACGTATTTACATCGATCAAAGAGACATTGGTTGAACATATTACTCTTAATACGAAGCCTTTCTCAAAGATCAGTTATCGCGTCCATTACATAAATACATACATACATAATTGGCCATTACAACCCTTCAGCCAGGATTACGGCCTAGCTTCTCACACCACTCATGTTGTGTGCGTTAATTTTTGCACATGAGTGGTGGGACCTACAGTTTAACGTCGACTCCGAAAGACAAATTTTTGAGAAACTTTTCATGGCAGGTTTCTTTACTCCGAGTTTTTACCAGAAATCTGTTAAGAGGAAGTCGCTGAAGAAATATTTTTTCATATTTTCGTTTTGATGTCTGACCTGGGGCCTTACAACTGATAAGCCAACACACTACCTACTAGACTACGGCGCCCATTACATATCTCAAACTAGTACGACAGGCCTTTATTGTGGGTACACTTCAATTTACAATATTTATTAACGTTTAATAAAACGAAAGACATAAATATGTATACATAATTGGTCATTACAACCCTTTAGTCAGAAATACGACCTAGTTTCTCACACCACTTATGTTAAATGCTCTATTTTATACATAAATTCCGGCACCTACAGTTAAGAGTCGACTTCGAAAAACAGAGAAACTTTTAAGAAACCTTTGATGGCAATTTCATTTTTTCTCTCAGAGTTTTTGCCAGAAATCAACTGAGAGGAAGTCGCCGAAGAAATATTTTTTCGCATTTCGTTTAGTTGGGATATCTCCCCTGGGGTTTGAACCGTTTCCTCACGTCTTATAAGCCAACATATTACTACGACGACTTCTAACATGATAAACTACAATATAAATAAATACAAACATGTATGTATGTATCAGAGATCAGCAATGAGTATTCAAAAAGATGAATAGATTCGATTCATACTCATAATTTCTGATACTTATACGCATTCATACTTATTTTAATATCATACTCATACTACTCATGTTCAAAGTTTGCAGTACTCATCGTACTCATACTCATACTTAACAATACGCATGATGTTGTTGATTTCGATTCTCCTTTACTCAACATTTAAAAGGATCCCTAAATAAGTACGATTCCCGTACGAACACTACACTAGAATCACTAGAAGGTTTCGAATCACTCGAATCATTTATGAGTATTATAGGTATTTTTCTAAATTTATGAATCTGAATGAGTAGGCGTATGAATAGAACATATTTCGAGTGTTATCAGTTTGATGTCAACGTTGTACTCATACTCATTGCAACCTGTAGTCATAAATCAATGTTGTAGTGAGTACGAATGAATCAGAGTAGTTCAATTTCAATATCGTTGACTCACTCATACTGACAATTTTATGAGTACTTATGAGTACCGAAAAAACGATTAATTGCTGACCTATGGTATGTATGACGTAAGTATATATATATATTGAAAACAGAATACGATACTCCGCCTATTTTTCTTTTCAAAAGTCCAACTCTACCATCAATTTAAGTACAAATTGCATGCGATTATTATTTCTCACTAAGATAAATAATTTTCAAATATTGTGCTTGAGAAGTTCACAAGATGCTTATTCTACCAGTTGTGGTGTCTTAAAACTTAGCAGTGATTATGGGATCTTTTGCTTGCAATATCTTTCTTTATTGTTAGTTTTTTTTTTAATTGCATCAAGAGCTGACCCATTTACTTTGAAGCACGTATCGTATACTTTACTTTAAAAACTTATGACAATTCATTGGTAGCACACCTTGATACCTCCACTTTACTTAATATTAAACTGCTTCCTATCAAATTATTGTCATGATTATAGACGATTTTAAAAAATTGTGAAACATCTTATTTATTCGAATCCATTAAACGTGAAAAATTGTTGTTTCATTTTTACTTTTGTTTTCATTTTGTTTACGGTTTAGCACCTTGACTAACCAAATAGTAATTACTTACGTTCATTATTACAGTTATTTTTTTTTTTATGATTTGAATCGATTAAGCACTTTTTGAAATGAATCGGAATCGATTGTGCTTTATTCGCGCGCCAATTGTGGCAAGTTTTGTTAAAATTTAAAACTTATTTTACACTGTTGCAACATGAGGAGATATGTATGTAGCACTTGTGATAATGTTGCAACTAACAATTCTTTTGTAATTTGTTTTATTTTTCTTCTTCTTTTCTTGAAAATCTAAATATTTTTGATTAGAAGCGAATATTTTTAATTTTTTTTCTTTTCTTTGTATTGTAGTTGACCGTACGTTGTCTTAAGTGAAACTGAAAGTTATGGCAATGAGTGCAACGGTTTTATGCCAACTTCCTAATACCAAAAACAAAACAAAACAAAATAGTTGCTTCGTTCAAATGTTGAAATGAACAGTGAGTGTTAAGCAGAAAACAAGATTCATCTATTGAAGCACCAAGCTACCAAACACCCTGCTCCAGAAGTTGTTGCTTTAAACGTATTGGTAACTGTTGTTTTTTTTTAAATGCCGTCGATCAAACTCGAATACTGATAATAATGATGTTATTAAAACTAATGATAATTACAGTGTTTATATTGGTAACAGTCATCATCACATCATCGTCATCATTATGTGAACATGAAAACAAGCAAAAGAAATCGTCTTAAAAATAAAATAAAAAAATTTAATTTATTTTCTTTTTTCTTTTATGATCTTTGATTCAAATGTTATATCTTCTACTGTAGCTGGCTGGGGTACATTGGGAATACACAAATTTGAAAACTAGCTGCCTCATATTCGATTTGCATAAATTCAACATTTGCATTCGATGTAAAAGTAAAGGAAACGAACGTTCATAAATTATTTTCATTCATTCATAAATAGACAAAAAAAAATTGTTTTTTTTTTTCTTTAAATACAATACAAATATATTTGGAGAGATTGTCCCAAAATTTCCAATAATTTTGATAACAAAACGGCATTGTTGACAATAGTTTTTCTTTTTTTTTTGTTTTTATTTTCATTCATTCACTATTTATTTATTTATTTATTACAATACAATTACAAATTATATTTAATTATGAGTAACTTCCACTTACAACTTCGCCGTAGTCTAGTAGGTAGTGTGTTCGCTTATTAGACGTAAAAGCCAGGGTTCGTATCCCAGGTCAGGCATCAAAAAGAAATATGAAAAAAAATATTTCTTTGGCGACTACCTCTCAGCAAATTTCTGGCAAAAACTCTGAGAGTAAATAAAATTGCCATGTAAAGTTTCTCAAAATTCTGTCGTTCGGAGTCGACGTTAAAATGTAGGTCCCGCCACTCATGTATAAAATTAACACACACAACATGAGTGGTGTGAGAAGCTAGGCCGTAATCCTGACTGAAGGGTTGTAATGGCCAATTATGTATGTATGTATGTAACTTCCACCATATGCTCGGTATAGTGTAACAGACAGGAGTCTCTGGTGGGGATCGAATCCAAGATCATCAAGCTAGACCCACTAGACTACATATCTAGAAACGAATGCAGAAATTCAATACAAATGTATACAAAATATCTCGATTTCGAATTAAGATATTCGAAATTCATTTATATTGATTCATTTTGTACTATGTTTTGAAAAATTAATATTTTTAAGAAAATAAAATATAGGACTGAAATCTTTTCTTAGGGTTTTTGAAAAGGGTTTAAAAATAGTACATTTAGGAGTTTATTTAAAAAAAAATCGATATCGATATTTTTTCGACTCCAATTTCGTAAACTTATCATATAAAAGATTACCATCAGGGGCCATTTCTAGACATACAGCTGAAATGAGTGATTTTACATAAATCTTCTTATCCCTCATTACAATTTATAATTGGTATCAATGTTTATCTGCCAGAAGTTGATATCCAGGTCAATGCCATTTAATTCCTAGAAAATATATACGATCAGAACCAAATAAATATTTCCAATGCTTATACTGTTATCGAAAGTTCATTTTGTTAAGATTATTGGTTACCGGATCTTTTACAACTTTTATATAAAAAGCGTCATTTAATTTTGTTGAACTATTTAATCGTTAAAACTAAGAGCCATTATTACAGTTTGCCGTTAAGTTTGGGTTAATTAAACGGAAACTTAACTAAAGTTAACTTTATCTTCGCCTTTATCTTCTTTTCGTTATTACAACGTAATGGTAAAATAAAGTTAACTGTTTTCAAAAATATGGCAGTGACGAAGCAATGTCGATAAAACTGCTCAATTAAACAAGTTTTTTTTATATGCAGTGGCAACGACGGGCTTCTTTTTGTTGTTGTTGTATATGCCCATTTTGTTTATATTTGAAGTTGCCATATTGAAAATAATATATAATATTAAAAAGTTACCGGCAGGATGATCCTCCCTTCAGCTTAACACTCACTTCAATCTTATTCGGTACTCATAATAATAAAAACAAATTATCTGCCCGTTAAAATCCTTACTTTAGTTAACGGCAAGTTGTAATAATGGCCTTTAGGGTCATTAAATATGCGTTTAATAAAAGTTAACTTAGGATAAAGTGAACTTTAAAGTCCCTTTAACTTTTTTTCGTTATTACAACTTACTGATAAAATAAAGTTAAGTTTTTTAAAAATATGGCAGTGCCGGATCAATAACAATAACAAAATTAAACGAGTTTCTTTAAAACACAGTGACAACGAATATAAAATATGAAAAATAACAGAGGTCCTAGGGGGTTGGTGGTACATCATTGTGATGGTTTAGGACTGTATGGCTTATAGTAATTAGAAGCTTAACTTATACTCAACAATATGTATACGATTTTATTGAAAAAAGAAAATTATAGTGTGAAAATACAAATTATAATATGGCGCTTTGCACACAAAAAAGATTATCTCTATGCATATCGGTAGTTTACTGAGAGCTGCAGTTGCTAATTTAACACACGTTAGTGACATTAACTACAGGTGCGTTGTCCGACGATTGGCAGTTTATCATGCTCGATCTCTTTTTATTTAATACAGAACGTCTATGGTGTGTACTCCTTGTGGGACCAATGCCTAAGATATTATGTCCAAAATATGAAAACTAGTTATTTTAGGAATGGAAGTCAAAACAAATATGCATTCACTAAGCAGAAAGTTTTTGTAGGCCCATGTCACTGGGGATAGAGACTCTACTACAGTATATTCCATAATAAGGCCATTTCGGAAAAGTGGATTCAAAATTCTCTTTATTATGTAATCTTGATTTAGTACTTCAAGTTCTTAGATATCATCCACTATCCATAGCTTCTTAGATATCCCTTAGTTTTAATAAGCAAACCCATCTACCTCTACGCTTTTAAATGGTTTTCAATGAATTAAAATTAAAAAGCATCAAAAATATTAGATTTTTATATAACGGTTATTTCAATTGTAAATCTATTTTAATACTCATAACGTCCGCTAATACACCCTAACAACTGTGTGATAAATAAATAACCATTTAACCAACAGTTCATCATATTGTGCAAATTTTCTATGTATACATACATACATACATTGAACATTTATAGGATTTATTTTAGTAAACAATTAAATAAATTAACTGTAAGTTGGCTTTGAAAAATTTAGCTCAAGGCAAACAGATTCAGTTAACTTATAATGCAACCTACAAGGTTCGTCTTTAATGTGCCTTACACTGGCACCTGTTATCAAAAAGTCAGAAGAATTTGTTATCATCGTCTATGCTTCCTTCACTTCAACGTTGATTTATAAGTACAGGTTGCAATGAGTATGAGTACAACGTTGACATCAAACTCATAACATTCGAAATATGTTTGATGCATACGCCTACTCATACAGATTCATAAAAAATATACTTATTACCTCATAAATGATTCGAGTGTTTCGAATCATTCATCAAAATTTACAGTCTGGTTTGTTGTTGTTGCATTTACAAAAAAAGAAGAAAGAAAAAGACAGCATGCAAACAAACATACAACCTTCTTGTGAGTATTGTAGTGTTCGTATGCGAATCACACATATTTTGTGATTCTTGTAAATGTTGAGTAAAGGAGAGTCGAAATCAATAAAATCATGCGTATTGTTAAATATGAGTACGATGAGTACTACAAACTTTAAATATGTGTAGTACGAGTATGATATTAAAATGAGTATGAATGCGTATAAGTATCAGAAATTATAAGTATGATTTGAATCCACTGATCTCTTGGAATACTCATTGCTGATCTCTGATACCAACCATAGGGTACAACAATTATAAACAAACAAACGTAAAATGACTGGGTTATAAAATGTATGTAAGTGCATTTACGCCGTTATAAACAAGATAATGAAAAAACCAAGTAAAAAAACAAAAAAAATCGATTCCAAAAAAATCCATACTTTTGTATGTCCGTCCAACAAAACGTTGTATGTTTATGAAAATGTTTTGCAAAATAATTCAATACAAGTATTTGAAGGCCAAAAATGTTGGTCGCTAACAAAAGGCGTATCATTAAATGTAGCTGCCACTTGTGCCTCTTGTTGCATTTACAAAACCAAAATTGGAAAAAAAAGTTAACAACTGGAACAACAAACGAAACGAATGAAAAACAATTTAATGTTGCAACATGAAAAATGTTACCATTACAAACCGCAATATATCGAACTTAAATATCTTTAAACAGAAAAAACCTTTAAAAAATACAAGAAGCTGTTGTCTGATGGCTGGTTGCTGGTTGTTGGTTAGACGCTCGTGTCATCATAACTTAATTCAATTGCGGATGGAATGAATGAATGAAAAAACAAATTCGCTGTTCAGGTTCAGGTTCAGCATCAGGAAGTAAACCATTGAAATCCACATACAATATATATGTATAGTTTTTGTATTTAAAAATGTTTGGCTTTTTGGAAAAGTTGCAAAGTTGCAGCTGCAAACAAGTTCATGTTCACTGAACGAGGCACAAAAAAAATTGGAAAAGTAAACTTTCCTGTAAGCCACTTGAATCGACGTACTCATGATTATGAGATTGATATGGTTACCATATAACAGACTTACGACTAATTCAAGCAGTATAATAACCGAAATGTAAATGTTTCAAACAGTGATTAAAAATACGATTTATAATTAATTTAGCATGGCAGCCCTAAGTAAAACTATTTTCGTTAAGCGGAAACAAATTCGTTTAAGAAAGGAAATTCAATAAATGAAAAATGTATCACATTTAAACATTTTCCAATTACATGAAATTCGATAGACAATCGAAATAAATAGAATGACAAACAATCATAAACTGCAACACACAACAATCCTGATGATGATAATGCTGACAATAATTACTCTTTACAATGGGAATATCTTATCTTGTACACAGAAAATAATAAGAAATTGTTATTTGTATTTCCGATATCAACCAATTGAATGAATCCTCTTTCAATCCACTTTTTTATAGAATACCTATGTTCGATCATATCATTAGATAATCTAATAATTTCCAAGTAATGTGTTCGCTTATTAGACGCAAAGCTCGGGTTCGTATCCTAGGTCAGACATCAAAACGAAATATGAAAATTATATTTCTTCGGCGACTTCCTCTCTGCAGATTTCTGGCAAAAACTCCTGAGAGTAAATAAACCTGCCATGAAAAAGTTTCTCAAAATCTCTCGTTCGGCGTCGACGTTAAACTGTAGGTCCCGTCAATCAAGTATAAAAATTAAGGCACTCATCATGAGTGGTGTGAGAAGCTAGGCCGTAATCCTGACTGAAGGGTTGTAATGGCCAATTATGTATGTATATGATAATTTCCAAACCTTTATGGATGTGTAATCCATCGATGCCTAGCAAGAGAAATTGCCTTCGTACCCATCTTCACTCAAGCAGACGAATAGATGGCATTAATAAACTGTGGAAAATATAAAAAATTTTACAATAAAAACCCTCTTTCTAGACAATTTCATGATTACTAGACTTAGGTTTTCTTTGATACCAAAGACCAGCGATCAGCAACGAGTATTCAAAACGGTGAGTAGATTCGAATCATACTCATAATTTCTGACACTTATACGCAATCATACTCATTTTAATATCATACTCATACAACTCATATTCAAAGTTTGAAGTACTTATCGCACTCATACTTAACAATACCCAAGATGTTGTTGATTTCGTCTCTCCTTTACTCAACATTTACACGAATCACAAAATAAGTATGATTCGCATACGAACACTACAATACTCACTAGAAGGTTGTGTCTTTGCCTTGCCTGCTGTCGTTGTTTTTCTTTCTTCTTTTTTTATAAATGCAACAACAACTAAGACAGTAAATTTTGATGAATCGAATTCGAATCACTCGAATCATTTATGAGTATTATAAGTATTTTTCTAAATTTATGAATCTGAATGAGTATGAATCAAACATACTTCGAATGTTATGAGTTTGATGTCAACGTTATACTCATACTCATTGCAACCTGTACTTACATATAAATCAATGTTGTAGTGAGTACGAATGTATCAGAGTAGTTGAATTTCAATACTGTTGACTCACTCATACTCAAAATTTCATGATTACTTATGAGTAGCGAAAAAACGATTCATTGCTGATCTCTGATACAGACTAAAACTCTGCTGATAATGTTTCACACGCAGTTTTAGTTCAATTCAAACAGTTTCAACAATTTTCAAATCAAATATGTGAGAGTCTATTGAGGACGTTTGTAAAATCAGGCGTATAACCGCAACTGCCTATTAGCCAGTAGCTCAACATTGTTTAATAACAATTTTTGAAGAACTTGAACAGTGTTGGACACAGACAAATGTTCGTCAGATGGCTTCTAAGCAAATTGAATTGTGATGTAATAAGAAAACTCCTCAAATGAATCATTGTTTGGTTTTTTCCTTTAGAGAGGAATTATACTACGACAGAACTAAAAACTCTATAAACTGTTGAAAGTCTATATCGAACGATTTTATTGCCACAATTTTCGTTATAGTAAAATCATATGAAAATTGATTGCCTCACATTGTTGCACACAAGGGCAAGGAGTCCTAAAAAGTGATTTTTTAAGAGTTTTGAAAGTTTTGAAATTTAAAGAAAAATCCCAAAACTGAATAAAATTTTATTTGGGGCGATAAACAAATGACTGCCATTTACTTTTTAAACATTTGGGCAATTCACACAAATCATTGTATCGTTGTATTCATTGTATGGTTAGACGAATATACAACAGTGTATGCTTGTCGTTGATAATTTTCATGTAAAAATTCGATACACTTATACACACTTCTTCATAGGTTTTTGGAAGTTGTATTGGTTTCGTTTAGTTTAGTTTATGTAAACGCGAGTAATCAAGAAGGAGAATAAAAATACAAAATATTTTCAATGTAACTTGAATCAACAATTAACATTTCAAAATTATAATTGTTCGCACATGTTTTCATTTTGTTGCTTGATAATCAAATTATAAATTCTGGTGTTCTTCTTCTTATCGTTTTTTGACGTTTAGGATACGAAGTACACAATACAACATAGCATTGCAAACAAAAATTCAATACAACATACACGATACAAAGTCGTGTGAATTATTCAAATGTTGCCCGATGCAATGCGTCTACTTCAGTTTTAATAAACTCTTCCTGGGATTCCGATCAATATCTCATTAGGATGTACTGTTGCCTTCTAAGGCACGAATTGTTGCTAGCTTGACCATGTATACAAGGGAATTCATGTATACCCATAAAAATAGTTCACTGCTCCAAAAATGTTAAATTAATTGCTCACCTTGATATCTGACTTGTTGAAAGCACGTGTCAAATATTTTGAGAAAAAAACTCAGAAATCATTGCTGAAATCACATATTAAATGTTCAATATCTTGAAAAGCATGGAAACCCTCTTTACAATTTAAATTTGTTGCGTAACAAAACTTCGAATTTTGCGCTTCAGCTCCTACTACAACTACGTTTTCTGTTGACACCAATTTGAATTGCTGTTTTTAACTTTTGACAGCTTGCAGCAATATTCGTTACGTTATACTACAGCTACCATTATATTATGTTCCCCACTGAACTTTCAATTAAAAATATTAAAAATTACAAGAAAATCTAAAATTTTTATGGTTCCAAACGTAGGTACAAATATAATAAACCTGAATGTTTTTTCCACCAGAACTTAAACTTTTTCAAAGAAAATTTCGTGGAACTTGGAATCAGAAACATGATGTGGGATAATAAAGTTTAATTGAAAAAATATTTTAAAGAAAAATTTTTGTTCAAAACCCAAACATTGACCAACATCAATACGTTTTTGCATATGACCGTAATATTTCGAATTTGCATTGAGGCGATTTTGCTTGAATATGCAACTTTAATAGGCCTAAGTTCGAGTTTTGTTCCTATCAGATTTTAGCAATGAATCGTTATTTCGCTACTCATAAGTACTCAAGAAATTTTGAGTGAGACAACAATACTGAAATTCAACTACTCTGATTCATTCGTACTCACTGCAACATTGTTTTATAAGTACAGGTTGCAATGAGTATGAATACAACGTTGACATCAAACTCATAATATTAGAAATATGTTTGATTCATACGATTATTCATTCAGATTCACAAATTTAGAAAAATACTTATAATACTCATAAATGATTCGAGTGATTCGAATCATTCATTAAAATTTACAGTCTTAGTTGTTGTTGCATTTGCAAAAAAAAGAAGAAAGAAAAAGACAAAGATTGCAAGCAAACCAAACACACAACCTTCTAGTGAGTATTGTACTATTCGTACGCGAATCATACTTATTTTGTAATTCTTGTAAATGTTGAGTAAAGGAGAGTCGAAATCAGCAAAATCATATGTATTGTTAAGTATGAGTACGATGAGTACTTCAAACTTTAAATATGAGTATATTAGTATGATTTTAAAATAAGTATGAATGCGTATAAGTATAAGAAATTATGAGTATGAATCAAATCTACTCATCTTTTTGAATACTCATTGCTGATCTCTGGTTCCTATCGATCGATTATTACCAACTTTCTACCAATGTTTGCATATAGTATGTACATTAAATACAGCCTCCGTAATGATCTCTGTGGTAGGTGTTGCTGTTACTATACACATGTTAAAGAAAGAAATCGTTAGAAATATGAGCCTTAACCAATTCAAACAATTGCATTCGATCCATATGAATAATTTTGCCGTTATAAAAATCTTTGGGAACTCTTTACACTACCAACGTAATCTCCAAGTGTTTGCAATAACCATTTAACGCCCTGGAAACCGTAATAGTATGAATGAATGTTGGTCAAAAGCTCCTTTTTCTGATATTTTGAAGTACATTAGTTCCGTTGGTATTTTCGAGACTATCATTCCCATTTTTGGCAAATTGACTTCATCAGAATATTTATCGGTTATATGAGTTTCATGAACCCATGCAACAATCAATTCATCTATCACATCAGACACTATGTGTCTGTATATGTTTGCTCGCTAACACACTGACCATCTTCGCTCGAGCCGATATATCAAAAAGTATATAAAGTGTATATACATACGTACATATATCTATAAAGTAATTCCTGTCAGTGTACATTCAAATTTAAATGTAACACTTAACTTTCTTATCATCTCTAATAATCGCCTGTCTGAACTAATTTCATTGAACTCATGAAGTCATTTATAAACAAGATGGCAACAGGATATCGGCCAAATGCGGAAGGTATGTGCCATTATGAAATTAATGCTTAAAAATTAAAGAAACTGGTCTTCACCATAAACACCTCTACCTCTTATCATATTAAGTCAGTCGTCAATTAATGCAATAAAATTGAAAAAATTATTTCGTTGTTTATTAACGTTGGAAAGGTGGTGGCATGAGTTTTCGGAATTACGCAACTTTTGGTTTTGGTTCCTCAATAAATAAGAGAATTAAATGAAATGTTTTTTTAATTAAAGGAAATTACATTTTCGCACAATTTTTGCAAATGTTGAATTATTTTTGAATGAAAATGTTTTTTTTCTTAATTACAGAAGAAATTAAATCTTAAGTGAGATGACGAAGAAGATTTATTAATTTTTCAGTTTCTAGTTGATACACTGACCTTCAGAACTCAAAATTCCGTTGAATTGGAGTTCTTAACACTGAATTTCATGAAGTTTCATGCAAGAGTTGCCCAATGTACTTCAAATCTCAATTGTTTCTGTAAGATTTTTTGCTTTTTATAGACTTATGAACCCTCATCTAACCTATACACATTTTGTCAACTTGCAAATTATTAACAATATTTGTTTATATAGGGTGGGCCATTTATCGGTTTAAATTTGAACCATCGGTTATTTCGAATCTGGCAATACTTAACATAATTGGCCATTACAACCCTTCAGTCAGGATTACGACCTAGCTTCTGACAGCACTCATGTTGTGTGCGTTAATTTTAGGCGTGAGTAGCGGGACGTACAGTTTAACGTCGACTGTGAACGACAGAATTTTTGGGAAACTTTTCATGGCAATTTTATTTACTCTCTCAGAGTTTTTGCCAGAAATCTGCTGAGAGGAAGTCGCCGAAGAAATATTACTTTTTTTTCATATTTCGTTCTGATGTCTGGCCTGTGGCTCGAAATCGGGCTTTAAGTCTAATAAGCCAACACACTACGACTTCAAATATGGCAATACTTATATCATTCTATTCTGTCTCAAAATTTAGTATATTATCTCTACTAAACGTACGATTTACGCTTGAGCAACATTGGGATTTATTGGAATAGATAGGCCAACGAGAAACTGCACTAGAATTCCGACTTTGCCAAAAAAAATTACATAATAAGCAAATTTGCCGTATTTGGAGAACACGTGGTCTAATGAAAGCCAATGCAACCATTACGGGTGACTGTTTGGTGCTGCTTGTGCAGCGGAGGCATCATTGCCCATATTTCTTTGAAAATGAGGGCAACGCAACCATTACGTTCAATAGGGAGAACTATCGTACCGTTATAACCGATTTGTTTGCACCCGCTCTTCATGGCATTGATATGAACGACGTTCAGTTTGAACAGGATGATGTAACTTACCACACATCTCATGCTACAATCGGTTTATTGCAAAGTGAAAAGTGTTATGCCGACAAGCCAAAGACAATTGATTATTTAAAGGCTAACATTTTCCCCACCCTATATTATTTCAATCAAATAATAATAATAATAAAACAATACTTTATTAACTCTAGCATAAAACGATTATAGCTGACCAAATAGATTGTATGTATGTATGTGTGTAGCCTAAATTTGATTTAACTTCAAACATTAAATTATAACAAATGCCCTCAGTCAGATTGCTATTTCATTAGAATAATTTTTTTAACATACGTAGAAAACGAATATTTTTACATACGTACATACATAATTGGCCATTACAACCCATCATTCAGGATTACGGCTTAGCTTCTCACACCACTCATGTTGTGGGTGTTAATTTTATACATGAGTGGCGGGACCTACTACAGTTTAACGTCGACTTCGAGCGACAGATTTTTGAGAAACTTTCTCATTGCAGGCTTATTTACTCTCAGAGTTTTTGTAAGAAATCTGCTGAGAGGAAGTCGCCAAGGATATATTTTTTTTTATATTTCGTTTTGATGTCTGACCCGTTTTACGAACCCGGGGTTTACGTCTAATAAGCGAACACACTACCTACTAGACTACGGCGACTTCAGGCATATTTTTAAAATAAAATATAATATATGAAAAGAACGAACGAACAAGATGAACACCCTGTCTTGGCACAACATTTTAACAGACAAATTTGAAATTGGCATTTTAAAATATTATTTGTAAATTTTACAACAATACTCCGGAAGACACCGCCTATAAAGTGAAATTATCAAATGAAATTTTTTAGTCATGTAAATTAAAAATTTTATAAAAATTAAATCCGTATAAGAAAGACACAAGAAGGCATTTTTTTTTGGAAAATTGCAGGATTGGCATTATTAAGTATTTTTCTTTTTCCATATCATATTTAATATGTTGGCGGTCTTCAACTTTCCAGTTTGGCCTTAATAAAATAAATCATGCAACATGTTGCAACATTGTGCAAATTATGGATAAATTTATGAATCTGTTTTTTTATTAGTTTTCTTTCTTTCTTCTTCTTTCTTTTCATGTCTTTTGCAATTAAAACGAGCACTCACTCACCACTTACCGGTTTCATTTCGGAAAAACGTTTCGTTTTCATATGATTTCGTTTTCATAATTGTTTTAATGTGAAGAAATTATTTTGTCTTAAGATTTCCTAATTATCTACGTGAAGATCAATGTGTGATGAAATGATTGTGTAATTATTGCAGCTGATATTGCACAATTATGAGAGCTGCAACTTTCACAAGGTCAAGCTCAAGTTCATCACAACGATATGTCTCTACAATGGAAGTGTATTTACACAGGCAATTAAAAAAAATTGATTTCATTTTATTTTTTCCATTTGTTTTCTTATTAAATTACAATCTCATAATGAGACAATAATCCCCCCACATTTTTTACGTTAATAAGACATACGAATACATACAGTGGTCAGCAAAAGTCTTAATACGGCAATATATTTTTACAACATAAAAGTCACCACTCTTGCTCAAAGTCCCGATACGACTTCAAGAGAGTATTTAAGAGATCATTTGAAAGAACGGTTACGTAATCGCTAAACCTCAAACAAAAGTCATGGTGCCACCAGAAAACACTAAACACAACTTGTACATTAAATTCCAAATGGGTTAAATGGAGTGCTTGACCTTAAGGGATATTCTACTAAATACTAAATTTTAAATTTACTCAGGGTTCTCCTTGCAGGTATCTATGAAGTCATCTGAAACTTTTCCTTATTTTTCTCTTGTTTTATCAGAAACATTAAAAATTTTTTTGTTTTATAATAAAACCGAAATAATTAAATAAAATAAATATATAAACTATAAATTTGTATAAAAACTTTCGGCTAAAATTCATGAAAAATTCTAAAATATATTACCGTACTAAGACTTTTGCTGCCCACTGTACATATATGTATGCATATACCATAAGTGTTATTTAAATAAATATTTTTTTAATAAATTGGCTTAATTGTTTATGGCAACATTTTATTTCAATTTATTTTAATATCTCTTTTGACCCTATTGGGTAATAAAAAAGTATTAAGCAAAGGTCTCATGTAAATGAAGGTGGGTTGAATGAGAACCAACATTTTTGGCAAAAACTGACATCCTCATTATAAATGTTTTGCAGTTTCCGTTCTGTTTCCATTAAATTAATAATTAAATTTGTTTACTAATATATTGTATTAAAAGAACATTTATTTAAAGTTTAATTTTCCGTTTTATTAACCATTTTATGACACTTTAAGCAAAAATAACCGCTAGTCGCCGTGGTCTAGTAGGTAGTGTGTTGGCTTATTAGACGTGAGGCATCGGTTCAAACCCCAGGTCGGGCATCTCCAACTACGCGAAATATGAAAAAATATTTCTTCGGCGACTGCCTCTCAGCAGATTTCTGGCAAAAACTCTGAGAGTAAATGAAAAGTTTCTCAAAAATCTGTCGTTCGGGATCGGCTTTAAACTGTAGATCACACCGCTTATATATACAAATTAACACACACAACAAAAGTGGTGTGAGAAGCTAGGTAGTAATCCTGACTGAAGGGTTGTAATGACCAATTATGTATGTATGTATTTGTATTCGCATTTTTCATAGTATGTGACCAATCAATTCTACTTACCTCCTAATAATTACTTTCATTCGCTATGTCAAATAGAATTAACTACGCTGAGTACCTAACCAATATTGTAAATGCCTTTTAAACCTACAACTGATGCCATAAAATGTATTGCTGCCTTAACCTCGTCATGAAAAGCAAATTCCATTGCTTTTTCAATTTTACTTATAATATCGTGTGTGCTGATAGTCTAGTAGGTAGTGTGTTAGACGATAAGCGTGAGGGTCTTAGGTTCGATTCAATCCAGAGACTCTGGTCTGTTACACTACACCATGCATATATGTATGGTCGAAATTATTTAGCTCGTATATAATTAAATATTAATTTGTAATTGTATTGTAATTAATTAATAAATAAATAAAATAAACTTCTAAAATGTTCTATTATAAACATTAATAAAGACTAGCTGTACTTTGCCCGCGTTGCTGTGCCACCAACAAAAATAAATTTGAAGGAAATACTTTACACAAATATCCAATTAATTTTGAGTCATTTTATTGATTTTGTTTCCCGTTGTCTAGATGATTCAGACGAACGGGCCTGAGGAGTACGCGTTCGATCATTTTCTAATCTCACTGCTCGTCGTTCGTTATTATTCATACGAAGGGCATGACTCGAAGATTTTCCAGTCCAAACGATTCTGAGGCTTGTAATGCTCTTTTCTTCTGTGCTTGAGGTGTAGGCCGACCAATTGCTTGTCATTCATTTTGAATAATTTTCAGTGGCGACATCTATCGGAAATTAACCGCACCTATCTAGAAACCTCCGTCGACTCATGCGCAACAACTTTGCTAAAGATCATGACATGATTACGATTCTATAAGTTACATACAAACAAACATTATTTTTTATATACATATATAGATTTATGACACTTTAAGCAAAAATATCCTGACAATGAACTTCTTTTTTCGACGTCATTGTGAATTTGTATATGAAAAAATTGGGCACCGTGGAGATATTCAGTACTCTCAATTCAGCTCTGAGAGATCTGCTTCTTCATATTCCACTATATAATATTGTATAACAATATTAGTCGACGAATTACAAAACTAAAACTTTCGTGGTCAAATAATCGAAGTATACATGCCAAAAACAGTTAAAAATAATCCACAAAATACTATCGGATGATCGTCGACTAAACTTGTATCTGCAGCTGATATCGGTATACTATTAACCAAACATCCAAAAGCGAGAAAGTTGTGCGCAAAACAGTTGCAGCATTTGCATGGAACGAAAAGTGTTTCAATTTTTTACTTCGAATCATAATAACACATACATACATAATTGGTCATAACAAGCCTTTATCAGGATTACAACCTAGCTTCTCACACCACTTATGTTGTGTGCGTTAATTTTATACTTGAGTGGCGGTACCTACAGTTTAACGTCGACTTCGAACGACAGATTTTTTTTGAGAAACTTTTTCATGACAGGTTTATTTACTCTCAGAGTTTTTGCCAGAGATCTGCTGAGAGGAAGTTGCCGAAGAAATATTTTTTGTTTTCATATTTCATCGATTTGATGTCTGACCTGGGGTTTGAACCGTTCCCTTACGTCTAATAAGCCAACACACTACCTACTAATCACAACAAAGTTTCAGATAATAGAATAGACTGGCTTGGAAGAACCATATTAGAAGGATATCTCCACCTTCTTTGCACAAGCAATTAAAACTCTCTGCAATTTCTTTATATGTCTAAACTTGAATAATATGCATATCGATTTCCTAAAGATCACCACAGACTAAGCAAACCTTATAAAATTTACAATACATCATCCTTGTGTAACCATTCTGTAAACACTAGGAATTCAAGGGGTCTTGATCGTTTGCGTTGTTGAAATCACAGATTATATGTATTTCATAAAACACTTCTTAGACGAAAGATATAAAATATTTGATATTCTAAAGAGAAGTTCGATATAAAAAAATCTTCTGTTATTGCAATATTTAAGAATTAATTTTTTTTAATTAATTCATTTACATTTAATTCACTCTCCAAGCCTTAGAATTTCATTTCGAAGTTCTTAAAAACTTGGAGAAATGAAATTGTAGGCAAATACTAGTAATAGGATATCTAATAAAGGGTGTTTTTTTATAGAGGTATAGAACTTTAAGTTGCAATAAAACAACGATGGATTATTCGATTGACATGAATTTTATCAATCCAAAAGATAATCTTGTGGCATTACATTTTAAATATGATTTCTGGCATATGACCGCCACGGCTGGCGCGGATGTAGTCCAATCTGGACGTCCAATTTTCGATGACTTTTTCCAACATTTGTGGCCGTATATCGGCAAAAACACGGTGAATGTTGTCTTCCAAATGGTCAAGCGTTTGTGGCTTTACCGCATAGACCAATGACTTTACATAGCCCCACAGAAAGTAGTCTAGCGGTGTTAAATTACAAGATCTTGGCGGCCAATTCACAGGTCCAAAACGTGAAATTAGGCGGTCACCAAACGTGTCTTTCAATAAATCTATTGTGGCACGAGCTGTGTGACATGTTGCGCCATCTTGTTGAAACCACATCTCCTGGACATCATGGTTATTCAATTCAGGAATGAAAAAGTTAGTAATCATGGCTCTATACCGATCACCATTGACTGTAACGTTCTGGCCACCATCTTTTTTGAAAAAGTACGGACCAATGATTCCACCAGCCCATAAAGCGCAGCAAACAGTCAGAGTTATCAAGAAGAATAAACGTGATGCGAAAACGTTCCATGGTTAATCGAATTAACTGCTCTGATGGACGATTTTGTCGACGATAAAATGGACGTAGTGCGCGATACGTTTTCCGCACAGAACCATTATTTTCGAAATAAAATTGCACTATTTGCAAGCGTTGTTCAGGCGTGAGTCTATTCATGATGAATTGCCAAACCAAACTGAGAATAAATCACTTGAAATAATCACTGTTAAATCGGTCGCCATCTTGAAAAGTAATGCCAACTTAAAGTTCTATACCTCTATAAAAAAAACCCTATACTACGAGTTCTATTAATTTTATTACTTTCATCCGTTATGTCAAAGAGAATTAACAATGCTGAGTACATAACCAATATTGTAGATGCCTTCTATAACAATGATGCAATAAAAGCAACTTCCATTGCCTTTCCACTTTTGCTTCTAATATCATGTGCGCTGAGAGTCTACTAGGTAGTGTGTTAGCGATTAGCATGAGGGTTGTGGGTTCGATTCAATCCAGAGACTCTTGTCTGCTACACTACACCACGCATATATGTATGGTCGTAATTAAATATTAATTTGTAATTGTATTGTAATTAATAAATAAATAAAATAAACTTATAATATGTTCTATTATAAACATTTTTGATTATAAAGTCATTCGTATTTCCAGTGTTTTTATAAAAGATGTAAAAGCTGTTTGATCTTAAGCAGAATTACAACCAGTATCTCTATCCGCTCCGTAACAATTTTGTTTGATTCCAAGTACTCTTAAAAATAAAATTAGGTTCTGATAGCTATCAAACTAAACTAAACTACATGTCTATTAATTTATAACAAAAAATTACCAGAATTTAATAGCATGTATTGCCGTTAAGTTTAGTAAATTGTTTTAACTCAGTTCGAGAAGCTCATACTGTATTTGTGTAAATTATTTACTTTTAATTGCTGTGTATTCGAATTTCGAAATTTAAATTTAAAATTCATTGACCTGTTAACGAAGAATTTCGAAAACTTATACAGAAGCCATTAAATGTTTGGAATGCTTTAGAAGAGATATGTAGTTGGTTGGTTATACAAACATACAATTTATGGTAATGAAGGGAAACAGTCAATAATTAAATATATTTAAATGTTGTTGTTGTATTCTTATATATTTTTATATTTTTTTAACAAATTGGTAAAAAAAAAATTAAATTGTAATGCTTTAGGACCATAAAGAGAATAAAATAAAACACGTGTATTTAAATTGTTATTTTTTCCGATTTTAATTAATAATCTATTTGAAGTTATTAATATCATATCATATAATATTAACAAACGAAAAAAAAAAATCAATTAAATTCTATTATTTTTAATCTCTAGACGATGTTTGTTTATAATTCTGTATTTATTTGCAATTTTAATTATTTTTTATTTTAATTTTTTTGCTTTTTAAAGGCATAGACTTTAAACCTTATATGGATAGTATTTGTTATAAATTTATTAATACACGTAATTGATACGATTCTTGTTCTTTAAATAAAACAGTATAAGCGGACTTTATAATGAAAACAAATTAAACGATGCCTATAATTGGCAACACTTGTCTGAAGTTATACAAACACGTTAAAAATGATTGGCAAAGAGCCAGCCAACATCTCTTAACCACTCACTTGTTTTTCACCTCGAATGACACAATCCAATGATTCTTAAATTATTTAAACAAAAAGTAGTTTGAGTTAATATGTGAAGATAAATGATTTTGTTATTAAAATTATTGTAAGATTTCATTTTAAAATGTCGATTTCATCATGGCTCACATCAATCTGGTAAGCCTACACTAACGCGCTGTGTTGCCGAACTGCGGGCATTGCGTCTTTGTGTTGGATGCGGTGGCGATGTGGGCGTTTGTGTCTCATCATTGTTATTGTCAGCAACAATTGCACCATCATTAAAACAAAGACTACTGCGCAAATGTTTTTGTGGTTTTGTTGCACCTTGTGAATCAATGCTAGACGTTGCCACCTCTTCTTCTAAATGATTGTTTATACGATTAATTGGGGAATTTTCATAAGACAAATCAACTTCATTATATTCCAGCGTATCATAATTACGTTGAGTACTTCCGCGTTTAGTGGGCGCTCTCATTTGGTCACTGCCATCGTAATTGTTGTCGTGTACGCCGTCATAATACTCTGCGGGTGAATAAAATTGTTTTCGTGGTGGCGGCGATTTTAAATGAATTGAACGCATCCGGTTTGGCAATTCTTGTTCTGCTTCATAATCATAATAATCTCTTTCTACAGGTTCATAAGAAGGTCTGGAATTATTTTGTACAACACTTCGGTTCTCTGGCCTTCTATATCTATTATCCCTTTTGTTGTCTAAATTTTCCTCGAAATATTCATTACCTACTGGGTTACGTCTTCCGTAACTTTGTATTTGTGACGGTTCAATAGGACTATCCCTCTTTACAGAATACCGTTCATGCATATTATTCCTTGGTTTGATGGCATTTCTTTGAGGACTTTTGTTTAATCTTGGTTCCAAAGAACGTCTGCTTTGTAGATAACCAGTTTCGTCATAATTATTCTTTACGAATCTGTCATTGGCACTTATTTCGCGATTATTTATTTTTTGCGTTTCCTTTTCTTCACTGAAACTTCTCACATCATGTTTTACTTGCAGTTTTGGACTATTTTTCGTGTTTAATTCCATTTCACGCTTATCGTTCATGTCCATTTTCGGTTTTCTTAGATTATTGCGATTATTTTGAGTTTCCTCTCCTCTGTCATTATTCTGATAATCGTAAAATTCGATTTTCGATGTATAGGCCTGTTTCTTTTTACCAGTGATATAGGCTTCATCGACAATATTTTCAGGTAATGCTACTCTAGTATTCGTAGGTTTATCGGCTATTTCCATTTTTTTACTGGCTATCGAATTACGTGAATTGTGTCTTCGGGGGCTTGTTCGATTATCATTTAAATTATCGTAGAATTGTATGGAAGATTGTGAGAATTCTTTGCTGAACCTTTTCTTGGTGTCCACTCCATTGTCAGTCACTGACATTTGTTTTGCATAAAGTGGTCTCTCATCGCTCTTCTCTAGAACGCTATTTCTACGTTTGATACGACACTCCACCGCTGTCTCTACTTTGGTATCATCGGGCCAAAAGAAGTGCGATTCCAAGCGATTGCGATTAGTAGCAGCAGAACCACGATCGATCATTTTGGGCGGTAGACCCGTAAAGAATTTACCGTTTAACATTTCACTTTTAATGCGACGATGAGGTAAACCGTGTTGTTTGTTCGAAACGCTAAGCTCAACTGAAATCAATACAATTCTGTTCTCATTCATTAGTCGTCGTGAGTTTAGAAAAATGTCGTTGTCGCTTTTTTTTTTGTTCACATTGTAGGCGTCTTAAGCAAGAAAAACAAAAGTAACGATCTTTTTTGTAACTGCTGCTGGTGTAGCAGCAACAGTAACTTGATGTTGGTTAAACTTAATTACAGTGGGATAGATGTGTGTTAAATTGCTATAAAAATGTATGAACATATTTTCGGGCTTTCAAGTTGTGTTTAGAGTTAATCCATATATTGTTACTGTTATCGTTATAGAATGTTGCAATTACAATAAGTAGTAATTTGATATTGTTGCCAAATCAACCCTTCAAACCTCTCGAACCTTTCATGGGATAAAAAGGTCCAATATTTTAAGACGTCTAAAATACGATGTTACTGTTAAATAAAATATCGCATCAATTAGATAAAATATCGTATAATAGTAGTCGCCGTAGTCTAATAGGTAGTGTGTTGGCTTATTAGACGTGAGGCCACGGTTCAAACCCTAGGTCAGACATCTCCAACAAAACGAATTACGATATAATTTTTCTTCGGTAACTTACTCTCAGCAGATTTCAGTCAAAAACTCTGAGAATTAATAAAACTGCCATGAAATATTTCTCAAAAAATCTGTCGTTCGGAGTCGACATTAAACTATAGGTCGCGTTATTAATGTATAAAATTAGCACACACAACATAAATGATGTTAGAAACTAGGTCGTGATCCTGACTTCAAGGTTGTAATGACCAACTATTTATGTATTCGTATCGTTTAATAATTTTGGTATGACTCTTATAACCCATTTAAATAATTATGGAATCTAATCTCCTAAGAAACCAAGACTCTTAAAATTTTTCATACGAACCAACCGGTTACAAATGAATCGTTTTTTCTCTACTCATAAGTACTCATGAAATTTTGAGTATGAGTGAGTCAATAGTATTGAAATTCAACTACTCGGATTCATTCGTACTCACTACAACATTGATTTATAAGTACAGGTTGCAATGATTATGAGTACAACATCAACATCGAACTCATACCATTCGAAATATGTATGTTTGATTCATATGCTTACTTATTCAGATTCATAAATTTAGAAAAATGCTTATAATACTCATCATAAATAATTCTAATGATTCGAATCATTCATCAAAATTTACAGTCTTTGTTGTTGTTGCATTTACAAAAGAAGGAGAAAGAAAAAGACAAAGATATCAAGCAAAGCAAACACACAACCTTCTAGTCAGTATTGTAATGTTCGTATGCGAATCATACTTATTTTGTGATTCTTGTAAATGTTGAGTAAAGGAGAGTCGAAATCAACAACATCAATGCGTATTGTTAAGTATGAGTAGGATGAGTACTTCAAACTTTGAATATGAGTAGTATTAATATGATATTAAAATATGTACGAATGCGTGTAAGTATCAGAAATTATGAGTATGATTCGAATCTACTCATCTCCTTGAATAATCATTGCTGATCTCTGGTATGTATGTGTATCGTATAATAGCTTTTTGTATGACTCTTATAAGCCATTTAAATAATTATGGAATCTAATCTCGTATGACACAAAGACTGTTAAAATTTAACATACGAATCAACCGAGTTAAAAATTAATTGCTTACTGCTGTTCTCTTCGCATATTGTATACGATAGAGATGCAGGAGATATGACATACATACATACATAATTGGCCATTACAACCCTTCAGTCAGGATTACGGCCTAGCTTCTCAACACCACTCATGATGTGTGCGTTAATTTTATACATGAGTGGCGGGACCTACAGTTTAAAGTCAACTCCGAACGACAGATTTTTGAGAAGCTTTTCATGGCAATTTTTACTCTCAGAGTTTTTGCCAGAAATCTGCTGAGAGGAAGTCGCCGAAGAAATATTTTCATATTTTCGTTTTTTGATGTCTGACCTGGGATTCGAACTCGGGCCTTTCGTCTAATAAGCCAACACACTACCTACTAGACCACATAAAGAACAAATATAAGTCTTGATCCAGTAAAGACAACATTAAGGGCCATTACTACAACTTGCCGTTAAAGTTGGGTTTTGTTAAAGATACTTTTAGTTAAAGCTAAACTGTTCCTCATTTTGTTTAAATTTAAAGTTGCCATATTGAAAATTATGTATATGTATCTTTAGCTTAACGCTCATTTTTACCTTATTGGGTACTCACAATAATGAAAAACAATTCATCGGCCCGTTAAAATTCTCTCTTTAGTTAACGGTAAGTTGTAATAATGGCCCTTAATGATGTAAATTTAAATATATTAGATTTTTTGCTTACAAAACCCTGAGGCTCAACGCTAAAGTAATGATTACAAATATTAACAATTATTAACTTATGTTCCTACGGGAACGAATACAATACAAATTATTTGTATCATATATTGGTATAAACGGGTATATCTGCTTAAATTTGGCTATAATACAAGGTTAACGTATACCAAATGTATAATCAATTTATTTTTTGTGTTCATCATCAAAATTAAGTCCAGGATCCATTATTATGTATTTCTTTCGATATAAATGACTCGATTTATATTACAAATAATACCTCATGTCTCACGGTAACCGCAATGTTTTAAATCATGCTAAAAGCAACACGACAACGACATTCACAACGGCAACAAACCGAGATACACATATTTATTAACATGACATATAATTTATTCTTAGTTTTTAAGTGTTTTTGTTTTAAATTTTCAGATTTTCAGTTTGGGTTTGTTGACGAACAGTTCGGGCAACTTCAAGTTTCTTAATATGGTCGGTCAGTCAGCCGCCACAGCCACAGTGCGACGTCAACGTTTTCATAAGTTGTTTTAACCATTTAAACTGTGACTTCAAAAACAATTTGTTGTTTTATTCATATGTATTATTATTTTATTATTCTTTTTAAAGTTTAACAAATTATTATAGTAGAATAAATATGTATTTCCATTGAAATTATCTAGATTGTCATGTAATGTGGTGACGTAAAACGTAAAATTTAGTTTAAGAACGCATTGTACACAACACCTGAAATAATTCTTCATTTGAAGATAAAACCTAAATTGCTCATGATGGTAAACATGAACATGAATATTTGATTTTTTTATCTAAAAAACCGTTCTGAGTACGCATTAAATGGATACGTAAAGCAGAAAACTTGTTAAAAATTAGTTAAAAATTGTATTTAATGGATTTTAATTATTGCCATTTTGTAATTACTCATTGTATAATTAGCATATAAAATACAAGAAATACTATACACTCACCCTACTACATATTCCATCTGATCGCTGTTTTAAAGTTCATTTGATTAAAAATTCGACCAATAAGCAAAATGAGTTTGAATTTAGAATCTCTTTATGCTATTCGAGCGTCCTTTGGAAAAACAATCGTAACAATTTTGCCAAAATTGGTCGTAACAACTTCGTAAAAATAAATACATTTTATTTATTGAATCTTCAATTTTAAATTGCATTAACAGTAAGCAACGTACAATGGGTCAACTTGACCTCCGAGTACTGTACTTGTCTCAAATGGCAAGTACACGTCCGCTAACCTAACAATAAGCATTCAAATCTGAAAAACTATTGAAAGAAAATTTAGGGCCATTATTACAATTTGCCGTTAAAAAAATGGGAGGATTTTAACGGGCAGATAAATTGTTTTTCATTATTATGAGTACCCAATAACATAGAAGTGAGCGTTAAGCTAAATGGCGGATCATCCTAGCTTTAACTTTTAAACTTAATTTTAGGTTAGAACTTGCCATATTATATACTATTTTCAATATGGCAACTTCAAATATAAACAAAATGAGGAAACACAACAACAAACAAAGAGGTCCTTGGTTGCCACTGCGTTTAAAAAAAAGCTTTTTTAATTGAGCAGTTTTATCGACATTGCTCCGTCACTGCCATATTTTTGAAAACAGTTAACTTTATTTTATCTGTAAGTTATAATAACGAAATAAAGTTAAAGTTGACTTTAAAGTTCACTTTAGCTAAAGTTACCTTTAACTAAACCCAAGTTTAACGGCAAGTTGTAATAATGCCCCTAAAACGCATAAACCCTATTAGACTAATGGCGATAGTAGGATAAAAATAATTGGAATCATCGCCTTTTTTAGTAGTTAGGAAAGCGCTGCCTTAAATAAATCTGGCATATTAACGTACTACATATATACATATGCACCTGTAAATATATAAGTTTTGCGTTTTCTCCTTAACCGTGGTATTCGAGAAACACGCCCATTAATCCAATAAAAACAATTTCATTTTCTATTGGACACTTTTTATTGAAATTTTTCTTTTCATTCGGCTTGTTTTCCATATGTTTTGTCAATACATTTTTATTATTTGAGTTTATTTTTTATTTCATTATTTTTAGTTTTTTTTATAGTTAAATTTTGTTTTTGTTTAATTTTAAAAATTAATTAGATTTTCTGTTTTTTTATTTCTGATGTTCTTTGTTTTTTTTTATAAGTTTGTAATGTACTTTTCATCTATCATTCTGAATTTCCAAATACATACACATTTAATTCATCTTATAAATACTACAATAATACAATCTATATCAATAAATAAAATAAAATATTAGCATTTAATGGGTTAAAATCAATTATTTTTCTTAAGGACAGACAATACTATTTTTTATTTGTTTAATTTTTTATTCATTTTTCTTTAATTCTTATTTTTTTTTTCTTTGAATTCTTTTCGTGAATTAAGAACTATTTTG
Organism: Sarcophaga rosellei; assembly: GCA_930367235.1. Taxonomy (NCBI): domain Eukaryota; kingdom Metazoa; phylum Arthropoda; class Insecta; order Diptera; family Sarcophagidae; genus Sarcophaga; species Sarcophaga rosellei. The sequence continues at coordinate 62,709,849 of OV884017.1, read as the reverse complement.
TTGAACTACAATGATGATAAAACATTTTTGTATGGCGCTTTTATTTGTAAAACTTAAATAACTATTTTGAAGGGGGAACTTAAATAAAAAGATTGCACATTAAGAGCTTATTCATGAATTTCGAATTTCGAATGAAAATAACAAAAAAGAACATAAATTTTGAATTTTTGTAGAGAATTTTAAAACAAATTTTTTTAATTCATTCATAAAGAGGCCGTATGTGTTCCTTAAAAAGAATTCGAATTTCATTTAAACACTTTGTTGATCGGATATGTAAATTTGTTTCTCATCGTTTTTGTCGTTTTCTTTTAATTTAATTTTTATTTATTTTTTTGTTTTTATTTAATTATTTTACAGTTTATTTCATTGGGGTTAAATTCATTTAGCAAATCTACACTTGAAGCAAATAAAATTTTAAAATTTTTTTCTTTTTTTAAATAATTTTCTTTTTTTTTTTTTTTGCTGTATTTTTTGTTTAAAATAAAAACAAAATCATTTTTCGAACACAAATTTAATCGTTTAGTTTAATATATTTCATTTCGCTTTATTTTTTTTTTTATTTTATTTGTATTTTGTAAAGGGATATTTACAATTGTTGGACATATTTATATAAAAATTATTGTTTTAAACGAAGTGACATTTTTATAATAATCAAATAAACTCAAAATATTGTAAAATTAAATCATAGAAATTCAATTGCAATTTGTATAGAATTTAGGAAAAGCTTTCAAAACTCAAATCACCTCTACATAATACGTACATTCGTACATCTAACTGCTTCGAAATTTAATCACATAGTATACATACCTACATACCATACCATACTTATCAGAGATCAGCAATGAGTATGAGTATATGTCATGTCTTCTGCCTCTCTATCGTATACAATATACGAAGAGAACAGCGGTAATCAATAGAGATCATCAATGAGTATACAAAAAGATGAGTAGATTCGAATCATACTCATAATTTCTGAAATTTACTTATTTTAATATCATACTCATACTACTCATATTCAAAGTTTGAAGTATTCATCGTACTCATACTTAACAATACGCATGATGTTGTTGATTTCGACTCTCCTTTACTCAACATTCATAAGAATCACAAAATAAGTATGATTCATGTTCCAACACTACAATACTCACTAGAAGATTGTTTGTTAGCTTTGCTTGTTGTCTTTGCCTTTTTCTTTCTTCTTTTTTTGTAAATGCAACTAAAACTGTAAATTTCGATGAATTATTCAAATCACTCAAATCATTTATGAGTATTATAAGTATTTTAGGCGTATGAATCAAACATATTTCGAATGTTATGAGTTTAATGTCAACACTGTACCCATACTCATTGCAACCGGTACTTATAAATCAATGTTATAGTGAGTACGAATGAATCAGAGTAGTTGAATTGCAATACTGTTGACTCAATCATACTCTAAATTTCATGAGTACTTATGAGTAGCGAAAAAACGATTCATTGCTGATCTCTGATACGTACAGTAAGACCCCGCTTAACGCAGGGAATACGTTCCAATAAGTTCCAGCTCTAAACAAAACAGCGTTAAACGAGCCAACTAATAAATCAACTGTGACGCAGAAAAGATGCGTTCGTACTGTGAGTGCGACTTCGGAAAATACAGTTGGAATCTTTATTCTGGACATACTGACAAACGAGCGTTGAAAAAGATACATAGTAAACACTGTCGCTATATAGTGCACCGCTTTGGGTTGGTGCATGGCCGTTTCATTTGCACACATATACAACAAGTATCTATACAGTGTGCGATTTAGGGGAATCCCAATACTACCGCGTACTACTGAAACAGCGTTAAGTGGAACAGCGTTAAGCGGGGTCTTACTGCATGCCATACATATGTACATAATTGGTCATTACATCGCTTAAGTGAGGATTAGATCCTAGCTTCTCACACCACTTATATTGTGTGTGTTAATTGTATACATGAATGGTGGGACCTACAGTTTACAGTCAAGTCGGAACGACAGATTTTTTACAAACTTTTCATGGTAATTTTTTATTTATTCTCAGAGCTTTTACCAGAAATCTGCTGAGAGGAAGTCGATGAAGAAATATTTCTTCATATTTTGTTATGTTGGAGATGTCTGACCTATGGTTTAAACCGTGGCCTTCCGTCTAATAGGCCAACACATTTCCTTCTAGGTAACGACGATTTCAAATCGTATATCTTTGTACAAATACCATCGTAAATTTGCGTAAATTGTTATTTAAAATGAAAACTAGAATAGAACTACAGAAAAGCCACACTCACCATAATTTGTGTACTATATTCGTACTATACTTAATATGAAATTTAGTACATGTTAATTTTTTTTAATCTTGTCTATGTATTGCCTGTACAGTATGGGAGATTAATTACAACCTTCGTTAAGGGCTTTTTATTGACGTCAATTAAAGTGCTTTTCAGAAAACTTTGAAATTTAAAAAAAAAAATACAATATTTTAAGTGTTCACACATAACAATATACGCAATTCAGCTGCTTATTCAATATTTATTGCACAGCTGGTAAACAAAATAGCTGGTTTTTTGCATTTTGTTTTTGCTTTTTGTTTGTCGTTGTTGTCATTTGAGTTGTCAAATATCAACAGAAAGCATTCGGATAATTGTAATATGCGCACTGAACATACTTATGACAGTGCTGAATTTTAAGTTTTACTCAATATTATAACAATTTGCGTATTTATTGCACAATAATTAATTGAAACTGAAATATTGAGCTCAATAATAGCAATTATTGCGATTTGCGCAATAAAGGTACATATCTAAACACCGTATAAAGGAAACGTGATGAAAGTTTAGTAATAGAGTTAATAAAACGCGAGACTTGGTGGAAAGACGTTTTGACTACGTTTTAGGAAGATAACAGAGCCTGCAAATACCATAACTGAACATAATATGTCTATGCCTTCCCTCCAACCGTCAAGTTCAAGTTAATTACGAAAGATACCACAATATAGTATGTATAGATGTACACATGTACGTATGTATGTATGGTATGTGGCAATTGAACCCAAATTCCAATATTCTATTTAATTATTCACAATGTCACTAGCATTTGACTGTATGGCTGATGAAGATTGCATTAAAATAAAATTAGTTTTTCCTTCTTTATCGGTGGTTACTTGCAGGAGATCGGGTTTTTCAACTGATGCCGATGACGTTATATCGCCGGTATGCGTGATGACACAATACTGATTGCCATTGTAGGCAACGATTGGCAAACCATTCATTGTGACTGTGGCAGTTGAGGCAGCTGTTGCAGCCACAACACTTGCTGTCAACTGTTGATGATGCTGCTGGTGCTGCTGCTGCTGCTGATCAGTAGTTGCTGTTGTTATATTGAGTCCATTAATATTGTTCAACTGGGCCTGTACATAAGTGGCGGCCGTAGGTGAATTTGCAATAAAATTGGCAATCTAAGAAAATGCGTACAAATGTGTTGTAACATAAAGTGGGGGAAAAGAATATTTCAATAAAATAAATGAAAATATTAGAAAAAGCAATTGCATTAAAAGTGTTCTTAACTGACTTAGATGTACATATAGAGAGGGAGATATAGAAAGAGTTTTCTGTAATTGTCTGACTTCCTGACTGACTGACTGACTGACTGACTGACTGTTGTTGTTGTTTTGTTTAATTGTGTATGAATTTAAATATTTTACAAGTAATTTTTGGTTTCACATATTTACATCTTGATTATTATTGTTGTTGTGTTGCTGTTGCTGTTGCTGCTGCTGTTGATTGTTGACATCACAATTAATATTTGCAACAGTTGTTGCTGCCATTGTGTTTGCATCAGCTGTAGTTGATGAGGTTGTACTAAGTATGGCCGGTGGTTGTGTTAATTTTTTTGGAGCCTTTTTAACCACATGTTGCTGTTGTGATTGCTGTTGTTGTTGTTGTTGTTGTTGCTGTTGCTGTTGCTGCTGCTGCACATTGATAAACATTTGATTTTGTATGATTATCTTCTCTTTGCGTTGCAATATTTCATCCATGTTACCATTGACATTATTATTATTGTTATTATTGTTATTGTTGTTGTTCGCATTCATTTCCATTTGATAGTTGCGTTGATTTGTATTGTCAGCCATTTTGACTGTTTTAACAATTTCCGTAGTTTCCTGTTCCTGATGTCAATACTACAAAATAAAGCGACGTCAAAAAAAAGAAAAATTTATTATCTCAGTAAATACGAAAATTTAAAAATAATATCGTCTATACTTTGATAATATCGTAATGATTTTTAATATATATATAGTATATAGTTTAAAGTCGACTACGAACGACAGATATTTGAGAAACTTTTCATGGCAATTTTATTTACTCTCAGAGTTTTTGCCAGAAATCTGCGTTTTGATTTCTGACCTGGGGTTTGAATCTTGGCTTTACGTCTAACATGCCAACACACTCACAGACTACGACGACTTCTAAACGGATACGGATTATTAAATTGTATAATTTTCTTATATGATCAGTTGGGGCTTACTATATTGAAAGAACACATGATACATGATGAATTGTCTGCTTGGGCATATACTATTGTAGATAAGTTACAGTTTCTTAATAAGTTCTGTTTATGCAGTAATGCTTGTTCTGTAAAGTTTTTATTTTTGTCAGTTCCGGCACCATTTCATGAATTAAATTTTTCTGATAAAATTGAGTTATTATTAAAATCGCTGTAGAAACATACATATATGTACAATAATGTTTGGAGAGAAGTGTTCGTCCAAATGGAATATCAACCGTTATCACCAGAGAACAATGTAAATGCTCTGCTGAAGAAATTGAAAACATCTTACAGGTAAGCGAAAAGTGGAACATTATGACAGATAACACGGTCAACAGTCAAAATCCATTCAGCTAATGACAAAGTGTAGGTTGTGAGTTTTGTTGAGTAGAACTCAAAAATATTTTATTTATATTTCTTGAGCCCACCAAACTTGTTTTATTTGACAAAAACTGTTTTTTTTTGTTCTTTTCACACAAAATTATTGATTACTCAAATATGTTTGAACTTATTTTCAAAATCCAAAGTTTTTTGAAAAGGGGACAGATGAGCCTTTCAAATGGTATACATAAACATATGGTTCAAGCTTACATGCTACGAATTTTGATCAAGTTTACCCGAAAAAATATGATTTTTTCAAATTTTTTGAAGTTTGGCTATTCTTAATTGCAAAATGTAATTAAAAAATATCAAATAAGTGATGACATTCTGAAAGTTCATTATCTTGTGAAGAGATTAACACATAGTTTGATCAAATCGGAAAAAAATTACAGTAGTTATTATTTAAATAGTATAACAGTCGTGTTATATTTTTTATATACGAGTATGTCATCTTATCAAATGAACTTTCAGTTCAAAAGCTTTGATAGATCTTGATTGTTTATTGCAAAATATGTCAATTTCACGTTTGAGCGACGTCCAGAAGTCGGCTAATATTTGTGTTTTTGCAAATATTATTATTTCTGTTTGCCACCAACTTCTGGTGATCGTTCAAACGTGAAATTAACACATTTTGCAATAAACAATCAAGATCTATAAAAGCTTTTGAAAAATTTTGAACTAAAAGTTCATTTGAAAAAATAAATGTATGAAAAATATAACTCGACTGTTAGACTCATTAAATAATAACGACGGTAATTTTTGTCCGATTTGATCAAACGAAGTGTCAATTTCTTCACAAGATTATGCACTTTCAGAATGTCATCACTTATTTCATATTTTTTAATTTAATTTTTCTACTATGACCGGACAAACTTGAAAAAATTTGAAAAAAAATCGCATTTGTCAAGTTTACCTCATCAAACCTCATAGAATATTAAGTCAAATAATATATTTATGTATACCGTTTTAAAGGTTCATACCTCCCCTTTCTAATAAGCCTTATACTTTTACCGGTTCATAAATGTTTGTGTAATCAATCAATTTGTGCTTAAAGCCCTAAAAACAATTTTTGTCAAATAAAACAAATTTGAATGATTCAAGAAATATAACAAAAATTTTGAGTTCTACTAAACACAACTCACAACTTACACTATGTCATTAGCTGGGTGTATTTCATTTTTCATCTAATCAATAAGTTTTCGTTGATTATAGATAATCACACTTCATATGTATAAAAAGTGCACAAAACAAGAAGATCAAAGAATTTTAAGGCGTTCAATTTGACTTTGAATTTGGTTATTCATATTCAGTAAAGTCTAAATGCATCAATTTACACGTTTTGATAAAAGAACCAAAATTAGCCTTGGTTTGTGAAATACATATGAAAAAAAGTTAATTGAAAACAGTTAAGCTTGCTGTCAATCAGTGAAAAATATAACATTATAATGAGCAGTTGTTTCCTTCAAATGTCAGATGCATGTTTACACAGTAACTGCATAATAAATCTAAAATATTTTGCTTCAAATTCTTATTTACAACATGTTAAAGAAATAAATCAAAATAAATATTTGATTAAAATTTTTGACACATTCTTCGCTATATTAGTTCCACGTGTTTTGAGCGAAAATATTTCAAGCACCTGAAACAACAAACAGTTATTATCGAACAGATTCGTCTGTACCAGAGATTAGCAATGAGTATTTAAAAAGATGAGTATATTCGAATCATACTCATAATTTCTGTTACTTATACGCATTCATATCATACTCATAGTACTCATATTCAAAGTTTGAAGTACTCATCGTACTCATACTTAACAATACACATGATGTTGTTGATTTCGACTCTCCTTTACTCAACATTTATAAGAATCACAAAATAAATATGATTCGCGTATGAACACTACAATACTCACTAGAAGGTTGTGTGTTTGCTTTGTTTGTTGTCTTTGTCTTTTTCTTTCTTCTTTTTTATGAATGATTCGTATCATTTATGAGTCTTATAAGTATTTTTCTTAATTTATGAATCTGAATAAGTAGACTTATGAATCAAACATATTTCGAATGTTATGAGTTGAGTTTGATGTCAACGTTGTACTCATACTTACAAATCAATGTTGTAGTGAGTACGAATGAATCAGAATATTTTTGAATATCAATGCTATTGACTGACTCATACTCAAAATTTCAAGAGTACTTATGAGTAGCCAAAAAACGATTCATTGCTGATCTCTGGTTGGTAACAGTATATTCATAAACCATGAATACTTCTTGGATGATTCAAAAACCAATTGTGGACCGATCGTAATCTAGTAATAAATTAAGTTCACGATAAATCTGATAAGTTTGTTAATTAATTACAGAGACGATCATCTCATACTCAAACAGTTCATGTTGTGTTATACATGTTGTCAAGGAGCCTAGCTAGTAACTTCAAATTCTCACAATACAATTAAATGTAAACGTACTACCGACATTTTTGCTCTCACCTCCAAATGGCTCTTGGCGTGCAATGTCCACTCGTCACGATTCGAAAACATGCGTCCACACAATTCACATGTCCACGACAGCTGCTGTTGGGCATGATGATGTGGTATTATAATACCCGGTATGGCTGTTGTCTGACCACCCGAATGCTGGGCACTCGTAGTCTGAACGATGATATTTTGTGTAGCCACCTGTACAGCTTGCTGTTGCAGTTGTAGTTCGAGATTTTGCTTATTGTCTTCGGGTTCGGGTTCCTTCTTTTTCACCAAATTATTAAGACGCTTCCCGAGCGGTGCAATATTTGTGGGCGTAACATGTTTGAATTTATTCATGTGTATGACAAGTTTATCACGACGGGCAAAAGCTTTATTACAAACCTATTGTAGGATGAATTGAAATGAAAAATACCGCAATGTGTGTGGAAAAGAACAAAAAATTAATAAAAATGTTGGAATCATTTAAAGGAATTCAACTATAAAATTATACTTCACAAATATATGGCTTCTCTCCGGTATGGATGCGCATGTGAATCGTTAGTTTGTCTTTACGGGCCAATCCTTTGCCGCATACGGTGCATTCAAATGCTTTATTGGTGGCTGAAATTGTATGAAAGCGCTTTCATTATAATTTTTAAATCACAACATGACTTTGTACTTACGTTTTGATGGATTGGTTTTACGGACACCCGACGAAGCCTGTTGTACTTGCTGGAGGGCTTTTAGACGACTGGCCGGATGCATGGAACCACCCTCTACGTAGGGCTCAGTAAACGGAATCAAATTCGGTTTCGGTATATTGTAAGTGATATTGTCGGACGACCAAGTACCTAAGCTTTGTAAAACGCGTACGCCACCTTCGAATCCCATGCCTACATCGTCCGGAACCGTAAATGTACTTTCGTTGCCAGCTGAACTAGAGGAACTTATTTGCGGCACCTTTATGGTGCTGGCATAATGTTGTTGTTGCTGTTGTAATTGTTGATTTGTATTATTGTTGTTATTATTACTACTATTATTGTTGTTATTGTTGCTATTGGGTGAATTTTGTTGGTGCTGTTGTTGTTGTTGCTGCTGCTGCTGTTGTTGTTGTGTTTGATTATTATTGCTGGACGTTTGTTGTTGTTGTTGCTGTTTAAATTGTATAGCCGCTTGTGCCATTTGTTGTTGTACAGCCATATGTGCCTCCAGATATGCATTCTTCTGAGCCACTGTCATTTTATCCATATTAACTGTGCCGTCCTATCAAAACAAAACAAATAAAAAACAAGACAAATAAAACCGTTTAAGAAACACAATTTAAGGACACCTTTTAAAGAAATAAATTTCAGCTCCAATGCAACCCCTTTTTAGGATTACAATGGAATTGTTTGTTTCATTTCATTTCACTTTCATTCATTTCGACATTTTCTTTTTTTTCACCCGGAACGTTTTAATATGGAACATTTTTGCCTCCCTTAACAATAACTAGATTTTACCGCTATTTTTTTTTTACTCTCACCGAAATTCCTTCAGAGAGTGAAAGAGAATAGTTTTGTTAAAAATTTAAGCGGCAAATAATGAGTTTCTCTTATATTTGTATTTCTTTCGTTCATTTCTTTTTCTGCCTGTCACTGGAAAAACAAAACCAACAGCAAAAACAACAATAACAAAAGGCAACCATGAATTCCGTGCTCAAATTTGTCCTTTACGCGCAAATTCTTAAAAAATTTTCGCAACTTCAAAACACATGTGTATCCGTGAATATGTATGTGTTTGTATGGCTGTACGTGTAATGTGTAAAAGTGTATGCGTATGCAAGTATATGTGTGTGTGTGTGAGAGTACGAGTGTATGCCGGTTTACATATGGTTTGAGTTTTAAGAGTGTATTTTATGGCCAAAAATTTACAGTGGGTCAAAAATATAATCTCTGTTCTGTTGCTTGCTTTACCTTATGAAAAAAACTCATACCGAATTCGTTGAAAACCAAAAAAATAATATACTTGGTCCCAACAAATACTTCGTAACTTCTATCACAGTGTAAAGATTGCTTGAAATTGAGGTTTGCTGCGAACTTAGATATCCTATGATAAATATTCAAGTTATATTGAACTCACGTGTAATTTCGAGCAAAGTTGCTTCCTAATTGATCTTTGCTGTTGTTTGTTATATAAAAATCGGTATGGATTTGTAGTCATGGATCGATTATATTAAAATTGATTAAGAACGATTGTGATAAAATTTTTAAAATATTTCAAAACGAGTTGTGTGAACAGATACTTTGTATGGAGATATGACATTGAAAATGTACAGAGACCCACAAAAGTATACATACTATTAACAAACTTGAAAATTTATTTAGAAAAAGATTAATTTTCAAAAAACAAATGGAGCAAACAATTCAAAAATTTCAACAATTTTTTAACCGTATGTATACTTTTGTGTGCATCTGTATAAAGATTTTTTGAAGTTGTAAAAAATTAAAAAACCAGAACCACTGTCTGGAATATAATAAAAAAAAATATTTATTTTACGTAGCCACTTTAAAATATCTTAAGAAGAACTTTTTTTTGTTTAAAGAATAATTGGTTTCACTGTAGCTTTTCACACTAAAAATAGAAAAATATATATGATATGTATGTTTAAACTTATTCAAAAAAAAAAAAAAAAAATAATGGAAAAAATCTATTCTTATAATTTCCGATATTATTAAAGAAGTTTTGAATATACTCGTGTATAGGATTTGTAAAATAAAACAATAAATAAATTCTTGTAAATAATTTTGTAAAATATTATAAGAATTTATTAAAGTTTACCTCTCTAAAAGTAAATGAAAACTTCTTACAAATCTTTCATGCAATAAACCACTACATTCACTAAAGTCAACCACTTTTTCTTACTCCTATAATTTTAGAAACTTTTTAGTCCTCGATTAAAATTTATTTTCACTTTTTTCATTTTAAAAATTGTTTTTTTTTTAATTTTTTCAATTGAATGTGTCAATTATTTGCCTTTCATTTCCCATGCCTCTCAGTTCCCATTTACACTCGCTTTTAATCGATTTTTCGCGCTGTATTAAACATTATTCGTAACACTCACATACACATACGAATGAACATTCACAGCAGACATTACCAGCGTTCAGCAAACACAGAAACGGTATAACTTAGGAAAGATTTCTACAAATACATATGAATACGTTATGATTTAATCCAATCTGTACATATATTGTACATGAACCGACTCCAGTTAACGGCTCTTCCACGGCTTCAACATTTCCAATGTTTATCAAACCACCTTTCACGAAACCGCACCGAATTTTAGTATTTACTTCGAAACAATAAAAACTTTAATAATTTATTTATTGTAATATTTTTTTAAATTTCTTTTTTAATTATTTTTAATTCAGATTTTTTTCTGCCCCACAAAGTATGCTACATTCGGAAAACTCTTCAATTTTCAGCACCTTTTGTTTGTGTATGTATTGCGAAACTAAACTGAACTGCTGCTACTCATATTGTATCTATTATTGTCCGTCTGTCGTTAGTCAGACGATGACAATGACGACGACGTCGTATATATTTTTTTCTACTTTTTTTTTTCTTTTTTGGTTTTTACTTGTTTTTGCATTACAAAATTACACAACTACAGCAATAATCTCAATAGCAACAACAACAACATAACAAATACAATAATACAAATTACCAATTGCTATGTGACTGTGCTTTACAATTTGAACTGCGCTTGATTTTTATTTTACATTTGAGAAATTAATATCCTCACATTCGTACGTATGTATGTATGCATGTGGCAAGGAGATGGGTGAGGGTAAATTTTTTTTGTGTTGTCCGAGTCCACCAAAACAAAAACAAAACAGAAAGAAACGATTCAACGAGCAAACCTCCACAGTACTACGATGTTTTTTGTTAGGAAGTTGCGTAGACAATTGTATTGGATTGCGTTTTGATTTGTACAGGAGCGAAACCTTTCCGTTCTCCTTTCATTCGACAAATCTCTTTATGAGCTGCCTGCCCTCTCATGATGAAACGTATGAAATTGAAACATTTAACGGTTTCCATACTCATACCGATGTTTTAAAAGTCGAACAAAAATTGTAGTGTGGTAGTACTAAGTACAACTGTATGCGCACACACTTAGGCTCTCTAAAAGCAAAGTGTAACAGTGGAATTCCGATTTTTTTCCACCAAATATTTTAGTTGACCATTAACACCAGCATATAATATCAATTCAAATACAATGAAATCCTTAATTACTGACACCTCCAAAAGGTAAGCACTCCCCTTTAAAGGCCGAATTTCTTAGTCTCATGCCTTTAATGCCAATTTTAGTACAAAATAACCTCCGTCAAATGAATTCTCTCTTGGCCGGATGTGGACATTAATTTTTTGTGATTACATTACATTACATTGTACTCCTAATAATTTTCCCTTAGAGGGCAAAAATCAAAAAAAAAAATAAATATGAACCAAATATGTGTTGTGTAATATTCAGATTTTCTTATTAATTGTAGTTGGCAATTCTTTTTTTTATTTTTTTGGGTAACTGCCTTAAGATTATTCATTATTTTTACTGTATGCAAGTACGTATGGATATGTGCACTTGTAAAATAGAAATCATTAATATTAGCCTACAGTAGTAGTCCTGTCATCATTGACAACGAAGATAGGTTAGCTTAGGACGGAGTGGTAGCTCTGATATCAAAAAGCTCACTTGAGCACGCATAGCGGCCCGTTGCGATGCCGCGGGGTGAACGCAATCCCTGTACTAACCAAGTTCCACAAAAAGTCAAGGAAGAGGAAGAAGTTGGTAAACGAAGCTATATATCCTTGACATCAATTGATAATAGCTACGTCAAGCTGACAATAAGTGGAGAGCCAAACAACCTATATCTGCACCTAGCAAGAGACGGACACTGACAAAGAAAGTGGATAACAGACTCCTCTTCCTCAGCGAATCTGCATCCACGGCAGAAGTCGTTAAATGGGAGCCGCATACTTTTCGCCTATCTTCCCATAATATAATGTTCTGTAAGCATGGCCACTGTGATTGAGATGTTGCCTCGACCAAGTCCAAATAACTGGTTGGTACGCCTTCTATCATCCAAGTGAGTCTAGCAGTGGAGCAGGACTCCTTCTTGAGGTGAGTGGCATGTCCAAGTCAACTGAAGAGGATTCCGGAAGGAGTGTACCAGCTCTGGCGAGCTCATCAGCCCTGCAGTTCCTGGAATGTCGCTGTACCCAGACCAGTGAGACACTAAAGCGCTCAGAAAGAAGGTCAAGACAGCGACGATATTCCCTAACGATCCTGGAGGTTTTCACCACACCCGATAGAAATCTTATGGCGGTTTGACTGTAAGAGAAAACCGAGACGCGGGTAAAAGAGCACCGTTAAAGAGGATCCATTGGGCGGCCCGGCCTCCGCCTGAAACACGCTACAGTAATCCGGCTGCTGGTGAGAGATACTTAGGTCCAGACTCCGCTCCCAACTCCATTGTCGAGTTTAGAGCCGTCCGTGTAGATGTCCAGGAGTTCCGGGGGGAAACCCCTATCAAGACAATATTCCGCAGAGATATAATCGACGTTCGATGGGACCACTGGGTCAACTTCCAAGATGGAGTTGTAACCAGAAGGTACAATGTGCCAATGAGGCAACGAAGATAACATTGCAATGTTTAAAAGTCTATCGGTTATCTCAAACATTGAAGGGTTTAATAGTAAATGTTGAACTAATTAAAAGCAACACCCCCTTAAGCGGATACCTCCCTAAAGTGGCCAAAATCATTTCGACGATCATTGTTGGGCTATGGGAGATTTCACTGTACCATATGCTGTACATTAAACCATAAATTACTGTGCAACTTTTTATATCTTCATGCGAAAAATTTAACTGGACACGACCATCAATACATCACCAGAAAATCAATTTAGAAACAAACTAAACCGCTACAGTTGGTCGTTATTCATAATAGACTAGTAATTTCTACTATGTAGACTGAATTGGGAATATATCCTGATAATATCGCCACAATATTAAATAAAAATGCTTAAAATTTGCTAATAATCACGCAATATATAAAATTTTCTAGAGTCTCTGTATACTATATCGAATAATGGATTTATAAATTGATTTGGTAGCTGCTAAGACTCACATTTTATATATATTTGCCGCATTAGGTTCAGCGGTCAACATGATAACTATCTCAGCAATTGTTTATATGTTAAATGCAAATGATATTGTTACGAAAATGGAAACGGTGTACATCGCTTAAGATTAACAAACAAATATAACGAACTTATTACAAGAAAACCAACAACATCAGTATGAAAGGAACAGGGATAGACAAGTAAGCGAGAATGAAACAACAAGTAATGTGAACAAAATACACAAACAACAATGAAGTCGCGATAGAGTTATCGAAAAGGTTAAAACACGAATATTCTACTTCAAGAACCTTCATCAGACTGATTATGTGGGCCATATAAAAAGGCAAGACAAAGCAGGCAACGAGCAGTAAGAATTCAGAGTCTTGTGTGAAGACGCGTTGCGTCTCGTGGTTTGAAGATCATCGGTTGTAAAGATACACCGAACATATGTTAGTACTTACGCAGACAGAGTGTAAAGAAGAATAAAGCAAATTATTGTTGGATGCATCAAGTTGTAAATAGTGTCACATAAAATTGTGCGAACAATAAAGAGTTTAATTGAAACTAAACAAAAATTTATTTTTTATTTTGTTTGCAATCAACGAACTCATATTCTAAACGTTTTTAAAAAGCTAAAAATGTAGCAATACATATTTTTATTTTCGGAATAATTTCTCAATTCTTCTAATTTTTAAATTATAGTTCGTCTCGGTTTCGCAATATTTAAAAATATAGGCCAACATAATATGACCCGTCTGAGCTTGGAATCATGTATTCCAATATTTTTATGTACTTTTTATACTGAGAACTCTACTATAAAACTAGAAACAATTTAAACTTATGCAGCAGAGATTTATTGAGGCATAACAGTAATATGCAAATATTTTGGTCGTACGTCATATATTTACAGGAGTACATATACTTACTGGTGCTTGCATTGTCGTATTTTAAAAAGCAATCACAATTCATTTGACATATTAAATGAGCTACGTAAACAAAGTATCACATCAATTTCATTTCACATACATTCTTAACCAAATCGAACAATCGGAATTTCACTGTTTGTTTCGTACACTCTTATTTGCTTACACTCAATGTAAGCGTGTGCACGATGAATTTCCTATTTTAATGAGAAGGAATAAAAAAAAATGTTACATATGAAAGAAGTATCAAACGAGAAAGTCCACAACGGGTTGTTGTCGTTTGCGTACTAAACGCTCAAAGAAATACTTTATTTTGGGGTAACTTTTTTACTTTTGTCCTTTAGCCTGTTAGCAGGACGAGAACGAGAACAAAAAAAAATGACTTTAATGGATGTCAAAGTCATGTAAACAAAAAGCAAAACGAGGAACAATTGAAAATGAAACACAACAATGAACATACAATTTAACTGAAAGAATTATGCCATTGACATTTGGCAATGTGGTGATTGAAATTGCGCTTAAATTTGCTTTAAAAAAAAAAAATTATGAGTCGACTTTTGTTAATAAAATTTAAAAATGATTTTATGAAAGAGTTTAAATAAAATGAAATAAAAAAAATTTATTTTTATTACGATTAATTATTCAGTGATTCTATTTATTTTCAAAAAATTTGGGACCGTAATTAACAGTTATCAAATTATAAATTAAATTAAAAAAAATCATCCTGTTAGACGGGACTGATATACATACATATGTATATGCTGTAGTACACCAAACGATGCTCTTATTGAATCTATTAATTAAAAAGATGATCTTAAATTGCATTATAACTACGGTGACCAGACGTTCTGTATTATACAGAACAGTACTTTATTTTAGAGCCCTGTTCTGTGTAAATTATTCCTTGCTAAAAAACGTGAAAATATATTTTATTTAGTGTTCTGTATTTGTTCAGTATTTAGTTATTTTTTCAGTTTTACATAAGAAACACAGAGAAAAATATATAAATATTAAAAAATTCTGACACAAATGTAGGTAATATATTTTTTTCAACTATAAACATTTACCAAAACTGATAAGTAGTGTCGATATTTTTGATTATTCAAATCATAACAACATAAAAATATATCCAATACTTGTTCGTTTTTTATACCCCAGAAAGGTGTGCAAGTAAAAATACTAAAGGGTCCGCCATCTAACTTTTTTTTCAACTAGAGCTTATTTCGTGAATGGTAACACTTAGCTCATGTCTGATTTGACAGATAATTAGTTTTATCCGTCCGCTGAACGAATATGGTTGTGTATACTCTTGAACAATGCAATGATTTTGGCAAAAAAATCATCTTTTCAGATGAAGCTCATTTTGATCTTGGCGGGTATGTAAACAAGCAAAATTATCGCATTTGGGGCACAGAAAATCCGCACGCATACATTGAAAAGACGACGCAACCAAAACTAGTCACTGTTTGGTGCGGATTTTGGTTCAGAGGCATAATTGGGCCATTTTTCTCCGAAAATAAGCAAGGAGTGGCCGTTATAGTCAATGGCGATCGTTATCGGGCCATGTTGAACGAATATTTGTTCACAAAAATTGAAGAGGAGGATATTGGCAACATTTGGTTTCAACAGGACGGCGCTACGTGTCACACAGCCGAAGCTATACTCAATGTTTTGCGCCCTTTGAAGTTTTAAGGGAAAATATTCGTGACGCCATTGGTGAAATACAGTTGCACACAATCGATAATGTGCTTAAAAATTAGACCGATCGTGTAGGCTACTGCATGGCCAGCCAAGGTAGCCATTTGAATGAAATTATTTTCCACTATTAACCGGAAGGATTGTACTTTCAAATAAAAAAAGAAATTTGAGAAAATATTCAGTAGTTTTTTTTAAAACAATTTGAAAAAAAAAGTTATTTGGCGGACGGTTATGTATTATTTGCTTTCTTTTTGGAATTTATTAAATTGAATTAATAAATTTTTATTTTTCTAACAATCAATATAATAATGTTTAAAACTTTATTGACAATTGAAATTTTGACGGTTAAAAATAACCTGATTTAGAAAATGGTAGTTAGTGTATCTTATTTTCTCCTGTTCTGTATTTTGCTGAAAAAAATATGGTCACCGTAATTATAACGGTTAGAAATTCAGATAAATTATGTATTTAAAAAGAGAACTTTATTTCACGATTATACAATAAACCCCTTAAGGGCCATTATTACAACCTGCCGTTAAAATTGGGTTCAGTTAAAGGTAACATTAGCTAAAATGAAATTTAAAGTCACTTTTATCTTTTTTTCGTTATTACAACCTACAGATAAAACAAAGTTAACTTTTTCAAAATTATGGCAAAGCCGGAGTAATGTCGATAAAACTGCTCAATTAAACAAGTTTTCCTTTTTTAACGCAGTGACAATGAAGGGCCTCCTTTTTTGTTGTTGTGTTTCCTCATTTTGTTTATATTTGAAGTTACCGTATTGAAAATAATATGTAATATGGCAAGTTCTAATATAAACTTAACTTTAAATGTTACTAATAATAATGAAAAACAATTTATCTGCCCGTTAAAATCCTCTCTTAAGTTAACGGCAAGTTTTAATAATGGCCCTAATGGCCAGTTAAATTTTTGCGTTAGAAACAACGGTCAACCTTCAAAAAATAAAGAATTTTTTGTATATTAAAGGTTCGCTTTTACACGAAATATAATTTCGAAACAACACAGAGTAAAAAATATCAGCACTTAAGAAAGCATCATCTCTATATACATAAATTAATATAAGATAGTAAATCGATAATAAGCAAGATTTCATATGTTATTCTTAATTAGAAAAATACCTGAAAATTTATGGTTGCAGTTACCGTTCTCATGGATTCGGCATAATTTCTTAAGATATGTTCGTTTTGAAGACTCGATTGACGCCACTCATATAAACCCTCCACCTTTTGGACACAATTTTCACAAATATTTTTGGGTAGAAAATCCTCTTTAGCAATCTGTAATAAAAGTAGAAGAAATAAAATTAAATACATAATAATAATGCTTAAATTTAAGATACAATATATTAATAAAATATTTGTCTTTACAAATAAAACTTAACGGGTTTTGATTAACTTTTCATTCGTTTGCAAGATGATGTTATAGAAGCTGTCGTTATCGATAATTAAGATGCAATAAATCGTTAGGATTTTGTAACTCGAAATTCTTAATATTACTTTTAATTTTATTTTTATAAATAAATATTGGATTTCTGTAAACAGGAAAATCCATTTCAGTTTTGTTTATATCTTTTAAAAAATACTCAATAGAATATCTACATACAAGCTATGTTAATATGTTTTGAAAGTTTCGTATACAAGATAAACACCTTATCTAACAATTTGTTGCTCCAAGAGATTTCTTGTCACTGGACAACAGTTGCTATATGCGCTATATCAGAGAGTATTTAATACAAAATCAGATATTATATCACCTAACCATGCCAAATACTATTCGTCGACTTTTATCAGACGCACCCTATTTAGATCAGCTCAGACATATGTATGTAAGTTGTTTAACTAAAATTTTGCTCGCTTCTTCCAACTGCATAGGGAAATACTTTGATGTGCGATTTACTTAATACTACCTTTTTATACTTCGCTTTGCCAAAACCGAATGAGTGACCAATTCTTCGGGATCATAGGTAGTGTGTTGGCTTAATACAAGTGAGGCCACGGTTCGAACCACAGGGCAGACATCTCCAACAAAACGAAATATGAAAACTTACTTCTTTGGTCACTACTTCTCACCAGATTTCTGCCATGAAAAAGTTTCCCAAAAATCGTTTGTTCGGAGTCGACGTTAAACTGTAGGTGCCGCCACTCAAGTATAAAATTAACACACACAACATGTGTCATGGACCGGTCTCTGTTGAGTGGGTCGCAACATGCTTACATTAAGGGTAAGTCGGTTGAGAGCGCTCTTCATGATGTGACAGGTTTTGTTGAGACGAATCTGGCTAGGGGTGAGTACACACTGTCGGCTTTCCTTGATATAGAGGGGGCCTTCAATAATGTCACCACTTCTTCTATTGAGAATTCACTGAGGGATATACATGCCCCAGATTTTCTGGTGCGGTTTATCATCCACATGTTGGGTAATAGACTAATCCGATCGAATCTGGGTGATGCGTGCGACCAGGGGTACACCGCAGGGGGGTGTCCTATCCCCTCTCTTGTGGCTCCTGGTTGCTAATGTTGGTCTGAGGCTTCTAGAGAGTAGGGGCTTAAGGGTTGTGGCATATGCCGATGATGTGGCTATTCTGGTGGGTGGAAAATTTCTACCGACGCTGGGGGAACTGATGGAGTCTGCTCTTGGAATTTTATCCTCTTGGGCTACGAAATGTGGCCTGGGTATAAATCCGGATAAGACGGAACTCGTCTTGTTCTCGCGTAGGTACAAAATTGAACCCTTCAGGTTGCCGAGGTTAGCTGATAGGGAGCTTCCGTTGTCTTCTGAGGTCAAGTACTTGGGTGTTGTCCTGGACAACAAGCTGAACTGGAAACGAAACACCGAGGAAAGAATGAAGAAGGGACTGAATGCCTTCTACCAGTGTAGGAACTCCATAGGTAAGAGCTGGGGTCTTCCGCCTAGGGCCATTCGCTGGATATATCTGGCGATTGTTAGACCGGTTATTACCTATGGCTGCGTTGTTTGGTGGTGTGCCTTAGATAAGAGTTTTCAGCGGAAAATCTTGGATAAGGTTCTGCGGATTGTTTCCTTGAGTATCACTGGAGTGAGGAAGAGTTGCCCTCAGGCTGCTCTTGACACTATGCTCTGCCTGACTCCGCTTGATTTGTATGTCAAGCGGTGTGCAGCGCGCAGTGCCATTCGTCTGAGGGAATCGGGCTGCTGGAAACAGCGTTCGATAGGGCACTCCAGAGTTCTGAATGTCATCTTTCCTGACGGGAGATATGGACTTTCGGAAAAAGCCACCGATTATATTGTGCCTGAGGCTATGTTCCTGCCCGGTTTAAGGATACTTATACCGGAAAGGGCACAATGGAATGGTGGGGTACTCCAGGGACCGAGAGGTATTCCCGCCGGACTATTGCAGGGTATGTTGCGATGAGGAGGAGTTGGAGGCTATCGAACACCTCCTCTGTAACTGCCCAGCCCTTGGTAGGTTGAGGCTGAGGACCCTTGGCAGGGCCTTCTTTGAGAGTTTGAACTCTGTGTCGAGAGCCGACATCAAGGCTCTCCACAGATTCATTAGTGGCTTAGGCTGGTTGAGAGGCGCTAGGCCTTCATCAGGGTAGTCGCGCTCTCCCTTCTTTGTTGGGTCTATGTGACCCCTCCGTTTCCCATTCTCCCTTTCCTATCTCCTCTCCTTTATATCATATTCCCTCTCTTATCCTTCCTCTTTAAGGACGTTGTACAATGGGTCAATTCGACCTCCGGGTATTGTACTTGTCTTAATTGACAAGTACACGTCCTCTAACCTAACCTAACCTAACATGTGTCATGTGAGAAGCTTGGCCGTAATCCTGACTGAAGGGTTGTAATGGCCAATTATGTATGTTAGCTAAAGGTATCTTTAACTAAACAGAAGTTTAACGCCAAGTTGTAATAATGGCCATTAATGTCATTACAGTAACCGGAGAAAACTTATTTCGTAGGGCAAGATCACTTTGTTGCGAAGGACATAAACGACTCATTTTTGAGAAATTTTTCATAGCAATTTTATTTACTCCCAGTTTTTGTCAGAAATCTGCTAAAAGGAAGTCGCCGAAGAAATATTTTTTTCATATTGATGTTTGACCTGGGATTTAAACGCGGGCCTTACGTCTAATAAGCTAACACTCTTCCTACTAGACTACGACCATTATAGTCTTTGCAAATATGAACATCAAGAACTAATACAAGAACAACATTATCCAACAGTTAAATGGCATCCTGATAATAGCCTATTTATTGATTTATGTATTTACTTAATAAAGGTATCGAAAACTATTAAATCTTGTCGTTTGTCAACATCCGCAATGGACATCCAATTTCATAGCCATGAATGCATAAGAAATCATTCAATAAGTACGTGAACATGAACTTCTACTCAATATATTGTGTGCAAATTGATGTCAATATTTTACTTATCGAACAGTTATTATAAAACCTAAAACATTGGATTCTTGGATATGATACAAATTTATCGAAATGTATATCGGTTTTTGGTCCCAATCCCGAATCTTGGCACTTTTTTCGACTTTATTGGATTGTTTGAAACGTGTAACGTTTTTGTGAACAATAAAAAGCCAAAAGTAAACTTATTTCTGACTTGTTTGATATTGTTACGAAAATGGAAACATCATTTAACATTAACATGATTAACAAAAGCTACACTAACGAATACAACGAACTTGTTACAAGTAAACCAACAACATCGGTGTGAAAGAAACGGGGATAGATAAGCGAGAACGCAACAACAAACAATGTGAACAAAATACACAAACAACAATGAAGTCGCAATAGAGTTCTCGAAGAGACGAAACCATGAATGTTCGACTTCAAGAACTTTCATCAGACTGTTTGCGTAGGATATAAAAAGGCAAGACAAAGAAGGCAACGGGTGGTAAAAATTTAGTCAGTCTTGTGTGAAGACGCATTGCGTGTGAAGAAAACTGTCGTGGTTTGAAGATTGCCGTTGTAAAATGAAATGTGAAGAAGAATAACGAACTAAGTCAATTGTTGCTGTATCATCAAGTTGTAAACAGTGGCACACAAAAGTAGTGCGAACAATAAAGAATTTTAATTGAAGCTAAACACAAATTTATTTTTATTTTGTTTGCAATCAACGAACTCATATTTTAAACATTTTAAAAAATGTAAAAACGTAACAATATTAAATAGTAAGACATAAAAATTGTATGTACATAATGTACACATATGTAAATACTAACATGAGCAAAGTACGACAATAATACGTTTTGAATTGAATTTGAATTCTGTAAAACAAAAATTAGAATGTAGAAGATTTCGATTTCTTGTACACCTTGAAGTCAAAATCATCAAAAGCAATGAAAGAGAGAGAGAGAGAGATTTTTTTTATTTTGAAAAAATAAAAATTAATTTTAACTTTTCATAGCCTATTTGCCATAGGTAATGTAGTAACGATTTACTTACATTAAGCGGCATTAGAGAGCGTAACTTATAAATGAGGTTACGCTGTTCGGCTTCCTTTTCGAACAGGTGTATTTTGGTGGGTCCATTGTGTATTGCACATAGCCGACATAATTCGGCGAATGAAGTGAAATTTAAATTCGCATCAGAGTGATGGGTGTTCAGGCTAAGGAGGTGTGTTAATGTTTGTGTTGTGGTTGTATTTTGTTGTTGTTGTTGTTGCTGCTGCTGCTGTTGATGATGATGTTGTTGCTGCTGATGCTGTTGTTGCTGTTGATGTTGTTGTTGCTGTTGCTGTTGATTACCGGTATTCAACATAACTAATGTGTAATTTTAATTTTTTATTAAACTTGTTATCGTTTACTTTTTAATACAAAAATTTTACTCTATTTTCCCGGGCATGAATTTTACTATTTTATTATTTATTATTTTTTAATTTGGTTTCTTTATTAATAATTATATAAATAAACTAAAGAAAAGTCTCTAATTTCAAATCACAGTCTTTTTTCTTTCTTTTTCATTCACCTTTTTTTTTTTTTGAATTTTCTTTCATTTACAACATCTTTGTTTTCAATTAAAATTGTTTGTTTTTCATTTTTGTAAGTTTTTTAAACTAAAACTAAAATTTAATACAAGAAATTGAAATAATAATCGCCAAAATTGTAAAAAGTTTCAAATATGGTGTAGTCAGGAAACGGAACACTGTTTATGAAATGGTAAATAATAATTAGGAAAAAAATAAAATTGATTGACTGATTCTTAACACGTTAACTGCCGACTACGAGATAACTCGTAGGTTGCGTTCCATTCTAGGGTGCCAACTACGAGTTATCGCGTACTCACTAAACCTGCCATTTTTGTGTAGCTACGAGTAAAACCATATTATATCAGTGCTAGTGTCGATTAATGGCTTCTGGGAAAAGAAAAAAAGTCAATGTAGGCTTGCGTGGCCAGTTTTCTGAAAATTTCCGAGGCAGTTAACGTGTTAAATAACGTTTGTTTTCCATTTCTTGCAAAACGCTAACAAGTAAGTAAGATTAGAAGCTTAGTTGATATTGTAATAGGTCCCGCCACACATGTATAAAATTAACACACACAAATATAAGTGGTGTGAGAAGCCAGGTCGTAACCCTAACTGAAGAGTTGTAATGACCAATTACGTATGTCTTAACTTATTTTTATTAAATCACAGATTTTTTATTGAACCATAAATTTTTTTATATACAGTCAACCCTCCTATAACGCAGTGAGTGCGTACCGCGTTATATGGAAACTGCGATATAAGAAACTCGGATTTCACCGTACAAACCAGGCTAATTCGAAGCGCGTTCTATGGAAACCGTCTACCGCGTTGTATGGAAACCGCGCTATAAGAAACTCAGAATTAGTACAAATCACATCATTCGTACCGCGTTATATGAAGACCAAGAAATATAAAAGGCAAGATAAATTATAAATTATTTTTATTGAATTTAAGAGTTCATATAAGGATTGATAAAAAAAAATGAAATAAAAACTAAACTAAAAGACTGCAAGGATTTTATGGGATGTTATTGAACGGAAACCGCGCTGTAAGAGTACCGCGTTATAGGAGGGCTCCGCGTTATATGGAAACCGCGTTTTGAAAGTACCGCGTTATTGGAGGGCTGTCGAAATTTCAGCCCCGCGTTATATGGAAACCGCGTTCTGAGAGTACCGCGTTATAGGAGGGTTTACTGTATACATATGTACTTCAGAATTGATATAAAAGAGAACGTAAAAAAAAATTTTAAAAAATTATTTTCAAATCCGCCTGAACTTGTAAGTTATAAAACCGACTCACATACAGTTTGCAACACGTTATCCTTTGACGTTTTCAACTGACGGCAAAGTAATAACATATTACGTACTTTAACGTATATTGATTTATTGTACTTGTACACAGCAAAAGAAGTCGCCGTAGTCTAGTCTAGGTAGTGTGTCGGCTTATTAGTTGAGAAATCACGGTTCAAATTCCCGGTCACACTTCAAAACGAAAAATGAAAAAATATTTCTTCGGCGACTTCCTCTCAGCAGATTTCTGGCAAAAACTCTGAGAGTAAATAAACCTGCAATGAAAAAGTTTCTCAAAAATCTGTCGTTCGGAGTCGACTTTAAATTAAACTTTAGGTCCCGACACTCACGTATAAAATTAACGCACACAACATGAGTGATCAGTAATCCTGACTGAAGAGTTGTAATGGCCGATTATGTACATATGTAAAAAAGTACTCAACGCAAGTCAAAAGTTAAAAGTTGTCCATTGTTATGCATTGCTTTAACGGCGAATTACCGAACGAAACAAAGCACATATGAAAACATATATTTTAACTCTGCTTTCAGTTGGAAAAGTCAAAGTGTAATGTTTGGCAAATGCTATGTGGCTCGACCTTTACAACTGGTGTAGACATCAGAGATCAGCAATGAGTATTCAAAAAAAAGAGTAGATTCGTATCATACTCATAATTTCTGATACTTATACGCATTCATACTTATTTTAATATCATACTCATGCTACTCATATTCAAAGTTTGACATACTCAACGTACGCATACTTAACATGATGTTGTTGATTTCGTCTCTCCTTTACTCAACATTTATACGAATCACAAAATAAGTATCATTCACGTACAAACACTACAATACTCACTAGAAGGTTGATTGTTTGCTTTGCTTGCTGCACCAACTATTATTGTATATTTTGATGAATGATTCGAATCACTCGAATCATTTATGAGTGTTTTAAGTATTTTTCTAAATTTATGAATCAAACATAAAGGGCTATCCATTTCGTGGTTTCAAAAGTATGGGACTGGAATTCGACATCTGTCAAACTAAGTTGTGAAACCAATTTTTTTCTTTTCAGTTGAAAGTCTGACATTGACGAAAATGGATCGCTTAACTATCACACAACGCATAAAAATTATCAAAACCTACTACAAAAATGGTGATTCTGCCACAGTCACGTATCGGCAATTTTTCGAACAAAATTTTCTTCAGCGATGAAGCACATTTCACACTCGGTGGGTATGTTAATAAACAAAATTGTTGTATTTGGGGTTCTGAGAAGCCTCAAGTAATTGAAGAGAGGCCATTACATCCAGAAAAAGTCACTGTTTGGTGCGCTCTTTGGTCAGAAGGTGTGATTGGACCTTACTTCTTCGTAAACGACGATGGAACGACTGTCACCGTCAATTCGGAGCGTTATGGTCATATGATAACCGACTTTTTTGCCTGCTATTGAAGAACACGACTTGGAGAATATGTGGTTTCAACAAGACGGACCGTGTTTATGCAGATAAACCTTCAACTCCTGAAACCAACATTCGTCAACTTATGGCTGAGATACCGCCCAATATGTGTCAAAAAGTGGTCGAAAATTACCTCAAAAGAATCAATGCTTGCAACACTTCGCGTGGTGGTCATTTAAATGATGTAGTGTTTCACACATAATGTCAACGTTCAAACTTTACAATAAAAAAGAAATATCATGAAAAAAATATTTTATATGTGTTTTATTTACGTTTACTTTTGAAACCACGAAATGGACAACCCTATATTTGGAATGTTATGAGTTTAATGTGAACATTGTACTCATACTCATTGCAACCTGTACTTATAAATCAATGTTGTAGTGAGTACGAATGAATCAGAGTAGTTGAATTTCAATACTGTTGGCTCACTCATACTCAAAATATCATTCATCATTCATTTATCAAAATTTACAGTCTTAGTTGTTGTTGCATTTACAAAAAAGAAGAAAGAATAAGACAAAGTGTTCGTACGTGAATCATACTTATTTTGTGATTCTTTTAAATGTTGAGTAAAGGAAAGTTGAAATCAACAACATCATGCTTATTGTTAAGTATGAGTACAATGAGTACTTCAAACTTTGAATATGAGTATGATATTCAAATAAGTATGAATGCGTATAAGTATCAGAAATTATGAGTATTATTCGAATCTACTCATCTTTTTGAATACTCATTGCTGATCTGTTATACCAACCCACGTGGAAATGTCCCTGTTTGGTGTGGATCTTGGGCTGCAGCGTTATGGATCCATATTTTTCAACGACGTTAGCCAGACCATCACTATCAACGGCGAGCACTATAGGTGGATAATTATAAACTTCTTTTGGCCTCAATGGGATGATTTGGACACAGCACTTGTCTCTTTGAATATGTTTCACGAGCAATTTGAAGGCATTGAGATGAGGTGAACCGGCCACCAAGATAGTGCGATTTAGCCCGGTTGGCCTTTGCTTGTAGCGTTTCCTTAAGTCGCAGATGTATGAGAAGAAATCATAAGCCACAGCGGTCCTCAAAGTCTACATTACCCCTGCCATCGATCAAGTTCAGATCGATTCAGACCAGAGTCATTAGAAATTAGTAGACATTTGAACAATATTATATTCTATACATAATGGCACCAATAATTCTGTCAATTGAATAAAAAATTTCGATGTAATGAAATTAATAGTGAGGCATTAAAGTCTGTTGTTAAAATTTTAATACCGGAAAATAAAAATTGCAATCTTTGAATCCACAGGAATTTTTCCTATATTCCTGTATATTGTTAAGAAGAGTTTAAGTTAAGAAGAGTTTTTAAATATTTACATACATATGTGGTAATAATAAAAGTATTCATAAAACCATTTTCAAAGAAGACAATAAAAATAAATAGATTACGCCGTTTACCACACCTCCTTCCCCTTTAAAAGTCCGTTAACATTACAATTTAAGTCCAAGTGTATTTTGTTTTGGTTCTCACCAATTTCTGAGGTTAAAGGTTTTCTCACACTAAAAGAGAGCGCTTTTCGTGACAGTGTAATAATAAACATTCACCAACGTTCATCGTAACCATTGCACAATCCCTAATTGAAGAGATGGAGAGAAAACTGCGCTATTATTATTAGTAGTGTTGCCATTTCACTCCAAAATTGTGTTTTAATGTTAGAAGAAAAACATTGATTGATTCAATATATAGAACGTCAAGATTTCTGTCTGCGAGAAAATATTTCATGTACAGGCTGGGATTTCTTGAAAACTTTTATTTAAAATTCCGGAAAACCCCCAACCCGCAAAGATATCACAAAGAACTAATGGCGAGTAATTAGGAATGGTAATAGAAGAAAGACTATTAGAGTAAGAATTTGAAGAAGCCAGACGGATTTGTTCTGAAATAAAACTGATGACAGAACAATTTTGTTACGACTTTACGCTCCAACCTGAAGCTAATTGGATATAGAATGAGAAATGGGTTGTCCAAAAAGTTCTGTTCCAAATTGACGGTAAATGACTCTATCTGTGGTAAAACTAACGGCATTATTGATGATTGGAAAGTAATATTTTTAGGTTTGAGTTTAATATACAGCTCGTTTTGACCGATTAAACGACAAAATCATGAGAAAGATTGGAACTACGCATTCGTTAGTCAGGATTACGGCCTAGCTTCTCAACACCACTCATGTTGTGTGCGTTAATTTTATACATGAGTGGCGGGACCTACAGTTTAAAGTCGACTCCGAACGACAGATTTTTTGAGAAGCTTTTCATGGTAATTTTTACTCTCAGAGTTTTTGCCAGAAATCTGCTGAGGGGAAGTCGCCGAAGAAATACTTTTTGTATTTTATTTTTGATGTCTGGCCTGGGATTCGAACTCGGGCCTTTCGTCTAATAAGCCAACACACTACCTACTAGACCTCGGCGACTTCCACGGCAATTATGTAGCCTAAATACACTACACGTCAATGAACCGGTACGGAATGAATTAACTTTAATTTAAGCTTTAGCAAATGATTACTAGTGATGAAATAACAATATGCGAATAAAATCATGGACGGTGGAAGACGAATCTTTGCTTAAAGCGGAAAAAGTAAGAATTTGCAACAGGCAATAGTGTGATTCTGATGAGAAGGGAAAGTAATTTATCATTATGCGCTTCTAAAGCCTGGCTAAATGATTAATTAGAATCTCTGTTGTCCACAATTAAGAATATTAAAGTCAATAATTCATTTAAAACGGCTAGAGTTGATCAACAGGGATGTTTATGTTCCATAACGATTCATCTGAAGCTGAGAGAGCTTGGAAGGGGAGTTTTAATTTATTCACATAGCCCGGACCTTGCGTCTCCGATTTATCATTTATTTTGATAGCCGCGTAACTCTTAGCAATGCAATTGCTGGAGAAATGTCGATAAAACTGCCCAATTAAATAAATTTTTTTAAACGCAGTAGTAACGAAGGGCCTCTTTTTTGTTATTGTGTTTCCTCATTTTGTTTATATTTGAAGTTGTCGTATTGAAAATAATATATAATATGGCAAGTTCTAACCTAAACTTAACTTTAAAAGTTAAAGGTAGGATGATTCTCCCTTTAGCTTAATGCTCACTTCTATCTTATTGGGTACTCATTATAATGAAAAACAATTTGTCTGCCCGTTAAAATCCTCCTTTAGTTAACGGCTAGTTGTAATAATGACCCTTAATGATGTAAATCGAATATATAAAATTCTCGTGTCACGGTGTTAGTGGTTAAACTCCTCCGAAATGGATCGACCGATTTTCATGAAATTTTGTGTGCATATCGGGTAGGTTTGAGAATCAGACAACATCTATTTTTCATATCCCTAAATGTTAAGAGGGCGTGGCAAATCGTTAAAATTAATATTTAGGTACATATTGATCGTGGACGAATAAGATTTGGTGGGTAAGTTCGCAGAGTCGATATCGACAATCCCACCAAAAATAGACGTGACAACGCTCCCCCTTCAAATGATACCTATAACTCTTAAACTACTGAACCGATTTTAACCATTCTTTTTTTGTTCGAAAGCTTACCAGGTTTAAATGGTTTAAAAAAATTCGATATAGCAAAAAGTAGGCGTGGCAAACCTTTAAAATTGAAAATTTAGGGACATAGTAATCGTAGACGAATTCAATTTGGTGGGTAAGTTGGTAGAGTCGATATCAACAAACTCGCCAAAAATGGGCGTGGCAACCCTTTGAAACTCCATATGTACATTAGGCTGTCCCGTCCTTGTATGACAAAAATAGTGTTTTTAGTTACACTTTCGCAAGAGGTATCAAAATTTGCGTAATTTTACACAGATTACGGTAAAGGTAATAAAAATCGAATTACATGTCATCTTGAGAGCTCTACTTTCGAAAACGTTTTTACATACATACCTAAACCCTATGCTTAAAATAAAAATTAAAAAAACATGATATAAATTTATTTTATTAATATATTTTATACTTGCAATTAATGTACAAGAAAATAAAACTTATAATAAGTGACCAAAACTTAAAATTTAAAAAAAAAAATGTTTACCAAAATTTGGCAATTTTTTCCGGAATTTTTTTTTTATAAAAAAATTCGTTATAAATTGTGTACGTTATAAACGAACTCCACTGTGTCTAGCACGAATGTGTCGCCAGTAAAGTGTTTTTTATACATAGTCGTGACATATTTAGTTTAGGTGTCGAAATTAAGGATAGCGAAATATAAAACTTTGAAGATTGCTAGAACCCTGGAGATATAGTTTCATTTTATTTTTAAAATCATTTTGGTTATCTACGATCAATTACGCAAATTTTAGGAGGTCTTGCGTTATTGAAATCTAAAAAAAAAAATTTTCGGGACACTCTAATGTACATATATAACATGTATATCTGTTAGTTTTTGTTTTGGAGCGAGTACAACAACTAAAACTTCGTCAGCGCTATTACAATAAATTATTGCAATAAATATATAATGTGACCTGTTTTGGGCAATAAAAAAAATCAATTTTGGGCGGGACGAAGTTCGCCGGGTCAGCTAGTTTAAATATATTAGATTTTTTGTTTACAAAACCCTGAGGCTCCATCTGAAATTCCATTTCATCTCTCATGTTGAGGTGTTTTATCTTGAGGTTAGTTCTAAACTTAGTGTGAGAAGCTAGGTCGTAAACAATTTCATAATGACAGTAAATAGGGTATTCTTACTATCATATTGTGGCATTTAAGCTCTCTCATAAACTCAATGTCAATAAATATCTCCTGTCGTTCGGAGTCGGCTTTAAACCAGTGTTGCAAAATTGAAATTTTGAAATGGTACTGAACTATTATTGAAAAAGTATGTACTTTTGTGTATCGAATGGTACTTTTGTGGCATGGAAATTTTATTTACACCCAGAGTTTTTACCAGAAGTAGGTCGCCGAAGAAATATGTTTTTTTTTCGTTTTGTTGGAAATGCCACGTGCGCTCACGTCTAGTAAGCCAGCACACTACCTGCGAGACTACTTATTTATTTATATTTAATACACGTATGGAACGGGACAGGAAAGCTAACTATACATGTTCCTTATTTACAAAACAAAAACAGCTGATTCGGAACGTAACAAGACGTAAAAGCCACGTTTAGTAAAACATCGACTGAACGTAATAGAACATACGTTCGTTGTGAGCCTAGGAAGGTCAATGTAAATGCTTACCGAAATTACATTACGGTTCGGCAAGCGTTCTCATTGCTTTTCGTATTCTAAAAACGAACGTACGCCCCGTGGACGTTTGGTTAACCGGAGCTAAAGACTAATTCTACATACGCTGAACATGCATTACGTTGAACATGTTGCTAATGCGTTAATAGCTGAAAAGCGCAGACCCTAAAATATGCAATTATAAAAAAGTACTGAAATTGCCGAAGGGGTACGGTGGTATTTTTAAAATGGAAAAGTACTGAAAAAAGTACTAAAGTACCGAATTTTTCAACACTGCTTTAAATCGTAGGTTCCGGCACTCTTGTACAAAATCAAAGCACGTAACATAAGTGGTGTGAGAAGCTGGGTCATAATCCTGATTGAAGAGTTGTAATCTCTGCCTGTTGTGATCTGAATATGATTTAAAGCAAATTAGTTGATATGTATTAAGAATCTTTGTGCTCAGTTTATGTAGTTGGCCATTTCAATATTTCCCGATTTTGTAATTAAAAATGTTTCTTTTAAATCCTGGTAACTCTGTTAACCTACTTGCATTCAAATGTGAGAGTACTGGTCGTTTCGAAGAGCGCATTTAATAGAGTCGTATGCAAAAGAAAAACAAAACAGTTTTCCGGAAAATGGGAATTTTGTGTTTTTCGCGGAAAATAGTAGCGACCGAAACGATGTATTGTATTATTCTGCCATACATACAACTGACCACCCACTAACCTTGCGGAAAATCAATACTGCAACCAAATACCAACACATAAAACCAAAAAAAAACTAAATTTTCAATAAATCAACATTAATAATAATAAGAAGAGAAAAAAATCAAAACAATTATCCTTTTTTTCTTTTTGAAAATATTAATCATATGCACTTCAAACACACACAAAGCTCAACTCAAACATAAACACTCGAAATATCGCATAATCAGATTATCAACGTCATTCGATTGTTTAATCGTATCGTTGCAAATAATAATTTCATTCGATTGGATTCATTTAAAAGTTTTCATATCCAAGTATTAACACATTAAGGACTGTGGGATTATTATTAGAATAATTATGACTGACAACGTGTTAAACTTCACTTGATTTATATTGTATCACGGCAATTATCGTTATGCAGATGTAACGGTTTATGTGTGAAACCGTATTCATGTATCGAAATTTGTCCATTTCGATGGCACATATTTTTCAATTTTTTTCTTTCTTTTTCCCGTTTTCTTTTTTCTTCATTCAAAACGCCCCACCATACGCATTAATTTTTTTAATATCAACACAGTTTTATTTTTTTCTTTTCATTTTTTTCCTCTATTTTAAATGGATTTTATATGTTTTGGATGTATTTTTTTTTTCTTTATTATTTGTTATTTGTGTAACGGTAAAAAACGAAAACAAAAACTATGTGACCCATTACAGTGCGACCGAAGTTCACTACTATCGTTATTCACCAGCACTGCACTTTCTTACACCACTCAGCACTACTACCACTACCATAAACATGTTCAGCTACAACAACTATTCGTATCGTAGATAGTGCACTTAGTTTTATACAATATTGTTGTTGTTGTTTTTATTATTTCTTTTTCATGCAACTTACGGTAGTTTGCAAACCTCTTGCAGTACTCATTCACTCACTCGCACATACACGCACACACGCACTCACATCATACACATGTAGTCACTCAAGTCTTACGGCATTTTTCCGGTAGTCTCTTGTGCATCATCTCTTGATTTCCGCGTATGCGCTTTTCCAATGCCAGGAAGTTTATTGTCAAACAATTCATAACCACTTTGTACGCGTATTTCGTTTATTTTTGGATTTTTGGAAAAACTTTAAAAAAAAAATAAAGAAAATTAAAATATTCAAACATTAAACACAATGCACATATATTACCAGAGCAAGCGGACAGCTGGAGGGATCAACAACAGGTTGGTAATGCATCTTACCCATGCTATACGATGTTTAAGAGTGCGCTATAGCAGGCAACATCGCATTAACATTTAATACAACGTCGTATTGACCATTTTTACATTCATGAATTCGAAAAATCGTTATCGTAGTCGTCCACTTCCACTTTCATTTTACATACATAATTGACCATTACAACACTTCAGTCAGGATTACGGCCTAGCTTCTAACACCACACATGTTGAGTTTGTTAATGTTAATGTGTTTGGCGGGACCTACATTTTAACGTCGACTCCGAACGACAGAATTTTGAGAAACTTTACATGGGGCATTGCATTATGGGTATGCATACGAGGCGTATTGGTCTTGGACACCTTGCTAACGACTTCTGCAGAAGCTGCATTGATGAAGAGGAAGAGGAGACTGTCCCTCACCTGCTGGGTACATGCACGGCTCTTTGCCAAAGGAGAAGGAAGTACTTGGGTACTTACTACATGGATGATCTGGAGGAACTGTCAAGGATTGACATTGGCAGCCTGAATCGCTTCATCAGGAGCCCCGAGTGGTTTCTAGATTAGGGGATAGCGGATAACTGTGGTAGCACAATGGGCCCAATGCGGCCTAAGTGAGTCCATCCAAGAATGTTTGTTGGATGGGCAGCCACCTCTACCTACCTACCTTACATGGCAATTTTATTTACTCTCAGAGTTTTTGCCAGAAATCTGCTGAGAGGAAGTCGCCGACGAAATATTTTTTTTTTTCTCATATTTTCGTTTCAATGCCTGACCTGGGGTTTAAACACACTATCAACTAGACTACGGCGACTTCGCCACTACATTAGTTTTAAAGTAGAGTGTGAAATCGTTGGTCTTACAGAAATTAAGGATTAGTGATGGTTACGTCTACTTAAGAGTTGGAGCCGCCCAAAACTAACCAAAAATTCAGTAAAGCGTTCTCCGTTATCGTTGCTGATTCTCAACCATTTTTTGTTCATTACATAATTAAATATTTGGTCCAAGTTGTCCCCGCTTATTTAAGCATTAATGTCTCCAGTTACAACATCTATACTACCGTTTGGTATTTTAGGGACAGTAGCAGTAAGCAAAAGAGAGCGCGACCAGCTCAATGTGCTTATGAATCTATGGATACTCTATGTCGGCAAAGAGTCCAAACCATCAAAAAAAGCTGAACAGTTGCAGAGGAGGTGTTCGATAGTCTCCAACTCCTCCTCATCGCAACATACCCCGCAATAGTCCAGATGGGATCTGTTCCAGATCTGGATCTGTGTCAACTTATCACAGTGCCCTGTAATAAAACCAATAACTAACCTCTGGCTGACCATATCTAAGCACAGCAGCAAACCTGTTTTAGCACTATCTATATCAGGCCATAGACTCCTAGACAAATAACATCTCGATTCATTCCACCAACGCCTCTGCTCTTCCCCCCTGAATAATCCATTAATGAGGCCGTAGAAATGGCAGATGTGAGCATCAGGACCAACTATCAAGACCCTCTCAGAAAGTTAACCTAATCTAGCGACAGCATCCGCCGTCTAATTACTGAGTACACCGCTACGTCCCGGAATCGATCTGGTCCAAAGGTCTTCAAGGACCCTTTCACTCACGAACAAGCCATGATTTACACCAGAGCTGCGCAATAGCCCTTAAAGTAGTCTGATTGTTAATGTATATCACTTAAAATTCGGAATCTGGAGTGGGCCTACTAGCCACGTCCTCAATAATCTTCAAGATAGCAAAAATTTCTGCCTAAAAATGGTACAGTCATCATTTAACCTAACGTGAAGGATCCTCAAACCAAGCAGGAACATGACCTCGGGAACGATATGTCGATGGTTTTTTCCGTTCCGAATTTTCCGTTCAGAATTTCGGAGTGTCAGTGTCCTCAGACGTAGTCTCAGGCAGAGACAAGAACATGTGGACATGTGGATAACTCTTCCTCACTCTGATGATACTGAAAGAGGCAATCAGCCGAACATTATCCAAGATTTTCCGTTAAAAAGTATTATCTAAGGCATTCCATCAAACAACATCTAACAATCGCCAGCGAATTCCCTAGACGGAAGACCCTAGCTCTTACTTATAGAGCTCTTAAGGTTCAATTAGTCGTGACTTTGTCATAACGCCATAGCTATAACATAATCCATAACCATAACTTTGTTATTAGCAACAATTAGTCCTGCCATAGCCATAAACAGCTGTTTACGTTTTAATTGTGTATATTTTTCAAAAGTACAAAAAAAAGTAAATAAAAGTAAACAACATGAGCAGCGACGAAGAAATAGATAATTTATTTTTAAATATTGTGTCTTTCTACGCTAAAAGAAAAGTTTTAAAGCGTAGAAGACGGTGGAAAGTCCGACCAATTAATAGGGATTGGTATCAAAATGGGTATCACCAAAAAACGTTCCTGAAAATCAAAGATATGGACGAGGATGAACTGTTTGCACACACAAGAATGCCTAGGCATTTATACGATATTTTTTTAAAATTATTAGCTCCTTCCACGCACAAATTTAAGGAAACAATTCACGCCGAAGAACGCATTTCGATCACACTCCTGTAAGTTCTGATATGTTTATTAAAACCACTGTAAAATTAATGTGAGGAATTTTTAGGTACTTAGCATATGGAACTCCTCTAAAGACACTCGCTTGGAGTTATAAAATTGGAAAATCTACTGCCAGAAGCATTGTGTTGGAGACGTGTGATGCTATTTGGGAAAAGCTTTCGCCGACATATTTGAGTGAACCCACAGAACAACAATATAAAGACATCGCCAGTGACTTCGGCAAAATTTGGAACATGCCAAACTGCGTAGGCGCAATAGATGGCAAGCACATTGCTATCAAATGTCCCCCAAGATCCGGCTCCATGTACTTCAACTATAAAAAGTTTTTTAGCATCGTATTGTTAGCGGCATGCGATGCTAAATACACCTTTACAGCTGTCAGCATAGGAGCATATGGAAGCGAAAGTGATGGAGGCATTTTTTCATATAACGAAATTTGGGGAAGATCTGTTGGAAAATCGGTTGCCGCTACCCCCTTATACTCCTCTTCCGTTATCATCAGAACCGTTTCCACATTATTTCGTTGGAGATTGTGCCTTCCCTCTAAAAAACAATTCAATGAAGCCGTACCCAGGCGCTAACACGACAAGAGCTGAACGTATTTTTAATTACAGGCTTTCACGGGCTCGTCGTGTTATAGAAAATGCGTTTGGGATTTTGACGGCCAGATGGAGAGTCCTTAGAACAACAATGGAGTTTTATCCAGAAAATGCAGAAAAAATAGTTCTTGCATGTTTGGTGCTTCATAATTTTATAATGTTGCATGACTCAGATCGGTGGTACTGCCCAGAGAACTACATGGATAGCGAAGAAAGAAACGCAGAGTGGAGAGATGAATTAAGACCACATGGAGGGCCATTGCAGTCCGTGACAACATTCAGACGTAGGGGTACAAATAGTGCATATGACCACAGAGCATTCCTAACCAGTTACTTCATAAATGAAGGTGCAATAACATTCCAAAACCACGTTGAATGAAACAAACTTATTTTGTATTTTTATAACATTTATAACAAAACAAAAAAAATATTTTTGTACTTTAGTTTTAATTCATTTTAACTAAAAAATAAAAAAAAATTATAATTAAAATCAATAAAAAAATAGTTTTCATTTTATATAATCTAATTCATAGCAAAAGCAAAACATGTAAATTCAGCAAACAGCTGTTTATGGTTATGGCACAAAACCAAAATTCAATTGGTATATATGGTTATGGTTATGACTATGGCGTTATGGTAAGTCAGCTATAATCAATTACAGTGATGCCCATAAAGTTGGTTTAAACAGCTGATTTATATGGTTATGGTTAAGTCACGACTAATTGAACCTTTACACTGATAAAAAGCATTCAGTCCCATCTTCATTCTTTCCTCGATGTTCCTTTTCCACTTCAGCTTGCTGTCTAGAATGACATTGAGATACTTCACCTCTCAGAAGACAACGGAAGCTGCCTACCACCTAACTTCGGTTTCAATCTTGTACTTACGTGAGAACAAAATAAGCTCTGTCTTATTTTCATTTATATCCAGACCACAGTTTGCAGCCCAAGAGAATAAAACGCCAAATGCAGACTCCATCAGTTTCCCCAGTGTTGACAAAAATGTTGCTCCCCAAAATAACGACATCACCGGCATATGCCACAACCTTAAAGCCCCTACTTATACCAACATCAGTTACCAACATTGTGGAGTACTCTTGGTTGCACGCTTAACGATAGAACATCCAGCCAGATTCGATCGGATCAGTCAGTCATGTGAACGATAAAACGAACCAGAATATGTGTGGCACGTATATCGTTAAGTGAATACTCAATTGAGACCAGTCAACATCTTCGCTCGAATTTTTCGCCTTATTAAAGAGCCTCCTAGAACAGCAGCGAAGTTTTTAAAGGTCTGCGTTCCACTAGGGTGGCTGGTTCCTCTAACTCGGGTAAATAAGGGCGCAAGCAGTATAAATAAACAACTCATAATCAGGCAAGAGACATATTGAACTACTAATCAATTAACAACTATAATCTACGCGAAAAGGTCACCCATATTTGTCAGGTCATTTTTAGGTTTAGGTCGGAGTGGTGATTTTGATATCACAAAGCTCACTTGAGCACGCATAGCGGGCCGTTGTGATGCCACGGGTGAACGCAGTCCCTGTACTAACCAAGTTCCACCAAAATCAGGGAAAAGGAAGAAGTTGGTCAGCGCAAAGGGCTGCACAACAAAAGCACGACTACCCCGCACTGGAAAACCAGCCAGAAAGTTTGATGAACGAAGCTATATCCTTGATGTCAATAGATGATAGCTCCGTTAAGCTAACAAGGAATGGGGAGCCAAATGACCTATATCTACACCTAGCAAGAGACGGGCACTGGCAAAGAAAGTGAAAAACAGTCTCCTCTTCCTCAGTGGACCTGCATCCACGGCACAAGTCGTTGAAAGGGAGCCTCATTCTTTCCGCGTGTCTACCCATGCGGCAATGACCTGTAAGCACGGCCACTGTAGTCGAGAGGACATCACGACCAAGACCAAGTAATCGGTTGGTACGCCATCTATCCATCTTGGGCCAGGTGAGTCTAGCGGTGGAGCAGGACTCCTCATTGACCCAGGATAGGTTGGCGTCCCGAAAGAACCTCCGTGCAATGGTCAACTTGACCGAGGCAAGTGGCATACCCAATTCAATAGAAGAGGATTCCGGAAGGAGCGCACCAGCTCTGGCGAGCTCGTCGGTCCTACAGTTTCCCGGAATTCCACTGTGGCAGGGGATCCACACCAGAGAGATACTGGTGAAGCGCCCCGAGAGAAGGTCGAGACAGCGGCGACATTCCCTAACGATCCTAGAGTTAATCACGAAACCCGATAGAGATCCTATCTCGGCCTGACTATCAGAGAAGATCGAGACGCGAGTGAAAGTAGCATCGTTGACGAGGATCCATTGAGCGGCCCGGTAAATTGCCATCACCTCCGCCTGAAACACACTGCAGTAGTCCGGCAGACGGAGAGAAATATTCGGGTCCAGTTTCCCAGAGTAGACACCGCTCCCAACCCCATTATCGAGTTTAGAGCCGTCGGTATATAAATCCATGACTTCCGGGGGGACGACCGTATTATGATCCCAGTCATTCCTACTTGGAATCAGAGAGTGGAAACATCTGTCAAGATAATATTCAGCAGGGAAATAGTCTATGTTCACAAGGGCCACTGGATCAACCTCCAGAATAGTGGAGTGACCAGAGGGTGCAATGTGCCAACGAGAGCATTAAGTCTAGTCGCAGCAAACTTGGCTACCTGCTTAGCGAGAAGCACAGTAGGAAGCCAGTTTAGCATTGCGAACAAGGCTTTCGTGGGGGTGTTGCGAAGAGCGCCAGACCTTCTGAACTTATCAAGAATCCTGACGTTGTGTTTCTTGTCCAGAGCAGTCCACCAGAAAGCAACACCGTATAAGAGGTTGGGTTCGATGACCGTTCGAATATATCCAACGCATGATCCTTGGGCGAAGACCCCATCTGGTTCCAACCGCTCTACTGCAGCAGTAAGCAGCACATGCCGCCTTGCGTGCCCTAGCAGCCAGATTCGCCCTCCAGTCGAGTTTGGCATCTAGGATCAGGCCCAGATATTTAATCTCGCGACTCAACGTGAGTCTGGTCCCACCTATGCTGGGAAGGGAGAAGGTCGGAATTGTATATTTCCTCGTAAAAAGAATCGTATCGGTCTTAGAGGGGTTATTAGACAGTCCAAAATCCCTACACCAGTCCAGCACGATTGAGCCAAGTTCAACTTATCCGACAGTGTCTGCGGACAAATTCCCGACGCAACAATGGCAATGTCGTCAGCGTAAGCTATGGCCCCATTGCCAGTGTTCCAGACCCCTCAAGAGTGAGTTGACTACAAGATTCCAGAGAAGTGGTGATAGAACACCGCCTTGCCTCTACGAACCATTCTCTGACAATTCGTGGCCCCCACTGTGGAGGTTACTATCCTCGACTTGAGGAGAAGCTCGATGAACCTGGCCAGATTCTGTCGCAGGTTCAGAGAACCAAGCGCGCTAACTATGGCGTCCGGGTCGACGTTATTGTCCAGAAAAACGGCCAAAGTGTATTCCTTAACGTCCATGGACTTTTCTACCCGAGAGATAAGAGAGTGAAGTGCAGTGTCCACTGATTTACCTCTCGTATACGCATGTTGGGAAGCGGATAGAAGCGCTGGATCAATCGAGGTCCTAATATGAACATCAAGAACTCTTTCCAGCGTCTTAAGAAGAAAGGAACACAGACTTATGGGTCTATAATCATTCGCCCCAGTGGGGGGTCATTATATATATTATACTTAATTTTTTAGTTTTCTCCTCTTCAAACCATTTGAGTTAATCGGACAGATTTTTCTTGTGTTGTATCAGTACTTACTCAACAAGTAGAATCCTGCATCAATGCTTGTCATCGACCGAAGTGTTATAAGCACTGGAGTGCAATAAGAGATAAAATTATCGTAGGGCTTATTCATCGTTATGGAATATGTTATCTAGCAAGCAACATACAGTGGCTCAAACGTATAATTGGACACTAGGTTAGGTTAGGTTAGAGGATGAGTACTTGACAAGTACAGTACCCGGACAACAATAACAAACACGCAAGAGAGAGTGCGACTACACTAATGAAGCCCCCTTGCACTCCTCATCCAGCTCAAGCTACTAATGAATCTATGGAAAGCCTTGATGTCGGCTCTCGACACAGAATTCAAACCCTCAAACAAACCCAAGGGTCTTCAATCTCAACCTACTAAGCGAGCCTAACCTAGCAAGAGCATCCACCGTCTCATTACCGGGTATTCCGTTATGACCCGTAACCCAGCATAGACGAATTCGATCCGGTCCAAAAGTCCTCAACGACTCCTTGCACTCGCGAGCGAGCCATGATTTGCAATAGACCTACGCAATGGCCTTTATGGCAGCTTGACTGTTAACGAAGTTCATGTAAAATTTCGAATCTGAAGCGGGCCCACCAGCTATGGCCCCAATAGCCTTCAATATTGCAAAAATCTGTCTGAAACACGCTAGTCATCTTTTAACCTGAACTGATGTTCAAGACCGAGTACATATGAATGCACATACACATACATACATAATTGGCCATTACAACCCTTCAGTCAGGATTACGGCCTAGCTTCTTACACCACTCATGTTGTGTGCCTTAATTTTATACTTGAATGGAGGGACCTACAGTTTAACGTCGACACCGATAGATTTTTGAGAAACTTTTTCATAACAGGTTTATTTACTCGTAGAGTTTTTGGCAGGAATCTGCTGCGAGGCAGTCGCCAAAGAAATATTTTATTTTTTTCATATTTCGTTTTGATGTCTGGCCTGGGGCTTGAACCCAGGCTTTACGTCTTATAAGCGAACACACTAACTACTAGACACTAACTACGGCGACTCCCTATAGAAAACCCCAAACCAGGCGGGAACATAGCCTCAGGCACAATATAGTCGGTAGTTGGTAATTGGACAGTAGGTATGAGATAATTCAAATGCAGATTTTTCAGACTTCATTGGAAATATTCCGGATGCGGAATTAAAAAACCTTTTAAATAATGTATAATACTTAGCATTTTTTATTTAAAAGTATTAATTTTTAAAACGAATTTCAATTCAAATGCATAATTGGGCAGACAAATAAAAGGCACTGTTTTAACACTTGGAATCAAAATCTTTTACTTTTGTTACTGCTTCCTAACGTCAAGGCATCGACTGCACGACATTGGCGTAAAATTCAGGGATTATGTTGTTCCATTCTCGTCTAATTCCTTGTTTCAACTGCTCCACTGTGCTGATACTGGATTTATAGAGCGAGTCTTCCTCAGACATGCTTAATAATGTTGAGATCAGGAGCCTGGCTCGAATTTTGCAGTACTTTTGAAGAATTATGGATAAGCTACAACTTTGAAATGTGCTTCGGATCGTTGGCCTGGTAGAAACAAATGTGTCCGATATATTCCAATTTTTTTTTTTTTTAAATACCCAAATATGCAATGAACATACCCTACTCCTGTACTCTCCAAACCAACTTTACACCTTACAGAAGTTATTAAAACATGAGTTCTCTTTTAAAACATAAAATATGCTCTATAGTACCTTAGTACTAAACGATCAAACATGATCATACATACATTCATACATAATTGGCCATTACAACCCTTCAGTCAGGATTACGGCCTAGCTTCTCAACACCACTCATGTTGTGTGCGTTAATTTTATACATGAGTGGCGGGACCTACAGTTTAAAGTCGACTCCGAACGACAGATTTTTTGAGAAGCTTTTTCATGGCAATTTTTATTCTCAGAGTTTTTGCCAGAAATCTGCTGAGAGGAAGTCGCCGAAGAAATATTTTTTCATATTTCATTTTGATGTCTGACCTGGGATTCGAACTCGGACCTTTCGTCTAATAAGCCAACACACTACCTACTAGACCACGGCGACTTCAAACATGATCATAAGTCCCGAAATTATAAAGAGTCCGCCAAATAACTTTTTTTTTTTGAAAATGCTTTAAAAAAAACTACTGAATATTTTCTCAAATTTCTTTTTTTTTATTTGAAAGTACAATCCACGGCAAATTCATATAAGGTAGCCGCAACTCTACAACAAGTACAACAATGCAAAAACAACAGGAATTTTGTTTTTGTAAAACACTCCCTCGGCTGTCAAAATAGGAAGAAAAAAAATTGAAAAGAAAAAAAAAGTTAACAACAAAACACACACGCACAACAAACACACACAAATTTTGACACTTGGAATAGTATCAGCTGTTTAGTCAATCCCACCTATTACATGAATTCGCCTAGGTACAATCCTACCGGTTAATAATGGAAAATAATTTCATTCAAATGGCTGTCTCGGCTGGCCATGCAGTAGCCTACACGATCGGTCCAATTTTTAAGCACATTATCGATTGTGTGCAACTGTATTTCACCAATAGCTTCACGAATATTGTCCTTTAAAGCGTCAATTGTCTCTGGCTTGTCGGCGTAACACTTATCTTTGACGGCACCCCACAAATAAAAGTCCAACGGTGTCAAACCGCAGCTCTGAGGTGGCCAAACGACATCAGCTCTGCGGCTGATAATGCGATCTTCAAAAACACGGCGCAAAACATCGAATGTAGCTTCGGCTGTGTGGCACGTAGCGCCGTCCTGTTGAAACCAAATGTTGCCAATATCCTCCTCTTCAATTTTTGTGAACATAAATTCGTTCAACATGGCCCGATAACGATCGCCATTGACTGTAACGGCCACTCCTTGCTTATTTTCGAAGAAAAATGGCCCAATTATGCCTCTGGACCAAAATCCGCACAGTGACTCGTTTTGGGTGCGTCGGCTTTTCAATGTATGCGTGCGGGTTTTTTGTACCCCAAATGCGACAATTTTGCTTGTTTACATACCCGCCAAGATCAAAATGAGCTTCATCTGAAAAGATGATTTTTTTTTTGCCAAAACCGGCATCTTCTGTAAGTCGATCGCAGGCCCACTTAGCAAAGTGAAAACGC
The DNA here is from genome assembly GCA_930367235.1 of Sarcophaga rosellei. NCBI lineage: Eukaryota > Metazoa > Arthropoda > Insecta > Diptera > Sarcophagidae > Sarcophaga > Sarcophaga rosellei. The sequence goes on along the minus strand of OV884017.1, from coordinate 62,667,704 downwards.
ATTGAATGGCCAATATTCGTTCAGCGGAAGGATAAGACTAATTATCTGTCAAATCAGACATGAGCTAAGTGTTACCATTCACGAAATAAGCACTAGTTGAAAAAAAAAATGAAAAATATTTTGGACGAATGTTGTGTTAAACAGACCCCTTTGGCAACGAACGGCGAAATACCAAACTGCTATGAAGCTGCATGGAGAATCTACATCTCTAGAGGCCTAGTTCTGAGGAGACTGTTAGCACTTATTACCATATTTCGTATAAATAGCAGAAAATTGAAAACAACAAACTTCCCCTAATCAAGCCTTAGTTTCTGCAAAACATGTTCCATTGCATAAATTCAACTTTAAATATTTGCTCCGAAAGAATTTAAATTGTTTTTAATTCAAGAAAAAATATATAAAATATCACTCAGGTGCTGGCTCTTCCTCTTTAACAGATGCTTCTTGTACAACAGATTCATCGTTTATGACAGGCTCATCTTTTACCACAGGCTCATCTTTTACCACAGGAGGTTCGTCCTTTACAACAGATTCTTCTTTTACATCAGCTTCGTCTTTTACATCAACTTCTTCTTTTACATCAGCTTCTTCTTTAGTAACGATTTCTTTATCCTCAAGAGGTGCTTCAATAACGTCTTCTTGAACTGTTGTAACAGGCTCTGCTGGTGGCTCTATCTCAGATTTGGGTTCCATATCTGGCTGTTCCATTTCTTCCAAGTCCTTTGCAAGCGGTGAAGAAGGCTTATCGGCTTCGACTTGATCTTTTTCAAATGGAATAATACCTTCCTCTTCACCAACAAATTCTTCAACTTTCCATTTGGCTGATGGCTCTTCCTCAGCTAAAACAGGTTTATCGCTGGATGATGATGATTCTTTCATTTCTAAAGGTGCCGTACGGAGTTTTATTATGTCCTCATATGGTGGATGTTGCAAATCTTGTTGTATACATTCGGCTGCACTTCCAAACGCTGAGCACGAGATACATGAACTTGTTGTTATATTAACGGATGTCCCGTCTGTATCAAAGTCCAAATCGCAAAATGCAGCGCTTTCTCCCGTCTTCTTAGCACCTGCTATACCGGTTATTTTAGTTTGTTGTGACGTTTCCTGTGCTCGCAAGCTTGTATTGTAATTGCATTGATTCGATATGTGTGGCAAATTCTTATTGGATAACATCAAAAACTCAGCCAATTTCTCCTTCCATGATTTATGCGGATCATCAGCGGGCATTGTTATAATATCATACAGTTTGCCAATTGTGGACTCCACCAAGGGATTGTTAACACAGAAATTAAGTTGTACCGGACAATATATGGGCTCGTAAATATCTGAAATAAAAACTCACGTTCGATTAGATTTACAACAATTTCAATGTTTATGGGATAACAAACTTACAGTTGGGAAATATGAAACTAATTTCTCTTTGTACTTTAGCTAGACATTTTGTAACGTGAACATTTCGTTCCATTTCTATGGAAGTACCACTGAAAGAAAGTTTCACTATGAGCAGTATTCTAATATTTAGTAAGCAAACTTTGAAATATTTTCTCGTTAACTTACAAATAACACACCATGGCATTGAGTAAATCCTCAACAGCATTTTCTTTGGTTAAAATAAACGCCTCTGAATTTCCTTTTGATAGTAAAATAACTTGAAACATGAAACAACTATCTTCAGCCATGTCTTGATAAAATTCGGCAGCCAATTCAGGAGAAAAGCAAACCTTCCTTTGCCCCTTTATAAAGAAACCACTTCGTAGTACATACAATAAGATTGCTTTACGTTTTGCCAAATAATCACACTTGATAATTAGTAAAGTGTCTTGGAACATGATGGCGTCGAAAAAATAAATTCAATTTATTTTAAAAAGATTACGAAAATATAAAAATATTTGTTTATAATTTCTTTTTTCTTTTTAATTTATTTAAAACATTATTTGTTCACAGAAATTCTTAGTGAACTAAATGAAAATTTCCAAAAAAATTATATGTAAGTGTTTTTCGCACAACTAAAAACTATAGAAGATAAAACGTACATACATATATAATGTAAATTTAACGCATAAAATTTAATTTAAGATCAATAAATTGCTTATAAAAAAATATTTTCGATAAGAATTATTTTAGATGCTTATGGTATTAATCATATTATCTCTTTACACAATTTTTTTTAAATCATTTTATTTGAATTGTATTTTTCTTTTTGTATGTTTTTTGGTAATGGTTGTTAATAACTTCAAAGGCTTTCTTTCCTTCATCTTAATCCTTTACATTGAATTATTCAAATAAAGGAATTTATAGTTGTATACTTTTTAAAATAATAATTATAATGGAAAATAGAAAAGATAATTATCGTTACGCATCACAATACAATTAAGATAATTCACCAAATGCCTTCCATCTACTCAACTCGATATTACTCCTCCCTCCCTCCGTCTCTTCGTTTTCGATGTTTTAAAGCATCATATAGAATTTACAAATTTCGTTTAATTAAACTGCAAAGATATTAATGAAAAACGCAAAGAAAAGAAACGTTTTAATCATGTAAAGGCATCATAGTACACGTGAGTGAGTAAATTACCTGAAATTTTGGCAAAAGCTAAATTCGATTTCTCATAATCGAAACATTTGCCAATTTCTGCACAAATGTGAGTCTCGTCTAAAGCAATGCGTTCAGACAAATTCATAATACTTTTGCCATAAATGTGTACCATTTTGGAACACTAAAGAAAAGAAGAGGCGAAATTACATTCAATACTATACACATACTGGTGAAAATAAGACTTACAATTTGATAGTACTTGGCAGGTAGATTTTCGCAAGCCACACTAATCATTTCAATTGGGCCAATAGCATTATGTTCAGTCTGTTTTCTAAAGTATGGCAATAAAGCCATAGAGGCTCCATGACAAACACCACATTCTATTACCTCATCTGAATGAAACCAAAAAAAACACTCGATTTTGAAACAATTATTTAAAAAGGTGTATGTATCACACAAAAATTTACCATTGATCACTTCACTTAAGCCGGCAAAACACAATTGCAATTTCTGGCAGATTTCCTTAGGTGGCACACTGCCGACCAACGTTATAATAGCATTGGCGTACTGTTCCACGAACTTGTCACAACTTTTCGAAACGGTCTTGGGCATTTTATTGCAAATGTTCTTAATAACACGTTTAATTTCCTCTTGTTCGGTTTTATCTTTCAATTCCATGTCCAATTTAGTCATTACAAATTCACACAAAACACAAGTAGGCGGCTCCTGCATTGTCATTGCTTCATCCATGCCCACAAAACGATCATTCTTAATCCATACAGCATTTTCATTGGGCATTGCAATTACATCGTATTTTAAGGCTTCATCGGTTTCCACTTGAAATAAACTTAAATCAGCATATATTTTCGCAAATTTTTCAACATTTATACTTACAGTCTTCTTGTTCGCTGAAGAGGCACAGGCCTAGCTCGGTACAAATAATTTTCGGTTCCATTTCTTTCAGCAGTAATTCGGCAATTTTATCGCCGTATTTATCAACATACTGATGACATTTTGGTTGTAAATTTTTGCGTAACTTTTGACACGATTCCTCCAAAGCCTTTTTGATATCCTCCTAGGGAAGAACACAACAAATATACGTATGTAAAGCGTGGTGTAAATATGAGCCAGTCAAATAAATATGCATGTTTTGTTTTAGTTTGAATATAAGTTCCACTATGAGACGTGATCAACGTTTTCTTCCTTTTATTCGAGTTGATCATGTCTGATTGGAATCTTACATTAGAGTGATCAATAATGAATCTTAATTTACATATATGCTGTATTTAGGCCGAGCACTGTAAGTACAGAAGAATATTTACGCATTCTCACTCATAAATAGTTATTTTTTTTCCTGTAGACAAGTATTTGTTTTTAACCAATATAGTTTATAAAACATATTTTAATTCGAAATCCTTCAAATAGTCATAAAACTTCCAGTTTGCACTTAAGAGTGTATAGATTACATAGTTCGTTATAACTAACTGTTAAATTTTTAACATCGAATGCTCATTTCATGCGGAATGTATCGACGCCTCCGTTCTATAACATTCTAAGTCGAAAAAGTGTGTTTTGAGTTATGAGCTCTCAAAGTTTTCACGCGACATACGACTATATGTGTATTCCAAGTAGATTTTTCCCTGTAACTTCGAAACGGATCGGCGCATCTTAACCAAATTTTGACAGTATTTAAGTTAGAGAATGTAGAATTTAAAAATGCAAAAACGTTCTAAGTACACTTAGAACACTTACAACAATTTCGGTGTCACTGTATGAAAAACTCGAAAAAAGGTGCTCGTTTTTATTCGTTGTTCTTTAACCAAACAAATATTCTGATATCGGCTGATCTGTACAGATCATGTTTAGATTGTGACCAATATAAGTGGTGTCCTGTAACTTATTTATGTATATTGTGCTAAGCAGAGATCAGCAATGAGTATTCAGAAAGATGAGTAGAATCGAATCATACTCATAATTTCTGATACTTATACGCATTCATACTTATTTTAAAATCACGCTCATACTACTCATATTCAAAGTTTGAAGTACTCATACTTAACAATACGCATGATGTTGTTGATTTCGACTTCCCTTTACTCAACATTTACAAGAATCATAAAATAAGTATGTTTCGCGTACGAACACTACAATACTCACTAGAAGGTTGTGTGTTTGCTTTGCTTGCTGTCTTTGTCTTTTTTCTTTCTTCTTTTTTTTTTGTAAATGCAACAACAACAAACGAGACTGTAAATTTTGACGAATGATTCGAATCACTCGAATCATTTATGAGTATTATAAGTATTTTTCTAAATTTATGAATCTGAATGAGTAGGCGTATGTATCAAACATATTGTCAACATTGTACTCATACTCATTGCAACCTGTACTTATAAATCATTGTTGCAGTGAGTACGAATGTATCAGAGTAGTTGAATTTCAATACTGTTCACTCACTCATACTCAAATTTCATGTGTGCTAATGAGTAGCGAAAAAACGATTCATTACTGATCTCTGGTGCTAAGCAATAAGACCTTTTCTAGAGTTCTACCAAAGAGGTTCTGTTTAATAAAATGTTGGTGTACCAGTTTAAGATTTTAATTTTTTTATCTTTGACGATTTTTTTAAAGCGTTCGAAGTTATCACGCATTTAATAACAAATCATTACATTTATCAATCATTGATTACGTTGCTTTTCGTCTACATGTAGTTGGATTTTATTACAGACAGCACAGCAATGACAACTGTTGGCAAACATTCAACATAGTTTAGAATAAATTAACATGATTTACATACTGACATACGATTTTTTTTATAATTTTCTGCTCATTATTGTTTATTAATCCGGTGTTTGCATTTCATTGCAATTTAATTTATCCGCACACACGTGTTATACTACACAGAGTGGTAGGTAGGTACACATTCAAAATCTTTGTGACATTCATTTACAATTTAATAACTATACTATTGGGTTAATAAATTTCGATTCCAATACTCAAACCAGGGAACTCAGCAGAAGTTGGAGAATCGTATGGTTTCGTTATGGTTCTGGAGACAAAACTTATACCAACATTATGGCAACATCTCCCCGTCTCCCAAAATCAACATGGATTTAGAGACTTTTATACAACACAATGATGGTTTTAAATCTAACCACTACCAACATAGCAAATGGTCCTTAACACACTATCGTGGCTTCATTGAATCTTTTCAAAGTGTATGACATGTTTGACCATGCTATGTTGGTAGAAACCGCCTAACGACCTAAAACGCTGGTAATCTAATTATCTCTGCAGTACATAGGCTATAACTGATTTTTGAGGTAAAACTTCTAGGTATTGTAAAATAAAAATGGACGTATCTCAGCAGGGTACTGTATAGCAACAATTCTGCCTCTGATGTCTAATCGACCATTTTATCGGGTGTGGATACAGGATCACTTGTCACCTTGTCACAGTCATTGAACATTTTGACAATATTAACCTTAGACTCTTTCTCTCAAAGTTAACAGTCCCTCTTTTCACTTCTTGGTTGCGAGAGATGAAATCTAGCCTCAATATTAGGATGAACGGACAGATTGTACCTCCAAAGATCCTGGGCGTGGCCACCTGCACTTCTCATCAGATGCGTCATATATTAGCCGAAAGATTAAGAGTATAAATAAGGTCCTTAAAGCCCCAGCTAGATGAGCAAAGAGGTAATAGTGATCACGTACATATAAGGCAATTGGTCGCTCGATTTTGAATACTAAGCAGCATTTAATGAAGAAATCTTCACAGTAATCTAAAGATCGCTGCCGGTTTTACGAAGATAACCTGTGTACATCACCTCCATGAGGAAACAATGTTCCAGCCAATATATATACTACCCTGCTGGCAAAATAGTTCCTACAACTCTGCATAACTCCATAAATTAGATAGAATGACAAAATAGTAATTATTTGAATCCATTTTTACAGGAAAAACTCTTATAAACAACAGAAAGTTTTTACAATAACAACAAAAATATTTAAATTTTCGAGGTAGACGACTTAATTCGATTATATAAATTACCTTAGAAGAACCTCTGTCATGAATTTTTAAATTACAAACAGTTACTTACCTTACTAGTATGTTTATTTAAACGTTTTTCTGCCAATTTGACAATCTCAACGCACAAAAGGCAATTTGGTGAGGCACCTTCATTGTGTTGCTGGATAACAATTTCAACAGGTTCGCTATCGTCGTTTATTTCATTTACAGCTAAAAACAAACAAGCATACACATAACAACAGAACATTTAACATACGGTAGTAACAAACAAAAACATACCAAAGTCTTCTTCCTCTTCACTGCTGCTTTCATTTTCCAAACTGATTCCCATATCCTCCAAATAGTTTTTGCTCTTGGGACATAATTTTAAAGCAACACAAATTTCTTGTGGTTTGAAATCGGTAATTAGCATATCGATCAATTCAGATGAGTAAGTGTGAACAAAATCAACACATTCGTTTTGCAATTTAGATGGTAAATGATTGCATAAGTGATTTAATACGTTTTCGATATTTGTCTGCAATTGAAAAAGGTTTTTTTGGAATATTTAAAAAAAGAAATAAAATTCGACGTACCTTTGATTTATCGTTTTTGATTTTCTCTTGGGCCTGTTCTACGGCAAACAAACATAGAGGACATGTGGGTTTGTCTTGTTCATCCAACGTTTCAGGTTGGAAAACTTCCATGTCGTTGTGATTTTCATGGTTTGGTGGACACAATTGCATTTTAGGACAAATTTGACGTGGATCCAAGCCTTGGACGAGAAGAGCAATAACTGCATCTCCATACATATCAATAAAATTGTGACATTGGCCACGTATTGAAGTGGGAAATTTGTCACAAATGTTATTTACAATGTGTTTGATCTCTTCTTCAGTGGCTGGTGTAGCCAAAGATTCTTGTATGAAATGAAGCAAGTATTCACAAAGTGTGCAGAGTTCACCGCCTTGCACTAAATTACCGGGATTGGCAGCGCCCATTAAATGATCAATTGGCAAAGTCATCGATTTAAGTTCATCTTGTGTAAATTTAGGTTCATGAGCACCCAATTTCTTGCGAATGGTAACTTTAACTTCAGCTGGAGGCAATACCGGTAGTAATGGTCTGATTTCGCCTTGGAACAAACTATTCGAACCTTTAGGGCAGACGCCGATTAGGAAACAGGCACCTTTGGCATCCAAATTATTCACCAAACTTTGATAAATAATATCGTAATATTGGTCAACGATACTCAAGCATTCAGTTCGGAAACCTTTAGTTTGATTGCATAATCCTTCCATTACCTGCTTAAATTCAGATTCTGTGGTATTGGCAATCAATACATCGCGCAAATGCTGCACCAATTGTTCACATAACTGACAGGGAATATCATCATTACCGGGTGCCATCAAATCAACTGGTTCTTCTTCCTTTGCATCTTCAGGATGTTGATGATACTTGGCAGCGCATACACCAGAAATATGACATACTCCAGCTGGCTGAAGATGCTGTTCAATATGATCGTAAACATCATTAAAATAGGTCAGAGCAATATTGGCACAAGCATCCGAAAAGGAAGACATTTCACCACAAATATGAAGAATATTTTCAAGAACCTCATCGCGATTGCTTGAGTGGAACTTATCGGTCATCAATTGTGCCACATTGTAACAATTGCCACAACTTAACAAGTGTCTTTTGGGAACAGCAGGTGTATTTAGGTCTTTATTTTCTGCAGGTACAATAAGTTCACCACTAGCATCGTCCTCCTCTTCTGTCAGTGTACCATCCAAAGCAGAAGAATAATATTTCATTAATAATTTATCAATCGCAACATTGTTGCAAAGACCGGCTACCGAACAAACTTGCTAAATAATGAAAAATATATGTATGAATAGAGTATATATTTAATTTCGCTTTGTGTTAAAACTTACATCAGGATTCATCTGAGATGATAAGGCCTCGACCAATTCTGGTATAAAATCATCAGCCAACTTACAACATTCCTTTTTAACAATCTTAATTGGTATTAGATTGCAAGAACCTTCAAAAACTTCCTTCAACTCCTCCATTGTTTCGTTGCTGCGCAACTGATCACGGGCCTGCGTTACCATATCTTTACAGATTTGACAAATGGAATCATTATCGACTGGAACTTGATGTTTTTCCCAAACAGTTTGTATACAATGACGGACAGCATTACAACCTTTTGCATTTCTAGAAAAAATACACACAAAAAAAAAGAATAATTTAATTTCACTTGTAAAATACAAAATAAATCAAATAAAAACTGTAATACATATAAAGATAATTAAATGACAAAGAAATATATAAAGAAAAACATACTAAAAAATAAAACAACAATAGATAACAAACAATATAAACATAGAAAAAAATAATCACTTTTAAAACATGATTAGATAAAATAAAAATGTGAATATCCTCGGTAAATAAAATTAAAAGTCTTTAGTAATATTGAAAAATATAAACAAAGAAAATTATTATTTGTAAACATTTTATAAACAGAGAATTGATTAAGAACATTTAAGGAGGGAAGAAAAAAAAATAACTCCAATTAAGTTGCCCTTCTTTATAATAAAATATCAACGGCTAGGCTATTAACACTTTCATTATACATGATATGAGTAAATATGTATTTAATTTTGGTTTAAGAATTTCTATTTCTATATTTCGATAGGTAAATAAAATAAACCAAATAATTTAGGTTTTTAACTGATTAAAAATAAATGCGTTATAAATTATATTTGAATTCTGTTCTCAATATCAAATATTCAGCATTTATGACGAAAACTAATAATTTAATATTAATTGTCCAATATTTACTAGTTTCATATAGAATTTCGCATAAATGTAGACACAAAAATCAAAATCACAACAAAACGAAGTACATACAAATTTATGATTTGATATCGTTATTATGTGCTATTATACAGTTAATTCGTTTCAAGTGATTTGCAGTACTTTAAACATTTCCCCACTTTCATACGACTTTTATTTAAATATGAATGAAAAACAACATTTGAAATGAATCGACACACCAAAAACAAAACGTATTGTTTAACATGAGTACATCATTTTGTTATAATCAGCAATAATTATTAAATTCATACTCTTTACGGTGCTATACATTTCATTTTCATATGCAAAACTTCATTTCAAAAGTATAGCAAACAGTTGAAAATTAAGCATAAAATAAGAAAATATTTTTATTGGACGATACATTCATACAGGGATAATACATACATATGCATGTATGCATATGACAAGTTTTTAAAAAACAAATATATATTGTACATATGTATATACATATGTATGTATATGAAATATGCATATATTTAGTCATCAATTTCAAGCTAAAGCCAAGTCATTTAATATATTAATGGATTGCATATTATATTTGTTATAATGTAATTTAAAATAAATGAACTTTGGATTATTGTAATCTGAGTTTCTTCCCTTTATTTATCACAACTGTAATAATACATACATATGTATGTATGTAAAGAAAAGAAATTAAAAGCGTTGCCTCTTAATGATTACAAAAAAGACCGGCACAAAACTACACAAATGCTTGGTTAGCCAACCTTTTTAAGAATACGGCAAACAAACAACAGAAAGGCAGCTATTGCTTTTATAATTGTATTTGAAAAAGATCTTTGAATTTTAATAAAAATCATTCTACTCTATTTTAATACAATACAGACTGATTCATAAAATAAAAAAAATACTAACAAATCTCAATTTCTCCATTTATATTATATTTTAAAAACACGAAAATAGGGTTAAAAACTCTTCTATTTATAGATTAGCTATTTAGTTCAATATACTAGTAAGTTGACATTAAGGTTCGTAAATAACGTACGACGTCTTTATTAATATCACAAGTGTAGTGGCTACTATATGTATATAAATGCATCATCAATACCAAGTCCATCATTAACAAATACCAACAAAACAGTTCTGGTTTTCTAAGTTGAAAAACTGAATTGATACATTGATTGTCATACATTCAATATTATTTCTATGTATGTATGTATGTATAGCAGTATATATATCAGAGATCAGCAATGAGTATTCTAAAAGATGAGTAGATTCGAATCATGCTCATAATTCTGATACTTATACGTATTCATGCTTATTTTAATATCATACTCATACTACTCATATTCAAAGTTTAAAGTACTCATTGCACTCATACTTAACAATACGCATGATTTCGACTCTACTTTAATCAACATTTACACTACACTACAATACCCACTAGAAGGTTGTGTTTGCTTTGCTTGCTGTCTTTTTCTCTTTCTTCTTTCTTTGTAAATGCAACAACAACAAACACTGTAAATTTTGATAAATGATTCGAATCACTCGTATCATTTAGGAGTACTATAAGTATTTTTCTAAATTTATGAATCCGAATGTGTAGGCGTATGAATCAAACATATTTCGAATGTTATGAGTTTGATGTCAACGTTGTACTCATACTCATTGCAATCTGTACTTATAAATCAATGTTGTAGTGAGTGCGTATGAATCAGAGTAGTTGAAATTCAATACTGTTGACTCACTCATACTCAAAATTTAATGAGTATTTATGAGTAGTGAAAAAGCGATTCATTGCTGATCTCTGATATGTATGTACGAGTATATTTTAAAATAATAAAAGAATAAATATATTTAATAATTTGCTTTTACCAAATAATTTTTCTAATATTATTTCCATCATATACAATGGTTGCCAAGTCGCGCTTGGTCTAAAAAAGATGGTATCGAGGCTTTGAGCTAACATGTACAACTGCCAGGCTTGTCACTTTGGGAATCTATGGGGTCAAACAGTTAAACAGCGAAGGCTATGGATCAAACTTGCGTGGCAGTAGTGGTTAGTCATTGGCGTGCTAAAAAAAATTAGTAGTCTTAATGTCCATTCGTTACTGAGACATTTTTAATAATGCTGTTTGTTTTAATACAGGATAATGAGAAAATAAAGAAATGTTATAGAAAATAACTTCTTTAATTTATAGTTTTAATTATTATGGCTAATCATAATATGCTTTTCAATAGTAGAAAACGAACGAAGAGAAAAAATGTTTTTTACAGTTATTAGGCATTATTTTTGGTTCGGAAATCTAAGTCTTAGGCTATTATATCTCATCTCATTCACTGCATATTTGATTTATGTTTGTACGTATGTGCACTTGCATATTTCCCAATACTACAAACTGAACGGAATATAAAAAATAAGGAAGAATGAAAAACAAACCGAACAATAAAAACCCATGCAAACCCACTCTTGCATTTGAGTTTCATTATTATTATTTGCCTTGCAGTAAAGAACAATGGGAATGAAAGAGTATAATTAAATTAAATTAAATGATTTAAATTAAAAACGTGATAAAAGATATGACTCAAACGTAGTCAAAATAATGTACAGCGAAAAATATTTATTTAATCACCAATATTGAACCGCATTAAAAATATAAATATTTTATTGTAGATTGCTTTGAAATTTTTAAAAATATAAACACAACACTCAGTGAGGTTATCAAAAAAGCCATAAATTGAATTTGTGCTAATTATCCGTATTGTTTTTGTTTATAAGAATAAAAATAGATTTAAATTCTAAGTCTATTTATCGCAGGCAACAATGTTCAAATCTTAGTCTTTACTTTAGAACTACATTTGAAAGAGTGCGATTATAAATACATACAGTCAAAGAAAAAAGTCTATATACAAGGGTGCATGTATGTCTACATACAACTGTGTATGTAAACTTTTTTTCTGCTAATTTTTATTTTTCTTTCCAATAATCTTTAAGTTATATTTTTTCATATTCGTTCTTCAAACATTCTTGATTGGAAATGCCTTAAACAATGCTTTATCATCTACATATACTATCACCGGTGTATGTAGACTTTTTTCTTTAACTGTAAAATAAATAAATAAGTTTATCGGTCAAAGAAAATATTATTTTTATTTCTTTTTTCTACATTTCCAAAAGCCCTTATTCCATTGAAAATACTTTTAAGTACTTTTTTTTTAGATCAGGAAATCTAGCAACAATCTTCATTAAAAATTAGATGGGACTGTGGATTCTTCGTGTTACGAAAGTACACGGGACGTCCTATTCCGCGAATTATATAATATCAGACCTTTTCATAATATTGGAAATTTCGTATTATAGGACTACAGATTTTCCACCTTTTTTTAATATAATAAAATGCATGTTTATAGATAGATGAAACAAAAACATGAAATTTGAACTATTTACCGGTTAACTGCAGCAAAATAAAGTTAAAATTTCATTGACGTACAGAAAAACAAAAACATTCCTTAAAAATAAACATATACTGCACAAAATTCCCCTTTCTTACTATGTATTGGAAATGCGTACAAACAAAAGCAATTGCTTTTTGATATCCAATGTAGTTTCAAAATGAAACAACATAATTCGCTCTCAAAATTTTATACGACGAATATTGTGTCTAAACAAATCGAATAATCAAGTCTAGTTAAGTAACAAGTAAGAATAAACCAAAACGTCTTTTTCTATAGTTTTGTTTTTTTCCTAATCAGCTTAATAGTTTGTTTATCCCTAACATACATATTTAATATTATCAAATGATACTTTTTTTAATAAAATATTTTTATAAAATGCACTAAGATTCATCGCATTATTAGCTGCTTGCGTTTCGAAAATGTCTTATTTGAATCTTTTTTGATTTCAACTTGAGAACGTCAGTTCCACGATTGAACTCTTTTATTACTTTTTATCATTAATGTACTTAAAATTTATAGAGATTTTTAATCCAAAAAAATTTATCTCAAACGTATAGCTCTTCCACTAAATGCATTTACAAGTGCATTCTAATAGAGAAAAAAAAAGAATTAAATATTGATTTGTTGCATTTATTAACTTTTTTGCAAAACGTGAAATTTCCCAGAGAAAAAAAATTTTTTAAATTTAAAATTATTTGTTCACTACGTTTTTTATTTAGTTATTTATTACTTTATACTATATATACTTTATACAAAATATTAGTCATTCTTTCCAACAGTTTTCTTTAAATTGAAATGAATTAGCAATATGTAGTTAAAAATCTGTGATATAAGGTGCTTATAGCGGGGCAACCAAAGTGTTAAAAATAAAATAAAATAAAAAATTAAGTTAAAAAATTTTATTTTGACTAAATAAAATTTCCACTAAAGTCAAAATAATACAAAAAAATATCGGAAAGATTCAAAAAAATTGTAACAACTCAAAACAAAGATTTTTTAAGAATTATAAAATTTTAAAAATAAATGCAATGTAAATACAATCGGGCCTCGATTATTCGTGATGATGTAAACCGGTAACCCCGATTAACCGTGATGGCCAAAGATCAGTCCATTGTCTTTTGTTTGCAATATTTTCAAATTGTTTGCTTCGATTAACCGTGATTACCCCTATTATTCGTGATGGCAGAATTTTTTATTAACTTCAAATTCATACATATACATAATATAATAAACATGAAAACGGGGAATTCCCTTGTTCGCATACGATGAGTCAGAAGCATTTGCAAGTATTTAGTTTAATTTTGAAATTTATAAAATTATAAAAGAAAATTAGAAGAAATATTAGATAAACAACTTTACAGGCCTTTATTAAGAAGTTGTATTCTTTTTTTGCTGAACGTCCTTTTATTGCCTCATGTTTTCAGTAGAAAATTTAATGTATATGTACACACTTATTTAATTTAAAAATGTACATAAACTTCTTGAATGAATTTTTTTAATGTAAATATGTACATATGTATGTACACCAATGTTCACTTGTTAAATAATGAAAATATTAAAAAAAAACAAAATAATCAAATTGTGAAAATCGATTATCCGTAATGCTTCTGGTCACGACCATGACGACTGTATATTATATTACATATATACATATATATGTAAGTCAAAATAATAAAAAAAAATATCGGGAAGATTCAGAAAAATTGTATGTATCAACTCAAAACAAAGATTTTTTTCCATGAATTATAAAATCTTAAAATAAATGCAATGTAAATATATACATACATAATTGGCCATTACAACCCTTCAGTCAAGATTACGGCCTAGCTTCTCACATATATATATATATTATAATGTATTCGCATTTTCCTTTAAAATGTATGACCTCTACTAAAAATTTCGAGTTAATACTCTTCATGCAAATCCTATATGTACATCCAGCAATAACCATTTAAATTTCATAAATAGCTTTAAAGTTGAGAAGGAATTTATAAAGCGAAGAAGAACTGGATACTCATTAAATAGAACCCCAGCCTATTCAATTTCATAAAAAGAGGATGCCAAATATTTCAATGTAAATAAAATTCATATCGATGGCTTAATATAGAAAGGTCGTATCTTACATTTTCAGTACTTTACAGGAGAAGAAAAAAACTTAATAAAATCTAAAACAAAAATGTTATGTTATGAATTTTTCAGAGGATGTGTATGGGGGTTTTGTCTACCAGAATATGTAAAAACCCCGACTTTGAAAAAAACGAGCTACGACCTTTCTATATTAAGCCATCGATATATTGTTCATAATATATTTTGTTTTATATCCACTTGGCAATTAGAACTGTAACACAATGGGTTGGTCTTAAAAAAGTTTGTTTTTATTTATTGGGATTAGATGGAAATTTCATTTAAACTTTAAAAGAAAATTCGTTTTCAAACTGAATAAAAATTATTTGACGAGTTAAAATTGAAAATTATACACTTTTGCTGATGTATAATTCATTAATAAGTTGCTAATATGATTCTTTTTTATCGAATTTTCTTAAATCTTTTTTCTTTGTTATTTAATAAATATACAGTAACTGTTTGATTTGTTTGCCATCACTGTAAAAAACATTTTTTTTTATTTTTTTGATTTGATGAATAAATATCGTAAACAGAACAAAAACCAACAGTAGGAGATTAGTCAACTTCGAATATAGAAAAAAAAGTATTTAAGTTTCATTTGTGATGAATACATCAAAAAACTAAGGTTAACTATTGTAGGGGAAAGTATATGTGAAATGTACATGCATACATTAAACAAAGCATTTCAATTGATCTTGTACTTCTGATATTTAAAATTTCAAGACCATATGTACTATAGTCGCCGTGGTCTAGTAGGTAGTGTGTTGGCTTATTAGACGAAAGGCCCGAGTTCGAATCCCAGGTCAGACATCAAAATGAAAATATTTCTTCGGCGACTTCCTCTCAGCAGATTTCTGGCAAAAACTCTGAGAGTAAAAATTGCCATGAAAAGCTTCTCAAAAAAGACATTAGACAAATATCCAATTAAGTTTGAATCATTTTATTGATTTTGTTTCCCGTTGTCCAGATGATTCAGACGAACGGGCCTGAGTAGTACGCATTCGATCAAGTGATTCATTGTTCAAGTGATTCATGCGAACGGATCTGTGCGGCATGTACTCGAAGATTTTTCAGTCTCAATGCTGATTCTGAGGCTAGTAATGCTCTTTTCTTTTCTTTTCAACACAGGATCAAATGCACAGTTTACGATTTAATTAATTTCGAAGAATTTTCAGTGGCGCCACCTGTCGGAAATTGGTTATACCAACTTAGAAACCTTCGTCGACTCATGCGCAACAACTTTGCTAAAGATTAAATGCATAGTTTACGATTCCATAAAGTATATTCATTTTTATATATATAGATAATTTAAACTTGAAAAAAAAAATAAATAAAACAAAAGTCTACGAATTTAATTTTGGTTATATTTTTTCTTATTTTGTGAATTTTTTCACAAATGTTGTTACAAAATTTTTTTCTTTCCCTTCTATCTTTCCCCCCGCGTCGTTCTTTACACTTTATTTTCTTTGGTTTTATACATCAAGAATCACAGATAGCATACTTGTAGGGGTAACTACTATGCGTATGAGTAATATATTTCAAATGCAATTAAATATTAAGTATGTAGTATGTAGCATACGTGGGCATGGCCCCTCGCTCATAGGGAATATCAACATAAAAAGTAGCCTATAACTCCTTCCAGACATACAGGAAGATACTGTGAAAATTTCAAGAAAATCGGTTCAGCCGTTTAATCGTCTATAAACTTCAAACATGCAAACATACAAACATACAATCAAACACACATTCATTTTTATATATAAGATATAAAGTAGTGGTAACTCATATTAAACTTAAATTTCAACAAATTTTATTCTTAAATAATTATAATTGGAAATTACTAAACAAAGAAATACGAAAATATTAAACAGTACAGTATTAAGGACATTAATTAACTGAGGAACTGACATTCCTGACACATAGTATTCCTGAATTTTTGCTTTATTTTCTATTGAAATTTAATTATTTTATGCCCAATCGGTTTTTTTTTTATTTGTGAGTAGATAAAGATAGGACACGTGATTATCTTTATATACTTGTTAAATATAAAAATGATAAATGTAATAAAAGGGCAATTATGTAATCATAATAGGCAGAATAATACTGCCTATTAATCATAGAGGCAGAAGAATGCTGCAGAAATGTACTAACTCCTAGAACACCCAGTTGCAGAAAAAATAAAATTTCCGTTTCTATTACTCACTACATAAGCGATCTAAATCAAAAGAATTAAATACGAAATAACCACTTAACGCCCAAAAATAAATTCCGAAATTAAATTAATTGGTATGAATCGGATCGATTTGCAAGTTGTGCCCCCTACACCCAATTCTAATACGACTTCATTTCAAAACAACTCTAATAACAATTTTACACACTTTTTATGTCTGTGTATAAATTATACGACGTCTCGAATTCTATTCGCGAAAATCGTTATGAATCAAGAATAAAAAAAAACATTTTGCCATTATTATTGGCAATATTTGGCAACCCATTTTACGATAAGCGTTTGTTATTGTATTCAAACTGAATGTATTTGAAATTAAAACGACATACATATGTAAGTTGACGGCTGTATTTCTTATCAGCAAATTCTTGCCTTTTGTTTTTCTGCAATAATTTTTTTTTTTTTTTTTTTTTTCGATTCTTTCTTACAATGAAAAAAGAATAATGTTTACTTTTTCTGCTGTTTAACCAAATTTTATGATACAACTGTACAACAAAAGAAAATCTCCAACAAATAACACATAATCACAAGCACATATATTTGCAACATTTTATCAACAAGTGCTAGTGCTTTTTGTTGCCTGCCGCTGACAAAGCAAAAAATAATTTTTTTTGTTTTGAAAATATTATTTTCTGCACTCACAACGGACATGACATTAAAGATAAAATGCAATGTTAAAGCCAATGCCCTACTGATTGCTGCTGTTTTGGCAAGAGGAAATTTCTTTCTTATTGACTCCTGATTGCAAGCGCTAGATATTCATCCCATGATTGGTAATTAACAAAATAGTACAACTACTTACGTTATATTGCTGCACCAGTACGAAGGACCCCAAGTGCATTTTTCAGCTCCCAACTGGTGATTTAACGGCGATGAATCAACAACAACTGATCCTAGAAAAAGAATAAAGAAAAAAATCAACAACATTTAAAATAAACAAAAGAAAATTTGCAAATTTGCTTTACTTTCTATTTATTACTATGTGTTTTCCATATTAATACTTATATTTCTTTTATTTATTTTTTATTTTATTTTTTTCTTGTTAAAACGCAATTGTTTTTTTCACATACTTTTGTTAAAACTCTCTCACACAATCGTACAATAGAAACACAAACACATATGTATATAAAAAATCTATTATTTTGCCATTCTTATTGGTGTGTGTAGTTGGTTGTACTTTATTACTTACCAAATACTGCTAATGCAGCAACAATGGCACAAAGGCCAGTATTGAATTGTTTCATTTTTACTTCACTTCTTTTCTTAATATTTTTAAATATCCTTTTTTGTACAATAAAATTAATCTTTTAAATAATAAGATATTTTATATCGTATTAAACACTATTATTTGTTTTTTCTCTTCTGTTTGTTAGTTTTCCAAACTTCTTCTAAGACAATCGTTCACGAATGCAGCAGAATGAATAATCGCATTTTTATAATCAAGCCGACCAATATAAAATTAGCGGCGCCAAGGCGTCTTTGGAATTTTCTTCTTGACGGCGTTACTGCATTTGAGGCGTCAACAACTATTTGAAGACGTTAAATCAATTCGATGCAGAGCAACGAAATTATTTTAATAAATATGTAAATAATAAATACAAAAACAAATAAGTAGTTGATATGTAGTTAAATAAAAAATGTATGAAATACGTGAATAGAAGATATCAATTAATTTCAGTACTCATATTTTCGAACGAGTAAAGAAAACCTGGATATTTTTAGTTCAATGTGTGGACGTGTAAATTTTTTTGGTTTGATTCTTTTAGTTGTAAAAAAATGTAATTTATTATTACATGAACTAAACAAACATAATTTAATTAAAAAAAACTATAAATTTTTTCCTATTATAGAGCTTTTATCTTTCAGGACTTGGTTACAAAATTTTTTTCTGGCAACACTGGTATTTAGAACAATTCGTTTATTCGTTAAAAAACAAACATTAAAATTATTTCGCACATTTTTTTGTCGTGTTCGATTTGTTGAATGAAAATTAAGTAAACTAGAGAGAATTAAGAATTAATTTGTGGCGTGCGTGTGTGTGTTTGTTGGAAGTTGGTGGGATTCGACGGACGGGACGTGACAAAATAAATTGCTTTTCTTTATAACGTGGTGAATTTATGGGCAGTGTGGTGAGTGTCTCCAGGATTGTGACATTTTGCAAAGTGTGGTGAATTTGTCTGATGTTCTGAGTTTCCTGGGTGGTGAATTTTTGCAAAGTGTGGCGAATTTGCCCCGTGTGGTGAATAAAATTCAAATTCACCAAAGTGTCGTTATTCCAAATAGATACTATATTACCATAAGTCACTGTAATATCAGTGGTGGATTAACCGGTGTGTGTCTATAGTAAGTAATTTTCACATCTATTAACAGAGTCATTGGGTTAAAATAAACTCCTCATATATAAATTGGGATGTGAAACAGCGATGGGTAGAGTCACGTAGTGTTTATATTTTGTATGTAAGGCATAAATAAATTAAATATAAATTTTTTTTAATGCTTAATACATACATATATTATGTTACAACCATTTCAAGGTAGTTATATAATTCAACACATTTCCACAGTCTAACTTCAATAGGGACTACTTTTGCAACGAACGTTGCCATATTGTAAAAGAAACAAATATCGCCCCTAAAAGCATGCTACAGCAATTTAGTTGCTATGAAAAAATTATTTTAAATAATAACGTTGCATAATATTGTACAAACTGTAAATTATATACACGTACAGCTGTGACCGCAATAAACTGACTTTTGTTTTTTAGCAATAAATTCATTTTGTAAACGGAACAAATTCGGACAGCAGTGTGTCAGCGGTTGGGTGTCATATGTTTGATAAACTCAAATATATAATAAACAATTTTTTATGAGATACCCAGCTCTAACTTCAAAATTGTTTAACACTCTTTTAACTTCGAGGACAGAAAATGGACACTACTAACTTTGGAGCTAGAGCTCTAACTCAATGAGGTTACTTACCGATTTAAACGACGTGGCCGAACCAGCGCAGCCGCTGGATATTAATACGCTGCACATGTCGTCTATGTCGTTGAGGAGCTCATACAGCTCACTGTTAGATCAGATGCGGAATCGGTCTCACTGGACCGAAGATCTTACGTAGGACTTTTCTCTCAAATACCCTCAGGGGTGCTGCATCAGCGCTTAATAGGGTGCAAGCCGTGTAGGATGAGCGTCTTGTAAAGTATTAGTTTTGTCGCACGAGAGAAGTCTCTGCAACTTAATTGCCTATTGAGACCATAATAGCACCTGTTGGCAAGAGTGATCCTGCGCTTGATCTCCAGACTGACATCATTTTTGGTGGTAACCAAGTGGAGCCAAGGTAAATGAGTTCCTTGACTACATCGAAGTTATACTTATCGGCCGTAATCTGAGAATCAATATGCCGGACGTCCCTACTTGTCGATAACATATACTTTGTTTTACCCTCACTCACTGTCAGGCCCATCTTAGTAGACTCCCGGTTAATAGCACAAAAGGCAGCAGTAACATCTCTTGGTACGCCCTATGCACTCCCGCCCTATGGCGCATATCGCAGGATCTTCCTTTTTCAGGACAGGACAGAGGACACTGAGGTTCCAATCGTTGGGCATACTTTCTTCTAGCCATATCTTGTAGATAAGCTGGTGCATGCGCCCCACCAGCTTATTACATACGGTCTTAGACAATTCAGCGGGGAGGCCATCAGCACCTGCAACTTTATTGTTTTTCAGACGCATAATCGCGACTTTGAGCTCTTCGTGGCCAGGCGGCGGAATCTCCACGCCGTCATCATCGATCGGGTTTGGAACATCATCTCTAAAGGCGGTATTGGTGCCATCACCGCTTTGTAGCAGAGTAGAGAAGTGTCTCCTCCACAACCTCAGCACCCCCTGAGGATCTGATAACAAGTTTACGTTCTCATCTTTGCAGGAAGACGCTCCGGGCATATAACCCTCGGTTAGGCGCTTAACCTTTTGATAGAATTTTCGAGCGTCATTCGAAGATACTGAAACTTGGTGCTACATACTATCATATTACGCGCCACAGCGAAATCGATCACCCTCATACCATTGGAGGTAGTGTTCGCGTGGAGGCCGAACTGTCCGACAGTGGCATGACGATTTTGGCGTCATGGGCCGGGCACTTATCATATACGTCCTTGAGCTTCGCGTAAAGGCATCTTCAGTCACATCATCCTTTTCTTCCGTCGGGGCGTGAGTACAAATAAGGTTGATGTTGTAGAATTTCGCCCTGATGCGGATTGTGGTTATTCTTTCATTTATAGGCGTGAACTCAGACACAAGGTGGAGAAGTCTCTTATTAACCACAAATTCGCATCCGAATTCGTGCTTATCAACCTGGCAGCTGTAATACACATCGCAAGATGCCAGCCTCTTACACCCTTGTCCCATCTATCGCATTGGCAGTGACGTCCGTCCTACATTTCATGAGGGCATCCGCCAGCTGGGCGGAGCGCCTACCCTGTGAATGGTACGGACGTTCCATGTGCCTATTCTTAAATCGTTGTCCTTTAAACGTTTGCCATGTGAATAGCATAGTTTGTTAAGCAACCGGATTGGGGCAGATGTTATAGGAATACTCAATATCGACTGAAGGCAGTGGAATAAATCCTCAGGTTGTAGTATTACCTCCACGTAAAAGTAAGTCCATTTCCGTTCTATTATGTTACAATAATCAAACGATGCACAGAAAACATCGATGTATTTTGTGATAAATTCATATAACATCGATGCTTATTTGAAAAAAAAAATAATCCATTATATTAGCGCACCTCGATTATATTAGCCTGAACATTTGAATTTTTTCTTTCTCATTCTCAAATTTTGGCAGAACTTATTTTTTTTATGATTTTGATGAAATCGTTTTAAACTGCCATGAACCTTTTATAAAATCAAAGAATTCTAGTCACTGGACTATAATTAATTACCATATACGGTCTGTACTGGTCTGGTAATAAATTACCACCTGCCAAATACAGTTTTCTTCCAGTACGTAACATTTTGAGAACGTTTGATAGACTTTTTTTATTAAGAATTTTGCTTAGATCGCAATGCAATGCAGTTGCAGACGTATTTTTTTTTTATTTATTTATTTGTGGTTGCAATTCTATTCACTTTTATTCTATTCAAACATGTTTAACTTCTTTCAAGGTTGAAAAAATCCAAAATCTTTAATTTAGAGAATTCAAACATTGTTTGGTAGTCGCAATTAATTCAATCGAATTTGTTGGCAGTGATGCCAGATCTGGTGTCTGATTAAAAAATGATTTGAGATTATTATAATTAACACAAGATGACAAAAGGTAATTAAATTTAAAAATGTTAAAATCCTATGCTATTCATATTTGTTTTATTAACATACTGTCTTTGGATTGGAAGTCTTAGGGCCATTATCACAACTCTTAGGGCGATTATTACAACTTGCCGTTAAAGTTGGGTTTAGTTAAAGGTAACTTTAGCTAAAATGAACTTTTAAGTCACCTTTAACTTCTTTTCGTTATTACAACCTAATGATAAAATAAAGTTAACAAATAATCTCTTCGATGTACTAAAAAGACCGAAATCTATTGCCAGACCCAAAAGAGATTCCTGATATTCTTTGGAAAGTCGCCAAGGTTTTTAAAGTTATAGAGGCACAAATCCGTATCGTAGATAGTAGATTGCTGCCGTAGCTTTGGGAGTTCATTGGATTTTGGACTACGAGCAATAAAAATTATTCTTTCGTTTACTCTTGAAGATGGACTTTTGTGGTTGTATAGGACTCACTTCTCCACCTTTCAGTGATCCAAACACAGATGTTTACCATACCTATCTATACCTATAGACCAGACATTCTGTCTTCGGCTTACGATGCGTTCACAAAAGGCACATGAACCAAACTGTCCCTTAACTATGAAGTCTTCTAGAAATATTTCCGTATCACCTTCATTGTTATAGAGAAGTCGTGTAATAATGTTAAAGCCGATTTGGTTATTAACGACATAAGACAACTGAGTTTCAATTCTGTAAATATTCCTTCTGTTGAATGACTGTCACAAAATTGACAGTTTTATGTACTTCACAAAGTTCCCAAGTTCCGCTAGAGGAAATATGAAGACAGTAAACTGTAATCCCCCTGTGAATTTATGAATGGGAGTGACAACATGGCTGACGAACTACTAATTCGAATGAATTCGGATTTGGGGACCCTTCTCTGAATGAGAAACTAAAAATCTGAAATAACTTTCTGTCATTCAACTAGAAAAGATGGAAAAATGTATTCTTTATACATTGTTTAATCTTAAACTGTTTATGTATCAGATTCGTAATGTATCGTAAATTTATGGGAGAAATATATGTAATCTAAGTAGGACTGATATAAAGTACTCATTCAGCTTGAACTAAAAGGTAATATGGGCCATTATTACAACTTGCCGTTAAAGGTACCTTTAGCTAAAGGGAACTGTAAAGTTAACTTTAACTTATTTTCGTTATTACAACTTACAGTTAAAATAAAGTTAACTTTTTCAAATATATGGCAGTGCCAAAGCAATGTCGATAAACCTGCTCAATTAAACAATGAGCAGTGGTAACGACGGGCTTCGTTTTTTGTTGTATATGCCCATTTTGTTTAAATTTGAAGTTGCCATATTGAAAATAATGTATAATATGCCATGTTCTAACATAAAATTAACTTTAAAAGTTAAAGGTAGGATGATCCTACCTTTAGATTAACACTCACATCTATCTTATTGTCCACTTATGATAATGAAAAACAATTTATCTGCCCGTTAAAATCCTCCCTTTAGTAATCGCCAAGTTGTAATAACGGCTCTAAAAGTTTTAAATTTTCTTAAAGGATGTCTTTTAGCAAAATGCGAATTTGTTAACACAAATATGGTATCTCTGTTCGTAAATCTAGGCCATCAAAAACTTGTCGATTTTTAGCCAAAACCAAATAATGTGTTATATAACATTATAACTGAGTACATATACATATACAATTTGGTCGTTGCAATGTAATGTTCACTTCGAATGGCCTCGACAATATTCAGCAGTGGTAGAAAATTCGTAGAGGGCATTGCTACTAGCTGCCGTAAAGCGATAAATTCGTATGACTATTTTAGTTAATGAACTAGCCAAAGCCATAAACTGAAAATAGTTTTTAGAATGATCTTTTCAAATGTGTGTGTGTGTATGGATGTATCTGTGTTTTTTTTGGTTAAAAATGAAACCTTCAAATTCTAACAAACTTGATTTTGGCTTTCATGAGACTCAAATTATTTACAGCCACAGCTAAGCGCAACAAGATATTTGAATGCATTTTCAACAAAAACAATTAACGTGGAAACCAGTTGTTGTAGTCAATTACACATATTTTTTTATTCTCTATTTTTATTTTCTATTTAAATAAATAAAAAAAATCATGGTTCTGTTAAAGAAAAAATTTAATTTAAGTATTAAATACCATGTCAGCCATATCTAGTATTTGCCATCTTTAAACTTGAAATGTAAAGATTATTTGCCTCGTCTCGTGTTTTGGGCTCGGGGGGTGCGAGTGTTGGAATCTTTTGTTATTAAAAAAAAACTTAGAAAATTGCTACGTTCGATAAAGATCAATTCGAATTCTCCCACAATTGTTAAAAATTACACGCATAATAACAGATGGGAACTTTAACTGAAAAATTATTCCAATTATAGTTTATCAATGGGTTATGGTTACTTCACAGATTCCTTTAAAAATAACTATTTAGTAGGCAATTAAAGTCGAATTAAAATATTAAAAAAAAAATATTTTTAATTGCTTTACGCTGTATATGTATGTTCATAACATTTAAGGCCATTATTACAACTTGCCGGTAAACTTAGATTTAGTTAAGGGTACCTTTGCCTTTGCTACAGGGAACTGTAAAGGGAAATCTCGTTGTTGCTTTTCGTTGTTTCTAGTACAAAAAATATTTGTGCACGATTTTAGTAAATTGAAATCACCCTTAATATGTTTTATTTTCTTTTTTTTTTATTTGTTTAGCAAACAACGTCGTAATTCATAAGGGAGGGAAATATAAAAAGAATTTCTCTTCATTCATTTATTTCATAATAATTCACAGTTAGATTGTAATATTTTATAGATAAGTGCCTCGTTGTGAGTGAAGTTTAGTTATCGCTTCTCGGCCTTATGGCTAAGATCAAAGTGTAGTATCTGTTCTTATCAGCTTAACATCTGATAGATCCTCCATCGGAGGACAACAAATGTTAAACTGATTTTTGGAATTAGACGGAATGTTTAGGAGCTTGCTCCACTTCTGTCACGGGTTGGCCCAGTATTGCAGTACCGCTGGGATTTCGGCCCAAATTTATAATCAATTTCAAAAATTGTGTCCTTGGCATTGTTGCCAATTTGACGTTTTTTCCGTCAGATCTGACGTTTTTGCAATGCCAATTACGAGAAAAAATGCTTTTTAGCGGTTAGCGTGAAATCTAGGGGTTTTTACAGCGCTTTAGCGTTTTTCTAGGTTTTTTTCCAAGGTTGAATTATATGATATAAATAATGAAAAATGCAACCATATATTTGTATTCAAGAGTCGAATAACGGTTAGTAGAAAAAGTACAGTAGTCGCCGAAGTCTAGTAGGTAGCGTGTTCGCTTATTAGACGTAAAGCCCGGGTTCGAGCTCCAGACCACCATCAAAATGAAATTTGAAACAAAATATTTCTTCGACGACTTCTCCTCAGTAGATTTTTGGCAAAAACTCTGAGAGTAAATATACCTGCCATGAAAAAGTTTTTCAAAAGCTGTCGTTCGGAGTCGACGTTAGACTGTAGGTCCTTCTTCAAGTATAAAATTAAGGCACACAACATAAGTGGTGTGAAAAGCTAGGCCGTAATCCTAACTGAAGGGTTGTAATGGCCAATTATGTATGTATGTATGTTAATATATAGAAAAAGTACAAAGCAAAAATCGAAAACATAAAGTTGAAATCTATTTCAAATGAAGGTGAAGCTTAAAATGTTGTGTTTCAAATAAGAAAGCAGAAGAAAGAAAAAAAAAAAAAGTACATGACAAAAAAAAGATAAAATTGTTACAACATAAATTATATGAATATAATTTTAAAATGTACATTTAAATTAAATATTCTGTTTAAAAAGTTATAGCACCTCAGTACCCACAAAAGTTTCGAAACGAATGGCTGGAATATTATAAACTAATAGGATGGCTAACAAAAAATTAAAAACATTCTACAAAAACTTTTTGAAAGTATTGCAAACGCGCTTTATTCGGAAAGTTGAGCAATTTAATTAATAACGGAGAAACCTAAAAACATAAAACCGCAGCCTCTTTAAGAATAATAAAAAATATGTGTAATTATTTACATTTTATTTTAATTATTTACATTTTATTTTATTTAACGTTAATTTAATATTTTCAAACTATTTATTTGACGGGTTTCTGACGGTTTTGTAAAAATTTAATTTAGCGATTTCTGGCGATTTTTAAAGCCCAATTTGACGGGAAATTTTGAAAAAAATTTGGCAACACTGGTCCTTGGTGAAGTTAGTTAGTTTTTTTTCTCTCAAAATGGGGAGAACAATTTTTTTTCTAGCGTCGTGAGGGGGGAGGGGTTGTCTTCTTTAGAGTTAAATTTAGCTTTCTTGCGATTTTTTAAAATAAATAGTGTTTCAGTCAGCGGTGTCAACTCAGTGCTTTTCGCACTGTTTTTAGTGCTTTTCACAGTGTTGCCAATTTAGCGCCTTTCGCGCTATATTTAGCGCGTTTCAGCCATCAAAAATTCGCATTTTTTCTCTTTAGCGCTTTTTTAAGAAAACGCGCTAGGTTGGCGCTTTTCTATTTGACTTTTTTAGTTTCATATTGATTGAATATAGTTAGTTATTTGGGATATAATTTTGAGAGGGCTTGTCGTGATAACAATATTGAAGGTTGTGAAAAAGAATTAATACAGAAAAATTTAATTAAATTTACTAAAGCTTTAATGCATGAAACAGGATGAATATTATCAACTAACATTACAATTTAAAAAAAATCATTATTTAGTGACGAAAATATTTTTTTAAATAAAACAATAGCTATCATTGAATTTTTGGAAGACAATATTGACGAAATCGAAAATTGTCTTAGTAATTTAAAATTATGTCAGTGGAAAAATTTAGGCAAATCAGTTTTGGATTGAGATTGCACAGTTTTAAAAATTCACTATTTGTAATTAATTTATTAATATTCAACATTTGTAATTAATTTATTAAGTTTTCCTTTTTCGATCGCGGAAACAGAAAGATCTTTTATCGTTTTGAATTACTTTAAAGCAAAGATAAAAATAGAATATCTCTAAATACAATAAACTCATTAATTCATATAAAATATAGCCTTAAACTGGAAAACTCATGCTGTGAAAATTATGTTATTCCAGAAAAAATTAATTAATAATAATTAAAAATTAATCAAAATTTAACCTATGAGAGTTCTAAATATTTATAAAAGCTGTTTTATGGCCAGAAGAGTCTACAAATGAAGCTTTTAAAATATTTTTTAATGTTTATGTCATACATAATTGGCCAATACATCCCTTCAGTCAGGATTACGACCTTATTTTTTATTTTTTTTTTATTTTTTATTTCAGATAATTATACAATAATATATATTTACATAGAATTCATTTGGCCTCTGCGCCTTAAAGGCATTTTAGAGGCAAACTGGCAACTCTTAAACTTAACGTACAATTATAGTATAAATTAAATGTTAAATATTATAATAAGAATATTATTTTATAAAATTTACTAAATAAATTATTTACAAAAGCGTCTCTATTGAATTATTCACACACATCACCCATGTTAAGTGTGTTTATTTTATACATGAGTGGTGGGACCTTCGAACGACAAATTTTTGAGAAACTTTTCATGTCGCCGAAGAAATATTTTTCATATTTAGTTTTGTTCAGGATTCTGGTTTTACGGTTTAATAAGCCAGCACGCTCCCTACTAGACTGCGGTGACTATTGTTTGTTGTTTTTGTAACGTATGTATATATCTCAAATCTAGTGGACCATTTTTAAGACTTCCAATATATATTTATTTTGAGTAAAATATTAGAAAACTATAAGAAACTTGAAATTTTAATTATTATAGTCAAATATAAAACTTATAAGTGCTGAAAAATGGGCTCCTATTATAAATGTACAAAAGAAAGTACATATTTTCTTTACATTACACATAAAAATTTAAAGAAAAAGTGTTAAGTCGTTGTTTTGTTTCAAATGGTTTTGAATTTTATTTTTTTAACAAATATTTAAAATTGTATAAAAAATCTTTTTAAAATTGAGTTGTTTGTATAATAAAAATATTTTTTTACAATTCCAATATATTTTTCTATTTTTTGTATTATCTAACGCTTTTTTACGGCGCGTTTTGGTTATAGTTAATTACTAAAATTATTATTTAGCGCTATTTGAGTAGTAGGACTGCGCGTTTTGACTATAAAAAATTGGCAACACTGGCTTTTCAAAACTTTCGACGCGGAAAATTTTCGAGTTGGTGCCTAGTGCTTTTTTAGTGCTTTTCTTTTCATGTCAGTCACACCCAGCGTTGCCAGAATTTTTTTGAAAAAAACTTTTTATTTCTGGGGAAAAAACTTGTTTTTACCAAAAAAAAACTTGTTTTCTACAAAAGTTCCAAAATGTTTAAAGGAAACACAGGAGACCGGTACCCTCTATTGATGTTTTTTGCTAATTTTGCCCGGGACTAATAAAATACATAACATTTCCTTTAAAAATGTAATTATTGTGTGTTATTATCATTAAATTTATTGAAAAAAAATTTTAAATTAATATTGTCGAAAAAACTTGTTTTGTTAGAAAACAAATTTAATGAAAACTTTTTCGCGTGCAAAAAACTTGGAAAAAAAGGGAAAACTTGGCAAATGGCAACGCTGGTCACACCAAATCAAAAATAAAAAAAAAAATGAATAAAAAAGTTGGTAGAAGAAATAAGATTAAGACTTCCTAAAAACTACGAAATGCTAAGCAAAATTTCAGTAATCAATGTAAATAATGTTTTATCCCACACAAAAGTTGAAATCATGTCATTAGCTAGAGAATTTGAATCTAAATCAGACATTTTGACAAATATTGAAAATGCATGGCGAACGATACTAAAATGGGAAAATAAATAAATGGTTAAATAAATTATATTAATTTTGGTTCGTAAATTTTTTTTACTAATTATATAAAATGGTTATTAAATTAAAATAAATATTATAATGTTTTAGTGCTTTTTTGTCAAAATTACGCGTTTTTTTAACGAGTTTGGTGCTTTTTGAAAATTTATAGTTGACAACGCTGCTTTTTATGTAGTAAATCGAAGCCTTTAGCGATGAAACAGAATACGTCTGCAACTTCATGCAAAAACGCTGTCAAAAAAAGATAGCCCCTAACAGTGATGCCAACTCTTAGGACATCAAACGCGTGAACAAAAATGAAAAACGGGCTAAATTGAAAAAATTACGCTTTTAGTACAATATAATTTCATTTTTTCAAAAAAGAGCAAAAAGGGGGCTAAAATTAAAATAGTACCACAATTGGGTACCACTGCAGGTGTAAAACAAATTTGTGGTTGTACCATATTAATGCTGTTTAAAGGTTCGGACACTTTTTTATGCTTTTTCGTTTCTGAATGTCTGACCAGGTCATAGTGTTTAGCGACGATTTGCGTGTTGCAGTAAATACATACTGCTTTAGATTCATCTTTACAAGGCTTTATCCATAGCTTAAAAAGGGGATCTGCCTCCCAAACTTTACGATATCTAAACATTTACATTAAAGACACATTCAAGAATATTAAATTATGACTTACTTAAAGTTATACACTTATGTATGCATGTACTTATTAATATGTATGTTTTTTATAAATGCCTAATTATTAGGTAAATACAATTTTAAACTTTCAGCAAAGCTTGCGTTTCTCGGCACTTTTGTTAATTCTATGTAAATTACAAAGACGAAAACAAGAAATAGAAGAAAAAGTGCTGTCACATTGGCTTACAATTCGATCTAGCCCGAAAAGTGCTAAGTTGGCATCACTGATTTTAAACTTTCAGCAAAGCTTGGGTTTCTCGGTACTTTTGTTAATTGCTAGGCGAATTCATGTAATAGGTGGGATCGACTAAACAGCTGATACTATTTCAACTGTCAAAATTTGTGTGTGTTTGTTGTGCATGTGTGTTTTGTTGTTAATTTTTTTTCCTTCTCCATTTTTTTTCTTCCATTTTGACAACCTAAGTAGTGTTTTACAAAAACAAAATGCCTGTTGTTTTTGCATTCGTGTACTTGTTGTAGAGTTACGGCTACCTTATATGAATTTGCCGTGGTTAATTGGCTTACAATTCGACATTACCAGAGAAACATAAGATAAAATTCCCATACAAAGTTAAAGGAAAAACAGGCAAAAAGGGCTAAACAAAAATACTGAAAAGGGCTGAAATTGCGAAATAGCATGGTACTTTTGTAAAAAAAAATACATACATACATACATTATCAGTCATTACAACCCTTCAGTCAAAATTACGAACTAGCTTCTCACGCCACATATTTTGTGTGTTAATTTTATATATGAGTGACGGGACCTACAGTTTAAAGTCGATTCCGAACGACAGATTTTTGATAAACTCCAGAAGGTGGTCGCCGAAGAAATATTTTTTTCACATTTTGTTTTGTGGGAGATGTCTAAACCCCGAGTTTCACTTCTAGTAAGCCAGCACACCACCTACTAGACTATTTATTTATTTATATACCACATACAGATATTGAGAGAGTAAAAAAACGCTGCCAAAATAAAATAGATTCCATCTCACGACTGTTTTTTATGTCATTTTGTATGGAAGAAATCAATAAGCCCCAATTCTGTTTTATCTCTCATTATTCAAAATACCAACAACAAACTTATGTATCTTATTTACATTAATTACTAAAATGTGAACAACCTCCCTGGTCAATTCATTTGCATGCTATAAATGTAGCTGCAGCCTAAATATTAGTTAAATTAATCATTAAGTTCTTGAATTGATCTTTACTGATAAAATTAAAAGTAATAAAAATAAGTAGTAGTTTGGCATTTAAGGGATAGCTAGTTTAAACAATAAAATTAGCATCAAGACATCGTTAAAGACGGATTTTCAATATCGATTAATATGTATCCTCCTCATTGGCATCCAATTAAATTCCACATTTTGTTATTATAGAACTAAATATGAAACATTTAATGAAGCTTCAACGCGGTCCCATACTATAAAAATTATAAAACAACCACCCCAAATCTGAAATTTATTTATGAATGACGGGACGGCGCGAACGCCATTCCCGGCTACCAAAAATTACACGCACGAGTTATTCGCATTAGGAATAATCGCGGAGGTCAACTCAACCGAAAGTGCAATGGCCAAGCCTCACTCCGGGGGAACCGCCTTCATGATCACGGTAACCCCTACGCCAGGTAAGTATGCTTAACTTAGCTCAACGTAAACATCTAATATAAAATTTACGATGAACTACATGTGAAGTACAATGATACTCATAAAGATTTGCCAGCCTACTTGTTCAGTAGTATGTTATGGTGGTTGAAAATACAAATTTATGTACCTATGTATGTACACAGTATGTACTTAATATTGTTGTCGGTTGTTGGTGTACTTTTATTTTGAAGATAGTCAAGAAGTACTCAATGACGCAAATATTAACTCAAAACAGATTGTTTATGAAAATTATTGAATGGAAGTAAAAATTTTACATAAATATTATTAAGCGAACACAAATGTGAATGAACCGTTTGTTTAATAATTTGGCGGCTGTATATGAATGAGTTTCGTTACTTTGGCCTGAAACACGTTTCAGAGAAATCCATAACCAAAGAAAATAAAGAATGTGCATTTTGGCATATTTTGGAATATTTTTCAAAAATATTTCACGACGCCGGGGAAAGATAGAAGGGCAGGATAAAAAAAACCAAGAGCGTAACAATGCGTTGTTCTCATCGTGCGTTTTTGTTATTTGACTAATTTTTTATTTATTTTTCTGAAACAGTGTTGCCACGAAAAAAAAATTTGTAACCAACATTTGTGAAAAAAATTACCAAATAAGGAAAAATATAACCAAAATTAAATTCGTAGACTTTTGTTTTATTTTTTTTTCAAGTTTAAATTATAATTAATAAAAAAAGAAGCAAAAAATAGCTTTTTTATAAGAAAAAAATAACCAAAACCAAAAAAATCTACATATCTACACATTGATCAAAAAAATAACCAATTTTGGTTAGAAATAACCAAAAACGGCAACACTGTTTTCAAATCACTTAAGGCCATGTCACATGATGCAACTAATAGGTGACAGCACAAGCACAGCTGACTTTTTCGCTGTAATTCGCCGCAACCACACGTTTGTCAAAATTTGTTTACATTTCTTAGCTGTCATTAAATTTAATGGAATTTAAAATTCGTTACGAAAAATAACAAGAGCGCAAATTACAAATAAAAAATTTCAAAACTAAGAAATACTTATTGGTGAAATTAAACAGTGCAAATTACAGAAAAGTTTTTAAAAAGAACTAATAAAATAAAAATAAAATATTAAAATTTGTGTATATTTTTAAAAAAATGTGTGGCTAAAATGCGTTGGTGTGCAATTTGTAAAAAAAAGAAGGAATTGGGAAAGAGCACTTTTTTTAAAGTTCCTAAACGTGAACAAATGAGAATTAAGTGGAGCGAGGTCTGCCAGATGCATTTTTTTGCAAACTCTCATATTTGCATTGCCACTTTCTTCCAGAACATATAATTATTACAGGTAGTAAATTATATTTAATGCCCAATGCAGTACCTTCCATACAATCTTTGAAACCAAATGATGAAAACTCAGGGTAAGTTAATATATAATTGAGAACCATATATAATAGCTGAACCATATTCAAGTGATTTTTCCAGCTTTTTAAACGGGTATGAGCATGTATCGAAAACTGCGGTAAGCGATGAAGGTGTTTTGCATTTAGTAGAATGTCAGAACATACTGTCCACAGACTTTTGTACAACAGTTGGTACAGAAATGATCAACTTTGGGACAGTTGGTTCAAATGAAGACTTTGTCTTCTCCGAAAGTGTTCCTAATACGTTGGAAAAAATTTACACAACTGAAGAATCCCAGACAGAGTAAGTAAATCTACCCAATAAAAATGTAATTAAGATTTGTAAATATATATGTACTTATAGCGCTATAATTTTCGCATCAGAAGCGTCAAAATATTTAGAAAAAATTCGGATATTAGAATCCGAAAATAAGGACCTAAAGTTGGAATTAGATAAAGCAAATTTGGCAATAGAGGGCATGCGAAAAATATTTACAGAAGGTCAGATCCGAAAAATTATGTCTCCTGGACCAATACAGTGGAGATGGGAAGACATCTCAAATGCTATATGTCTACATGCATCTGGTCCAAGGGCATATCGACATATGTATAAAATGGGATATCCTTTACCCCACGAAACAACCTTAGAGCGTTGGTGCCGAAAAGTCAATATCGAGGAAGGAATATTGCATACGTCGATCGAATTCATGCGGCAAATCACAGATCTTTCCACTGATGAAAAGATTTGTGTCTTAGCTTTCGACGAAATGAAAGTTATGGAGACGTACGAGTATGATGCAGCTGGTGACGTTGTGAGGGAGCCAGCTAACTACGTTCAAGTCGTCATGGCTCGAGGACTGAAGAAGTCTTGGAAGCAGCCTGTATTTTTTAGTTACGACTGCAAAATGGCCAGAGAAATATTAAATAGCATAATTATTGAGCTCCACAAGGTGGGATTTGCAGTTTTGGCGGTGGTGTGCGATTTAGGACCAACCAATCGTAAGTTATGGAACGATTTAGGTGTATCTATAGGTAAGTTTTTATACATCACATCTCATTACAACACACCACACGTATGAACAAGGTTGAATAGTTATGACATCGCAGAATATATATCGGAATTTGGATTTAAATTTTTTTGGTAATTAACAATTGAGATTTAATATTAAAGTAATTTTTAAGTCGAAATAATATTATTCAATAAAAAAATCCTTTCTATATTAGATTCTAAGTTTCGTAATAAGATTCGTTTTAATTAAAGTACATCCTTAAAAAAAGAATAGTCCTAAATTTTGATTCAATTTTTAATTTACTTTACAAATGTACTAAGATTTTAAGGTACACTAAGACTTCTTTAGATTACGTTTAAATATGTTACATTATTTACTAATTACTTTATAATTTTCTTCACTAACTTCTTAGAAAAACCGTGGTTTCCTAACCCTATTGTCGAGGAGGAAAAAATTTTCGCTTTTGCAGATGTACCCCATTTAATTAAGCTTGTTCGAAACCACTACGTGGATACTGGCTTAATAATTAACGGAGATTCCAGAAAGGGATTCTTATTTCAAACAAATCCTTAGACATGCTTCATGAGTATGTAAAGAAGTACGACATGTCGCACATACTAACGAGCCGCCTAAACCAGGATATCTTAGAAAATTTCTTTGGTGCTATACGAAGCAAAGGTGGGTTGAATGACCACCCTACACCAAAGGATGTTAAATATAGACTACGCAAATACATATTGGGTATATCATCATAAAAAATATATACTTTTATTTTACTTTTTTTTAATAAATCTTTCTACTTTCAGCAAAAAACACTGAACACCTAAGCGGAAAAGGTAACGTAGAAGACAAGACGGAATGGCTTAATGGCCCAAATGCCATCACATCTGGAAATAGTGTTACTGAAGGTTCTGCAGAAATGACGGATGTACTGGAAATTGAAGATCAACCTAATTTAGATGAGGAGGATGAGATTGGTGACCTAGATGAAATGGATTTGGATGACATTGGTTTTCTGCATCAGGATGCCCTGGAATATATTGCAGGGTACATAATAAAGAAGTTGAACCTGGAAAAGGAACATTGTCATTCAAATTCGTCCACATGGATTGATCAGGTGTCAAAGGGTTCTTTGAAGAAACCGTCGAGTACATTCCTAAGCCAAGTTAAAAAACTGGAATTAATATTCCATAAAATAAATGGTTTAGAAACTGCTCACTGTCGGAACCTCAATAAGCGCCTGGTCGAGAAAAGTGGGTCGATTGATCTTCCTGAGCATGTGAAAAGGTTTTTCTTCAAATGCAGGATTCATTTTCGGGTTCGGAATTTGAATCATCGGCTGAAAGTACAGAAGTATAAGCAGAGTTGCGTAAGTAAAAAAATGCTCCAAATTAAGTTGTAAGCTAAATTATTGTATTTATTTATTTACTCATTATTATTATTACTTATTATAATTAACTTTTCATTAGCACATTCACTGCCTTATTCATTTCTAATGTATTTCCAAAAATCTTTGTATTTAAATAAAATTTATGAATTAAATGGTGTATGCCTACTGGGGATGTCAGCCATTAAAAATAAGTGACAACGCGCCATGTGAAGTACCTTAATGGTGGTGCGGAATTCTTCACACCAGAATTAATTAATAATTTTAACTTTTTTATTTTAGATCGCGCTTTCACTCTACCATTATATCAACAGTAACCTGACCCCGGTAATTTCCCAAATAGCACAGGACGCTTTGGCATCCTCTGTATTGTTGTCAAAATCCTTAAAAGATGTCATTCACAAATTAGAGACTAATCCATCAAAATCATCGAAATTTCAAATTCTTTCGCATATTATTTTTTGCTGGGAGTTTACAAATAAAGTCACTTTTTGATGCAATGGTTAGGCCAAAATATTTAAATTTGTTAAAAACATAAGCAAAATTGTTTTACATTGAAAGCGTGAAATTCATGGCACTAAAATGTATGTGAAATGGTGACGATGGATTTGTTTCCCTTCAACATGTGTTTCAGCTTTGTCTGAAATTCCGTATTTTTTTTTCTTTTTTTTCTTTTTAAATTCTCATTTATTAATTATTACAACTAGTTATTAAAACTAACAAGTAATTTTCTTCAAGTAGTAAAATAAACATAAAATTTAATTTAATATATATTTATGATGATGTTACGTCATCAAGCCAAAAAAGAGCTTCTAATTAGGTCGGATGGCTTCCTTCTTTTAAGTCTGCGTTCCAAACCAATGGGATCAGCAAGAGATGATGCTTCTGTATTTACGTGGTCTCTGAGTCGGGTGTTATGTTTTGTTGCAATGTTTTCAATCTCTTTTCTAACAGTATTTACACCTAGGTCACGATGTAAATCACTTGTGCGTATATACCATGGTGCGTTTACGATGCCTCTGAGTACTTTGTTCTGAAAACGTTGAATAATATTTATATTTTTCTCGCTTGTGCATCCCCACAATTGCGCTCCATAAGTCCATATAGGTTTTAATATTTGGTTATATATTAACAATTCATTCTCAATAGACAGTTTGGATTTCCTCCCAAGTAGCCAGTTTAGCTTCTTCCATTTTAGTTGTAGTTCTATAACTTTAATTTTAACATGCTCATTCCAACGTAACTTCGCATCCAGTGTCATACCAAGATATTTTGCCGTATTTGCATACGGTATTTGTATGCCGTCCATGTATAGAGGGATACCTAAAGTTGATTTATTTGTAAAGTCAACATGTGTTGACTTAGAACTGTTTAATTTTATGCACCATTTTCTAGTCCATTCTAAGACTGAGGTGAGTGCGTTTTGTAACTTATGCTTCGCCTCATATTCAGTTCTGGCAACTGACAAAATAGCCGTGTCATCGGCAAATGTGGCCATAGTTGTTCCAGCAACTTCTGGTATATCACTGGTGTATAAGACATACAGAAGTGGACCCAGAATGCTTCCTTGTGGTACTCCTGTTTGTATTTCTCTTAATTTAGAATATTCATCCTCATATTTAACGCGAAACAACCTATTCTTCAGGTACGATTTAAATAAAGTACAGTACGCTCTTGGCAATTGCGTGTTTAATTTCGTGAGTAAACCCGCATGACTGACTTTGTCGAATGCTTGTGAAACGTCCAGGAACACAGCGGTACAAAAATTTCTTTCCTCTAAAGCTCTTTCTATTACATCAGTAATCCGATGAACTTGGTCAATTGTTGAATGCGCGTTTCTAAAACCAAATTGATCTTTAGGAACTAAGTTCCTTTGTTCAATTACCTGTTAATTGCGAACTTGTAATATTTGCTCATACAATTTTGATAAAATGGGCAGAAGCGAAATACGTCTATATGATTTAACTTCAGTAGGAGGTTTTCCAGGTTTTGGTATCATTACCACTTCAGCGACTTTCCAAAATGATGGTACATGAAGCAGTCTAAATGAAGCATTGAAAATTTGTGTTAGTTTTAGAATTATGTTATTTGGAAGATGTCTAAGAACTTCAGTTGTTATTAAGTCGAATCCAGGGCATTTCTTTAATTTTAGATTAAGATGAATTTGTTTAAAAATTTCAATTGGTGTTACTTCGGGTATTGTGTAATCATCTCGACTATTAATAATATTGACTTTCTGCGTAATAAATGGTGGATCAGTATCAAGAGAGAACACACCAGCAAGATAGCTAGAAAATAATTCTGTCTTTTGGCCATTTGTTCTGGCCCAATTTCCGTCTGCCATGTGAATGGGAGGAATTTGTGTTGTGGGTCTATTTAAGTTTTTTGTTGATTTCCACAATGAGTACTCTGATGTTTTTTCGTTATTCAAACGAAAACTATTTTCTCTGTGGAATTATCTTTGCTTTGGGCTTTTTTATATTTACAGTTACAAATATTAAAAAAAAAATAATGAAACATATTTGTCTCTTTCCTTTACATTTGTATCTATAGGCACTTTATGAATACACTTTGGTTTTATACAAAATGTAAGTGATGCCAAAAAATCGTCAAATTGCTAGAAATTGTATGGAAAAAAACGTCAATCGTCATATTAGTAAATTGACAATAAAAATCGTCAAAATGACGTAAAATCGTCAAATATAACACCCCTGTATGCACATTTCTGCTCTTGTAACGATATTTTAAAATTTTATAAATTTCAACAAACACACTTTGCATATACATACTTATGATTTCGTATCCTTGTCAATATTTATGTCCTTAAATAACGGTTTACGTACTCCTTTAATTTCTTCAAAGAATATGCTTACACCGAGAAACAACAATAACGTTATATACAATTCATGGGTTATTTTTCTATTATCAACCACCATAACATATGTATGTACTACTGTACAAGTAGGCAAATCTTTATGTGCATCATTGTACTTCTCATGTAGTCAGCGTTGCCGTTTTGGTTATTTTTAACCAAATTTGGTTATTTTTTATTATCGTTAATACAGCAATCACTTCTTTAATTTTATTTGAAAATTTGCATTATAAGCTTTACAATCGTTAGCAAAAGCGTTTTATTTCTTTAAACGTTTTTATTACGTTCAATTGAGAGCACAGTGAAAGTGCGTAATAAAAGTACTAAAGTACAAACACAACAGGGTGTTGTAAGTTAAACATCCGATTACATATTTTTTATATATGAACTTTGTATGTAGAACTATAAATTTGTGTAAACCTGCATCGATTACTACTTATTTTACTATAATTTTAGTCCCTTAGAAATATGAAATAATGACAAAAATACAATATTTTTATGTAGAACTTTTAAAAGAAATTTCAAAAAGGTTCGATTTTTCTAGAAAAGACTTAAAACATCTTGCAATTATAACACCAAATCAAGTTTTAAATAATTCAGATATAAATTTGGAACCTTTGCTGACATCTTTCCCAAATTTGACAGATGGTAAAGAGGAACAAATTTTAACTCAGTGGAAGTTATTACGATTGTCCGACATTGGCTTAAAAGGCGACATAAATATAGTTGAGCTGTTGGACAAAGTATCTTCATATAGAAATTGAATGGATGAAAAATGTTTTGAAGAGCTTATAAATTTTGTTCAGAATTTATTGATATTGCCGCATAGTTCAGCTGCTGCCGAGAGAAAATTGTCACAGCTAAATTTAATAAAAACCATATATCACAATAAACTTGAACTCAAAACAATTAATAATATAATGCAATCAAAAGAATTGTGCAAAAACCAAAGTGATTCCCATTATGTATGGTCTGCCAAAGGCATATTTTAAATAAAATTGTGAAATTTGTTGATCTCTTACATGTTTATTTTTAATTTTTTTTATTACTATGCAAAGAATCGCATATAAGTTTTGTTTTTTGTTTATTTTATATATTAATTTGATAATTATCATAAATACAAGCACTGAATTACAATAATTTTTATATCAAACAATTTTTATTTTGTTGCTTTAAACTGTGATGTATAATTATTTTTATAAAAAATTTCAATACAAATAAATAAAAACCTTAATTTATTATTTGTAGTTTAACTACACAAAAAAAACAACATTTTTGTATTAAAACTTAAATTTGTTAAAAACAAATACATTTATATAAAAAAAAATTTTTGGTTATTTTTTTCCTTGTTTGGTTATTTTTTATTTTAATTTTGGTTAAAAAATTTTTTGGATAGTGGCAACGCTGCATGTAGTTCATCGCAAATTTTATATGAGATGTTTACGTTGAGCTAAGTTAAGCATACTTACCTGGCGTAGGGGCTACCGTGATCATGAAGGCGGTTCCCCCGGAGTGAGGCTTGGCCATTGCACTTTCGGTTGAGTTGACCTCCGCGATTATTCCTAATGCGAATAACTCGTGCGTGTAATTTTTGGTAGCCGGGAATGGCGTTCGCGCCGTCCCGTCATTCATAAATAAATTTCAGAGTCGAGACAATTATTCAATGCTTATATGAACGAAGTCTCATTGAAGCTACATTAAGTGTTTCCATATTTGGTTTTATACAGCAGTGATGGATGCCCTTTTCGGGCTAGATTTAGCCCTTTTTGGAGCATCTTTAACGCGAAATTTTTTTTTAGCCCTAAACTAAAACACGCGCAATTTCAGCCCTTTTCAGTATTTTTGTTTAGTCCTTTTTGCCCGTTTTTCCTTTAACTCTGTTGGGAATATTATCTTATGCTTCTCTAGCATTGTCGAATTGTAAGCCAATTAACAAAAGTACCGAGAAACACAAGCTTTGCTGAAAGTTTAAAATTGTATTTACCTAATAATTAGGCATTGATAAAAAACATATTAATAAGTATATAAGTGTATAACTTTAATTAAGTCTTAATTTACTATTCTTAGATGTGTCTTTAATCTAAATGTTATGCTATGTTTAGATGGAGCGCTACACGCAAAGATATCGTAAAGTTTGGGAGACAGATCCCCTTTTTAAGAAATGGATTAGACCATGTAGAGATGAGTCTAAAGCAGTATGTATTTACTGCATTACGCAAATCGCCGCTAAACATTATAACCTGGTCAGACATGCAGATACGAAGAAGCATAAAACAGCGTCAGAACCTTTAAACAGCATTAATATGGTACAACTACAAATTTGTTTTACACCTGCAGTGGTACCCAATTGTGGTACTACATATTTTAATTTTAGCCCCCTTTTTGTGCTTTTTTGAAAAAAATGAAATTGTATTGTACTAAAAACTTATTTTTTTCATTTTTGTTCACGCGTTTGGTGTCCAAAGAGATACAAAACTTATCTTCACATTATGTAGTACAATTACAATGAAATAAAAAAATCATAATTGGTTCAAAAATCATCATTTGGCAACGCTAAACAGTGTTGCCGTTTTGGGCTTTTCCTACCAAATTTGGTAGGTTTTTTTTTATTTGGTAGGATGGTAGGTAAAAGTGATTTTTGGTAGGTTGGATCAAAATTTTTATAGGCAAAAAAGCAGAAATGTATATTGAAAATAATCTTAGCTCCGAAGAAGTATTTGAAGTTAAACATAATATACTAAAATTTTATATTGAATTATTAAACCAAATAAATTCTAGATTTGATTTTAAACGCGAAGATATCAAACTTTTACAAATAATTACTCCATTGAAAGTACTCTCTCAAGAAGATTTACAAATACTGTCCCTTGTTTTAAAAGTTTATAATCTCATAGATTGTAATCCTGATATAATTATTTCTCAGTGGAACTTGATATGACTCTAGGACATAAATCTTTCAGTTGATTTAAATATTGATTTATTTTGGGATCAAATAAATTCAATTAAAAATGGTTTAAATGAGAGAACTTATGGTAATTTGGCTAGCTTGGTTTTTAATTTGCTTTCCTTGCCACATAGCTGCTGAACGTAAGTTTTCTTCACTTTCTTTAATAAAAACTAAATTAAGAAACAAACTAGACCGTAGTACCATTAATAACATTACGCTTTGTAAGGAACTTGTAAAAAATAATGATCCACACTATGTGTGGTCAGGAAATAGAGATTTGCCTAAAAATTAAATACCAAATGTTCATACACATACATACATAATAATTAGGTAGTGTGTTGGCATATTAGACGAAAGGCCCGAGTTCGAATCCCAGGTCCGACATTAAAACGAAAATATTTCTTCGGCGACTTCCTCTCAGCAGATTGCTGGCAAAAACTCTGAGAGTAAAAATTGCCATGAAAGCTTCTCAAAAATCTGTCGTTCGGAGTCGACTTTAAACTGTAGGTCCCGCTACTCATGTATAAAATTAACGCACACTAGGAAGCTAGGACGTTGTACAATGGGTCAATTCGACTACCGGGTACTGTACTTGTCACAGTTGACAAGTACACGTCCTCTAACCTAACCTAACCTTCATACATAATTGCCCATTACAACCCTTCAGTCAAGATTACGGCCTACCTTCTCACACCACTCATGTTGTGTACCTTAATTTTATACTTGAGTGGAGGGACCTACAGTTTAACGTCGATGTCGAACGACAGATTTTGAGCAACTTTTTCATGGCACTTTTATTTACTCTCAGAGTTTTTGCCAGAAATCTGCTGAGAGGAAGTCGCCGAAGAAATATTTTTAATTTTCATATTTCGTTTTGATGTCTGGCCTGGGGCTCGAACCCGGGCTTTACGTCTAATAAGCTTGCACACTACCTACTAGACTACGGCGACTACAAATGTACATATTAAACATTATTTTACTGTGTTTTGTTGCTTTTGTTCTACTGTAGAAAAAAACTGGCAGTTAATGTATTTTTTAGTTTAGAAATGTTATTAGAAATGAATTTTATGAATTATTTTTGTTATATTGTTGTGTTTTGTTGCTTATTAATACATGTACAATTATATGTAATACTTTTTTAATAAAAAAGTTATACTTTTTCTCAAAAAATATATATATTTACATTATTTAAAAAACTGGTAGGTTTTCAACGATTTTGGTAGTTTTTTGACAAAAATTTGGTAGGATTAAAATTTGTTCAGTGGCAACGCTGACGCTAAATTAAAAATAGCTTGAAACCAAATCGAAAGAATATAAGCTAATATTAACTCTAAAGAAGCTTAACTTCCTGGAAATGTAAATTTTGAAATTGATTATAAATTTGGGCCGAAATCCCAGCGGTACTGCAATACTGGGCCAACCCGTGACAGAAGTGGAGCAAGCTCCTAAACATTCCGTCTAATTCCAAAAATCAGTTTAACATTTGTTGTCCTCCGATGGAGGATCTATCAGATGTTAAGCTGATAAGAACAGATACTACACTTTGATCTTAGCCATAAGGCCGAGAAGCGATAACTAAACATTGCCCACAACGACGTACTTATCCATAAAATATTACCACTTAACTGTGAATTATTATGAAATAAACGAATGAAGAGAATTTCTTTTTATATTTCCCTCCCTTATGAATTACGTCGTTGTTTGCTAAACAAAAACAACAAATAAAATAAAAAAAAATAAGGGTGATTTCAGTTTACTAAATTCATGCACAAATATAGTATTTTGGTTTTTTCATTTTTGAAATAGAGCCAAACCTAGCACAGAATAAAGTAGTTGTACTAGAAGGTGAAGCTTACAACCTAATGAGTAGCGTAGCAGGTAAACGTTTATTATTTTTTTTATTTTTGTTTTTTAGAAAACAGTACCAATACAATTGTTCATCAATGACTATATCTAGTTAATACAGACTAACTAGCAGTTTAAGTTTAATTTAGAATATACTATTTTCATGGGGAAAATGCTTCCACTATTTCTATTAAAACATCGTACTAGTTAAAGCGCCCAATCATGAGGTCATGAGGATTATATCTGTTAAAACGTCTTACTAAGTCTGTTGTAGATCTTACTAAAGATGACACTTCATGTGTTTTTCTGCCCTGCTATGAATATCCTTAACAACAGATTAATGCCGAGGGTAACATTCGCGTTTCAGACATACCATGGTGCTTTTCAAATGGTCCTTAACATTTTATTTTGTTTTAGTGCGTCCCTATATTTGGATGCCATTTGGAACATCTGAATGGCTTATGTATGATTATGTACCAAAAAGTTTTGATTTTTTACCGATTAACCAATCCATACTCCATAGTTTTATATACAGCTCGTTCCTTTTACTCTTAATATGTGGTATTCAGTGTAGCTTACCATCTAGAGTCATTCCTATATATTACGCTGTGTTCGCATATGGTATGTACATACTTATATTCTATCCATAAAAACTTGTTTGTAGTTGAAGCAAATTT
Organism: Sarcophaga rosellei; assembly: GCA_930367235.1. Taxonomy (NCBI): domain Eukaryota; kingdom Metazoa; phylum Arthropoda; class Insecta; order Diptera; family Sarcophagidae; genus Sarcophaga; species Sarcophaga rosellei. Next base: position 62,623,877 of record OV884017.1, on the reverse strand, counting down.
GAAGCTATTAAGTTCAATACACCATTTTTTTATCTATCTCTACAGTTGAGTGCGTTTTGTACTATTTATTAGAATAAAAAATGAAATCTTCAAATGTTAAATTAAAATTTTATATTAATTCCTGCTGTAGCGTAGCATATTTTAGATAAGTAAAATCTTATGTAGTGTACCGATTATTTTGTAATGTAAATTGTACGTCACTAGCATGTGTGACTTTCTTAAGATACAACCCTGTAAATAGTTTAATACAACGCTGCAATAGAGGAGTACTGTTTCGTTGAATTTGAAATATCAGCGCTTGCTGTGATTAATATTAGGAAAAGCCCATATTGAAAAGGGTATAACAGCAGTGCACTCAACGGAATCAGTCTTTTCTATTGTTGCAGATTAGTGAGAGTGGTCGCACAACCAATTGGAAGTGCACTATAAGCTTCGTGGCAGCGATTGTTGCCGTTGCTTATTTTGTATATGCAGTTGGTTGACAAATCCTAAGTAGATGTTGGTCGCGATGGTGGCCGCAAATACTTGGAATTTTTGTGACTCTCTCTCGTCCTTTTCTATTGTTGCAGATTGCTTTAGTAAGTATTTGTAAATAAAGAAACGTTTATAATTGGCGCCCAACTTAGAGGCAAGGACAACGCCCATATATTTTGGAAAGTGATTTTGGAGGGTGATGCGGCGGAATGGTGGCGTGGCGAGAAGGCAAACGTGACGAGATTCGACGATGTCATACGGATTCTACGTGAATCATTTTCACCTCCGAAACCCGCATGGCGTTTATATATGGAGATAAACGAGACGAAGCAACAAAAGAAAGAACCTACTGATTCGTTTATTCGGAGGAAACGTGCGTTATTTGCACAATTAGCGAATTGCCCGTCGGAGTCTGACCAGTTGGACATGGTATTTGGATTGCTCCATTCGCAGATAAGAGAGCGACTATTTCGCCATAAGGTCACCACTTTCGACGAGTTACTAAATGACGCGCGAGAAGCGGAACAGGTTCTAAGCGAATGCGGTGCAGTGAACACTGATGTTGTAAAGATTACCAGTGGTCCTGAAGGCGGTCCTAAGCGGTGTTTTTTTTGTCGGAAGAAGGGGCATACGATGGAAACTTGCTTCAAGAATTGAATAATAAGCAGGACAGAAGTGATCCTGCGGTGCATAAACCAAAGTTTGCGTGTTGTGGATGCAATTCTCCAGGCGTGGTGAGAGCGAACTATCCGAATTGCAGCAAGAAGATTAATGGTAGTTCACCAGTGAGTGTGAGCTTTAATTCTTTGGGACTGTGCATTGGACGGAAAATACCAGTCGTAAATGTAGAGCTGTTTGGTGTTCCAGGGCAAGCATACTTAGCATACTTCAGGTGCCAAGACGAGTGTAGCCAGTTCGAACTTGAAACGAATAATGGATTTCAAAGGCTGCGCATATGATTCCATATTGTGCAAGGTGACTCTCGCGGATGGTACTTCCTGTGAAAGAGAGTGTTTGACAACCAAATGCAGCATCACAATCGGCGGCAGATGTCTCGACATTCAATTTTTAATTTTTCCTGAGGATAAAAGCAACCGGTTCCGATTTTATGGAGGAAGCTGGTATAGTTCTGAATAAGGGCCAACGTTACTGGTACTTTGAGAGCAGTCCTACTCAACATTTTGATGTTAGTGAATCCTGGCCGTTGGATCTGAATCTTGTGGAGACTATAAAAGTGACTGAAACATCCAGCAAGCGTGCTACAAATCGGAATATGGTAGAACCCTTGCAGATTACTCCGAAGAGGGTACGTAAAACTAATATCCCGGATTTTGAGCCGTACGATCCTGACTACAAAAGGGAGAGCGATTACTCACCTCACTCAATCCAGCCAATCTTTAAGGACGCAATTCCACTCGATATGGTGACAAAACGGTGACGACGAATCGATTTTCACCCCATTATATGCGTTTGATTTCAACATATTGAAACCCACAGATGGTGCACAACTAGGTGATGAGCAAAACAACATTTGGATAAGATTTTGTCTGGTCATAAAACTGTGTTTGGTAGCCTGGGCAGACCTTCGCCGTATGCTGTCCATAGAATTGACAACGGTGAACATCAGCCAATTGCTTCCCCACCTGTATTTGTACAAGCTAGTGATAATATGGCATATACCATTATACTGCCTAATTTAATGCGGCCGTGACTCCTCTTATGCTGCCTGAAAGTTTTTTTTTTGCAATTTTATTAAATGATCCGCAGACCTAATCGATCGCTACATACAGTGCTTTGAATAATTTAGCTTCTTTGCGTTTGTTATTGATTATTACTATTTTGATGTAATTTTTAAAAGATACAGAGACTACCAAATGTTTACTGGACCCTTATTGGATAAAATGCCCTCACCCACCTTAGGTTATACGGATACTACTTTAATAGGCGACTTCAATGCTAAAATTCTTTTGGATAGAGGTTTGGCAGGGGACATGAGTGCCATCGATTTGCATGTAATAAACGGCTCAATGCCTACGCACTTCACATCAGATGCTAGTACATTAATTGATTTGTGTTTCGTTGATAATCCCAATCGATTGGTTTTATTTGACCAACAGTCTGCCTCTGCTTTTTCTAGACACGATATTCTTTTCCTGTCATATGGTTTTCGAAAAAGATTGAAGGAACAAGTGATTAAGTATAGAGATTTTAAAAACATTAATTTTGCTTCACTGGAAGCTATACACATGGAATGAAATCTTTTTATTGCCTACAATGGATGAACAGATTATTTTTTTATAGGAAAATATGCAATATCTATTTGGGAAACATGTACCGATGAGGACAAAGAGCATACGCGATGGAAAGCCATGGTTTACGAGCGAAATTAAAATCTCGATTAATCGAAGGTATTATGCTTACCATAGATGGAAAAGATATAGGACTACTGAATTTTACGAAATTTTTAGGGCATGTAGAAGAGACACAAATCTGAAAATTAGAGCCGCAAAATCAAGTTTCTTTGCTGATAAGTTTCGATCGAATATCAGCACCAGGAGAAAGTGGAGGGATATTCAATCATTGGGGATAGTGAATAGTGGTATTATATCCAATGAAATAGTTGATGTAAATCAACTCGGCTTAGAATTTTCGAACGTACAGGGAATTGATGCCGACTTGGAGTATTACAACGCATCGGACGCCTTCACTACTACTAATCACTTGATTCATCCGAATTTTGAGTTTAGTAACGTTACACCAGATGATGTTGTAGAAAGCATTCTGGGTGTAAAGTCTAACTCCATCGCAAGTGATGAAATTGATCCCAAATTTGTAAAATTGATCTTGCCATATGTTCTACCATACATAACCCATTTACAGAATACGATAATTACATCATCTACTTTTCCTGCAATGTAGAAGTGTGAAAAGATAATACATGTGCCTAAACAGGATAAAACTTACCGCCCAATCGCAATTTTGTCATACTTATCGAATATTAATTTATAAGCAAATGATCCAATACTTGTATGGCAATGGCGTGATTTCTGAGAGGCAGTCTGGTTTCAGATCTAATCACAGCTGTATTTCTGCGCTCATTGATCTTTCAGAAGAGTTGCGATTAAGGGCGGAAAACAATCTGACATCATTTTTTTACTTTACTCGATCATTCCAAGGCATTTGACATCGTTGTGCCATTTTTCTAATACCGCTGTAATGCTAATCTCGTTGTATTTACAGGATAGAAGTCAATTTGTGCATCATGATGGCAACAAATCGAACAATTTTTTAATATCTAGAGGTGTACCACAGGACTCGATTCTTGGTCCACTTTTATATTCCATTTATTCTAATGATCTGCCATCTAAGTTGAAGTTCTGTAATGTACAAATGTACGCAGATGATGTTCAGCTATACATTAGTTGCTTGCCGTCTGATATTACAAATTGTATAGGAAAAATCAATTGTGATCTACACAATGTGTTTCAATGGGCGTCGATTAATGGTCTTTGCCTCAATCCGAGGAAATCGAAAGCTTTGATAATAGGCAAGGTAAATTCTATGGCACAACTTACACCATTAGAGATTAATAATGCTACTATTGACACAGTGCATAACGTTAAGAATCTAGAAGTTACCTTTAACAATAACCTTAACTAGTCCAGCCATATAAATGCTATTTCCAGTAAGACAGTTGCCATGTTACGAAATCTTTGGCTGACGCAATATTTTACTCCATTTAATATTCGTATGCTGCTCGGAAAAACTTATCTCATCTCCACTTTATTGGACGGGTGTGAACTATTTTCTAGTTGTGACTCAGTAAGTAGGAACAAACTCAGAATAACTTATAACAATATTGCTAGATTTGTGTTTATGGTCGTACAAGGTACGATAGAATATCTGAATCCTCATATAGAATCTATAATACAACTTTTGAGAATTTGTTAAAATGCCGTTCTCTGGTATATCTACATAAAATCATATATTATATTAAATATATTATATTTCTTATTTCTCAAACTTTGTTATGCCTATATCCTTAGCAGTATTATTAAATAAGGTGATATCTTGTTGTAGTGTATTTACGCTTGAGTAAATAAATAAATTAATACTAAAATAATAGTATATTAAATAGTATTCATAAATATAAAAAATATCATTAAAAGCAAACATTTGGTTGATCGTTTTCGTACAAAATTGTATTGCCTTCTTCCTCATGGGTCCAGAAAAAAGTATTTTGACTTTTTGTAGGTTTCATTAGAATTAATTTTTAGACCAACATTTCCTGGTATTTGATAGTCCAAACCACAGCATTTTTTTCGTTTTAATCCATACTTTATATGAATTAAGCAATCAGATGTATTTAATGACATTCTGTTCCTTATTTTATTTAAAAAAAAAATTCATAACGCTGAATGCGCGTTCTACTTCTGCATTTGAGTAGGGCAGTGTCAGAAGTCTTAACAGAAAAGATGAAAGTTTTCCAAATGGATTTTCGTTTGTTGAGTTTGTAAATTGGTTGACTTCGATCCAAAAACTATCGGTTCTATCCTAGGTGATCCATTGATTGAAATGGTGTATGAACGGCTGTAAAAAGAGCAAGCATTGCTTTTCAGTAGGAACTCCTGGTGAAAAAGAGATTTGTGGCTGCAAAAGTGATATGTCGTTAAAGGGTTTCATGCGTTTCTTATGCTTTTTAGTTACGTTGTGGCGAACTAAATCGAAATGTTTGGCATTTATTTGGGTCTTTGGATGGCCTAATCCATTTTTTAAAAAATGGTTCAGATTCCCATGCTTTACGGTATTTTTGTTGGTAACGCTCCATCTAAAACTATTATATATGTTAACACTAACACTTTATTATAATTAATAATATAAAATCTATTTATCTCAAAAAATTTTCAATTTGTTTAAAATAATTTAGTTACACTTGCTTGTAAACAAATTCAATCACAATTTCTTTAAAGCTGTGTTTGGCAGGAAATCAATATTTTCTCATAGAAAATTTCAGCTTTTTTTCATTTAGTATAAATTTAATTCACTATAATAAATGTGTTTCTGGTTCGACGGTATATTTAAAGGCAAGTAAATGGAGGGAACTTCCGCAATTCAAGCTAATACATATGTATGTTAATGTTTAAAGAAACTAACAGTTGCACAAAAAGGTATATTTTGTATATCATTACTTCTAAAACGATGCCAGATCATTAAAAAATAGTTTTTTTTTGCAAAAAGTACGAAAAACCAAACCAGAAAGGGCCATTCCATCTTTTTTTTTTAAGGGCTAAATAGAAAAAACGTGTAGCGTGCGTTCAAAAGGAGCTAAAAATAGCGTAAAAAGTGCTAAGTTGGCATCACTGTAAACAAAAGTGCAATTGTACCAACCTTTTCATCTCTGCCATACACCCAGCGTTGCCAGTAATTTTTTGTAAAAATTTTTTTATTTCTGGGCAGTGATGCCAATTTAGCCCTTTTTGAAGTACCTTTTTTTAGCCCCAAACTAAAAAACGCGCAATTTCAGCACTTTTCAGTATTTTTTTTTAACCCCTTCTGCCCGTTTTTCTTTTATGGCAATATTATCTTATGTTTCTCTGGCAATGTCGAATTGTAAGCCAATGTGGCAGCACTTCTTTTCTATTTCTCTTTCTCATTTACATAGAATTTGAACAATCATTTATTTTTTTGTTTGAAACACTTTTTTGAAAACTTGAAAAATCTAACATTTAATCGTTTTTGTAACCGACAGCATCCGTTTTGTAGACACACAATTAAGGTATGTATATGTGTTTACCAACAACCTTTTCCCAATAGATGTCCAGACCATTGTCCAATAGATGTCTATTTGCTTAGACAACTAATTTACACAGAATTAAAAAATTTACCTAATAATTAGGCATTGTATGTATAACTTTAAGTAAGTCAGAATTTAATATTCCTGGATGTGTCTTTAATATTAATGTTATGCTAAGTTTAGAGGGAACGCTACACGCAAAAATACCGGAAAATTTTGGAGACAGATCCTCTTTTTAAGAAATGGATTAGGCCATGTAGAGATGAGCCTAAAGCAGTATGTATTTACTGCAATACGCAAATCGCCGCTAAACATTATGACCTGGTCAGACATGCAGATACGAAGAAGCATAAAAAAGCGTCCGAACCTCTAAACAGAATTAATATGGTACAACCATCAATTTGTTTTACGCCTGCAGTAGTACCCGTGGAAAAGAAATGTCAGGCTGCGCAATCGTTATACACTGCAATACATTCACCATTTGCTTCCATAGACCACTTGACAGAGACATGCTGTAAAACATTTAGTGACAGCAAAGTAGCAAGCATAAACCTCTACCGTACAAAATGTACAAATATAATAAAAAATGTTTTAGCTCCACATTTTATAGAGCTATTACTGAAGGATTTAAATGAAACTAAATTTAGTCTGATTCTCGATGAAGGTATGTGATAACTTTTTAATGAAACTATTTTTGTGTATTAACCATAACGAAAATCTTTGTTTAGGAACGGATGTGTCTGTTGAAAAAATATTAGGAATTGTTATTCGATGTTTGAGTACCACCAAAAATGATTTAATAACAGCGTTTTTGACTTTAATTGACGTAAATGGTGAAAAGGCAGAGGATTTATTGCTTGGGTTAAAACGAGCTTTAAAAATATACAAGCTTAACATAAAAAATTTGGTAGCAATAGGTACGGACAATGCTGCAAATATGACAGGCGTTCACAACGGATTACATATATTATTAAAAAGAAAATATGAACAAAAAGACTTAGTTTTAATACGCTGTGTATGTCACTCGCTTCAACTGGCCGTAAGTTCATCAACTCAAACTAGTTTTCCACCTAATATAAATTATATGGTAAGAGAGACGTACAATTGGTTTTCACATTATTCTATAAGACAAGACAAATCCTATAGAAAAATATATAAACTTATTAATAGCGATGCTGACAGTCCTATAAAAATTCCCAAGTCTCCCCAACTCGTTGGCTTTCCGTGGAAAAAACTATTAACTCAATTTTAAATATGTGGTTAAATTATTTGATGACCTGCTACGTTTGCTGAAATGTTTAACAAACAAAATTATTATTCCTGTGGACAATTTTGATTATTTGGATGGAGAAATTGATCCATTTATTAACACGTTTTTAAATTTCGGTTACAGTTTTGAAACGAGTTGTAGAGACAACAATATTTCACAAAGTGATAAGAAAGTTATTGAAAAAAATCTTCTTCATTTTATTAAAAACCTTATAATGGAAATAAGAGCTAAGCTGCCATCTAATATTTAAAAAAATATCCTTACTTAGCTTCCAAAATGTTTTGTCCAATAATGTAATAAGTCTGCTCCCAATATTTGAACAATTTTGTAATGATACACAGGAGATAGAAGAACTAGAAAACTGTCTTAAAAATTTAAAAACATGTGAATGGAAGGACACTGAAAGAACGGATAAGTTTTCGATCGAGGTTCACAGCTACAAAAATGCAATTGGTAACAATCCATTTAAAAAACTTTCTACTTTTGTTTCAAATATATTAATATATCCATACTCAAACGCTGAAGTTGAGAGGACTTTTAGCGTCATGAACTTATTTAAAAATAAAATCATAGACAAAATGTCGTTAAATACATGCAATAGCCTAATTCATATTAAATACAGCCTCAAAAGAGATAATCTTTGTTGTTCAACTTACGAAATACCAGATCGAATTTGTGTAAAGATTAATTCCAATGAAACGTATAAAAAGTCTCAATACCATATAGAAAGTGATTTATGGAATGAAGAAAAGGATGACCAAGAAGTACAAATCTTATTTAACAATGACCAACTTTGAAAGATATTTGAAACTAATCTAGTGCCTTAATTCTATTGAATGTATGATCTCAAAAGCAATAATGTATACTAATAAATTGTTTTGTTTAAAAATTGTGGTGTTTTTATCTGAAAATACTATTTTAACTTTAGCCCCCTTTTTGCGCTTTTTTGGAAAAAATGAAATTGTATTGTGTTAAAAACGTAGTTTTTTCAATTTAGCCCGTTTTTCATTTTTGTTCACGCGTTTGGTGTCCTATTCTGTTTCTGGGGCAAAAACTTTTTTTTACTAAAAAAACTTGTTTTCTACGTAAGTACCAAAATATTTAAAGGAAGTACCGAAGACCTCTGTTGGCTACTTTTGTCCGTGACTAACAGCGATGCCAACTTTGTAGATGCAAAAAGCGCCAGGGCAACAAGTAAAAAGAGCTGAAAAGGGCTAAATTAAAATGTAACGTTTTTTAAATTAATTTTATTTATCCTTCGGGTTTAAATTGATTGTAAAATAATAGTATATTAAATAGTATTCATAAATATAAAAAATATACTTCTGCATTTGTGTAGGGCAGTGTCACAAAGGAAGAAAGTTTTCCAAATGAATTTTAGTTTGTTGAGTTTTTAAATTGGTTGACTTCGATCCAAAAATTATCAGTTCTATCTAGATTTTTCCATTTATATAGTTTTAAATTTTGTATACTATTTTCAAGTTCCTCAATTTCTTTATAGTTGTTTATAAACTGTTTATCTTTATCTTTTATATTATTAGAGAAAATATTTGTTACACTAAATGCAGAAATTTTTTCTAAAATTTTAAAGCTTGATGGTAATTTTGCGCTTGTTTCACTAAGCTTTTCTTAATTAATTTTTTATCTATGTCAGACATATTAGACTCTGCACAAGCTTTCTCAAAGCTATAACCAAGTTGACAGTTTTCGTCTACTTTTGGGTCTACTTCGCCTGGTGTTTGCCAGGAACTCAATATTTTTTCATAAAATAATTCAGCTTTTTTCATTTAGTATAAATTTAATTCACTGTAATAAATGTGTTAAACAAGCTTCTGGTTCGACGGTATATTTAAAGGCAAGTAAGTGGAGGAAATTCCCGCAATTCAAGCTAATATGTTAATGTCTTTAAACTAGCAGTTGCACAAAAAGGTATATTTTGTATTGTACTTCTAAAACGATGGCAGGCCATTAAAAATACTTTTTTTTTGCGAAAAGTGCCAATAGTGCTAAAAACTAAACCAAAAAGGTCCATTCCAGCTCTTTTTTTAAAAAAGGGCTAAATAGAAAAAAACGCGCAGCGTGAATTCAAAAGGAGCTAAAAATAGCGTAAAAAGTGCTAAGTTGGCATCGCTGGTGACTAATATTTTATTTGAAAATATATATATTTTACATCAAAAAAAACTTGGGGAAAAAAGGGAAACTTGGCAAATGGCGACGCTGCATACACCTATATACAAATACGAAAAAGTTATAACAATTCCCACGATTTTGAAATTTATTTGTAAATGTCGGGACGGCGCGAACGCCATTCCCGGCTACCAAAAATTACACGCACGAGTTATTCGCATTAGGAATAATCGCGGAGGTCAACTCAACCGAAAGTGCAATGGCCAAGCCTCACTCCGGGGGAACCGCCTTCATGATCACGGTAACCCCTACGCCAGGTAAGTATGCTTTCTTCCGCTCAACATAAACTCTTTGTCTAAATTTTTAAATGAACTCAATGAGAATTATAATTTATTGTAAAACAAAAAGTGAACATAGAGAAGTATACAGTGTGCTGTTATCATTTGAAAACAATACTACAAACACACAAACCTTATACATATGTATTATACATATATGATTTCATTTAACTTATAGTGGTGGTTATTTTTAGATTTGCTTTTGTTGTTGTTGCGTACGTACAATAATTTCACATTTTATTTACGTTTTGTTTTGATTCTCCATTCGTTTAGTAACACTAAAACACAATTCGACTACTCAAATGCCATGTATGTATGGACGTCCAGATAGTGAGCGTTCCGTTCAGCATGATTTTTCACATTGAACGTTCTGTTATTGTAGCAAGAAAGGCCACGCGACTATAAATAGTCAACAATTGAACAGATCCGTAATTTTGACACACTCTTTTGATACATACGTTGAAGACCATATTATATTTTTACTTGAAATCTTTACATAAGCCCATGTTCGAATCCCAATGGAGTTAAGAAGCCCAGGTTCGAATCCCAATATAGAAAAAATAATTGTTCATCATTGTTTTCGAATTTCAAATTAAGTGGCTTTTCGGTACTTTTTCATTTCAAAAATACAGCAGTACCCTTGCAACGCTTTCAGTACTTTTTTTATTATTACGAACATATTTTATGTCTTGCGTTTTTCAACTATTAATATATTAGCAACATGTTCAATGTAATGCTAAATATAGAATTAGGCTTTAGTCCCAGTTAGCCAAACATCCTCGGAACATTCGTTCGCTTTTAGAATACGAAACCGAATGAAAACGCATGCAAAACCGTAATGTAATATCGGTATTCATTTGCATTGCCCTTCATATTCTAAAAACAAACGTATGTTACGTTACGTTCCATCGACGTTTGAGTAAACGGGCGCATTGCCTTTACCTGCACAAATATTTCGTTTCGTTTCTTTATTTTTCCAAATTCTATACAAAATTCTTTTTTAAACGCAATTTTTATACCTGCACATTTAATATACATACATATGTATGTGCCTTATATTTTTTGAACTTTAAAACTTTTTTCATAGCAAAAATTAAAGTTAGCTGCTTCGAACCAAAAAGAAATCTTTATAAAATTTTTTATTAAAAAAAAAACGAAAATCTCAATTAATTTTGTCGTTGAAATTTATTTACATTTTTTTAAAGGAAATTATCAATAAATCAATGAAATATAAGCAGTATTTTATCTTACATAACATTTAAAATTAGTTACATATTTGCTTTAGCTGGGCTTTGAGAGAGTAATCTATAATTATTCCATAGGCAGGTAATAACATTTAATTTAGCTGCATTTTTGGCTTATCTGCACAAAAATTCTTGCAAAAGTTAGTTGTGAAAGTGTGTCAAGTTAAAAGAGTATCAACTAACTTTTTTATACAACCCTGTCTAATGGGACAACCATGTTTTTTTTTGAATTGAACCGCTTGATCTTGCTTTTTGTGCTTGGTGGTCAACGAGAAAACTTGAGAGTGTTTTGTAAAAAAATGTTTTTGTATTGTTGAAGCTTTTTCTTAATTATTTTTATCAACATTAATAAAGTCATTTTTTTAAATATTAAACTTTGTGAACGATTCTTGGATATTACAAATAATATCAACGTCGAAACACCAATCTCCTGTCAATTTTCAGAAGTGGGATCTGAATTCCAAGAAAACGAACGAAATTCTTAGAAGACGACCGAAATTCCAGGAGGACGCTATGGAAAAGTTACGAACATTGACTGTCAAGCAACTACAAGCTAAGTGCAGAGAAATTGGTGTTTTATGTTCCGGTAATAAGAACCAATTGATTGACCGAATTGACAATCACAACTCAAAAGATGCACACATGGCATCACGAACACATTCACCTCATTTGTCGCAACGAATTTTACAATTGGAGGAACTATTAGCAAATATGCAACCGTTAATGAATCGGTATAAACCATCAGATTTCGATCCACCTACAGTACCATCTTCTATGCGAACTTTTACGGCACCAGAAAATACTCCACTGAATTCAGCCAGCGCTATATCACATGATATACCCCCTTCTCGTTCACAACCAACAACATCCACGAATACACCCGTACGGCAGCAGTATTCATTTACGTCGATCGATACAGCAGCACGTCCTATTTATAGTCACCAATACGTCACATCTGGTAGTCATTGTCCAATGGTAATAACGGATAATGCTGCGTCTCGTTACAACAACCCACATGTAGCACCGTCAACCTACATTAATAACGTTTCGTCTGTGTTGCAACATCAAACGCCATTTATGAATTCTGAGAACATAATTCCACCGACTCCTTACGATCAACCAACATTCCCGCAGAATATTTATATGGGACATACAATGCCCTCAACAACCTACGGTCAGCCACCACCAGTATTATCTAGTAGTGTATACGCTATGCCACCGTCACCTCTGCCTTCACAAAATGTTTTTCAGCCATACCATAACACAGCCAACCCTTATGGTCAAATAAAAGAAATAATTTCGCTAGTTCCAGATTTCAATCCTTCAGCAGATGAATCCATAAATTCATCACAATTTGTAAAACGTGTGAATGTTCTAAAGACAGCATATGGATGGGATGATCAGTCGGTAATATTTGCCGTCCAGCAGAAAATGAAAGGCCCTGCAAAATACTGGGTCGATTCGTTACAAGAGGTATTTTTGTCTTGGTCTCATTTCACTAACAAGTTTCTTTTAGATTTTCCCCATACCGAAAATGAAGCTGACGTTCATATCAAAATGTCTACGACGATACGTCGATCGAACGGGTCTCCCCAGGAATATTATTATAAAATGTATGCTGTTGGAAAAAAAGGTAATCTTGCAGAATCAGCTATCGCCCGTCACATTGTTATAGGAATTAATGACCCTGATTTAAAGAGAAAGATTTCAAACGAATATGTAACGTGCAACCAGCTCTTGAACGATATAAATTGCTACTGTAATTACAACGAAATAAAAACAACAACGAGTATGTACAATAAACCAAAAAGGAATATTTACAGCAACACAACAGATAACATCGGAGCGAAGAAGAAAGAAAGCAACAAACCGTTAGATAGAATCAAATGCTACAATTGTTCCAACTATGGCCACTACTCCGCTAAGTGTCCCGAACCACAAAGGAAAGATCGCTGTGGTAAATGCAATCGAACATCGCATAAGACAGCCGATTGCAAATCAAAACAAACCCAAAGTGGAGAGGTAAACAAAATCGCTGATAACAATGTAAAGCAGAATGGCAAACTTTGTAAAACAGTCAAAGTTAATGACATTGAAACCGTAGCATTTATAGATTCTGGTAGTGATCGCAGTCTTAAAAGGGAAACGTTCTCAAAACAAATGGGTGAAATGGTAGAATGCAACATGGTTTTAAAAGGGTTTGCAGGAGGCGAATATGTTTCTACAGGTAAGGTGATCGTGACCTTATAAATCGACGATTCTGTTTTTGAGGCTGAGGTATTCATTGTCGATGATGCCTTAATACCTATGGATATACTTATTGGTCGTAATCTATTGTGCCAAGAGGGCAAACGTACGATCACTGAAGGAGGCGATTGCTGGGTGCAGAATATAAACGCCATAAATGCTAAGGACCCTCTGACGTCTGACGAAGGTAAACAACTCCAGGCTGTGCTTAACGATCATAGGGCTTGTTTTGCGGAAAACATAAATGAACTGGGAAAGTGTAATCTGATGAAGATGGAAATCCGAGTCACAACGCCCGAGCCTATATGTTCCAAGAAGTATAGAATTCCATTTGCAAAACGCCCTATAGTATCAAATATCATACGGGTGCTCCTCGACAGTGAAATTATTCGAAAATCAACTTCTCCGTATGCTTCAGGCATAGTACTGGTTGAGAAAAAGAATGGCGAGCATCGGCTGTGCATAGACTACCGCCAATTAAACAAGATTACAGTAAAGATACCGTAGTACCCTATGCCGGTAATTGAAGACCTTCTCGCTCAACTGTCCGGTTATCGTTATTTTACCAACCTTGACTTACGTATGGGTTATCATCAAATTGAAATTGAAGAGCAGTCTAAGAAGTTTACGGCATTCGTCACCTACGAAGGTCATTACGAGTACAACCGGATGCCATTTGGGCTCGTCAATGCCCCGACAGTTTTTCAGGCCTTAATGAACCGTATTGTGGAATTTATGAAGCCAGGCGAAGTATTAGCATATCTTGACGACGTCATAATTCCCAGCAGAACCGTAGATGAGGGTATCGACCGTTTGAATCGATTTTTAAATATTTTGGAAGAAAGTGGACTCACCTTACGCTTGGATAAGTGTAATTTCCTCGCGGAAGAGATTTCGTATTTGGGTCACACTGTGAATGTGACCGGTATCACGCCTGGGGACGGAAAGATTAGTGCCATTAAAAACTTCAAGGTACCAACGAGCACTACCGAGGTCCGCAGATTTTTAGGTCTTAAAGGGTTTTTTCGGAAATTCGTTGAAAATTACTCTTTAATCTCACGACCACTTACGATGCTACTACGGAAAAGTAACGAAGGTAAATTTCAATGGGGTGAAGCGCAGGAAAAATCATTTGGAAAATTAATAGAGGTTCTTTGTAATAAACCTGTACTTGCTATCTTCCATGTGTCGGCTCAACACGAGGTACATACAGATGTGAGTAGTCTTGGGCTGGCCGGCGTTCTGTTACAGTCTTGTGGAGACGGTAAATGGCACCCAGTATTTTATTTTAGCCGACATTGTTCTGAGACCGAGGCAAAATATCACAGCTATGAACTTGAGGTCTTGGCCGTAAAAGAGACGCTGGAACGTTTTCGAATTTATTTACTGGGTAAACCATTCCGACTAGTGACTGATTGCGCCGCGATTACTAAGGCTAAGACACACAAGGAGTTACTTCCCAAGATTGCCGGATGGCTAATGAAATTATTGGAGTTCAATTGTGAGATTGTACATCGTGAGGGCTCTCGCAAGGCCCACGTTGACGCCTTAAGCCGGTCACCCGACTTACCAGCCTTAGAACCAGAACCTGCTGGATTCATCATGAATATAAACGTAGGTAGTGAGGACTGGGTTTTCACGATGCAGCTTAAGGATGAGGAGCTTGAAAGGATAATTGGTGTCCTACGTGGCGATATTCAATCTGAACAACATAAACAGCTTAAAACCGATTTTACTTTGCAGAGCAACAGACTTTATCGTAAAACGAAAGATGGGCAGAGACTTGTCGTGCCTAAAGCGGTACGATGGCGAATCGTCAAGACGTGTCATGACGACATAGGTCATTTCGGTATTGACAAAACCCTTGAAAGAGTACAACAGACCTTCGGGTTATCTCGTATGAGAAAGAATGTTGTTATAACAAGGTGAAGGGTGGAAAATCTGAGGGTAACTTACACTATGGTGTACTGGAACCACTCCAGTACACCAAAATTCCGGCAAATACATGTAGATCACTTGGGACCGTTTGTGAAAAGTAAGCGTGGTCACACCCTTATATTGGCAATTTCAAATGCATTTACAAAATTTGTGGTAGTGAAGGCGGTTCGGAATAAAAAGACAGCTCCCGTTATCAATGCGTTAAACGAGCTGACCAGCTATTTTGGGTTACCACGACGTATTATGTTCGACCGAGGTCCGGCATTTTCTGCAAGAAATTTTGAAGAATATTGCGAAAAACATAACATTCAGCACGTGCAGACAGCAGTTCGTACCCCTAGAGCCAATGGTCAGGTCGAGCGTGTCAACCAGATTATTTTAGCTTTCCTCCGCACTACGACTGAAGAAATTGGGACCAATCGCTACACATTCTACAGTGGTCAATTAATACACAAAAGAATTCGACCTCAGGGTTTTGTCCTAATGAACTAATCTTCGACTATAAACCCATCGACTTAGTGCAGAATCGTTTACTGGCTGCTGTGCAGGATGAAGTGAGGTCCGATGGTACTGTATCGATTGTCGAGAAACGAACATTAGCTCTCCAGAATATAGAACGTGAACGAGAACGGTGGAAGAAACGATTTGACGACAAGCATTGTCGCCCTACTGTCTACAGTGAAGGTGATTTAAACATTGGTGAAACACCAATGTCGAAACCTCTGCAGGTACTTCCTGAAGCATCCATGACCAGTTAGGAACTAGGTGAAGTAGAAATACAGTTCGCAATGTTCGTTCTCCTTCCAAGGGTAATATTCGGAACAAAGCGAAATGTTCCCTTTAAACTGTTCTCCCATCGTGACTGCCATTTTTTCATTGAGCTCCATTTTTTCATTGAGAATAATCATTGTCGTCTGTAGATTTAAGCGTGTATTACTGCATGACAGAAAAAAATTTCACTTTATTTAACTATTTTAACTTCTATAAGTATATTTTGCGTTATTATGCTACGTCCCAATTTTTAACGTATGTAAACAATAAAAACGGGGAACCCCTAAAGTTTTTTTTTTGTGAAACATGAAACGTCCTTTTCAATTGCAAAAATCGTGTATGATCCGAAAATAGAAATGATAAGAAATGAGAAATTAAAATTAAGAATTCATATGATTCGTTTGAAATAAAGGGTGATTTTTTCGCAACTATCTTTTTGGCAACACTGGTTTAAACAGCTCACGCACGTTTCGTGTTTTGTTTCACTGTCAAACATCTTCAGTTTGGTCTATAATTTAACCATGAATCGTCTTACAAACGAACAAAGCTTCCAAATCATTGAATTTTATTATCAAAATGGGCTCTTGGAAAGTTGGCCGAAGATCCACTTCTTTATCGAAAAATTGTGTTCAGCGACGAAGCTCATTTTTGGCTCAATGGATACGTAAATAAGCAGAATTGTCGATTTTGGAGTGAAGATCAGCCAGAAGCATTGCAAAAGCTACCAATGCATCCAAAAAAAGTCACAGTTTGGTGCGGTTTATGGGCTGGTGGCATCATTGGACCGTACTCCTTCAAAGATGGTGCGAATCGTAACGTAACTGTGAATGGTGAGCGCTACCGTTAGATGATATCCAACTTTTTTTGCCCAAAATGCAAGAGCTTGACATGTGGTCTCAACAAGACGGTGCCACATGTCACACAACACGCGTAACAATGGACTTATTGAGAGGCGAGTTCGGTGAACATTTTATTTCACGTTCGGGACCGGTCAATTGGCCGCCTACATCATGCGATTTAACGCCTTTAGACTATTTTTTGTGGGGCTATGTTAAAGCTCATGCCTATACAGACAAGCCCGCTTCAATTGACGCATTGGAAGACAACATTGAAGCATTTATTCGTGAGATACCGGCCGAAATGTTGGAAAGAGTATGCCAAAATTGGATTAAGCGGATGGATGAAATAATCTGCAAACATTAAATTATATGGACCGTACTATCGATTCAAATAAAGATTTCATGCATTTTTCTGAATTTTATGTGTTTTTTTTAATTTTCCTATAGCTCTTAAAAAATCACCCATTACATACTAGATAATTTCTGATACTTATACGCATTCATACTTATTTGAATATCATTCTCATACTACTCATATTCATTGTTTGAAGTACTCATCGTACTCATACTTAACAATACGCATGATGTTGTTGATTTCGACTCTCCTTTACTCAACATTCATAAGAATCACAAAATTAATATGATTCGCGTACGAACACTACAATACTCACTAAAAGGTTGTATGTTTGCTTTGCCTGCTGCCTTCCTTTTTTTCTTTCTTCCTTTTTTGTAAATGCAACAACAACCTAGACTGTAAATTTTGATCAATGATTCGAATCACTCGAATCATTTATGAGTATAAGTATAAGTACATATTTTTCTAAATTTATGAATCTGTATGAGTAGGCGTATGAATCAAACATATTTCGAATGTTATGAGTATGACGTCAACGTTGTGCTCATACTCATTGCAATCTGTACTTATAAATCAATGTTGTAGTGAGTACGAATGAATCAGAATAGTTAAATTTCAATACTGTTGACACACTTATACTCGAAATTTGATGAGTACTTATGAGTAGCGAAAAAAGGATTCATTGCTGATCTCTGCTCTTCATCTGATAAAAATCCACCTGAGCTGTTTTTAAGAAATGTAAACGTTTTAGTATTTGTGGTTCGTTTATGCCTGGAATACTGTATTTATATACAAATGAAATAAGCCTGGATATTCACCTACAAAAAATCATTGAATTGATTCGTGCGTCAATAAGATACATCGACGAAAATCGTATTTCACAAAGAGTAAGTAATTATAATTATAAGTTTTTTTGTAAATAAATTTGGAAATTAAGATTTTTCTCTGCCAACTTATACAAAAAGGGATCGAACTATAAAGTTTTATCAGAAGTAAGCAATTACAGCCTTATACTATGTTCAGATATGCACTTTTATTGAGTCAATATTCGCTTTATTGAGCAAAACATTTTAAGTGTTCAGACATAACAATATACGCAGTTCAGCTGCTGCCTCAATATTCATTTGACAGCTGGTAAACGAAACAGCTGGTTGCTTCAACAACATTGTTTTTATTTTGTTGTTTTGTTTTCTCTTCTATGTGTCGTTGTTGACATTTGCATTTGTCAAATATCAATAGAAAGAGTTTGGATAATTGTAATATGCGCACTGAACATACTTATGACATTTTAAGTTTTAAACAATATTATAACAATTTGCGTATTTATTGCGCAATAATTAATTGAAACTTTATATGAAATATTGAGCTCATTAACTTTATCGATTACAATTTCCAGCAATACTATGGTATTTAAGACATTTAAGAAAAGACACAATTTTGTGCAAAACTTTAGCCCTGCCTTGGTGTATTCAATACCGATATATACATACCTGTTTACCTGTTAGTTTGTATATCATATGCTGTGCTGTATAAATTTGAACATTAATTTTGCTCGAATTTTTTTTATTGTTACCAGTTCAGGTAGTATATCTCATTATCATATATTGATTTTGTTTCTTTATTCTCTAATCTTTTGAGGAGGTATTGTCGGCGTTTTTTATAATTTATATATATGTGTGCGTGCGTGTGTGCAGGAACGAGTGTGAGTTTTAGTTCTTATAGTCCAATAATACAGTCAGTTTCAGTTCATTTCTTTTAATTTGTGATTAATAATGCAGTTAAACCACTTCTTTGACTTTCATACCTACATACATACATAAATACCTATATGTATGTATGATTGTGCACATATTTCGAGTATTTCTTCTTCTCTAACTTTTTTGCTTTAAAGTTTTGATTGTTTATGTTTTTTATTTTTTCTTCAGTTTTTTTTTCGCTTTTATTTCACAGTTTTAAAATCTTGTTATTTTATGATAATTTTAAAACATTTTTTTTTTCTTTTTTGAAAAAGTGCTGTTATATTCCTCACAAAGGTCAAGTTCATTTCCGTATTTTTGATTTGCTCTTTGGCTAGTGTTTGTTCAATGAAGTGTGACGTTAGATTTTTATTCAATACTTATTATATAATATTTCTCATATGAATATTGCCGATAATGTTTGAAATTATAAAGCCTTCTTAAGGTTTTTCAGAGACTTCTTAATGAGATCGACTTTAAAAATTAAATAAAGTTCTTGACCTCCTTTTAACACGGTACAATGTGAATGTGCAAAATTATATTTCAACGATTTAATAATCAAAAAAAAAACTTCCATTGTAGTTTAAAGAATATGTTAAATATGTAAGCAATTGGTTTGTCGAAGGAATAAAACTTTTTCTTTAAAACTCTATTTAGAAAGGCATGAGAGAAAGGTCACAGACCTTTTTTACTTTTAATCGATAATTAATGTTAATAAATAAAAGTCGCCGTAGTCTAGTAGGTTGTGTGTTGGCTTATTAGACGTAAGGCCACGGTTCAAACCCCAGGTCAGTCATCAAAACGAAATATAAAAAATATTTCTTCGGCAACTTCTTCTCAGCAGAAAATCTCAAAAATCTCTCGTTCGGAGGAACTCTAGATCCCGCCACTCATGCAAAAGATTAACGCACACAACATTAGTGGTGTGAGAAGCTAGGCCGTAATTCTGACTTAAGGGTTGTAATGGGCAATTATGTATGTACTATGTAAATAATATTGATTCTACTTATAAATTTGGTTTATGGTTTAAATTTGAACCATCGGTTATTTCGAATCTGGCAATACTTACTATGTCATTCTGTTCTGTCACAAAATTCAGTATGTATATAATCTCCACTGAACGTAATGAATCGGTTTATGCTCGAGCAACGTTGGAATTTATTGGGCCCACGAGAAACTAAGCTATGATGAAGATTTTGCCAAAAAAAAAATCTTTCGAATGTAGTACGTTAATAAGCATAACTGTCGTATTTGGGTGCTCAGAAAATCCACACGTGGTCTTACAGAAGCCAATGCACCCATTACGAGTGAATGTATGGTGCGGCTTGTGAAGCGGAAGCATCATTGGCCCATATTCATACGGCATTACTAATAAAACCGATTTTTTTTAAGTCCGCTCTTCATTGTATTGAAGTGAACGTTGTTTGGTTTCAACAGGATGGTGCAACATTCCACACGTATCATGTGACAAATGATTTATTGCGTCAAACGTTTGATGGCCGTTTAATTAGCCAAAATATCATCAATTGGCCGAGAAATCCAAGAAGCTAGGATTTGACACCGTCGAACCTTTTTTTCTGTGGGGCGCCGTTAAAGAAAAGTGTTATGCAGCAGAGATCAGCAGTGAATCGTTTTTTTGCTACTCATAAGTACTCATGAAATTTTGAGTAAGAGTGAGTCAACAGTATTGAAATTCAACTACGCTGATTCATTCGTACTCACTACAATGATTTACATTTGATTTATAAGTACAGGTTGCAATGAGTATGAGTACAACGTTGACATCAAACTCATAGCATTCGAAATATGTTTGATTCACACGCCTTCTCATACAGATTCACAAATTTAGAAAAATACTTATAATACTCATAATTGATTCTAGTGATTCAAATCATTCATCAAAATTTACAGTCTTAGTTGCTGTTGTTGCATTTACAAAAAAAGAAGAAAGAAAAAGATAAAGACAGCAAGCAAAACAAACACACAACCTTCTAGTGAGTCCTGCAATGTTCGTATGCTAATCATACTTATTTTGTGATTCTTGTAAATGTTGAGTAAAGGAGATTGGAAATCAACAACATAATGCGTATTGTTAAGTATAAGTACAATGAATACTTCATCCTTTGAATATGAGTATGATATTAAAATAAGTATGAATGCGTATAAGTATCAGAAATTATGAGTATGATTCGAATCTACTAATCTTTTTGAATACTCATTGCTGGTCTCTGTTATGCAGACAAACTAGAGGCAATTGAGCATTTGAAGACCAATATTCGTGATGCTGGGATACGACGCCATACGCTAGAAAAAGTGCAGGAAAAATGATCCGATCGAATGAGGTACTGTGAGGACAGCCTCGGCAGCCATATGAATGAAATAATATTTCATTTATAAGCGGAACAATTGCACTTGACAACAAAAAAGTAAATTTGCCAAATTTCAAACCGTTTTTGTTTTCTAGCATTTTTAAATATAAACTTTTAATTCATCCACACTATACATTGACGCGTATAAAAAACTAAAAACAAAATAATTGCAATAAATTAAAGATCCCAGCTAAAAGTTTATAATTTTGATAGATCTCTAACTAGTTAAAATATTTCGAAATAATATTGATTCCAATTACAATAAAACGAAGATTTCCAAAACAAACGAATTCCCATTACAATGGTATAAAAAAAGTTTCACATGGAAATAATAGAGTTCAATGGTGAGTCCATATTATCAGGTCTGTGTGCATTTTTAATTAAAATAAATAGTTTGGCAGCATAGCTGCCAGATTTTACGACTTATGCCATTATTTTGACGATTTTTAAAAATTAAAAAATTTACATCATATTCTTTACCCTTAAAAGCCAAAGAGTTACAACTCCAAAATAGCCTCGTAGTTGAGAATAATTTATCACTTGTCGTTGCAGAAAATTTTAAAAATTCAAGTATAACTTCTAATATTACCATCGGAAGAACAAAGACAAGCGACGTTAATTTTTTTTCGTACAACCAACACTCATGGGATGGATGGAATTGTGTTTGGAGCTATGAAAATATATTATGGGAACAAGGAAAGAGAGAAAAGTGTTTATGGACACTAGGCTTGTACATATTTTTATACCGTAAGCAACAGGAAAGACCTGTGCAGGAATTGAGACTAAAAAACGTATTTTTTCTGTAATGCAGTATGCGAACCACTGGCCTATCGACGACATACGGATGTGCTGGCCGAGAAAGACGAGCGTTACGTAGGAATATATGATTTTCGGGAACATCGAGCAAAATCCTTTTGTAGTATCGATAGAACAGTGAAACACAAACTACATTGCAACGATGCTCCAATGATTCAATGGAGTTGGATACACGAACGTCATTAACGAGTTACTACGGCCTCTCCTGTACACGGTCGAGAAACTTCAAAATAGACGTTTAAGCACCGACTCATACATAAGAGTTGTATTCCACTCTCGGTCCGTTATAAATGGTGGAAACAGTAAGATCAGATGATAAGATCTTAAGAAGGAACTGAAAAATGTATCAAGAGCTTCTGACTTCTTAACATTTACACCACATATAGATTAAGATGATGCAATATTATTGCTGCGCTTATTTGTCAATAAATAACACTGTGATAGGTTGTTTAAACCTTAAACAATTTTTTCCTGAAAATGATATAAAATTTCTCCATTTTTGAAAAAAAATAATAAATAATAAATGAAGACGAGGGACGTCAGCTTTTAATTTCTAAAATTTTTTTTCAAATGTTTTATTTTTCAACTGAGATATGTACTTCACTTCATTTAAATACCAACAGTGCTAGTACTTGCTAAAGCTTGACATTTCAAGAAAACTAACAAAAACCGATTTGTATGGGCATAACTTCTATTACGATGATATTAGAAAAGAGGAGGTGGAATTATTGGTGGAATTATGGTATGGGATGTCATATCATACTATGGCCAGATTAAAGTAGAATTTAAAACGACAAAACTGAACGCAGAACAATACAAAAACATTCTGGAACGAGCTTTTCCAGGATTTTCCAACAGGATAACGCTCCGATACACAATGCCAGAGCGGTAAAGCCCTGGATAAGTGACCAAAATGTGCCGCTGATGGACTGGCCACCCTATTCACCAGACTTAAACATAGTGGAAAACGTCTGGGGATGGCTTTCGCGGAAAGTTTATGAAAGAGGCAAACAATATGAAGACGTTGCATCGTTGATCAATGCAATCGAGACCGCTTGGGACGAGATTTCCTTAGATTACCTAAAAACTCTCTAAGATTCCATTCCAAATCGCATATTTGAGATAATAAAGCACCATGGAGGCAACATTCATTACTAAACGTTAGAGAACACGTCAAACCACGTATGTATGTAGTTCTTAACAATAAAGTCTAATATAGTAAATAACTTGTATGTTTTTCGAATCTTTTTTTGCCGTTGTTATTTCAATGCACTATTTTTTTTTTATCAGTTTTCCAACATTAAAAAACAAAAAAACAAATATGAATAATTATAAACAATAAAACAAAATATCAAACAAAAAATTATTTGACCTATTTCCTTTAGTTAGTTGATTAAAAGTTCGCAGTAACATATAAATTTGTTGCTTTTGTTATTTAAATGAACTGAAGTGTGTACATTGACTTGATATGTTTTACTAAAATAGAAATAATTTTGGTTTTTAAAAACTTTTAATTTATTTATTTATTTCTTCTAACGATTTCAATATCCGTCTTTGATGATTTTTACGATTTTTTCTCAAATATTTGACGATTTGGTGCCTCATTTATCTGGCAGTTATGTTTGGCAGTGCAATGTTACTTTTATATGAATTTTTGTGTATGTGTACTCTAAATTGCATTGCTTTAAATGGCCTCAAATAACATTGAAGTATTTTATCAAATATAAAGGAATCATAATTCATTATCAATCAAAAAATCTAAACTACAGATACAAAAGCCTAAACAAATTGAATAAGCGCTGATCAAAAAAGAAAATAAATGAAACGAAAACAATACATAAATTATATTTAAACAATTTTAAAAAAGAAATGAAAATTAATCCATAAGAAGTTTCAAGTACAAATACAATATACACTTGCAGACTGACGACAACAGACTTCTACTGGATAACGATGACCCAGTGAACCTCTTCCATAAAATTATTTCTTCTCTTTCTATTTGTTATTATCATATGCTTTTGTTTTGCTTTGTTTTCTTCGTCTAACAAAATCTAATTTTTAATTGTTTCACAGCCATCTTGCTGTTAGAACTTCTAAACGTACATACAAACATCCATCCATTCAGTCAGTCAGACAGGTTAGCAGACTTAAATATTTAAATGGATTTTAAATCGTTTTTAATAATTATAATGAGTTTTTTAGTTTTTTGGTTTTAACTCCCTTTTCATTATAAACGTATAACTTGAAATTATTATTTAAGAATTATTCTTTCTGTAAACCAGTCTTTTCCATTTGAATCATGGACAGCTGATTGGCTTTGTCTTGTAAATTCATTACAGGAAATAATTCTTCAAGGTTAAGGGAAACAGTAACCATAATTTAAAATATCGTATAAAAAATGCCAAGTTTCTTGAAAGAGAAACAAGAATTAAAAATATTAAAAAAAAAATATATAATTGATATTGATGACTCCAATTACATACATACATCCATGCTTACAATCTTTAAAGGTCAATATTTAAATTCAGAATGATTTTTTACTTCCCGTTTTCTTAATTTTTTTTAATAAGAAATATCAATTGCTACACAAATGTAAGGTATGAATTAAAGCTAATCAGCATTCTAGTACCTTAGAAGTGTTCGAAAATTATTTATTATAATAATATAATTATGGATCGAATGTACACAAGCTTATTAAATTTTTTGTTTTAATATGTCCCGATGATATGACAAGATATGCTCTTTG
Organism: Sarcophaga rosellei; assembly: GCA_930367235.1. Taxonomy (NCBI): domain Eukaryota; kingdom Metazoa; phylum Arthropoda; class Insecta; order Diptera; family Sarcophagidae; genus Sarcophaga; species Sarcophaga rosellei. The sequence continues at coordinate 62,598,813 of OV884017.1, read as the reverse complement.
ATTGATAAAAAAAAGTGTAGCAAAATACATTTCCGATCTCCTTATTTAGTTATTTAAAAAAATTATACTAAATTAAATATATCTCTTTTACATCTTTGTGCAACATTAATATCAATTATATAATAGGTTATTCAAAATATTAATTAATATCAGAGATTCCCAACATTGTAACATTGAACAAAAAAATTCAGGAAAATTTACAAAACAAAAAAGATAACTTTTTTATACATACATACATACATCCATACATACATACATATTATTATGTACTACATAATTGGCCATTACAACCCTTTAGTCAGGATTACGATCTTGCTTCTCATACAACTTATATTGTATGTTGTATGCGAACGACAGATTTTTGACACACTTTTTATGGCACTTTTATTTACTCTCAGACTTTTTATCAGAAATCTGATGAGAGGAAGTCAGCGAATATTTGTTCATATTTCGTTTAGTTGGAGAGCTCTGACCAGGGGTTTGAACCGAGTTCTCACGTCTAGTAAGTCAACACATTATCTACTAGACCACTGCAGCTAAATAATTAATAAACTTAGTCTGACGCGATTGCTTAAGTTTATTTCACACAATATCGAAAATTTGTGATTTAAGAAACACAATGGAGAGCTACAGCTTAAGGCCTTTGGATTCGTGTAAGAATAGAAAAAAAAAAATAAATTTTATATGAATTTAATGAGAATTTGATGTAAAATATAATATGGATTATAGAGACCACGCCTCAACTTAATATTTTGTAGTTTTTACAGAGAAATGTAAGAAACTGATTGAACCAACCAACCCATAGTTGGAATTCTTTTTCCAATATTTCGTATGGTACATACACCAATGGCAACTGCAACTAAAATTTCCAGAAAGGAATTGTGAAATTTGTTAATTACCAAACTTACCGCTCAACAGGGTCATGGTATGGGCCATGTGGTATTGAACGCGTAACTCCGTCGTGTTAAAGTCAGAATCTAATTTTTGTATTTTGGGTAAAACGAAGTCGGCAATGATCGCACCGACCTTAAGGTTGCGATTTTCATCGTTCTTGAAGGAGTACGTTCCAATAATAAATAAATAAAGGGTGTTTTTTATAGAGGTATAGAAATTTAAGTTGACATTACTTTTCAAGATGGCGACCGATTTAACAGCTGTCAAGTGATTTATTCTCAGTTTGGTTTGGCAATTCATCATGAATAGACTCACGCCTGAACAACGCTTGCAAATAGTGCAATACTGGGCCCAAAACGAGATTACCGTTGTTCCCGATTTTCATAAGCGAATTTTGTTTAGCGATGAAGCGCACTTCTGGTTGAATGGCTACGTCAACAAACAAAACTGCCGCATTTGGAGTGAAGGTAATCCTCAAGTGTATGTGGAAACACCGTTACATCCAGAAAAACTGACTGTTTGGTGCGCTTTATGGGCTGGTGGAATCATTGGTCCGTACTTTTTCAAAAACGATGGTGGACAGAACGTTACAGTCAATGGTGATCGGTATAGAGCCATGATTACTGACTTTTTCATTCCTGAATTGAATAACCATGATGTCCAGGAGATGTGGTTTCAACAAGACGGCGCAACATGTCACACAGCTCGTACCACAATAGATTTATTGAAAGACACGTTTGGTGACCGCCTAATTTCACGTTTTGGACCTGTGAATTGGCCTCCAAGATCTTGTGATTTAACACCGCTAGACTACTTTCTGTGGGGCTGTGTAAAGTCATTGGTCTATGCGGTAAAGCCACAAACGCTTGACCATTTGGAAGACAACATTCGCCGTGTTATTGCCGATATACGGCCACAAATGTTGGAAAAAGTCATCGAAAATTGGACGTCCAGATTGGACTACATCCGCGCCAGCCGTGGCGGTCATATGCCAGAAATCATATTTAAAATGTAATGCCACAAGATTATCATGTCAATCGAATAATCCATCGTTGTTTTATTGCAACTTAAAGATCTATACCTCTATAAAAAACACCCTTTATTACAATAAAATAATTTGCAAGCTTTGTTCTTTCGTTTGCTTATTCATTGCGAAATGTTAAACATTACTGGGCACTTTTGGCTTTACTACATGTCACTTTTTGCTAATTCAAAATGTTCAATGAAAACAGCAAAGAAAAAAAACTAATTCAGTCTTTGCAACAAAATGTTAGTTTGTAGAACAATTGTATGTGAACAATTGTATGTGAAATAATAACTCCGATACTAATACGGTGTTCAGATATGCACCTTTATTGCGTAAATCGCTATAAATGCCAATATTGAGCTCAATATTTCATATAAAGTTTTAATTAATTGTTGTGCAATATTGAGTAAAACTTAAAATACAGCACTGTCATAAGTATGTTCAGTGCACATATTACAATCATCCGAACAGTTTCTGTTGATGTTAGACAACTCAAGTGTCAACAACGACAAAAAAACAACAAAATAAAAACAATGTTGTTGAAACAGCCAGCTGTTTTGTTTACCAGCTGTCGAATGAATATTGAATAAGCAGCTGAACTGCGTATATTATTGTGTCTGAACACTTAAAATATTGTACTCAATAAACCGAATATTGACCCAATAAAAGTGCATATCTGAATATAGTGTAAAGTGGAAGAGAGCAATAACTCCCTCTTCCATTTAAAATACTTTGTCTATAAATTATTAAGCTTTTGTAAGAGAAACAATTTTAATTTCACTTTCAATTTCAAATATATAAAGAGCCAAAAGTGAAGATGAATTCGAAAGCGAATGTAGGCTGAATAAAACAATTTTTAAAATTTAGCTTCGATAGTTAAAATCTTATTCCTCTTCATTATTCTTTTATTAAATATCAAAAAAAAAAATCAAAAGTGTAAGAACAATATGAGTAAACAATCTATTATTAATTATATTTATGTTAATTATATTATACATTGTACAAAACAATACAATGGTGATAAACAAAGAAAGAAAAAAACGTTCATTGTTATTTCATAATGCTTTGTGCGTAAAATTTCCATTTCTTAAGTCTAAGAATCAAAAGTTGTTATAAAATAAATTAGTGACGTGTATAATATTTCTGTTAAAAATAGAATAAATATTTTGAAAAGTGGAAAATACCAAAAAACTAAAAACATTATTTATAGTCTTCTGATACAAGAACATTACAGTACAATACAGGATAAGCAATGATACAGAAGAGAAATTATTAAAAAATTGTGAAAAATACATACATACATACTTCATTAATAATAAATATGTACTGTTAGATTTTCGTATTAAGTAGTAACTATCAACCCAGCCCATATTTTCGATTCCACAAACATACTTCCATTTTAATTCGACACATTTTGAATACGAATGAATTTTTGCTGGAATCGAAATAAAAAAATATTTAAGTCAACATAATAATGATTGGCAATTATGATACAATAATAAACAAAAATAGTCTGGGACATGAAAAGTGTGTGAGTTTAATTTGGTTCTTGATTTTTCACAACTTTATGAAGTTTCATAGAGGAGAACGTGCGCAAATTAAAATAAAAAACTGAAAAAATAAAAAAACCTAAAATCTTAAAACATAATGAGAAATTGGTTGATGAATGAACCAAAGCACGTATAAATATATTATTTACACATCCATCTGGTCTCGGAAATTGTAAAAAGACCGGCTTCAGTCGATAAGCGAACGTTCAACGATATTATCGTATCGTATTATTAATTGAATGGTGGAGTAAAAACTGATTTCGAATGCGTAAATTGTACGCGGCATATTGTTGCTATTGTTTGACAATAATTGATATTGTAGGAAACTCATACTCTTGTGCTTTAAACTTAATGACTAATAAATGATAAGATCTACGATATGAAGAAGATAGAATCTTATAAAATGTATTTTTTTTTTGTTATTGGGAGAACAAACATTTCTTTAAAATGCTTTTTGTTTTATTTAAAAACTATTTTTTACAATAAAAAATTTATTTTAATAAGATTCATTTATAAAGAAAACTCAAAAAACAAAGAAAAAAGAAATAATTGAAATTGCTAATTCAAAAGATGATCCGTACAGCAATTGACATTTGAAGTGATTTATTCAAAATTTGTTTTTACGGATGAACACACTTAGGCCGCATTGAGTCGATTGTGTTACCACAGTTATTAGCTATCCCCTAATCTCGAAACCACTCGGAGCTACTGATGAAGCGATTTAGGCCGCCAATGTCGATCCCTGACGGTTCCTGAAGATCATCCATATATGTAGTAAGTACCCGAGTACTTCTTTCTCCTTTGACAAAGAGTAGGGCATGTACTCAGCAACTAAAAGACAGTCTCCTCCTCCTCCTCATCTCTGCAGCATCTGCTGAAATCGTTAGCAAGGTGTCCGAACCAATGTGCCTCGCATGCGTACCCATAATGCAATGCCCCGTAATGACACCGATAACCACACTGAAGGCGCCTCTTCGGAGTTTAAGTAGATTCATTGTGCGCCCCTCATCCAGAGGGCCTTTACGAGTAGAACGCGTCTAAGGCCGCCCAACTGTCGTTGATGGAGTCGACGATCGCATTATCAATAATGAGCCTGCAGGTCCTCATAGGGATGCCCAGATTCGAGAATTCATCGGACAGTTCGATGGCCATGCCCCGGCTGGCAAGTTCATCAGCTCTGCAGTTATCCGAAATACCATTGTGCCCCGGTATTACACTTTTTTGTCTAAAAACCAAAAATCGAAATAACCTCCGGTTCTAAAAAGACAAGTTGGAAAAGAAGTATCTACGACCGAAATGCTATAAACACAATAGACGCAACATAGCAAGCTCAACAATTTTTCAATTGCAGCCTCAGGTAAGCTGCAAAGCATTAGCAAAACAAATAAAATACAGTTCATTTATTCTTTATCAAACGTGCCACTAAAATGTTTTTCTGCGTTATATTTCATCCATCGATTTTTTAAAACCTCCATTTCATATCTGTCCAACACAAATTTCTCATTTCTTACACTGTTGGCACTAATTGTCTGATTGCTGCTAGTAAAAATAGAAATTAGTCTAAATGGGAAGCAACTGCATCGATGATTGTTCTTGCGTTTGATACATGGGTGTACTCCATTGTTGGTAGATTGCTGTACTGGCTGTGTAGAGTCTATTGTCTTTATAGCACAGTGTTAAATACCTACAATCGAAAGAAACTCAGTACTACTCATTTGATTATAAAATAAGCTGAATAAATTGAATTGAATTAATTTAAAAAATTTTAAAATTTTATAAATTATTTATTAGTATTAACAACTTTTAATTCGTAGATGCATCTTCATGAATGAGTATTCTGACATTAAATTCATCAAAGGTATCCGAACCTTACTTCAATTTGCAAAAACATCCGCTAAAGTTGTTATGTAAATACATAAATAAATATAATAAAATGAATTAATTAAAAATTAAATTAGAATAAATCGTTAACATTTATCTTCTTCAATAAAAAAAAATTAAATTGCTTAGGAAGCTTGTTCTACAATGATGTAAAAATACTTTTCGGATAAGCTTTTCGAAACAAAGGTGCGTAAGAATGCTAGGATAAGCTTACCTCAAGCTTATCACATATAATATAGGGTTGTCCATTTCGTGGTTTCAAAAGTAAACGTAAATAAAACACATATAAAATATTTTTTTCATGATATTTCTTTTTTATGGTAAAGTTTGAACGTTGACATTATATGTGAAACACTACATCATTTAAATGACCTCCACGCGAAGTGTTGCAAGCATTGATTTTTTTGAGGTAATTTTCGATCACACATGTGACACATATTGGACGGTATCTCTTTGGACCAAAGAGCGCACCAAACAGTGGCTTTTTCTGGATGTAATGGCCTCTCTTCAATTCCTTGAGGATTCTCGGAACCCCAAATACGACAATTTTGTTTATTAACATACCTACCGAGTGTGAAATGTGCTTTATCGCTGCAGAAAATTTTGTTCGAAAAATTGCCGTCCACCGCCAATCACCATTTTTGTAGTAGGTTTTGATAATTTTTATACGTTGTGTGATAGTTAAGCGATCCATTTTCGTCAATGTCAGACTTTCAACTGAAAAGAAAGTAATTGGTTTCACAACTTAGTTTGACAGAAGCCGAATTCCAGTCCTATACTTTTGAAACCACGAAATGGATAGCCCTATATTATCTCAAGGGTACAGTTTCGATTTTTTTCAAATTGTTGTACGTAATAGCCTTTTTCAAAACAGGCTTTTCTAAAATTTTTTTTTATACTTAAGGCCTGTCACAAGGTTTTAGATTAATGTAATTATTATTCCTAAGTCGTTTGGTATGTTCGGTACTGTTTAAGAACTGTTACAATTTGTGCTTATGCATGCATGTGTGACGTAACTACGATTCGGTGTTATGAACTCGAACTGCCATTGAAATACACACAAAGAAGTTTTAAGAAAAACTGTTGAGGATTAGAAAATTTATTTATTTTCGAATTTCAAGTTTCTACATTAATTGTTTTTTTAATTCTATAGAAATAATGTTAATTGAAGTCTAAACTTATATATATATTCTTTTTCAAAGCGTTTGCTTAGCTTTAATAACTCAATACACAATTTCAGACAGTTCGTCTTAATTTATTAGAATTGTGATACACCGCGACTAGATCATTTGATAACAACGATGACAGTTAAAAATAGAGTTTTAACTTTAATTATATGCAAACAATATTTGTTATTTAAATTTAAAATACGATTTTATTATTAAAAATTAATTTTATTAGCAACAACATATTTTGGGCAATCTGTTGGCACGTGAAAGAATAATTGTTTGAATTTTGAAAGTGGTTCAGTCGGACTGTCTTGGTTAAACAAAAATATAAATTAATTATTTTAATTGCTCAATTAACGTTTTGTGTATTTGTATTTTATAAAACAATTGGATGGGGAATTTTTTTTTCGACTGTTTAATAGCCAGACCTTTTGGAGAACTTTATATAATAATTTAACGTGTGTTTCATTATTTATGGGCTATTAAACGAGAGTTGTTATTAATTTCAATGAACTTTAAGATGAAATATTAATTGTATTCTTTACTTCTCATTTTAAAAGTAATAAAAGCAAAGTCCGAACCTCATTTATATTTTAGTCTAATTTCATTTTCTTCTAATTTCATAGATGTCGATTTTAATTCATTAATGTATGTATGCATGTATCTGAGATCAGCAATGAATCGTTTTTTCGCTACTTATAAGTACTCATGAAATTTTGAGTATGAGTGTGTCAACACTATTGAAATTCAACTACTCTGATTCATTCGTACTCACTACAACGTTGATTTATAAGTACAGGTTTCAATGAGTATGAGTACAACGTTGACATTAAACTCATAACATTCGAAATATGTTTGATTCATACGCCTACTCATTCAGATTCACAAATTTAGAAAAATACTTATAATACTCATAAACGATTCGAGTGATTCGAATCATTCATCAAAATTTACAGTCTTAGTTGTTGTTGCATTTGGAAAAAAAGAAGAAAGAAGAAGAGAAAGGCCGCAAGCAAAGCAAACACACAACCTTCTAGTGAGTATTGTAGTGTTTCTTGTAAATGTTATGTAAAGGGGAGTCGAAATCAGCAACATCATGCGTATTGTTAAGTATTAGTACGATGAGTACTTCAAACTTTGAATACGAGTAGTATGAGTATGATTTTAAAATATGTAAGTATGAATGCGTATAAGCACCAGAAATTATGAATATGATTCGAATGTACTCATATTTTTGAATACTCATTGCTGATCCCTGGTATGTATAAATCATATCCTTTTACTAATCGACCAATGGGTCAATTCGACCTTCGGGTACTGTACTTGTCTTAATTGACAAATACACTTCCTCTAACCTACTAATCGATATTTTGCATATTTAGGTGCAAATCTTTGTAATTTCTTTTATTTTTTCCCCGTCATTTTTTAAAAATGAAATGCAATAGAAACTAGACCTTTCAGCGCTGTGGTGAAATCATTTCACAATCATTTCACAATTTAATAAAATCACTCAGATGCACAAAGAACAAAGATTCAAAAAAGAAGATTAAAAATCCGAAAATTCGGAAGTCCTTGATTTGGTTGACTACATGCAAAAGAACACGTTTAGGATAAAACTTGTTGTGTACACTATACTCACCCCTCTCCCAGCAATTTGAAGATATTTGTTAATTATTTATGATTTTGTTAAAGTCCAAATTTTATTGAAACTTGTTACTTAAATTAAATTTATGAAATCAATTTTATTGAGGAGACTACAAACACTTTACTTACTCATTTAAATTGGAAGGTATAAAATCCAAAAAATTTATTTTAATATAGACGGATATACAATATTATACACACATAATGGTTTCATTTTTTTATTTGTTTAATTTACTTTTTTTTCGCATCTTTAATTGTTACGTATTCTTAAATTTAGCATTAGAACAAGTTTTTTATTTTTTTTTAATTCAGGAAGTATTTTAATCTGCACACCTTAAGAATAAAACAGATACTGTTTCATATACATACATACAAATTAAAAAGTTATAGCAATTTATGTAAGTATGTATAAGTATGTATGTGAATAAATAAAAGATAAATCATTTCTTTATTTTAATTATATTGTTATGTTTTTAATCATTATTGGTTTCTTCATTTAAGAATCAATACCAGAAACTCTATTTAATAAAAAAATTTTATATGCTTTAAATGTATTATAATTTTATCCTAACCAAAGCAAATTTGCAATATAAAAACTTCAAATTTTGATTAAAAAACAGGGGCAATATCGAATATCATATCACTTACTTACCCAATTGGTAATTACAACCCAACAAAACATACAACAACAAAATGCACACATCATATTGTTCATAGAATTACACAAGCAAGTATGTAGAAATTTACGAGAAGATAATAAGAAGTTCGTTTTAAGCACTGTGGTATTGGAATTTGTTCTTTGTTAAAACAGATCGTGAATAAATCGTAATCGTAGTGTAATTAGTTGAAGAATGTTATTCTTTATATAAATAAAGGATTTATTTAAAATAATGGTTCTAAACTACGCAATTAATATTGTATATAGGAAGTCGCGTAATGCTTTGGGTTGAGTGTCTGCTCCCTAGACGAGGATTCGTGCGTTAAACTGTAGCTCAGACATTTTGAAAAAATAATTATTATAAGCTATGCAATTAATTATCGATAGAAAATTGTATTTCAATTGTAAGTACTGAAGGCTGGTTATCAAACGAATGATTATCATACAAAATTTAAAAATTCAGTTATATACTGAATATAAAATGAAAATAAATTTATCCATGAATAACTAACAACAGTTTTTTACCTTCAATATTAGAAATAAAAACTATTTTAGTGTACATATGTATGTATATACAAGAAAAAACTATGATAAACATTTTTAAGCCATTATTTAAACATTTTGCGAACTGACATACATATACAACTCCACTGACAATATTCATTCTTTACAACTTCAAAAAGAACTTGTTTAACCAACGGCCATAAACCAGCAGACTTGGTTTAATAACGTTACCAACTCTAAATTTAATAAATATTCCATTTAATAACACTAACAATTTTGACTGAATTTAAATGTTTAACTCTTAATGTCAAGCTTACTTGTCCTTAACTTAAAGAAGATAACATTTGTATTTTTATTATTCAGCTGCATTATTAACTGCAAATTCTTTCTTTAACCAAACAGAATAAATTTATTTAATTTTTCTTTTTTTAATTTATTTTTTAAATGAAATAAATTTTATTTGACGTTAAATACATACATAATTTTCAGAATATTAAAATTGATTTGAATTGATTGAAATTGAAAAAAAAAAAAAAATTTTTTCAACACGATTTTAACAACTAGCACTTTTCCAACTGAGTGGAAGGCGGCGAAAATTATTCCAGTGCCTAAAAATGATGGTGACTACCGGCCAATATCTATCCTTCCCTACGTATCATAAGTTTTTGAGAGAATTCTTCATAAACAAATTTATAAACACATACTCGACAATAATCTACTAACAGACCGTCAGTCTAGTTTTAGACCTCAGCACAGCTGCACTGCGGCATTAACCGAGGTGGTTGAGAATATTCGTGGCAATCTAGATGAGAGCAAGTTAACATTTTTGGTCTTATTGGATCACTCCAAGGCATTTGACACTGTTGACCATCAAATGTTGCTACTGAAGCTTGGCAATATGTTTAAATTTTCTTCAACTGCAACAAAATTAATATCTTCATATTTAATTGGTAGATCACAGATAGTTGTTAATGGTAGTATTGTTTCTTCACCATTATTTACAAGCAGAGGTGTTCCACAGGGGCCCATACTTGGCCCACTTTTTTACTCCATGTATGCAAATGACCTTCCTTTGCAGATCAGATATTCCAAAATTCAAATGTATGCTGATGACGTACAACTTTATCTAAGTTGTTCAAAAACGACTATAAATCCTGCTATTAATGAAATAAATTTTGATTTAGATAGAATTTATCAATGGGCATCTGCTAATGGACTACTTCTTAATCCTATTAAGTCCAAATTTTTAATAATTGGCAAAATTCCGGCAGTATTAAAAGGGAATCTGAATATTTCTCTTAATGGGACAAAAATTCAATTGGTAAATACAGCCAAAAATTTGGGCGTTATTTTTAATAGCTCGCTGACATGGTCGGATCACATCAATCAAGCATGTGGCATAGTTTATGGGAAGATTAGAACCCTATGGCAGACTCAACACTTTACACCTATGAGGATAAGGATGCTGATTGGAAATATGTATTTAATTCCTTCCCTTTTATATGAGATTTTTTCTGGATGCAATATGACTTTGAAACGAAAACTCAACATAACGTTTAATAATATTGTTCGATATATTTTTGCTTTGAAGAGATTTGACCATATATCTCCGTATTTAGTACATGTCCTTGGCATGCACCTCGATGACTATATGAAGCTTAAAAATCTTATTTTTTTACATAAAATTATAACAACAAAAAAACCTCACTCACTTTATAACAAATTGGTATTCACTTCGTCTGCGAGGAACAATAATATTCGAACATTCAAATACCGAAAGAGTGCTTCTTTTCACCAGTTTTATATATATACCATTTATCTCTGGAACCATCTCCCACCAAATATTCAATTTACTAGCAACGCAATGCGATTTAAAAACTTGTTAAGGAGTTATTACGAAAATTCATAAATTTATCGTTTCAATTTTCATTGACTGTAATATTATATCTTATTTTTTTTTCTTTGTTTATATTTTGATTAATTTAATTTCAATGTATTATGTAACTTATTTGATTCTGGTGCTGTAATTTATAAGATAATTGATCTTGCTGCATCAGAAAAACATTCATTACAATAAATAAATAAAATAAATAAATGAAATTCTCTAAAAAATTTTAAAAATGAATGTTTGATACTTTTTTCTTAATTCTTTAATTTTATAGACAGAAAAAATTTATTCTGTTTTCCTCGAGTATACTCGTCTTAGGTTGTCTCCGTAGTCTAGTACGTAGTGTGTTGGTTTATTAGACGCAAGGCCACAGTTCGAATCACAGGTCAAAGACCTCCAACCAAACGAGATATGAAAAATATTTCCTCGGCGACATCCTCTCAGCAGATTTCTGGCAAAAACTCTGAGAGTAAATAAAATTGTCATGAAAAGTTTCTCAAAAATCTGTCTTTTCTCAAAGTTTAAAGTCGACTTTAAACTGTAGGTCCCGCCACTCATGTATAAAATTAAAACACACAACATGAGTGATGTGAGAGGCCAGGCCGTAATCCTGACTGAAGGGTTGTAATGGCCAATTATGTATGTAAGTATGTATATTCGTCTTAGGTGTAAAATATGTAATTAAGCAAGCAGAAACTGAACATAGAACTAAACACTTAGGGCCATTATCACAACTGCCGTTAACTAGGATTTTAACGGGAAGATAAATTGTTTTTCATTATTATGAGTGGACAATAAGGTACCTTTAACTTTTAAAGTTAAGTTTATTTTAGAACTTGCCATATTATATATTATTTTCAATATGGCAACTTCAAATGTAACCAAAAACTTGTTTAATTGAGCAGTTTTATTGACATTGCTCCGGCACTGTCATATTTTTAAAACAGTTAACTTTATTTTATCTGTAAATTGTAATAGCGAAAAAAGTTAAAGATGACTTAAAGTTCACTTTAGCTTTACCTAAGTTTAACTAAACCCAAGTTTAACTGAAAGTTGTAATAATGGCCCTTAAATAATAATAAATAAAATAAATTAATAAATTTTAACACCTGATTAGCTTTTCTTTTAATGTAAATTTAAGAACAATTTAATTTCTTATTAAAATGAACACATTTTGTTGTTTAGTTTAATTTGTAGGGATATTGAATTTATAGATTGAAGTAAACAAATAATATTAACAATTGAATAAATACATTTTCAATTGCATTAAATAATCAAGCTAAAAACTATTGTTATAGTTTCTTACTATGTCCTATCATTTAGGTTAAATGATAATCTTACTTGCTCTCATTTATTATCATGGCTAATTTCATGCAAAAATGTATTTAGAATTTTAATTAAGTTGTTTAAATTAATTAAATTTTATGCAAATTACAATTATTATTGATTATAATAATTTGATATATAATAATTCAATAATATTTTGGTTTTTCAATAAAAATTTATCGATTTTAGAGTCCCTTCTCACGAACAAACATGTGAAACATAAACTTTCGTTTTCCACGGTTGTACTTACACATCATCCATCTGCAACTTGCTACATACAGTGGCATTAATAATTGTGTCAACTTTCAACACATGGCGGAAGCTTGGTTGAACACGGTCATTGTTTAAATATTTCTAAAAGAATAACTTTTATTTTGTATGTCATTAACTAAATACGTCCAAATCACTAAAGACAACCTTAAATTTATCATTGTAATCGTCAAGCAAGATTTATTTAAACGACCTCTGCGAATAAAAATAAAAGAACCACAAAAATCTTGAATAATTTTTCAAAAACAATTTTCTAAAACAATAATTATTGTCGTACGAATGTATACGAGTATGTGTATGTGTGTGAATATTAAATACAATTTTAGCAAATTGAATGAAGTACATGTGTTTGTGCCATATCCGGAGCCGGTCTTAAACACAAGTGACTCCACTGCTGCTGCTGCAGTAACGGTGTGTGAGTTGTAGATTAAGAGCGTATGCTTTTGGTTTTTGACTTCACACACAGTATACGATGCTTGTTTTTAGAAGCGATGACGACGTTTGCGTTAGCGTTAACGCTGGCCGCTGATGCTAGCAGCAAATGTTAAACAATGTTAATGTTTGAGACTGTTAACGGCTAAGCAGCGAAATAATTTAACGAACGAAGAATTGACTACCAAAAAAATAATAAAACCAAAACAAACCATTCGAAAATAGTCAAAACAATTGAAATAACACTTCTTTTAAATTTTTATGCAATCGGTGGGTTATCGTTAGTTGACATTCGACCAGCGCAACTGTAACGTCTCGTTAAGAGATTTGAATTTTGAATTGTTTTCTCTCAAAATTCACCTCACCTTCGTCTAATTGTAGTGAAACGTGATCGTATGGTATTTGAGCGGGATTTTTGAAAAATCAATTTAAATGAAAAATAAATCAAATTAATATTAAATTAAATACAATATACAATAATTAATTATAAACGAAGAAAAGAATTGCTAAAAAAAATAAAAAAGAAATGAATTAAGCTGAGTTGTTAAATTAAATTAAATACCCATTAATAAAATTAAAAAAAAAAGTTAAAAACAAATTAAAAAAAAATAAACACAATTTGTAAAAGTGTAACGCCGTGTAAAAAATAAAAACAAAACCAAAATGTCCTCTCGTGTGATCACCACTCTTATGGCTGAGAGTGTATTGCTTTCGAAAACCGTTAAATTTATTTCCGGCTATTCCCCTGTAACAGTATTTCTAACTGCTGCAGTCGTTATATTCCTAGTGATCTACAATAAAAGACGAGCTCGTCTAGTGAAATTAATTGAGAAAATACCTGGTCCTGCATCACTGCCCTTTCTGGGGAATGCCATCGAAATGAATGTGGATCATGATGGTAAATATTATGTTTTTTCCTCCAAAAATAAAATCATGTCCGACAGGTTTTTGACCTTTTTTTTAAACAATACAAAAAAAAAAAACAATACAATACATGTGTGCATGATATGGGCATCAGTATTTTGAATTTTTATACTCTCACAAAAAAAAAAAGAAAAATTTCATTCAAAGGTGTCAACAATTTTAACCCTGAATTGTACGTAATTTTTCGATTATTTAATCTCTTTTTCTCTTTGTTGTGTATGTAAGTGCTCTGTTTTCAATTTAATGCGAACGATATTCGATCAAAACTAGAGAGAAAAATTTTGTGTGTGTGTTTACCTATCAAATGTGTTAATTAATTACTTAAATTTATAGTTGAATCTGAAGCATATTAATAACAATGGCATCAACTTTAATTAAAGTAAAGTGTGTATTCAATATGTTCTGGTTGAAGGAAATGGTCAAAGATTTCAAATATTTTGATTAGAATTAAAAAAAAAATTAAAAACAAAAAAAAAAAATCAAAAATTCAGATTTCTATTCAGTGTAAACTTTACAAATGTTTCCCGGCCCGCGTTGTATTGAATCAGGTCTGAAATTTTAAATTCAATTTGTATATTAATATGGAACCATAGTGCACAAAACTACTCCAATTTAATATTTTGTTTTTGTAATTTTTGTAAGAACGACCGATTGTTTTACATGCCAATAAAGTGATTTATGCTGAAGTTTTTTGTTTTTTTTTTTATTTCGAATAAGTTAACATTGGTTTATTCAATGGATTGTATTCAAAATTGATATAAGGAAACAAAAAAAAAACAAAAAATGTAAATCATAAACTGCTAAAGAATTAAAAATTGAATACTAAAAATTGATTTAAATTTTCTTCGATGTCAAAGTCTTTTATGTACATACGTATGTAATGAACAAAGAGGCGAATTAAAAAAAAAATTAATCAGAGTCGGGTAACAACTGTAATGTGTTAGTCAATTCTGTGTGATTATAATATATTAAATTTAATCATTTAAAAATGCAGTATTGTCATCGAATTATTTTAATTTTTTCACACTTTTATTAACATTATTTTGCGTATAATCTACGTATAATCTTAGAAATCTCCGTCGACTCATGCGCAACAATGATGTTAAAGATCATAGCCTGATCGAATGCACAGTTTACGATTTAATTTATTTTGAGTAATTTTCAGTGGCGCCACCTGTCTGAATTGGTCATACCAACTTAGAAATCTTCGTCGGCTCATGAGCAAAAACTTTGCTAAAAATCATAACATGACTACTCCGAACGACAGATTTTTGAGAAACTATTCGTGGCAGGTTTATTTACTCTCAGTGTTTTTGCAAGAAATCTGCTGAGAGGAAGTCGGCGAAGAAATATTTTTTTTTCATATTTCGTTTTGATGTCTGACCTGGGGTTTGAACTCGGGCCTTACGTCTAATAAGCCAACAAACTACCTACTAGACTACGGCGACTTAAATATATATGTATATATATACTTATATAAAATCTCAAGGAATTCAAGTGATATTCGATTAAGGTTTCTATTTTTTTTATGTAAAAAAGGAAATTAAAAAATTAATTAACTTACGCACTATTTTCAATGAATTATTCCCAATTCCAATTATTTTGGAACTATGTATTTCAAATTTCGTTATTTTCATAATTTTTAATTTTAATATCGTTAGTCTAATTCGCAAATGTGTTAAGTCCCTTTTTTCAAATTTTACAGGAGACACAAAAAACATTGTAACATTTCCAGTTTTTAAAATTTTGTAAACTTTTTAAAAGCAATTATTTTTATAAAATAGCTCTCTTTAAATGACCTAGATCAAAAATCAATTCAAAAATATCAAATCAAAAAATTAGCACGTGTTTTTAATATATTTTATATAATTACAACAACTTTAAACTACATAATGACATTTTTTGTTGTTGTAAAATATGTATTTTGTATAATGTTACCGTTTTTCATTAAAATCTGAATTTTGGAAAAAAGTGGACTTGACGTCTTTGCGAACTATACTAACGATATGTACAGCCATGGACATTAGATTAGCACAAAATCCATATATACTTTGATTGTGATTCTTTTCTCATTTGTATCGTAATTAGGCCAATTGTTTTGGTCTGCAATGTTGCACGATGACATCTAGCTGTTGTTAACCAAAAAATATTACCATTATCGTATATATTTTTTGTTTTGACTGCTAATTTGTATCGGTACCTAAATTCGAGCTGGACAGTAAATTAGCACAACGTGCCTAAAAGTGTTTTAGGTACAAGTTTTGTTCGAGGTTTTTTATTTTTACGGTATATTCTTTCAATTTTGTGGCATTTAAAGTAATTTTTGAAAAAAATGGTACGTGGAAAAGATTACTCACCAGAGGAGAAGCGCATTATCGTTAACTTGTGGCATGATGGGAAAAAGCTGGCTGAAATTGCCGAAATTTCGAATTGCTAGCGAAAAATGATTTATAACGTCATCATTTCCTTCAAACCAACCATAATAATGTCGCAGAAAACAAAAGACGAAAGCCACGTGTCAAGAAAACAACCGAAGTCGTGGACCGTGCTATTGTCCGAAAGTCAAAGAAGGAGCTTCTCATGTCGTCACGCGATATTTTGAACGAAATTAACTCCCAATTCAGATTAAATTTATAGGACAGGCTCCTATAAAGATGTCTTAATCACAAAAAGCTCTTTGGACGCTCTTGCCGAAAGAAGCCACTTCTACCAAAAGAAAAATATACTCAAGCGTTTAACGTTTGCTCGCACCCACAATGCTAAAGACCACCCATTCTGGAAAAAATATTTTGGAGTGATGAAACAAAGGTAAATCGTATAGGACCGGATGGTAGAGTGGTTGTTCATTGGCCAAAATGTCAAACATTCAATCCACGCTATGCTCAAAGGACCATAACGCATGTTCGAGCAAACACAATCGTGCGGGGAGCGTTTTCAAGGCACGGTGTAAGTCCCATTGTAAAAATTAATGAAAAAATGGACTGTTATCAGTATTTGAACAATATAAAGAACAAAATGGAACCATAAGCTTTTAAATACATGCCAGTTTTATTCATATTTATGCAAGATAGTGGCCCCAAACACACATCTAAGCAGGCAAAGGATTGATTTTATGAAGAGTACATTCCCGTTTTAGACTGGCCATCGCAAAGTTTTGACTTAAACTCGATTGAAAACCCCCTAGAACAATGTGAAATGTACAATTGCTCAACAAAAGTACAAAAATTTGGACGATTTGAGCATTGGAATACGGAACGCTTAGTACTCGATTCCCAAAGAACTTTCCCGAAGAACATTGTCAAGTAGATGACACGCGGCGATTGAAAATAGGGGCTACTCTACTAAATATTAATCAAATAAGCTGAAAACATTAATATTTTTACTATATTTATTAAAGCACCTCATTTTTATTCCAGAAATTTTAATTTGTGCTATTTTACTGTCCAGCTAAAATCTGGCGTTTGGTACGTTTCAGGTCTTAATGAGCAGACGACTGGCAATATCGTCAAAATTTTTGTTTCTTTTTAAAGAAGAATATGTGTTTTAAGTTCCTATGTTTAAATTTTTTTAAGAGTAGACCTAAAATACTATAAAAAATATGATTATTTTTATGACGAAGTTTTGTGCTAATTTAATGTCCATAGCTGTATATTCCATATTGTAATACATTTTAAATATTAGGACTATATGTATATTTATGCCTCTAGATATGATTTCTTTTTTAAAATACGACCCGATCAAAAAAATAGTTTTGAAAACTGCGGTAAGAACTTCTCGTTACGATATTTTTTTTTTTATAAAATATCGTTACTTGCTTTGTAATAACATAAAATTTTGATACCAATTCATAATAAAATAAAATTTTTCATAATAAATTAAACAAAAAATAATTCTTGTTTTGCAACATATTGATTTTTAAAAGAATATTTTATTATTATATTTACATATATGTAAATATGAAATATATTGGCAAAAAAGAAATAAAACTATTCAAAAATTAATCTTTATTTATACATTAACTGATTTAATATAAATATTTTCAATCAGTATACTATGTATATAACTTTTGTATATTGTATGTATGTAAATCTAGATATCAATATAATCGAAATATATACCATTTGATTTGAAAATAAATTGTCTGAGTTGTGGTATGTTGAAAAAAGAAATAAATAAAAATAAGAAAATACATTCCTTTTCTTTTTCCTCCGTTTCTTATATCCTGCCTTTCCTACCACCCCTTCTTTTCCAATTTTTCTATTTCCTAACATCCCAACCTAACCTAATGCATTCCTTACAAAACTATTACATAATATTTATTTACATTTTTTTTATTAAAATACATTTCAAATAATATAAATAGTTTTACTTTTTCAGCCTTAGCAAACAGATTTGTTTTAGTAATTTTAAAATAAATGTTTTTAAAATAAAAAAAACTTTTATTTTCTACAAATCATTTTCAACTCTTCTGATAGCTCGACTAAAATTCTTTTAACACACTCTTTAGCTGCGGGTTTAATATCATATTAGAGATAGTAAAGAGATATCTAGGCAACATCTTTGGTTCGAGTGTATTTTTAAAATTTTATTTAAAAATAAATTTTTTTTTCGAATTTTACTTAAAATCCGTTTCTAGCTATAACACGAAGTAATATTACCAACTACTAGCAATAAAATACGTATTCAAAGATTTAAATTTAATTTTTAAAATTTAATAATATTTAATTTTTGTAATTACTCTAGTAGGTAGTGTGTTTGCTTATTAGACATAAAGCCCGGGTTCGAGCCCAGACATCAAAACGAAATATGAAAAAAAAGGAAAACAAAATATTTCTTCGGCGACTTCCTCTCAGCAGATTTCTGGCAAAAACTCTAAGAGTAAATAAAATTGCTATGAAAATTTTCTCAAAAATCTGTCATTCAGAATCGACTTTAAACTGTAGATCCCGCCACTTATGTATAAAATTGACACACACAACATGAGTGGTGTGAGAAGCTAGGCCGTAATCCCGACTGAATGGTTGTAATGGCAATTATGTATGTATGTAAATTAAGTTTCCTAATTACAGTCGGGCCTCGATTATCCGGTCAGTCTATTGTTTTTTGTTTGCAATGTTTTCAAATTGTTTGCTTCGATTAACCGTGATCCCATCTATTATCCGTGATGGCAGAAATTCTTTATTAACTTCAAATTCATACATACAATACATATAATAAACATGAAACCGGGGAATTCCCTTGTTTGCATACGATGAGTTAGAAGCATTTACAAATGATTAGTTTAATTTGAATTTTATAAAATTATAAAAGAAAATTGTAAGTCGAAAAATATTAGACAAACAACATTACACGATTTTTTTTAAGAAGTTGTATTCTGTTTTTGCTTAATGCCCTTTATTTGTCCCATGTTTTCAGTACAAAATTTAATGTATACACACTTATTTAATTTAAAAATGTACGTAAACTTTTTCTAATGTTCACTTGTTAAATGATAAAAACATTTAAAAAAAACTGTATAATCAAAATTGTTATTCGTTTAACCGTGAAAATCGATTATCCGTAATGCTTCTGGTCCCGAGCATCACGGATAATCGAGGCCCGATTGTATTTAATAATATATCTGACAAATGCTTACAATTGGGCAATTCACACAACTTTGTATCGTGTATGTTGTATTGGATACATTTGTTTGTTTGTGAACGCTCAATGCAATGCTGTATTGTGTATTTCGTGGCATTCAAACAATTTGATAGCCCGAAACCAACACAACATATGAAAACATATACACATTTTTTTCATTCACACAATTTGATAGCACGAAACCAATACAACTTTTAAAAACATATGGAAAAAATGTGTATAAGTGTATCGGATTTTTATATGAAAATTATCAACAACAATCATACGCTGTTGTATGTTCTTCCAACAATATGTACAATGAATACAACGATACAAAGCCTTGTGTGAATTGACCAAATATGTTAGTTACTTTAACACTCTTTGTTTACTTTCATTTCGTTCATCGAGGCTTCGATGTAATTATATAAGATAATTGACGAATTTTCTAATCTAATATAATATAAGCAAAAGATTTAAGACAAATAAACACTTAGATTATGATAATTTCAACCGGAAAAAGAATGAATTATTAAAGGCAATTAAAAAAAAATAAGAAGAATAGTATAAATGAATCACAGCAATTCACACACATTTAATAACTATTATTATTATTAAAATATATACACAAACATACATGTATAAAGAAAAAACGGAAAGAAATAAATTCCCTTAATTATTTAAAGTTTCGTTAGAAACAAAATACAGAAAAAAAAATTAAAAATGGTCAAAATGAACACATAAAAAATAACTTCAAAAACAAGAAACAAAATAAAACAAAAAAAAATATATAAAAAAATAAAAGTGAAAAAACGACACGGAAAAAAATTAGACGGAATATGTTTATTGCACATTCCATAATTTAAAACTACGAACTACAATGATTTGATAATATTTCCGCATTTTGAAAAAAAAAAAAAAGAAGAGACTGTTTAACGCTGTACCATAATACCATAATAAAACAACAGTTAAAACGAAAACAAAATCAAAAACAAATACAAAAATATCATCAGCGTATAATTTTAGCTTCAGGGCAATTTAATATAAGTTTTTATAAGATGAACGCAATGAAATTTAAATTAAAATTCATGAATTCAAACAACTTGGCTATAAAAGCATAAAATTTGAATATTATTTTTCTTTGTATTTGTTTGTTTTTGTTTTTTATTTCTTTATTGATTTATCCATTGAGGAAAATATCATTGAAATGTTTGTACCATAAACTGCTAAAATATTCTCTTCTCAAACAGTTACAAATGAAAAGTAATGTCATTAACCTTTAGAAAACAAAAAAAACTTCATAAGTTTGCAATTCTTAATAAAACAGATTCTGTTTGATTTCATTATTAATTGATTGATTTCATAGAATCAAGTTTAAGGCCATTGAAATCGAAATTTTAACTATTTTATCCATTTCAAATGCTTTCGAATTTCATTTGTTTCGAATTGGCATTATTAGAGGTCGACACAGTATTGTTTAAAAGTAATAATAAATATTAATGTTTATGTATCGTATACATATTCAAATATTGTTTGTGTGATACTTTTGCATAAATTTCAAGAATTTAATAAATTTAGAGATGAATAAGAGATTATCCTTGGAAACATGTTGTGGTACTAGTTTAATTCCGCATATAACGAATCCATGCGAATTCACACGTTCTACCTAATTTATGCAAAATGTTTAATAAGCGTTTTTCAAAAATTATTTTTATCTCCATTTTAGTATTAACTACAGTAGCTTTTAATCTTTCTACCTCAAACTAAATACATACATGCAGTTTATTCAGCCGGTCATCTTATTTTCAATGGTCATACACACATACATAATTGGCCGTTACAACCCTTCAGTCAAGATTACGGTTTAGCTTTTCAGAACACCACTCATGTTTTGTGTGTTAATTTTATACATGAGTGGCGGGACCTACAGTTTAAAGTCGACTCTGAACGACAGGTTTTTTGAAAAACTATTCATGGCAATTTTATTTACTCTCAGAGTTTTTATCAGAAATCTGCTGAGAAGAAGTCGCCGAAGAAAAATGTTTTCTATATTTCGTTTTGAAGTCTGACCGGGGTTTTGAACCCTAGACTCGCGTCTAATAAGCCAACACACTACCTACTAGACTACGGCGACTTCTCTCAAACACATCAGTCCAATATTATTGCCTGATGAAATTTTTACCATTTAATGGTAATCCTATACTGATACTTAATTAAGTTAATACTTAATTTATATTCCAGACCCTACAACCACAACCTATACAAAAAATTACAACTATCGATATCTTCTGATGACATTTTTTGAGACATTATTTTGGTTCTATCTCAACAATTTCAAGTTTTCACTTTCTTCTGATTTACTTGAATTATTATATTATTTTATTTACTTATATTATTTATTTAGTTATAGTCAATTCTAATTGACTAGAAATGGGTTTGTAATTGCAACCTTAGCGTAATCCGTTTGGGAAACAATGATACAATTCACCGTAAAACAAAGTTCTTTGTAAATAAAAACGATACAAGAATTTAAACTTACGATACATTTTGGTTTCATTATCCTTCAAAAAACCTCTGCTTTTTAATCAATAAAATAAAGAAAATATCGGTAGCAGACCTGTATCCTGTACCAACTGGAGTAGGTGAGGGCCTTCTGCAATGCTGACCCTTAGGGAGGCGCTCCCTTAACCAAGCCTCAATTATCGATAAGCGTTTACAATTTAGCAAAATGTTGTCATCAGAAACTCACTTGTTTGATGGCGGATATAAATTTATTTTTATTCACTCTTCAGTAAAATAGAACTAATTTTAGAAAACTTGACAAAACAAAAATCGAAAACTGTAACTGGAATTCAAATTGTTTTTGTGTGTACATACAATGGATATTGTAAAATATACTTTAATACTCTTTAATGATGATCAAAATTATGAAAAATTTCGATTGCAGGCAAACTCATAAATCTACTCACTTTCATTAACAAATGTATTCACAGAAAATTATCATGATTAAATAATTTGATTCCCTCCAAAGTTTACTTTCCACACAAATGAAATGATCATGCAACATAATTAAAAAAATTAATTTTACTTCATAAATTATTCTCTAGTAAATCACAAGCAACTTATACTTTCATACATAAAGATAGATAAATTATACTTGGTTCTACATACATACATATGCCATTTAAAATGTACATTTTTATTACATCTAAATTTATAATCTAAATAGTCCAACATTAACATTATTTTACTACCCGAAATAGGCGTACTCATACTTAACAACACATATGATGTTATTAATTTTGACTCTCTTTTAGTCAACGTTTACAAGAATCACAAAATAAGTATGATTCGCGTACGAACATTACGATACTCACTAGAAGATTGTGTGTTTGCTTTGCTTGCTGTCTTTTTCTTTTCCTATTTTCTGTTTTTCTAAATGCAACAACAACTAAGACTGCAAATTTTAATGAATGATTCGAATCGTTTATGTTTGTATGTATGTATGTATTACAAGTATTTTTCTAAATTTATGAATCTGAATGTTATGAATTTGATGTCAACGTTGTACTCATACTCATTGTAACCTGTACTTATAAATCAAAGTTTTAGTGAGTACGAATGAATCAGAATAGTTGAATTTCAATACTGTTGACTCACTCATACTCAAAATTTCATGAGTACTTATGAAGAGCGAAAAAACGATTCATTGCTAAATCGGGTATATATAAAGGGTCCGCCAAATAACTTTTTTTCTTTTGAAAATGCTTTAAATAAAACTACCGAATATTTTCTCAAATTTCTTTTTTTATTTGAAAGTACAATCCTTCCGGTTAATAATTGAAAATAATTTCATTCAAATGGCTGCCTCGGCTGGCCATGCAGTAGCCTACACGATCGGTCCAATTTTTAAGCACATTATCGATTGTGTGCAGCTGTATTTCACCAATGGCTTCACGAATATTGTCATTTAAAGCGTCACTTGTCTCTGGCTTGTCCGAGTAACACTTATCTTTGACGGCACCCCACAAATAATAGTCCAACGGTGTCAAATCGCAGCTCCGAGGTGGCCAAACGACATCAGCTCTGCGGCTGATAATGCGATCTTCAGAAACAGGGCGCAAAACATCTAGTGTAGCTGAGGCTGTGGGGCACGTAGCGCCGTCCTGTTGAAACCAAATGTTGCCAATATCCTCCTCTTCAATTTTTGTGAACAAAAATTCGTTCAACATGGCCCGATAACGATCGCCATTGACTGTAACGGCCACTCCTTTCTCATTTTCGAAGAAAAATGGCCCAATTATGCCTCTGGACCAAAATCCGCACCAAACAGTAACTCGTTTTTGGTGCGTCGGCTTTTCAATGTATGCATGCGGGTTTTCTGTACCCCAAATGCGACAATTTTGCTTGTTACATACCCGCCCAGATCAAAATGAGCTTCATCTGTAAAGATGATTTTTTTTTGTCAAAATTGGCATCTTCTGTAAGTCGATCGCGGGCCCACTTTCCCAGCGTTGTTTAAGCGTATACACAACCATATTCGTTCAGCGGAAGGATAAAACTAATTATCTGTCAAATCAGACATGAGCTAAGTGTTACCATTCACGAAATAAGCACTAGTTGAAAAAAAACGTTACATGGCGGACCCTTTATATAGACTAGACTACGGTGACTTAAAATATATTTTTGGGTTTATTTTTAGCGAAATCTTCTGGCACATATGTCGCATATAAATACTAAAATTTTGTTCAATTTGAAATATTTTTCTAAATCCATAAAATTTTGTTACTCACTGTTTGTAGAAATCGATGTAAATAAGTATGTTTACATATGTAATTAATTTTGAACTTATTTTATGGACAATTTTTATTTTTATAGCAAACAAACAACAAAAAAAAATTATAATAATTGAGTTGGTTTTTATTTTTAAATTGTCTACAGTCTATAAGGGTATGTTTGTTTTCGTTTTGTGAGAAAATCGAGGCATCAACTACAATAATTTGTTTTATACACTGTTTTGTCCACTTAAAATGGCCATTTTGAATTTTTTGTTGTTGTGTTAATAAATCGTATTTAAATATTGTTATGGTAAATTTATATTTATTGTTATTGTTACTTTTATTGCATCTATAAGAGCCAATATTACCCGATTTAGAATAAGACAACGAACGTCATGAATACTTTAATCTTTGACAGTTGGCGTGTGGTACGGAATAATTAATGTGGGAATTTTTTTTCGTTTTTTTTTATTAAATTTAATTTAAATTTGTTTATATACTTATCGATTGCTGCCGATTTTTCTGTTTCAAAATGTTCTCTTCTTATTGTTGTTGCCGTCACTTAAGATTATTAATAAAGTTTTAAAAACGAAATCTAAATATTCAACGAAGTGATTTTCTCTTTTTTTTTTTCTTACGGAAATAAATTATTAATGGAGCGCAAATATGTGAATGAATTAATATCACTCAATATCAATATGTATTTAGTTTAAAATAAAATGGGAAAATTATTAAACAAATATTATGATTTGATTATGTTGCTCATTGAAAGAGATTCGATTTGTTGATTTTATTAAAATGTTTGATAGATTTCTAGAAAAAACATCGTCAATGTCGAGATAGTCAGAACTCAGTCAGTCACTTGACTGATTGAATGTATCAAGTTCGTCCAATTGTTTCTGTATATCTTTTCATCAAAGCATAGAACACCATTTCAAGAATGATAACTCGACAAAAATTGGTCAAAAGGAGAGATGCTTAGGCCGATATAAACGAAACAACCGAAAATCTTTTATTTTCGCTTTAAATTTTGCAGAATATGGTGTATTTACAGATGAATAAAATTTGAAGAAAATTGAAAAAATACGTGTTATTTTGACAAATCAATCATTTAAATGTGCTAAACTCAAATAAATTTAGTTAAAATTGTGGGTATTTTCCCGCAAAAAACTATGATTTTATGCAACACTGTACGTTTTTTTTTTTTTATAAAATTTGTGGGGTAACAGTATCTTGCGCAGACTTATGTGAAGATCAGTGTTGAAAATTTCAGTACTTTCGTACTGTTTTTCAGTACTTATCCATTACAAAAATACCGCAGTACTCCCGTGGTTCTTTCAGTTTTTTTTATTTATAATTATTACATATTTTATGTTTTACGCAGGGACCGTAACTGTTATAACTTTTATCGTAAAAGTCAGAAAATAAAAGTTATTTTTTCGAGCAGAAATAAAAGTTATTTTTCACTTTTATTTTTAAGCGCAGAAATAAAAGTTATTTTGGTTAGATTAGTGTTTAATATACCCAAAACTTAATTCTAATAATTTTCTGACATAAATTTCTTTAATTTTTTTAAAGAATTTTTTAATAAATATTATGAATTCATCATGAATTGAAACAAAAATAACTTTTATTTCTGCTCTTAAAAATAAAAGTGAAAAATAACTTTTATTTCTGCTCGACAAAATAAAAATCAAAAAATAACTGTTATTTTTTTTCTAAAAAATAAAAATCATGTTTTTAAAAATCATCGCATTTTATAAAAATTTGGTCCAAAACAATCAAAATGGTATATGTACTTGGTTTTGTTCTCCGACATTTCCTTGCGGTTTTTTTTTTAATCAAAAATTCAAAAATAACAGTTATTTTCGGTCCCTGGTTTTACGCTTTTCTACTATTAACACATTAGCAACATGTTCAACGTAATACTAAAGGTAGAATTAGTCTTTAGCCCCGGTCAGCCAAACGTCCGTGGAACATACGTTCGGTTTCAGAATACGAAAAGCAATGAGAACGCTTGCTGATCGTTAATGTAATTTCGGTAGGCATTTACATTACTAAAATGTCCTAAAAATGAACGTACGTTCCGTTAAGTTCCGTCGACATTTGACTGAAAGGGGCTTCGAATGAGCTGTTTTTATTTTGTATATGAGAAACATGTTTAAGTCGTTAGTTTTTCTATTCCATTCAGTACGTGTATTAGGTATAATAATGTATATTTTTTACAAAAGTACCATTTGATGCAAAAAAGTACTTTTTCAGATATAGTTCCATACCATTTCAAAATTTAAATCTTTCAACACTGGTGAAGATCATCTTACTTTACTACACTGAAATCAACATAAAAATGTCCGCCCAAATAGTAATTTTGAATAACACATTCATATACATGCTTCCGTTCATAAAACGGAAAAATATTTCTACAAGTATTCTTAAAACCGTTAATCGCTGGTTGATTTGATTTTTTTTACTTTAAGGAAAAGCTAACAATTTTAAAGAACCTCTCTCATCTTCTTCTTATTCCATTGTTCCCAGGTTTATTAATCATACCTTTACTGTTAGGTACTGCAAAATGTCGTTGTCTGCAGCCTATAGTGGTGGCGTTTAATAACAGAGGTCCTCCTTGGTGGATTATTTTGAGAGGATTAAAGCCTCTATGCTTTATCAATTCGAATACATTGTATATATTGTTCAACTCAATATTTCCGTGGTATTTGGAAATGATTCATCCCCATTCTTCAGTTAATACAGTTTGAAGCATTTGCTCTCACATTATCACGTGGTTTCGTAAATTTGTTTTGAGTTACTTAACGCTTTCCATGTGATTTGTTTTAGAATGTCTAAATAGATCCTAAGATACTATCGTATCGAATATGTTGTAAACTATGCACTCCTCATATGCTAAACATCACCATACCATGTATCCACTACAACTTGTAGTCTTTGGCTTTCTGCTTTCATCCAGACATATAGACGATCTATTATGGCAATATTTCATCCATAAATAGATATTTTTCCGGAGCTCGGTAGACTCATTCATGTATTCTTTAGCGAAAGTAATTCGTGTATTACTATCGACACTACCGGCGTTCTCCCAGCTACATAGATGGCTTCTGTAGTAGTCGTATTTAAAATTCTACTCATAATCTCATTGAATATACCTTTATTAAAATATGCTGACCACCTGGGGTTTTTTACATCAATCTCACTACAATTCTACTTTCGCATTTAGACAATTTTTTAGTACGACCAGTAAGAGGCCTAAAACTCCAGTAATATTACAGTTGCTAATCACACTCTAGATGGAGGAGTGAGTCCATTCAACTGCTGAACCGTATTAGAGCGAATGTTTTTCAAGCTTTACGTTCAGCAATAATATTTTCTCTTCTGTTTGCAATTTCATGAAATTTATTACAACTTGAAACATGAAAACTTCCAAAATTAATTTTTTCGATAAGTTTGAAACAGAACCAAGTATGTATTTATGAAAAGTATTTTTCGGCAGGCAGCAAGAAAACAAGACCAAAGCCTATATGCAACAAATTGTCATTCCTATGCTTTTTGTTAAAGGGCTTTGCAAAAGCAAAAAAGAGTACTCAACGTAATTTTTAAAAATTGATCTATAAATCAAAACCAATTTGAAAAGATAAGGCGTTGTTAACAGGCACTAAAATATTATGTTAAAATATATGAAATTCTTTGCACGAAGACTTTTGCTGCTGAGTGTATATAGAATTTAATTCGATATTCATACGGTCATGAATTTTGCAGACCACAGTCCGTTCCCAAAGTATGTATGTCGTACATACCGTAGAAATATGTTTGAAATTGCGATACATTTTTTTAAGCTTATAAAAATGCTTTCGTAATACTGGCTAACAAACAAACACTCTTGCACAAACCATAACAATAAGCGTAAAACCTAAATGTCGACAATCCAGTTAAAACTGTATGAAAAGAAAAAAAAGAAGTAGTTGTAGTTCACACATTAATTTCATTTTGAAATCGTAGAGAGAGAGAAAGATAAAGAGGAAGAGGATGATAATACATCATTTAAAAGTAGTAAAAAATCTTGTTAACAAAAAAGGCCGGGTGCTTTATTTATTTATCTATGTTTCCATCATTTTTCTACACAACTCTTTTACAAGATATGAAATATTAGGCTGGCGCCAATTATTAAAGATTTCATTTAAAACTTGACATTGAAAAAACAACACTGATCATTAATAGGAAAATCGGGTATTGCAATTTTCTTTGCTTATAATTACGTGTGTATTAGGGATCAGCAATGAATCGTTTTTTCGTTACTCATAAGTACTCATGAAATTATGAAAATGAGTGAGTCAGCAGTATTGAAATTCAACTAATCTGATTGATTCGTACTCACAACAACATTGATTTATAAATACAGGTTGCAATGAGTATGTGTACAACGTCGACATCAAACTCATAACTTTCGAAATATGTTTGATTCATACGCCAACTCATTCAGATTCATAAATTTCGAAAAATACTTACAATACTCATAAATGATTCAAGTGATTCGAATCATTCTTCAAAATATACAATCTTAGTTGTTGTTGTTGCACTTACAAAAAAAAAAAAGAAGAAAGACAAAGACAGCAAGCAAAGCAAGCAAGCAAAGCAGTGTAGTGTTCGTACGATAATCATACTTATTTTGTGATTCTTGTAAATATTGAGTAAATGAGAGTCGATATCAACAATATCATGCGTATTGTTAAATATGAGTATGATGAGTACTTCAATCTTTGAATATCAGTAGTATGAGTATGATATTAAAATAAGTATGAATGCGTATATGTAAGTATCAGAAAATATGAGTATGATTCGAATCTATTAATCTTTTTGAATACTCATTGCTGATTTTTGTTCTTTGACAAAGTAGTCAGTTGTAGATTTTCTTTTTTAAAGAAGTATGTATGTTCTAACGCTATATAATAATCACCCAAAGTTGTAAGTAATTATTTTTTGTCACCATTTATTGGCAAAAATTTTGGAAAAATTATTTGAAATAAAATTCTTGAATTCTAGGACTTTAACTTTTCTGAAGAAAAAACAATCTAGGTTAACAGATAAGTGCTTTTCTTATATGTTTATAATATTTAAATTGTATTTGTTATGTTTTCTATTGAGAATACAAGAAAGGTGCTTTCGATGTATTTTTAAATTCATTCATATATTGGCGCTACCCTAATGCAAATCTTTTATACACTTGTAAACTTATGTGTGTGTACACACTTAACAACAATAACACTACAATCTTAACAACAAAGTAAAGTTTATTACATAAATCAACTCAATAACGGAGAGAAAGACAAGCGCCGTTTTC
Organism: Sarcophaga rosellei; assembly: GCA_930367235.1. Classification (NCBI taxonomy): domain Eukaryota; kingdom Metazoa; phylum Arthropoda; class Insecta; order Diptera; family Sarcophagidae; genus Sarcophaga; species Sarcophaga rosellei. The sequence goes on along the minus strand of OV884017.1, from coordinate 62,568,902 downwards.
TTTCTACCGTCCCCATCCATCTATGATTCATTTTGATCAAATCTTGTGTTGATTATGCGGTCAACAACGAGGCAAACAGTTGATGCCAGTAGGGAGTGAGAGAGACATCGTTTAAATTGAGTGCAGATTGATCATATCATCGCTTTAATGAGATCAAAATCATAAAAAAAATTTCATTATCAATCAAACAAGTAAAAAAAATCTGCTTTAATATGATACTCGAGGTACACAGATTTTAAACGAAGAGCAAATGGTGTTCACAATAAACGTGAGTATTTGCTCGTGCGCATTTTAACGATACGAATACAGTGAAGATAAATAGTTGACGGAACATTGAAAAACATTAAAAAAAGCATTATTGTACGTAATCAGTTAAATTAAAAGAGGATCTTAGAATTCTTTAATTATACATATCAATTAAGACAATAGCAGTACATTTGTTGTTAAAACAAATTACAAAGTATTTACGAAAGTAAATATTTACTAGAGGCATATATCAGTCATTTACTTTACAAAGATTATTTCATTCCATACGTGGGATCTAGCTTTTAATAAAAACATGTCATCCCCAGGTCAGACATCTCCAACAAAACAAAATGTAAAATATACATTTGTTCGGCGACTGCCTCTTAGCAGATTTCTGGCAAAAACTCTAAAAGTAAATAAAATTGCCATGAATAGTTTCTCAAAAAAATCTGTCATTCGGAATGGACCTTAAACTGTAGATCCTGCCACTAATGCATACAGCTGGCACACAAAACATAAGTATTGTGAGCAACTAGGTCGTAATCCTGACTGATGGTTTGTAATGACTAATTATGTATGTATGCATGTATATCACCCGATTGTGTGTGATATTTACATCTAATCGAATCAATATAACTATCGTACGTTAACACTGTAATGAATGATAGGTCCATACCAGAGATCAGCAGTGAATCGTTTTCTCACTACTCATAAGTGCTCATGAAATTTTGAATATAAGTGAGTCAACAATATTTAACTACTCTGATTCATTCGCACTCACGACAACGTTGATCTATAAGTACAGGTTGCAATGAGTATGAGTACAACGGTGACATCAAACTCACACCATTCGAAATAAGTTCAAAATGTATTCAAAATGATGAGTACATTCGAATCATACTCATAATCTCTGATACTTATACGTATTCATACTTATTTTAATATCATACTCATAGTACTCATATTCAAAGTTTGAAGTACTCATATTTAACAATACGCATGATGTTGTTGATTTCGACTCTCCCTTACTCAACATTTAAAAGAATCACAAAATAAGTATAATTCGCATACAAACACTACAATACTCACTAGAAGGTTATGTGCTTGCTTTGCTTGCTGTTTTTGTCTTTCTCTTTGTTCCTGTTTTTGTAAATGCAGCAACAACAAAGACTGTAAACTTTGACGAATGATTCGAATCACTCGTATCATTTATGAGTATTATAAGTTTTTTCTATATTTATGAATCTGAATGAGTAGGCGTATGAACCAAACATATTTCGAATGTTATGAGCTTGATGTCAACGTTGTACTCATACTCATTGTAACCTGTACTTATAAATCAATGTTGAATCAGAGTACTTGAATTTCAATACTGTTGACTCACTCATACTTAAAATTTCATGAGTACTTATGAGTAGCGAAAAAACGATTCATTGCTGATCTCTGATACATACCTACACTGTACCGAGAGAGCTTAAAATCAATATTGAATCGTTTATCTGTTACGGCGAATGATTTATGTTACAGATGATTATAAGCATTGCACTCTTCACAGTGATATTTGAAACGAATTTGGTGGTAAATTTTATTATTGCGGTTGCTAGAGAATTACTAATCAAATTATTCGTGTCAAGAGAATTCAAATATTAAAAGAAAAAGTATTTATGTTAACAAACTTACGGCCTTGGGAGATACTCGTTTATTTTTCTTTTTCTTCTTTTAATAACAAAAAATTCTTTTAAGAATCATTCTAAACAGACACACGTGCCGTCAGAGTATTATCTTTAAAACTGGCTTAATCGTATTAATTTTTAATTTATTCAATATTAATAATTATTAAAACAATTATAATTCATATTCTCTCTAGTGCTCTCTTCTTTGTTCAATTTTTATTATTTTTTTTCTTTTTAATAAAAAAAGATCGAAAAGATCGAAACCAAATTCAAGATTCTACAATAATTTATTCAATTGTTTGATGAAATTATTCATAAAAAAAATGAATTTCTGAATAATAATAAAAATTGAAATTAAACATAATTAAACGCGGTGATACACAAATACACAAGTTGAGAAGCTGGAAAGTCACTTCAATTATTATTTTGCATAACAAATGACGGAAACAAAAAAAAAAAAAACACACACAAAATTCGCAAATTAATAATTCCTAATACATACATGTACGATAACTGTGCAGATGGTTAATTGTCTCAGATGGCGGCAAAAACAATCGTAATTTTGATTTTAGAATAAATATTTAATTTTATCAGAATTGTTTTGGTATTTCCCACTCAAGAACAAAGACAAATGACGTAATATCTATTAATCTCTCTAAACTTCAATCCATCTGTATGTGTGCATCCAAACAATCTTTTATGCAAAATTAACAAACAAAAACAAAGAAATTAAATATAAAAATATTTACAAAATCATACGCTTAATTGCACAAATAAAAAATATTGAATTTTGTATGCAGCATTAAAATAATTGTAAACATTTAAAAATTCATTCGAATTTGAAACTTTGATTTCTACGCATTTATGTTCATAGATTTGAAATGCATTTATTGTGAGAAGAGGATTCCTTTGTGGTAATGTCAGTGTAAAAGAATTTTTACATCAGAATTTGAAGCCGCCATAGTTTAGTAGGTCGGCTTATTGGATGTGGGGCCACCGTTCAGGTCAGACATCTCCAACAAAACGAAATATGAACAAATAACTCTTCGGGGACTTTCCCTCAGTAGATTTCTTACAAAAACTCTGAGAATAAATAAAATTGCCATGAGTAGCATCTCAAAAATCGTTGGTTCAGAGTCGACTTTAAACGATGGGTTCCGCCGCTCATGTACAAAATAAACACACACAGCATAAGTGGTGGGATAAACTAGGTAAATTATCTGAGTAGGTATGTATCTCCAATGGAGATCAGCAATGAATATTCAAAAATATGAGTAGATTCGAATCATACTCATAATTTCTGATACTTATTCGCATTCATACTTATTTTAATATCATACTCATACTACTCATATTCAAAGTTTGAAGTACTCATCGTACTCATACTTAACAATACGCATGATGTTGTTGATTTCGACTCTCCTTTACTCAACATTTACAAGAATCACAAAATAAGTATGATTCGCGTACGAACACTACAATACTCACTAGAGGGTTGTGTGTTTGCTGTCTTTTTCTTTCGTCTTCTTTTTGTAAATGCAACAACAACTAAGACTGTAAATTGTGATGAATGATTCGAATCACTTGAATCATTTATGAGTATTGTAAGTATTTTTCGAAATTTATGAATCTGAATGAGTTGGCGTATGAATAAAACATATTTCGAATGTTATGAGTTTGATGTCAACGTTGTACTCATACTTATTGCAACTTGTACTTATAAATCAATGATTTAGTGAGTACGAATGAATTAGAGTCGTTGAATTTCATTACAGTTGACTCACTCATACTCAAAATTTCATGAGTACTTATGAGTAGCGTAAAAACGATTCGTTGCTCATCTCTGGTTCAGAGTCGACTTTAAACTATGTCATGTACAAAATTAACACAAACAACATAAGTGGTGTTATAAACTAGGTAACCCTGATTGAAGGGTTGTAATGATCAATTATGTGATAATTTAAATCAAATGAATACTGTCACTCCCGACATTTGGAAAATGTATGTGTTCCTAAACAGTTGCCTTTGTAAGATCCTACCGCCTCCGAACTGTGGTCAATATAGTATACGAAGGCTAACTGATCGAAAGGTAACTAAACCATATAACTATGATTGCCATAGGCCGGATCTCGCAAACAAAGCATTGTTCGATTCACCCAATATATATTTATGTACATGCATAAAATAGAGTAAGTAGAGTGATATTGAGTTGTTGTAGGATTAGTTGAAACATACGTATACATATGTAAAGAAAGACATTTTTGAAAGTATTCTTATATTGTTGAATCAAATACAAGCATTGATATGTTTTCAAACAGTGTGCTTTAACTTGAAATCTTTCTTGATCGAAATTTATTTAAATAATACTCGTATGTATGTAATTAAAAATCATTGATAATTATAATCGCTTCTTTTAATACCGCTCCCTAAAAGGTTATTAGCCACTTTATTAAATATTATCGTGAAAGAACGCTTCAAAATTCCTATGATCGTATACGTATGACTAATCGTATTTAAATACAGTGAACTCGCTGTAATGTGAACATCCAATATAATGAACTATCCACTAATGTGAACACTAAGTTTTTTATATGGGTGCTCTAAATAGTGAACAAAGTTTAATGGCTCTAAATAGTGAACACTTTTTTAAATTTTTGGGGATAATTTGTAAAGGCACTTATTTTTAATTTTGGGAATCCCCGAATTATTAAATACCATGTTATCGATGAAAAAAATCACACTTAAAGAAGGAGTTTCTATTCTAGAGGCATCCTGGAATCGAGTTGGTAAAGAAACTGTATCTAACTGTTGGAAAAATTTTTTGAATATGGTAAATGATGATGATCCTGATATAATGTTCCTTTGAGCGTTTTTAAAGAAAGATGGCAATCAGAAGTTAGATCTTTAGAAAATACTGCAGCAGATCTTCTACAGACATTGTGCCCTCAGGAAGTATTTACTGCGCTAAACATTAGAGATTGGATCAATAATCCTTGTGAGGACGTCACGTCATTTGATGAAAAGGATTTATGTGAGGATCTTTTTTCATTGCAAACTTTATTTATTTTTTGTCGTAATATTTTATTTGTTTTTTATGTACACACTACGTATGTATGTACTCTTTATAAAGTGGATTTTAAAAAACTATTTATGTTCTAAATAACTTACAAGATGTTGTTTTAGTAATACTTTGCGTTTTCATTCCTTATAGAAATGATTTTTAGAAAGAATAACTTAGTAATATACATAAAAAGAAATCACAATCGAAAATGTGAACAAATTCGTTCACATTATCGAGAGTTCACTGTATATACACGATTATTTGAAAAAAAAACAAACTGGGCATTTATAATTATTTCAGTGTGCCTTTCTTTAACTTTATTCGTCGTTTACATGCGCAATATTTTGTGCAAAATCTTGGCAGTACATGCCTATTATTTCACAATTTTTACATACTAATTTAATATGTATGCATCTGTATATATGAATATACACCTACAAAGGACTAGAAAGAAAATATTAAGTTTTAATTCCTGCTAACAATAATTTTTAATGATTTTATTAAAAACAATTTGCCTGATAATAATATTTTTTTTTAATTTTTGCTATTCTGCAACACAGCTAGGGTAGGTAATGCGTCAGCAAAAATTCAGAACAGCATTCAGCAAATTCTCACTTACATACTGAGTTTTAAATTGAAGATTTTAATAAATAAAAATAAATTGTCGCTAATCACAACCAACTATTGTTTCTAAATCTAGTATTTTGTAGTAATTTCGTAGAATATTGTAATTTTTACTCTTATAACATACATACATACATATACAAAGTTTCAGTCCGAATTACGACATAACTCCTCACACCACTTATGTTGCGTGTGTGTGTGCTAATTTTATTCATGAGTGGTGGAACCTATAGTCTAGAGTCAATTCCTAAGGACAGATTTTTGAGAAATATTTTTCATTGCGATTTGCTGTCAGAGTATTTGCCAGCAATCTGCTGAGAGGAAGTCGCCTTTCGTTTTGCTAGATATGTCTGCCAACAATCTACTACTAGACTACGGTGACTTCTTACTCTTACAACAGGCTGTTTAATTAGATGTTCTTCTCTGTTAAGGCGAAATAAATTATAGATTAATAAACCCACTATTGTAAAGGTTCGTAACCACACTGCTTATATACAGTGGACAGCATAAGTCTAAGTATCCTAATTTAACTGACCTACGCCAGTTGGTCACACCAATCGATGACAGGGCTTTCGCGATTCGATCCTACCAACGCAAAGAAGGTCGTCCTCTTCGCCGACTTCCCCAAATCTCCACATCATATACCCGTCTCGCCGGAGCATCCTCCGCCATTCGAACGACATGGCCGGAGGTCATAAAGCTCAGTGTTGGATCGGATGCGAAAATCATCACCAACTCGCAATGGACCGAAGATCTCGCGTAGGACTTTTCTCTCGAATACTCTCAAGGCTGCTGCATCAGTGCTTAATATAGTCTTGTAGAGTATTCTTTTTGTCGCACGAGACAGGGCCCTGCTACTCTATTGCCTATTGGGAACAAAATAGCACCTGTTGCCAAGATTGATCCTGCGCTTGATCTCCAGACTGGGCTCACTTTTGGTGGTAACGGCGGCGTCAAGATAAATGAATTCCTTGACTACATCGAAGGTATAGTTATCGACCGTAATCTGAGATCCAATATGCCGCACGGCCCTACTTGTCGATAACATAATGGCTGCCTTCCAAAATGTTAGTTGCTTTGTGTTTGAACTAAGTATCGTCTTTCATAATGCCGCTGTACAAAATATATACAATGTATTCTATTTCAAAACGTCGTCAATGTGTATTTTTAACGCAGTCAAAAAGCAATCAGGCATCGGATTTATAGTTGATGCATTGTTTGGTTACTTTGCATACTACTACTGTATATAAACTATGTATTGATACATTTTGGAAGGCCCATCTTCCTGCCAGGCCCATCTTAGTAGACTCCCGTTGAATAGCACTAAAGGCAGCAGTAACATCTCGCTTGGTACGCCCTATGATGTCAATTCGCTAGGGAAAAGATTATAACCCTGTAGTTGGCGAATGTCGTAGGGTCTTCCCATTTCAAAAGGAATTGTTGTTCAGGATAATTTTAAACAATTTGTAAATATAATAGATGTCTTTATATTTATTGTACATATTAATTTACGTATATTTTAATAAGGTAAACTTCCTGATGACTCCACATATTATGCTCTCAACTGTATGTAAATCGTACTATTCATGTATATATGTAAATCACTAATGTGATATTGCCAATGAAAGACATGCAATGGTGATGAAGCTTTTGAATCTTCTTCGAGAACTTCAATTAAAAAAGTTAACAACAACACAAGTCACTGTTTCAACCATTTGAAAACATTGACTTGAACAATGATTAAATTGATTAAATGTAAAATCTACCATTAAAATTAATTAACGTTAATAGTATGTATATTAATAAATAATATACCAAGACCATGCCAAATTTATGTAAATTATCAGATTGAATCTAATCTTGATAAAATTTATGGAATTTATATAATAAACTACGTTTAAATTTTATTTCAATCACTATTAAATAAATAAAATATAAAAGATATGTATGTACGTACTAAAATTCTCTGAATTTAGAAGAACTAAAAGAAGAATACGAAAAACAGAAAGTAAACAAGAAAAGAGGTCAAGGTAAACCACAAGAACCGATCAAATGAATGAGCAAACTGTTGAGACAACTAACACAACAGTGTGATAAGACTGTTTGAAATCATTCTTTTAATCATATTCGATTAAAATATGTTTGTACATACATATGTATGTCTGTTGTAAATTCTAACAAAATTATAGGATTGAAGGAACATCATGAAAATGTTCTTTAGAAATTTTCTTCTGAAAAGTCTAACCACTTAGTTGAATATTATTATTTAAGCTTAAAGTTTAAATTAAAAAAAAAACTTTATAAATTCACTAAAGAAATCAAAGCGAAAAAAATATTTTTTTAAATTATATTTTTATAATTTAAACAAAGGAATTAAATGACTTTAAATTTAAATAATAAATTGTTTTTTTTTTGGTGAATATAGGTTTGCCAATTTGAGACTTTTTTTGACTGGGGTTTTTTCTTTGTGTTCTTCTAATCAATCCTGTTAGATTTTAAAACGATTGTCTTGAATTTTTATTTCCCACTTTAATTATGTTACTTAATGATGTTGATCATAATGATAATGACAATGATACAACAAAATTTTGAACAAGAAACTCTAACAGTATGATTGTGGCAAAAAATAATTAAATTTTTATTTTTTCATTTATTTTTTATTTTTTTTTCATTTAGTACGTTTCTTTTTTGTTGTCGTTGTAGTTTCTAATAAAACTGAAGGCCATCGGGTTGGTTAAGAATTATTATTATTATTTTTTTTTTCAAAATAATGTTCATAAAATTTAACTAAAACCACAAACTTCTTAACTCTTAATTCTGTTGCTCGTTTTGCCACTGTTGCTGTTGTTGTTGTTGTTGCTACTCAACTTGATTCATAAATTTTAAACGGATTTGAGAATTAGAAAAATTGTAAATTTTTATGAAAATAATTTGAAATTATTGTCTCTGTGTGTGATTTCTTTAATGTTGAAATAAACTCGTCAAAACGACAAAGGTTTTTTTGGAAATGAAAATTCATTCAATAGTTTCATGTCTTTTTTCATCTTCTATTGTTTTATGCAACAATGATTCATTCTTTATTTAATATTTTTATTCATTATGGTTTTTGGCGTAATTAAATTGTGTTACAAAAAAAACAAAAAAAAAACAACCACAACCACAACTAACAATAATTTACGATATTTTCAATGGCATTTTTAATATTAAACATACATACGTACATACATACATACCATATGGTTGTTACTTCCATGAATATTTTTTTTTTCCGAACGTCCCCGGCCACACACTAACCCACCCTCACCCGACCGCGGAGGACTTGTCCCCATAACGTAGGGACACGTACACACTACAGTCCGGACTGTAGCGGGTAAGGGAAAAGTAATGGCAACAAGAACATAAATCAGCTACAGAACTTAATCACAAGCTGAATAAACTAACAATTAAAAGGAACTACCTATAACTAGAACGAAAATACATTTTTATATAATAATTTACAAATTAATGCCAGCATATAAGCTACGTTGTAATATAAAACACTACAATTAAAATCAATAAAATCATAATATAAGTTAAAATCATTGCATAATCTACGAAAAGGAAAATTACATCCATAGTTCGTTCTATAGAAATCTAAAGAAAATCTTGCAGGAATACTGAAATTCAGGTTACAAAGCAAAAACTCAGAATCGATATCACCTCTAACCAGATTAAAAACAAAACAAACACCTAAAACAGTTCTTCTACGTTCCAAAGTTGGAAGTTTTATCAAACTTAATCTAGCCTCATATGACGGAAATCCATTGGCATAATCCCATCCTACGCCACGTAAACAGAATAATAAAAACTGCCTCTGCACAGACTCTATTGAATCACTATGACAACGATAGTATGGATTCCAAACAATAGACGCATACTCCAAAATAGGTCTAACAAGTGAAATGTATAGCAGTCTAGTTATATAAGGATCAATGAATTCCCTAGCCCATCTTTTCACAAAACCAAGAACAGCCCGAGCCTTGTCAATCATCATACTAATATGATCAACAAAAGACAGTTTCATATCCAATAATACTCCCAAATCAAGAAATGTAGTCACAGTTTCCAAAGGGCAAGAATTAATCACATAAGTGGGCGAAATCACGCCCCCGCGAGAGAAAACCATGCATTTGCATTTTTTTAAGTTAAGATCCATTAAATTAACTCTGCACCAAGTTTCAAACAAATCAATATTCCGCTGAAGAACAGCCTGACCATGATCATCATCAAAAGTATAAAATAATTTAACGTCATCAGCATACATTAGAATATTACAATCAGAAATAGAACAAGGAAGATCATTAAGAAACAATAAAAACAGTAAAGGACCCAAATGGCTACCCTGCGGAACACCAGAAGTAACATATACAGTCTTAGACAATACATTCCTAAACAATACCCTCTGAGTCCTAAGGGAGAGGTAGGAGCCTAGCCAACGATGAATAATATCGGGAATACCGATTAATGACAGTTTAAGAAGCAAAATACTATGGTCAACCCTATCAAAAGCCTTACTGAAATCAGTATAAATCACATCAGTCCGAGCGCCTGCAAGAAAACCCCTGAAAACACGTGTAGTAAATTCAAGAAGATTAGTGACAGTCGACCTACCTTTTAAAAAACCATGCTGGAAAGGGGATATTAAAGATTTCGTATTAAAAAAGAGATAATTTAATGCAGTTTTATAACATAATTTTGTTTATAATTTGATACGATGTAAAAAACTTCTTTTTACTTCTTCTTAATTAAAAAAAAACGATTCTAATGTACCATGGAGTAGTTGTATTACATTTTTAAAATGCAGTCTCAAAACGCATTCAAAATTATTTGCCACATGCTGAACGCATGACAAGAAAGAAAAAGACAAAGACCGCAAGCAAAGCAAACACACAATCTTCTAGTCAGTATTGTAGTGTTAGAAATTATGAGTATGATTCGAATCTCTTCATCTGTTTGAATGCTCATTGTTGATCTTTGGTTCGTACGCAAATCATACTTATTTTGTGATTCTTGTAAATGTTGAATAAAGGAGAGTCGAAATGAACAACATCGTGCGTATTGTTTAGTATGAGTACGTGAGTACTTCAAGTTTTGAGTATGAGTAGTATGAGTATGATATTCAAATAAGTATGAATGACGACAAGTATCAGAAATTATGTGTATGATGCGAATCTACTCATCTTTTTGAATACTCATTGCTGTCCTCTGATATATAGCACAGTAAATTATACATTAAATTTGAAATTTGAAAAACAGAATTATTTATAAAAAAAAAAGAAAACAATCTTATATAAACTGCCTTTATTCACTTTCATTCGATGAATTAATTATTTTACATTTTGGCAATTTTTTTTTATTTTTAGAATTATTTGCTCGTATAACTGGATCTCAACGTTTGTGGGGCAATCGTTTGGGTCTGAATAAAGTATGGCAAGGTACGACACCTTACATTATGTTATTTGATCCTGAAACGGTTGAGGTAAGCAGTTTTAGGCATTTTATGTAAAATCATCATCCTGCATTGTTTCTAACATCTTCTATCTTTTCTAATCTTCAAATGCAGCCAATACTGAACAGTCAAAAATTCATTGACAAAAGTCATGATTACGATTATTTGCAACCCTGGTTGGGTACTGGCTTATTGACTAGTTTTGGCCGTAAATGGCATTCCAGAAGAAAGGTAAGTGTATGCATACATATGTACATACATTTAAGTACTTGTATACTAAATTTCCGAAATGAAATAAAAACCAACATGGCTACATTAGAGTATATAAATAGCGTATGTGGTAGTAATTAGATAATTTTAATTAATTTTATTTTTATTTTTATTTGTTTTCTTTTTATTGTCTTTTGTTGTATTATAATTGTTTCTGTACTTTGTCGCTAGAGTGTACATGTACATGCAATTAATATGATTAAGTGTCGTGTGTATATGATTTTTGTTAATTTTCTTTTAATTGTTTGTAGATTTTAACACCAGCCTTTCATTTTAAAATCTTGGATGATTTCATTGATGTCTTTAACGAACAAAGTGCTATTTTGACACGTAAACTTGAACGTGAATTGTCTTCCGAATCATTCAACATCTTTCCATACGTAACCCTTTGTACGCTTGACATTGTGTGCGGTAAGTAGTCAAATTAATGAGTAAATAAATAAATGAATGACGATAAAATGTAGTGCCGTAATGGATCATAAAATCCATTGCAGGAAGTTGGTAACATCACATTAAATTCTTTCAAATGTTTTGCGATTTCAGAAACCGCCATGGGTCGCAGCATTTATGCCCAAAGTAATAGTGAATCAGATTATGTGAAAGCGGTTTATGGGTAAGTTTTAAAGAACTGACGTTCGTATAAAAACTAGCTGACATTGTGGTTAAATTACGCACTGTAATAAAACAATGCATAATATTGCAAATACTAGATTTATTCGTTGCATACATTTACAGTTGTAAGTAAAAGTATAGACATCAACTTGAAATTTGTTCTAATATTCATAATTACTTAACGTATCATATATCATATAATTCAACTCTCCAATACAATTGACAATTAATATTAAAACAAAAAAACATACTAGCTGCTAAAGAGTATTGAAAGCAAATCTGTAAAATGTCTGAATGATTTAAAACATCATCAATGTTTTTTCTTATACGAAATGTAAATAAAATATGCTATACTATACTATACTATACTACACTATGCTATACTATACTACACTATGCTATACTATACTGCACTATGCTATACTATACTATACTATACTATTTTATACTATACTATACTATACTATACTATACTATTTTATACTATAGTATACTATACTATACTATACTATACTATGCTATACTATACTATACTACACTATGCTATACTATACTATACTATACTATTTTATACTATACTATACTATACTATTCTATACTATTCTATAGTCTACTATACTATGCTATACTATACTATACTACACTATGCTATACTATACTATACTATACTATACTATACCATACAATACTATACTATACTATACTATACTATACTATACTATACCATACTATACTATACTATACTATACTATACTATACTATACTATACTATACCATACTATACTATACTATTCTATACTATACTATACTGTTACGTTTTTACACTTTAAAAACGTTAAAAATATGAGTTCGTAGATTGCAAATGAAATAAAAGTAAATTAGTGCTTAATTTCAAAATCAATTATTTATTGTCTGCACAAATCTGTGTGCACCCTGTGTTGAAATTTATTCACACAATAACAATTTCCTTTAAATTGTTATTCTTCTCGTACACAACAACAATTCCCTTTGTTGTTCTCTTTGGTACACTCGTTCGTTAGAACTTCGAACTACGATTCTCTTCACACGCAACGCAACGTGTCTGATTGAATTATCACTCTTCTGCTTACAACCCTTTTTGTAAGCGACGTATACTGAGTACAGATCTATAACGGCGATCTTTAATCCACGACTCACGTCTTCACACAAGACGGACTGAATTCTAAATCACTCTTCTGCTTACAACCCTTTTTGTAAGCAACAAACTTTCCCTCGACGGACTTTCGTGTCTGTCTTCACACAAGACGGACTGAATTCTAAATCACTATTCTGCTTACAACCCTTTTTGTAAGCAACAAACTTTCCCTCGACGGACTTTCGTGTCTTTCTTCACACAAGACGGACTGAATTCTAAATCACTCTTCTGCTTACAACCCTTTTTGTAAGCAACAAACTTTCCCTCGACGGACTTTCGTGTCTTTCTTCACACAAGACGGACTGAATTCTAAATCACTCTTCTGCTTACAACCCTTTTTGTAAGCAACAAACTTTCCCTCGACGGACTTTCGTGTCTTTCTTCACACAAGACGGACTGAATTCTAAATCACTCTTCTGCTTACAACCCTTTTTGTAAGCAACAAACTTTCTGCTCGCGTAAACACTAGCAACTGCTTACTTCGAACGCAACCGTGTCTTCACACAAGACTGACTGAATTATAACTCACAACAACTATGCTATACTATACTATACTATTTGTATTTTCTTAATACTAATAAATCACAGTCTAAAGAGAAGTTGATGGGGAGAGGTGGTACAAGGAAAAGAAAAGAAAAATGTTTTCACAAATAAAAAATATTAATGGTTACTGGGGGTTGATAATTTATTCTTAGGTATACGAACCTTTAACTTTGGGTTGCAGTAATTAACTAACTTTACAATGTTATAAAATTCTTAAGTTAGGACACGAATTTGAGTATTTAAAAACTGACGAGTAGGCAGAGATGTTCGTACTCTCTTGCGACAGTTGGCCATCTTCAAATAAGCGCACTTAACGTTTCACGCGTGAACATCCCGGCCCCCTTGCCTTATTGCAATATAATAAGTCAATGAAAGGTACAGATTATATTACAAATTAAATTTAAAAAAATGTGTTATATGTTATAATATAGTATAAGGATAATAGCATAAATTTAATTCAATTTAATTAACAAATTTTAAATTCAATAAAAATAAAAATTCAAATATATAGTAAATAGTTAATAATAATAATAAATAATATAATTTTCATATTAATGATGTTTCTCTATACGCCAAATTTTCCAATTATAGTCCAGCCTAAAACTGTGTCCTGAGCCATAGGTGAGCCAATTGTTTCGGGTTGGATTTGGGGCTTAATGAGCCTCGGATATATGTCAGCCCCGAGAATGACATTAATGTCAATATTTTTATACAAATTTGGGTCAGCGAGCCGTAGATTTGTATACAGGGAGGCAACACGCTCATCGATTTTTTCTTTCGGCAGTTTTATGGGTAGATTGCTATCAATTTTAGCGTTGAGAACAAATATTGGGCCATCATCAAAACGTGGTCTTATCTTAACTTTGCACCAACGTTCGCTGCCGCTCGCTTCTATCGGAAGTTTGTACCGCTCAATGAGGAATTCTGCAATAGAGCTCGTTTCGACACAGGGATTCAAAATTCCTCTGACGTTGCCCCAACTCTCTCCAAGCTCAATTTTTACTGTGATCGTGGGCAAGAGAGTGACAGTGCCCGTCCTGGAGCGGGGTAGATCGGTAGAGGACAGAGAGATCTTTTTGCCTTCACTTAGGCGTTTATGTCGATGCAGAAGAGTATGATGTTTGCCTCTACACTGACGACACCGATCGGTATTGCGACACTTTTGGACCAAGTGGGAGTGAGCCAGACAGTTCTCGCAGTATTTATACCGTCTGACCATTTTCAACTTGTCCGCAACGTTCATCTTCTTAAACCTAATGCATTTCCTTAATGGATGATCCTTTCTACAAATTCGGCAATCATTAGTCGGCTTACGATAGCGGTTGCGAGCAGTACTCTTCTCCTCTAGTGGGGACTGGCTTCTGATGTTGTGACGTGGCATGTTTTGGCTGTGAAAAAGGTATAGAGAAAAAATTTAATTAGTTTGCTCTGAGTTAGGGAGTAAGACTAATTTAACAATGGGCCTTGTAACGATGCCATTTGCTGTTCGTATTTCGGCGACTCTGACTCTGTTATCGCTACCGCGGATAACTTTTTCAATGCGGCCAAGCCGCCATTGATTCGGGGGCAAATTTTCTTTCCTTATAACAACAAGGTCGTCGATAGCGTAATCACGGTGGGGGTATTTCCATTTAAAACGCTTGTGAAGCTCTTTAAGATACTCCTCTTTCCATCTTTGGGCAAAATGGTGGTGGAGTATTTTAAGTTTTTGCCAACGATTGACATAGGACAATGTATGAGCTGACAAATCAGGCTCTGGGGGTGCCAGTAACGGCGTTCCTATAAGGAAATGTCCTGGGGTAAGCGCACACAGATCCGCAGGATTTTCACTGATTGGGCTGAGTGGCCTGGAATTTAAACATGCTTCAATTCGGGCTAACATTGTAGAAAATTCTTCAAATGTAAAACTCTGACTATGAGAGATCCTTTTTAGATGCATTTTGAAGCTCTTTACGCCAGCTTCCCAGAGACCACCCATGTGTGGAGCACCTGGGGGGATAAAATGCCATTCAAGTAGAGCGGAAATATGTCCATCTAGAAGTTTACGTCGTAGTAGTGACATAAAGTGCTCTTTGTCAGTGTCCAGTATGTGCGAAGCACCAACAAAGGCAGTACCATTATCTGAATAAATGGCACTTGGGGAACCTCGACGGGAGAAAAATCGTGCAAACGCAGCCAAAAAGGCCTGAGCAGATATTTCGCTCGTAGCTTCCAGGTGTATGGCTTTGGTGGCAAAGCAAACAAAGACTAGCACATAACCCTTAGTAACCTTGCATCCACGCCCTGCATACGTTTTTATGTCAAAGGGGCCAGCAAAGTCGACGCCAGTGTTAGTAAATGGGCGAGAAAGTGCTGTTCTTTCGGGGGGTAGAGCTGCCATTATCTGCTGACTTTTCTGTTGTTTTTGAATGACACACGTGCGGCAATTTGATAAAATAGTTTTTATTAAAACTTTAAGCCTGGGGACATAATAATTTATTCGCATTAGTCTATACAGAAGAGCATTTTGACCATGAATCGAATATTTATGCAGATATGCCAGATATAATCGAGTGTAGCTTCCATGATATGGCAATATTATTGGAAATCTTTCGTCGTAGCTTAATGTTGGGCAGTTTGATAAACGACCATTAATCCTCATAATCCCAGCGGAGTCCAAAAAAGGGTTGAACGTTAATATGTGACTCTTCTTAGATATTTGTAGACCCTGCGATAATAAGTTATATTCATTTTCGAAGTATAACCTTTGACAGGCAATGATCATACGAGACTTGGCATGAGTCAGTTCAACTCGTGTGAACGTATCATTCGTTACCAACTTATCCTTTAGTTTTCTATTACACCGGTAATAAAAGCGAAATATCCAACAGACGATACGCCAAGCTCTAGGAAAATCGGAAAAGTCCTTTAAGATGTCAGTATTCTGGAGTTGATTCAGATGAACTTTGACGGGTTTTGCCTCTTCCTCAGTAGAGAAATCACTTAAGAGAGTTTTCGGCCATTGACTCTGAGGAAGTTTGAGCCACGACGGTCCATGCCACCATAGATCATTTGTCTTTAATTGCAGTACTGTGAGTCCACGGGTTGCCAAATCAGCGGGGTTACTTTTTGATTCAACATGGTGCCAAGATTCACTCCCCACCTTTTCAATGATGGAGGAAATCCTGTTTTCAACGAAGGTTTTCCACCTGTTAGGGGGTTTTTGTAGCCATGCCAAGACTATAGTTGAATCAGTCCATAAAAAGAGCTTACAATCTTTGAGATTAAGCTCGGATTGAATGGATTCGACCATTGTTGCTAGTAGTTCTGCTCCACAAAGCTCTTTCCTCGGCAGTGAAACGAATTTGACAGGGGCCACTTTAGTTTTAGCGACCAAGAGGTGTGATGAGACTAATCCTAAATTTTCTGAACGGATGTATAGCGTTGCAGCATAAGCTTTCTCTGAAGCATCGCAAAAGCCGTGTAGCTCGGTAGAGAAGGACGGATCGAAATCAATGAAACGGGGAATTTCAATTTTTTCTATATTAATATAGTCATCCAAAAACGACTGCCATTGTAGCAAAGTTGATTCCTTTAGACTTTCGTCCCAGTTCGTTTCGTCCTTCCAGATTTGCTGCATAATGATTTTCGCTACAATTATTTTGGGGGCAAGCCAACCAGCGGGATCAAAAAGCCTTGCTATCTCTGATAAAATTGACCTTTTTGTAGTCAATGATCGGTCAGGTGCGTTCTTCAGCTTAAAATAGAAATTATCCTTTCCCGCGTTCCAGCGTAGGCCTAAGGTTTTTGTGGTGCTAGAGTCTGACAATTTCAGGAACTCTGTGTCCAGCAAATGATCGGGGGATAGATCTTTAAGTAGAAAATCGTGGTTTGCCGTCCATTTACGGAGCGCGAAACCAGCTGACTGAAGAACCTCAATGAGTTCATTTCTGGCCGTAAGTGCAGATGATAAAGTATGAGCGCCGGCAAGTACATCGTCTACGTACATGAACTTCTTGAGAATATCTGAAGTAACAGGATGCGTTACTTCACATAATTTCGCCAACTCGAGTAACGTACGAATGGCCAGGTAAGGCGCACAGTTTACGCCAAACGTCACTGTAGTAAGCTCAAAATCACTTGGCTCTTTACGGGGGGAATTTCGAAAAATTATTCTCTGAAAGGGGGTATGTGACGGATGCACCAAAATCTGACGATACATCTTTTCAATGTCCGCATTGAACACATATCTAAAGAGCCTCCAGCGCAACATAAGAATGGTCAAATCTGATTGAAGAATAGGACCGGGGTAAAGTAAGTCATTAAGACTATTTCCATTTGAAGAGGGGTTCGAAGCATTGAATACTACCCGTAATTTCGTGGTAGTACTATCGGGCTTTAGCACCGCATGGTGCGGCAAGTAATACGTATTATTTAAAGTAGACGGGGTGACACTTGTCATTTGGTTCAAAGATGAATATTCTGAAATGACTCGGTCATATTCAGATTTCAATTGCGGGGTTCTCAATAACCTAGCCTCATTTCTCAAAAACTGCGACAAAGCAATATGGCGAGAGCTGCCAATATTAATAGTCTCAGGATACTCCCGGCGAAATGGGAGCGAAACTACAAAACGTCCTGATTCTGTTCGGTATGTACTCGATTTGTACAACTCCTCGCAGTAGATATCTTCGCCAGAGAGACGACTCTTCCTTGGAACCTCTTCAAGTTCCCAAAACTTTCGCAGCTGATCGTTCAAGGCAATTTCGTTGAAGAAGGCTGACACCGAAGAAACACAGGTGTGTGTAGCTACCTTTCCTGTCACAATCCATCCGAAAACTGTTTGTTGTGCGACTAATGCCCGATCGTTGTCCCATCGCAAACCATTTCTGATAATTTTAGGATAAACATCTCCACCAAGTAGGAGCTCAATCTCAGAGCACTTATGCAGATGAGTGTCCGCCATTTTTAAATCGGCAAACTCGCTAACTCTCAGAGATGAGAGGGGGTAATAAGGCAGTTGACCCGTAAGTTTTCTAACAACGAAGGCATCCGCAGTGGTTTCAAAAGAGCTATCAATAGGTGAGCCTAAACGAATATTGCACAATTGAGTGGAAGTGGCAGTCAAAGCTTCATTTAGGCCATGAACTTCGGTTTGTGACTTACGACTTGGAAGGCAAAGCTTATTTTGAAGTTTTCTTGAGATAAAGGTTGCTTCGGACGCAGAATCAATTAAGGCTCGAACGGTGTACTTCAGATCCTTTGAATAAATATCGACAAGAGCGGTACCAAGTATTACTGAGGAATTCGTTGTGGACTGTATGTGCGCAGAGTAAGACTGTCTTATGCGGGCTGCAGCTTCAGCAGACGTAGAGGGGGTTGTATCCAAATTTGATACTTGAGGGGGGTTAACTGTATGAAACCTGTTAGTATTCGGGGCTGAGGTTGCAGCTTGAGACGAAGTTTGGGGGTTGATATATTGTACCGCATTTGACGAGTTATCCGTTCGGTGAAGTAAGGAGTGGTGTTTATGCTTGCATATTTGGCAGACATATTGACTTTTGCATTTTTTAAATTCATGCGAGGTGCCGAGGCAGTTAGTGCAACGCTTTTGTTTTTTCACTATCGCATAACGTTCTTCTACAGACATGCCAAGAAAAGAAGGACAAAGTCTTAGGGGGTGAGCTGCAGAACAGACTGAACACTGTGAATTTTTATCATTAGATACGCCCGTGCGATAACTTTTGACCTTCTTATGGTCAGGGGGGTTTGCCTTTTTAGGATTAGAAGGCCTGAAACTTTGAGCATTATTGGGAGTGACAAATGTGGTCCGAATATCAGCTACAGATTCTAATGTTTGGAATCGAGATGTTAGAAAGTCGTCCATTTGCTTCCACGTGGGCAATTCTGTGCTGTTAGGTAGCGACTGTTCCCACAGACTAAGTGTGATTTCCGGAAGACAGGTCGAACAAATATATATAAATATTATATCCCAATTTTTAGTTTCAATTTTCAGGAGAGTGAGATTTGTGATACAATCATTGATTGTCCGTTGAATACGCCTGATATTGCTTCCAGTTTCCTTAAAAATAGGTGTTATATTGAAAAGCGTTTTCAGTTGAGCATTGACTAGTATCCGTTTATTTTCATATCGATTGACCAAATTCTGCCAGGCCATTTCAAAACCATCGTTGGTAATTGGACAAGTTTTTAGTAATTCCCGAGCTTCTCCTTGAGTCTTTTTTATTAAATGGCACATCTTTTCTACTGGAGATAAACGCGTACTATTTCGATATAAAGCCGTGAACATATCCCGAAAAGTCGGCCATGACTGATAATCGCCGTAAAATACCTCAGTATCACAAGGTGGCAACGAAATATTTGCAGTATGGTCGATTTGGGGGGTTGAAGGGGGTTTAGAAGACACTTTTCGAGTAAGGCCATCTAGAAGTTCACTCGTCTTCGCCATAACTTTGACATGGGCCTCAAAGGTTCTGTAAAAACGCGATTTGATCGTTTCCAGCTGGACTTCCTCCTCCAACTTATCAAATTTTCCTAAAATAGTGTCGTAGCATGCCCTAAATTCCGACCAGAGACGGACAACTTCATCCCTTTGAACTCCAACCGTATGAACCGAGTGAGTATCGATGGGTAAGTTGTCAAAGTAGGCCTGGAATTCGACCACCCGATCTGAGGCACGAATGAATGAGTCTAACAACGACATACTGAAAACCTAAAGAGGTCTGAATAGGCTACTAAAACTGGGGATTAAAAAACTGTTAACCAAGTTTCCCGCAACTATAGGAAAATAAACCAATGACTCTCTAATACGCCGGGAAATAGATACTACGAGATCGGCAATCGGTAAAATTTTTAATTTACACTAATACTATACGATTTTAGTACGATTAGGTTAAATCAAAATGTGTTAGGGATATGATTATATTCGCAAATTATATTTATTAAAAAAATCAAGTATTAAATAAAAAAATATGTAAAAGGAAATGTGCGTAAAATTAAGTACGGTTAAAACTTGTGTGCAGTTATAAAATTCTAAAAAAGAAACGATTCAGTTTTATAATAAATTAACGCAAGAATTCCAGGTTGTTATATCTCAAATTATTTAAAATAATCAAGAATTTTCTTCCTTTTTTATATTAAATTGCGTTTTTTAATAATATCTATTTTCCCTTTTTTGTGGAAACAGTGTAACGCATTTATCAATATAACAAATGAATCTATCCTTTTCTTTTGCGAATTCTTTTATTTTATTTATATGTTCGTTAACCTTGCTTGTACGGTTAATATAAAAAATATATACTTTGCTTTATTCTCGTTTAAGTTCACCAGTTGGTTCTTCTTCTTTTTCGATCTTGTGTTTGTGGTGTTTTGTTTTTATATTATTATGATTTTCGCATGGCTCCAACTCATTTACATTCACATATGTACGCACATGTTGGTTCGAACAAATGTTGTGTGCTCGTTTTAAACCGTTTTCATAATGTTGCGTGTGATCAGAATCAAACCTGTCGCACTGTTGTCGCACTCAAACACTTGGCTAATATTTATATTAAAAGATAGATCAAACCCGCTGGATAAAAACAAATATAATTCACAGACTGGTGTTAAGAGAATTTTCGCCAATTACACTCAATAACAAGAATTTTTGCGTTTTGTGGATTTCGTTACACTTTACAAAGGGATATTTTATTTAAACGAGACAAAAAAATCTATATAACTGCATATACAAGGTTTTGTTGTTTTTTCCTTTGCACTCGCGATTTTTTATTTTTGTATTTTTTTTTTTTTTGTTTGTATTTATTCTTTTTTTTTCGTTTATTTTTTTTCTTGATTTTTGTTTCAACAAAAAAGTATTTGACACTGTTCACTGTATATATGTATTCCAATGAATTTGTTAAAATATAAAAGCGATCGACTTACTTTTTTGTATGATGATACAATCGGGCTAAATCCAGAGATGAACTAAAGATATATGTAGGATTTGTTTTTAAAGAAACACTTTTTTAACATTTTATTTAATAACATATTTTATTGAATATGACAAAAAACAATTAACAATAAAAAAGAAAAGTTATATTTAAAATATTACACAATTTCACTTAATGGTGTTTTGTAAAGAAAAGTGTTCTTCTATTTTCGGTGTCAGTTTGAAGACTAAAAAACTATTTCACAAAATGTATTAGTTTGTTAGTCATTGCTATTCGTTGTTTTTATATCAGCCTACTATGGTTTGTTCGTTATTTTGTTAGTCGTTATTGAATAAGCCTACTTTGTTCAATTCGTTAGTCGTTGTTATTTGCTAAGCCTACTATGTTCGGTACGTTAGTTGTTGTTGTTTTCGTTAGTCGTTATTACTGAAAAGCCTACTATGTTTAGTCGTTGGTATTTTCGTTAATCGTTGTAATTGGAAAAGCCTACTATGTTTAGTCGTTGGTATTTTCGTCAATCGTTGTCATTGGAAAAGCCAACTATGTTTAGTCGTTAGTATTTTCGTCAGTCGTTGTTATTGCGCAAGCCTACCACAATTATTGTTATTGGTAGGGTTGCCCACTTCTTGTGCGTCCTGTCCCCGGTCCCACATTCGGCCCTCCTGCACGGTCATTCGACTCGGATGACGGGTTCCACTTTTTCATATATTCAGCTACGGTACTGGTTCTCTTTGGACCCTCACCTTCACCAACCTTTTCAACCTCATACCTATCGTGTTTCATAATCCGAGTTACCCTATATGGTCCTAAATATTTTGGTCGCAATTTCAAACCTGGTCCAAATTGAGTTCGTTTAATAGCCACTAAATCATTCTCCTTATATAATGGTGCTTGAGTTCTCTTCCTATTAGACGTTTTCCTATTTTCCGCCTGGATTTTTGCTATATTCGACCTGGCTGTATTCCGAATTTCGTCTCTCTGTTCATCTAACTCTTCTATAGCAAATTCCTCAATCATGTTTCGTATGTCTTTTCCTTCGTCTATTCTCATTTCACATCCTGTAAGAATCCTAAACGGTGAATACTTCGTACTACGCGGAGGAGTATTATTTATACATTGTTGAACCCTATCTACATGCTTGTACCATTTTCCGGGATCTTCTGAACACATTTTCGAAAGTAATGTTACTACTATTTTATTAATTCGTTCTACCTGACCGTTTCCCCTAGGAACCCCCGTTGCAATAAGAAGGTGTTGAATATTACGCTCTATACAATACTTATTGAACAAATTCGATGTGAAAGCTGTTCCTCTGTCCGATATAATTCTTTCCGGATTTCCAAAAATCGCCGATTGGCGTTGAAGTCTATCAATGACTTCTTCCGCTCCAGTGCTTCTGGTTGGATATAACCAAACAAATTTAGAAAACGAATCAACTACCACAAGAATGTGGTTATATCGTTTCTTTGTTTCCTCCATAGGGCCAACGTGATCAATATGATACGTTCTTAGCGGTCGATCTGATTTATCGATGGTGGTAAGAAGTCCTTCTGGTTTACCTGTCTTAGCTTCTGTTATTATGCACTCTATGCAACTACGGACTATTTTGTCAACTTTCGATACAATATTGGGTATATAAACTTCTTTTTCTAAAAGATCTCGTGTCTTCTTAGTACCAAAATGACCTTTTCTATGAGCAATCTGGATTATTTCTTCCTCCATACTTTCCGGAATCACCATAAGTTCTCTATCTGGATCCTTGTAAACTAGGTCATGTTTCAAATAAAAATCCTCATAATTTCCATTTTCAAGAATATTTCTAACCGCCTTAACCCAATTGTCCTGCATCTGTGCCTGTTTGAGTCGATGCTTTATCGAGTCATCCGACAACAAACAAGAAAACCTACTTAAAGCATCAACGTGCCGCATTTTGCTCCCAGATCTATGTTCTATTATAAAATCAAACTCCTGAAGAAACATGGCCCACCTAGACACTCTTAATGGAACGTCCTTCTTCTTTATAGTCATCGCAAAAGCATTACAATCTGTCACTATTTTTATTCTATGGCCCATTAGATATACTCTCCACTTCTTTAATGCTTCGATGATTGCCAAAACTTCGAGTTCGTAGGAATGGTATTTTTGCTGTGCATCATTAGTTTTACGACTCATATATTCCACCGGATGAAATTGTTGGTCGTCTGCGTTCTTCTGAAGCAAAACACCTCCATAGCCATACATACTTGCATCGGTGTGTACTTCTGTAGTAGCATTTGGATTATACAATTTTAAAACAGGTGCATTCATTAAACTTTCCTTAAGTTGCCTAAATGATACCATTTGAGCTTCTCCCATTACAAAATCACTATTCTTCCTAAGTAAGTCAGATAAAGGTCTAGCAATTGTAGCATATCCACAGATGAATCTTCTAAAATACGACGTAAGGCCCAAGAAACGTTGAAGCGCTTTCTTGTCCTTTGGAACTGGAAAATTTTCAACTGCTGATGTCTTCTCAATTGATGGTCTTATCGTCGAATTTTCAACTATATACCCGAGAAAATTAACCCTATTCATTAAAAATTGACACTTCTCCCATTTAATTCGTAAGTTATGTTTTCCAGCTACTTGTAATACTTTCCGCAATTTCACGATTCCTTCCGAAACGTCCACCGATGGTATTATGATATCGTCGACATACACAATTATAGTACCGTCCTGAATCAATTCCCTATATATCGAAAAAATAAACCGAGAAAATACGGCTGGAGAATTAGAAATTCCAAAAGGTACGTAATTGAACTCATACTGGCCGTTGTGTGTTACAAAGGAAGTAAACTTTTTCGACTGCTCCTCAACAGGTACGTGGAAGAAACCATTCTTTAAGTCAAGTGTGGAATAAATCTTAGCAGATTCTAATTTATGCAACACGTCATCAATCAAAACCATTGGGAAGTTATCTCTCATAATTTTCTCATTTAATTTACGAAAATCGCAACAAAGTCTCTTTGTGCCGTCTTTCTTAGACACAAGAACGATTGGTGATGCATATTCAGAAGTACTCGGTCGAATAATGCCTTCATTTAACCAATCCTTAACTTGTTGCTCCACAACGCCTTGATCTTCATAAGATAGACGACGTGGTCGTTGAAATATTGGAATATCATCCGACAATATTATTTTCATACTAATAGGAGATGGTTCAAGATTCTCCGGATTATAGTCCCTTACTAACCTGTTAACCTCTCCTGCTGTCTCTTTCGCTAAATGTGACAAGTTCAATGCAACATCATCATCGATAACCACCGCTGAACAAAATATCTTAAAATCGTCTACTTCACCACTTTGTTCTCCTACAGATTCATTCCTACCATTGAAAGTTGCACCACTAGAGGTCAATATCACATCTGTCTGGTCTAATATATCATTACCTATTGCAGCCTCATATGGAAATTGTTCAGCTATGTAAAATCTAACATTAAAGTCAAAACCATCTATATTAACGATCCTATCAAAGTGTCCTAAAGTTACCAATTCACCAACATTGGCCGTTACAAAACTTTCCCTTCCATTGCGAATCTCAATGTCCTGTAACTTTTCAAAAATATCTAACCTAATTAACGAAATATCACTACCCGAATCGATAATCGCCGAAATTCTAAGATCGTCTAATTTAATTTCCTTAAAAACTCGATTTGGCCTCGCAATACAAGTCGTAACAAATTTATCATTTCGCACCGTCTTATTACCATTCCCTACCGTACACAATCTGTTCTCGTTTTCCTTCTTGATTTGGTTCGACAACTTTACCTTACATTCATACGACTTATGACCCATTTTTCCACAATTAAAACATTTAAAATTCCCTGATTTACAAAATTTTGCCAAATGATCATCACCCCCGCAGTTATAGCATTTGGCCTTCGAATAATTATTCGGTTTTGTTCTATCTAACTGTCCTAAATCTGAAGATACCTTGAAGGTTGGCGCCTGTGAAGTAGGTCTTCGAATTTTCTCATATATTCTAATTTTATCCTTTAAATCTTCGACACTAGTAGCTTGATATAAGATACTCTTTCCGAATCTCGAATCCGGAATTCCGTCAGCAAAATATTGAATTATACTATCGTCATCAAGCTTAATGGGTTTCCCTATTTCCATTAATGTGTAGAGGTACTCCCGTAAACTTTCACTATTCCTCTTCTTACGATTTCTCAAAATCTGATGTACTTCAATCGCTGCTAGCTTAGTCCCAAATTCCTTTACAAGTGCTTCCCTGAGAGAGTTCCAATTCTTTATCCCACTCTGACTGCGAATAAACAAACGTGCCGCCCCTTTCAGCAACTGTTTTGCATATATGAATTTTTGTAAACTACTCCAACCTACTGCCTCAGCATTATCCTCAAAATCAGAAACCCACTCATCTATCCCAATGTTGTCTGTACCACAAAAACTAGTCAAAGAATCCTCAATATCTCGCAGCGTGAATATATTTCTTTCAGTAACTAAAACCGGTTCATGTCGCGAAGGGACATCAATGTATTCCGAGTCAGAATTAGGTGCACTTAAGCCGAAATATTCCATGAGTCGATCTCGAAGTTCGGCCTTCCGTCCATTTGTAGGTAGTCCTATCTCAGTCAACTTGCCCTTCAAACCGTCAACTGTCATAGCAAAAATTTCATTTATGTCCATGTTATTCAAATTAATTATTCGTCCGATTATTAATAAAAAAAATTCACAAATTTAGTAGTAATATGTATATATGTATAAGTATGAGTAATAATAATTATAATAATAATAATAATGAATAATATTATAAGGATGAAATTAATTTGTATGTAATTAAAGTAATAATAATATGTAGTGAAAACAAAAGTATAACGTAAAAAAAATTCAGATGAAATTGAAACTCTAAATCATAAATAAAATTGGAATATTAACATACAAGGCAAAAATTCAAATTGGATTTTTTAAATAGAACAAAATTTCAAATTGGATTTTTTAAATAGAATAAAATTTTAGTTTACAGATTCAATTAAAGATGTTTTTAATTTAAATAAAATAACAACATTTCGATTTTTAGAATTTAAAAAAATTATAGATAGAATTTTAAAAATTTAGCTTACTCAATCGAACCACAATTGTGTCGTACAAAAATAAACAAAATATTTCCAATTAGATTCCTTCGTTGACTATACGCAAATACTTCCAATTAGATTTCTCCGTTGACTATACGCAAATACTTCCAATTAGATTTCTTCGTTGACTATACGCAACCGCATTCCACTTACACCAATCCACAGCACTTCAGCTTTCAATTTAGGGGTTGTTTTTCTATTCGCCAGTTTCTGTCTCTGCAGGTTTCTCTCGTAACTCTCTTTCTCTCTCTTGTTTATTTTGTTAATTAATTTTCTAATTTCAGTTTTTTTTTCAGTTTTCTCTCTCTTATTGAGTTAATTTTTGTCTTTTCAGGCTTTTTAACTCTTTTTTTGGCAAATCTTTTCCTCACTCTTATTGATTTTATTAGTTAATTTTATCTTTTCAGGTTTCTCGTCTCTCACGCAAATTTCTTTCTGTCTTTTGATGATTTTACATGTTGATTTCTTTCTTTTCAGGTTTTTGTCGACACTCTCTCTCTCACTCTCTCTTTATTTTATCTTCGTTAATTTCTATTTTAAATTATTTTCTTTCTTTTTCTTCTTTTTTCATTTTTTCTTTTTCTTTTGTATTTCGTTTTAGTTTTGAGTTTAAAAAAACATTTCTTTAGTTCTTTCTTGGAGTTTTTTTTTCAGTTTTTTTTATTTTAAATTTTTTCCTTTTTTTTGTTTCTTTCACACACAACTTCCTTTTAGTTTTTTTTTTAAATTACACAATATACAAAACTTTCACGTTCAACTTCACACAAGCTTTAATTTGGTTGAGCCCCCAAAAATGTAGGATTTGTTTTTAAAGAAACACTTTTTTAACATTTTATTTAATAACATATTTTATTGAATATGACAAAAAACAATTAACAATAAAAAAGAAAAGTTATATTTAAAATATTACACAATTTCACTTAATGGTGTTTTGTAAAGAAAAGTGTTCTTCTATTTTCGGTGTCAGTTTGAAGACTAAAAAACTATTTCACAAAATGTATTAGTTTGTTAGTCATTGCTATTCGTTGTTTTTATATCAGCCTACTATGGTTTGTTCGTTATTTTGTTAGTCGTTATTGAATAAGCCTACTTTGTTCAATTCGTTAGTCGTTGTTATTTGCTAAGCCTACTATGTTCGGTACGTTAGTTGTTGTTGTTTTCGTTAGTCGTTATTACTGAAAAGCCTACTATGTTTAGTCGTTGGTATTTTCGTTAATCGTTGTAATTGGAAAAGCCTACTATGTTTAGTCGTTGGTATTTTCGTCAATCGTTGTCATTGGAAAAGCCAACTATGTTTAGTCGTTAGTATTTTCGTCAGTCGTTGTTATTGCGCAAGCCTACCACAATTATTGTTATTGGTAGGGTTGCCCACTTCTTGTGCGTCCTGTCCCCGGTCCCACATATATAAAATTACATATATATGGGGTATATAGAGGGGTTGTTGGTGATTTCACCGGGGGTTTGCTAGTCCACTCTGAAAATAGAATTTTGTGAATTTTTTCTTTTCTCTTTTCCAATCCGGCTCGAAGGACCAAAAATGATGGGGAGAGGTGGTACAAGGAAAAGAAAAGAAAAATGTTTTCACAAATAAAAAATATTAATGGTTACTGGGGGTTGATAATTTATTCTTAGGTATACGAACCTTTAACTTTGGGTTGCAGTAATTAACTAACTTTACAATGTTATAAAATTCTTAAGTTAGGACACGAATTTGAGTATTTAAAAACTGACGAGTAGGCAGAGATGTTCGTACTCTCTTGCGACAGTTGGCCATCTTCAAATAAGCGCACTTAACGTTTCACGCGTGAACAGAAGTGAAGCCATAAAAAGCGCTTTCAGTTTTTGAAGAAGGAAGGATTCATGAACGTCATCATTTTCTATTCATGTATTCAGTTCGTGTTTATTAAAATGTTTTCAAGATTTTATGTTTTTTTCTTTATTTCTTTAAAAATATAAAAATACAACAATAAGAGTCGATATGCAAAATCGAATGGTAATCTTTATTTCGCGTATCAAAAAAGTGTACTGAAAACCACTCTTTCCCATAAATATGTATTAAAAATGTTACCAATTTCAATTTTGCGGTCTCTTTTGAAAACAGACTTCCATTGTAATTTGATAACTTGTTGCCATATTGCACAATGGGGGCAAAAGTCCGCGTAAAATTGTTTTTTTTTACTGACAGACATTATTACGCCCTAAATTAATCAATAATAAATAAAGATACATACAAACATAATTTGGGCATATAACCCTTCAGTCGGGATTACGACCTAGTTTCTCACATTACTGATGTTGTGTGTGTTTACACATGAATAGCGGGACCTACAGTTTAAAGTCGACTCCGAATGACAGGTTGTTGAGAAGCTTTTCATGGTGATTTTTAGTAACTTTCAGAGTTTTTGCCAGAAATCCGCTGAGAGGATGTCGCCGAAGAAATATTTTTTATTGTAAATAAATCGATTTTATATCAATTCGCTTCTCAATTAAATGGAATGCTATTTATTTTCATCGTTTCTTTGTTTTCTATCCCTTTAGAATCGGTGAAATTATTCAATCCCGTCAATCAAAATTATGGTTACACTTGGATGCCATTTTCCGTTTGACCTCCGATTACAAACGCCACAGTACCTACATTAAGACACTGCATGGCTTCTCCAATCGAGTCATACGCGAACGTAAAGCCGAATTGGCCGATAGCAACAACAACAATAACAATGTAACCGATGCTTATGATGATTTGGGCAAAAAGAAACGTTTAGCGTTCTTGGATCTGTTGATTGAGTATTCCAAGAATGGCACTCAATTGTCCAACGACGATATACGTGAAGAGGTCGATACATTTATGTTTGAGGGTCATGATACTACATCGGCTGCCATTTCGTGGACTTTGTTTTTGTTGGGTTCTCATCCAGAGTATCAAGAACGTGTATACGAAGAACTGGAATCGATTTTTGGCGATGATCGCGATACACCTGCCACTATGAAGAACCTCATGGATATGCGCTACTTGGAATGCTGTATTAAAGATGCTCTGCGTCTGTTCCCCTCTGTACCCATGATGGGACGTTCTATTGGTGAAGACGTACAAATTGGTAAGTTACCCATCATAATTACCCCGTTTGCTTAAATGATTTTCATTTTTCTTTGCCTTCCACCAGGTGATTATAATATTCCCGCTGGCACTACTGCCATCATTATGACGTATATGTTACATCGCAATCCCCGCATCTTTCCAAAACCGGAACAATTTAATCCTGATAATTTCTTGCCTGAGAATTGTGCAGGCCGCCATCCATTCGCTTACATACCGTTCAGTGCTGGTCCACGTAATTGCATTGGTCAAAAATTCGCCATCCTCGAAGAGAAGGCTGTCCTATCGTCAGTATTACGTAAATACAAAATTGAAGCAGTTGACCGACGTGAAGATTTAACTCTGTTGGGCGAATTGATTCTACGTCCCAAAGACGGTTTGCACGTGAAGATTACAAAACGAGTGTGAGCAACGTGCGTTGTTAGAGAGGTTAAAAATAAGGCCAAAAATAAAAAGAGATTTTCTTGCCGTAAATTATATGATATCTGGGATAGGGATATCTTCCCTATCCTATTTACCCTAACGGGTATATGTAAATAATTCCTTAGTTTTATTAAGTATTTGATTTAAATGATCAATGATTTGTTGTTAAGTTAAAATGAAAAGAATCAAAAATTCAAATAGTAGAGCGTCCTATGTTTGCCTTAGTTTTGTAAGTTATCGTATATAAACTATACAATTTACGATTTAAATTAATAATTAATTGTTTTTTTTTTTATTTAATTTTAAGATTCTAACTCAGTTTTGTTAGCTTTTATATTGAAAGTTTTTAAAACGAAAGAAAAAAATACTGATTTTATTCAATAAAAAAATTTATTCTTTAAAAATTCTTGTTTTATTCGAGACACTTTTATTATTTAACAGAACTTGGCATCACTCTGCTGGTTTGTGCCTAAGGGTATGCATTAAATATTTAGAAAATCATAAAAAGTTTGTAACAGTTTAAAATGCACTGTCAGAGGAGAACACATTGAATCAAGTGAGAATAGTTAGGATTTCTTCCATTTTTTTAAGCATTTATTTAATTTTCTTAGGTTTAATTACATACTAAAATAAACAATAGATTAAATATACATATATTAATATTGATACAATGCCCTCAGGAGGGAACTCGAGCATCATAAGATAATTTGAGTAAATATTTATAATGTGTTTAAAACAATTTTTTAAAATCAACTATATATTGGAGCATAAAGAAAAATATAAAAAAACTTTATATTAATAGTTACTAAATTAAATATATGGATGACAGATTGTAAAAGAAGAGTTAACCCACGGTATAGTATTCATTAGCTCAGCCACCAGTATTTATTGACGTCTAATTTAGCTACTGCATTCGTATCCCTGTTTAGAATATTGATGCTATATCTTAGATTATCGTCGTAAGACCCATTTAATATAATTGCTTTTGACGTTGTTCTTCGATATTGGTGGTAGAAAATTGGAACACCATCTCTATTTTGAATTGCCCTTTGATTGTCTAGGTAGAGAAAAGCTTCAGGAGATACGAAACCTGCTTCAATAGTGGTTTTCAAATAGGTAGGATTTGAGTAGTAGGGGGCCATTATTAGGTTAAATTCTTTACATGTAGTGCAATGAACAATATCGCACACGCAGTACAAAAGTGACTCAACTCAAAATTTTTCGAGTTTATATGCTTAAACTATATAGAATACATTTGTTTATTTATTAATAAAAATTTTAGTGTATTATGTTGAAGTCGCCGTGGTCTAGTAGGTAGTGTGTTGGCTTAAACTCTGAGAGTAAAAATTGCCATGAAAAGCTTCTCAAAAAATCTGTCGTTCGGAGTCGGCTTTAAACTGTAGGTCCCGCCATGAAGGGTTGTAATGGCCAATTATGTATGTTATGTATGTATGTATTATGTTGTTGTTAACTGTTACTAAATGGTCCAAAGATTTTGTTTTTAACTATTTTTATTTAAGTCAAAAATAGTTTTTAGTCGATTTCATTAAAATATAAAAATTTGTCCAAATATATGACAAGATATTTCACAGTATCAGATACCTTTAACGTTGTATTTGTCGTTCTAGATTTAACACCAAAGGATTTCCATTCTTTTCTGATTTTATAGCTGCATTTATTTACAGGAGGTCTAAATAATATTGTCTCACATTTCTCTGTATTGATTTTTAAATGCCAGATTTCTGCGTATGTTTCAACAAGATCGAATGATACTTGCAAATTGGAATTAATATTAAAAATTGTATCTCAGGAAAGATATAATATTTTCGATTTGGTTGAGCAATTCTAGAGTATATATATTGAATAATGTTGGTGCCATTACTGTACCCTGTTGCAGACCATTGAGTAATGTAAATTCTCTGCTTATAGCCATATTCCTGCAAATTGTGAATTTTCTTTTATCGAGCATGTTGTGTAAAAGAACGACCAAATTTTGAGGGAAATTGTAGTCGCTTAATTTGCATATTAGACCCGGTATCCATATACTATCAAATGCTTTTTCCATGTCAATTGTTAGTGTTTTCAGCATTGATTGATATAAAAAGATCTTGTAAGTCAGCCTTAAAGTATGTATCGTTGTTTCTCGAGGGATAATACGTTGATATAATAAAAAGAAACTCGTTGTTGTTCATGGGTATTTTTACAACAGCTGATTCCAAAACTTTTAAATTATTAATTGTGCTGGTAGTATATTTTTCAAACTTTATGTGATCCTTAATAAGGATTGCGGTGCCTCCAGTTCTCTGAGAGTTTGGCCTGTCTTTTCGTACAATATTATATCCTCTAAACTTAACCTTGTGTCTGCTATTTAACTTTGTCTCATTCAATAAAACTATGTCTGGATTCTGAATTTCTAAAAATTTTTGGAGGAATATTCTCCTGCTTATTTGTATCAGAGAGTTTACGTTAATCTCAATAATTTAATTTTTTTGTTTTGCTTACAATACTTGTCATTATATTTCAATTAAAGAGAAAATCGTATCAATACGTGAAGTTTGGATTTGCAGTTGCTTTTGCAAGTTGGCAAATTGATTTGTCAAGTCTATCATCATAGTCTTAATCTCCTGCATGAAGGTACTGATTTGACTACCATTTGGATTGTAAAGTGAGTTACACATACTCCTACAATTTGAGCGTATGTGTTTCCATTATTTACATGCGAAGTATTTTTGGTAAGGTATGGAATATTTTTTAAAGTTGTTTATTTTTTCTGCTGAAGTTTTTAATGTAGTTCCTTATATACCTTGCATCCATTGTACGAAGCCGGGTGTCCATACTCCTTGCAAAGAACACAATAGGTTGGTCTCCTTCTTTTATACCACAGTTACCTTTTAGGATTTCTTCCATCAGAAGAATCATTTGAATACGCAGACAGTCACCTAATAAGAAACAAGCCATCCTCAGCTGTCTACGATTGGCATTAAAATCAATGCAAAAAAAAGAAAATGGCTAATAACAAGACAATATAAAATGTCAACAATATTTGCTACATACATATGCTTCAGATAAACACATTCGAAGCACCATATGTGGAATATATGCACATGATTATTTAGAGAGGAGTACGCCAATAAGCACCGATGCTGAGATCTGAGGTTAATTTCTATTTTTGCTCATGCCAGTGAACGGATTAGTGCTGTTAGTATAAAAGGATGCATGAAATAATTTTTTGAGTACGCGATACATTCAATATAACTAAAACGACGGAAAAAGAAAAATAATTGTTTTATGGCATCATTGTTAATTTTTTACTTATTTGACTTATTCTTTGACGCTGTCGCCTTTTAAATAATTAAGGCGCATGCTACTCGACTTAGGTGGCAAATGCAAAATTACTACGAAGCACTTGGCAAGTGGAATGTGTTTTTAGGAGAAGTCGGAGAAATTTTCAGTGCCGTAGATCAGAGATCAGCAATGAGTAGATTCGAATCGCGTACGAACACTACAATACTCTTGTCTTGCTGTCTTTGTCTTTTTTCTTTTTTTGTAAATGCAACAACAACTAAGACTGTAAATATTGATGAATGATTCGAAATACTCGAATCATTTATGAGTATTATACGTATTTTTCTAAATTTATGAATCTGAATGAGTAGGCTCATCTGAATCAAACTTATTTCGAACGTTATGTGTTTGATGTCAATGCTGTACTCATACTCATTGCAACCTGTACTTATAAATCAATGTTGTAGTTAGGTTAGGTCAGGTCAGACTGGTAGCTCTGATATCACAAAGCTCACTTGAGCACGCATAGCGGCCCGTTGTGATGCCACGGGTGAACGCAGGCCCTGTACTAACCACGTTCCACCAAAATCAGAGAAAAGGAGGAAGTTGGTCAGCGCAAGGTCTGCACAACAAAAGCACGACTACCCCGCACTGGAAAACCAGCCAGAAAGTTTGATGAACGAAGCTATATCCTTGATGTCAACAGATGATAGCTCCGTTAAGCTAACCAGGAATGGGGAGTCAAATAACCTATAGCTACACCTAGCAAGAGACGGGCAATGGCAGAGAAAGTGAACAACAGTCTCCTCTTCCTCAGTGGAAATGCATCCACGGCAAAAGTCGTGGAAAGGGAGCCTCATTGTTTCCGCGTGTCTACCCATGACGCAATGGCCTGTAAGCACCGCCACTGTAGTCGAGATGACATCACGACCAACACCAAGTAATCGGTTGGTACGCCTTCTATCCATCCTGGGCCAGGTGAGTCTAGCGGTGGAGCAGGACTCCTCATTGACCTAGGATAGGTTGGCGTCCCGAAAGAACCTCCGCGCAATGGTCAACTTGACCGAGGCAAGTGGCATACCCAATTCAACAGAAGAGGATTCCGGAAGGAGCGCACCAGCTCTGGCGAGCCATTGTTGTAGTGAGTACGAATAAATCAGAGTAGTTGGATTTTAATACTGTTCAATACTCACTCGTATTCAAAATTTCATGATTTATAGCTGCTGATTTTTTAAAATTTCACCTTTCATATTTAAAGATGACATATACAGATGAGACTTATAGATTATGTTCGAAAGAATTTTATAATTTTTTTATTTTAAACTAAACTATGTACATCAATGTCCAATAAAAGACTCTTTCATCCGATCTGAGTTAGTGTACTCAAAACTACTACTCATATTCAAAGTTTGAAGTACTCATCGTACTCATACTTAACAGTACGAATGAAACAGAGTAGTTGCATTTCAAGACTGTTGACTCACTCATACTCGAAACTTCATGAGTACTTATGAGAAGGGAAAAAACGATTCATTGCTGATCTCCGATTCCAATGATTGTCATCACTCTGACCTTCGAAGAAAGGAGAAGACTTTAAGGCCTTGATTAAATAACGAATATTCTACTTACTAATAAATTCTCATTCTGTTACGTATAAACTGCGTGTTCGAGTTTTTGAGATACCAAGCTGCTGATTAGAATCATCTATAAGATGTCATCTTGCAGTTAGTCAAAACTGTATATCGTTAATACATACATACATAACATAATTGCCCATTACAACCCTTCAGTCAGGATTAAGGCCTAGCTTCTCACACCACTCATGTTGTGTGCGTTAATTTTATACTTGAGTGGCGGGACCTACAGTTTAAAGTCGACTCCGAATGACAGATTTTTGAGAAACTTTTCATGGCAATTTTATTTACTCTCAGAGTTTTTGCCAGAAATCCGCTGAGAGGA
Source organism: Sarcophaga rosellei (assembly GCA_930367235.1). Classification (NCBI taxonomy): domain Eukaryota; kingdom Metazoa; phylum Arthropoda; class Insecta; order Diptera; family Sarcophagidae; genus Sarcophaga; species Sarcophaga rosellei. The sequence continues at coordinate 62,533,387 of OV884017.1, read as the reverse complement.
AGTCGCCGAAGAGATATTTTTTTCCAAATTTCGTTTTGATGTCTGACATGGGGTTTGGACCGAGCCCTTTCGGCTAATAAGCCAACGCACTACCTGCTAAACTACGGCGACTCCGTAACTACATCTTGCTTCCAGGTATGAACTATGCAGTAAGCGTGTACAAACCAGTCTCAAACATGATCCTCTACCGCAAATAGGGAAGGCTCTCATTGAGCCATTGTTTTCAATAACGAACCTTCAGCTCCTAACATAACTCCACTTCTCCACTCCACAGTTTAAGCATTTGTGCCAAATCTTGGAGAATGCTTAAAATTGGCTAAATATTCGAATTGTGTTTAAGCAAAGAAAATAAAGTATAAAGAATGTGCATTTTGGCATATTTTGGAATATTTCTCAAAAATATTTCATGACACGGGGGGAAAGGTAGAAGGGAAGGGTAAAGAAATCAAGAGCGTAACAATGCGTTGTTCTCATCGTGCGTTTTTGTTATTTGACTAATTTTTTATTTATTTTTCTGAAACAGTGTTGCCACGAAAAAAATTTTGTAACCACCATTTGTGAAAAAAATCACCTAATAAAAAAAATATAACCAAAATTAAATTCGTAGACTTTTATTTTATTTTTTTTTCAAGTTTAAATTATAATAAATAAAAAAAAAAAACAAAAAATAGCTTTTTTTTAAAGGAAAAAAAATAACGAAAACTAAAAAGTCTACACATCTACACATTGATCAAAAAATAACCAATTTTGGTTAGAAATAACCAAAAACGGCAACACTGTTCTCAAATCACTTATTCTCAGACGTCGGCACAAAGCGAACATGATAAAAATTATGAGAGGCATGTGTTAACCCCGAGGAAAATTGTTAGTAATATTTTCAAGTCTACTTATTAACCCAATAATATGTATATGTGAGCGAAAAATATAGAAATGTTGTACTGCGCTAAAAACCTAAAAACACCGTATTTAACTTGGCAAGTATTCTTCCAAAAATCGAAATCATTTCTCATTGATATTAGTGAATCATACTGTAATACTTATTTGGGTGTAAAATTGAAGTCTGAGAAAAGCGACATAAACATTCTTCTTTAGAAGCTGACAAGCAAAGCTGAATGCATTTTTACGCTCTCATAATGAGAGCAACACATTGTTACGCTCTTTGTTTGTGTTTATTTTCCTTCTGTCTTCCACCCTCCTCATCCAGAAATGATTTCTTAAAAAGATTTTGGTGAGAGCGGGTCGTAATGTTAGAACCCGCCATAAGAAATTTTACTTCTACATAATGCGCATTCTTTATATCCATATCCTTTGGTTTAAGCATACGAAGAGTCTTAACTTCATTTTTGAAATCCAATAAAAATTCTAAATTACTCACAGGCATTTTGTTAATTTACCAATTTCATTGAGTAGAATATTGTTACGAAAATGGAAATGGTGTAACACCATTTAACATTAAATGATAAACAAGAAAGAACATATTTCAACACCAGCAGTATGAAAGAAAAGGGGATAGACAAGTAAGCGAGAAGGCAACAACACATAACGTAAAAAATACACAAACAGCAATGAAACACCGATAGAGATCTCGAGAAACAGAAAAAGAGCAACATTCGACTTCAAGAACATTCATCAGACTGTTTACGTGGGCATATAAAAAGTCAAGACAAAGCAGGCAACGAGTAGTAAGAATTCAGTCAGCCTTGTGTGCAGACGCGTTGCGTGTGAAGAGAACAGTCGTGGTTTGAAGATCGCCGTTGTAAAGATCTGCCGAACAATTTTTAGTGTTTATGCAAGCAGAAGTGTAAAGAAGAATAACGAACTAAGCAAATTGTTGTTGTTTACGTCAAGTTGTGCGAACAATAAAGAATTTATCTAAGACTAAACACAAATTTATTTTTATTTTGTTTGCAATCAAGGAACTCATATTTTAAATGTTTTTAAAAAGGTAAAAACGCAACAATATTTTTTTTTTTCTTACTGCATAAAAGAAATAATTGTACTCGATATGTCATTAAATGGATCACATACATAAATTTAATTCAATTAAATTTTTGAATAGAAACATAACAATCGTAACTGGTGTTAAACATCAGTAGGCAATTATCAAATAAAATGCACTTCAAAACGCATACAATTATTGACGCACGTATACTTAGTAGTAGATGAGAGAGCGAGCAATTGATTTTATTTAAACGAATACTTTTAAATATGAAATATTGCGCGTATGTTGAATATGTGGCGCCACAGCTTAAGTGGGCTTTTGGGAGATTAGAAACAAAACTATACATTCAGACTATGAAAAGAAAATAAATCAGATTTAATTGTAAGTGCGCATATATCAACCAACCAATAGAATCAAATCAATATTTGTATTCCATTTATTTATTCGCAAATTGCTCAATGCCCGATACTTCAGTCGGTTTTATTTTTTTGTTTCAATTAAGCGGAAAAAAATCACAAATAGACCAAAGGAAAAAAGAGAAGAAAAAAAGTGCAATCTAATGAATCAAATGCATTTTAAATCCAACTAAAATGGCAAAATGACTTAAAATTAATACCACCGCACGATTAAAAAGCTTTGGACACATGTGTGAATATTTGATTATGAACAATGATGATGATGATGATGATGATGGTGATGATGGACTCAACTAGTTAGAGATGTCAAATTTGTTTTTATTGCAAAAAGAAAACAACAACAAATAAATCAATAATTAAGAACAATTGCCAATGAGATTTGTATTTGAAATATTTAAATTTAAAAAGTATTTTTGGAATTCTATAATGAGAATATTATTGTGATTCTTTCATCACAGCTCCCCATACAATAATCCACATACAACGTAATAACTGACTGGCAATGACTGACAGACTGCATTCTGTGCAATATTTACACTGAAATCACTGCAACATTTAGGTTGTGTATGACGAATGCTCGCTCATACATTGTATTGAGTTGCCCTTGAAATGGCGTCTCATCAAGAGCTTACTTACCACAGACAATTATCACAGCACCAGAGGTTCATTTCGCAATTAGGGACACTTGATACCATACATACCATTGGCGTTAGTGGCAGACACAATACAAATAAATGGATTCGTATTTCAGAAATTCTTTAATTTGTCTGCACAATATAAAATAAATGGCATTTTCAAGAGGAGAAAAATAATACAAGTTGAGTTCATTTGAGTTGAAAATAAATAAAAAAAATTAAATAAATATTACAAAAAAAAACAGAGAACTTAGAATAGAAATAGAAAACGTTTGCATTGTGCACATTAGAAATATGAAATTTATTGCAGTCATACGACTTTTACGACCCCATGATTAAATCGATTTTATTGGTGATATTTAAACTCAATCAATCGTTGTCAAATTGAGATATTCAATCATCAATTGCCAGTTAAATGTGGCATTTTTATGCAATTAATACCCGATCGTAAAAGTTTTAACGTACAACGTAATAAATAATTTGTAATAAATAAATACTCATACACGCTCATACTGCAAATAAATATCGTCAACTTTTTGCATTACACAAGTGAGAGAGTGTCATTATAATTTATTGAATGACAAAAAAAAAAAAAATAAATTATTTGTTATTAAAACTGGTGATTTTGTTAATTAAATGGGCCATTCGAACAAAGGTAAGTTGTTTCCTCAAATACATACATACATATAATTACGACAAGTGTTCAGCAGCCTTCAATTGTGTACTCAATTTAGAATATAGAGACTGAAAATTATAATAAAAAAGCAGTTTAAGATGTTTATGTTTTATTTCATTATTTCAAAAAGTTGACATTATTGTTTACAGATATATTTAAAATGTTTTTTTTTTTTACTTTGAGTGTTCAGAATATATCGCTTATTAGACGTAAAGCCCGAGTTCGAGCTACAGGCCAGGCATCAAAACGAAATATGAAAAAAAAATATTTCTTCGGCGATTACCTCTCAGCAGATTTCTCTGAGAGTAAATAAACCTGCCATTAAAAAAGTTTCTCAAAATCTGTAGATCGGAGTCGACGTTAAATTGTTGTTCCCGCCACTCAATTATCAAAAAAAAAAAAAATTAAGGCACACAACATGAGTGGTGTGAGAAGCTAGGCCGTAATCCTGACTGAAGGGTTATAATGGCCAATCATGTATGTATGTATGTGTGTTGAGAATATAATTTGTGTTGATTTCTTAAGGCCAACTCGCGCATGAAGTCGTAATATTCTAGTAGGTAGTGAGGCCACGGTTAAAACCAGAGATAAACAATGAGTATTCAAAAATATGAGTAGATTGGAATCATACTCATAATTTTTGACACTTATATGCATTCATACTGATTTTAATATTATACTCACACTACGTCTAATAAGCGAACACGCTACCTACTAGACTACGGCGACTTCTATACGCAGTCATACTTATTTTAATATCATACTCATACTACTCATATTCAAAGTTTGAAGTACTCATCGTATTCATACTTAATAATACGCATGATGTTGTTGATTTCGACTCCCCTTTACATAACATTTACAAGAATCCGAGAATGATTCGCGTACGAACACTACAATACTCACTAGAAGGTTGTGTGTTTGCTTTGCTTGATGTCTTATTTCTTTTTTTTCTAAATCCAACAACAACTAAGACTGTAAATTTTGATGAATGACTCGAATCACTCGTATCATTTATGATATATATAAATATATTTTTCTAAATTTATGAATCTGAAACATATTTCGAATGTTATGAGTTTGATGTCGACGTTGTACTCATATCAGAGTAATTGAATTTCAATACTCTTGACTCACTCATACTCGAAATTTCATGAGTACTTACGAGTAGCGAAGAAACGATTCATTGCTGATCTCTGCTCTGTGAGAAGCTGAGTCCAATTATGTATGTGTGTAACGACCGCATTAATTTAATTACTTTACTCTAATTGAGTTTTTTTTTTATATAACAAGTAGTTCTTTGTGGATAAACACAAACACAATCCTGACTAAAGGGTTGTAATGGCCAATTATTATTAATCTAATCGATCACTTCTGTTCAACCAGGTGTTTATAGCGCTTGGTGTAAAAAATGGGTAGTAATAAATTCATATGCTTTACAATTTTTATTTTATTTTATTTATTGAATCTTCAAGTTTCAAGTGTACGAACTTCAAATGCTTAAAATAACGAAATTATTTAGAACTGATCAAGGCAATTAATATTTTTATATGTTCTATTATATAGCATCGAATGTCCATAAGTGCCATAACGACTATAATCCTAAATATTTGAACTTAGTTTTTACCACAAATTAAGTGTTAATTATTCGAGAAAAAAAAAAACACAATAAAAAAGAAATTATGAGAATATGGGTTATACAATAGAAAATATTAGCAATCACAAATCAACTGTAGCTTCTCGAAGTTGACAATGGTTATTAAAGAATATGTAGAACGGAATGTAGCTAAATTAGATCAAACACTGTTGTATTATACACCGTTAAGTTTGATCACTGTGTGTTGATAAATTTAATTTAAATAGAGAAATAATAATTGAGTAAAGAATTTACTTTGAAATTGATAAAATATGCCTATAAAGATGCAGATACAAATCAATTCATCCTGGAAATGAACAAATCAACACAAAACAATAATATTCAGAACGAATGTATGTACATATATCATTCCAACGGGCTATCGGATGCTTGGTAATAAATTGTTCAACACTCTCATGATAAAATGCGGCATAGCCCCCAGACTGACTTGCGTTAAACAGGGAAATAGTATGCCATAGTTATGTATCTTTTTCCGATTGCCGATCCTTTGAAACGCCATTCAAATTCAAGGCAAAAGCCTTTCTCCTTGTCTCGCTATGTTGGCAAAATACTTATGACTGGTATAGGAGAAAAGGATAATTGGAACATGGTAAATTTATCTAGGTTTGCATTGCAATACGTTTTTCATCCTAGTACTTTAACTGTGTGATTGTGTGTAGAAGTCGCCGTGGTCTAGTAGGTAGTGTGTTGGCTTATTAGACGAAAGGCCCGAGTTCGAATCCCTGGTCAGACATCAAAACGAAACATAAAAAATATTTCCTCGGCGACTTTCTCTCAGCAGATTTCAAGAGAAACAGACATGAAAAAGTTTCTCAAAAATCTGACGCTCGGAGTCGACGTTAAACTGTAGGTCTCGTTGCTCACGTATAAAATTAACGCACTCAACATGAGTGGTGTGAGAAGCCAAGCCGTAATCCTGACTGAAGGGTTGTAATGGCCAATTATGTATGTATGTATGTATGTCTTAGACTTCTTACTTACTTAATTGACAATTTACAACCCGATTAACGGATTTCGGCCTACCGCGACAAATTATTCCAGGCGCCTCTGCTTCTTACGCGCCTACGCTAGTTGGTCACACCAATAGATGACAGAGCTTCCTCGATTTGGTCCTTCCAATGCATGCAAGGTCCTCCACTTCGCCGACTTCCGCAGGTTCCCGCATCAAATACCCATCTCGCTCCCGAACGACATGGCCGAACCAGCGCAGCCGCTGGATATTAATACGCTGCACAACGTCTATGTCGTTGAGGAGCTCTTACAGTTCACTGTTGGATCGGATGCGGAAATCATCGCCAACTCGCACTGGACCGAAGATCTTACGTAGAACTTTTCTCTCGAATACTCTCAAGGCTGCTGCATCAGTGCTTAATAGGGTCCATGCCTCTGCGCTATAAAGAAGCACGGGTAGGATGAGCATCTTGTAGAGTATTAGTTTTGCCGTACGAGAGAGGTCTCTGCTACTCAATCGCCTATTGGGACCATAGTAGTGGTTATTAGAGGAAACACTATATTGCTTTTGATTTATATACATACGAGGAGTGTTTCAAAAACAAGTTCAATTTGTCAATTTCGCATGCTACGTACTTTCGACTTTTAATTATTTATTAATTTTGTGTCAAAAATGGAATTAAGTGCTCAAATGCTCTTGAAACAAGCCTCGTACATGTATACATATATGTGGTTTAGGGATTCAGAAAGAACTCATTTGAATTTTTTAATACATGAACTATTAACTGTTTCGTTATACCAGATGCAGCGATAAATTTAAAAAAATAATTCAAAAAATATTTTTCCAAGGTTACATGTTTTCCCCTTCGAATCACAATCGAATGAACATGAATTTATGCCAAAACGTTTTCCTTAATTACCCGCCACCATTACAAGTGTTTTTGTTTTTCTTATTTAAAGCAAATAAAACAAAAATCTCTTTCACGATTTAAATCGGAAATAACAAAAACAAAAGTCTGGAAAATAAGCGGATAATGCCACCTAAAGTGGCAAAATCCAAAAATTGAAAAGAAGCAACAACAAAAACAATTGTACAACTAACGGAGAACACTACGACAAAGAACAACAAATCAAAATTAAACAAGAATTTGCTGCATAAACAATCAAAATTGAAAACAAAACAAAAAAAGTGAATGAAAAGGAAAAGGAAACAATCAAAGAAAGTGATGGCAGCAGCAGCAGCAGCAGCAGTGGTGGCATCACTTAACATGCAAGCAAATATTGATGTACAATAACTGGTGGTTTCCTTTGTGTTTTGTTGTTGTTGCTACTGTTGAGTTCATAATTTTTTTTTCGTTTTTGCGTTCGTTCTATGTGTGGCAAACAACACTTTTGATAGATTAGAAACGTAAACGAAAAAGGCACAAACACTCACTCGAAAACACACCCGACTCTACAGACACGTGACCCAAAACAAATTCAAAAAAGAAAAAGAAACCAACTGAACAGTAATCGTCGTGGCATGCATCACAAGTATAAAATCCAATTTACACTTGAAGAAAACAATCAGGGATTTATAAAAACTCGTTTACACATACATACATAACATAATTGGTCATTATAATCCATCAGTTAGGATTACGACCTAGCTTCTCACACCGCTTATGTTGTCGCTGCGTATTACTCAACCTCATAGAATTCTGTTTGTCTCATTGCCGTCCATGGATTCGTATTAGATGGATGCTGGCTGGTCAGAATTGTTAACAAAGTTGTAATTAGTTGGGTCCCCGCAGCAGACTATATAGACATAGTCAAGAGCCCTATTATAGCATTAACTAGGCAGAGGACCAAGCCGTTGACTCGCCCGAGACCTGCACCAGGTCAGATTAGTGGGAGAAGAGCTTTACAAATTACGAAAGGCGAACATTGGTGGATTGCAGGTTTTCTATCAGGAATCAATTATCTGAGATTACTTTGCCTCAATTGGTTATGTCTTCTAAATGGGACAGAGTACAGCCTCTGCCTTAAGGAGAATGAAACCATAAAGCCATTTCTATGGAACAAGAAAGCCAGAGAACAGGATCAACTTTGGAAAGAAAATTGTCACAAAGCGGGTGAATATAAACGAATCTTTTTTAAGGTAAATTTAGGGTATGAAGTACAAATTTTCGCGTGTATATGAGGAGAATGCTTAAAAGCGGGATGCATACATACATATATTGAAATAATTTCAATACATTCTGAAGCAAAAAATAAAATTGCATAAGTTTTAGTGCTACTAATAGGTGAATTGCTATATCCGGGGAGCCTATATCCAGGGATACTGTATTAATTTTTTTCTTGAAAGTAAAATTAAAAATATTTATCGCTACAACTAGTAGCTCAAAAGCTAATACTCTTCTGCACAAACAGACATAGTGGGTCCATTAAGGGTTTGCGAAGCGCATATAGAATTTAACGCATTAGCTTCGTTTTGCGAATCCAAAAGCTTTCGTGCGTTTGGCTTTGATCACTTGATATCGGTGGACAAGTCAAATTATCCTTTTCTAAACTTTCTTATTTGAACATCACTGCTTGGGTTTCTTTTATTTTTCTTAGCACTCAAGGTTCTTATAGTAACGTCTTTTACCGAGAATCAATAAACATATATTCACTAGATTTGACATCACAAATGCAATAGGCTGGCTTTAAGAGTCTGGATCAGAGATCAGCCATTAATCGTTTTTTTTCGCTACTCATAAGTACTCATTTTTTTCATTTTGAGTATGAGTGATTCAATAGCATTGAAATTCGACTACTCTGATTCATACGTACTCACTACAACATTGATTTATAAGTGCAGGTTGCAATGAGTATGAGTACAACGTTGACATCAAACTCATAATATTTGAAATATGTTTGATTCATACGCCTACTCATTCAGATTCATAAATTTAGAAAAAATACTTATGATACACATAAATGATTTGAGTAATTCCAATCATTCATCAAAATTTACAGTCTTAGTTGTTGTTGTATTTACAAAAAAAAAAGGAGAAGAAAAAGCAAAGAGAGCAAGCAAAGCAAACACACAACCTTCTAGTGAGTATTGTAGTGTTCGTACGCGAATCATACTTATTTTGTGATTCGTGTAAATGTTGAGCAAAGGAGAGTCGAAATCAACAACATCATGCGTATTGTTAAGTATGAATACGATGAGTACTTCAAACTTTGAATATGAGTAGTATGAGTATGATATTAAAATAAGTATGACTGCGTATAGAAGTCGCCGTAGTCTAGTAGGTAGCGTGTTCGCTTATTAGACGTAGAGCCCGAGTTCGAGCTCCAGGCTAAACATCAAAACGAAATATGAATGAAATAAGTTTCTCAAAAATCTGTTGTTCGGAGTCGTTGTTAAACTATAGGTCCCACCACTCAAGTATAAAATTAAGGCACACAACATGAGTGGTGTGAGAAGCTAGGCCGTAATCCTGACTGAATTGTTGTATTGGCCAATTATGTATGTACGAATGCGTATAAATATCAGAAATTATGAGTATGATTCGAATCTACTCATCTTTTTGAATACTCATTGCTGATCTCTGGTCTGAATGCAGCTGGAGAATGAATGCAGATTTCTTATCTCTTGTACTCAGAAGCATTCTTTTTGTATTAACATGTTGCACCCTCTAACTACTTACAATCCTTTCTACAAATAATGCTTCTTTATTTTATTTTTTTTGAGTGTATTCAATATGAGTTTATATGGCGGGAAGATTGCTATCAAATTCTTTTCTATTTAACCTTCCTGGGATGACTAATATTTAGTTGCTACTGTTGCTGCCTCAACAAAAACATACTCTCTCACAGAGAACAGCGATTCTTTAAGGGCGAATAATGTTCCCTTTGTCACGGAATAGCGAAACTAAAATGAAAAGAAAATATTGTTTTTAGTTTTGTCAGAGGGCACACGACTCGCGCCTCCTTCTTCGAGAAATGCCCCTGCCATGCAGTCGCTGCTTACATGTTGGCTTATTTGTTTAATCGAATGATTTGAAGACAATCACAGACGAGAACGAGATGAAGAACCTCTACCAACTATAAGCGACAGATAACACGTGCCCGTTGCCTCGAAATTAGATGGAGTGATGAAATATTCCAAAGCGGCATACGAGAGAGAATACTTTACTGCTATCATGCCTACGAAAAGAGAATGACAGGAATGAAAGACAAAAAAAATGGGAAATGTGGTCACGTGACCACGGCGATGATGTTTCTTTCACTGATTCAATCATGTAAACGGTATTGAAATGTCAGTATTGGTTTAATAAGGCGGAAAATTGAATCAGAATAGAAAAAAATTCTGCTTTGTTGTTGGGTTAGTGCTGGCTGGCACTGGCAAGTGAATTTAAAGTGAAATAATTTCCGTATGGTTTTAAAACTTCTCTTGCATTTGGGAGTGCCGAGAAAAACAAAGGGACTACTACATGCCATATTATGAGTACGTAATTAGCAGAGTTGGGAATTTGGGAATTATGTATGTAAAGTACACACGCACACTTGTTTTTGTTGTCTGTATTTCATTCCATTCCATTTCACATTCTTGTTGTTGTTATTATTGTTTACTTCAATTAAGTAATTCAATTGTTTGTCTGCTCTTCATTTTGTATTTTTCTTTTGTTTTTCGTTTTTTTTGTTTTTTTTTGTCGCTTTATGTCACGAAACACAAACAAAAATGTTGTCACTTCGCATCAAAGTTTGTCTGACAGGCTCTCTCATTTGAGTGCTGCTACAACAACCAATGAAGTGAAAATCAAACACTTTCCTTCTCTCTCTCTCCCTCTCTGTTTCTGCTCATTTGCAGTACGAGACAAGGAGAGTGTGACAGTGAATTTTTAAAAACACCATAAAGAAAAAAAGTGAATGTTAATCCTTTTAAAAGGTTTCTTAATCTGTGGCTGTGGTGATTGAATTCGTTTTTCCTTCCTTTTTCCTTTTTTTTTTTTGGTTCCTTTCCTTTTTTAATTTCGAGTGCATTTTTTGTAATTTCTTACGCAATTTTGGTCAACTTTCGGTATCTAATAATGGGAGGGAGGAATGCATGCAAACAAGGCAAAGTTTCTGATTGTGGTCAACGTGGCGACCTCCAGGACGATCCTTGTCTTGCTGTATTCAAGTTGACACGCAGCCTCCTCGTGGCCCCTCCTGGATGGCATTCTAGCACCCGCTAGATGTTAACTAATGCGTGCAGCGAAGTCCAATCCCCTGGACGTTAAATTTGGGTTGTGCGTAGGGCTTGGAACCCACCACGTAAAAATCCCCCTCCAATGAAAACCAGAAATACAAAATCCTCCGATAAGATCCCCTTAAAAGTTGACGACCACGGCAAACGTATAAAGGCCTACGATTTACGTATTGGCACTTGGAACGTCCGCACCCTTTACAGGGTAGGCGCTTCCGTCCAGCTGGCGGATGCCCTCATTAAATGTAGGACTGACATCACTGCCATACAGGAAATGCGGTGGACAGGACAAGGATGCAAAAGGCTTGCATCTTGTGATGTTTACTACAGCTGCAATGAAGATAAGCACGAATTCGGATGCGGATTTGTGGTTAATAAGAGACTTCGTCACCTTGTCTCTGGGTTTACGCCTGTGAACAAAAGAATAGCCACAATCCGCATCAGGGCAAAATTCTACAACATCAGCCTTATTTGTGCTCACGCCCCGACGGAAGAAAAGGACGATGTGATTAAAGATGCCTTCTACGCTAAACTTGAGGACGTATATGATAAGTGCCCGGCCCACGACTACAAAATCGTCCTCGGAAATTTTCCACGCGCGTAACATGGTAGTATGTAGCACCAAGTTTCAGCATATCGACATTCACAGGGCCACTTGGATGTCCCCCCAATCGATTAACATCCATCCAGATTGAACATATTGTAATTGACGGAAGGCACGTATCCAGTGTACTAGATGTGCACGCATTCAGAGATCCAAATATCGACTCGGACCACTACCTTGTCGCAGCCAAGTTTCGATTGCGCATTAGTGCCTAGAGCTCTGCGCGCTCTTGTACATTGCGAAAGCTGGACTTTAAGAAGCTGTAATAACAAAGGACAGCTGATGCGTTCTCCACTCAACTCTCGGATAAGTTCCGTCGTTCCCTATCTAATCTCAGCGACATTGGTGGACTGTGGGCCAACATCTCCCACTCCTTGCGCACTACTGCAGAAACAGTCGTTGGTTTCGAGCGCCCATCCCAACGAAATCAATGGTACGATGAGGAGCGTCGCGAGGCAGCTGCAGCGAAAAACGCGGCATAGAAGAAAACGTTGCCGTAAGCCGCTACGCGAGCTATTGTCGAGACCTATAGAGAGAGGAGAAGGGATGGGAGACGTCTTATTAGACGCAAGAAGAGGGAGCAAGAAAGGCATGAGCGTGAGGAAGTCGAGATGTAGGAATGACGCTCGAAAACTCTATCAAAAGCTTAAGCGTCTAACCGACGGTTACAAGCCCGGAGCGTCTTCCTGCAAAGATGAGAGTGGAAACTTGGTAACAGATCCGCAGGGGGTGCTGAGGTTGTGGAGGAAACACTCCTCTACTCTGCTACAAGGCGATGACGACGCCAACACCGATGTTGTTCCGAACCCGATCGATGATGACGACGGGGAGATTGTGATTATGGGTCTCAAAAACAATAAAGCTGCAGGTCCTGATTGCCTCTCCACTGAATTGTTTAAGACCGGATGTAATGAGTTGGAAGGGTGTATGCACCAGTATATTTACAAAACATGGCTAGAGGGAAGTATGCCCAACGATTCGAAACTTAGCGTCCTCTGTCCTGTCCTGAAAAAGGGAGACCCTACGATATGCGCCAACTACAGAGGTATAAGCCTTCGCCCTATCGCATATAAGGTTCTTACAGGCGTATTGTGTGAACAACTGAAGCCACTCATCAAAACACTGATTGCACCTTATCAGTTTGACTTCAGACCTGGCAAGTCCACCATCGACCAGATCTAGAAACAAGTCGACACACACCATCGATTTGTCAACCATAAGGCAGTGTAACTTACTTATATACAAATACAAATCTCTCTTTTTGGTACGACCTGAAAATTCTATTCGAACTTCCATTTTTTTTCTTATTTATAAGTAAATCAATATCACGCTTTTACCTTTCCATCAATGTGTTAGTAGAATCCAAAAATAACAAATACTACCATATTTACTGTAAACTGTACTATAAAAGCACTTCCTTGTGACCCTTCCAAAAAAAACTAATTGAAATGTTGTCGTTTATATCTCCTCTCTTTAGTTGAAATAATAAACCGACTTGTCAAGTCACAAATTCAACCCATCAATAAAAAAAAATGAAAAATAGAGAATAGAAAAGCGTTCTGTATAGAATCTACGATATAAACGAGTACAAAACGTCTGTCTGTCACATGACGAAACATTTCGTATTTAATTGATAGAAAATGAATTTCATTTGATTTGTATCAGTTACGGGTGAAATGACTGAATTGAAGGAAATGGTCAAACGATTGTAATTACAAATTGTCATTATACACACACATACGCACATTACACATACATACATACATACATATGAATTATTTGCAAAATAAAAAGGAAGAATAAAATTGTTATTCTTACTATCGTATCGTATGTAACAATAATTGTGTTGTGTTTTTTGTTCGCTTTTTCTTCGTTCTTTTCTTTACATCATAAACTAGGGTGCAATAATCTAAGTTCAGTGTAAATAAATAAAAAAAAAAGAAACCTGAAAAGGAAACTATTTAAAGTGCATATTTGATCAACAGAAAACACAACACAACCGAACTAAACAGAGTTTGCCAGAGTTTTATGGCTTTGATGATGATAAGCAATCATAACTGCGATGTAAAATTTATTAAAACCTACAACTCATATAGAAATGACATTTCCAATAGTAAAATTATTACCTCAAGTTATAGCAGAAATATTATTGCATACAGAGCTGTCCACGCTGTAATTGTGTGTTGAAAGTAATTCGTAACTTTTTTTTTCTGTTTAATGCATGCTACTCGCTGATCGTGTAAAAGTGCGTAGCTATAGTCCGATATGCATGTACAAAGTAAAATACTTACCACTAAAAAATTAACTTTTAAGTCGCCATAGTCTAGTACGTAGTGTATTGCCTTATTAGACGTGAGCAGAGATCAGCAATGAATATTGAAAAAGAATGAGATTCGAATCATACTCATAATTTCTGATACTTATACGCATTCATACTTATTTTAATATCATACTCATACTACTCATGTTCAAAGTTTGAAGTACTCATCGTATTCATACTTAACAATACGCATTATCTTGCTGATTTCGACTCTCCTTTACTAAACATTTACAAGAATCAGAAAATAACTGTGAGGCACATACATTACTGTGTTTGTCTTTTTCTTTCTTCTTTTTTTGTAAATGCAACAACAAGACTGTAAATTTTGATGAACGATTCGAAACCGAATGAGTAGGCGTATGAATCAAACATATTTCGAATATTATGAGTTTGATGTCAACGTTGTACTCATACTCTTTGCAACCTGTATTTATAAATCAATGTTGTAGTGAGTATGGATGAATCAGAGTAGTGGAATTTCAATACTATTGACTCACTCATACTCAAAATTTGCATGAGTACTTATGAGTAGCGAAAAAACGATTGCTGATCTCTGGACGTGAGGCCATGGCTCAAACCCCAGGTCAGAAATCTCATTGAAAACGAAATTTGAAAAAAAATATTTCTTCGGCGTCTTCCTCTCAGCAGATTTCTGACAAAAACTCCGAGAGTAAATGAAATTGATATGAAATGTTACTCAAAAAAAAGTCATTCTGAATCGATTTTGAACTGTAGGTCACACCGCTTATGTATACAAATTAGCACACACAACTTCAGTGGTGTGAGGAAATAGGTCGTAATCCTAACTGAAAGTTTGTAATCACAATTATGACTTCTAATTTTTATGTTCATTCATGTTGTTCATCAGTAATATCGTATGGATTTTAAATTCTTTAAGGCTTGATGTTCTAATGATTTTTTTCTATTACAATTGTGGTGAATTTATTTCAATTGAAGTAAGTTTCTTGCTTAATTGGCCATTAACAACCCGATTAACGGATTTCGGCCTGACGCAACACATCCTTCCAGGCGCCTCTGCTCATTGCACGCCTACGCCTGTTGGTCACACCAATCAATGATAGAGCTTCCTCGAATTGGTCCTTCCAACACATACAAGGTCGTCCTCTAAGCCGACTTCCGCAGATCGCCGCATCAAATACTCGTCTCACCGGAGCATCTTTCATTAGAACGCCATGGCCGAGCCAGCGTAGCCGCTGGATATTAATGCGCTGTACAACGTCTATGTCGTTCAGGAGCTCATACAGCTCACTGTTAGATTGGATGCGGAAATCATCCCCAACTCGCGCTGGACCGAAGATCTTACGTAGGACTTTTCTCTCGAATACTCTCAAGGCTGCTGCATCAATGCTTAATAGGGTCTATGCCTCTGCGCTATAAAGAAGCACGGGTAGGATGAGCGTCTTGTAGAGTATTAGTTTTGTCGTATAAGAGAGGTCTCTACTACTCAATTGCCTATTGAGTCCATAGTAGCCCCTGTTGGCAAGAGTGATCCTGCTCTTGATCTCCGGACTGACATCATTTTTGATGGTAATGGCGGAGCCAAGATATATAAATTCCTTGTCTGTATCAAAAGTATAGTTATTTCTATTTGATTTTTCCTTTTTCTTGTATTCAATGAAAAAAACTGTATAACTTTTGCAGCTTTCTTCCTGAATCAACTATATCATTACCACGTGCCAATTTGAATAGTTAAGGTTGGCCTGTAATGGGTCAAGATTTACGATTTAAAGTTTCAAGTGTTAAAGGAGTTCAAGTGGTAGACTCATAATACGTATGTATATATTTTTACCGCTATTTATTTGCTAAATAAATTTAAGTGTACAATTAGTCAAATACAAATTAATATAAAAAAAAAAACAAAAAACCAACAACAACAACAATAAGTATAATTAACTAATGCATACATACATACAGTGCTCTCATGCAATTCTAATTCATAAAAACTGAAAAATGTTTATGACGACATTTAATGATTATGACATCTAATTTGACGAATTCCATCGGCCATAAGAATTATTCATCCATTTATTCGTTCATTTATGCGAAAATATGACAACAACAACTACAATAAAACAGAAACAGTAAAATGCTGTTGGTTGTATTTGGCAAACAGAAGCTTTAGTTTATAATGCCAATTGGCTTAGCAGGTTTTAGACAATAAAACTTAAGCATTTAATTGCCACGAATGTGTATATAAAAGTTAAGATCTGTTGTAATACTGTTGTATAAATTGGTATTATAATTAAGTTCCTATAAAATATTATAGAATCATATAAAAAGCAGTGCAAATAATCACCGACAGACACTGCTAAGCTAGTAAGTAGTAAGCAGCAGCAGCAGGTAAGAAAATTTATGAATGAATGAATGAATGAAATTCTCATAATATTGTTAAATGACAATAACAACGATTACGATTACTGTTATGACGAGGACAATGACGTAGAAGATTGCCATTGGCGTGGGAAACTTTATATGATTCACTGTATTTCGCATGCATTTAAAGGATTTTGCTTTTATAAGCCTTTGAAGGAATATATGGAAACTGAATTTAAAACTTTATTTATTTACTTTTCTTATTTCTCTTAATTTTTTTTTTAATAAAAATATTTATTTAATAAGAATAAATTCTATATGTACGAGTACATATACTCATGCTTTTGCTCGTTTAGCACTCACAAGGGAATAAAGAAAACGTATGTTTTGCTTCGACAGCATGAAAGGAAATGAAAATATTTTCAAATCAAAAGTACACCCCATTGTTATAAAAGTTTGTTTTAAAACAATTTCTAAAAATAATATTCTTTTTATTGTTATGCAAAACAAAAACAAAAATAAAGATTTTTAAAAATATTTGATGTCGTGTGCCGAAAATGATTTTTTTTTCATTATTTTTGTTTTCCTACCCTTTTCTCCATTTGATTACAATTGTGTTTTTCTATTTGAAAATGTGTCATTGTATGAAATACATACATACATACATTGAATTACAATTTAACATTTTTCACAAAATAATATTTTGCATACATTACTTATGGTATTGTAACCAACGTTGTCAGCCATCAGTTACTGTTGTGAGATGTCTGTGCTAAGCTGAGGCAATTCTCTATAAATGTATACCACAACTCCATATTAGCTTTATAAAGGAATTATACAGAAATACATAGTTTACTGCTCGATCTTAGGAGTGAGTTACTTCCAATAGCCGTATATACCAAGAACTTTAATTGTGTAGATTTTAATTCAAAGTCAATTGCTTATCAAGGTGTATGCCAAAACATTTTATATCAGATAGTTGAGGCATTATTTGGTTATGTGTTGCAAATGAGAACCTCTGTAAAGGTACAGGAACATATTTTTTGTTTTCTGTGGACAGCTGCAAGATGAGATCCCGCAGGTATATAGTATATACAGTGGTGGCCACGAATTTAAGACACGACATATGATGGACTTATTTGTAATAATTTTGTGATAATTGAGAAATCTCAAGAAACCCATGATATTTTGGAAAAATATACTTTGGAGTTTTGCCGCTTCGGCTCTGATGGAAAGCAGTACTTCTGGCGCCCTCCAAACCTAGAGCATCATCCAAAGTACACCCTAAAAACAACCTGGTGGTGGAAATGTGACGGTGTGGGCAGCATTTTCCTGGCATGGTGTAGGTCCCATTTACAATATAAATTCTAAAATGGACCACCATGTTTACAAAAATATTATAACAGACACAATGATACCATTCGCTGAAGACAACATGCCTCCAATATAGAAATTTATGCATGATAATGACCCTAAGCACATTTCACGTCTAGTGAAGAGTTGCTTAGAAGAAAACGATATCATTGTTCTTAAGTGGCCAGCTCAATCCCCGGACCTCAATTCAATTGAGAACTTGTGGAATGATGTTGAGGAATATGTACGAACAGTTAAACCAAAAAATTCAAGCGATTTGTGGGAAAAAATCCAAAGGGTTTGGTATGCAATTCCAAAGCAACGTCATGTGGCATTAGTCGAAAGTTTACCCGGGAGATGTGCTGCTGTGATGAAAAATAAAGGATTTCCCACTAAATAATAGGTTTTTTTTTATGAAGCTGAGCTTAATTTAGAGAATAGTGTTATATTATGCCTATGTCTTAAATTCGTGACCAGGTAAAATTTGTGTTTATGTATATAATATGTAAATAAAAATTCTTAACCGAATATAGGTAACAAAATATTATTAATTTTTCTTCATAACATTACTAAAATCCTAAAAAAAATATCATGGACCCATAATTTTTTCGATAAAATGTAAAAATTATCTCAAATAACTCAGTCATATGTCGTGTCTTAAATTCGTGGCCACCACTGTATGTACATATGTATGTATATATCAGGAATCAGGCTCTTTAACACGGCAAAGGCCACAGGCGATTGACCATTCGCCAAAAAGAGGGAACTTAATTACGTTGTAAGGCGGGCGAAGAGGGCTTCGTGGAGGAATTATTACGCGAGCGCGGAATCTTCTGCCGAAACAAGCCGTCTTCGAAAAGTTCTAAGTTCACAATACACAAATCTCTTAACTGCATCCAACAACTTGACGGCTGCTGTACTGCGTCCAGTTTAGAGACGTTTAAGCTTCTTCTTAATACTCACTTTCCATGGAGTGCCACCCTTGGCGGTCAAGCCCTCTTACCCCTAACCAGGTACAGTGGGCTGTTAGGTCCTTTAAACCATTCAAGTCCCCAGAACCGGATGGTATTATCCCGGATGACATTCAAAATGGGGAAGAGATAATTCTTCCTTGGCTGCTTGCCATCGAGACAACGCTAGTCTCAGGCTCCTTTATATCCGTTGGAGCTGGAGAATATCTAGGGTGATCTTCATTCCCAACCGTCCTACACTAAGGCAAATGACTACAGACCAATCAGTCTGTGTTCTTTTCTTTTGAAGACACTGGAAAGAGTCCTTGATCTTCATATTAGGGCCTCGATTGATGCAGCACAATCAGTGGAGACAGCACTACACTCTCTTATCTCTCGGGTGGAAAACGCTAAAGACCATTTTTCTGGACATTGAAGGTACATTCAATAACGTCGACCCGGACGCTATAATCAGGGCTCTTAGTTCTCTCAACCTGGGACAGGATCTGGTCAGGTTCATTGAGATTCTCCTTAAGTCGAGAATAGTAACCTCCACAGTGTGGACCACACATTGTCACAGAATGGTCTGCAGAGGTACACCCGCAAGGCGGTGTTCTATCTCCACTTCTCTGGAATCTTGCAGTCAACTCACTCTTGAGAGGGCTGGAATCCTCTGGTAACGACGCCATAGCTTACGCTGCAGGCATCGCCATTGTCGCGTCGGGAATATGTCCGCAGACGCTGTCGGATAAGTTGATCTTGGCTCTGTCGATTGTACTGGACTGGTGCAGGGATTTTGGATTGTCTATTAACCCCTCCAAGACTGATACGATTCTTTTCACTAGGAGATACAAGATTCCGACCTTCACCCTTCCTAGCATATGCGGGACCAGACTCACGTTGGACCTGATCCTCGATCCCAAACTCAACTGCAGGGCAAATCTGGCTGCTAGGGCACTTAACGTGGCCTATGTTGCTTACTACTGCGGCAGAGCGGTTGGTACCAAATGGGGTCTTCGCCCAAAGATCATTCGCTGGATCTATTCTACGGTTATTGAACCCAACTTCCTATATGGTGTTGCTTTCTGGTGGACTGCTCTGAACAAACTACTCAACGTTAGACTTCTTGACGAGGTCAGAAGATCTGCGGCCATTTATATAACTGGTGCTCTGCGTAACATCCTCACAAAGGCCTTGTTCACAGTGCTCAACTGGCTTCCTACTGTGCTTCTCGGCATCTAAGTTCGCTGCGACTAGACTTGATGCCCTATCTCGTTGGCACATTATACCTTCTGGTCACTCCTCTATTTTGGAGGTGGATCCTGTGGCCCCTTTGAACATCGATTATCTCCCTGCGCAATATTGTCCTGACAAGGGTTTTCACTTTCTGGTTCCGAGTAGAGACGACTGGGACCCTAACACGATCGTCCCCCCGGAACTCCTGAATATATACACCAACCGCTCTAAACTCGATAATGGGGTAGGTATCGGAGTCTACTCTGGGAAACTGGACCTAAACATTTCTCTCCGACTGTCAGATTACTGTAGTGCATTTCAGGCGGAAATAATGGCCATTTACCGGACTGCTCAATGGGTCCTTGTCAATGGTGCTCCATTCACCCACGTTTCGGTCTTCTCTGACAGTCAGGTCGCCATAAGATCTCTATCAAGTGTTGTGAATAATTCCAGGATCGTTCGGGAATGCCGCCGCTGTTTCAACCTCCTTTCTGGGCCCTTCAGTGTCTCACTGGTCTGGGTTCCGGGCACAGTAACATTCCGGCAAACTGCAGGGCCGACGAGCTCGCCAGAGCTGGTGCAATCCTTCCGAAATCCTCTTCAATAGACTTGGGTATACCACTTGCCTCGGTCAATTTGGCCATCGCTCGGAAATTCTTTCGAGACGCCCCTCATGGATAGCGGCGTACCAACCTGTTACATGGACTTGGTAGTGGTATCATCTCAATCACAGTGGCCATGCTTACAGATCATTGTGTTATGGGTAGACACGCGGAAATAATGCGGTTCCCATTTAATGACTTCTGCCGTAGGTGCAGATCCGCTGAGGAAGAGGATACTGTTATCCACTTTCTATGTCAGCGCCCATCTCTTGCGAGATGCAGATATCTATTGATGTCAACGATATAGCTTCGTTTATCAAACTTTCTAGCGTGGGGTTGTCGTGCTTTTGATGTGCAGCCCTGGCGCTGACCAACTTCTTCCTCTCCCTGGTTTTGGTAGAACTTGGTGAGTGCAGAGACGGAAATAGTATTCCTCACAAGAAGGTACAAGACACCGCCTTATCGTCCACTGAAACCGAATGGGAAGCGCACTTTCTAGGACTTATCATGGATAGGAAGCTGTCTAGGAAACTGAACATCGTTAACAGAATCAAAAAGGCTTCCATTGCCCTGTATGCTTGTAACAGAGTTTTGCGGGGAAAATGGGGCCTAGGACCTAGGATAACTCACTGGATCTACACAGCGGTGGTCAGACCTATGGATGTCTAGTTTGGTGAGAATCCCTTGATAGGAAAACTAATTCGAACCTATTACGGCGACTGCGGAGATCTGCCTGTATTATCATTATTGGTGTCCTGCGCACTACACCTACGTCGGCACTAAAGACATTTTGAGCTTCCTTAATTTTATACTTTCAATTGTAGAATTAGGGAAAACAAATTTTCCAAATGTTTTTTAAATATTTGTAAATACAATACATAAATAGAACAAATTCGCTCCCAGTATTAATAGTATCTAACAAACAAGTTTAAAACCTAAGTCGGGCCATGCCCGAATTTCTACGCCTTGTTAGTTTGATGTTTAAATAGTCTGATAGTATGCGTTAATCTTCCCTAACTCTGCTTATTTAGGTCACTTTAAGGGCCATTATTACAACTTGCCGTTAACTAAAGGGAGAATTTTAACGGGCAGATAAATTGTTTTTCATTATTATGAGTACCTAATAAGATAGCAATGAGCGTTAAGCTAAAGGGAGGATCATTCTAACTTTAACTTTTAAAGTTAAGTTTATGTTATAGCTTTTCATATTATATAATATTTTCCACATGGCAACTTCATATTGATTATTTTAGGTTAGAGGACGTGTACTTGTCAATTAAGACAAGTACAATACCCGGAGGTCGAATTGACCCATTGTACAACGTCCTTAAAGATTAAAAAAGAAAACTTTAAAGAGAAAACTTTATTTTATCTATAAGTTGTAATAACGAAAATAAGTTAAAGGTAACTTTACAGTTCACTTTAGCTAGAGGTACCTTTAACTAAACCCAACTTTAACGGCAAGTTGTAATAATGGCATTTTGTAATAATTTAATTAAGCAACAAATTTTATAAATTTCAATTGGATTTTTCTAAAGGAATTTCCCCATTTGTTTATTTCATTTCATTTACTGTTCATTTATGTGGCATCGTTTAATTGTGCAAAATGTTGGTTACTGCGTTGAATGTTGATATTACCCTTACGGTTGTTGGCAATATCTGTTTTTGCCAGGTTGTAAATCATTTTGATTTCGTTCTTTATCTGCCACACTACAAACAACATAAAATGAAAATAAATTTTTTACGTTTCATTCTGTTTAATATACATACCACCACATAACCGTAATATCAAAACCAACCAGCAATAATATTTTTTTTATTCATTTCTTTTTTTACTGTTTTTGTTTTTTTTCTCTTTTTTTTAAAAACTTCTTGAACTTATTGCTGTTGTTATCACTACTGCCGTTTTATGATATTTATTTTAATTTTTTTAATTTTTTGTTTCATTATTTAATTCTCGTTTTTGTTGTTGTAGTAATTTTTCTTCTTCATAAAATTAAAACAGAGTCAGACAGAAGAAATTCAGGCAGAAATGTATGTATCTTTGCATTCGGTGGTTTTATTGCAAAAATAAAAAAATTATAAATAATAAAACAAAAATTAATTTTTTTTGGTTTTTATTACTTTATTTTTATTTTTTTTTTAATTTATTTTGTTAAAAAGGAAAACATCTGTATACGATGTTCTTTTTTTTTGTTTGTTTGTATTTTGTCTTTTATGACATTGTAAATTACAATTTAAAGAACATGTCTGTTTACATTCTAGATGGAAGGCAATTTGCGAAATTTATTTGTTTTTCAAAAATTTCATCTTTTTTGGCAATAAATTTTTTGTTACATTTTTGTTTAATATTTGCATGCGTTGACCTTGTTCAGTAATGTCAAGTGTTAAAATTTGTTTGCATTTTTATTTTATTTTACTTTTTTTTTTAATTTATTTATTGTATTCAATTTTATAAAAAGCTTCTATCAAATTTAAAACTCTGTATCTGCTCAGATGTTATTATAAAAACATATTTTACCAGCGACACGATAATATGGTATTTAAAAACCATTTAAAATTTAAAAAGCGCATCCAAAATATTCTCAACAAGGGCGATATTTTTGAATCTGACGACATCGGTCATAAAATCATCATGACTTACAGTTTGAGTTTTTCTTTTCCCTCAATTGTTAATTTGAAGGATAATCGTGTTTTCGTTTGGAATTTTATTTTTTATTAAATATTTTTAATAAGATATTAATTTTTGATTTCCGCCAATAAATCAATAGCAATTGTGCTATGAATCTCTCAAAACTCGAATCTTAGCGGAGCATATGATATAACAACCAAAGATGACAGATCAGTCTCATCATTGCACATCATCTCTTGTCCAACCATCAATGGAGTTCCGTAAAGCAAGCGTAAATGTTGTATAGTGTGACGCTGGTATAACATTTTTTAATCCTCTTTTATGTTGAGGAGATCTGTGCTGTTGCTATTCTCTTCGAACTCTGTTTTTTCAGCCAGCAACCTTTAACGTTCATAGAAAATCTTCATTTTTTTTCCAACTGCAGGTTAGTGAAAATGACGCGATAAACAGCCTTTTTTAAGTGCCTTCATTGAAACTGGATATGGAAATATCTACATGCTCTGGATTTCGCAGCCGTAATTGAGAACTAAACTAACTTTTAAATTTTTAGTAATTGGCACACATATTGACTTACTCTTACATTTTGGCGTTATGGCGTTATCCTCGCCACAGCGGAAACAATAATAGGTAAATAATCAACTTGAATTTAATCTCTAAAAATCATTTTTCCAGTTCACCACTGGTTGTAGCAGCCACTCAAGTCCGAATTCTTATACATATATGTATATATATACATATATATATAAACACTCTCTATTAACTCAAAATTTTGAAGCAAATTGTCTATACAGAAGTCAGTACAATGGAGCACACGCAATCATTCTTAAAAGTTTAGACTATGTTTTCTGCAATTTTATTACATTGGATGATGAGGCTGTTCCACATAACTGGACCATATTGGCTTTCTAACTGCTTTATACAGAGTTCTTCGAATAAGCCAGTGCAGTTGGATGGATTATAGTTTTATTTAAGTTATTTTTGCGGCAATATGGTGAGTCCATGTAAAACGACGATTAAGATGCATACCGAGGTAGTTGATCTGATTTTCTTCCGATATACTTAAACCATTAATGCTCAAGGAAGGACAATTTTTTCTTTTAAGCGTGAAAGTTATGTGGACACATTAACATTAATTCTCCATTTGTCTAACCATTTTTCTAACGCATTAATATGGAAGCTAGGCCGTAATCCTGACGAAGGGTTGTAATGGCCAATTATGTATGTATGTATGTATTAATATGGAATTGGAGTCGTGGGGAAGTAGGTATAGCGTTTCATGAATTCTTATGAATACAATGTCATCCGCGAAGGTTGAAGTATTAATCAATAAGAGCTCGTTGACATATCTGCAGTGAGCAATAAATACAAGAATGGCCCTAGGATGCTTCCCTGAGGAATACCAGCAGAAATCCTTATGATTTTTTTTGAAAATATTCGTAACTTCTGAAAAGCATATGGGCGTTAGCGGATAATAATAATAATATAATATTGTTATTTGTTACCTTTTTAAAAACGTTCAAAATATGAGTTCGTTGATTGCAAACAAAATAAAAATAAATTTGTATTTAGTTTCAGTTAAACTCTTTATTATTCGAACTACGTTTGTGTGCCACGGTTTACAACTTGATGTATCCAACAATAATTTGCTTGTTCGTTATTCTTCTTTACACTTCTGTTTGGTAGATCTTTACAACGGCGATCTTCAAACCATGACTGTTTTCTTCACACGCAACGCATCTTCACACAAGACTGACTGAATTCTTACTACTCGTTGCCTGCTTTGTCTTGCCTTTTTATATGCCCACGTAAAAACAGTCTGATGCAGGTTTTTGAAGTTGAATGTTCTTGGTTTCGCTTTCTCGAGAACTCTATCGCGGTATCATTGTTGTTTGTGTATTTTGTTCACGTTGCTTGTTGTTGCGTTCTCGCTTAGTTGTCTATCCCCTTTTCTTTCATAATGGTGTTGTTGATTTACTTGTAAACAAGTATTTGTGAGTGTAGCTTTTGCTTATCGTTTTAATGTTAAACAATGTTATACCGTTTCCATTTTCGTAACAATATTAAATAAACTGCTTTTTGCGAATGTTATATTTAGGAAGACAATATACCTATGAAATGCTAGTTTCACTATCAGGTAGATTTATTGAAGTAGCCTGGCTTTGTTTCTTTTAATTTCTCTGATATTAGAAAACGCTTAATATAATATTAATATGTACTTGGATATTTTGTATCGATGTACAATAATCTGCAATTTTAAAACAATTTTTTAGCGTAAAACGAGTTTCCAACACGTCAATTGCTGCGAATGAAGGAAATGTTGAATCTCGTTTTTAAGTTTTATATTGTTAAGAAAGTCATTTTCTGTTTAACGTAATTTGCATTTAAAATCCTTTGGTTTTGCAACATTTTTGATAATTTTTTGAATTGTAACATTTTTGACAATTCACCTCTCATCTCCATAAGAAATAAAACAGGAACACTTTATATATTCTGTCGCCGTTGTCTAGTAGATAGTGTGTTGGCTTATTAGACGAGAGGCCTCGGTTCAAACCAGAGATCAGCAATGAGTATTCAAAAAGATGTGTAGATTCGTATCGTACTCATAATTTCTGATACTAATGCGCATACATACTTATTTTATTATCATACTCATACTACTCGTATTCAAAGTTTGAACTACTCATCGTACTCATACTTAACAATACGCATGATGTTGTTGATTTCGACTCTTCTTTACTCAACAGTTACAAGAATCAAAAAATAAGTATGATTCGCATATGAACAATTCAATACTTAATAGAAGGTTGTGTGTTTGCTTTGCTTGCTGCCTTTGTCTTTTTCTTCTCCTTTTTTTGTAAATGCAACAACAACAAAGACTGTAAATTTTGATGAATAATCCGATTCATTCGAATCGTTTATGAGTATTATAAGTATTTTTCTAAATTTATGAATCTAAATGAGTAGGCGTATGAATCGAACATATTTCGAATATTATGAGTTCGATATCAACGTTGTACTCATACTCGTTGAAACCCTTACTTATAAATCAACGTTGTAGTGAGTACGAATTAAATTTAAATTTCAAATACTGTTGACTGACTCAAACACAAAATTTCATGAGTACTTATGAGTAGGAGAAAAACGATTCATTGCTGATCTCCGGTTCAAACC
This sequence comes from Sarcophaga rosellei, assembly GCA_930367235.1. Classification (NCBI taxonomy): domain Eukaryota; kingdom Metazoa; phylum Arthropoda; class Insecta; order Diptera; family Sarcophagidae; genus Sarcophaga; species Sarcophaga rosellei. The sequence goes on along the minus strand of OV884017.1, from coordinate 62,506,687 downwards.
CCAGGTCAGACATCATTAACGAAACGAATTATGAACAAGTATTTCTTCGCCAACTTCGCCCCAGCAGATTTCTGGCAAAAAATCTGAAAATAAATAAAATTTCCATGAAAAGTTTTTCAAAAATCTAATCCTTGGAACCGATTTTAAACTGTACGTCCCGCCACTCATGTATAGAGTTAGCTCACACAACATAAGTGGTATGGGAATCTAGGCTGAAATCCTGACTGAAGGGTTGTAGTGACCAATTATGTACGTAATGTATTCCCAATATTGATAGGGACTTAATAATTCTGTTTTATTTCATTACAGTTTTTAAGATTTAGTTGCTTACGTACACGCATGACACTTTTTAGGTTTGAGATGTTTACAGAAGCATTTTTTTGCGGCATTATTTAAGGGTAAACAGTAAGTGTTGTAAATTGTATGTGGTACTTATGTATGTATGTATGCATATACATAGATAAATAGTTTATGAACTTAACGCTTCTAATTTGTTACCTTTACTATTCCCGATTCTGCAATAGACTTCAATCTACGGTAGTGCTCTTATTATTTAGAAAAATAATGTGTATACTGTCAATACATAGAAACATTAAAGTGGTTGGCAATAGAAGAAGAAGAAAAAAACATAAAAGCGGGCCGCTTCAAAATAATTGTTGATTTTTTGGCTTTTTATATGATCACGGATTACCAGGGGAATTACAACATCAAAATTGATTTACTTGTGTATATTTTATACTAAACCACATACGTTACATACAAACATACTTACATATGTATGCATTTACATTAAAAAGAAAAGCCACATCAAACAACTACCAACACAGATGTAAAGGCCACCACTATTATGATTTGTTGGATGTAAAAATGTTTGTTGCAACAAATTTGTAACATTTTCTATGATATTTGGAATGGCAATTTTAAAATCAATGTTTGTTAGAATAACGGTTGACAAACAAATACAGACAAGAAATAAAAACGTGAGAACTTAAAGTTTTTCTCTGTTGTGTGTTGGATCAACGCAAAGGCATGAAAGTCATTTGAAATTGTTTGGAATGTTTCTCATTTTATCATTCATTTGCCAACTGTCTGTGAAGTTCTTAACGAATGGCATTTAAATAAGTCGCCGATGATTAAATAAATAAATACCTATGAAAGTAAAAAAGCACCGCAACTGACACGACACTATCAAATCAATTATTTATTCTATCGTATACGATTTCATACAAAGAATTTTTCTTTTGTTTGAATTTTTCTTTTTTCTTTTTTTTACATGACATTGATAAATTGTATCGCCAAAGAACAAAGACTTGCCTATCCAGCCAATGAATCGATATTTCGATTAAAATTTTTTCTATTTTCGATATGATAATTTTTTTTTGTTTGTGTTTTTTTTAAGTTTGTTTTATCGATAAAAGTTATAATTATAATCATTACTAATGTGAAATTAACAAAAAAAAAAATCACAAAAAAAAATTAAATTAAATACTCAACTACAATACAATTATACAAGCATATGTATGTACCTGTTCATATACCAAACTTGTACATACATATGTATGTATATGTACGTATACAGGGCATATAATATTATGTACGCATGTATTTATGTTCAAAGTAAAGTACATACTTACAATCATAAGAATATATGTATGAGTGTGTGCATATCAGTAATTCAAGGCATAAATGATTAAATTTTGGTGATTTTTCTATTTCTTTTTTTTTGTTGCTGATACTAACGGAAATGAATTGAAACTTAATGAATATGATTGCGTGTAAGAAATTTTCATTGAGAAATATTTTTATGCCAACTTTTGATTTCGATTTGATCGTGTTAATGAATAATTTTATTAATATTGCGAAATACTAATACATTTCGATACTTGTGATATTTTCTGCTGAAGACAGTTTAGTTTTAATGCAAATTTTATTTGAAATTGTAATTTTCTGATCTTGAATTTAAATGGAGTAAGGTGTAGTTTAGTAGATAGCCTGTTGACTTATTAGACGTGAGGCCACGTTTCAAACCACAGCACATCTCATACAAAACGAAATAAGAAAAAATATTTCTTCGGCAACTTTCTCTCAGCAGATTTCTGGCAAACGCTCTGAGAGTAAAGATAATTGCCACGCAAAAGTTCTCAAAAATCTATTGTTCGGGTTCGACTTTAAACTGTAGGTCCCACCAATCATGTATAAAATTAAACAAAAACAATTTAGGTGGTGTGAGAAGCTACGTCGTAATCCTGACTGAAGGGTTGTAATGACCAATTATGTACGTATCAGAGATCAGCAATGAATCGTTTTTTCGCTATTCACAAGTACTCATGAAATTTTGAGTATGAGTGAGTCAACAGTATTGAAATTAAACTATTGTGATTCATTCGCACTCACTACACATTGATTTATTAGTACAGGTTGCAATGAGTGCGAGTACAACGTTGACATCAAACACATAATATTCGAAATATGTTTGACTCAAACGCCTACTCATTCAGATTCATAAATTTAGAAAAATACTTATAGTACTCATAAACGATGCGAGTGATTCGAATTATTCATCAAAATTTACAGTCTTAGTTGTTGTTGCATTTACAAAAAAAGAAGAAAGAAAAAGACAATGACAGCAAACAAAGCAAACAGACAACCTTCTAGGGAGTATTGTAGTGTTCGTACGCGAATCATACTTATTTTGTAATTCTTGTTAATGTTGAGTAAAGGAGAGTCGAAATCAACAAAATTATGCGTATTGTTAAGTATGAGTACGATGAGTACTTCAAATTTTGGAATATGAGTAGTATGATATTAAAATAAGTACACACAAAAAAAAGACTGTAATGCCAAGATAATTTGACTTTGATTCAAATAGAATTTACATTCGGATTGTGCCCAACAACATTTTGCATTTGTGTCAACAATTATGTTTCTGTTGTCCCAAAGTGTAAATTCATTGTAGAGACAAAGTTAAAAATGTTGCCTAAAATGTCATATTTGTTGCCACAACGGTTCAGTTTCTGTTGTCGCAAATGCAGAAATAGTTGCCTCAACAGTTCAATATACTTTTGTCGCAAATGCAGAAATTGTTGCCCCAACAGTTTAATATACTTTTGTCGCAAATGCAAATATTGGTAAGGTATATAATATAAATGAAAACATTATTTTTAGTTTGAGAATATTTATTTAAAATTCTTGCAATTTTAAGTTTATTGTTTAAAATATTAAATATAAGCTTTTCTTTCTCAGCAAGTGATCTGGCATCATCTTCCCACTGGACCAAATTGTTTATATTTATTATATGGCCAATCATATCCTTTTGTGCATCAGATATAGATGGTTGATCCGTGGAGGAGTTATAACTGCATGTAGTAAATAAAAGAAATAAAGATGTCGCGAATCTGTTAAAACATTTTTTCATTCCACTTACCAAGATTTTCTGCCGATTTATATATTTCAAAATTCCATCAATTCCACATCAATAAGTTCAAATCTGTTAGGGTCTTTGTATCTGGGTCAAGCTTTTAATAATTCGTCCAGTGATATTTTATTTTCTTTTAGCCGATTTTCAGATGTTTGCTGCCATATTTGTTTCAAATTGTGTACTAGCCAATTTTTATTAGACATGAAGTTATTATAAACATATAAAAAATAAAATAATTATAATAATTTTTTCATAATTGTACAATAGTATGTATTAGCATTTATTGTCTATTCTTATAACAGCACGGTAACACTATTTTGTAGCAAAAGCGTTTAAAGATTTTAAATATACATAGTTTATGTATAGTAACTTTTGTTACAAGCGTGCAAAAAGTTCATAAGAATGTACAAGTAAATGAACAAAATAACCTTACGTACCTTATTCTGATTCCGCCACTTTTGCAATTCATGGTGAAAAATGATAAACCCCCTTCCTAATTTTGAAAATATTTCGTCGATGTCTTTTGAATGCATTATTTTCAAAATATCGACTTTGTTGATGCCGCATTCTATGAATGTAGAAATTGTTTCTATTATATATTATATTCATTGTTGAAAGCAATGCAACCACTTCATTGGATAAATCCACCATACAAACTGTTTCCTGAAAAATGTCTTCCGACATTGTTGTTTGTTTATTTGAAACACTTTAATTTTTATTTTAATTATTTTAAAACTAAAAAGCTCATTTTTAACTTGTTTCACACCGACAAACTACTCAATACTGATCCGCACAACTCTATCAATCATGTCATTTCCAAATGCACATTTTTTACGACAACAGTAATATTATTTGATTAAAAAAAATAAATATTTTATGGTAACAAAAATTATTATTTACTGCAAATGCAAATCATTTACGTCAACAGCAATTTTCAATGTGCCGTTATTTCAGAGGAAAACCTTTAACGACAAATGTTATTCTATTTGCAATAAATAATTTTGCTGTTAAAAAAACTCAAATACTTTCATGTTGTTGCGGTAAAAAAAATTTTGTTGGAAAATTTCTTGCGACAAAAGGTTTTCATTTACTCCAACAAGTTTTTATTCACCCCAATAGCAAAATCATCAAATGCTGAAATTATTTGCCGTCACAATATTTATTTTTTTGTGTGTATGAATGCGTGTAAGTATCAGAAATTATGAGTATGATTTGAATATACTCATCTTTTTGAATTCTAATTGCTGACCTCTGGTAAGTAAGTATGTAAAGTGTAGATTCAATAGATTAAAGAAAATTTCCAGATAATGCTGTGGCCATTTCACGTTGCCACAATATTTTATTTTTGAAAATGAAAACATTTCTCATACAAAAATTCTTGAAATTTGTCACTCATTCGCAGAAAGTCTTTATGAGACTATTATGTACATACATATGTATAAGGGACTTAAAAGAAATCATTACTCGAATGTCAGAACGTTAAAAATGTGAAAGGATGTAGGAGACCCGATTATTGGATGTCTTATTATGCGTTATTTCCTCTATTCCTTTCGTTCCTGTAATTTTGGTGCCAAGAGGCAAGTCTGCAATATGATCACTGTTTAGATTTCCTATGAATTAAAATATTAGAGCGAATATAAAAATATATTCGATATATTTTTTATCTCAGGAGTCACCGGAACCTTAATGCTTATGAACCAAATAGCAGTCCAATCGAATCATTTCTCAAATGGAAATTGATAGATTCTGATACCGCCTAAGACCACGTCATGCAACAACTGGTTCGAGATCGGAAGGGTTTCTGTGTTTTCAATGAGATTTGTAGAGATTAATTTATAAGATGCCAATGCTTTATGTTCAAATTCTTAATTAAATTTTTTACTGTCGAGTGTTAAACCTTCTAAAGGAAGCAAGAGTCCAGATTCGACCAGTAGAAAAAGCTTTATCGGGCAATGAGGTTACAAAGCTAATAGGTATATTGTTAGGAAAATGGAAACAGTGTAATATCGTTTAACATTAAAACGATAAACAAAAGTTATACTAACAAATACAACGAACTTGTTTACAACAAACAACATCAGTATGAAAGAAAAGGGAATAGACAAGTAAGCGAGAACGCAACAACAAACAATGTGAACAAAATACACATAGAGCAATGAAGTCGCCATAGAGTTTTCGAGAAGGCGAAACCACGAACGTTCGACTTCAAGAACCTTCATCAGACTGATTACGTGGGCCTATAAAAAAGTAAGACAAAGCAGGCAACGAGCAGTAAGAATTCAGTCAGTCTTGTTTGAAGACGCGTTGGATGTGAAGAGAACAGTCGTGGTTTGAAGATCGCCGCTGTAAAGACCTGCCGAACAATTGTTAGTGTTTGCGCGAACAGAAGTGTAAAGAAGAATAACGAATAAAGCAAATTATTGTTGGATTCATCAAGTTGTAAACGGTGGCACACAAAAGTAGTGCGAACAATAATGAGTTTAATTGAAACTAGACACAAATTTATTTTTATTTTGTTTGCAATCAACGAACTCATATTCTAAACGTTTTTAGAAAGGTAAAAACGTAACAATATGATTAGTGATTGACGGAAAACCATTTCGTCATTCCAAAGTTTCATGAATGCTTTCGAAACGTGGAACTACATAACTTCCACATATACATACATAATTGGTCATTACATCCTTCAGTCAGGATTACGAGCTAGCTTCTCATTACAAAAAATATAACCTAGAACTGCATTATAGTTTACGATTAATTTTTTTTTATGTTATCTGGTAGGGAATTCCAAAGACTAATGGTGTGTATAAAAAACTGTCGCTGAGACAGAAGAGTCCTGAATCGTTGCTGAATAATCTTCATACCCCTGTGGGATCTAGCAAACTTAATTCGAAAAAATAAATATTTCGGCTGTTTCATGTAAATTATTTTATGAAATAGAAGAAGGCATTTAATTTTGGAGAGATTATCAAATATTATACAAAGAGTCTGGTAAGATAAATGAGAAATGTGAACACGACGCCCTTTACGAAAGACATATTTAGCTATGCTATTATGTGTTAGGTTAAGTTTCCGGTTGTCAGCACAATTGCAGGTTGCAAAGATTTCACACCCATATAAAAGTAACTCCGGTACGGTATACGAATGACAAAAGGAGTTGAATCTATGACAGCACACAAATTTCGAAGCATGCGATAAATTCTGCCAACAACGACACTTATATGGCTAGACCACGATAATTTGTCATTAAAGACAATACCCAGATTGGTTGCAGACTTGACAAATTCAATTTTATTTCCCTTGATATTCAATTCAAGTGTAACAAATTGTCCATTTGTTCTCGAAAATATAATACATTTAGACTTGGAAGGATTGATGCATAGTCCATTTCCATTGCCCAGCTGTCAGTCTTTGCTAAATCACGATTAATGTAATCTAAACAAGAATTGATATTCTTCCTAGGAGTACTTGGATAAAGCTGCACGTCATCAGCATACATATGAACATTACAGTTATCCAAAACATCAGGTAGATCATCTATATATAGTGCAACTTCGACAATCCGGACACATATAGTTTTAGGCACGTTCGGATTATCGACTTTTCCGGACTATAGTAGTAAAAATTATTAAAATAATCTAAGTGAATTAAATACATACATATTATGATTTATTAAAAAATTAAATTATTTTGTGCTGACTAACTTTGTTTTTTTTTTTTTTTTTTTTTTTTTTTTTTTTTTGCTCGATTTTTATTTATTTATTTATTGTAATTAACATAGCACAACAACAAGACATAAATCTTATAAGTGACAGTGCTACAGTAGCGAGCATAAAAAGTGCAACGCGAAGCCGATTGATCTTTATCTGCGCCTCTTTCAAAAAAAAAAGTACGGAAATTAAAAACTTTTTTTTTATTTTTATGCTCCACAAAGTTAGTTAACAAATGCAGGTTACAATATCAAAATTTTTCTATCCACTTATTTTTATTTTAACATTTATGAAAAAAAGTGCCAAATTTCAGCGAGCAAAAAAAATGCAACGCTATGTTATTCATAACTTTATTTAAATTAAATGTAAATTCTTACAAAATGTTGGTTAAAAATATACTTAAAACTAATAATTGGTTGCGTAGCCTTTATTTTCTATTACCGCTTGCAGTCTGGAGGGCATAGAATCCACTAGGGGCACGATGGTGTGTAGGGGTATTTTTTCCCATTCTGACTTAAAAATTTTTTTCTAATTCCGCCAAATTTGAAGGATTTTTCTTCTTAGCTTCCCGATCTAAAGTCTCCCATAGGTTTTCTAAGGGGAGATTGTGACGGCTAATCCAAAATTTGCACATCATGGTCGCTTAGGTAGTTACGAACGAAGCGACTAGGGTGCTTCAGGTCATTGTCTTGTTGGAATATGCTGTTTGGGGGCATTTTTTCCAGAAGATGTGGGAGCATATTTCCTTCTAGGATCTCACAGTATTTAGTGGCATTCAAAATACCATCGATTTTCACCAACGGATCAACTCAGTCATGAGAAAACGAACCTACCAATAAATTCCTTAAAATAAAGAATTTCGGTGAAAAACAAAAGTAACTTACCCCACACCATTAGTAGTGAAAGTAAATTTAATCTTTCTGGATCTGATGGGATAAAATATATTAGAAGACCGACTGAGCAGAGATATTCTTCCAGATATCAGCTACCAACAGTAAAACATGGCTAATGGTGTGGGGTAAGTTACCTTTGTTTTTCACCGAAATTTTTTATTTTAAGGAATTTATTGGTAGGTTCGTTTTCTCATGACTGAGTTGATCCGTTGGTGAAAATCGATGGTATTTTGAATGCCACTAAATACTGTGAGATCCTAGAAGGAAATATGCTCCCACATCTTCTGGAAAAAATGCCCCCAAACAGCATATTCCAACAAGACAATGACCTGAAGCACCCTAGTCGCTTCGTTCGTAACTACCTAAGCGACCATGATGTGCAAATTTTGGATTAGCCGTCACAATCTCCCCTTAGAAAACCTATGGGAGACTTTAGATCGGGAAGCTAAGAAGAAAAATCCTTCAAATTTGGCGGAATTAGAAAAAATTTTAAAGTCAGAATGGGAAAAAAATACCCCTACACACCATCGTGCCCCTAGTGGATTCTATGCCCTCCAGACTGCAAGCGGTAATAGAAAATAAAGGCTACGTAACCAATTATTAGTTCTAAGTATATTTTTAACCAACATTTTGTAAGAATTTACATTTAATTTAAATAAAGTTATGAATAACATAGCGTTGCATTTTTTTTGCTCGCTGAAATTTGGCACTTTTTTTCTTAAATGTTAAAATAAAAATAAGTGGATAGAAGAATTATGATATTGTAACCTGCATTTGTTAACTAAGTTTGTGGAGCATAAAAATAAAAAAAAAGTTTTGAATTTCCGTACTTTTTTTTGAAAGAAGCGCACATAAAGATCAATCGGCTTAGCGTTGCATTTTTTATGCTCGCTACTGTATGTTTAGAATCAAAAAGATGTTAAGTATATACAAAATTAACATTAATTAAAAATAAAAAAATTAAGTATAAAGTTCAAAGTGTATATAAAGCTATTAAATCAAATATAAAGAAAAAAGTTTTAACACATAGGAACTTAGAAAACTAACAATATTTCTACAATATAAAAGAGTTTAAAGATAATAAATTATAAAAATATAAAAAAGGTAATAATTTAGAAAATCAGTTTAATAAAAATATAATATAGATGTAAACCTAAAAAAATAAAAACAAAAAAATTATAAATATGCACTTCCTCTAACTTAAGGTGTTGTAAAAAATATTATTTATGAAAATAATTTAAATAACTCCTTTTTGAACGCATTTGCATTGCCTAGATTTTGAATATAATTTGGTAGAGAATACCAAAGACTAGTAGTGTGTATAAAAAACTGTCGCTGAGACAGAAGAGTCTTAAAGCGTTGCTGAATAATCTTCATACCACGGTTGGATCTAGCAAACTTAATTCTACTAAATAAATATTCAGGCTGTTTGGTATAAATTATTTTATGAAGTAGAATAAGACATTTGATCTTCAGGAGATTATCAAGTTTTATACCAAGAATCCGGTATGCCAAATGTGAGATGTGATCACGACGCCCTTTACGAAAGACATATCTAGCTATGTTATTAAATGCCAAATTAAGTTTACGGTTGTCATCATAGTCACAATTTGCGAAGATTTCACACCCATACAAAAGTACTGGAATTAAGTATGTTCTAGCCAGCTGCATTCGAATGGCAGAAGGAGTCGAATCAATGACAGTCCACAAATTCCTAAGCATACAGTAAATTCTACTGACAATGACATTTACATGGCTAGACCACGATTGTTTAGGTGGTTGTTTTGTGCTTTTTGCTCTTGCCTCATCAACAATAGAATATCCTGCATAAGTATATTATTCTCCTCAGCCCACTGAATACAAACTGAAAATGATTTCTTTGCATCTGCGTTAGATATCTTTGTTTTTGCATCCATTTCTACAAAGCCGTCTTCAGAGTCTGTGAGCAGCACTGGCGATTCTTTTCGTTTAGCGTGTTGTATTATTTCTTCATCGGAAAAATCCTATGAAAATTCATTTGCATTGTCATTACTGATGTTCATAGCTCCAATCATATTTTGGATGAATTTTATGTCATCATAGATGCGGTACCATATCTTCATCATCCCAGCACGATGCAGTTATTGGCTTTAAAGTTAGTGTTTTATGTTTGCGTTTATTATTTAAAGACATGGCACTTGGTATGAAATTAGACAAACACGCTTGCGAAAGAATGTACCGAAACTGAAGTAATGATAGTGCAAAATGTAAATAAAAGTATGAATAACAAAACATGCGAGTTAAAAACGGGAAACCCCCGGAATTTAATTTTTTTTCTTGCATAAAAAAATTTCTCCGGATTGTAGAGATAGAAATTTTAAGTTGTCCGAAATGTAGAAGTGTCCGAATTATTGGAGTGTCCGGACTGGCGCATGTCCGGACTGTAGAAGTTGTACTGTACATTCAAAACAGCAGAGGCCCTTGTATTGACCCCTGAGGAACACCTCTACTAATATTAATTGGATCTGAGATATTTCCATTAAAATGAACTTTATGGAATCTGTTCGTTAAATAAGATTACAGGCAGAATTAGAAAAATAAAACAGTTACTGGAGCTTTTTCAATAGAACCGTGTGATCGACCGTATCAAAAGCATTGGAGTGATCAAGTAGAACTAAAACCCCCACACTATTTTCATCAAGTTCCGACCTAAGATCCTCAACTACATTTAATAGAGCGGTAGTACAACTCCTACCTTTCATGAAACCCGACTGACTAACTGTCACAATTCCCCAGATAATTATTGATTTATGTTGCCATAATTTTTCCATTACCTTGGATAAAAAAGGAAGGATAGCAATTGGTCTGAACTCATTGTTAGTTTTGGGAAAGGGAAGGATTTTTAGCTAGTTTCCAATGTTCAGGAAAAGAAGATTTAGTCACAACTGTATTGAATGAGTGGGTATAATATGGCAAAAGTCTAGGTGCCAAAACTTATAAAAACAAAGGATCTAGATCATCAGAACCAATTACATTTAATTTTACCGCTGAAATACATTACGCAACGAAAACTAAAAGAATACTGTGGTGGAACACAACAAAGGTCATCATACAAGTTGCCTATAGACTTTGGAACCTTAGAATTTACGAACTGGTCATTACGCTTGTTCACGTCTACATCAATATCGGTTTTGGGAGATTTTCGGCCAATTCCTATGCCAGTTTTAAAGAATTACTTCCTGTTACTTCCAGTTTGTATACACAACCCTCGTACTTCCCCAAAAAAAGAAACCGGTACCTATGTACATATTTACTGTCACATAATTTTGATTTCTAGGAGAGGAAGAAAAATTTTTTTAGTTTTCCTTTACATATCTCTTATTAACTAAAAAAAAAAACAAAATATAATCAACAACTGAATTTAACCCATATTGCTTCTAACAAGATCAAATACAAAGTGTCATAAATTATTGAATTCATCGTTCAAAACTAAACCAAAACAACAACAAAAAATAGGGAAAAAATGTGGAGAATCACAAACACAACAACAAATTACATTGTTGGTGACGATGACAGAACATATGGACACATTACGCCATTAAAAATCTGGAGCAGATGTTTGTTTGAAGCTCACAAACAACACTGGCAAAACAACAGTGACAATACTACGTAAGAAAAATCTGTGTCCCAAAATAAATGCAAGGCAACAGGGGAAATTTTGTGACAGTAGGAGCAACACTCTGTGTTTGATTTACCCTTATTTCCTGTGTTTGCATTTGAGTTTGTTTTTTGTTTTTGTAAAAGGGGAAGTTTCCAAAGGATTGATTTTAATTATGCGCCGAGTTGAACAAGAATAGAGTCGTCGCAGTGGAGTAAGTGAGTGAGTGCATGCAAGTAAGTGAGAGATAGAGAAAGCAAGAGAGCATTGCTTATGTGTGTTTTAAAATCACACCCCTTTAGTCGGTAAGATTGTAATTTAAATGACAAGTTTTTTTTGGAGGCGGAGTTATAAAATAACGAGTAGCGAGTAAAACGATTGTATTGTGATGCACGGAAATACGTTTCGTATTGCGAGTGTAAAACATGGTGTCTGATACTGAAACTCATTCATTCTATTTTTCTCAATTTTTTTCTGCATTGTTTTTGTTTTTGTTATTGTTTTTCACCATTTTCCACGTGCCGCGCATAAATCGTTACTTTATCACGTACAAAAAGGAAACTTCTAAGGGTGCATGAGTATAAAAAAAATTTTTTTTTATTTTTTATTTTTGAATAATGACTCACACACATTTACGAACGCAAAACCGTTATTTTTCGTCGTATATCCTGTGTCACAATCTAGACTTTTATGTCATATTTTCCATACTAAGGACTCTCCATTTTTGTGAAAACAAAAATTATTTCCCTTTGTGCCATTTGCCAGCGTCGGTTTCGTTTAAAGTTGTCCTTGTATAGTCAGCCACTCTCTTAATTTGTTTGTCTTTCTGCAACATGTCGCATTAAGTTTTTCAAGTATTTTTTCGAGTCCATTCATTTCGGCCGCCTGTTGGCTTGACATTCAGTTGCACAATGGCCCTACAATCAAATTAAATGATGGAAAATATTAAGTTTTTAAAAAGCATTAATCAGTTTTTTTAGAAATATGCCACCTAGAGAAGATTTATGTAAGTCTTATATACAGACACAACTGGCCATTACAACCCTGCAATCAGGATTACGGCCTAACTTCTCACACCACTCATGTTGTGTGCGTTCATTTTATACTTGAGTGGTGGGACCTACAGTTTAACGTCGACCCCGAACGACAGATTTTTGAGAAACTTTTCCATGGCAGGTTTATTTACTCTCAGAGTTTTTTGCCAGAAATCTGCTGAGAGGAAGTCGCCAATGAAATATTTTTTTATATTTCGTTTTGATGCAGACGTCTGACATGGGATTTCAACCGTGGGCTCAAGTCTAGAAAGCCCCGTTTAGTCAAACGTCGATGGAACGTAATGTAACATACGTTCGTTTTTAGCATATGAAGTGCAATGCAAATGCTTACCGAAATTATATTACGGTTCGGAAAGCGTTTCCATTGCTAATCGAATTCTAAAAACAAATGTACGTTCCGTGGACGTTTGGCTAACCGGGGCTAAAGCCTAATACTACCTTTAGCATTACGTTGAACATGTTGCATTAATGCATTAATAGCTGAAAAGATCAAGGCATAAAATATTTAATAATAAAAAAGTACGGAAAAGGTAGCGATTGTACTGCGGTATTTTTGAAATGAAAAAGTAGTGAAAAAAGTACTAAAGTACTGAATTTTTCAACACTGGTAAGGTGCACAACTTGTGTTAGATTATATCGACGCCTCCGTTCTATAACATTCTAAGTCGAAAAAGTGTGTTTTGAGTTATGAGCTCTCAAAGTTTTCACGCGCCATACGACTATATGTATATTCTAAGTAGATATTTCCCTATAACTTCGGAACGGATCGGCGGATCTTAACCAAATTTTGGCAGTATTTAAGTTAGAGAACGTAGAATTTAAAAATGCAAGAACATTAAAAACGTTCTAAGTACACTTAGAACGTTATAGAATGGAGGCGTCGATATGTACCTATTAAGATTAAAAAAAAATGATTTTTTTTTTTAAATTCTTTAAAAGCTTTCCTGTGACCCACAGTGCTTGCTGTAGTCTTTTGTTTCAAGTTACAAGTACTTTACGGTAATGGGGGATTTTCGGTTGAGCATCTTCTAACAAAAATTAATTTAAATCGATATTGTGTAGCATCTCCTCCATCTTACTCACTCATTCACATACTTACTCATTCATTCATTCATTCATTTATTTATTCGTCTTTTGACTTTTTTTTGCCACTTTTTTTCTGTTTTATTTTGTCCTTTAAAAAATGCTTCACCAAAGAGAAATAAGAAGAAAACAAAAAAGGGGAAAATAAGAAGAAGACAAATTTTAGTTATGGTTTATGGTTGTTCGCATTGTACTTGAAATAGCTATGGCCAGAGTATGGAGCACAGAATGGTTGAGTTGGCCAAATGAATGGCAGTTCGGCTGAAGCGGAGTGTAATTGTTGAGTTTTGTGGTGGTTATTGGTTTCTTATGGTCGGTAACATCTTGAAACAAATTTATTAATTAGTATCCTTGTCACATGACTAATTCAAATTAGATTGGAAGGAAGACAAGAGCAAACACAAACACACAATGAAAGAAAGAAAAAACTCCAAAAATTTAATTGGAAAAATTCAAGAAAGTTTTAAAGAATTCTTTGCATTTTCTTTTTACACAAATAACTTGGAGTGTGCTATTTTTACACTTAAAAAATAGTATTCAGTTTTAAAAATCGTATTCAAAACGAAAATCTTTTTATTGAATTCAGTATCTTTAGAAATGTATTGTTTTACATCCAATCTAAAAATCTCCTGTGCATCCGTGATGATTCTTTGGTAGTCCACATCATGATTTTTGAATAAAGTTCTTGAATTTGATGAAAAAATAAAGTTTTTCACATTTAAATGTAATTTATAAATTTGTTTGGTATAAAAAATAAGATTCGTGACATGCGGTTAAGCCAAAAATATTCAGTGACGTTTGCCATTTTACCGTGAGTATTCTAACATATGCTTAACAACGCTTGTAAAGCACAAAATTTTATTATCAAAATTCGTGTGGCATAAGATATGGCTTTCTATCGAAAAATTATCTTCAGCGATGAATTTCGTTTTTGGATCACTGGAGACGTCAATAGAAAGAATTAATGAATTTGGTGTGAAGAGCAGTCAAAGTCAGTTCAAGATGTGCTAAAACGTTAACAAGAATTGAACATGTTTAGGGTTAACAACACATAGCTTCACATCAGACATCAACTATGAATCGTTTTTTCGCTACTCACAAGTACTCATGAAATTTTGAGTATGAGTGAAGTCAACAGTATTGAAATTCAACTAATCAACATTAATTTATAAGTACAGGTTGCAATGAGTATGAGTACAACGTTGACATTAAACTCATAACATTCGAAATATGTTTGATTCATACGCCTACTCATTCAGATTCATAAATTTAGAAAAATACTTATAATACTCATAATTGATTCGAGTGAGTGAGTGATGAAAAAGACAAAGCAACACACAACCTTCTACTGAGTAGTGCAGTGTTCGTACGCGAATCATACTTATTTTGTGATTCTTGTGTGAAATGTTGAGTAAAGGAGAGTCGAAATCATTAAGATCATGGGTATTGTTAAGTATGAGTACGATGAGTACTTCAAACTTTGAATATGAGCAGTATGAGTATGATATTAAAATAAGTATGAAGGCGTATAAGTATCAGAAATTATGAGTATGATTCGAATCTACTCATTTTTTTGAATACTCATTGCTGATCTCTAGTATGTATGCCAGTATTCAGATTTAAATAGTTCTGCAAATCACCAGATATCAGATTTATAGAGTTTTCAATCGGGATTTAATGAATACATTCGACTCTGAGCCTATTACCATGTTTGTGCTGAAGTCAGAAGTGACGCAGGCTTTATTTACAGATGTTCACTTTCTTATATGTATGTATGTGGGCGCCTTGAAGCTTTTTGAGTTCATTGTAAATCGTTCAACTTAATTCATTTGATTTCTGTACATACTATTGAAGTCAAACATTTTTCATTTCATTTGTAATTTCAGTCTTTCTTTGAACTGCCATTTCAATTTAAAAACCCCCATAAGGATTTAATAAATCCAGTTTCCTTGTACACACACACACACTTTAATAGACTTGCAAGCATACGTACATATATGTATGTGTTCTCTTCTAAAAAAAGAAAAACAAAACATTTAAAAAAGGATTTCATTACGTATTATTGTTATTGTAACAGCAACAAAAACAAAAACAAATAATAATTTACTTTTGAAATTGGCATTTGGTTTCATTATTTACTTCAGACTGGTTGAAAAATACAATTTCCTTCTTATGTGCTTTTCATCATGTGACTGTATGTGTGCTAAGAACTATTATTTCTTTTGATTTCATTGGATTTCCAAGTTCTGCAATTCTATTTCTCTTTCTATTTTGGCAGTGATTTCATCATCAAACAAATCCACTTTGTGTTGACTTTTAAATCCATCCGAGTGTGTGTGTTTGTGTGTTTCTGTTCAAATCATACGCAATATTTGATAAAAAAAACAAATATTCCACAATGGACAGTTTTGTTGTTCATAGTATTCTTCATGGAAGTGAAATTGAAATGGAATTTATAATGACAAATCATTATTGACAAGAAATATACGTTTTCTATTTTAAAGTGTTTCGATATCAAACATCTCTGCTCCATAATGTTGACCTTGTGAAATGATCTGTGATATCTTTATATGCATATTCTAAGGTAACATTTCGAACCACATTGTTTCAGTTCAGCTAAGTAGTAAACATTTCGTTAATATTTCACATTTGAATTCCACACACAATAGGTACGTGCAATGAATCGTTTCTTCGCTACTCATAAGTACTCATGAAATTTTGAATATGAGTGAGTCAACTGTATTGAAATTTAACACCTCTGATTCATTCGCACTCACTACAACATTCTTTTATAATTACAGGTTGCAATGAGTATGAGTACAACATTGACATTAAACTCATAACAATCGAAATATGTTTGATTCATACGGCTACTCATTCAGATTCATAAATTTCGAAAAATACTTATAATACTCATAAATGATTCGAGTCAATCGAATCATTCATCAAAATTTACAGTCTTAGTTGTTTTTACATATACAAAAAAAGAGAAGAAAGAAAAAGACAAAGACAGTAAGCGAAGCAAACACACAACCTTCTAGTGAGTATTGTAGTGTTCGTACGCGAATCATACTTATTTTGTGGTTCTTATAAATATTGAGTAAATTAGAGTTGAAATCGACAAGATCATGCGTACTGTTAAGTATGAGTACGATGAGTACTTCAGACTTTGAATATGAGTAGTATGAGTCTGATATTAAAATAAAAAGAGATACAAGTATATATGCGTTGAGGTCGTACCACTGAAAATGTATACGTATACTATTAGGGTTTCAGGTCTCAGCAATTGGGTCTTGCAACAAATTCATGACGAAGGATTTGGCTATTAAACTATTACAAGATTCTTTTGATGCTAAATTTACCCCAATTGCCGAGGCTGGGGATTCGATTCCCACCTGTGACTGTGATTGTTTATGGATGTTATATACGATTAACACCATAAAGTTTATTATTTTTCCATTCGGATGGGTACGTAAAGAAAAAAAGAAAAATGAATTGGCTGTCCTTCGTGTTACTGTTTGGAGTATTTTAGCCCATTTTTCTTAAATATTCAGTTGAATATATATGCTTACCGTCAATTATTCAATGTATGTCAGGTTATGTCGGAGTGGTAGTTCTGATATCAAAAAGATCACCTGAGCACATTGTGATGCCACGGGTAAACGCAGTCTCTGTACTGACCAAGATCCACCAAAATCAGGGAAGAGGAAGAAGTTGGTCAGCGCAAGGGCTGCACATCAAAAGCACGACTACCCTACATTGGAAACCCAACCAGAGAGTTTGATAAACGAAGCTATATGCTTGACATCAATAGATGCTAGCTCCGTCAAGCTGACAAGAAATGGAGAGCCAAATAACCTATATCTGCACCTCGTAAGAGATAGGCACTGACAAAGAAAGTGGATAATAGTCCCCTCTTCCTCAGGGGATCTGCATCCACGGCAGAAGTCGTTAAATGGCAGCTACATCCTTTTCGCATATCTACCCATAATACAATGACCTGTAAGCAAGGCCACTGTGATTGAGATGATGCCACGACCAAGTCCAAATAACTGGTTGGTACGCCTTCTGTCCATCAGGTGCCAGGTGAGTCTAGCGGTGTACTACTCATTGACTCAGGATAGGCTGGCGCTTAGAAAGAATTTTCGCGCAATGGCCAGCTTGACCGCGACGAGTGGCATACCCAGGTCTACTGAAGAGTATTCCGGAAGGAGTGCACCAGCTCTGGCGAGATCATCAGCCTTGCAGTTGTTAATGTATGTTAATCGATCATGGATTTTGTCAATATGTGATTGCGACACTTAAGAGGAAAAAATGCATGGAATCCTTTTTTCAATCAAGTAGGAAGTAGGGGAAAGACCATTATAAATTTTACATAAAGGTCGTCGAACAGAAAACTGGCAATTTACAATATATTGTAAATTTCAATCACAATGATATAATAGATTGTGTTTCAATACGCAAATCGTAGCATCGCATTTGATCTTTCAATTGCGGCTTAAGGAGTTACACTTCTTACTAAAACGTTTTGTTGAATTTATACTTCATTTATTTTCGGTCTGTCAACTTCTAGAAACTAATAGTTGATTTGTTATTGTTACATTTTGCCTTTTAACTCAAATAATATTATTTTAAGATTTGTCCACAATTCAATAATGGTTGATAATATTTATGATATAAATATTGGGTTACATTATGAAAGTACCTTTTAAAAACACAAATTTTTGGGTTCAATTTTTTAACGCTTGACAAATTGATTCATAATTCTACGACAGGGTGAATCATTCTTAGGAAATCATACTCCAAGATAAACCAGACTACCCTCAAAAATGTCTCAGACGATTTTTATCTATTATATGTATCCTTGGGGTAATTGTTTTGTTTGGTAGTCGCCGTAGTCTAGTAAGTAGTGTCTTGGCTTGTTAGATGCAAGGCCTGGGTTCAAACCCCAGGTCAGACATCAAAACGAAATATGAAAAAAATATTTCTTCGGCGACTTCCTCTCAGCAGATTTCTGGCAAAAACTCTGAGAGTAAATAAACCTGCCATGAAAAAGTTTCTCAAAATCTGTCGTTCGAAGTCGACGTTAATCTGTAGGTCCCGCCACTCACATATAAAAATTAAGGCACACAACATGAGTGGTCTGAGAAGTTAGGCCGTAATACTGACTGAAGGGTTGTAATGGGCAGTTATCTATGTATGTAATTGTTTTAAGCAGTTAGAAACAAATCTTTTCAGACCTAAAGAGGATTGTAGGAGTAAAGAAACAAATTGCTTAGGCGCCGAAAAAGGTTTTACGCCATGCCCATATTTCGTAGCACACAACAAATTTGAGGACGTGAATGTAATGCCAGATTTGTACAGGCTCCTATAGTGGCAGAGAGGTTAAAAACATGCCCGTCAAAATTAAAAAAAATTCAAAAATTTCTAAAGAAACAGCAACAAATGCATTCACATTTGAATCCCATTTATTGTTGTAGAATTACAAAAAACAGACACTTCAGAAATATATACGTATACGAACGCCTTCGAATTGAAGACGTCGTATTTCATTTCGTCATGTTCGGGGATTATGTAGGGATTAGTGGACCGAGTGTGCACA
The DNA here is from genome assembly GCA_930367235.1 of Sarcophaga rosellei. Lineage (NCBI taxonomy): Eukaryota > Metazoa > Arthropoda > Insecta > Diptera > Sarcophagidae > Sarcophaga > Sarcophaga rosellei. The sequence continues at coordinate 62,487,289 of OV884017.1, read as the reverse complement.
AAAGTAAGCGAGTGAATGGACGTGAATGCATGCGTGTATGTCTACAATTGTCCGTGTTTGTATGTTCAAGTTTGTCTTTTTGTATCTGTTGTAGAAGACACATAATCATATCCGAGCATAAAGTGTTTTTGAACTTTAGAACTCTCCAAAGAAATATATACACACAGGCACACATACAAAAACATAACAACTCCAACATACATGCATACGTAAACATTCAAGACATTATTGAGTGAAAAAACCTGTAAAATCTCATTGGAATAGGCTCATTTCATAGCGGATGTAACTGAAAGTGACTGTATGTATATATGTGTTCGTGTGTATGGGGTTGTGTGCCAGTGTGTTTCTTTAGTGTATTGACAAAAGGGAAGTAACAAGCGGCGCGCAGAGACGGAATTTCTAAAACTTATTTTTACTTTGTATTAACAACACTGCTATTTAGAGATGTTCTATATATTTTGTTGTTGTTGTTATATTGTTGTTGTTTGTGTGTGTGCTTGCCACTGTTTCTGTGATACATTTTCTTAAAATTTTATTTTCATTTCAATTGTTTGTACGTGCAACTTTGTAAGCATTTGGCATTAGTGCGGTATCAAAGGATATGTTTATCGATTGTGCTTGACATTTGCTTCTTCTTCTTCTTGTTCTTCTTCTTTCTGCTGTTGTACATATATTTTTTTCGATATTAAATTTAACCCACTACTGTTGGGATTTAACATTCTAAATGTAAAGTCTATAAAATGTTGAATTATTTTTTCATTTTCTTTTCTTTTTTTTCAATTTATAGGTTGTATGAGTGCATCATATGTAAGTTTCTCAGAAGTTTTTTACGAAAATTTTTTACGAGTTAATTTATAAATGAGTGTGGTCGGAAAGTATTGGGTGGTTGAAAGAGTTCTATTAGAAACATATTCGAGCATACATACGCAACTGGCCGTTACGACCCTTCAATCAGGCCTAACTTCTCACACCACTCATCATGTGCGTTAATTTTATATGTACGTGAGTGGCGGGAGCTACAGTTTAACGTCGACTACGAACGACAGATTGTTTTTGAGAAACTTTTTCAAGCCAGAAACGTGCTGGGAAGAAGTCGCCGAAGAAATAAAATATTTTTGCCATATTTGAAACGATCATTATTGAACCGAATAAGATCATTTGTTAATGTATACAATTTCTCCATTTTGTTTTCATTCCATTAGTATAGAACTTCACCAATTTGTTTTCGTTTTGCTAGCTTTTATGCAAATTAGATTTACACCAAGATCGAAACAAATTTTATATAGGGCGTGGGTTTAGTATGTAGGCACCAGTGATGGTGAATCGCGCACTCTTTTGTTGGAACAAAAGTGTCTTCCGAAGATTCTCACCTCCGGTTCTAAACAAAAAAATCTTTATAGGTACTCTCTGTACTGTCTTAATGTCTTAACTTCTTTCACAGTTCATGTTAATACCACAAAAGGGCGCTCTGGATTAATAATATCGGGTCATCCATTTCGTGGTTTCAAAAGTAAACGTAAATAAACCACATATAAAATATTTTTTTCATGATATTTCTTTTTTATTGTAAAGTTTGAACGTTGACATTATGTGTGAAACACTACATACATCATTTAAATGACCTCCACGCGAAGTGTTGCAAGCATTGATTCTTTTGAGGTAATTTTCGACCACTTTTTGACACATATTGGGCGGTATCTCAGCCATAACTTGACGAATGTTGGTTTTAAGTGATCAAGAGATGAAGGTTTATCTGCATAAAAACGGTCTTTCGCGTAGCCCCACAAAAAAGTCTAATGGTGTCAAATCGCCACGACGAGAAATTACGCGGCCAGGAAATGTCTCTTGCAATGGTTGCTACCTCAACCGCATCGTAATGGGCTTTTCATATAGAGCTCTTTTCTCGGCAGAAGATTTAACTGCGCTGCACGCTCCACTAGGACTCTGTCTGGAGTGTAGTCATGAGGATCCAGCTTGGATTGTTTAGGATTCTCTTTCCAGCCTTAAATGAGGTGGCTGGGGAGTTTAGTTCCTTTTGGCCCTTCCAAAGTATTTTATTGGTGCATTTCGCAAGTTTATGTAGTTTAGTCGACAAGTGATCACTCTGCCTTTCCATAATCAACAAAGTGAGCTCATAGAAAAGACATTGTGGTCGCTATTCGTTGCCTTGGATTTCCAGAAGCTTATCACGGTCTTCCTCAATCAGTTTCATCACCTATTCGCCACTTGGAAAGGCATTCGTTAGAAGACCGGCAACTCCTTAAAAAAATTTCATTAAAGTTTTTATGAAATCAAAATTAAAATAGTCGAACGCATGACCTCCTATACATATTGTTATGTTTTTTCCTTTTTAAACCCGTTTAGAATATGAGTTGGTTGATTGCAAACAAAATAAAAATAAATTGATGTTTAGTTTCAATTAAATTCTTTATTGTTCGCACTACTTTTGTGCCACTGTTAACAGTTAACGAATACAACAATAATTGCTTCTTCGTTATTCTTCTCTGCTCACACCCTTTGCGTAAGCAACAACACTAGTACGTTAGATTTGTATAGCGGAGATCTTCAAACCACAACTGTCCTCTTCACACGCAACGCGTCTTCACACAAGACTGACAGAATTCTACTAATCGTCGCCTGCTTCCTCTTGACTTTTTATATGCGCACGCAAACAGTCTGATGAATGTTCTTGAAGTAGAATGTTCGCGGTTTTGCCTTCTGGAGAACTTTATCGTAACTTCACATGTGTTTGTGTATTTGATTCACATAGCTTGTTGTTGCGTTGTCGCTTATTTGTCTATCCCCTTTTATTTCATACTAATGTTGTTGGTTTACTTGTAGCATGTTCGTTGTGTTTGTTACTGTAGACATTGTTAATCATGTCAATGTTAAACGATGTTTTCATTTTCTTAACAATATGTATGTATGTGGAAAAAATGTAAAACTTTATTTAATTTTTTAATTTTTTTTTACATTAAAATGGAAATTAAACGCGAAATTAAATATTTTTTCTGTCCAGTACGTTTTGTTTACATAAAACTCGGCTTTGTGGCGAATCTCAATTCATTTCATATTGAGTGAAATTGAATGTCAATCGTATCGAAAGTTGTATTTCATTTTACACATAATTTCGCTTTAGTTTTTGTAATTTTTTTTGTTTTATAAAAAAAATTTTAAGCATTTTGTAATTTAAAACTAACGATGACGATGCAAATACACGAAAAACAAAACCAATTTGATTGTGTTGGAGCGTATCTTTATTCGTTTGTACCTACCACGTATGCCATTTCGTGTACCTCTCGTAATTTTTTTGTTGTTTATATTTGTTTTACGCACGTAACCAGTAAAATTGTTAAAATGTTAACCAAGTTATAACGAGCATTAGGAACAACAAAAACAAAAAACTCTAAACGTGTGCTTTACAGTAAAAAAGTGAGAGAGAGGGGAGTGAAAGGATTTGTTTTCGGAATGCATATGTATGTGCGTTATAAATGGCACCCCGAAGTTATTTAACCCTTTGACTCCATTTGGGTTCATTTAGCATTTGGTTTTATTTATTCTTTTTGTAATTGTATGTGTTTATGTATGTGTATGTATGTATGTATGTTTGTTGGTGGGTTCATACATCAGCGTCATTTGTAATTGGCATCAGGCATTTACAAGGATTTATTTATCGCAAAACGTAAACAGCCAAACCAAGGGATATATTTATACGTGTGTATGTATGTAGGTATGCATCTTCAGTCACCCACACACGTTTATTCTTCCTACCCACACACAAGCAAGCACTTACTCACCTATGTGCAAATGGAATTCACTTCTATGAACTATTTTGGCGATATTTTATCGCCAATAACGCAATTATTGTGTATTTTAACGCACATTTGCGAATTATCACCGAAATTGTTATTTTCATTCAATGTACCGACGTAAATGTGTGTGTGTGTGTGTGTGTGTCTGTCTCTGAAGCCAAAACCAAAATGTAATTGTAATTGTGATTGTGGTGGGAACGGATGAAGAATGATTTGATATTTCTGGGTGTACATATATGTGTGCGTGCGTTTTATAATTTCACTTAAAAGGAGTTTGAGTATACAGACCCAAAAATTATGGGCGCGATATTGCTGAATTGGTCAACCAAAAAATTTTTTTAAATTGAAAGCCAAAAAAAGTGGAAATTTAGATTAGAATTTAAAGAACAAACAGAACAGTTTAATTTCAGGGCATAGTTTTAATAATTTCATAAATATTTGCAAACGAGCTTCAAACTGAACACAGTAGGGTCTAATCTACCGCTAAGCAAAAAAAGTAATTCTCATCATTATTGTTAAAAATATTATTTTCTTTCTCAACTATTGTGTACATTTATGTTTAAGGGCTGTGGAGTAATAAATTTGTCAGGCTACAGATGATGTATTCATATACTTTGTATTCTTAGATTTCAACTAGAATATTGTTCCCAAAATGGAAACGGTGTAACATCGTTTAACATTAAAATGATAAACAAAAGCTACAAAAACAAAAACCATGAGGATGAAAGAAAAGGGAATAGACAAGTAAGCGAGAACGCAACAACAAAGAATGTAAATAAAATACACAAACAGCAATGAAACCACGATAGAGTTCTCGAAGCCACGAATATTCAACTTCAAGAACATCATCAGACTGTTTACGTGGGCATATAAAAAGGCAAGACAAAACAAGCAACCAGTAGTCAGTTCTGTGTGAAGACGCGTTGCGTTTGAAGAGAACAGTCGTGGTTTGAAGATCTCCATTGTAAAGATCTGCGTTGTAAGCAAAGAGGAATAGCGAACAAGCAATTATTGTTGTATACGTCAAGTTATAAACATTAGCATACAAAAGTAGTAAGAACAATAAAAAATTTAATTGAAACTAAATGTCAATTTATTTTAGTAGGGTATGTATGAGTCAAATATGAATACAATTCTTAATCCATAATTTACATGAGATGCTTAACTTTGTACAGCTATGGTATGTATGCTGCCCTTTGGTGTCATCATTAATAAATGTTTATGCTTTTAAAGTAATCTCCTTTAGCGAAAATATATTAAAAAGTTCAATACTAGTAGTAAATTGCATAGTTGGAGAACTTCAGATTTATTTATTAATAATTAATTAATGATGGAACTCGCAGTAGCGTTGTAGGCTCATACATCTTCAACAAATTGAAATACGAAAAAATAGTTCTTCTGCAACTTCCTTTGAGCAAATTTCTGACGAAAACTCTGAGAGTTAATAAATAAAAAGCAATGAAAAACTTGTCCAAGATCTGTCGTTTGCAGTCGACTTTAAACTGCAGGTTTGGCCATTTATGTACCAAATTAACACACACAACATGAGTAGGCTGGTCGACATCAGTAAGAATAACTACAGCCTATTACTTGATAAGCACCCAGGTATTTCGTACTGCGATATATTTAAGACGTTTTGTTTCCAAGGGTGCGTTCGGTGATTCGTTTCTCTTATCATAGAGTATGCATATTAATTAGGCTTGAATACATTCTAAACATAGGTTCTTTGATTTTACTAAGCTCGGTAAAATGGCTCAGGCTAATTCACGATATGCATTATACGCATTTATACTTATTTTAATATCATACTCATACTATTCACATTCAAAGTTTGAAGTACTCATCGTACTCTTACTTAACAATACGCATGATGTTATTGATTTCGGCTCTCCTTTACTCAACATTTACAAGAATCACAAAATAAGTATGATTTTTTTTGTAAATGCAACAACAACGAAGACTGCAAATTTTGGTGAATACTACGAATCATTCGAATCCTTTATGAGTGTTATAAGTACTTTTCTTAATTTATGAATCTGAATGAGTGGGTGAATGAATCACACATATTTCGAATGTTATGTGCTTGACGCCAAAGTTGTACTCATACTCATTGCAACCTGTACTCATAAATCAATGTTGTAGTGAGTACGAATGAATCAGAGTAGTTGAATTTCAATACTGTTCAATACTCACTCATACTCAAAATTTCATGAGTACTTATGAGTACCGAAAAAAATGAATCATTGCTGATCTCTGAGTTTGTTAGACAAAACGGAAACAAAAGAAGTGCAGAATATGAATCATTACATCACATTAAATTACATTTACGGTAAAGCCACTCTCATGTGCCACAATGTGAGGAACTCTTCAGGATGATGCAGTATTAGAACAACAACAACAACAGTAACAATAAAAAATTATGAAAACCTGACTTAATAAAATACAAGAAAAAAAGTATACATTTGTTATACAATAACAATAACAAAAAAAGAAGAAGAAGAATAACAAAAACAATAACAATAACATACATATTAACGTACAAACATATGTACATACTTAGAACGAAATTATGAACTCGAACGAGTGATGTTATGAATTTTAATAAATTTGTTGTTGTTCTTATTGTTGTTGCATGTTTTGTCAATAAAAAAGGAAAGAAAGAAAGAATTTAACTTGAATCAGACACACGTTTATGATTTCCAACAAATAAATACGACGAATAATTTATTTTATTGGCAAAAACACCACAAAAAATGGCTGCTTTAGAAGGGGAAACCCTTTAAGCCCACAAGAAAAGGCAAACAAAAAAGGAGGATGTTAAAAAAAAGGGCAAAAGAGGACTGATGGAAATGTAAACAATTCATATTCTGCATACATAAATACATACAAAGGTACTGTTTGCCAGTTGAATGATGAACGCCTCTAAAGGATAATAACAATGTTGAAGCAATAAAATGTGAGTATGTGTGTGTATTTACATTATTCTATACCTATACATTCATATACAAATAGATAACAATGATGATGATGATGCTATAACACATCTACTACAATACTTTATTGTACTGTTGGCTTCAAACAAAAAAGAGTTTCGTGTATAGAAAAATAGAAAATATTTTATTAAAATAAACAATTAACACAACAACAATACATAAATACGAAAACCCAAACAAAGGAAAAGGAAACGAAAAATCGCTCAATAAACCAACACAGTGACAAGAAGTGAATTGAATCCACCCAAAAAAAAAAAAATCCAAACAGCGAAAAATCACAGGAATGGTAGTATAATAATGATGATGATAATAATGAGATAACAAAACGCCCTTGACACCCAGTAAAACTTAAAACTAAAATGCCAAAAAGAGATTAAAGCCATCCATCCATTCATTCATTCATTCTTTCACTCATTCTTTCATGTATTGTTGTGTGCGATGGCTGGCTGTTTTATCCTTTTTTTCATTTTGTTTGTTTTTCTTTAAATAGAAGAGAAAACAATTGTGAGCATTAAATAATATGAAAATAAAATACATGAGATATTCTACTAAGAAACTAAAAATACAAAAATGTATACATATTACGATAATAACACTGTTTCCCTGGTAAACAATCGAAACACTGTGATAGTGAAAATACAAAAATTATTCTTTTCATAGATGACAGAGAATGATGTGTACGGATCAGGGATCAGCAATGAGTATTCAAAAAGATGAGTAGATTCGAATTATACTCATAATTTCTGATACTTATGTATACGCATTCATACTTATTTTAATATCATACTCATACTACTCATATTCAAAGTTTGATGTACTCATCGTACTTATACTTAACAATACGCATAATGTTGTTGATTTCGACTCTACTTTACTCAACATTTACAAGAATCACAAAATAAGTATGATTCGCGTACGAATACTACAATACTCACTAGAAGGTTGTATGTTTGCTTTGATTGCTGTTTTTGTCTTTTTCTTTCTTTCTTTTTTCGTAAATGTAACAGCAACTAAGACTCGAATCATTTTTTTTTATTTATTTATTCAAGTCAAATTCCTTACTGACTAATAACAAAAATTGGTACGAATAAAATTAAATACAATTACAAACAGTTTCTACAAAAATAACGTAACTATTACAATAAAAATTAGGAAAAGTTAAGAATTGAGAAAAACAATAATATTCCGTTTTATAACGCAAGAATTTAAAGAAAAATCAACAAAGTCTGACAAATAATTAAATTGACGGCAAATTCTAGTTAATGGATCAGCAACAGCATAATTAGTTCTGCAGAATTGAATATAAATAAGATTATAACAGCGGAAGTTACGACGAGGAATATTGAATTTAACCGATCTTAACAGAAATTCACAGCAAATATTACCATTGATCAGGTTAAACATAAAGGATATATTTAACATCGTTCGACGGCTCTTAAGGGTAGGCAGTTTTATTAATGCCAGCCTGCTAGTATATGGAGGCATATCCAGATAATTCCATCCAAGGCCACGCAAACAGAAGAGAAGAAATTGTTTCTGCACAGATTCGATGTGTTCACTGTAAACATCATAGCGAGGATCCCATACAATGGACCCATACTCTAAAATTGGTCTGACAAGCGATACATATAGCTGTTTCGTAATATAAGGATCAGAAAATTCTTTTGCCCAACGCTTTATGAAACCAAGAGTGCTTCTTGCCTTATTAACAGTCAAAGTGATATGATCATTAAAGTTGAATTTTGTGTCTAATAAGATCCCAAGATCAATAAAAGAGTCAACATTGTCCAATTGATGACCACCAAGCAAGTACTTAACCGTGATAAAATTATTTCTTGAGAATCGCATACATTTACATTTCTTAATGTTAAGCTTCATCATGTTGTGCTCGCACCACAAAAAGAAATTATTGAGATCATTTTGAAGATACAAAAAAAAGAGAGAAAAACTTTTACATCGTCAGCATACATCAAGATATTGGCAAAATTAATTATGTTGGGAAGATCGTTTATAAACAGTGAAAAAAGAAGTGGACCAAGATGGCTGCCCTGAGGTACACCAGATAGCACATAAATATACTTAGATAAGCTATTGTTCACGCATACGGTCTGCTTTCTACCAGTTAAATACGACTCTAGCCATCTTAAGCTCCTATGATTTACACCCATTAAATCCAATTTAGTTAACAGTAGTTTGTGATTCACTTTATCGAACGCTTTGCTAAAATCCGTAAAAATTACATCAGTTTGCTTCTGTTGAGAAAAGGCCACATTTACCATGGATGTTAACTGAAGCACATTAGTCGTTGTTGAGCAGCCCTTTCGGAAACCATGTTGATGAGGTGATAGTAACGATGAAGTATGATGGATCAAAAAATCGGCAACCAGTTTCTCGAACATTTTTGGAATAGCACTCAGTTTTGCAATGCCCCTATAATTTGTAACATCAGACTTATTGCCAGATTTAAAAAGCGGTATAATATACGAGTCCTTCCAAAACATAGGAAAATATCCATAATTAATCGAGGTATTAAACAATATGACTAATGGTGTGATGAATGATTCTGCACATCGATTTAAAATACAACTTGGAACCCCATCAGGACCAGGACGAAAAGACATCTTTAACCTTTTCAGGTTTACTAAAATATCGCAGTCACTAAAAGTTGGAATAGATATTACTGGAGCCGATGTCAGCGGGAAAGGGTAATTATTTGTATCCTTGTAAGCGGAGTTAGAATAAGTACTGGCGAAGAAATCAGCAAACATATCACATATGACATCAACACTTCCGGATTCTTTATCAGCAAATTTCATAAAGGATGGATAACCAGTTGATTTTCTCTTGGAATTTACAAACGTAAAGAAAGATCTAGGATTCTTAATAAAATTATTTTTCATTTTATCCATATATGTTTTATATAATAAGTGATTTACACTTATACATTATGAGTACATTTATGAGTATTATAAGTATTTTTCTAAATTTATGAATCTGAATGAGTCCGCATATGAATCAAACATATTTCGAATGTTATGAGTTTGATGTTAACGTTTTACAAACACTCATTGCAACCTGTACTTATAAATCAATGTTGTAGTGAGTACGAATGAATCAGAGTATGTAATTGAATTTCAATACTGTTGATTCACTCATACTCAAAATTTCACGAGTGCTTATGAGTAGCGAGAAAAACGATTCATTGCTGATCTCTGGTAGGAATTGTCGATCCAGCCGTATATTATATTGTGTTTCTCAGAAGGTTGCAGTTATTGCCTAATAAACAGAGCCAATTACAAATCGACTAAACTCGCTAAACTTGGCTAATTTTTGTGCAATGAATACTTGATCTGCAATTGTGTGAAACAAAGAATGATTATTTATGAAAAAAATTATGTGACAATGGAAAATGTATGCGATTATATGCATGAATATATTAACTGGTTTCACTTCCACTGGAACATAGCTGATGCCGCAGCAGCCGTTTTCCAGCGAACGATATGGAGGGCCATAATGCCTCAGTCATTTCATGTCATATTTATAAATCTGCAAGAAATTCAAGGTCGATTCATTTCCCTTTCCGAGAGTATTCGTCGAATTGAGAACATAAAAAAGAAAATCAGCTGAAGTTTAGCTATTCATAAATTTGATATGCGAGTAAGAATTCATTTTTCAGAGGAACAGTATCTAAACGTCTTTGAGTATTTTAAATATTTTGTGTTTAAATGCTTACAAATGTCAAGAGTTTTCGAAACTTTCAACTGTTCCAATGGCCTGGGCGAATTATGCGGTATTTAGGGAACAGCGCTTATATAGTTAACAGTGTGTTTATTCTTCCTGGTCATTTTGGCCGCAAACCCTTGATGATGTTTGTGTGCCAAGGTCGCTATAATCTTATTTGTCACATCATCATATTTTCTTGTTCCTTAATTTTTGAAGGTTACACTTAATGTGCAATATGCCTCATGCGTAATATTTTAATCGAATCTTTCGTAAAACGAAGACATCGCATCATCCGTATATTATATAATGGAACATTATTAATTAAAAGATACTAAAACCTTCTAGTTTACTGAGTTTGGTGAACTTTAAATAATTTTTGAATTTTGGAAAGAAAAATATTTCTTCGTCTACTTCCTCTCAGCAGATTTCTGCCAAAAGCTCTGAGAGTAAATAAAATTGCCACGAAAAGTTTCTCAAAAAATCTGTCGTTCGGAGTCGGCGTTAAACAGTAGGTCCCGCCACTCATGTATAAAATTAATACACAAAACATGAGTGGTGTGAGAAGCTAGGCCGTAATCCTGACTGAAGGGTTGTAATGGTCAATTATCAAGTTTTGTTCTGTTTCAGTTTTCTTGTTACACTTTCTTCACAATAAATACACAAATGTCCTGTGAAATTTCGATGAGCTTTTAAAAGGAAATGGTGTAATTAATAACACCAACAAGAAACACTTCCAGAGACGTTGTGTTCTTGGTTCTTGTAAAAACAACAACAATAAAAAGCCTAACTGTTCAAAAGACGTTGGTTGGAAGCTCCAACGCATACATCCATACATTGACAAGAAAATTATTTACGAACCTGTCAAACTCTTCAAGAGAAGGAGTGGAAATATTAAAAAAAACACATAGCAGTACAACAACAAGACATTATTCAATTTTCAAAATATGAATTGAATTAAAGTAAAAGCGAATTTAAGAAGAATTTCTCTTCAATTTCGTGTCTCTTCTATGGTGAGACCAACAATTAGAAATTATTTTCTAACGCGTAGCAACAACTGCTTCAAAAGGTTTTCCCAACAAGAATGGCCGAGCATTGCAAGCAACACTCTCTCATATAAACACTTGTAAACACGCATATGCACATACATACATATTTATTTCAATTCCCCAGTATGGCTCTCCATTAAAATGAGCAAAAAAAAGAAAACGAAACAAACAAATGGGGAAGTGGTTTACTTGTCTACGATGTATTGTAGAAGAGTGAATGAATATGTTATACATGTATGCGTGCAGTGGTCTATCTCTTTTTATCTTGGGTATTCACAATACATTGTGTTATTTGCTGTGTTGTTTGTTTATACGTAAGAAATATATTTGAAATACAAAAGAAAAAAACATATCATGTGGTGTGGAGGGTTGTTAGTTTCATTATTTCATCTTCTTTCTTTGTCTTGCATGCTATTGCTGTGCTTCTCTAGTTTGTGTTTTCTCTTTCAAACAACTCGTTACTTTATGTACTCGTTACATATCTTGCTTTTGTTATATCTTATCAGAATTGTTTTCTATGTACAATCAATTGTAACTGAAGAGAGAATAAAACGAAAATTATTTCTGTTTTCCTGAGGTAAATGAGAAAGAGTGTGTTTGGATGTGTGCTGTTGAATTTTTTTTTTATTTATTTTTTATTTTTAAAGAGTTTGTTATTGTTTTGATTTTTAAGCGTCAGCATTGTCAACTCAACGCTTTTGCTGCTGTTTAAGCGTTTTTGTATATTGAAATAATCATTATATTGTGAATTTCATTTCAAATCCGATGGTTTTTGAGAAATAGGGCCATTTGTCCCCCTATAAAGTTGGCGAAATATGAGGTAAACTTAAGAAAACATATGAAAATGATTTTTTGTTTATTTGCACTGCATTTGAGTTGTAGAATGGGTGGAAAAAACAATATTTTCATAACTTATTTATATTATTAAGGGCCATTATTACAACTTGCAGTTAAAGTTGGGTTTAGTTAAAGCTGACTTTAAAGTTCACTTTAGCTAAAGTTACCTTACCTTACTTTGCACTTAAAGTTGGGTTTAGTTAAAGGTAAGGTAACTTTAGCTAAAGTGAACTTTAAAGTCACCTTTAACTAAACCCAACTTTAACTGCAAGTTATAAAGTAAGGTAAAGTAACTTTAGCTAAAGTTTGAAGTTTACTTATTGTTCACTTATATTAATGAAAAATAATTTATCTGCCAGTTAAAAGCCTCCCTTTAGTTAACGGTAAGTTGTAATAATTGCCCTAAGTGAACTTATTTAATTATTATATTACGACCCAACTGGCTTTAAGCTCTTTGTAGTGTAACAAACAGAAGTTTCTTGAGATTATCTAATCTGAAGTCCACAATTGGAGGACTTCTACATTGTCCTCTTGAGTCTAGACTACTAAGACACACATAATCATTGAGTATGATGTAAAAAATGTACAATAGAGGCTCATATTCTCATCCAGAAAATTAGGTAATTGTGTCTGTTTTCAAGTTGCATTAAAAAATCATGATTGCTGGTAAAGTATAAGCTGAAGGGTTTAATTGAAAGTAGAGCTGCTCACGCTCTAAGCAGAATCAAAATATGGGAACGAATACTGTAGTATTATTAAACATGCTCCAAATTTTCTGGATGATTAGGTTTGCCGGCAATGACACTAAGATTTTTAATCTACCGACATATGTACGTAAGACCTTAGACGGTACAAGATTGTCGCCTTTGTTAATAATTAGGAGGCGATTAGAACAATGAATTGGTATGCCACGAGAAAAAAATCTATTTTCAACACCATAATGTTTATGTCACATAAGGCAAGTTTAAAAACCAGAATAGTAGGACAGATTTCTTTAATTTTAAAAGATAGATTGGAGATCTAAGATGTCAGAAGTACGTATTGTGAATTCCTATTAATGTCTTCAGTAAGAGCTGTCGTGATTGTAAAAATAACGCAGACCTCGCTGCATACATAATTGGCCATTACAACCCTTTAGTCAGGATTACGGCCTAGCTTCTCACACCACTTATGTTGTGTGCGTTAATTTCATATATGAGTGGAGGGACCTGCAGTTTAACGTCGACTCCGAACGACAGATTTTTGAAAAACTTTTTCATGGCAGGTTTATTTACTCTTAGAGTTTTGGCCAGAAATCTTTCTGAGAGGAAGTCGCCGAAGAAATATTTTTTTTTCATATTTCGTTTTGATGTCTGACCTGGAGTTTGAACTCGGATATTACGTCTAACACACTACCCACTAGACTACGGCGACATTACCTACTAAACTACGGCAGACATCGCTAGATGAAGCATTAGGCATCCTCGGGCAGATTACCAAAGTTTTCGACCACGAATGTGGTCTTTGGATTAAGGAAGCGGCTATGATTCACTTTTTTAAGAAAACGCGATTTTTTTCTACAATTTCAGTGTGTGTTTTTGTTTTTCTTATTCAAACTTAAAAGTTGACAACGCTGTTGTTTTGATTCTTTATCGTCGAACGTACATACATGTACGTGTAGATAAGAGAGTACGAGCTTGTATGAGAATGTGTTTGTTTGTTTGTAAATGTAGAGCAAATTGTTGTTGTATTCGTGTATGCCAAGAAATAAACACACACGATATTATTATTGTTCTATGCCCCGGTATATCGCTGGGAAAAACCAACTGCTCTATTCAGTCTATTCTTTGTGGTAATGCGCGTACGTCTGAACGTTTTAACTCGCTGCGTTTTCTTTTACCATTAGTTAAGCTGTGCTAAAGGTCCTGTTGCAACAAACGAATATTGTGGAAGAGTGCAAAATAATCACTAAATTTTTGGAGAGCAGTTTTGCATCATATTGAGTGAGAACAAAAATGTGAGTAAATCTCACCAGTGTGTGTGTGTGTTCTTATGTAAATAGAGGAAGAAAGGGTGGCAATATCCAACCATATCCGCCCTAATTTATTTGTACTCTTCTGTATAAGGAATGTAAATGTGCGTTGCTGCTTACGAACACCACCACTAGAGATGCGTCAGTGAGCGTTTTGCGTTTATCGTACAGTGTTGCTGCTTTGCCATTCGTTTACTGTTACTCGTCCAGTGTTAACGTTGGCTTTTTATCTTTTTTTTTTCTCTGTCAATTTTCTAAAGAACAAAAAACAAAAAAAAGTGAAAAACATCACAGCTACTTGAGCAGTCGAAATCGAAACGAAACGGTCGGGTCGTATAACCTCATTACAAATCAATCCCCATCAGTTGATTATATACCATCAGCAAAGCTTAAACACCAACAAATATTATCGTATGGAATAAAGTAACAAGCAAAAAAAAAAAAAAATTAGTAAATACTACTACCAACAACAACAGGAAAATTAAAATAAATCTCTAGTAAATCTACTCCACTACCGCAAAAACAACAACATAAGTAATATATGTATAAGAGACCAGTCTAATTACCCGCTGGATTAAATTATTAAAACACTTAAGCCGTCGTGGATTAAATACAAACAAACGTCGCATAAAATAGCGACAAAACAGTGAAAGTGTAAAGAATTAATAAAAAACAAAAGAAAGGAATCAAAATAAAAATTAAAAGAAAATCAAAATCAAAATCACAGATCATAATAAATCCTATAAAATAAAGAAAAAAAAAATCACTTTTCAAATACATATAATTTTAGAAATAAAAAGATAGAATTTAAAACGAAAACAAAAAAAAAGAAAAAAAATTCCCGAGAATAAAATAAAAAAAAATCAAATCGAATTAGAAAACATAAGAATACAAATGCGGACAATAAATTTTCTATTCCGTATCATCACCATTATTGGCCCACATTTTTCAGTGATTTAATGCAAAAGTGCGTGACCGTCGGCAAGTGACAAAAATCTTCAATAATTTATTCGTTTTTAGTAAAACAATTAATTGAAAACATACACATACATACGTACACTTGTACTATATTGGTAGATATAAAACGAAACGAAAGAAAGGAAAAACACCGACGATAAATTATACGAAACCATTAATTATAGTGTGAACAACAAAGAAAAGAAAATACGCGCAGAAACGAAGCCATTTACAGAGTGGATTAAACTTTAACATCGTCCAGGAATTTTTTAAGAAAAAACGCAAGGTGAGACACAATGACAAAATGTTAAGAAAAAAAGGAATTTAAAATTAAGATTGTTTTACCGTCGCCTACAAACAATTTCAGTTATAATGACTGCAAATATTTACATACGTAAGAATGTTATTAACAGTAATAATTCATTTAAGCATTACAAAACTCCTAACTTCAAATTGTTCCTTAATTTAATGCTCCCTTTAATGAACTAATGGCTGTCTATTTTAACTGTATATTTCCGGTCTATTTCTATTATATATACTTCGAAATCATTCAAATTGTTTCAAAAAGGAAGCCAAATTATAAAAATGAAAAGAAAATCATTCAAAAATAATTTCGACCAAAAGAAGTACTTCAAACTTACTCCAAATACACATACATAATTGGTCATTACAACAATTCAGTCTTGTTGTATGACTCCGAACGACAGATTTTTGGCAATTTTATTTATTGTCAGAGCTTTTGCCAGAAATCTGCTGATAGGAAGTCGCCGAAGAAATATATTTTGTCTGTCTGACCTGGGGATTGAACAGCGGCCTCACGTCAAATAAGCCAATACATTACGTACTAGACTACGGCGACTTTAAATAATTCTTCAAAATTGTTGCCGCAATTTTTCATTTCATTAAATTATGCTTTCAGTGTTGGGATTGACATTAAAGTAAAGCCAATTTTAACATTAACACTAAATCACTATTCTAAGTGAATTAAAAATTCAGAAAATTTTATTTTAATTTCCAAAAACTTGAAGTCGCCTTGGTCTAGTAGGTGGTGTGTTGGCTTATTAGGTCAGACATCAAAACGAAAATATGAAAAATATTTCTTCGGCGACTTCCTCTCAGCAGATTTCTGGCAAAAACTCTGAGAGTAAAAATTCATGCAAAGCTTCTCAAAAAAAAAAAATCTGTCGTTCGGAGTCGACTTTAAACTGTAGGTCCCTCTACTCATGTATAAAATTAACGCACACAACACGAGTGGTGTGAGAAGCTAGGACCGTGTACAATGGGCCAATTCGACCTCCGGGTACTGTACTTGTCACAGTTGACAAGTACACGTCCTCTAACCTAACCTAACCTTCCAAAAACTTTGATTTGAATCGAAAACAAATTTCATTCTTCTGAAATGTTGTTTTCTTACAACATTTTCAATGATATTCACGTTCACATTTTGTGGATAAAATAAAAGATAATTGCCCACATTGCCTATATTTCTTGATTATCAAGTTTTATTTTGGCAACAAAGCAATGAACTTAACACATTCGCGACGGATGACGCCTAAAGTCGTCATTTAAGATTTTCCCCTGGGTGCGGACGACGTTTACTGTAGTCATTTAAGTTATCGCTTAATTATTCTTTAAAAATGTCATTATTCAAATGACAATAAGATCAAATCGGGTAGTACCGAATGTTTTAAGAATTATAAAATTGCGGTATGAAGAGACACGTTACAAGCGAAGAGTTGAAATTATAATACAAATATGGAACAGTAAAAAAGCGCATAATACATGAATGGTTTCGATCTTGTCGATCAATATCTTGCCTATAACCCCATCTTCAGAAAAACTCTCAAATTATTGAAAAATATGAACATAATTATAATAAATAACAAAAATATTTAGAAATATAATTTCAAAACCTCATTTTTGTGTATAAACAAGTCCTATGCTCCCTTATTTAAAATTGAATACAGAAATATTAATTACATAACAAGCTATGGCAATTTTTCTAAACCTATGCGCGATTATAACAATTGACAAAAACGGCCCCGTAGCCATAGTAAGCGAAGCCAGCAAAGCCCCGTCGCGAATGTGTTAATTACCTTTTATTTTGTGATAATACCAGTAGGTTTGTTGTCGAAAATCCAAACTTTTTATTCGCATACATACCATACATATACATACATACATACATATGTATATTTCCCATTTGATTGCCAAGTCTGGTTCGAACCTTGCATACAAATACAATTTGAACTACATTTCCAATGCCTTTTAACGACAACTTTTGAAAAAATGTATCCCAAAGAATTGTATATCATGTTACAAATTGGCATTTTCTATAAACTGAGTCTGTCTTAAGCAGTTTGATTGTCAGCCAAGACCTATGAAGTTCCTATTGCCTTGAGCACGGATACTTACAAATAACGGAATTATATCGTAATCGTAATTTGTCGCTTTGTTCACGAAGCATTTAATTTTAATATACTAGAAAACCGGTCATAAGTTTACTGGAATTTACCCAGGATTTGAACGTATAGCGAATATCAAAAGTTGTAAGGAAGATCATATGTACGTTCGTGTTGCAAAAATTTTAAATTCAAAATTCTCATATAATTGACAAGAATGAAATCTATTATACAACCGTATTGTCCTAGAAAACTTGAGGGGAAAACTTGTTACTCAAAAAAACAAGAAACAATCAGAGAAAGACGATGGAGATAATTTCAAGTTCCTTAAAGCAATGAAATGAGATAAAAAATACTTAATATGGCAGATCCATTTATCCCAATTTTGAGATCGCTTTCAATGGGCAGGACTTGTCAAAACTAGTCGACTACGTTCACTGTTCGTTTATCTCAGATGTGAACTGTTTGATGCATTTATGATCACGAATTGACGCAAAAATTCTGTTTTTTTGTGTTAAAATGTCAACAAACATTCAATTGCACTGTATGACACTGTATTTGTTCGGTTGCGAGAATACTAAGCACGGTTCGTGCACCAACTTTTTCAGTTCAAAATTTACGGTCAGAAATCGAAACGAAATGCTTCTCATTTCGCTGTAGTCTAGTAGGTAGTGCGTTGACATAAGGCCACAGTTCAAACACCAGATCAGACAACTCAAACAAAACGAATTATGAATAAAAAGGGTTTCTTCGGCGACTTCCTCTTGGGAGACTTGTGGCAAAAACTCTGAGAGAAAATAAAATTGCCATGAAAAATCTGTCGTTCGGTGTTGATTTAAACTGTAGATCTCGCCACTCACGTATAAAATTAACACACACATAACATAAGTGGTGTGGGAAACTATGTCGTAATCCTGACGAAAGGGTTGAGTTTACACATTTTGTGTATTTCTTTGTGTAGGCGGCTCGTTGAAACTCAACAAACTTAACTAAACGTCTGCAAAATAGAATTTAGCTCACTTTTAATAATAAATCACAGATTTCTGGCAAAATCTCTCAGAGTAAATGAACCAGCCATGAAAAAGTTTCTCAAAAAAAATCTGTCGTTCGGTGTCGACGTTAAATTGTAGGTCCCGCCACTCACGTATAAAATTAAGGCACACAACATGAGTGGTGTGAGAAGCTAGGCCGTAATCTTGACTGAAGGGTTGTAATCAGTGGTGTTGTGCTAATTTTTTTTTTTACCGGAACGCGTATATATAATTATGTAGACAGGGCCGATCCTGGGTAGGCGGCCGCTGTGCGCGGTCTCATTCCCCAAATTTTACGACGGGGGGAGGGAGACTTCCCCCAACGTTTAATAAAAATTAGTTAACAAATTATAAATACATATAAAAATTCGTCAAAAATTAGAAAAAAAAATCAGCAATTCTTTTTAATTTTTTTTTCAAAACGTCAGCCAATTCTCGTAATTAGAAATCATCTTTAGTTCCGGAACGCGTACCTATCCAAAAAGGAAATACCGGAACGATGTTCCGGAGCGTTCCGGCTCGACAACACCAATGGTTGTAACGACCAATTATGTAAATACATATATACGAGGAAAATTTTATACCATTTTGTGTATTTTTCTGTGTAGGCGGCTCGTAACATAATTGAACGGCTACAGAATAGAATTTAACTCATTTTTAATATTAAATCACAAACCAGAGATCAATTGTTTACATATTTACCAATTTATTGAGGACATTTAAACAACGTAGCACCTTCATTCTTAAAATATAAAATATGTGCGATATGCCTTATAAGATTTTCTCTTTTATATGTCAATTCGATTAGTTTAGCGATCGTCTTCGAGATTTTTATTTAATAAGTTATGACTTCTAAAGACTATGCACGGCACAAATGGAAATAGAGATATCGATTTTTTAAAATTTTTCTTGTCTTAATTAATAAATTTTAGTTTGAGTAATTGCTTAAATAAAATCTTTCTTTAGGAGAAATAGGAATATACAGGAACATGCATTTCTTTTATAATCTGACTTACAATTGAAATACTGTTTACTCTCTTTACTTAAAGATCCACCGAAATAAGTTTGTAATTCTTTACCGATTTTATAATTTCTAATAACTCCGTATATCTCTCATAATACGTGTGACATAATTAAGAACAATTCTTTAAATTTTATTAAATTTTTGAAGTCTCCGTAGTCTAGCAGGTAGAGTGTTCGCTTATTAGACGTAAGGTCGAGTTCAAACCCCAAAAATATTTATTCGGCGACTTCCTCTCAGCAGATAAATTGCCATGAAAAAGTTTCTCAAAAATCTGTCGTTCGGAGTCGACTTTAAACTGTAGGTCCCGCGACTCACGCAAAAATTAACGCACAGCCCGTAATCCTGACTGAAGGGATTGTCAATTTATGTATATGTATGTATGTATGTAATGGCCAATACATACATACATGTATGTATGTATGTAATGGCCAATACATACATACATGTATGTATGTTTTTAAAATATTCCATAAGCATTTTAAAACTACAACTACAGCTCAATTAGTTTATGGACTCTATTTACGTCGATCGACATGGTGCTAAGTGGGAGTTGCGCTACTAAATGTTGACTTTAACTCTGACGTTAATTTAAATATTTCGTCATCTAAGTATTTGCAGATTATTTTTAATTCAATTAAGTTATATTAGCTATTTTCTAAGGTGTTTTTTTTGGTTTTTTTCTTATAATTTTCCATGCTGAAGATAAAAAGAAACACCTTGAAAATCATAAAAATTATAAATAATAAAATCATATATTTTTCACAATAATTTATTGTAACTGTTAAGCAAAAAAAAGAACCGCTATTTTTCACAATTGACGTCACTTTCTTTAAATTAATTGTAAAAAAATGAGAATGAAAATAAGAACTGAATAACGAAAAACCAAGACCTCGACTCTATTTTTTTTTTATTATTTTCTCTTTTTTTTAATTTTTTCTATTTATTAACAAAAAAATCGTTTATTATATTTATTTTCATTTCTTGCCAAAGTAAATAATGTACGACACTTAAATAATAGACCGACCAACCGACCAAGCCAACCGCACATTATAACCGAAACAATAATAACAATAACAATAAATAAAAAACAAACCAAAAAAAGAAAATAAATAATAAAGAAAATTAAATTAAATTAATTTCACAAAATCAACTACAAAATGAATAGGAAAATTAAAAATAAAAAACAGAAGCAGAAGCAGTAGCATAACAGGAGTGTGTATCATAATTTTTCAATGGTTTTATTTTTATTGTCAGCATTTTTAAACCGCAACTTGGAAAAATATTTTTTAGTGGTTTTTCTTTTATTAATAAAAATTAATGAATATAAAAAAAAAAATACTACCAATAATATAATAAAAAGACAAGTGAAATATTTTCAATATTTACTCAATACTTAGGGAGTAGTAGACTACTAATACATAATAAATTATGCAAGTTGAACAGTTGAAAGCAATGCATTAATATATGTATGTATGTACGTGGTGGAAATAGACAAACATTGTATGTATGTATGTATATACGTTGATGTAATTAATAAATTATGTATGTGGCATGGCAGACAGTAAGGCATTTTTCGGCAATAAAAACTTGTCTAGTATTGTAATTACAGAGTCATTTAAGTTTCCTGTTTCTTCCTTTGGCAGGTATCAACCAGATATCAGCAATGAATTATGCTTTCGCTACTCATAAGTACTCATGAAATTTTGAGTATGAGTGAGTTAACAAAACTGAA
Organism: Sarcophaga rosellei; assembly: GCA_930367235.1. Taxonomy (NCBI): domain Eukaryota; kingdom Metazoa; phylum Arthropoda; class Insecta; order Diptera; family Sarcophagidae; genus Sarcophaga; species Sarcophaga rosellei. The sequence continues at coordinate 62,465,721 of OV884017.1, read as the reverse complement.
ATTCAACTACCCGGATTCATTCGTATTCATTACAATATTGATTTATAAGTACAAGTTGCAATGAGTATGAGTACAGCGTTGACATCGAACTCATAACATTCGAAATATGTTTGATTCATACGCCTACTCATTCAGATTCATAAATTTAGAAAAATACTTATAATACTCATAAATGATTCGAGTCTTAGTTGCTGTTACATTTACGAAAAAAGAAGAAAGAAAAAGACTAAGACAGCAAGCAAAGCAAACACATAACCTTCTAATGAGTATTGTAGTGTTTGTACTCGAATCATACTTATTTTGTGATTCGCGTATATTTTGAGTGATGGAGAGTCGAGATCAACAACATCATGTTTACTGTTAAGTATGAGTACGATGAGTACTTCAAACTTTGAATATGATTAGTATTAGTATGATCAGAAATTATGAGTATGATTCGAATCTACTCATCTTTTTGAATAATGCTCTTTGCTGATCTCTGATATATACATACATACATACAGGGTTCTATTATAACAAGTGTTTATTCTACATCTTTGTCTTTGCCTTTCAGCCGTACTGTTTCGATACGTACACGTCTTTTGAAAACAGTTAGAAACTTTCTATGTAAAAGAAGACTTGTTAAAAACTTAAATTAAAAACATATTCTTTTTAATGTAATTTTCGATTATACACTGACAATTTGTTCGCTATATCCCGTGAATGTTGTCTTGCAAGACATCAACTTTGTCTTCTATATTTTAATTTCCACGTTTCTAAAGTTTTTTGAAGATTAGTACTTTTGAGATGTTATTTGCATTCCACGATATTTTCGAGTCATAAAAAAATATCGAAAAAATTTTGAATGGTGTGATTAGCACAGATACGGATTCAGACTGATTTCTGCCTGAAAAACCATTAAAACCGTTCTATTTAAATGGTTCATAGGTACCAAATCTGACGATCTTCATGGCCAGTTATTACAAAATTTGGTGAAATTATTCATACTAGGGAAGCTGTGAGCAAATGACGCCTCAATACCAAATTGTGAGTCAAACAGTTGTGTGAGAATAAATTATCGGTTACTTAGCATATTATTATGGGTTTTCTATATCCAAAGAATATTAATTTTGTTTGTTCACTTAACCACGCAATTGGAAATTCACTTCTTCAGAGAAAACGAAGAACCGTACAGCTGGTCTCAATGAAATTAATGAGAATGAGAATGAGAAGGACGAGGACGAGGATATTAGTTAAGCTGACGTATGAGATATTCACAGATATGGGTATAGTAGACTAACGTTCCATTCGCTTTTGAAGCATAATAGCCAGACGAGGTTTACTGTACTGCAATTAGTTCTTTCATGATCATTTATTTATTTTCTTGAATGATTTTCTTTAAAAAATTCGGCGAAATGTGGATTCTCTAGTTTAATAATAATTACACTTTGCGACAAAATACAAGTAGTAATTAAATATACCCGAGTAACTACCTCGTCTAAGTTGTTCAATTAGTTCAGTAGAACTCAAAAATATTTTTTTATTTTTCTTAAACCCTCCAAACTTGTTTTATTTGACAAAAACTGTTTTTTTTTTACTTTACGCACAAATCTATTGATTACATAAACATTTCTAAACCGATATTCAAAATTTAAACCTTATTAAAAAGGAGAGGTATTGGCCTTTAAAACACTATAAATATATATATTATTTGACTTAATATGCTATGAGGTTTGATGAGGTAAACTTGATAAATGGGAATTTTTTTCATATATTTTTTCAAGTTTATCCTTTCATAGTCGCAAACTTGAATTAAAAACTATGAAATAAGTGATCGCCGTAGTCTAGTAGGTAGTGTGTTCGCTTATTAGACGTAAAGCACGGGTTCGAGCACCAGGCCAGACATCAAAACGAAATATTGAAAAAAAATAGTAAATAAACCTGCCATGAAAAAGTTTCTCAAAAATCTGTCGTTCGGAGTCGACGTTAAACTGTAGGTCCCACCACTCACGTATAAAGATTAAGGCACACACCATGAGTGTTGTGAGAAGCTAGGCCGTAATCCTAACTGAAGGGTTGTAATAACCAATTATGTATATACATATGTATGTAAATGGACAAACTTTTGACATTAATTTAATGCAAAATTCAATTAAATTAATTTATTTTCTAATTACATATTTAAATTTTTATTTTTTCTTTTACAACTTTTAGATTTTCCTGATTTCATTCGTTCTTTTTGAATACGAACGTTGTTGTATTCGTTTCTATTATAAATAAATGCGTCTGCAGTACATTCACTTTTTGATAGAAAAAATAGAATAAAAACGGAAAAAACTCTTTAATCTTCTGAGGGATTAAGTACGGATCAAAGAATTATTATTTTAATTTTACAAAAAAAAAAACAGAAAAAAGAAAACAATTCTATACAAGCAGCAGTCACTGGTAGTAGCATTAGTAGAACTGTCTGTGTTAGCAGCAGCAGCAGCAGCAGAACTGACTTTACTGCTGCTTGTCAGTGTAATAAAAATTTATATGATGATTGTCACTCACGGCTTCTGGCTGTGTTTTGTTTCAAATTCAATGCCTCTGTGTGTGTGTGATTTAATTCCGTTTTTTTGCTATTGTCTACGGATAAATGAAAACGAAAGTATTTTTTTGTTTTTGTTTTATTATTTCTACTCTATATTAGACAGGATTTTAATTGATTGCCTATGTGTGCAGCAGAAACTATTCTGATTTCTGTATTTTCATTGGAACAGAATTATTAGAAGCATTGCCAGTGGCATTACATGTTTGTTGGATCAGACAATTGAAAGCAAAAATCTGCATTCAATCACTGCCGAAGAAATGATTTCAACATTTGAGAAGAGAATTTGAATGAATTCTTCTTTGCATATCGTAAGAAAGAAGTTTTCTTTCAGTATTATTTTGATTAGTGTTTATTTTTATTTCTAATTTAGTTTTTTCTCTTTCTCTCTTTATTGTCATCGTTAGCGTAGTTTTTTTATTGTTTTATTGCAGTCGTATTTGTTTAAGATTTTTATCATTCGAAATTTTATTTCCCGACCTGGTCTACCACACAATTTCATATGAAATATACAATATTTTCTAAATTTTTTTTTGTTCATGTTCAATATTGTTGTACAATTTATGGCTTTTGTAAATAAATAAAATTGAAAAATAAATTGCTCTACGGACTAAAAATAATCAAGCACACACACTTTTGTTTATTAAACCTTTTATTGGAGTTTAAAATCAAATTGAGAGGTTCGCGAATGCTAAAAATTTTATTCAAAAAGTGAAAAATTAGGTGCTGACACTTTTCAAACTTTAGTGTCTGATCTTTTTATCTTGAATATTCTCTTGATTTATTTTTTTTTGAGAATTTGAGAACAAATTAAAATAAAAAATATCAAAATAGCTTTAGCTTCATTGGATATAAAATAATGCAAAGAGTATACAAAAATAATTAACTTCTTTTATTTCTATGCATGATTCTGTGGCAAGTAAAGAACTTTTTTAAGTTGAAGGAGCATTAACGCAGAAACAATATTTGGTATATCAGTGTTCACATGGTTATTCTGTGTCAGTGCTGCTGAAGATTGTAAAAACTAGTATCGTTGAAGAAAGCAGCATAGCACATCGTCATACATATTCTCTAATAAAATATAAAAATCAAAATAAATTTTTAATAAAAAATTCATTTTCAAATATCTGTAGAAGCAAGAAAATTTAGACACTTAGTTGGGCAAAAATAGGGAATAGTAAATACCTAATACTATGTTCAGACATGAATTTTAATTGAGTCAATATTCATTTAATTGACAAAATTATTTTAAGTGTTCAAGAATACGCAAATCAGCTTATTCAATAATCATTTGACAGCTGGAAAACAACAATATTTTTTTTATAACAATTCATAAATATAAGAACAAACCTACCGTGGCTGGAAAAATTACTCACCTACTTAAGATTTTTTTTCATCAGATTTCTTGATAACATTATCACATAGCTATTTGCCTTAACGACTTCTATTAAAAATACATTGAATATATTTTTGAAGATTTACTCCTATCTTGTATTTTTTTTTTACTGAGGAATGCATGTAAACTGCCCTAACTACTGTGGGAATATATTTGCCCTGGACGGAGGTTTTGAAATTTGAAATAATATATAGTAGAAAGAGAATGGAATAGGAATAGAAATACAAGAAGTATCGGTAGATTTAGTGTTAAAATAAATAAAATTACCATCCACCTCACTTGCCATTTTATTTGACAAAATTTGTTCGCATAAGTTGTAACGTTCTCATTGAACATATGTACTTATGACAGTCCTCCATTTTAAGTTTTACTAAATATTTGCGTATTTATTGCGCAATTATTAATTGAAACTTTATATGAAATATTGAGCTCAATAATGGAGTTTATTGCGACTTACGCAATAAAGGTGCATATTTGAACACCGTATAAGATACCACAAACAGTTATGACATTAAACTTTTATATTCAATTATAAGAAACGTCCTCCATTTGAACATCAACGACAAAAATGACTTCTGAAAAAAAAAGAAAAATATTTGACAAAAATTAGTGATAAAAAAGAAAGTATAATTAAAATTAATATGAAATCAACTTGAAGAAGCATATAAGTATACATATATGTATATGTATATGTCTATGTATATATACAGTGGCGGCCACGAATTTAAGACACGACATATGATGGACTTATTTGTGATAATTTAGTGATAATTGAGAAATCTCAAGAAACCCATGATATTTTGGAAAAATATACTTTGGAGTTTTGCCGCTTCGGCTCTGATGGAAAGCAGTACGTCTGGCGCCCTCCAAACCTAGAGCATCATCCAAAGTACACGCTAAAAACAACATGGTGGTGGAAATGTGACGGTGTGGGCAGCATTTTCCTGGCATGGTGTAGGTCCCATTTACAATATAAATTCTAAAATGGACCACCATGTTTACAAAAGTATTATAACAGACACAATGATACCATTCGCTGAATACAACATGCCTCTAATATAGAAATTTATGCATGATAATGACCCTAAGCACATTTCACGTCTAGTGAAGAGTTGCTTAGAGGAAAACGATATCATTGTTCTTAAGTGGCCAGCTCAATCCCCGGACCTCAATCCAATTGAGAACTTGTGGAATGATGTTGAGGAATATGTACGAACCAAAAAAAATCAAGCGATTTGTGGGAAGAAATCCAAAGGGTTTGGTATGCAATTCCAAAGCAACGTTATGTGGCATTAGTCGAAAGTTTACCCGGGAGATGTGCTGCTGTGATGAAAAATAAAGGATTTCCCACTAAATACTAGGATTTTTTTTATGAAGCTGAGCTTAATTAAGAGAATAGTGTTATATTATGCCTATGTCTTAAATTCGCGACCAGGATAAAATTTGTGTTTATGTATATAATATGTGAATAAAAATTCTTAACCGAATATAGGTAAGAAAATATTATTAATTTTTCTTCGTAACATTACTAAAATCCTAAAAAAATATCATGGACCCATAATTTTTTCGATAAAATGTAAAAATTATTACAAATAACTCAGTCATATGCCGTGTCTTAAATTCGTGACCACCACTGTATATATAAATATATATGTTAGCAAAGTGTAAAGTTTGTAGAATCTTAATATTTTGTTTTATAGAATTTTATAAAAATAAAAATAAAATGAATTATAATGCATTTCATAGAATAAATCAATCGAACAAATTTCGGAATACTTGTAAAGTACATTATAATCGAAAACAATATAATTTACTGTATTCATAAGTCCATTTGTAAACAAAAACTACTTTAATAGCATAAACTATATAAATACTATTCTTATCTCTGTTGGCTGGACTTTATGAAAGCTTAAATTTCAACATACGAGTCAGACATCAAAACAAAATATGAAAAAATATTTCCTCGGTGATTTCCTCTCAGTAGATTTCTGGCAAAAACTCTGAGCGTAAATAAACCTGCCATGAAAAAGTTTCTCAAAAAAAAATTTGTCGTTCGGAGTCGACGTTAGGTCCCGCCACTCACATATAAAATTAACGCACACAACATGAGTGGTGTGAGAAGCTAGGCCGTAATCCTAACTGAAGGGTTATAATGGCCAATTATGTATGTATGTATGTATTTATTAACACTAACGAAAATTCTAGTGTTTTTCATAAATGCCAAGTCATTAATATTCATCCAAAACTAATGGCACATACATATTTAATCTTAAATAAATTTTAAAATAGAATTTAATAGGTAGTGTGCTAAACTAATGGTATGAGGTTCATGTATTCAATTCAGGCCAGAGGCTCTAGTATGGTTACACTACACCGAACATATCGTCTTAGTCGTCAATTCTCTTATAATAGTTCGATATAATTTTCAATTGTAATGTACGTGAATAAATAAATTTCAACATAGAATTTCAATTTCTATTACAAATGGAAGGATATGTATCAATTAAGTTGATGGTATGTACATACATATATGTATTGTATTACATTTTTAATATAGAAAAATAAATTTTCAAAACAGATCAGAAATTTTCCGAAATATATACATTACATTACAACCCTTCAGTCAGGATTAGGGACCTAGTTTCTCATTTCTACTTCCCGAAATAAACATTTTAATTCTGATATTATATCGTTGCGTTACTTAACACTGAAGTCCTCGAGAATCAAAAAGTGGGATTAAAAATATCGAAGCATAATAACCGTCGGTTAACAGTCATGGGTTAATAACAACAAAAAAAAAAAAAAAACCTGAAAATAAAAATAAAATTAAGTAGAGTAGTTTCAGTACTTTATGGAGCAGTGATTATCGCAAAAGACCTTTTTTTCGTTTTATTATTTTGTCTCTCTTCCCTCGTAATAAACATTAACCATCGAGGAAGGAGAGCATTAACTGTGTGCAGTTGAGTACATTTTTTGTTGTTTTTTTTTATTTTGTTTTAGAAACAAAAACTAAAATGTACAAAAAAGCAATAAAAATTCACAGAAATGTAAATATTTTGCTTAAACATCCGATAAAGGCAACGTACTACATACATATGTACATACATATATTCAATGTTATGTACTACACCAAGTACTATGCACTACTACGGATATGAACCGAATAGTATGGAATAGAATACCTTGGTTAGATTATTTTATGACTCTAGCCAATGTTATCTTATTAACGCACGGACCAAACAGACTGACTAGATGGCAGTTTAGCAGTTTTTTTTTGTCAAAATTCCGTTTATCTATTAAAAAAAAGAAAAAATAAGCATACAGGCTCCAAAATTTAATTTTTGTTTCTTTCTTTGAATTTATTTTTGTTTTTTTTTTGTATTTCGACGGAATATTTTAAAGAATTTTTAACATGTTCGTGTTCGTAGGTGGGTTTCAAAGCCAAATATTTGTTGAGTTCAAAAGAACAAACGAAAATGGGACGATAATAATGGAATCTGGGTGTTAAATCATACATACATTGTTGAGTGTTGGAGGTTAAGCTGGTTAGAATAATAAAAATTAAAAAACAAAAAAAATTAAAAAAACTAAACAGAGAAAATATTTAATTAATTAATCATATCTTATTGTTGTTGTTTTTGTATTTTTCTTTTAGGCTGGAAAACAAAGCTCTTTTCGAGCAGAGCTTCAACTTTGCCAATCCCCAAGTGTACGATTCCGGCTTCACCACGACGACTACATTCCTTCAACACTTTAAGGACGTCGTCACGACGAAGTTCTCCGGCAGAGACCATCATCTGCCGCCGCTACATCCCCACCAACAACACACCACGTTGCACGCACATCATCAGCCACACCAGGCTGTGGCTCAAGGCTTCTCCACTATATTTCCAACATATTTAGGCATGGATCGCGCCAGCGGCGGCAATGCTGCTGCTGGCGGTGGTCTTGGCGTAGTGTCGTCCATTAATCCGGGTGGCGGTAGTGGAGGAAGTGGTGCTTTGAATGGCCTCGAAGCCATGTCTGCAGAATCAACCGGTTTGTGTCTGCAGGACTTGGTAAGTGCTGGCACAGCTGCTGGTGCTGGTTCAGCTGGTTCGGCTGAGAGTGCCACTAGTACTAGTACGGCTTTAAGCAGCGGCAGTACGGGTAGTTCGACTGTAAATAGCAATACCTCGGTGGGAGGAAACGGCAGTGATCATATACATAATCATCACAGTCTGCATGATTCCAGTTCATCGGTTAGCATTTCACCCGCCATATCTAGTCTAATGCCTATCGGTAGCTTAAGTCACTTACATCATGGCACCGGTCAGGATCTTGTGTCCGGTTACAGTCAGCATCCACATCATACCGTAGTACCCCCGCATACACCGAAACATGAACCGCTCGAAAAACTCAGAAGTAAGTAATGAATAAACAAAAATTTTATGCAACATTTAAACTAGAAATTAATAAACTAACTGAAAGCGGATTTTTGTTTGATTTAATTCAATTGATTTCGATTTAAAATTAGGAGATATTTTGATTATCAAAATATATTTGTTTCTATAAAAATAAAAGATTTTAAAGAAAATAAATTCAACATTTTAAAAGTCGCGTCCAGACCAGAGATCAGCAATGAATCGTTTTTTCGCTACTCATAAGTACTCATGAAATTTTGAGTATGAAAGTGTTAACAGTATTGAAATTCAACTATTTTATTCAAAATTGACAACGCCATACATGGGCGGCGGGGCATACAGTTTAAAGTCGACTCCGAATGACACAATTTTTTAGAAATTTTTCAGGGCAATTTTATTTTGCCAGAAATCCGCTGTGAGGAAGTCGCCAAAGAAATATTTTTTCATATTCCGTTTTGTTTAAGATGTCTGACCTGGTGTTTGAACCGCCGCCTCACGTCTAAGAAGTATACACACTAAAGTGACTACATTGGCGATAACAATATCTGTAGCATCACAGTAAATTTTAATTAATTTTTTATAATCTGTAGCAGAGATCAACAATGAGTATTCAAATAGATGAGTAGATTCGAATAATTTCAAATACTTATACGCATTCATACTTATTTTAATATCATACTCATACTTTGTGCTGACCGACCTCTCCCTCCAGGGTTCGTGGGAACTTGTTCAGTACAGGAACTGCGTTCACCTGTGGCGTCACAACGGGCCGCTATGCGTGCTCAAGATAGCTTTTGGTATGAAGCTACCGCACTAACCTAACCTCTTACTACTCATATTGAAAGTTTGAAGTACTCATCGTACTCATACTTAACAATACGCATGATGTTGTTGACTCTCTTTACTCAACATATTTCGAATGTTATGAGTTTGATGTCAACGTTATACTCATACTCATTGCAATCTGTACTTACAAATCAATGTTGTAGTGAGTACGAATGAATCAGAGTAGTTGAATTTCAATACTATTGACGCACTCGTAGTCAAAATTTCATGAGTACTTATGAGTACCGAAAAAAAATGAATCATTGATGATCTCTGGTCTGTAGAGTAGTTTCCATTTACACACTTACAAATTAGCAAATTTTTTGAATCGAAATATTTTTTTTCTTTTAATTTTAATAAAATTTTAATATTTCTTTGTTAATAAAATTTAAAATGAATTTGGCTTATAAGAGTCTCCTGCGTTTAAAAGAGAAAGCTGGTTCGAAAAACTAACTAAAAACTACTGTCGCCCTCCCATAATACTTTCGCCTTGAAAATGTCAACAAGTTTTATTGGAAAAATTATGTAAACGTTCCTTTTCCTATTGTTTGTGCAATTCAAAAACTTTGTTGTCAAATGTGACAACAAATAAAATGGGAAAATATGTCATCAACAGCTGTCACTATTTCCCATGTACGCCATACCATACCACACCATGCAGTAAAGAATGACCGAAAAGAAAAACAAAAATAAACAAATCATTTACGGTGGCATCGATATTGCCAAAACTAACAAATACCATTGTGCCGTTTCTCTTACAATTACAACAACAATTAACATTTTTGACACTTCTCTACAGCAATTATATGCGCTACACTTGCTTCGAATAGAGAACATTTCATCATAAATAGAAACAATACATATAAGAAAGATGCTTGTCGCGCTACTCTGTTGGTTATTGTGATAAATTTTTCACGCATCATCTTCTGAAATCTATACCCAGAAACAAAAACACAAGAAAAAAAAGAAGAAAGAGATAAAATGCTCTGATGAGAAATTCCAACCTAATCATTGTGTAATCATTAGTTAAAATTGTATACAAATTTTTTAAATGTTTTAAGGGAAGCGAACAAAAAAAAAAGAAAAACCCGGGGGAAGTAAAAAATGTTACGGCTAATTGAACACCCTTCTCTCATGACGTTCAAATAGAACTGAAAGCAACAACAAAACAATACTTTACTTACATATACACACAATGGAAACGTGTGAGTGCATAAGTATTGCAGAGATGCCTTTATGTCTGTCCTTCTCAAACTAAGCGGCTTTTGTACAATATACCGTAATTTCGCTGTTTGACACTTCAATTATGTTGGGCCACACTTTATGTTGCTTTTGACACATAAACGGCACAGTTGTTGCTGTTGTTAACTGTTGCTCACTTGCTATTCAGCGAGGGAGTTTTGTTATGTGTTTTGTTTTTGTATTTTTAGCCATAAGGAAATTTGATATGCTCTTGACTATCCCGGCCTTCGCAAGTATGAGTATGGAACTATCAAGTGCATTTGAAATTTTCTAGAGAAAGTATTGTTGCCTCTGTCATATCAGCATCAGTATATACATATGTATGTGTGTGTGAAGAGAGAGTGCGTGTGTTTTATTATTATTTTGTTTAACAAATTGTTTTGGGAATTGAACTGACATTTGAGAGCACTCAAAAGGTCAGTATGTAATGTGACAGTGTGCGTTTCTCCCTGGCAACTTAAATCACTTCGTATAAAGGGAAGCAACAACTACAATTCCACTTGTTGTATGTAATTGTTTTAGAACAACAAAAACACAACAATAAACAATCAATTAAAGCACATAATTATACAAATTATAACAAATTATTGGAATGTCTTAATTTTTTATTTTTGTTTCTGTTTCTTTTGAATTTTAATTGTAAAACGAACTTAAGGTTGACAAATAAATGTACATACGAATGTATGTATGTATTTCCTTTGAAGTGAATCCTTAAAAATGTTTCTTTTCTTTATGAAAGAAAATCTTAAATACAGTGTGTGTTTTGCTTAATCATATTCAAAGAAAATTTAAACTTTTTGATTTTTTTCGTTAAATATGCACACGTAATTGTTATTGTCTTCATCAAACATTCATACACCCACCCACCCATTTTGTCTAATTTCACATGCTAAATAGTGTTGACTAATTATCGCCTATTTTGTATTCTTTTGTTTTTTGTTTTTTTTTTCTTGTCTCAACACAAAATTATGTCTGTCATTTCAAATTCATGTGTCTTTTATTAGCTGTTTAAAATATCTACATATACATACATACCTATATTACACACAAATACATACGTATTTTATGTCTTTTGTCAAGTTGTCATCAACAATTTGTAGAACGATTCTTTATTTTCTATAACACTAGGAACCGATCTGTTATATGCTGAACGTATAGAATGAAAATCATTTTTTTTTGGATGATGATGATTCGTTTAGTAATTTTGAGTGTGAATTATGGCGTCATTAATTCTAAATTAATTTGTTTCATGTCACTAAAGCACATCAAAATTGTTTGTCAATTCAATTTGAGGGGAGGGGAAGTGGGGAAGTCGAATTTGTCAGTAAATTGGAGAAATTTTAGTAAAAATTTCATTATATTTGAAGGGGGGTTATTGAAAATGTTTAACATCTAACAAACATTAAAGAAACTTTAATTAATTGTAAATGAAAATTATAATTTAGCCTCGTTCTTCTTCTTGTGAGGTATATGTGAATAAACTATAAACCACAGCGGTTCTCAAGGCTAACATAACCTATGTTAGCGTTCAAATTCATTGCGAAAAATTCGAATTTAGCATGCGCTCCATTCAGCAGTACAGAACTTATGGGTTTTTTTAAAAGAAAAAAGTTATCCAAATATGTTTGATGAGAGAAATTCGTACTACAGGTGCAAGAACAGACCTTGAAACTTCCCAGTCATTAAATGTGTGTTTCTTCTGCCGTTTCTGTCATGATGGAACAAAGCAATTCTGGTCCTTTCAGTTCAAAGTCAATGGATGGATGGACCAGCTTGTAAAAGCTCATAACTAGTAATCCCACTATAAATACTACATTACCTTTATTGGTCAAATCCTTGCTTCGCTTTATTCGCTTATTTCGTCCATGATCTCTTCTATTCATGAATATTTTCGTTTTAAGATTTTGTCTTGTTTTTGAAGGGAATAGAAAATTTGAATTAAGTTCATTAAATTATTCACTACTACATACTAGGGATGCCAAACGGGATTCTCGCAATTAACACTTGCTGGTAAAATAGTTCCAAGATAGTTACAATATCAGATGGTAAATATTCACCGCTATCACCTCGTGATGTAAATAAATCTATTTCTTTGGACAGTTGCGTATCTAAATCAGTAACACTATTAACTGATTTATAGGGCTTTGGCATTCTTCGATGGGATCAAATAACTTTTTAGCAATGGAAGTTGAGTTCTTCTCATCTGAGATGCTACTATCGAAGTCGAATGATATAGAATTTTATTTTTTCAGGACCTTTGATGCTTTTAATTCTGATTTTATAAAAGTCCATATCCAAATCTTTATCAAAATCGGTCTATTTATGTGGATTTTTATTTTAATTTAGTAGAAGTGAATACATACACAGTTCTTCTTTCCTCCACTCGTTTGGTAAAGTGATTTATATAAATCTTTAGCAAGACTACAACAATTGGTTGCCCTAATTTCATTTAGCATAAACGTTAATGCAGCATCAGCTTTACATAAAGTCATGTCGCTCCGACAAAGCGCTTCAAGAGTTACTTCAACTCGGTTTAAATTCTAAATTCTTCATCAGACAAACTCTTAATTTTTAAATCAATGCAAGCTTTTTTACAGGTATTTCTAAAAACAGTACAAATAAGTACAAAAGTACATATGAATTCACAATTCCGAAAGTCCCGAAAAACCCCAGGATTCGGGATTGAGAATCCCGAAAATTCCGGGATTTCGAATTTCGGGATTTCCCGATTGGCATCCCAACTACATATGTACATATGTATACACATAATTGGTCAATACAACCCTTTAATCAGGATTCCGACCTAGCTTCTCACGCCACTTATGTTGTGTGTGCTAATTTTATACGTGAGTGGCGGAACCTACAGTTTAAAGTCGACTCGGAACGACAGATTTTTGAGAAGCTTTTCATGGCAATTTTATTTATACTCAGAAGTCGCCATGGTTTAGTAGGTAGTGTGTTGGCTTATTAGACGAAAGGCCCGAGTTCGAATCCCAGGTCAGACATCAAAACGAAAATATGAAAATATTTCTTCGGCGACTTCCTCTCAGCAGATTTCTGGCAAAAACTCTAAGAGTAAAAATTGCTATGAAAAGTTTCTCAAAAAAATCTGTCGTTCGGAGTCGACGTTAAACTGTAGGTTCCGCCACTCATGTATAAAATTAACGCACACAACATGAGTGGTGTTGAGAAGCTAGGCCGTAATCCTGACTGAAGAGTTGTAATGGCCAATTATGTATGTGTTTTTGCCAGAAATCTGCTGTTTTGATGCCTGAGCTGGCGTTCTAATATGGTCTAATAAGCCGACACACTACCTACTAGAATACGGCGACTGCACTATTTATTCATATCACATCTAAACGTCAAGCATCTACTCAGCATTCTTCAAATGGTAGATAAATGTTCAGGGACTAAATGGCTACTTCCCTGGCAACCTCAACATTGCTTATGTACCGCATTTTTTTTCCGATTAGTTGACCAGAACGAAGTGCACCTTAAACATTAAAATGATAAGACCAATAAAGAGAAAATGTTTCACTATTATTTGTGAAGTAAGAGGTTCTTCTCGGTTAACTTCAAATTTTTGTTCCAACAGCCTACGGGGCATTCTAACCATTTTTCGAGAGAAGTTAAATGATAAATGCTAGCAATGTTACGAATTTTTACTCATTTTTAAGCATAAGTAACGTTTCGCAGAACAATATGATTTGAATAGTGTATTGCTAATAAAGTCAAGCTAAAAATGCCTTGTTTCAAATTGGCTGAGATATTATAGTTTAGAGCGAGACTAAACTTTTTCGATCACCATTATAATTGATTTTTAATCGTAATACATGACAAACTACAACATATCTACATACATACACAATTGGTAATTACAACCCTTCAGTCAAGCTTAAGAGCAGAAATCAGCAATGAATCGTTTTTTCGCTACTCATAAGTACTCATGGAATTTTGAGTCTCCAACTACTCTGATTCATACGTACTCACTACAACATTGATTTATAATTATTACGAGTATGAGTACAACGTTGACATCAAACTCATAACACTCGAAATATGTTGAATTCATGCGCCTACTCATTGAGATTCATAAATTTAGAAATATACTTATAATACTCATAAATGATTCGAGTGATTCGAATTATGTATTCGAATTATTCATAGAAATTTACAGTCTTAGTTGTTGTTGTATTTACAAAAAAAGAAAAAAGACAAAGACAAATCGAGCAAGAAAGGCAAACACAGAATCGTCTTGTGAGTATTGTAGTGTTCGTACGCGAATCATACTTATTTTGTTATTCTTGTAAATGTTGAATAAAGGAGAGTCGAAATCAAGAACATCATGTTTACTGTTAAGTATGAGTACGATGAGTACTTCAAAATTTTAATGTGAGTAGTATGAATTAAAATAAGTATGAATGCGTATAAGTATCAGAAATTATGAGTATGATTCGATTATACTAATTTTTTTTGAATACTCATTGCTGATCTCTGATACACAATTTTTAATAATAAAAACCGAAAATAATTTTGTCAACATTTATTAATTTTGATTTGATTTTTTGTTTATAATCTGTAGGGATTTTCTATTTAATCCATTTAAGATATTAAAATATTTCAGAAATTCAAATGATATGATTTGTAGACATGCTCGCACACATACATACATATGTATGTATATATGATTTGTAGACTCAGTCCACAGTTTGTATCTGCTCGCAGTCGCTATGAATCTTTAATCCTTTATTATAATCTTTTAATCATAATTTCTTTATAAATATTGTTTTAAACATAAAAAATATGACAGATTTTAATAATAAATTTTGAAGACATCGTAGTGTTTCTGCTCTTCTTCTACTCTTTTCTTCAATGAAAAAACATACAAAAAAGAAATTATTTTCCTTAAAATGTTTAAAAATAAAACAAAAATTATTAATAAAATGGAAATGGAATTAAAAAAAGAAGTGTAGAACGGAAGAAACAACACAGAAAAAATGTATTTTAAATACCAGATAAAAAGAGGAGAGCAAGTGAAGTAGACAACCCCCTTGAAACAAACAAGAAATACACACAGCTGTTGGCAACATAATTCAAGTATTCGTACTCATGTACAATAAAAAAATGAAAAGAAAAACCAAGAACAAAAACAACAAAAAAAAGGAAAAACTTTTAAAGAGTTTTTCTTTTATTTAAAGCAGGCAGACTAAAAAACAAACTCATCATTCAAAGGGATTAAAAAGGTATTTAAAACATGTCCAATTTTAGTTAAAAATAAATTTAAAACGAGACAAAAAGAGTAATACGAATACGAAAAAAAAAAAACTATAAAATGAACTTGAAATAAATATTACGTTGAAATCCAAAAATGCACGTTTAAAAGCCATTAAAATCTGTTAAAACACAAAGAAGGAAAACATAACGAATTAATGCATAAATATTGAAATACATAAATATTTACCACTACAGATACGTACATATGTACCTGTTTAAAAAAAATTTTAAAGCCATAATTGAAATCCCAAATGCATACATGTTGAACACGTTGCAAAACCATTATTTTAACACCCAATATCCAGATAGAAGGAGCACAGCCAAAAGCACGGGCAGTAGTAAACGAAATTGTTGCAAACATTTTCACTAAAATAAAAAGAAAAACAAACAAACAAAAAAAGTTGCTACAAAACAATTGCAACGACAAATAACAACATAAGCAATGACATTAAATTATCTGCAACTGTTTCGAAATGTTTGTTGCTGGTATTGCTAGCTGGCAAGCAACTACACTCGAAAATTATTTTGACAGTACAACGCAGCATAATTCTTGAAACATTCTCTGCAGCTTATTGAAATAGTTTTATTTTGGTTTGTATTCATTTTGGAATAGTAACGGAATCATAATTCCATTGAGTGTTCTCCAGAAGGTTAAAAACTAAATCCTAGATCCCCTCATGCCAGCACAGTGAAGTCGATTCCTGCAATAGTAAGTAGTTTTTAAGATCAGTATTGCATTTTAAGTCGCCGTAGTCCGTAGCCGTAGGTAGTACATAAGACATAATTTACTATTACAACCCATCAGACAGGATTACGACCTAGCTTCTCACACCACTCATGTTGTGTGCCTTAAGTTTTATACGTGAATTGCGGGACCTACAGTTTAAAGTCGACTCCGAACGACGAACTTTTCAGAAACTTCTTCATGACAATTTTATTTACACTCAGCGTTTGTGATAGAAATCTGCTGAGAGGAAGCCGCCGATGAAATATTTTTTCATATTTTCATTTTGATGTCTGACCGGGGATTTGATTCGTCTAATAAGCCAACACACTACCTACTAGTCGCCGTAGTCTAGTCACCGAAGAAATCTTTGTTCATATTTTGGTGACTAGTGTGTTGGTGGTGGTGTGTTGGCTTATTAGACGTGAGGACAACTTCGGCAACTGCTTCTCAGCAGATTTCTAGCAAAAAAACTCTGAGAGTAAATAAAATTGCCATGAGAAGTTTCTCAAAAATCTCTCGCTTGGAGTGGATTTTAATACGTTAATCGCCACGATAATATCAGAAAAATTTTCACATGGGCCTTCTACCAAATCGTCATGTCAGACATACATATATGTAGAACTTCTCAGCGTCAGACACATATGACTGACATGGCGATTAACGTGTTAAACTGTAGGTGCCGCCACTCATGTATAAAAAATTAACACACACAACATAAGTGGTATGAGGTGAGGTAGTAATACTGACTGAAGAGTTGTAGTGACCAATCATGTATGTATGAGATCAGCAATGAGTATTCAAAAAGATGAGTAGATTCGAATCATACTCATAATTTCTGATTCTTATAGGCATTCATACTTATTTTAATATCATGGAACCTCTAATCATATTCAAAGTTTGAAGTACTCATCATACTCATACTTAACAATACGCATGATGTTGTTGATTTCGACACTCCTTTACTCAACATATACACGAAGCACAAAACAAGTACGAATAGCGTACGAACACTAAAATACTCACTAGAAGGTTGTGAGTTTGCTTTGCTTTGCTGTCTTTGTCTTTTTCTTTCTTCTTTTTTTTGTAAAGGCAACAACAACTAAGACTGTAAATTTTGATGAATGATTCGAATCACTCGAATCATTTATGAGTATTATAAGTATTTTTCTAAATTTATGAATCTGAATGAGTAGCCGTATGAATCAAACATATTTCGAATGTTATGAGTTCGATGTCAACGTTGTACTCATACTCATTGCAACCTGTGCTTATAAATCAATGCTGTAGTGAGTACGAATGAATCACAGTAGTTGAATTTCAATACCGTTCATTCACTCATACTAAAAATTTCATGAGTAATTATGAGTAACGAAAAAACGTATGGTATCCCTTCGAATAGTGTCAAAACATTATGTACAGCACAAGAATGCATTATAAATTATTAGGGTCACTAGTTGCATAAATTAATGCGCAACTTTAGGATCGTTTTAGATATATGCCTCAACACAAGATGTGTCTTTTTATTTCTACATTTTGCACACAGTATTCTGGCCCTGAAGTAACTCAAAATGCAATGTTTGATCAAATCATTGTTATAGAAAGGTATGTATGTAAATCTGTGTATATTTTTAATATTTTAACAATTCTTACTCACTTTATTGTCTCTGGGTGATCAAACAGAGGAATTTCTGGAGAAACAATTTCCTGAGATTTATACCAAAATTACTGACAATATTTTTCGAATGTTTATAAACACATATGCGTGCAACGTTGCCACGTTAATGGAGAAATTATAACATAATGCATGAACAGAGTATAGGGGCTAGCATTACCAAAAGTACTTCCATAAAACACAAGTTGTCGACAATACACGTGTTAAATTTGTAGCAATGGCTGTTGCTATTAAATACTGTAAAACTGGTACTAAGCCGAGAATAAAAAAATGAAAATCTCGTTCCAACTTTTAAAATATTTTAAATAGAATCGCTTCAAAACCAGGAAACGAATTCGGTGCGTCTGCTTTGCTTAGCTTAGCTTGCCACTAAATTCAAATTCTGTACTAAAGGATTGTTTGGTTATGTTGTATGCAACATACATATGCATTTATTTGTTGTTGATATGTTTTCTTCTGTCTTTTATGTGCCACAATCACTACTTTTATTCCATTTTTTTTTTTTGTCTGTAATTTGGTAAATTGATTTGTACTTTAAACTTTGTCCTTTGCCTGAACTTTTGATATCAAAAGATGATGATGACCTTTTTTTCAAGGTGTTCCTACAAGGTACATATATGGAATGCCAAACGAAAAAAAATGTTGCAGTTTAAATGAATTTAAATGCTCTAGCTTTTATGCATTTAAATGTTTTCATCGATAAAAAGTTGGTCTCAATCTTTAATAACTTATTTTGAGACGATATATTTGGGTAAGAACTGATTAACAATTTTTGGGGGGAAAAGGCTATGGATGCCACGATTTACTAGTTGTGCCTAATCCGTGTTTTCGATTACCACCACGGACTCTGGCTATTTGAGATTACCAACAATCATAGCTGCCAGATAAATCGTATCGTATATAAATGCGACAATTTTGCTTGTTTACATACCCGCCAAGATCAAGATGAGCTTCATCTGAAAAGGTGATTTTTTTTGGCCAAAATCGACATTTTCTGTAGGCTACTCGTGTAGGCTACTGCATGGCCAGCCGAGGCAGCCATTTGAATGAAATTATTTTCCATTATTAACCGGAAGGATTGTACTTTCAAATAAAAAAAAGAAATTTGAGAAAATATTCAGTAGTTTTTTTAAAGCATTTTCAAAAAAAAATTTATTTGGCGGACCCTTTACATATGTATCTGAGTTCAAAAATAAAACATTTTGAAAAAAAAAATTGTTAGAAATTAAAAGCTAGCGTCCCTCATTTTCATTTATTAATTTTTTTTTTTCCAAAAATGGAGAAATTTTATATCATTTTCACGAAAAAAAAAATACTTCACTTCATCCGATCTTCTTACTATTTACTATGTATTTCTCATGTATGGGTCGGTGCCCAAATGTCTATTGTAAGGTTTCGCGACCGTGTACAGGAGAGGCCGTAGTAGCTCGTTAATGACGGTAGTGTATCCAATTCCATTGAATCACTGGAGTATCGTTGCAAGGCGGTTTGTATTTCACTGTTCTATCGCTACTACAAAAGGATGTTGATCGAACGAAATAAGGGGACTTGTTCCTGATAATCATATATTCTTACGTAACGCTGGTCTTTCTCGGCCAACACATCCGTATGTGGTCGATTGGCCAGTGGACCGCACGCTGCATTACAGAAAAAATACTTTTTTTAGTCAGAATATTCGTATGTGGAACTCAATACCTACAAAGGTCTTTTCTGTTACTTATGATATAAAAATATACAGGCCTAGCGTCCATAAACACTGTTCTCTCTTTCCTTCTTCCCATAACATATTTTCATAGTTCCAGACACAATGTTATCCATATTTTGAGTGTTAGTCGTACGAAAAAAAAATAACGGCGCTTGTCTTTGTTTTCTTTCGATGGTAATATTAGAAGTTATACTTGGATTTTTAAAATTGTCTGCAAACGACAAGTGATAAATTATTCTCGAGTACGAGGTTATTTAGGAGTTGTAATTTTTTGGCTTGGGATTAAAAAGAAATAAAATACAGAAAAAACATCACATATATTCGAAAGTAACTTAAAAAAATAATACTTGACGCCTTCTTATTACTAACATAAATTTCCTAAATAGCAAGTACAAAGCTTAAAGTGGCTTTTAATGTACTAAAGTAAAGAATATGATGTAAATTTTCAATTTTAAAAAATCGTCAAAATAAGGGCATAAATCGTCAAATCGTCAGTATGATATTATTGGAGCTGAAAATCGTCGAAATGACGATCAATCGTCAAATCTGGCATCTATGCCCACAATAGGAAAAAGAAAGTGAGAATTATTTCTAAAAAGGTATTCACAAATTGTCGCACATTACCCCCTCTTTTCTTACCGCTATAAACTATCTTTCCTGTATTCCAACACAATGCACTGAATGAATAGGGCTCATCCCCTTAATGTTGGTCTTAAAAAAAGAATAGCTGGGCTACCATATCGATGTTGCTTTGATTAATTATATTGCATTTAAATGATTATAATATTGTAGATATTTTCTATTATCCTGTGGTCAAATTAATTTACAAAAATTACTCAGCAAATTTCCTTTTACTGTACAAAAGTCAATTGCTGTTAAAGGAAATCGTTTAGAAATGGGGAGAAGAGAATATCCTTAGCAAGGACAACATATGCACTTGTAGCAGAAGGACATAGGATATGAATATAAAAATAAAAACAGACGGTATGCTTAATCCTTTATCGCTATAATAAAAATCAACAAGAATGGAAAAAAATGTACTTACACAGGCACACACACGTATTATACAAAAGCCAAAGGGTAAATGAAGAAGTTATACAAGCAACCCCTAAATGTACAAATGCTCCCCTGTACACCAAAAACAAGTAAAAAGGGCGACTCCATAAGCAGCCACCACATTATTTTATAACCAACAAAAACAAAAAACGAAATATATGTAAAGAGAGAGAGAGAGTAAGAGTGAGAGAGAGAGAGAAGAAAAATGAGGATACAAGGACAACACTTTACTAAATGGAATCACAATATAATGACACATAAAACAACGATTTATAAAACAAACAAAATGGGTGACCAAAGAGAATTGGGGGGGAGGGGGTCGGTTGTAGTAAACTAATGATAAGAAGAAAATCACTGCCATAATGGCTGCTAGTCAACTTAATAAGTACAAGAATCTGTCTCTAAAGCGCAGAAAGAAAAAAGGAAACGAGAAAAAATCAAAATAAAAGAAAAAGGGAAGAAAATACGCCAAATCACCACCAAGCAAATCTAATCTAAACGAGTAGACATAGAAATAGAAACTCATTAATTTTAGTACCAGAAAAAAAAAAAGATTTTTAGAGTCTATTTGGAAAAGTGCAGACACTAGGGGGGGTTAAGGAAAACCATCAAATTAGTTTCCCGTAAAGAGAACGGCCCATAAATTTCAGTTGAAATACTTTTTTTTTGATGTTTCTGTTTCAGAATTAAAAATCTGTTAACCGTTAAAGGTTCATTGAAATGATGCGCAGTGTTAAATGAATGATTTGTCACCCATTTGCCTATACGAACGTTTGAAAATAACTAAAATAGATACCAAAGTATATTAAAACTCAACTACCGACAAGTTCTAATCTAACTTTATAATACATACATACATATGTACATACATAGTCAGTCATTACAACCCTTCAGTCAGGATTACGACTTAGGTTCTCACATCACCTACAGTTTAAAGTCAATTCCGAACGACAGATTTTTGAGAAACATTTTTATGGCAATCTTTTTTACTATCAGAGCCAGAAATCTGCCGAGTGGAAGTCGCCGAAGAAATATTTTTTTTTTCATATTTCGTTTTGATACTTGGCCTGGGGCTCGAACCCGGGCTTTACGTTTAATAAGCGAACACACTACCTACTAAATTACCACGACCAGCATCTAAATAATAAATATTAAACCAGAGATCAGCAATGAATCGTTTCTTCGCTACTCATAAGTACTCATGAAAATTTTAGTATGAGTGAGTCAACAGTATTGAAATTCAACTACTCTGAGTCATTCGTACTCACAACAACATTGGTTTATAACTACAGGTTGCAAAGAGTATGATTACAACGTTGACATCACTCTCATAACATTCGAAATATGTTTGATTCATACGCCTACTCAGTTATGATTCATAACTTTAGAAAAATAGTTTTAATACTCATAAAGGATTCTAGTGATTCGAATCATTCATCAACATTTACAGTCTTAGTTGTTGTTGCATTTACAAAAAAAAGAGAAAAAAGAAAAAGACAAAGACAGCAAGTGAAGCCAACACACAACCTTCTAGTGAGTATTGTAGTGTTCGCAAGCGAATCATACTTATTTTGTGATTCTTATAAATGTTGAGTAAAGGAGAGTCGAAATCAACAACATCATGCGCATTGCTAAGCATGAGTACGATGAATACTTCAAACTTTGAATATGAATAGTATGAGTATAATATTAAAATAAGTATGAATGCGTCTAAGTATCAGAAATTATGAGTATGATTTGAATCTACTCATCTCTTTGAATACTCATTGCTGACCTCTGTAGTAAACCGACAAAACAAGAGTGGTCGGAAAAGCTAGATCATAACTATGACAAAAGACTTAGAGATACATACATACATAAATGGCCATTACAACCATTCAGTCAGGATTACGGCCTAAGATCTTACACCACTCATGATGTGTTCGTAAATTTTATACGTGAGTGGCGGGACCTACTGTTTAACGTCGACTCCGAACGACAGATTTTTGAGAAACTATACATGAAAATTTTATTTGTTCTCAAAGTTTTTGCCAGAAATCTGCTGAGAGAAGTGACCGAGGAAATATTTTCTTCGTATTTCGTTTTGATGTCTGACCTGGGGTTTGAACTCGGGCCTTACGTCTAATAAGCCAATAAACTACCTACTAGACTACGGCGACTTCAAAGACTTAAAGATAAGTTACAAATAAACAAACATATGCTCCAAATCTCTGCTATTTAAGACATGTTTATCAATTATTTTAATTATCAATTAATTATTTACAATCTTATAATGTCCGGTATTTATTTATATGATTGGCTTCGTGATCTGTAAATGGATAGATGGGTCGAAATATGAACCAACTATACATTGTATTAAAAAACTTTTGTTGCTGCCCCTTCTAACAGAAAAGTATATAAGTATGATGCGTTCCAAAACTGTGTTAACTGTGTTTTCTAACGGAAAACCTATGGTCCATACGTATATAAAAATGCCGAATGTTGCGTTTTAATTTTCACCAAATTTTCTGCTGACAATTTTCAAGTTCTTGGTCTACTTCTTGGATATAATGGTATGGGAGGACGTTGCAATAATTGTATAGTCAATGTGATATGATTAGATTATGTGGCATTTCGATTGCTAATAATAAATCTTTAAAACATGAGCCTGTAATTAAAATCTACAAAAGTGTTAAACATTTCAATCATGATTGAAGTTGTTTCCAACATTTCATTTTTTTTAACAAATTGTTGCCAGATGTAGTTACTCCAGTTCGACAATCTGTAATCGATGTGACAACAATTGTTCTAATATGTAAACGATATAATTGCCCTCTATTGCTACAATGAACCCATAAATTTTCTTCTTCTGAGGTTTAACCACAACAGATGATAATCACTCACATATTCGTTCAATACATCTATCCATTGCATGCATGCTTGTACACTTTACAACCTCTCTCTCTCTCTCTAAGCAGCAGGGTACATAACATAGATGGTAGACGAGCATGTTTCAGGAAGACGGCCACAAAACATCCCCACAGTATGATGAGCATTGTTGTGATTGTAAGTGGATGTTGTGGATGTGTTACAAACGACTTTTTGTTCACAGTGACATCGAAACCATATATCAATCTGTTTGGTTTTGTTGGGTTTTATTCCTTTGCTTCTTTTCACTTTTGTTTTTTTCTTTTTGGTAAAAGGAAGCTGTAGTATAATATAAATTATAATGTCATTATAGACCGAAAAAAAATTACATATGGTTGCCATGGCAAATAGCCATAATACGATATCTTTCATACGGTATGTGTAATTACTTGTCTGTCCACTCTCTCTCTCTCTCTCTCTTTAGTCTTAATGCATTTACTATAGAATACTTAGATAGATAGACAGACAGTTGATATCAAACCAATTGACTGGCCTCGAACTCATCACAGATCGTCGTTGTTTGGCTTTTCTTTGCTTTGATTTCCTTCGATGTTGCTTCATCTCCTTCCTTGGTCAATTCTTTTATTGGAGTTTCAAGCAATTTTCTAAAAATGTCTTTTCAGAGATTATCTTGATGTTAAACTTAAATTGACTGGACATTTTCATAAGACAGCCACACTACTACAGCTGCAATCTGTTATGTTTTCAGTCAAGGATGAACATTTTCTATGAAAGTCTTTGAAATCAAAGACATTAAGTAAATATGTATGTACGTATTTGGACGATAATTACAGAGGTTTTTTGCTACAGACTTATTAACATTGAAAGACAGAATAAGGGCGATAGTAACACTATGCGACAAAATAGAAAAAATAAAATACACCCAGCTAATAACACAGTGTAAGTTGTGAGTTTTGTTAAGTAGAACCCAAAAATATTTTTTTTAATATATTTTGAATCCTTGTTTTATTTGACAGAAACTGTTTTTTTTTAGACTTTACGCTCAAATTTATTGTTTACACAAACATTTCTTAACCGATATTCAAAATGTAAACCTTATTAGAAAGGAGAGGGATGGGCCTTTAAAACGCTATACATACATATATATATATTATTTGATTTAAAATGCTATGGGTTTTGATGAGATAAACTTGATAAATGCGAATTTTTTTCAGATTTTTTCAAGTTTGTCAGTTCATAGTCGCAAACTTGAATTAAAAAATATAAAATAGGTGATGACATTGTGAAAGTGCATTGTCTTGTGAAGAGCAGATGACACTTCGTTTAATCAAATCGGACAAAAATTAACGCGGATATTATTTAAATAGTATAACAGTCGAGTTATACTTTCATATATGTATATGTACATATATTTTTTCAAATGAACTTTAATTCAAAAATTTTCAGAATTTTTGATGGATCTTGATTGGTTGTTGGAAAATGTATCAATTTCACGTTTGAGCGATAACCAGAAGTTGGGCAATGTGTGCGCAAGGGAAATAATAATATTTGAAAAAAAACACAAATATTAGCCGACTTCGGGTAGTTGCCCAAACGTGAAATTGACACATTTTGCGATATACAATAAAAATTCATCAAAACTTTTGAAAAATTTGAACCGAAATTTCATTTGATAAGATGACATACATATATAAAAAATATAACACGGCTGTTAGACTCTTCATATAATATCTACGGTCATTTTTGTTCGATTTGATGAAACGAAAAATCAATTCCTTTACAAAATAATGCACTTTTAGAACAGCATCACTTATTTCATATTTTTTATTAAATTTTGCTACTATGAACGGACAAACTTGAAAAAATATGAACAAAATTCGCATTTGTTAAATGTGTCTCATCAAACCCCATAGCATATTAAGTCAGATAATATATATGTATATGAATATCGTTTTAAAGGCTCATCCCTCTCTTTTCAAATAAGGTTTAAATTTTGGACATCTGTTCGGAAATGTTTGTGTAATCAATAAATTTGTGTGTAAAGTCCAAAAAAGTCCAGTTTTTGTCAAATAAAACAAGTGTTTATGTCTGATAGTCCAAACTTCCCATCCTTGGCGACATAAACAGGATTGTTTAATCGATGGCAAACTGATAGCAGAGGGCGCTGCTGTATATAATAAAGCTTTTTTCATATTTTTATATTAGTGTTGTTTTTGTCATTAAATTTTTGTTTTTTGCTCTATTAATTTCATTCCTTTTATAACATCCACAAGGATGCAATCTACTTTGCTACATAATTTGAAATTTATTTAAAGAAAATTTGTGCAATTACTTATATTTATTTTTTTATCTATTAATTGTTTAATTTAATTGTTAATTTGTTAAAAATTAAAGAAACACAATGTATTAAAGTAAATTTGTAAAATTAAAATCGTACTTTTTTATTGAAATTGTGCTTGTGAAGGCAGAAATTGAATAACCAAAATTGTGATAACTGAGTGGAAAAAAAGAATAAAACCTGTGATGTGAAGGATATTAAACCCAACAGTGCACTGGAAATTAGTTACCGAACCAAAGGAAAGTGTTTTTCTTTTGTGATTTTTTTAGAGATTTGGGAATTCTCTAACTTTTGGTTTTTTTTAGTGTTCATGTGTATCAACAGTTTGGTTCAACATTTTGGTTTATTTTTTGTGTCCCCACATACTCCCACATATACAGTCCACGGTTTAACAACAAGTTTGAAGGGTTCGAGAAATATAAAAAAAAATATTTTTGAGTTCTATTCAACAAAACTCACAGCCTACACTAGGTAATTTAGCTGGTTATATTTTGACTGCCGAACCGTGTAATCGTAGAAGCAAGATGCAAAATAATATGAATTTTAATAATTTCTATTTTTTTGCTTCTTATTTCTTTTCTTGTAAAGCTAAATCGAAAAAAAAACTTTAAGAATTTTTATAAAAATAAAAAAACTTGTTCCTGTTTTGACATTTTCAATTGCTATTGGAACAAGAATAAATACAAGCAATAATTTCCTCTTTCCTAAACGGTTTTAAATTCTCTCAATTTTACTCTTCCTAGTCTTTAAGAATAAAATCGATAACAACTTTTGTTTTTTTTATAAATTTTTTTCGTACACATTTAGAATTCATAATCACTTGCCAAGCATACTACTCGCATAAAACCAGAAAAATGAAGAGCAAACCCCAAATAATCTATTTTTTTTTCTTTTGCTTTCAAACACCCACATCTAAGTGCTACAGTCTTATGTGGCACAACCACGCATCGTTTAAGAAATCTTAAAGTGGCATACAATACGGAAGTGTTAAAAAAAAAGACGACTACAAGCGACACTAGAAATATTTCATATTCCCGTGACGTCTGCCACGATTTCGAAACATATACATACATTATCCCCCACCCAGTTGAAAAAGAGTACACCGATTATGGTATAACGGAAAAGAAAAACCATTCAATGCTGCCTGCATTGACATTTACGAGGGCCAAACAACAAAAGGAAAGAGATACTTAAGCGGCAAAACATTTATCCTAATTTTCCGGTTGTTTTAATATTCAAACATCCAGAACACAACAAAAGGCGGGAAAAACACTTGTTTAGACACAAACCTAGATATGAAGTGAAGATGAAATTTTTATTTTAATTTCAAATATCTTGAGTTTTGCAATTATTTCTCTATTGATTACGTTTGCTATAGGTGACCATAGCGTCTAATGAATTTGAACTTTTTTACTTTCGGCTTTTTCTACAGCAGTTGTTAAGGAGAAAGAAAGAAAAAAACAACATTTTACACGTGCTATTAACACTTTTCATTAAAACGTATGCAAATATGCATCATAATAGTTGTTCTCTGTGCGTGTGTGTTTGTTACCTTTTCAAACTTTCAACACCGCTTTTTAGTCGTTGTTTCCCGGTTACCAAAATATGTTTAAAAACAAAGATAAGAACTTCTTAAAATTTTATCTTCTACGTAAAGATACTCGTTGTTTTTTTCTTTTATTCTTCTCAAATGCAAATAAATAATACAGAATTATTTTTCCAACTTAAAGATTGTTGTAAATTATAACAGAAATATACTCGTACACACGTACACATATTATTTGAAGAGAAGATAAGAATCTTTAAAAAAAAAAAAAAATAATAATAATTTGAGACACCACAGTTTGACTAGTTTTTTAGATTTTAGCATCATCTGGTAGTTGATGATGATGAAGAACATGAATATTGTGTGGTGATGAGGTTCGTTTATGATTCTTTAATCATATCTTTTTTGTATAACTTTCTGTATACGTATGTATGTATGTAGATTTATATTTATTTAAGCAGATATAATTTAATTTAGATTATTTTTTATTATTGTTGTTGTTCAAATAAAATCATTTATTTACTTAAAACTCTTGTAATTAGTCTAGTATTTGCTTAACAAATATTTATTTACACTTTAAAAAAGCAAAAACTTATTATTTCGTTGTTTTCTATGAAAAGTTAAGAAACGAAAGAATTCGTTTTTTTTTCATTATTTTTAAAACGATATTTTAATCGATTTCAATTTATGTCGAATGCACATGTCTCATGAAGGCTCAAGTAACGTTTAGACCAGAGATCAGCAATTAATTTTTTCGCTAATCATAACTACTCATGAAATTTTGAGTAAAAGTGAGTCAACAGTATTGAAATTCAACTACTCTGATTCATTTGTGCTCACTGCAACATTGATATATAGGTACACATATTTATTTTGTGCTTCTTGTAAATGTTGAGTCATGGAGAGTCGAAATCAGCAACATCATGCATATTGTTAAGTATGAGTACGATCAGTACTTAAAACTTTGAATATGAGTAGTATGAGTATGATATTAAAATAAGTATGAATGCGTATAAGTATCACAAATTATGAGTATGATTCGAATCTACTCATCTTTTAAAATACTCATTGCTGATCTCTGGTTTAGGCGGACCACATATAGGTTTGAAATTTTGCCCAATTAATTTGTTTTTTTTGTGAAGTACAATTGTTGCGATTAGAAATGGAATATTATTTCATTCATATGGCTGCCAGGGCTGGCCTCACAGTACCTCATTTGATCGGACCAATTTTCGTGCACTTTTTCAAGAGTATAGGGTCATATCTCGGCAATGACATCACGAATGTTGGCCTTCAAATGCTCAATTGTCTCTGGTTTGTTGGCATAACACTTTGCTATAATTGCGATCCACAGAAAATAATCCAACGATGTCGAATCGCAGCTTCTTGGCGGCCAATTGACATCACCATTTCGGCTAATAAAATGGCTATCAAATGTTTGTAGCAAGCATTGACCGTAATGATAACGCCGTCCGTATAGACAAAGCAATATGGGCCAATGATACCTCCGCTCCACAAACCTCTCCGAACAGCCACTCGTAGTGGGTCCATTGTCTTCTGTATAAACCGCGTATGCGTGTCTGAGCCCCAAATATGACATTTTGCTTATTAAGATGAAAATGAGCTTCATCCGAAAAGATGATTTGTTTTTTTTTTCATTTTCGTGCAATTTTCGACTAATTGTCTTTGTTTTGGAAATAAGTTTCCATAAGTCCCAACGTTGCTTAATTGTAAATTGATTCATTACATTTAGTTTAGATAATTTGCTTAATTTTATGATAGAATAGCATGACATAAATATTGCCAGATTCGAAATAACTGATGATTCAAATTTAAACCGATTGATGGTCCACCCATACTGTGGCTTGGAATTCCTACTTTCACACTTTTTCAAAGCAAAAATGATTCAGAGAATTTTTACCTTCTTAATATAACCGTATTGTTATGTTTTTACCTTTTTAAAAACGTTTAGAATATGAGTTCTTTGATTGCAAGCCAAATGAAACAAATATGCGTTTATTTCTTTATTGTGCCACTGTTCACACTTGACAAATACAACAATAATTGCTTGTTCGTTATTCTTCTCTGCTCATACCCTTTGCGTAAGCAACAATACTTGTACGTTGGATCTGTATAGCGGAGATTTTCAAACCACGACTCTTTACTTCGCACGCAACGCCTCTTCACACAAGACTGACTGAATTCTTACTACTTTGTCTTGCCTTTTTATATGTGCACGCAATCAGTCTGATGAAGATTCTCGAAGCAGAACGTTCGGGGTTTCGCCTTCTAGAGAACTCTATAGCGATTTCATTGTTGTTTGTGTACTTTGTTCACATTGTTTGTTGTTGCATTCTCGCTAACTTGCCTACACCGATGTTGTTGCATATTACTTCTAACATGTTCATTGTATTTGTTAGTGTGGCTATTGTTAAACATGTTGATGTTAAACGATGTTTTCATTTTCGTAACAATATAATAGAAATAATGTAAAAACGTTCATTACAGATGCCAATGAATTCCAGAATTCTTCTAATTCGTAACATGCTTTCTTCATGATCGCTTTCCATTGACTGTTATCTGCCACCGTCAGCTATGCGTCTTCTGTACCAAACTTTCGTCTCGGTATTTGTTCGAGCCTCCTCAAGTCTATGATCCTTTGTGTAATCTGGGTTCAGACCAGAGATTAGCAATGAATCGTTTTTTCGCTACTCATAAGTACTCATAAAATTTTAAGTATGAGTGAGTCAACAGTATTGAAATTCAACTATTCTGATTCATTCGTACTCACTACAGCATTGATTTATAAATACAGGTTGCAATGAGTATGAGTACAACGCTGACATCAAACTCATAACATTCGAAATATGTTTGATTCATATGCCTACTCAATCAGATTCATAAATTTAGAAAAATACTTATAATACTCATAAATGATTCGAGTGATTCGAATCATTCATTAAAATTTACAGTGTTAGTTGTTGTTGTATTTACAAAAAAAAAGAAGAAAGAAAAAGACAAAGACAGCAAGCTACAAAACTATCTAGTGAGTATTTATTGTAGTGTTCGTATGCGAATCATACTTATTTTGTGATTCGAGTAAATGTTGAGTAAAGGAGAATCGAAATCAACAACATCATGATTATTGTTAAGTATGAGTACGATGAGTTCTATGAGAAGTATGAGTATTATATTAAAATAAGTATGAATACGTCTAAGTTTCAGAAATAATGAGTATGATTCGAATCTACTCATCTTTTTGAATACTCATTGCTGATCTCTGTGTCAGATGCAGATCTATAAATAGTTCCGTTGGTAGACATTTTATACTGCGTCCATTGTAGTGAGAATATGGTGGGCGCTAACTTTAAATTTTCTTATGTTTTAAAACGCCTTCTTATTCCGGTTCTTAGTTGACCGTTTACAAAGACCGAAAACTGGCTCAAAATACTTATGTGAAGATTGTACAAATTCTTATGTGATTCTCGAAGAGAATTCACCATACATACATAATTGGCCATTACAACTCTTCAGTTAGGATTATGGCCTAGCTTCTCAACACCACTCATGTTGTGTGTGTTAATTTTATACATGAGTGAAGGCACCTACAGTTTAAAGTCGACTACGAACGAGAGAAACTCAGACTTTTTGCCAGAAATCTGAGAGGAAGGCGCCGAAGAAATATTTTTTCATATTTCGTTTTGATGTGTTTGATGACCGGGGATGGAATTCATCAAATTTTAGTAGTTAAGAACACTTTCTTCGCCTCACTGGTCAAAGTAATAAAAAAATATTTAAATAAATAACAAATAAATAATCTTCAAAGAAAATGGATTAATTATTATTTTCCCTTTTAGGAGAATTAATAAAAATAGTCGCCTATTGATTCGTATTTAAAATTTTGCTTTAAAGTTGTTACTGTCGCTTTCTGATCCGATTTTTTTTATATGTTGCACTCTTTAACGACAACACCTGTTAATATTAAAAATCCACACACAAATTATTATTTTGAAAGCAAATGTAGTGTGAAATTAGAAAATATTGTAACCCTTTCAGCACATCCCTCTCCTCTAGTATTCATACACTACGTCTATACAATCGTTTGTATTTAACGGAACAATAAATAACGTTTTGGATGAAATGAAATGACATTTCGTTTGTATTGTATTTTGATCTGTCAAAATACTTATTTAGTTGAGGTGGTAAAATGGCAAAGAAATACAGAAAAAAACAAAAACAACTCTATGTGAACAATGGCACATATGCTGAGTTGGATGGAGCTGACCTTTTTATTCTTACTCTCGATTATATATTTTTTTTTGTTGTTTTTTTTGCAAAATCATCATTAATTGGATATTTTTTTGTTCAGTAAATGAAAAATATTGACAGTAAAGGTAAAATAGATTTGACAGATAAAGAGAAAATGCAGCAGAATAGTGTAAATAAAAGTTTAGTTAGACATCTGGCCACGAGAAAGACGTTTAAACTATAGATACGAAGGCGTTTTATTGTATGTAACACACATACTCATACTCATACTAACAATATATCAGTTCTACAGTTTGCCAAGTGTTTGATTTTGATTGTTTGTTTGTATGTGGTTTAAGGATAAGAATAGAATTTTCCTATTAAACGATTGTTAACTTATCTCACACACACTGTGGTGGTAGCAATACAGCAGCAAAGGCAGTTCGTATGTCTTTTATTGTTATTTTTTTTTTTTCTTTTTGGTTTTCTTTCTGTTTGTTTTTGTTTTGTTTACTTAATTTCCTTGTGTGGAAACGTATAATGAAAACAAATAATACCAACAGGGATATTGTCGTGTGTCAGTAAATGTTTGTTTTTGTGTGTGATTCTGTTATCCATTCTTTACATTTTTCCTTCTTCTCTATCTCTTAAGGAGCATAACACTGACAAATAGTCACAATATTTGGGTAGACCCTTGAACGTTTCAGTGAATGAATGAATGATTGTGCGGTTTAGGTAAAAATCAAAACCTTTAACTATTTTTATTGTTGGCTAGTTTAGCAATGACAATAAAATTTAGTTTGTATTTATTTAAGAGATTCCCATTTATTGCTGTTTTTGCTTTTATGAATTTTGTCAATTAATTCCTTTTTTTTTTGGTACAAAAGAGTCAATACTTTTCTATAAAATCAAAAATTATTTATTTTTCCAGTTATACTCTGTTTTTTTGTTTGTTGGTTGAAAATGATTAATAGTTTACAGAATTCTTTTATTTCACTCCCCTAAATAATAAAGGGAAGTAAAAACAGGATTTCAATTTCAAAAGAAAGCATGGAATAGTTCATTCTCACTGGGTGGTTTGAATTTTTCGTAAATCTTTTTTCATTATTTTGCATTTCGGTTGACTTTTTTATTGTTGATAGGCGATAGGCGTTTTGAAATTTTCTATGGGCCTATAAAGGTTTATGAAAAGGCACACACACACACGCACACACATGAATAATTGTTTAAATAAACGTCAAAAGTGAAAGAACGTCTGCCAACCATTAGCTAATGCCGTTTAATACCGCTGTAATCCGCTACTGTGACAACAATAATTATAATTTTTATGACAATGAGGCGGTTACAGGGGGGGGTAGATTTATTAGAAGATTTATGGTTTTTAATATTAAAAATTATTAAATTAAAAATAAATTTTAACAATATTTGTATCTGTATAATAGCAAGTTTTTACAATTCATAAAATATTTAAAAATCACACCTACATGTGCTCGTGTTAAATAGATATTCAAATTAGAAAGAAATCGGGGTTTTTTTTGTTGTTATTTTGTTTAACATGTCTGTCTATGCCAGCAATAAAACAACAGCACCCTACTTGTTAAATGTCATTTTTGACAGTTTCTTTTTCTTTAGTTTCAACCTGCTACTTTACGTCACCGTGCCATTCAAAATTTATACATTTTTGTTTTTGTTTCTTTTTTTTTTTTTTTGTTTGAGAAGAAAGACAAAAATTTCACGATCTAATACGTGACTTTTCCTTAAAAAAAAAATCTGAAAATTAAAAACAACAAAACTAAACAACTGAAATGAAATTTGAATTTTTTTTTTAATTTTTAATATTTTTATAGTTAACAGATGCTAAAACACATTTTTATTAAAAAAAAATACTCATTCACACATACGTTCACATGTATTCATGTATGCATATGCAATCAAATGCTTTTATAGGCTCATTTAGCAAATGAAGAATGATTGTCTAATCGCCATATAAAATACGCTTATGGTTGCAACATTGGCTAACATTGAGAAGAAAAGGGAAATTCAATGAATCATATGATAAATATTTACAAAATTTTTATTTAAATCTAAAATAAATCTAAAACACGTATTTCAAAAAAAATAAAAAAATATATATTTACAGACATACATATGTATACAATATAAATAGACAGCACAAACATTTTAAAACTTTAACTATCTTGCACAGCGAGAAATTTAGTCGACGATTTTTCTACTCATAATACCAATTCTGATATTTTAACGATTTCACATTCAAATAAGAACAGTTTTTCTAAATTTTAAAGATTATGAAAACTTTTCTAACCCTTTGACTATTTATGTCGAGTATACTCGTGACTGCGAAACAAGAATTTTGCGCATAAGGTCGAATGTTCTCGTCTTGAAGAAGAAAAAATAGCATTCGTATTATTATTCCACAGGAAGTTTTTTCCCTGATAATAAGAACTTGCAAGAAATGTACATTTTACAACATTCGTTAGTTTGGCAACAATAGCTTGTGTTAAGCGGACACAGTGTTGCCATATAAATTTCAACGAAAACCTTCAAATTGAGTAAAAAAAATCTTTTTTTCAGAAAAAAATCTTCGCTTTACAAAAACTACAATTTATCAAATTAAATACATGTTTATTATGATTAAAACATAACATAAAAATGTATACAAGACATTAATTTTTAAATAACGTTTAGAAAAGGAACAAAAAATAACGTAAATAATATATTTTTCATACAATTATAGGTTCATAAAATATATTACAAAAAAGTACAATTTATGTATTTGTTACAGTTACTTTGTACATTTCTTTATTAAACTTTGTATTAGATTTGTACAATTGCGATAATTTTTTTTTTTTTTTTTTGGGATAGTCTTTTGTTCTTAAAATGCCACATAATATAGATATTTCTAGTTTATTTCTAATTTTATTTTTATTAATATTAATTTGAGAAAAAATTCGTTCAACATTAGCTGTAGCAATAGGAATAGATAATACGGCATAAATACATTTTTTTTAGTTGCGGGAAAACTTCAGATCCATCGCAATGTTTTGTTTTCAAAATGATTTCCCAAAATATTTCAATGTTTTTTTCATCTGTTAGATTGTGTTCTTTAAAATTAAAGTGACACAATTCTTGCCATTCATCATCTGTTTTTTGAGCATTTTCAGAAGTTATAATATTCGGGAAAAAACGAATTAATTGAGAAATAGTTTTGACTTTACCTTTAATAACATTATCAGGAGCTAAAATCTCAACATATTTTGGAAAATCATTCTCAAAATCAATTTTTTTCACACGCTGTTGCATAACTCAATATAAAATTGGTAGTTATTCATAGTTGTTAGAGCTATGGATACTTAGGTTCCCAAATAAATATCCATAGGATCATTAATATACAAAGAGTTGTTTAAGTCAATCTTGTTAAAGTTTTCAATAGAAATAAATTCGTTTTTAACGAAGTATGCAAATAATTTACGATATAATCGTAAAATTTCAGTGTATAGTAGATGTATTTGAGGACTTTGGCTCTGAAATAGTCGATTCAATTTACTGATGTCACTTAAATATATAGCTTAAATTCGCTCTTTTGTAAATTACTTAAAATGCTTTCCACTGAATCGAACTTTACCAAGTCTTCATGCAAAAAGTGTAATTCTAAGACGTCTATTCGACTCAATAGTTGATTAAAAAATGAAAAATCTTCAAATTTATAAAAATCTTATTTTTAATGTAGAAATCTTTTAAACTTCACATCACCTCAAAAAACTTCAAAAAGAAGATAAATCTTCATATATGGCAACACTGAGCGGACATAACAAATTCTCGTTAAGTACCGTTACAAAATATAAATTTTATAAAAGTTTATATTTAAAAATATACATTCCAAAGTTTGATTTTTAGTAATAATTGACTAATATTACAGGCAGAAACATTTTGTTCTGTTTATGTCGAGTATAATCGTTTTCGCTGGAATATAATTCAACAGACAGAAAAATGTTTTTTATACAGAGCTAAACAATTAAAGGGTTAATCTTACATTGTTGGAGTTTTTTTTTTTAGTATATTACAATTTGGGTGTTAAAAAATTGCCGTAGTCTAGTAGGTAGCAGTGTTGAAAAATTCAGTACTTGAGTACTTTTTTCAGTACTTTTTCATTTCAAAAATACCCCTGAACCCCCGCGACGCTTTTAGTACTTTTTTATATTACATTTTATGTCTCACGCTTTTAAACTATTAATGCATTAGCAACGTATCGCTAGAGGTATAATTAGTCTTTAGCCCCGGTTATCCAAACCTCCACGGAACGTATGTACGTTCGTTTTTAAAATACGAAAAGCATTGAAAACGTTTGCCTAACCGTAATGTAATTTCGGTAAGCATTTCCATTGCTCCTCATATGCCAAAAACGCACGTATGTATGTTACATTACGTTCAATCGACGTTTGACTAAAGGGGGCTTTTACGTTGCGTTATGTTCCGAATCACCTGTTTTTGTCTTGTATGTGAGAAACACGAATAAGTCGTTACTTTTTCTGTTCCGTGCCGTATGTGTAGTAAACATAAAAAATAAATAGTACAGTAGGTAGTTTAGACGTGAGCCCACCGTTCGAACCCCATGCCAGATATCCCCATCAAAACGAAAGATGAAAAATATTTCTCCGGCGACTTTCTTCTATCAAAAACTTTGAGAGGAAATAAAATTGCCACGATAAAGTTTCTCAAAAATCTGTTGTTCGGAGTCGACTTTAAACAGTAGGTTCCATCACGCATGTATAAAATTAACACACAACACACAAAATAAGTGGTTTGAGAAGTTAGGTCATAATCCTGATTGAAGTTGTTATAACTCTCCTTCTTTATATATGTATGTATTTTTTTACAAAAGTACCATTTGAAGCAAAAAAGTACTCTTACAGTTATAGCTCAGTACCATTTAAATATTTCTGTTTTGCAACACTGGTTGGTAGTGTGTTGGCATATTAGACGTAAGGCCACGGTTCAAACCGCAGGTCAGACATCAAAACGAAATGCGAAAAAATATTTCTTCGGCGACTTCCTTTCAGCAGATTTCTGGCAAAAACTCTGCCATGAAAAGTTTCTCAAAAAAATCTGTCGTTCGGCGTCGACTTTAAACTGTAGGTCCCTTCATGTATAAAATTAACACACACAATATGAGTGGCGGGAGAAGCTAGCGCGAAATTATGACTGAAGGGTTGTAATGGCCAATTATGTATGTATGTATGTATTTGAGTGTTAAAGAAAGAGCAAACGAATGATGGACATTCCTTAAAGAGTTGGTTTCATTAGGGAAAATTTTATCCCAAAAAGCGAACGAAGCCCTCATTTATTATGGAACACAATCTGCTATTTACTGTTGCTCATCATTTAAAGAGCGTATATCAAAGCTTCTTGAATTATGAAAGTTTTCACTCGTTAAATATTGAAAAGATCTTTAGTCAGGTAAATCAAAATAAAAGAAAATATAAATGAAAAAAAAGAAGAAATCCAGTAGACAAAAGACTTATTATTTATCTTGAGATGCTTATGCATAAAATGTTTATTTAATAAAAATGTTAATTAGTTTCCATACATTGTATTATTATCTGTATTAAGAGACATATTTACATACATGCATATGTTTGCAAATTCTGATCTCATAATAAATAGTATTTACTAATTACACACAACTTTTATTCTTTTAATTGCTGTGGCTTTTAGTAAATATTAATTAAAGGACTGAAACAATTTCTTTTTTAATAAAAGAAATCAGAATTTAACAGTTGCGTTCACGCACACAATAATTACTAGGGCCATATATATTACTACACACTCATTCAAATAGAAAAGTTGGGTGTTATTACTACAGGGCTCATGAAATACGTATAGTCTGAAAGATATTATTCTACCTTATACCGAGAAGATAGGCCGTAATCCTGACTGAAGGATTGTATACAGGGAATTCTAAATTATTTCTGTTTTAAATATGGTACGGAATTATAGAACCCGTATCGCTGTTATAGCGATTCCAATTGACGAGGTATGTGTAACTATTGCTGATTATTCATCCCGATATAAGGCGAGCGTAAAGGCCAAAGAAAATTTTCAAATAAATATTTGCATATACATATCAGAGATCAGCAATGAGCATTCAAAAATATGAGTAGATTCGAATCATACTGATTATTTCTGATATTTAAACGCATTCATACTTATTTTAATAACATACTCATACTACTCATATTTAAAGTTTGAAGTACTCATTGTACTCATACATAACAATACGCATGATATTGTTGATTTCGACTCTCCTGTACTCAACATGTATAAGAATCACAAAATTAGTATTATTCGCGTACGAGCACTACAATACTCACTAGAAGGTTGTGTGTTTGCTTTGCTTGTTGTCTTTGTCTTTTTCTTTCTACTTTTTTTTTTGTAAATGCAACAACAACTAAAACTGTAAGTTTTGATGAATAATTCTAATCACTCGAATCATTTATGAGTATTATAAGCATTTTTCAATATTTATGAATCTGAATAAGTAGGTGCATGAATCACACATATTTCGAATGTTATGAGTTTGATGTCAAGGTTGAAATTATACTCATTGCAACCTGTACTTATAAATCAATGTTCTGTTAGTGAGTACGAATGACTCAGAGTAGTTTAATTTCAATACTGTTCAATACTCACACATACTCAAAATTTCATAAGTACTTATGAGTAATGAAAAAAGGATTCATTGCTGATCTCTAATTCAAATGTGTTGAAAACAAAAAGAGAAGTTAAAATTGAAATAACAATGAATCTCTTTACAGGTTGTTGTATGTCATCAAAACTGTCACTATGACTTGTGTCATTATAATAATAATATTTTTCCAAACATTCATTTCATTTCCATTAATTTTCTATGGTATTCGGAATGTGAGGGAAATTTCTTTTAAAGCGATTCCGTTTTATGAGTTCTTAATTGTTTTCTTTTGGGGTAAAATATACAACAATTTACAAGTGTCAAATAAATTTCGATTCTATTGACAATTTATGGCAATTGTCAGCATGTTAACATGCTGTTTCCGAGAAATAGTTTCGTTTTTCATTCCATTTCTTCTATTCTAGTCATATTTTTCCCCGTTGTATACATGCATGACGTGTTTTATTTAATCAATGGTGACGATGTATTCATTTTGTGCTATCAATGTGTTATCGGACATCGATATTTTGCATGTTCGAATGCAAAATAACGTTAATAGTACAAACGTACTTACCTTAAATAAAATAAATATTTAATATGCGTGTAAATGTATGTTAATTTCGAGCATTTACTCATGTAACCTTATATTAATATTTGTTTCATTTCATCCTTTAAGAGTTGAAATAATTAAACATCGCAATGCTAAATTCAGGAGACTGTAGTCCAAATCAGAGATCAGCAATAAGTATTCCAAAAGATCAGTAGTTTCTAATCATACTCATAATTTCTGATACTTATACGCATTCATACTTATTTTAATATCATACTCATACTACTCATATTCAAAGTTTGAAGTACTCATCGTACTCATACTTAACAATACGTATGATGTTGTTGGCTTCGACTCTCCATGACTCAACATTTAAAAGAATCACAATATAAGTATGATTCGCATACGAACACTACAATACTTACTAGAAGGTTGGGTGTTTGCTTTGCTTGCTGTCATTGTCTTTTTCTTCTTTCTTCTTTCTATTCAAAATTTCATGAGTACTTATGAGTAGCGAAAAAACGATTCATTGCTGATCTCTGGTCCCAATACAGCTTCAATAGAGTATTAAGCATTGGAACATTTCAATCGGTTCACCTTTATCTTTGTCAAGCGTTATATCATCTATTGACCCAAGTTTTGTAGGACTGTTAGAGTTAAACAACATCTGACTATTAAAGGATATATGAGTACATGTGAAATCGGCTCAGAATTATGCTGTAATTTAATTATGTTCTGTTTAGTTTTTATTTTTTTTTATTAAAAAGATAGATAAACACTTGAATTTTAATTGTTTTTGTTTTTTTTTTTTCAACGTCTTTATGAAAAGGCGCTTAAACTTTAAACAACTTTTTAATTT
Organism: Sarcophaga rosellei; assembly: GCA_930367235.1. Taxonomy (NCBI): domain Eukaryota; kingdom Metazoa; phylum Arthropoda; class Insecta; order Diptera; family Sarcophagidae; genus Sarcophaga; species Sarcophaga rosellei. The sequence continues at coordinate 62,425,737 of OV884017.1, read as the reverse complement.
ACCAACAATAAATAACGTCTGGCTAACATGAACGGAAACTTTTAGTCATGCTCCAAATAGCCATTATGCCGTAGACTATACTATGTATACTAAAAGGCCATTATGGGAATCCTCAGCCATAGACATAGCAACAACAACAAAAAAAAATGAATGAATGAATGAAAAGGGATTCAGAGGAAAAGTGTTAGCGCATTATAATCGTAAACGAGCACATAAATGCTCATAAATCCTTTTATGAGCCCATTTAATAGCATTTTAAGTATGTTGTTATACACACAGAGTAGGGGCTATTACACTCTCACTGCCTCTTAAACATCTCATGCAGCAGCATGGCAACTTAACTAACGTATCTTAAGGAAAATTATTGGAAATTTCTTTGTTTAAATATTTTATTTAAATGATTTGTTTAAAAGATTTGTCTAACAGTAAGAGAATAATTATTTGTTTAATTTTATTTTCTTTTTTACCATTTTGGTCTATTCTTTTCAGTTTGGGCGGAAACTGGTGATTTTCGTGATAGTCATAGTTCTATGGCCGCTGTAGCAAATGGTTTAGAAACATCACACTTAAATAACTTCCAGACATCATCGACGTCCTCATCGTCATTAGCGAATCGAAGTAGAGATCGCAAAGATGGTAAGTATCTCAAAATATGTACATATTTATTAATTCTACTCAGTATCTAAAACAGTAGCAATTCATCATGAACACATGCTATCGATATCATTGTAATCATTATTAAAATAATGCTGCTGCCGCTAACTTCACGTACGAATGATAACACCAAACACCAAAGCCAATTGCCGACAAAAGACACAATAATTCATTGTTTTGATTGAGTTACCGATATCGATATCGATACCGATTTCATACACAACTCTACTTACATACATATATGCGTATGTATGTACGTGTAGAACGGTTACCAGCAGTAATAAAATAACTAAAATCCAACGAATGATCGATCGTTATTTTATAGCGATATTAACTAAAGTTTTCATAAATCTGTTCTAGTTTGTTGAGAACATACATATTTTACCGCTTTATGGCTTTGCTGGTTGGTAAACGGCGGCATATTTCAATGGAATTATGTTTGAAGTGAACTTTACGTATTAAATTAAATTGCGTTGGTTACGTTGGTAGTTGGGGGAAGTCGAATTTCGGTAATTAATATGTCAACATAAAATGTAATTTAATGATTACAAATTTCAATTGATTAGTAGCAAGCAAAAGGCGCCCTAAATTTTATCGATAACTGAGGGTTAATTATGTTAGATTGAGTCTAAAAGTGTAGAAAAGTAATTTCTTATCATTAGGCTTGTAACGACACCTTTGATTTAACAAGCCAGAATAATAATAATAATATTGAAGTACGAATGGACAATACTGGTGCAATAATGATTCTATAATTTCTATCACACGTCTCATTGGAGACGGCAGTTTTTTAAATTAAAAACAGATGAAAATTAAAAAATATATCTGTAGTGAATTAGTCATATTTAACGAAAATTCCTCAAAAAGATAGAGACTAAAAGACCTGTAAATTTCTCTGCAATTATTACTATAACTTCATCACATCGGCACTCACTTTAGAGCAATCGATTAGATTCTACGTGAATGTTCAATAAAAATTGCATAAATGCGCATTTATGGTAGACACTCTTGGGTCAAATAGGGTCTCTTGTAACACTATTGTTAATTCTTATTAATTAATCATTTAGAGATTAAAGTAGGAATGCAATTTGCCAAACCTTCTGATACCGTGCGAGGTTTCAGATAAGGCGAGCCCTTATCATGCGAACTCTTCAACTTCCTAATGGAGAGTGTTCTACGAAAGGCAGAAGTGCATCGCAATGGCACTATTTTTAAAAAAAGCGTCCAGTTGCTCGCCGTGATCTAGTAGGTAGTGTGTTGGCTTATTAGACGAAAGGCCCGACTTCGAATCCCAGGCCAGACATCAAAAACAAAATACAAAAAGTATTTCTTCGGCGACTTCCTCTCAGCAGATTTCTGGCAAAAACTCTGAGAGTAAAAATTGCCTTGAAAAGCTTCTCAAAAAATCTGTCGTTCGGAGTCGACTTTAAACTGTAGGTCCCGCCACTCATGTATAAAATTAACGCACACAACATGAGTGGTGTTGAGAAGCTAGGCCGTAATCCTGACGAAGGGTTGTAATGGCCAATTATGTATGTATGTCCAGTTGCTAGCGTACGCTGACCACATTGACATCATAGGGGGTACCAAGCGAGATGTTACTGCCGCCTTTAGTGCTATTGAACGCGAGTCTACTAAAATGGGTCTGGCAGTAAATGATGACAAAACGAAGTATATGTTGTTGACAAGTGGAGACGTGTGTCATAATAGATCTCAGATTAAGGCCGATAATTATACTTTCGATATAGTCAAGGAATTTATTTATCTTGGCGCCGCCGTTACCACCAAAAATGATGTCAGTCTGGAGGTCAAGCGTAAGATAACTCTTGCCAACAGGTGAGAGGAGCAGAGGGCAGCTTTGAGAGTATTCGAGAGAAAAGTTCTACGTAAGATCTTCGGTCCAGTCCGAGTTGGCTATGATTTCCGCATCCTATCCAACAGTGAACTGTGTGAGCTACTCAACGACATAGACGTTGTGTAGCGCGAAAGAAGCAGAGGCGCCTAGAAGGATGTGGCCAAGTAACTAACTGACTGAACTTCTTACACCACGTATGTTGTGTGTGTTAATTTTATACTGTAGGCCCCGTTTAAAGTCGACCCCGAACGACAGATTTTTTGAGAAACTTTTTCATGGCAATTTTATTTACTCTCTCAGCAAAACTCTGGGAATAAGTCGCTGAAGAAATATTTTTTAGAATTTCGTTTTGTTGGAGATGTCTGATCTGGTGTTTGAACCGTGGCGTAATAATTTTATTTAAAATATTCAGCAAAATAAACTACAATAACACTTAATAGATCTGGTGTTACCGAAGAAGTCCCCAGTCTAGCTTTTCTTCTTGGATTTAGCACGCTGTAGCTTATAGTTTTTCCTCCTCCAAAGTTCGGTTGCTAGAGCATCGTTTGTTGGAAAGGGTATAACACCATCGTAGGCTTATTTCTTTACTAGGATATTGAAAAAAATATCGGTAAATAGCAAAGTCAACACCTTCTTAGCATTTATTTCGTTCTGATTGTACACATTTGTTGTGCAAGTAACCTGATTAAAGACGCAAGATCGATCATTGTATGGCGGAGTAGTATGTTTGGTAATATGTGTGATCATTCTTTAGTCTCCAGAAATACGAACAATTTAATTCTAGAACCCTTTAAATAATTGGTACAAATAAATAACCAATTAAACAAAATGAGTTCATACAGATTCAAGCTTTGAAAGCGATTGAAGCATTATGATTATGGCTTATTCGACTTTGGCACTGTGCTTATGTTAACTCGTCCGGTAATCTACTTTCATAATTCTAACATAATGCCTCTCAATATTAGAGATCATTCCCAAAGTCACCAAATATTCTTGTTAGAAGAATACGATTGGCAATAGTGTTGAAAAATTCAGTACTTTAGTACTTTTTTCAGTACTTTTTCATTTCAAAAATACCGCAGTATCCCCGCGATGCTTTCAGTACTTTTTTATATTACATTTTAAGTCTTGCGCTTTTCAGCTATTAATGCATTAATGCAACATGTTCAACGTAATGCTAAAGGTAGAATTAGGCTTCAGCCCCGGTTAGCCAAACGTCCACGGAACGTACATTTGTTTTCAGAATTCGATTAGCAATGAAAATGCTTGCCGAACCGTAATGTAATTTCGGTAAGCATTTGCATTATTCTTCATATGCTGAAAACAAACGTATGTTACGTTACGTTCCATCGACGTTTGACTAAACGGGGCTTTTACATTTTGTTACGTTCCGAATCAGGTGTTTTATGTGATGAATACGAATAACTAACGACTTATTCTTCTGTCTTCTGTTCCGTGCCATATATGTATTAAATATAAATAAATAAATAGTCTAGTAGGTAGTGTGCTGGCTTACTAGACGTGAGGCCACGGTTGAAACCCCATGTCAGATATCTCCATCAAAACGAAATATGAAAATATATTTCTCCGTCGGCTTCCTTCTGGCAAAAACTCTGAGAGTAAATAAAATTGCCACGATAAAATTTCCCAAAAATCTGTTGTTCGGAGTCGACTTTAAACAGTAGGTAGTAGCATTTCAAAATTTCAGTTTTGCAGCACTGAGTGGCAGTAGCAAAATAACGACGGTTGTCTTCAGAATATAATAAGAATTATCGAAATTTATGTCATGTTGCAATCAATTAAATATTTAATCTTGCATATTATATATTGTACACTGATTACTTACATATTGCAGCTCGCCGTCAATAGCTATCATTGTGTTTTCACTATCAATAATAATTGCTTTAATATGTGAAGGTAACCATCACATAGAGTTTGAAATGTGAAATATTTACACTTTACATGCAATTAGAGATTATGTTTATCGAGTATTTTGTTCCTTAATCTGTATTTAGAAAAAAGAAAATATTTTAACAAGAAATTTTATTTGTATTTTAAAGGTAATAATCGTTCGATCAATGAGACAACAATTAAAACAGAAAACATATCAAATTCCGGTCATGATGAGCCAATGACAACGACCAGCGATGAGCCGAAAAACGATAAGAAAAATAAACGCCAACGCCGCCAGAGAACACACTTTACGTCACAACAGTTACAGGAGCTGGAACATACCTTCAGTCGTAATCGCTATCCGGATATGTCAACACGTGAAGAAATTGCCATGTGGACAAATCTAACAGAGGCCAGAGTTAGGGTAAGTCATTCATTCGTACATTCCTCTCATTCACTTAAAATATGAATAAGAATTCCAGTAGGCCTCGAAAGAGACACTTTTATGATGATTGATTACTACAACAATATTTTAATTTTTTTTCCCGGCTAGTCAGGCACTGGCGTCGAATATCTATTTCAATGTTTTTTTTTTGCTTTCTTCAAAATACATACATACATATGTACATATTCATGAGAATGGTGAACAGTTTTATCATTTTTAAATTTTGTATTCGTGTTTGTAATTATTTGTATTTGTGTTTTATATTTACTGTGCCACTCACTGACCATAAACATGCAACATGCAACCTCAAACCTTTAAAACAACCTCATATTTATTGTTTCAAAAATACATACTTTTTTACAAACAAACATTCCTGGTAAATCGTAAATTTTTCTGGTTGATTTTTTTGTTTTTTTTTTTGTTTGGGGTTTTTTTTTTGCTTGGAAAGCTTAAATTTTAATGTGTTTGGACAAAAAAACCTCAAACATATACAGATTAAGGTTTCCATTATTTTATGTTGCATTATTCGGGAATTATGCTATTGTGCTTGCAACATGGTCGTACATACTACATACATATACAATACAATGTTGCTGTTGGTTGTTGTGCAGTTGTTTATTTGTGGTCTCAACAATTTAACAAAAATTTATTTACCATTTAACCGGATGGGAGGAGGATCATTTTCCCAGTGGCATGCAACAAATTAAAAAAAAAAATTCCACCAGAAATATAAATAAAATCTATAGAAAAAAACAAACTAAAACAAACAACCGGAAAACAAACATATACACATACACACACATATACACATACAATATCAGCGTTTAGTATTTCGCGCATTGCAGTTGAAAATTTCGGAATCCACAAATACTCTGTTGCACCATTTTGTAAAGTTGCCATAAATTTCATCACCATGTTTGCAGTGGTTTTACTAACAGCATCAGCGGTTTTTAACCAACATCGTCGTCATCGCTGTTGCCATCATCGTCATCATCATCGCCATCATCATTACCACTAGCAGTGTTGTCCTCCTCTTCATTATTGCCATCATCATCGTCACAACATGCGCAATTTTTGGCCATTTTTTTATTTATGTGTGTTGAGGGAGCTGCATGGATTTCATTTGCTTTTTTTTGGTACTGTTCGAATGAAAGGGGGAGGCCTGGGGTGTGTCAAACTCTATAGGGGTTTAATACTCTCATATTTTAGTTCAATTTTATGTTTAAGTTGAGAGTTGAATTTTCTCTGTTTTTTTTTTGGTTTTTTTTTTTGAATTTTTTGTTTTTGTTGTTGGTGTACACATTTTAACTGGGCTTACACAGGGATTTTGCAAGGAGCGAGAGAAAGAAGAAATATTCAGTTATTTAGTATATTTAAAAGCAATATTCAACTGTGTGTGTGTGTGTGTGGCTTCATTACTTAACAATACGATTTAAATTTTGTGTCCTTTATTTCTCCTTGAAAAACTTAAAGAAAATATAGAATCACGCTATCCACTGGACTGACTAGGAAATTTGAATGCAATTGTGTCTTACAATCGTAAAAAGTAATAAATGTTGCTTCCTAGGCATAGAGCTCTGTAATGTTCAATTTAATATTCTGTAAACAATGTAAAACCAACAAAAAGTTGTCACTTTCAAAACACTTTCGATACATTGTTGCAAATCTAAAAATTTAATAAGAACAAGTCCATCACAATATCAGGGGTTAAGAATACTAGGACACAGTTTTGTTCTGATTGCGACATTAGATTTTTGCAAATTTTGAAGTCGCCGTAGTCTAGTGTGTGTTGCGTAGTCTAGTAGTGTGTTGGCTTACGTCTAGTAAGGCCCGAAACGAAATATGAAAAAAAAATATTTCTTCGGCGACTTCCTCTCAGCAGATTTCTGGCAAAAACTCTGAGAGTAAATAAAATTGCAATGAAAAGTTTCTCAAAAATCTGTCGTTCGGAGTCGACGTTAAACTGTAGGTCCCGCCAGTCACGTATAAAATTAACGCACACAACATAAGTGGTGTGAGAAGCTAGGCCGTAATCCTGACTGAAGGGTTGCAATGGTCAATTATGTATGTATTTAAAAATTGTCTGATGATAAAAGGAGAATATTCGCACATTTTGTAAAACAATTTCCGCGATTATGTTGGTTACAATAGTGACCCAAATTCAAGTGTATTCCAGCGACCAGTTCAAAGTCCCAGCCTTAATTCAATAAAGAATTTGTGTGGGGCAGTGAGACTATAATTGGATGAATATCAATTAACTGCGGTGGACAAGATGAACTCAGGCGGAGGTTACACACAAATGGTGTACCCACTGTATGTATAGGGTGGGCCATTTAAAAGTTTAAATTTAAAAACGCAATAAATCATAAACGGTTTAAAGTTTTGCCAAATTAATTTTTTGTTGCTGTGAAGTATAATTGTTTTGGTTAGAAATGGAATATTATTTCATTCATATGTCTGCCACGGCTGGCCTCATAGTACCTCATTCGATCGTTCCAATTTTCGTGCACTTTTTGAAAGTATCGGGTCGGTGAAATCAAACATCGTTCACATCAATATCATGAAGAGGGTGGAACAAACAATCGGTTATCATGGTGGGATAGGTGTCTCCATTGACCGTAATGGTTGTGTGGTCCTCATTTTCAAAGAAATATGGGCCAATGATATTTCGCTTCACAAGCCCCACCAAACAGTTACTCGTAATGCGCGCATTGTTTTCTGTAAGAAAACGTATGGATTTTCTGAGCCCCAAGTACGGCAATTTTACTTATTAGCGTACCCACCAATATGAAAATGAGCTTCATCGGAAAAGATGATTTTTTTTCGGAAAAATCGAAATAATTATGCATTTTCTCGTTGGCCCATTAAATACCAACGTTGCTCAAGAATAAATATATTCATTACCTTCAGTGGACATAATATACGGAATTATGTGACAGAATATAATGGCATAAGTACTGCCAGATTCGAAATAACCGATCCGACATCAGCAATGAATCGTCATGAAATTTTGCGCATGAGTGAGTCAATAGTATTGAAATTCAACTACTCTGATTCATTCGTACTCATTACAACGTTGATTTATAAGTACAGGTTGACATCAAACTCATAACATTCAAAATATGTTTGATTCATACGCCTACTCATTCAGATTCATAAATTTAGAAAAATAATTATAATACTCATAATTGATTCGGGTGATTCGAATTATTCATCAAAAAATTTACAGTCTTAGTTGTTGTTGCATTTACAAAAAAAAGGAGAAGGAAAAAACAAAGACTTCAAATTTTGAATGTGAGTAGTATGAGTATGATATTAAAATAAATATGAATATAAATATGAAATATAAGTATCGGAAATTATGAGTATTATACGAATCTACTCATCTTTTTGAATACTCATTATTGATCTCTGTAGCCGATGGTTGCCATATGATGAGACATCGAACTGGTTGCTTCGAATGAGTGTAAAAAATAATAGAGATTGGGACCTGTCGACAAAAATAATCAGACTGTTATTAATCATTTGGTAGGTATAAAAACGCACGTTTCACAGCAGCACTAGCCAATTCCCTATACACCGTGATATTTTACAAACATGTTGTGTAAAATAATTATTAAAAAATCTTTATTCCTGTGCAAATTTAAAAGATTATAGCTTTTAGAACATTTGGCAACATGGAATGAATGAATGGATTAAAAAAAAAAAAATCAAATTTGATCGGAACATAAAATTTTCCAAATTATTGATTTCATTAAAAAAAGAGAAACTGTTTCTCTGTTTCAACTGAAAATAATCACAACAAAATATCACATCTTTCTCTATTACAAATAAAAAACTACTCAACTACAATAGATAGAGCCGGTATACAGAGACAATAAAATACTTTTTTTTTTTTGTTTGTTTGGAACAATACATTGTTTGGATAGGATAATCCTTTTAAATAAATCGTGTTAAATTTTATTGCCTTTCATTATTACAAACGAACAGACGACAATAGAAGATTTTGACTTCCGAACGTCTAAAGTAACCCTAGTGAGACCGTCGAAATAAAATCATTAATTTCCGTGCGGTTTCTAATTCATTAAATTGTAAGCAACTCTAAAGGGGGTAATTTTCACTACCACCACCACCACCGCTATTATTCTGATGAGGAAGTAATAGATCCATATACATACATACATACATACACACATACGTTTCTGATGACAAATTATAAAAAGATTGTTTAGCATTTAAATGTGATTACAATACATTTGCAAACCATCAGTTTTACGATGCCTTTAACCAAAAGGAAGTAAGAGGCGAGAAAGAAAAAAACACACACACATATACAATATGAGAAGGGTTCCAAAGAGGGTAATAAAATGCCTCATAAAGCAATCATACCATTAAGATGACGACTTTAAGGGTAAGAGATCGTCACACAATCCAAATCCATACCCAAACCAACGATAAACAAAGTATGAATAACAAAAGGGAATAATATTGTATCATTAGGTGTAAAATATGTTTTTTCTTTTTGTTGTTGTTTTTGTTTTTGTTTTTCAGTCATCATCATTTTTGCATTTTGTATTTTATAACTTGCAACACATGTTTCAATTGACATAATTTCGCATCATAAAAACTGTTGCAAGTTACACTTGCTACCATTAAAATGACTCGTCTCGACTCATCTCCATAATGTGGCTGACTGGCTGGCTGGATGGCTGTTTTGTTTGGTATTTTAGCTGGCACTTAATGGTTATGATCTTATGCTGATTATTACAGTTGGAATATCTTCCAACTTTATTCTGTTTTTGTTTTTACCCTTAAGACAATAGAAAGTTTGTCCTTTCGACAGCAACTAACCTCAAATGTTGTTTTTCGAAAAAATTATTCTTTTAAAAACATGAAATAAAATTTGAACATATGCAAACAGTTACAAATTGTCAGAAAATTTGCATTAAAAAACCATGAAATTGTCATTTTCTCAATAGCAAGAGAACTGAAAATTTGTCATCGTACCTATCTAAGTAAACACATACAAACATATTTTCAAGCTGAAATAGAATTGGAAAAACTAAATACAGTAAGACCCCGTTTAACGCTGCTCCGCTTGACAATGTTACTGTGTTACGCGGTAGTATTGTGATTCCCCTAAATCGCTTACTGTATTGATACATACTTGTTGTATGTGTGTGCAAACCAAAAGCGGTTCACTATATAGCAGAGATCAGCAATGAGTATTCAAAAAGATGAGTTATTTTAATATCATACTCATACTACTCATATTCAAAGTTTGAAGTACTCATCGTAATCATACTTAATAATACGCATGATGTTGTTGATTTTGACTCTCCATGACTCAACATTTAGAAGAATCACTAAATAAGTATGATTCGCGTACAAAGACTAAAATACTCATTAGAAGGTTGTGTGTTTGCTTTGCTTGCTGTCTTTGTCTTTTTCTTTCTTCTTTTTTTTGTAAATGCAACAACAACTAAGACTGTAAGTTTTGATGAATGATTCAAATCATTCGAATCATTTATGAGTATTATAAGTATTTTTCTAAATTTATAAATCTGAATGAGTAGGCGTATGAATCAAACATATTTCTAATGTTATGAGTTTGATGTCAACGTTGTACTCACACTCATTGCAACCTGTACTTATAAATCAATGTTGTAGTGAGTATACGAATGAATCAGAATAGTTGAATTTCAATACTATTGACGCACTCATACTCAGAATTTCATGAGTACTTATGAGTAGCGAAAAAACGATTCATTGCTGATCTCTGCTATATAGCGACGGTGTATACAATGGATGTTTTTCAATGTCGCAATGACAGTAGAACACATGTTTTCTTCGTCACAGCTGATTTATTCGTTGCCTCGTTTAATGCTGTTTCGTTTAGCGCTGAAACTTATTCGAACGTATCCCCCGCGTTAAGCGGGGTCTTACTGTACAAGCAAAGATTTGCAACAACAATAAAAGGGAGTTTCAGTTAAACAGCTGTTCGACTTTCATTTCAACGTTTTTTTGTTACAAAATTAATAATTCCATAAGAAATAAATTATTTTTATTTTTTATTTGTACTCATTTTGTTATTGAAGTTAAAATAGAGAAAACTTTGGTATTTTATAGCCCCTATAATAATGATCACAAAAAATACGTTTTTTTATGACAATTGACACAATTTGATTGATAATTTCAAAGTCATTTTTATTAACATAAATTCGACTCCGTGGTTCTTTCCCTTTCAAATATATTTTGAGGTGCACTTACATATGTATGTATGTGTTCCATCAGTAGATTTTTTTATTTGTTGACATTTGTTGTTCACACTATCACCTTCTGAGTTAAACAAAATTTTCTTTCTTTATCACTCTCTCTCGCTCGCTCTCTACGTACGTATTTCAAATTCTGCTTTCAACAATGTGTCATTTTATGTGTAAAAAAAGTGATTTGTTATTGATAGTTTTATTAATTGTTATGGTTGTTGTTGTTATTACTAGATTTTATACTATTTACCAGCGATTGTTGTTATATTCTCATACTCATTAGTTTTCATTTGTCGTTTTTATTATTTGTAAGTGCCGCTAGGCGCCATCTATTCTTTGTTTTGTTTACTAAACGTAATTATTATTGTCTCATTGATGTCTATGTTTGTTGACATTATTGCGTTGTTGTTGTTATTACTACTGAAGTTGTTGTTGTTGTTGTTATTACTACTGAAATGTTCTAGTGTTTACTGCAACATATGTAAACTTGCCACCTCTTCTTCGGCATTTCAATATTTAACACTTACAATATGACAAACATTTATTAGTTGTTAATCAGAGGACATTTTTTGAGAAAAATGGAAATGGATAGTGGGAAAATTATTTTCAAATTCATGTAAATCCATTCCAATGCCTGTTTATCGTCCTATAAATCTAAACAGACCAAACGCTATTGCTTGAAATATAAATTATTCTTACGTGCAAATATGAAGTCTTTAGAATAAAGTGGTTTCACACATAAAAACAACACAACCTTTGTACTAATAATCGAACATTTGTTAAGCAACTCTGTGTCAGAACGGGTATGTGTGTTATCCATGCTATTTTTCCTGGTGCCGCAGAAATCTAAAGACTTGTGAGTTTGATAGCGACTTTGGTTCAATAACTTATATCTAAATGTATAATTTATTTTTAAAAGAAAATAATTTTTAAAATAAAATATATCAGGGGATGCCCCTACTCATACAGTGCATTGTGTTGGAACTAGGAAAATATGTTATAAGAAGGAGGAAAGCGGGATTAGTATTTGTGGACAATAGATTTGAATATCTCTTTTGACAGAAAAGACCTCTGCAGGAAGGAAGTTCCACATACGAATAGTCCTACTAAAGAACGATTTTTTCTGTAATACAGTGTGCGATTAACTGGCCAATCGACCACAAACGGTTGTGCTCGCCGAAAAAGATGAGTGTTACGTACAAGAGGACAAGTCCTCTTATTTCACTCGAGCAAAAATCGTTGTAGTAGCGATAGAACAGTGATACACAAGTCACATTGCAGCTATGCTCTAATGAATCAATAGATTGGATACCGGTGGTGTAAATAGCAAGAAGATCAGATGAAGTGAAGTATTATTTGCACTGTCTTAAGAAACTGAGGCACTTGAATGCTTCTTTCCACACTTGAAAAATGTGCTGGTTCCAGCGAACATCACACTGAATTTTCATGCCCAAAACATCAAGAGCTTCTGACTGTCTAATGTTTACACCATCCATGGATGGTGTAATGTGCATGTACGCTAACATAAGTCAATACTTTTGGTGAAATGTTAAATGATTTCACAGTCACGTCAAATTATGTCCTTTAAGGTTTCAATTCTTACTAGTTTATGTTATTTGAAGAAACTCAGAATTTTAAAAAGTTCTACTGCAAATAGTCAAAAGAATAATTACCTATAAAATAATTTTTTAAGCATCTTATTCTGTGAATTCTATTGATTTACACGGATTCTAGTTTGAAGAAGAAATAAAAATGTTACGAATATTTTGCAAATTTTCCAATGCTTAAATGTAAACATATTTGTAGAATAGAAATAGAATAGAAAATTATAGAATTTCTAGTGAAAATGTCTGTGAATATTGTTTTTTTTTTTTTTTTTAGCAAAATTATCCTTTTCCTCAAATGAACTTAATGGCTTATGTATGTACGTCTTCTAACTAATACAAAAGTTCTTCAGTTACTTTGTAGAGTTAACGAGAAAAAAAATAAGAAAATGAACTTGCCAATCCTATACAAATTACATATATTGTATATGTATGGACGTAGGACGTTATTTATGCGGGAAATCCGAGAATAAAAAATAAACAATATCTTGAGTTAGATGTTAAAACTCAATGGAGTTCAATCAATGATTGAAATGTTGATTGAAATCAGAACTTTCACTTAGAAATGACCCTTATTGACTTGGAAATGGATAACATTTTAATAGAAGAAAATATTACGCATTCAGAAGACAAGCTACAAGTTTTATAAACAATTCAATTGGTAGTGGTGGCCCTAAGTAACATACATACATACATACATACATAATTGGCCATTACAACCCTTCAGTCAGGATTACGGCCTAGCTTCTCACACCACTGAGTGGCGGGAGCACCAGTTTAGTATGGATTCCGAATGATGAATATTTGAAGGACTTCTCATGGCAATTTTATTTACATTCACAAAATTATGCCAGAGATCTGCTGCGAAGAAATGTTTTTGAATATTTCGTTTTATTGGAGATGTCTAATCTGGGGTTTAAACCAAGGTTTCACATCTAATAAGCCAACACACTACCTACTAGGTTACGGCGACTTAGAAAATTTTATATTTTTTTTATTTTTTAAATTTACTTATGAACGATATGACGCTGTTTATATTTTTCTTTATTTATGGTACTTTGATAATTTTTTCATTAACATTTTAAAGTATTTTTTATTATACAGGAATTGAATCAAATTTCCAAAAATAAAAACTTCCCCATCACTTTTGTCCACGTGAACTTTTCTTTTTTATCCGTTTACAAAAACAAACACTTTTTTTCGAATACAAATCTGCATTGTATCTTAAAATTCATTTATCCACACTCACAGTCTAATTTTTTCTACATGCAGAAGTAGTATTTGTATAGTCGTTGTTGTTGTATTTTTATTTGTGTATGGATGTATATTTCATGTCTAAATTTAGCGACAGGTGTTGCCAATTGTCTGTAAAGCACATTCATATTTATCGCTTTGACAGAAAAAATAACCATTAAATGGTCGTTTTGTGTATTTTTAACACAACCAAAAACGAAAAATATTCTACTGATGCTGATGCTACTACTACATACATATGAAACGTACAATCAGGTCCAAAGAGAGTTCACACACACACACACTATACCATTCAAACGACATAACAGTCGTCAACCGACCGACTATTGATGTTGTGGATTTTGATGTTATTGGCATTGTTTTTTGGGGGGTTTTTTAAAAATCCATAAAGTCAGCCATTAATGGTTGTCGCGAGAATATAAACATGAGGATTTCTTTTTCTGTTTTGTTTTTGGTTTTTTCTGTTTTTGTTGGTTATTTTATTTCCATTATTTTTGTCTGTTTTTTTTTTTTTTGTTTTGTTCCATTGGTCAGATTTACTTACCAACTCTTAGCATTGGCAGGCATTAGTCGTTGGTCACATATTTGAGGATTAGGTTGGTATCCAATTTAATGGTATTGAAAAGTCTTCAGAGAAAAAAACAAATTCGTTTACATTTTATGGTCGTATCATGGCAAAAGGAAATTATTTTTTGATTTCACCGTTACAATCCTAACTACTATTTTAAAACAATTACTAGAATTTTTCAGTCGTTATTCCCTAAAATTGTCGTGAGAATTTCACAGAAGCACGAGTCGTAACGCTAATTAAACACCGGCTGGCTAATTGCAATCACATACCCAAAAATACATACATGTGTAATCGCCAGTTGAGAATAAGAATACAAAAAAAGATGACATTTCTACCTTAACCTAGGGTGACAAATGTTTATTGCTCGCTTGGAAAATCATTCTAAAAATATTTGTCTGTGCTATTAGTTTAAAGGGAAGTTTTCTAACACGGCATAACTAAATGACAACACACGTCATTGAAACGCTTAATTAAAATCGTATCGTATCGTAGTTTCGGCATTATTTTATAAACTAGGGCTACCTACCAGTTCATTTGGCAATAGTGTGAGAAATTTTCAAGTCAATATTTGTTTTTATGAGAAAGAATGCATTTCTATTTGCTTTGGCAATTATTTATGGAACAAGTGTAACTAACGAAATTAATTTTAATGTCTATTAAAATGCCTTAATGAACTTATGCGAACGAAATGCGAAGGACATACGATTACTGACTTTTAAGAAGTCTGTTGAGAGCGTATAAAAAGTTGCCGTAGTCTAGTAGATAGTAAGTTGGCTCATTAGGCGTGGGGCCACGATTCAAACTTAGAAATCAGCATTGAATCGTTTTTTCGCTACTCATAAGTGCTCATGAAATTTTGAGTTTGAGTGAATCAACAGTATTGAAATTCAACTATTCTGATTCGTTAGTACTCACTACAACATTGATTTATAAGTACAGGTTGCAATGAGTATGAGTACAACGTTGACATCAAACTCATAACATTCGAAATATGTTTGATTCATACGCCTACTCATTAAGATTCATAAATTTAGTTAAATACTTATAATACTCATAAATGATTCGAGTGATTCGAATCATTCATCAAAATCAGTCTTAGTTGTTGTTGCATTTAAAAAAAAAGAAGAAAGACAAAGACTGCAAGCAAAACAAACACACAAAATTCTAGTGAGTATTGTAGTGTTTGTACGCGAATCATACTTACTTTGTGATGCTTGTAAATGTTGAGTAAAGGAGAGTCGAAATCAACAACATCATGCGTATTGTTAAGCATGAGTACGATGAGTACTTCAAACTTTGAATATGAGTAGTATGAGTATGATATTAAAATAAGTATGAATGCGTATAAGTATCAGAAATTATAATCTATGATGATATCTTGAATACTCATTGCTGATCTCTGGTATGTATGTAGTTTAGATAGAAACTTAGCCTCCTTTGAATTGACAAATAAGTGTTAGTTAAGTACGTTATTTACCTATATTTATATGAGCCTATAAAAAATCGTAATTAACCCTGGATGGTTACTCTTCATTTTAGTACCTTAAGGTTACTGTTCGTCGAATCGACGAAGCTCATTTACTCTTTATCATATAACTCTTTTCTGTTTGACCAAATTTCGATCTTTTTATCAACAAGATTAGTTGATAACGGAAGCTTGCAGTGAGTAAACGTACGCTGGCCACCCATTTTTTTAATCCTGGATGGTCATTGTTTTACAGTAAGGTTACTCTTCGTTGAGTCGAAGAACAATTAAAAAAAAAAAGTTTAAGTCTACTCACTGCAAGCTTTCATTATCAACTAACGTTGTTGATAAAAAGAGCGAAATTTGGTCAAACAGAAAGAGTTATGAGGTTCGTCGATTCGACGAATAGTAGCCGTTCATGGTTAAATACAATTTATCCGTGATAGTTACGAAGTGTACATAGCTTCTCACATTACAAAAGCTGGATCAATAGCAATTATCATGTGATTACTGCGGGAGCAAATATTTCTTAATCAAGATATCAGAGACGAGCTCTGAACTCAAAGCTGTCCTCCTGTAAATGAACATAGTTTAGATAGGGCCTAAAAAAATTTAACCCTGATACTCAAATTACTGTTTGTTTTTACAGTAAATTGTTTCGACTATTTTGAGTGCCTTAAAAAAATTGTTGTTTTTTTTTTTTTTTACTAAAACTACGTTCGAAGACGAATTGTCAATTAATCATAATAATTTGTCTATTTCTTTTCAACTATGCATGGAAAGAGAAACAACAACGAACAACCTGAAATCACATCGCATGCATTCTCTTTTTTAAATGGTCTTTATTTAGCTATTAGTCAATATTGTATGTTGACATTTGTTTTGCCGGTAGCAGGATAAAAAAAAACTCCTTTTTTTCGTAGATGCATGTAAACTCCCTAGAGTTTCATTAATCATCAATCAAAACTTTGAATAAAAAATCGCTGTTTTTTTCCGTGAAACAAAAAAGAAAACGAAAAAAAAAACATTCAAATTCAATCGAAAGTTAACGTTCCATAACGTAACGTAAAGAGAGATGAACGAACGTTAAAAAAACATTTTCCTGTAATATTTTTTACCTGATGATAGATTCCTTGGGCAACAATCATCTAAAGTTAGACATGTTTTTAAGGAAGGCTAGAGGACACTATAAACCAAAAAAAAAAACACAGGAAATCCCTTTTTAACGTTATTTTTTTCTCTCTCTCTCTTTTGCCGTCATCGTTTGCTTTTTATCAAAACCAATTAAGATTTTTCGATTTGCCAACCAGTCAACCAACACATATTAGCTGTCAGTCAGTCAGTCAGTATGTGTGTCGGAGTTGGGTCATTAACAAGGCAGCATGGCAACACTGTGTAGTATGCGCGCGTGTAAGTGTGTGTGTGGGTATTGTAACATAGCAAATGATACGTGAAAATGACAATTGACGAGATCGATGACGTTGCCAATTCGTTTTTGCAGTTTTTTGCTTCAATGACTTGATGATATATGAACCTTAACGAATATTTTTTTTTGCCTTTTTTTATTTTTTTTTTTTTTGTTTTTTTGTAGCATTTGTCTCTTTTTCTGTTTAATTTAAAATTTTTTAAGACAATGTAATAAGAATTTAATTTGATTAAGGACTTAAATATCTTTATTTTATTTCGTTAAATAATAAAACCTAAGGAAATATGTATGTGTGTTGGTATGTACATATGTATACATTTGATTTATATGTGAATATCTGAATAGTCTGAATGTTGTTATATGTATATACAGTTATTTGAAAATGTATTTTTCTTTTTTATATACTCAAATACAAATATTTCATATGTACGTGTACACATATACTTATTTAGTGTTTGTTGTATTCGTAAATACATAATAAATGTGAGGTTATAATTCTTCCATTATTGTTTTTATTGTGGGGGTGGCTTAACATTTATTTAGGGTTGCCATTCTCATACATATTCATGCAATTGTTAATATTGTTGTTGTTGTTGCTGTTGTTGTTTTTATAAGAAGATATACACTTCATAATAAAACAAACAATAAATAGCAACAACAACAAAAAAAAAACAAACAAAATACAATGGAATACAATGGAATGGAATGAAATAAAATAAAATAATACTCAAGTGTACAGATAGATAGGCAGACAGACAGACTCGTTTATATAAATTCCTATAAAATATTCTATATTTTATACGACTGGAGTGTATTTATGTACATACATATGTATGTATATACGTGTATATTTAATAATTACTGCACATGCGTATTTTTTCCTAAACTCCCCTCTTTAAAATTCTTTACAACATAATAAACCGGGTAAGAGGTCTGTTGAATTATTTTTGTTTTTTTTTCTGTTTCTGTTTCTCTGTTTCTGTTCATTTTTGTATATAAATTTTCAACTACAATTTTACATTATTTGGAAGGTAAAGTGGGGGAGTTAAAAGTGTAGAACTTAGACAACTTACCATTAAAAAAAAAATACAAAAACAAAAAACAAAAAAAATTACTTTAAAATGTATAACAAAGTAAAGATGGCGTTTAAGTAAAAAATAAACAATGCAAACATGACCAAATATGAAGAGAAAAAGGGGGAGAAGTGAAATGATTACAATGGTACATACATATGTATATATTTCATTTTAATTTAAGAAAATGTCTGTACAACAGCAAAGGGAAATTTCAGGCGATAAAATTGATTCGATTTTTTCGAAACGCTAAACTGTGCGAGAGCATCCCCTTTAATTTTATTTAAATATTTTGTTAATATTTTTAAATTTTGTAAAACAGAACTTTAATACAAAATTCTAAAAAAAAAATTATATAATTTAAAAATTCAATGGAAGTATGTAAGGACATGATTATCTACCTTAAATATCTAGAAAATTTTCAAATAAATAATACCACTCAATTAATATCATTGTAGTTGGTATACTAAAGCTCTGCAATTCATTTCCAATATCGTCCGGTGCGTAGTATTAGATTTTAATTATCATATGAATGAATTGTGCCACTGCTCTTAATTCCATTTGTCTCACATCCATATATTTATAATACTCGGTTACGTTCAGTTATGAATCAGTTGTGAATTGTTACAATTTTATCAAAAATTATTTCGAATTGACAAAATTGTTTTGTTTTTTAAATTTATCTGCTATAATATTATGTTCACACATGCAATTTTATTGCGTAAATCGCAATAAACGCCATTATTGAGCTCAATATTTCACATAAAGTTTCAATTAATTATTGTGCAATAAATACGCAAATTGTTATAATATTGAGTAAAACTTATAATGCAGCATTGTCATAAGTATGTTTAGTGCGTATATTACAATTTTATGAACACTGTCTGTTGATATTTAACAACTCAAATGTCAACAACGACAAACATAAAAAGCAAAACAAAAACAATGTTATTGAAACAACCAGCTGTCAAATCAATATTGCTTATAACGGGTGATTTTTTAGCTATTACCTTTTTGGCAACACTGGTTTAAACAGCTCACGCACGTTTCGTGTTTTGTTTCACTGTCAAACATCTTCAGTTTGATCTATAATTTAACCATGAATCGTCTTACAAACGAACAACGCTTGCAAATCATTGAATTTTATTATTAAAATGGGCTCTTGGAAGGTTGGCCGAAGTTTCACTTCTTTATAGAAAAATTGTGTTCAGCGACGAAGCTCATTTTTGGCTCAATAGCAGAATAAGCAGAATTGTCGATTTTGGAGTGAAGATCAGCCAGAAGCATTGCAAAAGCTACCAATGTATCCAGAAAAAGTCACAGTTTGGTGCGGTTTATGGGCTGGTGGCATCATTGGACCGTACTTCTTCAAAGATGCTGCCAATCGTAAGGTAACTGTGAATGGTGAGCACTACCGTGAGATGATATCCAACTTTTTTGCCCAAAATGCAAGAGCTAGACTTCCATGACATGTGGTTTCAATAAGACGGTGCCACATGCCACACAGCACGCGTAACAATGGACTTATTGAGAGGCGAGTTCGGTGAACATTTTATTTCACGTTCGGGACCGGTCAATTTGCCGCCTAGATCGTGCGATTTAACGCCTTTAGACTATTTTTTGTGCGGCTATGTTAAAGCTCATGTCTATACAGACAAGCCCGCTTCAATTAACGCATTGGAAGACAACATTGAAGTTTTTATTCGTGAGTTACCGGCCGAAATGTTGGAAAGAGTATGCCAAAATTGGACTAAGCGGATGGACCATTTGAGGCGCAGTCGCGGTCAACATTTGCATGAAATAATCTTCAAACATTAAATTATATGGACCGTACTATCGATTCAAATAAAGATTGCATGCATTTTTTATTTTTATTTTCCTATAGCTCTTAAAAATCACCCCTTATTATGTCTGAGCACTTAAAATATTGTACTCAAATAACCGAATATTGACTCAATAAAAGTGCATATCTGTACATAGTATTAGACTGCCCAATCTAACTACCTATCTTTTAAAGTATTCGTTTATTTTATTTACAAAATATTATTCATGTTGTTAGTAAAGGTATCGTTTTGTCTGCAGGGTCTATAAAGTAGATTATAATACGACTTTGGCGATCATATTATATTGTAGGCATTATTTCTTATTTTATTATAACTGATCCAAGTAAAGCTTTCCTGCACATTGGACCAACACTAGTTTTTTATTTCATTAAAACTAAAAAATTTAAAGGAAAACGTTGATCACAATTTGAAAACCACAGTATTTGAGTACATTAATATAAATTAAAAAAAAAAACAAAAATAACAATCAAATAGTAGTTACATATTTGCATATAATTTTAAAAAGAGAAATCAATGACTAAAGACCTCAAAGGACTTGTAAACTTTATATCAAAATAATTATACGTTTACGCAATATAGTGGTATATTTTGGAAAGAACTTATTTTAAAGTAGAGTGAGTGTATTGAGCAGATCTTTTTTCGTTAAAAATTTCTAATTTATTGAATTCGACTCCATGTGGTTCACCTTCATCTTCAGAGAAAAAAGCAGCTAATAATGGATCACTATAAATCATGCCAAAAATGTACAACATATTGTATGGTATTTAATATGGTATTTAATACATACTTACATACCAGAGATCAGCAATGAATCGTTTTTTCGCTACTCATAAGTACTCATGAAATTTTGAGTATGAGTGAGTCAACAGTATTGAAATTTAACTACTCTGATTCATTCGTACTCACTACAACATTGATTTATAAGTACAGATTGCAATGAGTATGAGTACAACGTTGACATCAAACTCGAAACATGTTTGATTCATACGCCTACTCATTCAGATTCATAAATTTAGAAAAGTACTTATAATACTCATAAAAGATTCGAATCAATTATCAAAATTTACAGTCTTATTTGTTGTTGCATTTACATAAAAAGAAGAAAGAAAAAGACAAAGACAGGAAGCAAAGCAAACACACAACCTTCTAGTGAGTATTGTAGTGTTCGTACACGAATCATACTTGTTTTGTGATTCTTGTAACTGTTGAGTAAATGAGAGTCGAAATCAACAGCATAATGCGTATTCTTAAGTATGAGTACGATGAGTACTTCAAACTTTGAATGTGAGTAGTATGAGTATGATATTAAAATAAGTATGAATGCGTATTTGAATCAAAAATTATGAGTATGATTCGAATCTACTCTTTTTTTTTTGTAATACTCATTGCTGACTTCTGGTATGTATATTGCTATTGCCATTAATACTGGCTGTTTATAAGACAGGGCCCCATTTATTATGATATATATAATTATATATAATTTCACAAAAAAAAATTAACATACATATGTATGTATATAGGCATGTACTTGAGACATTTATTCACTACAAATTGGAGATCAGAAACATCAAAAGCCTATACTGGAATCAAACGGGTGAACTACCAGCAGGGACTTTTGTAACCGATCAGATTAGTGGACACAGAGGTGTGAGGTGTGAGTGAGTCATGGTTGTATGCTTTTACATTTACTCTTCAAGACCAACTCACAGCTTTCTTTAGTTTAAGCTTTTCACCAGTAGTAGCATTTTTTGAAATACAAAGATAGCTTGTAGGGTTTAGTATCTCCTCAGTGCTCAGTTACATTGACTATATTTTTGAAATATTTGAATAGACTTGAAGCTTTGTAAATGATGTGTCTTAAATTATATCTCATATCCATGTTGTCTCATATTAAATAAGGTTCTACATTAAACGAAATGCGATTATTTTAATGTTGAGAAATTAAATTTATGTTTCGTATCTCATGTTTATGTTTTCTTCTCTTCCGATATTTCTACTTAACTTCAATAATAAACTTAAACCATCAAGAAAAGTAATATTTTTAATGATTTTTTTGGGTTTTTATTTCAATAAAACGCTTGGAATCAATTATTTTTTATGTGTAATTTAGACCATAAAACACCATTTAAGATAATTTCTTGTTATGTTGTATTGAAATTAAAATGTTTTTCTCTATTCTTTCAGGTGTGGTTCAAAAATCGTCGTGCCAAGTGGCGTAAACGCGAACGTAATGCTATGAATGCTGCTGTAGCGGCTGCGGACTTTAAATCCGGCTTTGGAACACAATTTATGCAGCCATTTGCCGATGATTCCCTGTATTCATCATACACTTATAATAATTGGACTAAAGTTCCTTCACCGTTGGGCACAAAACCCTTCCCTTGGCCAGTTAATCCATTGGGTTCGATGGTGACAACAAATCATCATCAGAACTCGGTCAACTGTTTTAATACCGGCGCCAGTGGTGTTGCCGTGAGTATGAATAATTCAATGTTGCCTGGTACTATGGGTAGCACTTTGACAAACACTAATGTGGGAGCTGCACCATGTCCGTATAGTACACCTGCCAATCCGTATATGTATCGTGCCACTGCTGAACCTTGTATGACCTCGAGTATGTCATCAAGTATTGCTACTTTACGTTTAAAAGCTAAACAGCATACCACCGGATTTGCCAGTCCCTATTCAGCACCTTCACCTGTATCGCGTTCTAATTCCGCTGGACTTTCCGCATGTCAATATACCGGCGTTACAGATGTTGTCTGAGAAAACGCCCTCGGGGCTCTACTCAATCAACATCAGCATCATTTACAACATCATTTTGCCGGCAGTAGTGGTGGAGGTGGTGGGGGCAGCGGAACTGTAAGTCTCGGTGGTCTCAACAATTCCAGTAATACAGGCAATCTCAATACAAGTTTACAACAACATTTGCACAATAATAACAATTCTTTGCTGCACAATAACAACAACAATTTGTTAATGGACCATCATGATGGCGGCGATACAAAGTCACCGCATGATCTTCATCATTCCGATATAAATCGCAACAACGTTAATGGCAATAATGGTAGCGGCACTGGTGCTGGTGGCAATACAAATGGTTTAATGGGCTCCAATGGCAACTCCGATGTGGTCGATGACAATGACGAAGATGTTATCGATTAAAAAATTTATTTTAAAACTATCATAGAATAACAAACAAAAAAAAAACAAAAAAAAAGATGAAAAATAAACAAAAACAAGTTGAGTTAATAAGTTTTCGTTGTTTGTACACAATCAATCAACATTTTTAGCAAAGGAAATAATTTAATTTAATTAAAAATACAAAATAAAAACACAAAAAAAGGAAATACATAATTGTTATTTGTAAAAAAATAAAAATGAAAACCGCAAAGTTTTAAACAAAAAAAGAAAGGATTAAAACTAACGTGAGTAGGTTTTTTAAATAAAAACTTAAGAAACAAAAAAATAAATAAAAAAAACTCTTGAAATAAAAAACAAAAACTTGTAATTTAATTGTATTAAACATAAATTTCCTTTCTGTTTTATAGATCCTTTTGCTAAGGAATATAAATTTAAAAAAAACATTGTATTTTAATAAAATACTTAAAACAAGAACAATAACTACTTTTTAAATTATTTAAAAATTACTTTTCTTTATATAAAAAATAAAATTAAAATTTCTCGGTTTTATATTTTCTTTTTTTTATTATTAAAAACAAAAATTTGTAAATATTACGCGTATATTTAAGAGAAAACCAAACCAATTTATTAAACCAAATATTTGAAATACCAAAAAATATTTAATTTTAATTTAATTTTTCTTTCTTTTATTAAATTACATATATAAACATTTATTAATTAAATGCATTTAATTTTAAAATTAATTTTCAGTTTATTATTCTCACTTTGTATTCATTGATTATTATTCTTATTATAATAAATATTTTCTATTTTTTTTTGTTATTGTGATTTTAATTACCCTTTTTTTTATTATTATCTAATCGTAATTATCGTATAAATAATAAATAGTCTTCTTAAAATCTACATACATACACACATATTATTGTAAAACAAAATATTGATAAAGATATCGAAGAGAAATTGAAGAACAAAAAAAAAAAACAAAAGAAAAATAAAACCAAAACTAAATAAAATTAAATTAAAGAATTAATAATAAAAATGAAAAACAAAAACAAAAATAATGAAAATATCTCTATAACTTGAACACACAACAGTTTTTAAGAAGTTGTCTAGTCGTATACAAATCAATTATAATTAAACAAAAAACCAAAACCAAAAAAACAAAAAAAAATTAATTTAATTTAAAAAAATCCCCCAAAAAGAAAATATAATTAGTTTTTAAGAAATTTAATCAAAGCAAAATTTAAAACCAAAACAAACCAAAAAAAAAGAACAATAAAATTTAATAAAACAAGAAAGCAAAAGTGATTAAAAAATTTTTTTCAGTTTTAGGTCGTATTGATCGTTTCGAGTTTTTAGAAAAGATTTAGAATGAGCAGTACCCTCTTTATTTGAATCCATAGTACGGTCCATATAATTTAAGGTTTGAAGATTATTTCATGCAAATATTGACCGCTCAAATGGTCCATCCACTTAGTCCAATTCTGGCATACTCTTTCCAACATTTCGGCCGGTATCTCACGAATAAATGCTTCAATGTTGTCTTCCAATGCGTCAATTGAAGCGGGCTTGTCTGTATAGACATGAGCTTTAACATAGCCCCACAAAAAATAGTCTAAAGGCGTAAAATCGCACGATCTAGGCGGCCAGTTGGCCGGTCCCGAACGTGAAATAAAATGTTCACCGAACTCGCCTCTCAATAAGTCCATTGTTACGCGTGCTGTGTGGCATGTGGCACCGTCTTGTTGAAACCACATGTCATGCAAGTCAAGCTCTTGCATTTTGGGCAAAAAAAAGTTGGATATCATCTCACGGTAGCGCTCACCATTCACAGTTACGTTACGATTCGCAGCATCATTACGGTCCAGTGATGCCACCAGCCCATAGACCGCACCAAACTGTGACTTTTTCTGGATGCATTGATAGCTTTTGCAATGGTTCTGACTTGTCTTCACTCCAAAATCGACAATTCTGCTTATTTACGTATCCATTGAGCCAAAAATGAGCTTCGTCGCTGAACACAATTTTTCGATAAAGAAGTGGATCTTCGGCCAACTTTCCAAAAGTCCATTCATCAAAAATTCTGCGTTGCGGTAGGTCGTTCGGCTTCAATTCTTGCACCAGCTGTATTTTGAAAGGCTTCACACCTAAATCCTTCCGCAAAATTTTCCACGTTGTTGAGTAACAGAGGCCCAATTGCTGCGAACGGCGACGAATCGATAATTGATGGTCATCATTAACACTGGCCGATACAGCTGCGATATTTTTTTCAGTTCGCACTCCACGTAAGCATGTTGGTGGTTTAATGTCCAACAATATAAATTTGGTGCGAAATTTAGTCACAATAGCCCGAATAGCCGCTTCAGAGGGTCGATTAAACTGACCATAAAATGGAAGAAGAGTGCGATGAACTTTCTTAACAGAGCACGCATTTTGATAATAAAATTCAATGGTTTGCAAGCGTTGTTCGTTTGTAAGACGATTCATGGTTAAATTATATGTGTGATCAAACTGAAGATGTTTGACAGTGAAACAAAACACGAAACGTGCGTGAGCTGTTTAATCCAGTGTTGCCAAAAAGATAATAGCTAAAAATCACCCGTTAGGATAACAATTTGTTTTTGTGTACAGCTGCAAACACAAATGAGTGTTCAAAAATGTGAGTAGATTCGAATCATACTCATAATTTCTGATATTTATGTATACTCATTCATACTTATTTTAATATCAGACTCATACTACTCATATTCAAAGTTTGATATACTCATTGTACTCATACTTAACAATACGCATGATGTTGTTGATTTCGACTCTCCTTTACTCAACATTTACAAGAATCACAAAATAAGTATGATTCGCATACGAACACTACAATACTCACTAGAAGGTTGTGTGTTTGCTTTGCTTGCTGTCCTTCTTCTTTTTTTTAATGCAACAACAGCTAGGACTGTAATTTTTGATGAATGATTCGAATCACTCGAATCATTTATAAGTATTTTTCTAAATTTATGAATCTAAATGAGTTGGGTTATGAATCAAACATATTTCGAAAGATATGAGTTTGATGTCAACATTGTACTCATACTCATTGCAACCTGTCCTTTTAAACCAATGTTGTAGTGAGTACGAATGAATCAGACTAGTTAATTTTAAAACTGTTGACTCACTCATACTTGAAATTTCATGCGTACTTATGAGTAGCGAAAAATGATTCATCGCTGATCTCTGATGTACAGCTAGAAGTTAGCGTCTTTTTATTGCCGCTAAGGCATTCCTAGAGGGATCCATACACGGCACAAGTGGTTCAATCTCCCACCAATGCGTGAACTCGTTTATTTGTCACACAACTAACAAGGTCAACCTAATATCTTAGTGAATAACCTTGAAGCCAGATGAATAATTGCATTATCAAGTGCATGGGAAGTCGATCTCGAGAGAGAGATGGGAGTCCCATCACCACATTACGGAAGATGACGAAACAATGCAGTTTAGAAGGCCCACGATTACCAACTAGTTACGCTGGAGAATTGGAGATATCATGAAAGATAAATAAAAATTATAACTTACCTTTCTTGAGTACGTATGAGAGTAATAAGATGAAGTCAAGCTGTTTAAATCAGGACTAATGAGTGTATTGGTGGCTGCAATCTCAATGAGGCATCTTAATAAATAAAAGCATTTCTGACTCTCTTGTTGATTACAAACCAGACCAGAGCAGAGTCTTTGGCGTGTAGGGAGATACTTATGGCAGTACCGTTAAAACAAAATTAACGACAAAATTAGATCACCGTTCAGTGTTATGTTGTCACTAACGAATTTGATATGGATCATAAGAAAACGTTTATGATGAGCCAATTAAGCCAAATTAAATGAAAAAACCGTTATCGGAATTCAAAATAATAATGGCGGGTTAGAAAGACAAAGTGGATGTGCAATATTTCACTTATGATACTGAAGTATAATTGAAAGAGTACTTTTTCGTATCAAATGGTACTTTTGTAAAAAAAAATTTATTTATATTTAATACACGTACGAAACGGAACAGAAAAACTAACGGCTACACAAAAAAAAAAAA
This sequence comes from Sarcophaga rosellei, assembly GCA_930367235.1. Classification (NCBI taxonomy): domain Eukaryota; kingdom Metazoa; phylum Arthropoda; class Insecta; order Diptera; family Sarcophagidae; genus Sarcophaga; species Sarcophaga rosellei. Next base: position 62,398,168 of record OV884017.1, on the reverse strand, counting down.
CCTGATTTAGAAAGTAATAGAACGTAAAATCCCCATTTAGTCAAACGCCGACGGAACGTCACGGAACATACGTTATTTTTTTGCAGACGAAGAGGGTTCTCATTGTTTTTTACCCTCTGAATACGAACGTACGTTTCTAGGTCAGCATTGCGTCGCACATGAAAAGAGTACTGAAAGCGTCGCAGCTAAGGTACTGAATTTTTTAGCACTGCTACCATAGCCGCCCGCCATACTAAATGCTGCAATTAGTATGCTTACAATGTTTACATTAAACTCATACGATTCGAAATATGTTTGATTCATACACCTACTCATTTAGATGCCTAAGTTCGAGTGAATCGAACCACTCAACAAAACATAGAAAAAAAATAGAAAAAAGATGTATAAGCAAAAAAGAAGAGGGCAGCAAGCAGAGCAAACACACAACCTTCTAGTCACTAGAATCTATTTTGCCATACCATACCCCCTATTCATAAACTTAACTCCGTTGATTTTATTTGTGTTGTGCTACATTGTAATGTATGTGTAATTGTATGTGTCAAAATTAAGAAAAAAGAGAAAAACTATTATATTTTTACACAAGCAGAGGCACACAAACACTGAATACATACGAATTTATATTTTTGGTAGGTGGTCAACAAATATTAAATTTGCTCGGGCATAAAAAGAAAAAAAAAAAAGAGAAAAATAAAAAAATTTTTAATAAATTAAATTAATTTTAAGCAAAAAGAAAATGCAAAGTAAAATTTCATATTTAAACAAGCTTAAAAAATTTAAAAAATTTTTAAACACAAATTTCGTCAATCAAAATCTTTTATTAAGGCCTTTTGATTGAACTCATGTAAATTTTCTTCAATCAAATAACCTTGAAATCACAATAACATTACTGAAGTATTACTCTTTAAACAATAGTGTTAGTGTTGCTCTTATCAGAAAAAACACAACACTATCTATCTTTCTCTTTCTTGCAAACCACAATGGTACACACCACTAGTTTTGCAAGCATTGTAACAAATTAATTTTAATGTGTTTGATTTACAAGTAATTTTGAAACTCACCTGTTAAAAACAGCTCACCCATAACTCTCACCATTTTCTTCATTGTTACGATGCAATTTATTTCCAATACACACACACAGTTTTACAAATAAAGCCTATACATCATGCGTATGCATGAATCTACGCACAAAACAAAAAAACACTTTTTCACATACAAGGCCATGCACTAACAACACAACATTAATTTTTTTTTTCGGTATAAACCGGTTACGCTGCTTTGTAGTCCATCAAGAGAGTTTTCAAATTTTATTACATATTAAAATATTTTATTGTTGTTGCCTTGATTTTTACATTCATGGCCTTGCACTAACAACAGCACTTCACTTCACCTATTTTTTGCTAATTTCTTTTCTTTCTTGTTTAACGTACACCCTTACTGATGTACTCCATTTTGAAAAGTTTCCAATGATTTTTATTAAAACTACAAACGAAAAAAACATTTACTTGAAACTTTCGTATTCCGTTAATAAACAATTATATACGCGTGTTTTTTACACAATACATATATTATTTTATTAACATAACTTTTAATTTTTTTTCTTTTAAACACACATTAATTTATTTAATCTTAAATTTTAAACCGAACAAATTTTTACTTACACCTTCTCTAAATAACACAAAAACTATTACTACCGGCTGTCGACAATTAAACCAAATAACATATCAATCAATAACATGACAATTACAAGACAATAACAACAACAATCAGAACAAACATCATCTTTAAATGAAATTGAGTGCATATGCTCTCCTTCACTTTTAATCATTACAAACAAGCAATGTCTCCCACATTATTTTGCTTACAGTAAACAAAATTCAAAAAATGTAATCAAAATGAACACAAAAAAACTTAACATTAATATGTAACCACCAACCAATAAACACTATGATAATTAAAAAACAACAACAACAAGAATAAACACAACAGGTTGCTCTCCTTATTTTAAAAAAAGTAGAATATAAGAGGAGAGCCGAAGATTACATAAATATTCCATTTCGTTAAGTTTTTCTGAAATGCTCCGCTCGCGTCTTATATTCTTTTTTAAAATATGGAGAGCAAACGTAACAGGCAACCAATCAGTTGTGCTTGTTCCTGTTGTTGTTATTTTTTATTTGATCATAGTGTTTGTTTGGTGTTATTAATGTTACGAGAGTTTTTTCTTAAATTGATAACATTGATTATGAATTTTTATTCACTGTAAGCAAAAACAAGTGCTTTTCTACCACATTGATTTTATTAAAGGTAAAGGAGAGTGCATATGCACTCAATTTCATTTAAAGATGCACATAATTGTTGTTGTTATTGTCTTGTAACAAATGCTGTGTACCATCGAGGCTTGCAAGATAGAGAAAGGGAGAGAGATGGAAAACTAACCTGTTAATTGATAAGAAAAACACTAACACTACTGTTTAAGGAATAATACGGCAGTAATGTTATGGTGATTTCAAGCCAGTTAAAGGTTTTAGGAAGAAATTTTTGTATGAGTTCAATCAAAAGGCCTGAGTAAAAGGTTTTCAGTGATCAAATTTGTGTTAAAATGTTTTTTTTTTTGTAATTTTTTTTTAAGTTGTTTTCTTTCTATTTAAAATGCTTTTTTAATATTTTAAATATTTTTCAAAATTAATATTCTTTTGTACTTTTCTTATTGTTTCTTTTATTGTAATTAATTTGGAATTTTTTTTCTTTTTTGCGTGTGCAAATTTCATACTTGTTGACCGGCAATGAAATATAAATTTATGTTTATTAGCAGTGTTGCAAAATAAAAATTTTTAAATCGCGTACTGAACTACTATAAAAAAAAATATTTGTTTATACTTAATAACCCCAGAACATCAGTTCGGCTTTCGACATAGGCACGGAACGCCAGAGCAGTGCCACAGAATAGTTAGTGTTATTTCTGATGCCTTGGAAAAAAAGAAGTACTGTTCGGCTATATTTTTGGGCATTCAACAAGCGTTTGATCGAGTCTGGCATTCTGGTATGTTGTTTAAACTTAAAAGTTTGCTTCCGGCACCATTTGATCTCGTTCTTAATTCCTACTTGAAAAACCGTACATTTTATGTTAAAGTTAACAACGAGACCTCTTGTTTACGTGATATACAGGCCGGTGTGCCACAGGGAAGTATCTTAGGACCAATTCTATACACTATTTTTACGTCAGACATGCCTTAACATGGAGTAACAGTTTCTACTTATGCAGATGACACCGCATTTATTTCTTCAAATATATCACCAATTGAAGCTTCAAACCTAATACAACATCAATTAAATGAGGTGCAAGCTTGGTTAATGACCTGGAATATTAAAGTGAATGAGCAAAAGTGATCTCATGCAACGTTTACATTAAGGAAAGGAGATTGCCCAAATATTACCCTCAATGGTTCAATTATTCAAAAAAGGAATTCTGTGAATTACTTGGGAATATGCTTAGACAGAAGACTAACGTGGAAAGATCAAGTTAAAAGCAAAAGAACACAAGTTGATAATAAACTAAAAAATGTATTGTCTTCTTGGTCGTAAATCTAAATTGAGTTTAGAAAATAAAATTCTAATTTACAAAACTATTTTAAAGCTTGTATGGACCTATGGCATCCAACCGTGGGGGACTACAAGCAATTCAAATATTGAAATTATTCAAAGATTTCAATCTAAAACATTAAGAATGATGGCAAACGCACCATGGTTTAGACAGATGCTCACTTTCCATATTATCCAGAATATGGATGAAGTTTGGAACCTCAAGAAGTTCTATGGAAGAAAACTACAAAAAAATATCTCGAATATTAGGGAGGCCTGGTAGCCATGGGTTCGATTCCCATCAGAGACTCGGGTCTGATAAACTACATCGTGTATAAAGTCTATGTTGCTCAGCTCATAATAATTATAGTATAATTTGTAATTGTATTCTACATAATAAATACAAAAACAAGCTCTAGATCTCCTCTCAACTAGTTGACTATAAGTCAACTGTTTGAGCTGCTTTACTGGATTCATTTTTTTAACTTTTAAGTTTTTAGCTGTTTTAGTTAAAATTTCTACAATTTAAAAACTTGACTTGACGGTGTTTTTAGTATTTAAAAATTTTCTTCGATCTGATGGTTGCGAAAGTGACACAAAACTTCCCATGATTAAGGATTTGGTTAGTATAGCCCAGACTCCAGACAAATAAACATAACAGAATGTTTTTTTTTATTAAGAACGATGGTTTTTTAAAGCACCTTGATTCAAATAGGACAGTGTCTTCGTCTGACATTGGGAGGACAAACGTTGATAGAGAAATAAGCGAAAACGCAATAACAAGCAATGTGAACCTAATACACAAACAACAATGAAATCGCTATAGAGTTCTCGAGAAGGCGGAACGGCGAACGTTCTACTTCAAGAACGTTCATCAGACTGTTTGCGTGTGCATATAAATAGGCAAGACGAAGCAGGCAACGAGTAGTAAGAATTCAGTCAGTCTTGTGTGAACATGCGTTGCGTGCGAAGTAAACAGTCGTGGTTTGAAGATCGCTGATGTGAAGATCTAACGAAGAGTTGTTAGTGTTTGCGCGGACAGAAGTGTAAAGTAGAATAACGAACAAGCAGATTATTGTTGGATACATTAAGTTGTAAATAATGGCACACAAAAAAAAATTTGAATAAAGAGTTTAATTGAAACTAAACTCTTTGTTTTCAATCAACGAACTCTTATTCTAAACGGTTTTAAAAAGAATCAGCTCGGAGTGTATATAAATTTCAATTTGTCTCTGAAATTTTTCTAAAACATACATTCACTTATGAATTCAAACTTGCAACATTCGTATCTTGTAACAACACATACGTACAGATCCATAGACATACAGACTTACATCTATGTATATACAAATATGTATTTATATTCATTACACACATCTTTAATTGAGTACATATGTACTATATGTATTGTATATACATATATACATACATATATTGTATATACATACATATAACCATTGTATATGAGTGTTGGGGGGAGGGAAGTCGTGTGGGGGTTGTGTTTATATATATTTCTTTCGTCTGAATAATGTTTTGTAATTAACTTTTTGGCGTAATTAATGCCAAGTCTAATTATTGTTAATCATGCTGAGAACGAAGCAAAACAAGCAATTACAACAGTAAAGGCAACATTTTTTTTTTATTGTAAGAGAAAAGAAAACCAAAACAAAAAAATTAAAATAAGATAACAACAAATATACATACATACAAAAAATAAATACAAACGAGCTTCAATTAAAAAGAACTCCAATCACTCCTCTTTTGAAAATGCCTTCAGACAGTCGTTGGAGTCATGTCGTAGAAAAAAGATAGAATTTCTTTCGTTCGTTAGTTCGTTCATTCTTTTTTCTTTGATAAATTACATCAGAGCCAATAGTATAGGGCAGTGTTGAAAAATTCAATACTTTAGTACTTTTTTCAGTACTTGCCCATTTAAAAAGTACCGCAGTATTCCCGTGGCGCTTTCAGTACTCTTTTATTATTACATATTTTATGTCTTGTGCTCTTCAGCTATTTATGCATTAGAAGCATGTTCAACGTAATGCTAAAGAAAAAATTAGTCTAAAGCCCCGGTTAGCCAAACGTTCACGAAACGTACGTTAGTTTCTAGAATACGTAAAGCAAGCGTTCATGCTAAATACTAATGTAATTTCAGTAAGCCTTTACATTGCTCTTCATATGCTGAAAACGAACGTATAATCTATTACATTCCGGACAATGTTTTACTAATCGGGGCTTACATTCCGAATCAGCTGTTTTTGTTTTGTAACTGAGGAACACGTATAAGTCGTTAGTTTTTATTAAATATAAATAAATAAATAGTCTAATACGTCAGACATCTCCAACAAAACGAAAAATGAAAGATTTCTTCGCCTACTTCCTACTTCTGGTAAAAACTCTGAGAGTAAAAATAAAATTACCATTAAAGTTTATCAAAAATCTGTCATTCGTAGTGGACTTTAAACTGTAGGCCCCACTACTCATGCATAAAAAATAACACACACAAAATAAGTGGCATGAGAAGTTAGGTCATAATCCTGATTGAAGAGTTGTAATGACTAATTATGTATGTGTGTATTTTTTTACAAAAGTACTATTCGAAGCGAAAAGGTACTTTTTCAGTTATAGTGCAGTACCATTTGAAAATTTAGATTTTGCAACACTGGTATAGAGCTTCTTCTCTTATACATACATATGTACGTACAATGATACAATGAACAGAATTAATAAGCTTACGCTACGTAATAGAAACACTATATCGCCACCATGGCAACTACTTACGTTACTGTTTTTCCGAGAAATTCTTGATTTTCCCGTCAAATAACTACATATGTACTCATTAAACTATTTATTGATAAAGAAATTGTGTATGAAGTATCGTGAATAATTTCAATTTCACAATAACTATGTGTGTATGTTTATAACAAATCAGTCGATAATTACACAGAAATTCATCACAAAATCGGACTAAACATAACGAAATTTAAATACGTACGTACTAAAAATGTATACATATTGTACATATTTATGTATATACAATGGTTTTGATTCTCCAGTTACTTACTTGTCTTTCTTAACTCAATGACTCGGGGTAATAAATCTTCACTGTTCTTATCTTGTTTCGTGCACATTTTGTTTTTCATTCCATTTACTTCTCCACCTACAAACATATGGGTTTTCTGTCCGACTATCTGTCTTACCCGCCTGTCTGTCTGCTCTGTATATTGTATCTCTTTATTTAAATATACAGACTTTAAAGACAAAAAACGGGGGAAAATTCTTACAAAATGTCTTCGTGGCAAAACAATATGTTTTATTTCTTATTATTATCCTTTCCATTCGTTTTTTCAGAATTTCCTTCCCTATTTTACTTCCATTCATACGCGCACACACACACATCCACAACAGAAAACCATACACACAGAGAAAGTGACAGTCGAGCAGGCAGTGAAAGATATGTATGTATTTGGGGACAGACATACGGCATAATTATTAAACATTATTGTTCACAGATAGGAATTTAATTGTCCCCTCTCTTAAGTTTCACAGAAATTTAACTCGAAGAACTTTAATACAGTGACTTACAACATGTTTGAAATATTAAAATTAATATTTATTATTTGTCTGCCAAAGACAAAGAATTGGGCTTATAAACGCTCCAGTTGTTATCATCAAGAAATTTATGACTGTCTAGACTCTAGACCAGTAATCATAAATAATACAATACAAAAGTCATGTGAGTGTTTTTATGGCTTCAAGTCAGACTTGATTGGATCTATTTGATGGTTATCGAACTTAATCATCTTTATGGAGCTATCTTTTGTTGTATTGTCCTCAATTAAAACTGCAATCTTCAATATACTAATAATGTGATATTCTTTGCATCGTACCCTTTCAAAAGTAATTTTTACAATGCTTAGTTGTGTATACTGCGTCCCACATTTATAAGGTCACTTCTATTTATTGGATATCTCTTAAAATATTGTTACGAAAATGGAAACGGTGAAACATCGTTTAACATTAAAATGAGCAAAAGCTACACAAACAAATACAACGAACTTGTTACAAGTAAACCAACAACATTAGTATCAAAGAAAAGGGGATACACAAGTAAGCGAGAACGCAACATAACGCAATGTGAACAAAATACACAAACAACAATGAAGTCGCGATAGAGTTCTCGAGAAAGCGAAACCACGAACATTATACTTCAAGAAACTTCATCAGGCTGTTTACGTGGGCATATAAAACGGCAAGACAAAGCAGGCACCGAGTAGTAAGAATTCAGTCAGCCTTGTGTGAAGTCTCGTTACGTGTGAAGAGAAAAGTCTTGGTTTGAAGATTGCCGTTGTAAAGACCTGCCAAACAATTGTTAGCGCTTACGCAAGTAGAAGTGTAAAGATGAATAACGAACTAAGCAAATTGTTGTTGTATACGTCAAGTTGCGAACAGTGCATACAAAAATAGTGCGAACCATAAAGAAATTATTTAAAACTTAACATAAATTTATTCTTAGTTTGTCTGAAATCAACTAACTCATATTTTAAACGTTTTTAAAATGGTAAAAAAGTAACAATATTAATTTAATCGATTAAGTTCCTTTTGATAATTGTTTTATATCAAAAAATATTGGCATACTAGTGCATTGGCCAGCATATTTTTCAGATACATATTAATCCAATGACAAATATATAAGGGATGCCATGTGGATGTGCTTTTGTCGAAAGCTATTAATCTGATGGCATGCCTCCACTAAAAATTGAAATTTTAGAATAATTTTGAAAATACTACTAAAAATAGAATATTTCGTTTAATTTTAAACAAAGGTAAGCAAATTAACAAAAAAAGAGTTCAATAAAATATTTGTTTTTATTTCATTAAAATAATTGAGGTCAACAAATTGACCTTATAATTATAAAACACTAGCTGTACCCTGCTACCCGTTGTTGCTCCACCAACTAAAATAAATTTGAAGGAAAGACATTACACAAATATCCAATTAATATTGAATCATTGTATGGATTTTGTTTCCCGCTGTCCAGATGATTAAGACGAACGGGCCTGAGTAGTACGCATTCGATCAGTTTCTAACCTCACTTCTCGTGCTTCAAGTGATTCATGCGAACGGGTTTCAGCGGCATGTACTCGAAGATTTTCAAGTCTCAATGCTCATTGCTCGTCTGATTCTAAGGGTCGTAATGCTCCTTTCTTCCGTGCTTGAGCTGTAGGCCGACCAATGTCTTGTCATTCATTTTGAATAATTTTCAGTGTCGCCATCTACCGGAAATTCATCGCACCAACTTAGAAACCTCCGTCGACTCATGCGCAACAACTTTGTTAAAGAACATATCATGATCAAATGCATAGTTTACGATTTAAATTATTTTTAAGTGTCGCCACCTGTCGGAAATTGGTCATATCAACTTAGAAACCTTCGGCGGCTCATGCGCAATAGCTTTACTAAAGATCATAACATGACATAACACAGTTTACGATTTATTTCTTTTTTAGTAATATTCAGTGGCGCCACCTGTTGAATATTGGTCATACCAACTTAGAAACCTTCCCGGGCTCATGAGCTGAAGATCATAACATGATCCAATGTATAGTTTGCGATTCTATTAATTACATACAAACAAACATTAATTTTTATATATATAGATTGTATAATGGATGGAAGTCGCTAAAGTCTACTTGGTATTATGCTGTCTTACTACACGAGAACTTGTGATTCAAACCTTATCTCAGATATCTCGAACAAAACGAAATATCAGCAGCCTTCTGGTAGAAACTCTGAGTGAGAAAAAGTTTCTCAAAAAAATCTTTAGTTCGGAGTCGAGTTTAAACAGTAGGTCCCGCCACTGATGTATTAACACACACAACCTAAGTGGAAGGAGAAGCCAGGTCGTAATCCTGACTAAAGGGTTGTAATGACCAATTAAGCAAGCGAGACTAATGGATTATGTAACTAGGATTACACAACAACAATAAACAAATAAATCTCCAAACTCTGATCAGAAAGGATACTATTTTACGAAAATATAAATATTTTACAAAATAGAAGTGAACTTCTAAATGTGGGGCGCACTATGTTCCATTTCGGATACTTACAATACCACCTACCATACTTATCGCAATGCTGTTGATAAGGTTTCTTGCAGTTTGTGCAGTCTTGCGCTTAGTACAGAGAAATCTCTTTGCAAGTCATTATCAACTGAAATAAAACCTAAACTGACTTCGTTTTTTATATACCGTAATGGTAATTAGTTCGTTCAAATGGGTCTCAAATTACATTGGTTTTCAATAACATTCGTTAGAAAACTTTGTAGAATAAGGCGCAGCAAACATATTTCAGTTAGTTTAAATGGCAAAGCCGTATCTACTGAGGAATTCTTCCGGAATAAGAAGCTTCGACTCTCTGCTCCTAAATCATCCGTTTCTCTCTTCATTACGTGGACGAAAGAAGTGAGGAGACCACTAAACATCGAAGTGGAAGGTAACTTCATACACACGGTTCGTAACCCCAGGATTCCTGCGGTTACCTTCGACAGTCTACTACACCTCACCTCACATGAGACCAATATCAACGCCAAAGTGAGGATGAGAAACAGGTTACTGAAGGCACTATCAGGAACTACATGGGGAATGGACAAAGAAACTATCATCACCATCTACAAGGCTATTGGACGATCCCTCCTCAATTATGCTGCTCCAATCTGGACATCGTTCTTGAGTGACACAAAACAACCCATATGTATAGTCACAGGTTGTGTGAATATGTCGAATGTACACCACCTTCACGAAGAGTCCCAAATATTTTTAGTGAGGAAACATAACGAACTCCTGACGAAACAATACCTCGTAGCTTGCTACTTACCTTCACATTCCAGCCATCATATGGTCATGCGCGAACCAACTCCCCGCCATATCAGACACGACTTCAGAACCTTCAACACGGACATCATACAGCTTATACCTGCAGTAGTGGACCTCCTGTCAGTAAGGGAAGCACAGCGACGACAGCAATGAACGAACTTAGCTACAACAGGGCTTTAAATCACCATCCACCACCTATCTCGGATGATGAAAGGCGGCTGCCCAGGGACACTAGAACCATCCTGGCCCAGCTCAGGTCAGGATGGGCAAACATTCTGAATAGCTGAATAGCAGTTTAAAATCCCCTCCAAACGATAGATTTTAGAGAAACTTTTTATGGCATTTTTATTTACTCTCTGAGTTTTTGACAAAAATCTGCTAAGAAGAAGTCGCCTAAGAAATATTTGATCAAATTTCGTTTTGTTGGAGAATACTGAACTGTAGTTTGAACCTCGGCCTCACGTCTAATATGCCAACACATTATCTACTAGACTACGCCTACAAGATTACAAAAGTTATAATAGAAGAAATGAATAATAATAAAATATGATAAAAATCGATTCAAAACAATGCCATATAAATTTTCTCTTAAAATCGCTACGCAGCTAACTTATTCGAAATTAGACGAAATTTTATCTTGACCCTTGGAAATGACCGGTAAAAATCTGCTTCTTTAAGTAAGAAGATGAAGCCTGGCTTAACTTAATACGGCGAAATCTTTAATCATTGTATGACCAACTCGAAGTTGTCGTAGTCTAGCAGGCAGTGTGTTGGCTTATTAGACGCAAGGCCCGAGTTCAAACTCCAGGTCAGACATCAAAACGAAATATGAAAAAAAAATATTTCTTCGGCGACTTAATCTCAGCAGGTTTCTGGCAAAAACTCTGAGAGTAAAAATTGCCATGAAAAAGTTTCTCAAAAATCTGTCATTCGGAGTCGACGTTAAACTGTAGGTGCCGCCATTTTCGTATAAAATTAACGCATACGACATGAGTGGTGTGAGAAGCTAATCCGTAATCCTGACTGAATGGTTGTAATGGCCAATTATGTATGTATGTATGTATGTATGACAAACTTGGTGAAGTAAATTCCATTATTGAACCTGTACGGGAAAAATCCGGAAATTTTTTGCATTCAATTGAAGGTACGATAGATTGATTAACTCATTTAAACAGCAATAAAATATGTTTATGTTGAGAATTGGTCTATGTGTAACGCTTTATTGGAATTTAAGTTCATTTTCTGTCATATAAAACTTTAATTGATCTATAAAATCACAATTACAAACGGAAATTGGCGGAATTACATGCGTACATACGCATAAAAGTCTACCGTGACGAATCGAAACGAATGGAAAACAAATGTAAGGAAAAGTCTATTTTACCGTTTTACGTACAATATTATACAAAGTAAAAATAAAATCAAAAGATAAAAAAAAACAGAAAGAAAAGGAAATAAAAACTGAGTTTTAACACAGTGGGAAATGACTTTAAAAAGAACAATTGACGCACATGAAATGTTTTGCTAATGAAGTTCTAAAACAGCTGGAAGACAACTTATTAACCCTTTGACACTTTTGGCAAATGACAGCAACAACAACAGCAACAACTACAATTACAATATGCATACAGAAACTCACACAGAGTTAAACTCATTTTACAGTTATTACTACAACCAATGGAGAAAGTGTCACCCACTATTGTTATTATTATTATTGTAACGGTAATAAAATCAATCTCATTTAAAATTCACGTTTAAAACACGGCCTCTGCCACCCCAAATGTGAAAAGAAACAGAGACTTACACTGCCACTGTTACCAATACATGTATACTGATACTGTTTATGTTGTCCTGAAATGGGAAAATCATTGACGGGGAGTCTAAAGCAGTAAATGTTACTTACAAATATGTACGTATGTATGTATATATGTATGTGTGTACGTTAAGAGAAACTGTTGTTGTTGAGCATAAATATAAAATAAATCAAAACTCTTCTAAACAATGTTGCCAACTCACAGGAGAGTGACAAAAACCCGAAATACTTCAAAACAATTTGACAACCAATAGAAAGAAAGACTGTAATATTTGGTGTGAAGCAGCGATCAGCAATGAATCGTTTTTTCGCTACTCATAAGTACTCATGAAATTTTGAGTATTGCTTTTGAATACTCACTGCTAATCTCTGGTGTGAAGACTTATCAAATGCAAAATAAATACGAACAATAAGTTTCTGAGTTAATGTTTGGAAAATTACATTAAACCTAATATTGGCATTACTGTTTATGAAAGCAACAACAACAAAAATCTTTATGCTCTTTTAAATCGCACACACACACCCGTACAAAGATTTATTAAGAAAATGCCATTTGGCTAGATGAATAGGAAATTTGTGGAGTGAGTTGGGGGACCACAAGAGTGGGAAGATGGGTAACCGACATTATTGCATTTCGAAACTCACTAAAGTTTTTGTGTGCGCCACCCATCAGGATTGGTAAAATTTAATTTTACCAATTTATTGTTTGGGCCTCAACAGTGTTTGAAAACGTTAAATGATGGTAAAATCAGCAGGATACCTTCTGTTTGTTTGTTTCTTTTGAATTTCTTTCTTCATGACTTCGTTTAACTTTATTTCGATGCATAGCATGCCTTTAAATATGTTGTGTGGGTCACAGAAATGAAAAGAGCATCAGTTTATGCTCATTCCATTCGTATTTTTTGGTTGATTTGGTTTGCAAAGGGAAAACCCCTTCGTATTCTATACAATTACCCTCCTCTTTCACTTTGCATAAATATCTGACTCGCTATGTTCCGTTTTGGGTAAATGAATCGTGCAAACAATAATAATAGGCTAAACGCTTGTCGTTCAGTCCATAGGTCCAATCGTACTTTCATTATAATTATTTTTATTGTGCGGTGATTTCTTTTTTTTTCCCTCTCTCTATCTGTCTCACTGTAAATTCTTTTGTTCCTTGTTTTGAACAGGAGCGCATCAATATTCAATTCATAATATAATATAAGCGAATTTATATTACATACATACATAATTGGCCATTACAACGCTTCAGTCAGGATAACGGCCTAGCTTCTCACACCACTCATGTTGTGTGTGTTAATTTTATACATGAGTGGCGGGACCTACAGTTTAATGTCGACTCCGAACGAAAGATTTTTGAGAAACTTCTTCATGGCAGGTTCATTTAATTTCAGAGTTTTTGCCAGAAATCTTCTGAGAGGATTTTTTTTTTCATATTTCGTTTTGATGTCTTACCTGGGATTCGAACCCGGGCTTTACGTCTAATAAGCCAACACACTACCTACTAGACTACTGAATTATATTAGAAATTGAAGTTATTGTATTATATTGATATTTACATTGATTACATATACATTTGTGTTGTATTATACGAAATTAGTGTGTAGGTAGTAACCAGAGATCAGCAATGAATCGGTTTGCGCTACTCATAAGTACTCATGAAACTTTGAGTATGAGTGAGTCAACAGTATTGAATTCAACTACTCTGATTCATTCGTACTGACTACAATATTGATTTATAAGTACCGGTTGCAATGAGTATGAGTACTACGTCGACATTAAACTCATAACATTCGAAATATGTTTGATTCATACTCCTACTCATTCAGATTCATAAATTTAGAAAAATATTTATTATACTCATAAATGATTGGAGTGATTCGAATCATTCATCAAAGTTGTTGTTGCATTTACAAAAAAAAGAAAGATAAGGACAAAGACAGCAAGCAAAGCAAGCACACTACCTTTTAATAAGTATTGTAGTGTTCGTATGCGAATCATAAAGGGCTATCCATTTCGTGGTTTCAAAAGTATGGGACTGTAATTCGATATCTGTCAAACTAATATCGCTATCGTAAGTGAAAGTGTTGCCGAAGACCCCAATGTGTCGATTCCACGTCGTTCTCAGGAATTAGGACTGTCTTACGGCACATTATGGCGTATTTTGCATTTAGATCTACACCTACATCCATATAAAGTCCAGCTAACGCAACGCCTGAAGCCAGCTGACCATTCACAACGTCGTAGATACGTGGATGGGTGCTTGAACAACAGGCGGTGGACGGCAATTTTTCGAACAAAATTTTCTTCAGCGATGAAGCACATTTCACACTCGGTGGGTATGTTAATAAATAAAATTGTCGTATTTCGGGTTCTGAGAATCCTCAAGTAATTGAAGAGAGGTCATTACATCCAGAAAAAGTCACTGTTTGGTGCGCTCTTGGGTCCGAAGGTGTGATTGGACCTTACTTCTTCGAAAACGATGATGGAACGACTGTCACCGTCAATTCGGAGCGTTATGGTCATATGATAACCGACTTTTTTTGCCTGCTATTGAAGAATACGACTTGGAGAATATGTGGTTTCAACAAGACGGTGCCACATGCCACACAACTCGAGCGAAAATGGCTTTATTGCAAGAGACATTTCCTGGCCGCGTAATTTCTCGTCGTGGCGATATCAACTGGCCACCAAGACCATGCGATTTGACACCATTCGACTTTCTTTGTGGGGCTACGCGATAGACTGTGTTTATGCAGATCATAGATGGGCACTTTGCAGTACCAGTAAAATTTCAGTAAAAATTGATTTTTACTGATTACTGAAAAAAATTTCAGTATTCAGTAAAATTTTACTGTTAATGCAATCTAAATTTAAATGACATTTAATTGAAATTTAAATGAAATTTAGATTGCATTACCAGTAAAATTTTACTGAATACTGAAATTTTTTTCAGTAAAAAAATCAGTAAAAATCAATTTTTACTGAAATTTTACTGGTACTGCAAAGTGCCCATCTATGATGCAGATAAACCTTCAACTCTTGAGTACTTAAAAACCAACATTCGTCAAGTTATGGCTGAGATACCGCACAATATGTGTCAAAAAGTGATCGAAAATTACCTCAAAAGAATCAATGCTTGCAACACTTCGCGTGGAGTTCAATTAAATGATGTAGTATTTCACACATAATGTCAACGTTCAAACTTTACAATAAAAAAGAAATATCATGGAAAAAATATTTTATAAGTGTTTTATTTATGTTTACTTTTGAAACCACGAAATGGATAACCCGATATTTATTTTGTGATTCTTGTAAATGTTGAGTAAAGGAGAGTCGAAATCAACATCATCATGCGTATTGTTAAGTATGAGTACGATGAGTACTTCAAACTTTGAATATGAGTAGTATGAGTATGATATTAAAATAAGTATGAATACGTATAAGTATCAGAAATTATGAGTATGATTCTAATCTACTCATCTCTTTGAACACTTATTGATGATCTTTGGTACACATGTATAATTATGATACAGATTAAAAATAAATCAAAATTTATGAAAACAATTGTATTCATTTTTTTGTTATTAAAAGAAAGTTTCGAAATTTAAATTTTCATTTTTAAATCCCGATTTATCCCGGAATTCCGAAAATTGTTTGAAATGTAGTACATAATGTTTTATCAGGCCTGTAGATTAATTGATAAAATTTAAAAAATTGCATTGGATTTAAATCAGCTGTAACAATGACTCATGTCCAATCGAAATATGTATGTAAGGTATTAAAATAAGTTATTACAGTCTCTTTATAGAAAAGTGAATCAATATTGATATCGTAAAATAGTTAAGTGTATCCTTATTTTTTCTCTCCCTCTTTGCATACGCCACTGTTTTGAGTTTTGTTTTCACATACAATCGTACACATATTTTTTTTTCAAATTTATAAGCAAATTATGGCAGTGGTTGCAAAGGCAGACAAGCAGGCAGTAGTGTTGCCTCTAAAATCGTAGCCTTTGTAATGATGATGACGAGGATGATGATGATGATGATGACTACGAAGACTGTGAGGAGGACATTGATGATTAAGGGGTGCATATAAATTCGACATAATTTTATTGTAATGAATAAATTGATGGATGGGTTGTCGGCTGGATGGATGTTTTGGGGTGGCTGCTAGAGGTACCAGTTTTAAACGCATTCGCTTGTTTCTTTCGATTAAAACGAAAAACGGTTTGAATAAACAATGAAAAGAAAAACGAAAGGAACAGGTTTATTAATATGTATGTTGGTTGGTACATACATATGTCCTATTGGTGGTCGAAATGTCATCTTTTCGAATCTTTTTTTTTTTTTGTTTCTTTTAATTTAAAACGTCTGCTAATGGGTGGCTGTAGGTGATGCGTTTGTCTTTCTAATTTTGTTTTTCTTTTTTTTTTTTTTTTGTATAGAAGTTTGTTTTGTGGTAAAAATAAATTACTTTTTAATATCATTTCCTTTTTCCTTTATTTTTAATTTATTTCCTGCCCCACTCCCACTTTGTCTTGTTGCCGCTACTTGTGATAAATAAATAAATGAGTTCAGATGACTATTGAATCGTGTCATGTGCCTCAACTGATTTACTATGTTTATCAGTACATTGTCGCAAAATTTATCGATTTACTTACTAAGTCAAAATGAAATTTTTTCAATTCAATTATATTAAAGCATATGCATATAAGTACCCGCAAGTTTATCAATGACTTCAGAATATTTCATACTGGGGTGACCTGTTCACAGATCTGTCCTCGACCAATCTGTTATCTACAGGTTCGGTCCAGGCGACAGTTAAAGCGGGAGATATCATTAAGCCACGAAATCCCGTAATGTATTTTATGTTAGAATTGCCCGCCATTATCCTAACCATAGCTTCAACGCTTTGGTATTTACTATTCCGTACAGCGAAGCTAAAAGAGCTTTCAGCGTTGCTGCAGAACAGGTTCTTATAGATCCTGTTATATTAACAATTGCTAGCCTTGGTATCTGGATCAACTTCTTTGAACTGTTTTTAGATGTGTTCTCTCTGCCTAGACAATGGCCCCATAGGTCACTATTAATCTGACCAACATGGTATGCATAGATATGTACATAATACCTACTAGCGTTTTGCACATCGTTATGGCCTTTCCCTCATGCTCTCATTTTCAGCACTTCATGTCAATTTACTCCCCACTGTTATTTCCAGATATTTTCCACTCCTCCATTTTCTCACTTTGGAGTCAAATATTCTTCCATCTTGGAAGTTTTCGCCTTCTTATAACTGCTACTATATATTGTATTCATACCCGTGTTTATCTTTAGGCTCACTGTCATGTACCAATCACTTTAAATGATGTCGCATACAGTTACTTTTATATACATATATATATATACATATATGTATATGGTCTAAATAACCATACATATATATTGTTACGAAAATGGAAATGGTGCTTTATTTTCACATCTTTTAAATTGTAAACAAAAGCTACAGAAACAAAGACAATGAACTTGTTTACATGATAAACAAGTAAACACAAATATACCAGCAAAAAACCAGTATAAAAAGGGGATAAACAAGTAAATAAAAAGGCAATAACAACACTGCAAGGACAAACGTAAACGATGATTACATTTATAGAGATTTCGCGAAGGCAAAGTCATTCTCCTTCAAGATCATTCATCAGACTGTTTACGTTGACAAATAAAAGGCAAGACAAAGCAGGCAACGGGATCAGAAAGAATTCAGTCAGTCTTGTGTGAAGACGCGTTGCGTGTGAAGAGAATAATTGTGGTTTGAAGATCTCCGCTGTAAAGTCTGCGCTGTAAGCAAAGAAAAGTAGCGAATTTTTTAAAAATGTAAAAACGTAACAGTATATTAAGCCCATTATAGTAGTATTTCAAAATAATATTATAATAATGCATACATAATTGATCATTGCAATCCTTCAGTGGCGGGGCCTACTGTTTAAAGAATACTCCGAACTACAGATTATTCAAAAACTTTTCATGGCAATTTTATTTATTCTCAGGGTAGTTTTTTGCCAGAAATTTATTTTGTTTTGTTGGAGATGTCTGAGCTACTACCCACTAGACTACGGTGACTTTCATAATAGCAACACTTGTTTAATTGAGTTTTAGAATTCTTGAAATATCAAAAATTTTTAAATTATTAAAAAATATTCTTCGTTCAATTGTATTTAATAAATATTTCGAACCCTAAGATCCTATTAACACTGATCATATTCCGATAATTTTAGAATTAATATGTACTAAAGAGAAATTACAGTATGTGTATGTATCAGAGAGCAGCAATGAGCAGCAATCAAAAACATAGGTAGAATTGAATCATACTCATAATTTGTGATACTTGTACGCATTCATACTTCTTCTATTGCGACTTCATTGTTGTTTATGGATTTTGTTCACATTGCTTGTTGTTGCGTTTCATACCGATGTTGTTGGTTTACTTGTAACAAGTCCGTTGTATTTGTTAGTGTAGCTTTTGTTAATCATGTTTATGTTAAACGATGTTTCCATTTCCGTAACAATACATATTCGACCCGCAAAGTTCTGATTTATCAAAATATCAGGCACACATACGTTGTATAAGTCAAGCAGTTTGAGGCGATCAAAATTCTTTATGAAATTTACTCAAAAATACCTGAGTAATTAGGCGGTTTTCATAAACATTTTCAATTGTCTGAAATCGCTTGAAACAGTTAAATATGTAATGTTGGAGAACCAAGAACCAAACCAAATTAAATTCACAGAGAACAGAAACACACACAGTCTTTCTTAACATTTTTTATTAGTTTTATTTGTTTTATTTGTAGCAAATCTTTAAAGTATTCACAAGTAAAAATTAAAGAATCGTATTTACTTTCACACTCACACACACACACTTACATATCACAGTTACATATTCATTCATTCACTTTAACTCGTAATTCTAAAATAAATGGGAAATTCATTTTGTGAATTCAAACAAAAGAATACAAAGCCACCACAATACAAGGAGAAAGGCATTGTTACATATACAAACACAGCAATGACAAGAGTAACTGAAAGACATTGTAAACGGAGGAGGAATGAATGAACGAATGAATGAAATAATGAATAAATGACAGAATGAATAAACATAAGGTTATCTAAACAAGGACTAAGGGACTAAACACAGTAACTGCTATTTACTATTACAAGTAGATTTTTTTTCTCACACTGATAATGGGTGGGTGGGTGTAGGTGTATGAATGACTGGGTGGTTGAATGTCTAAAGTGGGTTTGTTTGATTACAATACACTGACACTATGTATTTCTTTGTGTGTCCTACAGTCTTTACAGAATAACTTTAAAAAAAACACCCACTAAACCAACGCAATACATGTACACACACATGCACATTCGTACACACAATTATATTCCATATCGAATGAAAGGTTTTGTATGAATATGTAGCACAACATTACGAATCGTGACATTTTCTATGGTTTTACATTTGTATTTGAATGTGTTTGTGATTTCGTTTGTATTCCTATGTATATAATAATGATACTGATGCTGCTGGTAATGATAATGGCAATGGTTGCTTGAATGGCAATGTACTTACATATACATACATACGTATGTACTTTATTTTCAAACAAAAATTATACAATTGTGGGTTACATAATGGTTGAAACACATCAAGGATTCAAATACAGTTGAAAAGAAAAGAACTACGAATCGTATGTATTGGTAAAGCAAAGAATGATTTTAAAAGTTAAAGTCTAAATAAAGTTTCGTTTATACTATATTCAGATATGCACTTTTATTGAGTCAATATTCGGTTTATTGAGTACAATATTATAAATGTTTAGACTTAACAATATACTCAGTTCAGCTGCTTATTCAATATTCATTTGAAAGCTGGTAAATAAAACAACTGGTTGTTTCAACAACATTGTTTTTATTTAGTTTTTTTTTGTTGTTTTGTTTGTCGTTGTTGACATTTGAGTTGCCAATTATCAATAGAAAGTGTTCGGAAAACTGTAATATGCTCACTGAACATACTTATGACAGTGCTGCATTTTAAGTTTTACTCAATATTATTACAATTTGCGTATTTATTGCGCAATAATTAAGTGAAACTTTATATGATATATTGAGCTCAATAATGGCGTTTATTGCGATTTAGGCAATAAAGGTGCAGATCTGAACACCGTATAACGATATTTTGTAATTGTTTTAAACATCACTGTAGTAACTAAAATTTTTAGCGTAACTACTACAATATTTATTTATTTGGACTGTAAACATGCATTTGGTAGCGATCAAGATACGTATGCACATATACATACATACTTACATATGGTATAATATTGTTATTAAAAAAACCAAAGGAAAGTTAGTCAGTATTGTAACTGATTGACTGGTCAACTTTAACCGGATTTTAAACTTCCGAGTTTTCCTTCCGAGTTTAGCTTTTTCTTAAAATTATTCTCTTTTTTTATCAAATTTTTATAAAAATGGAATACATTCTTTACAAAAACATCTCACATCCACCTTAAGTAAACCACATTCTATCAATAATATCACAAACACGTTACAAAAATTCAGGTATTTTATTTTATTTTTATTTAGTCTATGGATTATATCCTTGCAGACATTTAAAAATATATAATACATTTAAGAAAAAATTTACATTTACACAATTAATTAGAAATTATGGTTCAAAAATTTTAAAAATATTATTTAATTATGACTTATTTAAAACAGAAAATAAAAAAATTGTAGACCAATGTGTGCACATAAAATAGTATAAGAATTAATACATCAGGAGTTCAAAGAAATAATTAATAATTTTTTCACTGCATTCGTATTTAATGAATAATCAACAAGTCCAAAAAATTGGTTAAATTCGTTACACATCCTTCTAAGCGGATCAGCATCAGGATAATTGGCTCTAAGAATTGTAATAGACAATGGTAAAAAATTACGTGATAAACGTCGAGGTATATTAAATGAAATTTCGTTTATCAAGAATCCAGCGCATATATCTCCTTTTATAACATTTAGTATAAATGAAACATTTAACATAATTCTACGGCTTTTCAATGTTGGCAATTTAATAAGAGCTAATCGGGCAGAGTATGATGACAAATTACGAAGGTCAAAATGTAGTCCACGTAGGCAAAATAGGAGAAATTATTTTTGCACAGATTCAATTGCATTGGAATGTATTTGGTAAATAGGATCCCAAATTATAGAACCATATTCTAGAATTGGACGAACAAGCGACACATAAAGTGCCTTTGTGATGTATGGCTTAAATTCCTTCGACTATCGCTTTATATAACCCAGTGCAGCCCAGGCCTTATTTACTGTACACTTTATATGAAAAATTAAGCTTAATTACTGATCGAATAAGATACCCAAATCCAGAAAACGGTCAACAACTTCAATCTCATAACCATCAATAAAATAATTCACAATAATTGGACTGGTTCTCGAAAAGCGCATTAATTTACATTTTCTGAAGTTAAGCTACATTAAATTGACGTTACACCATTCATAGAACGAATTTATATCAAATTGTAAATGCTGTTGATCCAAAAGATTATCATAAGTTTTAAAAAGCTTTACATCATCCGCATACATCAAAATATTCGAATACTTTATAACTTGAGGCAAATCATTTATAACTAAAGAAAAAAGGAGAGGTCCAAGATGACTTCCCTGTGGTACTCCAGAACGTGCATGTATTCTTTTTGATATAACGTGGTTGAAACAAACCGATTGAGTTATATCCAATAGATATGATTTAACCACTTAATAGCAGGATCCGTAGAGCCTATCAAATGTAATTTTTTTAATAGAAGCTTATGATTTACTTTATCAAAGGCCTTAGAAAAGTCGGTATATATAACATCTGTTTGCCTTCTATTAAAAAATCCACGATTTATGACAGCTGTAAGATGAAGTAAATTTGTTGTTGTTAAACATCCTTTTTGAAATCCATGCTGATATGGAGATATGAGATTACAAACTTGGTAATACAATGTATCAGTAATCAATTTTTTAAAAAATTTGGGAATAACACTCAATTTCGCTATACCCCTATAATTTTCTATATCAGATTTATCACCAGATTTAAACAATGGGACTATAAAAGAATCCTTCCAAATTTTTGGTACATATCCATTTTTAATTGATAAGTTAAACAGAACAGTTAGGGGGTGAGCTAAAGCATCAGCACAATTAATTAAAATGCTGCTCGGAATTCTATTAGGACTACAACTGTGCGAAAATTTTAATGTTTTTAAATGAGTTGCAATAAGTGCATGAAAAAAATTCAGCAAACATGTTACTTATACATAATTGAAATATCGCTAGATTCATTATTTCGATATGACATTGAAGCTGGAAAGCATGTAGATTTTCTCTTTGAGTTTATAAATTTATAGAAAGACCTAGGATTACGTCTTAGATTAATTTAAGCCTTTGCCAGATAACGAGTGTATAATTGTTTATTCAGTCTGGTATAATATGTACGGCTTACTGAATATCTTAGGTAATCTAAATTGGATCCAGAAAATGTATACTTTCTATAACATCTAGACTTTCTATTCTTAGCACGGCTTAATTCGTTGTTATTCCAAGGCGGCCCAGATAAAGATCTTTTTACATGTTTTAGAATGCACTGCTCCATAAAAGATAACATTTTATCACAAAAAATATCGAATGTATTATCCAAAGTTATTGATGAATTTACTGAAAGTGACAAAACATTATTCCAGTTTATACTCAGAATCATTTCATTCAGCGCAAAGTAATTGGATTGTCCAAACGAAAACACTCTATCATTAACGATCGACGAAGACAGGATATTGTTAGCTGGCGTAAATATAATCAACTCAAGTGTAGGATGAAAACGATCTTCAGGAATAGTTAATGGATCACATCGGTTAATATGATAGTCTTCCTTATCATTCACGAATACTAGATCCAGTATTTTAGAAAAATCATTTGGTGTACCATTAATTTGAAAAAGACTAATATCATACAAAATAATGAAAAAGTCATTAAACATATCATTATTCGCGGCCTGAACATAATAACCATCCTCGGCTACATAATTCCAAGATACTGATGGAATATTAAAATCACCCATGATTATAAGCAAATCATCAGTGCAAATATATAAGCAAATATCAGTGTATGGAATTGTAGTTAAGAGATTTTTTATGATTACTTATTTACTTCTTGGCAACTGACTTTCTAAGATGCAGTCACGAACATTTCAGAAGCGGAGTGCACAAAACGACTACAGCCCATAAATAGCTATCAACTATGCCATGCATATATTTGAATTCTTCGTACGTAGAATCATTCCGAAATAGTCTAATATTCCGCGGAGTACCGGACATTTGAAAATCTGAAATGAATAAATTGCTCATATTAAGTCGAGATGCAGGTTACTGAATTCATCTTTTGTAATAAGAATGCATTCCTTTCTCATGTGCGAAATTTCGAATGCTTTTGTCCGTTTAATTAATTAAGGCTGGCATTCTAATAATACATAATTAGAATTTCAAAGAAATACGGGCCAATGATGTCTCAGCTCCAAAAGTCTCACCAAATAGTTGCTGATATTGGGTGCATTGCCTCCTGCTTCAAATACGGCAATTTTGCTTATTCACGTACCCACCAAAGTGGGTCCGAAAAGATTTTTTTTTTTTGGTTTGGTTTCTCGTTGGCCGAATAAATGCCAACGTTGCTCAAACGTAAATCGATTAATTACCTTCTGTGGAGATAATACACTGATTTTTGTGACAGAATAATATTGCCAGATCCGAAATAATGGTTCAAATTTAACTCGATTAATTTAATTTTTTTTTATTTTTTCTTATTTGGTCCTACTTCTGCAAGAGAAGGAAACTGTAATCCACTTTCTGTGGATCTCTTGTGAGGTGTAGATTTAGGTTATTTGGCTCTGTATTCCTTGTCAGGTTAATTGAGTTTTTATCCATTGGCTGGTTTCCGGGTGATCGTGATTTTAATGTGCAGCCAGTGGGCGGACCGACATCTTCGTTGATATTTCTAGAATACAGTGCATACACGGTGGCGTCATAACGGGTCGCTATGCGTGTTCGAGTGTGTTTTGGTAACAGTGTTGAAAAATTCAGTACTTTAGGACCTTTTTTAGTATTTATTCATTTCAAAAATACCGCAGTACACCCGCGACGCCATCAGTACTTTTTTATTATTACATATTTTATGTCTTGCGCTTTTCAGCTATTAATGCATTAATGCAACATGTTCAACGTAATGCTAAAGGTAGAATTAGGCTTTAGCCCCGGTTAGCCAAACGTCCACGGAACGTACATTTGTTTTTAGAATTCGATTAGCAATGAAAACGCTTGCCGAACCGTAATGTAATTTCGGTAAGCATTTGCATTGCTCTTCATATGCTAAAAACGAACGTATGTTACATTACGTTCCATCGACGTTTGGCTAAACGGGGCTTTTACGTTTTGTTACGCTCCGAATCAGGTGTTTTGTCGTATATGTGAGGAATACGAATAAGTCGTTAGGTTTTCTGTTCCGTGCCGTATGTGTATTAAATATAAATAAATAAATAGTCTAGTAGGTAGCGTGCTGGTTTACCAGACGTGAGGCCACGGTTGAAAACCCATGACAGACAGCTCCAACTCCAAAACGAAATATAAAAATATATCTCCGGCGACTTCCTTCTGGCAAAAAACTTTGAGAGTAAATAAATTGCCACGTTAAAGTTTCTCAAAAATCTGTTGTTCGGAGTCGACGTTAAACAGTAGGTCTGTATTTATTTTTACAAAAGTGCCATTCCTTCAAAAAAAAAGTACTCTTTCAGTTACAGTTCAGTACAATTTCAAAATTTCAGTTTTGCAACACTGTTTGGTAATCAAGGCTATCACTTCGACCTAGACTAACCTAACTTCTTACCTCTGCTGTTGGGTTTTCAAAAGAATATATAACTTTTAGCATTTAATACAGTTCATTTTTATTTCATTTATTTTTCTTTTTTTTTTGCAATAAATTTGTTGTTGTTGAAAGTTTACTAAAATTGGTGGTAAAAGTCCTTTTATAGGCGCTTAATTTTGCCTCATATTCATGCAAAGAAGTATGTGTGTATGTATGTATGTATCCTTTAGGACAATTCAATTTGATTTTATTTCTCTCTGTTCTGTTAATTTTGGTCACCTTCACATAAAATGGTCACTAAAGAATGTCCGCGTCAATTTATATATAAAGTAAGTATTTAATGTTATATACGAGGGATGTTAACATTTTTAAAATGACAATCTTAATGCAACCAACATTAGTCTTTATATTTTATTTTTAAATGCATATGTGAGAGCAATATTATCAAATGATTTTCGATTTATTCATAAATCTCATAGGGGTAATCATTTAAACTGTATGTTATCTTCAAAAGGATTTTCAAAGTACCATCAGATTAGTTCAAGAATTTCTAATGAAAATTAAGGCTGCAGTACCCCATTGATAGTGTTGCGTTTTTACTTTTTCTAAAAATGTTAAAAATATGAATTCGTTGATTGCAAACAAAAATAAAAACAAATATGTATGTATATGTTTCGTTTCAATTAAACTCTTTATTGTTCACACTTAACGAATACAAAAATAATTACTTATTCGTTATTATTCTCTGCTCACGCCCTTTGTGTAAGCAACAACACTTGTACGTTAGATGTGTATAGCGGCGATCTTCAAACCACGACTGTTAACTTCTCACGCAACGCATCTTCACACAAGACTGACTGAATCGTTACTACTCGCTGCCTGCTTTGTCTGGCCTTTTTATATGCTCACACAAACAGTCCGACGAAGACTCTCGAAGTAGAACGTTCGCTTTCTCGAAAACTCTATTGCGACTTCATTGTTGTTTGTGTACTTGCGTTGTTCCTTGTTGCTTTATTTCCTACTTGTCTGTCTCCTTTTCTTCCATACCGATGTTGTTGGTTTACTTATAACAAGTTCGTAGTTTAAGTTGATTGCAATTTCCATAGGAAACCTCGTTATTAATGGAGTTTTATTCGTTTAATGTTTATATGACGAATGCGCCTTTAATGGTCTTTATTTTATAGCTCAACATTTAAGCAGCAAACATGTCTTCTTCTAACCAATTTTAACCAAGTCAACCAACCCAATAATAAAACAAAAAACTTAACGAAACCAACTGGTAACAGATCTTCCTAATCGTTGTCCTTTGCTTTCGTTTCTTCCACATTAAAAAGCCGTAATAAGGACAACCCAAAAGTAATAAAAAGAAATTCTCATATAAAAATAAATATTTTTGCCTCCATCGCTCCCCATGTCGTGTCATGCAACTTGTCGTACGTATCGTTTCATTTCATGATTGCCTCCTAAAAACGTTTTTGCGGTTTGACGTGTTCATGTGCAACACCGAATTCTAACTCCACCTTCAGTTTTAGTGCCAAATTTTATTTGATTTCTATGGCTTTATTTGGTTCTTTTCTCTCTCTCTCTCTCTCTCTCTCTGACTTTTTCTTTTCTGGGTCCATAAACTTTATCGTTTTCGGTGAGGTTGAGAGTGAGGGTGTAGGATTGTGCATGTGCGGTTTTTATTTATACTTTTGATTATAATTTTGTGTGATTTTTATGATTTTTTAGGTCAACATCACTAAAAATGGTCAAAATGTATACAAAATGGAGTCTTGTTTTATTACCACAATCAAAAGATAATAAAAAATTTAATTCGCTTCGCATTTATTAAGTTCTGAATTTAATATTAAACATGTTTAACATTGTAGCAGACAACCCCGCACACAGATGAAGGAAACTGTAACATTCCCTTCGCCCCAAGGTGAAAGTTATTTTTATCATTTTAGGTTATATAGCAATGTTCCACTATCGTAAATAGTAGATATGGTTCATAGAAATATTATATATTTATTTATTTATTTATTTATCTTTCAATTAAAACGTATGTAAGCAATAATTATATTCTAATTACTTAAAGCCGAAAGACTGAATCATATGTTGAATAGCCAGTATAATAACAAGCAGTCTAAGGCCCATTATTACAACTTGTCGTTAACTAAAGGCAGGATTTGAACGGCCAGATAACATGATTATCATTATTAAAAGTACACAATAAGATAAAACGTAAGCTAAAGGGAAGATCATCCTACCCTTAACTTTTAAAGTTCACTTTACCTTTGAACTTGCCATATTATATACAGCGGACAGCAGAAATCTTAGTACGGCAATATATTTTGACAAAAAAGTCCCCACAGACACTCTTGCACAATGTCCCGATATGACTTCAAGAGTGTATTTAGGAGATCATTTGAAAGAACGGTTACGCAATCGCTAAACCTCAAACAAAAATCAACCGAAAAACCTGATCATAGTGCCACCAGAAAACAGTAAACAAAACTTGTACATTCAATTCCAAATGGGTTAAAAGGACTGCTTGACCATAATAGATATTCTACTAAATAAATTTCAATAATAATAATAAGTATCTTCAGTTCAAAATTCAATTTAATTCAAGTTTAAAATTAAGTACAAATACTTATTTGTACACAAGGGATAACATTTTCATACATTAGGCCTTTGAATTTTGAAAAAATTTAAAAGAATTTAAAGGTAACTTTACAGTTCACTTTAGCTAAAGTTACCTTTAACTAAACTCAACTTTAACTGCAAGTTGTAATGATGGCCTTAAGTGAATTAAAAATATTTATACTATTTAGGACCATTTTTACAGCTTTCCGTTAAAGTTGGTAACTTTAGCTAAAGTGAACTTTAAAGTTGCCTTTAACTATTTTTCATTATTACAACCTACTAACAAAGTACAGTTAACTTTTTTAAACGTATGGCAGTGCCGGAGCGATATCGATAACTTTGTCAAATTAAATAAGCTCTTTAAAAACCCAATGGCAATGATATGTTTCATTTTTTGTTGTATTTGTTCATTTTGTTTGTGTTTGAAGTTTCCATATTAAGAACTGTATATAATATGGCATGTCCAAACATAAACTTCACTTTAAAAGTTAACGCTCACCTTATTGTGTACTAATAATAAAGAAAAATAAATTATCTGCAGTTAAAATCCTGCCTTTAGTTAAAGGCAAGTTATAATAGTGGCCCTTAATGTGTTTAAAAGCCAAATATCGGTGAATTAAATCAAAAACAGTTTTTGAAATTATTGCAAATCTACGGTAACAAGCAGTGTGTTGGCTTATTAAGCAGGAGCCCCTAACTCAAACCCCAACTCAGGCACCTCGAGCAAAAAGAAATACGAAAGTATAGTTCTTAAGCGACTTCTTCTCAGCAGATTTCTGGCAAAAACTGTGAGAGTAAATAAAAATGACAATGAACAAGTTTCTCAAAAATCTGTAGCTCAAAGTCGATCTCAAACCGTAGGTCTCGCCACTCATGGGATAAAATTAACATGCACAATACGGGTGGTGTGCGAGGCTAGGTCGTGATCATGACTAAGGGGTTGTAATGACCCATTAAGTAAGTATGTAAGATGTACTGTGTGTACTATTCAAAAATAGTAGACTTACAGACCACTTGTATTGTTTTTACCAAATGAATCATCATAACCCACCCATCTACTATTAAGAGCTCTAAGAGCACTAGGTCGTATTTTTATTCCGATTTAATCTGTCAACGCTATACCAATTGGATTTCCTAAAGATGATGCAGTTGCCGTAGTCTAGTAGGTAGTGTGTAGCAGAGATCAGCAATGAATTGGTTTTTCGCTACTCATAAGTACTCATGAAATTTTGAGTATGAGTAAGTCGAAGTAAATTTATAAAAATACATATAATACTCATAAACGATTCGAGTGATTCGAATCACAGTTCGTTCATCACAGTTTTTGTTGCATTTACAAAAAAAGAAGAAAGATAAAGACAAAGACAGCAAGCAATGCAAACACAAAACCTTCTAATGAGTATTGTAGTGTTCGTACGCGAATCATACTTATTTTGTGATTTTTGTAAATGTTGAGTAAAGGAGAGTCGAAATCAACAACATCATACGTATTGTATTGTTACGTTATAGGAGTACAATGAGTACTTCTAACTTTTGAATATGAGTTAAAATAAGTATGAATGCGTATTAGTATCAGAAATTATGAGTATGATTCGAATCTACTCATCTTTTTGAATACTCATTGCTGATATCTGGTCCGTAGTCCAGGCAGCTGGAACAAAAAGAAATATAAAAAAATATATCTTCGACGAATTATTTTCAGCAGTCTTCAGGCGACAACTCTGAGAGTAAATGAAATTCCCTTCAAAAGTTTCTTAAAAATCTGTAGTTCAAAGTAGGTCGTATTTTTATTCTGATCTAGTCTGTCATCGCTATACCAATTTGATTTTTTTAAAATGATGAAGTTGCCGTAGTCTAGTAGGCAGTGAGTAGGTTATTAGACATGAGACCTCAGATCAAACCCCGGATCAGACATCTCCAGCAAAGCAAAATTAGAAATAAAATTTCTTCGGAGATTTCCTCTCAGCAGATTTTTGGCAAAAAATCTCAGAGTAAATAAAATTAACATGAAAATTTTCTCAAAAATCTGTAGTTCGGAAAAGACTTTAAATAGTAAGTCCCTCTGAATCATGAATAAAATTAACACACACAACAACAAGTGGTTTGAGAAGCTTGGTCGTAATCCTGACTGTAATGACCAATTATATGTATGTATGTATGTATGTAAAGATGATGAGGTCATTATATGTAGAGCGCATAACTGAGTACTGAGTTATTTAAAGAAAGAAAATAATTTTATTTATCTACGTGTTCCGTTCTTATAAAATTCTAAAAGAACCTCCTAATAAGAGAGGGCAGTTCTACTATATTAATGAAAAACAAACACGTTGTAATTGTACTTCTGGTAAGTTCATGTTGACAACATTGTTTCTGAAATAACGTATAAGGAAAAAAGAATTTAAAAAATTCAGATCTTTTTGCTACAAGATCTTGTGAATTTTTCAAAAATTCCTTTCTGAAAATTTCACTTTTAATTTAAGTTTTTTTATGTCACTTTCAGGAATAGTAACAACTTCAAACAACACGTACATGTCCATGTATGGGATGGGATAAATATATTAAAACGAACAAAATCTCAATAAATTTGGTTCGGTAATCTGCTAGAAGTAACGCTTTTCTCTGATCAAAGTGAAATCCTCTCGTAAAACAAGTCAATCAAGTAGAAAGTAATAATGCAACAACAACAACAAATATTAGTACAAAATAAACGTATGTTTGTATATATTATTAAAAAAATAAAATTCATACATACTCTACATACATACATTATAACAAAAACATTATTTCCAACGAATAAAACATTTTTTTTTTTGATTTTTACAACGAAATTCAATGAAACGTTAAAAAAAAAGGAACAGATTTTTAACACCCTTTCTACTACATTCACTAGCACATATATGTATACATACATATGTATGTACATAAATGTTTATAAAAAGATATCTGATTGAGTATAAATAAAATTTACAAATATATTATACATACATACATTCATATATGTATGTGTGTGTGTGTATATGTTGTACATTGCATATACAATATTATGTATGAAGTTATGCTGAGAAATAAAGAGAAAATAGAAAGAAAGAAATACATACATACATACATAATTACATCTAAGCACTCGTTTTGTACATTACGTATATACATACATTTGTGTGTGTATGAGTATGTACATATGTATGTAAGTTGGTAAGAGTAAGAGCTTTGGCTAAATGCGAAATCGATTGGAAAACAATTTCCAATTTTTAAAGAATTATCACCGCCGTATTCGCGCGTGCTTCACTTAAATCACACATAAGTAACCTTCGAAATCTGCTCTGCTCTCCCTCAGTGGCGTATGAGCAATATTTTCATTTTTATATAACAATGCAAATGTACCGTGTACACGTATGTATGCATGAATATATGTATGTATGTTTGGATGTATGTATGCAAGCATGTGTAACCAAGTAAATTTCTATGTATGTGTGTATGATAATGATGACAATGTTTCTATTGGCACTGTTTCCACTTACTGCCACTTACTATTGCTTACAGTAGCGATGTCTAGAGGGACACAGTATACACTCGAAACCCAAACTGCTTACATACTTTACTTGGAAATTCATAACCGCCTGTGTACGGTGGTTCCAAAGAACTTAAGAATTCAAAGAATTTTAAAAAATGTTGATTTTTATTGACGAGTTTTATCAATTACGTCCTGCTTTAAGAACTAGGTTAGGTTAGGTCGGAGTGGTAGGTCTGATATCAAAAGCCCATTTGAGCACGCATAGCGGCCCGTTGTGATGCCACGAGATGAACGCAGCCCCTATACTGACCAATTTCCAAAACAGGGAAGAGGAAGAAGTTGGTCAGCGCAAGGGCTGCACATCAAAAGCACGACTACCCTACACTGTAAAACCAGCCAGAAAGTTTGATAAACGAAGCTATATCCTTGACATCAATAGATGAGAGCTCCGTCAAGCTGACAAGAAATGGAGAACTATATTTGCACCTAGCAAGATATGGGCACTGACAAAGAAAGTGGATAACAGTCTCCTCCCCTCAGCGGATCTGCATCCACGGCAAAAGTCGTTAAATGGGAGCCGCATCCTTTCCGCGTGTCTACGCATAACACAATAACCTGTAAGCATGGCCACTGTGATTGAGATGATACCACGACCAAGACCATGTAACTGGTTGGTACGCCCTCTATCCATCAGGGGCCAAGTGAGTCTAGGTAGGCGTCTAGAAAGAATTTCCGCGCAATGGCTAGCTTGACCGAGGCGAGTGGCATGCCCAAGTCCACAGAAGAGGATTCCGGAAGGAGTGCACCAGCTCTGGCAAGCTCATCGGCCCTGCAGTTCCCCGGAACGTCACTGTGACCGGGGACCCAGACCAGTGAAACACTATAGCGCTCAGAAAGAAGGTCGAGACAGCGACGACACGCCCTAACGATCCTGGAGTTATTCACCACGCCCGATAGAGATCTTATGGCAGCCCGACTGTCGGAGAAGACCGAGACGTGGGTAAAAGGAGCACCGTTGACGAGGATCCATTGAGGACTTGTAACGACCAAAACATAATAATGACCTGTCTACGTCATCGACGTCCCTTGTTTATGAAAACGTAGTAGCACTTCGAATATGAAATCAACACATCACAGAACAAATCTTTGTTATCTACAATATGACTGTGATTTTTTAAATTTCTAAAAAAAATATACTGAACGTAGTGGATCAAACAATATATCGGCTGATGTCTCGCAAAAATCTGTCGTTCAGGGTCGACTTTAGGCTGTAGGTTCCACCATTCATGTATAAAAAAAAATTAACACACACAACATGAGTGGTGGTTAGAAGCTAGGCCGTAATCCTGACTGAAGGGTTGTAATGGCCAATTACGTATGTATGTATGTGCGTATAGAGTTATCCATTTCGTGGTTTCAAAAGTAAACCTAAATAAAACACTTATAAAATATTTATTTCATGACATTTCTTTTTTATTGTAAAGTTTGAACGTTGACATTATGTGTGAAACACTACATCATTTAAATGACCTCCACGAGAAGTGTTGCACATATTGGGCGGTATCTCAGCCATAACTTGACGAATGTTGGTTTTAAGTGCTCAAGAATTGAAGGTTTATCTGCATAAACACGGTCTTTCGCGTAGCCCCACACAAAAAAGTCGAATGGTGTCAAATCGCATGATCTTGGTGGCCAGTTGATATCGCCACGACGAGAAATTACGCGGCCTGGAAATGTCTCTTGCAATAAAGCCATTTTCGCTCGAGTTGTGTGGCATGTGGCACCGTCTTGTTTAAACCACATATTCTCCAAGTCGTATTCTTCAATAGCAGGCAAAAAAAGTCGGTTATCATATGACCATAACGCTCCGTCAATCACACCTTCGGGCCAAAGAGCGCACCAAACAGTGACTCTTTCTGGATGTAATGGCCTCTCTTCAATTACTTGAGGCTTCTCAGAAACCCGAAATACGACAATTTTATTTATTAACATACCCACCGAGTGTGAAATGTGCTTCATCGCTGAAGAAAATTTTGTTCGAAAAATTGCAGTCCACCGCCTGTTGTTCAAGCACCCATTTCACGTATCTGCGACGTTGTGAATGGTCAGCTGGCTTCAGTTGTTGCGTGAGCTGGACTTTATATGGATGTAGGTGTAGATCTAAATGCAAAATACGCCATAATGTGCCGTAAGACAGTCCTAATTCCTGAGAACGACGAGGAATCGACACATTCGGGTCTTCGGAAACACTTTCACTTACAATAGCGATATTTTCAGCGGAACGAGCGAAACGATAATGCACAGGCCTTTCAATATTTCTAACCACTCCAGTCTCTTCAAATTTCTTCACAATTTTTCCAATTGCTTGCGTAGTTGGACGATTATATAAACCATAAACTCCTCTTAAAACACGATACGTGGCTGTGGCAGAATCACCATTTTTGTAGTAGGTATTGATCATTTTTATGCGTTGTGTGATAGTTAAGCGATCCATTTTCGTCAATGTCAGACTTTCAACTGAAAAGAAAAAAATTGGTTTCACAACTTAGTTTGACAGATGCCGAATTCCAGCCCCATACTTTTGAAACCACGAAATGGATAGCCCTTTATATTTTACCAGAATCCTGCAAACTTAAGGCTTTAAGGATTATTACAACCCCTCCAGTCACAATAATGACTTACATTAAATGACCACTTACATTTGGGCAATTCACACAACTTTGTATCGTGTATGTTGTATTGAATACATTTGTTTGTTTGTGAAAGCTCAATGCTATACTGTATTGTGTATTTCGTGGCATTGAAACAAATTGATAGCCCGAAACCAACACAACATATGAAAACATATACACATTTTTCTCATTCACACAATAGCACGAAACCAATACAACTTTTAAAAACATATGGAAAAAATGTGTATAAGTGTATCGGATTTTTATATGAAAATTATCGACAACAATCATACACTGTTGTATGTTCTTCCAACAATACAACGATACAAAGCCTTGTGTGAATTGACCAATTGTGTGTGTTAGTTTTATACATGAGCTGGGGGACCTACAGGTTAAAGTCGACTCCGAACGATAGATTTTTGAGAAACTTCTCATAACAAGTTTTATTCACTCTCAGAGTTTTTTTTCTTTTTGCCAGAAATCTTCTGAGAGGAAGTCGCCAACGACAGGTGGGCGGCCTCGAACACGGGTAGAACAGTTCGTGAAATCTGGCCAAGGCTGGAAGAGAGGCGCACAAAGAGTCTACTTAAACTCCAAAGAGGCGCGTTCGGTGTGGTTATCGGTGTCTTTACGTATCATTGCATTATGGGAATGCATGCTAGGCGCATTGGTCTTGGCCACCTTGCTAACGATTTCTGCAATAGCTGCAGGGATGAGGAAGAGGAGGAGACTGTCCCTCACCTGATGGGTACATGCCCGGCTCTTTCCCAAAGAAGAAAGGAATACTTGGGTGCTTACTATATGTATGATCTGGAGGAACTGTCAAGGATTGACATTGGCAGCTTAAATCGCTTCATCAGGAGCACCGAGTGGTTTCGGGACTAATTGATAGCGGATAACTGTGGCGACCCAATGCGGGCTTAGTGTGTCCAATTGTCTTGGATGGGCAGCCACCTCTACATACCTACCTACCTTTGTTGAAGATGTCTGATCTAATAAGCCAACACACTGCCTACTAGACTACGGCAACTTTGAGCTTGATCAGTTCAGTGATATTTAAAATCAATTGCTTTAACTAATCAGAGTTGCATATTTTCAAAAATTCTTTACAGAAAATAAAGTTATGCTATGATCAGACATGCAGTTTTCTTTAGTCAATATTCGGTTAATTGAGTACAATATTTTAAGTGTTCAGACATAATATAAGCAATATTTATTTGACAGCTGGTAAACAACAACATTGTTTTTGTTTTTGTGTTTGTCGTTGTTGACATTCGAGTTGTAATAATAAATTAAAACTTTATATGAAATATTGAGCTCAATAATGGCATTTATTGCGATTTACGCAATAAAACTACCATGTCTGAACATAGTATTAAATTTTAATTTGAAATTAACTGGAATTTATGAAAACCAACAATTTAACTTTTTTGAGTGTATTTGTGTACCAGCATAACCTGAAAAAGGAAAATACAATTCCACAATGTCAACCTCTATAGAAACAAAACTGTTGTAAATTGAACCAATGCTACGACAATATTACTGTGGAATCTTTTTATGTTTTCCATTTTGGAAAAGGTCTTCTGTTCGGTAAAAGAATGTGCAACGAAATCAAATAATATTTTCTGCTTTCATTTTAAATTTAAAATAAAACGTAACATTTCTTTTTGGAAACAGAAAACTCATTGTACTTTTCATTTGAAGATTCAAACACTAAGTTGGCATTCTTTGATGTTGGTTTTTTTTCTGTCTTTTCTTTTCTATATTTTCCCATTTCGTTTTCTTCTTTTTTTTTTATAGAATTTCTTTCATTTCTGTTAACATTTTAATAAGAATAAATTGTAATTTTCACATTGTCTTCTTAGCAGGGGCCACACAAATCCAAACAAAACAATGCAAAACAAAACCCTTTTACTACCCGAATACCACGAAACACATGCAACGCACATATACAAATACAAAAATAACATTATTATCTCACCTTTGGCAATAGTGTATAGTATGTATGTGTATATACATGTGTATGTATGTATGTATACGATAATATAGTAATAAATAAGGACCCTCATCTCAAGCTCTCTAATGTTAAAAACTTTCTACTCTTCAAAGAGCGAAAAGAAATAAAAAGGAGAAACGAGAGAGAGAGAGAGAGAGAGAGAGTTCAACATTTACATTCATTTTCACAGTTGAACGCCATTTTGGAAAAAGGTGCCAAATCGTAATTTACATGGATTTCTGTTCGATACCTGAAGAATTGAATTGAAATCCACAGCAAAGCTACCGCTAATGTATTGTAGATTATGCGAAATCCTTATTTTTATCCTGCCTAAAGTCACTTGTTAGTACGACTTAACTAAATGCTCACACACACATATGCACACATCCATTAAAGCACACATGCATACATATATACATATATTAACACAACTACACACACATACAAATTATGTTTGGTTTTTTTTTTTGTTTGTTAGGAGAGTGCGTATTTTGATATTTCAAATTACTTCGAATTATTCCTTACAATTTATACCCCCCCCCCCCCCACTCTGTATCAGTGTGAATATATGTATATGTGTATGGCAACAACAATTTATGATTATATTTTATTGTAATAGGACAACAAGTATCCTGGTTTTCTTTTTCCTTATATTTTAACATTCCGTTTATATTTTTTTGTGAATGTATGCATGTATGCGAGTACGAAAAAAACAACATGTTTTAGAGTAAGTGTGAGTTTTCGTAACGACAGCCAGGAGAATAAGATGATGATGATGACGTTATTTTATGATTTTTATTGCATTCCATAAAATAATTGGATTTAGATTTCCTTGTAAATATTACAGTTATGAAGTGGCAAATTGTTTAATTTCATAATTTACACCAAGAATTTTATTTCGAAAATAATGTCGTGTGTTTATTAAACTCTTTCTTCTGAGTTTAATACATTTGCCTAATGTCTAGTGGTTAGAATCAATCGATAATATAATATTAAAAGTGTTTTTATTTTCAAATTTTAAAAATGTGAGAATATTGTTTAAGGCCGGTACAAATGAAATCACAAGTCATTTGAAAATTTTGCTCAAATAACTTCTCTACCTTTATGGTCAATTCGACCTCCGGGTACTGTACTTGTCACAGTTGACAAGTACACGTCCTCCTCTAACCTAACTTCTCTACCTTTAGATTACAAAGATAATACGCCAAAAAGTTGTATTTCTTAGAATTATTTGCTATCATTTTAAGTCGCTAAACTGTGCAAATAACTTAAATTATTCATTTTAATTACTAATATAAGCTCCCTTTTTAAGCGCTCCCTATCTTAAAATTTAAATAAAACAAAGTTTGTGCGAAAAGTCATCAAAATATTTATTTGTTTAAAAGACCCATGCCCGAAATATTTAATTTTCCTTAACCCTAACGCTGATTCGTTTACACCTCGGACTTAATAAAACTTAATAAGAAAAAAATTCTAACGGGGTCAAATCTCACTATCTCGATCATAAGCTCACATCACCTCCACGTGCGATGATCAAATCAAATGCTCGCGCAGAATATCTAAAGTGGCATGAGCTAAATGGCACGTAGGCCCTGTTGAAACAACATGTCGTTGGTGTCAAGGTCATCCAACTCAGGCCGAAACAACTGTGCATAACTGGTCATTACAACCCTTCAGTCAAGATTACCACCCAGCTTCTCACACCGCTTATGTTTTGTGTGTTCATTTTTTATACATGAGTGGCGGGACCTACAGTTTAAAGTCGACTCCGAACGACAGATTTTTTGAAAAACTTTACATGGCAATTTTATTTGCTGTCAAAGCTTTTGCCAGACATCTTCTGAGAACAAGTCGCTGAAAAAATATTTTTCATATTTTCGTTTTAATGTCTGACTTGAAGTCTGACTTGAGGTTTGAACCATGGCCTTACGTCTAATAAGTCAACACACTACCTACTAGACTACGGCGACTGTGAGTGTCATGGTCTGGCCAAAGTCATCCTCAAAGAAATATGAATAAATAACGCCGTCAGCCACATCAAACATTGACTTTTTCAGAATGGACGTTCTTGAATATCATGCGGGTTAGTATCGTTCCAAATTCGACACTTTTCTTTATTCACTTACCTTTTCATACCTCATGAAAGACGCTCTCTTGTGTGTGATTTGAAGTTCAGTGGCTTTGTTGGATTGTACTCCTTCAAATCCAAAGACCTTGCAGACTCCGTGCGATGTTTAATAATTTTTCTAAAAAGAAAAAATTGACAACTGCTCTCAATAAGACAGTGGCACATGCCGAGTTTAGTAAGCAATCAATTTCACGTTACTGTAGCAGTCCATTTCTACCAAGAACGTTCAATTTAACGCCAAATTTCTTTGGTGATTAGTGAAGACTTTTCTGTACAGAGGCAAGGGCAAATGATAGGTGTAGTCGCCGTAGTCGAGTAGGTAGTGTGTTCGCTTATTAGACGGAAAGCCCGGGTTCGAGCACCAGGCCAGATATCAAAACGAAATATAAAAAAAATATTTCTTCGGCGACTACCTCTCAGCAGATTTCTGGCAAAAACTCTGAGAGCAAATAAAATTGCCATGTCGATGTTAAACTGTAGGTCCTGCCACTTATGTATAGAAATTAACGCACACAACATGAGTGGTGTTAAGAGGCTTGGCCGTAATCCTAACTGATGGGTTCTAATGGCCAATTATGTATGTATGTGTGTATGTAAATGATAGGTATTTCGTTCATTTTTCTCTAAATACAAACCCGTTAAAAAATCACCCGTTAATAAGAAAACAATTGTAATCTTTTATTATTATTAAAAAGTTTTAGCTGAGGTTACGAATTCATTTTAACTAGAACAACTGCCCTTCATGAGGGTAATATTGAAGTCACAAAAAAATCATCAAGAAGCAGTCTACCTGTTTCAGAATCAACATACATACATACACAATTGGTCATTACAACCCTTCAGTCAGGGTTCAGAATCAATCCGTTCCTAATCACCACAAGAGTTTCGTTACAGTGGTTTAACAGGTTTAACAATAACAAGTATTTTAATGTTCCTGTTCGTACGCCACAACGGTTAATTTGACTCTGAAGTTGCATCCCGGAAAGTCGTTTTTTGAAATTCTAGAAGTTGTCTTAAACATTTTGTACATTCCTAAGATTTGAGAGGATTTGTGCCGTTGCCTTTCTTTTCCTCTCATTTCCGAAATGACTCTTTCGTTGCTACAAGGAAAATTCTAAAATATTACGTCCAATAAGTGGTTTAACAGAAATTGTAATACCAGCAGCCTTTTCGAGATCTTCATTATAACTGAAAATATAATAAAATTACAAATTAATTACAACAAAAGAAACAATAAGAAAAGTATTAAAATATTAAAAAAAAACATTAAATATAAAGAAAACAACCTTAACAATAATTAAGAAAATAAAGACAGTTGAACACAAATTTGATCACTGAAAACCTTTTACTCAGGCCTTTTGATTAAACTCATGCAAAAATTTCTTCTTAAAACCTTTAACTGACTGGTGTGCAAGCAAATAACCTTGAAATCACAATAACATTGCTGCCGTATTACTCTTTAAAGTTTAAAGAGTAGTGTTAGCGTTTTTCTTATCTCTCTCTATCTCTCTCTCTCTCTCTTTCTATTTCTTGCAAGCCTCGATGGTACACAGCATTTATTACAAGACAATAACAACAACAATTACGTGCATCTTTAAATGAAATTGAGTGCATATGCACTCTCCTTTACCTCTAATGAAACCAATGTGGTAGAAAAGCACTTGTTTTTGCTTACAGTGAATAAAAATTCATAATCAATGTTATCAAATTAAGAAAAAAAAATCTCGTAACATTAATAACACCAAACAAACACTATGATAAAATAAAAAATAACAACAACAGGAACAAGCACAACTGGTTGGTTGCCTGTTACCTTTGCTCTCCTTATTTTAAAAAAGAATATAAGACGCGAGCGGAGCATTTCATAAAAACTTAACGAAATGTAAACCAAATTGCACAGCAAAGTTCAACATGTCTTTTAATTTATAAACGCATTTGAAAGAACAGAGAGGAAAGAGTGTTGTTTGCTCTCATGTAGTGCAGAATGCAAGAAATCTTCTTAACATTGTTTGGCGACAAACAAAAATAACATTGATTTGTTTATTCTTTTCACATTTACAATAACAATGCCTTTCGAAATTATACGGCATGCTGTAATTTGGTTAACATTTCGAGGAAGTATTTATGTAATGTTATGCTCTCCTCTTATATTCTACTTTTTTTAAAATAAGGAGAGCAACCTGTTGTGTTTGTTCTTGTTGTTGTTGTTTTTTAATTATCATAGTGTTTATTAGTTGGTGGTTACATATTAATGTTAAGTTTTTTTGTGCTCATTTTGATTACATTTTTTGAATTTTATTTATTGTGAGCAAAAAAGGTAGGAGACATTGCTTGTTTGTACTTATTAAAAGTGAAGGAGAGCATATGCACTCAATTTCATTTAAAGATGATGTTTGTTCTGATTGTTGTTGTTATTGTCTTGTAATCGTCATGTTATTGATTGATATGTTATTTGGTTTAATTGCCGACAGCCGGTAGTAATAGTTTTTGTGTTATTTAGAGAAGGTGTAAGTAAAAATTTGTTCGCTTTAAAATTG
Source organism: Sarcophaga rosellei (assembly GCA_930367235.1). Lineage (NCBI taxonomy): Eukaryota > Metazoa > Arthropoda > Insecta > Diptera > Sarcophagidae > Sarcophaga > Sarcophaga rosellei. Next base: position 62,357,469 of record OV884017.1, on the reverse strand, counting down.
AAGATTAAATAAATTAATGTGTGTTTAAAAGAAAAAAAATTAAAAGTTGTGTTAATAAAATATATATATGTATTGTGTAAAAAACAAACGTATGTAGTTGTTCATTAACGGAATACGAAGGTGTCAATTAAATTTTTTATTTCGTTTGTAGTTTTAATAAAAATCATTGGAAAGTTTTCAAAATGGAGTGCATCAGTAAGGGTGTACGTAAAAAAAAATTAGCAGAAAATAAGTGAAGTGAAGTGTTGTTGTTAGTGAAAGGCCATGAGTGTAAAAATCAAAGCAACAACAACAAAATGTTTTAATGTGTAATAAAATTTGAAAACTCTCTTGATGGAGTACAAAAGCAGAGTAACCGGTTTATACCGAAAAAAATAAGAAAAATTTTGTGTTGTTAGCCTTGTATGTGAAAAAGTGTTTTTTTTTGTGCGTAGATTCATGCATACGCATGATGTATAGGCTTTATTTTCAAATGTGTGTGTGTATTGGAAATAAATTGCATCGTAACAATGAAGAGAATGGTGAGAGTTGAGTGGGGGAGCAGTTTTTAACAGGTGAGTTTCAAAAGTATTTGTAAATCAAACACAATAAAATTAATTTGTTACTATGCTTGCAAAACTAATGGTGTGTGTGTACCATTGTGGTTTGCAAGAAAGAGAGAGATAGAGAATGTTGTATTTTTTCTGATAAGAGCAACACTAACACTATTGTTCAAACTTTAAAGAGTAATGCTTCAGTAATGTTATTGTGATTTCAAGGTTATTTGATTGAAGAAAATTTTGCCTGAGTTCAATCAAAAGGCCTGAGTAAAAGATTTGGATTGATCATATGTTTGTTTTAACATTTTTGAAATTTTTTAAGCTTGTTGCCCTTATAAATATTTTAAATATTAAATTTTGTTTTGTGTTTTTCTTTTTGTGTCTTTAATTTAATTTATTTAAATTTTTTTATTTTTCTCTTTTTTTTTTTCTTTCTATGCCCTAGCAAATTTTAGTATTTGTTGACCACCAACAAAAATATAAATTCGTATGTATTCAGTGTTTGTGTGCCTCTGCCTGTGTAAAAATATAATAGTTTTTCTCTTTTTTCTTAATTTTGACACATACAATTACACATACATTACAATGTAGCAAAACACAAATAAAATCAACGGAGTTAAGTTTATGAATAGGGGGGTATGGTATGGCAAAACAGATTCTAGTGACTAGAAGGTTGTGTGTTTGCTCTGCTTGCTGCTCTCTTCTTTTCTGCTTATACGTCTTTTTTCTATTTTTTTTTCTATGTTTTGTTGAGTGGTTCGAGTCACTCGAACTTAGGCATCTAAATGAGTAGGTTTATGAATCAAACATATTTCGAATGGTATGAGTTTGATGTAAACATTGTACGCATACTTATTGCAACGTTTAGTATGAGGGGGAGGCGGGAACTATGGTAGCAGTGTTGAAAAATTCAGTACTTTAGCTGCGACGCTTTCAGTACTCTTTTCATGTGCGACGCAATGCTGACCTAGAAACGTACGTTCGTATTCAGAAGGTGAAAAACAATGAGAACCCTCTTCGTCTGCTAAAAACGAACATACGTTCCGTGACGTTCTGTCGACGTTTGACTAAATGGGGATTTTACGTTCTATTACTTTCTAAATCAGCTTTTTTTTGTTTTGCATATGCCGTTAGTTTTTCTGCTCTGTTTCGTACGTGTATTAAATATAAATAAATTTTTTTTTACAAAAGTACCATTTGATACGAAAAAGTACTCTTTCAGTTATACTTCAGTACCATTTCAAAATTTAAATTTTGCAACACTGATGTATATACATATTCTGTGCAATCCATAATGCATATTTCTCTTAAGTTTAGGCCAATTGATATATTTACTCATCCTTATATATGTTGTGGGTGCTACAAAATTAAGACGGTTTGCAATCGCAAGAATCCCAAAGAAGACTTAACGGTCAATATATTTGACGACTTAAAAGTGAAGAACATCAATTAGACACCCAAGCTGTTCCCATATATTGTATCAAACAAGTGAATTAAAAATTTAAATGAATTCTAAGCCATGACATTCCACTGTGAATGAAGCATTGAAGTGTACATAAATGTTTTAGGAAAAATGATTCGTTATATTAAAAAAAAACTATTGAAAATGGCAGAATGTAATCAATAGAGCGGAAAATACGATTACAATTTCGGTTCCCTCAATATTTGGAAGTCGAAGTGATAAAACCTTCATGCAAAATTATATCGTGTAAAGGCTGTAAAATTGTAAGTCGAATATATTGCATTGCAATGTGCATATGCACATATATACATACAATGTTATAAACATATTTATAAACACAATACAATAAATACAAACATATAGAAGAGATTATCGAAGGCAGGCAATATATTTTGAACAATATTTCATATTGTTGCTGTTGCTGTTGCTGTTGATAAAACATGAAATCCATATAAAAAAAATCAACAAAAACAAAAATATTTGCTAAAATATACACATACAATATATATGTGTACATACAAATATTCGTATTCATTGTTTGTATTTTATACAAACGTATAGTGACTACGTATGTATGTATATAGTAAACGTATGAATAAATTCATGTATAAGAAGAATATTTGATATATGGAAGTATGTATGCATGTATGTATAGTACATATTTATGTTTGTGTGATGTATTGTTTTGAATGCATGTTTCATTTGATATATGTATGTATGTACATACATACATGTACATAACATACTATGTATCGTATGTTACACATGTATGTATAATATTATAAGTGTATATGTTTGCGTATGCAATAGTTTGAGCTGTCAAATCATATTTTAATCTGCTTTGATTGCAAGTTTTTGCAACTACTGCCACTGCCACTGCCACTATTGCAACACTACTACGACAGCTACTGTTGCAATTGAAATTGGTTTTTGTTAAAAAGGATATTGTTCATGTTGATGCTGATGTTGATGCTGAAGCTGATGTTGCTGATGTTGCCTCAGTTGTTTTATTGATAGTGTTGTTATTGCAGCTGACTTTTGTATTGAGGATTTGCATACGAAATACGCCATTGATAACGAAATTGAATTTTATTTATTAAAAACCTTTTCTCTCAGTTAACTTAACTCTTCATATCCATACGTACATACATACATATGTATGTAGTCTTTCATTACATTACATACGTGTGTATGCATTCCAATTGTATATTGTAAGTGCATATCCTGAATAATAAGTAATTTGTAAATTAAATGGAATGAAATTCCTGTAGAGCGACAGGAAATAAGAGGCAGCAAGAGAGAGGGAGAGAGAGAGAGCGAAGAAGACTGAATTCTGATTAAATTTAATTAAAATAAAACAAGACACAATATTTGCAAATACAATTGCTTCGTTACAGATGCAAACATACATATGTACATATGTATTCGATTCTCCAGCTGGAATATTATGCTACAAATAATCCCTGATCTTTATTTTTAATGAGAAATTCCCCAGGACTATTTAAACTATAAATCGAAATATTTAACGTTGTTGTTTGCTGAGAGCCAAGTTATGTTAAAACATGCTCTCTGCGTATTAGCTGATCTACCAAGGAGAACATTCTCATTTGGCGAATAAGGAGAGAAGGTTAATAGCATTTTGTCCTCAATTTAAGTTTTAGAGAAATATGATTAGCCCCTGGAACTCTATAGCAGCTTAAGATTGTCTGAAAAGTCTCTAACATGAGCTAATTAATTAAGGAAAAGTAAGGAAATGTTACCAATCATTACTGAACAAAAGTGTCATCGGTTACGCGGTGCTCACCAGAGATCAGCAATGAGTAATCAAAAAGATGAGTACAATCGAATCATACTCATAATTTCTGATACTTACACGCATTCATAGTTATTTTGATATCATATTCATAGTACTCATATTCAAAGTTTTAAGTACTCATCGTACTCATAGTTAATAATATGCATGATATTGTTGATTTCGACACTCCTTTACTCACAAAATAAGTATGATTCCCGTACGAACACTACAATACTCAGTAGATGTTTGCTTCTTCCTTCTTTTTTTGTAAATGCAACAACAACAACTATTCGAAACACTCGAATCATTTATGAGTATTATACGTATTTTTTTAAATTTATGAATCTGAATGAGCAGGCGGGCGTATGAATCAAACATATTTCGAATTTTATGAGTTTGATGTCAACGTTGTACTCATACTCATTGCAACCTGTACTTATAAATCAATGTTGTAGTGAGTACGAATGAATCAGAGTAGTTGAATACTGTTGACTCACTCATACTCGAAATTTCATGAGTACTTAGGAGCAGCAAAAAAACTATGCATTGCTGATCTCTGATGCAAACACGATAAGGATTTGAATATCTCCGTCGTGCAAATTCACAACGAATCGCATACTCACTGTTAAATGCAGTTAAATATGGAATTAATTATATGGAAATATGATGTGTTCCTCAAGCAAAAGGATCCAATGGATACTCTTCTCGTTTTGTGTATATACATATATGGGGACTCTTTGCCAAGATGAGAGGTACAGCTTTCTTTAACTTGAAGAATGTATGATTTGTCTGTCACAGTTTTGTTAACGTGCAAGAATATGTCTTGTTCTTAGCCGAGTACGGCCAGGATGATTCACTGTAAAACGGACAAATGAATTTGGAGAGATTTCGGAAGTACTTTTCAGCATGTCTTATGTCTTAAAAAGTAGTACGTTTAATCTTTGAAAACACTCAAATTTTTAATGCACTAATAATATCTACAATAGCTGCCTCTTTATGCGATTTCCACGTTGAACAATGATCGAGGGGTTGTAGACCCAAGTGTTTAACATGGAAGTTTTGTAGGATTAGCTTACTACTAACGTGTATAGCGAGGACAAGTGTCACTTCACAAAGTAAAAATTGCGTGGGTGCTCTTTTGTCCGTTTAGGCCCTCATGCCACACCTTATTAAAGGTTTGAAAACATTATTTTTTTTCTTCTTTTTAAAAACGTTTAGATTATGAGTTCGTTGATTGCAAACAAAATAAAAATAAATATGTGTTAAGTTTCAATTAAGCTCTTTATTGTTCGCACTACTTTTATGTGCCACTGTTACAACTCGAACAATAATTGCTTGTTCACTATTCTACTTTATACTTCTGTCCGCGCAAACACTTACAACTCTTAGCTAGATCTACACAACAGCGATCTTCAAACCACGACTGTTTACTTCGCACGCAACGGGTCTTCACACAAAACTGACTGAATTATTACTACTCGTTGCTTGCCTTGCTCTTTTATATACACACGCAATCAGTCTGATGAACGTTCTTGAAGTGGAATGTTCGCGTTTTCGCTTTCTCGGGAGGTCTATTGCGACTTCATTGTTGTTTGTGTATTTTGTTCTCATTGGTTGTTGTTGCGTTCTCGCTTAGTTGTCTATCTCCTTTTCCTTCATACTGATGTTGTTGGTTTACTTGTAACAAGTTCGTTGTATTTGTGTGTGTAGCTTTTGATCATTTTAATGTTAAACGATGTACACCGTTTCCATTTTCGTAATAATATTAATTAGGTTATAAGTTTGCTGAATAATGCTTTGTTTTTTTACTAATATCATATAGATGATTAGTGATACAACTGTACTTATTTAAATTCTGATAAATTATGTATAAGACTTATTGGCCTATACGAATCAACCGGACATGGCTTGGGTATCATGGTTATAACAGAAACTTGACAATTTTTGGACTAGTACTAGAGCATAGATAATTTTTAATGGTAAGCGAGATAACTCTCAGTGCCTGTTATTTTTCCGATGTTGTCAATGAAATTAGATTTTAATGGAAGCTTAATTTAGAAGACTTATTAGCATTTTTATTTTAATATCATATTTTATACTTCAATCGCAGGCTAACTATTTAAACGTCCTATTAAATTGTGTTCCAGTCGTTCGTTTCGATAAATTGTGCTATACAAAATTTAACGTACGGCTGATGAAGATGTATTTTATAAGTGCTTAAGCTCTCCAGCCCTCTTTCAAAAACCGGTGAAGTTAGCGACAAATTATAGCCCGGTTAGTCTAAACTCATTCTTGTTTAACACCATAATAAAAATAGTTGATATCACCGTGAAAAGCAAACGTTTTAAACCACAGCATAAAATTTCTTTGGCACTTACTGGATAATATATACGATCGATTGTCTTTAATCTCAGAAAATTTTCATTTACTGTATAATATGACGTGTATGTTTCAGCTACAGTAGAGATCATAGAGTGGAGACCATGAAGAGTGCTATTTAAATGATAAAAACTTTAATTTTTCTGTTTTAGGTTACTGCGATCATATCTTCACTTCAGAAAATATTCAATGAAATTAATTTCTGTGCCATTTTAGCCATCATTGTTTTGCGGAGCGTATAATCAATAAATTTCAGTTTTAAGTTTTCCCAATAAATTTGGAAGGAAGAGGCACTAAACTCCTGTGATTTCTATTAAAATTTTGGTACTTTTGTAGAAAACAAGTTTGTTCTTGGAAAAAAATTCTTTTTACAGAAATTAAAAAAAAAAAAACTAGCAACGCTGGAGTGAATTATTCTTTCATTTCTCCAATTTTTTTGGATGGAGTTAAGCTAGGGTTAGCCAGACGTTCACGGAACGTACGTTCGTTTTAAGCACATGAAGAGCAAAGTAAGTGCTTACCGAAATTACATTTCTTTTCGTTTTCAAAAAAACGCACCTACGTTCCGTGGACGTTTGGCTAACGGAGGCTTAATTTTTGGTTTTTTAATTAAAATAGAATTAGTCTTTGCGTTCTGTTACGTTTCGAATCAGCTGTTTTTATGACTTGAGAAACATGTTTAAGTCGTTAGTTTTTCTGTTCCGTCTCGTACATATATTAAATTTACAAAACAGAAAGGGAACGTTGCAGAACGTAAAGGAGAATTATACTTATAGTCAAAGTCAAAAACCTAAATAAATTTAATTCAACAGATTCCAACTGCATAAAACGTACAATCGACTCAACGCTTTAAGTTTCATTACAAAAATTATCGCTTTTAAATATATTTTAAAATTATTTTTGCTTCTCATAATTTTTTTTACAGAAACTAATAATCGCATAATGAAAACTTAAGAAAATATCTTTTAATTGTAATCGAATTTTGCGATGCCAAATTATATTTATGTATATCGATTATCGATATTTTTTGAATTTTAAACAATTATTTCTTTTTTTTTAGTTTTTCATTTGAATCCAAGCAGGGCACAAGGATAACACCGTTCTTATGTTCGTTCTTTATTCCCAAATTTATTTTTTTCAATAGGAGCGTATGGGAATAGGACCAATAAACCACAAACAGATGAACCTAAAACTGTCACTAACACCAATCCTCTTCTACATTCACATATATTTTTAATACCTAGACACATCATATACACTCACATACGCACATACATACATACATACGTATACACATGGAGAAGATTCATACAAATTTTTTGGCAAAACTAAAATATCCAACACATATACAAGCATACGTACACATACATACTTTAAGCTCTTCGTTTTCGTGTTGCGGGTTGACATTCGTAAAATCTCTAAAATCCCGAAGGTCGTTGCCAGGGATTTTCTTAGATTTTGTCAGATTTGAATGAATTAGTTGCGTGGACGATTGATTTTTTGACCTTTTTTTTCTCTCTCTTCTCTCTATTCCAAATACAATATTTCTGTTGTTGCTTACGTATGTATGTATGTTGGAGTTTATGTTGTTGCTGTTGCTTTTCTTTCAGTATCTCAACAAGCTATTAAAGTTAATGCAGCCGAAAAATGGTGTTTTATTACAATAAAAACTAGAAAAAACAAACAAACAACACGAATACTGTACTACAGAGCAAGATATTAACTTTTGTTTGTTTTAACAACACATATGGAAAAACATATTCACGAAGACAAATTTAAAGGAGACGCTTAATGCGGTGGATATTTCTTATTTAAATTTTTCTTAAAAGTTGAACAAATTTCAAGAAAGCGCGCTTTGCAAATAAAATTAGGTAGGAAGGTTGAAGGGAGGGAACAAACATCGTAATGTACCTTACCATGTTTTGTAGACACATTTAAGATCTGCTTACACTCTTATAAAACCTTTGATTCGATGCCCTCTATATATGGCCCAAATAAGTATTGTATCTGATTGGATATCTTAATTGTTGTAACATTGGCTTCGTATTCCTTATAAACAAGGAGACTGTATATCGTGGTAAACCAAAATTAAGTGATAATATGCCTTTTATGGTCTTTCTGGCTGTACTTTCTCATTCACATCATTTCTCAAATGAGTCATAATTTGTCGACATACATATGTATTCCTTCGCACATGTTCGATTCAGTCTCTCAACGGCATGTGAATCTGAAAGGGATATAAGCATTTGGAAATAGTAAATAGTATCGATAAATAGTATCGATCAGTACATTGCTAAAGACTCTATCAAAGTCAATAAATATCGCAGTTGTTAGTTGTTATTGAAAGATCTTTCGCGCTAGTGATAGTTCTTTGTTACATGCATAGCACCTGATATCATGCTCTGTATCATGGCAACAAATACATATGTGATCCACGGTTTTACATACATAATTGGCCTTTACAACCCTTCAGTCAGTATTACGGCCTAGCATCTCACACCACTTATGTTGTGTGCGTTAATTTTTATAAATGACTTCATGGTTTTAACTTTAAAAAAAAATCAAGTTGGGAGTAATCATCAAAACATACAAGAGTCCCTCCCTCAATGTCTTGGGTCCTGTTCAGCATGAAGATCGGGTTTAAATTGATTTTTTTTAGTTTCAACGCATTGATACGATCTTGTTGAAAAGATTTCAGATCTCTTTCCGCATGTAGCCTCTGCTCACCAGATTTGTACCTAAGCAGATTTCCTACCTAGAAATGGAAAGACTTGAATGGACAACCTGTACCCAAATCGAAACCCACCTGCGGTTCCTTTGCCAATTAATTAATTTTAATTAACGATAATTTGTTTTGTATCGGGAACTTTTTTGATCTGGAGGGGAAAGATCAATTTTGCAGTTCACCAATGTATACATATTACCTTTATTATTAATTTATTCGTTAACATCTGTTTGCTGTTTCGCTACAGTGAAGCTTTCAGTCGTCGCTTCACTCTATTAAGAGACGATTGAATCTCAATCGTTGAACATACATATGTACATAACATTCATACATAATCGGTCATTACAATCCTTCAGTCAGGTTTACATCCTAGCTTCGCACTCAACTTAAGTTGTGCGTGTTAATTTTACACATACGTGGCTAGAGGGGCCAACAGTTTAAAGTCGATTCCGTATGACATAAACTTTTCAAGGCAATTTTATTTACTCTTAGAGTTTTTGCCAGAAATCTACTGAAGCTACGGCAACATTACAATTTGTAAACACCACAGCAAATTATGTAAACAGGGAAATGCTTGTTATCGAATGTAATGTTCGGACAAGATTTCCGAGATTAACGAGCTTAATTCTAAAATAAATGAATTTTCTGAGATCATAAATCACAATAGTTGTGCTAAACTAGTACTACCAAGAATGCAGAAGACGGAATCCGTACAGAGCACGCATTAAATCTTCCACTAAAATATCTTAGGTTTAGCTAACTGCTGGTCAAAGAGTTTGGCAAAGCATCAAGTATCATGTGAACCAGAGATCAGTAATGAATCGTTTCTTCGCTGAAATTTTGAGTATGAGTGAGTCAATAGTATTGAAATTCAACTACTCTGACTCATTCGTACTCACTACAACATTGATTTATAAGTACAGGTTGCAATGAGTATGAGTACAACGTTGACATTAAACTCATAACATTCGAAATATGTTTGATTCATACGCCTACTCATTCAGATTCATAAATTTAGAAAAATAATTATAATACTCATAATTGATTCGAGTGATTCGAATCATTCATCAAAATTTACAGTCTTAGTTGCTGTTGTTGCATTTACAAAAAAAGAAGAAATAAAAAGACAAAGACAGGAAGCAAAGTAAACACACAACCTTCTAGTGAGTATTGTAGTGTTCGTACGCGAATCATACTTATTTTGTGATTCTTGTAAATGTTGAATAAAGGAGAGTCGAAATCAACAACATCATGATTATTGTTAAGTATGAGTACGATGAGTACTTCAAACTTTGAATATGAGTAGTATGAGTATGATATTAAAAGAAGTATGAATGAGTATACATAAGTATCAGAAATTATGAGTATGATTCGAATCTACTCATCCTCTTGAATACTCATTGCTAATCTCAGATGCGAACTAATTAAGGGCTGATGTTTTCCGACATCCCAGGTCAGACATCAAAATGAAATATGAAAAAATATTTCTTCGGCGACTTCCTTTCAGCAAATTCCTGGCAAAAACTCTGAGAGTAAAAATTGCCATGAAAAAGCTTCTCAAAAAATGTCGCTCGGAGTCGACTTTAAAACTGTAGGTCCCGCCACTCATGTGTAAAATTAACGCACACAACATGAGTGGTGTTGAGAAGCTAGGCCGTAATCCTGACTGAAGGGTTGTAATGGCCAATTATGTATGTATGTATGTATGTTTTCCGACATTAAAAAATATTTACTAAAGATTGTCTTCAAATGCTGATGTTAAAAAATTAAAAATTAAACCGTAACTTATTAAAGTTTTTAAAACAAAACATTTCATCCAAAGGAACATTGCTTCAATGAAAAGAACCCCAAAATATTGATTAATTTTTTTTTTTTTGCAAAAATGTCTGCTTAAAGGGAACTCATTGTAATGCAGGAGGCCGACTGGTTGTTTTAATCTTTTGTCGTTTTACAAAACTTTTAAGTTTCCAATTATAATTTAATTGGGGAATGAGAGAACACTGTGAAAATCGTTCATTTGTCGTTGTTTCAGCTGCCATTTCTACTCATAAATATTTAAAAGGGTTCGTTGTTGTTTTTTTTTTTTTTTTTATTCTGTTTTGTTGACATCCATTACAGGGCACTTTGAAACTGAAAATAACGAAGACACTGCATGAATAAATAATTGGTAACAAAACAATGATGATGATGAAGTGTGTTGGTTGGGTGGGTGAAGATTTCGCTTTTTGTTGATTGGAAATAATAGGAGGTGTAGTTAAGGTGCATATAATTATTATACAATTTTAATAAAATTAAAACATTTTTTTGTACATTTAAATATGAGTCAATAATGGTTCTGAAATAGTGAAAGGAATTCAAAGAGTCGATCTCATCTAACACACCACCATAATAAAATATCCATCCTCAATAAAATATTGTATGATTCTTTATTTATTAATCATTTGTTAATTTTATTTATGGTATCAATTTATTTTATTGTCTTTCAAACTGATTAATATAAAGTATTGTACACTGTTTTTTTTTTGAATAATTTTTCTTTCCTTTTAATATGTAAATTGATACACTGATTATGTTCAGGTATGCAGTTTTATTGTGTAAATCGAAATAAATGTCATTATTGAGCTCAATATTTCATATAAAGCTTCAATTAATTATTGCGCAATAAATACGCAAATTGTTATAATATTGAGTAATCCTTAAAGATCCAGCACTGTCATAAGTACGTTCAGTGACCATATTACAATTTTCCGAACACTTTCTGTTGATATTTGACAACTCGAATGTCAACAACGAAAAACAAAGAAACATAACAAAATAAAAACAATGTTGTTGAAACAACCAGCTGTTTTGTTTACCAGCTGTCAAATGAATATTGCTTATATTATGTCTGAACATTTAAAATATTGTTCTCAAATAACCGAATATTGACTCAATAAAAGTGCATGTCTGAACATAGTAATAGACTGAAATCTACTTCAATTAGATAAGTTCACTAGAGTGTCTAGCTGATTGAAATATTCATGGAACGAATAGACTAAAGAGAAAATTTATACGAGATATGCTTATCTCCAGGTCTGAGTAGATCAGTTTGGATTCATTTGGCATCCACCCTAAAAAGGAAAGCATACTTAGATTCTATAAATCCAAATGCAATGCCGATTATATCTAATTCACCATTAATTTACAATTATTGGCTGACATTTCTCAACTATCCTACCAGATTTATGAAGTTATTATTTTCATTCAATTTGGCTATGACTAAACACGCTATGTTAATATATTCTGGGTACCTAAAAATCTTTCTAAGATTCCCAAGTGTTGGACATTGAGGGAGAAGAAGTTCTGTGGTTACATTTCAATACAACTACGCCAGAAATCTTTATGAGACATTCCCAAGCCTTTAGGCATGTCTAACATGCCACATTTGGCTGCTCTCTGTACGAGTGGGTTCATTATCACTTCTGTCCTTTGCAAATGAGTGAAGCTAGAGCGAGACCCTTGGCTTTCCCATATACATAGACTGGTACATAAACCTTATGTAAAATCTTCTGCCAAATAATTCAAGAATACCTTTATCTACTTATGCAAGCAAATAATTGCACGGACATTACATTGCATCATCTAATATAGTGGATTTTTTTTTTTGTCTTATCTGCCCCCATAAGCCAAAATAACGCCTGTCGGCAAACACTTATCTTATTAGATTTAGTTATGACATTACCGAGTTAAATAAATTCTTCTACAATTTCTAAGTCACCGTAGTCTAGTAGGAAGTACGTTGGCTTATTAGACGTGAGACCACGCTTGAAATTCCAGGTCAGACATCTCCAACGAAATGAAAAAATATTTTTCCGGCGACTTCCTCTCAGCATATTTCTGGCAAAAACTCTGAGTACATAAAATTGCCATAAAAAATTATCGACTTTAAACTGTATACAATTAACAAACACAACATAAGTGGTGTAAGAAGCTAGGTTGTAATCCTGACTGAAGGGCTGTATAGATCAATTATGTATGTATGTATACAATTACAAGAGCTTTCTCTCGCTGCCAAATTCTTGTAGACTCTTTACCCATATTGCATAAACCATTAGCATAAGTTTGCGATTCACTAACTACCAGATCAATAATCTTTGACCACTTTTCGATGTCTGTAAATACAGTTATCGTCATATGCGTATTGTTTAGTGTAAATTGTGCCTATGCTAGTATAGTTACGTTTTAACCTTTTTAAAAACGTTTGGAATATGAGTTCGTTGATTGCAAACAAAATACAAATATGCATGTGTTCTTTATTGTTCTCACTACTTTTGTGCCACTGTTCACACTTGACGAATACAACAATAATTTGCTTGTTCGTTTTTATTTACTGCTCACACCTTTGCGTAAGCAACAACACTTGTACGTTAGATCTGTGTAGCGGAGATCTTCACAACAGCGATCTTCAAACTGACTGACTTACTTTGCACGCAACGTGTCTTTACACAAGACTGACCGAATTCTTACTACTCGTTGCCTGCTTTGTCTTACCTTTTTATATGCCCACGCAAACAATCCAATGAAGGTTCTAGAAGTAGAACGTTCGTGATTTCGCTTTCTCTGGAACTCTAACGCGACTTCATTGTTGTTTGTGTATTTTATTCAAATTGCTTGTTGTTGCGGTCTCGCTTACTTGCCTTTCCCCTTTTCTTTCATACCGATGTTTTGTTTTTGTCTTCGCAGAGAAAGGCATTCTGAATGAATATGTGGCTTCAGTTAATCAGATCACTATCTCAACTTATTCACATTCTCCAATCTAGGTGCCGTACATTGCACTTCCCCTACATCAGTCGTTTGGTAAACCACTGTCAATAAAATAAAGGAAAAAGAGTTTTAATTGCAAATTAAAAATGAGAAATTTTATAAAAAAAAATTAAATAAAAACAAACTGAATTGTACAGAAAGAATGTTTCAATTTATTATCGTATTTTTTTGTTTTTTTTTTTTTTTTGTTTTTGTGCAATAAAAACTAATCTTTTAGATTTTTATGTTTTTTTTATAAACTCAACCAAAAAAACAGCAGAAAAGGAAAGAGGATAACACATACAATTACCCCCCTCATGCATAGAACATAAAAATACAAACATATACGCATTTAACATTCAACATCCGTTAGAGAGGGAAGTGAGAGTGCAAGGACGGAAAAAAAATTAAAGGAGAATAAAAATGAGAATGAAATAAATTTTATGAGCTAAAATTAAATAAAATTAAATGAAAATAAAATTAGGTTAACGCTTAACTTATTTCGTTCTCTCTCGTACTCTATTATTCGGGGTTTTCTATTTATTTTATTGTTATGGAGATGAGAATGAGACAATGAACAAGAGATTCGCTGGTACAAATAAACAAAAACAAAAAACTGGAAAATACGGTACAAACCAATACCAACAAAAATGCCAACAATACACGCATAAACATCATACGGATTGTTTTAAGTATTTAACCAACTACATATACATGTGACATTCATATGTATTAGCATGCGTATGCGGATGTGAGTGTTTGTACGTGTGTGTAGTGTAAAAGGGGGGTTAGCGACATTTACTCCTATTGTTATAATCACTAATACACTCTTACATATGGATGAATTTATTTATTTTTCTCGTTCATTTACATACACTCACTATCAAACTCATGCTTCGTTCTCCCACTCACGAATACTTACCCTCAGCCACACATACACATTTACATATTCAGTCTTAATAAGGACTTATTGTTATCTGTGCATTTTATGAATATTGCTACTCTACTAAAAAGGAAAAAAACAACGAAAAGGAGGACGATATCATCCGAAGAATAATTGTTTACAGCAGTCGATAGCAAATTAGAAGGAATTATTTTCATGTATGAGTATAAAGATAGGAGTGAAGAAATGACCTAATGTAGCAATTAAGGCCTTCAGACCACGAAGAAAGAGAAAAATTGTACATTATTGTTTTTGAAGTTACAAAATCCAATAGAATTGTTGAAAAACAACGACAATAATAAACACTATAATAAGGTCAGGCAGCGTCACCCCTTAAAAAGGATCCTAAATCATCCCCACTCTCAACGATTTTTCTAGGCAACGTTTCCTATAGATTATGCTCCTGCTACAGTAGGAAAAACTTACAAAAATAAAACTGAACACTTAAATCAATAGTTAGAACGAAAACGAAAAGAGTTCAGACAGATATACTATGTACCAGCCCTTTGGTCCGTAAAGTATTGATTTTTTGTGCGACATTTCCAAAGCAACAAAAATTTTTTACATTCAAATACCAGAAGGACACTATATTTCGTTAAATACCATGAAATTTATTTTAATTTGAAAAAAAAGTAATAATAATTGGAATATTTCATCTTGTCTAGCTTGAATACATTCGTACATACCAGAGATAAGCAATGATTCGTTGCGCTACTCATAAGTACTCACTAAATTTGTAGTATGAGTAAGTCAACAGTTCAACTTCTCTGATTCATTCGTATTCACTACAACATTGATTTATAAGTACAGGTTGCAATGAGTATGAGTACAACGTTGACATCAAACTCATAACATAAGAAATATGTTTGATTCATATGCCTACTCATTCAGATTCATAAATTTAGAAAAAATACTTATAATACTTATAAATGACTTGAGTGACTCGAATACTCCTATGAGTATTATAGTGTTCGTACGCGAATCATACTTATTTTGTGATTCTTGTAAATATTGAGTAAAGGAGAGTCGAAATCAACAACATCATGCGTATTGTTAAGTATGAGTACGATGAGTACTTCGAATTTTGAATATGAGTAGTATGAGTATGATATTAAAATAAGTATGAATGCGTATAAGTACAGAATTTATGAGTATGAGTATGGGGTGAATAAATATGGAATATCGTGGAAGTGTTAAAGTTTTGTGTTGAATAAAAATTGTTTTTCCAGAAATTTAAATTAACAATTGCAGAAAATAATATTAAAGAATACGCACTGATTCTATTTAGCTAACGTCAGCTGTGCTAGCTTGTAGATTCATATGTAAACTCACTTCTACTATTTTCACAACGCCGTATATATATGCGTAGAAGGGATTATCCTCGCACATACAATATCTATCCACTGTAACATATGTATGTACATATATAAAAGCAATGAAAATCGACATTTAAACGTAAATTGAAAATTGTCGCCCAATGAAAACTAAACATATGAAAACTTTCACACTGAAAATATCGTCCTTATTTTTTAAATTTCTTTAAATTTAAGATTCCTAAGCATTAAATGTTAGAATGCATTCTATTAACATCTGCTTCTTCGCACCATATACTGTGTGACTCTATGTAATCATATTCAAATCCAAAGACGTATAAGGAATGATCAAAGTCGTTCTGTACATTTGTTTCTAAGTATTGTCATTTATATTTTTAACACATTTTGATCGTTTGATTTAATGTAAGTGACAGGATATCTTTTGCCAGCAATTTGTTTAAAAGAATTATTTTTTTTTATAAAAATGTTCATTACATAAAATCGATTTGATACTCGTATTGAAAAAATTATTTGATTATATTTGTTTATCGTAAAGAAATTTATCACTAAAAAGAGTTCGCACGATTTTATGTGCCACTGTTCACAACTTGATGTATACAACCATAATTGCTTTGTTTCTTGTTCTGCTGTAGACTCCTCAAACCAGGATTATTCTCTTCACACGCAACGCATCTTCACACAATTCTGACTGAATTCTTACTACTCGTTGCCTGCTTTGTCTTGCCTTTTCATATGCCCACGTAAACAGTCTGATGAATGTTCTTGAAGTCGAATGTTCTCGAGATTTAGAGCTCTAACCTTAAAAGTTTGTTCCTATCTCTTGAGTTACGGGGAGAGAATATGACAATCATTTATAACAACTAGAACTCGATATATGTACCATGAATGTAATACAAAGCTTTAAAGTCAATTTTTTTTAATTGTTTATATTTCTATTACTTGTATTAACCAAGTTAGTAACAGTCAACAGCAGCACAAAATGTATGGACGTATCTTAGAGTACGAACACGAAATTTGAAAAAAATCGAATCCTTCAAAACAATAAACTTTAAATCCCGAATTGAATTGAATTAAATTCACATGCCTGTTTAACTTGCATAAGATCTTCATTCTTTCTTTTCGAAAAACCTTTCTTTTTTCAATTCAATTCAAACAGAACTTATTGAAAAGAACGACAAACAAACAAATCAAATTAAGGGAATGTATTAGAAAAAGACCAGAATGTTTTATTATTTTTATGCTAAGCATTCCAATATAAAATACTGCGAAGATTTGTAACCAAAGAATATGATTTAAGAAAATCTGCAGCGTTAGAAAAATCCTTTACGTAAAATCTCTCAAATGCAACAATAATAACAACAGCAACAGCAACAACATACATTTAATATACAAACAGGTTTATTATGTAAATCACAGCAGCAACAGTCTACTGGGAAACATTGTTGTCCAACTCTGTTTGGACATTCATATACAAGCGACCGACCCTTTTGGGCATAAACGTACACGAATGGTGGATGTTTAGGATGATCCACCACCCATTACGTATTTTGCATTTAAAATATTTAAAACTAAACTTCTAAAGTCCTTTCGATTTAGATGCAAATTCATCATATTATCCCTGTTCTGTATGTCATGCGGTTGTGTTGCATGTTTTCTCAATTTACCTTGAGCTCCCAATCATACAACTAACTCCGCTGTGGTCAACAGAAAACAAAACAGCAAACATACGCAGCTACTCCTGTTACCCTCCTGCCCCGGTCCTGCTCGTATAAATGGCAGAAAGAAGCCTTTCTTTTACATTAAAATCCGTATAATATTTTTGATTTCGAAAAGACGCATTGAATTTACATTTATATTGAGTACACCGGACGAAAGGACAACAGCAGTGAGAGAGAGACGATAGGAACGCAGGCAGTAAGTAAAATTGTTTAAAATAAACTTAATCTGAACAAGAGGTTACGAATAATGTTGTCCATTTAAATGGCCAAAAAGGCTATTTTACATACAAAAGTTAAATTGTCCGATGAAATTTACCAAAATATATCTGCATTGTGAACAAGAAAATAAGGATTCAACACAAGGATACCTACACACTCGTAGCACTCGTACTCATACTCATACCCATGCTCATCCTCATCCTCATACTCGTGCTCGTACTAGTACTCTTCGACTGTACAGAATGCAAGTAAAACCGGCTACTACTGTATGCAAAATGTGCATCATGCTGAGCATAAAATGTGAATGGCCATCTCTTAGGGGGTATCACACGTTATGCAACCAATTGTTCCAGAGTTGCCAGAGTGACTTGAATTAAAAATTACTTACGAGACTAAAAAGACTATTCTTTCATGGAGGAAAAAAATTTCGTATCGATATTAAAAATAAATTCGAATTAAAGAAGTCATTAAAATTCGCCACAAAAAGAAATTTATAAGAATTTTTAATCAAGTTATGGACCCTCTAATAACAGATAGATTAGATAAGAACTGATTACTAATTTGTCGTTTTAGAAGGAATTTTGTAATTATTTTTCTTTAATTTTCCGCACATAATCAGCTTAGTTGAACGAATCTCAAATCCATTTTAAGACATCACAGACAACCTATTGGTATACAAATTTGGAATGTATCCTTTTCCATTTTCGTAACAACACTATTGCCTAAACTTCATGAAATGTATAGTGGTACATACGTACACTTTTGCTGTCCACTGAACTAAGACCTGAGGGTCACTCAATATCCCGATAAACTATGTGACAACAATAATGATTCTTTTCCCGAACAATCTTACTGAATACGTTTCATACAGTATTTTTTTAAAATTGGCAACCCTATTGAACCTTGTTAATATGGCGCATTGTATGTGGTTGGAGTATTTTGGTCAGTATTGTGTGTCAAAATGTATTTTTGGTTAAATTTGAAATTTATACGTCAACATTATTGTCTGAAAACATGGTCGATCGCCAATACTTGTGCATTTATGGCCTGGTAGGTACATAAGATAACCAACAACAACATAACACAACTACTGGTGCATGCAAACAATTCAAAGGACTTAACTGTATAAGTACCACAGAGAAACACATGCATCCATACATATGACCAAATACGCCCATAAATAGGCAATGCATTTATTTATATGTATGTACATGCTGGTAATACCCTGCAGTCAGGAAGACGGATTCCCATCTGATATAACTCTTAAAGATTTTGGTTTGACGTATAAAAACAGAACAGGTTAATTACTGTCAATCGTTTTGTTCCAAAGTCAGGCAAAGTAAAAAAACCATTTAAAACCAGAATTACTTGCGAACTATGTGTGAAATTTAAATAAAAGATTCGAATGCTATTTTGGTAGACAGTTTGTGGCTAAATAAGTGATTAGCAAATAAACAACAAACGTCTGTAAACAGGGCAACATTCACTTCACAACTGATACGATATCGTATACGTAGGCATCCATCTTTATACAAACCAAACCAAACAATTTTATTGTACGGGCAAGAGAAAAAAAATTATTTTAATTTAAATTGTGAACATAAAATATAAAATTTTAACCATAAATTATCAAAACATGCCAAATGTTTTCGTAGAGGCAGTGTGAAAAGAAAAATAAAACCAAGTTTTATTTGTTCGCTCATTTAATAAACTTTGAATATCGCATTTGTAAATCATGTAAACATGTTTTGCAACAAAAATTTTTCAAAATACCAACAAAAAAACCTAAAAACCAAGCGCCTCCAACTTATAAACCACTTTTTGTTTTTTTTTTTTTATTGTGTGATTTTCTTTACCAGTAAGTTTATCAAAAATACATTTTCATACGATATTATTATGATTGTAGCCCCCATCATAACTTAAGCAATCAAGCAAATAAATCTTTTATTTTACCACCCACCCACCATCATTCGCTTTCATAGATAGGCAACTTCATGCTTCATGCGAACAGCCACACACACACACACACATAAAAACGAACATAAAACACACAAAAAAAAACTGTTAAAACTCTCTAAATTGCAACTAAATTGGCTTTATTTATCTATTTATTGTTGTTGTTGTTTAACATTATTTAAGATGTATAGCCTCATGTGGATCATTCTATATGCAAATAATGCGAATAAAATATTCTTTTAGAATATTTACAATCAAATTTCGATGTTTACTAAAACATTGCAAAAACATTACAAAATTATATCGACCAGATTCAATATAACATAGTAAACCTTTCATTCCTTATTTAAAACAAATGTCACCCTACATCAATGTTGAAAAATTCAGTACATTAGTACTTTTTTCAGTACTTTTCCATTTCAAAAATACCGCAGTACCCCCGCGGTGCCTTTAGTACTTTTTTAATATTACATGTATCATTGTCTGCGCTTTTCAACTATTAATGCATTAGCAACCTATTCAACGTAATGCTAAAGATAGAATTAGTCTTTAGCCCCGGTTAGCCAAACATCCACTGAACGTACTTTCGTTTTTAGAATACGAAAAGCTACGAGACCGCTTGCCGAACCGCAATGTAATTTCGGTAAGCATTTACATTGCTCTTCGTATGCTAAAAACGAACATACGTTCCAACGATGTTTGACTAAACCGGGCTCTTACGTTTTCGAATCAGCTGTTTTTGTTTTGTATGTGAGGAACACGTATAAGCCGTTAGTTTTTCTGTTCCGTTCCGTGCGTGTATTAAATTTAAATAAATAAATAGCCTAATAGGTAGTCTGATGGCTTACTAGACGTGAAACCACGGTTCAAACCCCATATCAGACATCTCTAAAAAAACTAAATTTGACAAAAATATTTCTTCGGCGACCTTCTCCTGGAGTTTATAAAATTTTCTTGAAAAGTTTAAAAAAAAAACTGTTGTTCGGAGTGGATTTAAACTGTAGGTTCCGTCACTCTTGTATAAAATTAACACACAAAATAAGTGGTGTGAGGAACTAGGTCGTCATGCTGTCTGAAGGGTTGTATTGAGTAATTATGCATGTATGTATTTTTTTACAAAGTACCATTTGATATAATAAAAGTACTCTTTCAGTTACCATTTCAAAATTTCAATTTTGCAACACTTTCCTACTTCTGTACAATCACGAAAGAAAAATATTGCCTTAGTTCGATGGCTGGCATCAACTCGGCACTAATTCGCATAACATTTTGTGGAATTTTTTATTGTACCACTAGTTTTTTAAAATAACAAATCAAACTTGTTTGCATAAAAATACATTCCAGATCTAATGGAGTGTGATGGTTTTTGAAAAATTTCAAAAACAATGCCAGTGTCGTACGCTCTCATTACATTTTGAAATTACACGACATGACTTTGACATGTCGTACGACTTGTGTGACAATGTAAGTGCACCTTTTCTAATATCGTCTATTAAATCATTGCTCAAATTTTGAAGAGAATTCTTTTTCAGGCTTTTAAGTTCACAATAGATCACCTTCAGATTACAATAATAGTCTTTAGATAATAATTGACTAATCGTTTAAGTTTGCTTACTCGTTTGTTTAGCGGGCTTTAGTTTGCAGAAATACTCCTCTACTTAATTAGCGCACTGTGAGTATGTAAAAGAGGCCGATTTTCTGCATAATGATAGTGTCAACGTTACCTTCGACTGTGTATTACGATGTGCTTTATTCGTGCCAAGAGGAATATGTAGGGACTTTAATAAAGTCTGGATGGTCTCAACTATGCAGACAACATCTGCACCTTAAATTACAGATATTGCCACAGTCTGTGTGGGTTTGCGAATAAACATCGCCAGAATGAGGTCTATGTTAATCAAATAGGAGGTACAAATTTTAAATATGTTTCGTCGTTTTGCAATATTCCTACGACGACCGAAGTATCCAGTGGTGCCATCCGGAAAAAATCCAAGCAAGTATAATACCAAGCTTCAATTAACAAGCAAATAATGAAATCCATAAGAAAAACCTATCCATATATGGAAAAGAGGCCATACATGTATTATCTTTAGATACATAACTGCTGATGAAAAATATGTGTTATGGCTGCATGATCTTTCAAACCATTATAAAAAATAATTGAATGAAGAATAATTGAAGGAAATTTATGTGTTAATTTTCACAAAATTATTATAATTATATGCCATTAAAATATTTCATTTACAAATCATACATACATATTGTTACGTTTTTACCTTCTTAAAAACTTTTAAAATATGAGTTCTTTGATTGCAAACAAAATAAAAATAAATTGGTGTTTAATTCCAACTAAATTCTTTATTGTTCGCACAATGTTTTGTGCCACTGTTTACAACTTGATGAATCCAACAATAATTTGCTTTATTCGATATTCGTCTTTACACTTCTGTTCGCGTACACACTAACAAATGTTCGGGAGATCTTTACAACGACGATCTTCAAACCGCGACTGTTTTCTTCACATGCAACGCGTATTCACACAAGACTGACTGAATTTTTACTGCTGGTTGCCTGCTTTGTCTTGCCCACATGCTTTTTATATGCCCACGTAATGAGTCTGATGAAGGTTTTTGAAGTCAAACGTTTGAGGTTTCGCCTTCTCGAGAACTCTATCACGACTTCATTATTGTTTGTGTATTTCCTTCACATTGCTTGTTGTGACGTTCTCGCTTATTTATCTATCCCCTTTTATTTTATACTGATGTTGTTGGTTTACTTGTAACCAGTCCGTTGTATTTGTTTGTGTAGCTTTTGTTCATTTTAATGTTAAACGATGTACACCATTTCCATTTTCTTAACAATATATAGATCTAATGCGCGTATAAAATGAAACGACCCCCAAATGCAATTGTTTCGCTATCGTGTGTTTCCATAAATATTTTTATACTTTTGAGACTTTCGATTTGTGTAGATTTACGCCCATTTATCTTGCAACAGCTTAAAAAGTTATGATATATGAACATTTATTTTGTATCCTTTATTTTTTTTTATTTTTTTTTTTTGTTTTTGTTTTTTTATGTTTTCTAAACACGAAAGAAATAAACAAAAAATCATTTGATGATTTTGAAATAAAAACAAAAAAATAAACTTCAACCAATTTTTATTCCTATTTTTCTTTTGATTTATTGGTATTAAATGTTGTCTTAACAAGAACAACAAAAAAGAACAGAGAAAGAAAAGAAAAGAGAAAATTTTAGACTCAAATAGTTCGAATTTAATAGACTTTGCAATGATGATCATAGTTTTCATGACATTGTATTAATCTGCTACATGGAGTAATTAACACACTGTGAACCATTTTATACAGAGGCATTTTGGAAAACGTCATGCTGTGGAGGAAATACCTATTAAGTTCCGATAATGTTGTCGTTGTTATCAAGTGTGTAACGGAGTGAGTTGTTAAAAATCGTCGTCCACCTCAATGCCATACAAAATTGATTGCACCTTATATTGTATTTTTTATTTATTTTTTATAAATCAGTTGTATAAAATAACTTAAAGTAGCATATAAAGAGATATGGCAATTTTTACCTTACATCTATAACTTACATCTATATACTTAATTTAAGACGCAATTATTAAAATAATGTAAGACGCATGGGAAAGGAAAATATGTTATAAAAAAGCCTTCATAAGAGTACATATACAAAAAGGTATAAAGTAATATTTATACTTTAAAGAAAAAACGGATATATTACATTTCGGACCTATGTATATAGGTTCGAGATGTAAATATTACCAGAATTATTACAACGAGCTTGAAATTTGTTTGTTATAAAATGAATACGATTTAAAATATATTCTACATTGCATAAATTATGCAATCTTCTTGTAGAATAATGCCAAGGTAATCTCATCACCATTTTTAGTAATTTGTTCTGACATATTTGAATTTTATTTATGTGTGTTTTAGCACAGAATCCCCAGACGGGGCAAGCATATAAGACAATTGCCTGAAATACTGTTTTTACGATAGTAATTTTGTTGCATGTATTTAGTTCTGATCTTCTGTTGATTAAAGGATATAACATTTTAATAGCCAAGTTAAACTTGGTAATTATGTGAGCAGTGTGCTTATTAAAAGTTAAGGTTCGGTCCAGAACAACTCCTAAATATCTAACATTATTAGACCATGGAATTTCTGTACCGTTCATAATAATATTTGAATTAGGAAGATTACGAAGACTTCTTTTTCTAGTGAAAAAGATTGCCTGTGATTTTTCCGCATTTATTTTGATTTTCCATTTAACAAAATAGTCAAATAGCACATTTAGAGCAATCTGCATGTTATCCATTATCTCCTGTGGCGAAACTCCAGAAGAATATATTGCGGTATCATCCGCATAAAAGGCATAATTACAAACATTAATTTTGGGAACATCAGCACAGTAAAGAATATATAACAGTGGCCCTAACACAGAACCCTGTGGTACTCCTGCATCAATATTATAAACTTCAGAAGAAGTAGAGTTTACATCAATAACGAATCGCCTGTTTGTCAGAAAACTTTTTACAATATTAATAAGATATCCTGGAAACCCAAATGTTATTATTTTATAAAGAAGACCTTGATGCCACACTGTGTCAAAAGCTTTTTCGACATCTAATAAAACCATAGCTATTGACTTTCGGTTTCTAAATTCCTGTTTTACAAAAGTTGTAATGCGTTTGATTTGCTGGGTTGTGTTGTGAGAGGGGCGAAAGCCAAATTGTTCTTGAGGTATAATATTTCTATCCTCCATGACAATGCTTAATTTTTCCTTAATAATTTTTTCAAATAACTTTCCAATTCCGCCTAGAAGGCTTATCGGACGATAGCTTCGAGTCTCATTATTAGGTTTACCTGGCTTTAATATTGGCACAACCCTTGCGGTGCGCCAGGCCGTAGGGAAATATTGAAACTTAAGGCAGGAATTAAATATAAAAGTTAAGTGCTTAACTCCAGAATCAGGAAGATTTTTAAGAAATTCATTTCTAATGTTATCAATACCACAAGATTTTCTGGGTTTAAGAGTTTTTAAAATACCTTTAACAACATTTTCAGAAATCATTTCTGATTCTGGAATCAAGTCAGGAACTGAATTATTATAGTTTAAGGTATCACGTACAACCTGAACAAGATTTTGACAACCTAAACTATCAGATATGTGATGATTTTGGCAAAAGGTCTCCCCAAAAGCATTCGCTTTTTCAAGGTCTGTAGTTAAATTATGGTTTCCATTCTTTAAGGCAGGGATATTAGATACTTTCTTTCTTAAAATTTTTGCTATATTCCAGAAAGGCTTGGAGCGATTGTCTAACCTGCTTAATGTGTCGTTCCATTTTTTGTTTCTATATCTCCAAATTGAGGATTTGACAACCTTATCGTAATACCTGTATTCTTGGAGGTCTGACATATATCTATACCTTTGCCATTGTCGTCTAAAGTAATTTCTCACCCTTATAAGGTCAATAATTTCATGAGGTAGTTTAATAAAGTTGAAATCAGTTTGACGATGAATGGGCGTACAAGTCTCTACAGATCTAACAATAGCATCAGAAAATGTTTGCACATTACGATCAATTTCCGACACATTATTTATTTCATTCACTTCAGTACTAGTGTTAGCTAGTACTGAATCAATAATTTCTGAATATCTTCTCCAGTTTGTTTTGTTATAATTATATTTTATATTTTCTTGTTCTCGGTAAGAAGCGTTTAATGAGAACAGTACAGGGAAATGATCTGAGGAAAGTGCATCTAGCACATTTGGTTGGGATATATAATTTGGAATATTAGTGAGAATAATATCAATAGTAGACGGTCTCGCTCTAGAAGAAGTTGGAATATGAGTAGGATCATTTGGATACATGATGGTAAACGGAATATGCACAGTTAAATCGTTAAGTAGATTACCGTACACGTTCGCTCTTGAACATCCCCAGTTTCGGTGTTTACTGTTAAGATCACCACAAAAAATATACTTTCCTCTAATACTGAGCAATTTTCGAATATCTCTTCTGTAAAGCGGCAGTATATCAGAAGTTCTTCCACTAACAGGAAAGTATACACAAAATAGTTTGAGAGAAATTTGGTCGAAGTCAATACTGATTCCTATATTTTCTATAACTTTAGTCTTCATAGGCTCTAACTGTTGATATTTAATTTTCTTTTTTATCACAATTGCTACTCCCCCACCTTTCCTATTTGGTCGGTCTACACGCAGAACATTAAACATTGGATGAGAAAACCTTATTCTTTCATTCAACCAGGTTTCGTTTACCAAACAAATATCAATATTTTTGTGAATTAAAAAATTAAAAAACTCAATTATTTTACCGCAGATACTTCTTGCGTTCCAATACATTATTTTAACTTGCGTATTCATTATTTAAAATTAGAATATAAATACTTAATGGTTAATTCTGCCATTACATTAAATTGTTGCTCTTTATTTGCACAATCTCTTAATTTTGTAATCATTTCCATCGAGAGTTGAGTTAATTCTGACATTGTAAACAAATCATTGTCATTGGTTTTATTGTTATGCAAATTTTGAGATACGTGAAATGAGTAAGTCCTATTTATAGGAGAGTTATTAGCCACATTAGTTGAGTTATTCCTATTGTTTGGAGAAAATTGTGGCGTACTAGGTGAGTGGTTTGCTAGTTGAACATGTCTATTCTGGTTAGGCAAAAGAGGAAATTGAGCTTCATTATATGCAAACTGTTTATTGTTATAAGAGCGAGAAATATTTCGATTACTCAACTTTTTACTCGTAAACTTGCTCCTAATGTTTAAGTATAGCTCTCTATTTGGACAAGACCGATCATAAGAGTAATGATTTCCATTGCAGTTGGCACGTAAACGTTACAATCATCTGTTTTGTGCTTTCCAGCGCAGCGAACACATCTTACGCCAACAAAACAACCTTTTTCACCATGTCCCAACATTTGACATTTATGACATTGAACAACTCTGTTTTTGCCTTTTCTTTTGTACTCCCATCTTACGATTGTACGAAAAATGCATTTATGATCTCTCTTGAGATCATTTAATTTAATAGAGCCATTCTCGAATGAAACAATGTAAATTGTTTCTGTAAAATTATCATAC
The DNA here is from genome assembly GCA_930367235.1 of Sarcophaga rosellei. Lineage (NCBI taxonomy): Eukaryota > Metazoa > Arthropoda > Insecta > Diptera > Sarcophagidae > Sarcophaga > Sarcophaga rosellei. The sequence goes on along the minus strand of OV884017.1, from coordinate 62,330,461 downwards.
GATTTGTCTACTCTCTTGACACAAGTAACCTTCAAATTTCTCAAGGTCAACTCAACTTTTAATTCGTGTTCAGTTTTATTTTCTAAACCAAACAAAACCACCTTAAATACACGTTCACTTTTTTGATCGTGGGTAAAATATTGACAGTTGTTTACACTCAAAATAGTTTTTACCATACCGTATGATGCCAGTGTTTCACAAAATATTTTAGTTCCAATAGACATTCGTTTAAGACGGTAATTGGCAATACCTTTAGCTGATAGCAGCTTATGAATAAAGTCTCCAGTTTGTGCTAAGACTTTTATTGGAGGTATATGAACCTTAACAACTTTTTCAACCGCTTTCTCCCCATCATCTGAGTCCATATCATCGCCATCATTATCAACGGCTTGTAAAGGGGTCCAATAATTACCCCTCTTGCGCTTAGACATTAAGTTTATATTAATAATCAAACTGAGAGAGAGAATATACGTCTGCTTTGTTCAAAAGTTACTAAAGAACTGATTGCACCTTATAGGTGGAAGATATTATGTGGCAAGTGCAAAAATCCTGACGAACTTCACCACAAGGTGAATAATATTTGGAAAGAAATAAATTTACTGCCAGAATTTCCTGTTTTAGTTTTCTCCGATACTATATGTACACCAGAGATCAGCAATAAATCGTTTTTTTCGCTACTCATAAGCACTCATGAAATTTCGAGTATGAGATTGAGTCAACAGTATTGAAATTAAACTACTCTGGTTCATTCGTACTCACTGCAACATTGATTTATAAGTACAGGTTGCAATGAGTATAATGAGTACAACGTTCACATCAAACTAATAACATTTCAAAATATGTTTGATTCATACGCCTACTCATTCAGATTCATAAATTTAGAAAAATACTTATAATACACATAATTGATTCGAGTGATTCGAATCATTCATTATAATTTACAATTTTAGTTGTTGTTGTATTTACAAAAAAAAAAAGAAGAAAGAAAAAGACAAAGCCAGCAAGCAAAGCAAACACACAACCTTCTAGTGAGTATTGTAGTGTTCGTACGAGAATCATACTTATTTTGTGATTCTTGTAAATGCTGAGTAAGGGAGAGTCGAAATCAACAACATCATGCGTTTGAATATGAGTAGTATGAGTATGCTTTTAAAATAAGTATGAATGCGTATAAGTATCAGAAATTATGAGTATGATTCGAATCTTCTCATCTTTTTGAATACTCAGTAGGGCTGATATGGTATAGCTTGGTAATGTGATATGATATAGCTTTATATAACATTATTCAAATGTCTGTTACGGCTTCTCTAAGTGGAGCGCATCAGGCTGTATTTAACCGATGACATGGGTTGTGATGGCTTTAAAAATAGCCATGGTTTGTGGCTTATTGGCACACACCTGCGACATAAGAAAATTCAACAAAAAAAGTTATGGGGATAAAATCAGACGATCTCCGTAGTCGGTCTACAACACCTTCACGTTAGACGACTATGCCTTCAAAATGCTCGTGTCTAATATCCAAAGTGTTATATGCTGTGTCGTTCTATTAAAACCGCCTGCCGTTAGTGGCCATATCATTCAATTCAGGCTAAAAGAAATTGGTAATAATCAGCCTATAAAGCTTGCCGTTGACAGCGATGGCCGATGATGCTTTCATCAAAAAATAGTGACTTTTTCGGAATGCATTGGATCTCATCTAGGTCAGTATAGTGTAAATTCGACAGTATTCAAAAATTAAATCCATTCAAAAATGGACCTCATCGATGAAAATGACTTTTCGATGAAAATTAAGGTTTGGAGCAATTGACAAGCTCCAAAGCCAATTTAGCGAACATATATATATCGTTGTCTATGGTAGTCCATAGTGATTTGGCAAAACAGACGGAATGAATGATAAACGATTTGGCAGAGGTAGCTTTAACAAGAATTTCCTTTAAAAATCTGATCACAGTACCAATAAACCCAATTTTCCCAAATACGTTCATAATCTTCGCATGACCAGCATTTGATCAATGCCACTGTTCCACAGCTTACTATTCTTAGCCGGTAAGCCCTTGCAATAAAGATCATGTTGAATAAGACATGGAATTATCTCAAGGCACTATTGATAATGACGCAGGCAGATCTTTGATCGTATTAGGTCAAAGTTAGCCATTTTGCCGAAGAATTCCCACCGCACTAAGATAGGCCTAACCGCTGCTGTATAAATCCGAGTCAGGTTACCCTTTTTACCCTGTTAATTATGTTTGGTTTCCAAGACAAATTCGCCTCGTCCATAAGTTTAAATACCGTCTCATACAATTTCAGTAGACGAAAAGGCGACGACTTGAGCTTTTAAACAAGTACCGGGATTCCACAGGAGATGGGAGAATCTCAGGAGTCTCAGGTTAGTGTGGTAGCTTTCATACCTAAAGCTCGATTGAGCACGCATAGCGGCCTGTTGTGACGCCACAGGTGAACGCAGTCCCTGTACTGGCCAAGTTCCTCCGAACCAAAGAGGGAGAAGGTAGTCAGATCAAGGGCTGCACATTTAAAGCACGAATACCCCACGCTGGAAAACCAGCCAAAAAGTTTGATAAACGGGACTATATCCTTTACATCAATGGACGATAGCTCCGTCAAGCTGGCAAGGTTTGGATAGTCAAATAATCCATATATGCACCTCTCAAGAGATGGGCACTGACAAAGAAAGTGGATAACAGTTTTCTCTTCCTCAGCGGATCTGCATCCACGGCAGAAGTCGTTAAATGAGAGCCGCATTCTTTCCGCGTGTCTACCCATAACACAGTGACCTGTAAGCATGGTCACTGTGATCGAGATGATTTTACGACCAAGTCCAAGTAACTGGTTGGTGCGCCTTCTATCCGTTGAGGGCTAAGTGAGCCTAGCGGTGGAGCAAGACTCTTCATTGATCCAGGATAGGTTGGCGTTTCGGAAGAATTTCCGCGCGATGGCCAGTTTGAACGATGTAAGTGGCATTCCTAAGTTGAAGAGGGGAGAATACCTCACCGAGTAATTGCCATTGAATTGTTATTAAAAAATATTTTCGTTCGAATTTCAAATCTTGTTGGAAAATTGTGCAATTAATAACAATAAAATTTAAAAATATTGTAAATATTGTTTAAAACCTTCGAAATTGTAGTTTCAGACACAAAGATCAGCACACGTACAACTACAGTTCTTAACATTTAAAAAAAAACAAGCGAATAACGAACCAGAGATGATATTGAAATAAATTGTTGTAACATGACATTCATAAGAGTCCTGGGCATTTTTTTAAATGCATCCACAAAAACATTTTTAATATTAAAATGAACTGCAGAAATACATACATAAATATTTTCTAAATAAGCACGAGTTTGTATCTGAATACTTCGGAAAAAATATATTTTTTGTTTTTGTTGTTGTCCTTCTTCTTCTATCATAAAGTTTAAATATCACGTAGACACACTGAGTTTGCTAAGAGTTGCATAAAAATATGTAAATGAATAATTTACATGCGTGGGTCAATCGAGAATGAAATAATGTTCAACAATAATGTGTAGAGTTTTAAAAATATTATTTTTTTTTCATTGTATAAGTCGCACTACGTTTGTGTGCCACCGTTTACAACTTGACGAATCCAACAAAAATAATTTGCTTGTTCGTTACTCTTCTTTACACTTCTGTTCGGTAGACCTTTACACCGACAATCTTCAAACCACGACTGTTTTCTTCGCACGCAACGCGTCTTCACACAAGACTGACTGAATTAATACTGCTCGTTGCCTATTTTGTCTGGCCTTTTTATATGTTTACGTAAACAGTAAAAAGGATCTTGAAATAGAATGTTCGTGGTTTCGCCTTCTCGAGAACTCTATTGCGACTTCATTGTTGTTTGTGTATTCTATTCACATTGCTTGTTGTTGCGTTCTCGTTTACTTGTCTATGACCGTTTCTTTCATACCGATGTTGTTGATTTACTTGTAACAAGTTCGTTGTATTCGTTAGTGTAGCTTTTGTTAATCATGTCAATGTTAAACGATGTTTCGATTTTCGCAACACTACCTTTAGGAACATAAAACCTTAAAAAAGTATTTTTGCTATACGTTTAGATTTTACATTCACTTAACAATTGACTTACGAAACACTTCATGTATGATAAATTTGATATAGAATGTAAAATATAAGGCAGGCTTTAAAACAGGCATCAAATTTCATATTCAAAATGGCATTTTAACATGTCCGGCATAATTTATAAATGTCCACACAATCCTTCCGGTACATTATGATTTTGCAAACAAAAACGAGTAAAAGCAAAAAACAAACAACGTGGTGCAAATAAAACGACAACAAAGGACATCCACTATAAGCAATAAATTGTTGTTATTGCTGGTTACCAGCCTGTTATTGTTGAAAAGGCTGTGGCAAAGTAAAATAGATTCATCCTGGGTCCTTTTAGCAAAAAAAAAAAACCTTTTTTTTAATAGAGTAGAGTAGAGTTGGAATGCCTGTGAATACAAGTGTACGAGCATATAAATTGTACTCGTTTTAAAGGTGTAAATAAAAAGAAAATATCGTTTAAACATTGAACAATTTTGGTCTTTTACACGAGCGTCAACATAGTTTCTTATGTAGTTTTCGAATAAGTCTACGTAAGGATTACGAAAGTAATATATCAGACCTGTTTTAAGCGTTCGGTACAAATGTCCATTCCAGGTTTTGAAATCAAATTTCATAATTCTAGTTAAGGCTTATGGCCGTTCAAAAGCCTGTCATTAAAATTCGCCAGTACAAATCGAATGTCAATAGAAGTTTCTATTTTTTAATTATGAATACATATATTACTTCGAAATGGAGACCCACTGGCCAATTGGCCCCTTTATATCCATATCCGCATCCGGATTGCGCAAAAAATTGTGAGAAGGCGTTTAAACATCCACTAAACTCTCTCATCCATATCAAGTTTCCTAGATTTCATCAAGGCTTCGGTGTAACTTTCTATGCTATTCCAATTTTCTTCGCTATTCAGAAGTACATTGCAGAAGTTTTCGACAGTACAAACGCAGACTTTGGCCTCAAGATTCGTTCTTTCTAACCTCCACCTCTCACAATGAAAGAAAGTGTGTTCCGCGTCATCAATCGACGCATCATTATAAATGCAATTTGATCATGTCATTTTTCCCATTTTAAACAGATATTTACAAAAATAACCCTGTCCGGATAACAACTGTGTTAAGTAGTAATTAAGCTCACCAAATTTCCTCTCAATACAGCGTTTAATAACTGGGAGAAGTTTTGACGTCCATCTACCACACCCTCTTCCGCTCGCTTGCCTGTAGACCTATAGGTAGTTCACCACTGATTACCAGTACTGCTGACTTAAGTACACTCCTATATGCCGATGCCACCCTAAGTGCAGCGGTTCGTTGTCCCGATGATAAAATTTTCATTGTGCAGTCGGCTTTTAATGCTTCTGCCCAGATCTTACTGCCGTAAAGCAGAATAGAGTCCGTAATTACCATCATCAACCGGCGTCTGCTTTGTACAGGACCACAAATATTGGCCATAAGCCCACTAAGTAAGGAGGTAAGCTTAGCGGCTTTGGTTGCAGCATGTTGGATCTGAGCCCAGAACGTCAGTTTAGGGTCCAGTCCAATGCTGAGAAAGTTGACTACTTTCCGCGCCGTCAAAGTGGTTTCGCATTATGCGACTCACATATCGTAATGTCAATTTCTAGCGGTATACGTTTCCTCGTAATAAGTATCAAGTCAGTTTTCTCCGTTGCTAGTTTAAGTCCTCTGTCCTCGATCCACGACTTTGTTCTTATTATCACCTGCATGATCTTCAGCGGATAACCAGGAATAGCGAACTTTGTCTTAATAAATACTAATAAATTATTAAATTTTTATTAATTTTATTAATTCTTACGAACTGTTGTCTAGTAAGCCATCTCACGATAACAATCAAGCAGCCAATTTAGAAATTAGAAATAGAAATTAGGACTGTGGAGGCAATATACCTATGTAAGGTCCTCTTTTTATGATATTATTTGATACTAAATTTCATAATCTAAGCTTCAGTTTTTTCCTATCGAATGTTTGATTTTAATCGCTAAAGTCGTCTTCAGCTATTAGTAAAATTATTAAATACTTCCTAATAAATTATTACATTTTTTTATATCTCATTAATATTTATTTAATTAATTTTTATATAGGGTGTTTTTTATAGAGGTATAGAACTTTAAGTTACAATAAAACAACGATGGATTATTCGATTGACATGAATTTTATTTATCCGAAAGATAATCTTGTGGCATTACATTTTAATCATGATTTCTTACATATGACCGCCACGGCTGGCGCGGATGTAGTCCAATCTGGACGTCCAATTTTCGATGACTTTTTCCGACATTTGTGGCCGTATATCTGCAATAATACGGCGAATGTTGTCTTCCAAATGGTCAAGCGTTTGTGGCTTTACCGCATAGACCAATGACTTTACATAGAACTACAGAAAGTAGTCTAGCGGTGTTAAATCACAAGATCTTGGAGGCCATTTCACAGGTCCAAAACGTGAAATTAGGCGGTCACCAAACGTGTCTTTCAATAAATCTATTGTGGCACGAGCTGTGTGACATGTTGCGCCGTCTTGTTGAAACCACATCTCCTGGACATCATGGTTATTCAATTCAGGAATGAAAAAGTTAGTAATCATGGCTCTATACCGATCACCATTGACTGTAACGTTCTTCCTCAATGCTACGCTCTACAGCAGCAATAGCTTCTTCTGTACGCACCGTACAGAGTATCTGGGGATGCGAATTATCAATAAGAGTAAACGTGGTGCGAAAACGTTCCTTGGTTAATCGAATTAACTGCTCTGATGGACGATCTTGTCGACAATAAAATGGACGTAGTGCGCGATACGTTTTCCGCACAGAACCATTATTTTCGAAATAAAATTGCACTATTTGCAAGCGTTGTTCAGGCGTGAGTCTATTCAGGAACTGAGAATAAATCACTTGACAGCTGTTAAATCGGTCGCCATCTTGAAAAGTAATGCCAACTTAAAGTTCTATACCTCTATAAAAAACACCCTTTATAATGGGCATGCTTGGTATCAAGCTTTTTCAACATAACCTTAAATATTATGCAGTTATTCAAAGGAAACTACTACCGAACACTATGACACTCATGTATACACATTATACGGTTACAAAGGCTTAATACACAACTTCTCCATTGATATTCCTATTATAGAAAAAGAAGGTCCTTCGGATTTGATAAACATGATGTAAAGGTGCATATCATCAACTGCAAGTCTCAGGGCAGCAAAAAATAAAATTCATTTCAACTAAAGGTGATGGTGGACAATGTTATTTTTGTTTTTCTAGAGTGTGGAAAAAAAATTTGCATTTCGTAGAGTAAAAAACATAAAAATGAAAAAAAAAAATATTTTGAACGTGCTTGAACATGCCAACAAAAAGGAACGTCAACAACAAACGCAAACACAAACATAACTATCACACGTCATTTACTACTACATGCTGTTAGTTGTACCTACCATGGAGGACAATATGGACAACCTCTAGAGGAGGACTATTTTCTGTTTTTTTACCTTTCCTATACAAATTTCATCATGACCAGCTAGAAGAGCATCAGTATTTACTATACTCGTACTGCATGCCTTAGCAGGACATCGATGTACATATAAAGGCCTGTACGTGTTCTCTATGAATTTATGATTGTAATATAAATTTATTTTGTTTGTTCATGTTCGATTCATGTACACAAACAAAAAATTATAAAAAAAAGGGGTCTCTGTTGTCAACAATTTTGGAAGCTTTTAGAAGCCATTTAAAATATTAACTTGAATCTATGGTATGTGATGCAAGCCCTTGCTCCCGAACATACACAACAGAGAGCAAATGGGTGGGGCACGTTTAAGTTTTTTTTTTGTATATTTTTAAAGTTTTATTTTATAATGAATTTTAAGTATTATTTGTGGTCTGTATACAAATATGAAGAATATCATTATGGTACCAAACATGAAGAATATACGAAAGTATTTCAATTTGATTAAAGTTCTGAATGCAGAAAAATTTTAACTTTAAGATGCTTACAGCAAAAAGTCAATATTTTCAATTATTAAATTAAAAATGGTCATGTCATAATACAACAAAGATAACTTGAATAAAACTAAAAAAATTATTGCAAATCAACTGAAGCCGAAATTTTTCCATTCCCGGGAAGCGTCGAAAATAAAGCCTTTTTCGAAAATTCCGTGATGTAATGTGTCTACATAATATAGTATGCTAAGCTGCTGTGCAGATACCTTTTTTAATAAAATCTTAATACTTATTCAGTAAAGTTATATACACATACATATTGTTACGTTTTTACCTTTTTAGAAATCTCGTTGATTGCAAACAAAATAAAAATAAAGTCAAATAACAACTCATTAGAGTAATCTCATCAAACTGTACCCAGGTGAAACAGTCCTCCATACCAAATCTTCTCGGTCGGGGACCCTGGTTATCCGTTATCCATATAGCTGCTGTAGATGTTTCATCACCCAGCCAGAATCCGCCATTTTTTGACGCATATTGTTCGCTTATAACAGCTACGTCAACTTCCTGCTCCCTGACTATTTGCGATAGCAAAGAAAAAGCCACCTTCCGTCTAATGCATATTCAGCTACAATATCTCCATGCTGCCTTTCGTAAGCTCATCTCACAGCCCCGCGATCCCGGGAGGTGTGCCAGAGATTTTGCCGACCCTACAGAGCGAATACAACATTTCGGTGCGTTCGGGCATTATTTTCTCTTATGCCCCTTTTCTCCACATTTCATACATAGGCTTGACCTATTCGGTCCATCACATTCCCACCGTCTTGACCCCTTCCGAAGCATCGAAAACAACGAATCGGCTCTTTCCTGATTATTATTCTACAGCTTGTCCAGCCTATCCTGATCCTCTGTAGTTTCAGAAGCGAATTCGCACAGCTTGTAGAGGTTGATACGAAGGCTCTTTTCTGTTCCCGGCTGTTCGCCCCGGTTAGACGAATGAATATATCAGGATTTATTCCGCCCGCTTCTCTTTGTACCGCTGCCAAAACTTCCTCGGTGGTTGTGAGGGCATCCAGGTCTCGAATTTCCAAAGTGACCACCGGTGTAAGGTCTTTTACGGTTGCCTCTTGACTCAGAGCGCTCTTCAGGTTCTTCCTAAACTCGTCCCTTCTGCCTCCTTTACCCATTTCAATGAGTATGGCACCGGTTTTCGTCTTCCGGACGGCGCGTGTCGCTATTTCCAATTCCTCCGATTTTATTTTGCTTCGTATGTTCCTCAGGACATCAGCTTAACTGCGCCCCTCGGTTGGGTAAATGATAACAGATTCTGGACGTTCTTTCCTTGTTAATGTTTCCTTGAGCTGTACCGTGTCTGTCGGTTTTCCTCTCGCTCTCTTTTCCGGGCGGATCTCCGCCGGGCTTGAGGCGCCTCTCTTGTTGAGGGAACTTACAGGTGTGGAGACATCACAGTCGTTCCTGTTATTCTTGGCGCTCTCAAGGGCCTTACTCGCTTCCTTTTCCTTTTCTGCAGTCTTCTAGTTTTCTCTATAGCTCCACATTATGTCAATGAGCTCCTCTTATTCCGATACTCCGCTCTGAACTTCCATGCTGATGTTCCTTGCCCTCGTCATTGCCACTCTAATCTTGCGGATAACACTTAGGATATTAGTAAGGGTCTCCTCCTCTGAGCTTCTCATACATACATAATTGGCCATTACAACCCTTCAGTCAGGATTACGGCCTAGCTTCTCAACACCACTCATGTTGTGTGCGTTAATTTTATACATGAGTGGCGGGACCTACAGTTTAAAGTCGACTCCGAACGACAGATTTTTTGAGAAGCTTCTCATGGCAATTTTTACTCTCAGAGTTTTTGCCAGAAATCTGCTGAGAGGAAGTCGCCGAAGAAATATTTTCATATTTTCGTTTTGATGTCTGACCTGGGATTCGAACTCGGGCCTTTCGTCTAATAAGCCAACACACTACCTACTAGACCACGGTGACTTCAACTCTGAGCTTCTCATCTTGCATATAAACTCCTGTCTTGGGAAACTGTGCCCCAAAAGCGGTTTCTCTGTTCCACTATTCACTGGTTGCGTTGAACGCGCTTGCGCACCCTCCTGCACTGATTCTGGTGTCGTGCCACTCTTCTCAATCCCAGCGCCCCTCGCAGATGTATTCTGAAGGTTCGCTGTTGCCAGGAAGTTTTTCGCTGGTGATCGCTTGATTCTCGGGCTGCTCGTAAAGGCAATTTCACCCTGCATCATCTCTTCTACTTATAAGATTCGGGTTCCATCTTCAAGCCGCAATCTCGTATCCACTATGCAGTTGTCCCTTGAAGACCCCGAGGGTGCCTATGGTAATCAGTGAGGTCCTTGCGAGGCTTAACACAAATCCTCATGAGAGTTTGTCTTCAGAGCCAGGTCGAACACTAATTAGGAGTCATCTCAACTAAACCTGCATCACCAACTAAATGGCGACGATAATCGAACGTATTTGAAGGCCTGCCAAGGATTTAACAGAACGGAGGCGTCTGCAGCATTAGCCTGAAAGCAATTTCGACCGGTTTTCACTCGGTGTACTCAGGTAACAGAATGCAACAAACGTCAGCCCGCTTGCGTTAACTTCATTTTCCATACATAGCCAAGGTCGTGCCAAATCGCCAATCTTACCTTCTCACAGTAGCAAGTACCCAGCGGATGCTGAGTACCAGTACCCGGGGAGCGCCTGATCTATGATACGGATGCTATGAGCTGCATGGCATGTACTTGCAAGAGTAGCACTGGACTTTACCATGTTAAAACCAATCAGTGGCGTTACCTTGTAGTTACATACCCGCTCCCCTGGAACAACACAAAAGTAGTGCAAACAATAAAGAGTTTAATTGAAACTACACACATATTTGTTATAATTTTTGTTTGCAATCAACGAACTCATATTTTAAATGTTTTTAAAAAGGCAAAAACGTAACAAATTTATAAATTTCCAACACAAAAAATTTTTATTTTTTACAAAATTAAATGAAAAACCCGAATTTATTTATTTCTCTGGCAATAAGATAGAAAGAAATGTTCTTTATTCCAAACGGATGTTATTGTTTATAATTTTTTATTATTTTTAATTGTTTCAAACAAATTGTTCACAAAGCAATGAAATACAATATTACAATTGTTAATTATTATGTAATGCATTAATTATTTAATTGAAATGTAAAAATTAAAGTTTTAATAATTAATGAGAAATGTTATCAAAACTTAAATGTAAATTCGAGGAAGAATTTTAAAGATGTTTACTACTCCTGATGCTTGTAATTGCAAATAAACTTTAATAAATATGTACACAGATAATATCACATATTTATGTACATACATACATATATACATACATAGATACATATATTCACTAAAACAATAGATATACAATATAATTTAACAATGTGTAATGCATAAAACATCTGCTACCAAATAATACAAAATAATTGAAAATAACATTAATAATCATTTGAACAGTTATAAATACATAAATACACTCACTATGACACTATATACATACATACGTACTACGTATGTACATACATATGTATGTATGTATATAAGTGTAAATATTATTATCCTTTATACACTTCCTATTATAAATGTACATTCATATGTATGTATGTATGAATGTATGTATAGACAAATATAATTTGGGTATTATGATTTAGCGAATATTCTTGAAATGAATTTGTGGGCGTTATGAATTATAAAATACTAATACACCCATACTAATACACCCATATTTATTTGCACTCATATACATATATACCATATACATATGCAAATATTTATGTTTATATGTAGGTATGTAATGTATTGTATAATAAACAATCAATTATTATCATACAATTTACATTTGCGGTGAATAGACAAATTTTAACCAAATGTATCACAAACTAAACTCTTACCATTGAATTAACCACTCGCACCTGTTTACTTACTATAGATCTGGCATACAAATAAACGTGTATTAATATTCTAAGATAGTTGAACAGTAGGACGTAGAAAAAATATCGAATCGAATAATTAAGAAAATTATTTTCTGACAAATAATCGATTACAAATAATTTCAAGAATTTTTTTAATTCGATGTCAAATAAACATACGTATTGTAAAACGAAAATCTGTTTCTTTATATCCATAGCTCTACCGTAAGCAGATAATAATAATAATTCTTTTAAAAACTTCGAAATCCGTTTGGATCATCCCATTTCTAAGGCAATGAACGCAGCGTAAACGAAGGGTAAATAATAATTAACGATCGAAAAGGTTATGTTGCTGCTTCCTTGCTTCAAATGTGTAAGTATTGTTACGTTTTTAGCTTGTTAAAAATGTTTAGAACATGAGTTCGTTGATTGCAAACAAAAATAAATATGTATGTCTTTATTGTTCGCACTACTTTTGTGTGCCACCGTTTACAAATTGACGAATACAACAACAATTTGTTTAGTTCGCTATTCTTCTTTACACTTTTGTTCTCGTAAGCAGTAACAACTGTTCGGTATATTTTTACAGCGGAGATCTTCAAATCACGACTGTTTTCTTCATACGCGACGCGTCTTCGTGCAAGGCTGACTGAATTCTTACTACTCGTTGCCTGCTTGCTCCCGCCTTTTTATATGCTCACGTAAACAGTCTGATGAAGGTTCTTGAAAACTAGAATGTTCGTGATTTCGCCTTCTCGAGATCTCAATCGCGGCTTCATTGTTGTCTGTGTATTTTGTTCACATTACTTGTTGTTGCGTACTCGCTTAATTGTCTATCCCCGTTTCTTTCATACCGATGTTGTTGGTTTACCTGCAACAAGTTCGTTGTATTTGTGTGTGTAGTTTTTGCACATTTTAATGTTAAACGATGTACACCGTTTCCATTTTCGTAACAGTATTGTCAACAAAAGTACTGGATCTTCCGAAATAAGCGAAAAGCTTAAAGCGACTACAAAAACAACGTCTATTTTCGGCAAATATAATAGAAATTTATTTAGATGTTTATTTAGATGTATCTGTGGCGAAAAATAGAGGCCAGTAAAAACCCAAATTTTTTTGTCGCCTTAGTTTGTTGGCTTATTAGAAGTGACACCACGGTTCAAACCCCAGATTAGACATCTACAACTAAACGAGATGTAAAAAAAACTTTTCTTCGTCAACTACCTCCAGCAGATTTGTGGCAAAAACTCTGAGTGAGAAATAAAAATGCCATGAAAAGTTTTTCAAATATCTGTCTGAACTTTCAACTGTAGGTCCCACCACTCATGTATAAAATTAATACACACAACATAAGTCGTAATCCTGACTGAAGGGTTGAAATAAGCAATTATGCATGTATCAGAGATCGGCAATCTGTATTCCAAAAGATGAGTAGATTCGAATCATACTCATAATTTCTGATACTTGTACGCATTCATACTTATTTTAATATCATACTCATACTAATCATATTCAAAGTTTGAAGTACTCATCGTACTCATACTTAACAATACTCATGATGTTGTTGATTTCTACACTCTTTTACTCAACATTTACAAGAATCACAAAAAAAGTATAATTCGCATACTAACACTACAATACTCACTAGAAGATTGTGTGTTTGCTTTGCTTGCTGTCTTTTTCTTTCTTCTTTTTTTGTAAATGCAACAACAACTAAGACTGTAAATTTTGATGAATGATATTTTTCTAAATTTATGGACCTGAATGAGTAGGTGTATGAATCAAACATATTTCGAATGTTATGAGTTTGATGTCAACGTTGTACTCATACACATTGCAACCTGTACTTATAAATCAATGTTGTAGTGAGTACGAATGAATCAGAGTAGTTGAATTTCAATACTGTTGACTCACTCATACTCGAAATTTCATGAGTACTTATGAGTAGCGAAAAAACGATTCATTGCTGATCTCTGGTATGTATACATGTGTGAAAAATTTAAATATTTTAGAATTGTCGATGTATTAACGACAAAAAAAAATTTTATTATTTTTTTAAATGATTAATCCACATTGTATTGAATTGTAACAGAATAGCATATATGTACGTATATACACTGTAATTTATAAAAAGAAGAATATTTTTATGATTATGATGTTTCCTTTATGTTTCCATACATGCTTAGAGGCTTTAAAAGCTTCTACGCAAAGCTGGCCTTCTTTATATTCGTTAAAATCTAACAAAAGTAAATCGTTAATAGAACCGAAGAAATAACTGTAGAATTATTAGAAAATTTGATAAATATTCGAGCGTTTAAACAACAAAAAGCAATGGAATACTCTACTCTGACAACTACAGATATACACATTACAACTACTACAAGTAAAATTTCTAATAAAAATTTCGTTGGCATCTACCAATTGTGAATTCTAAACAATTTCCCTTGCTACCTCATTCTTCTACAAAATTCAAACTTTATATCCCTGAAAGCATTTTTGGTTGAAATTTTGGACTTATTATCTGTAGGGAATAGGGGGCACCCATGATAACTTAAAATTTGACTCTTCAGGGACTTGAACTCTAGATCACTTGAATGTGTAGTCAAGCACTTTTGTCATTACATCACGTCACGTGTATAATTTGTGAAATATGAATCAGTGTTGCAAAACTGAAATTTTGAAATGGTACTGAACGATAACTGAAAGAGTACTTTTTTGCATCAAGTGGTACTTTTGCAAACAAAAAATATTTATTTGTACTTAATACACGTACGGAACGGAATAGAAAACTAAAGACTTTTAAATGTTTCTCATATATAAGTATACCAAGGACAGCTGATTCGCAGCGTAATAGAAAGTGAAAGCCCCGTTTAGGCAAATGTCGAAGGAACGTAACGGAATGTACGCTTATTTTAGCATATGAAGAGCAAATTAAATACTTACCGAAATTACATTACGGTTTCGCAAGTGTTCTCATTGCTTTCCGTATTCTAAAAGCGAACTTATGTTGCGTAGCCGTTGGGCTAACCGGGGCTAAAGACTATTTCTACGTTTAGCATTATGTTGAACATCTTGCTAACCCATTAATAGTTAAAGAGCGCAAACCATAAAATATTAATAATAAAAAGTACTAAAAGTGTAACGGGGGTAACATGGTATTCTAGAAATGAAAGAGTACTGAAAAGAGTACTAAAGTACTGAATTTTTCAACATTGATATGAATGCAAAATTATACATTTTTTAAATTTAAAAAAACATGAAATTTTGAAATATTTAACAAAATAATTACAAAACAATAACCAAATAAATCTACCGTAGAATATAATAAAAACAAGAAATCTATTTCAAAACGGTAAAATGAAAACCACACGTTCGTCAGGTCACCCAAGAGTAGAGAAATCATTGAATCAAATGTTTTTGCGTATGACAGATGAAAAGATCCTAATTTGTGGAGAAAAGATATGCTAAAAAACTTCGACGTGCGATTCCTTCCATTTTCTAGAATCGAATTATTTTTGGAAATTTTTTTTATCAGTCTCAAATGCAAAGGCGAAAAAGATATTTGCCTGCCATAATCTCATCAGCAAATAAAATGTTCATAAAAGTTCAAAAAGCCACGATGATTCTAGAATTTAATTTGTCCTGATCATTTTTTAAAGGTCAACTTCATTTTTTTGTATGTTATTCTATAGGTATTGTCTACTATAGCTTACATTTACATCCTTGAACTAGATAAATAAGGTTAATTTCCTGAGTACATACATAATTGGCCATTACCACCCTTCAGTCAGGATTACGGCCTAGCTTCTCACACCATTCATATTGTGTGCGTTATTTTTAAACACGAGTGGCGGAATCTACAGTTTAAAGTCGACTGCGAACGACAGATTTTTTGAGAAACTTTTTCATGACAGGTTTATTTACTCTCAGAGTTTTTGCCAGAAATCTGCTGAGAGGAAGTCTCCGAAGCAATATTTCATTTCACATTTTCGTTTTGATGTCTGGCCTGTGGGTCGAACCCGGACTTTACGTCTAGTAGGTAGACTAGGGAAACTATTATATTTGCCCTCAAAAGCAGCGAATCCAACTCCTGTGCAGACTTTCTCGGAAATGCGTAAAATCCACCAACAAATTCGGTTCGCTTTCGTTGCCCTCAAAAGCAGGGAATCCAACTCTTGTGCAGACTTTCTCGGGAATGCATAAAAAACACAAAAAAAATTTCCTGAGTATTGTTCCCAAAAAATATATTAGGGAAGGTGCAATTAATGTTATACGAAGATGACTGTGTGGAGACACCGACAATCCTGTTGCTTTGGTCTTGAAAATTCTCTAACAAGGAAAGTAATCTGAAGAGTTCTCGATCAAGAGAGGTATTAATAAATATAACCTATGATACCGAACTTTAGGTTAAACTCTTTACAATTTTAGTATTTTATACTAAATTTCTATATATTTCTATAAATATTATCTGATGTGCTGCGCACAAGCCAAGTGAAAAGAGTTACTTTTGTTTTCTTTTATTAAATTATCAAATTAAACCGTCATGTAAATGTTAATTTTTTTTACATAAATTTACTAACATTAATCTACGTGCCTTGAATCCATTTCACGCATGTAGTATTTTTAAAATCAAATTTTAAAATTTTTTAATTTCAAATCATTTTTATTTTAGGACCCCAAAAATCACAACAAAGGGAAAAAAGGATATACGGTGAATAAAAAACACAATTTAAGAGGTAATTTATAATTGTATTAATTAATTCGATAGTTCTGTACTTTGCTTTTTTAAACTTAAGCTAAAATAACTCATGCTGTTCGAACAACATTTTTGTCCAGACAAATTTTTTTTTACTGAGAGCTCTCTTCAGCAGTTATCACTCAAATCTGTTCGAAAAATCACAGTTACCAGACTACACTTTAAGGCCAAATACATATTGCACATGATTAATGAAAAACATAACTTATTGGCAGCTCTGTTTGAGTTTGTTCAGGCAAAATATAAAATTAAACCAAATCAAGCTGAGAGTTAGTTGTTCGTAAAAAATATTTTCTCTCTCAAGACGAGCTGTCAAACTACATATAAAAAATGTTGATCGACCAAAAATTGTGTCTGAATGACATGGGTGAATCCAGCTTTAGTATCACAATTATACATATTAATGATATTACATAATAAATGTTTGTTTGGTTATTTAAAATTTGAAATTTTAAACATTTTTTGCTCGCAAATTTTAAACATTTGCATATCATCTGTGGGCGCATAGCCAAATATGAAAATATAAATCTGGTAGTTCATCTACGTTGTATTCAGTATATATATACATACATATGTATATAAGTATACTCATACTATAAATTTGATTAAAATAATAATAATTATAATGTATTATTATCATTTCTATAAAGTTTGTTATTCAAATCTCATTTAGTAAATATTTAATGACACATATATATGTCTATACAAATGTATGTATGAATGTAATGGGAAGGTTAATCTATCTATAAACTTTCAATTTATATAATGTATATAAATGTTCTATCTATTAGAACCAAAAAACAACAACTAACTGAGTATTTGTAAAACTCAGAAAATCGTAATACTGGGTCATTACATACATACATAATTGACCATTACAACCCTGTAGCCAGGATTACGGCCTAGCGTCTCACACCATTCAGCTTAAAGTCGACTCCGAACGACAGATTTTGAGTAACTTTTTCATGACAGGTTTATTTACTCTCAGAGTTTTTGCCAGAAATCTGCTGAGAGGAAGTCGCCGAAGAAATAATTTTTTATTTTCATATTTCGTGTTGATGTCTGGCCTGGGTCTCGAACCCGGGCTTTACGTCTAATAACCCAACACACTACCTACTAGACTACGGCGACCATATTCAGAAATTCGTAATTCTGGGTCATTACATGTTTTTTAAAAGACGCGCATCCTTTGGATTCTAGAATTAAAATTTTAGTAATTTTAAGCAATTATTTATTTTTATTGATTGTTGCCTATTTATTTAAATAAACTATAGATTTATATAAATTAACGACAAACTTCAATTAATTGTACTACGCTTTCCATTTTATTACACGATCCTTTTAATATAAAAATCGCACTTCTACTACAAACCTCTGGCTGCAATCGTTACATGATGCTCTATTTATACCAAATTTGTTTCTATCTGGTAACTTTGAGAACCTTACAGATTTTATGTAGTTTTATTATTGTAATTTTCTCCCTAATCTCGTAACTACTTTAGGGCCATTATTACAACTTGCCGTTAACTAAAGGCAGGATTTAAAAGGGCAGATAACTTTATTTTCATTATTATGAGTACACAATAAGATAAAAGTGAGCGTTAAGCTAAAGGGAAGATTATCCCATCTTTAACTTTTAAAGTTCACTTTATCTCTTGAACTTCACATATTATATACTATATTATTTTCAATATGGCAACTTCAAATATAAACAAGAAAAATTAACGTTTATATATTAATAGTTTTTCAAATCAAAAGGAATATTGACGTATTTATTATACTTATTTTAAAACAAATAACACAAATTTAAAAAAGCTAAAACCCCGACACATAAATTTTACAAACAAATTGAATAAATATAACAAATAAAAAGGCAGGTCGTTGCCACTGCGTTTTTAAAGCACTTGTTTAATTGAGCAGTATAATTGATATTGTTCCGGCACTGCCATATACATATTTGAAAAAGTTAACTTTATTTTATCATTAGGTTATAATAACGAAAAGAAATTAAAGGTGACTTTAAAGTTCACTTTAGCTAAAGTTACCTTTAACTAAACCTAACTTTAACGGCAAGTTGTAATAATGGCCCTTAGTGTTTTCCTTTGTTTATAATTTTTTTTTGTTTGTTTTTATACCACACATTAGTGTTTAATTCGGTGATGTCCAAGGCGAATTAGCCTATCGGTAACCATCGTATGGCTAGATCTAACTTACATTTCCATTAGAACTACAGTAAACTCACAAAAACCTCAACTAATTTTTGCAAAGATTGTTCTCAAAAATCTGTCGTTCGGCGTTGACTTTAAACTGCAGGCCCCGCCACTCATGTATAAAATGAACACACACAACATGAGTGGTGTGAGAAGCAAGGCCGTAATCCTGACTGAAGGGTTGTAATGGCCAATTATGCGTTTTTATTTGAAAGAGTATTAGTATTAGTTCAGAACAAGTATTGTTTCGTTTACCATACCAGTATTATTCTTACAATTAAATTCAATTAAAAAATTGTGGTTCCTTCCCCTGCTGTAAGAGATTATGAATATTTTTCGGTGACAAAACTTTGAAAAAAGCATACACAAAATTGAGAATAAATCTTAGTTTCCGATGATTAGCTGCAATTTACAATCTGCTGGGGCTCTGCTGCGCCTACACTCATTTGAATGTTTGTCGACAATCAGAGTGTTAGACCAGTTAACACCCACATTATTGGACCAGTTTAAAATAGATAATTAAACAAATTCTGTTATTACACACGAATTAAAATTGCATTAAACAACACATGGATGCATATACATACAAACATATATGTATGCACACAAACACTGAGTGACTAACCAAACCATCATCATAAGCAAATACAAATACAGATACAGATACAGATGCAATGGAATAGAATGGAATTTATTTTTAATTTTTATCATCATAATTATAAACTTTATTTTAATAGTGTTTAGAACCAAAAGCACACACACAGATATTTATGGAGATACATGAGTATTAGAGAATATCTACAAAATACCATTAATATCATTGTTGTTGTTATTGTTGCAATTGTTGCTATTTGTAAATAGGATACGGTGAACAAATTTGTTTGTGTGTAAACACAGATTTATTTCGTTAACACTAATATTAGCAACAATTCCATTTGACTAAATTTACACAGCGACGTATTTGCAACAACCACAATACATAAACACTACTACAATGCTACTTTGTCACACACACACACAACACATATGTACATATATAGGTGCAATCGCATGTACAATGGTGTGGTATGGTATGTTATGCTATGGTATGGCATAATTAATAATTATATCATCATCATTTCGTTGTTACTTACTTATGGATACAACATGTGCGTACCACAATAACCAATGATCCTCTCAATAGTTTCGATAATTCTAATTTAATTATTATTTACCGTTTCGATTGCCTTTAATTCGCTAATTTCTCTCTTTATGTGTGTGTGTGTTTGTGTGTGTTTGCTGTGTTGTACTTATTGACCGAAAATTTGATTTTAAGTATTTGCAACAATTTAAATTTCTCCACAAGTATTATTACATTTCTAGTCCGCAAATGTCAAATACATACATTACAGTGGCAGTTAAAATTGTGACATCAACTTTTATTTTATATTAAAAGATAATTTTATGAATAAGATGATACACGTAGAATGTAAGTAGCATATGTATATTAAACGGGAAAATTCTATCCCAAATGAAGAATCTTGGAATTGGTACCTTTTTCCTGTACTTTAGTACTTTTTTCAGTACTTTTTTTATTTCAAAAATACCGCAATACCCCCCCTCTTTCAGTCCTTTTTTATTATTACATATTTTATGCCTTGAGCTTTTCAGATATTAATGGACAACATGTTCAACGTAATGCTAAGGTTAAAATTAGGATTTAGCCTCACTTAGCCAAACATTCGCGGAACGTAAATTTGTTTTTAGAATTCGATTAGCAATGAAAACGCTTGCCGAACCGTAATATAATTTCGGTAAGCATTTACATTGCTCTTCATATGCTAAAAACGAACGTTTTTTACATTACGTTCTATCATCGACGTTTGACTAAACGGGGCTTTTACGTTTTGTTACGTTCCGAATCAAGTGTTTTTGTCTTGTATGTGAGGAATACGAATAAATCGTTAGGTTTTATGTTCCGTGCCGTATGTGTATTAAATATAAATAAATAAATAGTCTGGTAGGTAGTGTGCTGGCTTACTAAACGTGAGCCCACAGTTGAAACCCCATGTCAGACATCTCCATCAAAACCATCTGGCAAAAACTAAATAAATAAAATTGTCACGATAAAGTTTCTCAAAAATCTGTTGTTCGGAGTATACTTTAAACAGTAGGTCTGTATTTTTTGTATGTATGTCTGCATTTTTTTTTTAAAAAGTACCATTCCTTCAAAAAAGTACTCTTTCAGTTACAGTTCAGTACCATTTCAAAATTACAGTTTTACAACACTGATCATCAAACATGAATAGATAGAACGAACACCTGATTAGATAATCTCAAGACATGGAAAAAACTTGCATGACAAATTTCATGCCCGCAAAAGCTGAAAGAAAGCGTCGGTATATGCTGAAAAACAACACTCAAAACTTATGAAACAAGTACAGAGCAAGTGAGAACAATTTCGATCATTCACTAACATTGCTCAGAGGTAAAAAATATCATCCTTTACTCCTTTAATGACTGTTAGTATGTCCAGGGTACAAAATCTAAAAGGCATATACGAAATGCATACGCATAGGCTCACAGCTTATTTCTATTGATGCTTTTATGGTAATGATTTGCAACGCCCAGAAAACTTCGTTCAAGTTTTCACAGATTGACCGATATATATCACGCAACAGAGTCGACTGTGGAATCTTTTCAGCACAGCTGAATTCTCCATTACCAAATTATTGTCGAACTTTTTAAGCTGCAATAATGGCTAGTAGAATTGCTGCCACGCGAATTCAGTAACAGGGTACATAGTATGGTGTTTTGATATCAAATAGTTATTCAAGTTTTTATTATGCTCTTTTTCGAGCTTTTTGAGTCCGACGACTGCGCGTTTTGGTTGAACATAATTGGCAACAGTGAGTGTGGTGGTGCATTGTCGTAATATGTCTCAAGAGTTGGTACGGCCTGACCTTCCTGTAATCATTTTAGGGCCATTATTACAACTTACCGTTTAATTTGGGTTTAGTTAAAGGTACCTTTAGCTAAAGTGAACTTTAAAGTCGCCTTTAAATTCATTTCGTTGTTACAACTTACTGATAAAGTAAAGTTAACTTTTTCAAAAATATGACAGTGCCGGACGAATATCGATAACTTTTGCAAATTAAACAATTTTCTTTTTGTTGTATTTGATGACTTTGTTTATATTTGAAGTTGCCATAAACTTAACTTAAAAGTTAACTTTAAAAGTTAAAGGTAGTATGATCTTCTTCACTTCTAATAATCTTCACTTCTAATAATGAAAAATAAATGATCTGCCCGTTAAAATCCTCCCTTTAGATAACGGTAAGTTGTAATAATGGTCCTTAATTGATGTTATCGCCTTCTCTCCTCCTCTGTCTTTTAATTTTCAAAATTAAAATTAACTTTGGAATATTTTTCTTTCTTTTGATTGAAATGATTTTCTCGGGCCATAGTCGTCCTCTGGCCAGGCCAGACATCAAAACGAAATAGGAAAAAATATGAAAAAGTTTTTCGAAATCTATCGTTCAAAGTCGACGTTAAACTGTAGGTCCCGCCACTCAAATAAAAAATTAAGGCACACAACATGCGTCAGGCCGTAATCCTGACTGAAGGGTTGTAATGGCCAATTATGTATATGTATGTAATTTTGAGATTTTGAA
Organism: Sarcophaga rosellei; assembly: GCA_930367235.1. Lineage (NCBI taxonomy): Eukaryota > Metazoa > Arthropoda > Insecta > Diptera > Sarcophagidae > Sarcophaga > Sarcophaga rosellei. Next base: position 62,307,831 of record OV884017.1, on the reverse strand, counting down.
TTCGACTAATTTAATCCAAAAAAAAATTTGTTTAATTTAAATTTTTGTAATTCTAACTCTTCCTCTCCGAACCTTTTGATACCGGGCGAGGTTTCAGACAAGACGATCCCTTATCATGCGACCTCTTCAACTTCGTAATGGAGAGCGTTCTGCGAAAGGCGGGAGTGCATCGCAACGGCACTATTTTTCAAAAGGGTGTCCAGTTGCTTATGTACGCTGACGACATTGACATCATAGGGAGTACCAAGCGAGATGTTACTGCTGCCTTTAGTGCTATTGAACGCGAGTCTACTAAAATGGGTCTGGCAGTAAATGAGGGCAAAACAAAGTATATGTTATCGACAAGTAGAGACGTGCGGCGTATTGATTCTCAGATTACGGCCGATAACTATACTTTTGAAACAGTCAAGGAATTTATTTATCTTGGCTCCGCCGTTACCACCAAAAATGATGTCAGTCTGGAGATCAAGCGTAGGATCACTCTTGCCAACAGGTGGGTACTATGGTCTCAATAGGCAATTGAGTACCAGAGACCTCTCTCGTGCGGCAAAACTAACACTCTACAAGACACTCATCCTACCCGTGCTTCTTTATGACGCTGAGGCATGGACCCTATTAAGAACTGATGCAGCGGCCTTGAGAGTGTTCCAGAGAAAAGTCCTACGTAAGATCTTCGGTCCAGTGCATGTTGGCGATGATTTCCGTATCCGATTCAACAGTGAGCCGTATGAGCTCCATTTCATCTTCCATCAGATATTCTCTCACTAATTACAGCAATTTCATGCAACACGCGCTTGTTACATCACATTAAAATGTTTATTTTTTATAAAAAAAAAGAAAGAAAAACATCTCAAAACAATTGAAAGAATTTAAAAAAAAAGAAAAAAAAACAGTCGACTTAAACCCAAATACAACAGAAATGACACGCTCAATTATTTTGTATGAAATATGATGATGATATTGACGGAATCTAAGCGGAAAAACAAATACTCATCGAAACAATGACGCCTTACGCAATGAACTTCAATTATTTTCTTTAACTAACGAATTCCGTTGGTGAAGGCAGGGGGGCAGGCAACGTATATATAAGGAGGATAAAAATTTAAATATCAATTTGCTCTCAAAGCGAACGATGAACGAATAAAAAAACGACGGAAACAATAATAATACGACAACACCAGCAACAAACACCAGAATGCTTCATTACGTTTGTGATTTGTTGGAAATGAGATTCGAATTTAGAAAAGCACATGCCAGCAGCATACGCGTGTATGCACGCACATCCTATTTGGGAAAATGTTGGGAATTTCTTTGCAGGATGTTGATAAAAAGTTTAAAGGAACCGTGAAGCATAAAAATATCTTCTTATTGACGTTGTTGTCGCTCGCTGACACAAGATTGTAAGCAAACAGAGGGCAAAATCAATTGTAAATCGTTTCAATATTAGAACGATTTGAATGTTTTTTTCCCGATATTTTTTTCTATTTTTTGTATTCTTACAATTCGTTGTATTTGTACTTGAGAATATGAAAATGCATTGGCAAAATGCTGAAGAATTTTATTTTTTATTTTTTTTTACTTTTCCCAAAAACAAAAGGAAAACAGGAAGTTAAACGATTTCCTTTACGCAACAGTGAAAATTAAAAATGAAAACGACAACGAAAAAAAAAGAAAATTAACATCTTATTTTCTGCCCCAATAAGAAACGTGTATTATCAAATTGTACATTTTTCCGTAGCAATTTTTCCAATTTTCATTTTAAAATCCCAATGGCCGGTTGTAAACACTATTTTCAATACCAATTTTATAAAAGTCACGAACAGCAACACTGACGCAAGCACCATTTGAACAAACAAACAATGAGAAGGAAAGAAGAGCAAAGGTAATGAGTGGTAGACATCATTTTCGCTATATTAAGACTGTGTGTGTGGTATTCCAATGCGAATGGTTTGACATTCAAGGATAAATTTTTCGAAGGCTAAAAAAAAACATTTTGCAATGTATACATTTTCTGATTGGTAAACCATTTAACCGTGCTGTTTACAGAATACAAGTCTCTTATTTTTTTAAGAAGGTGATTTAATACAGCATTTAGTTTAAAGTGTTCTAATATTCTGAAGATACAATATATCAGTTCCGACCAGAGATCAGCAATGAGTATTCAAAAAGATGAGTAGGTTCGAATCATACTCATAATTTCTGATACTTATAAGCATACATACATATATTACAAGCATTCAGTCAGGATTACGGCCTAGCTTCTCACAGCATTCATGTTATGTGCCTTAATTTTATACTTGAGTGGCGGGACCTACAGTTAAACGTCGACTCCAAACGACAAATTTTAAGAAACTTTTTCAGGGCAGGTTTAATTAGTCTCAGAGTTTTTACCAGAAATCTGCTGAGAGGTAGTCGCCGAAGAAATATTTTTCGTTTTGATGTCGGGCCAGGTCCTCGAACCCGGGCTTTACGTCTAATAAGCGACCACACTACCTACTAGGCTACGGCGACTACTATACTTATACGCATTAATACTTATTTTAATATCATACTCATACTACTCATATTCGAAGTTTAAAGTATTCATCGTACTCATACTTAACAATATGCATGATGTTGTTGATTTCGGCTCTCCTTTACTCAACATTTACACAAAATCATAAAATAAGTATGATTCGCTTACGAACACTACAATACTCACTAGAAGGTTGTATGTTTCCTTTGCTTGCTGTCTTTGTCTTTGTCTTTTTCTTTCTTCTTTTTTTGAAAATGCAACAACAACTAAGAATGTAAATTTTAATGAATAATTCGTATCACTCGAATCATTTATGAGTATTATAATTTTTTTTTCTAAAGTTATAAATCTAAATTAATCTGAATGAGTAGGCGTATGAATCAAACATATTTCGAATGTTATGAGTTTGATGTCAACGTTGTACTCATACTCATCGCAACCTGTGCTTATAAATCAATGTTGTAGTGAGTACGAATGAATGAGAGTAGTTGAATTTCAATACTGTCGTCTCACTCATACCCAAAATTTCATGAGTACTTATGAGTAGCGAAACAATGATTCATTGCTGATCTCTGGTTCTGACTTAAAACAAATACGTACATTCTCATACATAATTAATTGGGCATTACAACTTCAGTCAGGACTACGACCTAGTTTGTCACATCACTTATGTTGTGTGTGTTATTTTGTACAAGTTAAAGTTGACTCCAAACGACAGATTTTTAGGAGACATTTTATGGCGATTTTATTTTCTACACTCAGAGGTTTTGCCAGAAATCTGCTGAATGGAAGTCGCTGAAAAATAATGGCATGTCTAACCTGTTGTTTAAACCGTGGCTTTACGTCTACTAGACCTCGGCGACAAAATATTTATAAACAAATTTATAATATCACTTATTAAATAAGGAAATAAACCAGAGTAACTACGTATTGTAAATTATACTGTTACTGGAGTAGAATTCAATAAAAATTTGTTTATTACGTAACTCGTAATTCGGAATTCTTCGCACAAATTTATTGTTTACTGAAATATTTTTCGATTTTGAAAACTCAAGGTAAGGGAGAGATATGTATATGGACAGCAAAAGTCTTAGTACGGCAATATATTTTAGCGATTTCATGAATTTTAGCCAAAGTATGTATACAAATATATAGTTTATACATTTATTTTATTAATTTATTTCCATTTTATTATAAAACAAACAATTTTTTAATGTTTTTCATAAAACAAAAGAAAAATTAGGAAAAGTTTCAGATGACTCCTTAGGTGCCCACAAGTAGAACCCTGGGTAAATTTAAAATTCGAAGGTCTAATATATGAAAATGCTATCATTTGAATTTAATAGAATATCACTTAAGGTCAAGCACACCATTTAACCCATTTGGAACTGAATGTACAAGTTTTGTTTAGTGTTTTCTGGTGGCACCATGAGCAAGTTTTTCGGTTGACTTTTGTTTGAGGTTTAGCCTATCGACGGTTTAGGTAGATCGACGGCATACAGTGGGACAGAAGAGGAGGTGTTCTATCCCTGAGTGAAATATTGAGAGCCCATGAGGAAATCGCAAGTTCTTCCAAACAAAAGTCTACGCCTTATTTCACTAGGACAAGAAGTAGAGAGCGCAAGGACACAGCAATAATATCTGACACTCAAGGCTCCATCTAGAATTCAGCTCCTGTAAAGATGACTCAGTTGAATCAGATAGGCAAAGGAAATAGAGTCATGCGGAAATTTGTGGCTATGAGTAAGAAGGTCAGCTTACGAAGTTTATAAAATTAGGGGTTTGTAAATATAGAAGATGAAAAGAGGTGTACTCTCTTTTTAATACGAAAGGGTTTGAGACAATCTAAACTTTTGTTGGGTAATTACATTGCGACGAGATTTAGGTAATGCATGCGACTATCCAAAAGAAACCTGTTTATAGTAACTGATCATCTCAAGAGGTGTGTGATTAGCCACATATTACGCAAGCAATAATATCGAATTACTGAATATACCACATGAAAATAAAAAAAAATAATTCAAATTTCAAGTATTTTGACAGAAACGTCACAATTAATTTATTAAACAAATACAATACAAATGTATGCATACATATGTGTATAATATAAAAATATCAAGTCTCTCAAATACTCTCTCCTAAATTCGCTAAGACAGCATTTGATTAATTTCTTTTATTATTTTATTTTTCTTTAATAATTTCTCATTGTTTTTGTTTTTTTTTTTTTTTTTTTTGATCTGTTAAAATTAATGCAATGAACCCATAAGTCAAAGAAGAATTAAATCGGGAACATGATGATGAGTATGTATGTATGTGGGACTGTTGTTGTGCATTTCAGTTATTATTTTTAGATTCCCTTCGATGCCACGTATTTTTTACATCGTTTCTGTTTCATTTTTAGGAGTCGCATATTTAGCTTTTCGTATGACAGTATGTGTTATTTTGTGTATAATTTTTTAGAGGTGGATTAAGTGGTATTATCCTAGCATCCCTCGCAATAGCAACAGTAACAAACAAGACCAATACCCAAACAGTCTATGTAAGCACATACATACATATGTACATACCATCACAATTCATGTGTTTCAGCAGTTTCACACACTCACTTGCACTACACTTACATATGTACATACATTCAAACGCACTCACACGATTCATTAGAAACATTTTGTGATTCTGTAAATATACTCAAAGAAATTATTGTAGTAAAATCGTTTAAAAACTGTCGATATGAATAATTATTCTGTTGATCAATGCACAAACAGCCTTATGCTGGAAAATAAGTACCCTGTAAAGAACATTTTGTTTCAGTTTTATTGGTACAACTCGTTTTCATTACGTCGAAAAATTTCTTTCTCCTAAAAATGCATTCAATAATATTGTTACCTTTTAATAACGTTTAAAATATGAGTTCGTTGATTGCAAACAAAATAAAATTAAATTTAAACTTCACACGCAACGCGTCTTCACACAAGACTGACTGAATTCTTACTACTGGTTGCCTGCTTTGTCTTGCTTTTCTATATGCTCACGTAAACAGTCTGATGAAGGTTCTTGAAGTCGAACGTTCGGGATTTCGCCTTCTCGAGAACTCTATCGTGACTTCATTGTTGTTTGTGTATTTTGTTCACATTGCTTGTTGCTGCGTTCTCGATTACTTGTCTATCGCCTTTTCTTTCATATTGATGTTGTTGGTTTACTTGCAACAAGTTCGTCGTATTTGTTAGTGTAGCTTTTGTTGATCGTTTTAATGTTAAACGATATTACACTGTTTCCATTTTCGTAACAATATTATGGTGTGACTAAAGTATTATCGTCAGATAAATGTGTTAAGCCTTTGTGCCTGGGCTCCTGAATCAACCTGAGGGTGATAAATCAAGATATAAAAGTCGTTAGAGAGTATGGCCGCCCATCACAATTTCAATCAGATCGCTTTCAAAGTGTCTGTATTGGCTGAAATAGAGATATTCTTGATATTCAAGACCACATTCCCGTCTACTCTAATATAACTGAAGCCGTAGAACAATTATGTACAGTCATAGTATTACAAGAATTTTTAATTGCAATCTATTTACAAAGGTTATTTTCCAATATCACACAAATTAAACCGCAATTAATTTGAATGGTATTCTGTCTTCAATAAGCTGTCTTCATAGTAGGCGAAAAAATACTCGTTCAAGCCGGCGCGTAGCACTGGTGGCCCGCACTAAACTGAAATTGATCAAGTTATTAGACGATACGTAATACCAAATATTTAGATCTTTAACTCTTCAGCTGTCGAAAAAAATGTCTGAGAGTCACGTTCTCTTAAAAGCATTTATTCTAATAACAATTATAATTAATAACGTCGTATAAATATAACAGCCGCCCGTAGGAGACAAGCATGAATTAAAGCTCCGGCGTGAACGTGTTGAAGACAAAAATTTTTATTCATTTCTAGAACGTTATTTTACCCTTTCTAAGCTATAAGAGTTACAAAAAATTGTTACATTTCTGGAGATTTTTGATTTTCTCGTTAACATTTTTTAATTTTAAAATTTAAAAAAAATTATTGTTTACTATCGCCATAGTCTAGTAGGTAGTGTGCTGGTTTATAAAATGTGACGACATGTTTCAGACCCCAGCTCCGAACTTTCCAAAAAACGAAATGTGAAAAAATAATTTTTTGGCGGCTTTTACAAAAAAATTTGTTATTCGACTTTATTCGTCGACTATAACTCACGTGTAAAATTAACAGACACGACATAAGTGGTGTGAGGAACTAGGTTGTAATCCTGTCTAAAGGGTTTTTAACGAACAATTAATTGCTTACAGTGTACTTAACATTTTTGTAGTCGCCGTGGTCTAGTAGGTAGTGTGTTGGCTTATTAGACGAAAGGTCCGAGTTGGAATCTCAGGTCAGATATCAAAACGAAAATATGAAAATATTTGTTCGGCGACTTCCTCTCAGCAGATTTCTGGCAAAAACTCTGAGAGTAAAAATTGCCATGAAAAGCTTCTCAAAAAATCTGTCGTTCGGAGTCGACTTTAAACTGTAGGTCCCGCCACTCATGTATAAAATTAACGCACACAACATGAGTGGTGTTGAGAAGCTAGGCCGTAATCCTGACTGAAGGGTTGTAATGGCCACATTATGTATGTACTTAACATTTAAAAATGGATCTTCCCATGTAGTAAAATCAGACTGCTGTTGCCTCCCGAGTTATCTTGCATTTTCTTGTCTACGCTCTCTCTATCTCCACAATATATATACATTTAGTGATATATTTCAGCTTTATGATCAACATTATTTTATCTTGCAATCTATCTTATTTGACTTTTGAGTCGGCTAGTCGGCTAATGATTAAGTTTTTCGCAAATATTGGTCCACTTCTTTCTGCTAGTGTTTCAAAAATGAAATTGGCAAATTTACCGAAAAGTTTAAATTCAAAACTCACTTGACGTAATTTTTGTACGATTTCATCAAACTTAATGCCAATCTCTTTATGATGATAGGATGAGCTTTAAGAATGTTGGCACTTATTTTATATTTTCAAAAAATTCCAAAAAATTAAGAAAAATACATTTTCCGAGTTCACTCCATCAAAACTCATACCATATATGTTTGAACAATATGTTTATATATATCGTTTTAAAGGACTATCTCTTACTTTTTCAAAACAAACTTTGAATTTTTAAAATCGTTTTGAATGATCAATAATTTTGTGTCAAAAGTTTAAACAGTTTCTTTCAAATAAAAGAAGTTTTGATGGTTCGAGAAATATTGAAAAAAAATATATTTTTGAGTTCTATTCAACTAAATGTACAACATAGACAATGAATGTATTATTTACTCGTGTGCATTCGGATAGCGTTAATCTGTAAATTTTTTCTCTATGTGTATATTTATTACAATCACGTTCATCAAAATAAAAACAACATTTTTTTTTTCAGTGCATGATTTTCATTCACATGCTGCATGCATATTTGATCTGTACAATGTTTGGCGTCTGTTAGTTGGCATTGCCGCTGGCGTACGTTCCTTGTTGTTGTTGTTGGATGATACTTTTGACTGTTGGATGATGCTGTTGCAGCTTTATTATCTGACTGTTCGGCTGTCCTGCCTGCATTATCGTGTACAAATTGTTTTTATTTCCTTCAAATTGCATCTCATCCGTTCTTCTTCTACGTACTGTTTTAGGCATTTAATTTTCATTTCATTCGACTTGCTGTTGTAGTTGTTGTTGTTGTTTTTATGTTCTTCAAATTCATCTTTGAAAACAAATAGTGAAACGTGTTTCGGTATTTTCTTTTCTTTATTCGAATGTATTCTTCTAGATCTCTTCTCTCTTCTCTCTCTCTCTACACCGTCACACAATCAATATCTGTTTTAAGTTCAAAGAAAACGGAAAGGGAGCAAAAGCAACAACCTGGCTAGGATTAAAATGGGATTATAATTAAGGAACCATATTTGTTTCTACATTCTATACACACTCACACACACACAGACACACATTTGTATATTTATGAGTATTATTTCTTTTCTGTTTTCCTAATTCAAATCAATTTTTATGTTTATAAAAATACTGAATCTTTACATTCAGACTCGTTTGCATACATTACGTGTAGAGAAATATGTTTGTACGTATATACATATGTATGTATATATAAACATTTATTTTTAAAATGATTTTTATGATTGAAATATTGCTTTTGAGTTTCTAGAGGTCACGTGCAATTTTAAATCAATTTTTAAAACATGGCGCTCCAGACTATAAGCGATTACAGAAGACGACATTAGAGCAGACACCTGAATTTAAATTTCGTGAAAATAACAGTACAAAAAATAAAGTTTAAAGTGCCATTATAGCTTCAGTTGAATTTACTTACACCAAGCAGGACACATTCCGATGGCGTTATTCAATAAAAACCATTGACCGTCAGTGTGGCCAAAGATACCTTCCCGTCCAACCTTCGCATTAAAACCTCCGAGGGCGATTTTTGGCGACATGGGCCATGCAATTATCCTACATCCTAGAAGGCATCTTTACCACATCGTCCTTTTCTTCCGTCGGGAAGTGAGCACAATTTGCCCTAATGCGGATGTTACGCTGATATTCTCTCTTTCACAGGAGATGAACTCAGAACAAGATGGTGAAGTCTTTTAATAACTATAAATCCTCAACCGAATTCGTCCTTATCCCGCATGGTAGCTGTAGTATATATACCGCAATAGATGCAAGGTTTTTTATTACATCTTTGTCCTACGTTTTTACCCTTTAAAAACGTTAAAAATATGAGTTCGTAGATTGCAAATGAAATAAAAGTAAATTAGTGTTCAATTTCAAAATCAATTCTTTATTGTCTGCACAAATCTGTGTGCACCCTGTGTTGAAATTTATTCACACAATAACAATTTCCTTTAAATTGTTATTCTTCTTGTACACAACAACAATTCCCTTTGTTGTTCTCTTTGGTACAATCGTTCGTTAGAACTTCGAACTACGATTCTTCACACGCAACGCAACGTGTCTGATTGAATTATCACTCTTCTGCTTACAACCCTTTTTTTGTAAGCAACAAACTTTCTGCTCGCGTAAACACTAACAACTGCTTACTTCGAACGCAACCGTGTCTTCACACAAGACTGACTGAACTATAACTCACTCCTCGTTGCTCGCTTTGTCTTGCCTTTTATATCGCTGGATCATCAGTCTAATGAATGCCCTTGGCAGAGTATGACTGCCTTCGGGAACAATCTAAAAAGGTAAACAACTCGTTTCCCTTATTATTGTTGGTGGATCTTGTTTACATCTATCCTTGTAGTGTTGTTGTTGTTTGTTTACTTTGTCCCTTTTCTTTTTATACCTGATGTCATTGTTGCTTGTTTACTTTGATCACGCGATCAAGCCATTGTTTTTGTTGCTATGTGTTTACTTCTTCGTTGATCATGTAAACAACTGTCTTATGTTGTTTTTGGAGCTTTTGTTTATCACTTTATACATGATCAAGTCCGTTGTTTTGTTTTTGGAGCTTTTGTTTATTATTTTAATAACACCATTTCCATTTTCGTAACAATATGTATGATCGGTTAAAACAACTTTTTTTTTTGGGTAGTAGCGTTTTTTTTTATTCCTTGGTGAAACATCAACAGTAGTGTGGGAACACTAGAACACCACCTCTACGATTCGAACCTATTTGTCCTATGGTACTACCGTACTGAGTTCTAGTCTATTGACTACTACTATTGATTTCCTTCCATCCCTTTCAATCCTACGAATTCTCTCTACGCTTCTCAATTCCTACATCACATTTGTAGACAGCATTCTGACATATTGCCAAACTTCAACAGATCGCAGCATATGCGAAACTATATTGTCTGATGTCACTATTTCATCTATCATCGCAGAAAAACTATTTGTCTGATGTCCCTATTTCATCTATCATCGCCTCTAACAACCCGCGTTCCAACCTAAATCTATGACAATAAAAGAAAATATGCTCAGCATTTTCACATCCATTATTGCAGAAGGAGCAAAATACCTCATTGTCGTGGCCATATTTACAGAGACATTACCTGAAGCAGCCATGCCCTGTTAAAAACTGTGTCATGTAAAAGTCAACATGACCGTGTCTCCTTTCAGCCCAACTTTGTACATTTCTGATAACTTTATGAGTCCATCGCCCTTTCGTCGCAGTATCTCATCTAATCTGCCATTCGCCTAAACTCTTTTGTCCTTCCTACCTTCGTTCCTCAGTTGTCAATGTTCTACCAACAATACTCACACTATCATATATCCTTTTCAGTTGTTCCCTAGCCATAACACAAGTAGCGTGTGTGTGTGTTAGTTGTGTAGTTCGTTAGGTTTGTGTGTGTCTTGTTGGGAGAAAATTTTACCGGGTTTGACGGAGACGAACGGACAGGAAGAAGGTCCGTGCCAAAATTAAAAATACTTTTTAGTGTGGTGTGTTTCTAACGTAGTTGATTTTTTGAAAGTGTGGTGAATTTAGTCGATGTGGTGAGTTTTTGCCAAGTGTGGTGAATTCGCCAGGTTTGGTGAATAAAATTAAAATTCATCAAAGTGTCGTTATTCGAAATAGGTACTGTATTACCTCAAATCAATATACAGTCCCTGGTGACTTAACCGGTGTATGTCTAGAATAAGTGATTTTCATCTCCATTAGCAGAGCCATTTTGGTTAAAACAAAACCACAATATTTTTTGGAATGTGAATCGATACCATTACATTCCACATGTTACATTCGCTATCATCCAAAACACCAACCTTTCTATTTCGGTTTGGACAACAGTTTATTCAGCTGCACAATTTTTTTAACATTTTAGTCACCCTGTCAACATACGAATTTTGCGGGGTAGTTGACTCGGCTTAAAATTTTATAAGAAGATGGCACAAAATTTAAAGGGGGAAACAGAATAGTCGCTGTAGTACAACAAAGCGTAGCTATCAAAAGTCGAAAACGTCTATTCAGATTGATGTCAACAGAATATGTACATATAGTTGGGTAATAAAGCAGCTGAATGAAATAAATGCAATGTTCGAATATTTAAATTTCATCTAACTACAGGGCATTCATATTGGCTTATTGTCAAATAAAAATTGTATTGTTTTTCCGTGTTTTTCAATATATTCTTCATTATTTTTGCATTGTTTTGTTTCAACGCGGGCCTTTGCGCCGCGTAGCAGTCTACCAGTTTGAATATAGGCTTACATTCTTGCCCAATAGGAACGTTGCAGGAGATGTGAAGCACCAATGTCGGAAACCCTAACTGCTATTAAAAACTCTTCGAAAAACAAACTGAATAATGTTAACTTCAACTAAATAACTTCTGTCGGAAAATTAGGAGATAATTTGTCACAAAAAGAATTGATATCAATTGATATTTTCCAGGCTGCTTCATAAATTTCAAAATCTACATACATACATACATAATTGGCCATTATAAGCCTTTAGTCAGGATTACGGCCTAGTTTCTCAACACCACTCATGTTGTGTGTGTTAATTTTATACGTGAGTGGCGGGGCCTACAGTTTAACTTCGACTCTTAATGACAGATTTTTGAGAAACTTTTCACGACATGTTTATTTACTCTCAGAGTTTTTGCCAGAAATCTGCTGAGAGGAAGTCATATTTGGTTTTGGTGTCTGGCCTGGGGCTCGAACCCGGGCTTTACGTCTAATAAGCGAACACACTACCTACGGCGACTACCAATTTAAAAAATCTTATGCGACAAAATTTAAAGTTATAAAATTAAAAGTGCCGAAAATGCATTTAAGCAATGCAATATAAGCAAGGAACTTATAAACTTCATGGTACAGAAGATTCCGAAATTTATGATTATTTTAACTCAAATGGTAATGATTCCCGGAATCATTTAATTCCGTTCACTAATTAATCACTCATTTCATTTGTAATATCCACATCCAATAAGAGCAATAAACATAACGAATGTACATACGATACATACCAGAGATCAGCAATGAATTGTTTTTTCACTACTCATAAGTACTCATGAAATATTAAGTATGAGTGAGTCAACAGTATTGAAATTCAACTACTCTGATTCATTCGTACTTACTACAACATTGATTTATAAGTACAGGTTGCAATGAGTATGAGTACAACGTTGACATTCGAAATATGTTTGATTCATATGCGCCTACGCATAATACTTATTAATACTAAGAAATGATTCGAGTGATTCGAATCATTCATTAAAATTTACAGCCTTAATTGTTGTTGCATTTACAAAAACAGCAAGCAAAGCAAACACACTACCTTCTAGTAAGTATTGTAGTGTTCGTACGCGAATCATACTTATTTTGTGATTCGTGTAAATGTTGATGTTGAGAGTCATGCGTATTGTTAAGTATGAGTAAGATGAGTACTTCAAACTTTGAATATGAGCAGTATAAGCTTGATATTAAAATAAGCATGAATAAGCATAAGTATATGAAATTATGAGTATGATTCGAATCTACTCACCTTTTTGAATACTCATTGCTGATCTCTGATACATATTCTTTTTTAAAAAGAATCGAATATTTATTTATTTAAAATATTTTCTATGTAATGGTAGGTATATGTATATCAAGTTTGTGAAGAAAGAAGTCTACAACAATGTACAATTAAATACTAAACATAATAAAAAGTAAATCCATTAAATATAATTCTATTTATACTCTCTGTCTTCACTTATAAATTTAAATAACATTAGAAGAAATATAACCCACCTCTCTCTCACACTCTCTCTCTCTGTGTTGTTTCCAGCAGCAGCAGTGAGTGGTCAGGTTGTAAATTTCAATAAAATAATGATTTAAACAAAATTCATATTCAAATCCATTCATACATACATACATAACAGAGTTAGAGATAAATAGATAACATACCAGTTAAAGACCTGCTTAAATTATTTGCAATGATTACTTAAATTATATATGGACTGAGTTTTAAAGAAACCCTTTCTTCTTCTTCATTCATACATGGATATCTTGTTGTTTCACTACTATTATTAACGATATTAATTTTAATTTTTTAATAATAATATTAATTAAGATAACAATTCTATTAAAATTTTGGTATAGTCTAAGGATAATTTGGTCAATTCACACGACTTTGTATCGTGTATGTTGTATTGAATACACTTGGTCGTTTATGAACGCTCAATTCTATGCTCTGTTGTGTATTTCTTATTCCAAATGTCTACTTCTTTTGGCATTATAATGTGTATAAGTGTATCGGATGTGTATAAGTGTATCGGATTTTTACATGAAAATTGCCAACAACAAGCATACACTGTTGTATATTCATCCAACAATACACTCAATACAACGATACAACGGCTTGTGTGAATTGACCAATTGTATGTGATATGGACAAATGTTTTTATATTATGGACTTGTTCGTTATGGAGCTACAACGACTAGAGAATATTTTACGTTAATAAAGGACCGTTACAGCCATTATTTAGACGATATTCGGCATAAACCATGCCGGTATTGTGCCAATGGTAGAAGGCAGCCAGAATGAATAGATGCCACCAGTTGTGCGAATGGCCAAAGTAGTCTACTTTACCAGTTAACCAGCGTTCAGGAATTTTCGCTGCATATATCACAAAGGCAATGGCACATAAGGCGTACATAATTATTACACGAGGCACCATTAACTGTAATTTGAAAAAAATGAAATTAAAAAGGTTTTCAAGTCATACTTAACACACACTCATGTACTTACCCTGACTAATTCATTCTCTAAACCGCCCATTTTCACAGTCCAGTGAGCCAATGGTATAACACCATAGGCGGCCCATGCCAATAGCACGGCTATTTTGCCATTAAGAGAAACATTTAATTTTGGAATTTGTATAATCATGGCCAAGCCAAACATGCATAAAGCGATCACAGAGTAAATTATTCTAAGTAACTGTAAAATTCAAAAATTCACATTAAGAACCAACTTTATGATGGTAGCGCAGTGGCTTACATTAAAGCACCAAAAGGCATAGTACATGCTGCTGATATAAATGGCCACCAACGATAGGGATATACCCAAATAGTCCACCGATAGGAATAGCTCATAATGTTCCTCCGATTTACATGAGAATATATGGTAAATCGAGGACAAAAGCATACACAGGCAAAAGCATATCAAGAGGCATACAACCAATATTTGATCCTCCAAATTCGCATGAACTTTGAGAAATTGAAAATCAAAAATAGTCAAGCCTATAAACAAAAGACAGCCGCACAAGTGAGTCCATATGTTGATCTGTAAATTATTAAGTGAAAATGTTAAATTTGGTAAATTAGAAAAAGAGGATAAATGTCTCTATTAAGACGTTGACTGCCGCGGCAATTTTCAGAAAACTGGCTCTGTTCTTTCCCCAGCTGCCATTTATCGATACTAGCACAGATATAATACGATTTTATTCGTAGCTATACAAAAATGGCAGGTTTAGTAAGTACGAGATAACTTGTTGCTGGCATCCTAGTATGGAACGCAATCTACGAGTTATCTCGTAATCGGCAGTCAACGTATTAGTATCAAATTCTCAACTTACCGTTTCGTTCGTCCACCAGAACACACTCTGTAAACATAATTTTGTGGAAAGGAATGTACGATAGCCACCTCTAATGTAGGGATTAAATTTTAAATGGTCCGGTGCCTACAATTAGAAACCAAAAATTTTTTTTTATACTTTTTTTCTATTTTTATACAATATTTTTGAATATTAATTTTAGAAAAAAATAAATTAAAAAAATTTATATTTTTAGCTAACTTAGCTAGTCGTTTGGCAACTGAATTTATTTAATAAACGTTGTTGTTTTATTTCAAAATCTATTTATAAAATTTTTCAATTTAAATACTATTTTGTTTATTTTAAGAATATGTATAAACAATTGAAATAAAATAAAAAAGAAATTCAAAACAATATTGATAAATAGCTCTGCTATATATTCCTGAAGAGACCAACCTTTGTGCTAATAATGGCCCAATGAAATTTATTCCTATAGGAAATTCAGTAATTCAACCGGAGTTAAGCGCGGAGTAGCTCCTTAAATTTGCTTGTTAATTTGTATGTGAATCCAATTTGAAGTACCTAAACCTAGCATGGAAAAAATCATTTGTTTCACGGTTAGATTATGTTAAGTTAGCGATAGTTTGAATTTCAACAGGTGGCCCATATGGCACATTGTATTACCCAGTGTTAGGTAAGCCTCCTTGTCATGATCAAAACAATTTCGTTTTTACAAATGTACAATTAAGTTGAAGTGAACTAATTAATATCAACTATTCCCATTGTATTAGAAAAGATAAAACAATTCCCCAAGTCATATTAAAATAAAACTTAAGAAGTACAAAAAAATTAACTAAGAAACACAATACAAACTCAAATTTTGAAATTATTTTTGGTGATATAATGGGTCACTTGTAGCCAAAGCCTTGATTTATGGATTATCAACGTTGTTCAATACCGGGTTTTTCCAATTTTTGTTCGAAAATTATTGTGAAGTTTATTGAAACGTATTATATAGTAGTCTGAAATGCATACATGTAATGCTACTCATAAGCACTCATGAAATTTTGAATATAAGTGAGTCAATAGTATTGAAATTCAACTACTCTGATTCATTCGTACTCACTACAACATTGATTTATAAGTACAGGTTGCAATGAAATATGTTTGATTCATACGCCCGCCTACTCATTCAGATTCATAAATTCAGAAAAATACTTATAATACTCATAAATGATTCGAGTGATTTAGAAAAAGACAAAGACAGCAATCAAAACAAACACACAACCTTCTAGTGAGTATTGTAGTAAGCGAATCATATTTATTTTGTGATTCTTGTAAATGTTGAGTAAAGGAGAGTCGAAATCATCAACATCATCGTATTGTTAAGTATGAGTACGATGACTACATCAAATTTTGAATATGAGTAGTATGAGTATGATCTTAAAATAAGGATGAATGAGTATAGGTATCAAAAAGTATGAGTATGATTCGAATCTACTCATATTTTTGAATACTCATTGCTGATCTCTGATACATACATGCATAATTTATTATTACTGTCCTTCAGTTAGGTTTATGACCTAGCTTATCGCACCATTTGTGTTGAGTGTGGGAACTACAGTTTAAAATCGACTTCGAACGACAGATTTTTAGAAAAGTTTTCATATCAAAGTTTATTTGCTCTCAAAGGTTCTACCAGAAATCTACTGAGAGGCAGTCGCCGAATGGCTGACCTGCGGCACTTTTAATAAACCAACACACTACCTACAAGCCTACGGTGACTACAATTGTCGTCGTCTGTAAGTAATAATATTGTCGTCTAATACGGTGTTCAGATATGCACCTTTATTGCGTAAATCGCAATAAACACCATTATTGAGCTCAATATTTCCTATAAAGTTTCAATTAATTATTGTGCAATAAATACGCAAATTGTTATAATATTGAGTAAAACTTAAAAATCCAGCACTGTCATAAGTACGTTCAGTGCGCATATTACAATTATCCGAACACTTTCTGTTGATATTTGACAACTGAAATGTCAACAACGACAAACAACAAAACAAAATAAAAACAATGTTATTGAAACAACCAGCTGTTTTGTTTACCAGCTGTCAAATGAATACTGAATAAGCAGCTGAACTGCGTATATTGTTATGCCTGAACACTTAAAATATTGTACTCAATAAACCGAATATTGACTAAATAAATGTGCATATCTGAATATAGTATAAAGGACCACATCTATGTGTCATTGTTATTTCTTCCAACACTGTAAACATTTAAGTGTAAATGCACTCGTTATTGTAACCAAAAAGGCGTTGCTGTATCAAAAATACCATTAAATTTCAATAAAAAATTAAGTTTTCACAATAGACAGTCAAAGAAAATGATAGAAATAATTGAATTTATTTTTAGTCTATAGAGCAATCAACCAACCTTTCATCAAATGTAAACAAAAACTTTTTTGTTTCTCTTTTTTAATTAAAATAAATTAACACTACAACAAATACAATCAATATATTTAATTATAAACAAAATAAATATTTTATTTCATTTTATTTTCATTTAAACTTAAAACTTTTTCACTATACCCATACGCGAGTAATTTTAACACATTAAAGGTAAAAAATCACAATAACTCCCTTCCCTCGCCCCCAGAGTGTTCGTACATATATAACACTCGCAAAGCCTTATTAATTAATTTAACCTTGATTTAGTTCAAATTTCTGCACAATAAATAAATAAACGATCGCTAAACAAATTTTGCAAATCAAGCCACGTTTCATTGTAAGATTTTGGCGGGCAAAACATACAACAAAAACCGAAATTATGGCTGATGCGTATGAATTTATGATTAAAAATTTGTGTGTGCATATTTCATTGAATTTTATTAGAAATTACAACATCATGGGGGCAAATACACTATCATGCATACATACATACATATATAAACGAAGAAGTCAATATTATGGTTAACGGCCAATGAAAAAAATGTTAATGAATTTGGCATGAATTTGAAATTGACATCGAAAATCGTTTTTTGTTTGTGTGTTCGTATGTGTTTGAAATTAGGTGAAGATCACACACACATGCACACTACAATACATGCGTGTACATGTATTATTTTAATTTTTTTTGTCTGCAATTTCAGTTACAGGTATACAAATAACGAACAAAGAAATCTAAATAAAGGAGAGTAATTGAAATGTCAAATAAATGTCAATTGTTTTCCAATTCACAATGAAATTGGCAACCGAAATTAAACCCATAAAAGAAATAAAAAAATTACAATTTTTTAAATTGGAATAATTGAAGGCAATTCATACATAGCACGTTGAGAACTTTTATTAATAAAAAAAATTCATTTAGGAATTTAGTAATCAATTCATTCAATTCAATCAAGGTCAGAAGGTCAGCAAAAAAAAATTCAAATTTATTGTTAGAAGTTGGGTTTAGTTAAAAGGTACTTTTAGCTAAAGTGAACTTTAAAGTCAGCTTTAACTTCTTTTGGTTATTACAACCTACAGATAAAATAAAGTTAACTTTTTCAAAAATATACCAGTGCCAGGGCAATGTCGATTACACTACTCAATTAAACAAGTTTTTTTTTTAAACGCAGTGGCAGCGAAGGGCCTCTTTTTTGGTTGTTGTGTTCCCTCATTTTGTTTATAATTGAAGTTGCCGTATTGAAAATAATATATAATACGGCAAGTTCTAACATAAACTTAACTTTAAAAATTAAAATTACGATGATCCTCCCTTTAGCTTAACGCTCACTTCTACATCATTGTCCACTTATAATAATGGAAAACAATTTATCTGCCCCTTAAAATCCACCCTTTAGCTAACGGCAAGTTGTAATAATGGCCCTAAGTCTTATAAGAAATAATATTTATGGAATATTGACCAATTACAACTGATTTTACCTTAATCGTGCTGTACCCAGCCACGCCCATATACACTTTGTGGACAGTATTAAAGGATATTTGGATAAAATTGTAGAATTCTTTTACTTCATAATTGTCTGCTTTTATTGTGAATTATCCACATTTGGACCAAGGGAGAGAAACTTATCGTGGGTTTCGAATGCATTAACTTGACAAACTGTACTTGTAGAACTTGCCACACTGTAAAGCTCGAAATGGGTTTGATATTCGCCTTAGATGTCTAAATAAACAGTTTACCATTTATAACCTTATATTTATAGTTTAGCATTAGTTTTAAAGCTATCCTCATCAACACTGACTCTTACGGTAGCCTCAAGTAAGACTAATCTACCACCCTTCATGCTTTTTATTTGGGTGGTCCCAAAGCCTACCGTTCCGCACCTCTCCAATCCGGAATATTCATTTCTACGCGATCAGATGAATTTCAATGTGGTCTTAAGTGAACGCAAACTTTCTGCGTGCTTTAGCTCCACCCACCATTTCGGAATAGTAAGGTACCGAGAAAAAACTTACCGACATCTTCTATTTGATTGTCTTTTATTGTAAATAATTTCTGAGACCTTGCATTAACGCGGAGGGTTTTGGTCTTACATGTCTTCATTTTAAATCGCGCCGCAACTGTTATATTTTTTTACAGATTTAAAGAAAATCTGAGAGGTGTTGAGGTAAAATTAAATATCACCTTTACTATCTAGATCGTTTAGACGACTTTGTATTCCTCATTTAATTTCTTTTCTATTTAGAAGGCACATTTGAGAACTGCAACTAAGATTGTATTAAACAAAATTGCTAACAAGAGCCAACTTTGATTAGCGCCGATTTAACGCTTTATTCTGAAAAGGGCACATTATTAGTTAGACAAGTTTAAGAGTGACGGTTTTACATCGTTTAGTATTCCAAATTGCGCTTTGATTTAATTTGTCAAAGACTTTTTCAAAATCGACAAAACACATATTCAGCTGATTTTTCGAAAATAAAACGAAGAATAGGAGGTTGAGAGTGGATTTATGCAGTCTGAATTCCACCCTGCCTGGGAACCTGTGGAGTGCTAATAGAGATTTGTATAGCCAATAATGGTCTACAAGTACATATCGAAGTGTTACCATGCAAAGATTTTTATTCTTCTGAAAATATTGGACGAAGATTATTTTTGTGTCTGATTTCGAACCCATTCTTTTGATAACCTCGTAAGACGGTCTGTTATTCTTTCAAAAGTTTCAGACGAAGATTATTTTGGACTTACTTAAGAGTCTGGTTTTTAAATGAAGGCAGAGATTTCATCCATGCCTGGCGACTTATTAGACAAAAGATTATTGATCAACTGTACGACTTCATCCTCGTTGGGGTATTGCCAAAACTATCTCATAATTTTCTTATCGATTTTTCCTCTTTAATTTCCAATCCGATCGACTATTTTAAAGTTCACAACAATATTTATCCTTTGAAGATGAAAGCGAAAAGCCTTAAAACCATGTGAATTACTAATATCGTCTGACCTACAGATCTTTCATTTAGTGCACGGAAGATTGTTTTTCAACCCATAAGAGTACTTTAAAACAAATTACCGTTAATGAATTATTATATTAATATTAATACATTATTATTAGGGCCATTATTACAACATGCCGTTAACTAAAGGGAGGATTTTAACGGGCGGATAAATTGTTTTTCAATTTTATAAGTGGACAATAAGGTAGAAGTGAGCGTTAAGCTAAAAGGTTAAGTTTATGTTTGGACTTGCCATATTATTTTCAATATGGCTACTTTAAATTAAAACAAAATGCGGAAACACATTAACGAAAAAAGGTCCTTCGTTGCCACTGCGCTTAAAAAAACTCGTTTAATTGAGCAGTTTTATCGACATTGCTCCGGCACTGTTGTAATAATGGCCTTTAGAATTAAGAATACTCACATCTTCAAAGCTTAGTAGGAGTTTATTCTTTTTATATTTGTCTTCTTCATCACAGTCAGTTGATTTTATTACGGATTTTTCCGAGCAACAATTATTTGTTGATTTTAGTAGGTGTACAGCTGGTAATCCATGACCTAGAACATTTGGTTCTTCATTGTCCGGAAATTGATGTGAATCTAGGGCGGCATTATGTCTAGGGCCTTCATTCTATAAAAAAAAGAAAAGAAGAGAAAAACAAAGACAATAATAATTAAAAAAGAATTTCATTGAAATGAAAGGAAAGGAAGAAACATACGACACACAATCAATAATTTATTGTGTGTGCATAATTAACGAAATTCTATAACATTGAAGCAGATTAAGTGTACAGTTCTTGACGAGTCTTGCCATTTCCGCATGAAAATCTCGTCTTTCGTTTCTCTTTTTTGTGTCGTATGTTTTTTGTGTGTTTAACCATCATAATTAAAATATTAACCGTATGAAAACAAAATAAAACAAAAAAAAATATTAATTTATTCAAATCAGGGGGAAATTGCACCTGTCGCTGTATTTTTATTTTTTTTTGTTGACCCATATGTACAAGAGAGACGAAGGCGGATGTTCAATGCTGCAATACCTATTAGGCCAAAATCAAGTTTAGTGTCTCAGACAATAATAGCAACAGGTATAGCAACATGCTATTAACATCGTCTGATCTTGACTTTTAAAAACTATTCAAATCATTCGATTTATTTTTAATGGAAGTATTGCAAAATTATTTCAATAAATAACAACAAAAACATTATAAATAAAATCGAAAGGTAAGAAATTATAGGCTAACGCAGTGATAGATGAATTAGATTTATGAAATTATTAACCATATAACTTATTAGGGCCTGTAAAAAGCTAAAATAAAGGCACTGGTAAGGTTAAGGTGTCTGGTGTTTTCCATAAAGGCTGTAATTTAAAATTTATTACTACGCTGAATGGCTCTACATATCAGAGATTAGCAATTAATCGTTTTTCGCTACTCATAAGTATAAGTGAGTCAACAATATTGAAATTCAACTACTTTGATTCGTACTCACTACAACATTGATTTATAAGTACAGGTTGCATTGACTATGAGTACAACTTTGCCATCAAACTCATAACATAACATAACAAATATGTTTGATTCATACGCCGCCTACTCATTCGGATTCATAAATTTAGAAAAATGCTTATATTACTCATAAATGATTCGACTGACTTGAATCATTCATCAAATTTTACAGTTTTAGTTGTTGTTGTTGTATTTAGAAGACAAGAAGAAAGACAAAGACAGCAAGCAAAGCTAACACACAACCTTCTAGTGAGTATTGTAGTGTTCGTACTCGTGTCATAATTATTTTGTGATTCTTGTAAATGTCGTACAATGGGTCAATTCGACCTCCGGGTACTGTACTTGTCACAGTTGACAAGTACACGTCCTCTAACTTAAATGTTGAGTCATGGAGAGTCGAAATCAAAAACATCATGCGTATTGTTAAGTATGAGTACGATGAGTACTTTAAACTTTGAATATGAGTTGTATGAGTATGATATTAAAATAAGTATGAATGAGTATAAGTATCCGAAATTATTATATTATATCTTTTTGAATACTCATTGCTGACATCTGATGTGTACTGGCTAGACCAACATAACCAAGGGTGTAGAATAAAGATTTAAATACCTTGTATTCATTTCATTTTATTATTCCTTTAAGAGTAAAAGATTCTATTAAAAAATTGATAACAACAGATAAAAAAAACCAATGTCTTTAATTTCGTAATTGCATTCCTTTAAACCACTGCTTTTTGGAAAGATAAAACGTACACAATATTTGTTTATAGTTTTAAATATCACAATAATTATTAGAAATATTATTAAATTACAATAATTTCCGTACCATGTAGCAGCATGTTATTTACTATTTTCATTTGTTGTTGTTGTTGTTGTTATTGTTGTCATAATAGAAGTGTTATGTTGTTGACATTATAAAAATATTTTCTATAAAATTATTTACGTTTTTGAATCTTTAAAGTTGTTTATTGCAACGAAGTGCATAAATAACAATAACAACAACAATTATAATGATTATAAAAATAACAACAAAATCATAAACAATGCACAATAAATAAATAAATAAATAAAAAAAATTAGAAAACGCATTAAAGAAAAGAATTTTTTTTTATTTCAATTATGACGTCGTTTGTTGTGACTAGAAATTTTACATTTGTTTTGATTATTTTCGATTAAATGTCTTGTTTTTGTTGTTGTTTTTGGTTTTTTTATGTAATTAATTAAAAACAATTTATAAAAAAAAATAAAAATAAAGTTTTAATTTTGTAATTTTCTAAAGTGGGTGTCTAGGCGAATTCATGTAATAGGTGGGACTGACTAAACAGCTGATACTATTCCAAGTGTCAAAATTTGTGTGTGTTTGTTTTGCGTGTGTGTTTTGTTGTTAACTTTTTTTTCTTTTCAATTTTTTTTCTTCCTATTTTGACAGCCGAAGGAGTGTTTTACAAAAACAAAATGCCTGTTGTTTTTGCATTGTTGTACTTGTTGTACTTGTGTTTGTATTTTTAATGGTCCTCAATAATGTTATATTTTACGCTTAATTATGTCTGTCGATCTGCCGCATCGAATCATGCGTTAGGTAGCATAACTATAGACTTCGAGACTTGGAGTATGGTAATTAGTCAAACAAAACATAAAATTTGATTTGTTTTCTCAAGAATATTATTGACATTTATTACAAAAAAGTTGTTCAATTTAAATTTATCAAATTTTCAAATGAAAGACTGTTTATGAACCTGAAAACCTTTGAAAAGACTCAAATACAAATTTCCGATTTGCTTAATTGTTGTATTTTTTCTATCGACAATGTTATGGCAATCATGTCATTCAAAAGGGCCATGGAATATATCGTCATATACGTACCAGAGATCAGCAATAAGTATTCAAAAAGATGAGTAGATTCGAATCATGCCCATAATTTCTGATACTTATACGCATTCATACATACATACATACATAATTGGCCATTACAACCCTTCAGTCAGGATTACGGCCTAGCTTCTCAACACCACTCATGTTGTGTGCGCTAATTTTATATATGAGTGGCGGGGCCTACAGTTTAAAGTCGACTCCGAACGACAGATTTTTTGAGAAGCTTTTTCATAGCAATTTTTACTCTCACAGTTTTTGCCAGAAATCTGCTGAGAGGAAGTCGCCGAAGAAATACTTTTTGTATTTTGTTTTTGATGTCTGGTCTGGGATTCGAACTCGGGCCTTTCGTCTAATAAGCCAACACACTACCTACTAGACCACGGCGACTTCCTCATACTCATTCATACCTATTTTAATATCATACTCATACTACTCATATTCAAAGTTTAAAGTACTCATCGTACTCATACTTAAAAATACGCATTATGTTGTTCATTTCGACTGTCCATGACTCAACATTTACAAGAATCACAAAATAAGTATGATTCGCGTACGAATACTACAACACTCACTAGAAGGTTGTGTGTTTGCTTTGCTTGCTGTCTTTGTCTCATTCTTTCTTTTTTTTTTGTAAATACAACAACAACTATGACTGTAAATTTTGATGAATGATTCGAATCATTTGCATCGTTTATGAGTATTATAAGTATTTTTCTAAATTTATGAATTTCGAATGTTATGAGTTTGATGTCAACGTTGTACTAATACTCATTGCAACCTGTAGTAATAAATCTGTGTTGAAGTGAGTACGAATGAATCAGAGTAATTGAATTTCAATACTATTGGCTCACTCATACTCAAAATTTCATGAGTACTTATGAGTAGCAAAAAAAAAACGATTCATTGTTGATCTCTAATACGTACCATGCATTGATACAAAATCTAATAATTACACCACTTATATGCAAAAAAAAATAGAATACATAAGTGGGCAAAGCTGCTCATTTGCTAGTAGAAGGAATTGTGTTCTGCTGAAATAGAGAGAATCTTTCTTTCTAATCTGCCTTGTATAGCATATCCACCTATTCGGGTTCGATTGGCCAGTAGATATCACGATCTGAGATCAGCAATGAATCGTTTTTTTGCTACTCATAAGTAGTCATGACATTTTGAGTATGAGTATTGAAATTCAACTACTCTGATTCATACGTACTCACTACAACATTGATTTATAAGTAAAGGTTGCAAGGAGTATGAGACAACGTTGACATCAAACTCATAACATTCAAAGTATGTTTGATTCATACTTATAATACTTATAAATGATTCGAATTCGATTCATCAAAATTTACAGTCTTAGTTGTTGTTGCATTTACCAATAGAAGAAAAAAGAAACTGACAAAGACAACAAGGAAAGCAAACACACAACCTTCTGGTGAGTATTGTAGTGTTCGTACACGAATCATACATATTTTGTGCTTTACTTATATGTTGAGTTATGGAGAGTTGAAATCAACAACATCATGTATATTGTTAAGTATGAGTACGCTGAGTACTTCAAACTTTGAATATGAGTATGATATTAAAATAAGTATGAGAAATTATGAGTATGATTCGAATCCACTTATCTTTTTGAATACTCATTGCTGATCTTTGATCACGATGCAGTAAATAGCATGATGCAGTACAGTGAGAATTCGGTTGTCAGCAGCACTATCCGCATGAGTAACTGCCTTTCAGCTGTCAAAGTCTATCGGATATACTCTAAAATCAAAATTGAAGCAATAAAATATATTTCCGGAAGTCTATAAATAGTGAAGAACGGATGATTTTCTATTATAGAAAAATTATTAATTTTTCTTCAATTCCTGTTTTGATATATGTATCTGGTATTAAAAACTGAACATCGGTTCAGAAATTAAACAATATTTTATTTATTTAAATTTATTATTTATACATTCACAGTATATCATCACAATGGTAATCAAGCAGTGAACGGTATTTAAACAATTTTTAAAATAAAAAACAAGCCTAAAATCCACTTCATTTAAATATTTTATAAAAAAATTCTTTTTTTTTTTGGCAATTTCAAAATTTCAGAAAAAGAGACAAGATATTGCATGGCGATGTCAATAACCGTAACTGTTTAAAATTCAAAGTGAATTTGCAGTTAATGTTACGTATGATAGGAATTTTAAATTGAATTTTTTTATACAATTTAAATATAAAATTATTTAAAACAAACAGAACATAATATCATGATTTTACATTCCAACTTTGAACTAAAAAAGAAGATTTATTTTTGATTAATTAATGTTTCTCAAACACATTTAAATTTAAATCAATTTTTGTATCGTATATTTTGAAAACAATATTTGTACTTTTTATCTTATCTTGTGAATAATAAATAAAAACTAATTTATGCATAAATTTAAGTCAACAAAAAAAAATTCAAGACATTAGAAAAATAATTTGTTTGTTTTTTTTTTCATTCAAAATCACACTTTCAAATGCATTGATACAACCAACCAACAGTAAGTGAAATTAATTTCACGTCAGGTTTATTGAAAATAAAATTCTATTAACACACAAAGCGGTACAACATGAAGCAATGTCCCAGTGCTAACTGATAAGGCCTGATTAATAGGCTTTTAAAACTAGCATTAGGGCTTCGCTCATGAATCAAATAGATTGATCTAATAATGCTTGTAATAGACCGATCATGTAACGATAGCTCTGTGCGACTGTCGATAAGGGGTGAGCCAATGATAGAAGAGCTCATCAAGCAAGAAGCTAACATTGGCAAATAATATGGGCAATCTTCTCTAGGCAGATATAATATCGTCAAGATATCATACTAAGGGCCATTATTACAATTTGCCTTTAACTAAAGGGAGGATTTTAACGCACAGATAAATTGTTTTTCATTATTATGAGTACCCAATTAGATAGAAGTGATCGTTAAGCTAAAGGGAGGATCGTCCTACCTTTAACTTTTAAAGTTAAGTTTATGTTTGAACTTGCCATATTATATATTATTTTCAAGGTGGCAACTTTAAATATAAACATAATAAGCAAATACAACAATAAAAAAGAAACCCGTGGTTGCCACTGAGTTTAAAAATAAAACCTTATTTAATTGAGCAGTATTATCGACATTGCTCCAGCATTGCCACATTTTTGAAAATAGTTAACTTTATTTTATCTGTAAGTTGTAATAACGAAAATAATAAGTTACAGTTCCCTTTAGCTAAATGCACCTTTAACTAAACCCAAGTTCAACGACAAGTTGTAATAATGGTCCTAAGAAGTTATTACTGTATTCACAAATTATATTACAGCATAGAGTGTCATGTAGTCATCCTAAACCGACTATAACTTGTTTACTTATTGTAAATAGATTTCAAAAGTAAAATATTAAAATTAAATAAATTTAAAAGTAACTGAATTAAAATGTAAATAATTTTAATGAATAAAAATAGATTTTAAGTACTTTCGAAAACTTTTCAATTGCCAAGTACGTCACTTTTAATATTGAGTAGTTAATGCAAATCTTTTAAACAATTCTAAATTATTGGCTCGGAATATTCATAAAATTCACATCTGCCAATAGCGGTTACTTTTTATTAAAAAAAATATCTTAAACATGTTTTGTGAAGAAAACTGCAATAGTGGAGTTGCTACATAGAAATTGATTCTGAATTAATTAGGAAAATTAAATTGCAATACAGATTAAGAAGTCGCCGTAGTCTAGTAGGTAGTGTGTTGACTTATTAGAAGTAAGGCCACTGTTCAAATCCCAGGTCAGGCATCAAAACGAAATATGAAAAAATATTTCTTCGGCAACTTCCTCTCAGCAGATTTCTGACAAAAACAAAAGCCTGCCATGAAAAAATTTCTCAAAAATCTGTCGTTCGGACTCGACGTTAAACTGTAGGTCCCACCACTCAAGTATAAAATTAAGGCACACAACATGAGTGATGTGAGAAGCTAGGCCGGAATCCTGACTGAAGGGTTGTAATGTCCAATTATGTATGTATGGATGGAAAGGAAAAATCTTCTTATCTTTATTAGGAAACGGAACTAAGTCTTCGCTTAAAAAGAATTATAATTTGGTAATCTTGCTTTTGATTCGTAAGAACATATTCAGGCATTAAGCTTGAAAATTTAAAATGATGATGATTGAAACCAATTGTAGAAAATGAATGTAGAAAATAAATTAAGTTCAACACTTTTAAAATATAAATGAATTGTTTTAAATAGTTGACAAAATTATATTTGAATTCATTTACCAATAATTTCTTTTTCGATTTCTTCAATTTATCGACATTTTTGTTTAATTCCTGTGCAGTAATCGTGGTGGTTTCAGTTTCCATTTCGAGTTTCTTTTGAATTTTTTTTTACTTTTAGAAAAAACAATAAAATTTTGTTTTTAATTTTTTAATTTCGGAATTCTTTGAACTTTTAAAAACTTATTTATTTAGTTCAGCTCTTTTAGCGTTTTTTTTTTTGTTTTTATTATATTCTTTTTTTTTTTTTTTTTGTTGTATATTTAATATGTTTTTCAAGTTGGCAAGGGAAGTTTATACAAAAATCACGCAATAATTTGTGTTCATAAACATTGATTATTTATCGATATCTGCCATAATTATAAATACTGTTAAGTATTACAATTAACATTCGAACATGTTGTTATTTTTCTTCTTCTTTTTTGTAACAATCGCACAAATATGTATGTATGTTGTTGGTGAATACCGCACGATAAACCGATTGCACGCAAAACTAAACTGAAACTGAATTCAAACAAAAATGATTCGAATAACGCTGTTAATAAAAAATCACTTGGCGATCAAAGAAACAACAAAACTAACATAAACAGCTAATGGTGAATTGTACTACGATCAGCTTGTCAGTCAACACAACTACACTGCATATGACTGTAAACGTCTACGCATATGCTTGTGACTATAACGAAAGGGGGCACGTATCGCTTGGATACAAAGTTCTCTATCTCCAACAACCTTACAGCTTGTTAAACTACTCTTACAGCAACTAAAATGTACTACGTTTTTTAACAGTTTTACGCCATCGTAACGTCATGAATTCTCTGAGCTTTTTTCTTTTTAAATATTTTTCTCTTCTCAGATTCGAAATAAACAATATTTTGTTTATCAGAATGCCGAGTATTTATTATTGCTGCAATAGTGGAGGGACGGAGCTGATATTAAGTACCAGTCTTTACAAGTTTCAGGTAGTTTGGTACAGACTGCAATTTAATTCGTTTCTATTTTTGGAACAATATTGCAAAATATTATTTTTAAAAAGATTACAAGAGATTGAATGGCTGAAAAAGTTTCCATTCAGTTTTAAAATGCCGGCAACATTGAGGAAATAATTACAAAATATTTATCAACAATAAGGGTATTCAAAGTATCAATGTGTGCCTACCAGAGATCAGCAAATGAGTCGTTCTTTCGCTATTCATAAGTACTTATGAAATTTTGACTATGAGTTAGTCAACATTATTGAAATACAACTACTCTGATTCATTCGTACTCACTACAACATTGATTTATAAGTATAGGTTGCAATGACTATGAGTACAATGTTGACATCAAACTCATAACATTCGAAATATGTTGATTCAAACGCCTGCTCATTGAGATTCATAAATTTAGAAAAATAATACTCATAAATGATTCGAATGATTCGAATTCGATTCATCAAAATTTACAGTCTTAGTTGTTGTTCCATTTAGAAAAAAAGAAGAAAGAAAAAGACAAAGACAGCAAGCAAAGCAGATATACAACCTTCTAGTGAGTATTGTAGTGCCCGTACCCGAATCATACTTATTTTGTGATTCTTGTAAATGTTGAGTAAGTGTGAGTACGATGAGTACTTAAAACTTTGAATATGAGTAGTATGAGTATAATATTAAAATAAGTATGAATGCGTATAAGTATTAGAAATTCTGAGTATGATTCGAATCTACTCATCTTTTTCAATACTCATTGCTGATCTCTGAAAATTTTTAAATTTCGAATATAATTTTCTCACATTGTATGTATGTGGACCGAATTGCCAAGTTGGTAAAATATACTCGAAAGCCATGAGGTTTCGTCGTTATACCATAAAGAAAATTGGACATGATATTAATAATACTATTAAGAAATGCAATTATTGAACCAAATCTGTCAAAATGTTTCTATGAAAATATCAATATAGTCATTTATTTATTTATTTATTACAATACAATTACAAATTATATTTGGGCAATTCACACAACTTTGTATCGTGTATGTTGTATTGAATACATTTGTTTGTTTGTGAACGCTCAATGCTATGCTGTATTGTGTATTTCGTGGCATTCAAACAATTTGATAGCCCGAAACCAACACAACATATGAAAACACATACACATTTTTTCATTTACACAATTTGATAGCACGAAACCAATACAACTTTTAAGAACATATGGAAAAAATGTGTATAAGTGTATCGGATTTTTATATGAAAATTATCAACAACAATCATACACTGTTGTATGTTCTTCCAACAATACAATGAATACAACGATACAAGGCCTTGTGTGAATTGACCAATTATTACGAGCTGAATAACATAGACTTTATGCTCGGTGTAGTGTAACAGGTCAGAGTTTCCGGTGAGAATCGAACCCACGACCCTCACGCTAATAGTCTAGCACACTACCCACTAGACTACCAGGAAACCAAAGTGTCATTAAAGTAAATATTTTATCGAGTGTATAACACATGGCCAGTGCCCATCTTTTCCCAAAATGCTGAATACAATACCTATTCTATGTAATACAAGAGGCAATAAAATATTCGAAACGAGCTTTATTTATTCATTTCTACAATTTTTGATGTAAATCTAATCTTCCATCAGTGCAGAACTTCTGAGTTTTTTTAAGAGCATATCTAATCTAATTAAGTTTTGTAGTCCACTATGGAATTTAAATTTATACAATTAAGAGAACTTTGCTCTTAAGGTGGAACACAAATGGAAAACAATTTAATTATTCTGACAGTTTTATTTGAATCGCTTGTTTTTTTAATTTGGTCAGTTGTTGACAGTAGCAATCGGGTTGTAGAAGCTCAAATGAAATAATCAGCTTCCAATCCCTTCAGGCAAACAGTATCCTAAATATATTCCGAATCAAATAAAATTGTATTCGAAATTTAATCTGACATTATTGATATTATCTTCTCAAATACAATTTCATTTTAAGTGAATACCATTATTATGTTAAAAATTTTCCGTTAAATATATGTGTACTCTTGTGCTTACCAGTCCTCTAAAAAACCTAAAAACTATGCACCCAACATACACAGAAACATTATTGCAAAATGGCAAACAATTCGGCATATTACAGTTGGGTTAAGTCCGATTATGTGATAGCCTACAGCAGTCTTTTCAAACAGTTTATTTTTATTTTGGTTCGAGCAACTTTAATCATGTGAGGCATATTGTTGATATTTGTGATAAGATCCTATAAAATATTTCAATTAATTTCGATTTACTATATGGGGTGTTTAATTATATGATTCGGACAAATTAAAAGTTTAATTTTAAAAAGGCAATGAAACAATAACGGTTTGAAATTTTGCCAAAAACTAATTTTTTTGGTTGTAAAGTACAATTGTTCCGATTGTTTGTTGTTGATGTTGTTCCGAAATGGAATATTATTTCACCGATATGGCTGCCGCGACTGTACCTCATTCGTGTGTATGGGATCGTATCTCGGCAATGGCATCCCGAATGTTGGCCTTCAAATGCTCAATTGTTTGTCTCTGGTTTGTCGGCATAAAGCGTTGCCTGTAATTTTTTTTAAACTTTTTATTTCTGGAAAAAACCCTTGTTTTTACCAAAAAAAAATAAACTTGTTTTCGACGAAAGTATCAAAATTTTAAAAGAAAATACCGGAGTTCTGTATCTCTGCTACTTTCTGTTGCTAACTTGCCTGCCGGGAGTAAATATTTCATATTATTATTATTGAATTTATTGGAAAAAAAAATTGAAAATTTAAATTTATTGAAAATTTTTTCATCTCAAAAAACTTGGAAAACTTGTCTGCTTAACACTTTTCTTTAATGGCGTCCCACAGAAAATAGTCAAACGGTGTCAAATCGCAGCTTCTTGGCGATCAATTGACATCACCATTTCGACTAATTAAACGGCCATCAAACGTTTGAAGCAATAAATCGATTGTGGCATTAGATGTTGTGGCAAGTTGCACCATACTGTTAAAACCAAACATCGTTCACGTCAATACCATGAAAAGCGAGTACAATAAAATGGGTTATCATGGTGCGACATTTGTATCCATCAGAGATCAGCAATGAGTATTCAAAAAGATGAGTAGATTCGAATCATACTCACAATTTCTGATACTTATTTGCATTCATACTTATTTTAATATCATACTCACACTACTCATATTCAAAGTTTGAATTACTCATCGTACTCATACTTAACAATACGCATGATGTTGTTAATTTCGACTCTCCTTTACTCAACATTTACAAGAATCACAAAATAAGTATGATTCGCGTACGAACACTACAATACTCACTAGAAGGTTGTGTGTTTGCTTTTCTTGCTGTCTTTTTTTTTGTCTTTCTTCTTTTTTTGTAAAATTGCACCAACAAATAAGACTGTAAATTTTGATGAATGATTCGAATCACTTGAATAAATGTATGAGTATTTTAAGTAGTTTTCTAAATTTATGAATCAGTCCGTAATCCTGACTGAAGGGTTGTAATGGCCAATTATGTATATGTGTGAACAAATTTCCATTAAATCTAGTAAGGCTATTAAGCTACTCAAACAGTTTTTGCATGTGAATAACTTCATTTATACGATGTTCAGACATGTACCTTTATTACGTAAATCGCAATAAACGCCATTATTGAGCTCAATATTTATTATAAATTTTCAATTAATTATTGCGCAATAAATAAGCAACTTGTTATAATATTGAGTAAAACTAAAAATGCAGCACTGTCATAAGTATGTTCCAAGCGCATATTACAATTATCCGAACACTTTCTGTTGATATTTCACAACTCAAATGTCAACAACGACAAACAAAAAAAAACAAAACAAAATAAAAACAATGTTGTGGAAACAAACAGCTGTTTTGTTTACCAGCTGTCAAATGAATATTGAATAAGCAGCTGAACTGCGTATATTGTTATGTCTGAACACTTCAAATATTGTACTCAATAAACTGAATATTGACTCAATAAAAGTGAATATCTGAATATGTATAGTATTAGCCTAGTGGATATACATTCGATTGTCGAGTTTTGAAATTGAAATTGTTAAAAAAAAAAAAAAAATCTCTCTGTACTCATGATTTGCATAATTTCATTAACAATATTTTTTAATTTGTGTAAATAGAATTAATTTCTTGACGTGTTATTAACTAGAATTGAACTACTTACGTTGGCTTGCGTAGGGTACAAAAACTCAAATAAAACCACAACAAAAAAAACGTATGTATGTATGTTTAAAATTAAAAGAGAAAATCAGACACAAACCCAACCAACGTATACAAATTGAAGGTTAAATCGAAACGTTATTACAAAGCCAAGGTTACGCGTCGTCGTCTTAAGGCACATTCATTGTAAAATTGGTGGAATGGGAAAAAACGATTTAAAAATTTCAATATTTTTACGATTTCTTTTGGTTTTAGTTCTGTTTTGATGATTTTCTTGTTTTTTCTACTAATTTTTTTTCTACTATTTTATTACGGATAGTAATTATTGACAACGACAAATAAGTTGTTGTTATTTATATAATTTTTTTTTTTTTTTTGTTATTGTTTTGAAAAAGTTCATGTTTCAAATTAGTCACATAATATTGTGACACTTGTTGATTTGAAGTGAACCGCAGCATCCAAAAAAAATTGGTGTTTCAATCGTTAAAAGCATGTGTAATCAAGACTACGTGTTACACCATTTCCATTGAGGTGAACTTGAATTTCATAAATGAATTTTTTTTCTGAACTTTAAAAGTAAATGCACTACACAATACATGCGATTTACATTAAGTTGGTGTTTTAAAATAATTTAATTATTAAATGAAAATTAAAGATAATTTAATTTTTTTAATTTTAATTTTTTTAAGTTAAATTAGATGAATATTGTGATCGCTTGTAAAATTAATTTTATTTGCATCTTGGTGTAGAATTTTGAGATGAAACATGTGTACCAGAGATCAGCAATGAGTATTCAAAAAGATGAGTAGATTCGAATCATACTCATAATTTCTGATATTTATACGCATTCATACTTATTTTAGTATCATACTCATACTACTTATATTCAAAGTTTGAAGTACTCATCGTACTCACACTTAACAATACGCATGATGTTATTGATTTCGACTTTCCTGTACTCAACATTTACAAGAATCACAAAATAAGTATGATTCAATACTCACTTTTCTTCTTTTTTGTAAATGCAACAACAACTAAGACTGTAAATTTTGATGAATGATTCGAATCACGCGTATATCATTTATGAGTATTATAAGCATTTTTCTAAATTTATGGATCTGAATGAGTAGGCGTATGAATCAAATATATTTCGAATGTTATGCGTTTGATGTCAACTCATACTCATACTCCTAGCAACCTGTTCTTATAAATCAATGTTGTCGTGAGTACGAATGAATGAGAGTAGTTGAATTTCAATACTGTTGACTCACTTATATTCAAGTATTTGATGAGTATTTATGAGTAGAGAATAAACGATTCATTGCTGATCCCTGATGTGTACCTAAAGATGAAAAAATAATTTTTCTTTTCTAATTGAAACAGTGTAAAGTTTTTGCACTGCGAACTAAAATTTAGGTGAAACTCGTGTATGAAACAATAACAGACAGACTGACTGTCTGACAATTGAGACTATTTTTAAAACAAAATTCCATAGATACAGGTTTATCGCTTGAACGTCTACTAAAATTAATAAAAAAAAAACCTAAAAATTAACACATTTTTGTATTTGAAGTCTTTTAGCGAAAAAAAAAGAAAAAATCTTTTAAATGATCATGTGTAAAAGCACGCTTAAATGCATGGTAGTAAAAGCGTGTGTATAAATATTTATGGCGACAGACAATATCATCATACATATTGTATTTGAATGAATGAGTTCGTTTGAATACTATCTATTCGTACGTATAATAATATGGTAGAAGTGTACATTATTATGTAATTCAACTTATAACAAGAGGAGTAATTGATGCTTGGAAAAAAAACAAATTTTTCAGCTATTGAAAGCCTATTGGCCTACCAGACAATCAAAAATTTCAAATTTTCAACACAGAAACTTAATTTTAATTGAGTATTTATTTCCATTAAATTCGATACAAATGTCATAATAACCGAATAAAATCAATTCATCACTCATTCTGGACGAATTAATTGTTTTCCCTAAACATTATATATTTAAGGGCCATTATTACAACTTGCCGTTAAAGCTGGGTTTAGTTAAAGGTAACTTTAGCTAAAGTGAACTTTAAAGTCACCTTTAACTTCTTTTCGTTATTACAACTTACAGATAAAAAAAAGTTAACTTTTTCAAAAATATGGCAGTGCCAGAGCAATGTCGATAAAACTGCTCAATTAAGCAAGTTTTTTTTAAACGCAGTGGCAACGACGTGCCTTTTTATTTGTTTATAAAATTTGTGTGTTGAGGTTGAAGCTTTTATATTTTTGTGTTTATTGTTTTAAAATAAATATAATGAATACGCCAATATTCCTTTTGATTTGAAAAACTATTAATACAGTGCTGTTCAAAAAAATAGATTCACCTGCTCTCCGAAAAGTTTACTAGACATCTCTTATGCAATGGAGCATATGTAAAAAAGTAACTGCACTTAAACATACTGGCCTCTAATGAATATAATTCCGATACATTTCAAAAATTTGAAGCGTGACACTTCTTTAATTAATTGCAAGATGTTGATCATGGTGAATCTATTTTATTGAACAGCAGTGTATATTAACGTTAATTTTTCTTGTTTATATTTGAAGTTGTATATTGAAAATAATACATATAATATGGCAAGTTCAAGAGATAAAGTGAACTTTAAAAGTTAAAGATAGGATGATCTTCACTTTAGCTTAGCGCTTACTTTTATCTTATTGTGTACTCATAATAATGAAAATCAAGTTATCTGGCCTTTAAAATCCTGCCTTTAGTTAACGGCAAGTTGTAATAATGACCCTAAATATACTAGAGTAACTTACATTATACTGAAGCGAAACATTTAGTCGTGGTAGATCAAATATTATTTTTTTTTATGAAAATTCACAAGCATTCACAATTTAATGCCTCGTTAATTGTTAAGCAATTGGTGAAAAATTTTAAAAATAATGAAAAAAAAAATACGAAACTATTGCAAACAGATATTCAGCCGATAATGTCTATCTGTCAATATGAAAAATTAAAAGCAGAATATTAAAATCACAGTTCGTGATACATACAGTGATATTTTAAGCTTTAAATTTATCTGATATCACTCCCTATTGTATAAAATGATAAAACAATTGAAAAAAAATCTAAAATACTTTATTATAGCATAAAAATAAATGTTTTATCGACATAAATTATTTTTCCGTCTTCTCTTTTTAATTAAATTACAATTAAATTGTGTTATAAACGATTGCAAAGATAATTTCAAAAATGCGAATTTCTTGTCACTTGAAAAAACTGAATAATGAGATAAGAACTTAAAGCAGACGTGAAGATAAGTATCTATCAATTATACCGTAAATTAGGACAATAATAATACAACGATATATGGTATACGGCAGTGTTGCAAAATTGAAATTTTGAAATTGTACTGAATTATAATAGAAAGAGTACTTTTTTTGCATCAAATGGTACTTATGCCCTAATTTCTCACACCACTTATGTTGTGTGCATTAATTTTATCATGAGTGGCGGGACCTACTGTTTAAAGTCGACTCCAAACGACAGATTTTTGAGAAACTTTATCATGGCAATTTTATTTACTATTAGGGCCATTACTACAACTTTCCGTTAAAGGTAACTTTAGCTAAAGTGATCTTTAAAGTCAGCTTTAACATATTTTCGTTATTACAACCTACAGATAAAAAAGTTAACTTTTTTAAAAATGTGGCAGTGTCGGAGGAATATCAATAACTTTTACCAAATTAAACAAGTATTTTTAAACGCAGTGGCAACGACAGGCTTCTTTTTTTTTTGTTGTATTTGCTCATTTTGTTTATATTTGAAGTTGCCATATTGAAAATAACAGATAATATGGCAAGCTCAAACATAAATAATGACAATTTAAATGTGTCGGGCCATTAAGCGCCCTTTGTCTTACTGGCTGTGTGTGATACCGTAATGGATCAAATTTGTCACAAGGGCGAACGTGTCTTGGTATTGGGATTAAAATGTTTAACTATAAAAATTAAAGTCGCCGTAGTCTAGTAGGTAATGCCTTGGCTTATTGGACGTAAAGCCACGGTTCGAATCCCAGGTCAGACATCAAAACGAAATATGAAAAAATATTTCTTCGGCGACTTCCCCCCAGCAGATTTCTGGCAAAAACTCTGAGAGTAAACAAAACCTGCCATGAAAAAGTTTCTCAAAAATCTGTCGTTCGGAGTCGACTTTAAACTGTAGGTCCCGCCACTCATGTATAAAATTAACGCACACAACATGAGTGGTGTTGAGAAGCTAGGCCGTAATCCTGACTGAAGGGTTGTAATGCCCAATTATGTATGTATGTATGTATAAAAATTGATTTTTAAAATGTTTTTTTTTTAATTCAATCCTTCAATCCAAAACCTTCATCGAATTACCATTTTCACCACCTATTCCGTACATTCAAAATTATGTTTAAACACAAGCCTTTCCTTTTCCTCATTGTGTCTGTCAAACATGAAGAAAAGAAAAAATTAACGAAAAATTTTGGATTCACACAAAACACTGAATTTCAAAATGTTAAAGACAGTTGCTTAACCCCAATACTCACCTATTTGTACGAAATATTACTTAGATAAGGTATTCCAATGTGTGAATGTATAACTCATTGTACGATTTTGCATATTCATTATTTTTCTTTGCATGGAGGCAAGAGGTGCAAATTAGATAAAATCATATGAAAACAATTTTGGATACAATGAAAAGAAAATATTAGCAGATACTCCAAAAGATGCAATAGTGAGGCAAACAAACAAAAATTAAGTGAACTTTTAATTTTAATATGTATTCAGATAAAATCAAATTAATTGTTAAAAAAAGGTGCATAAAAATAAAACAGACTGGAATTGAACGTAATAAATATTCATACACTCTACTCTCCAGTAATATTAGCTCTTTTACTCTTGAGATAAACGTAACAAGAACAACTTAGAAATTTAAATTATACATTTATATACTATAGAATACACCCCTTCCATAACGGTATTAACTGCAAAAATGTGGTTATTACAGTTAGCGCTACATTGCTTCGAAGAGAAAAATTTAAATGTTGAATATAGTGGACAATTAATCTGAAAGAGCTAATTTGTTGGCCTTTCATAATAGGTTAACGATGACGCCAATGTGTTCTCATTTAGGGCCATTATTACAACCTGCCGTTAAAGTTAGGTTTAGTTAAAGGTAACTTTAGCTAAAGTATATACAATCAAAGAAAAAAGTCTACATAGAAGCGTGTCTACATACATGCAGACTTTTTTCCCTCTAATGTTTATTTATTTTTCCAACAATTTCTATGTTATATTTTTTTCATATACGTTTTACTTTTCAAGCATCTTTTTTAATTTGATCATAATCAGCGGGAAAAACAGTCCACATACATACATACATCGGTTTATGTAGACTTTTTTCTTCGACTGTATGTAAATATTCAACAATGAAACCACGATCATCTTTCAAATTTAGAGTATCCTATAGTCTAACTTTACTTGTTTAAA
The DNA here is from genome assembly GCA_930367235.1 of Sarcophaga rosellei. Taxonomy (NCBI): domain Eukaryota; kingdom Metazoa; phylum Arthropoda; class Insecta; order Diptera; family Sarcophagidae; genus Sarcophaga; species Sarcophaga rosellei. Next base: position 62,268,993 of record OV884017.1, on the reverse strand, counting down.
CAATTTTTATTTGGAATTAAATTTTTTAATTGTTCGCTTTATTTTGCTTATCAATTTAAATGAAAATTTTATTTTTTAGCATATTCACACGTAATAGTAGTGCGTGCGTGCATTTGCCATCAAAGCACTTAAAAAGTTATTTACTAATATGTATACATACTAATTTTATTGTAATCAACACAAAATCATAATTAATATGAGCGATAATATTTAAAGTACATACATTAAGTAGACGAAATATACATATATTTGTAGCAGATAATCGACCAAAAATCAGCCGGAACTTTTAAACCAACTTTTAGCAAAAAAAAAAATATCACACGAATTATCGGGATTATGAAACTTCATATTGAAAGCAATCAAGCGTAATATATGGTATGTACATACCATATATGTATGTATGTATGTCGGCTTATCTATACTACACAAAATTACTGTAAAAACAATAATTAGTTGTCATGTAAAAATAAGGGCTTTAGTACTTTATTCTTCATAGAATGAAATATTTCTCCAATTAAATATTGAATAAGGTAGATAGAAAATCGTCATGACAAAAGTTGTACTACTACCACTACCACATCATGCATTCAGAAACTGGAAAAAGGAAATAATTTCTCAGAGGCAAACGCCTCAATTCACTATCAGTTGAAATACTACCGAGGAAAACTTAAACAGTAGTATACGAACCTTGAACCTTGAAGTGAATTGCTCAGAAAGAATACATAAAAAAATTTCATATTCAATTACATATGTACATACCAGAGATCAGCAATGAGTATTTAAAAAGATGAGTAGATTCGAATCATACTCATAATTTCTGATACTTATGTATACTCATTCATACTTCTTTTAATATCATACTCCTACTACTCATATTCAAAGTTTGAAGTACTCATCGTACTCATACTTAACAATACGCATGATGTTGTTGATTTCGACTCTCCTTTGCTCAACATTTACAAGAATCACAAAATAAGTATGATTCGCATACGAACACTACAATACTCACTAGAACGTTGTGTGTTTCCTTTGCATTCCGTCTTCTTCTTTTTCTTTCTTCTTTTTTTGTAAATGCAACAACAACTAAGACAGTAAATGAGTATGAATATTATAAGTATTTTTCTAAATTTATGAATCAGAATGAGTAGGCATATGAATCAAACATACACATTTCGAATGTTATGAGTTTGATGTCAACCTACTTATGAGTAGCGAAAAAACGATTCATTGCTGATCTCTGATACATACTGAGAAGAAGTTGTAGAAGAAATATTTTTTCATATTTCGTTTTGTTCGAGATGTTTGAACAGGGGTATTGAATCGTGTCCTTACCTCTAATAAACCAGCACACAACCTACTACACTACGGTATTGCATTTGGCAATAAAACTTTCGGATTGAAACGAAAACGTCACGTGATACGAAGATAATAAATAACACGATGCGACAGTCAAAATATACCCGGCTAACGACATAGCGTAGGTTGTGAGTTTTGTTGTTGTCAAAAATATTTTTTATGTTTCTCGGACTTTCCAAACTTGTTTTATTTGACAAAAACTGTTTTTGGTTCTTTTCATACAAAATTATTGATCACACAAACATTCCTGAACCTATTTTCAAAATCCAAATTTTTTTGAAAAGGGGACAGATGAACCTTTAAAATGGTATACATAAACATATGGTTCAAACTTACATGTTATGAGTTTTGATCGGGTAAACTTGGAAAATATAATTTGTATCTAATTTTTTCAAGTTTGGCTATTCTTAATAGCAAAATTTAATAAAAAAATATAAAATAACTGATGACATTCTCTTGTGAAGAGATTGACACTCCGTTTGATCTAATCGGACAAATATTACCGTAGTAATTATTTAAATAGTATAACAGTCGTGTTATATTTTTTATATATGTATGTCATCTTATCAAATGAACTTTTACTTCAAAAATTTTCAAAAGTTTTGATGGATCTTGATTGTTTATCTCAAAATGTGTCAATTTCACGTTTTCACGACTACCAGAAGTCGGCTAATAACATTGCCCAACTTCTGGTGGTAGTTCAAACGTGAAATTTACATAATTTGCGATAAACAATCAAGATCCATCAAAAAATCTTAAAATTTTTCAACTAAAACTTCATTTGAAAAAATATATAAGAGTCTGTTAGACTCTTTATATAATAACTACGGTAATTTTTGTCCGATTTGATCAAACAAAGTGTCAATCTCTTCATAAGATAATAAACTTTCAGAATGTCATCACATATTTTATTTTCTTTGGTTAAAGTTTGCTACTATGAACGAACAAAATTGAAAAAATATGAAAAAATTCGTATTTGTCAAGTTTAAATCATCAAACCCCATATCATATTAAGTCAAATATTATACATATGTATATCGTTTTAAAGGCCCGTCCCTCTCTTTTCTAATAAGTTTTAAACTTTTTACATCGGTTAAAAAATGTTCGTGTAATCAATAAATTTGTGCGTAAAGTCAAAAAAAAAACAGTTGTTGTCAAATAAAACAAGTTTGGAGGGTTCAGAAATATAAAAAAATATTTTTTAGTTCTACTCAACAAAACTCAGCTGGGTGTATTTAATTTTTGTTTTATTTTGTCGTATAGTGTAATTAAAACAACTGCGAAACTTCACGTATGACGAACATTTATTTGAAATGCTTTGATTTTATACAACTCTGAACCAAAAGGGTCTATTATAACTTTACCGAAAAATTGTGATCTCCGTTCATTTAGCTCATCAGAAATTTGTTAAAGGCTGAAATTAATTATACACAGTGTTACCAATCGATTCATATACATTTGTTAAATCGACTTTCTTTTAGAGAATATTTTAAAGGCATACCACCATATAAAATATTTTTTTTATTTTATATTATTTAGCATCCTAAATCATGTTTTTTTATTTTTTCTATTGCATGTTCGAAATAATTTTAAATTAAAAAATTTGTTGCATTTTATTTTTCAATAAATATTACTTTGAGACATACCATCTGATTATCATCATCTGATTTATCGTGACGATTATTATTGTTATTACGCTTATAACACGTTGTTGTTGTCGTTGTTGCAGTTGTCATTATCTGACCACAGTCAGCTAAACACTGAGAAGAACTTGTCATCATCATGTCATATTGATTCATTTTAATATAAAACAAATCCACTCAATCGCACAAAACCAAATAATTCCACTAAGTATTGATCGACACTGTAAAACAGAAGAGAAAGGAAAAAAAACAATTTTTAGTATAACAAAAATGAAATACGAATTTATGTAAATTAAAAAGTACGGAATATTATTCAATAAAATTTAGGAAATAGAATGAAATTGAATAATTAATTAATGGTACAGTTGCCGCAAAGAAATTAGCAACAATATGATGAGTTTCTTATATTTCTAATTTGGCATGTTCATATTAAATTTATAAACTGTACTTTGATTACGATATACAGTGTACTGCAAAAGTTTCATGAATTTGAAGCCATAAAATGTAAAAATATCTGAGATTTTTGTATATTTGTTTTTTATTTATATTTTATTATAAAACTATTTAGTTCTTGCAAGGCAAATTCATATAAGGTAACCGTAACTCTACAACAAGTACAACAATGCAAAAACAACAGGCATTTTGTTTTTGTAAAACACTACTTAGGTTGTCAAAATAGGAAGAGAAAAAAATGGGAAAGGAAAAAAAAGTTAACAACAAAACACACACGCACAACAAACACACACAAATTTTGACACTTGGAATAGTATCAGCTGTTTAGTCAATCCCACCTATTACATGAATTCGCCTGCCTAGAGTTCTTGTTAATTGTCAAATTCGGTACGTAAACATTTTTGATAAATTATATTTTTTTTGAGCTTGACAACTTAAATATACAGTCATGTATGTGAAAAATAATAGGGACAGTGGCCACCTAAACTTACATTATATTTACAACCGAGTAAAAAATCGAAAATTCTTTTTTTTAACGATTTATTTTTTCTTAAACAGTAGAAAAAATATTAAAAACACAATTTTTGCTATTCCTATAATATATTTTGATTTTTTTGTGATTTTGTATGAATTTATATAGTTTAACGTGTGAAAAGAAATAAGGACACTTCATGAAATCTTATAGCTATAACTAACTTAAGTAAAACTAAATAGATATTTCTACTGAATACTGTTGCATAAAGCCTTAGTGTCACATTAGTACTTTGTTGCGGATCCTTTGTTATATAGAATAGCAACACATCTTCTAGGCATTGAGTCGACCAAATTTTGACAAACATGTAGCGCTATTGCGTTCCACGCATCCTATATAACATTCCAAAGCTCGTCACAATTTGTTGAACACTTTATCCTGATTGCCCTTTTAACTTTGTTCCACAAATTCTCTATTGGAGTTCTAATCACGGGACTATGCTAACCATTCTAAAACATTGATTTTTTTGTCCTGGAACCACTTCTTTGTGTACTCTGCCGTATGTTTTGGGTCATTATCCTGCTGGAAGACCCATTTGAGTGGCTTATTTTCTTCGGCATACGGCAGCATTATATTTTTCAAAATTTCAGTGTAATCAACCGATTTCATTATATTCTGGATACGATATAGAGGACCCACACCATAATGAGAGAATTACTACCATGCCATGAAGCTACCACCACCGTCATACCTTAAATATTTTGGCTTGAATTCTTACATCTAACCATGTAACCTATTATTGAATTGAATTCCTGACGGGCACTGTCCCTATTATTTTTCACTGTATTTCAACTGTATATAAAACGCTAAATTGTTTTAGAGCTTTAGGAAAGGCAAACATTTTTGTTCTTTTGTGAGTCGCTAAAAATGTAAAACAGAATATGTGGGCAACATTTTCTGTCAAAATTGAAAACGCCATTAAATCATTACAACCGTTTGGTCGGGACTACGACCTAGCTTCTCACACCAATCATGTTGTGGCTTCGGCGGGACCTACAGTTTTAATGTCGACTTTTTTCAATTTTTTCATATTTCGTTCTGTTCGAGATGTTTGAGCCAAGGGTTGAATCATGGGCTCACATCTAATAAGCCAACACAATGCCTACAAGACTACGGAGACTTCCATAGCCACACCCTCTGCCTAAAAACACACTGATATTACTTGGTAGTTTAGTCAATTAAATTTAGTAGAGATCGTTTTAAAATCTATCTGGAACTTCATCTAATTTTAAACAGACTCTGTACTCAATATTGCTCAATTCGTTCCATATTTTATAAATCTAATCAACTCTGTATGGCAATGTTATTATCTATCAAACAGTGAACACGCAATCTAATGATAAATTTTTAAAGTTTTTTATGTATCACATCTGCAATTTCTACAGCCGCATACCATACATACGTATATGTACATAATTGCCATTACAACCGTTCAGTTAGGATTACGACCTAGCTTTTAACATCACTCATGTTGTGTGTGTTAATTTTATACATGAGTGGCGGGACCTACAGGTTAAATCGACTCCGAACGTCAGATTTTTTTGAGAAGCTCTTCATGGCAATTTTATTTACTCTCAGAGTTTGTGTCAGAAATCTGCTGAGAGGAAGTCGCCGAAGAAATATTTTTATTTTATATTTCGCTTTTGATGTCTGACCTGGGTTTTGAATCGTGGCCTTGCGTCTAATAAGCCAACACACTACCTACTAGACTACGGCGACCTCAAAGCCACACACCATATTTAACACGTTGACTGCCACGGCAATTTTCAGAAAACTGGCCACGCAGGCCGACATTGACTTCTTGTTCTTTTCCCAGAAGCCATTTATCAATACCAACACTGATATAATACAATTTTATTCGTAGCTACACAAAATGGCAGTTTTTATGAATACGATATAACTCGAAGTTGGCACCCTAGAAAGGAACGCAATCTACGAGTTATCTCGTAGGCGGCAGTCAACGTGTTAATTTAAAACATGCACTTCATCACATCGAATTTAACTTCCAGAGTTAAAATTAAAAAATAAATCACAAACTAGGAGACACATATTTGATGTAACGACTATAATTTCCATCTGTTGTCCCACTGTGTGTCACGTGCACTCTGACAATTTGCAGATAAGATTTGTCAGGACGTTATTTAACAATTAAATCACAACAATCAAATAAAACAGCGGTTGAACAGCACAACACATCACTCCTGAACTGAAGACAATAGATAACCACAGAAATACATATATTCACATATCTACATACATATGTACATATGTATGTATGCTACATTTATCTGTGCATGGCTGTCTATAGCTTTTTTTAAATACAGGCCAAATGTGGCGCAAATTAAAATTAAAGATTAGTGGGGCAAGTTTACATCTACAGCAACAACAAAATATAAAAACACAAAAGATAAAAGAGAGATACAAAGTCATGTAAAATGTTTATTAAAATGAAAATTTGTTTGTTATCAAGTAGAAGAAGAATGGCTCTAATCACACGAGAACAATTCCACTGGCGTAAAATGATAGTTAATAGGCAAGAGAGGTGAAGAGAATGGTTTTTTGGTGGCGTAAAGTTTCAACCAGCTATAACCCCGCATTACCAGCACAAAACTAATACATGCACATTTTTAAAAATCAGCCAAACATCATATGAATGCAAAAACACTAATACATACAAAGCTGTGTATACGTATACATTTCATGCCAAACTAATATTCGTCCCGTGTGATTTGAAAAGAACAAAAATTGTACGACTAAAAATTGTTCTCGTGTGATTAGAGCCAAACGGAAGAACAATAATAAATGATCAACCATACTCATCATCATTAGCTGTGCGGTGGTCAGCAGTTAAATAGAAAGAAAGAAAAAATCCCAATAAGATTTGTAATCCAAAAGAGAAGAGATATTAACTACATGAAGAGAACATAAACAAATTAACACTATAAAAACAAAACCACAATTATCATTGATGATACAACAACTACAACAACAACAACAAAACACTCCATATATCGTACATAGACACGTGAGTGAGAGAGGAAGAAATGTGCGACAATAACAACAATGTGTTCAATGGGGAAATTATAAAAAAAAACAGAAAACACACACATAATGAAAAACTAAAACAATTTGTTTGCATAATAAATAAATGAATGAATATGGCAAGTGATTTGCAAAAAAAAATTTATTAAAAACAAATAAAATTATGAAAAATGTTGCACAATTTTAATTACAAACTTGCCCCACTCACATTTGTTATATTTTTCGTAGAAACCCAGTTTAAAATTTTTTTTTAATTACGAGTATGTATGTATGTACATATGTGTGTAGAGCTTAAATTTTATGCTCTAAAAAATTAATCACCGTTTAGTTTTTAATTAATTTTTTTGTTTTTTTAATTTGAATGATACACTATATATGTAATTTGGAATTCTTTTTTGTTCACAATAGAAATCAAAATTGAAACTACAACTCTAAAAATCACTCACACCCACTGTGTTCAGTGTCACCGAACAGTTGAAACGATCGAAACTGACTGAAACTTTTAAACATTATTTTTTTCTAACATTTTAGGATCAAAATTTTGTTTTTATTCTCTTCCTCATGCGGCTGTTTTATTGCAGTTTTTTTTTTGCTCAGATGGCAACATAAACTAATGAAAACACTCTTACAATTATATGTACTCTCAAGAAAATAAAAAAATAAAACCAACAATCACTTTTTAAGAAAGCTGTCTGAAATGAAAAATAATAATCATATGAAACAACAACAACAAATAATTGAGTAAGAAAGAAATAAAAAATAACAAGAACAACAAATAATTATTACCGTAGCATATAAAACCGTTCGTTTTCGCAATGTTATTGATTGCCTACTCTGCTATTGCAAAAGCTCAATGATAATGTTAAGTTTTAACATTAAATGTTAATGCCAAACAAAAAGCTTTCTCTTTTGAAAATTAACAGTGAAATAAACACATACATACATACATACATAATTGGCCTTTACAAGCTTTCAGTCAGGATTAAGGCCTAGCTTCTCACAGCACTCATGTTGTGTGCGTTAATTTTATACGTGAGTAGTGGGACCTACAGTTTAAACTCCACTACGAGCGATAGATTTTTGAGAAACTTTTTCATGGCAATTTTAATTACTCTCAGGGCCATTATTACAACTTGCCGTTAACTAAAGTTGGATTTTAACGGGCAGATAAATTGTGTTTCATTATTATAAGTGGACAATAAGGTAGAAGTAAGCGTTAAGCTAAAGGGAGGATTATCCTACCTTTAACTTTTTAAGTTAACTTTTTGTTAGAACTTGCCATATTATATATTTGGGCAATTCACACAACGTTGTATAGTGTATGTTGTATTGAATACATTTGTTTGTTTGTGAACACTCAATGGTATGCTGTATAGTGTATTTCGTGGCATTCAAACAATTTGATAGCCCGAAACTAACACAACATATGAAAACATATACACATTTTTTTCGTTCACACAATTTGATAGCACGAAACCAATACAACTTCCAAAAACATAGGAAAAAAATGTGTATGAGTGTATGGGATTTTTATATGAAAATTATCAACAACAACCATACACTGTTGTATGTTCTTCCAACAATACAATGAATACAACGATACAACGGCTTGTGTGAATTGTCCAATTATTTTCAATACGGCAACTTCAAATATAAACATGAGCAAATACAACAACCAAAAAAGAGGCCCTTCGTTGCCACTGCGTTTAAAAAATACTTGTTTAATTAAGCAGTTTTATCGCCATCGCTCTGTCACTGCCATATTTTTGAAAGTTAACTTTATTTTATCTGTAGGTTGTAATAACGAAAAGAAGTTAAAGGCGACTTTGAAGTTCACTTTAACTAAAGTTACCTTTAACTAAACCCAAGTTTAACGGCAAGTTGTAATAATAGCCCTCAGAGTTTGTGCCAGAAATCTGCTGAGAGGAAGTCGCCGAAGAAATATTTTTTTTTCATATTTCGTTTTGATGTCTGACCTGGGGTTTGAACCGTGGCCTTACGTCTAATAAATCAACACACTACCTACTTGACTACGGTGACTTTACATTTAACATTTCCAAATCAAATTCAAATGTTTCGTTAAAAACTTATGATAATCTTACTCATTCACACATTGTATGGACTGTCTCACCTAATTTGTTTTAGTACGCGAAGAATATGATTTGAAAGCAGAAGACATAATCCACTGTATCTTAGCGTCCAAGAGTGGTTATTGAAAGTACCGAACTATAGTAGTGAGTATTAGTTTTGCCTGTATGGGTGTACAATCTTTTAAAATTTAAAATTTTAATGAATTTTTTTTTTTATTTGGTTAATCGTCTTAACCAAATAATTGTGAAGTTTACGTAAGGATTTGACTTTTAAGTCTTTTAAGGCCAACAACATTGCAGATCAGCTCAGACGGAGCTCATTCCATTTGTAGGCTTCCCTTAGTAAGTAAAACAAGCCTTTGGCAATGTAGTTTGAACCGTGAGTATGATTTTAATAAGTATTCCTCCCAATGTTGATAATACGTCTCTCAGCGATGCTGTGGTGTAACATTGGAACCGCCATACTTCTGAAAATATAAACTGTGAGTTAATCTCATCACATGCTGGCATTTGGTGATTCGTGGATTTCACCTAAAGGGTGATGAAATCAAATATATGATGATTTGAGGAGAGTTTGACTTAAACATCGATCTGGCGATGGAAGTTCAACTCTTTTTCGTTCGTCAATTATTGTGGTTCACCTTTTATTATTGCCACTATTTTATTGTGTCGTACACTTGCCGCATTTTTTGCTTCTTTACTATCCTGTAATAGTACCCTTCAGATATCAGCAATGAATCGTTTTTTCGCTACTCATAAGTACTCTTGGTATTTTGAGTATGAGTGAGTCAATAGCATTGAAATTCAACTGCTCTGATTCATGCGTACTCACTACAACATTGATTTATAAGTACAGGTTGTAATGGAAATGAGTACAACGTTGGCGTCAAGCTCATAACATTCGAAATATGTTTGATTCACACGCCTACTCATTCAGATTCAAATTCAAAGATCGAGAAGATACCACTTTTTGGACTTACCTTTTAGAAATTAAACTTTTAAAAATAAACAAAATGTTTTTTTATATGCATGTCCGTAATATGTTGTAAATATATGTATATGTTTTAAATCTATGAATTGTCGTTCTCAATGGAGTTCAACAATAGTATTGTATTTATTTCTTAAATAATTTGCTTACTATCCTTGAATGGATAGAATAGAAACACGTTGTAAAATAAATTACTCAAAATATTTTGATATATACATACATATGTTTCACAGATCAGCAATGAATCGTTTTTTCGTTACTCATAAGTACTCATAAAATTTTGACTATGAGTGAGTCAACAGTACTTAAATTGAATTACTCTGATTCATTCGTACTCACTACAACATTGAATTATAAGTACAGGTTGCAATGAGTATGAGTACGACGTTGACATCAAATTCATACCATTCGAAATCTGTTTGATTCATACGCCTACTCATTCAGATTCATAAATTTAGAAAAATAATTATAATACTCATAAATGATTCGAGTGAGTAAAGGAGAGTCGAAATCAACATCATGCGTATTGTTAAGTATGAGTACCTCAAACTTTGAATGTGAGTTCTAACATATGCAAAAAGGAAAACAGAAATATAAAAATAATGTAGATTGTATATTTATTTCGAAAGCTTTCTTTCGCCAGTCTTCTGCCAAAAACTCTGAGAGAGACTAATTTCCGTTAAAAAGATAATGGTCCAGCCATCTTGACCCTTACCCTTTACTAAAGGTTTATAATGATCAATACTTGTATGTAACGTATGTAATATTTTGACAACTTGATTGTCAGTTTGTCAAAGAATTAGATTCTAAAGTTGCCCTAGTAATTACCATTCACTTCCAATTTCCCAAAAGTATGTCACCTTCCATACACTATTTTCAACAACAATCCAGTCCACATACACCAAAATATTTTTTACTCCATTACGGCCAATAATAAGTTGATCCACATTTACAGTTCTTGTTACCATTTTTTTGTATTAAAATCAAATTGAACATTAATCGGTGATCTGTCTCAAATTATTATTACTCACGCCGGTAAACACTCATCCATACGCCCACTATCTTAATAAAATATTTTTCAAAGCTAATTATGTATACTTTTTATAAAAATTAAAAATAATATCTAAAAATATACTTACATACATACATATATATATATATATATATACATATATATATACGAACTATTAATACATTCGCATCCAATTAAAGTTCACCAAAAATCCAACATTTCTACAGGATCTATTATTAAGCGCTGCCTATGTTTAAATTTAAATAAAACCAAAAGTGCATAAGGTATTCCCGTATTTTTTTTTTTTTTTTTTGTTTTTGTTTTGAAAGATCTTTTAATGCCATTATGTGTGGAATATAAAATCGTTCAATTGTCCACAGCAGCTTTTCTGCATGGGGATTTTATCCGAAATATTAAATTTTTTATCACTCTGGCATTAAATTTAGATTGTACTTAACCGATGACATGGCAACTTTGAATTTAAGCAAAATGAGCAAATACAACAACTTTACAGTTCCCTTTAGCTAAAGGTACCTTTAACTAAACCCAAGTTTAACGGCAAGTTGTAATAATGGTCCTTACTGTGTCAAATCACACGATCTCAGTGGCCAGTTCTCATCACCTCCACATGAGATTGCCATGCCCTGAAGTCGCTCGTGTAGGTTATCCAATGTGGCCTGAGCTGCGTGGCACATAGCACAGTTCTGTTGATCTCCAGATCATCCAATTCAGACCTAGGCTGACTTTCAAAATGTATCAATAGAAAGTTTGAATGCAGTTCTGCTACGGTATATAAATTATGTACATAGATATGCTAAGTTACCGAACAATGCATCAACAAACTGTCAAAGTTCGGAAACCCCTGTTGAAAGACCATTTCTTTTAAAGCGTGTAGACTTCTACTTCCGATAATTTTTAGCGAAACATTGCATTAATGTTGTATTATCATTACCGTCTATAACATTGAGTTTAATAATCAATATATTGCAGTATTGTTATGCCAGAAAACTGAAATACTTTAGAACCATTTAGAAATTCTAATGAATTCCTAAAGCAAATTTTCTAGACCGTCCGGTGAGATCAACTTTAAGTACGATATGGACAACTGTTAATAAGAGTTAAGCAATAATTTTTTGCTGGGTGGTAGTAAAGCCTCACCATTACTTTATCGTCATGAGCGTTAAAACTGGGAATGGGTAGTCTGTTCAAAATGATCTTAAGAGCGTTTGCAAGAGTACCAAAATGAATATTTGAGCCTGATAGATAAGCTAACTTTTCTATTCAAAATTTCTTAACGATTTAGAGAGGTTTAATCATACAAAAACAAATATTTTAATAAATTCTTTATTGGCTCAAATCAATTTAACCCAATGAAATAAATTCATGATATATTCTTTAAAAAAAAACCTTCGATGGGAAACTAAAAAAATCAAAATTCTTTGTCTAAAATTGATTCCAGAATGGATGCCATGAAGGACCACTATTCGACAACTCTGCTAAATTGTAACAAAAAATAAAATTTTTCAAAATTCATATGATTTGCTGGCCTAAACATTTTGAGTTTCGATATCCATAATAATTTTGCCGAACTCAAGCCTCTTAGAACTGATAAAAAAAATCACATATATAACGGAGAATTCTTCTTTTCATGGCCTCTTGAATATAGCCCTCAAGAATGGAAGGTTGCACTAGTTCAAATAATATTTAAACCTGACAAGGATCATAGTAAAACGGAATCATACAGGCGCATAAGTTTATCTATGTATATAAAAATGAATCTTTGTTTGTATGTAATTAATAGAATCGTAAACTATGCATTTGATCATGTTATGATCTTCAGGAAATTTTTGTTGCTCATGAGCCCGGGAAGGTTTATAAATTGGTATGACCAATATCCGACAGGTGGCGCGACTGAAAGTTACTAAAAATGAAGTAAATCGTAAGCTGTGTATTTGATCATGTTATGATCTTTAGCAAAGTTGTTGCGCATGAGCCGCCGAAGGTTTCTAAGTTGATATGACCAATTTCCGACAGGTGGCGACACTGAAAATTACTAAAAATGATTTAAATCGTAAAGTGTACATTTAATCATGATATGTTCTTTAGCAAAGTTGTTGCTCATGAGCCGACGAAGGTTCATAAGTTGGTATGAACAATTTAAGACAGGTAGCGCCACTGAAAATTACTCAAAATTAATTAAATCGTAAACTGTGCATTTGATCATGATATGTTCTTTAGCAAAATTGTTGCGCATGGGTCGACCGAGGTTTCTAAGTGGGTGCGATTAATTTCCGTTAGATGGTGCCACTGAAAATTATTCAAAATGAATGACAAGACATTGGTCGACCTACACCTCAAGCACGGAAGAAAAGAGCATTACGAGCCTCAGAATCAGACGAGCATTGAAACTGGAAAATCTTCGAGTACATGCCGCTGAGACCCGTTCGCATGAATCACTTAAACAACGAGAAGTGAGATTAGAAACTGATCGAATGCGTACTACTCAGGCCCGTTCGTCTGAATCATCTGGGCAACGGGAAACAAAATCAATAAAATGATTCAATATTAATTGGATATTTGTATAATGTCTTTCCTTCAAATGTATTTTAGTTGGTGGCGCAACAACGCGCGCAGGGTACAGCTGGTTAACTATAAAGTCTAAACCGTTTCCCTTCCTACTTCCTTTCCTTTTTCCTAGCCCCCGTGTTATCCATCCTTCTTAAGGACATTACATACAATTGTTCAAATCGTCCTCTGGGTACTGTACTTGTCTCAATTGACAAGTACACGTCCTCTAACCTAAACCTAAGTCTAATACCATGTTCACATATAAGCAGGTTAGCTAGGTTATCGTGGTTATCGAGGTTATCTCGTAACCAAGCCACAAATGTATGAGGTTAGCCATACAATTTGTATGAAAAGATAACCAAGTTCAGCTGTAGGTTACCTCATAACCTAGTAAAATACGCATTGTTGCATTGAAAAGTATTCAATAAAATACTCAAAAATGCAACGCTTTATATCTATTGTGAATAGTATATTGACTAAAATTTGACAGCAATAAAAAAAAAACCATTTGCTATGGAGAAGATACATACAAAGATACATACATACAATACATTACAAATGCATACAGCTGTCAATTTCTGTCATTCTCACATATGTTTAGGTTATATTTGTCATATGTGAACGCCACAAGGTTATCTCCAAGGTTAATTTTAGATAACCATAACCTTCTTATATGTGAACGTGCTATAAATCGTTTCAAAAACCAGTGTAGTGTTATACAATTCGTTTAAGACTAACTGTATCTACCATTTACATATGATCAGCAATTGCGCAGCGTTACATCAATAGTTGAATATGTATATTTAAGAATCTCAAAGATTCAGTGGTGAAAACTAAAATTGGAAAATATTCCATCTAAGCTCTCTGCCTTGTGAATTTAGTTTGACAACAAACTAAAATATGTAGTTAAATTTATTCCACTTGTTTTCTTGGACTTTAAAACCTGATACAAAAGATACAACTTAACAGTGAAAAATTTAACATTTAAATTTCTTTATCTTGAAAAGTGTAATATGATTCATCGATTATTGCCCATATGTTATTATAGCCTGTTATCGGTTAGGCATTAATAGCGCGGTTATTTGCGATAATCTATTGCAATTTGAAACCGCTTTGAGTCAGGTCTCCTGTCTCGATATCCTACAAATTTTTACAAACAGTTGCGCACATGCTCGACGATTACGAGGTTGTCTTAATAATTTCGTCTTCCTATATGATTTTGATTGATATTCAATATACATAATACTATAAGGCAGTGAATGGCTTATATGAAGAAAACTTTCGATTCACTCTATTCAATAAGGAATTATTAATTTAACGATTAGCAGACCCCTTTTTCTAACTTACATAGGGTATAAACCGTAGGCCCCGATTATGGTTCACAACAGTTGTAAATTTAGTGTTGTAGTTTTAAAATTGCGATTATGATTCACAACATCTATCGCTAGTGTTGTACTTTATGTTGTGTGTGTTCACATAGCCCGATTATGATTTACAACAGTTGTTTTTAAGTGTTGTCAGAACTGTCAAAAACTTACAACAGCTCATTAGGTGTTGTCTTGTTGCCGCATTCAGTTTAAAAAAGAAAATGTATAAAAATTTATAAGTATATGTATAAAACAGTGCATATAATTTTTTTTGGAAATTTTAAAAATTATAAATAACTGAAAATATTTTATAGAAAAATAATCACTAACAAGCAGAAGGAAAAGCTGATCGAGTTCATGACAGCAAATCCTGACATTGGCAAGTTATGATTTGGAGCAAATAAGAATCAGCACAAAGGGACGTGGGAGAAATTTTCATTGGAGCTAAATGACTTGGGCCCACCCGTTAGAGTTTCAAATGAATGGCAAAGGGTTAGTAGATGAATTGTAGCATTTTTAAGGCATGGACTCATTATAAAGCCAATTGGAAAAGAAAACTCTCTGCCAATAGAAAAAAACGTTCAAGGTGGTAGTCCGTCGACGGAAATTAGCAGGAAATTGGAGCAGAGCACCGTAGAGTTGGTGTTTATGCAATGGAAAGTAAATCCAAATGGATCTGCAATGGGATTACAAATTCAAGACGAATCGTCACACGAAATTGAAGGGCCTTCAACTAGCACTAACCAGTGGAAACAGCAGTTGTCGAAAAGCTACAAAATACAAAAAATAAGATAGGGGATGAGCGTATAAAAACCTTAAAAAGGCAAGAAAAGAACCTACAGGAGATATTGCTTACATTAAAACATCTTGAGAAGGGCTCATATAAAAATTATCAAATAAATAAAAAAATGCTAGAAATAAATAGGGAAAAGGCTGAATTACAAAATGAATTATTAAAAGCCAAACTCCTTTTAACCAAAAAAAAAACTTGAAATGTAGACTATTTATGAATTTGTATTTTAGCTTTAAGTAACTATGTGATCTAAATAAATTTTAATGTGATAAGAAGGTTTTTTTATATTTATATATTTTAATTTGAAGTACTTTTGAAATGAATTTATTGCAATACATACATAAAATATAAACGCTAATAAAACTAGGCTTTATTTTTAATTGTCATGTTTTAACAAGAGTTAAAGTTTGTGTTTTATGTAGGCATTTTGTTTTTTTAACGTAATAATTTTTGTTTTCAATTGGCAGTTTTATACACTCAGGGTTGTATTTTGAAGGAAAAGTATACTAACATTGAAGAGCAACGCTGTGACATACACAACATCTAGATGTTGTAAACCATAATCAAGAAAGTAATAAATGTTGTGTTGTCTCTGTTACAACACAACATTTATGTGTTGTGAACCATAATCGGGGCCTTAATTCATATTCGCAAATTTTTCTAGTTCTCCTAGAATAGACGACAACTACGTTGACAGCCCAAAGGTGCTGTTTATATCGATTTCAAAAGAAAATCATTTAATATATATTTTATACATTGAGTTGGACAAGACGTTCGGAATACAATTATAATTTAAAACAAATAGGCATTAACCCATACATACATGCATAATTGGCCATTACAACCCTTCAGTCAGGATTACGGCCTAGCTTCTCACACCACTCATGTCGTGTATGTCAATTTTATACATGAGTGGGGGACCTACAGTTTAAAGTCGACTCCGAACGTCAGATTTCTTTGAGAAGCTCTTCATGGCAATTTCATTTACTCTGAGTTTTTGCCAGAAGAAAGAATTGCTGAGGAAGTCGACGAAGAAATATTTTTTTTTTATATTTCGTTTTGATGTCTGACCTGGGGTTTGAACCGTGGCCTTGAGTTTAATAAGCCAACACAATATCTACTACAACACACTGCCTACTAGACCCATAACCGATAGTAATTATTATGTGATCAAATTTCATCGAATTTCTACTATGAATTATTATATACATATGTATAGTAGAGCGACTCACCAAAAAAAGTGCTCGATGTACCCTCCTAAAAATGAACCTTGGACTTTTTTAAGATGACATTTAAAATATTTCGGCTCCAGCTTTGACCTCTCGTGAGCTGGACCATTTCGAAAAAGGGTCTATTTTTCCATGTTTTGTCAATTTGAGAATCTGTTTCCTTACCAACATATACAATGTGGGTGTCATAAGAAAGGTTTTTTCAATGCGCGTCCAACTGTATATACAATTTGTCAAAGGACGATCATCCATGTCCTTTTTTTAATGATATTCTGTAAAAAAGCACGGTTTTTTAATTTTTCTTCGGGGTTGTTTGTAATAAAATAACCAAATTAACATATTTTAATCTTTAGTTGATTTAATTAAATACGGGTCATAGCTTTTTTTGAAATTCGCCCTAGTTTGCGTTTTTTGATTATAGTTTTGTGAATATAAACAAAAAAATTTAATAACTTTTTTTAATTTGGGAAAAAAATATTCCCACAAAAAGTCGTGGATCATTTCTTTTTTTCTTTCTTTAGTCCTATTTTCATCCAAACATCATCTAGAAACTAAATCCGCCATCATATTAGAGTTAATTTGGTTAGAAAGGAAGAAAAGAAAAAATTCAAAAACCGTTTTTTCACAGAATATCCTTAAAAAAAGGACATGGATGATTGTCCGTGGACAAATTGTATATACCGCTGGACGCGCCTTGAAAAAACCTTTCTTATGACACCCATACTCTATATGTTGGTTAGAAAACAAATTCTCAAATTAACAAAACATACAAAAATAGTCCCTTTTTCAAAATGGTCCAGCTCACGAGAGGTCAAAGCTAGAACCGAAATATTTTAGATGTCATCTTAAAAAAGTCCAAGGTTCATTTTGAGGGGGGTACATCGAGCACGAATTTTGCTTCCATACAACTTGAGTCGCTCTAATGTATAGTCTTCGAAAATCCAAAAGTACATACTTTTTCTAATTTTACAGGAGAAGCAAAAAACGTTATACATGTTAATGTTACATGTCCATACCCATTATAATGAAATGAAAATACACATACTTATGACGGACGTCACCAGTAATGGTACAATGTGACACTACCAATTTGATTTCTTTCACCCATACACACAACAATACTATATAATCATCACTGATACAATTATGTTTTGATTAACAAAAAGTAAAAAAAAACATATAAATTAATGAAAAAAAAATCGCCTTATATTTTATACGTTTATTTGTTTTGAAAATTAATTAAAATTAAAATATATTTTCTTATTTAGATTACACCTAAAACAAGTGAACATCATAATTATACAGAGATGAAGAACTACGATGACGACGAGAAAATATTCATTTAAAATTCATTTGTAAAAACAATTCTTAACGTGAAATGTAAAAAAAAAAATAATTATTAATAAATAAAAGATAAAAATTACGGCAATTAATAATAAGAAGTGTTTTAAAAAAAGAAGAAGAGTTGAATAAAGGCAGAGAGTAAATTGGATTAGGTGAATTACTGAGATTTTTTAAATACATAATTAAAAAGGTTGTAAGTAATTGAGAACAAACATTCTTTTTTCTTCCTAGCAATACTCTACTATACATACTATGATCGTTAGACGTGAAATAGAAGAAAATGTTTGTGCTATGCGCGTCCTCTCTTTTAATTAGACTTAAGAAGAAGATTAAGTTAAAAAAAAAACATTCATATTGAAAATATATTGAGAATAGTAGTGTATGTTTCATGTTTGAAGGTAGATTAGAATATTCTCTGTTCTGTCTTTTGTTTTTATTTTCTTTTGTTTGTTTGTATTGTTAAGCAAGTGGTACCGATTTATTTTTGGTAAAGGGCAGGCGGCAGCAAGGGCTATCGGGTACGTATTTGAATTGAATAGTTAAGAGGTTTCCGTTTTTACTCCGTTTTTTTTATTTTTTTTTTGTAAATTAAACTGAATAAATGGATTTTATATTTATTATTATTATTAAATATTAAATTTTCCTTTCTTTCACATCATCATTCATGCTTCTTATTTTTGTTTTTTTCTTTATCATGTATGAGTGTGGCTGCGTGTGTGAGTTTGTGTGTGTGTATTTTGAGTGTATAATAGTATTTGTATTTTATATATATATTTTGTTTTTTGTATTTTTGTTTTATTTTATTTTATTTAAAGAGCGTTTACAATCTGTATTTTTTTTAATTTTGTTTTTGTTTTTTCTGAAAATTTTGTTGCTATTTGTTTAAGTTGTTGTTGTAGTAGTAGCAAAATCCTTTTGTTTTCTTTAAAGTTTACGTTTTTATATATATTTTATATGTATTTTTATTATTATTATTATTATTTTTATACTCTTCATACCATCATTTTCATCTTCTACTTCTTTCCTTATACCTCCTTTCTTTAATCATTTTTTTATAATATTATTATTAATTTTATATTTCTTTTATTCTTTCTTTACAAAACAATTGGTTGTAGTTCATCATTCAATCATCAATTTAATCAAATCTTTAGTTGGTTTTATTTTTATTTCTTTTTTTTTTTTGTTTGTTTGTTTGTTTAATTTTAATCATTCAATACATTTAGTTATGGATGATATTGTTGTTGTAGTTGCTGTTGTTTTTGCTGTTGTTGTTGTTATTTTTGTTATAGTATTTGATCTTGTCGCCACTATTGCAGTTACAATTGTAGTTGTTGTAGCAGCTGTTGTTATTGTTCATTGAGTTGTAGATGTTGTAACTATTTGACAACAACAACAACAACCATAATAATAACAACATTAATAAATATGATGACATCATTATAATAAGCATCATCATAATTATAAACATGTTGTTGTTGTTATTATTATTAGTGTTATTATTACATTTAATCATTGCTATTATTATCGAAAATAATACCAATGATAAAATGCAATGCAATGTTGACAACAACTTTAGCAGTCGAGATGTTGGCGACGACGACGACGACGACATTGAGAATGATGTTGCTGATGACGATGATGATGACAATGGTGATGAAGATAATGACGACGACCACAACAACAACAACGACGACGACGACATCGACGAATCAATTATACAAACTGGAACGCATCACATAGCATACTTCCTAGTCCATTCTCGTGCCAATTCATTATATTTTTCCCGATCGGTTTTATATATTCTTGCAATCTCTGGTACAAGTGGATCATCTGGATTTGGATCACAGAGTAGAGAGCAAATTGATAATAAAACTACATATAAAAGAGAACGAAAAACAAAAATATTAAAATTGTTAATAATTGACAACAAATTGTATTGGATTTTTTAATTTCGTTTATACCTTTTGATATAGTAAGTGCTGGGGACCATTGAGATCTTAATATATCGAGACAAATAGACCCATTGCTGTTAATATTTGGATGGTATATACGCGTTGTAAAAGCCACTTTAGGTGGTTTGAATGGGTAATCTGTTGGAAAGTGAATTGTTAAGAAGAATACGCCACCTTGATACGGGCTGTCAGGCTGAAAATAAAAAGAATAAAATCATAAAATAAACGCTTTTCGACTAATACATTAAAAAAAACAATAACAAGCAATGGCTTGTTTAAATTTAGTTTACGTATTACACTCTTTAGTTGATATTTAAATCACTTCCAATATAATATTAAGAGGCCAAGTTTCAAAGTATTAACAACTATACACACTAAAGTAGCAATTGAATAACTATTGACACTTGTCAGTCTGCTATTATTAAAAAGCATATCGTTTAGATCACACCGCTAAATTTATCGGAATGGGCATTAAACGTAACAGTCTTTAGGGTATACATATATAGCCGTTCTTAATGAATAGCGGCGCGAGTAACAAATGTTTATGAATTAAGCACTACAAAATCCCTCTGAACAACAAATCGCAGTTCAAATGTGACGTAAGATAGGTTTCACATCTCTCAATTGCCAAAACTATAAATGTGTCTCCTAGTGGTATAGGAAATTTTTAAAAACAACTTTATTTAATCTATACAGCGAAAGACAAGTAAACGATTAAATGGAAACAATTAGAATTTTCGCAAGACTAAGCACCACTTATAAAGCTAATGAAAAACAAACAAATGTTACTTTTTTCTTTGTTTTCATTTCTTCAGTCGGTATTTTCTTCTCTTTTCATATCATTTTTCAATTTCATTCATTCCTTTTTTGATCTTTGGTTAGAATGCCTCTTTTTGTATGAATCTGCCTTCACAATCTAATCGAATCGAAAACTTTTCTTCGATGTCAATTATAGTATTCTGCGTTTCGAATCCGTATTCTGCGTTACGATAATTACTACGTTTTTCTAAATTACCTTTTGAACAACGAAGTTCATTTAGATTTTTGTTTTTAGACAAAAACGAATTAATAAAGTAATAAAATATAATAAATAAATCTTTTAGAAATGATTTGAATAATTTAATTTTGCTATATTATATTTATTTATTTTGCCGGCAAAAAAAAAAACTTTCGCTGAATTATGTCAAGAAAAAAATTATATTTTGACACTATAGATTGAGCCAGCCCAATCCTCTTCCTTCCAGAATAAATCGTATAGAACCCGTTTTTAATGTTCCACAGCAAAAAGAGATTCGTAAATTGGGATACCAATTTTCTAATCAGTGAGTAACTGAGTGCGGTGACGTAATCGAAACGCAGAATAATAGGAGGGAATTATAATCACCGCGGCAGAGAATGTGCGAGAATTTTGTAATTTTTAACAAATTGACACTCGTCAATAACGACGTGTTATGTTATAATAAAAAAATAAGGAAGTTTAAAGAAAATTACTCGTTTCGACTGAAAGAAATTTAAAGCTTTACAGCATAAGTTTGAATGAATTTTATTTCGATTCGAAATACATACTAAATCCTGATCCCGTACATCATTTTTAAATTCAATACTATACTATACTTTTTAATTAAAAAAAATGATCTACTTTTGATGAAACTTATGATTTCCTAAAACTTTTATATTTTATTATGATTTTAAGTCATTTTGATCTTTGAATACAAAATTTTTTTTTTCTCCAGATATTTACATTGAATATCCTAGGAGATCGTGACCCTACTATTCCAATCACAATCAACAGAATAATGTAATAACAATGTATCTAAGCGAAGTGCTATAATTATTCTAACATGTTAAAATGTTCTTCTACTGTAGCATCTGTAAACATTATTAATAACTTCTTACAATATTTATTTTGATAGTACTTTTAAGATTACAACATTAATTGCTATTCTTACCGGTCCCATTATTGTTGCTTGCCAGTGAAATACTGAAATGAAAAAGGAAAAAGAAAATCGTTTAAAAAACATATTTCTTTAAGATTAAATAATACAAATAAAAGTTAGTTGGAATCGAACTGTGCTCTTCATGTGTGAAATAATTAAATCGTACTTTTTTATATAAAAATAATACAATGAATTTAAAAAGTTTCGATACGAAATTAACAAGGAAACAATATCTAACCAATGAACTTTTGTTTCGTCTGTGTAATTAAATGAGAAGCTAGCCCGTAATCCTGACTGAAGGGTTGTAATGTATAATTTATGTATGTATGTATGTATGTTGTGATTAATAAAAAATATAATTTTACAAAAATATGATATTAAGTTACATACATAACTCAGGTTTTTATGTTGTGAGTTACTTTCTTCCTACGCAATGATGTAGCTCCTCTGTTCTATTTAACAATTCTAAAAGATCATGGATTTTGTTGAGTCTCTTAATATATGAAGATATTATTGCTACATCCGTATGAGAAATTGTAGTCGCCGTAGTCTAGTAGACAGTTTGTTCGCTTATTAGACGTAAAGCACGAGTTTGAGCCCCAGGCCAGACATCAAAACGAAATATGAAAAAAAAAATATTTCTTCGGCGCCTTCCTCTCAGAGGATTTCTGGCAAAAACTCTGAGAGTAAATAAACCTGCCATGAAAAAGTTTCTTACAAATCTGTTGTTCAGAGTCGACGTTAAACTATAGGCCCCGCCACTCAAGTATAAAACTAAGACACACAACATGAGTGGTGTGAGAAGCTAGGTCGTAATCCTGACTGAAGGATTATAATGGCCAATTATGTATGTATGTATGTATGAGAAATTACTTTAACATTAGACAATTTGTTTAGGTAATGATGCCGGTAAAAATCATTTGAACAGTGAATAATGAAAGTTCTATTTTATTTGGTCTGATTTTCTTCACTGTTTTGGTCAAATTCGGACTACTGGCAACCCAATATCTCGAAACATTTAAATTTATGTTGTAATAAACAAAAAAAAAAAAAACTTGACCAATGTCTTTATGTAAAAGAAATATTCATCACACATTCACATATCCAAGTGCATACATATTGCCGTGACAAATCGGCCCGATCTTTATTTTTGCAAAAGACATTTTAATTTATTAACATTATTTTATTGTTATTATAATTATTATTATCTTCAGTTAAGTAAAAATACAATATAGAAATTAGAACATTCGTGATAACATCTTATCTTCATTATTTTCGTTTTTTTTATAAAATGCAACCCAAATATGGAAATTAAAACATTTGCAATTTGATTCTCTTTGAATAAACGTAATGAGAGTGCAAGAGAATATAACGCAAAATTATATACATTTTGCGCAAATTAATAATAAAAAATAATACAAAGAATATTTAAAATATATACAATGTACACACATACATACATATGTATGTATATTTCTCCAAGTTGAACTACCAAAAATTACTCAAATTGCACATACTCTGTTTTTATACAACAGCAACAACAAATATAATAGAAAAGTGTGGGTATTTTTAGGTGGAGTACTAAAACAATCGACGACATAACATAACATGACTGGCTTTTGTTTCTATACAACATTTTTAAGAATATATAGAAAATTGTCAAGGCCTTAGTTTATTATTTTAAAGTTTTCCAACCACTCGCGAATAATAGTTTAATACAATATGAAAATTGTTTATAGGTAAAACAAGGTCGATAATGCAAAATTAGCCAAAAGGGAAGTTTTTAGCGTAATATATGTACATACATATGTATGTATAAAATAATTTATGTCCCTTTTTTTGATGACCTTTGAAAATATAATTTGTAAAAATCAAAACGAATAACGCGCCAGAAATTATTATATGTACATATGTTTTGTATTGCCAAGTTTGAAAGTAACGATTTACTCGTTAGGTAGTTGATAAATTATAGTCGCCTGTTCCACATATCCAGGCAACAATCTATATTGTATTTAAGCAAATTAAATAAAGGATTTGTTTTCTTTTTTGTAGAAACTCATTCAGCAGAAAATTATACATTTTTATTTTGCAGAGAAAATGAGATTTTATACAACCCTTTCATTTAAATGTGATTTTTTTTAATTTCTTCTTTATTTTTTAGTACTACCTAGTCTTGATGGAAGTAAGAGCTTCAGTAATTCTCAAACTTGAATCATTAATAATCTTATATTTGTGTAGCTTGTTCCCTATTAAAAATGTTTACTACAATTTGTGTATTTTGTATATAGAAAAGAGATCCTAAGAACATCAACAATATATTCCAACAAAATAGCAAAAATTCCACAATTAATTCATCACATAACTTGTTTTCTTTTATAAGAATATACTTGAATACAAGTGTTAGGAAAATCCAAAATAGTTTCGGAAGAAAATATATTTCAAGTCAATTCATAGCTAATACTTCTCATTTTAAATTTTTTGATTTGATAATATTTTTACAATTTTACAATTCAATATTAATTTTTGTTCAATTCCTATACAAACTAACTTCATTCATTTATAGATGTTTCTAGTTTATTGTGCCAGCAATCAATTTATAAAATAAATAAATAATTAACTGTTAAACAATCTGAGCAGGTAAATTGTAAATTCATATTTAAGCCATTCTAGTAATTTATTGTACTACCAATAACGTGTCTTATACTTTGTACAGAATAAATCTATATCTTATATATAAAAATGAATGTGTGTTTGATTGTATGTTTGAAGTTTATAGACGATTAAACGGCTGAACCGATTTTCTTGAAATTTTCACAGTATCTTCCTGTATGTCTGGAAGGAGTTATAGGCTACTTTTTATGTTGATATTCCAAATGAGCGAGGGGCCATGCCCACGTATGCTACATTCTACATACTTAATATTTAATTGCATTTGAAATATATTACTCATACGCACAGTAGTTACCCCTACAAGTATGCTATCTGTGATTCTTGATGTATAAAACCAAAGAAAATAAAGTGTAAAGAACGACGCGGGGGGAAAGATAGAAGGGAAAGAAAAAAATTTTGTAACCAACATTTGTGAAAAAATTCACCAAATAAGAAAAAATATAACCAAAATTAAATTCGTAGACTTTTGTTTTGTTTATTTTTTTCAAGTTTAAATTATCTATACATATATATAAAAATGAATGTACTTTATGGAATCGTAAATTATGCATTTAATCTTTAGCAAAGTTGTTGCGCATGAGCCGACGAAGGTTTCTAAGTTGGTATAACCAATTTCCGACAGGTGGCGCCACTGAAAATTCTTCGAAATTAATTAAATCGTAAACTGTGCATTTGATCCTGTGTTGAAAAGAAAAGAGCATTACTAGCCTCAGAATCAGCATTGAGACTGAAAAATCTTCGAGTACATGCCGCACAGATCCGTTCGCATGAATCACTTGAACAATGAATCACTTGATCGAATGCGTACTACTCAGGCCCGTTCGTCTGAATCATCTGGACAACGGGAAACAAAATCAATAAAATGATTCAAACTTAATTGGATATTTGTCTAATGTCTTTCCTTCAAATTTATTTTAGTTTGTAGTGCAGCAAAGCGCGCAGGGTACAGCTAGTGTATATATAAAAATGAATGTTTGTTTGTATGTACTTTATACAATCGTAAAATATGCGTTTGATCATGTTATGATCTTTAGCAAAGTTGTTGCGCATGAGCCTACGAAGTTTTCTAAGTTTGTATAACAAATTTCCGACAGGTGGCGCCACTGAAATTACTCAAAATGAATTAAATCGTA
Organism: Sarcophaga rosellei; assembly: GCA_930367235.1. Lineage (NCBI taxonomy): Eukaryota > Metazoa > Arthropoda > Insecta > Diptera > Sarcophagidae > Sarcophaga > Sarcophaga rosellei. The sequence continues at coordinate 62,242,884 of OV884017.1, read as the reverse complement.
AACTGTGAATTTGATCATGTTATGATCAGGTTTTTAAGTTGGTGCGATTAATTTCCCTACACATCAAGCACTTCAGTAAAGAGCATTACAGGTCTCAGAATCAGACGACCAACAAGCATTGGGACTGCAAAATCCTCGAGTACATGCCGCTGAGACCCGTTCGCATGAATCGCTTGAATAACGAGAAGTAAGGTTAGAAACTGAAGTTGCCGTGGTCTAGTAGGTAGTGTGTTGGCTTGTTAGACGTGAGGCCTCGGTTCAAACTCCAGGTCAGGCATCTCCAACTGAACGAAATATGAAAAAATATTTCTTCGGCGACTTCCTCTCAGCAGATTTCTGGCAAAAACTCTGAGAGTAAATAAAATTGCCATGAAAAGTTTCTCAAAAATCTGTCGTTCGGAGTCGACTTTAAACTGTAGGTCCCGCCACCCATGTATAAAAAATAACGCACACAACATAAGTGGTGTGAGAAACTAGGCCGTAATCCTGACTAATGACCAATTATGTATGTATTATGTAAGATTAGAAACTGATCGAATGCGTACTACTCCAGCCTGTTAGTCTGAATCATCTTGACGACGGGAAACAAAATCAATAAAATGATTCAAAATTAATTGGACATTTATGTAATGTCTTTCCTTCAAATTTATTTTAGTTGGTGGCGAAGCACCGTGCGTAGGGTACTGCTAATATCGAATAAATATCACACATGAAGAGAAAATATAAACATAAACAAGTGGATTCAAATGTAAAAAGATTAAATAAACTCTGTAATGAATAATTTTATTTGTGCAAATACTTACAGTCGTCGCCAACTGGACCAGCTGAACATTGTGCAGGTGGATCTCTGCCCAAATCTTGTAATTCCTAGAAAAACAAAAGAAATTTTAGTATAAAAATAAATATTTTTGATTATTGTTCCCCAAAACGAGACATTGATTTGCTAAGTATGTAAGTGTATGTTCAATGTTTAGTCATATTTGATGTATATATTTCGTAAATATCGTATATTTTACATTCTGATAAAATTTTGCAATATTATAGCATTTTAAATACATATTTTTTTTATAAAAATCACTTTAAAAATCTGAAGTTCATTTTATTCATACGTAAGAAAAAGAAGGCTGACGAATTTAAACACAAGTTAACACACAGAGCACAATATACACACGGCTGTGTCTACTTTACTACTTTATTTAAAATTAATATAAAAACAGAAAAAAATAATTTTAATTTTTTCTTTTTTTTTTGGTGTATAAAACAAAATAAGTTCAATGACCCTCGGGTAATGGAAATACATACTTACATATATACATACATATGTATTGTATTGTATTTAATATACTACATTGAAATGTTCTTTGCTGCCGCCTTCATATTATTTTATTTTTTGGCAAGATACGAATTATTTTTAAAACCATATTAAAATTCGATTATAAAATATGTAAAAAATTAAAACTTTAAATCTAAAAATATTTAAGCAAAACACAAATAAAGACAAAATTTAAAAAACAAAGGAAAACAAAATAAAAATTGTTGAATTTGATTAGCAACAGAAGAGCACTATTAGTGACAAATGCACATACATATGTACGCACTACATTTATTTTTTTCATTTAGAAATTTACAAAAATTTAAATAAACATACATTTTGTTTTTCTTTTCACAATTGTGCCTGTATGTACATATGTACATATGTATTCCAACAGTAATGACCGTATAAACTATGACGACATTTTTTTTATTTTTTCTTTAATGTAATGCCGTCTAATAAGCAAGTATTTTTAAAAAACAAAGTAAAACGATTTTAGAAACGAAATATATTCAAAAATTTGTATACGTATGCATATAAAGTAATATCAGGAAGACATAAAAATAACCAAAAATACTGATGCACCACCGCCACAGCTCAATCACTCTCGCCATGATACATACATATTTTTATTCATCCATTGAGAAATGATCACGGAAAACGTCAGTGACCGCGGCCTACGTTTGACAAAACGTCAGAAATTAACACAAAAATTAAATGAAACATATATAATGTGAAAACATTGTTTTTGTTGTACTCGTTATACATCTACATATATACATACATACAATTTTTAAAAATAAAATTATTTGAAAACTATAAAAACACCAAAGAAATGTATATATTTTATAATGATATTTATAGTATTCACAGAAAGTAAAAAATAAATTATTAAATAAATTGTAGAATATGCGAGATAATAAAGAAGGAAAAATACCTATAATACAACAAAATACGCACACCAATTTAATACTGGACTATGAAAAAAAATATGAAGAGCGTTACTTTCAAAGTTGTGTTTGTTATCCCATTGTTGGCAGATGTCAACTTCCTTTTATACTCTTTCTTTATAAAACATAATTTGTATGAAAATTTTATTTCATAAACTCTACAAAAAATTATATGTAAATAATTTTTATGAATATGGGAGTTATTTCACTAATGTCCTATAGCTTCCAGTAGTGATTGAAAATAAGTTAATACAATAAGTCAATAAAAGGCGCTTATGGACTAAAAAATTGGTAAAATTTGGATAGAAGGAAATATTCCTTTTTCAGAAGACATGCTAGAAGTTTTAAAACCAACTCAAATGGCAAATTGATTCCCTAGAAGGGAATTTTTGTGTAGCTACAAATAAAATCGTATTATATCAGTGCTAGTATCGATAAATGGCTTTTGGGAAAAGAACAAAAAGTCAATGTTGGCTTGCGTGGCCAGTTTTCTTAAAATTGCCGTGGCAGTCAACGTGTTAAAGAGATTTCGAATGTGTATTTAAAGTTTAGTGTCTGACAGTGTGTATTTAACATCAAATCGAGAGACTGTATCACCTGCGTTTTATCAAGCATTTATAAGTAATGGGTGGTAATTCGATTGCATTTCTGGATTTATAATTTTCCCATGATAAGATTTCATTGAAATTTAATATTTTTAATTTTAGGCAATAATATAATATGATAATAATACTGAATTGACAGATTATTACTGGCGTTTGGAATATGCATTCAAAATCCTGTGCAATGTTGGAGACTTTAAACTTTAGATTTGTACGGACTTCCTCTTTTAGACACAGCGCTTTTTCCATTCAGACAATTTTGAAGGTCGTTCATGGTTATTTTTTTAATAAATTTCAGTATATTTTATCAACTCTAAAAAACATATATTAAATGTACATATAATCCAGACACTCTATTAGAGAGTTTTCAATTTAAGTTTTGTCTACCTTATCCTGTAAAAGAATTTTGTCAATTTGATTATATACGATATATACGTTGACTGGCAACTACGAGTTATCTCGTACTCACTGCATGTGAAAAAATTGTCACTTTTGGCCAGTTTTCTGAAAATTTCCGTGGCAGTCAACGTGTTAACTGAGTTTAAAAGATTAGTACAGATATATTACGCTATTTGTATTAATTTAGGAAAATAACATATAAAGTCAAAGTTAATACTGTATGTAAACCTTTTAGGCCTGCTGTATAATATGGAAAGCAGATAGCATTTTGGTTTATAGTGTTTTCACACCGAGTGGTTTTAAGGCAAAAGTTGGTTTTAACGTTAAAATCAAAAATAAAACCTGCTTTTACCATACAAAATTATTGTGTTAAAATCAACTTAAAACCTTTTTTGAATTGGTTTTAAGTTGATTTTATGAAATACAACCTTGTTTTATGTACTAAATCAGAGCTACCAGCTCTGAAATGGTAAAAACAGCTGATAAAAATTAAATAAAAACAAAATAAAAACAAAACAAATGTAAAAATATAGAAAGCCGGTTGTATAAAAATGTAAAATTTCAAATAATGAATGCTACAACAATAATAAATAACAATATTTTAACAATAATATTAATATTATTTCTTAATTTTTCATATTTTTTGTTTTTTCTTAAACAAAAACATTTCTGTTCCGTCATGAATGTATGAAAGTTAAAACCTGATTTAAGAAAATTTGCAGTGTGAACGCAAAATCAGCTGATTATGGTTTTAATGCTAAAATCAGGTTTTAACTTTTGGTGTGAAAACACTATTAGATAAAAATTTATTTAAACGAGAAATAAAAACGTTTTATTTAGTATTCACAAAATACAGTAAAATAATAACCTCCAATAAATATTATAAAAAGTTTATTTTAACAAAAACAAAAAAACAACCTCGTAGTCGTTATGACTCATTGTATATAAAACACAGAAAAAGTTACTAATAATTACCTACAACAGAGTCAATAACAAATGCCGACTTATTATTTTGGTCGTCACCAACGTAATTACACGCAAACATACATACATACATATGTATGTACATATGTATTATACTATATTCTTTTTATAATAAATATATTCGAGTATAACAAATCTATAATTCTTCTTGCTGATCAACTTACTCAACTTGCTTACTTATTCAGCAGTTTATTTCTTGTATAAATTTAAGCCATCAATCAGATGATCTTAAAATATACGTACATACATTGGTAAACCCCATTTGTATGCAGAGAAAATCATGGTTTCAAATGGTTTTTTTGTGAAACAATAACAACAAATAAAGATAAAATATGTATCATGACTTTTTTTTTTAACAACAACTGTAAAAATGATCATTAAATGAATAAAAAAGAAGAATACCTAAAACTTTTTCCTTCTTTTTGCTTTTTAGTTTTGATAATGAAATTTGTAGCATTTCTGTATTTAACCGAGAGAAACCGTTAGCAAATGTACATATGTATGTATATTTTTGCTATTTGTTAGGTTAATAGTGGTAGAAAAAAGGGGGTTAACAGTGTAATTTATTCATTAAGATGTGTTAGTAATTAAATATGCAAATTTACAACAGAAATATGTATAATTATGGGCCTAATTCTTTGTTTAAATAGTAAAAAATGTTAAAAGAAATTTTCATAACAAAACTACACACGGTCAAGGGTAATGAATGGAAACAATTTCAAAGTAAAATAAAAAGAAACTTAAATCATAGGAAATGAATTTCTATTCTGCAAATCAATATAACCCATAAATTTACTAAAGGATATTTAAATACTTAAGAAAGAGTATGTTTTATTTCTTTAACACGTTGACGGCCGAGTACGAGGTAACTCGTAGATTACGTTCCCTTCTAGGGTGCCAACTACGAGTTATCTCGTACTCACTAAACCTACAATTTTTGTGTAGCTACGAATAAAATTGTATTATTTCAATACTAGTATCGATAAATTGCTTCGCGGAACAGAACAGAGTCAATGTTGGCGTGCGTGGCCAGTTTTCTGAAAATTGCCGTGGCAGTTAATGTGTTAATAGCAGCGTAGTTGGTCGAAAATATTTTAAAGTATAAAATATTATATTTTGATTAAACATACAGTTTTCCTAGAGCTAATATGGAAGCTATTAACGGGTTAATCTGTTTTTATTTCATTTAAACTATTTATACAATAATAATCCTACACAAAAACAATATTTTTTTTAATTTCTTTCGCTTAAGCGTACGTGAAGTTTACTTGACCAGTTTTGTGTTATTGTTCTCTTCTTTATAATATACAGTAAATGCACAAACGTATGGAATCGTATGTTAGTTCATCAATTTTTTCCATCGGATTCAATAAGAGTAAGAATTAGGACTTGTCAGGCTATAATATAGTTTTACAATGCTATGGAGTCCAACTAACAAGAGGTGGACTAAAATTAAAACGAATTTTTCTGTTATTTTCCGTTTCAAATGTTCTTTTGTTTTGTACTCATAGCTTTCGCGATATATCGTTTTGTGATATTAATTTTAAGGGCCAAAGAGAGGATTTTAACGGGCAGATAAATTGTTTTTTATTATTATAAGTGGACAATAAGGTAGAAGTGAGCGTTAAGCTAAAGGGAGGGCCATCCTACGTTTAACTTTTAAAGTTAAGTTTATGTTAGAACTTGCCTTATTATCAATTATTTTTAATATGGAAAATTCAAACATAAACAAAATGAAGAACCACAACAACAAAAAAAGAGGCCCGTCGTTGCACTACGTTTAAAAAAAATCTTGTTTAATTGAGCGTTTTTTCGACGTTGCTCCGGCACTGGCATTTTTTGAAAAAGTTAACTTTATTTTATCTGTCAGTCGTAATAACGAAAAGGAGTTAAAAGTGACTTTAAAATTACCTTTAACTAAACCCAACTTGAACGGCAAGTTGTAATAATGGCCCTAAGTGTGCAAAAGTCATTGAACTTGTAGTTCAACTAATGTCTATTCAAATCGAAATGCAATATCCTATGAACTACGCTTTCGCAAACACCCCTCTTATAGGAAAAAAACATTAGAAATTTCAATTATTGGCCAATATCACAGAAATTTTCGTATAAGACCAATCGATCATACACTACTTTAACGGTTTTATTCGTATTAGAAAAGATTTCTTATTGATTTCTATTCGAATTTGAATATTATTCCACGATAAATCGCATAAAACTTGTTTTAAAAATTTCCGAAAGAAGTACGTAAATAACAAAAGTTAATTTTAGAAATTTACAACCAACAAGTGTTTAATTATTATTTATTGTTTACAAAATGAAAAATACATGTATACATATGTATCTAATAATTCATAATTCAATGTTTTTAGTCACCTATTATAATTCTTAATGTATTAATGCATAAAAAATATAATAAACTTTCTTCATAAAATGTTCGATATATTAGCAACAAAAACAAATTATTCAAATTCAATTTGACAGTTCCATTGTTTGAATTTACTTCCGGTTAAAAAAAATGTACTTCCTGAAAAACAAAGATGTACGCATATGCACTACCCCTACTTCTAATTTGTAATTCTAATCAATTATATAAGTAAACCATTTACATTTAATCGAAATGTAATCTCAAACAACTTATGTTCGTTTATTTATTTATTAAATAAAACTTATCGTTCACTTTGACATTCAATATTGACGAAATAACTTTTATTTGTCCTCGATTTGCTATTGCAAAGATATTACTTTGTGTTCCACAGTAAAACAGTAAAAAAAATCAATTCATGTACGAATGTTGCGGCATTAGCAAAGAAACGAGATGCAACTCTGCGAAATACAAAACAACAAATAAAAGAGAAGAACAAGTAACATCCGCTCTTCAATGTGTGGACAAAGAAAATATATTAATAAAGAGGTATTAATTATGCTTATCTATTATTAATTATTTATTTAAAATACATAATGTAAAATAGAATTAAACACAATTTGAAAAATAGTTAAATTACTACTACACTCAAGTTTTATAATAAAAAACATATAAGATTTTTTGATTGAATGCCGGCTTTATAACTATAAACAAGGGCGTAAAAAGCTGTAGCAGAGCAGCACAGTAAAAGTAATTTTGTATTATTTTTGTCAATTCAGTACGTACTTTTCGTATACTTATATGTATAGGCATATACGTATGGGACTGGAATTGTTCACAGTGTATATGTTTGCCAGCATGGGTATGTGTCATATAGAATGAGACAACAATATAACGGCATTAATACAAGAGAGAGCTTTAAAAACGTTTGATAAAAAGAAATGGAAAGTTGGCATTTTTCTAAAGATAAAACCCAAATGAGTTAGAAAATAACACACAAAAGAAAATGTTAAATAACGTCTACGTCTCTGCCATGACTGACGTTTCTCTTCTATGTGTGTGCCTGCATGGTTGCCTTGCTTCCTTTTAAGCTCTTTCTTCTGTTTGTATTACTTCAATATAACATAAGACACAATATTTTCAGTGATGTCGATGCACAGCAAAGTAATAAAGGCTTTTTCACAAATTATTTTATGAAAATTTTAATTGTTCGAGAAATTAAGACTCTACAAAATGTTTAGCCTTACTACAAGATTTTCTAACCGTAGTGAACTAAGAACAATGATAAAAATTGTTAATAATTTTGTTTTTAAAGAGGACTGTAAAATTACGGCCCTTACACATTGTGATTAGTTGTACAACTTGATCAAGTTGTAAAGCAAATTGTAACGCTCCACGACTGGATGGCCAACGGTTGGACGTCGGTTCAATATAATAAAAAAAATTTTTGATTAAATTGAACCACTAACCACATTTTCATTTTGACGTCGCAAGTGAAGCATAGCAGGCAGATAACATTAAAACAAACAAAAAGAAAATGGTTTAAAAGTGAAAAAATAAATGCGTAATTTCATTGAGGCATACAAAAAATGCCGAAATTATAGAATGCCAAAAGTAATTTGCATAAAATTAAAAATATAGGACCATTATGGAAACACTCGTTTTGAATATTGACGCCACTAGAAAAATTTATAAATAAATTTGGTTTAAAAATCGAAACGTGTGGAGAAGATGACCAGCTTGTTTATTCAATTATGTTGTACAACAAATCACAATGTTTATGGGCCGTATAAGTTTAAGGCGCATAAAGATACACCTTTATTCCAGCTATAAATTAGGTCCTTTTAGATATTTTTATAAAGCAATAATGGTGATTCTTGTTATAGGGTTAAAGTTTAGTTTATCATTTTAAATTTATAATTATAAAAATGAATGAATGAAATTTCTAATTATAAAAATATGTGTAGATGAACACTAACTCTACTTTTTCTACTAACTTTCTACGAAAATACGAATTTTATGAATCCAAGCCTAAAACTCATACGCCAATCATATTTCCCAAATACATTTATCATGTATACATATATACATTTTGACACTAAATATTACGAAGCAGAAAATACGAAAATTTAAGCAATAGAAAAAGAAGTTGTAATTTCAATGCTTTAAATTTATGGTTCGATTATTATGGGTGACAACTAGACTTCATTGGCAGTTGAAGACTGGCAACCAATATTTAATACTTTTTTTTTTCAATCTCAAAGTTTGGTTGATCTTCTTAAATTGCCTATTCCTTTTTTTCTTTTCTGTACAAAATTATGACTTAAGGACTGTCTATATTGGATAACCATATGTAGATGAGTACAACACGATGAAACATTACTAAAGGGACAAAAAAAAGCTTATTGTAGATATATAATAAAACATCAACATTTTTGAATATAATCAAATATTAATTGCACCTAATTCTGTTTTTAAACGAATTTGATTTAACACTGATTATAATGAACTCTAAAAAGAATTTTTTAATATTTTTCTTCATGAATTTTCTTACTGGAGTTTTTTTTTTGGGAACGTATATATCAGGTAAGAAAAGAATTAGGTGTACTGCAAATAACAATCCAACAATGCCAATAAGACGAAACACAACAGCGCTTTGCGTTTTTAACATTGTTTAAGCGTTGACATCACTTCAAATACATTTTATTCTAGAAGTTTTTTTGTTTTTATATTTGATTGAGAGAACTACAAAAGTTTCTTAATTTAAAATTTGAAGGATTATTTGTTAAATTTATGAATTTTATTTGTGTGAATTTATTTTCTCATACAATTAAGTAATGATATAATTATTTAGAGGTATTTTCTAAAACATGAAAAATTTAAGGTTATGCTATTATGTATGGTGTTGTTTTTGTTTTACGTACTTTTTCTCTGTTACTGTTTCTTTATTCTTTTATTCTTTTTTGGCTATTTCTCTCTCATTTTACTGGAGTATTTTTATAAATTTGTTTTTTTTTTATGTGCTAGTATACTTTTGTTGTTTTTTATAACAACCAGCACCAAGTTTTCTCTTTATTGGGGCGAAGAAAGAAACAATTTTTTTGGACAGACAGACTAACAAAAACAACTAAAAAGGTAAAGTAAGAGAAAACGACCGAATGGATGGTATAATTGCTGTGTATACCAATAAAAAAAACATTGAATAACAACTTGGAAAAATTATTTGCCTTTGATCGGAAAGGAATTTTTATATGGAATGTAAAGGAAAACCGGCTAAAATCTGGTTTCTTTACCACTTATGGATGCGCTCAGAAAAAATTTCTTACATGAAAGGCACAAAGTAAGGCATATTTGTTATTACAAAGTACAAATACATTTCGGCACAAAGTGAATAAAAGAGAGATGGAAATGAACTCAACTCGTCGGAAATTTTCTCTAGTGTCTTGCGGTATTCTACAATAAACTGGTCGCTCATGTGGTTTCTTTCTAAATATGCGTGATCATCGCATATAATTTTACCCTTAATAATTTCGCAAAGTTCTTCCTATTTTTTGTTTTATTTTTTCTTCGAAAAACTTCCCTAAAGTAAAGTAAAAATAAATTATAAAATTAGTAACTGTTCAATATTAGCAATTTTAGCAAATCACGGATTAAACCTACATTTTTATACCAACAAGTGTTAAAAGACGCTAAAATAATCACTATTATGAAAATATTTCTCCAACGGTTAATATAAACAATAGCAATGAACGAAAAATTATTTCTGCAATCTTAAGATATGTGTCTAAATAAATTGAAAGTAGAAGGTATTTGTAGAGTCATGAGCAACAAGTCCTTGACTTAAATAAATTGAAAACCTCACATAAGCCATTTTGTACAAATACTTTGAAAAAATGTTGTAAAGTTTGAAAAGTTAGCTGCCATTTTAAATGAGAATATAGCGAACATATATAAAACACAGAATGATATTGATATGATGTTTACTTCTCATCAAATTATGATTCATAGCCTATAATAATAAGCTTGATATTTCGATTATATCTTATGTGTTCCAGAAACAAAACCTATTACAGTTTATATTAAATTTTTAAAAATTAGATTATTTCCTCAAAATTAGGTTCTTAAAGCTCTTATTTATAACAGCTGTTGATTGAATATTAACGAGCTTTCCGATGAAATTAAAAAAAATATCAACTACACGCGTTCTAATAGAATTTTGTCCAATAAGCACTGTTTTAAAATTAAAATTTCGATTTTAGCACTAAAAACCGTTCTAATAGCACTGCATTGACAACACTACTTCATGTGCTGTCTATATCTTTTACGGGAATGTGAGTGTAGTTGGTGTCTCATCGGTTGGGTTCTCTTCGTCGATGGTCGCCCATCTTTTTTTATTCGATCAATTTTTCCCCGTCATTTTTAATCGTTTCTTTCCATTTTTTTTTGTTCTTATTCACTTTCTGAGAGAAACGTTTCACATTTCTTGCATAAAATTTGTATCTTATTTCAATTTTTTTTTTCTTAAAAACTATGTCTCAATGAGTTTCTTTCAAAATTTTATTTATTTTTTTTTTTTGCATTTTATCAATATCTCGTTTTTCAAGGGCTTTCTTTTGCCGTCTTTTTTGTTCATACTTTTCTTAAAATACCATACCTTATTAATTCTTTTTAACGCCATTTTTTATATAGGTAAATTTGATTTACAAATTTATTCTGTGGTTTTGTTTTAAATGTAAGTATTTTCTCTTTTTTTGTTCAATATATTTTTTTTATTTTTATTTCACTGATGTGGGGTCTGTGTATGTTAAGCCAGCCGCCGCTCCTCACTAAACTTTTTCTCTATGTGTAGCACAAAGAGCTGCTCACCAAATAATCGTGTGTAGACGACGAATGAGTAAGAAAAAAAATTAAAATTTTATTTTAATCAATGCAGCTTGAAATTGTACGAAACGGAAATGAAAATTAAAAAATGTAACGTGTTCGAGAAAAGAAACTTCTTTTTCTTGATTATTAATAACAAATTATATAGATTTGGCAAAAATGAATTCGATGTAATTACGACGAATTCACAATTCTTTGCACCACAAATCGCACTTGATTTTGACGACTGCCGTGTTTCCACAACGAACATACAAAAAGATTCAATCGGCAAAAAACGACGACGACGACAAATTCAACCTTTTGCACGAATTTGCTAATTTATATTGCCGTTCTCACTGGTAAAAGAAAGCCAATATATATACTGTGCACTAATGTCAGCTATTTAACAGCTTTAAGCTTAACAGAGAAAGCAATATTTAATGATGTTCTTCCGTTTTCTTCTTCTTCCTCCTAAAAAGAAAGAGACAACGATATAGAAATAGTGCGCGCGTTTCGCAAAATATATTTCGTACAATGGGAAAAATGACAAATGGTTTTTTGTTCGCCGTCGCCTTAACCAAAAAAAAGTTTGCTTTATAATTTTCCTTTCCGTTTGTACACTTTCAAATGAGTTTCTCAGTTTTTTAGCAAGATCTGAAATCGATTTTATTTATATTTCTAACATTTATTCTTTTAATAGATTAAGCTACAGAGATGTTTTATTTCGCCGCAAAATGCTTAGTTTTCGCCCACAAAGGCAAATAATTTTTTATTGAGGCGTATTTATGATACGTGTTATTATTATTTTCAATAAGAAAAAAACTATTCTATTTTGGCATTTGTAAGCCAATCGATTTAAATCGTTTCTAAATACAACACTGCCATCAATACATATTTTATGGTTGTCTCTTTTCGGCCAAGGCAGTTGTCCGATAAGAGAAATTCCAATTGAAATAGTATTGCCTATTAGCGTTTTTTGCCTCTGCATTAAAACACGTATTGTAATTGTCACTATAAAACAAGCAAAATAAATAATAGAATTGCTCAATGTATATGGAATTTATTATAAAAGTATTCGTATAATTCTGACTCTGATTTAGAAACAAAATTGAATTTGAAAGATATAGGTAATTATAACAAAACAAACTTTTGATCGTATAACTCTAATCATCATAAGATTAACGGTTGCACGAACTGCAGATTTTTTACAACATTTTTTAATTGCAATTTTTAAATGTTAGACCTAGAGTTTAAACCGTGACCTCGAGTCTAATAAGCCAACACTCTGTTTACAGGACTCAAGCTACTTCACATTTAGCCATTCGAAAATTTTAAAAAACTTTGCTTACGGAGCATAATTAAAATTTGACAGTAGCTGAAACAAGCTATAGTTGTGACTTAAGGCATCTTATACGCTTTCAAAATTCAAATTTAAAAAAGGTCTGGTGGGAAGAGCAAAACAGACAAATGTGAGAACACAACTTGATGTTCTTGCAAAGTTGCTCTCAAACTTGTTTGGTTGCTGCTCGAAGTAAACTATGATTGTACAGAAGCTAAACAAAGTTAAAAAACTTAAATTTGTCACATCTGACTCCTCAAGGCTTGTATAACTTCGAGTTCATTCTCTTTTACTTCTTTCTCAACCATTATATTCCACATGAAGTTCAATATTAATGCAAATAAATTTTATGTTAAACATAAACGCAAGTTCCAAAGAGAATTGAAAAAAAAATTGAAAGAGTTGACTTGATGAGTCTGAAGCCTAACAAAAGCCAAAGAGGTGGAGAAGTAGGAAGCAAGTCATTCTTCAGCCTGTAAACGTCTTTCAAAATGTATCAATATAAAATTTGTATGCAGTTCTACTAGGGTATATAAATTATGTAGATATGCAAAGTTACCAAACAATGCATCAACTATAAATCCGATGCTGATTGCTTTTTGACTGCGTTAAAAATACACAATGACGACGTTTTGAAATAGTATACATTGTAAACATTTTCTATAGCGACTTTATGAAAACCGATACTTTGTGCAAACACAAAGCAACTAAAATTTTGGAAGTCAGCCTTTATTTCACTCTGTCTTCAACTAAGTTTGGATTGTTTCGCCAAAAAACTCTGGCAGCACTGTTTAGTTTGTTTTGTTTGCGGCAAAAAAAAAAAAAAAAAAAAAATTAGTTGCTTGGATAAATAAGTGTTTACAATAACTTATGATCCTGTTTACTTTCAGTGCTTTCAGTAGAATAAAGTGAAAAAAACTTGAAGATATGGACTTGAAAAATTGAAATTGCTGTGCAAAATAAACTTTACTTTGAAATTATTTTATAAAACATTCAAATGTAAAACGAAACTGTTAACGATTGTATTTCATCTCAGCCCCCATTTACAAATTCGGCAATCAGATTACAAAGGAGAAAGAAAAAAAAACACCAAAAATACTTCAATAAACGCTATGACTTTAGCACACCGAGCTTTGTTTACATGGTTTATAGTCCTGGTATTTCTGATTTTAGTCTGTCTACGCTTGGATCCACGCACACACTGGAATTGGTTTTTAGTATTCATACCTCTATGGGTGTTCGATGGTATTCTCATCATTTATGTCATTATCAAAATCATACGTAAGTGGCGCAATTTAAAGCGACTAAAGGAACTGCTCATCTACTATCAGTGGTATATCGGTGGTGTCTTGCTAAAAATTGCCTCCCAGTTAATGTTATGTCTGACTCTGGAATATCCCGAATTAGAAATATCCATATTTGTGACAATGATACCGATTTGGATTCTATTGTCAGCTTCAATTGTTTACGTTTTTGGACGCCTCAACAATATAGAATCGTGGTGACGTCAGGATAATTCTAAGAACAAAATAAACGACGAATGCACAGAAAGACTGTTTAGTTTTTAGCACAGGCGAAATGACTAAAATGAATTTGAAAATTAGAACGGCCCTTGTATGTATTTTGGAAAATTTTATTAAATAAGTATGTAATTTAATCATAAGAGTGTCCCTTACATATTGGTATTATTCATCTTAACGAAGAAATCCCTTTAAATAGTCTCTTTATCGTGTTGCGTTCTTTCCAAACAACTCCTAGAAATGTAAGATAAAATATATTTTAAATTTATTAATAAAACAATCAGAAAATATATATGTATATATATATATTGTACTAATAAGAACACATTTTTAAGAATTTTTACTATTTAACTAGAAAAAGCTAAATAAGTGTAAGAAGGTTTACTTGGATAATGTTACCAAGTGAAAGCAAGATAAGTGCAGTCGATGGAAGAATACTCCTTGTAACCGGGATACTGAACGATACAACTGGTTATAAAACGGTAACGAAATATGACAATCATACTCCTATATGTATAAGACAATTGATTTCATAGAAGTTTTCGATCATAGGCGATCACTTGCGTGCAGTCTGAGACATCACGTTTTTAGACATATTTTCGGAATCGATTCAGGAAATTCCGCTGTCAAGATCAATAGATATTGGGTTCTAATCTCTATTGTACCATGCGAACTAAACGACAGCTATTTGAGTTTGTTTTGTTTACAGAATAAAAATAAAATTCTTGTACAGTGAAGCCACACTTATTATGTATTTGTTGTATAAAGAGGTTTTTAATTCAATATATTTGTATATGGAAATATGCATTTCTGAACCTTTGTTAATTAAGTTATGGAAAAACGTATCATACAGTTGAATATTACAGGTATTTGTATTTTTTGTACGGCATTATTATTTGCTTCTCTTTTGTTAAAATTTATGTTGCAATTCTAGTAATCTTATCAATTATTTCCCAAAAAGATTTCGTTAAATATCAAACGAATAATTTGCAATATTGACAAAGGTATTTGGATAAGACCGTTTAAAAGATAAGCAGAAATGGAAAACGCTCGAGAGTATTCGGACATTGCATATAATGCCTATACATACATATGTACATACATTATGTACCATATAAAACTGGAGCACTAATTTCTCTTAAAAAAGTTTTGGGTTTGTTTTATCAAATTGATTTTTAAATTAAATTATTCGCCAAACAAAGGTCAATGAAGGCCTTTAAAAACTTAACGAGGGAAGAAAATAACGAAAAAAATTCTTTATTTAAACCAAACGTTATCCTTATCAAATAAATAATAATAAAATTCTTTGCTCCACTCTCTTGGGAAAAGTATACATATTGGATTGATCTTTTATGTAGAATGGAAGTGTAGTATGAGTGTCCTTTTAAATCTGCGAACTTTGTTGGTATCATAAAGTAGAATTATGATCAACTAATTATGCAAATTGTTTGTTTTCGGGACTGAGATGATTTTGAGATCCTGTACCACGTAGCACGTATAATAGCCATTTATATTTCAAATTTATGTGAAGCCTTTTTGATTTTAAATAATTTTTCCTAGTCAGTCAGCCATCGATATGGAGTGCTAATTATTTGACCCAATTCAAGTTGAGGTATTTGGTTCTTATTTGGGATTCTACTAGAACAACTTCCGCGTCGTACAGTAAGCGTTACAAGTGACGGGTTTTTTGTGTTAATTCTTATTTTCCATTTAGTTAATCAACTTTCAACAATTCTGAAGCTCTTGTGTAGAAGCATCCTATGGATTGAGATAGTGGGCTAGTATTGCAGTATAATGAGCATGGGTTGCATTCAAAATATTACTTACGACTGATATGCCAGACGTAATCTTTTATATAAAACTGGACCCCACGATTTCCCATGGTGGACACAGGCGATAATGTTATACATTTTTTAATATTTGAATATCTATTACTAAAATAAGACTTAAGTTTATAAACCGCGCTTTGTGCCACAGTTTCAATGAGTTTCTAACTAATTAATGGATGATATTGCTCTTGTACATCATGCTTAAGTCTAAATCTAAATTGATACTCCGGTATTGTATTAAATTTGTCCAGAACCGGCACCATTATTGTTATAAATATTTTTCTAGTTTATGTTTGACGGTTATGTTTCCGCATTAGTTTTGAAAATTTTAATACGATTTCATTACAAATTTAGGTTGTTTAAAGGCTACTTCATATCCTGCTCAAAAAAAAATATATTTTAACACCATATCTTTAAAAAACATATATTCATTAGATCATTATTAATTTAGTAAATTATTAAAACAAAAATTGTATGAATAAAAACCTCTAAATTATTTTTAGCTGTTATTAACTCCCATTATTCTTTTTTTTTTGGATTAAATCAGAAGCTTAGAATATTTGTTTTTATTTTGAATGTTTTACAAACAATTAAAAATTAAATTTTATAATTTAAAAGGCTCAAGTTAGGTCTTAAGCTTGTAAATCAAAAAAAAATTATTTAAAATATGAACACTTGTTTTTATTCAATGCATTCGTTAAATTAACGCCATGTACGTGAACAAATTCTTAAAAATGTTTTTCCTCAAATTTGTTAAGAACAAGGCGTTGTAAAAAGTACGTTAGAACCCATATTTGCTTTGAGTAGCCCGTCTATTTTGACGATTTGCTGACCACATAGCCTGCAATTCGGCTTCGTTCGCTTTAGCCTTGTGGGCCAAATAAGTGATTTGATGCTTGCGTCTGGTACCTGATGCAGGCTCCTCATCCACCAGTACACCAGTAGGTTGATATGTCGTCGAAGATGCTAATGCTGTACGCATCCACTCTTCTTTATTAGGCAGCACTTGTTCGCTATTAATATCGATTATTTGTATATCATCCTGTTGTTGACGTCTTCGTTTCGAACTACCACCAACTAAAGCTTGTAAAGCTTCATGATTTAATGGTTCATCGTGGTGCAAACGTTTTCTTGAGTTTTCTAATTGCTGTTCATCCATTTGAATCTGCTCTTCGGCGCTGACTGTCTCGTTTTTATTGAGGTATTTTGTTGTAATTTCAGCAATTTTGGCGGCTTTTTTCGCCACCAAAGCATTTATTTCATTCGCGGAAACTTCTGGAAGACTCTGATCGGTATTGAAGGAAAAGAAATCTCCACTGCTACTTTCCTCATCTCCGCTTTCATCACTGTCCGCTGTTTTGTTAATTTGTGTTTTTGTGGCCACTGGATTATGAGTTTTCTTTTTGTTGGATTTAGTTCTATCAACGTCTTCTGTGTTAGCCGCAGGTCGTCTATGTTTTACACTATCAGGAACAAATGCAAGTGTCACGGGTTTTATGCTATTTGTACCACTAGAAGAGGTCTCATTAGAGTTTTCACTTTTTAAGGTACTGTTGGATTTGGCAAAATTCTGTTCAGATTTCGCTTTGGGCAAGAGACCTAGTAAACCGGAAGATCTCGTTAATTTTGTTTGGTCCGAAACATTTTTATTTTTTGCCTTCTCTGCCATCTCTTTGTCAACATCATGAAAATTCTTTAGCGAGGGTATAGTAATTTTAATAGGCATCCTTTTTGTTTCTGTGATCTTTTGTGGTTTCTCAATAATTTCGTCACTTGGTTTCTTGTGTAAAAATTCATCATCCTCTTCCTCAATCTCTTGTGGAACATTACCAGCTTTTGGTGTCGGCAATACCTCAAATGTGGGCTTGGCAAAACTTTCCAAAACATCAACTAAGCTGGTATTATTTTTAGGTTTTGGTAAAAGCTGGGCCAAGCTACTAATAGATGTGTGGTCGGTTTCATTTGCGGTAACCATAAAATCATCATCTTCATCACTTATGTGACCATTTGTAGAAGCTTTAACATGGAGCTCTTCTGTTGGTGGTGGTGAAGGAGTTATTTTCTCTACAACTACAACCTTTGAAGCATCATCTTCATAATCGGTCTCTTCATCGCTACTGGCATCATAGGCTACCAAAGACATTGTAATTTACGATTTATTTCAAAAATTTCGAGCATCAACTACGACTGACTGATTGTTTTATTTATTTACACTTTAATATAAGAACAACAATAAATTTATCGATTACTTCTATATGCTACGTTGATTATTTGGTAATCGGCTGCTCACCTTTTAAGAAATACTTCAGTGTTGGAAAATTCAGTACTTTTTCATTTCAATAATACCGCAGTACCCCCGCTACGCTTTCAGTACTTTTTTATTATTACATATTTTATTTTATGTCTTTTTCTTAAAAAATCTGTCGTTAGGATTCCTTTTTATTTAATGTATAAAATTAACACACGCAAAAGTAAGTGCGTATGAGAAGTGTAATTTATAAAAGCACTATTTGATGCGAAAAAGTACTTTATAGTGGGTTTTTTAGAATATTTTTTCCTTCTTGGCCGCACTGGTGAAAATTTTTTTTGGTTGTTAAAAAAAATAAACGTTCTGTAACTTAAATAATTCGCACATTCTCTTTCCGGTTTCTGGTTTATTTAAGTAAAAATTAAGCCATGCTCGTTTAGCGAACATTATGGTCTGTCTGTCTGTCTAGCAGGTAGTTAGTAGCCAGCTTTTTTAGACAGACCGCAGTTCAAACCCTAGGTCATGAAAATAGAAGTAAATAAATAAGGAAAAAAATGTTGTTTGTTGGGTGGGGTGTGTTGCCCGCGCACCAGCTCTTCGTTGTTGTTGGAATGAATTATTTTTGAAGCGTGGTGAGTTTTTACGAAATGTGATGAATTTATCCGGTGTGGTGAATAAAATCGAAACTTATTAAAGTGCCATTATTTGAAATGATCCTCTATTACCATAGATCAAAGTACTGTACACCGTGACTTGGGCGGTGCATGTTAAGAATAAGTAATTTTCAGCTCTATTAGCAGAGGCATTCACCTACATGTCTGGTTACGAA
The DNA here is from genome assembly GCA_930367235.1 of Sarcophaga rosellei. Classification (NCBI taxonomy): domain Eukaryota; kingdom Metazoa; phylum Arthropoda; class Insecta; order Diptera; family Sarcophagidae; genus Sarcophaga; species Sarcophaga rosellei. The sequence goes on along the minus strand of OV884017.1, from coordinate 62,223,647 downwards.
ATGCACTGCATTAACAAAGGTGTGGTTTGTGTTAGGATTAAGGATAATTATCTCGAATAAAGTACGAGGAAGAAGTTAGTTGAGGTTGAGTTCCAGTTGTGTTGAGTTTCACCGGTGTTTTGGAGTTTGCCGGTTTGCTAAGTTTTTCAAGAGTGGTGAGTTTCTCTGTTGTGATAAATAAAATAAAATTCAAAAGAGCACGACATTACCAAATGCCGTTACTACATATTGTACTGCACTACCAACGTACGGTTTATAACTGCATTAAGATCAGAATGTTGCCAGTAAATTCTATTTATTATGCATCTAAAAAATTCAAATTAAAGAATATTGTGTAATGCATAAAAAAGAAAATAAATTATTTTGTAAATAAATTGTTTAATAATTTTGTTTTACTCTTTTAAACTTATTCAAAGAAAGAGTTTGTGGGTTCGTTGAGTGTAATTCTTTCATTAAGTGTTTAGGACTCCACTAATCCAGATTAATTCTTTTATCACTGGTCTTTGGATATTTTCTGTCAATATTTTGCTTAAGAGTTTAACATATCAATTTTTCATTTTTCTTTCACTGTACTAACAGGTAAGGTAAGTTTTTAATATTCAAACATCTGGTTTTCTTTACAAAAAATATTATTATTGAAATAAATTTGTAAAAATTAAACAAAATAAATTATAAATAACGAAATTAATATAAATTAGTTAACAAAATTATATTTTATATGAAATTGTTATATTTTTTTAGCTGGTAATACCCTCTTTTGACACAGGCTGTCAACTGTCAATAAACAAAAAATTGCACGAATGCGGAACAAAGAAGAAATGAAAGATAAAACAAAACTTTTTAATCGCACCCGTCGCACGAAGCATAGAAAAAATTACTGTTGTAGAAAAGTAATAAGAATTTATTGTGAAACGATCAAAATAAATTATACATTAAATAATAATTAAGAAAATAATAATACAATAAAGGCTATAAAGTGAAATTGTTTGTTATACAGAGAAATAAAGAAGAATTAAAGCAAAAAAGAAAGTCTCTAAGGTCGTCTGTAAAGTAAGAAGCATATGAACGAAAAAAATTCGGTAAAAAAATTTGTTTCTGCGAAATTCGATAAAAAAATTTCAATAACTTAAGAAGTAAATACGGAAATGAAAAACATTTAAAGAATTTGTGTTCCTCTATTTTTATTATAAAGAAGTTCATATTTTTTCTAAAGTGCAACCTTAAAACTCCTTATTGAAAACATTTAGTTCGTTGTTTTTTTTTTGTTGTTTGCAAAATTAAATTTAAGAGTTTTTGGGGCGACCATCTCGCTGACAGTTCTGTGTCTGAATACTATGATACTGTGAGTAACTCCCTGTCTGTGCAAGAATTTTTGGCAGTGAAAGGATAAAGAAGTGTATAACAATAACAAAGTGAACGAATATTATAACCAGACGATAAAGAAAAACATACAAACACTTATGAGAAGTGCCGCAAAGATTTATTGAAAAATATATATTTTTTTAACAAAAATAAAACAATAGATGTTTGGGCTTTATGACGCATGTTTGAAACAACATGCCTGTGGAAATACAAAACCAAAAGCAAGAAAAGCTATTGAACCAATTAACCGTCCATTTAAACAAAAGCGATATTAATTCGCTACAGCTACAGAAACCTATAAAAAGCTTTAGTAATCAGATATTATAGTGAATCCTTCTCCTCTAAAAGACAAGTTACGAGACTCTTGGTAGCATAGTAACGATATTTAACAAATCGATAATTTTTTGTATTTTTTGTTGCTCCAAACTCTATGGCAACGTTTATGAATTATGATGATGAGGGAGGAGGTGGCAGTGGCGGCGGTGGAGATGACACCTCCAGCATTACCATATGTGGCAGCAGCAATAGTACCATTAATAGTCATTGTTTTAATACACATCAAACACAATCACCAAGCACTGTAGCATCACCAACGCCATCTTCGTCTTCTCCGCACGAAACAGCAATAGCGACAACGTCGTCTTCATGCAATACTAACGGTTCTACTGCCAACACTCAAAATAATAACAAAACTGTGGCTAATAAAAGCTTAAATGCTGGCGGTAAAGGTAGTGGTGATGACGATGAAAATTATGATCAACTTGGGTGCGGCCCCAGTACAGATTGTAATAATGCTGGCTATACAGCAAACACGGGTTTGGTTTTATCATCATCATCACAACAACAACAACAACGGCAACAGCCGGAAATCTTAGCCAAGAATTTATTACTTTGTCGCCGATTTAAGGACTCAAGCGATTCGTTGCGCAATTTTACCTCATTGCCTCTGTTCATTTATGCCACTTCACCATCCACCCATGCCACATCGGCCGATGGTGTGGGTGTTGCTCATGTGGCCGTGAAAGCAGCTGAAGAAGCCGTAGCCAATATGAAAAAGGTAAGTTGTTTATTTTAGATAACTATAAACGTTTTCTTTCTTTGCTATTACAATGATGCATGTTTGCAATGTTTTTCTGAAATTCGCATTTCAAAAATATTGATTGATTAGAAATATCTGAATAGGCTTTAAAGCTTGAAAATTTATTGGCTATGGATGAAAATTGGCACTCGAAATTATCTTATAAATACAGTCATTGAGCAGTTAGTACTGGAATATAGATTGTTGTGGAAGATTAAATGCGATTGGATATTATTTCTTTTTATTTTGGAATAAAAATTGTTTGAGAAGATGAAAAACCAATTTCGTGTAGTTAATTGCAAATAATTACAATACATTCCATTGTAGTAATAACTAAACAGTGACTTACATAGCTTACCTCCAATTTAAGTACGTTTGTTAACATTTCATGTGCCAATCCTTGCTTGACTTTTGTGGGATCAAGAACGTTGTGCAGATTCTTATTAGCAGGGACTCTATTTTCGTTCTCTTAGTAAGCGTTGCGTTCATAGCGTTGTGAAAGATTATGTTTTTAATACCTATCATTATGTGGCACGTATGCATGTGTATGTAATGCACGAATAGAATGAATATAATTTTTTTCTAGCAATCAATGGGAAGAATACATACAAATATTTAAATATATGTACATCCCCTAAAAAAAGTTGATCAGATATTATTTTAAATTTAAATTGCTTGTAAGTCACTGCCAAAATAGTACAAATTGTTCGAACTTAAAAGCAAGTGCATTTTTATTACGGTATTCAAATAATACAAAAACAATGAACACAATCCACCAAGTTTGAGTTATTTAAAGCCCAGAAATAAATAAATACAAACAAACAAACAGAAAAAAACGACATCGGGTGATCGCACTTTTGTTACCACCACTAAATGGAATTAACCAACCAGAACAATAACAAGAGTAAAACTAAAGCAGTGTATGTACTATGCGACTAGTGCTTGTATTTGCTTTTAACTCATACTATGTGCTTGTATTGTAGTAGCACTACATTACCCATCTAATTCATATTAATTCCAATTCATATACATACATATATGTATGTATGTACACACGTACCCCTATATCTTGTGCTTTACTCTAGTTTGACTTTAAAATTTCATACATTGTCTCAATGTAAAATGTGTATAATAAAACAATTTAAACAAACAGTTGCATTAACTGCTAAATTATATTTATTATGTACAATGAAGGCTTATGTCTATTTTTTTTTATTACAATATTATGTATGTGGAATGTGTTGCATTTAATGGAACCAACACTTTATGTGATTGTATGGAAAATGATTAAATGGTGTTGGATAAGAGACTCGCTTGGTATAACCGTGGCAATAAGAACCTATTCTATAACAGCGCTACATGGAGACTGTATCTCCCTTAATTGTACCCTTAACAGTGCCAGTAAACTATATGATTGGAAAAATACTTCATAAAGAGAATGAATAAGAAAATTGGAAGCAATAATTTGGTTGCTACATACTCTTTCAAGAGGTGGATCATTCATATCCCCCAATCGAACCTTTACGTAATCGAAAGATGTGATAAAAAAATTGAATAGAAAGTACATGGGACGGAACACAGCAATACTAACTAATAGTCAGTGCACTATCAGAGCACTCAGCTCCTAAGAGGTTGACTTGATATAAAACTGAAAAGCTTAATCAGTTAGGCAGGGCTGGATTGCAGATCTGATGAAGCCAGACCCTTTCTGTGGATCAGTGAAAAGAAATATGAAACGCCAATCTAAACTTTTGTTGGGTAATTACAAGGAAGTATAATTTCAGTTATCTATCAGGAATTATACCGATCCTCTCAGACTCAAAAAACATTTACTTTGGAATAGGCATGAATTGAAGCTTAATATGTAGATCCATGTTGAAGTCAACGAATCACCGGAACACATACTTGTTATCTGTACGGCGTTAATGCATCTCAGAAGAAGCCTTTATCAAGTAATAATTAAGGAGTTATCCGAACAGTATTATGGAGTTGGGCAACGCTACAGGATTATGGGAGACAGCTTATATGGCTTGAGGGGATACTCAATATAGGTTGTGGGCAGTGGAATATGGTAAATCGTCTGGTTCTGTTTCTTGACTTCAATTTTGTTACAACTATTAACTGATGCACAGAAAACTTTGATATATTTTGTGATAAATTCTGATTAAAATTTCAGAAAGTTAAATTAGTGGTCACGTGAAGCAGAACGTATTCATTCATTCATATTTTTCCAACACACACACACACATACACATTATTTATTTCATTTATAAATTTCATTTACTCTCATTTACTCAGTTCAGTCTCTATAAAAAATATTGAATAAAGAAAAGCGTAAAGAAAACAAAAAAAAAAAACGGCTTTATTTTTATTTGAAATAAATAAAACGAAACATACATACATGCACATATGGAAGGAATCATTAATGAACAACAACTACAAAAAAAGACACAAAGAAAAAATGCATCCAACAACGTTGACGAGACAGGTGAGCAGCGAAGCCGAAATTGTTGCCGTCTTTGTTCTCGTTGTTGGTTTTACTGTTGTTGGGTAGAATTTATGAAAATTAAAAACCAAAACAAAGCCTCTCATAATAATGTTTCACATAAAAAAAAGGGAGCTAAAAACCGAAGAGATTACAAAACCCATCAACTGTACAACAGTATGTATACAGCACAGTTGACATGGTAGTGGTACTGGTGGTGATAGTGGAGGGTGGGTGGTGAATAAATCAATGAATTGCAACGTTGGATGAAAGGAAGTGGTGGGATGTCTATAATTATTATTATGATGCGAGAATATTGATTTGACACACACCTAAAGAGACTTCAAGATGATTTTAATTGCAACGAAAAGCTTTTCAACTTCAAATAAAACAAAAAAAGAGTCGTAATTAAAAATGCACACTTTTTTTTGTGGAAATGGAAAACGTGTTGTATCTCTAAATTGGAACGCCTACTAAACAAACATTTAACACTCGCAACATCAGTCAGTGCAGACAACAAACATTGGATATTTCATTCGTATGAATTTGAGAATATTGAAAAACTGTTCCAATTATCATGTAATTTCAAATTTTATTTTTCGCTAGAGAATGGAAAATTAAAGAAGAAAAATTTTAAAATTTTAAAAGAAAACTGTTTGTATACATATTGAAGCCAGTGTCACCGTTGAGGCAGATTTTATGAAGGCTTTACCACTTCTTCGGATCCCTTTTTAAATTTTCCCTTTTGTAGCATTTTTAAATAATTCATGGTACTATTTTATTCCTTCTTTTTTTTAAAGATTATACTTATCACGTTATTTTATTTTCAAGAATTGTATTTTGAAATTCTATGGAGTATTGTCATCAAAGATTAAATGTTTTAAGAGTTTGAAAAGCAATTTTTATAAAGTTAAAGCAAGATATTCATTAGGTTGAAACCAGCGATCGATCCAAACTCTTTTATAAATGAATTTAAGCTGTTAGTATCAAAAGGTTCGGAGAGGTCCATTCCTACCTTGACGGAGATACAGGAATTGCTCAACGTCATTTTGCAAAGCCTTATCAGCTTCGCAGGTATACCGAGCTCAGAAATTGCGGCAAAAACACGATCTCTTATAGGGCTATCGAAGGCTGCCTTATAGTCGACAAAAAGATGGTGGACTTTTCCAGGTTTTCGTGGGTCTTTTCCAGGATCTGACGTAGTGTGGTCGATGGTGGACTTGTCAGGTCTGAAGTCGCACTGACAAGGTTCAATCAGTGTTTTGACGAATGGCTTCAGTCGTTCACACAATACGCCCTTAAGAACCTTATATGCTATAGGGAGAAGGCTTATACCTCTTTAGTTGGCGCATATCTCCATGCTCTCGTTTCCTAATGAAGACTTCATCTAAAAGTATAGACGTATAATTTCTAAGAAATAATGTGTTTTGTGTACATATATAGAAGTCGCCGTGGTCTAGTATGTAGTGTGTTGGCTTATTAGACGAAAGGCCCGAGTGAGAATCCCAGGTCAGACATCAAAACGAAAATATGAAAATATTTCTTCGGCGGCTTCCTCAGCAGATTTCTGGCAAAAACTCTGAGAGTAAAAGTTGCCATGAAAAGATTCTCAAAAAATCTGTCGTTCGGAGTCGACTTTAAACTGTAGGTCCCGCCACTCATGTATAAATTTAACGCACACAGCACGAGTGGTGTTGAGAAGCTAGGCCGTAATCCAGACTGAAGGGTTGTAATGGCCAATTATGTATGTATGTATGTACATATATCGGCACAGATCTACAGAGTTATTTTTTTAAATTTAATTTCAATCATTTTAAACAATTCCACGAATAACGATAAATTTATATTACATATATGTATGTATTTGCTGTTTTTTTATATGTATGTATTACAATGTATTAACACCTTTGTACTTTAAAAGAGGAAGAACTTGAAGTTACGTGCTGTTGAATTTCTTTAATAATTTCTCCATTTTTTTTTATCGAAGGAGTCTAAAATTATATTTGAACATGTAGTTTAATAAAACAAACCATTATAGATCCAAAAATCAATTTTAAATTTCTGCATAAATACGTCCGTTTGCATTTATGATGACGATATGCGTATAGTATTTTGAGTCGAAAAGTAGTATTTTTATTTGAATAGTATGTGAGGTACAAATATCTCTTTTATTTTTTTTTCCTTTTATATTAAAAATTAAATAAAGTTTGTTTTTTTGTCAAAAAAAATTGAACCTTTTTTCTTTAAAATACTCTTTTTGAGACCCTTTCTTTTGCTTAAGACCTTTTTGTTGGCCCTTTTTGAACATTTTCAACGGTAACCGTGATGAAAGCAATATCATAACAAACGTTAGTTTTTGTTTGGTCAACAAATTAAATGTTTTACACGAATAAAGTTTAGAAAAAGTATCTTGGCACGTTGATCTCGTCAAGTTATTGCGACTAAGGAACTTTAAATGCGGAATGGTTAACATTTTTTTGATGTCGTAAATTTTTATGTTTAGATTTGTCTTAGGTACGATTAATCTGAGACCCAAACGCAAAAGAAAAGCATCGCTTGTTTATTTATCAGATGATCCGTTTTAAGTTTTGAATGCCCCTTCGTGGCCACAAGAAAATATGCCATACATACATATTGGTAGCTAAAGCAAAATTTTCTACGATTAGAAAGAACTAGTAGTCTAGTAGGCAGTGTGTTCGCTTATTAGACGTAAAAGCCCGGGTTCGAGCCCAATGCCAGACATCAAAACGAAATATAAAAAAAAAAATTTATTTCTGTGGCGACTTCCTCTCAGCAGATTGCTGGCAAAAACTCTGAGAGTAAATAAACCTGCCGTGAAAAAGTTTCTCAAAAATCTGTCGTTCGGGGTCGACGTTAAACTGTAGGTCCCGCCACTCAAGTATAAAATTAAGGCACACAACATGAGTGGTGTGAAAAGCTAGGCCGTAATCCTGACTGAAGGGTTGTAATAGCCAATTATGTATGTATGTATGTAGAAAGAACTTTCAGTACAATATGGATCTTGATATTATGACATACATATATGGGCCAGAGATCAGCAATGAGTATTCAAAAAGATGAGTAAATTCGAATCATACTCATATTTTCTGATTCTTATACGCATTCATACTTAATTTAATATCATACTCATACTACTCATATTCAAAGTTTGATGTACTCATCGTACTCATACTTAAAAATACGCATGATGTTGTTGATTTCGACTCTCCTTTACTCAACATTTACAAGAATCGCAAAAGATGTAAGATTCGCTTACGAACTCTACAATTAGGGTTGCCAGCCTGGCTGGACTTGGCTGGATTGTCCAGTTTCAAGCTAAAATTTAATTTGTCCAGCTAAATAGAAATTTTTTAGTACATTGCAATAACATGGGCAATAATTTTGATGTTATCTTTGTCAAATCATGTTAGCCAACTCTGATTGTATATTTGTTATACAACTAAGTTATGATTTCCTTCTTCTATCATCACTGACAACATGTCTCAACACTTGAACAGCTGATGTCTGTAATAATACGTACATACAATGGATATTTTAATAAAAATTATTTACACAAAACCAAAATTAACATGTTCTCAGTATTTTTTTATGTCCAGCTTTTTTTTGTTTTGTCCAGCTTTTTAAAACCCAATGTCCAGCTTTTTGCGAATCAGCATCTGGCAACCCTATCTACAATACTCACTAAAAGGTTGTGTGTCTCTCTTTTTGGCTTATGTGTTTTTTTTTCTTTTTTCGCAAATGCAGCAACAACTAAGACTGCAAATTTTGATGAATGGTTCGAGTGATTCGAATTTCTAAATTCTAAATTTATGAATCTGAAAGAGTAGGAGTATGAATCAAACATATTTCGAATGTTATGAGTTTAACGTCAACGTTGTACTCATGCTCATTGCAACCTGTACTTATAAATCTATGTTGTAGTGAGTACGAATGAATCAGAGTAGTTGAATTTCAATACTGTTGACTCACTCAATACTCAAAATTTCATGAGTATTTATGAGTAGCGAAAAAACGATTCATTACTGATCTCTGATATGAGCATACTTGTTTGAAATGTTTTACTTTTTTTGATTTGTGACACTATTTAAGTAAATGATCGATATATAAAATTAAGAATTCTAAATATTTGTGTATATTCCAAATCAGTTGAAAATCCCTAAATATTTATGTCAAACTGGCTTTGAACAACGATCAATTATGGATCTCTCTCGCACCCGCTGCATTAATTGTTCTCTTATACTAACCTCCCTCCTTTGGCTAATAACAATTTCAGTTGTTCATTTGAATCTATGAATTTTGTTTTAAGGTAAATTAACCACAAGGCAACTAACTATGTACATTAATACAGATTAATTAGTTGCATGACCTTAATAAATAAATACTTGTGAGAAAATAATACGATCGTTAAACAATTGTTGCTTAAGTTTTGTTTTTAAGTAAGTGACTTTCAGTAATTGTATTAAACAATTATGAAAAATGTTAACCGCAAGCTTATTTCTCTAAACTTATTCTGTTACGTTGAGTTTAAGACTCAAGACGAATTAGAAACAAAATATGATGGACCTTCAGTTTACTATTGATTGTTTTTTAAATGGAAAATCTAAATTTCAGTTAAATTTCACTTTTTGTTTTATGGCGAATACAAAACATTTTGTGGATCGTAACTCACTTGTTTCCAAAGCCTTTAAGCGGAATGTTTTCCTATTGAGGATAACCTAGCTGAAAATTAAAGTTTAATAACGGTTTAACATTTTAATTACACTTTGATGTTTCCAAAATTAAATGAGGTGAACTTCGGTTATATTGGTCATGGAATTAAACGGAGAGTGGTCGCTTCATGGCGGAATTGAGAATGTAGCCCAATTTACAGAATTTGCTGAAACTGGCAATTTATTAAGATATTGATAGGTTTTTTCAAATCTGAAATTGAAGTTGTCGGGACACTGTTAACATCGGGTATATTTGAAGCCCGATAACTCAAGTTCCAAAATTATTTGAGATATATCACTTACTGGGTTTTATTAAGGACACCTTAGGCTACAATTTGTATATAGTCAGATATCTGCAGCAAGTCCCTGATATTGCATAATTTCTTCCTTGACTATTTCTTCACTTAACATTGCTCTGTTAACTTTAATATTATCTCTGTTAAAATTTTTGGTATTTGTCTTTGCCAGTTAAATTTGAATTTATCTTCACACACATACGAATCAGGACGCTTTATAGAAATAGGTGATGGCTGAGAGGACTCTCTGTACTTGTTCTCGTCATCTATCTTCGCTCTCCTTCCTTCACTTCTGCCACTTATTTAATTTTTAGTTCTCTTTATTTTAATAGTATTTTTTCATTCCCTTTTTCGTTCCTTTCTCATTTAACCTGCAATATTGAAAGTAACGACAATGGACCTTTCTGGTCCCTGGGTGGAGATGTATTCGCAACTTAAACCTGGTGGTCGAATACAATTAAAACTTTTGTAGGATTTATGAAAGGTTGATTAACTTTCTTTATGATTAACGTCTGCGCCTCAGTCTTTTTTAAATTTTTATTATCTATCAATGTTCCATAGATCAAAATCAGGAAAAACTAGCATTGGAACCAACATATTCCAATCGTTGAAAATGCATACAAGCGCTTTGGTTCTTTTTTTTAAATAAAGTTTAAGAAATACTTCACTTCATGTGATATCCTTATCATTTACATTACCTATATTTGACAGAAAATGAAATAGATCAATGAGAGATTGTATGAGAGGATGCCTCAAAGACTCTTTTAAAACTTTAGGACCGCATATATAAATATATAGAGTATCTAACTCTATTGTTTAACTGGAAAGTTATCGCAATATGGCTTAGTTTTTACTATTCTATCGATACATACATATATACATACATGCATAATTGGCCATTACAACCCTTCAGTCAGAATTGCAACCTAGCTTCTCGACTTCGAACGACAGATTTTGAGAAACTTTCTCATGGCAGGTTTATTTACTCTCAGAGTTTTTGCCAGAAATCTGCTGAGAGGAAGTTGCCGAAGAAATATTTTTTCATATTTCGTTTTGATGTCTGACCTGGGATACGAACCCAGGCTTTATGTCTAGTAAGCCAACACACTACCTACTATGAAATAACTACTACATTATGAAATAAAGGGAGTTGTTTAAAAAATTCACATATTTTTGCGTAATAACTCGTCTTCCTCGTAGAGCACATACATTCGTGGTTGATTCGCGTGGTCAATGGATCCCACATTGCGTTACAGAGAGAATTCATTCTGCAGCTGTACGCATTTGGACATAACTAGATTTGAATCTAATGTTCATAAACACTACTATCTCTTTCCACTCTCCCACAACCTACTTGTCTAGTTTCAACTCAATTGACTGCACGACTAGGGGCCATCCCCTTAGTTTTAATTGTAATAAAAACTATATTGTTTTTAAGCCTGCAAAGTCGATTTAACCAATTGAATAATAACCAATTGAATAATTATCAACTTTTTTTAAGCCTTTAGAGAATGGGGAGTGTAGCTAACACGCTAATACAGTCTTGGTATAACTATGTATAATGTATGGATGAACATGTCGAAAAACTAAAGAAATGAATTTAAATATTTAAATTGCATGAATGACTTCATCAGCAATTACTATTTCCTCCTTTTACCACAAAACATTTGATAATGATATTTATTTTTGAATTTAAATTCCTAAATGTGGAGGCGCACATCAAACTATAATTTCTCCAAGTGCATTTCTTCAATTATTTTCCTATATTTTTGAACAACGGAATTACAGCGCAAATAATTATTGTAAATCTTTCATGTATAACAACATGTGTGTATAAAGTACTCATTCGTTAGTTTATGTTGCAGCATTATATGCAGCAGAGCCAGCGAAGGTGGCAAGTGGTGGAACATGAATAATGACGATGCCTGTCGCTTTTATCATCTTCGTCTTCTATTATCATATTTGGTTTGTTTGTATGTATTGTAGACAACAACACTATGATCATAATTATAATCGCTATAGTTCCCAATAATAATAATAATTAAAATTTTTATTTTCTTCTATACTCTACAATTGCACCAAAAATTTTAGAACAAATTATAATAATCGTTCCGATTATGATTTTTTATATAATGATGACAATGATGATGATGATAATGATAATGATGTTGATGTTGGTTTTACACAGATTGGCTAAATGCCTGAATACTTAGGCAGTCATCCGTCCCAAGTGTTTCTACCAATAATGAAATACAAACATTTACCGAATCACAGTAACCATAATTTTTTTTTATCATAAATACACCTAATTCTCTGTTTACACGATACGATAACACGATTCATGAAAAATTCATAAAATCAACAAAATCATGCGTATTGTTAAGTATGAGTACGATGAGTACTTCAAACATTGAATATGAGTAGTATGAGTATGATTTTAAAATAAGTATGAATCCGTATTAGTATCAGAAATTATGAGTATGATTCGAATATACTCATCTTTTTGAGTACTCATTGCTGATCTCTGATACGAATGAATCAGAGTAGTTGAATTTTAATACTGTTGACTCACTCATACTCAAAATTTCATGAGTACTTAGGAGTAACGAAAAAACTATTCATTGCTGATCTCTGGTACATACATACATACATATGTACATACACTATATAGTATATATGTATATAAATACTATTAGCAAGGCTGAATTATTAATTAATCATACTATTTGCTTAACACTTTAGAAATCAATTATTAAATAATTTAAATTATGAAAATTTCGTGAATTTTTGGATATCGACAATTGTAATGTTAATACACACTGTGTAAGTTATGCTATGAACACAATAAACGCTACGCAGCAAACGCGCAGTATCAGAAATTATGAGTATGATTCGAATCTACTCATCTATTTGAATAATCATTGCTGATCTCTGTTGTTTATGAGCATTGTGTTGGACTTAAGAAAATATAGTGTGGGAGAAGAGAACGTTTTAGTTTCTTTCACTTGAGAACGATCTTTGACATCTACTTTATGTGGTTAAGAAGTAAAAGAAGTATTAAATTAGACATTGAGGTGCCGGTCCATATCAACGAGTTGTATTTCATACCTGAGAGTTGTATTTCATTTTCCGTCGGATATAGGTAGAGTATATGGTAAGGAAATCATATGACGTAGTGTAGTTTTACACCGTCATAATAAACCAAGGCATCTAAATTCTTATATACCAATCTATAGTGCGATCCTTGAGAAAGTTTGATATAAATCGTGTGCAACAGCTACCGATATCAAAAGCATTAAATTTCGGTAAAAGTGTATCGTGCACAGTCTATCAAATACTTTAGAAATGTTTAGATTTATATTCTTGCTCTCACCAAATCTTCAGATGATATCTGGTCCCATATTTCGAAGAGTAACGCCTACCGTTCATCTGTAAAACGGAAGAGGATTGACGCCTCTTAGTTTTATAAATTCGTAGACCGTGATGAAAAATTGTTTGTCTTCGTCGGGGGTTCAAACTGGATTTGATGGGCTAAGGTTTAGAATCTATCAACTCATTTGGTTAAATTTTTTCGATATTAACAATGGTTATTGCTAGCTGTAAGGATAACAGGTCCATTTTAGAATTCATTATATTTACAATAAAACTGATCAAATCATTCTTCGGTCTTCTTTTACAAAGCCTTTCATAAGATATTATCTGAAGAGGCTCATCGGTGTGGTACTAGCGCTGCTTGAAAAAATATACGTTTGAGAGAAGATCCGACGATCACAGTTTTACCAATAGCACAGTAAACCTACTTGGGGCAATTATTACAACTTGCCGTTAACTAAAGGGAGGACTTTAACGGACAGATAAATTGTTTTTCATTATTATAAGTGGACAATAAGATAAAAGTGAGCTTTAAGCTAAAGGTAGGATCATCCTATCGGCAACTTTGAAAGTTCACTTTATCTTTGAACTTGCCATATTATATGTATTATTTTCAATATGGATAGGATCATCCTATCGGCAACTTTGAAAGTTCACTTTATCTTTGAACTTGCCATATTATATGCATTATTTTCAATATGGCAACTTCAAATATAAACAAAATGAGGAAACACAACAACAAAAAAAGAGGCCTTTCGTTGCCACTGCGTTTAAAAAAAAAATTGTTTAATTGAGCAGTTTTATCGACATTGCTTCGGCACTGCCAACAGTTTGAAAACAGTTAACTTTATTTTATCTGTAAGTTGTAATAACGAAAATAAGTTAAAGGTAACTTTACAGTTTTAGCTAAAGGTACCTTTAACTAAATCCAAGTTCAGCGGCAAGTTGTAGTAATAGTCCTTAAAGTCAAAGATTCCTAAATTCCAGAAGACGAGCACAACGTCTCAATAATGCATTGAAATAAAACCAGTTTTAAGGTTTTTGTTTGAGTTTATAACTTATGTGTTGACCCTCGTTGAGTCTTATAGTGTTTTCACACCAAAAGTTAAACCCTGATTTTAGCATTAAAACCATAATCAGCTGATTTTGCGTTCACACTGCAAATTTTCTTAAATCAGGTTTTAACTTTCATACATTCATGACGGAGCAGAAATGTTTTTGTTTAAGAAAAAACATAAAATATGAAAAATTAAGAAATAATATTAATATTATTGTTAAAATATTGTTATTTATTATTGTTGTAGCATTCATTATTTGAAATTTTACATTTTTATACAACCGGCTTTCTATATTTTTACATTTGTTCCGTTTTTATTTTGTTTTTATTTAATTTTTATCAGCTGTTTTTACCATTTCAGAGCTGGTAGCTCTGATTTAGTACATAAAACAAGGTTGTATTTCATAAAATCAACTTAAAACCAATTCAAAAAAGGTTTTAAGTTGATTTTAACACAATAATTTTGTATGGTAAAAGCAGGTTTTATTTTTGATTTTAACGTTAAAACCAACTTTTGCGTTAAAACCACTCGGTGTGAAAACACTATTACATTAATATTTCTGTTTTCTTTTCTGTTGCCATATTATCCATTAAAAACTTCTTCCCAATAAATGTATTCAAACCGAGAATACAAACATGTGCAAACTATTGCTATTATCAACTTTGGGCTTCTAATCGTCGTTACAATATGATAATAATGACGATGTTGCTGTTACCGGCAACAGAACAGCAAACATTTAAAGTTAGTAGAGTGTATAAAGAGACTGTTATAGTCGAATATAGTGTTGGATCAACATCATTTGAGATTATAACAACGAAAAACAGCAACTGTTCAAGCTTAATAACTTATGATGTGTTTTTTTGTTATTTTAGTTGTTATTGTTGTTGTTTCCAAATTAAATGAGGTTGCATGATTTAAACCAACCATCGCAGAGTTTTTAATTTTATTTCCTTTGAATTCTCTCCACCGCCACCACCACCCTCACCCATTCAGTCAGTCAGTCAGAACTTTTCATAATTTTAATTTGAGTCAAGCCGTTGTTGCTGTTTTCTGTTTTATTGTTGTTTTTGTTGTTTTTGTTTTTGTATAAAATGAAGTTTGCTTTTATTATTTTTCAGTCTTTGTTTTGTTCTGTTCTGTTTTGTATTTCTGTTTAATTATTGAATTCTAGGCGGATGTTGGAGTAGTTTAGCATGCTGGTGGTGTTTGGCAGTCAGTCTCGTTAATTGCTTTAATTTTTTTATTCAAGTTTATAATGAATTTTAATTCACACATGGTACATACATACATATGTGGTACATGGTGGTGGTGTATGTAGCGAGGAGAGACCGGAAGACAGTTAATGATTTGTTGTTTCATTTTTGGTTGTGTCTTTTTGGAAATCATAATTATCTAAGGTTTGGATTTTTTTTTATTATAATTTATCTTTACTTTCAAAACGACATACATACATATTCTTTGAAATGATGTCAAAGTTTGTCGTTCAATTGTCGACAGGTACCACCTACTATTGAAGAATGCTTCTTTTTGTTACTATAAAGCTATCATTGTCAATATAGCCTACATCAATATTACGTTATTATTAGTTATACTGATCTTATTATTAGTGATATGGTTGAAAAAATTTTTGACTGTCATTAAGTCGACTTCAATTCAATCAATTTGAGTTATGTATTCTATTGTTTTTTTAAAAAGTTATTAATAAAAACACATATTGACCTAAGTCGTAATGAAGCCCCATTACATGTATAATAAGCGCCTAAATTAAGAAATGAGACCTTGTCGTAGGCTTGACCGGAATAAATTTTTTCTAATTCACTTTCTCAATTTTTTCATAAGCATTTCTATGCACAAAGAGTAATTTTTCTCGAAAGTATAATTTTTGACTTGTTCTGTTATTGCTTTTGTCCACAGATTAATATTACAACTTGCCGTTCAACTTGGGTTTAGTTAAAGGTACCTTTAGCTAAATGCAACTGGGAAAAACCTTATCTTTTTTGGCTTAGAAACCCACCATACGACAAATGTTTTATATCACAACTTCTGTAGTTCTTTATTTTTATCAGCAAATTTTTTAACTTCAAACGGATTTTTTTAATAATTAAACGAATTTGATAAATACCGGACAATGATTCACAGTAGCTGCATATCATCCCTCCTAACTCTGAATTAATGTTTATACATCAGGAATCATAGATAGCATACTTTAGGGGTAACTATGCGTATGAGTAATATATTTCAAATGCAATTAAATATTAAGTATGTAGTATGTAGTATACATGGGCATGGCCCCTCGCTCATTTGGAATATCAACATAAAAAGTAGCCTTTAACTCCTTCCAGACATACAGGAAGATACTGTGAAAACTTCAAGAAAATCGGTTCAGCCGTTTAGTCGTCTATAAACTTCAAACATACAAACATACAAACATACAATCAAACACACACTCATTTTTATATATAAGATTGTCGTCCCAGAGACTTAGAGAGAAATTAGCCACTTCGATTACGATTTATTCACAAATGCAAAGCAAACATCGAAATTAATTAAAAACGTTAAAAACTGATACAATAATTGGGTTATTGTGATATGCTCTGGTTTAATTTCTAAATGAGTTTCTTTTTACTTGTATGTAAAAGAACAACTTTTCGCTTCTTTCGCAAAACAACTATAATTTTTCTTCTAACACACGGCGAAAAACTTTTAATTTTCTTACGTGGTTTTTTCGATCCAAAGAAGAAAATTATCGATTACCAAGAAAGATAATAAAAGTTAAATTATTTTTTTTTATATCAAATCAAGTATTTGTATCGACGTCTAATGTTGTATATCTATGTATATGTGGCATACGAGTAAAAACGAACTTTAATCGCTTTTAGTTTTTCGTTGGTGAATCACAGCTTGAAGTTTGTGTTTTTTTCGTTTTTGTATTTCTGGTCTACTAAAATAAGACCCATAAACACACAAAAAACTTAGAGAAATGGAAATGGAAACAGCATAAGAGTTCAGGTCAGTCGACATTTGGTCTAGTTTTTATCGTGCCATTTGTTTTATTCATTCCATTACGAGTTATACTACGAGCAGTTGAAGTTGCAAGTTAAAGTTGTAGTTTTTTTTATTGGTTTTTGTTTTTGTATATTATAAATGATAATATTTTTGTTTTGTTGTTGTTGTTCTTCATTTAAGAAGAGTAAAAGTGAAAATTAGAATTCCATTTAAAGGGGACGGACTAATAAAGAGTGCGTTTTACATTTCGGTTTTTAGTGTTTCTCATTCTCATTCTCTTTTTCATTTTCTTTGTTATTTTTTAATACAGGTTCAGAATGTTCAAAACATGTTTGTAATTGTTGAGTTTGTTGTTGTACATAAACATACATAAACTGAAATGATTAATTGAAAACAGCAACAACAACAATAAGAATAACAATAACAACGAAATGTTAATGTCAAGCTTTTGTTAAAAAAAACACCTCCTGGGTTAAAACTTCACTTTCTTTTCTTCTAATACGTTGTTGACTTACACATGTAATCTTTATCTGGGAAAATAAAAATTTTCGAAAAAATTATGAGAAATTTTATAGAAAATGAATACATTTAAATACTAATCGAAATTATAATTTAAACAATTTGTTGAATAACATTGACTTGTATTTCAACATCCATATATTTTTTATTTAATTTGAATAGAATTGTAAACACTTGTTAGTTAGTTCGGAGGTCATTTGCTAAGCGATTTGGAGACTTATATATTTCATAAATTGTAATTATAAATTGATTGATTTGACATGTGTGTGAAGATAAATTCAAATTTAACTAGCAAAGACAAAAACCAAAAATTTTAACTGGGCTAATGTTAAAGTTAACAGAGCAATGGTAATTGGTTAACAGAAAATAGTTAAGGGTAGGCTGATCGATATTGTGGGAAAATGGGACTTTCTGCAGATATCCCACTATATACAAATTGTAGCCTAAGATATCCCCAATTAAACCCAATAAGTGTTATATCCCAAATAATTTTGGAACTGGAGCGTGTGGAGCACAATTTTAAAGGAATGGAATAAGTATTCCATTCTCTGATATCGTATATTTGAGTGATTTCTTCCTTGAATATTTTTCGTATTTTCTGTTAACATTGCTCTGTTAACCCTAACATTAGCTTTGTTAAAATTGTTGGTTTTAGTCTTTGCTAATAAAATTTGAATTTATCTTCACACAAATTGATTTGACCACAAAACACTGGTTTTATGAAACTGGAGTTTAATAAACCAGTGAAGAGTTCAAACTTATTAACTTGATCACATTATCATTGTGACGGAATGTGTTTTTAAAGGATTTTCAGAGGGTATGAGTGCGTAGTATTCTAATTAAGATGAATTTAATAATTTTAATTAATTTACCGATACCAGAACCTTGAAAAATCGAACGCTCATTTACTCGCAAGTTACTATAAGTGTTGAAAAATTCAGTACTTTTGTACTTTTTTCAGTACTTAAGTGCTTTTTTCAGTACTTTTCCATTTAAAAAATACCATATAAATAACATATGTTCCATTACGTTCCGACGACATTCGACTAGAGCGGGCTTTTACGTTTTCTTACGTTTCGAATCAGCTGTTTTTGTATGTGAGGAACATGTATAAGCATGTGTATTAAATATAAATAAATAAATAGTCTAGTAGGTAGTGCATTGGCTTACTAGACGTGAATCCACGCTTCAAACCCCATGTCAGACATCTCCAACAAAACTAAATGTGACAAAAATATATCTTCGGCGACCTCCTTCTGGAGTTAATAAAATTTTCATGAAAAGTTTCTGAATAAATAATGTATTTCCGCCACTCATGTGTAAAATTAACACGCAAAGTAAGTGGTGTGGGAAGCTAGGTCGTTATGATTTTTTTTACAAAAGTACCATTTGATGCAACCAAGTACTCTTTCAGTTACAGTTCAGTACCATTTCAAAATTTAAATTTTGCAGCATTGGTTACTATTGAATAACTCAACAGATTGGTCATTTGGAGAATACTTAGTACAGCTATGTACACCGAAATCTCCAGAAACACTGAGAAATTGCAAAGAATTGTTGATATTAAATCCGAAAGAATGCCCGTAATTAGAATCTGTGCGCGAACCCCTTAAATTTTCATAACTATGAGATCGTAACAGCATTTTTGTCTGAAAATTAAATCCATTTTGTCTATCAATGATTCCTTTTTACTTTTTCAATTCTTCAATTCTTTCTTTAATGTTAAAATTTCTTTGAAATTGATATATGAACCAGGCAATATAATGCAAAATTCAAATATGGATTGGAAGTACATACTTTCACTTTCCTCAAAATGTCTGGCAACATTGCAAGTGACAGCATCTTATTTTAACCTCATTTTAATAAAATAGGATATATTGTCAACAACAAAAACAAAATTATCAACTCAACTGTAATTTTAATAAAAAAAAAAAGGAAACAAAATTATAAAATTAACGTCAAATGAAATTTCATTCTCTCAAAACATACCAAGTAATCCACCAATCCGACAACTTCTGGACTAGAAAACAAAAAATGTTGCATTAAGACAGTCATCCATCCCTACATTCAGGTCACGTTACTGTGCAAATAACGTGCAACGACGAAATCGTTTTAATTTTTTCTTGCCTCACGATATTCCAATTTACCCACATATTTGCTGCTTAATTGAATTGAAGTTTCATTTTTCTTCCATCTGCTCAAAATTACAAGAAGAGAAGAAAGTAGAGCTTCCACAAGTTTTGCAAGAAAATCAATTGCCCATCAACATGTCATTTTACATCATACATATATATTTATCCTCGTGTGCAGTATGTCTTGCGGTTGAAAATGGTATGCATTTATTTTCCCTTTTCTTTCTTTTCCACACAATGTTACGAGTGCTGTTTTTAAAATAATATGCAAAACTATGAGAGGAACCTTTATACGAAAGCATAAACATACATATTGTTACGTTTTTACCTTTTTAAAAAATATTAAAATATGAGTTCATTTATTGCAAACAAAATAATTTATTTATTCATTTATTGTTCGCACTACTTTTGTGTGCCACCGTTTACAACTTGATGACTCTAACAATAATTTGCTTTATTCGTTATTCTTCTTTACACTTCTGTTCGCGTACACACTAAGAAATGTTTGGTAGATCTTTACAACGGCGATCTTCAAACCGCGACTGTTTTCTTCATACGCAACGCGTCTTCACACAAGACTGACTGAATTCTTACTACTCATTGCCTGCTTTGTCTTGTATTTTTATATGTTCAAGTAATCAGTCTGATGACCGTTCTTGTAGTCGAACGTTCGGGGTTTCGCCTTCTCGAGAACTCTATTGCGACTTCATTGTTGTTTGTGTATTTTGTTCGCATTGCTCGTTGTTGCGCTCTCGCTTACTTGTCTATCCCCTTTTCTTTCATACTGATGTTGTTGATTTACTTGTAACAAGTTCGTTGTATTTGTTTGTGTAGATTTTGCTCATTTTAATGTTAAACGATGTACATACACCGTTGCCATTTTTGTAACAATATGTTTAGAAACTAAATACTCTTACAGATACAGATCCTGCCAACATATCATTTGATATCTTCTATGTCACTGTGCTCGAGGGCCTTTCTATTAAAAGGCAAACGACAGTCGGCGGTTGTTGTGGTAATTAGAAAGTATTAAAGTATCATTCATTCCCCGTCAACCTCTGGCCTTCTTAGAGGAACCATTGCACTTTTCGCTCTCGCCCCACAAAATGCCATTTGAAGCTCAGCTTTTTGTCTAAAATGATGACTTGGTAGGACTAGGAAGTCATACCGCTTAAAGAAGATAAAAGGATCTCAAGTGATCACAAATCGTGGAAAATTGTGGCAACTCAAATTTTTTTCTTTTGAACGACGACAATTTATCTGCTCTCTTGTGGTGTCAAAATATTTGTTTTACTGGCTTTGAACCTCACTAATTATCTATTAAAGAATGGGTATTCATAATAACACAATAGTACTTCAGGAGAACATGACAAAATCACTGAAAGGACTCGATAGGAAAGGAAAAAAATTTTTGACGTAAATGCACCCAATTTATAAATTGATTGAATATAGAATTGAAAATGTTATACTATGTTCAGATAAGCACTTTTATTGAGTCAATATTCGGTTTATTGAGTACAATATTTTAAGTGTTCAGACATAAAACAATATACGAAGTTCAGCTGCTTATTCAATATTCCTATGACAGCTGATAAACAAAACATCTGGTTGTTTCAACAACGTTGTCTTTATTTTATTTTTTGACGTTGTTGACATTTGAGTTGTCAAATATCAACAGAAAGTTTTCGGAGAATTGTAATATGCGCACTGAACATACTTATGACAGTGCTGCATTTTAAGTTTTACTCAATATTATTATAACAATTTGTGTATTTATTGCGCAGCAATTAATTGAAGCTTTATATGAAATATTAAGCTCAATAATGACGTTTATTGCGATTTATACAATAAAGGTGCATATCTGAACACCGCATTAAAAAATTTTTAAACCTTCTAAATATTTTCGCAAAAACTTACTAACGCAACAACTTTTGGATCAGTTCTTCCTTCCGCGGAATACAACGTTTCTGTTTAAGTTGCCAATCATTTGAGTTTTAGTTTCCTTATCAACTGCATCGTCAAATAATTATAATATAATTGCTTAACGAAGCTTTAGAAATTGTGCTCTTTTAACGTCTTCAAAAAGCAAAATTCTGGATTAGGTGCTTTAGCATTGCATTGCAGCCAGGATTTAACACAGGACGTGGGAGCCTTTATGTCTTTCACAATTATTTTGTGTTGTGATTGTAGCATAGTTCAACCAATCGTCTCTTGTGCTTTAAAAAACATTAATAAAGATGTACATTTTGCCTCAACGCCATGCTCATTTATGAAATCAAGAGATAGTTCTGTAGCACTGTAATCGATATTTTTCAATTTGTCTCAAAGATAATTTTTAACAAATGAATATATTCGAAGCTGTTTTGTTAAGATTGAAAAATCCTCAAAAACTTAAAAGTATGGTTCAATAGTTCTACATGAATATGTATATGCATTACCTTTATGCTCATATCATGTTGAGTATCATACAGCCGAACGTTGTCCATGGTAATATTTTGCCTTTTTTTGTGAAAAAATAATCGACAGATTGCATTTTTTTTTATCGTATTGTTGTTGTTTAGAAATGTTATTTTTGTCGAAGGACTGATAATGTTTTCACCTGAGTGCTTGTGTTTCGTATGTGCCGGTTGTGTTCGAGATTTGCTCTTTTCTTTTTATAAAGGGAGTATCATTATCACAAATAAAATAAACAAAACACTCTCGCCAACACACTTTGTGGTTGTAAATAGCAGATGTTTTTATTTTGGAAAGCAAAACATAAACAAAATTTGTTTATTATTGATACATACGTTGTTTGTGTGTATGCTTTAGTAGAATAATTGTTTTTTTGAAAATTTCTTTTTCTTTCATACGTACCTCTCTGGAAAAAAAACAAATCCAAACACAATATGTTCAAAAGAAAAGATAAGATGGTAAAATGAAGGTATAAAATCCTATCATGTCTTTTTTTGAAATATTGTTTTACACTTTATTGTTTTATTTTCGTATTTTTTAAACAGACTTCAAGCAGACTATCAAATTACTACTGAAAGTTTTTAAAATAAATGCGATTTAAACTTTTTTGATTGAGAACTTAAATATAATACAGGAGGCAGGTATGTGATTTAATTAGTGTAGCAAAAATAAAACAGATGACCAAACACGGGCAGCGTAGTGTGTGTGAAGATCTCTGTTTTAAATCTGAATTAAAATCTGAAATCTTGGTCAATTTCAAAATCTACTATCAAAACTCGCTCTGTTAAGGGTTCTGGCGATTAATTTATTTAAAGGGACGAATAATGCTTTAAAAACAATTCACTTTATCCGCCCATGTTGTCCTGATTTATCCCTATATTGATTTATTTACCGGATTGTATTAGCTTTCGGCCTTAAATTAATTTTTTTAACATAGTTCTGTTAGTAACATAACATAGTTCTGTTAATTGACTTGGTTTGCGTCTAGGGAGATAGATCAGCAGATATATGTGAAGATAAATTCGAATTTGAAAATTCAAGCGCTATTCATAAATATTAGCAGCGCCAAATTTGGCACTAACAGAGCAAAACTTCCTCTAAACAGAACAAAATTTACCCTTAACAGAGCACTGTTAGCTGTTTAACAGAATCCATCTGAACAAGGCCACTTTGGGACAAATACTGGGACTTTGAGTACCATATCATACTCAAAGGAAGGTTCCAAGGCCTCTTAATATAATCAGCAAAATAGTCCCTATAAAGTGATATGGTGTTGTGAAAATTGGCTTTGAAACTTCTGTAGAATTTGCCACTGTTAAACAGTTAACAGTGCTCTGTTAATAGCAAAGTTTACTCTGTTAGAAGCAAGAAGCGGCACTGCTAAAAGTGTGGGTTTGCGTCTTTGGTTTTTAAATTCGAATTTATCTTCACACAAATAATTTTGCATAGTAAAAATGTACGTACCCCCAAGAAGAACTCAGAGAAAATTTTAAATTCAAAGGCTTTATGTATGAATATGTTATCCTTTATATTAGTAGGGTGTCCCTTATGGCAAACACTGTATTTAACATATTTGACACTGCCAGTTTATCCTTGTGTTTCCTGTTGATACATATGTGCCGCCATTAACTCATGAGCAAGTTTTTCAGTTGAGGTTTAGTGGTTATCAAACCGTTGTGCCCCTAAATACTGTCATATCGGGAGTTTATGCGGATACTATGAGAACATTGCTCAGTATACAGAACATCCTCAGTATACAGATAATATATGCCATCTTTCCTATACCGTTTCTGACATGCCAAAGAAGCTAAAAATTTTGTCAGAAATATCGAGAAAGTCGGATTAAAAATTTATATCTTCAAAATATAATAATTAATTAGGAATAGCACTGAATCAGTTTCACTCAGTAACTTTTGGAATATAATTCTTAAATATTTTGGAAAATATATTTCTTCATCCAATTTCTTATTTTTGGTTGACTAGTTCACAAACCATATTTTGTAGATACTGTTGAATTCTTGACTGTGCTTTGTTAACCAGGCCAGACATCAAAACGAAATATGAAAAAAATATATCTTCGGCGACTTCCTCTTAGCAGATTTCTGGCAAAAACTCTGAGAGAAAATAAACCTGCCATGAGAAAGTTTTTCAAAAATCTTTCGTTCGGAGTCGGCGTTAAACTGTAGGTCCCGCCACTCAAGTATAAAATTAAGGCACACAATATGAGTGCGCCGTAATCCTGACTGAAGGGTTGTAATGGCCAATTATGTATGTATGTATGTAATTTAAAAAAGGATTTCAACTAACCCAACTCTATTTTCTAGTGGGCCAATTTTTTTTTCGGTATAAATATCCGTTGTAAGTTTTTGTCATGTTTAGGGCCATTATTGCAACTTGCCGTTAAACTTGGGTTTAGTTAAAGGCACCTTTAGCTAAAGGGAACTGTAAAGTCGCATTTAACTTATTTTCGTTATTACAACTTACTGATAAAACAAAGTAAACTTTTTCTAAAATCTGGCAGTTTAGGAGCAATGTCGATAAAACTGCTTAATTAAACAAGTTTTTTTTAAACGCAGTGGTAACGAAGGGCCTCTTTTGTTGTTGTTGCATTTGCTCATTTTGATTATATTTGTAAGTTGAAAACAATGTATAATATTGCAAGTTCTAACATAAACTTAACTTTAAAAGTTACTTCTTATTGTCCACTTATAATAATGAAAAATAATTTATCTGCTTGTTAAAATCCTCCCTTTAGTTAACGGCATGTGGTAATAATGGCCCTTAGTTGTTCAAATATGGTAGATAAAATCCTCTTCATTTAACCATACAGATATCATTACCTTAGCTTTGGTTTTCTCGATAAACGAAGGAACGTTTATGTTTAACCTTCTAAAGCTTCTTGGTTTGAGATCGTGTCATGTCTAAGTATTTAGCTTCTTAATAACTCAAAATCCAATACAACTCCCAGGACTTGATCTAACCATATAATATTTCTACATGAATTACGAAAATTCATAATTACATGCTTGTGTATGTACATACATACATAAATATGTAAGTACATCTTTGAATAATTTCTTCTGATTTCACCTTCACTTAGTATGTGTATGAACTTAACCCTCTATTCTTGGTTGTAAATCTATCTATCTATGATCATTATCGTTTATTTCGATAAATTGTTGCTTGTATTTGATGATCTTCTTCAATAATTTGTTTGTTTTTATTTTTCCGTTTTTCCGTTTTTCTTTTTTTATTTATTGAAGATGCTGTCCGTTTCGAATCGCTCTCATTGTTCCCATTATAATTGAGTACGTTTAAGCGTGTTTTTTTCGTTGTAGTTGTTGTTATTGTTGTTGTAGCATGTTTATGTTTATTTCTTGTACTTGTATTGACATTGTAAACATTTGACATTATACGTGTACATATAAGGTCGTTTTGCTATTGTTATTGCTGGTTACTGTTTGTAATTTTTTTTATAATTTTTTCTCTTCTAGTTTTTGTTTTGCTCTTCACTAACTAAGCCCTATTACCCGATTTAATATGAAAATGAAACGACTGACACAAGATGTTGTGATTTGATTTCGTTGCTGTTTTTTCTTTTCCGTTCTTATCGTTTTGTTGTTATCGCAACATTTGTTTTTGTATGCGAATGTATGCGGATATTGTTGTATTGCTCATTGTTAAGTGTTTGTTTTCTATTTTATTTTAATTTTGTTGTACTTACATACACTGTCTCAAATAAGTCTTCGTACACCAATCAGGCGGATACATTTTTCATTTCATTTTCGGAAATGCTTATCGAAATTACATTAGAGTTCGGCAAGCTTGCTTATTGCTTTTCGTATTATATAAACGAACGTGCGTCCTGTGAACGTTTGACTAAGCGGGGCTATAGCCTAATTCTACCTCTTTAGCATTGCGTTGAACATGTTACTAATGCATTAATAGTTGAACAGCGCAAGTCAAAAAATATGCAATAATAAAAAAAGAAAGCGTAGCGGGGGTACTGCGAAATTTTTGATATGAAAAAGTACTGAAAAAAGTACAAAAGTACTGAATTTTTCAACACTGAAATGAGCGCTTTAAATTTATACATACAATATGATTTTCGATTTTTGCACAATAAAGATTCCAATTTTGTGAACGAATGATTTCTATACAATGACATACATACATACATAATATTTCATCACCCAGACCCTAGATTAAAACTTCATAAAGCTTTTATGGAGTATCTTGGAGAAAGAAAAAAATTACAAGTTTGCAGCACTCAGTAACTAATAAGCAAATGTCCCAAGGTATGATTGTCACAGAAAAAACCTTTGGAAGACATTTTTGTCGCCAAGGGACTACAAACCAATCCGTCATTAAAAACAAATTTGGATTAAATAAATTCATATATTTACTGCTGTACTTATCCTTTTAGTTGTGAAAATTAATATAATTTTTTCACAGTGAATGTTATATTAACAGACACTGTTAAGTTAACATAATTGAAAAATTTGGAAAAAGGGAGGAAAGAAAATCGATTAAAATTCGCAAAAATAAAGATAAATTGGAGAAAAAATGAAAGGAAGCCGAAGCTAAACCTTTAAATTTTGCGAAATATCAAAAATATATGAAATTAACAATTTGCTTATTGGAGATAATCACCCCTATTCTGCGTTTCGATTCTAATCGGAATTTTCTCCGTTTGGCAATTTTGGTATTCTGCGTTTCGATTCCGTTCAGTTTCTTTCGATTGTATGTATTCTGCATTACGATCGGAGCTCCGTTTCTCTCAGTTGTTTTTTTGTTAACGGAGGTTTTTTCTACTTTTGGTTTTTAAGTGAAAAAATGAAACTACAAAATTAAAAAATTTAGAAACGATTTAAATAAAAATTATTATTATAATTTTTTTGTTTTAAATTGTTATTTTTTGTACTGGAATATGAGTGTTTTGTTATGTATCTATGCAGGTCAAAAACAAGAACACCGGAGCAGTACGAGAAACTGGCAAATATAATGGCGGATAAAGCTGACATAGCTTGTGGTTATCACCAGCGTTCAAAGGAAGAAGTAACAGCATTCTTGGCGGAGGTTACAGAAGTCCTTAATGTATTAGGCCTGGACTGCAGTTGTCTCTGATCCTACGCTTTTCAAGCCTTATATCTGTATTTCTGTCGTTGTTCTCCTCTTCCAACAATAATGCAGCTACAATAGACTCCATTTCTCCTTAAATTTTAAATAAAAATTCAACTCACTAAATTATTTCTTTAGAAACAGTTTTTATTAACGTTTTGTCTTTACATATTTAACCACAACACTTTTATTTTCTACTTTTTTTTAGTTAATTTCAGCTTCACTAGATTATACACACTTATATATTTATGCAAAACTTATTTTTACTCTTTTCTTTTTTATTTTATTTCAATATTTTTCTTTTATTAAATTTATAAACAATTTACTTTATTATACATAGAACTTGTTTTATTAAATTTGACATTTGTTTATGAAAATGATTATTCTGCTGTTTCATTTCCACATTCCACATTGATACAAGTGATTTTGTAAACATTGTTATCTTGTTCTTATTCTTTCGATTCCGTTTTTCTGCAGAATACCAATTTTCGATCGTAACGGAACTGAATGCGGAGACGTAATCGAAATGCAGAATAGGGGTGAATAAAGTTGAAAAATCAATTATTTTTTTTTACCAAATATTCCCTCCATTAATTGGGCAAAATTCGATAAAATTTAAAAAGATGCGGTTTTCTGCCTTAGTGGGCTGGATAGCTATTGGATCAAGGATTGCAAAACAGTTTTCATTACGGTCGGGTGTACCTTGGGAGATAAAAAGTATATAACTTTCGTAGCTAACCTCACAAACATAAGAATTTTTTTTTATCTAATTATTATAAACACAAATTGAGCTTTTAAAACTATTTCTATTTCATTCAAATCTGGCAAGTAATTTTTGAAATATTCTGAAATTTGTCTCCGCTTAATTGATGTACGGAGACTTATATGAGCCAGTGTATATACATACATACATATGTTCTTTGTATTCTCAATGCAATCGATGTTGATATCGTTGGTGGTTCTGTTTAGAGCGGTGTCAGCGATATGTTGTCATTTGAAATAAAACTCGGACAACAAAAACTACAATAACAAACAACATATGCTTGATTGTTACTCTCAGTTGTTTTCTTACTTTTATTACTCATACGTTGTTTATAAAAATATTAGAGAGACTGTTGGTTGTCTCAGCAGCAAGTTGTTATCATAGTTGTCGTATCTGGCTATTACTGGTACACTTAACAAAATGATACCGTTAGATTGAAGTGCACTTTGTATTTCAGAACTACAAAATTTCAAAACAAAATAATCGATAAGATTATTTTTAAAATATAAAATAATTGTCAGCAATTTAAGATCACAGTACCGTCTAAATACGCAGTGCTCGTAAAAAGGTGAATAATTTTGCAATGTTTTATTGCAAACAATTGAAATTTTATCAAAAAAAAAGGGGAACATTTGCAGCACATTTTAAAAGTGCTTAATCTAATTACGCTTTATGTCGTTGCAATGAATGTATAATCAATCTTTCTATAATTAAACTTTTGTAGTTAAACTGACTGTTACACAATAATCAATTTTTAATACCAGTACTTAGAACTTGAAAAATCTCGAGAGAATACCAACTAAAATAGAAGCAATATAGAACAGCTCTTGTGTACAAATCCGTACAAACAGTAACTGTTAAGGTTTTTCAATCACATCACAAAATCACAGATCTGCCTACAAACTTACGAGACCAGCAATGAATCGTTTGTTTCGTTACTCATAAGTACTCATGAAATTTTGAGTATGAGTGAGTCAACAGTATTGAAATTCAACTATTCTGATTCATTCGTATTCACTACAACATAGATTTATAAATACAGGTTGCAATGAGTATGAGTACAAAGTTGACATACATACATAATTGGCCATTACAACTCTTCAGCCAGGATTACGGCCTAGCTTCTCACACCACTCATGTTGTCTGCGTTAATTTTATACGTGAGTGATGGGATCTACAGCTTAACGTCGACTCCGAACGACAGATTTTTGAGAAACTTTTTCATGGCAGATTTATTTATTCTCAGAGTTTTTGCCAGAGAGGAAGTCACCGAAGCAATATTTTTTTTTTTTCATATTTTCGTTTTGATGTCTGACTTGGGGTTTGAACCGAGGCCTTTCGTCTAATAATCCAACACACTACCTACTAGACTAAGGCGACTTATTTAAAACGCTATGGTTTATTGACATACAACTGCAACTTAAGAAAAGTAAAATCTTATGATCTCGCTGGTCAGGTTACATTACGTCAATGTGATGTGGTAACGATGCCACCAATGTCGCTTGAATTGTGTGGTACATAGTGCTGTCTTGTTGAAACCACATGTCGTTGGTGTTTAGATCATTTAATTTAGGTCAAACGAAGCTGATAATCATAGATCTATAGCGCTCGCCGTTGATAGTGATGGCAACGACAACGTTGATCTCAACTAAATATTGACCAATGACTTTGACAGGCCATAGTCCACACTAAACAGTGAATTTTTCGGAATGCATTCTACGCACTTATACTATGTTCAGATATGCACTTTTATTGATTCAATATTCGGTTTATTGAGTACAATATTTTAAGTGCTCAGACATAACAATATATGCAGTTCAGCTGCTTATTCAATATTCATTTTACAGCTGGTTGTTTCAACAAAATTGTTTTTATTTAGTTTTTTTGTTTTTCCGATTTACGCAATAAAGGTGCATATCTGAACACCGTATTAGATATCATCATTGGTTTATAGCTTTAACAAGATGACCGTTTTCGACAATCAAAGTCCGCAAGTCGTTGTTGGAAGAGCCTATATGGGTAAAAAAAAAACACTTTAATGCTCTGACTTTATAGGACGATTGAAAAGTGGTATCATTTTATATAGCTTTCTTCCTCAGGAATCCGAATTGTTTACTTCCATTATTTAGGGCTATTATTACAACTTGCCGTTAACTAAAGCGATATTGTAAACGGTCAGATAACTTAATTTTCATTATTATGAGTATCCAATGTTATCAACTTTGCTCCGTCAATGACATATTTTTGAAGAAGTTAAAATTATTTTATCATTAAATTGTAATAATAAAAATAAGTTAAAGGAGACTTTAAAGTTCACTTTAGCTAAAGGTATCTTTAACTAAACCCAAGTTTAACGGCAAGTTGTAATAATGGCCCATAGTTTAATTCCTAATAAAACCAAACTTATTATTGCATATAAATTATGACAAAGATGGAAATAACTTAAAACAAAACAATTTGATCGACACTAAAGTACACTCCAAAGAGATTTGGGTAAAATGATTGTATACATATTTGAATATTTTTTCCCCGCCCAATTTTTTCTTTTTTTGTCCTGTATTCATTTTGTTTTTAATTCAATTCATTAATGTTGCGTACATTATCATGACTTTGTTAAAAGGTTCGAAATCAAATAAATTACTATCAGATCAGAGTGATTTCGAACCTTAGTTTAAGCTCCATCTCATATGCATACAATATTATACAAATTTAAACATCATTATGAGCATTTTCATATATTTTTATGTTTATTTGTAAACATTTTTCTGTTATTATATCGCGTTTTTCTTTTTTCTTTCTTTATCTTTTAAATTTACATGGTTTGGGAATTTGTTTAATGTACTCTTTCTTATCTTCTAAAGCTAAATAAATGCTTTTAACCTTGTTCGGTTATTTAACTTGTAATGCTTATCTTTATTACAACAATTGTTATTAGAAGTCAAGGTTAACCAATTAGATAAGCTGGACGTCTCATTGAAATGTCTGCAATATTGAGAAAAAAAACTTGAAGCTTTTAAAGTAATTTCTATGTTTTAAAATATCAGACATTTTGCTGCCTAAGAAATGCGAACATCCTCTTGAGACAGGCCAAAAAGCAAAAGTGATTGTTTATAATTTTTTTTCACAAGTACTAACCAAATGCGCCATTAAATTATTAACTAATAACTTTTATATCTTATCTCTGTGGAACAACTTTATAATGCGCACAAGGTATACACGAACGAAGTTTCCTAGTCGCCGTAGTCTACCATTTAGTGTGAAGGTTTACTAGCCGTGAGGCCACGCTAAACGAAATACGAAAAAATATTTCTTCGGCGACTTCCTCTCAGTAGATTTTTGGCAAAATCTCTTCAATGTAAATAAAATTGCCAAGAAAAGTTTCTCAAAAATTGTCGCTCGGAGTCAACTTCAAACTGAAGGTCCCGCCACTCATGTATAACATTAACACACACAACATGAGTGGTTATGAGAAGCTAGGACGTAATTCTAACTGAAGGGTTGTAATGGTCAATTATGTATGTATGTATCACAATGGCCCAGCCTAATGTATATATTTCAACTTCTTAGTTTCACAACTGCCTCTACCTACCTCCCTACTTAAAATAATACGCAAACTATTACGGACAAAGCAAGGTGACACTTAGCAGTTGCTGACAATGGCAAGATTCACATCGGAAAAGGCAATGTTATGTGCCTGGAGGCATTTGGAAAGACCTGTTCATATATGTAATTGATGATCGATTAAATCGGTCATAATCAGAGATCAGCAATGAGTATTCAAAAAGATGAGTAGATTCGAATCATACTCATAATTTCTGATACTTATACGCATTCATACTTATTTTAATAACATGGAATCTCTACTCATATTCATAGTTTGAAGTACTCATTGTACTCATACTTAACAATACGCATGATGTTGTTGATTTCGACTCTCCTTTACTCAACATTTACAAGAATCACAAAATAAGTATGGTTCGAGTAAGAACACTACAATACTCACTAGAAGGTTGTGTGTTTGCTTTGCTTGCTGTCTTTGTCTTTTTCTTTCTTCTTTGTTTGTAAACGCAACAACAACTAAGACTATTAATTTTGATAAATGATTCGAGTCACTCGAATTATTTATGAGTACATATTATAAGTATTTTTCTAAATTTATGAATCTGAATGAGTTGGCGTATGAATCAAACATATTTCGAATGTTATGAGTTTGATGTCAACGTTGTACTCATACTCATTGCAACCTGTACTTATAAATCAATGTTGTATTGAGTAGGAATGTATCAGAGTAGTTGAATTTCAATATTGTTGACTCACTTATATTCAAAATTTCATGAGTGCTTATGAGTAGCGAAAAAACGATTCATTTCTGATCTCTGGTTTTTGTCATAAGTATGTTTCAGATCAGTGAGCATCAAATGTCAACCCCGACAAAAAAAATAACAAAACAAAAACAATGTTGTTGAAACAACCAGTTGTTTTGTTTACCAGCTGTCAAATTAATATTGAATAAGCAGCTGAACTGCGTATATTATTATGCCTGAACACTTAAAATTTTCTGCGCAATAAATCGAATATTGACTCAATAAAAGTGCATATGTGAACATAGTATTACCGAATACAATTATTATAAAAAAAAATATAAAAAAACCCAAGTTTCTCTATGTAGTCATTCCTTAATTAAAAATATAACCAGAATGCTTTTTCAAGGATGTTTATGTCATATATTTTGCAATTTATACACACGAGCATCCCTAGAGTAACTCAGTGACCTTATCATCGCTGGGAGCTCCTTAAGTGTTTAATTAGTTATCCTTAATTGGCAACAACCACGATTATATAGAGGATGCGAGAGAGAGGAAAAGTGAAATATGTTGAAGTGACTGACTGAGGTGTAATGTAAACAATGCCTACGGCGTCAGTTGAAAATGTTTACATATTTCAAATTTCTTTTATTTTTTTGTTTGTTTTTGTTTATATTTTCCATTTCATTAGAAGAAGAGTAATTCAATTAAAACTAAGAGATCATTGTACTCGTTCGCTACTAGAGAGAAAATATAATCTACGAAAATAAACTGATTTCTTCTGTTTCGGATTTCGTGTATCAATCAAACGTTCTTTGAATGGTTTGTTTTTATTTTTTCTATTTATCTTTGTTGTATTTTTTTGTTCTTAATTTAATTCTGTTTGTTGTTGTTATTATTATTACTATTCATTATAAACATTGCCATACTCTGCTGTTATACGCTCTGAAAGTGCTAATGATTGTTTTGAGTGTTGCTTTATTCTATTTTGTTGTTGTTTTTGTTTTTCATTTAAAATGCGGGTTGCCAACATCTGTTGCGGTATTAAATCAGGGATGGAAATTATTTCGAGCATTTGAAGCAATAAAAAAGTCTTTACCTAACTATCCTTTTTGGGCTAAATAATATTATCAGCTAACTAAAAAGGATTAAATAGTATAAAATATTGATAATTTATAATTTACATAAGAAATGATTTATTATTTAATTGTAATTTATTCGTTTTTCTTTCATTTCAGGTAAACAGAAAATTTAAATATTACGTACAGATAAGTAAGTTGTTGTCTTCAATACTTAGGTAGAAATGCAAAAATTTTATTACATCCATATGTATAAAACAAAACAAAACAAAAGTTTTTATTGTTCCATTGAAGAACAATATTTTTAAAGACGATAGATTTTAAGAATAATTAAAGTGCTCATTTAAAAACGTTGTCTACTCTAAGGGTCATTATTATTTGTATTTGTATTTATTTATTAAATTTGAATTTCTGATACAACAAGACATAATATCTTATAATTTAAAGTATCAGAATCTGACAAGTTATTATAACTTGCCGTTAAACTTGGGTTTAGTTAAAGGTAACTTTACAGTTCCCTTTAGTTAAAGGTACCTTTATTTTCGTTATTACAACCTAATGATAAAATAAAGTTAACTGTTTTCAAAAATATGGCAGTGCCGAAGCAATGTCGATAAAACTGCTCAATTAAACAAGTTTCTGTTTAACGCAGTGGCAACGACGGGCTTCGTTTTTGTTGTTGTTGTATATGCTCATTTTGTTTAAATTTGAAGTTGCCGGCGGGATGATCCTCCCTTCAGCTTAACGCTCACTTCTATCTAATTGGGTACTCATAATAATGAAAAACAATTTATCTGCCCGTTTAAATTCTGCCTTTAGTTAACGGCAAGTTATAATAATTGCCCTAAGAAATTCAATTTAAACAATAAAAAATCGAAAACAAACCCGGAGCGAAACATATCATTTTAGGCAAAGCAAAGTGTTGAAATCGTGTTCGAAGGACAGCGAGCCAAATGATTTTAATCCTGAATTGAGACAATTTTACTAACAAATCTTATTTTATAATGATTGGAAAATGGTTATGAAAATTTTTTAGGTTAGGTTAGGTCAGTGTGGTAGCTCTGATATCAAAAAGCTCACTAAAGCACGCATAGCGGCCCGTTGTGATGCTACAGGTGAACGCAGTCTCTGTGCTGACCAAGTTCCACCAAAATCAGGGAAGAGGAAGAAGTTGGTCAGCGCAAGGGCTGCACATCGAAAGCACGATAACCCTAACTGGAAAATCAGCCAGAAAGTTTGATAAACGAAGGTGCGTATATCCTTGACATCAATAGATAATAGCTCCGTCAAGCTGACAAGAAATGGAGAGCCAAATCTGCACCTCGCAAGAGATGGCCACTGACAAAGAAAGTGGAAAACAGTCTCCTCTTCCTCCATGGCAGAAATCGTTAAATGGGAGCCGCATCTTTTCCGCGTGTCTACCCATAACACAGTGACCATGAAAATTGTTTACTTTTGTTGCCCTTTTCATGAATAATTCAGACCCATTTCACTTGCTGAATGAATTTTTAATATTTTTGATATTTTTAGGAAATAGCTGCAGATACGTACATATGTAAATACTACTTCTGTATATAAGCATTTGTAAAAAAATTACAATCTTTTAAGAAAATGGTGGTGACTTATGAATAGAATAGAATTGAATTTTAAGAAGTTGGCATGAGAACCTATCCTTAACGCTTTTGAAAGTTCAAGTGAATCATTGTTAATATTTATGATGTTGCATTGTCCTCATTGAACATCTATCTTCTCTTATCCCTTACTTCCTGGCTGGTGTACTGCAGTTTTTCTCAATGATTAAAGCTTTTGAAAAACACATTCTTATTATTTTCGATGAAAAATGTTTCCAGCTTTGTATTACAATAACTTTTAAGTCCATCACCACAAGCTATTCTCTTTTTACAATATCAACAACCGATATTTGTGATTGTAAGCATTAAAGTGTATTTGTTAAATTTAAAATTTGAAAATAAATTGAAAATAAATATTTGACAACTCAAATGTCAAAAAAAAAAAAAAAAGACAATGTTGTTGCAACAACCAGCTGTCAAATTAATATTTAATAAGCAGCTGAACTGCGTATATTATTATGTCTGAACACTTAAAATATTGTACTCAATAAACCGAATATTGACTCAAAAAAAGTGCATATCTGAACATAGTACAAGCTATGCAAAAAAGCAGCATAATAATTTATTTTCGCACTATTTGGTTTGCAATTTAAAAATAAATTGATTTCAAATGTTAATTTCAATATTTAAATTGAACTTATTTCGAATTTTATTTCTTTAAGTAAAATTATTTCATTATTTATAAGATAATTGATATCCCCCAAGTCTGTACTTCAATGTTATTAATTAAGTTTATTAAAAAAGAGCGAAAGAGAGAGGTAGAGCCACTGAGTAGCCACTAAATAAACTAACTTAAGAGCGCAAAGCTAATTTAGAGCAAAGCCATATGAAACAGAATAATCACTCAGAGAGTAAATTGTGCTGAATTAAATCTGTGTGTGTGTGTGAGTAAAGAAGACACAAAGAACTATTTGTTATTAAAAAAACGACAATATTATTTTGCTAATTATTGTTAAACAAAAGACTATTTGAACAAATAATTATTATTATTCAAAAACATTCAATTAAAGTTAAAAGGTTTAAAAAAATTAAATTTAAAATTAATTTTGTGGTTTTTAATATTTTTCTTTTCTTTCTCATTTTCTTGCTTAAAATTAGAAAGTGAGCATTTATATTTTATTTATAATTCAGCCATAAGAAAAAAATAATGTATCTGTTGGATAATTTTGTATTCAGTACGCTTTTGTTTGCTCTCTCTCTCTCCCTCTCTCTCTGGCTGTCTGTCAGTGTATCTGTCTGGCCTGTGTATTGTGTGCATAAGTGCAAGAGTGACTCATTCATTTGCTTGCTAAATAAAGTGGCTCTGTTCGTCTAGCTTGTTCGGTTACTAAATGTTAGCTCTGGCTAAATGTTAAACAAGCCAAGAGAGCGCTTATGAGTGAGAGAGAAGAGAATTAGTGCTACAATAACAGAGAAATGACATCAAATCTTTTTGAAACTCCAGCTACATTCAGTTGTTAAACAATTTTCAAAACGTCTGCAACGTAATCACACAAGTTTTTACGTTGGCAAGAAAAAAAAAAGAAGGAAGAAAAAAAAAAGAAATTTCAATTTTTTTTTATAGTTTCTTGGTACATTTTGTTTCGAACTTTATCGGTATTTTTGTTTTAAATTGCAATTTCTCGTATAGATTTTGCAATTGTTGGAGTTTAAAATTTAATGCTCTTATTAAGTGGAGAAAATTATTGAAGTTTTAAAACAAATTTTGTAAATAAAATTAGAAAAAATTAAAAAAAAAGTTAAAAAAACGTAATACATATACGATAAATTGCCTAAAACAGCCGGCAACAGCTACAACTATTATCATATAAAACTAACAACAACAACAACAATATCAAAACTTGTTTTACCAGATTTAAATTTGACGTCACATCCTTCTAAAATGTCTAGAAATGAGAAGAAAAAGAAAAATGCAAAATAACAAATCTT
This sequence comes from Sarcophaga rosellei, assembly GCA_930367235.1. Classification (NCBI taxonomy): domain Eukaryota; kingdom Metazoa; phylum Arthropoda; class Insecta; order Diptera; family Sarcophagidae; genus Sarcophaga; species Sarcophaga rosellei. Next base: position 62,186,328 of record OV884017.1, on the reverse strand, counting down.
TGCTATTGTGAATGATAAAAAGAAAATTAAAAAAAAAATTATAAAAAAAATATTTAAAAAAATAATTCAAATTCTTTGAGAAATAATCGATAATTATTAAAAGCAATCAAAATAAACTTGTTGATGTGTTGTGCTGGTGGCTTAAATTTCAAAAAAATTCACTTATTAAGTGCGTGTGTGTCTGTGCATGTGTGTGAGTGTATTTCTCCTTACCCCCTTTTTTGGTTGTAATTAAAATTGTTTATAAAAAGAAAAGGAAAAGAAAAAAAAATTAAAATAACAAAAAAGAAAGAAATTTTTGTTTGTTATGCTTTCGAAAAAAAAGAGAAAATATTTTATTTCTATTAAAGCAGAAATAGCGTAAAAAAGAAAATTAAAAAATACAAAAAAAATTAATTAGAAATTAAACCAAGTGAAATTTAAATAATAAAAAATAATTTAAAACAGAAAACAAAATTATAAAAATAGTAAAAACTAATAAAAAAATAGAAAATAAATAAATATTAAAAATAACTTAAAAATATACAATATAGCCTGGATTACTTTCTTTATCGCTACCTGGCATACGCTGTTTGCATTTGTGGATTATATTTTCCTGCTTTCGAGTGACGAACAACTGCTGAAAAATTTCGATTACCTGGAATCTTTTTTTCATCAACATTTGTTTGTGCATTGAAAACAACAACAAAATCTATTTAAATGGTTTGTAATTTTATCTTTTACATGTTTATTCTCTCTTTGTCTGAATTTTTAAATGAATTTGTGCTATTTTGTTCGGTATTCAAATCTCTATTGTATGTATGTATAGATCTTCTCCTTTAGAAAAAAATAATATTTCCCAGCATTTAATTAATAATGACTTTAATTGTAGTTCTTCCCTTTTAGAAATTATAATTAAAGAGTGAACTATGGGGGGGTTTTTTAAAGTAAATATTTTAATAACAGTCTGCCTATGATAATGAGTATAAATTATATTGTATATGCAGTAAACATGAGTTGTTTAGATTGCATTCTCAAAAAATAGACGCCATGTTAATGTAACGGGTGATTTTTTTAGTCATTTGGGTTTTGAAAGCTAAAAAAAAAACAGATAATTTTAAAACGTTAATGAAATATTCATTTGGAACGACATATACATACATACATAATTGATTGACATTTATTTTTGAAAGTTTATTTGATGTAGATGTTGTCCGCAACTACGTAAGTGGCCCGTATGAGAGTTCTAATTTTATCAAAATTTTTCTAGCTGTAGGTGGTAGTTGAAGTCGCCGTAGTCTAGTAGGTGGTGTGTTGGCTTATTATACGTGGAGCCTGGGTTCGTATCCCAGATCAGACATCAAAACGAAATATGAAAAAAAAAATATTTCTTCGGCGGCTTCCTCTCAGCAGATTTCTGGCAAAAACTCTAGGAGTAAATAAACCTGCCATGAAAAAGTTTCTCAAAAATCTGTCGCTCGAAGTCGACGTTAAACTGTAGGTCCCGCTACTCACGTATAAAGTTAATGCACACAACCTGAGTGGTGTGACTGAAGGGTTGTAATGGCCAATTATGTATGTATGTACGTATGTTATCCGCGACTAAGTAGATGGCCCATACGAGAGTTCTAATTTTGTCAAAATTTTTCTAGCTATAGCTAGTAGTTATAATGTTGGCTTTTCCATGTACACGAAAAGCTTCACGCTTAATCTTCGCTGCCACTAGTCGACTTTAAAACCTGAGGTTAATTTATCACCAAATCCGCCTCTTGTGGTATCGAATGTCGGTTGTCACTGTCTTGTTGACATCATATGTCAACTAAGTGCAATTCTTCCATTTGGAAAATAAGTTTAGATTTGTACTGTTTTTTAAGGAATACGGCCCAGTGATGTCACCTGCCGACAGAACGGCATCTCTTAAACTGATTTTTCGTCTCTCCAAACACGGCAAATTCAGTTTGTTGTTGTATCAACTGATCGAAAAATGAGCTTGTATGCTGAAGATAATTTTTCGATAAAGACGCAATAATTTTGATAACAAAATTCACCGATCTGCAAGCCATTTTCGATTGTTAATTTATTTACGGCGGAATGTTCTTCCCTTACTGAGGATATTTCGCTTTGTTTGTTACAAATCTTTTTTATATTGAACAAATTTACACTGAAATAAAAATAAATCACGAAATAAATCATTTGTTACGAAGAAAAATATTCTAAGAAAAAATTAACGGGTGTACTCCCTTCTCTGTTATTTGCAAAAAATTATTTCTCAGCCTTCAATAAGATGGTGTTGCCATAGTCTAGTGGATATTGTGTTGGTTTACTAGATGAGAGCGTGGGATTTCAGGACTCATGTCCGATATTAAAATAAAAAGAAAAAATTTCAACTTTACACTCTCTGGCCAAAACTGTAAAAGTATTATATTTTCCAGGTAAAAGTTTTTCAAATTTATCGTTTAAATACAATGTTGACTGTAGGTTAACACACCCAACATGAGTGTTGCGAGAAGCGAGTAACCCTTCTAATCTAACCCAACCTAGGCTTACGATTTTCCGTGCCGTCTACCTTGTGAAACTGCATATCAACCGTTCCTAGGCGTTTATTTAGAGTAAAAAATTCTATAAATAGCACACATAACCTTCATGCTTCAATGTCTGTAACATTATGATATTATTCCTCTTTTGGAAGTTCCCCAAATGTTCCCGCCCGGCCACATACCGCAAGAAATAGTGTATAGGTGTATGGATGACTTAGCGATTCTTACTATTTTGGGCTGTTCTGTTAGTTGATGTACCCATCGAACCAATTTGCAATTTTCCTAAGACCCATTCACCAAATAAATTTAGTCGCTATAGCTCATGCAACAATTATACATATTTTGTATGGTTTTAAACCAAATTTTTTGAGTAAATGTTTCACGTGGTCGAATAACACAACGGCGATGAATTTACACATCGTGATCTTCATTAACACTGACCGCTACAGCTGAAATATTCTCCTCGTTACGTACTTTTTGCGTACGATTTTGGAGGGTTAGTAGTATAGTAGGTAGTGTGTTGGCTTTTAAATACGAGTCTATGGTTCAACCCCTGACTCAGTCATGTCGAACAAAAAGAAATATGAGAAAATATTTCTTCGGTGACTTTGTCTCAGCAGTCTTTTGGCAAAAACTCTGAGAGTAAATAAAAATTGTCATGAAGAAGTTTTTTTAAAAAATCAGACCTTCGGAGTAAACTATAGGCCCCGCCACTAATGTATAAAATACACACACACAAAATGGGTGTTCTGAGAAGCTTAGAAGTAATCCTGATTGAAGGGTTGTAATGACCAACGAACCGAACTTGGTGAGAATATTGGTAACAACGCACCTGTTTGATGCTTCGACGACCTTTGACGATCAAAAAATGGTACATAATTTACGAAACATATTTCTCAAGATTTTTGATAATAAATTTTAACGTTACGAATTTTGTCACAAGCCACGAAAATTTCTTTTTTATGGCAAAAAGTCAAATAGGAATAAAAAATCACCCTCTATAAGCAATGTACTTAAACCCGAAACAATACTTATTTTATGGATTCTTTTGAATTTTTTTTTCTTTGCTTTATAATTATTATTTCTTTATTCACGAATTATTTATGAAATTTTAAAGATTTAAAAATTTTTTTTTTTTTGATTTGAGTTTTACTTTTTGTAAGTTTGTATTATTAATAAACCGCCACATTAAATCATTTTTAGAATTTGTGGTTGTTGCATTAAAAAATTTCCAGTTGTTGTGTTGAGTGCATATAAAAATTCATTTACTTTTGAATTTATTAAAAATTTAATATTTTTTTTATTAAATTTATAAGTACATATGTACATACATACATACAGACATGTGAAATAAAACAGAAACTGTGTTGAAATGCTTTGGCATGTTAAATGCTTTTTATGTGTGAAATTTCTCAAATACCTCCCCCTTCTTCTTTAATAGACAGACAGAAGACAGCTAGAGCCTAGTTTCAAATACAATTGGCTTTTGGCTTACAATTGATGAATTTTTTTTTTCAAATAATTTTTATTTGTTAGTCAATAGGTGTGAATTTATTAAGATTTTAATATGAACGAAAAGAAAAAGAAACAAAACAAAAACAATTGCTAAGGAATTGTAATAAATATTTTATGAATTTTTTCTTCTTCTACAATTCATTCAGTTGATGTTTGCGAAATATTTTAGCATGATTTTTTTTGTTGTTTTTGTCTGCAATTTCGAAATTTCATAAATATTAACAGAAACTAGAAAACAAGGTTAATTTGTGATACTACCTTGTGTTAATATTGAAAAAATTTTTTTTTAAGAAAAATAAGAAAAACTATATGATTACATGGCTTAGAAAGAATAATTCAATAGTAGTGCCAGCCAATTAACCAAAGAAATATAAAATTAAAATTTTTTTAGTTTATTTCATTTAAAATAAAAACTTTAAATTATGATTCATTTTGTATTTAAATACAGATTTTTTCTTCTTGTGGTTTCTGCTTTACGTAGAGAAATAATTTCAATTTAGATACGAGTAGATACAATTTGCTGGGGTTTTACTGGTAATTTTTTTTTTAAATTAAGTGACCTTCAGTTTCTTAGCGTATAAGATCCTGTTAAGCATGTTTTATTTAAAAATTTAATTAAATTTAGATTGTTAAACAAATTTTTTTTGAAAACATTCTAAATCATAAAAGTAGTGAGTTCGACTGTTAGACTCTTTAAATAATAACTACGTTAATTTTTCTCCGATTTGATCAAACGAAGTGTCAAACTCTTTACAAGATAATGCACTTTCAGAATGTCACCATTATTTCATTGTTTTTAATTAAAGTTTGCTAGTATGAACGGACAGACAGAAAAAATATGTAAAAATTCGCATTTGTCAAGTTTACCTCATCAAACCCAATAGTATATTAAGTCAAATAATATATATATGTATATCGTTTTAAAGGTCCATCTCTCTCCTTTCTAATAAGGTTTAAACGTTGGACATCGATTCAAAAATGTTTGTGTAATCACTAAATTTGTGCGTAAAGTCCAAAAAAAGAACAGTTTTTGTCAAATAAAAAATGTTTTTTGAGTTCTACGCAACAAACTTAACAACTTAAACTAGGTAGTTACTCGGGTGTACTTAATTTTTTGTATTTTGTTGCATAGTGTTATTATTGTATTTAATTCTTGTTATATATTTATGTAAACCTATACCAAATATATTTAAATAAGTTTTAGTTTATCAACATGTTGTAGATTAATTAACACGTTGACTGCCGTGGCAATTTTCAGAAAACTGGCCATGCAAGCCAATATCGCCATTTTGTTTTTTTCCCAGAAGCCACTTATCGATACTAGCACTGATATAATACGATTTTATTCGTAGCTATACAAAAATGGCAGGTTTAGTGAGTACGAGATAACTCGTAGTTGGCACGCAATCTACGAGTTATCTCGTAGTCGGCAGTCAGCTTGTTAATAAGAATCACATGAAAATACCAAAGTTTGAAAGCGTAAAAGAATTAATATTAATACCTAAATGCAGATAAAATTCATTCTAAATATTTATAAACTCTATTTTATATACAATAAATTAATTTTTCCGTTCGTACTTTAAATCTGTCACAGAGTGCTAATTAAAGCGCTGTAAAATCCGTTGTAATTTCCGATTTTTTTTTCTTTCTAACATACGTATTCCTAAAGATAACTGTGCATTTATAGTTGTTTTCTATATGAAACCACTACTTGATTTTAATTTATTCTTAATAAAAACTCCGATAAACCAATAAATTTTATTTTATTGCGCGCTCTCTCTCTCTCTCTCTCTCTGTCTCTCTGATTGATTTGTTTCATTTGAAAACATTTTTTTGCCTTTGATTATTTCGATTAATTTGAAATGTTATAAACATTTTAATTTAAATTTAAAACGTTAAGGTATTCAGTTACTCGCCTATCGTCAACTACTTTTAAATGCAACCTTGAAAATTAAACAAAAAACATCGAAAATAAATTGTACATTGAAATCAATTTGTTTTCAAATCCATCGAGTGAATAACAATAAGTTGTTAATAAAAAATGTTGATTTTTCTGAAAAACAAAACACCACAAAAAAAAAACTCTAAAAACAATACATTTCCATATTTTGTTAACAATTTGTTACATTTTTAACAAACAACTTTTTAGATTTCATTGAATAATTTAGACACTCTCTCTTTTGATTTTCTATTGTATTATTTATTTTGTATTTAAAAACAACAAAAAATAAAACTAAAATAATAAAATTGAAAATAGAAAATAAAAGTTACGTGTTCTCTCTCTCTCTCTATGTATTAATTAAATATTTTATTTTGAATTTATAATTTAAATTCAAATAAATAAATATTTTATAACCATAGATTTTGTAATGATGTCCCCTTTGCCCCTTCTGTATTACGAATAAATATTTTATTTTTATATTTGTTATTGCAAATTCTCGTATTTTATGAAGTTAACCAAAATAGGCAGTCGATCGATATGTTGCAAGCAATATTATTGTATACACTTTGGCAGTATGTTTATCTGATTTGAGTGTTATACTATGTTCAGATATGCACTTTTATTGAGTCAGTATTCGGTTTATTGAGTACAATATTTTAAGTGTTCAGACATAACAATATACGCAGTTCAGCTGTTTATTCAATATTCATTCGACAGCTGGTAAACAAAACAGCTGGTTGTTTCAACAACATTGTTTTTTGTTTTTGTTTTTTTTTTTGTTTGTCGTTGTTGACATTTGAGTTGTCAAATATCAACAGAAAGTGTTCGGATAATTGTAATATGCGCACTGAACATATTTATGACAGTGCAAGTTTTACTCAATATTATAACAATTTACGTATTTATTGCGCAATAATTAATTGAAACTTTATATATTGAAATATTGAGCTCAATAATGGCGTTAATTGCGATTTACGCAATAAAGGTGCATATCTGAACACCGTATTAGCTATGCAAGCTTTACGGGTAAGCAATAAAGTCTACATACAGCACAAGATTTAAAAGTTTTAAAGAATTGTGATACGAATGTTGAGGGCATTTAATGTATATTTCAAAAAAATCCAAGAAACTAAGAATTATTATCGATAAACTTCAATAAAATAAAATGGAACTTTGAACAGACCTGAAAGAGATAACACAAAATGCCAAATCATAGGGAGATCCCAATACAGATTTGCATCAAAAAAAAAAAAAAATGTTTTACTAACAGGAAAACACTTTGCTAAAAATTTTATAGTTAATGGAGCTAACGCTTCAGCTAGGGTCGTTGGGTATATTGGAACAAAATTCAGCATTGCGATTACCCTCAGCATATTGTCAACATTGTTCATAACCGATTCTTATATTTCGTGTTCAGACAGTTAAGTAAACTTTACCAGTCACCAGACTATCTAACTCCATGAAGCAAATTTGACATGATTTTGTAACATTTATGCGAAAGTAAAACCCTCGTATTTACTTAAACCACAATCATATAATGACCTTTGAGAGTAAATATTCCGCAAGCTGCTATGACAATAATAAAAATAAAATAGGGGACTTCCCCTAAAAAGTGATTTTTTCAACGATTCCATTTGCATATAGTCTGTCATAGATTTTTGGCCAAAAACCGTTTTTTTAAATTCAAAATCTCGACTCACAAAACCACGGTTGGAAAGGGGATCCTCTGGGCTACCATTTGCATATAGTCTGTATGGTGTACTATTTCTTATAGGCTCCAAAATTGCCACTGATCTTCTAGAGAATTTTCAGTCAAACAATTGATATTTTCAAAACCAATTTTCTTAATAGCATATTACCTTACATATATGACTATATTGCTGATTGTATTAAGAGGCCTTGAAACCTTTCTTTGAGTATGACCGACGACCTTTGACGATCAAAAAATAGTACAAAATTTACGAAACATATTTCTCAAGATTTTTGATAATAAATTTTAACGTTACGAATTTTGTCACAAGCCACGAAAATTTCTTTTTTATGGCAAAAAGTCAAATATGATACTCATAGACCCTGAAATTCGCTCCTGAACAAGTGACCTTGTTCAGATGGATGCTGTTAAACAGTTAACAGTGCTCTGTTAAGGGTAAATTTTACTCTGTTAAGAGAAAATTTTGTACTGTTAACGCTAAATGTGAAGCTGCTAAAGTTAATGGATTGCGTCTTGGATTTTCAAATTTCTTAGCCGATATTAATGCTAAGAAAACAAAAAAACTACGCATATGGCTTTGATTTATAATCTTTATCTAATGAAAGTATAAATGCACATTTAAATAAGGCCAAGACCTTCTATGTCAATCCATGAACACTAAAAATACAAATTTTGAATATCAACATTAAAACGAATCTCCTTTACACATGTGAAATGTAGAATCTATCTAATAGCGAACTAAGTCACTGTCTTTGTAGAAATCTTAAATTATTCTGATCGTAAAGTATTACAATGAAGGATTGTCCTTTGAGAGTATCGATTTATATAATAAAATCACGTACATATGTATATGAATGAATTAGACGACAGATAGTGTGGCACAAAGTATGTAATGGACACATTAGGAAAGCTAAAGGAGACAACGCCTCTCAAGTTCATAGCGTGGATTAGTGAAATTGAAAACTGCGGATTCTGCGTTATTCTAGAATGAAATTAATCGCTGTCGACATCTTCATCGGACCGATTTCGTTGCACAAAATATTACATTAAACTTTAATGCTTATCTTAAAAGTTTAATGTGTTTATTAGTTTAGACCATATTTGCCTCTACGTGGCTTAACTTTGAAATTAAATAATATTTAATCGCTGCTTGTAATCATAACTTTACTTTCTTTCTATGCAATTCTAGTTTTTCTCAGCATTTTTGTTGAAACTTTTTCAAAATTTGTTCTACTTTCTAAAAAATAACGAAAAAGAAATGAAATAAAAATAAATTCTATTTTATCTTTTATATTCTAGACTCGTTCTTTTATTTTTTATAACTTTTATTTGCTATTTTGCAATATAATAGTGAGTCAAATACTGACATCGTCATCGTCATCATCATCATCACTAGCGTACATGACTGGAAATCGATATAAAAGCGTTGTTTTTTTCGCTCTCTTCTTTTTTTCGATACAATTTCAAATGGTTTCAGTTTTCTTTGTTATCGTTTCTTTCATGTTTTTTTTTTTCTACATTTAATTTTTTATTTTTTGCTTACAATTTCAAGTCTTGTTACGCTATTTATCTATTATATGTACATATGTATGTACGAGTATGTTCTATTTTTTTCAATTTCTTTTTAAATTGTTTATAAAAATAAAATAAATTAAATAAAATAAAATATAATAGACATGAACGAATACACTCTGTTATATTGTAGATATTTCAATACCAATGTGTATTACTTTTCATTCAGTGGAATATAGGCAGGCAGTAGCAACAAATAATTTGACGCGTCGTCTTAGAAACTGAAATTTAATCATTTCATTTCATTTTCCAATTCCATATTAATTTCCAAGAGGTGTGTCTTCATTTTATTTATTTTTATAGATTAATTTATTTTTACTAAGATATTCCAATCAATCAATTAAAAATATTTTGTTATAAAATGATGAAGCCTTAAAGTCTAGACTTTATCTAGAACGAAAGTGTTTTTTATTTTGTATGCCTAATAACTTGCATCATTTCTTGAATGCACTTCTAAAGTATTTGCAAAAGAAATAATTTTTATTTCTTAAAAGAAAGAACCAAGTTGTGGCAATGGCTTTTCGAGTTTTACAACGTATAAAAACCCACAATATAATTGGGCAATTCACACAAGCCCTTGTATCGTTGTATTCATTGTATTGTTGGACTAATATACAACAGTGTATGCTTGTTGTTGATAATTTTCATATAAAAATCCACATTTTTCTCATATGTTTTTAAAACTTGTATTGGCTTCGTGCTCTCAGTTTATGTAAATGCCAGTAATCAAGAAGAAGAATAAAAATACAAAATATTTTCTTAAGTTAACAATTAACATTTCAAAATTATAATTGTTCGCACAGATAATTAATTATTTTATTTTTTTCCGTAATATTTTTCATTTTGTTGCTTGAAAATGAAATTAAGAATACTTTGTAATACGAAGTACACAATACAACATAGCATTGAGCGTTCACAAACAAAAAGTGTATTCAATACAACATACACGATACAAAGGTGTATTATATGAATATCAATAATTTACTTTAATAATGCCTTAAATCATTTATAAAATTATCAATTCCTATTAATGTCTACGAATATGTAGTTTGCGCAGATATATATATTTCTAGTACATATAAATATAGATAAGATATAGAAAAATTGTTTCTTTGTATATATAATGTGGTGTTTTTAATGGAATGTCTACAAATAGAACGATAAGTGATAAGAATGATTATATAGAGGAATAATAACAATGATAATACTGATGAAATCACTGCAAATAATTTTGTGGTTTATGAAGAGATTACATAAATAAAACCTTAAATACTTTGCTTTATATTGGAATTATTATTAATTAGAAATAATATTCGGTTTTAGCTCACTTTGTTCGGAATGTATGCACGTCTTTTAGTTCTCCTATATATTACTCTTGGCATATACTTTTACCATACATACATAATTGGTCATTACAGTATTATGACCTAGTTTTTCACAACACTTATGTTCTGTTAATCTTATACATGAGTGAAGGGACATACCGTTTAGAGTTGACTTCGGACGACAGATTCGTTTACTCTTAGAGTTTTTGCCAGAAATCTGCTGAGAGGAAGTCGCTTCAGTTTGCTGGAGATGGATGACCTTTGGTTTGAAACGTGGCTTTACGTCTAATAATCCAACGCAGTACCTAATAGACCACGGCAACCTTTTTTGACATGAAACTTAATTCATATTATTGTATACATTATTGGCCAATTCACACGACTTTGTGTCGTGTATGTTGTATTGAATACACTTGGTTGTTTGTGAACGCTCAATGCTCTACTGTATTCTGTACGTCTTTTTCTTATTCTTCTTCATAATTTTTTAAAAACATACACATTTTTTCATTTACACAATTTGATAGCATGAAACCAATACAACTTTTAAAAACATATGAAAAAAATGTGTATAAGTGTATCGGATTTTTGTATGCAAATTATCAACAATAAGCATACACTGTTGTATATTCAATACAACGATACACTCAATACAACGATACAACGGCTTGTGTGAATTGACCATATTTATGTGAAACATTATCAACTTTGATTATGAAGCACCTTCATAAATTAGATACCCCCTCTAATAATTAATTCATGATTGCAAGGATATTATAAAATAGCAACAATATAATGTTCGTTTGAAGAAATTTTGGAACATTTGTCAATTACTCCGCATTATAAGTATAGTGCGGCTTCTACACGTTGTAACTGGCTGTACAATTTTATTATTTTGTACAAGCAATTGTTATGTTGAATAGCTAATTGGTCGCCGGTTGGTTGAAAGTCATAAAATTTTGATTATAATTCAACCGAAGATCAATACGATGCTACAAAAACGATTTGTAAGTAAATTTGATTGAAAAATCGAAACGTATGAAGTAGACGACCAACTGTTGACTCAACATGTTATGCAACTCATCGCAACGAGTAAGGACCGCGTAAAATAAAGTACGATTGAGTGTTTTAATAAGAACCCTGTTGTCAAACGTGGGAATGAAGGCAAGCATCCTACGCTCCTGCCTTTTATTTTTCTACTGAATCGTTGAACATGTATAGCAGAACTAGAATTTCAAAACTAACGATTACAACTGGCAATAAAAAAACAACTATCACTTGCAACATGTTGATAGAGTGCTTGCTAAGAGGATTGATACTGGGTTTATTAACTAATATTACGCAGGTTTTAAATTTATTTTCCTTTAAATTATATGACACTTAATGTTATGTATTGGTTTGTGTGTAATAAAAAAAAAAATAAAAAAAATTCGCGTTTTTGTTCTTCTAAAAAATAAATGTTTATGGTATTCAATATATACAAACAATTTTTGTACATACGTATACATATGTCGACAAGAGTACCACTTGTTTTGGTTTCGAAATACTCGCGCAAACGTAATACATATTTTGTTTCGAAATGTCAAGTTTTATTTATTTTGTCAAACTTAATGTAAAAAATATTTTATAAATAACTAGTTGTAGAACTCGCGTGTTGCTGCGCCACCAACTAAAATTAATTTGAAGGAAAGACATTACACAAATATCCAATTAATATTGAATCATTTTATTGATTTTGTTTCCCGATGTCCAGATGATTCAGACGAGCAGGCCTGAGTAGTACGCATTCGATCAGTTCTAATCTCACTTCTCGTTGTTCAAGTAATTCATGTACTTGGGTCTCAGCGGCATGTACTTGAAGATTTTCCAATCTTAATGATCGTTGCCTATCTGATTCTAAGGCTCGTTATGCTCTTTTCTTCCGTGCTTGAGGTCTAGGTCGACCCATTGCTTGTCGTTTTGGAAGCATTATTGCACGGGAACCACGTGAAGAATGCGTTTAAATTTATTAGCATCTCACAATGTACACAATCCAATTGAACCCTAACAGCATTTATAAAAATTTTCCGAAATTAAAATGTTTCAAATTTGTGATTGACATTTTACGGGAATAAGTTATACTAGGTTAGGTTAGGTTAGAGGACGTGTACTTGTCAATTAAGACAAGTACAGTACCCGTAGGCCGAATTGACCCATTGTACAACGTCCTTAAAGAGGAAGGATAATAGAGCGAATGGGATTGAAAGGAGAGGATGTAGGAAAGGGAGAATGGGAAGCGGAGTGGTCACACAGACCCAACAAAGAAGAGAGAGCGCGACTATCCTGATGAAGCCCTAGTGCCTCTCAACCAGCCTAAGACACTAATGAATCTGTGGAGAGCCTTGATGTCGTTATACTAAATATTATTAAAATCATAAATGATGAATCCTAAAATGTCTGGTATTTGTCCGATCAACACATAATCAAATGCATAGTTTACGATTTAATTCATTTTGAATAATTCTCAGAGGCGCCACCTATCGGAAATTAATCGCACCAACTTAGAAAGCTCCGTCGACTCATGTGCAACAACTTTGCTAAAGATGGTATCATGATTAAATGCACAGTTTACGAATTAATTCATTTTTAGTAATTTTCAGTGGCGCCACCTGTCGTAAATTGGTCATACCAACTTAGAAACCTTCATCGGCTCATGAGCAACGACTTTGCTAAAGATCATAACATGATCAAATCAATAGTTTACGATTCTATAAGTTGCAAACAAACATTAATTTTTATATGTATATGTATATAGAAGATAAATGTTCCTGTGTGTAGTTTACTGCTTCTGTACATTGGCAACATTGTTGCGAAACATTTGTTTTCCTTTATTCTGCGACTATGTTTTTTCCTTTATGAGGTTTTATAGGAATATAAATACTTATTTCTTACTGTCCCACTTTATATTTTTATACGCAATTTTTTACGACTTTTTGCTGGCCACATTATCATAAATCCATGCGTTATCAATATAGCAGTAATTCTTCTTTGTATCTGTTAGTTGCAAATATAATTCTTATGAAAGCTCTATAAAAAACCACGTAATTATTTACATAAAATCGTATGTGCACATGTTCATCCACAGTTGGTTACTTGTTGCTGACAAAAATGTTTTTAATTGTTTCTCTTTTTCTACTTGTATCTCTTGCCAGCCATTGGGATTTTAAATTATATTCGGTCATTTTATATTTTATTTTAATGCCTCAATTATTATGTCAGGGTTAATATTAATATTTTTTTTGTCTTTTGTTGAGACACAAATAATAATAAATGCCTAAATTAAGGGGGAAGGAATGATATGCTCTATAATTACATTTCAAATGTTTTTAACTCAATCATCGGGCCATAAATTGTAACAAAAATTTAATAAAAGAAAAATACATAATATGCGAACATTAAAAAATGAATACATGAATTCATTTTAATTTATTTTATTTATTTATAGTGTGCTCCAAATAGGTCACATTTTTATTTATTTTATTTTCCAAAGTCGCTTATCGCTATCATTTGAGTTCAGATTGGTTTGTAATATGAATTATTACTTTCTTTTTTCTATAATTTTTATATTTTAAAAATATCTTGAACACATTTAAACTTTTTACACTCTCCCTTTCAACTAATTTAATTTTAATTTTTTAATTGCCTTCGTAATATTTTATTTTTTGTTTGTTTTCATGTGTATTTTTCCCTTTAGTCAAGGCTTAATTATTCCAGCGAAATAGTTTGCCTTTAGTGTTACTGTAAGTTAATTATAAGCCAGTAGATTTTTAATTTCTGCTTCTGGCCAATGTCACAAACAACTTTAGTTTTATTTGGGTTTTGAAAGCTATTCAGTTGCAAAGGCCAGTCATTTTAAATTTCAAATCTTTTTATGGTTTTCAATTACCAAAATGGCTACATTTAAAACTTGACAGTGATTTGAAAACAAAAACTAAAAAAAAAAAATACGCACATAAATAAAAAATTATTAAAACAAAAACTAAAAAATACAAAAATAAAATTAAATAAATTAAAAAAATAAAATTAAATAAATTAAAAAAATAAAAGAAAAACAGAAAATGAATAAACAGAACATGAATTAAAATAGAAAATAAATAAAAAAATTTATCTTATATATAAAAATGAATGTGTGTTTGATTGTATGTTTGTATGTTTGTATGTTTGAAGTTTATAGACGATTAAACGGCTGAACCGATTTTCTTGAAATTTTCACAGTATCTTCCTGTATGTCTGGAAGGAGTTATAGGCTACTTTTTATGTTGATATTCCAAATGAGCGAGGGGCCATGCCCACGTATGCTACATACTACATACTTAATATTTAATTGCATTTGAAATATATTACTCATACGCATAGTAGTTACCCCTACAAGTATGCTATCTGTGATTCTTGATGTATAAAACCAAAGAAAATAAAGTGTAAAGAACGACACGGGGGGAAAGATAGAAGGGAAAGAAAAAAATTTTGTAACCAACATTTGTGAAAAAATTCACCAAATAAGAAAAAATATAACCAAAATTAAATTCGTAGACTTTTGTTTTATTTATTTTTTTTTTCAAGTTTAAATTATCTAAAAATATAAAAATGAATGTACTTTATGGAATCGTAAACTATGCATTTAATCTTTAGCAAAGTTGTTGCGCATGAGCCGACGAAGGTTTCTAAGTTGGTATAACCAATTTCCGACAGGTGGCGCCACTGAAAATTCTTCGAAATTAATTAAATCGTAAACTGTGCATTTGATCCTGTGTTGAAAAGAAAAGAAAAGAGCATTACTAGCCTCAGAATCAGCATTGAGACTGAAAAATCTTCGAGTACATGCCGCACAGATCCGTTCGCATGAATCACTTGAACAATGAATCACTTGATCGAATGCGTACTACTCAGGCCCGTTAGTCTGAATCATCTGGACAACGGGAAACAAAATCAATAAAATGATTCAAACTTAATTGGATATTTGTCTAATGTCTTTCCTTCAAATTTATTTTAGTTTGTAGTGCAGCAAAGCGCGCAGAGTACAGCTAGTAAAATATAAAAACTAGTACAAAATTAAAAAATAAATAAATAAACAAAATTTAAATAAGAAACGAGTAAAAAAATGAGAAAATTCTAAAAAAAAAACTATAACAGAAATAAATTATAAATTATAATAAAAAATAGAATATTAATAATAATAAAAAAATAAAATAAAAATATAATTAAAAAGATTATATAAATAAAAAATAAAAGTAAAAAATAATATAAAAATATTAAAAAATCAGAAATAGATATAAAAATAGAAGAACAAATTAAATATTTATTAATGCAAAAGAATTGTTTTCCTTGAATACTCTTATATACAGCTGATTCATTGACAATAAAAAAGATAATGCTATTGGTCAATTTACCCAAGCCGTTGTATCGTTGTATTGAGTGTATTGGTTGACGAATATACAACAGTGTATGATTGTTGTTGATAATTTTCATGTAAAAATCCGATACACTTATAACCATTTTTTTCATATGTTTTTAAAAAGTTGTGTTGGTTTCGTGCTATCAAATTGTTTGAATGCCAAAAATTATGAAGACTAATAAGAAGAAGACATTTGGAATACGAAATACACAATTCAGTATAGCATTGAGCGTTCACGAACAACCAAGTGTATTCAATACAACACACACGATACAATGTCGTGTGACTATGTATGTACGAGTATCTCCTCTGTGTGTGTGTGTGTTGTAGAACCAGCATTAATAACATGTCTTTATTTTATATATATGTAGTCATAATTCATATAAAATAATTCCTCGTATTTTCGCTTTATTTTCCATAAGTTATATGGATATGTTATAGTTGACATGCTCTAAAGCAGTTAGATTCTCTGCCTAGACTTCTAAAACGAACTGGCCTATGACCAATAAATAGGAAAAATATAATAATTGTAGTTAGAAAGCGATGGTAGTAAGTAATTATAAAATTGTAATATATTATAGAGTGACATCCCTGAATGTAATGCAATATGGAACAAATCAATATCAGCGACTATCGATTAATTTCACTTTTAGTCGAATATTTTTCAAATGTTTTTAACCTCTCTCGATCTACACGTCTATTATTCGAATACTTTTTTATACTAAGTTCAGACATGAACTTTTATTGAGCCAATATTCCATTATTTGAGTACAATATTTTAAGTGTTCAGACATAATATAAGCGATATTCATTTGTCAGCTGGTAAACAAAACAGCTGGTTGCTTCAACAACATTGTTTTTATGTTATTTTTTTGTTTTGTTAGGATCTTTGTTTGTCGTTGTTGACATTTGAGTTGTCAAATATTAACAGAAAGTGCTCGGAAAACTGTAATATGCGCACTGAACATACTAATGACAGTGCTGTATTTTAAGTTTTAGTCAATATTATAACAATTTGTGTATTTATTGCGCAATAATTAATTGAAATTTTATATGAAATATTGAGCTCAATAATGGCGTTTATTGCGATTTACGCAATAAAAGTGCATATGTGAACATAATATTAAATACTTCAGTTAATATGTTGACTGCTTTCCATAACAATAAATGTAATATTCATAGGCAATATGGATAGTTTGTATATTTTTGCTTCTATCTTGCTTGAGTTTTATAATAGCGATTCAAAGCCAGAAGTGGCAAACAATTTAAATTTTTCGAAAAGTAATACTTATGTGTAATAATTATGTGACAGACTGTACATGGTGTTGTTTATTAATTGATGTTTGTTTTTGTTGGTGTTGTTGTGGTGTCTGTCATGTATCGATAACAAATATGTAGTTGAACTATATTTTAGTTTTATATTACACACTCAAAGCGACATAAGAACGAGAGAAAGAGATAGACAGCGAGATAAAACAGAAAATTACATTGAAACTTGCTTAGAGTTGCTGCTGCCTCATTTTACACGTACAGATTTGGTTTTATTTACATGTATGGTAATATCAGTCGTTATTTTATGTGTTGCTTTTGTAAAATGTCTAGTAAATAATAAAAATAATAATGATCATTAGTTAGATCGAACATTATCATAATGATGTGATCACTTTATTAAAACAAAAACTCGTGAGCATTCGAACGTCCTCATGCACCAACTCATGAATCGTAAGCAACGTTAATGGTAGTGCAACACAACCAACAAGTTGTATACATTTATCTACAATTTATTAAAAAGAAAATCAATCGTCCAATAAATGAATTTGGGTTAAATTGTCTTGAAATGGTACACGAAGCACAGAAACACAGACAACGGCAAAAGAGAGAACAGAACAAAACAGAACATAACAGAAAAGAAGAAATCCATGTACATACGTACGTATTAAAATCGTACTAATATGGTAATAACACAAATGTTAACAACAACAAATTGAGCAACATTTCTAACATACATATAACAGGAAAGGAATAATAAAGATGATCTATATTTTAATCAGATCAGATTTTCAGGCCACTATAATATGGTACATTGTGGCTTGAATAACTTTCTATATAAGTATACGAAAATCTTCCACCGTTTAAAATAACTTTTTTTTTCTATTGAACAAGTTTAAATAGATCTTTGAATTCATAGCCATTAAAGCATGTTTAGTTAGATGCATTTTTTTTTACCAAATTTAACAGGAAACACTTCTTTAACACCATGTGTGTGCACATATTGAGCATTAAAGTTGCATCAAAATTTAATTACACTACAACCATGAGTCATAAGTGAAAAATTTCTTTAAATTCGTATGAAATTCTTATGAAATTTTTTTCTTTCTAATTTATTTTTCCTTTTCTGTTCACATTGTTTATAGAATTTTCAGTTTTTTATTCTTCATTTCGATCGTATTTTTTTCAAGCAACTCTGGTATGCGGAAACTGTTGTGCGTACTATATCGTCTATTTTGGTTGGTTTCATTAATAGAAACTATGCTTCTTTTTTTTCGATTTTTGGTTGTTTGATACTCCAATTTGCTTGGCTAGAGTTGCATTAGTTTCTTTGCTTTCCTGCAACTGTATTACTCCCTATTATTAAGAGTCTATTTATTCTTGAGAAAATGCCGCATATGTTGTATGTATGTGTGATGGAACTGTCAGTAACTTGCTATTGATGTTGCTGTTGCAATATAGTTCAAACAACAATTCACTATGGGCTAAAGCATGCATTATAGTGTTTCCTTAAAATGTAATTTTCAATAAGAATTTTACAATTATGCTAAGGGATTCTCACCAGTATCAGCATCAGTCTCACATCTGAGTATTTTTTTCTTCAATATAAACTATAAAACCTCATTTCTTTTAAAATGATTGGCCAGAATAAGTTTTAAGTATTCAAAGAGATGAATACTCATAATTTCTGATACTTATACTCATTCATAGTTATTTTAATATCATACTCATACTGCTCATATTCAAAGTTTGAAGTACTCATCGTACTCATACTTAACAATACGGATGATGTTGTTAATTTCGACTCCTCTTTACTCAACATTTACATGAATCACAAAATAAGTATGATTCGCGTTCGAACACTACAATACTCACTAAAAGGTTGTGTGTTTTTGCTTTGGTTGCTGTCTTTGTGTTTCTCTTTCTTCTGTTTTTTATAAATGCAACAACAACTAAGACTGTAAATTTTGACGAATGGTTCGAATCAGTAGAATCACTTATGAGTATTATAAGTATTTTCTAAATTTATTTCGAATGTTATGAGTTTGATGTCAACGTTGTACTCATACTTATTGCAACCTGTACTTATAAATCAATGTTGTAGTGAGTACGAACGAATCAGAGTAGTTAAATTTCAATACTTTTGACTCACTCATACTCAAGATTTCCTGAGTACTTATGAGTAGGGAAAAAACGATTCATTGTTGATCTCTGATCACAACCCATAGTGCAATAATAAATCGATGTAAATATTGTGTGTTCACTTTCCAAAGCTTTCAGCCTAGCGATGGGCCTCAATAATAATCTAAAAAAAAATTATTATTGCGATGACAATAACGTTTACGATGACGATGTCGATGTCGATCTTGTCGTTCCTTTCATTTATTTTAGTCAATGATGTCTTTTTGTCGCTAAATTAAACAACAAGCAATTTTTTCTGTGCCATCCATAGCTACAAAAAAATCTTATTTGCCCCACTACTGGTGTTTTCTGTAGAGCGTATCTTTAGAGTACGTCTCTCTTGTTTTCTTTGAAATGTTTTTCCCTTCTTTCTCTATTTTAAATTGCTTTCTTTCATTTCAATAGCACTCAGTGACGTGACACTCAATGTATTTTATCTTTATTAGTTCTATTCATTACAACTTTTCTTCTCAATTATATTCTTCAAAAATCATTCTCAATTTGGTTGTTGTTATTGAAGCTTTTAGGGTTTTATTATATTGTGCATAAGAAAAGAAATGAACATTTCAACACTGCCTGTGCCTGTGTCTGCAACAATTGGTTTTTAGTTGTAACAACAACACAAACAACACCACAATGAAATTCAACGATGCATCAAATATGCAGATAGCCAATGTGTGATGCGATTAAAAAAATACATGCCCACTTTAATTCAATAGAAAACTGTAAGAACCCGACTATGTGATACCCTACCCTCTACTTTGGCGGAGAAAAATTCAGAGTTGAATTGTTATTAAAGACTTTAGACAACTTTAAAAGACCACAATTTATCGCATCCCCTGCACATACATATGTACATTAGAGCGACTCACCAAAAAAAGTGCTCGATGTACCCTCCTAAAAATGAACCTTGGACTTTTTTAAGATGACATTTAAAATATTTCGGCTCCAGCTTTGACCTCTCGTGAGCTGGACCATTTCGAAAAAGGGTCTATTTTTCCATGTTTTGTCAATTTGAGAATCTGTTTCCTTACCAACATATACAATATGGGTGTCATAAGAAAGGTTTTTCAATGCGCGTCAAACTGTATATACAATTTGTCCAAGGACCATCATCCATGTCCTTTTTTTTAATGATATTCTGTTAAAAAGAACGGTTTTTGAATTTTTTCTTCGGGGTTGTTTGTAATAAAATAACCAAATTAACATATTTTAATCTCTAGTTGATTTAATTAAATACGGGTCTTAGCTTTGTTTGAAATTCGCCCTAGATTGCGTTTTTTGAGTATAGTTTTGTAAATATAAACAAAAAAATTTAATACCTTTTTTTAATTTGGGAAAAAAATATGCCCACAAAAAATCGTGGATCATTTCTTTTTTTTCTTTCTTTAGTCCTATTTTCATCCAAACATCATCTAGAAACTAAATCCGCCATCATATTAGAGTTAATTTGGTTAGAAAAGAAGAAAAGAAAAAATTCAAAAACCGTTTTTTTTACAGTATATCCTTAAAAAAAGGACATGGATGATTGTCCGTGGGCAAATTGTACGCGCCTTGAAAAAACCTTTCTTATGACACCCATACTCTATATGTTGGTTAGGAAACAAATTCTCAAATTAACAAAACATACAAAAATAGACCCATTTTCAAAATGGTCCAGCTCACGAGAGGTCAAAGCTAGAGCTGAAATATTTTAGATGGCATCTTAAAAAAGTCCAAGGTTCATTTTGAGGGGCGTACATCGAACACGAATTTTGCTTCCATACAACTTGAGTCGCTCTAATGTACATACATAATTGGTCATTACAACCCTTCAGTCAGGATTACAGCCTAGCTTCTCACTGCACTCCCCTGCACTGTTCAGATGGCGAAAATCTCGTAAATCGCAATAAACGCCATTATTGAGCTCAATATAAAGTTTCAATTAATTATTACGCAATAAATACGCAAACTATGTTCTGTCTGAACATGCCTGTCTTTTAATGTTAAAGATGATTTCATGGTGCATTGGCAGCTCTTGAACTCTCCACAACAAATTCGACAATTTTGTTTGTTGGCGTACCAATTGAGTCAAAAACGAGCTTCGTACGTGAAGATAATAGATACCATAGAAACACATTTCTCACACAGAACGAACCTTTCTGAGAATTTTGTACATTACCACAGATCAATCGACATTTTTGTATCGAAAAACTTATAAATTTAGCCTAAAGCCAACAAGCTTTCTCCTTAGACTCTTGGAGATCAATTGTTCAAATGTACTGAAGATGTTTATGCAGACGGATGTGTACATACTTTGAGTCAAAAAGAGTGATGTACTTAAAGGAGTACCAAACATTATCAGAAACATAATTCACACCATTTGTATAAGTGGGGGATATAAGAATTTTATTCTCTTCATTATTTATGTCCATGCCAGCCAAATATGTATGTCTCTAAAGCTGTCATTATGTTTCCGTTTGCTGTATATTTTACAAATAAAACTGCAACTCACTTTGTTATTTTCCATTTATAGTTGTTGTGTGATTCTCTTTACCGAACTGACTTATAAGTTGTTGTTGTACAATCACTCTCTTCTGGTAGAATGTGTAACAGATTTCCTTTATTTAACAACAATTAAAAAAATTCTTTGTCTTTACTGCGTATAAGTTTATATAAAGATTTGGCCTGGTATAAATATTTACTTCTCCACGAACTTCTATTTGTGGTGGCCACTCTCATCTTTTCTTAGAATTTGTGGCACTTTCAGGATATCCTATCGTATGATAGATAACCTTAATGTATGTATGCATAGAGAACTACTTTATTTGTTATTAATGAAAACATGGGAGTGCACCAGTAAATCTTTTACAGTTGTAGTGTTTTGATTTGTTATTCTTAAAATTTTAATCGAATTTAGATTATCTGTTGTATTTGTCTCTAATCAAGCGGTTCTTCACTGTGGATTAGTTGCAGAAATTGCCAGACCGCAAATAAATAAATATTGTGATACAGTAGAGTGAAAAGAATACTGCGTTCAGACATTCACTTTTATTGAGTCAATATTCGGTTATTTGAGTACAACATTTTAAGTGTTCAGACATAATATAAGCAATAGCTGGTAAACAAAACAGTTGGTTGTTTCAACAACATTGTTTTTTTTTTGTTTTGTTGTTTTCTTTTTTGTTTGTTGTTTTCTTTTTTGTTTGTTGTTTTTTTTTTGTTTGTTTTGTTTGTCGTTGTTGACATTTGAGTTGTCAAATATCAACAGAAAGTGTTCGGATAATTGTGATATGCGCACTGAACATACCTATGACAGTGCTGCATTTTAAGTTTTACTCAATATTATAACAATTTGCGTATTTATTGCGCAATAATTAATTGAAATTTTATATGAAATATTGAGCTCAATAATGGCGTTTATTGCGATTTACACAATAAAAGTGCATGTTTGAACATAGTATAACATTACAAGCCAGTTGTAATAAAAGCGTGCGGCTGTTGTATTTGTATGCTGGGAAGTTTAATCTTTGTAGAAATTTAAATGTGTTTACAATAGTAAATAAGTTTTCTAAGTATTATGAGTTTTTGTTGTTCGTGTATCCTCATCTTCATCTTCTATTGATCCTGTCAGACTAATAAAAAGTGTGTGCTATGAATACTGCACAGCTTAAATCATATACGGCTGTAGTCAGAGCTATAATATGTCAGTGTACATTAATGCAAGCAAAGCCTAGTTTATATTATATGGGTGTGTGCTCATCCGTATGCCAGAATTAATAAGCAAATCAAAATAAGAATACAACCATTGTAATGAAGAAAGAAAAACAAAACAAAAGTTGGTCGTACTGTTTAACACCAGGCAACCTACTTTGTAGATCGTACCATCTTTCATTCTTGCTTCATTTATTATTTATGTGGAGGGGTTTTTATAAGTTTCTTTCGCGTTTTTAAATTTTTGATCTTTAATTCTTCCCTTGTTGCTTATTTCTCCTTCTTCTTGTTATTCTTTAAATTGTTTTATTTGTGCAATTCTATGTGATTTAGCTGTCATATATATGTATGTACTAGAGATTAGCAATTAATCGTTTTTTCGCTACTCATAAGTACTCAAGAAATTTTCAGTTTGAGTGAGTGACCAGTATTGAAATTCAACTACTCTGAGTCATTTGTACTCACTACAACATTGATTTATAAGTACAGGTTGCAATGAGTATGAGTACAACGTTGACATCAAACTCAGAACATTCGAAATATGTTTGATTCATACGCCTACTCATTCAGATTCATAAATTTAGAAAAATACTTATAATACTCATAAATGATTTTAGTGATTCGTATAAATAATACAAATTTACAGTCTTAGTTGTTGTTGCAGACAGCAAGCAAAGCTAGCACACAAGCTTTTAGTGAGTATTGTAGCGTTCGTACGCGAATCATACTTATTTTGTGATTCTTGTAAATGTTAATCAAAGGAGAGTCGAAATCAACAACATCATGCGTATTGTTAAGTATGAGTACGATGAGTACTTCAAACTTTGAATATGAATAGGATGAGTTATGCTATTAAAATAATTGTGAATGCATATAAGTATCAGAAATTATGAGTATGATTCGATTCTACTCATCTTTTTGAATACTCAGTGCTGATCTCTGATATGTACATACATACGTATATGAATAAGCTCTTTATTTTAAGTATACAGTGTTTTGATTTGATAAGACTTAATACCCTTTATAGCCTTTTTATATGAGAAGGCGTAGTAGCAGTTAAAGTCCTCACAACACTGAGTAATACTGGTTCAAACCTTGTTAAAAAAATGTTGTTTCAATTACTTAAAGTTTCCTTAGCCTCCAATCATTGCCAATTAACTTTGCAAGACAATTAGGCTGCTGCCACCTCGTGTAATCCTGACCGAAGGGTTGTAATGGCCAATTATGTGTGTATGTATTGGACGTACTCACCTTCTCCCTTAATTTCCATCGCATATTTTTATGGAAAAAATTATCTCGGTACTTTCTAACATGGGTGTACGATGTCAAAAAGTCGGACTTGACCAACGACACTATAATTTTTTTATATTTTCGATTTGTTTTTATTTTATTTTCAAACTCTTCTTACTTAATTTTTTTTCCTTCCATACTTGGTCGTCTTCAAAGAGCGGTAATTAACGCGTTCGGTCACACACGGGTTTCAGCCTGTGTTTTATGGAGAATGCACATTTTTGTGTGAGTTCTTTATGTTATTGAGGTGGTGTTTGAGCTTGTTTTTTTCTGCCCTTTATGAGTGTGTCAACAACATATTGCAACAAAAACAAAACAAACAATTGTTACAACAAAGTGATAGAGCGAGAAAGAAAATCTATTTTATTTTTATTTTATTTATTCTTGTACAATAATAATAATAATAAGTCTGTTCGTTCACTAAAAAGTGTGTTTTTTTCTTTCTTTCTTTCTCTAGACTCTAATAATTCTTTTGTTCTTGTGTGATTTATGTGTTGCACGTGTTTAAATGGATTTTTGTTTTTTGTGAATTTTATTTCATTTAAATAGTATAAGAATAAATGGTTTTTGCTTTGATTTGTTGTTGTTTTTAAATGTTTTTCATTTTATTTCTTTTCTTTCTTATTTATGTTGTTTTAAAGGTAATTTTCTCTATTTCTTTGAAATCATATTAAATTTAAGATTTTAAGGTTATGAGTGTCACGAAGTAAAAAAAAACTTATTCACAAATACACGGTGTTTTTTTTATAGAATGTTTTGTAAATAATATTTTCTGTTTTCTCTTAAAACATGTTATAAAAGATGGGAATCATAAAATATAAATGAAAAAAATGGAAATGAAATAAAGAAATGCTAGCATAATAAATGCATCTTCAATTTAAATGATAAAGAAAACAAATTACGATAAAATGTTGTGCGATCAGAGATAGACATCTTACTGATTTCAATTTTGAATGGTTGCAATCGGCTACCAATGGTGCGCTGATGGCCTAGTTGGTAGTATGCTAAACTTCAAGCCCTCGATTCCTACCAGAGACTCTGGGTGTTTATGATTGTCTGATTGTTTGCCTGACATTATATGTGATTATTCAGATTAGAAAAAAAGTAAGACCGTATTTACACACGTTCCTAAAAAAACAAATTGTCGCAGACAATTTCTTTCTCCTATAAAACTATCTTTCCTATATTCTAACCAGAGATCAGCACTGAGTATTCAAAAGGATGAGTAGATTCGAATCATACTCATAATTTCTGATACTTATACGCATTCATACTTATTTTAATATCATACTCATATTACTCATATTCTAAGCTTGAAGTACATAGTACTCATACTTAACAATACGCATGATGTTGAATGAGCAGGCGTATGAATCAAACATATTTCGAATATTATGGGTTTGTTGTCAACGGTGTACTCATACTCATTGTAACCTGTTCTTATAAATCAATGTTGTAGTTAGTGCGAATGAATTAGCGTAGTTGAATATGTACTCAAAATTTCATGAGTACTTATGAGTAGCGAAAAAGCGATTTATTGCTGATCTCTGATTCTAACACAACGCTCTGCATAAATAGGGGTCAAATGCTGAGTGCTTAAAAAACCCAATTGAGTGCTTTCCGTCACGACGCACAAAAAATAAAACGATTTCTAACGACATGAACTTTTTAACACTGTCAAGTATTAGATGCTTTAAGATTGTGCTGACAGCAAAATTTTCCCCCTATCTGCTTGCTATTGTCCAGAAATAAAGATGAACTGGCACTGGTGATTGAGCAAAATTGTAGATACTTGAGTTGAATTCTGAGTACTTGTGTCGAATATTGCATACTTGAAAATGTAGTCGAAACAATATCTGAAGTTAAGCAAAGAGTGATAATGACTGATTCTTCGTGGATTTCGTTTCCAGGACAACATTAAAATCATGAGTCTGTCATAATATGAAAAGATATATGCAACGCTACACCGTAGGTTTTACCGAAAACTTCTGATCTAGAATATGAAAAAGCGCAGACACAATTGTACTCTCTCTGACGATGATAGGCTTCATGGGAGGCATGCATGATATTTAGATACAAGAGCTTCACATAATTTATTTGAAGATTATTGAATTGAAATAATTATCATAAGCACAGATCAACAAATTAAATATTTTATTTATGTTATTCACTTTTAATCTTAAACAAATTTCAAATCTCTCTCAAGAGAGAGAGAGAGAGAGAGAGAGAGTGAGAAGAAATATATAAAGTATAATATTATGGCAATCACTCAAGTGGGTTTATAATTTAATAATTCTTTTATTTAATATTTTATAATACGTATGCATTGTATGTGTAATAAATACTTACTCGAGAGTATTTTTTTAAATTTTCATTAATACTGCTGGTTTTGTGGTTAAAAAAATAAAAAAAATTAATAAAGCATTGGGATTTTTCATTCTAAAAACCATACATCCACTCATATACTACATGCATACATACATTCTTATACCAGTAGTAATAAGCAATTTAGTGCTGGTATTAATATGTACACCCATTCCTCGTTTTGCATTTTTTCGAAGTTGCGTCGCTATTGAATTAGTACTCATTTTCTCTGTGCGTCGTTAGATTTGAGTTGTTTTGGGTTTGAGCTTTTAATTTTTTTTTAATTAATTTCCTTTTTTCCAAAAATGGCACGATTTTTGTTTCTATTTGCGCCATGCTATCAAAACTTGGGGATTCGCATTCCAACTAAAAATAATACAGTTTTATTTTCACCTTGTTTTTCTAATTTCATGAGTTCAGTTTCAACTAGTGTTTTATACATTAAATGACTTTTTATTTTATTTTAATTTAATTTTTTTTTGTTTTTTGTATGTACAATGTAATAAAATTTTATATTATTTTTGTTTTTTAAAGGTTCATTTTGGTCAATATTCGTTTTAAAAAGTAGTATTTTCGAAACCCTGGAACCTATCTCCGATCTTTACATGGTTTACTATAGAAAATCATAATTCGCTTTGCGTCATTTCAATTTGCGTTGTGTTTTTTTTTTTTTTGGAACGTAATTAAGTCGCCGTAGTCTAGTAGGTAGTGTGTTGCCATATTACACGTAAGGCCGCGGTTCAAACCCCATGTCAGACATCAAAACGAAACATGAAACAAATATTTCTTCGGCGACTTCCTCTCAGCAGATTTCTGGAAAGAACTCTGAGAGTAAATAGACCTGCCATGAAAAAGTTTATCAAAAATCTGTAGTTCGGAGTCGACATTAAACTGTAGGTCCCGCCACTCATGTATAAAATTAACACACACAACATGAGTGGTGTGAGAAGCTAGGCCGTAATCCTGACTGAAGGGTTGTAGTGGCCACTTATGTATGTGTGTATGTATGTATGTATGTAACCACAACGCAAAGTGAGGTATAGGTGTATATATATCAAACAGTTTTTCAAATTGCAATTGTTGTAATATAATCCGTTATATTTTGGTTTTTCATTTTCATGTCTCGTTGAAAGCACAACTGGGTTGCCGTTGTTGTTCATCTCTATTTAATTGTTATTAATTTCATTTATAAGCATTTTTAACTCTTTTTTTTATTATTATTATTGTTATTGTATTGTGCTGTATTATTAGTTCCACTTCTTTAATTATCGCTTAAGAATGAAGGCAAATATGAAGAGAATTCTTTTGAATTGTTGGATTTCTTCTTCTTCTTCGATGTAATTATTATTTATGGGAGATACTGCCCTCTAAACAATTTCTTATACAGTTGCGGATAAAGAAATAAGTATATGTACCTTTCTATCATTCGTAGTACATACTTAAAGACGGTGTATGATAAGCTTTAAGGAATTTTCGAACAACGAACTAATTTTCTTTTTTAAATGGAGGAAAATGTTTTACAGTTATAGTATAAGCTTGGAGACCGCTACAGTTTTTTAAGCAGTTCTCCGTAGCCCGTTTTGATAATTTTTTACTACAACTACTCTATTTAAAATCGTGTGAAGTGTTGTGGCTTTTCAAAAAAAAAAATTCATTTTTCATCGATCCTATTTGGTTTTGATGATGTAAAAATAATATTTTGTTTTTCCCAATTTCAATTTCATTTCATATGTATTACGGATATGTATATGTATGTGTGTATATGTGTATGTGTTTTATTTTAATTATTATTATTATTATTATTTATGTTGTATATTGGTTCGATTTATATTTCAGACTTCCGTTTTGTGCAATCAACCAATAATGAATAATAACCCACATAATAAATCATAAAATATAATACGAATACATACTCGCTTATTACAATAACAACAGCAATAATAATAATACAAAACAAAAACACCATAATTGTGGTAAATAAATGTAATTAAACAAAAAAAGAAAAAAAAAACAACCAAAAATTACACTCCAATTACATAATTTATTTAGTTTAACACCTTTAAAGTAACCCAAATTCAAGAAAAAAACCAGTGACTTAAAGAAAAACTAAAAATTTATAAAATGTGTGTTGTTTAGTATGTTCATTATAACATAATTTTTCTGTTGGCTTTTTTAAATAAATGGCTTATAAAACTATTAACAAAAACTAAAATTTTAAATTTAAAAAATTGAATTGAAAAAATGAAAGTTTTAATGAGTCTAATTTATCAAGTTATTTAACATAAAGCAGGAAGTTTTAGTGAACTCAAAAGTATTTCATTTTCAAATTTTTCACAGTTATTTGCTTAAAAAAATGTCTTAAGAAATGTAAAAAAATATATTCTTAAAAGTCTTTTTGAATTGTTTCTTTAAATAGGGAAATTGAAGTTTCTTCTTATTATTCCCTGAAATGAGGATTTTCTCTCATTGAGTCCTAATCTTACTAAATTTTCTTCTTCCTGTTATCTTCTTTGACGAATCGATAAATATGCTGGATGGGTTATTTGGAGAAAAATCATATGCATTCTCAATAAAAATAATCATTTTTTTTTCCGAACTCTAGGCTAATAAAATTTTCAAAAAAAAAAAATCCCCAGAATACCTACGTAAATTTTTTAATCTCATACTGGCAGATTGCTACCATGACGTAAATATTTTTACAACAGCTGGCAAAGACAATAAAATATTCATTGCTTACACGGGGTTTATACGAAAGTATGTCCAGAGCAGAGATCAGAACTGAATCCTTTTTTCGCTACACATAAGTACTCATGAAATTTTGAGTATGATTGAGGCAACAGTATTGAAATTCAACTACATTGAGTCATTCGTACTCAGTACAACATTTGGGCAATTCACACAACTTTGTATCGTGTATGTTGTATTGAATACATTTGTTTGTTTGTGAATGCTCAATGCTATGATGTATTGTGTATTTCGTGACATTCAAACAATTTTATAGCCCGAAACCAACACAACTTTTTAAAAACATATGAAAACATATACACATTTTTTCATTCACACGATTTGATAGCACGAAACCAATACAACTTTTAAAAACATATGGAAAAAAT
This sequence comes from Sarcophaga rosellei, assembly GCA_930367235.1. NCBI lineage: Eukaryota > Metazoa > Arthropoda > Insecta > Diptera > Sarcophagidae > Sarcophaga > Sarcophaga rosellei. The sequence goes on along the minus strand of OV884017.1, from coordinate 62,156,409 downwards.
GTGTATAAATGTATCGGATTTTTATATGAAAATTATCAACAACAATCATACACTGTTGTATGTTCTTCCAACAATACAATGAATACAACGATACAATGGCTTGTGTGAATTGACCAATTGATTTATAAGTAGAGATTGCAATGAGTATGAGTACAACGTTGACATTAAACTTATTACATTTGCAATATGTTTGATTCATACGCCTGCTCATTCAGATCCATAAATTTAGAAAAATATTTATTAATACTCTTAAATTATTCGAGTGATAGAAAAAACACCTAAGCACAAAAGACAGAGAAGCAAGCAGAGCAAACCCACAACCTTTTAGTGAGTATTATAGTGTTCGTACTCGAATCATACTTATTTTGTGCTTCGTGTATATATTGACTAGTGGATATATTGAGTAACATCATACGAGTTGTTAAGTATGAATATGATGAATATTTCAATCTTTGAATATGAGTAGTATGAGTATGATATTAAAATAAGTATGAATGTATTAGAAATTATGGGTATTATTCGATTCTACTCATCTTTTTGAATACTTATTGCTGATCTCTGAAACAAACACAGATCAAAAACACGTTACCTTTCGCTCTATTTATACATCATATATATTTTTTGCTTTGTCAACTTCTAGAAACGATTGCGTTTCGTCAAGAAAAAATATTTGTTGCACAAGACAAGGAACGCACACGATACAGAATACTCCATTCTCTCTTCTATTCTCCGAATTTAGCTGCGAATAACTATTATTTTTAATTCTCTCAAAAGTATCGGCGGAAAGCGATTTGTCTCCAATTATAGGGATGTATTTAAATGACATCGACAAATTTTATTTTTTGATGGTATAAAAAAATATTGTACAGTTTATATCCAAAATATAAATTTCATTCCCAAACTACACTCCAAGTTATTTCACTTAAAATCATTAGAAATTTATTTGCAATGAATAAAATTAATTGACTTTAATTTGTCAAGTTTTTAAACATTTTTGTTCGGCCTAGTGTTTGTTTTAATAAAACTCTATTCTGTTATTGCTGAGTGTGGTGTGTTAATTATTGAATTTTGCGATGTTCTTTACCTTTCGTTACCAAATTGAAGCACAAAGCGTTCTGTTTTAGCCAACATTTATTTTTGTGTTTTTTGCAAACCATGTTTTAATTTTAAAATCATTTCCGAGTGCTGCTAATTTATAAATATTTTCAAATTGTTTTCTTTGTTTTTATAATAAAAAAAAAACATTTTTTTTATTTAATAATTTAGAGTTAATGACGAGGTAGTTGTTTAACAAGAAAATTATTTTAAAAAAAAGTTTCTTGTTTTGGCCGTGGATTAAAAAATTTAATTTTAATTGTTTAAAGAAAAACACGTTTGTGGTTGCCAATCAATTTTAAAACATAGATTAGAAACATTTTAAAAACTAATACGAGTATATTTGATTGTTTCTTAAAATATTCTCATTAATATCTTTCTTTAATTCGAGAAACACACACGACAGCACAAAAAATTTCAGAATATCATTCGTTTCAGCAGATAGAGGTTAGAGTAATTTCTGCGAATAGTCGTGAATAGTGGTGGAAAGAAGTCCAAGTATTCTTTAACATGTTGGCATTGCTTTATTGTTCTTTTTCCAGAAGCCATTTATCGATACTAGCACTGATATAATACGGTTTTATTCGTAGCCATACAAAAATGGCAGATTTAGTGAGTACGCGATAACTCGTAGTTGGCACCCTAGAAGGGAACACAATCTACGAGTTATCTCGTAGTCGGCAGTCATCGTGTTAAATTAAATATTTATTACACCCTCAATATGCGCATTCGTTCGCATAATTTTATGGCGACATATTCCAGGAGGATTGTATTTCTTAAAACTATTTATAAACAATTTTATGTAGAAATCTCTGCCTCTAACAGTACAGTACCGTATGTGGACTGAGTTATTTCACTTTACTTATCGCCTGCCTTTAATTAGTTATTGCTGAGATTCGATTGTAAATGAATTTAGTTTTTGAAAAATCATTAATAATATTACATAATATTTGTATATAGCATAGTATGTAGTTTGCAGCAGCTGCCTTCTTGTTGTAATTGTTGCCTATTTCCGAATAATTTTTTAATTGCGTTTTCAATTTCAATACATCATTGTTCAATATCAGATCTTTGTTTTTTCTTTTTTCTCTCCATTTCTGAAATGTTTATTTTTCGTTTTTTTTTTTACTTCTTTTTCATCAGTTTCCTTTGCAGTATATTTTCATTTAATAACCTCAGAAATAATTACGTTTTTTTCTTTGTTTCTTTGATTTTCGTTTTCGTATTGAAAAAGAAACAAAATTTAAAAGGAAAAAAATTAATAAAAATTTAAAATGAATCGTACGAAACGAAAAAAAAACCTTATGGCTTGGATTGTAGGTTATAATTATTTTTCAAAACTGCAATATAAAAATAATTCAAAACGAAATTGTTCACTCAAATACGATATATTCACTTATGTATGTGTGTATATATGTATGTATACATGTATTTATGTATTGCTGTAATGCCGTTTTAACCAAAAGTAAACAAAAAAAAATTTTGTATTTATTATTGCATATAATAAAAGGCTTTAAAATGCGTTTTTATGCTAATAAAGCATAATTTAGTGTTTTAAGGATAATTTTGCAGGTTTTAAAAACAAATCAAGGCGATTAAAACTACAAATTCCTCATTTAAATTTAATTCACATTCATGTATTAAATGTTGGTAAGCGTATGCAAAAATTATTTTTTTGTTTCCATACGAAGAGAGATCAAATGAGAGAATTTCATGAAATATCTTGCTCACAGTAACTTATTTCGTTTAATACACGAAGTTTACCAGTTATATTTAAAGTTTGACATTTGACAGCCATAACTAGCATTATTTTTTTTTACCCAGTATACTGTTCCATACTTGGTAAATTCTATCCCTGTTGCTTCTAGAAAAATCAAGTTTTTGCTGGTTCTTTAAATCATAATCATCGTCGCAGTGGTAGAGCAATTTTCATAGAATTCACAGCCTATTTCTTTTCTAGGTCACTTAAACTATATCGATGTGCAGCTGAGGTCAGCAATGAGTATTCAAAAAGATGAGTAGATTCGAATCATATTCATAATTTCTGATACTTATACGCATTCATACTTATTTTAATATCATACTCATATCCAAAGTTTGAAGTACTCATCGTACTCATACTTAACAATATGCATGATGTTGTTGGTTTCGACTCTCCTTTACTCAACATTTACAAGAATCACAAAATAAGTATGATTCGCGTGCGAACACTACAATAGGTTGTATGTTTGCTTTGCTTGCTGTCTTTTTCTTTCTTCTTTTTGTAAATTTCGATGAATGATTCGAATCATTTATGAGTATTATAAGTATTTTTCTAAATTTATGAATCTGAATGAGTAGTCGTATGAATCAAACAAATTTCGAATGTTATGAGTTTGATGTCAACGTTGTACTCATACTCTTTGCAACCTGTACTTATAAATCAATGTTGAAGTGAGTACGAATGAATCAGAGTACTTAAATTTCAATACTGTTGACTCACTTATATTCAAAATGTCATGAGTACTTATGAGTAGCGAAAAAACGATTTACTGCTGATCTCTGATCCTTAGAATTGGAGTCACTGTGGCCACTGAGTTTCTAGAGTTCGACTGTAATCCATAGTCGAACCACTAAATTAATCGCCGTTTGATTACTATACCTTTAAAATTATAGCTATACAGACATGTATTTATACAAGTGTACAAAAGAATAATTACTATTAATTACTATTGTTCTCTTCTATTTTCAGGTATGTTTTATATTTTATTTCTTCAATAAATGAAATCTTTCTAAAGTGATACTCCCCCATTTTCTAAGGTCAGTAAAAAAAGGACTGTTTTAATAAGTTGATAAATATTAAATACTTTAATTAAAACAATTAAACATTTAAATATTTAACAATTCTAGTTTTTGCTACAGATTTTTAATGCTGTTTAACTCTTTCATGATATAATTCTAAATGAATTATAGGGCATAGGAACGTAGTTTTATCCTAATGAACTTGCTTTCATTCTTGGAGTGCCCGCCCAATGTTACGCAGAGTGAGGTTTATGACATTGATTGTGCCGCTAGGCAGGTTCGTGAACTAATCTCGAAACTTTGGCTGTCTATAGCTATGCGGATTGAAATTCCAAGTTTTTGCATTCGCTCACTGGCTCAGGTTGGCAGATATTGTGTCGAACTGATAAAATTCATTTAAGCATCCGGAAGACTACCTATTGACACTATTGACATAGAAAGATGAGTGGTAGAGGTGGGTTGAGGAAGTGTAAGCTTAGGTGACCCACATCACCATTTGCAGATAGAAGAATGGGGTCTAAAATTAAAAAAAAAGAACTTACAATCTAAAAACTAAACATATAGGAACACAATTACTCACAGCTTATTTCAGCCACTCACAATAGGCAATCAATTAAATGATTAATTAAAAAATTTTTTTTTTAATTTCAAAAATTTTGTATGACCTCCTCAGGTATGCTCAGTTACAGCTGTCATTCATTGATTCATAAACTCCACTAACTTTCTAGTGGTTTGGGGGTTTATTTGTGTTCATTTCTCTTTTATTTCAATTCCATTTGAGACTGAACAAATCATGTTCTCTAAACTTATATTCAATTTTTGTTTGTAATATTTTGCTTTCTCTCGAAACTATATGAGCATATTTTTTAAAGCGCTGATATTATGAGCTACTGTACTATATGTCTGAATGTGTTCGACATCCAAAATATTACCATTGTGAGTGTTGTTTTATGCAACATACATACATGCTGTAATTGGCCATTACAACCCTTCAGTTATGATTACTGCCTAGCTTCTCACACCACTTATACTGTGTGTATTAATTTCATCCCTGAGTGGCGGAACTTACAGTTTAAAGTCGACTCCGAACGAAAGAGTTTTGAGAAACTTTTCACGGCAATTTTATTTCTCACTCAGAGTTTTTGCCAGAAATCTACTGAGAGGAAGTTGCCGAAGAAATAATTTTTTCATATTCTGTTTTGATGTCTGAGCTGGGGCTTGAACCTTGGCCTTACGTCTAATAAGCCAACACACCACCTACTAAACTACGACTACTTCGTTTAACTGTTTTATACAAGCTGGAAGGAAAATTGACAAATATCCTTCTCCATGGGAGATAAGACAACGCTTTCTAGATTCAAGAACGGGCTGACTTGAAAATGGGAATCGAATACGATAGGATCTACCAGTAGTACTGGATGGTTTTTAACGGAACCCTATTAATTTTACGTATAAGTGGTGTAGTAAAAATAAATTTTCAGTGTACCGCAATGGCCATAAGCAGACGTCGGCACAAAGAGAACATGATAAAAATGTGAGTGTATTTGTGAGAGGCATTTATTAACCCAGAGGAAAATTGTTAGTAATATTTTCAAATCTACTTATTCACCCAATAATATGTATATGTGAGCGGAAAATATAAAAGAATTTTACTGCGCTAAATCCCTAAAGACACCGTATTTAACTTGGCAATTATTCCTCCAAAAATCGAAATCATTTCTCATTGATATTAGTGAATCCTACTGTGATATTTCTTTGGGTGTATAATTGAAGTCTGAAAGAAAGCGACATGAACCTTCTTCTTTAGAAGCTGTAAAGCAACTAACCTAAACTAGCTTAAGAATAATATTTCTTATAACTACTTTTATGATAATTTTCTATCAGTGCATACTGAAATAAATTTTCGTTTGCAAAAAAAGGTAGCTGAGACTTAATTAGGTTTTGCTGCTAATCATGACGATGTGTAAATCTTAAGACGTATTTAAGATATTGCCTTAGGAGAAATCAAATAAAAAAAAAAACAAAAAGATTATTTAGAACTGTTAATAAAAATGAGGTCATTTTAGAACGTTCGAATGTAGTTGGGCTCCTATTAAATTTAATATAAAAATAATTGCGTAATTTTCTAACCAAATATTGTAAAATTTTTAGATGAAAACGGAAGACCATCTAAATTTTATACTTGAATTAAACTTAATTGTAGCAAATTACAGATAATTTTATAAATAAGCCTTTTGGTGTATTTTTTTTTTATTTTTTAATTTTTTTTTAGTTTGTGGAGTAATTATATAAATTGGTTCCTCGTTAGAAGTGGGTGTTTTTTTTCTTCATAAAAATAGATTTGAAATATCTTTTGAGAACATGTGAAACGCAATAATTGAGAATCTTGCCTAAGCTGGAAAGGGCAACAAAATTGACATGACATGTCTGGAAATGTCATATGGATTATACATTTTTGTTTTTATAAAGTTGTGTTGATAAGAAAAATTGCGTTATAAAATAAACTTTTTTAAATTCATTTATTTTTTTTATTACGCACTGTATTTCTCTTTACTAAGTAATTACATCTTAAATCAAATTTTAAGTCTTTTAGAACACAATTAGAATAACAATAGTAACCGAGATTACATTCCAGCCTTTGTATAAAATTAAAATTTTTGTCCAATTAACACGACTTTGTATCCTGTATGTTGTATTGAATACACTTGATTGTTTGTAGACGCTTGATAGCACAAAACCAACACATCTTTTTAAAAACATATGAAAAAAATGTGTATATAGTAAGTGTATCGGATTTTTACATGAAAATTATCAACAACAAGCATACACTGTTGTATATTCGTCCAACAATACACTGCATACAACGATACAACGACTTGTATGAATTGATCATTTGTTTTGATATCTTTGGTACCTTAATCAGAGATCAGCAATGAATCGTGTTTTCGCTACTCATAAGTACTCATGAAATTTTAAATATAAGTGAGTCAACAATATTGAAATTTAACTGCTCTGATTCATTCGTACTCACTACAACATTGATTTATAAGTACAGGTTGCAATGAGTATGAGTACAACGTTGACATCAAACTCATAACATTCGAAATATGTTTGATTCATATGCCTACTCATTCAGATTCATAAATTTAGAAAAATACTTATAATACTCATAAATGATTTGAGTGAGTTGTTGTTGCATTTACAAAGAAAGAAAAAAGAAAACGACAAAGACAGCAAGCAAAGCAAACACATAACCTTCTAGTGAGTATTGTAGTGTTTTTACGCGAACCGTGCTTATTTTGTGATTCTTGTAAATGTTGGGTAAAGGACAGTCGAAATGAACAAAATCATATTGTTAAGTAGGAGTACGATCAGTACTTCTAACTTTGGATATGAGTAGTATGAGTACGATGTTAAAATAAGAACGAATGCCTATAAGTATCAGTAATTATGACTATGATTTGAATCTACTCATCTTTTTGAACATTGCTCACCTCTGATATGTATACACCATAGTTTAACAGACATACATAATTACGTAATTTAAATTGTGTAAATTTTCTTCAATTAATTGAATTCGACAATTTGTAATCAATTAGTGCAATAACAACAAATTATAAATTGCAAAAAATAACTTACGTATGTACATTGTAGTTACCCAAGTTTCGCTATGTTTAAAAACGATTTTTTTTTTGGTTTCCATAAATGACTGACTGACACAATTAAAGCGTCTGTGTTTTGATTTTGACTTAAAGCGGCCAATATATGTATGTAGGATTTTCCTTTTTTTATTTTCTTTTTTTTTGCTATTGTTTTAATACCTGAACGTATTTGAGTTTTATTTCTTGATTTCTTGTTTCTTTTATTTCTTTAGAAAAGAAAAGAAAAAAAGTCGAAAAAATCTTCAGAAGAATTATATGAAGACAAAAAAAGAAAAAGGAAAAAAGAATGAAATTGAAGAAGACTTTCACCGAATCTTCTTTCGAATCCATTTTACCGACGAATGTGTGAATGTTAAGAAACACATCGTAAGTTTTTTTTTTTGTTTTGTTTTTGTAATAAAATGAAGACCTCTAATTATGAACTCAATTAAGACTTGATACGCCGCGAAGAGAAAAATAATTAAAAATCTACTCATTTTAGTGTCGACTAACAGCCAATGTTCGGTATGTCGTTCTACTCTTACTGTTACGCTTTGCTACTGCTATTTTTTTTTGTCTAAATACAACAGATTATTTAAGCATTTTATATGTTTGCAAATTGTAACTTTTGCCCCTGTTGTACTCTTGTCTTCTGAAGTAGAATAAACATCGACATCCACTGCCAGGGAAGTTTCCAAAAAGAAACATTTTCTAAGAATAAATATAAGAAATCCTATATTTTACTATGACCAGATATCAGCAACGAGTATTCAAAAAATGAGTAGATTTGAATCATACTCATAATTTCTGATACTTATGTGCATTCATACTTATTTTAATAACATACTCATACTACTCATATCTAAGTAGTAAGAAGTACTCATCGTACTCGTAGTTAACAATACGCATGATGTTGTTGATTTCGACTCTCCATGATTCAACATTTACTAGAATCACAGAATAAGTATGATTCGAGTACGGACACTACAATACTCACTAGAAGGTTGTGTATTTGCTTTGCTTGCTGTCTTTGCCTTTTTCTTTATTCTTTTTTTTAAATGCAACAACAACTAAGATTGTAAATTTTGATGAATGATTCGAATCACTCGAATCATTTATGAGTTTTATAAGTATTTTTCTAAATTTATGAATCTGAATCAGTAGGCGTATGAATCAAACATATTTGGAATGGTATGAGTTTGATGTGAACGTTGTACTCATACTCATTGCAACCTGTACTTATAAATCGGTGTTGTAGTGAGTACGAATGAATCAGAATAGTTGTATTTCAATACTGTTGACTTACTCATACTCAAAACTTCATGAGTACTTATGAGTAGCGAAAAACGATTCAATGCTGATCTCTATTCGTGATCCTTTTTGACATTAAAATCCAGACGTAAGCTTAAAAATTTTATTACCAATGCTACAATAGTTAGTGATTATTTTTATGGCAGCTTCTTCAGTTTTTAATCGAGTATTTCGGAAAGAATTTTTTTTTTTTGGAGAAATTTAAATTTGCTGTCGCGATCATCACGCTCTCGTCTAATATACTATTTGAATGTTAGTTGAGAATACATTGCTCCTGATAAACATGGAATGGTGAGAATATTGCAACAGTATATCCCTGATTTACAACTTTGGTTTCTTTTATTAACCCAGAGACTTATGCTACTTCCTGCGTTAAGATAACTTCTACATAAATTCAGTAACGGCAGTTAAGCAGTTAAAATAAAAGATAAATTTGTAGTTTGACGTTCTTGTGAACGAAAGTTGATTTCAATCTTTTGTCACAGTAGAACCATGCTATCACCAGCCTTCTGAGATACATACATCTCTGAGATACATACATCACATGTACAATCGCATTGTATCGCATTACAGTTAAAAATCTATTTTGTCTTATACAGTTATACCTGTGGGGCATACTTCCCATATTAGTGAAACCCGTATTTCTCTTTTTAAATGAATTTTTAAAATGACTGTTTCAATAGACGTCAATTTAATATTTACGCATCTGCAGTCAGAAATGGGTTTCAATGTCTTTTAGAGCTGAGAAAAAAAAGTGACACACGTATACGGTAGAAAACGTTTAAGTTCGGTTTTAACTCCAAACGACAGCTTTTAAGAGATATTCGAGATGATAATGAAAGAAATATGTAAAAATCTTTTAAAATTTTTTCCACTTTCTTTTACTCTCCTTTGTATGGTGTATTTTCCTTTGCTGCTCATAATATTTAATGGCGAAAGCAATAGGGGAGAAGATTAATCTTGGGGGTAAAAAAAAAAATAGTGGCAACGTTAAGAACGTACAATCTGGTTGTTTAAGTTGGCTAAGTGTTGTTATTGTTTTAGGAGACAGTTATTGTGTCTGCTGTTTTACCTAAAGTATGTCTGTCGGCCATTATTACATGTTAAATATTACGGTTATAATGGTATGCGAAGAGGAAAAGAAAGGAAGGAACAAAACTGCAAAGAAATACTCGTACATTCAACACTAATCCATTTTAATGATTTGTATGGATCTTGACTTTTTTCCCACTCTTAAATTGTATGTTTTCAAAGGAATACTACACTTAAAGAAAATTGTTGTGAGGTTGCAATGAATTTAATGGGGTTTCCGTATAGTTTTTGAACTTTTTAATCCATATGATGATGATTAATATGACTTATAGGATTGAAATCACTTTTTTATTTTGAGATAATTTGAGGATCTTAAAAATTTATAATTTTATAAACGAGTTTAAATGAAAACAAATGTTACTTTTCTTTCGCATTATAAGGCCAAATAAGCATTGAAATCGTGGATAATTCTTAGTCATTCTAACAGACATTTCTTTAAGTCCGTCCCTCTGATATAAAACCTTATCAAACAAAGATTTAAAGCCTATTACTGATTGCAAACAAAATAAAAATAAATTGGTATTCAGTTTCAATTAAATTCTTTATTGTTCGCACTACTTTTGTGTGTCACCGTTTACAACTTGACGAATGCAACAACAATAATTACTTTTTTGCTATTTTTCTTTGCTTACAGCGTAGATTTTTACAACGACGATCTTCAAACCACGACTGTGTTTTCTTTACACGCAACGCGTATTCACTCAAGACTGACTGAATCCTTACTACTCGCTGCCTGCTTTGTCTGATCTTTTTATATGACCACGTAAACAGTCTGATGCGTGTTCTTGAAGTCGAATGTTCGTGGTTTTGCCTTCTCGAGAACTCTATCGCGGTTTCATTGTTGTTTGCGTATTTTATTCACGTTGTTTGTTGTTGCGTTCTCGTTTACTTGGCTATCCCCTTTTCTTTCATACTCATTGGTTTTTGTTTTTTGTAGCTTTTGTTTATCGTTTTAATGTTAAACAATGTTACACCGTTTCCATTTTCGTAACAATATTTTCAGATGAATCTTTAAAGAAAAATGCATTTGAGCTCTCTACTAAGTTTGATGTGAGTCACAACCGATAAATGAATGTGGACTAGTCTTGAAATATAATATTAGACTTGGTGGCAATTGTTCACAGTAAACTACGTCATCATTAAGAGATAGAGGGGATCCTGTTAATCCCACCAAACATACAGCAATACTTTCTAGACGTCAAATCTGCCATAAGCACTGTTCGCTTTCGTGGATGAAAATCTCTTAGAAACCTAGCTCAACATTTTATGTTTGCAAATAAAAAATTTTAGGTGTTATGACATTATTATGATTGAATAATTTTTTTAAACTTTTTGCAAGAATTTCTTCAAACGCTTTTCTTCCAGTGTACCTTGCTTATGTAGTGTTTGTGATTCGCTATAGGAAAGTATTTTACATTTACATACATGTCTTGTGGAAAAAGAAAAACAAAAAATAATAAAAAAGTTTATTTTTGTTTTGTTTTTGCATAAATATTTCATGCCATCATCATGTCTAAAGTGTTTTACCATCTAATGGTTGAGCTAAAAAGATTAACAAGTAAGTAAACGAAGAGAGAGAGAATGTAAAATTGTAAACTTCAGTTAAAATATACGACCGACCTACACACCTAGTATTATATATTCCTATTCTTATACCAATACTGTCTCTATATTCTTCATTTCCTTCTTTTGACGTTCTTCAACGTTCACACCACATGTTGGTGGTACTTATTTCTGTCATTTTTCTCTTTCTCCTGTTCTTTTGGGTTCATTTTTATTTATGCAAGTGTAAACGCATAAATTAGTGCTCTGAGGCAACCAACAATAACAGCAATAAGAACCACATAGTGTTTAGAATAAATGCATTAAAACATATCGTAAATTACATACAGTCTGAAGAAATAAGTGTAAGCGAGTACTATTTTTCGTACTATTCCCCCCCATTGTTTCTGCTGTATGATGCAGACAAAAAAGGTTAAATTGTAAAGAATACGGGTCATAATTTGAAATGTTAATTAAATAATCTAAATTGTGTTTTATTATTCCATTTATTGCACTCAATATTGTTTTAATAATAATAATAAAATGAAAAGCAAAGTTTAATTACTAGATCTAAACACATAAACACATACTTGTTAATCATTAATTAATTAATTAAACAGTGGAAATAAACTGATCAGAATATTATACAAATTACTTATATAATAATAATAATCTTTTATGATATCTTTTATAAAAAATCATTAATGTACTGACCAGAGATTTCGCTACTCATAAGTACTTATGAAATTTTGAATATAAGTGAATCAACAATATTGAAATTTAACTGCTCTGATTCATTCGTACTCACTACAACATTGATTTATAAGTACATGTTGCAATGAGTATGAGTACAACGTTGGCATCAAACTCATAACATTCGAAATATGTTTAATTCATACGCCTACTCGTTCAGATTCATAAATTTAGAAAAATAGTTATAATATGTACTCATAAAAGATTCGAGTGATTCGATTCATTCATTAAAACTTACAGTCTTAGATGTTGTTGCATTAAAAAAAAAAAAGCAAACACACAACCTTCTAGTGAGTATTGTAGTGTTCGTACGCGAATCATATTTATTTTGTGATTCTTGTAAATGTTGAGTCATGCAGAGTCGAAATCAACAACATCATGCGTGTTGTTAAATAAGAGTACGATGAGTAGTACAAACTTTGAACATGAGTAGTATGAGTATGATATTCAAATAAGTATGAATGCGTATAAGTATCGAAAATTATGTGTATGATTCCAATTTACTCATCTTTTTGAATACTCATTGCTGATCTCTGATAGAAATACACAAGAGCACTGACGACGCCGTAGTGTATTAACTTATTAGAGAGCTCTTGTGTTACAAACTTTAGCTCTGACATTTCGAACAAAAAATATGATAGAAATATTTCTTTCCTCCTCTGAACAGTCTTTTGGCAAAATCTCCGACAAGTAATAGTTTTTCAAATCTGTCGTTTAGTGTCAACCTCAAAGTATAGGTTCCACGTATCCCCACAAAATGCAGTCTAGTGGTGTTTAATTACACAGTATCACAGTAATTATCATGGCCTTCGCCTGTCTGGTTGAAACCAGAGATCAGCAATGAGTATTCAAAAAAATTAGTAGATTCGAATCATACTCATAATTTCGAATACTTGTATGTACATATTCATACTTATTTTAATATAATATTCATACTATTCGTATTCAAAGTTTGAAGTACTCATCGTACTCATACTTAACAATAAGCATGATGTTGTTGATTTCGACTCTCCTTTACTCAACATTTATAAGCATCACAAAATAAGTATGATTCGCTTACAAACACTACAATACTCACTAGAAGGTTGTGTTTGCTTTGCTTGCTGTCTTTGTCTTTTTCTTTCTTCTTTTTTTTGTAAACGCAACAACAACTAAGACTGTAAAATCTGATGAATGATTCGAATCACTCGAATCATTTATGAGTATTATAAGTATTTATCTAAATTTATGAATCTGAATGAATAGGCGTATGAATCAAACATTTTCGAATGTTATGAGTTTGATGTCAACGTTGTACTCATACTCATTGCAACCTGTACTTATAAATCAATGTTGTAGTGAGTACGAATGTATCAGAGTAGTTGAATTTCAATACTGTTGACTCATTCATACTCGGGATTTCATGAGTACTTATGAGTAGCGAAAAAAAAACCATTCATTGCTGATCTCTGGTTGAAATCAAATGCCTATCAAGTATAACACGAGGCGAGCAATTCAGGAAGTAATTCGCGAGTAAACCAAAAAAAAAATTCATTTTAAATTCGAATTTAAATTAAATTTAAAGGCTTTAAAAAAAATGTCTGCACAAGTTGTCTGTCTCGCATACAGAACTTCTGGTAATTTTTTCTGATTCATATCGCAGCCCCATTTAATGTGTTGTAGTTTTGGTTTTTTTTAATCGTTTATTTTCAACAACAGCGGCTAATTTCTAAAAGCCAAATATTTTTGCCTTCCTTCCTTCTCTCCTGCCTAGTCTAATCTCCTCCTCTTTCATCATCATTTGCGTCGTAGTTGGTTTTTTCCTTGTGTTCATTTTTTTTTATATTTTTTTCATAATTGAGCAGTTATTGTCGGGCTCTGGTTATGATGTTGTAATTATCTTCTGTGTTTAAAACACGTTTAAGGCATTACGGAATCTATTACCAACAAATAAAGCAAAAAAAAAAAATAACTCAATAACAACAACAGCAATAAAAGCCAACAACAAACAAAAATTATGTTTAAAAAAGAAACCACCAACGAAATACAATATAAACGTTAACCAAAAACTAAAGAAGAAACAGAAAAAAAAAACAGAATAATGAAGGAACGAAAAACCAACGAAACAGTATGAAACAACCAACAATCATCTGCTGCTGCTGCTAATGTTTCTTTTTGGCTGCCAAACAGAAATATTGTCGTAACGATTTGTAATGGTTGTTTTCTTGTTGTTGTTATTAGTTGGTGTATTGTTAGATAGTTTTGTTGCTATTGGTGTAATTACTATTAAATGATTGCCATTTAGTTGAGTTGAGAAAGTGTTACCTTTATAGTAGCTTTAATGACCATGTTTAAAAACAAATTTTTGTCGTTGAAAGCCACAAAACGAACAACATTGTTTTCGGCATAATAAATATGCTTACCGGTAGAGGGTGGCCAGCTGCAGCATTGGCGGTCCATAAACAAAAAAGTGAAAGATTTTTAATTGTTAAAATTTAATTCGCCTTCCATTGGTTTTCTGTTTGTGTTATAAAAACTGTCATACTTTTCGTTTTCTTCTATGCTCGACTTTAAAGAAAGTTAACGTTTACACATTATGGCTAATGTTAAAATCTAAATTAACGGTATTTTAATTAGTTCCAATAACTAAAACTTGATTTTTAACGTTTATGTTAAATGTGACTTTTGGACAGTAATAGTAAATTAACAATCAATTAATTAATAATTGTTCAGAAATGTTTTTAACAAATGACTTACACGATATAATATTCAAAGAAATTATTTTATCCATCCATCCCTTGAGAAATTACGGCCATCTCTACATGAGATTTACGGCCGAAAAGGCATTACGTCTACAGAAAGTCGCCGTTTGTGAACTCATTCTCAATGTATATGGGATCTCAGTGATGATGAAGAGAGTGATGAGAAAATTACAGTCAACAGTGCACACCAGAGATCAACAATGAGTATTCAAAAAGATGAGTGCATTCGAATCATACTCATAATTTCTGACACTTATACGCATTCATACTTATTTTAATATCATACTCATACTACTCAAATTCAAGGTTTGAAGTACTCATCGTACTCATACTTAACAATACGCATGATGTTGGTGATTTCGACTCTCCTTTACTCAGCATTTACAAGAACCACAGAATAAGTATGATTCGCGTACGAACACTACAATACTCACTAGAAGGTTGCGTGTTTGCGTTGCTCGACATCTTTGCCTTGACTGTAAATTTTGTTGAATGATTCGAATCACTCGAATGTCAACGTTATACTCATACTCATTGCAACCTGTACTTATAAATCAACGTTGTAGTGAGTACGAATGAATCAGAGTAGTTAAATTTCAATACTGTTGACTCACTCATACTCAAAATCGCTTGCGTACATATGAGTAGCGAAAAAACGATTCATTGCTGATCTCTGGTGCACACCAAATCTGAATGAGACGTTCTGAAGTACGTCACAGTCATACATTTAAAAATTCTTTTCAATAATATTTTCAATAAAATCATTTAAAAGTAAATTAATTAAAATCTGTTACCGTTAATTTTACTTAGGGTGGGTCATCTATCGGTTTAAATTTGAACCATCGGTTATTTTGAATCTGGCAATACTTATGTCATTCTATATTGTCTTAAAATTCAGTATATTATCTACACAGAACGTAATGAACCGATGGTATTTATTGGAAATTTTGGCCAACGAGAAACGGAACGATTGTGTCGATTTTACATACATACATACATAATTGATCATTACAACCCTTCAGGCAGGATTACGGCCTAGCTTCTCAACACCACTCATGTTATGTGTGTGTTAATTTTATACATGAGTGGCGGGACCTATAGTATAAAGTCGACTCCGAACGACAGATTTTTGAGACAATTTTTCATGGCAAGTTTTATTTACTCTCAGAGCTTTTGCCAGAAATCTGCTAAGAGGAAGTCTACCCACTAGACTACGGTGACTTTTGTTTTATTGCATTTTTAAATTTAAACTTTTAAATCAGCCTCCTTATAATTGTCGCTTTATTAAATAGGTTACAAATGTTAATCAAAATCTAGGTTGGAAAGAAGCTGTGGTAGTAAGTATCACATGTTGTAACCATTTTGTCTGCAATTACTATGTAATTTAATCACTCCGAATATAATTTTAAATAAATTGTAAAGCATTTTTAATGTCAATAATAAATTAATAATTTTTCAAAAAAATTATAAATTAGTATAGAGAAATAAAAACAATGAATTAAACAACTGAAGTTTGTTTTTAAAATTCGTCTTAAGTTTTGTGTAAAACTTCAACAAATATAAAAAGTATTTAAAAAAAAAAAGAAAAATTATTTTTTTGTGGCATGCCTCTTCGACTTATTCGGCTCCAGACAATGCTGTACTGAGTCCAATTTCTATATAAAAAATAAAAAAAATAAACGTTGGCTTATTCGTTCATTTATCCATGGAGGAAATGAAATACAATATAAAACGAAAAACTAAAAAAAATGCATTTAAAGATTTAAAAAAAAAAAATATTTTTGTTTTCTTTATAGTTTTGCTACTTGTCTTGTTTTGTTTTTGTTATTTTTGTTTCAATTCGTTGTTGCAGTTTTAGTTGCTATTGCTATTGCTGCTGCTGCAATATACATACATTTTTGTTGCTATTGTTGTAAGGCATGCGCCAATAATTGCTTAACAAACATTTATGCATTGGCATGCATGTCTCTCTCTCTCTCTCTTATTGTTGTTGTTGTTGCCTTTTCTTAAACGTTTTTTCTTTGCTTCTAACATTTGCTGTTGTAAAGCATCCAACCAAAAACTAAAAACGTTTCAAGACTTTTAGTAAATTTTTGCCAGTCGCGTTGTATGTTTTTTTTTATTGTGCTGGTCTAAAGTTAAATAGACTTTGAGGAGGGGATAGTTTACCTCTAGAGTCACTTGAATTTTAAATGAACACTTTTGAACGAGAGTTTATGTTGAGGTTTTTACTCAGACAGATTTCTCTCTCTCTCTGGGGAAAATCAAGAAAAAATAGTATTTCTGGATGAATATTATATTTTTTATTTTACATTGGTATTGAAAGAACCCTGATTAGCAAATTAGCATTCATAGTTTTTTTTTTATAAAGTCATGAAGAAGAGATGGTTTTAAAAATATTTTTATGGTTGTTTTCGCTGACTTGGCTGTTAAATCTGGTAGTTTTTACACGAGTGTGTAACACTAGTATTAACAGAACCTACCGAATTTTGACGAAATCACTGTATGTTTTTCAGGCTTAGCTCATAGCCAGAGCTATGATAATTATCCTGAGGATTAGATCTTTATTATTTTCGCACACAGCAACGATGCATACACAGCGCATTAGCTGACAGTCTGTTTGTGTAGGTGCGTATCCCTATTGTCCAGTATCGATTAACTCAGACGTTTGTTTGCTACGCGAACGTGGTGAACAGGCCTCATTTTGGGAATCGCTCATATGTTTTCCGATATATTAGATCTGGTTTGAGTCTTATAATACATTCTCCTACAGGCAATTGTTGATTGAGAGCTAATTTATAGCCGGTAAGCCGACAATCACATGTGTCTATGTTTGCACATTGTGTCTGTATGCACTACAAACTGTGAAATATTCTTTGTGCTATAAGAATATAGAGTTTTTAATAAATTTAGACGGACACATAAATGAGATGCATAGTGTTTCAATTGAGACATTTCCACCATTTAAGTTCCGGATTCGTTAGTGTACTTTAGGAAAACGTTAATATGCTATACAAAGTATAGATGATATATAGTAGACACAAGAGATCTTAGGGGTTGCAGTACCCTTAATTGAGCTATCATTCTAATGTTTATCTCGTTTTTTACACCATCCATATTGTGCTTGTTAATTTATATACACGTACATATGTGGCGGCAAAGTTTTCTTATGGTAATTAGTTACACTCAGACCCTTTGCAAGACATACTGCTATGCGATCACAAAGGTTTGAATTTGGACTTTTCGCTTAATGAGTAAAAACTCTACCCACTAGGCTATAGTGAGCAAATTCCCTTGGCTTTCACAAAGCATCTCCTCTATAGTCTTCTTATTCTTTTTTACTTAACGATCTTAGTAAGGATGAAGTGGCTCTTACAAAGGGAAATTAACTTTTAAGATAGTATTGGTAAAACTGAAATTATAAAGTTAACCATGTTTAGGCTTTCACCTTATTATGTTATATACATATGCATATGAAGTCGCCGTAGTCGAGTAGGTAGTGTGCTGGTTTACTAGACCTGAGACCACGGTTCATACCCCAGGACAGACATAAAAAAATATTCTTTCGGCGACTTCCTCTCAACATATTTCTGTCAAAAACTCCGAGAGTAATTAAAATTGCCATGAAAAGTTTCTCAAAAGTCTGTCGTTTATAACTGATTTTGGAGGTACTTGGTCAGTACAGGGACTGCGTTCACCCGTGGCATCACAACGTACCGCTTTGCGCTACCAGAGCTACCACTCTGACCTAACCTAACCTGTCGTTCGCAATCACCACTCATGTATAAAATGAAGTGGAACGTAAATCCGCACTTGTTAGTTGCTTTTTTCAAACGTGTGTTACATTTACCACTACAGTTCATTCTAAGAGTAGGAATATAAAAGAAACTCAGAGAAGGTGATTTCTAAACAATTTTATTATAGAGTTTCTGACCCTTAATCCTGGCTGGCTTAAGAATTTTTTTTCGTTAATACACTATTACAGTTCGAAGTTCTCCTTTCATATCAAAATTATCGAAACGGAATCGATGAACTCAAAACTGCTCATCATCAGAGTCTGATCTGTTGACATTAAGGAATTTGTAAAACTACTTGATTATAACAAGCGGTATTAAAAAATTACGATTACGATTACGTCCAACGACTGTCACGACTCTAGATTTATTTTCTTTAATATTTTTATTGTTTAAACTACATAGTACGTCTACTGTTCCAAATTGACTTTAATTACAAAAATTTACATTTTAAAAGTCCATCTCATACTAGTGGCTATACTTCCCCTATCTAAACTTGTGTTTTTAAAATAAATTTTATAATTTTTTTTATTATTATTATTTGGATCGCTTTTGTTTGACTTTTTGTTGTTGTTATTGTTGTTTTTATAAAATAACAATAGCACATGGTCGATAGTTGTTTTGCTTCTTTTTTGTTTATAGAAAAAAAAAAATATATTTTTATTACTATATTTTGTAAAGCCGTTACTCAGTGGCTTAAAGTAGTCAAAGTTTAAATTGTTAATAGCGTAACAAATCGTTGCAGTTTATAAAGAAAATACACTTGAACAAAAAATATTGGATAATTTAAATTATATCTGTGATCCCAAGCACAGGTCAGCAATGAGTATTAAAAAAGATGAGTAGATTCGAATCATACTCATAATTTCTGATACTTAGACGCATTCATACCAGAGATCAGCAATGAGTATAAAAAAAGATGAGTATATATGAATCATACTCATAATTTCTGATACTTATATGCATTCATACTCATTTTAATATCATACTCATACTACTCATACACAAAGTTTGAAGTACTCATCGTACTCATACTTAAAAATACGCATGATGTTGTTGATTTCGACTCTCCTTTACTCAACATTTAAAAGAATTAGAAAATAAGTATGATTCCCTCACGAACACTACAATACTCACTAGAAGGTTGTATGTCTCTTTTTTTTTTTTTTTTTTTTAATGCTACAACAGCTAAGACTGTAAATTTTGATGAATGATTCGTCTTAAAGACCTTTGATAGGTTCAAACTTAATGATTTTGTTAACTTTTCTATTTGACCAGGTCAATTTTATCTGGATTTAAATTCCTCCAATTTCTTCTGTTTACCAAATCTTTAAGAATTAGTCGAATGATTATGGTTTAGGTTTAGATCTCACACACATACATAATTGGCTATTAACCCTTTGTCAGGATTACGGCCTAGCTTCTCACACCACTCATGTTGTGTGTGTTAATTTTATACGTGAGTGGCGGGACCTACAGTTTGGCGTCGACTCCGAACGACAGATTTTTCAGAAATTTTTTCATGGCAGGTTTCGTTACTCTCAGAGTTTTTGGCAGAAATCTGCTGAGAGGAAGTCGCCGCAGAAACATTTTGTTTTTTATTTCGTTTTGATGTCCGACCTGGGGTTTGAACCGTGGCCTTGCGTTTAATAAGCCAACACACTATCTGCTAGACTACGACGATCTCATTGACCAAAAAAATATGTGGTCCTTCCTTTTTTTTTAACTTTTGTCGTCCGATTTTTTTCCAACAAAATAAAAAAAACACTGAACATTTTTTCAGTGTATTTTTTTTAATTTGATTTTGAATTTGATTTCTTTCAAAAACTATAACTTTTTTTTTTATTTTTTTTACTGTTTTTTGTTATAATTGTTTGAAATTATATGATGAAATTTGCTATCGCATTTGTTTTTGTTGTTCCGGCTATTGCCATGAGTTGGCAATAGTTTATTGTTGGTCATTCAGTTTATTGTTGCCAATTGTTTTAAAGAGATGGCAACTGTTGTCTAACGCCCATTATTAAACGGCATTATTAAACGGCGTCGACTGTATATAATACTTTTAAATAAATCATTAAAAGTCCTTAAACAAACAAATACCAAAGTGTTGCCAATAATTGTTATGTATTTATTGATTTGTTCAATATTCAAATGTGTTTTAACAGCATCTTTTTTTTTATTGCATAATTACATTTAATTTTACTTTTAATTATTTACCAATATAATATGTCTTGTTGTTATTTTATTTCTACTGTTTTCTACTGTATTCGTTTCTTTTGTGTTTAAATAATAGTTTTCTTTTCCAAAAACGTTCAAGTCCATTTAAGGCCCATTCATGTATTTATTGCGTGTCTTGTTGTTTAATCAAGTGTTTTGTCTCCAATCGTCAAAATCTAAATAAATTATGTAATCTTAGTAACAATTACACAAAATTAATTTTTTTTTTTGATTTGTGGTGTTAATTTACCAGAAATATTACTGCTGCACCAATGGAGTAAAACAGAAAAGAAGGAAAATTGTATCAACATTTTTATTTAATTCAGCAGCATGTTTTTGAGTCAAATTTTAGCGGCTCAGAACTGGAGTTAAGTCTGAAATGGTATAGAAGTAACCGTAGTCTAGTAGATTTTGGATTGGCGTGTGTGGACCAGAGATTAGCAATTAATCGTTTTTTCGCTACTCATAAGTACTCATGAAACTTTGAGTATCAGGGAGTCAATAGTATTGAAACTCACCCCGAGTATTCGTACTCACTACAACACCGATTTATAAGTACAGGTTGCAATGAGTATGAGTACAACGTTGACATCAAACTCATACAATTCCAAAACTGATTCAGATTCATGAATTTAGAAAAAATGCTTATAATACTCATAAATGGTTCGAGTGATTCGAATCATTCATCAAAATTTACAGTCTTAGTTTTTGACAAAGACAGCAAGCAAAGCAAACACACAACCTTCTAGTGAGTATTGTATTGTTCGTACGCGAATCATACTTATTTTCTGATTCTTGTAAATGTTGAGTAAAGGAGATTCGAAATGAACAAAATCATGCGTATTGTTAAGTATGAGTACGATGAGTACTTCAAACATTGAATATGAGTAGTATGAGTATGATATTAAAATAAGTATGAATGCGTATAAGTATCCGAAATTATGAGTATGATTCGAATCTTCTCATCTTTTTGAATACTCATTGCTGATCTCTGATATAGACCCTTTTTTTCAAAAAGTATTACTCGACTTGGATTGTAATTGGCTCTGTAGATTCAAACTTGACTCAAAAAATATTTTCCGTTTTACTAATACCACTACAAATTTTTTAAATTTTTAAATGATATTTCATGTACCGTTGAGTAATCGATTTTGCTCCCCGGACGTACATAAAACAATTGTTAAATTATTATAAATTAAAATATTTCATCACACACAACTAAGGCGGCAAAAACTTCACAAGGAGTAAAACAGTGTGTGTTTCAAATGTAAATTAAAATAAATTAAATGGGAGAAAAAAGTAAAGAAAACCATAAGTACTGTTAAAATCATATTAACTTAAACGATGGATGGATGGCTATAATTTAACTACGAAATAACTGTAAATTACGCAAAACAACTTTTTAAATATGTCGACAAACTCTATGATACCTTAAAGATGTTTTGGTACTTAAAACTAAAAAAATAATTGTACAATTAAAATGCGTCATCACATATAAACCCCATCACAAATGATAACTTACTATGAGGAGCAGTCGAAAGGAGGCTGAAGAGAGGGTGAGGTGAGGTTTTAACTCTTCAAGTGAAAAGATTTAAATATCAAATGAAATTTTTGTTAAATTTTTTTTTTTTTTTTATTAAATTTTAAGATTAAAAATAATACATTTTTTTGTGTTTTAAATGTCTGCTTAACTCTTCTGCTGTTGTTGTAGTCAATTGGATGTTTGCAGCAACATTAAACCGTATAATGAACCGTTCATTGTACTTACTTACTTGCTGTCGTATTATTATTGTAGTTGCTGTTATTGCCGGTTACTGTTACTGGCAAAAGTCGAAAAACATTGTTTCTTGGTGTTGCTGATGTGTTTTTTTTACTTAAAAAATTGCTTTTTTTGCTTGGAATTTATTTTCCAAAAATAGTACCACATGTTTTCTATCTTTCTTTCTTGAATTCTACTGCTTTTTTATTTTGCTCATCTCTTTATATCTTCTTTTTTTTCATTGTGGTTTTTGTAGTTGCTATTTGGCTGTTTGCTGTATTACTTACTATATTCGTGCCGCATCATAACAGATGCTTCCGACTTTCTCCCTGACTATATGAGTAAATTTATGTGCGCTGCGTATGTGCCGGGCCATTAACAACGAGTGTTAATTGATAAGTTAGTGCAACAAAAATTGCGGGAAAATATTTTTGAAGCGTTATAAAACTATTTCATCAAGATGAATCTTTTTTTTTTAAGTTTTAATGGATAATTTTAATGGAAAAAAAAATTTTCTTTTCTAAAATTATATTGTATTATGGTCCGCCCCTCCACGTTGAGATTTGTTGTACAACTAGATCAATAAATTCGATGTTGTACAACTTGATCAAGTTCGTTTGACCAGTGGATTGAAAAATTGAAATGGATGAAGAAAGCTACCAATTTGTTTGTTCAACTTGTTGCGGATGTAGTCCAATCTGGACGCCCATTTTCGATGACATTTGTGTCCGTATATCGGCAATAACACGGCGAATGTTGTCTTCCAAATGGTCAAGCGTTTGTGGCTTTACCGCATAGACCAATGACTTTACATAGCCCCACAGAAAGTAGTCTAGCGGTGTTAAATCACAAGATCTTGGAGGCCAATTCACAGGTCCAAAACGTGAAATTAGGCGGTCACCAAACGTGTCTTTCAATAATTCGAAATAAAATAGCACTATTTGCAAGCGTTGTTCAGGCGTGAGTGTATTTATGATGAATTGCCAAACCAAACTGAGAATAAATCACTTGACAGCTGTTAAATCGGTCGCCATCTTGAAAAGTAATGCCAACTTAAAGTTATATACCTCTATAAAAAACACCCTATATAACAAATCTCCGCGTATATGGGCCACAGTATGAACTTCTGAAAGTATTTTGTGCAATACATGTCTCTCATCTGTGAAATTAAACCTATAACAGCATTTGCAATTAACTTGCACAACATGAATCCGACACTGTGACACTAAAATGTTGTTACGAAAATAGAAACGGTGTAACATCGTTTAACATTAAAATGAGCAAAAGCTACACAAACAAATACAACGAACTTGTTACAAGTAAACCAACAACATCATTATGAAAGAAAAGGGGATAGACAATTAAACGACAATGCAAAAACAAACATAGTGAACAAAATATACAAACAAGAATGAAACTGCGATTGAGTTCTCGAAAAAGCTAAACCACGAACGTTCGACTTTAAGAACCTTTGCTTACGTGGGATATAAAAAGGCAAAACAAAGCAAGCAACGAGTAGTAAGAATTCAGTCAGTCTTGTGCGTTGCGTGTGAAGAAAACAGTCGTGGTTTGAAGATCTCAGCTGTAAAGACCTGCGTTGTAAGCAAAGAAGAACATCGAACAAGCAATTATTGTTGTATACGTCAAGTTGTAAACCGTGGCACACAAAAGTAGAGCGAACAATGCAGAATTTAATTGAAGTTAAACACCAATTTATTTTTATTTTGCTTGCAATCTACGAACTCATATTTTAAAAGTTTTTAAAAAGGTAAAAACATAACAATATTAAACGCTTGAAAAAGGAATATATGATGCAAATCCTAATTATTATTTTCTATAATTTCTAAACCTGGATATCCCCTTAAATGGAGTGTCTGATCTGATCTGTTGTGAAGGTGCTTTGTCGTTGAAAGTTTTGCAATGCAATAATCAAATAGCAAGCGGAAAGCGAACTATTTGTTCTAATCTGTTTATAAATAACAAACATACATACATAATTACAATTTTTCATTCAGAATTACGACCTAGCTTTCTCACACCACTTCTGTTGTGGGTGTTAATTTAATCCATTAGGCGTGTGATCTACAGTTTAAAGTCATCTCCGAATGGCAGATTTTTGAGAAACTTTTTCATGGCAATTTTATTTTCTCTCCGAGTTTTTGCCAGAAACCTGCTGAGAGAGAGAGGAAGTCGCCAAAGAACTATTTTTTCATAATTCGTTTCGTTGAGGGTGTCTGACCTGAGGTTTGAACCAACATTTGCCAACATTTGAGTAAATTTGGTATAGAATTCGATGGATTTTAATTTCAGTGATACTATTGGTCTCTCTGGCAAATGCAACAAAGGAAAAAAAAAGTTATTATAAAAATGTAAAATCAAAAAATTTCTTTTTTATAATTTTTATACACTTATGAATTCGCCCATGCTAAATAGAAATAGACAAAATCCTAAGTATGTATTTCCACCTGTTAATGTGAGTTGTTGCGTGTCTATTTCTGCTGTTGCTGCCCCAATGTATGCTCGTATGTTTGTTTTGTCTACCTCTCTCTGCCATCGATATGCTTTGTTTGTTCATTTTTTTCTCTCTTTCTCTACGTTTGCCTTGTACTGCAAGTTGACATTTTTTAACACTTTTTGGCATTTGTGCGTTTTATAACAGCATGCGACTACAATGTCATCGACAACTTTAAATAAAAAAAAATTAAGAATTTTAAATTATCTGTACAGCTATTTTTATACGATTTCTGTTGGTGGTTTTTCTTCTAAACTGTGACCAGTAGAACGTTTAAAATTTTCTGTTGACATCAGCCATCGTATTAAAATCTACATATGAAATAAGAGTAAACGTAATTACAGATCATACATTAGATACGCAACATAAATTCTATCACTTGTTCACTTGTTGTACTTGAAAATATTTTCACTTTCCTCTGCATTTAATTCATCTAATGTCTACCAGAGATCAGCAATTAATCGTTTTTTCGCTACTCATAAGTACTCATGAAATTTTGAGTATGAGTGAGTCAACAGTATTGAAATTCAACTACTTTGATTCATACGTACTCATTACAACATTGATTTATAAGTACAGGTTGCAATGAGTATGCGTACGACGTTGACATCAAACTCATACCATTCGACATATGTTTGATTCATACGCCTACTTATTCAGATTCATAAATTTAGAAAAATACTTATAATACTCATAAATAACAATTATAAGATTAACATCTTGTTGTGCTATGATTAATATTAAATAAATAAAATAAATGATTCAAGTGATTCGAATCGTTCATCAAAAGCAAACACACTATTTTCTAGTGAGTATTGTAATGTTCGTATGCTAATCATACTTATTTTGTGGTTCTTGTAAATGTTGAGTAAAGGAGAGTCGAAATCAACAACGTCATGCGTATTGTTAAGTATGGGTACGATGAATACTTGAATATGAGTATGATATTAAAATAAGTATGAATGCGTATAAGAGTCGCCGTAGTCTAGTAGGTAGTGTGTTCGCTTATTAGACGAAAAGTCCGGGTTCGAGCCCCAGGCCGGACATCAAAACGAAATATGAAAAAAAAAATATTTCTTCGGCGACTTCCTCTCAGCAGATTTCTGGCAAAAACTCTGAGAGTAAATAAAATTGCCATGAAAAAGTTTGTCAAAATCTGTCGTTCGGAGTCGACGTTAAACTGTAGGTCCCGCCACTCAAGTATAAAATTAAGGCACACAACATGAGTGGTGTGAGAAGCTAGGTTGTAATCTTGACTGAAGGGTTGTAATAGCCAATTATGTATGTATCAAAAATTATGAATATGATTCGAATCTACTCATCTTTTCGAATACCCATTGCTGATTTCTGATGTCTATTTTCACTTTTTAATATCCCAACAGTCAGTCAGTTATTAAATTAAATGAAAAATACATATATTTCGCGAAGATTTTTAAAATGATGGACTGATTGTCAAGTAGCCAGATTATGTCTGTGCTGGTCTATGGCTGGCTGCCTTGATGTATTGAATGAGTTTTCACATCAGCGATTGGCGTCTCATTGTCACTTGTTTGACGGATTATTTATGACACCGTTTGCCACAACTTGTTGTTAAATATTGGGTGTGTTTGTAAATATTTTGAATATTTCATTGAAAATATCATTTACCTTACCTGTGGTAAATTTGAAGATATCTATTGAACGTCAGTCAGGTTGATTGGTTACTTCTCTGGTGGTTATATTGCACTTTAATACCTCATCGAGGTTGTGTTTCAGTTGTTTTATCAGAAAATATTTTTTCAAAATTAAATTTTTTTTGATTGTCTAAAACAATTTAATGCTGTTTGAAATGTTGCTGCAAATGTGTGTGTTTTTTTATATTTATTTTTAGACTTTAATTCAATCTAATCTTTAGAAATCTTTATTATTATAATTAATACTTTAATATTTATAAAAAATTTTCTTTTCTCTTTCATTACAGGTGAGTGTTGGAAAAACAATATTTTTAAAACGAGAAATTTTTTTAAACTTTTTTTAAAGGTAAGTTGACAATAGATCGATCAACATGGGATTTAAAAATGTTTTGAATGAAATCCTCTTTTATATTTGAATAATTTTAATGGACTCTTATTAAATATGAGCAGAATAGGACTAAATTTTGAAAAACTTAGAAATCTCGTAAGCATTTCTTACTAAATTTTTCGCTATATAAACTGGTTGCTGTCTTTAAGTCGAATAGACACGCAGATTCTTATATACATTATTAGCCATTACAACCCTTCAGTCAGGATTACGGCCTAGCCTCTCACACCACTCTTGTTGTGCGCGTTAATTTTATACGTGAGTGGCGGGAACTACAGTTTTACGTTGACTCCGAACGACAGATTTTTGAGAAACTTTTTCATGGCAGGTTTATTTACTCTCAGAATTTTTGATAGAAATCTGGTGAGAGGAAGTCGCCGAAGAAATGTTTTTTTTTTTGGGCAGTAATGTAAAACAAATGAGTATCTATGTACCTGTAATTTTTTTTTCTATTCTTTCTTTTTGTTTCCTTATGGACACTTTATTTTTGAAACGCATTGAAGTTTCTGAATTTTTAAAATTCGAAAATAATGATGAAAATACATTAATTCTAGTCGGTTGCTGTGGTTTGTAGACAATTCATAACTGTTTCACCGACATATCAATGGGTTGCCCATTTAACACGTTGACTGCAGCGGCAATTTTCAGAAAATTGGCCACGCAAGCCAACATTGACTTTTTGTTCTTTTCCCAGAAGCCATTTATCGATACTAGCACTGATATAATACGATTTTATTCGTAGCTACACAAAAATGGCAGGTTTAGTGAATACGAGATAACTCGTAGTTGGCAGCCTAGGATGGAACGCAATCTACGAGTTATCTCGTAGTCGGCAGTCCATGTGTTAAACTCATAAAAAGTGTTTTTAGAAGCCTTCCCAAGAAACATTCATCAAAGATGTGAGCCAAATAGCCATAATAGACCGCCAATGAGAACAAATCTCATGCAGGCATATATAGCCTTGGATATTTGGACGTCTAGTAAATGTCGAGTCTGATCACATTACTAACTTCTGTATATCCAAACAAAGGCCATAAATATGCTCAAACATGTTGTAACAATTTTCGACGTATATCTCTATGCAATTATCAAATTAAATAAGAAATCGTTTATCATCCGACGATTTTTTCTTCCCCTTATCTACTTCCTTTATTTCTTTATTAACTAAAAACACTGTATCCAGTTTCTGTCTGTTTACTACAATACAATAAAATTTCTTAACAGTGGTCAGCGGGTCATCATTCAATGTTAAACTATTATGGCATTTAATTACCATTAAATAATACAAATTTAAATTTTTCACTTACATCACGTCTGCTTTTTATCCTTTTTAATGCCAATTGACCTCAAGGCAAAGCAGCAGCAGCAGCAGCATCGGCACCATCAGCAGCAACTGTAACTAAATGATGGTGACTAGTTGTTTGCTGTTTGGAAAAGCATGACATGTAGAGAGAGAGAGAAAGAGACATGCAGACAGTCTCTGTCTTCTGTAAGTCAGTCTAATAGACTAACTTATAAGCCAAGTATAAGCCAATCAAATAAAGTCGGGATTTTTCTTTTCAATTCAATTTGGCCTTAAAGCATATTTAATCTGTGTTGGCATTTCATCATCTAAAGACCTGAAATGTGCATGAGATTCCGCTCGAGAAGAGAAAAATGAAAATGAAATGAACAGAAGAAGAAACTACAGAAATGAATAATGAAAAGTTTCACTTGCGTTTTCTTTTAGTTGGAACAGCAACAACAACAACAGCAGCAACAATGCAACAGAAATCTGTACGTTGTTGACTAGCAAATTATTAACGCATGTTATACCGCAAATAAGCATTTTCTTATTGTTATTGTTGTTGTTATTAGGGATTTTATTGTATTGGCAAACAATGGAAATCCGATACCTGTTTATAATGATGATGATGAGTATGACGAATTTAAAGATATTAAGAGCATAACAAAGTAAAGCGAATTAATAAAACCCCAAAGGCTCGTGCAGCATAATACTCTGCTGCTGTTGCAACCAACAGCTGTCAACAACAACAGACTGTAACATACGAGTGTGAAATGAAATGTAAAGGATTTTAAGTTTTCGGAAGTACTGAACAAGAAACGATCATTTCCATTAATACTTTTCGTCATCTACCTCAGAAATAATTAAAGAATTCGTCCATTACTTAATACTTATAATGCCATGTAGAAGTTAGCGAATTATATCGAAAAGTTTTTGCATTTTAACACTTTAGATTTGGGTGCAATGGAAGTCTAGTTTAGTGGGTAGTGTGCTAGATAATTAGCAGGAGGGTCGTGGGTTCGATTCCCACCAGAGATCAGCAATGAGTATTCGAAAAGATGAGTAGATTCAAATTATACTTATAATTTCTAATACTTATACGCATTCATACTTATTTTAATATCATACTCATACTGCTCATATTCAAAGTTTGAAGTACTCATCGCACTCATACTTAACAATCATGCGTATTGTTGGTGATTTCGACTCTCCTTTACTCAACACTTACAAGAATCACAAAATAAGCATGATTCGCGTTCGAACACTACTATACTTACTAGAAGGTTGTGTGTTTGCTTTGCTTGCTGTCTTTTTCTTCTTTTTTTGTAAATACAACAACAACTAAGACTGTAAATTTTGATGGATAATTCAAATCACTCGAATCATTTATGAGTATTATAAGTATTTTTCTAAATTTATGAATCTGAATGAGTAGGCGTATGAATCAAACATATTTCGAATGTTATAAGTTTGATGTCAACGTTGTACTCATTGCAACCTGTACTTATAAATCAATGTTGTAGTGAGTACGAATGAATCAGAGTAGTTCAATTTCAATACTGTTAACTCACTCATACTCAAAATTTCATGAGTACTTATGAGTAGCGAAAATACGATTCATTGCTGATCTCTGATTCCCACCAGAGGCTCCGGTTTGTTATATAGGGTGTTTTTTTATAGAGGTATAGAACTTTAAGTTGCAATAAAACAACGATGGATTATTCGATTGACATGAATTTTATTTATCCGAAAGATAATCTTGTGGCATTACATTTTAAATATGATTTCTGGCATATGACCGCCACGGCTGGCGCGGATGTAGTCCAATCTGGACGTCCAATTTTCGATGACTTTTTCCAACATTTGTGGCCGTATATCGGCAATAACACGGCGAATGTTGTCTTCCAAATGGTCAAGCGTTTGTGGCTTTACCGCATAGACCATTAACTTTACATAGCCCCACAGAAAGTAGTCTAGCGGTGTTAAATCACAAGATCATGGAGGCCAATTCACAGGTCCAAAACGTGAAATTAGGCGGTCACCAAACGTGTCTTTCAATAAATCGAAATTAAATTGCACTATTTGCAGGCGTTGTTCAGGCGTGAGTCTATTCATGATGAATCGCCAAACCAAACTGAGAATAAATCACTTGACAGCTGTTAAATCGGTCGCCATCTTGAAAAGTAATGCCAACTTAAAGTTCTATACCTCTATAAAAAACACCCTATACTATACTGAGCAGAAGGTCGAAGCTCGTAATACTTATAATATAATTTTTGATTGTATTACGATTTTCCAAACCATCAAACTTATATCGAATGTCTTGTCTGTTGTTGTACAATTTTTATAACGTATTAGATTGGGGATGGTACCTTAACGGCCATTATTACAACTTGCCGTTAACTAAAGGGAGGATTTTAACGGACAGATAATTTGTTTTTCATTATTAAAGTGGACAATAAGGTAGAAGTGAGCGCTACGCTAAAGGGAGAGGATCATCCTTCCTATGTATAACTTTTAAAGTTAAGTTCGTGTTAGAGATTGCCATATTATATATTAGATTTTCAATATGGCAACTTCAAATATAAACAAAATGAGCAAATACAACAACCAAAAAACAGGCCCTTCGTTGCCACTGCGTTTAAAAAAAAAAACTTTTTTAATTGAGCAGTTTTATCGACATTGCGCCGGCACTGCCATATTTTTGAAAACAGTTAACTTTATTTTATCTGTAAGTTGTAATAACAAAAATAAGCTAAAGGTAACTTTAAAGTTCACTTTAGCTAAAGTTGCCTTTAACTGAACCCAACTTTAACGGCAGGTTGTAATAATGGCCCTAAAACTGTTTAAATATTAACTTTGCGACCAACGAATGTCTGGAAACGAATAAAAAAATTTGACTCCTTTTCAGAGGGCTTTGGTTTGTTCGTAATTCAAAAATTCCAAGAGTATAAATTCAGTGACTCAGCGTACTCAATGGTAAGAACAATGCAATTGCAACAATTGCTAATATCTTGTGCTTCTTTGTCTTTTTTATGCAATATGTGGCTTAAACCTGTTTTGAATGGCAGAATAGTGAGGTGGAAAAATAACCACAAAATATTAAATTTTTATTGCTTCAATAGTAGGGGATTTGTTTAATAATGTTTATGAGTTGAAAACCAATTTATATTTTGTTTGTCAAATTTTCTTTGTGTTGCTTATAATATTGTATACAACACAGTACAGACATATGTATGTATGTATACACACAAGCCCACCTGTTTGAAAGTATTGTTGTAAGATTGTAATTCTAGAAGATGCCGTAGCTTAACCATAGTCAGCCAGGCAAGTGATGACGATGACCTTGGCTCCAACAACTGTTGTGTTTGATGACTTAAATGACGACAGGTTGTTGGTTGAGTTCTGTTCGTTCATTGAATACCATAAAATTGGAGACCAACTTCTACTTCACATGGAGATTTATTTAAAAAAGCAGATGCTGCACCTTAGACATACACAGAAAAAAAAAACGTCTTCTTCTTAATTTTCATCTTATAGATTTTATGTGGTTTTACAACAACAACAACAACAACAACAAAAACATTGTTGTTTTTTTTCTTATCGTGTTTTATGTCACACCACAAACACAACAGCATCAACATGTTGGATTATTTCATGAAATTTTGCCATTAAAATAATTTTTGTTGTTGTTGTTTTTTGTTTATTTTTCGGTGTTTATAAATATTTTTTGTTTGTTTTTAATTAATTTTGTTGTTGTTGTTAATTTTTTTTTTTTTTAATTTTCTCATGAATATTTCTACTGTTGCGTTTGTAGTGTATTCATTAAAAAAATTTGGGTCGCCTGTCTATCGAACGAAGTTGCAACAGCTTGTTAGGGAACGAACACAACAGCATTACGAGTATTTTATTTTGGCCAACATACAATATGTTTTTAAACAGTTCCCGGTTCGTAATTTTAGTATTTATGCGGTGTTTGACTTTTGCTGTATTTAACGAATTTAGCGCATTTTTATTTGGCAACTTGACAGCGTTTCTCAAGCATTTCGTTAAGTGTTCAAAGAGCAGGGAGAATAGAGTACCACAATATTCTAAACTGATGGAATTTTTTACTTTCACGTAGCGCAAGGAGGAGGTACATATTTGAGTTTTATTTTTATATGGGGCTCTTTAGTAATGAAGTCGTTTAAAATTTGAGAAATATTGTCACAAGAGTTTGACGAGTTTGGTTGCGACTATTTCATTTGTTTGAAAAATGATATATATGGCTTGGCTATAAACGACGGTTATAAGTCTGACTACCCCTGCTTATTAAATTTTCCTACATTGAAAATATGGTGTACCGCATCTGCAGTCACCGTTGTCTAGTGGATATCGTGTTGGCTTATTAGATATGAGGCAACGGTTCAAACCCCCAGGTCAGACATCTCCAACATAACGAAATATAAAAAAATATTTCTTCGCCGATTTCCTCTCCGCAGATTTCTGGCAAAAACTCGGAGAGTAAATAAAACTGCCATGAAAAGTTTCTGAAAAAATCTGTCATTCGGAGTCGACTTTAAACTGTAGGTCCCGCCACTCATATATAAAATTAAGACACTCAACATAAGTGGTGTGAGAAGCTAGGTTGTAATCTGGACTGAAGGGTTATAATGACTAATTATGTATGTACTTGTATACCAGAGATCAGCAATGAGTGTTCAAAAAAATGAGTAGAATCGAATTATACTCATAATTTCTGATATTTATACGCATTCATACTTATTTTAATACCATGCAACCTCTACTCATATTCAAAGTTTGAAGTACTCAACGTACTCATACTTAACAATACGCATGATGTTGTTGATTTCGACTCTCCATGACTCAACATTTACAGGAATCACAAAATAAGTATGATTCGCGTACGAACACTACAATGCTCACTAGAAAGTTGTGTGTTTGCTTTGCTTGCTGTCTTTGTCTTATTTTCTTTCTTCTTTTTTTGTAAATACAACAACAACTAAGACTGTAAATTTTGATGAATGATTCGAATCACTCCAATCACATTTATGAGTATTATAAGTATTTTTTCTAAATTTATGTATCTGAATGAGTAGGTGTATGAATCAAACATATTTCGAATGTTATGAGTTTGATGTCAGCGTTGTACTCATACTCAATGCAACCTGTACTTATAAGTCAACGTTGTAGTGAGTTCGAATGAATCAGAGTAGTTAAATTTTAATACTGTGGACTCACTCATACTCAAAAAAGAAAAAACCCTTCATTGCTGATCTCTGCTCGTAGTTAAGTTTTTGGCATCAGTCAATGCTCGCCTTATTCGTCTCTTACAACAGTTTTGCATTCTGAA
Source organism: Sarcophaga rosellei (assembly GCA_930367235.1). NCBI lineage: Eukaryota > Metazoa > Arthropoda > Insecta > Diptera > Sarcophagidae > Sarcophaga > Sarcophaga rosellei. The sequence goes on along the minus strand of OV884017.1, from coordinate 62,122,472 downwards.
TTTGCATTAAAATTGCAAAGACGGTCTGCTGCAAAGCATGTGTGTAGGTATAGCGCATCCAAATAATAAGAGTAGTCAACATAGTTTACTAAATAATTTGATTTGAATTTTATTGAAACGCTATCTATATATTTTTTCATCTGGCCACCTTAATGCAAATATTATTTTTTTTTTCACAGTTCGTTCGTTATTCCTCAGTTGGTTTTATTTATAATTCTATTTAAAAATAGTTCTCATTGCGATTTCCTTTCATATGATGCTGTTCATCATGATACTGATAATGATGCCGATACCCGTTTCAGTCAGTGGGGCAACAACTTCATTATCTTTCATGTTGCACACTTCATTTATTAACATCACATCATGAAAGTTTGTTGCATTTGATTTCTTTTTATGTTACATTTCTTAAGAAATATGCTGCAATAGAATCTTAAGTAGCGGATGAGGTTTTCATCGGCTCAACACTATTGAATATTATCACCTCATTGGCCGTAAGAAGAAGAAACAGGGAGAAACTGTTTTCTAAGACGAGTTGTCTTCAACAATTACGTTCTGAGTATGTGTAGAATTTTTTACAAAATATTTTGAACTAAAAATCTACATCACATCCGTAGTTTTTGTATGAAATTCCAAAACGATATCACAGAGACACTACATCGAGTAACAACATTTGCCTTTAGTTGTATCGATTGCCATAAATATGGTTTATAAAGTTAAATTAAAGTACAGTTTGCCTTGCCATTGATTAAGTTGTATGAAGATAATCCCTGGGCCACACTAGTTTTTCGCAATTTATTATACTTGCGTGGTAATAATTACGCCAAATATAATCTGAATTGTTCAATTTGTACGGCAAGCAATCCAAATAATTTCAAATTTGGGCAAACATATAATCTCATTAGTTTTCGAGAGCCTCTGTACTTGGTACACATGGGTAAATGAGTTACCATCAATTAATTCTAGGATTATCGGATAGAAGCATGGCAGACAATTTATCGTCTCCCCTGCACTGTAAGTGTAATACTATGTTTAGACATGCACTTTTATTACGTAAATCGCAATAAACGCCATTATTGAGCTCAATATTTCATATAAAGTTTCAATTAATTATTGCGCAATAAATACGCAAATTCTTATAATATTGAGTAAAACTTAAAATACAGCACTGTCATAAGCACGTTCAGTGAGCATATTACAATTATCCGAACGTTTGAGTTGTCAAATATCAACAAAAACAATGTTGTTGAAACAACCATCTTCTTTGTTTATCAGCTGTCAAATGAATATTGCTTTTATTATGTTTGAACACTTAAAATATTGTACTCAATAAACCGAATATTGGCTCAATAAAAGTGCATGTCTGAACATAGTATAAGACTATGTACGCCTAAATTATTCCAAGTTTTATTTGTTTTTCTTGCTTGTTTTTAATTCTAGACCCACTTAAAAGTAATTAATTTATCACCGCCATTTATGAAGCAAACTTCTTTTTAAAGTCTACCAATGTAATCAAATTTTTCATTTTTTTTTTTTTTTTGGAAATATTTCGGTTTTTAAGCTGCAAGTGTCGTTATCTTAATCATGTTAAACGAAGCGTTTTATAATTTATTATAATTGGCCTCATTTGGATTTCATTTCATATAGAAAAGGGGAGAAGTTGTCATTCAACTGGATATGGTTGTGTGTTTTTTCTTTTTTCTTCATAACAATTTTGTTTAATAACAAGTGACTTAAGAGACCTGCAGTTTAAAGAAAATTGAAAATATTTCTTTGTTTTTATCATATCTTGCAACATTAGAAGGCAAACACCGTCAGTTTTTTTTAGTTCATAATTAATTTGGTTTGATGGTGAAGGTGGTATATTTAATAATTTTAATTATTTAGGAAATAATTGCTTTCATATTTTTTGATTGTCTCATTCACTCGGACGGTATATCGTCTGGAAGATGTTTCTGGCTCGAGTTTATAATATGTAAACCCTTCGAACATTTAATTGTAGTATTTTGTGACAACAAGTTGGAAATCTTTTATGTATGTTCGAAAGAGGACCCTCGGAATTACCATTTGCATATAGTCGGATAGGTGTACTATGTCCCATATTTTTCAAAATGACCACTGATTCTCTAGACAAATTTTAAGCAAAAAATTGACATTTTCAACGCCAATTTCAATTTATATGTAACTCTTTTGCTGATTATATATATTAAGAAGCCTTAGAACTTTCCTTTCAATGTGGTATTGTACTCGTAGACTTAGTATATATCCTAAAATTGAGTCCTAAACAAATGGGCTTGTTCAGGCGGATATTGTTAAACAGCTAACAGTGCTCTGTTAATTATAAATGTTGTTCTGTTAAAAGAAATTTTGCTATGGTTGACTGTGTTGTGTGGTGTTGACTGCTACTCATGTTGTGCATTGTGTTGGAAGCAGAGATCAGCAATGAATCTTTTTTTTCGCTACTCATAAGTACTCATGAAATTTTGAGTATGAGTGAGTTAACAGTATTGAAATTCAACTACTCTGATTAATTCGTACTCACTACAACATTGATTTATAAGTACAGGTTGCAATGAGTATGAGTTGACATTAAACTCATAATATTCGAAATATGTTCGATTCATACGCCTACTCATTCAGATTCATTAATTTAGAAAAACACTTATAACACTCATAAATGAGTCGCATCATTCGAAATTTACAGTCTTAGTTGTTTTTGCATTTACAAAAAAGAAGAAAGAAAAAGACAAAGAAGCAAGCAAAGCAAATACACAACCTTCTAGTGAGTATTGTAGTGTTTATATGCGAATCATACTTATATTGTGATTTTTGTAAATGGTGAGTAAAGGAGATTCGAAATCAACAACATCATACGTGTTGTTAAGTATGAGTTCGATGAGTACCTCAAACTTTGAATATGAGTGCTATGAGTATGATATTAAAATAAGTATGAATGCGTATAAGTATCAGAAATTATGAATTCGAATATTATAATTCGAATCTACACATCTTTTTGAATACTCATTGCTGATCTCTGGTTGGAAGACAGAAAATCATGTATAGAGGCGGAAGGACAATTATATTTTAATGACCATTGTATATACCTTCGTCACTTTTCTTCGATAAAATACTTTTTAATAATAATTCTAACTTTCTTTTTTCTATTGAGAGTAATCACACATAATACCAAACAAAGAAACTCAAACCCCTAGTGGGAATTAAACCTACGGCATCGACACTTGAAGTTTAGCACACTACATCTGGGCATTGCTGAATATTCTTAAACTTTAAATATTAATTCGTTATTCATGTGTGTGTGAAGACGAATTCGAATTTAATTAGCAAAGACAAAATCCAACAATTTTCATGGTCAAGGAAGAAATCACACTCAAATATATGATATCGGCGAATAAAATCTTTACTTTGTTTCTTAAAAATTGTGCCCCACACATTCCTGAATAACACAGCTCCTGTGGTAATTCGGAAAAATGTATTTGCTTTAACAAAGTCTGGGTATGGATGATCCTGGATGATATTGTGGAAAAATGGGACTTGCTGCAGATATCCCACTATATACAAATTATAGCATAGTAATCTATACCAAATAATTTTGGAACTTGAGAAATCGTGATTGAAAAATTCATTCTGTTAACACATTCTGCTAACGAATTCTGTTAACACATTATGTTAATACATTCTGTTAACGCATTCTGTTAACACATTCTCTTAACATAGTGAATTTTTCAAATCCGATTTCTCAAGTTTCTCTTGTTATCATAGAAAAATTTTGTATCATCATATTCTTACGCTTGAGATTGCTTTTTTCTAAATGTAACTTCAGTGACATTTATTAAATATTCCTCGAAGTGTTTTAAAAAAGCTGGAGTTAACGGGGAAATGTGGGTGTTGCCACTAAAAATTCTCTGTCTGACTTAAATTATAATCGAAATGGAGCCAGGAGGACAGGAAGGAAATTATTTTCCAAAATCCCATAAATAATCATAATCACCGTTAATCAGTTGTCATTTTGTTTTTGTTTTCAATGAATCTAGTCAAATGGGAAATTAATAGTGGCCAATTTAAAATAAATTATTATGACTTTAATGTACAATTTAATGTACAATATATACCACCATAGAGAATACCTTTAAAGGCTAGGCTATGTATTACCCGTTTAGTTGACTTCATGTTCATCAATTTAATTATATTTCCAATAAAAAATTTGAAATAATTTTCACTCTGCTATTTTAATGTTGTTGGTGCTGCATTGGAAAACGGGCCAACATAATAACTGTCCGTATCAATGTGTCCGTATTATTTGTATTTGTGACTCGAATGTGGTTTTAATTGATGAAATATTTAATGAGCATCAGAGCAGTTGTTGTTGGCCAAACTTACTGGCCAATATGAAATTGTGTTGGTAGTCAAACAGGTATTGATGGTTAGATATGGTAATAAGGAATTTTTTGTTGATTCGTATATTTTGTACCCTACAACAAGTAGTTGCTGTTTCTATTACAAATTTTGTACACTTTCACAAGGACATTGATTTATGCGTATGGGTTGGTAGACAACACCAATATGATCCTGCCTAATGTGTAAAAGAAATAATTTTTTTTTTCTTTTATTTTTTATTCTCTAATCTAGGGACATAGAAGGTCTTTACAAATTCGCTTATCTCTCTTGTTAGTTTCGGCGTATTTTTTTTCTTTCAACTTAAAAAAAAATTTCAATTTGTTTACCAAACTTAAATGTAAATGAGGACAGCGTGGAAAAAGATGGAAAAAAATATTTTATAGTGTAACAGCAGCAGATCAATATTAAAAAAAGAGAGAAAAAAACACTGTAAACAGACAACTAATTTCGTTTTAGTTGTTGTTGGCCTTCTCGTGGTGTATTAAACATGGCTAAAACGAAACTGACACATGAGTAGACGGACAGGCGAATGTCGTATGTATGTATGTACATACATATGTATGTACATACGACAGGCATGCAGCAGGAAAATCAAATTGGAAAATGAAATTAATTTAATGGTTGGCCGGTGTTCATTTTCTGTTTTCCATGACAACACCCAGTGCCAACGACAAGTGTAACTTACAAGCTTGGGAAATTAGCCACCAACCAAAAACAGAAAATGTACAAGAAAAAAAAACACGGTATGATTACGGTTTAGTGGGTTTTTAGGTGGTTTAACTGCAAAAAATGACACAAACAAATAAATACAAAAAGGAAATTAAAAAAAAAAAAATAAATAAAATACATCCCACGTTTTCATTCAGCTGGCCACAGGGTCTTATTTTATAATTTTTTTTTCGTTTCGAATTGTTATTATTTTTCCAACCCCTTTAAGATAGAATATAAATCATTTTGTATATTATTTATCAATATTTATATTGTATACCTGTCTTTCCGGCTCTTCTATTAGTTGTCAGCTCTTAGTCGAGTGTGTGTCAACTTCTGTGATTGTCAGTTTTTTTCTCCGCTCCACTGCTATGGAATAACAAAAGTTCAATCACCTAACATAGGGGGTAAAAATTCAAGCATATCAATCACTCTGTATGCTATTTATGGTTCTTCTTAATATTTTTATTTTGAATTCAAATTGTTTGGTTTACTTCCAATATTTAGCTTTTAATGATTTGAAGGATTTCTCGTATAGAGTTTAATGATACCAGAAATATACATACGAGTGTATTTGTGTCATAAATCACATTTACGGGAATACTTAATTTAATTATTTTTTTAACCTTTAGAAAATCAACATTTAGGGAATGAAAATAAAAAAAAAATTAAAAGTGTAGACGAATCAAATTCAAAAAAGTGTCGATCTACTCGGATCCTTGATGCTGTCTGTCCGTTAACTTAGAAACGAAATGCCTCTGAGACCATCTGTTAAAATTCATGTTACTTGGCTTAATCAATAGTACAGTCATCCTAGCAAATAAAATATTGTCAAAAACAAATGAAGTCCAATTTCCTCTAGCTACAGTGTAGACTTCTGCTTTAAAATATTGTAATTTTTTTTTCCCAGAAGACAATTAAAATTTTCTTAAACTTTATTTAAAAAAAAAAACTGTGCCAATTACTCACAAATGCGGTATAGGGGTTAAAGTGTTATACTATGTTCAGACATACACTTTTATTCAGTCAATATTCGGATATTTGGGAACAATATTTTAAGTGTTCAGGCATAACAATATACGAAGTTCAGCTGCTTATTCAATAATCATTTGACAGCTGATAAACGAAACAGCTGGTTGTTTCAACAATATCGCTTTTTTATGTTTATGTTTATTGTACTCAATATTCTATTTATTGAGTACAATATTTTAAGTGTTCAAACATAACAATATACGCAGTTCAGCTGCTAATTCAATTATCATTTGACAGCTGATAAACGTAGCAGCTGGTTATTTCAAAAACATCGCTTTTTTATGTTTTTTCGATTTATTGAGTACAATATTTTAAGTGTTCAAACATAACAATATACGCAGTTCAGCTGCTTATTCAATATTCATTTGACAGCTGGTAAACAAAGCAGCTGGTTGTTTCAACAACATTGTTTTTTTGTCGTTGTTGACATTTGAGTTGTTATTGTCGGATAATTGTAATATGCGCACTGGACATACTCATGACAGTGCTGTATTTTAAGTTTTACTCAATATTATAACAATTTATGAATTTATTGAGCAACAATTAATTGAAATTTTCTATGAAATATTGAGCTCCATAATGGCGTTTATTCTATATATGGAATAAAAGTGCATGTCTGAACAAAGTATTAGACTTCAAAGCTGATCAATATTCGAATCCGGGTAAAGGTATTATTACGGTATTCGTATTTTTAAAAAAGTCGAAGCTTCAATCTTGTCAATGACCAATCCAGCAAGCACCCAAACTCCTCTAGAAAGGCTTGCATCAAAAGTGAGCATGATGGGAAGATTGGAAAAAGTCACCTCTTGAGAAGGAGTAAGTCGCCTCTTGAAAAGATGTTAATTCTAGGTATGGAGAGATGGTAGCTCTATCATATCAGAACTCGCCACATAAGACTATTTTCGAGCTTAGTTGGAAAGACTTGATTAATGGCAAGCAAAACTTAAGGAATAATGACAGGATGGAGGAGAGTTGTTGTGACAGCCCTAGCTTACATAAAAATTTAAAATAATTTAAGAAAGCATTTCAGTTTAAAAGTTACATGTCCAGTTTTTCTTCATTTAGTCCCTAATATTCCATTAATTTTCAGAACAAAAACATTTTTTTTTATAAAGCTACCGACAATTCATTTCATTTCATTTACATTTAGTGTTCGATAGAGGTTTTGAAACTTTTATTTAAAAATTTCTGTTTCCTCTTTTAAATTTAATTTTTTTTTTTTTTAAATTTGACGCGTGCTTTAAGTGTCATGTTTTAAATGAATTGCTTGTCCATTTCGTTTACTTAATATGATATTTTAATTCATGCAATTTCCTCAATCTAATCTCTATTCACATGCAAATTAATTATTTCAGTCATTCATTCATATTTACTTGCTTCATCTTCATCTTCATTTTTATGATCATGTTCGTTCATCAGCCTCGTCATTTCGTCTTACGGTGCAACGCTATTAAATTAATAAAATTTATGATTAATCTTTGGATTTTAAACTATTTCGAATAAATATTGTATAATTAAAATTAAATCTGTTTTGTTTTTATTTTATTATTTCGCATTTTTTTTTTTTCATGTAAATGGTCAATAAACTTCGATAATTGCTATGAACATGATTATCCAGCAAAATATTTGATCGTAATTTCAATCGTAATTTCAATTGAATTGAATTCAATTGAAAATTTTAAATTAAAAAATTAAAAGAAAGAAGTATTGTTGAGTATAATTAAGTTGTCAGTTTCTGAATATTTACACATTTTTAAGTTAAGAAAATTTAATTATTGTAGTTTCAATAATATACGATACTTTATTAAGGCGGTTATGAATACAATCGATTAATTACTATCGTTCATATCGATGATATTGTGATGTGCCAATAAAACAGGAAATGAATTGTTAAGAGAATTGTTATATCAATATTCTTTAAGTTATTGTTGGCAAATATATACAATTTTGATATCATTCTGAGAACTTCACCGTTTAAAAAAAAAAAAAATTTTAATACTGTGACTATTGCGTCATATGTCACGCGTTACTTAATCTATATATATTATAAATCGCCTGTTCTGTTGTCTTTATATCATAAAAATTTTTTTTAATAAATTGTGTTACTGTTGCAGTGCTTCATTTGTGATTCGTAACTGGTGTTCAAACTAAAACTATTCCATTTTATTATGAAAATAATGTTTTTTAAGCATTTTATATAGTCGCAGTAGTCTAGTAGATAGTGTGTGAGGTCACGGTTTAAACCCCAGGTCAGGCATCTCTAACAAAATGAAATATGAACAAATATTGCTTCGACGACTTCTCAGCAGATTTCTGGCAAAAACTCTGAGAGTAAATAAAATTGGCATGAAAAAGTTTCTCTAGAATCTGACGTTCGTAGTTGACTGTAGTTCCCCCGCCAGTCATTTATAAAATTAACACGATATAAGTGCTATGCATAGCTGCCAGATTTTGAGCTCCAAAAATATTATATTGACGATTTGATTATTTATGCCCTTATTTCGACGATTTAAAAAAAATCATTTAAACAAAATAATAAAAATCAAATTAAACATCTATCCTTCACCCTTGAACTCAAATAACCTTATGATGCGGGCTTCTTGGGGACGATTGCTGTAGACTGTCTAATGGTGAAGGTATAACACTGGCCATTTTGTGGTCGCCTAGCAGCGGCTCGTTTCCTTTCTGTTCGCATCTTGAGCTGGGGCGTTTGATTTTCAATTGTTCCTTATCGTGATGACGGGTCGCTTTCGCATCGATTTTTGTGGCGTGCGTGGGCTGACAACCACTACTCCTTCTTTCCACCTTGCTACAACCTATTTTCCTAAACCTGCACAATGCGCTGCGTGAGTGGGGGCCATCCCCTGAGTGCTGGTTTTACAAAGAAAAAAGAAAGAAATACAAATGTGCTGGATGAGAAAGACGAGCGTTACGTAGGAATATATGATTTTCGGGAACAAGTCCCCTTATTTCGTTAGAGCAAAATCCTTTTGTAGTAGGGATAGAACAGTAAAACACAAACCACATTGCAACGATGCTTCAATGATTCAATGGAGTTGGATACACTACCGTGATTAACGAGTTATTACGGCCTCTCCTGTTCACGGCCGAGAAACCTTAAAATAGACGTAGAGGCACCGACGCATATGTGAGAGTTGTATTCCATTCTCGGTCGGTTATAAATGGTGTAAATAGTAAGATCAGATGATAAGATCTTAAGAAGGAACTAAAAAATGTGCTGATTCCAGCCAACATTACACTGAATTTTCATGCTCAGAATGTCAAGAGCTTCTGACTCCTTAATATTTACACCACCCATAGAGTTAAATGCTGCAATATTATTGCTGCGATTATGTTTCAATAAACAACACTGGGATAGATTGTTTAAGCCTTAAAAAATTTTTTCCTGAAAATGATATAAAATTTCTCCATTTTTGGAAAAAAAAAAATTAATAAATGAAGATGAGGGACGCTAACTTTTAATTTCTAACAAATTTTTGTTTTATTTTCGAACTCAGATGTGTACATACATTAACTTTAAGTTTACCTTATGTACTTATGCATATGAATATGTATTTATTTATTTATTTATATAATTAACATAACACAACAAGATGTTAATCTTATAAGTTATAGTGTTATGCATAAGACCACTAAGATATAAAATTTAAAAAAAAACTAATATTAATTAAGTATTGGAAATTAAAAATAAAGAAGTAAAAAAGTAAATTTTAAATATAAAAAAGAATTTAAATATAAGTGAAAATATAACAGGACAATAACAATACTGCAGAAGTAAATAAAAAATTAAAAAAATTGAGAATTATAGAAATATAAAGATGACATATTTTAAAAATCGGTTTAAGAAAGTAAAATATATTAAACGATATAAAATCAACCTAATATCATAAAAATCTATTATTAAGAGAATAATTTAAATAACTCCTTTTTGAACGCACTTGCATTGCCTAACTTTTGAATTTGGTTTGGTAGGGAATTCCAAAGACTTGTGGTGTGTATAAAGAACTGTCGCTGTGACAGAAGGGTTCTGTACCGTTGTTGAATAACCTTCAAGCCCCGGAAAGATCTTGCAAATCTAATTCGGTTCAACAAATATTCTGGCTGCCTCGAGTTAATAATTCTATGGAATAGAATGAGGCATTTAATTTTCAAAAGATTATCAAAGCTCACACTAAATATCTGGTAGGCCAAATGAGAAATATGATCCCGGCGACCTCTAAGGAATACATATCTCGCTATATTATTATATGCCAAGTTGAGTTTCCGCTTGTCATTACTATCGCAGTTTGAAAAGATTTCACACCCATATAAAAGCACAGGAATTAGATATGTTTTAGCAAGTTGCATACGAATGGCGAAAGGAGTTGAATCTATGACAGCCCATAAATTCCGAAGCATGCTGTAAATTCTGCCAACAACAACACTTATATGGCTAGACCACGATAATCTGTCATTAAAGACAATGCCCAGATTGGTTGCAGACTCGACAAAGACAATTCTATTACCCCTGATACTCAATTCCGGTATGACAAGCGACCTATTGGTTTTTGAAAGCATAATACATTTGGACTTTGAGGGATTGATACATAGTCCATTTGCCGAGGCCCAACTAGCAATTCGCTCCAAATCACAGTTAATGGAGTGTAAACAGGAATCAATATTCTCCTTACGTGTACTGGTATAAAGCTGCACATCATCAGCATACATATGAACATGACAATCAACCAAAACATCTGGTAGATCATTAATGTACATGCAGAACAGCAGAGGCCCCAGTATTGATCCCTGGGGGACACCTCTACTTATATTAAGCGGATCCGAAATTTTTCCATTCAAATGAACCTTTTGACATCTGCCCAACAGATAAGATGAAATTAAATTACCGGCAGAATTAGAAAAATTAAACAGTTTCCGGAGCTTATTCAATAATACTTTGTGATCAACCGTATCGAAAGCCTTGGTGTGATCGAGAAGAACTAAAAACGCTACATTATTCTCATCTAGCTCCAACCTTAGATCCTCGACTACATTCAATAGAGCGGTAGTACAACTCCTACCTTTTATGAAACCCGACTGACTAACAGTTAAGAAATCGTGACTCGCCAGATAACTGTTGATTTGTCTAGCTATAATGTTTTCCATTACCTTTGACAAAAAAGGAAGTATAGCAATTGGCCTGAACTCATTGTTCGTTTTGGGAATGGGAAGGATTTTGGCCAGCTTCCATTCATCTGGGAAGGTAGATTTAGTCAGCACTGTATTGAATAAGTAGGTATAATATGGCAAAAGTCTAGGTGTCAAAACTTTTAAAAACAGAGGATCTAAATCATCAGAACCAATTGCATTCGATCCTACCGCTGAAATACATTTCAAAACTTCGAACTGATCTACGCAACGACTTTATATGTATGTTTTACTACCATAGAAGTAATTTTGGTTTTTAAAAACTTTTAATTTATTTATTTATTTTTTCTGACGATTTTGACAATTTTCTCTCAAATATATGACAATTTGGTGCCTCATCTATCTGGCAGCTATGGTGGTGTGAGAACTTGGTTGTTATCCTATCTGGAAGGGTAGTTATGACCAATTATGTATGTATATGTACATAGGTATTTTAAGATTTTATTTCTTCTGTATAATTTTTACGAAAGCAATTTGGCGATTAGTCACACAATTCGGAATTTAGCTTTGTTTTCACTGTAAAACCCATTTTTTTTATTATTATTTCAATCATTTAAGAATTACCAAAAACTTTTTGATTTGTTTGATTTTAAAAAGTAAATCTATAAGCTTCCATGACTAAATATCTTTTTGTTTTTTTTTGCTTAATATTTAATTCGTTTTATTTTTCTTGGTTATTATAACCTACAAAAAAATAACTCAAGGTTCATGGCTTTATTTATTTATAATTAAATTTATAATGGTTTCAAACCTAAAGTTAATTTTTTGTTGTTGTTGTTGATTTTTAGTTGAAACGGCAAATTGTGTTTGTTGAAGTTTGAATTCAAATAGCAATCATGAAAGCTTTGAATTGAATGTTTAAATAAAACCTCAGTATTATTATTGTACAAAAAAAAATTTCAGTTGAACTCCAGCAAATATCGGGTCGTGCATTAAGCGCTTCTTATCTTGGAATTTACATAAAACAAAACGAATTTTTTTTTCGATAAAATGTTCACCACGTCTCCTCTGTTAGGAGTTCATCTGAAATGTTTAATTTTCCATGAATCTGGCGGATAAGTCAGTATAAATTTGACCGATGTCATGGCACGGTTTATGGCTTTGAGGCTTAATCATATACTCTTGCGTCTTAAGATAACCCCACAAGAAAAAGTCTAATGGTCGCAACATCTCCCTGTAAGATGATTATGCTATCAATCGCTCGTACATAATATTCAATGTGGCAACAGCTGTGTGGCACGTAGCGGCGTCCTGTAGAAATCACTTGTTATTGGTGTTCAGTTCATCCAATAAAAGTTGATAATTAGTTACCTACAGTGCTTGCTTGTCATTGCTAATGATGGCCTGACCAATGTCGTTCTCAAAGGAATATGAACCGATGACGTCGCCTACACAAAATTCACATCAAAGAGCGACTCATTCGGGATTCTTTGGATGCTGTTTGATCTCATGTGAATTTGTATCGTCCCAAATTTGACAATACAGAAATGATCCTCAGCGCTAAATGTGATTATTCGATTAAAATTAGGGTCAGTTGACAACTGCTGCAGACCCCATTCGTCGGACATACGGCCTTGAATATGGTTGTTTGCCTTTATTTCTTGGATTAGTTGAGTTTTGTACGGCTGCTGGTACAATTTACGACGCAAAATACGTCAAGTTGTAGTCTACAAAATGTGAAATCGAGTGTCTTGGACTTTCCTGCACAGTCTTTTGGACGGCAGAGGTGTTTTCGGCAGATTTTGCAAAAAAAAATCAGTGGATTCAAACCTATCTACCACATAATGGATAGTTCTGCCGGCAGGACAATTATGGCCATTGTAATATTGGCGAAAAGCGCAATACGTTGCACGCACAAAATGTCCATTTCGTTAACCAATTTTATTATTTGCGCTGTTGTTTAATGCTTTGGCAAAACAGTCTGAATAAATGTCATCCGAATCGACAGATGTACATACCAGAGATCAACAATGAGTATTAAAAAAGATGAATAGATTCGAATCATACTCATAATTTCTGATACTTATACGCGTCGCCGTGGTCTAGTAGGTAGTGTGTTGGCTTATTAGACGAAAGGCCCGAGTTCGAATCCCAGGTCAGACATCAAAACGAAAATATGACAATATTTCTACGGCGACTTCCTCTCAGCAGATTTCTGGCAAAAACTCTGAGAGTAAAAATTGCCATGAAAAGCTTCTCAAAAAATCTGTCGTTCGGAGTCGACTTTAAACTGTAGGTCCCGCCACTCATGTATAAAAATTAACGCACACAACATGAGTGGTGTTGAGAAGCTAGGCCGTAATCCTGACTGAAGGGTTGTAATGGCCAATTATGTATGTACGTATGACTTATAATACTCATAAATGATTCGAGTAATTCGAAACATTCATCATCAGTCGTGAGTATTATAAGTATTTTTCTAAATTTATGGATCTGAATGAGTAGGCGTATAAATCAAACATATTTCGAATGTTATGAGTTTGATGTCAACGTTGTACTCATACTCATTGCAACCTGTACTTATAAATCGGTGTTGTAATGAGTACGAATGAATCAGAGTAGTTGAATTTCAATACTGTTCATGAGTACTTATGAGTAGCGAAAAAACGATTCATTGTTGATCTCTGGAATATATGTACCTTCAACAAGATTGGCGTTATCAATTGTCATGGTTCGGAAGTCCCCGTTGAAAGACCCGATATTAGAAGTTTTTGTGGTTTATTTTTTTTTCTGTCTCTATTAGTTTTTGTCATTGAAAGAACAAAAACAAAAAGATTATATAAACGCTTTTTTTTTATTAAATTAAGCCATTTTGAAATTCTGGGAAATATTCCATCTTGGTTGGAAGTTTTTCTGCTATAGCTTCTTCGCTCTAAAGATTAAGAATTATTTCTTGTTTGCTTGTTACCTCGATGTTTGGTCTGTAATAAGAAGAATTATTTCATTTTCAAGGTTTTCTGTCTTTCGTTTAATTTCAGTAAATTAAGAGGTTTGTTATTCGTCTTGAGTTTCTAAGTATGTATTGTTGTTTACTTGAACTATGCTTGCCTTTAAATAAGTTGTGGTGAATTAACCCCTTTTGAGGTCACAGATAATTTGCTAAATTAAAAGCATGGAATAAACTATAAATTATTTATGAATTTTAGAAGATTATAATTTAGACTGTGGTGACAAGTCGCTTGATCTTAAAAAAAATACTACCCTTCTTACCTTTAAGGGGTTAATCATTATACTCTTATGAAATAATTTAAAACAAATTATCTTCAATTTAGCCGATGAAAAACATCAGATGCCCTTAAGTAAAATAAAAATTTTAATTAAGATACTCAGCAGCAGCTCATGAAATAATGAAAAACAACAATAGAAATATTGTTGTTGTATTCTGACATGAAAGCCGTGATGAGATGCTCATTTTGATTGACTATTGATTGAAACGATTTGAAAAGTGAAACAAAAAAATACAAAAAACTGTCTTTAAGTACTCATTAGATAAAGAATAGGAGGTGTGCTTTCCAGACAAGAGATTTTAATTTAAAAAACATTTAAACATAATTAACATAAATCGTAGGCACTTTGTCTGACTAAACAAAAAAAAAAAAAGTTTTTTGTTAAATTTTTTTTGTTTTTTTTTTTTTTTTGAAAATTTCTACGATTTTTTTTGGCCTGATGCCAAACAAAAGAATTAAAATTGTTTTTATGACTGTCATTTTTATTATTGTTTCTTGTTTTATATATGTATGTATATTTTTAAATAAAGTTTCTATTCCCCTTTGGAAATATAATTCTTTTTTTATTATGTATTTTCATAATTTCCTTTTAAATTATAAACTATTTGGCCAACTAAGGCGGTGATTATTTTTAGCCGTGACCTTTTTCTTTGTAAAATTTTTTTGCTCGTGCCTTCTATTTAACATTAAATTATTGAAATATTTTTAAATATTATTTTCAAATGTGGGCTTTCACCAACAATATTCAATGAAAAATATTTTATTATTCATTTAACAGACGAACTACATGACAATTAATGTTTTGGTTTGAATTTTTAATTTTTATAGGACATTTGGTTACAACACTTGTAAATTATGATTTACAATATTGTAATTTGACAGGAACTGCCATAACACATTTATTTACATACATATTTTCAATATCTACTACAGAGTGTAAAGAAGAAAGGGTGTGGGAAAAACAAATGAAAATGAAACTGAAAATTTTTTAAAAAATGGGGAATTTTTATAAACATCTGCTAATGAACACTTTTCCTCTCTTTTAATTACTGGTTGAGTATAAGAAGCATAAAAATGTCTCATTGGTTTTGAATGCTTTTAAATCATTTCTTATTTTGAAATAGATTTTCAAAATATTAAAGTTTAAGATGAAGTAGTTTGCATACATGTGGGGGGTACAAATTACGTACAGATATACTGATCGATATTTCTTTAGGATTTTAATGAGAAAATTTACATGTATTTCTTAATGCAACTTTAAGTGTTCATTTAAGATAATAAATGTATTCTTGTTCACTTGCAGCGAAATTTAACTGTCAGTTAAGTCTGAATCCGAGATCAGCAATGACTCATAACTCATGATACATACTTATTTTGATATCATACTCATACTACTTATATTCAAAGTTTGAAGTACTCATCGTACTCATACTTAACAATACGCATGATGTTGTTGATTTCGACTCTCCTTTACTCAACATTTACAAGAATCACAAAATAAGTATGATTCGCGTACGAACACTACAATACTCACTACAAGGTAGTGTGTTTGCTTTGCTTGCTGTGTTTGTCTTTTTCTTTTTTATTTATTTTTGTAAATACAACAACAACTAAGATTGTAAATTTTGATGAATGATTCGAATTACTCGAATCATTTATGAGTATTATGAGTATTTTTCTAAATTTATGAATCTATATGAGTAGGCTTTTGAATCAAATATATTTCGAATGTTATGAGTTTGATAACAACGTTGTACTCATACTTATTGCAACCTGTACTTATAAATCAACGTTGTAGTGAGTACAAATGAATCGGAGTAGTTGAGTTTCAATACTGTTGACTCATTCATACTTAAAATTTCATGAGTACTTATGAGTAGCGAAAAAACGATTCATTGCTGATCTCTGATCCATACATAAACACATATGTATGTACATAATTTGCTGATTACAACCCTTCATTTAGGATTACGATCTAGTTTCTCATACTATCAATGTTTTGTGTGTTAATTTTATACATGAGTGGCGGAACCTACAGTTTAAAGTCGACTCCGAATGACAGATTTTTGAGAAACTTTTCATGGCAATTTTATTTTGCTTTCGGAGTTTTTGCCAGAAAAAATCGGTACCGTCCTGACAGCCATATTCTTCCTTTAAACTAAGATTATTGATCTCAAATTAATCCTTAATCAACAATTGCTTTCTAATTATAATTGTGTATGTACATGGTTTTGTGCAATATCTAGGCTTTAATACTCATCGTACATGCATACATACATATGTATATTACTGTCTTAATATTTTTTTTTATATTTCGGCAATTAACTTATTTTTAATTTCCTTCTTTTCTTTTCATTGCAGGTAAGTTCATCATCATCATCATCATCAATGTTTTAATTAAGAAAGTCTTAAAATCTAAACGAGTGCTTTTAAATGTTTTTATTTATGAAGTAAGTTCACGATCACTATATTGTATAACTGACTATGCTGTTATCATGTAATTACAACACCTTGAAAAAAAAAAAAAAAAAAAAAAAATTGTGAAACAACTTAACTCTTAGCAAAGGAGCTCTTCTCAAAACCGCTTTAAGCTTTTTAAGCTGTTTTTAATAAACTGAAATTAGGAATATAAAATGAAATGAAAAATTAAGTGTTAATAGGCAAATAAATGAGTTGAAAATATCAAAACAAAAGTCAAGTCGTCGATTAAGCTGAAAAGAAAATTAGAAAATTAGAAGAAAAAATCTGCTTTCTTTTCCTGTCGCCGTTGTTTATGGTCGTTAGTTGAAATGCCTTTAAGCGTGATTTTTTTTTTTCATTTCATTTAATTTTCAAATTAAATCTTTGGTTTTAATAAAGTAAACCGAAACAAAAAATAATAAAAAGTTAATAATAATACATATGATTGTACATATGTATGTATGTACGTACATATGTACGTATATGTATATGGGTTGTTGTATTTTTTTGTTACAATCTTCAATTTGCCATGTAATAATGAACGAAAAAATAAAAGCAAACTGAAAAATCATTTTAATTAATTAATTTTAATGAGAAAACAAAAACAAGAAACTAACAATTGCTTTACATACATAATTATATGTAGACATACAGACAGATATTTAACATAGAAAGCCCTGTAGAAAGGTTTAATTTTTTTTTATTTTTTTTATTACAATTCATTGTTGGATTTTTTTTTCGGTATGTTATTGCTTGTTATTACTTCATTTTTACATACAATTATTAAATTACAATATAATTTATTTCACATTATTATTACAATAACTAAATCAAATACAGTATGTGATAAAAATAAGGCGCCAGTTATTAATATGTTATATTAAATATGAAAACAAATTAGTTGGGTAATATATTAAATTCAAAGAAATTTTAACGGTTGCAATGAGTATGAGTACAACGTTGACATCAAACTCATAACATTCGAGATATGTTTGATTCATACGACTACTCATTCAGATTCATAAATTTAGAAAAAATGCTTATAATACTCATAAATGATTCGAGTGATTTACAAAAAAAGAAGAAAGAAAAAGACAAAGACGGCAAGCAAAGCAAACACACAACCTTCTAGTGAGTGTTGTAGTGTTCGTACGCGAATCATATTTATTTTGTGATTCTTGTAAATGTTGAGTAAAGGAGAGTCGAAATCAACAACATCCTACATATAGTTAAGTATGAGTACGATGAGTACTTTAAACTTCGAATATGAGTAGTATGAGTATGATATTAAATTAAGTATGAATGTGTATAAGTATCAGAAATTATGAGTATTATTCGAATCTACTCATTTTTTGAATATGTACTCATTGCTGATCTCTGATATGCACCATAAACCTTCGGAAATCAATTAGCATTTTCTAGATCTAAGTCGGAGCTTGCTCTGATATATGTATATTATATACGTACATATGTATGTAAACTTTTATGTCAAATTGAATAATCTTCAGTGTATCATTATACTTTTCATGCACTGAATTAAAACACAAAAATTTTTTTTTTGTTCATTCGTATGCTTTCTTACATTTTCAGTGTCTACTCATTCACGTTCATTTGACTCGTGTAGCGAAAGTGTTAAATGTGTTGATTATAATTCATAAAAGAAAGAAAGAAATAAAACAAAAAAATAAAGAAAAAGTTAAACTAAAGAAAAGTTCAGTGAGTTAGTGCTTTTTATTACATTTCATTTCATTTTATTTTAAATCATTTGTTTTCCTTTATTTTTTTATTTTTTTTATTACTCATACACGGGTTGATTGGTCTGTCGGTCATTGTTTGTATTTTTGCTGTTTAATCACTCCACTTATAATGCATTTTCATTTCTTTTTTCCCCGCTCTTTATATTTGAATGACTTCATATCGTTCGATTATTTATTTATTTTTTTATTGTGTCGACAATTTTGCTTTGGTTATTAAAAATTATCGCGTATATATTTTATAATCGTCAGTAATTAGCTCACGTTCTCTAATTACAAATTTGACGGTCAGATCTTTATTCGAAAATATAGTCTTATGTAATATCTGACAATTGGTGAATTTGTTTGAAAATCTTAAATTAAATGGAAAAGTTTTTTTCTGCATGTAAAAAAGTGTAGTAATGTGTATAATTTGTATGGTTTTTTTAATTGCCTTGATATAGTCGATAGAGTACTCGAATACATATCCAAGCATCAAACCGAGGAAAAATCGAAACAATTTTCATCGTGATTTGCGAATTTTAAAAATAAAGGGTCTTCCACCCCCCAAGTCGTTTATAACCTCATTGTTTATTATATGATGGTCAGACTACCCTATATTGTTATGACAGCGCAAGATACAATCAGTAAAGAAATTTAGCGCCACTACACAAACTACATGTTCAAAAAGGCAACGTTATTTCTAGGCAACGGCAGATGAACCTGGCAATCTATCACCCGTTGGGCGGTAAAAAAGTGAGAAAATGGTATGTGTCAGCCGTATGTTCCTAACAGGAACTCTTTTTCAATGCAATGGATCTTAATTAGAACCGGGTGTATGAATTAAAATCGCTTACATACATAATTGGTCATTACAACCCTTCAGATTACGGCCTAGCTTCTCACACCACTCATGTTGTGTGTCTTAATTTTATTCTTGAGTGGCGGGACCTACAATTTAACGTCGATTCCGAACGACAGGAGCTTCCCAAGGAATATGGTCACTGGACAAGGAGAACATTCAAAATGTCTGACAAGTCTAACTCGCCATTCAAGTGCAAGAGGTTTATATTAATTGTTTTTGGAATATGAACATGATTTTATTTGTTGTTGTTTATGTATGTGATATTTATCCACTGATTTTGCATTTATTAATAATGTTAGGCAGAATTTAATTTCATTTTTAACAATTACAGTGGTGTTAATTTTATTCAAATTCTAACAATTATTTAATATATCCTTTAAGGGACATTATTGCAACTTGCCGTTTACTAAAGAGAGGCAGATAAATTGTATTTCGTTATTATAAGTGAACAATATGATAGAAGTGAGCGTTACGCTAAAGGGAGAATCATCCTACCTTTAACTTTTAAAGTTAAGTTTATGTTAGAACTTGCCATATTATATATTGTTTTCAATATGGCAACTTCAAATATAAACAAAATGAGCAAATACAACAACAAAAAAGAGGCTCTTCGTTGGTACGGCGTTTAAAAACAAACTTGTTTAATTGAGCAGTTTTATAGACATTGCTACGGCACTGCTATATTTTTGATAAAGTTAACTTTATTTTATCTGTAAGTTGTAATAACGAAAATAAGTTAACGGTGACTTTACAGTTCACTTTAGCTAAAGTTAGATTTTTCTAAACCCAACTTTAACGACAAGTTGTAATAATGCTCCTAAGAGTTTTATTACGCTTATATTATTTGCCCTACTCTGACATACATTTTTACATCTCCGATTATATTTTATTTACTTTTTTTTAACTACCTGTCATTGACGACTTAAAAGTTGTCCGTCAATCTTAATTGGAGAGCCTGTCAAATCGGGCATATTTATTGTTTTCTTTTTCTTTTTGTATCACTTTTTTTCATTGTACTTCAGTGTGTCAACTTTCAATACTTTATTGTCGAAAGAGTGAAAAACGTTTAATTTATTATCACTGTTACTAGGACTTTTACTGCAATTGGAAATTATTTAATTATTAACTTTTCAAACGGGAACGGTGCATATTAAAATGTAAAGAAAAAATTCCAACAAAAATTATAATGCAATCGTTATTGCATTTCATTAAAAACACCAAAACCAACAACACTTTTTTTTCTTTTTTAATCTTTAGAATCCTTTGCTTGATAGGCGTTTAAATCTTATGAATTCTATGGATTGTTATAAATAAAAACGTTTTTTTAAAGAACCCAAGTTCATTTCTTATTACAAGGAATTCTCTCTCTCTCTCTCTCTCTTTGCTTTAAAACCAAATGTCAATGACTTGTAGTGACCAGTTTAAAAACAATTTTAACAATTTCTATTGCAATGTCGCCCATTTTCTCTTAAACTTATTTTGCCGTGGGCCAACGCTTGACTTGTTAGTAGGCTCATGCTCATTTATTAATGTGGTTTTCCTTAAAATATTTATTCCACACAAAAATTCATTCAAATTTTTTCATTTTTTTTGCTGGTGAATAACAGACAACAAAAAAAAAAAAGAAAAACAAAATTGAAAACCTTGGTTTGTGGTTGCCACATAAATTTTCTTTTTTCCAATGAATGCATTCGTTAATTGTATACGTAAATGGGTGTTTGATTATTCATAATCATTATTATAGTTACTGCCGTTTGTAACTGGCAATGTAATTATAAACATATTAGCAGTGTTCATGAGAATCTCTTTAGAAAGTAAAATAATCTTTCGTTATAAAAATTATTTCTTTTTTGGCTTTAAATGTGGTTAATATTTATGACAAAAAGAACTAAGTTTTGAATTTTCTTAAAATCATCATATATTTCTTCTATGTGATCAAAATTATAAGCGCGGAATTCTTATATCCAAATCCCAAATCCTGCACGTAAAACCAAACAGCCGCGTATAATTCAAACTGAGAGAATTCTATTTGTCTCATTGGCTACAATATCTTCGTATTCTTTCTTGGAGAGAATTTTGATCATCTTTTACAGTTCGGAGTGGTTAGCAGAGTTGTCACTTTGGGATCACAGCGAAGAAATTGCTGAATGAAATGGAATCGCAGCAGACTTTTAGACATAGTCAAGGGTCCTATTCTAGCACTAACTGACAGAGAACTGCATCAGGTCACATTAGCAGAAGAAGAGTTTTTACAAATTACGAAAGGCGAACCATTATTGTTTTGTCTTCTGATTTAACATATTCTCATTAAAAAAATCCAGCACCATTTAATCACATCAACGAGGGGATCTAGAACAGGATGAAGCTGCGAGCAACAGTTACAAAAATCCCCTTAAGATATCAATCATTTATCATTTATTGCCCCAAGTAGATATTTCTTCTCATGCGCAAACTTTCTGTGTTCACTTTTTCAATTTTCAAAACCTAACATGCAAACATACATACATACATACATAATTGGTTATTATAATCCTTCAGCCAGGATTACGACGTTGCCTCTCACACCACCTATGATGTGTGTTATAATTTTATATTTGAGTGGCGGGCCCTACAGTTTAACGTCTACTCCGAACGACAGATTTTTGAGAAACTTTTCATGACAATTTTATTTATTCTCAGAGGTTGTGCGTCTTTTTATATTTGAAGTTGCCATATTGAAAATAATATATAATATGGCAAGTTCTAACATAAACTTAACTTTAAAAGTTAATGGCAGGATAATCCTCCCTTTAACTTAACGCTCACTTCTACCGTATTGCCCACTTATAATAATGAAAAACAATTTATCTGTCCGTTAAAGTCCTCCCTTTAATTAAGTGTAAAAAGTGTAAATTTAAATTTTAAACTTGTCTAAATAATATTTAAAGTGGCTTGCTACAGCTTTCTACACTTTAATATTTGAAAATGGCCATTAATTGTAGAAAATTAAATATCTAAGTCGTCATATATGTGACTACAATTTTATTAAATGCTGCATTCTAATAAATGAATATCCCTACTGTCTTTTTTATTATCATGAAACCCTCTTTCTTTGTGCAACAACAGTTTTTCGCCTCTAAAATCCCCACAATGATGACTATACCTGCATAAATATTGTTGTTTCTAATGTGCCTCTACAAGCAAGTACTGCCGCAAGTGCAGGGGAAAATATTTTGTATTCATTGTTGTGGCATTGATCGCTCATTAGAAACCAACAGTTGTAATAGCTCACAGATGACAGTGATGATGATAATGGTGTGGGCAAATTAGTAGAAGTTTATTGAACTCTTTATTTAATTGTTAGTACTTTTAACATATTCAAACAGAAAATCATTTTCATTAATAGAGATTCTAATATTTTTTCTGCTCAAATTGCATTCTTAATCGCCTTTGAAGAAGACGTTTATATTGCTAATGGAGAAATGCAAAAGTTTAAGTAGGTTTCCCCAGGCTTATTCGTACATCTGATTGCATATGAGTCGTTTAATAGTTTAATTATTATAATCTTCTGAATTTTTTTCCACAGAGTTTAACTAGTTTGTATCAAGTTCAAGGCTTTTTTCGTAGTTGATATTCTAACCAGAATTATTTTTTATATTCTAAAAAATAAGTTTTCACTTCTGTTATTAAACGTAAACTCGTATTTTTTTATGTGTCATCATAAAACCAGAACAACGTTGCTCTACTCTAATTAAAATCATGTGCCAAATTTTATTGTCACAATCTTAATTATATTCACGAGTTAAAGTTAAAAGAGAAGTTTTTTACAAAATATGGTTCGCATAACGACTCCTATTTTTTGTGATTTAAAAAATATACAAAAACAAGGAAATGAAAATTGAAAATACGATATGTTAGTGAAAGATACAACAATATAATACACCATATGACATGGCACGCAAGTCTACACCCGTAGTTTAAATGATAGTTAAAATTTCTTATTTCTGATTATATACAAATCGTTAAATGTGAGTAAATTGCAAAAATGTATCGTATCGGTACTATTTTTATCCAAGTTCTCCGCCAGAGATCAGCAATGAATCGTTTTTTCGCTACTCATAAGTACTCATAAAATTTTGAGTATGAGTGAGTCAACAGTATTGAAATTCAACTACTCTGATTAATTCGTACTCACTACAACATTGATTTATAAGTACATGTTGCAATTAGTATGAGTACAACGTTGACATCAAACTCATAACATTCGAAATATGTTTGATTCATACGCCTACTCATACAGATTTATAAATTTAGAAAAATACTTATTATACTCATAAATGAGTACAGTCTTAGTTGTTGTTGCATTTATAAAAAAGAAGAAAGGAAAAGACAAAGACTGCAAGCAAAGCAAACACACAACCTTCTAGTGAGTATTGTAGTGTTCGTATGCGAGTCATACTTATTTTGTGATTCTTGTAAATTCGAGAGTCGAAACCAAAAACATCATGCATATTATTAAGTATGAGTACGATGAGTACTTTAAGATTTGAATATGATTAGAGGTTCCATAATATTGAAATAAGTATGAATACGTATGTATAAGTATTCGAAATAATGAGTATGATTCGAATCTACTCATCTTTTTGAATACTCATTGCTGATCTCTGATAAAAATCGTTAAGTGTGAGTAAATTGCAAAAATGTATCGTATCGGTACTATTTTTGTCCAAGTTCTCTACATATAAATATCTCCGATTGAAGTTTTCTAGTCAAGGCTCGAATCCTCATTACTTTTACGGTGTGGTTTGTAACTTCTATATTCTTAAGTGAAGAGTTGCTTTAAAATGTAGCATTCCACAATATATTTTTTTTTCGGATCTGTAAACAAAATCATGATGCGAACCTCTTGATATTGTTACGTTTTTACCTTCTTAAAAACGTTTAGAATAAGAGATCGTTGATTGCAAACAAAATAAATCGGTGTTTTACTTCAATTAAATTCTGCATTGTTCGCAATACTTTTGTGCGCCACCGTATACAATGTGACGCATACAACAATAATCGCTTGTTCGCTATTATTTTTCGCTTACAACGCAGGTCTATTCAACGGCGATCTTCATACCATGACTGTTCTCTTCACACGCAAAGCGTTTTCACACAAGACTCACTGAATTCTTACTACTCGTTGCCTGCTTTGTCTTGCCTTTTTATATGTTCGCGTAAACAGTCCTGTGAAGGTTCTTGAAGTAGAATGTTCGTGTTTTTGCCTTCTCGAGAACTCTATTGCGACTTCATTGTTGTTTGTGTATTTTGTTAACATTGCTGGTTGTTGCGTTCTCGCTTACTTGTCTATCCCCGTTTCTTTCATACCGATGTTGTTGATTTACTTGTAACAAGTTCGTTGTATTTGTTAGTGTAGCTTTTGTTAATCATGTTAATGTTAAACGATGCTTCCATTTTCGTAGCAATATTATAATTCTGAGTAGAACCAGAGGCATCAGCAATTACATACATGCATCCATAATTGGGCATTTTAACCCTTCAGCCAGGATTACAACCTAGCTTCTCACACGACTTATGTTTTGTGTGTTAATATTATCCATAACTGGACAGGTCGACTTCAAACGATAGACGTGTACTTGTCAAATGAGACAAGTACAGTACCCGGAGATCAAGTTGACCTATTATACAGAACGCCCTTTAAGTGAGTGAATAAAGGAGGGGATGGGAAAAAAGGAGAGGAAGTAGGAAAGGGTCAACACTTAGTCCGATAAATTTAGATCTGTTTTCTTTCCGTACGAAATAATATACGGGTATATTCGCAAAAAAAGTTCTTTTTTACACGCATTTATATTTTTGGTGTACATTTTTTTATGATTTTCACAAAGTCAAACACAACTTCAGTCATATGTGCGGCGGTTATTTTTATTATTTTAATATTTTTTTTTCTTATATAAACCAAAAAATGTGTGTTAATTAATTTTGTTTTTTTATTTTAATTTTATTTTTATTTTCGCTCTCTTTCAAAGAGACAATGGCGTCTTTTTTTGTTTGTAAATAAATTATCATCATAATAAAGTCACAGCATTTACTTTTTATTATTGTAATCAATTCCCTCAAAGCGAATAATATTGTGACTTCAAATAACGTCGTAATTAAAATTAAAAAAAAGCAAAAAACTCCCGAACCGTTGTCGTGCAAAGTCGTAACTTTTTCGTTTGTATTATAAAATAAATTTTTGAAATTATTGCTAGAAATCAGATAAATTATTGTTATATTTCCCTATTGAATTCGATCTCATTTGCAATCGAAATTTAAAAGAAGCAAGTAAGGAAGGATTTGAGATATAAAATTTCAATTTCGTGCGTGACGACAAAATATTTTGTAAATTCTAGGCTATTTCGTGTAAGCTTTCTGTTTACATTCTTAGTTTAACAACGTTAATTAACCAAAATTCTGTTTAGATGTGTAGACAATAAATAATATCACATACATAATATTGTAAATCATAAATAAATCAGTAAACTAATATTATTACTATTTCATTACTAATTAAATTAATTAATTCTTTACTAATAACAAAATAATTTTTTTTTTTTGTAGGTAAGTTCGAGATTAAACTGATGTAAGTAAGTTGTAAATCAAAAATACCGAAATATTGGTAGTACTGTAGTAAATTATTGTTTGAGGGTGGTCACAGTTTTATTTGAAATAAAAAAAGTTTTAGCAAATTTGGCAACAATATTTTTAAACATCTCAATATAATCTATTAACCTACTGGATACACTTTTCAATACATTTGATAAAATTTTTGTTGTAAGATCTGAAACAACCACAACTTCAGACACATTTAAGTAATTTTTAAGCTTGGGAGATAAACCTGACGAATAAGATGCGCGGTAAAGAAATTTGAACTTCAGTTTGATGATTTTGGCCATCACTGTCATATATATAATATTCACAACTGGTGCATATAATTGATGAAGCAACACTTTTTTTCTGTCATATATGGCAAATTTTCCTGAATTTCGTCACATAAATACTGAAATATGTTTGTATAATATTCGCCATTCACGTTCAACTCACGTATAAAACATCATTTCAATACAGTCCACTATGTACTTTGATTGTTCCTTTAGCTCAGGATCAGAGATTAGCAATGAGTATTCAAAAAGATGAGTAGATTCGAATCATATTCATAATTTCTGATACTCACACTTAGTTTAATATCATACTCATACTACTCATAATCAAAGTTTGAAGTACTTATCGTACTCATACTTAACAATACACATGATGTTGTTGACTTAGACTCTACTTTACTCAACATTTACATGAATCATAAAATAAGTATGATTCGCATACGAACACTACAATACTCACTAGAACGTTTTGTGTTTGTTTTGCTTGCTGTCTTTGTCCTTTTTCTTTATTTTTTTTTTGTAAATGCAGCAACAACTAAGGCTGTAAATTTTGATGAATGATTCGAATAACTCGAATCATTTATGAGTATGAATCTGAATGAGTAGGCGTATGAATCAAACATGTTTCGAAAGTTATGAGTTTGATGTCAACTTTGTACTCATACTCATTGCAACCTGTACTTCTGAATCAATGTTGTAGTGAGTACGAATTAATCAGAGTAGTTAAATTTCAATACTGTTGACTCATTCATACTGTCATTGCTGATCTGTGCTCAGGACTAAGGCGCTGAATTCATGGATGGGTACGAACCTATACTCGCTATCGGCTTTATTATGCAATGTAAAATGCTTTATAAAACAGGCTTATTTAGCTACCTTTTACCCAGCCAGTATGATTTGTTGAAACACTGCAGTCCAATATCTTGCAGTCACAAACGAAGTTACAGTTTCATGAATAGGAAAATCTAGCTCGGCTTAAAAATTGATTAGACTGAGACCTTTCCATAACCAATGTTTCCATATTTACAGAAAGAATGAAATTAAAAAAAAAAAATATTTACTTGCATATATTTATTGTTGAGAAAAGTAACGATTTGTTTTTACTTCAATTATGTTTTGTTTTTCATTTTCAATTGCTTTCGCTAAGCTGTCAATTTGTCATCTGTCAGAAAGGTGTGGCCCGTGATGGAAACTATTGTCATTGTCATAAACACTTTTCATTCTTTTTCTATTTCAAGTGTTTTGTCCCTACCTCGCATAGAATATTGATTTTTTCCATTTTAAACACTCTTTCTTCAATTACCATAATTGATACGATACTATAATGATATTAAAAGAAAGAGAAAAATTTAAAGAATATTTAAATACATATAATATTTGCAGTGTTTAGAAAAAGTACGCATTAAGTAATAAACTATAACTGAAAGAGTACTTTTTTGTATCAAATGGTCCTTTTGTAAAAAAAATACATACATACATAATTAGCCAATACAACGTTTCAGTCAGCATAAGGACACCACTTATTTTGTGCGTGTTAATTTTACACTAGTGGCGAGACCTAATGCGTAAAGCCGACTCTGTGAAATATTTTTTTTATTTTTTCGTTTTTGATGGAGATGTCTGACATGGGTTGAACGGCACGGAGCAAAAAACTAACGACTTATTCGTGTTCCTCACATACAAGCTGATTCAGAACGTAACAAAACATAAAAGCCCCGTTTAGTCAAACGTCGATGGAAGGTAATGTAACTAACATACGTTCGTTGTTTTTTTTTTAGCATATGAAGAGCAATGCAAATGCTTACCGAAATTACATTACTGTTCGGCAAGCGTTTTCATTGCTTTTCGTGCTCTAAAAACGAAAATACATTCCTTGGACGTTTGGATAACCGGGGCTAAAGACTAATTCTACCTTTAGCATTACATTGCTAATGCATTAATAGTTGAAAAGCGCCTGGCATAACATATGTAGTAACGAAAAAGTACCGAAAGGGTCGCGAGGGTACTGGGGTATTTTTGTAATGAAAAAGTACTGAAAAAAGTACAAAAGTACTGAATTTTTCAACACTGATATCGAGTAAAAGGAAATTTTTTTTTTTAAATTCAGAATTTCTTTAGAAAGCCCTACTTCACAAGCTTTAGAGAACTCGCGTTTTCTGTATTCTATCTGCTATTATTTTAACTGATTACAAGAATTTATAACAAGTTTGAACGGTTTTGTATACAATTTCCGTTTTATTTGAAATGTTTAACAAAACGTTCATTCATTCATTAAATTAATGAAATAATAATGTACAGACAAACCTTTTGAAATTGGTCAATAATAAAGTGTCTACACCCTTTTACTCAAATATAAAATGGAACACTCTATTATTCTATTTTATAATTTTCCCTTTTTAATTATTTTTTGTACTTTGCAATCAACTTTGTAATCAACTGATTAGCCGGGGAATCAGTTGACCAAATCAACATTAAAATCTGAGGGAAAGGAAAAAAAGAATGTCAATCATTTTGGGGAAAATTTTTTCTGTCTAAACAGTTTGGAAAACGTCAATTTTCCAAGCACCGGATGTTGAAACATGTTGTTGTTGTTGTTATTATTTTTATAACTAAGATTGATTGTCGGTCGGTCGGTTTCTTTCTTTGTTGTTGTTGCTTTTAACAGCAATTATTTGTATGAAAAAAAAAAACCCAAGAGAAGTACTTTAAACTTTAACACACAACATTAACTTTAATTTACACTGTTGTACAGTACAATTGCTCTATTATTTGTTGTAATTGCTATTGAGGTACATAGTTGTTGTTGCTGTTGCTGTTATTATTGTAAACGACCGTTAAATAAATCAATCGTTTATCATTCACTTTATTCATTCTGTTACATTTTGAAAAGCGAAACTTTAAAAAGTGCAATGCACGCCAGAGAGTAAAAGAAAAACAAAATTACTCGTCATACATCAATTATCATTATTTAAAGGAGTGTATTCTTTGTTAAAAAAAATATTACTTGTTTTGGCATAAACAATGCCAACTCTTTGTTTTTTGATCAAACTATATGCAACAGTTGTTTTTTTTTATCAATGATATTTATACACTCCCTTTTTAAGATTATTTTATCTTTGCTTTCTATGTAGTCTGTTAATGGTATGCCAATATACAAGTTTTTCTATTTTCATTATACATAAAACCATAAAGTAGCTCTGTTACAGAAAGATAGTCGAAATCGACTGCGCGTAGTTGTCGACAATAATAATAATTGGCCATTACAACCCTTCAGTCAGGATTACGGCCTAACTTCTCAACACCACTCATGTTTTCTGTGTTAATTATATACATGAGTGGCGGATTTACTCTCTAGAGTTTTTGCCAGAAATCTGCTGAGAGGAAGTCGTCGAAGAAGTAATTTTTTTATATTTCGTTTTAATGTCTGACCGGGGCTTCACGTCTAATAAGCCGACACGCTACCTACCAGACTACGACGACACTACCTAGTAGAGTAGTCGACAACCTCAATGTTATTTTTTATTTATACTTAAGGTTATATTCAGTTGTGCCTTCGGCTCAATTGCAAGTTTACACGGTTATTACTGCCCACAAATATCGTAGTCTAGTATCAATTATTGGTGTTTAATGCGCACCTAGATCCGATGGCATACTTTTCTCTTTTCCTAATTACAGAATTAATACCAGAGATCAGCAATGAGTATTCAAAAAAATGAGTAGATTCGAATCATACTCATAATTTCTGATACTTATACGCATTCATACTTATTTTAATATCATACTCATGGTACTGCGTATGAAGTACTTATCGTACTCATACTTAACAATACGCATGATGTTGTTGACTTAGACTCTACTTTACTCAACATTTACAAGAATCACAAAATAAATATGATTCGCATACGAACACTACAATACTCACTAGAAGGTTGTGTGTTTGCTTTGCTTGCTGTATTTGCCTTTTTCTATCTCCTTTTTTGTAAATGCAACAACAACTAAGACTGTAAATTTCGAATGATGCGAATCATTTATGAGTATTATAAGTGTTTTTCTAAATTTATGAATCTGAATGTGTAGGCGTATGAATTAAACATTTTTCAAATGTTAAGAGTTTGATGTCAACGTTGTACTATTGCAACTTGTACTTATGTATATGTAAATCAATGTTGTAGTGAGTACGAATGAATCAGAGTAGTTGAATTTCAATACTGTTGAGTATTAGTGAGTACTAGTGAGTAGCGAAAAAACGATTCGTTGCTGATCTCTGATTAATACAACTTTTACCTTCTACCTACTGTATGAACTCTCCTACTCTTGGAACTGATTATCAAAAACAAATTAATTCACGCAGACAAATGTATTTCATCAGGTGAGCTTATTCATTTGATTTCTTAAAATAACTGCTCATAAGCCAATGTTATCTGTTTCTAACTACTCCAAGTGGTGCTATTATTCACACATTTATTTGAATATTCATTCATATAGAATAAATAAAGCACTTCTCCCATGTTTATTTATAAAAAATTTATTCTGTTTAATATCGTTTAAAGGGTGTGTTGAGCATTTGCTTCATTTGAAATTCATTTCGAAACGAATCGATTGTAAGAAGAATTTTATTGCAATTGTTAACACAGGTTAATTAATTCTTTCACAATCACTTCTTTCAAGCTTTTCTCAATTATATGATTACACGTGTTATAATTTTTATATTTGTCAAGACTAATTTGAAAAGATTCTAAAAAAGGAAACTGGTTCCCAAAGTTAATGAACTGAGAAATCAAAAATGATTAAGTTTTCCTTTTCAAATTTGCCAGAAGTTTTGTAAACCATTTCACCTTTAGCGCAATCCTATATTGTCAATTCATTAAAATTAATTAATTTATTAAGCTTACATTTAATTTCACATTTCGGAAAGCATTTGTTAATTCAAATTTTGTTTTCTTTTTTAAAAAACTTCCACTTTCAATTCACCACAAACAGAGGCTTAAAAAGAAAAAAAAAAAAATTAAATTTAAATTGTTTATGACTTTTTAAGTGTTTAGAAATAAATTTAGTTTTTTTAATAGACTTTTAATGTGACCACCTAAATGACAAACAAATCATGATGCATAATTAAAAATATAAATTATTTATGACACTGACTTCTACTTTCTAAACCAACTTTAATTTGAATTCATTGTGTATTTTTTTCTAATTAAACAACTGAATCGCTTCTTTTTAACTTTCGCAAAGTGTGTCATTTTACTCTTAACAGTCATAAAAGTGGTAGAGCTATATATGAAATCGCCGTAGTCTAGTCGGTAGTGTGTTCGTAAAGCCCGGGTTCGAGCCCCAGGCCAGACATCACAACGAAATATGAAAAAAAAATATTTCTTCGGCGACTTCCTCTCAGCAGATTTCTGGCAAAAACTCTGAGAGTAAATAAACCTGCCATGAAAAAGTTTCTCAAAAATCTGTCATTCGGAGTCGACTTTAAATTGTAGGTCCCGCCACTCAAGTATAAAATTAAAGCACACAACATGAGTGGTATGAGAAGCTAAGCCGAAATCCAGACCGAAGGGTTGTAATGGCCAATTATGTATGTATGTATAAGTACTCATGAAATTTTGAAAATGAGTGAGTCAACAGCATTGAAATTGAACTACTCTGATTAATTCGTACTCACTACAACATTGATTTATAAGTACAGGTTGCAATGAGTATGAGTACAACGTTAACATCAAACTCATAACATTCGAAATATGTTTGATTCATACGCCTACTCATTCAGATTCATAAATTTAGAAAAATACTTATAATACTCATAAATGATTCGAGTGATTCGCATCATTTATAAAAATTTACAGCCTTAGTTGTTGTTGAATTTACAAAAAAAGAAGAAAGAAAAAGACAAAGACAGCAAGCAAAGCAAAACACACAACCTTCTAGTGAGTATTGTAGTGTTCGTACGCGAATCATACTTATTTTGTGATTCTTGTAATTGTTGAGTCATGGAGAGTCGAAATCAACAACATTATGCGTATTGTTAAATATGAGTTCGATGAGTACTTCAAACTTTGAATATGAGTATGTAGTATGAGTATGATATTAAAATAAGTATGAATGCGTATAAGTATCAGAAGTTATGAGTATGATTCAAATATGCTCAACTTTTTGAACACTCAGTGCTGATCTCTGGCTTGATTTCCACCAGAGACTCTAGTCTGTTACACTACACCGAGTATAAGGTCGAAGTTATTCTGCTCTCATATAATTTAGAATTCTATTGTAATTAGAAAATTAATAAATAAAATTAAATATTTTTTTGTCTGTCAACTTCTAGAATTTTGCTGTCGATTTGTTATTGTTATTCTTTTCTCTTTTTGTGTTTTGCGGTTTTTCTATGTCGGTTTTATTTAATGCAATTTGGTTTTTGTTTATCCTTCTATTCTTGTAATTTACTTGTTGTTTTTTAATGAAAGGGTGGAAGTCGAATAACCTTGCTAATACAGTGGAAACCCTCAAAAAAGAAGTACGCCTAAACAAAACTTCACATATTGATGGTTTAATAAGTCTGAAGATACTTTGAGTGATACTTTAGTGATATGTGATATTTGAAGTCGCCGTAGTTTAGGAAGTAGTGTGTTGGCTTATTAGGCCGTAAGGCCAACGTTCAAACCTCAGGTCAGACGATATCTCGAACAAAAAAATAATACTTCGGAGACTTCCTCTCAGCAGAAACTCTGAGAGTAAATAAAATTGACAAGAAAAGTTTCTCAAATTTTGTCACTCATGTATAAAATTAACATACACAAAATGAGTAGTGTGAGAAGCTAGATCGTAATCCTGGCTGAAGGGTTGTAATGACCAATTATGTATGTATGTTTAATGAAATCCTCAAATGATAATTGCATTGTCTTTTAAAATGATTCGTCACAAACAGTGCATAGGCCCTATTATTTTAGTATATTTCCGAGTTTTCACATTTTTATGTAATAATTCCAGAAAATGTTATGCATTAAGGCAACCCAGCCCAATAATACTTATAACTGTTGTGTATTTTATTTTATTTTTTCAGTACAAATCCACAGCTGTGGTTTGCAACCAAATATGACTGCGTTGAATAAGACACCGCAGCATATAAAAATAATATTTAAATATTTGAAACACTTTTTTTTTTGTCTTTGTTGACGTTTGGTTAAAAGTGGCCGACGCTGTCGCTATCTTTATGATGGCAGACGACAAAAAGAGTCCACAAAATATGTTAAAAAGAAAATACAATATGCAAAACAAAAAACAACAACAAAAAGAAAAAAAAAATACAAAACTTTCACTTAAAACGTCGTAACTTCTACCGCAACGAAACCATATTAAAATTATCCAGAGCTGTGACTGACTGACTGCGTGCCTATTCGCTAGTCTCTGTGATCACCCCCAGAAGTATAAGATAATAAAAAAAAAACAAAAGCATTTAAAAGCAAATAGTTGCTATACTTTTTGTTTCTGTTGTTGGTGTTCGTTGGCGTTGTTTGTAGGATGATTTAATTTCTTATAATTTGCCATATGAAATGGAAAAAAAAAATAATTTTTGCAAATTATAGCCAACGGCTAGATGAACATGAGTTTGAACAACTTTTTTAATGAAATCTTTTCATATACATACAATACAATACACATGAAACTAAACATACAAATGAGTATAAAAAATAATTGGCCTCAGAAATCGAACACTTATGAAATTTTGTTACGAATCAATTTCCGCTTTAAATTTTCTACACCCTACCCCATATTCTATGGTTTCTATATGAAGTTGAATCGAGTGTAGCGAAATAGTTTTTGGCAAAGTTATCGATTTAATCCCCTTATAATTGATTGTGACGTCTTGTTATTTGCTTTAAAAGGTGTCTCTAAACAAAAACGATAATTTTTGCATTTGGCCAACTGTGGCAGGAAAGCTATCAATATAAAAATTTAAATAAATAAAATTAAATTTTTTTTCATATAATTAATCGGTGTGGTTTAAGCTGCCTTTATAAATTAGATTTGGTTTTTAGTAACGAATTTTAGAAAAGTTACTCAGACAAAGTTTTAAGCTTATTTTGAATGGAAGAAGACACACTCGTTATTCAAATCCAATTTACAAATTTTTAATTAATTTGCCCTGGTTGGCTTGGCAAATCTGTACAAAGTTTAATATGCGCGAGTCGGTATAAATAGTGAAAATATCCGATTGAATGAATTGAACGAAAATGAATGCATTATAGTATTATTGGGTGTTTGAAAAAGTTTGGTAAACATTTTTATGTTACAGTTTCTGTACCATTAGATTGATTGTGTTTTCCAGCTCTCTACAGAATGAAATTTAAGCCATCGAGTAGGTTGAATGCATCAAAACTTATCAAACAAGGCACACTGCTTTACGTTTTTTGGCTTCAATACTGGCTTTGCTGTCGTCTGCGAAACTTCACCCTGCTCCATATGTATATGATCTTTTTCGTATTCTAAATTTAAATGAAGTCGCCGTAGTCTAGTGGGTAGGCGTGAGTCCTCGGTTCAAACCCCAGGTCAGACATCAAAACGAAAATATGAAAAATATTTCTACGGCGACTTGTTCTCAGCAGATTTCTCGCAAAAACTCTGATTGTAAATAAAATTGCCATGGAAAGTTTCTAAAAAAAGACCGTCGTTCGGAGTCGACTTTAAACTGTAGGTCCCGCCATTCATGTAAAAAATTAACACACACACAACATAGGTGGTGTGAGAAGCTAGGCCGTAATCCTGACTAAAGGGTTGTAATGGCCAATTATGTACGTATGTATGTATGTAAATTCAAATGTATACACTTCCAAATACTTTGTTTATACAGCTCTCTTCAAACGTTCAAATGGTTTGGTGATATATGTATGTATGTCTAGCTCTTTAGCAATATTCATGCTGTTTTTATGATGTGTTTTTTTCCCTCAATTTGTTTTCAAAATTTTATCGACAATTTTTAAGTCGAGCCACTTTTCCTATCTCATAAAAAGGTACAGCAAACCATTTAATTGTTGTGAACATATGCATTGTTCCAACCAAACCTATCGCATTCTGCGATACATTCTTACCTTTTCTGTATTGAAAAAATAAAATAAGCAGGTAGTGTTTCGAATTTTCACTTAAGTTTTAAACGTAGATATTCTTTCAAAAGAAATAGGATAATATGATTTTAATTATGTATGTCTTCTAATGAATGAAGCTTGTCGCCTTTCAAACAAGCTTGGCTTATGCAGTTTCAATTCAATTACCAGGGTTATAACATTTTTAAGCCGTCTACCATAAGTTTGCAATTGAAAATCTTCAAACACCTAATATTAACGTTTATTTTCATAAGATCGTAGTAAAACGAATTGATTTTTATTACAAATTTATTGACGATATTTTTTATTTTGTATAATTTCCTTATTTGTTCATTGAAAATTAAATGTCTGCATTGAAAATAAAATGTTTAATAAATTTACAATAATTATTTAAACCCTTATTAAATTTTATAGTCAACACAGAAAACAAATAAAATTATTTTTACAATTATTCTATCCAAATTTGGCTAAAACTCGTCACACACAATATGGGGTTTTATGATAATTGTATGTAATTGAATGATTCAATGTTTAATAGTTTATAAGTTGATTCTAAATCTGTATGTATGTCTGCCTGCCTGTCTAAATAGATTTTTCAGCAATAAATTTTTAAATTATTGTGATTTTTTTTCATTTTTTATTATTTTTTTTTGCAAAAATAGTTCGTATACAACGAATATATGGGCATATGCCATACAATTTATGTGGATAATTCATTTTAATTGTACATATTTTTAATCTGGCCAATAATGTGCTGTTAATAAAATTGAATTGAATTAATTTTGAAAATAGAATAGAAATAATTGCAAAATAAATGTAAGAATGTTTAACAAAGTCCCCCTGCATACAATAGCCGAAAATTTATGCAAATTAGGAATGAAAAAAGGTATGAATAAATTTCCAAAAATGAAACAAAATTTTCTTTTTTTATTTGGTCGTACATCTTGAAAATAAATTTAAAACAAGACAATTGATTTAA
Organism: Sarcophaga rosellei; assembly: GCA_930367235.1. Taxonomy (NCBI): domain Eukaryota; kingdom Metazoa; phylum Arthropoda; class Insecta; order Diptera; family Sarcophagidae; genus Sarcophaga; species Sarcophaga rosellei. The sequence goes on along the minus strand of OV884017.1, from coordinate 62,085,853 downwards.
TCTAATTTTGTTTATTTATACTAATACATACTTAACTGGCCATTATTATTATCTTCTCACACCACTTATACTGTGTGTATTAAATTTATACATGAGTGCCGAAACCTACACTTTGAAGTCGACTCCGAACGACAATTGTTTGAGAAACTTTTGTCATGACAATTTTATTTACTCTCAGACTTTTTGCCAGAAATCTGATGAGAGGAAATTGCCGATGAAATATTTTTTATATTTCGTTTTGTTGGAGATGTCTGACCTAGGGTTCGAACCTAGGCTAATAAGCTAGCACACTACGTACTAGACAATGGCGACTCGACTACGGATCGCATATTAAAATTAACTGGAAAAGGAAATCATATAAGGCAGAGGATTTAGAACACTTGCTTGTTGATTATGAGTAGAAAAGCTTGCTTTTTTTTGATATTAAGAGGTTTATTTTTTTCCAGTACCACTGTTAGGAGCATAGTATTTCCGACTTATTTCCGTTTCTTTAACACGTTGACTACCAGCTACGAGATAACTCGTGGATTGTGTTCTCTTCTAAGGTGCCAACTACGAGTTATCTCGTACTCACTAAACCTGCCATTTTTGTGTAGCTACGAATAAAATCGCATTATATCAGTGCTAGTATCGATAAATGGCTTCTGGGAAAAGAACAAAAAGTCAATGTTTGCGCGCGTGGCCAGTTTTCTGAAAATTGCCGTGGCAGTAAAGGTGTTAATCTATTTTTATTGCTCCAGCTAGGCAGGCGATTGGACTGCTTTAAGATAATGGGACTGCTGTATCGTTGCCTAGAAACAAAATCGATCGAGTCTTTATTGTAGTGATGTGGAATCTTACTAATTGTTCTCTTTTCACACTACGTAGTGGCACTGCTTGATCTTCCTGTGATGTTATCCGTTTTTCTAAGTGGTGAGGAAACCCCTTAGATGGATTGAATTGGAGGGGGATGAAGCCATTTAATTTGAAATTCAAAAAACATGAAATATTTTTTTTCAACTTCATGAGGATTCCATCTTGGTTTTTTTTAACTCCATTGAGATTCGAACATGAGTTCAGCACTCCATTTTATTGAACAGAATGTAAAATAACTCTAACGTGAAAATATTTACCACGATTTCAAGATTTTAGTCGTGGCTTCCAGCAGACAGTTCTATAGAGAATTCCAATGGTATTCATAGTGTCTGTAAAACAAAAGTTTTTTTTTTACTCTTTTGTTTTCTAAACAACGATATTCTATGACGTTTTTCTATAAATTTTATATCATTGCAAATAAATTTTGACAACGAACGTATTTTTTTAAACATTTTTTTACGAATATTATTTTCGTCGTTGTAACCTTTATATGGCTTCAAGTCGACGAAATTTTGCAATTTGCCAGCCAATTTAAAATTTTGAACACATGACTCTTTAGTTGTCACTTTTGCCATAAATGGCAGTAAAGTTTTGAGGCTAAATTCGAATAACACACACACACAAAAAAAAAAACAAAACAAAAAAAATTATAAAAAATTAACATACAATATATGAATATTTAATGAAATAGAATTAAGTTCATTTTCGTATAAATTTTTGTTGAGTCCAAAACGGTAACTCACTAAATGCAATAGTAATTGTACAATTTAATTAAAAAAAAAAAAAAAAAAAAACTTTTTCGTAAATAATTTGTTAGCAATTGTTGTTGCTGTCATTGATAGTTTTTAATATTTCAAATGCATTACTTTGTCAACAATTGGATGTATTGGGTTGTTCGGAAAGTAAAAGACAGTTTTCGTATAATAAACAAATACTTTATTAAATTATATATTGGCCGTTCTGGCCACGCACCTTTTGCCATCATTCTGGTAGTAGCATAATTCCACGCTCATAAAATTTTTGGTCTTTGCTGGCAAAATACTGATCGAGGTGGGTTTGACCGCCTCATTTTAGGTGAAGGTTTTACCGTCAAAAAAATTTGACGGTGAAGCATTGTATCCCATTCAATCTGTAAAGGCTTTTGGCGAGTGACCAAACTTGTGTGAGGTCTCGCGTTGTATTGGTGAAACACTACACTTTTCCTGTCGATTATTTCTGGTATTTTCTGTTGAAGTGCATTATTCAGTTTGTCCAGCTGATGACAGTAGACCTCCGAATTAATCGTTGTGTTTAATTCCTTTAAAATCCCGTGAGAACATGGGGAACCCATACATCGAGCTTCGAGGATAATCCCAGGCCTTTCAAGTGGTTATAAACTGTTGAATTTTATAAATTTAACCTCAATCCGATCTCATGTGTTTTTATTCGCCGGTTCGCATCAACTAATGCCTTTGTCGCATCTTTATCAGCTTCAACCGGCCTTCCTGAACGTCATGCATCTTCGACGTTAAAATTTCCGGATCGTAATTTAACGAACCGGTTGTAGCACTGGCGTACTATGAACATACCTTCTCCATACACATTGGTCAATTTCTTTCTGGCTTAAACAACATTTTTACCCTTTCTGTAGTAAAACAGTAAGATATGTGGAAAATGCTGCTCATCGCTCTCCATATTTAAAAGGGCACCAATCAAAAACTACTGCGTAAATTAATTGGATTTTTCGCACATATGCCTTACTATATGAGCTCTCAAAGCATATAATAATTATACGGCTGAAGTGTAAAGTTGGGTGCAAAAAATACATTTAAATCCTCTGTCAGGAATAAACGAAATTACTTTCCCAACAACCCAATATTTTCAATCTATCAATCGACTAATGGCAGTATGTTTCCCCTCTCATTTACTTTTAGGTGTTTATAAATGTTTTTATAATTTGTTTATTATAAACAGATGTCTTCTGGTGACTTAAAAGTGGATTTTATTTCGTTTCACTTTCAAACTGTCGTTAAAGATTTCAGCCACTTTTCCTTCAAATCACTTTTGTACATGAACAGAAAAGGTGTGCGTCTGCGCTTTAAATTCGAAAAGGAAATTTAGTTTATGTGCTTAGTTTATGAAGCACAAAGATGAGGATTTTATGTTAAAAATGTTAACTTAAGAAATAAAAAAAACACACACAAAATAAAAAACAAAACACCTCTCATAATAAATTACATTTTAAAAAGACATTTAAAATGTGTTTAAAATGGCCAAAATAATTACCATAAATTAATGTACGTGAGATATTATGAAAATGCCATATTTTTTTTTAAGTTGACGTTGTTTTATTTTAACGAAAAAATAGTTTTCTTTTTTGCTTTTAAATTAATCGCCGACATTGAATTATAAAAAGAAGAAAAAACTACTTTTTTCAAAATATAACAAATTCAAAATGAGACAAATTTTTATTCCATCGAAGGTTTTTAAAGTAACACAGATGAATTCTTCATGTTCCATCAAATTGGAACGATGTCGATGCCTACTTAGAAGATGTCTAAATAATGTGTGACCCTGGGGTTTGAACCAGAGATAAGCGATGAGTATTCAAAAAGATGAGTACATTCGAATCATACTAATTTTTTTTTTTTTTGATATTTATACGTATTCATGCTTATTTTAAAATCATACTCATACTACTCATATTCAAAGTTTGAAGTACTCATCGTACTCATATTTGACAATAATCACGATGTTGTTGATTTCGCCTCTCCTTTACTCAACATTTGTAAGAATCACAAAACAAGTATGATTCGCGTACGTACACTCCACTTCTTTTTTTCTTTCTTCCTTTTTTGTAAGTGCCAAACCAAGATTATCAAGACTATCAATAAATAAAACAAGAATTTTAGGACAGTCTTTTTAGAAATTCACAGTCTACTTATGTATGTATGTAGGAGCGTATTTACAAGCATGTAAAGGATGGTGCACCATACGTCGGAGCAATATATAGCATCCATTACAACCTTACATTCACGATTACGATCTAGTGTCTCACACCACTTATGTTATGTGTGTTAGTTACATACATGAGTGGCAGCACCTATAGTTAAATCTCGCCTCCAACCGACAGGTTTTTCATTGAAATTTTATTTACTCCCAGTTGGAGACATCTGACCTGGGCTTTGAACAGAGACGTCACGTCTAATAAGGCAGCATACTACCACCTACTAGACAACAGCGAATAAATACACCGTTGTACTATAAAGTTCACAACGGGCCGCTATGCGTACTCAAGTGAGCTTCTGGTATGAAGCTACCACACTAACTTAACCTAACCTAACTATAAAGATATTATATTTAACAGTTTCCATGAAATGAATCTCCTACTAATAAGTGCATTTCTTAGATTTAAAAACGGGTCTTTTAATATTTGCCCATATATGTGCTATATAGTCAAAGAAAAAAGTCTGCATACACCGGCTAATTCCAGCTAATTTTTTTGATCAAATTGAAAAAGATGTCCTAGAGATGTTTAAGGCATTTACAATCAAGAATGTTTGAAAACAAAACGTATGTGAAAAAATATGTTATCGAAATTATTGGAGAAAAACTTAATAATTAGCGGCATAAAAATCTGCCTACACTGGTGTATGTAAACTTTTTTCTTTGACTGTATATGAACTAATTATTACATTGCGGTAAAATTATGGCATAAAATGGACCATAAATTACATTGAAAATCTATAATTGCCGCTAAAAACAAACTGCTTGAGTTTTTAAAAATAATTTCTTCCTTTCAATAAAAAAAATTGCAATTGAAACAAAGCACGCAAAAACTATTCATTCAGCAATACCAATGAATTTTACTTATTTACAAGTGCAACTTACATTAAACTGCACCAATGCAACTTCAACAAAAAAAAAAAAAGAAAAACACAACAAATCGATGAAAATTAGACTCAAAATATACTCCTACATAAGCTTTAAGATAATCCCAAAAAAATAGTAAGTAATGATGGGAGAAATTCATAAAAAGTTTTTGGAGAAAAAAAAAACCACAAAGGCTACATACAAAATATTTAAATATTCATGTAAAATTAAGCATAATTTAAATGAAACATGAAAAATAAAGTTACTTACTATGTATGTTTTTTTAGACTCTATACATCCGTATGGCTGTATATGGCTGTCTATGATCGTTTTGATTATGAGCAACAAAAAATTTGCATTTTTTTTCTCTATGCAAAGATCATGAAGTATTTCAAATTTGTTTTAATAAAAAAAACATTTTATCTTCTATTTTTATCAGAGAAACAAAAGGAAAAGCATGAGTAACAAACGATTATGTACCAGCACACCATTGAACACGATGTTTTGTTGGTTGTTGGATGATGACTTTAATTCATGCTTTTAAAATTATTTTTTTTTTTTTTCATTTTTAATTCAAATAATTTCAAATCGAAATTCATTGTTTTTGTTTTGATTTTCATATAATCAGACAACCAATCGTTGTAAATATTTGTTGAACACGCTTTATAATCCATTCAATTCAATTCATTCATTTATTCTCCTCTGTTATCGATAAACCATTGATTTGTTGCAACAGGTAATCGTTTTCTATTCAAATGTAAAATCATAATGTTTTCAATAAATAAAATAAAATTAAATTAAATTAAATAATTACACCATATCTGTATGTAAAATGGAGAGGTCAAAATGAAAATCATTGACATTTTCTGTGATTAATCATATTTTAAATAGTGAATACGATCATCCATACAGGCGACAGATTAATAAATGAACAAATTAATTAATGAATGAATGAATTGTATTGCAATATGTATTTGGAAAAAAAAATTATTAAATAAAGGCTTTTATTATTAAAGTTAAAGTTGAAATTGTATGAATGATTGCGTGTGTGAAGATCAATTCGAATTTGAAAATCCAAGACGCAATCCAAAAATTGTAATTTTAAGCAAAATTTTCTCTTAACAGAACGAAATTTGCCCTTAACAGAGCACTGTTATCTGTTTAACAGTGTCCATCTGAAGAAGCCCACTAGTTTAGACGCTAATTTTCTGATATATACCAAGTCTGTGAGTACCATACCATATTCAAAGGAAGGTTCCCAGGCCTCTTAATATAATCAGCAAAAGAGTGATAGGATATTGAGAAAATTGGCTCTGAAAATATCAATTTTTTGCTTTAAAACTCTCCAGAAGATCAGGGACCCGACTACATAGTGACCAGAGGGTCCTCTTTCGAAGCGTGGCAGTGGGATAGCTGCAATAATTTTGGGATTTGAGAAAATCAGTCATTCCATACATTTCAACACTATTATTCACATATAATAGTGTTCATGAAGAGAATTAAATTTTATGTCAGTAGTTTGCAATAATTGCAAAGTAGAAGACTAATCTACTTATTACCACTATTAAACAATTAACAGTGCTTTGTTAATAGCAAATTTTGCCCTGTTAAAGGCAAAAAGTGACGCTGCTAAAATTTGGGTTTGTGTCTTTGGTTTTTAAATTCGAATTTATCTTCACATGCATTGAATGACTAACATTAAATGTAGTTTTTTTAGTTTAGATGTTTCCAACACAACCCATATTTAAAGAAAATAATACAATTGCATACATATGTATATAATTGGTCATTACAACCCTTTAGTCAGAATGTCGACCCTGCTTTTAATACCAATTATGTGTTAATTGTGTTAATTTCATCCCTGAGTGTCGGGACCTACAGTTTAAATTCGACTCCGAACGACAGAGTTTTGAGAAGCTTTTCATGGCAATTTTATTTAGTTTCAGTTTTTTTGAAATTGCCGTAGTCTAGTAGGTAGTGTGTTCACTTATTAGACGTAAAAGCCCGGGTTCCAGCCCCAGGCCAGACATCAAAATGGAATATGAAAAAAAAATATTTCTTCGGCGACTTCCTCTCAGCAGATTGCTTGATATTTCGTTTTTGTGAAGATATCTGATCTGGGGTTTGAACCGCGGCTTTACGACTAATAAGCTAAGACACTATCAATGTTTTGCAATTTATAGGTATTTAAGTAGAAGACTTTGAGACCGCAGTCCATAATCATTTAGAAAAGAAGTACGAAGTGCCAGAGTAATTTATGGTAACCTGATTTTTTCAATGATTAAAACTATTTTTGGATCTTCATTATTGAAAAAATTAACATCAGTTTACATGTCCTAAAGAAAAAATTGATCTAAAGTGCTCTCTTTAAATATAAAACAATATTTCAAAGAGCATATATTCTAAAGTGCTTTTAAGCACCATTTGAAATGAACATTCTATTCATAGGTCAAGCTTAAGAAAGTTTCTTTAGAAAAATTTATGCTCAGTGTACTTGCATTTACCTTACCAGTGTTAGTGTTTAAACTTTCAACTTTAAATAAAATATTTTTTTATATAAGAGTGTAATAATAATAATAATAATAACGTTCCTGTAGTCTAGTCAATTTCACTTTCTTTCATTTGACACTTTGAAGACACCACTTTTCCAAAGCGCAACTGATGAAATCAAAAGCTCTTTAAAGGTTGTGCCAGTACATGAGTACAGTACATGAGCATTAAAAACATTATTAATAATAAAAAATTTTGTATACATAAATATAAAAAAAGTAAAAATGAAAATAAAAAACTAAAAACTAAAAATAAAATTAAAAGAGAAAAATGTGTCATTTTAACACACAAATGTGTCCAATTGTCCATGAACTTTTGACATTTACTTGTTAGTCGACAATGCTGGCTGGCTGGCTGGCTGGTTAGCTCACTGACGACTGGGTAATCATTGTAAACAACTTTATAATCACCACAATTATTATGAAAATATTCATTATAAAACAAGACAAGACAAGACACCTTTTTTGGAAAATATGCGACAAATGTAAATGAATAAAAATAAAATAATAAAAATGAAAATGAAAATAAAAATAAAAAATCCATTTACATTGAAATGAAAATGAAAATTTATTCAAATGTTGAAAAGACGGACGGACACTGCAGAGTTATTATTGTGTGTTAATTTGACAGACATTTTGACAATGTAATGTGTTGAAATTTTTTTACATTTATCTTTCGTATTCAAGTTTCGTTTTTCTTTAATGGCAACCGTTTCACTCGTTGATTTCACCAAGTTTGATCGATAAAGATTATTAAATAATCCTTAACCAAAAAGGAAATAACAGAAGTATAATAAGGAAGCAAAAAAGCATCGAAAATTATAAATATAATACTCCTCGGATAAGCACTTTCAAAAATAGTATTAATAGTAGGGGAGTTCTATTATCGAAATTCCATTCAAGCCATTCAAGCTGATAGAATTCTATGTGTCTCAACAGCACTAACTTCGTGTTCGATAGAATGCCGTCAGCTCGAAGAGGGCTTTGATCATCTTCCACAACTCGTTGTGGTGAACACAGTTGTAATTTGTTGGGTTAGGTTAGTGTGATAGCTTTCATACCCAAAAGCACGCATAGCGGCCCGTTGTGACACCACAGGTGAACTCAGTCCCTGTACTGATCAAGTTCCCCCGAACATATGTAGGAGGAAGAAGTCGGTCAGCGCAAGGTCTGCACATTTAAAGCACGACTACCCCGCACTGGAAAACCATACAGAAAGTTTGATAAACGAGTCTATATCCTTGACATCAATGGACGATAGCTCCGTCAAGCTGACAAGGGTTGGAGAGCCAAATAACCTATATCTGCACCTCGCAAGAGATGGACATTGACAAAGAAAGTGGATAACAGATTTCTCTTCCTCAGCGAATCTGCACCCACGGCAGAAATCGTTAAATTGGAGCCGCATTCTCTCTGCGTGTCTATCCATAACACAGTGACCTGTAAGCATGGCCACTGTGATTGAGATGATGTCACGATGGTTGTTACGCATTCTATCCATCAGGGGCCAAGTGAGTAGCGGTAGAGCAGGACTCCTCCTTGATCCACGATAGGTTGGTTTTCGCGCTATGGCCAGTATTCTGATTGAATAGGATTCCGGAAGTAGTGCGTCAGCTCTGGCTAGCTCGTCGGACCTGCAGTTTCCCGGAATGTCACAGTATCCGGGGACCCAGACAAGTGTGACACTGAGCACCCAGAAAGAAGGTTGAGGCAGCGGGACATTCCCTGACGATCCTGGAATTATTCGCAATGTTCGACGGAGACTTTATGGTAGCCTGGCTATCAGAAAAGATGGAGGTGCGGGTGAAAGGAACACTGTATGCGAGGATCCATTGTGCGGCTCGGTAGATATTTATTTCTTCCGCCTGGAACACGCTGCAATAGTCCGGCAGCCGAAGTGAAATGTTTAGGCCCAATTTCCTAGAGTAGACTCCGCTACCCACGCCGCCATCGAGTTTGGAGCCGTCGGTATATACATCCAAGAGTTACGGGTAGACGGTCGTGTCAGGGGTCCAATCGCGCCTGCTCGGGATCAGGAAGTTGAAACCCCAGGGGACCACAGGATCAATCTCCAAAATAGAGGAGTGACCAGAGGGGACGATGAGCCATTTGTTGGATACTCTTAACTTTTGGATCACATATATCGAAATAGTTTCAGTACATTTTGAAACAAAAATCCTAAATTTCAGTGCTACTCAGTGCGGTATTGTTATATCCGGGGAACACTGTAAATGTACAAATTAATTGTGTGTGAAGATAAATCCAAATAATGAAAATCCAAGACGAAATTCATAAATTTAGCGTTAACAGTGCAAAATTGCTCTTAACAGAGCAAAATTTGCCCTTAACAGAGCACTGTTAAATGTTGAACAGTATCCATCTAAACAAGGTCATTTGTTTAGGAGCTTATTTTAGGGCATATACTAGATCTATGAGTACCATATCATACTCAAAGGAAGGTCCAAGGCCGCTTAATACAATCAGAAATATAGTTACATATAAAGTAATATGCTATTAAGAAGATTGGTTTTGAAAATATCAATTTTTTTTATTGAAAATTCTTTAGAAGATCAGTGGCCATTTGGGAACATACAAGAAATAGTACACCATACAGACTATATGTAAATTGTAGTTTAGAGGGTCCTCTTTCGAACCGTGGTAGTGGGATAGCTGGAATAATTTTGAGAGTTGAGACAATTTCCGTTCTCGTAACACTTTTGTTCACAAATAATAATGATCATAATGAGAATTATATTTTATGTTAATAGTCTGCAATACTTGCAAAGTAGTATATAATCCACTATTGCCAATGTTAAACAGTTTAACAGTTTACCCTGTTAGAGACAAAAAGTGGCGCTGCTTAAAGTGTGGGTTTGCGTCTTTGGTTTTTAAATTCGAATTTATCTTCACACACATATAAATTAGAAAATTTATAAAAAATGTAAAATTCTGGATAAGAGAATTGAAATCTCATCCCTTTGCCTTATTCTTTTTTGTTTTCTTTTATTATTCGTATTTTTTTTCCTGAAGTTGTATGCAGATGACATCTGGTATCCGATCTCATATAGCCGGATTTCACTGACTCTTACTTTCGCATACGTTTGTTTGTTTGTGTGTTTCATTTTAATATATTTTTTTTATTGTTATTTAAATGTAAAATGTTGAATCAATTTTCGCAATATTTTTTAACATTGATTGACACAAATCGTTTTGCAGCAGTAAAAGTTTATTTCATTTCAGTCTATTAATTTTTTTATTTTTGTGTTCGTATTTAATGCCTGTGTAATATTTATTGATTTAACAACATTTCAAAATGAAAAGAAAAAAAAATAAATTTAAACAGAAAACTTTTCACTCTCAATCTGGTTTGAACATGCAAAATACATCAAAATGTAAAGGTTGAAATGTAAGTTAAAAATAAAAAAAATGAAAAGAAAAATCGAAAATGATAAATCAATAGAAATCAATTTTGAATGATTTACAATGTGGCAATCAAATAGAAAATGAACAACTGAACTAAAATCTACGGCTAATAACTATAAAAAACTTCAAATTTAAATTTAAAACGTCAAGCAAAACAAAAAAAAAACTTCATAATCATGTTTCTAAATTACCTTCAAATAATTATGCGCACAATTATTTGCTTATACTTACTTGTCTACCTATTAGTTTGGTGATGACCTTTTTTGGTAGTTTTTGGTTTTCGTTTTGATTTCTGGCAATAAATTTCATTAATATTTGCATTGAGACCCAATTTTCAAACATTTTTCTATTGTTGGTAAATGGGAACAACGTTTAAGAATTTGCAAGGTGTAATATAGCCGGAATTATTTGAAATGATCTGTCAAGAAGTCGCATTGGTCGTCCAGGAGGTATTGGCTAATTAGACTTGAGGCCTCAGTTCAAACCAGACATCAGAAATGAATCGTTTTTTTTGCTACGCACAAGTACTCATGAAATTTTAAGTATGAGTGAGTCAACAGTATTGAAATTCAACTACTCTGATTCATTTGTACTCACTACAACATTGATTTATAAGTACAGATTGCAATGAGTATGAGTACAATGTTGACATCAAACTCATATTATTCGAAATATGTTTGATTCATACGGCTACTCATTCAGATTCATAAATTTAGAAAAATACTTATAATACTCATAAATGATTCGAGTGATTCGAATTATTCATCAAAATTTACAGTCTTAGTCGTTGTTGCATTTACAAAAAAAAAAAAAAAGAAGAAAGACAAAGACAGCAAGCAACCTTTCAATGAGTATTGTAGTGTTCGTACGCGAATCATACTTATTTTGTGATTCTTGTAAATGTTGAGTAAAGGACCGTCGAAATCAACAACATCATGCGTATTGTTAAGTATGAGTACGATGAGTACTTCAAACTTTAAATATGAGTAGTATGAGTATGATATTAAAATAAGTATGAATGCGTATACATACTTACTTAATTGGCCATAACAACCCGTTTAACGGATTTCGGTCTGCCGCAACACATCCTTCCAGGCGCCTCTGCTTCTTGCGCGCCTACGCCAGTTGGTCACACCAATCGATGACAGGGCTTCCTCGATTTGGTCCTTCCAACGGATACGAGGTCGTCCTCTTCGCTGACTTCCGCAGATTCCCGCATCAAATACCCGTTTCGCCGGAGCATCCTCCTCCATTCGAACGACATGGCCGAGCCAGCGCGGCCACTGGATATTAATACGCTGTACAACGTCTACGTCGTTGAGGAGCTCATACAGCTCACTGTTGGATCGGATACGGAAATCATCGCCAACTCGCACTGGACCGAAGATCTTGCGTAGGACTTTTCTCTCGAACACTCTCAAGGCTGCTGCATCTGTACTTAATAGGGTCCATGCCTCTGCGCCATAAAGAAGCACGGGAAGGATGAGCGTCTTGTAGAGTGTTAGTTTTGTCGCACGTGAGAGGTCTCTGCTACTCAATTGCCTACTGAGACCATAATAGCACCTGTTGGCAAGAGTGATCCTCCGCTTGATCTCCAGACTGACATCATTTCTGATGGTAACGGCGGAGCCAAGATAGATGAATTCCTTGACCGTATAGTTATCGGCCGTAATCTGAGAATCAATACGCCGCGCGTCTCTACTTGTCGATAACATATACTTTGTTTTGCCCTCATTACTACTGCCAGACTCATCTTACTAGACTCCCGTTCAATAGGAATGTTAACATTTCTTTAAACATTTTACCGAATACAAATCAGTTATTTCTTCCTATAATCAATTTCTAATTTCTTTTATTTAAAGTCAAGCGTTTAATGTCTTTAATTTATTTTAATTTTAACGACACTTTCAAACCGAGCTCTTTTTTATTATAACTTAAGTTTATTTAAATTGATTTTATATTTCTTCTGTGTTTTTCCAAACTCATATGATTATCTCGAATACTGAGTCATTTTTATGACGTTGATTTGTTTTATTCCGCTTAAATTTTTCTTCTTTTTTTCCGTTTGGCCTGAAATTTTGGATCTGAATTAGAAACCCACATTGAAGAGTGTTTTTGGCATTAATTTAAGTGAAATATTATTGAAATCCTAAAGTGAAACAATAAAAATCACAATAAAAGCCAAATAGTTGATAATGGGAAGCGCTTTTAAACTCAAATTGAAAAGATTTCAGAGACTTAATGCAGGAAAATTTAGTTATTTGTGTGTGTGTGTGTGGGACAATTTTTGGCATGAACTAATGTAATGCAAAATGTATTCACCCATTATTATGGGTGAAGATTTCAATAATTTCCTAAGCAATATGAACAATGAAAAAAAAAATATTTTTCTGTTTTTCCTTTCCTTTCATTCATACCTTTGAAATGAAGTACAATTTTGTGACACAGTTTGAAGGAGGAGATTCAAGTTAAAAACGAACCGAAAATAAAGCTCCATTAACTGAATTTTAGAGAACTTTGACTTGAAATCTAAAAAATCATTGTAAAACGAAAGAGGCTAAAAAGCAAATAATACAATAAAACACATGTCAGTCGTTTCTGTTTTTTTTTTTTGGTTTAGAATAAGCAGCTGTTTAAACACAGCAAAACTCTTTTGTTGGTATTGGAAGGAAAGAAAGAATGAGAAAATCGAACGACTCTGTTTAGAGTTTAAACGTTTAGTCATCAAGTTTTATTTTTATTTGTTGTTGTTGTTGCAATAAAATTATCTGCTATTTTAAATCAGATACTTTTAGTTTTTATACTTTAATACTTACTTACTTACTTCTTTGTTCGTGTATTTTATTCGTTTTTTGCTGCTGTCTGAGAAGAAAAAATAAAAATAAAATAAAAAATCATTTGAAATAAAGAAAAATAAACTGTGAGTTTGAAAAGACAATGAACTGTTTTTTTTTCCTCCTCTTAAAGACAATCGCATTATACGATAAGTGTTGGTTGACTGGTTTAAGCCTGGAAATCGTATGTAATTCTTGAATTGCCCTGTGTAGCTTTTCGTGTATTTTGATATGTTTTTTCTTTTCAAATTTATTTCTGCAATAAATCATTAAAAATACTTACGACAATCAACTAAAAAAAACACACGGTTTTTTGTCTGCCTCGTAGTGTTTTAATACAAATGACGTGTTAAATTATTTTCTGCGTGTAATTGTTGTAAATACATTAATAAATAAATAAAAAAAAAATTCAATAAATATTTACTCATTGAATATATTTAATACCCTACATTACGCCAACAACAATACATACTTTCAACAACAATAAACAGAAAACATATAAAAAAGAAACTTCAGTATCTTATGGCATGTATTATACGGTGTTCAGATATGCACCTTTATTGCGTAAATCGCAATAAACACCATTATTGAGCTCAATATTTCATATAAAGTTTCAATTAATTATTGCGCAATCAATACGCTAATTGTTATAATATTGAGTAAAACTTAAAATGCAGCACTGTCATAAGTATGTTCAGAGAGTATTAAATGTCAACAATGAAAATGAGAACAATGTAGTTGAAACAACCAACTGTTTTGTTTATCAGCTGTCAAATGAATATTGAATAAGCAGCTAAATATTTTAAGTGTTCAGACATAATAATATACGATGTCTGAATACTTAAAATATTGTACGCAATAAACCAAATATTGACTCAATAAAAGTGAATATCTGAACATAGTATTACTTAATCTTTCTTTATTACATTTTCCTATACCCCCTATAAATTATAAAAAAGTCCACTTATTTCTATTTAATCGAGTGTGGCTAAATTAACTCAGTAGTTGATTTCAATTAATTTTTCTTAACGCGTCTTGTTGTTTTTTTTCTTGCTTTGGACATTGCTGTCTGTCCGTTTGTTTTTCATTTTTAACACATTCTTTCTGTAATTGAATCGTGCCCCGTAATAATTGTCATTAACTGGTGTAAGAAAAAAAGGTGACTATTTATTAATTCTTGATTTTTTTCTCCCTCTCTGTCTGTCTGTTTGATATTATTATTAAACACATTACTAAACCACTGACTAACTAAACGATTCAACAAAGACAATAATTGTAGAATTCTATTAAAAAACAGAGCTTTGGAATCTGTGGCCCGCAAACAACTTCAAAGAATAGCGTTTCTTTCAATTCATGCTACCATGAATTGACCATGCTACGTGCAATACTATGTTCTAAAATTGCTTCTTTGTTCGTATGAGGAACTAGAATTGATTAAAAAAATTCTCATCACAGAAAAAAAGATCGATTTTTTCTTTTAATATAACAATTACAAACTGACAGAAATGATACTTATTTTCTGGGTGGTGTTATAAAGTGTCTTGAGTTCTTAAAGTCTGCTACGTTGCTGAATATCAACCGATTTTGAATTTTTGTATATGTTTACCAGCATGTGGCTAAAAATTTCTGCTCTGCTCTCTGACGTATAAAACAATATATAGATCAGTACACACAGACTTCGATTATTTTCCGATCGATAACTAATTTAAAAAAAAAAAAACGGAAGTTAATCACCAAATGACGAAAATTAACGGATGAATTGCAAATACCCTTTACATTTTTAACACGTTGACTGTCACAGCAATTCTCAGAAAACTGGCCACGCAAACCAACATTGACTTTTTGTTCTTTTCCCAGAAGCCATTTATCGATAACAGCACTGATATAATACTATTTTATTCGTAGCTACACAAAAATGACAGGTTTAGTGAGTACGAGATAACTCGTAGTTGGCACCCTAGAAAGGAACTCAATCTACGAGCTATCTCGTAGGTGGGAGTCAACAACATGTTAAGTCGAGAAATTTGTCGCTTTAGACTTATTTTTATGAATCAGTTTTAAATTAATTGCAGTCTGCAATGAAAAACAATGTATTTAAAGGAATCTGTTGATGGTGGAGGCTTAAATGCTGGACTAAAAAGTCGAAAATTCAGCTAGAATTTGTAAATTATTTATTCTGAGCCATCCATTCAGAACTCTCAGAGATTATAACAATACAACGAGGATCATCTTTTAAGAAAGGGTATGACTCAATGAATATAGTTTTCCATTAATATACCCAAGACAACAACCCAATAAATTGGTATGGTGGGCTTTGTTTCTATCAGATAGCAACTCACCAACTGCTTTGCTTAGAGACTGTATTATTGACCTGAAGCAAAATGAAAAATTGTAATACTATGTTCAGACATGCACTTTTATTGCGTAAATCGCAATGGAAACCATTATGGACCTCAATATTTCATATAAAGTTTCAAATAATTATTGCGCAATAAATACGCAAATTGTTATAATATTGAGTAAAACTTAAAATGCAACACTGTCATGAGTACGTTCAGTGAGCATATTACACTTTTCCGAACACTTTCTGTTGATATTTCACAACTCAAATGTCAACAACGAAAACCAAAACAAACAAAAAAACCAAAATAAAAACATGTTGGAATGTTGTTGAAACAACCTTGTTTACCAACCTTGTTCTTGTATACCAGCTGTCAAATGAATATTGCTTATAATATGTCTGAATACTTAAAGTATTGTACTCAAATAACCGAATATTGACTCAATAAAAGCGCATGTCTGAATATAGTATCAGAATGATAAAGAAGATGCTTTCGCACAATGATACACTGGCTCCATCTCAATGTTTTCCATAGAATGTTGTCCTTATGCTGCATTACTAATAGATTTCTGATTTAATTGAATCAATTATGTTTTTGAGATAAATCACAAAAATAGCTCACAGGCGTAAATTCTTGGAGTTATTCTTGGCAGAAATTCCGATTGAAGTCAATTGTCAACATGCCACGCTTTTGTAAACCATAGACTGCGAGCTAACTTTCCAAAGTATTTTTCTATGCCTGTAAACGGCACAAGACCCAAACTAATGTAATTAAAAGATACATTCATTCAACATTCTACATTCCTTGTAAAACTTAAATGTTTACAAAATTGCGAACTTCGATAGTCATTGCAGATGTGATGTTAATTAACCTTCTAATCAGGGTAATTATACACTGTCATACCTTAGCGCGGAAAGCTACGTGATATTCCGTGCTAAGTAGTAACAAGTTGCATTTGTACGTGTTGCATGTCAATGTATGCGATATATTAAATATCGTTTTTGTTTTTAAATATTTTAGTCTTGTTTTATTTTTCAATAATTTAGTCATTGCCCACCTCTGTTTCATGAATTTGTTTATTTACCTTTATTTATTATAAATAAATTGTTTTTTTTGTGCAATTATTGTTTTTCAATAGTTGAATACAATTATTAATTATTTAATTTAAACTAACCTTGTCGTTTTCCGTTCCCAATTGCAGCTGAGATTTAAATCGTAATGAACGAACGTATCCATTGAATATATTTCATTGTAACACATTTTATCCATGAGACCTTTAGGTCATACCGAGATTTAGTTAAATATGATAATCACAATGAAACAAACTATTGTATTAATTTTTAATTTATTAAATTGGGACAATTGAGCGAAATATTTGCCAATTGTATTTTTTTAAATAGCGAATCTTAAACAATAGATCTGAATTTATATTTAGAAAATTTAATCCTTCGAAAAGTTAAATATTCTTTGAAAATAATTTTCAAATACTGCAATATACGCAAATCGCAATAAACGCAATTATTGAGCTCAATATTTCATATAAAGTTTCAAAATTAATTATTGCGCAATAAATACGTAAATTGTTATAATATTGAGTCAAACTTAAAATGCCACACTGTCATTACTACGTTCAGTGCACATATTACAATTATCCGAACACTTTCTGTAGATATTTGACAACTCAAATGTCAACAAAACAACAAAACAAAATAAAACAATGTTATTGAAACAACCAGCTGTTTTGTTTACCAGCTGTCAAATGAATATTGAATAAGCAGCTGAACTGCGTATATTGTTATGTCTGAACACTTAAAATATTGTACTCAATAAACCGAATATTGATTCAATAAAAGTGCATATCTAAACATAGTATAAGATAAGTTACTTTATTAAATTGAATTTTTAATAATAATTGTTGCTTTCCGCTTAAATTTATATACAAATTAAAAAAATTGCAAACTAAGATCTGTTTTCCAAATTAAGAAAGAGGAAACAGCCTCACCTCTGTTGACAATATAATTGTCCATCTGTCAGTATATTTTTTTATCTATTATTTGCATAATTATATACACAATGTTTTGTTACTTTTTAATTTTCTTTTTCAAAGTTTTTTTAATGCTTTAATCATAAGTCTGATACCTTGGCTCAATTCAATTGCAAATTTTCATTTTTTTTTCTATGGCACCCAACGACGACTATGCACTTGTTTAAATTTAAATGTTTAAATAAAAAATAAAAATAAATAATAATAAAGTGCCATTTAATTAAAAAAAAATTTGCTTATTTCTTGCGACAGACAGAATGTCGTTGCGGCAGACTTATCGCACTCAGGTTTAAAGTTGAGTGTTCAAGGCAAAAAATTTACACGTTAATGTTCACAACTTATGGTTTTACATGTTCATGGTGGCAACAATGTTGGCTTTAATGAATCTTGCCAACTGAAATAACGATTGAGATGTAAAAATTAAACATTTTTTCTTTATATCGTTAAAATTCCATGTAAATGATTTCTGTGGTATTCATTGTTATCTGTACATTCTTTTTAACAATTTTCCAGGCAAGTCAAATAATATTTTAAACTTTAAAAAAATTTTATTTGCCATTTTCAATTTTAATTTAATTATTTAATTTATAAATTTAGAAAATATTTAATATTTTTAATTAATTTCCAAAGAGTGTTTAGTTTTCTTTAAATCGTACACGATATTTGAATCCGCTTTTGTTCATTATTAATCATTAATCCTACTGTTTAACACAAGACTACACTGATCAGAGATTAGCAATGAGTATTCAAAAAGATGAGTAGATTCGAATCATATTCATAATTTCTGATACTTATTTTAATATCACACTCTTACTACTTATATTCAAAGTTTGAAGTACTCATCGTACTCATACTTAACAACATGTACGCATGATGTTGTTGATTTCGACTCTCCTTTACTCAACATTTACAAGAATCACACAAAACCGTAAAATAAGTATGATTCGCATACGAACACTACAATATTCAATAAAAGATTGTGTGTTTGCTTTGCTTGCTGCCTTTGTCTTTGGCTTTTTCTTTCTTCTTTTTTTGGAAATGCAACAACAACAAATAAGACTGTAAATTTTGATGAATGATTCGCATCACTCGAATCATTTACGAGTATTATAAGTATTTTTTCTAAATTTATAAATCTGAATGAGTATGCATATGAATCAAACATATTTCGAATGTTATGAGTTTGATGTCAACGTTGTACTCATACTCATTTCGACCTGTACTTATAAATCAATATTGTAGTGAGTATGAATGAGTCAGAGTAGTTGAATTTCAATACTGTTGAATCACTCATACTCGAAATGTCATGAGTACTTATGAGTAGCATGAGTTTGAAACGATTCATTTTTTCAAGAATATCGCATGACAGTACTTTCATTGGTTTTTATCATGCAGTGCGTTTCGTTTTAGTGTCGTAAAAAAGTAACATATATTTTTAGAGCTTTGTATATAGAGTATTTTGTTCTAGTCGGGACAAATTTCTAACGGAGGATAATGATCGTATTTAGAAACTCAATTTGTATATAGTGGGATATGTGCAGCAAGTCTCATATTTCCACAATATCCATCATCCATCATCCCACGCAAACACTGTTAACATAGGGCATATTTGAAGCCCGATTTCTCAAGTTCCAAAATTATTTGGGATATACCACTTATTGGGTTTACTTGGGGACACTTTAGGCTATAATCTGTATATAGTGGGATATCTGCAACAAGTCCCATTTTCAAACGAAATATGGATTTCTGTTCACCACTTAACATTGCTCTGTTAAGTTTAACATTAGCTCTGTTAAAATTTTTGGTTTTTGTCTTTGCTAGATTAAATTTGAATTTATCTTCACACACATTAATTACAATATAATTACAAATTATATTTCATTATTTACATGCTGAGTAGCTTTGACCAAATGCTCGGTGTAGTGCCACAGACCAGAGTCTCTGGTGTCAATCTAATCCACGACCATCCTGCTAATAGTCTACCAGGATATCCAAATTCAGTATGTTTGATATGCAAATGCGTAAAGAAAACTTTATTTTGAGATACCGCCTCGTTATTCATGTGTTGATGAACAAAATCTATGATTTCATTGGCTAGTAAAAATATATTTATCTTTAGACTGTTTTTTTTGTGGCAATGAATGAGAAAGTTGTAAATATTCGTGTAATGTTTACTCTTCAAAATCTAATTAAAAAATAAATGGATTACTACAGTACATACATATATATGTATGTATATTTTGCAAAATACTCTGTGAAAATTACACTCAAATGAATAATGTTTGGGGATTAAAATTCCTCTACGTATGTATGTCTATGTCTTCTTTACATTTAAATAAGCAACTGAATTATTTCAACAATCGTTTTTTTTTGTAATTGTCTTATTACATTTTAAAAATTATAATAGAGGTGTTGATGTAATTTTCCTCAAGGTTGAAAATAATTAAATAATCCTTTCATTTAAAAGAAGCTACACACGGTATTGAAATTAT
The DNA here is from genome assembly GCA_930367235.1 of Sarcophaga rosellei. NCBI lineage: Eukaryota > Metazoa > Arthropoda > Insecta > Diptera > Sarcophagidae > Sarcophaga > Sarcophaga rosellei. The sequence goes on along the minus strand of OV884017.1, from coordinate 62,065,462 downwards.
TTTTGTTTTTTTTTTTCTTTTTCTGATGGAAATTTTGTAATTACTTCATGGCAAAAGAAAAGAGGTACCACTCCTTGTTAACTACACTTCAAATATTTACAGGCTTGAGTGAGTGGTGAAATGATGGAATAAATGGCCGAATGAATAAAAGAAATGAATGAATGTATGATTTTTCACTTTTCCGATTGGTGGTGTTGCTTGCCACTGGTCATAATTTTATTTTCATTTGAATTTGAATTTGAATTTTTCCTTCTTTTCTTTTCAACACTTTTTTTCATTTGATATCTTCCGTCGTTAAAGAAAACCGTAATAGAGAAGAAAACTGAAAATTTTATTAAAATTTTCTTTTACGTAATTTACCAGATTTCATTTGTATTTTTCAAAGCATTTTGTGTTTTGACTTCTGGTCATTTGTTCAATCAACAGTCCATTTATAATCATTCAATCCATCCATTGGTTGCTTTTCATTTTGATTTCAAGGAAAAGAAAAATCTTAAAATTTCGTCATCATTTTTCTTCATTATTTTCTTTTCCGATTCCTATTCCTCTTTCTTTCACACTCTGAATTTAAATTTAATTTCATTTCATTTGAGTGTTAAATCGTTTTTTAAGTATTTTGATGAGTATTTGAATTTGTGTAGCTTCTTTAAAATTGTGGTATTCAAGTGAAATCGTTTGTTTTTAAAACTTATCATTTTCAATGATCATTTAATGTCCATCTGACACGCAAACCTACAATATTTCCTTCTGTTCAACTCTTTAGTTTCATATTTTTTTATTTTTTTATTGTCTTCATAGACAGCCATACATAGTCAATTTAATTAAGTTGAGTAGTTTTTAACTGAAGAATAATTGTCGAAATTATTAATCAAATTGTTGCATATTATTTAACAAAATTTAAGCAATTCATTATCAGTGCCTTTCCATTTTTTTTTTAATGAAAATTCATTTTTTTCTCTTTTTTTCTATTTACAGGTGCGTTTTGAAAACTATGATGTCAAAATATGATTAAGTGTGGTAAATATTTAATAATATTGAACAATAAATATTAAAAAAACATCAGTTAAAAACGTTCAGTACAATGCATTACATTGACACCTTCACAGTATATTTTGTTTTTGTTAAAACTTTAAGGGCCATTATTACAACTTGCCGTTAAACTTGGGTTTAGTTAAAGGTGCCTTTAGCTAAACTTAACTTTAAAGTCGTCTTTAACTTCTTTTCGTTATTACAACTTACAGATAAAATAAAGTTAACTGTTTTCAAAAATATGGCAGTGCCGGAGCAATGTCGATAAATCTGCTCAATTAAACACGTTTTTTTAAACGCATTGACAACGAAGGGCCTCTTTTTTGTTATTGTGTTTCCTCATTTTGTTTACATTTGAAGTTGCCATATTGAAATATGACAAGTTCTAACATAAACTTAACTTTAAAAGTTACCGGCAGGATGAGCCTCCCTTTAGTTTAATGCTCACCTCTATCTTATTGAATACTCATAATAATGAAAACCAATTTATCTGCACTTTAAAATCCTCCATTTAGTTAACGGCAAGTTGTAGTAATGGCCCTTAATTTTTGAAACGTTTCTTGTCATAGAATAGCGTGAATATAAATTAATTTAAATTATTTTGCAATTTTAATTTGAAGCAAATTTTTCGACTTTTTCGTTTAAACTATAAAAGAGAACATTGAACGGCAATTAAAACCAATGCAATTAAATCTTCTAATTTAACGTTTCTAAATAACCATCTGGAGTTAGTTATACTTTTTGTTTTCGATTTTGCTGCAACTGTAGGGTGTGGCTTTTGTTCGTAATATACGGGATGCCATCAACGCCTAACAAAAATAATGAATTTTGAGTTTCCTTTCGTGGAATTTCAAGAAATTTAAATTTCACTGAAAACAAATTTCAGCAAAGGAAGAATTTAAAGCAAAAATTCAGTTTTGAAGTCTAACAATTGAAATTTCGAATAAAATTTACAAAATATAATAGCCAAGCTCGATGTTGATAACCGAAATCCTGTTTCAGTATTTATAAAAAAGTAAAGTAGTTTGAGTATTGAAAGAAAACGTGGAAGCGGAAGAGAAAGATTTTTCACATCCGAACAAAGTAATTATAAGAAAACACTCGTAGCAGCATTAGCAAATGCACAGAAAATTTAAAAATAAATCTTTAAGAATACAGTGTATCACTAAAGTGAGTATGCAGCATGAAAATAATTAAATATCTCAATTTTTTTCCCAAAAATTTGGACTTCGTAAAGGAGTACGAAACCAAGGATGAAAATTTCTGGAAATCAGTTATATTTTCTTATGAGAGTGAATATAATATTTTTGGCTCAGATGGGTGTCAAAAAGTGTGGAGAAAAGTGAACACTGAGCACGATATCAAAAAATATGGCTGCCACAGTAAAACATGGTGGTGGATCGGTTATGGTATGGGGGTGTATGGCAGCATCAAGTGTTGGAAATCTTGTGTTTATCGAAGGAACAATGGATAAGACGGTGTATTTAAACATTTTAAAAAACAACTTGCATCAAAGTGCAGCTAAATTGGGACTAACAGGATCATTTGTATTCCAACAGGACAATGACCCTAAACATACAGCCCATATCGTTAGAGATTATCTTTTGTGTAATACGCCAAAACAACTAAAAACTCCTTCCCAATCACCCGACCTTAATCCAATAGAGCATCTGAGGGATTATCTCGAAAAAAAATCAGAAGATATGTCATTACAAGCAAAGACACCCCTAAAACTGCACTACTTGAGGAGTGGAATAAAATTCCACATTCCGTTACCCAAAATCTTATAACATCTATGCCATCGAGGTTGAAGTCAGTTAAAAAGGCAAAGGGCTATCCAACAAAATATTAAATATTAGCCTGACTTCAAAAATTGAATCATAGTGCCAATTTTTGTGAACTGCATACTTACTTATGTGACCTGAATTCTAACCATTTTGTTAATTATATTGTTATTAACCAGTAATGAATTAGAAACATTTTTGTTCCTTATTATTTTTCTTAAGTTTATATGTGAAATAAATAAAAAAATATAATATTTGTGTTTTTCTTTCAAATCTTAAGCAATTTTTCCAATCATTTCAAATATATATATCGCTGCATACTCACTTTAGTGATACACTGTATATTGCATGGTCCTTCATTATCAAGATTTGTATTCAATTTGATATTTCGACGCCTCCGTTCTATAACATTCTAAGTCGAAAAAGTGTGTTTTGAGTTATGAGGTCTCAAAGTTTTCACGCGCCATACGAGTATATGTGTATTCTAAGTAGATTTTTCCCTATAACTTCGGAACGGATCGGCGCATCTTAACCAAATTTTGACAGTATTTGAGTTAGAGAACGTAGAATTTAAAAATGCAAGAACATTAAAAACGTTCTAAGTACACTTAGAACGTTATAGAATGGAGGCGTCGATTTATTCTTACAATTTTTTAACGTGTTATGATTACTAGTCGTCATAGTGTAGTAGGTGGACGTGAGGCCATGGGTTCAAACCCCATATTAGACGTAATATTCAAAAAATATTTCTTCGGCAACTTTCAGGTTTCTAGCAGTAAATAAAATTGCCATGAAAAAGTTTCTCAAGAATCAAGAATCATTCGGAGCTGACTTTAAAGTATATATCCTGACCCGTCACTTATGTGTAAAACTAACACGCACAACATAACTGGTGTGAGATGGGTTGTAATGACCAATAATGGCATAGAACTAATAATTGTTTTAAATACGATTATTTCTTTGCCTGTCGTTTTTTGTTAGAACGTGTGCAAAATTTCGAAGAGATATTGGATTGTAACTATAATTTGAATAAAATTTGTTTCACCCTCTCAGATTGATTAAAATTTAAACCAAATTTTGTAAAAATCGAAACGCCAATGACGCCATCCGTTGGTAGAATGCTACACTTCAGGTACAGAAGACGTGGGTTCGATTTCCACTTGAGACTCTGGTTGTTTCTGATTGTCTGATATTGTATCTGATTACTTACAATAGAAAAAATAAGAAAAGAATTATTACTAATAAGCAAAAAAAAATTGTGATGAAGGTACATATATACACCAGAGATCAGCCATGAATCGTTTTTGCGCTACTCATAAGTACTTATGAAATTTTGGGTATGAGTGAGTCAACAGTATTGAAATTCAACTACTCTGATTCATTCGTACTCACTGCGACATTGATTTATAAGTACAGGTCGAAATGAGTATGAGTACAATGTCGACATCAAACTCATAACATTCGAAATATGTTTGATTCATACGCTTACTCATTCAGATACATAACTTTATAAAAAATTCTTATAATACTCATAAATGATTCGAGTGATTCCAATCATTCATCAAAATTTACAAAAAGAAGAAGGAAAAAGACAAAAACAGCAAGCAAAGCAAGCACACAACCTTCTAGTGAGTATTGTAGTGTTCGTATGCGAACCATACTTACTTTGTGATTCATGTAAATGCTGAGTAAAGGAGAGTCGAAATCAACAACATCATGCGTATTCTTAAGTATGAGTGCGATGAGTACTTGAAACTTTGAATATGAGTAGTATGAGCATGATATTAAAGTAAGTATGAATGCGTATAAGTATCAGAAATTATGAGTATGATTTGAATACTCATTTCTGATCTCTGGTCGTAACCCGGACAGAAGGGATGTAATAACCAATTATGTATACATGTATGTATGTGTATGTATGATGGACTTAAGTTAAGAGTCAATTTTTTTGACATGTAAAATTCGGAACTAGAACTAATAATTGTTTTGAAGGGTTGTAATGGCCAATTATGTATGTATATATGTATGTATGTAGGTAGATGTTCTTACATAAACAATAAATCCTATTTTTCTCAATCAAATTTCCGTTATCCAACCCCATAATGAGGTTAAGATCAATCGAACTTAGGATATGCTTCAACTTTTTAACCCAAGCTAGCATAACTACTTTAAATCTAGGGCAGAAATACATAACGAAAACTAATTTCAACGAATTTAGGAAGACCCTTTCTCTGTTTTTTTAAACTCCGCCATGATGTTCTGGCCACATTCTACTTAGCTTTGGACATTTTTTAAACGAATTCATTATTCAAGGAAGTGATATCAATTGTCTTAAAAAAATGTTCCCTTTAGCTTGTCACATTTGTATGTAATCTACGTGACATTCCATGTTACAAAAATTTGCTAAAATATTGTAGAAAACGATCCTATATTATCCTCCATGGCATTTGTAAACTTTGTTTAAAATTTTAATTTTTTTTTTTGTTAAAAATTAATCAGGCATAACGTTTTGCTGCATGCATACACGATGTAACATGAGAAAGAAAAATAGACCTGAGACAGTAGGACATGACGAACCGTTCATGTATTTAAACAAATTTGTTAAGCAAATACAATAAAGAAAATTTCATAATATGTACATGATTTGTTTTTGTTTGTTTTTAAACAATTTTACATAAATATAAACAAAATGCCTACAAGGTAATCAGTTTGGCTGGCTGGCTGTCTGACTGGCATGATTTTGTGGCAGAGCTTTTCTTGTATCATTTTTTAATTCCTGGTTTATTGTTGGCGATGGTGTTAAAGATTTTTTGTTTTGTTGCTGCAACAACAGCCAAATAATTTATAACAAATATATGTATGTATGTTTTTGAAGTATTACAACTTTTTAAAAACCATTATAAACTTAAAATTTTTTTTTATTTTTTCGTTAATTTCCAGGAGTCATTTTGTTGTTGGTTGTATGGTTGTATGGTTGGTACATGCAAACGATTTATTGCTGATGCAAAAAGTCAAATAAACCAAATAAACAACAGACTCTTTTACCCACTGACTTTAACAGTTTTTTTTTTTAATTCAATATGAATTGTTAAAAGTTTATTTAATTGTTGTTAATTTACCAAAAACAACAAAAATCTCAAATGTTTATTTTTATAACGCTGACGTTGGAGACGGCATTGGTAATTACAACACTGTTGCAGTATTGTAGTATTGCCATCAATTGAATTTTTTTTACCGCAAATAGACTTCATTATTCCATTATTTCTGGCTTGACTTGAGTTGTAGTTATTTTAGGATATGTGAGGTAAACTTTGACAAGCTGTGTTGCACTCATGCCATGAAGATTCACTGCTATTAATACCTTATTTTTTACCCAGTTTGTGTGAATCATACTTTTACAGCTCGTGAGAAAAAAAAATTGTGTTACTGAATCACTAAAGTTTTGAAATTTAAAAATGACTCCCAAGTTTAATGGAAGCAAAAGAAAATGTATATTCACTGGAATTGAAAGTTTAGTATGGACTAAGTAAAATTGAAAAAAAAATTGTTACGTTTTACCTTTTTCAAAACGTTTAAAATATGAGTTCGTTGATTTGCAAACAAAATAAAAATAAATATGTGTTTAGTCACACTACTTTTGTGTGCCACTGTTTACAACTTGATGAATACAACAATACTTTGCTTTGGTCGATATTCTTCTTTCCACTATTGCGCAGGCACTAACAACGCAGATCTTTACAACGGAGACCTTCAAACCACGACTGTTCTCTTCACAAGCAATGTTTCTTCACACAAGACTGACTGAATTCTTACTACTCCCCGTTGCCTGCGTTGTCTTGCGTTTTTATATGCCCACGTAAACAGTCTGATGAATGTTCTTGAAGTCGAATGTTCGTTTCTTTGCCTTCTTCAGATTTCTATCGGTGTTTAATTGTTTGTGTGTTTTGTTTATGTTGTGTGTTGTTGCCTTCTTGCGTACTCGTCTATCCCCTTTTCTTTCATACTGCTGGTGGTGGTATATGGTTTTTGTTTTTGTAGCTTTTGTTTATCATTTTAATGTTTAACGATGTTACACCATTTCCATTTGCTTAACAATACAATATTTAGTATTTGAAAACACTCATTCCTTAGCCTAGAAGAAAATTGTTCCTTTTTTGCTCAAATAGATACTGGCATTCCAATTAATTATCGTTATCGTATTCATAAGGCACGTGTATTGTGTTTTCCTCACTTTTTTTTTTTTTTGCCATTTTGATGTTAATTTTTGTTTAATTGGAAAGAAATTCGTGCAACATATTTCCAGAAGCCAAGACAATCAGAATCTTTAATCAAATATTTTCAAGTTGAAAACATATTATTTACATTATATTACCTGCTACCATATGGGTGTCTAGAGAGCTACAGGTCTCATAGACTAAAATAAAATGGATAAACACGGCTTTTTTCAATAGCATAACTCTGTTATTCATGAAATGGTTTGAGAGGGCACATCTTCTCACTTCTGAATGCTATGCCGATATAAAACCGGTGGCTAGGTTTTATGTTTTAGACATTAAAAAGCTTAGGAAGATTTAGATTGGATCCGTAGATATAACAAAATTTATTAAAGTTGTTGCGAAGTCGTATTTTCTTAGTCATTTGTTTAGAGTAATGGATTAATAAAAAAGAGTAAAACCTACAATTTTATGGCAATACTTCCATAGCAATGGTTGTAGTGACAAGAAATAAGAAAAGACCACCGAACATCTTGTTCATTGTCCATTACTTTTGGAACAGATGTTCACCCTAAAGTCGGCAAAAAAAAAAGAAAAGGATTTTAGCTCCACACCTTAGCAATACGGAATTATTTAACTACTCTCGTATATAGTCGATGTCGATATAGTCAATGTTTTGAAATCCGTAATTGGTCATTACAACCCTTTTGTCAGGATAACGACTAAACTTCTCACACCACTTTTAATGTGTTAATTTTATACATGAGTGTCTAGACCTAACTTTTTCATTGACAATTTTTTTACTCTCAGAGTTTTTACCAGAAATATGCTGAGGGAAAGTCGCCAAAGAAATATTTTTTTCGCATTTCCTTTGGTTTGAGATGTCTCACCTGGGTTTTGAACCGTGATCTCACATAGAGATCAGCAATAAGTATTCAAAAAGATCAGTAGATTCGGATCATACTCATAATTTCTGATACTTATAGGCATTCATACTTATTTTAATATCATACTCATACTACACATATTCAAAGTTTGAAGTACTCATCGTACTCATACTTAACAATACGCATGATGTTGTTGATTTCGACTCTCCTTTACTCAACATTTACACAAAATTAAGAAATAAGTATGATTCGCTTACGAACACTACAATACTCACTAGAAAGTTGTGTGTTTGCTTTGCTTGCTATCTTTTTCGAATCACTCGAATCATTTATGAGTATTATAAGTACTTTTCTAAATGTATGTATCTGAATGAGTAGGCTTATGAATCAAACATATTTTGAATGTTATGAGTTTAATGTCAACGTTGTACTCATACTCATTGCAACCTGTATTTATAAATCAATGTTGTAGTGAGTACGAAGGATTAAGAGTAGTTGAATTTCAATACTGTTGACTCACTCATACTAAAAATTTCATGAGTACTTATGAGCAGCGAAAAACGATTCATTGCTGATCTCTGCAACATACTACCTACTAGACTACGACAACTTTATTGTGTATTTAAACACTTGAATATTTCGGATTCAGAAGTAACATTTATATTAAAACCTTCTTTGTTCTCTTCTCTTGAATTAAACGTATATTAAATGCAAATTGTGATATTTAATTTTATCATGCACTGTATAGAGGCAGACAAAACTTTAAATCAAACTCTGTTGCATCCTTGAGAAATGTGTAAGCATTGCAACAAAAGTTTGCGTTGTTATTCCTCTGAAGGACTGTTGGCTGTAATTTAAAAGCTTTTTTTAAACTTTTTAAGTTTCCTTTGAGATTTTACGAAATTTTTTAAACAATTTTTTAAACGATTAAAAAGAGAAAAAAGAAAATTTAATGAACGAAATAAATCAAACATGCAATCAGAGGCATTCAGTAAATATAATGAAATTTAAAGTTTTTATACTCATTTATTATTTGTCTATAAAGAAATTGCATGTCATGAGCAAAAAAAAAAAAAAAAAAGTTAAACGAAACGATTAATTGAAATTATCGAACAAACAAAAACTTTTTATTCCAAAAAAAAGTTACGAACCGAAAAACAAACAAAAATTAGTATGAGAAAGCGTAGAATCAACAATTTAATGGCACAAAGGGCTTGTATATGAGTATGTATTATTGTAACAGGATAAAAAAAAAAAGGAAACCTAATAATTTTATATCGATTAAAACGTAAACCGCAAAGTAAGAAGACACTATTTTTAATAGATTTCAATGAGTATGTTAAAGTCGTATGAGAAAAATAATTATTTTAGAAAGTGAATGAAATACATATTTCTTTGGAGCCATAACCGAATGGTTTTCAATTATTTTTCACGTTCACGTATACCAAATAAGTGTTCACGGCAGATCCACGAGAGACTTCTTATAAGACCACTAAAAATAGTCCAGTGCGTTCAAATTAATTTCTCATCAAACTCGCATCCCAATAGGATCCTAGCACCGTCGTGTTGAAACCATATATCAATTAAATTCAATTCTTCCATTCAAAAAGTTCAAAATAATCGTCGAATGGTATTTTATGTGGTTGATTATATGATTTCGATTTTCATTGCTTCTGACGAACAACATACCTTTCACCTTCACATCAGAGATCAGCAATGAGTATTCAAAAAGATGAGTAGATTCGAATCATACTCAGAATTTCTGATACTTATACGCATTCATACTTATTTTAATATCATACTCATGCTACTCATATTCAAAGTTTGTAGTACTCATCGCACTCATACTTAACAATACGCATGATGTTGTTGATTTTGACTATCCTTTACTCAACATATGCACGAAGCACAAAGTAAGTATGTTTCGCGTACGAACATTCGAATACTCACTAGAAGGTTGTGTGTTTGCTTTGCTTGCTGTTTTTGTATTTTTCTTTCTTCTGTTTATTTGTAAATGCAACAACAACTAAGACTAAATTTTGATGAATTATTCGAATCACTCGAATCATTTATGAGTACATATTATAAGTATTTTTCTAAATTTATGAATCTGAATGAGTAGGCGTATGAGTCAAACAAATTTCGAATGTTATAAGTTTGATGTCAACTTTGTAGTGAGTATGAATGAATTAGAGTAGTTGAATTTCAATACTGTTGACTCACTCATACTCAAAATTTCATGAGTAGTTATGAGTAGCGAAAAAACGATTCATTGCTGATCTCTGCTTCACATCAAACTCTGCAATTCTGTTTGTTGTCCTTCCCATTGTGAAAAAATTTTGATTGAAACATTTTTCTCGCACAGCAACGGTTTTCATAATAAAATTCGAAGATTGCAACCATTATTAATTTTCTTCATCTATTTATGTTGAAATAACAATCCATACTACGCATTGGCATATGCTACGAACATTTTTATACCTAAATAATTTACACTGTAAAATCAAATAGCAAAAAAATCATCCGTTGCATTAGATTGTTCAACATAAAATGAAATCAATATCAGTATTACACACTTTAGCATTTAAGCGAGTCAGTCAAGGGCTATTATTACAACTTGCCCTTAAACTTGGGTTTAGTTAAAGGTAACATTAGCTAAAGTGAACTTTAATGTCAACTTTAACGTATTTTCGTTATTACAACTTACAGATAAAATAAAGTTAACTGTTTTCAAAAATATGGCAGTGCTAGAGCAATGTCGATAAAACTATTCAATTAAACAAGTTTTATTTTAAACTCAGTGGCAACAAAGGGACTCTTTTTTTGTTGTTGTGTTTCCTCATTTTGTTTATATGTTAAGTTGCCATATTGAAAATAATATATAATATGGCAAGTTCTAACATAAACCTAACTTTAAAAGGTAAAGGTAGGATGATCCTCCCTTACGCTTACTCCCTCCTTAACGCTTACTTCTACCTTATTGTCCACTTATAGTAATGAAAAACAATTTATCTGCCCGTTAACATTCTCCCTTTAGTTAACGGCAAGTTGTAATAATGGCCGTAAGAATTATTTCTCATTTAGAGAGTTTTTATGAGGACAGTTAAACGGAAAATAATTGTGAATGTGAAATGTTGAAGCTTTATTTTAATGCGAGGTAAATATTGATTCTTAGAGGTCATATTTATAAAAAAAAAAAATTTTTGCAGTAGATAGTGACAACATTCGTTTAAGACAAACTTTATTTTCCTAATCGGAATGATGATTTTGATATTAAAAATTTTGATTTAAACCCGTGCCTTTTTCACTACAAAAATAGAAAAAATAATCAAAACAAATAAATAAATTAAAATGGATCAAACTTTGAAGAAAAGTTGTATCAAAAATATAATATACAATGTAGATATGTACTATTGTCTCCGCACAGAGCGAAAACTGCCTAATAAAATCAAGAAGATTTTCTCTACGAAACGTTTTTGGAATGAGGGGTATTACAGCAGAAAGAAACGAACATTTTTTCGTAGAGAAATCTTATTATTTTTATGTGATAAATCTTTTTAATTTTTTCAAGAAGTAAAACACATACATTTAAGAAGAAAACTTGTTATTAACAATTTTTTTACTCAAATTCCGTCATTTTTGCCACAAAAAATACCATCCATAGAGAAAAACTTATTGATTCTATTGTGTTTTCTTCTAAATTGTATAAAACAAGAATTTCTTATTAATTTCATAGGGCTACCTAATCAATTTTTTCAAAAAGGTTTTTCTTATAGATTTCATTAGGCTACTTAATATTTTTTTTTTAAGGAGTATTCCTTATTGATTTCATTAGGTTTCTATTTGATCATGTGTAAATTATCTTATTAAATTTTTAGTTGAAAGTGAACAAGTGGCAAGTAAAGAAGTGGAAAAAAGTAAAAAAAAACTATTCTTTCTTAAAAAAAAAAGTAACAAAGTAAACCTAGTAAACAAAGTTTAAATAAAAAATTAATTGTTTTAATTTCAACAAAAAAGTGTTATAAAATACAAATAAAATTTTGAAAAAAATAATTATATTGACTCAAAAAACCAGAAGATATTATTGAAAAGTATGTTGGCACAAGATCCAAATTAACGTATGTACGTAGAAATGGAGCAATGGTTTTATGCTATCTGCGAAGTATTCCCTAAAGAAAAACCGGTAAAAAAATCTAAACCAAATTTTATTTAATGCACATATCTTTTTATTAACAGTTTTTGTTATTCTAGGATATATACCTTTTGAAACGGAAAGATGGGAAGAAAAATCCAACAGGAAAGTTATTTTCTCGTTGGACTAATGTTGGAAAAGAAAAATCCGATGATTACCCTGTTACTGCGGACGAATCTTTTAAAGATTTGCATAATGGTATGAATATTTAAACTCCTTAAATTAATATATGTACATCTTTATACGTCTATCTTTTTCTTTCAAAGATAAATATTTCGAGCAAGAGTGCTGGTGCATTCTTTCTGGAGGGTAAGAAAGAAAAATAGAATTGATGAAATACCAAATGCCAAATCTTTGACGAATATTTTTCAAAAGAATATTACGTACAATATTTATGTAATGAATATATTACAAATGGTAATATATTCTTTGAAATTTTGACATAAGCGATATTTTAATTTTACATTTATTTATGAAATTGTCGATTTTTTATACAAAGAAACAATATAAAAGTAGTTGATAAGAAATTTGTAAACCTGAATTTTTCACAAAGATTTCAATCTTATTTGGGCAGCAATGAAACCGAAACATTTGACGTCATTGACTTGGTCGATCCCCCCCATCCATTTTTACTTGCTTAACAATGGACTTAAAGTTATTCGAGTAAAAAAATACTGTAAATAATATTTACTTTCTATTATATTAAATTTCTTTCTACGCATATATATTTTATCATATTTTTAATACATTTTTACTTACTGAAATTAAAGCTAATTTTAATTTTTATTATTACAAATATTAAATTAGTTTCTAAGTAAATATATCAATAAAAAATCTATAATAATATCAAGCAAAATCAAGAAGTATTATTTAAAAAATAAAGGGATAGTCTTATAAAATTAATAAGAAATTCTTTTTGAAAAAAACAAAAAGAAAGCCTAATAAAATTAAGGAGAAACCCTTTTTAAAAAAATTAAGAAGACTATCTAATAAAATCCATAAGTTTTCTTCTTGATTATTTCAAAAAGGTTTTCCTTATAAAAATAATAAAAATCTCTTCTTGAAAAAAAACCATAGAGAAATCTTATAAACTTTGTTCTAATTTACTATGTATTTATTAGGTTCAGTTTTCTCTGTGCGTAAAGATTCTTTAGAAATTATACACAGAGAAAACTGAACCTAATAAATACATAGTAAATTAGAACAAAGTTTATAAGATTTCTCTATGGTTTTTTTTCAAGAAGAGATTCTTATTGTTTTTATAAGGAAAACCTTTTTGAAAAAATCAAGAAGAAAACTTAGGAATTTTACTAGATAGTCTTCTTGATTTTTTTAAAAAGGTTTTCTCCTTAATTTTATTAGGCTTTCTTTTTGTTTTTTTCAAAACGATTTTCTTCTTGATTTTATTAGGCCCTCTTTTTGTTTTTTTCAAAAAGATTTTCTTCTTAATTTTATAAGACTATCCCTTTATTTTTTCAAATAATACTTGAATATTGATTTTGCTTTTTACATAACCTAAGAAATCATTATATCGTGGCCACTCTTGAAAAATATTCGTCAAATATTTGGAATTTTGTATCTCATCATTATCTTTGTTTCCCTCCAGAAAGAAAGCACCTGTTCCCATGAACTGCAATTCTGCTGCAACCAGCACTTTTGCTCGAAATATTTATCTTTGAAAGAGAAAGATAGACGTATAAAGATGTACATATATTAATTTAAGGAGTTTTACCATTATGCAAATCTTTAAAAGATTCGTCCGCAGTGACAGGATAATCATCGATTTTTCTTTTTCAACATTAGTCCAACGAGAAAATAACTTTCCTTCCCGTCTTTTATAACACTTTTTTTGTTAAAATTAAAACAATTCAATATTTTTATTTGAACTTTGTTTACTTTGTTACTTTGTTTTTTTAAGAAGAAATATTTTTATTACTTTTTTCCACTTCTTTACTTGCCACTTATTAAAACATTAATAAGATAATTTACACATGATCAAATTGAAACCTAATGAAATCAATAAGGCATACTCCTTAAAAAAAAAATTATTAAGTAGCCTAATGAAATCTATAAGAAAAACCTTTTTGAAAAAATTGATTAGGTAGCCCAATGAAATTCATAAGAAATTCTTGTTTTATACAATTTAGAAGAAAACACAATAGAATCAATAAGTTTTTCCCTATGGATTGTATTTTTTGTGGCAAAAGTGACGGAATTTGAGTAAAAAAATGGTAAATAACAAGTTTTCTTCTTAAATGTATGTGTTTTACTTTTTGAAAAAATTAAAAAGATTTATCACATAAAAATAATAAGAAATCTCTACGAAAAAATCTTCGTTTCTTTCTGCTGTAATACCCCTCACTCCAAAAACGTTTCGTAGAGAAAATCTTCTTGATTTTATTAGGCAGTTTTCGCTCTGTGTAGAAAATAATATAAAAAATCAAAACTTTTTCCATTTCAATCACGATTTCATTTCTTTGTCCCTCAATATGTCTTCATTATATTGTGAGTTGAACACGTTCCATGTGTGTATGTTGAAAGCAAAAAAACTTTAAAAAAATTATCAATTTCCGTCAAAATATAAAATTTTGGAGAACACCCGAAATTGCTGTCATAATCACAAATCGTGTATTTGCGCAGAGTTAAGATGGAAAGCCGTTGCAGTTACAAGAACATTTGGAAGTTTTTATTGTTTTTTTTAGATTTTTAAAAATCATTGTTGCTGATACCTTTTCACTCAGAATTGGATTCAAAGTCATAAATTGTATTTTAGTTCTTTATTAGTGTAACAAATTGAAATTAGAAATGTCTTTAGTGTTGTTTTACAATTTTTTTTATTGGATTACCATGATACGCATTTCTTCAACTTAAACATACTTGTACTAGAGAAGAAAATCAGATGACATTAATTTTATGATTTGAAAAAAAGGGAAAATAAGAGCCCTAATTCTTGTAGAAACTACTGTTAGTTACTCGTACTCTTCATTCAATCGAAAGGTGAAAGTTTGATGTTTAAATGATCTCTATCACCCATCACCAATTTACTCATTAGTTACAGTTTCATTAAGTTTCTAGCTTCCAATATAATCAGTACAGTACAAAATAAAGGAATTCATATTTCTATTATTCTTGGTCAATTGGTCAGTAAATTACTTAACTTATTAGAAATGAAATTAGGTACTTAGTTGTTTGTATTTTTGTTGCATAATAAATGTCACTTCGTGTGCCTTTGAAAGGGACTTAATTAATTTTGTTTATCTTGTCGAATTGATTTATATTTCAACTTTTTTTAAAAGGATTTTTACAATTTGATTCCATAAACCAAAAGAATTTAATTTCATTTGAAAACAGAATATACAAATACGTACCAGAGATGAGCAATGAGTATTCAAAAAGATGAGTATAATCGGATCATACTCATAATTTCTGATACTTTACGCATTCATACTTAGTTTAATATCATACTCATATTCAATGTTTGTAGTACTCATCGTACTCATACTTAACAATACGCAAGATATTGTTGATTTCGACTTCCCTGTACTCACCATTTACAAGAATCACAAAATAAGTATGATTCGACTAAGACCGTAAATTTTGATGAATGATCATTTATGAGTATTATAAGTATTTTTCTAAATTTACGAATCCAAATGAGTAGTCTAATGAATCAAACATATTTCGAATGTTATGCGTTTGATGTCAACGTTGTACTGATACTCATTGCCATCTGTACTCATAAATCAATGTTGTAGTGAGTATGAATGAATCAGAGTAGTTGAATTTCAATACTGTTGACTCACTCATACTCAAAATTTCATGAGTACTTATGAGTAGCGAAAAAACGAGTCATTGCTGATCTCTGATACGTACATTGGATACTCCTACAATAACCACGTAATCATTTTTCTGTCTGATTTACAGAACGACAATCCATGAATTTCACTTAAAGACTATCATCTAAATATCAACATATAAATCCGTGCTGTAAAGTGTGACAGACCAGAGTCTGTGAGGGGAATCGAAGCCATAACCCTCTTGCACATTAAACTGCATATATAATTTATTATTCATTATATACAAATTTTGCATACAACATATAGTCGGATAGATGTACTATGTCTCATATGTTCCATAATGGCCACTGATCTTCTAGAGAATTTTCAAGCAAAAAATTGAATTTTCAAATCCAATTTCCTCAGTACCATATCACTTTATATGTAACTCTTTTGCTGATTATATTAAGAGGCCTTGGAAGCTTCCTTTGAATATGGTATGTTACTCACAGACTAAGTATGTATATATTCGAAAATATGCGCCTTAAGAAGTAAGCTTGTCCAGATGAATACTGTTCAACAGATAACAGTGCTCTGTTAAGGGCAAATTTTGTCCACTTAAGAGACAATTTTGCTCCTTTAACGCCAAATGTGGGACTGCTAAAATTTTTGGATTGCGTCTTGGATTTTCAAATTCGAATTTAACAGTTGTTATAGCTAGCCCTGTTTCTTTTTTGTTCCAAATTAATTGAATTCAATTTTTTTTTTCAATTTCGACACTAAAAATTTCACTTTTCATTCATTTTCGTATGCCAAAAAATATACAAAATACGATTGAAATTATTGCACAATGTATGTCAACCGTCCATATGCCAATGTGTGTCTGTTAGTCAGTCTGCCAGCCAGCCATTCCGTCAATCACGAAATCGTTTAGACAGCTATTCAATTTTGCCGTCCAAGTATCATTCATTCAATATGTTTGGTTTGGTATAAGATATGAAAAAGTACCTGCCATTCATTGATTTTTAATTTATTTAAATAATTTATTATTGATTCGTTTCGGTCTGTTATTTCCTTATTTAATTATTTATTTAAAGTAAATTATTTATTTACGATAAACAATTCACTACTGTCATACGCCATTATTTTGTAATTAAACGTCATAAATTGCAAATAGTTTTGAATTTTTTTTATTTTTCTTCAATTTGTATGCAAAATATATCGTTAAAACCATTTATAAAAAAAAATATGTACTTTTGGAAAGGTTTTTTGTAATTTACCGTTATGATTATACATTTTACAGTTAATGCCAACAGTGAACTCTTACACTTATTTGCACAAATATTTACATGTAGAAATTTTAACTCTACTTACGCTAATATTATAATTGTAAAGAATTTGTATAGAATGACGAAATAGGGCTCATCACTTAAATTTTTTTTATGCCGATAGGGTTCAAGAATTTATGAGTTATATTTGAAAAGCGATAATTAATGTATACACATACATATTTGATTATTATAACACTTCAGTCAGGATTACGACCTAGGTTCTGGCACCACTTATGTTGTGTGTGTTCATTTTATACATGAGTGGCGAGGCTAAAAGTTTAAAGTCGACATAATTGTGAGAAACTTTGGTAATTTTTATTTATTCTCAGAGTTTCTTCTGAGAGGAAGTCCCGAAGAAATATTTTCTCAAATATTCGTTTTGTTCGAGATGTCTGAACCGGGGGGATTGAACTGTGGCCTTGCATGTAATAAGCCTACACATTGCCTACTACAATACAACGAGGTTGCACTGTGTCTCAAAGTCTATATGCCTGTGCAACCATATCTAACGACTTGTGCCAGTCCAAAATCGTCTTATAAGTTAATAAGTGGAAATACAGTTAGCCTGACAGTCAAAAATCATGCTAGTATGTATTTCTCCTAGGGATATTGTCATCCTGAATAATCATCAATGCAGGCAAACAAGAGAGTGTTGTCTAATTGCAACGTTTGGACAAATGGTAAACAGTACAAAAAATAAATGCTGACAACGACAATATATGTATGAAATGCAAAACGTCACTGTCAGCTTGCTTGCGGTGTCATGAAATTACATAAGTTATCACACTAAAAGTGAGCTAATTAACTATGACTTCAATAGAGACACGATAAAGAAATTGCTGTCCTATAAAAAAAAGAAAATTCGAAGACAAATCCAAAGAAAAATTTGCCTGATGCGGAACCAGCAAGCGTATTGCAGAATAAGAATTAAAGGCAACCCTCAAATATCGTAAAAATGGTTGAAAATTATATGAAATGTTGTGGAAAACTAGTAATCACTAGTGTTATGAAAAAAAATCTTTGGACTTAAATGGCCTACGTGGTAATACATATCACCGAAAAGGCTATATAATGCATTCATTGGCGCAAGCGTTACGTTTTTATGAAGTTGTATCATACTTGTGTCTAATGATAATGTTTTCAATAATTTTGTTTTCTTATTTATATTATTCATTATGTATGTTGTATAGTAAGTAGGTGTCTTGATATGTTCTTAAAATAACTGCAATAACGTTTAAGACGCCGACGTAATGTTGCAAGTAAAGTTTCTTGACGCCAAATATAATTTTCTTTTGACTGATTAAGCAAGTGCTTCATGCAATTTTTCAAATTGTTTTAGAATATTTTAAAGATTTCCTTAATATGCGCCACAGTCTAAAATGATCTCTTATGAGTGTGTGTCGCCCAGTCCTATTGCAAAATCGCCATTCATTCAGTCATTATCATGTTGTATGTGACACCCAATGTTTGTCAATATTTAATGTCATTTATTCGCTTATATTACTCGTAATCCTCTTAATAAATCATTTAATTGATCGTTCCTTTTGGTCGTCTGAATGTGGAAACATTTTCATTTTCATAGTATTACTCGTATTATAAAAATTTATATTTAAAAAAGTCTACATGGAAAACTTGGCAGACTTTGTTTTTGGAGTGATTAAGTAGGCGACAGTTTGTTGAATATGCCGTTCGATGTTTCCTTTGTGACTGCCTTCCCCTCAAGTCAATGTTTTAATAACTTTTATAACTTTATAAGTCATAAACACAGTTTGTTTTTCTCTTAATATTTACAAAATTCAATATTGACGTTGTTAAACATGCGCAAAGGCTTGAATAAAAATCTTAAACGTGGCTACAAAGACGTAAACGAACACTGCAAAAACTCTGAAGAAACAATTTTTTTTTTATATTTAAATTATTTATCTTTGCTAGCTGTTTTAAAATGAAAAAAAAGTGTCGATTGACTACAAACTCTGACTTCCAAGACAAAAACTCAAAAATTGTCAGTTTGCCGTGCGCTTTAGCTTAATTATTACTACGGAAAGTGTTATTAATAGTACCACTTGTATTCTTTTTGTGTGTGAAATTGACCAATGTTATGTACAGATTAAATTTATATTTGTCCTACTGTTTCACTTAAAATTAGGAATGCCTTTAACGATATGTAATGTCCCATAAAGTGGGATTACAAGGGTACATAAAGCTGCACAGGTTGTTCGCAAGTCGAAAGAAAACCCACATAAACCACCAATGAGATTCGAAATAGGGAACATGAGCAACAACAGTTGTTGGCGGAGTAAAACGTAGACTGCGAAATACTGTAATCTTTGGAAGAATATCCCGCAAGAAACCATTAGTGTTGGAGCGTAAAACTTGAAAAAGCGCAAAAGTTGAAAGAATTTCAATCAAAGTATACACGATTTGCTTTGAAGCACGGAGTTTTCCTAAGCGGCATAATGTTGCTATATACTGATGAGAATGTGCCAGTAACAGGGGTATTTCAGCAATGTAGTGATCCTGGTCATGTAGACTGGCTTTTGTACTCAGCAATGAGTATTTAAAAAGATGAGTAGAATTGAATCATACTCATAATTTCTGATACTTATACGCATTCATACTTATTTTAATATCATGGAACCTCTACTCACATTCAAAGTTTCATATTCATATTTAACAATACGCATGATGTTGTTGATTTCGACTCTCCTTTACTCAACATTTACAAGAATCACAAAATAAGTATGATTTGCCTATGAACACTACAATACTCTTTAGAACGTTGTGTGTTTGCTTTGCCTTTTCTTTCTTCTTTTTTTTGTAAATGCAACAACAACTAAGACTGTAAATTTTAATGAATGATTCGAATCACTCGAATCATTTATGAGTATTGTAAGTATTTTTCTAAAGTTATGAATCTGAATGAGTAGGCGTATGAATGAAACATATTTCGAATGGTATGAGTTTGATGTTAACGTTGTACTCATATTCATTGCAATCCGTACTTATAAATCAACGTTGTAGTGAGTATGAATGAATCAGAGAAGTTAAATTACAATACTGTTGACTCACTTATATTCAAAATTTCATGAGTGCTTATGAGTAGCGAAAAAACGATTCATTGCTGATCGCTGGTTCTGACTTCATCGCGATGGAGATCTTATGACAAGTTGTAAAAACCAAATAAAATTTGGTAGAAATAAACAATTTTGATGATTTCTTTGACGAAATAAAGAAATTTTTTAATGCCATTTCAAGAAAAAAAATTTTTTCTTCTCAGATGTCAAATCAATTGTTTGCTTACAATTCACAATAGCCCACTATTTTTAATTTATTTATTTAACAAAATAATAATTTTGCAAAATCTAGTGTACAAAATAATTGTTTCCTTTTCATGACCTTTTAAGGAGGATACAATATTGCATTAAAAATTTGAAAGAGAAATATTAAAAAAATATACATTTTATCATAAAATGTTGATGTACTTAAACTAAAAATTTTAAATTTAATTTTTGTGTAAATTCAATAGAGATACACAGCGAGATATTGGGGCAATTCACACAACTTTGTATCGTGTATGTTGTATTGAATACATTTGTTTTTTTGTGAACGCTCAATTCAATGCTGTATTGTGTATTTCGTGGCATTCAAACAATTTGATAGCCCGAAACCAACACAACCTTTTAAAAACATATGAAAACATATACACATTTTTTTCATTCACACGATTTGATAGCACGAAACCAATATAACTTTTAAAAACATATGGAAAAAATGTGTATAAGTGTATCAGATTTTTATATGAAAATTATCAACAACAATCATACACTGTTGTATGTTCTTCCAACAATACAATGAATACAACGATACAACGGCTTGTGTGAATTGACCAATTGTCAAATTTTGTATTTACGATTGCCTTATACAGTTGGTTTAAAAACCAATGGCAAAGATTAGTCGTATGATTATTTGTTCCTTTTTTAACCATAGTTTTGCCTTTTTTGTCGATAATCTATTGAATTGTTTTTTTTTTTTTTATTTATTTATTTTAGCCATGCGTCGCAATCAAGTTTTATTTCTTCTTTTTATAGTTTTTTTTTTCGAAGTTTTACAAGTAGTTTTTTGCATATTTTAATAAAAGTTTTAAAGTAGAATTTTTTTTATACATTTAAAGCAAACGAATAAAAAGTTGTATAAAAAAAAGTCCGAAAATAATGTCTAGACATCGTACTTTATTAAAACATGTGTAATAAACAAATTTTGTTGAGAAACTTAATATTATTTCTCAGGTACTTTTTCAAAATGATTTGGTACATTTGCCTGCAGAATTTAGAGTTTTTCGCTTTCGTTTAGTTTATTTGTTTTTATTTATTTATTTACTCAAGCGTAAATACAGTACAACAAGATATCATCTTATTTAATAGTACTGCTAAGGATATAGGCATAACAAAGTTTGAGAAATAAGAAAATATTATAATAAATAAAATAACCTTAAAAATAAATTAACAAAACAAATATTATTAAAAACAAAATTTACAATTATATTCAAAAATATGATTAATTAATTACAATTGTACATTATTGTTCATTTAAAAATTTAATTGTTGCAGTCTTGAAATGCTTTGCATTGCTTAGTAATTGTATGTTGTTCGGGAGTTCATTCCAGAGACGAATTGCATTGCTATAAAAGTGTCTCTCAGATATTTGTTTGCGGTATCTAACACTATTAATTTTCAAGCCTCTATTGGATCTTGAGAAAACTAGTCTATTGAACAAATAAGGGGGTTTCCTAATGTAGATGATTTTATGTACATAGGTATACCAGAGTACGGCATTTTAACAAATTCTCAAAAGTCGTATTGTAGATTCTATATGAGAATTCAGATATTCTATCGTACCTTGTGCGACCATAAACATATCTAGCAATATTGTTATAAGTTATTTATAAGATATATAACATATATAGTTTGATCGGTAAAATGAATGACTACAACATCGTACTATTTAAGAAAGAGACTTTTTAAAGGATAATATTTCTAAACTATTTGAAACAGGTTTTAGTACTTTTTTAAAAATAAAAATTATATGTACATACATGGGTCCACATGTGATATATGTATGTATACAAATGTAAAAACTTTATTCTTAGAAAATAGGTGCCTGGTAGTCTAGTGGGTAGTGTCTAGACTATTAGCGTGAGGGTCGTGGGTTCTATCCCACCAGAGACTCTGGTCTGTGACACTACACCGAGCATATGGTCAAGTTACTCCGCTCGTATAAAATTAGAATATAATTTGTAATTGTATTGTAATTAATTAATAAATAAATAATTCTTAGGAAAAATTTAAATTACCCGATAAGAATAACTTTTTATAAAAACAAAATATTTATTATTATTAATTGCAATACAATTATAAATTATATATAATTATTACGAGCTAAGTAATAGACCAGATTCTTTGGTGGGAATCGAAATAAAGAAATTGTTGTGACTCACACTCAAAGTCTAACACATTATCTATTACTTTATCCAGGTATCCGAAATGTTCAATATATTGTATATGAACAGCTCCATTTGATTCGAATCATTCATCAAAATTTACAGTCAACAACAACTAAGTTGTATTTACAAAAAAAAAAAAAGACAACACACAACCTTCTAGTGAATATTGTAGTGTTCATATGCGAATCATATACATATATTTTGTGATTCCTGTAAATGTTTAGTCATGGAGAGTCGAAATCAACAACATCATGAGTATTATTAAGTATGAGTACGTTGAGTACTTCAAGCTTTGAATATGAGTAGTATGAGTATGATATCAAAATAAGTATTAATGCGTATAAGTATTAGAAATTATGAGTATGATTCGAATCTACTCATCTTTTTGAATACTCATTGCTGATCTCTGTTGCGTACCTTTGCAAGCATTTATTATTTATCAAATTATTTTTTTTTTCAACTGTAACATAAAATGATCCACGTTGAAATTTAAAAATAATTTACTTTATTTAAAGGCTTTTTTATTTATCGATGGCGCATAATATAAATTGATTACATTTTTTAATTGCTTAATTTGTTGTTAAAAATATTTTTTATTGTTTATAGAATTTTACAATTCTTTATAGTTTGTATTTATCTTATATATGTACATACATATACATATATGTATATCTGTGTGTACCTTATAGGTTGCAATAAAAAGAAAATAAAAATAATAATAATAACAATAATGATGACTATAAAATTTAATTGTTTATTTTTCGATTTTTTTTATTTCTTACTTTTTGCTTTTGTTTATTGCATATTTTCAAATCTATTTTGTGTGGCATTATATTTTTGTTTGATCGATAAAATAACAAACAATGCGTGTCAGCTTGTAATTTCATATGAATGGTACAATAGAACAAAAAAAAAAAAAAAACGAATAAAACAAATCGAAATAAGAAAAAATCATTCAAAATATTTATTCACTTTTTAAACATTACTAACTTGCATTTAATTTAATCTACAATATATGAACGACATTTAAACAATTTGGTTTCGTTTCATTGTATCGTTTATTCAAAAAGAGCTTCTCTGGTTGCACTTTTTTTTTTTTTTGCTTTTGTACGCTTAATTTGATTTTGGTGAGAATTTTTGTAATTTCGAATTCGTTTTTCTCTTAAACTTTATCATCATCATTGTCAGATTGACACAACGAAAAGAATTCGTGTGGTTTTTTTGATGACTAGCTGAGCTGGCTATTGGCTCTCTGGGTGAATGATTGGAGCAAAGTTTTATTATATTTTCTAATTGAACTTGATTGAACTTTTCTTTCCTCTTTTTTTTTTGTCTTGTATTATTCTTTAGCATTTACTTGAAGATTTTCTTTTCTTCTTAAATATGTATGTATGTTGGTGTGACGAAGGGGCCTATTGTTAAATGTTTTTAAAATTAATCTGCCATTCTATGTGATGCTTAAAGAAATTCTATTCTTTAACATATCATGTCACTGGTCGAAATCCGCTTATAAATTGTTCATATATGTATGTAATTGAAAACAAAAAAAAAAGGTTTCTAAATTGTGAAAGTGAGAATAAACTTAAAAAAAAAGAACATCTTTTAGGCTAATTTTTCATTTTAAGAAATTTTATCGCAAATAGTTCAGTTGTTTACAATTTTAAGTTGAAAACTGATCTGCATCTGAATCGTATTCAAAAATAAGATTCCTATTCAAATTAAAATTGAATGAAAATTAAAGTGTTTCTTCCTTATATGAGTCCATGAAATCAAAATAGTTTATCTGTGTGCATAGTTTGGATTTATAGGTTTGGATTTACTATTTAAAATTGTTTGCTATGATAACCTTCAGGTTTTCTTACAACCGAAAGTCATCTTCAACCTACTTCTAGTTATCCTAGAGGGTATATCACTGCACCATTTTTCCGAGCCGTCATATTGATACGTGGTTATTAGTTAATTACGTCCACAATTGTTCTATTGAATTTAAATCTGAGCTTTGAGGGAAAGCAAAGGAAAAACTTTTTTGTATTAGAAAGTAATCATTATTTGCCTACTGCGGCCGAGTGCTTTCGAGTTTTGCCATAAACAGACACAAAGTCATCTCCCGGTACCATTTTTTGAGTGCACTTAACCAAGTTAATATCTGAAGAAGAAGAAGAAGTCGCCGTGACCTAGTAGATAGTGTGTTGGCTAATTAAACGTAAAGCCCGGCTTCAAACGCCAGGTCAGACATCAAAACGAAGTATGAAAAAAAAAAATATTTCTTAGGCGACTTCCTCTCAGCAGATTTCTGGCAAAAACTCTGAGAGTAAATAAAATTGCCATGAAAAGTTTTTAAAAAAATCTGTCGTTCGGAGCCGACGTTAAACTGTAGGTTCTGCCACTCACGTATAAAATTAACGCACACAACATGAGTGGCGTGAGAAGCTAGGCCGTAATCCTGACTGAAGGGTTGTAATGGCCAATTAGGTATGTATGTAAAATCTGAAGTACACATTGATTGCACACATTGCGTTATTGAAATTTTCTCCAGACTTCGTACACATGGACTTTCTACAATCAATACCGAATATATGAATATATATTAGAGTTCGTATGGTATTGCACATATTTGGAAGACGACAAACAATTCATATTTTTCATAGTTGCGCTGCTACAAAGATTAATTATAATATGGTGTAGCATCGAGACCTTCCATATATTTTAAAGGGAACACCTTTTTTTGCAATTCTAGAAGTGCTTTTAGTCCTTTTGTGCATCCTCAAAATCTGACTTCAACTTGAGGAGGGAGGCATGTGTGTACCGCTAACACTCTCTTCAATTAATTTTTGTCAGAAATCATTATTATTTCTTTCTTTACAAGTAAAAATAACATAAAAATTATTAATTTACAATTTATGGAATGAATACGTTGTTTAAATTGTTATTCACATTTAAAAATGACAATTAAAATTAAATCATTATTTAATTTCATATAAAAATATCAGAATTTTTTTTGTTTGAAATATTAATTGAACCTTGATTGGCATGGCTTCTCCCATCACTCATTTTTATCGATAAATATTTTGCCAATCGTTTCTAGTTTATTGACTCATTGTCATTCGGCTACTACTACCACTACTACTACTACTACTACTGCTGCCTCCATACCCCAGATCGTAAGAATTTGAATGTTTAATTGTTCATTTAAAAAGTCTTTAAGCAATACAAGAAGGCTGATGCCAGTGGCATTATGATGTGATTGTGATTGTCATATCATATAACTTGTATATATGTATACATATAGTATATAAAAAAAAAGTATCGAAATAGTTGATGGCATCTTAGCAATGAAAAGTACGAGACAAATGTTGTCAACAATTTACGCCTACAGTTTCTATTAATTTGATCAATTTATTGTAAGTGTTTAGAAAGCACAATAAAAATCGTGTACATATTAAATAAAATTAATCATTTTAATTTTTATCATTTTTATTAATACAAGTATAATGTAAAATGAGTATTATTTCGCCTCAGATTGAACTTAGTTTTCTTATCACGCCATAGATTTCTAATATTTTCTATAATAAATTCGTTTCGTAATTACTTCGTGTTTTTTATTAAAAAATAAACAAAAATAATAAAAATACTATCGTTTGGTTTAAATAGATTTGAATCAGAGATCATACTCTGATACTTATACGCATTCATACTTTTTTTAATATCATACTCATACTGCTTGCATATACATATTCAAAGTTTGAAGCACACAAGGTACTCATACTTAACAATACTCCTTTAATAGGCTAGTGTCAGTACCAGAGGTTAGCAAAGAATCGTTTTTTCGCTACTCACAAGTACTCATGAAATTTTGAGTATGAGTGAGTCAACAATATTGAAATTCAACTACTCTAATACATTCGTACTCACTACAACATTGATTTGTAAGTACAGTTTGCAATAAGTATGAGTAAAATGTTGACATCAAACACATACCATTCAAAATATGTTTGATTCATACGTCTACTCATATAGATTCATAAATTTAGAAAAATACTTATAATACTCATAAATGATTCGAATCATTCATCAAAATTTACAGTCTTAGTTGTTGTTGCATTTACAAAGAAAGATAAAAAGACAAAGACATTTTGTGATTCTTGTAAATTTTAAGTAAAGGAGAGTCAAAATCAACAATATCATGCGTTTTGTTAAGTATGAGTACGATGAGTACTTCAAACTTTGAATTTGAGTAGTATGAGTATGATATTAAAATAAGTATGAATGTGTATAATTATCAGAAATTGTGAGTATGATTTGAATCTACTCATCGTTTTAAATACTCATTGCTGATCTCTGGTCAGTACCGCTCGTACAACGCGAGATACTGATTGCTGAAGCTCTTGTTATTGAAGTAATGGATTCACTGTTCACTACTATTATTATATTGTTTTAACTAATTAAGTTTCATGCCAATTTAATGACCTGCTTATAAACAAAATTATGAAATTAAAAAAAGAAATACAAATACAAATAAAAATAATAAAAATAAAATGAAAAATAAATAAATAACACACACACACACATAAAGAAACAAACAATTTCGTCATCATTGACAACGTTGTCATTGCAACGATACGTCTAATTAAACAAAACAAAAGAAGAAATAATTTTTTTTTTGTTTTTCGCTGAATGAATTCATTTACAATAAAAATAATAAGAAACGAAAAATCATAAAATAAGAAATATTTTTTTTTTTCATATTTTTTTCTTGTTTATAATAATTATAACGATATTATGCGAAAAAAATTTGACATAAAAATTGAAGAAAAACTTTAAACAATTAATTGGTGACATTGAATTTTTTGTCTTTGTGTTAATAATTTTAATAAAAAAAAACCTTCTTCGAAAAACTAACTACTTGACAGGTAG
The DNA here is from genome assembly GCA_930367235.1 of Sarcophaga rosellei. Taxonomy (NCBI): domain Eukaryota; kingdom Metazoa; phylum Arthropoda; class Insecta; order Diptera; family Sarcophagidae; genus Sarcophaga; species Sarcophaga rosellei. The sequence goes on along the minus strand of OV884017.1, from coordinate 62,037,835 downwards.
TTACTCTTGAAATAAATAAACATTTCAAACATTTTTCTATACTCATTATTCTATACTCATTTAAATTTATAAAAAAAAAGAGTTTTTAGAATTTAAAATAAATTCTGGGATTTGTTAAACCCTGTCAAATCAGTTAAGAAGTTAACACCCCGCATCACGTCTTAGATTTACTTCCATTTTAAACTTTAAATTTTCAATAAATAAATTAAATACTTGAAAATATTTTAAAATTTATTGTTTTTGCTTTTCAGAATGAAACCCATGATTTGGTACGACGTAATAGCAACAGTGCATCTCAACAAAAGTATCATCAACAGACTGGCAAAACTAATTCAAACAGTAGCAATAGCGGCAACAGCAGCAGTGATGGCCCTTTGATATTAAGGAGAGCCATGGATTGTTTGCCTCTGACACATGGGGTGGCTCCACTTCACCCACATCTGATGGCGTCTAGTAATACCGTTAATGTAACAGTAGCCCCACCCTCGGCCTTGGTAACGGCTTATCCACATCATCATAATCACCTCAATATCAATCACCACCACTTATTAAGTCATCATTTGCCGTATAGTAATAATTACACTTCGGGCCTTCATCATACGCCTGCGACAGCGTTGAATAATCACCATCATGCATCACAACATCCGCACCTCAATATACACAGTGAACAAACGAAATCGTTGCAGGAATTGCAACATGAAGTTGGCGCGCTGCTGGAATTTCGTGATTTAGTTATAGAAACGTTTCCCGATCTCAAGCAAAAAATGGCTTCCATATCGTCGGCAACCTCCAACTCATCGTCGACAATTGGAAGTACCAGTGCTGGTGGTTGTGGTGGTGGTAGTGGTAGCGGGGCTAGTGGAAATATTCAGTCTTCTGCGAATGTAAGCGGTAGTGGTTCTACCATACCTCTGTCCGGCGGAGGAACATTAGTATCTCGGCGTGAGTGGGAGCCTGGAATTCGAGTGAAACGTAAGCCATCTCAGAAGGAACAACCCGCCGCCATAGAATTGACATCATCATCTTCATTAACAAGGAGTCGCAGTAATTCCCACAGCGGCAAGAAAGAGCTAAAGAGCAGCAGTGCTGGTGGCGGAGCTACGGGTACTGCTGCCAGTGGTGGTGAAAGTAACAATAACGGAAGCGTTGTACAGGATTCAGGCTTTTCCACAGAAACAAGTTCATCCAAAGAGGGTCATAGTGCGTCCTCAACAAATGGTGCTCTAACAGTAAGTTTCTTTATTTTCACACACAAGCAAAAAAAAAAAAAAACTACAATTAAAAACAATCTTTTCTAGGGCGCCAATGCTTCAAATCGTTTATCTTGTCCGGAATCGGATGATGAACTTTTAAATCTGCTCGATGTTATACACCGGAAATCGAATCGCTTACGAGAAGAAGTCGAGCATTTGCAGAACTATGAACGTCAACATATGCACACCGGTTCAAGAGCTGCCAATGAACAAGATCAAACTGATGTTGCTGCCGCCTCCAATAATGTCGCTGAAGGTGGTGGAAACGTTCTTTCGAAATCTAGCAGCAGTAGTGCCAATACAGCTTTAACACCAAAAACTTTCCGCGAACATGTCGAGCGTTTGAATAAAGAAGACTTACAGCAATTGCGTAAGGAACGTGATCGTCTGTTAGATAAATTGGCAGAAATGGAGGCTGAAACATTGACGGGTCGTATAAAGGCGGCAAAAATGAGTGAACAAGTGGAGGAGCTAATAAATGTGAAAAGAGACTTGGAAGAACAGCTTAAGTTGGCCATGCAACAAAGACTGGAGTTAAACGCTCGAGTTCAACAGCTTCAGCAACAACAACAACAAAGCAAAACTTCAATCAGGTATGTATAGTGAGATCACTTTCAATGTTTTCTTCAAAACACTCTGCAACATATAATCGTTATTATCTTTTCAGTCAATCAGATTTCTCAAGTAGCCCTCGTACATTTCTTTCCTCTTCGGCTACCACGGTTTTATCAACGGTTAGTGCAAACTCATCTAGACAGAATACATTCCAGCCGGTAGTTGTGGAGCAGCAAACGCAAAACGCTGCAACATCAGCAACTGTTGAACAGCCTCAGAACTATTTAATACCATTCCATCAAAGCATTGGCAGTGATAATAAACGCAATACCCATCAAGAGGCGATATTCTCTACCGATCAGTTGGGACGTTTGGACGGCATTGTTAGTACTCCGGGTGATCGCAGTGCCAAATGTAAGGTTACAGACTCAAAACGTTTTGCTGCTATCCTTTTAGAGACTAGTGTTATAGAATTACGAAGACATTTACTAACTTTAACAGTTAAAAATCAGGTAAACTTCATTGCATAAGCAAATATTTTCTTCAAATAAATGCAACAATTTTAAAAATTCTTTCGCAGGTTTTGATGCAAAAACTTGAACAGGCTTCTAAGACAAAAGGTCATTTAGTCAAACGTTTAGACAAGTCCAAAGAAGATGTTGAAGATTTACGATTCCAGGTAAGTCGCGGTTTAAAATTTTTCTTTTTTGAAAATTTCGCCAAAAATTTTTATTCTTTTTCTAGCTTGAAGAAAAGAATATAGAACTTGAAGGTACGAAAGCTCAACTTCGAGTTTTAGAAACGAGACTGCATTCAATAACCCCAAGCAGCGGTGCTGCCACCAATTCCTATTTACACTCGCAAAATGACTATGAAACAAATCGTTCTTCAGCGTCTACCACCTTAATGTTAAGCAGACGTGGCGGTGGTGGTGGCGGTGCAGTAAACACTGACTCAAGTGATATACGCTCTCCTACACCCATGTCATCATCATCATCGAACACTCCGAACGGTCAAATGCCTCAGCCAATAACCATGCAAATATCAACGCCCAGTATGAAGGCCATGACTCATTTACCTATGGATGATATGCAACACCATAGCAGCAGTACTGAATCAGCTCATGAACATGACGTTTCACATCATCCCGTTAATGATGCCATGGTCGCCAGTCAAATTCAAACAAAATTGGAAAATGGTCGTGATGTTAGACAATTACTTATGAGCACAAGTGTGGGTGGTATTAGTCCGTTTGAGCAACAGCTACAGCAACAACAGGTGGCTGCCTTACGAAAGCAGGTGCAAGCCTTAAAGAAATTCAGTGGAGTAACAACTACTAAGCCAAGCAAAATACCTTTGCCAGGCAGTAAGGCGGCGGCATATTTTGCAGGTAAGAAATATGGAGACTTTTGTTTTTCTTCTACATTAGATTAAAGAAATTAATAAACAATATATGTATATTAGTAGCATGAGTTTTAGCAGACAGTTTAAAATTTCTTCATTATCGCTTTTCTTAAAATCTTACAATAATGGTTGAGTAGGCTGTAACTTTAAATATATATAAACTTTTCTATTAGCTTTAGAATTCGGTCAGTAAACACATACTACGTTTTCTTTGTTTACAGGAAAACCACCATCCGGAAGACCCTCAACATCTGGTCGTTCTCCGCCATCGGCCAACTCATCAGGTTCCTCCAGCAGATCACCACTCAGCAGAAGTACTGGTAATCTATTGTATTCCAAATCACCAAATAGTCTGAAAAGAGCGGACTCAGCACAAAGTATACGCAAGGATAACAATAACTCATCATCGTTAAGCACTAATAATAGTCGCAGTTCTACATCATCGTCGATACCAATGGCAACAACTCCATATGGTTCTGCATCAAAATCCTATGGTGGTGGTGGTGGTGGTGTTGGTGCTAGTTCAGCTCATATGAATACTTCAAATAGTCCGTCCTCGAGAATTCTGCAGAATTCTCCATTACCGAAACCAAAACGAGAATCGTTATCAACAAAAGTCCGGCATATGGATTCATTGTCAAGGGCCTATCATCAGCAACAGCATAATTATACTAACATTAGTAGTGCTAGTGATAATACACCCTCAACGCTAGGACAAACGATTACTACGCCATCAAAGGTTACTGCCACCACACCGGGTGGCGGTAATGGTGCTGGCAGTTATTTAGTTAGTAGTACGCCAAAACCATCAACTATAGCAGCTCAACTTACCTCTTCATTACGCAAAGATTTACAATTAAGTTCCAGTAGTTTTAATCATACAACGGCATTTCAACGTAGAACTGCTGCCTCCTCAGCGCTGCAAAATACTTCCTCTGCCAATACCAATGCTAACAGACGTTTCAGTAGTGCTTCGATTGCAGGCACTCGAGGCAATAGGCAGCCGTCTAGCCAGGACAGTGATGGCCAACACAATAGCAATATAAGTGGCAATAGTGTTAATGCAGCTGCTGTCTTAAGCACATCTTCATCTCACAGTGGCAGCGGCGGTCATAATGGTGGTGTTGCTAGTGACAGCGATAGTGGCAAGGTACGCACTTTAAAATCGACATTATTGGGTTGGCTTAATAAAATCTAAAAAAAAAAAAATAATTGAAACTGTCATCATCTAAAACAAACAAACAGAAACTGTTTAATTCTTAAATAATATTTTAATTCTTATAATTTATTTTCGTTAATGAAAAAAAAAAACAGAAAAAAAATAGTGGAATCAAGAATCATTATTCAAATAACATTGACAACATTTGCTGTGTAGTTTTTGTTAACCACATGTGTAATTTGTCCTTCTCTATCAGTTCTTTTTTGTTAATTCTCTATTTGTTTTCATTTTCTAAGTTAACTTTCTCTTAACTTGTACATTTTTTTGGCGTACATTTACACATACATACATGCATTACATTACATACAGAAATTCTATACAATATACAGTGAGCGCCAAAAGTGAGTAAACACCACTGAAATAAGGAAAGCGAGAAAAGTAAATGAGAATAGTTGATTTGGAATAAATTTCCAAAAATAAAAACGTTTATTTATTACTTATAAAATGTTGAAACAAAAACAACAATTCATGATAAAGGAACTTTTTTTTATACTTAAGAGCATAATAGAAAATTTAAAATTATAGTGGGTGTTGACTCACTTATGGCGCTCACTGTAACACGATATATTTATGCATATATAAATAAATATGATTTAATTTTTTTTTGTTTTACTTTACATACAAACAAACAATTATTAAAAGTTAATAATATTTAAAGTATTAATCATACATACATACATCTGTTTAAATTCATAATAACAACAAGAGTAATAAAAATTAAAAAAAAAAAAATTACATACAATTTTAAAGAAACCGCAAACGAAACAAAATAAACAGCCTAAAAATTCAGTGAATTAAAAAAAAAAAAACGCTTAATGATAACATTAAAAAAGTTTCGAAATACAAATATTTATTTATTATTTGTTTTGTTTTTTTTTTTAATTTTTAAATTTAATTTTAATGCAATTTGATTAGTGTGTTAAAGCAATGCAAAGTGTCAAGCAAACAAATCAAACTCATCATGTTTCTACATTTTGTTTCGTTACCCTTCGTTACTATCTGTCATCATCACTAACAAGCCATGCCTTTCTTCATATCATACGAATTAACATTGTAAAAGCTCTCATAATTATTTTACTATATATATAGTCACTATTACAGCTTAGTATACATACGTACATATATACATACATAATTTAATTTTTAATTTTTTTTTTTTTTCTTGTTTTTATGTATAAATGCAATAAATAATATTGATTATTATATTTGAATACAGATAAAATAAACTATTTGACTAAAATTTAAGCCTAAAATATGAACAGAAAGAAAGAAAAAAAAAACGAAACGTTTCAATTTTTAAGAATACAAATCTAACATCTTCTCAATTCTTTTTCTACTACTAACGATTCATTCGTTCGTTTGTTTTTTTTTAATCATTAAAATTTTTTCATGTTTTTTTAAATAATTTTTTGTTTAATACTAAGTTTAAAGAAAAAAAAAAATAAATAAAAATAAAATTAAACATTATCACTTGATGAAATAAAAAATAACAAAAGATACATAAATTTAGCAATAAAAAAATGAAATTGTATAAAAACAATCATAAACCGTTATGTTTATTTTATTTGTTTGTTCGTTGTTTGTTCATTTTGTTAATCATAATCATTTATGTTTGTATAATTTATTTTATTTGTTAATTTTATTGTTGGTGACATTCGTTTTCATTTTTTATACGATTTCTCTGAAGTCAATTATATTTCGACAACTAAACATAAATTGTAAATACATACATACATACATACAGTATATCAGTATATATTTTTATTAATGGTTTAGGCTGTTCTAAAATAACATTATAACGCTTCTTTTAATAATAATTTTTCGCATAAAATCTTGCTTCAATTTAAACAAACTGAACATAGATAGGGTATTGCTGCTTGAGGTTTAACTTGTCATCTTTTTTTTTTTATTATATTCCGGAATTATTATATAATTTATGAAAGAAAACTTTATAATATTGAATTTTTAATTTGAGAAATCAATGAGAACAATTGCTTTTCGTTAGTCTCTGTCAAGGTCTATTATGTTTGATAGAAAAGTAAAGCCACCCACAATGCCAAGAAATATGAAGTAATTGTTAGTCGCAGTGCTCATTTTCCTTTAATAACCTCTCTTCTCTGTAAATCTTAAATGTTGGAAACAATCTCTCCCAATTTATTTTTGTTTAGGGGACTCTGCACATATTCGATTTCGTAAGAACCTCGTAATTTAGCAGACTCATATGACAGTTGTTGTTCTAAATATATTCAAATAATTCTCTTTAAAATATTGAATTTAGACTTTTCAGTAAAAGAGGGTCAATATAGACCTTTGAAGGCATATTTTGATATTATGGGTTTAATTGTGTTATCGATAACTATTATTTTTCTATACTTTGCTTCCATTATTTTTGACTAGATTTCTAATGCTGGATTCACTTATCTTCGTATTCATTACAGATTTTGGTTTCTGAGTAGCAATTTCTGAAATTTTCATTAATTTCTGCAAGATCCACGTCTCCTCACTAGTTTAGAGCATCTTCATAATTTTTAGATTTCAGCAATGTCTTTAAAAGTTGTTCCATTTTTACGGTAGCTAAAACACTTTTCACTAGTGGTGGCTTCTTATTTGTAAAAGAAAAAATAAAAAAAAAATTCAATTGTAAAAAACTTCGAACTGCAAACGAAACCTTCTTACCATCTCTCATTATCAAATAAGAATATTTAAGAGGCGTACTCCGTTAAAAACTGGGATCAGATTCTAACTACGCTTAACGTAGTATATACGAAAACGACAGCTTCAACTTTGATTACTTTATGGTGATCATTACATTTGGGTAATTCACACAAGCCCTTGTATCGTTGTATTCATTGCATTGTTGGACGAATATACAACAGTGTATGCATGCTTGTTGTTGATAATTCTCATATAAAAATCCGATACACTTATACACATATGTTTTTGAAAGTTGTATTTGTTTAGTGCTATCAGTTTATGTAAATGCCAATAATCAAAAGGAATATTAAAAATACAAAATATTTTCTATGTAACTTGAGTCAATAATTATCATTTCAAAATTATAACTTTTCTCACAGATAATTAGTTAATTTACTTTTTTTCGTAATATTTTTCATTTTGTTGCTTGAGAATCAAATTATGAATACTGATCTTCTTCTTCTTCTTATCGTTTATTGACATTTGGAATACGGAATACACAATATAGCATAGCATTGAGCGTTCACAAACAAAAAGTGTATTCAATACAACATACGCGATGAATTGGCCAATTGTATGTATAAAAAAACAAACATACGTTTTTGTTTATTTGAAAGAAGTTATCATCGCTTGCTACGTGTCTTTGTTTTGTATCTCCCCACAATGCTATCTATGAGATTTACCACTCCCGTATGTATATCACACGCGCCAATAACGTATGTAAGGGCGATCAATTTCCATATATGTATGTATTTGTCTTATCATATCTTCTAACTTCGGTCTTTCGCAACTCAGCAGCAAAAGTTAACAATATCATTTCAGCTTTGTTGTCTTTTTTAAGACATTGGCAATATCAGTACCAGTGTAGTCAACAACATATTCAGTAGAATACCCTTTTTCGTTACCTTGTCAGTTTGCATTTTACAATCAGGAATTTGGTTGCGTCTAGCTGTTTCCGGAGTAAATATGCCTTGCTTAGCTAAATACTCTACTTAGTAATGCGGTAAAATAAATATTTGCAATAAAATTAATTACACAAATTATTTTTCAAAGACAAATATTTATTTTGTGTTAGAGTAATTTAAAATTTTGTACTGCAAATACTAGAAGGTAAAAAATTATCCAATAAACCTGTAATTTTTTTTTAGAAAAAAAAACGGTACTTTTTACACAACAATTTAAAATTCGAAAATCGGAATCTTTTCAATGTCGACGTTTGAGATTGAGTCTCATGTAATTCAATAAAGTCTTCATCCAAATATCTTATTGTATACGAAGTTCATAAAAATTGTTATGCGATGATGTTACAAACAGCTAAATTGCAAATTCATAAACCTTTTTCAACTTTAGGATTGTTTGTTTTTTTTTCTTTGCTTTACAGATATATCACTGAGCTTATAAATGGCTTAAGAATTCTGAGATCAATTCGTTGCAAAGGGTTATACCGCTGTTATTCGATTTTTTCATGATAACTTAGTTTATGAATTTGTTTACTTAGTAAGCTTAGTTAAATTTAAAATCAATCAATTGTATTTGTTTTTATTTAAATTTTTTTAATAGAATTAAATCCAAGAAAGATAAATTTATTTTAAAAAAGTTGCAATATTTTAACTTCTGTATTCAATACATAGTACTTTTCGAATGAACGTTATACTTATAGTTCTGAAAATACATTATCAATTCTCGGTTATTAGTATTACTGTGTATCATATTCGAAAAGTATTCGGACCTTAATGGTCCATTTTGTGTTTGTATTGATTCTCGGAAATTTACCATTCAAAATAAATCTTAATCTATATATGATTCGTAAGGTTATCTAACATCTCTAACAATTTCTAGATTTTTGCGACCATAAATAACGTTTTTATATCAATAATTCCAAATGACGTACCAACATGTAACACACGTTTTTTGCTTCTCCTGTAAAATTAGAAAAAGTGATGTTACGTACTTTTGAATTTTCGACGAGGATACATATGTATCTTATATTGATGTTTAAAAGAATTACGGTCATGTGTGGTATGATCCTTTGTGTATAGGGAGACACTTTTGTTTATCATTATACAATTTTTTTTTTTTAATATTTATTTTTGCAATCTATTTACAAATAAATATTAAGCAAAACTTATTGCTACTACAACAATTTCACAGAATGTTTGACGTTCAATTTTAAAAGTCTTTAAATGTCTTTTTGTTTTTCTTTTATACTGATATGATTTGAATTATGTATACAAATCAGTTTTACTTCGGAACACTTAATTATTAATTAATGAATGTAGATATGTATTTACCATATAAACGTCCAGATCGATTAAAATGTCACCAACTGTATGAAACTGCAAATTTTTCAATACAAGTTTCGTTTTTAAGGTAAAAGCAAAAAAGAGGAAAAAATTAAACACATAAAATAGGTTTCTATGAATAAATTACAATAAAAGTATATGAATATTGTTAAAAATGAATTTAATATTGCACATACACAAAGAAACATTTAAGAACATACATACATACATACATGTATACTTATACATACAACAACATAAATCAAAATCGAGACATTTAACAAAACCCCAAATACTATATCAACATACATACAACATCCAATGTATCGGATGTTATACTTATACAATATAATAAAATAAAACAGTATTTCTTTTGTTTTCATTTTCTGAAAAAAAAATATTAAGAAATGTGTAACTAACGAATATTAAACAACGTTTGTATTGTATACTATTCATGATATGTAATTGAAATTCAATAATATGTGACTAAATATGGTTTATTGAGTTTATTTTATATATTATTTTATTATGTAATCGTATATATCGACTACTTGTAACAAATATTCAAAAGTTTCGCAAAAGTTATTTATCTTGGATTTTACAGTACTTTAGTTACTTTAAATTAAAGTATATTTTACAATTCTAAAGTACAAACAAATTTATTAAATAAAAAACAAAAATATTAGAATTTAGAAATAAATTTTTAAAAATATTTTCAATTTTAATAGCATTTACAAGAAAATGTTACAAGTAGTCTTACAATTTGTAAACCCCCAAAAGAGTATTACAGTATGTAATTGCTTTAATTTTGGCTACTATCCGTTTAAAATGATACTAACTTGTTAATTTCTGTAATTATGAAATTTGTTACTAAATTTAAAATAAAAATTTTAAAAATCTTGCCCGCTAATTCTAAAACATATACAACATACATATGTATGATTAATATATTTTTAATGTCTTAAATTTAAATTATTTTTATATTAAAAAAAAAAAAGAAAAAAGACAATTAAATGCAACTGTCGTACAACTGCAGGCAGCTTGCATACTTTAGGGTGTTCGTACGTGTAAAGCAACTAAAAACATTTATTTTTTATTTATTTATTTATAAAACTTATAAAAGTATGTTGTTGTTTTTAAGATATCGATTAAGATTACAGCTATAATTTAAAATAATTATAATTATGTGTTTCAATTATAGTTTATTTTCATCTTTGGATATTTAATTTGTTCAAAACCAAAACTAAACAAAAGTCATTAATTTTTTTTTTATTTTTTTTATTTATTACGTGTATACATAATTTATTTTGTGTTAATTTAATTATGTTTTAAGTAATATGATTATTTTATTTTATTTTTTTTATATAAGTTTTATGTTAAAACCAATATTTAAATATTAATCTTTAATGTTTTTATTGCTAAAAATTATCTGCTACTACATATAAAGTTATGAAAATATAATTAAAAAACTATTAATTAAAAACAAAAAAGATGTTGGACGAGTTTGTAATCAATATTATTTTTATCAGAAATAACTAAAAGATAGATTCGTTGGGATAATAATTCTATTATTATTAGTTATTAACTGCCTAACCCATATAATATACATGAGATCAGGTTTTAATCTGATAGAAAAGAATAATTCTTGTTTTGATCTTCTAAATGAAAGAAATGATTTTTGAAGGATATTAAGTTATACTGCTAGAGTTTTGAAATTATTTAGAATTTTCTATATCACAACATTATTGTAAAATATTATTCGAAAACAGTACATTTTTCTCAAAACAAAATTTATTTTAATATTCTTAACACGTTGACTGCCAACTACGTGATAACTCGTAGATTGAGTTCCTTTCCAGGGTGCCGCCAACTACGAGTTATCTCGTACTCACTAAACCTGCCATTTTTGTGTAGCCACGAATAAAACCGTATTATCCCGTGCTAGTATCGATAAATGGCTTCTGGGAAAAGAACAAAAAGTGAATGTTGGCTTGCGTGGCCAGTTTTCTGAAAATTGTAGTGGCAGTCATCGTGTTAAAAAGAATGAAACTTCAAATTTAAATTTTTAATTTTAAATACTACAATTCGTCTAAAAGGTATCTACTTTACAAAACTGTCAAGATATGCATATTTTAAATAAAGTTTTTTGTTACATTTTTTTTGATTTTTTCCATTTATTAGCCATCTTAAGGAGAAGTTGTCTTTAGAAATCAATGATTAATAGGTTTTCACAGCAACACTGATAAAATACAAACAAAACCGAAACATATAAAGAAGCTTAAAATTTTAATATGAGCAGTGCTGAATGTTAATGTACAATACTAAGTAATTGCAGGGTGACAATACCAAGTTAATTATGTACTAATTTAATTATTTATTTTTTTTTGAAATGCTAACAATTTCGTTGATAGTTTTACTAAAAATTAATTGTGTTTAGTGTATTGTGTATTGTATATTGCATGTACATAATAATTGTAACAACATCATGATATCATTCATGTTCTTCACCTTTAGCACTTTATTATGTATAATAGCCACTAATCTATGTATGTCTCAATTATTATTTTTTATTTTTTGCTTTACTGGTAATAATTTATCATATTCAATGTTAAATGTTTTTTTTTTTTTATAATAATAACTGTGTATTTGAAATGCAAACAATTAAATTCATTCTAAATTTTGTATCTAATTTTTTGTTTTGTTTTTTTACTTTTTTTCTATATATTTTAATACGAATATTTTCTGTCTGTAACCCAAAATCAAACCAAAAATAAACAAACGTCTTCCTGTCTAACTGAACACCAAAAAATCAATGTTCCCCTCAAACAACAACTGCAACAATTAAAATTAAAAAATATGTATTAAAAACGTATAAAAAACTACACACTCCAATAAAAAAAAAAAAAAATTGTAACTAAATCATGTGTCTTGCGCCCCCCCCCCCCCCCCTAAAATTACAAAAAACAATTTTAAACTAAAAATACTCTTAAAAACACAGAGAAATTCAAAAATTTTAACAGCTAAATAAAGTATTTAAGAAATGGAAATGCATGTGAATGTTTAAAACAATAAAAACTAAATTAAAAATGAAATGAAAGGAATCACTCCAACGTATACACAGAGAGGATGATAATACATTTCGAAGCTGAATGTTTGCAACAAGAGAAATAAATTAAACTGAGCATGTGTTTGGTTGTTGGAGAAGAAATGCAAAAAAAAAAAAATACAATATAACTGGCTGTGGGCTTTTTAAATGTAAAATAAAAACAAAAACATGAATTATTAAGCCAAACGGATTATGAATACTATACGTAACGTAACTCTTCAATATAACGTACCTATACCTACATATATACTATATATAAAAGAAATGGAGTTTGGACTTATACAGCTATAAACATAATTCTATAATATGTGTATGGTTTACATGTGTATGTGTGTGTTATAACATTTATCTACTTATATAATTATATATACAGTCTATAAACAAAAAACAATCTATATTTTGAATAAAAAATAAATAAAAATCTTAAATTAATCTATATATACATACGATATATGTACGTACATATAATATAATATAATGAATGTAATAATAATGAAGCTGATCTAACACCCTTCCTCATCCATCAACGTTCTAAGCCACCATCATTGTTGTCTTCATACTCTGCTCTGAGCTGCCTTTTAAGAAAATCAACCTCGTAAATCGCCGTTATTTAGTTATTCTATCACGGTCTTGTAAAAAAATTAAAATGTATTAGAGAAACAGGAATTAAAATTTTGGGAGAGAAAGAGAGAGAGAGAGAAAGAGAGTGAATTGTTCGTTGGCCGTTTTATAATCCGTAAGTTTCTTTTCTTATATTTCTTTTTTTTTTTCCAAGAACTAGTTTAACTTAATTTTAATCTCTCGTTTAAGTTAGTTAGTCTAAAGCACCATTTCTCTTCTACTATTTCCTCTATCCTGGCGTAGTATGTAGTTTTTGTTTTTGTTTTTTTTCTAATTATTTTCAAACCCCTCATTACAACCTTCCCATATTTTTTTTTTTTTTTTGTACACAACCTTCATATCAACTTGTTTTAGATTATTTTAAGTTTAGTGGGTAAGTTTTAACCATAAATTAAGTTGCGATTCGATTTTTCGTTTCCGATTTATAAACATTGAAAAAAAAAAGGAAATTTTTAATTTTAGTAAAATCTACTGTACTAAACATGTATTTAGTTGGGGTTTTTGATTTTTCGTTTTTTTTTTTAATATGCCTTAACAATGTAAAGTATTTTCTTTAACAGCTTTTGAAAATATAGAAGAATACTACATGATATTTACGCATGATGCGTTCTAAATTTTGAACAAGGCTACATTTCTAATTTACAAGATTTCGTTGTAGTATAAATATCGTAAAAATATTCCTAAATATATGAGAGAAATTTTATTCGAATGCTTTCAAGATTTCTTACTACAAGCCAAACACTTTTTTGGCTAACAACTATTCGCTGTAACTTTCCAAAAATTTGTAGATACTATTTCGAGTTTTATTTCTGCAAAACTATTTCCTATAACAACTATCTGAAACTTTTTTATTGCAAAACATTTTTGTATTCTTCTATACCCTACAATAATTAAAAACTTGCCAACTTTTAAGCTCTTTTAAAGAATTTGTCTCAGGTTAACTTTTTAAAGAGTCACACGCAAAGAATATATAAAACAGTGTTGAAAAATGTCAGTACTTTTGTACTTCAGCAACATGTTCAACGTAATACTAAAGGTAGAATTAGTCTTTATCCCCAGTAAGCCAAACGTCCACGGAACGTATGAGCGTTTTTAGAATACGAAAAGCAATTAAAACGCTTGCCGAACCGTAATGTAATTTCGGTAAGCATCTGCTATAAACGAACGTATGTTACACATTACGTTCCATCGATGTTTGACTAAACGGGGCTTTTACGTTTTGTTACGTTCCGAATCAGCTGTTTTTGTACTGTATGCCTATGAAATATAAATAAATAAATAGTCTAGTATGTAGTGTGCTGGCTTACTGGACGTGAGCCCACAGTTCAAACCCCATGGCAGACATCTTCATCAAAACCAAATATGAAAAAATATTTCGCCGGCGACTTCCTTCTGGCAAAAACTCTGAGAGGAAATAAAATTGCCACGATAAGGTTTCTCAAAAATCGTTAGGTCACGCCACTCATGCATAAATTAAGACACACAAAAAATAAATGATGTGAGAAGTTAGGTCATAATTCTGATTGAAGGATTATAGTGACCAATTATGTTTGCATGTTTTTTTTACAAATGTACCATTTGATGCAAAAAAGTACTTTTTCAGTTATAGTTCAGTACCATTTCAAAATTTGAATTTTGCAACACTTAATCGAACGTCCCCGGCCACACACTAACCCACCCTCACCCGACCGCGGAGGGCTCGTCCCCATTACGAAGGGACACGTACACACTACAGTCCGGCGTATATAAAATAAACATTTTGCCGTTCGTTTAGCCAAAAATTAAGAAGGACCAATAGGTTTTCATTTTTTTGTGTGTCAATTCTGATATGATTAGAATTTAGAATTAGAATTTCGAATTCTAAAAATAATCGTCTTCTTTAACTTTTCAATATAATTTTTTCTTTTAAGTTGTAATTTCCCTTCGACTGGAATTGAACTTTGCTTTTTGATAGAAATTAAAAGTAACCCTTTTTGCTCTTTACATCTAATTATATCGTATATTGTGCACTAAAACCCTAATCAATTAAATAATTCATTAATACGACTACTCTTGTAAATATCTTATCAATACAATAATTATTAATTTTGAATAAAATTGTAAATATTAATTAACTTTGTATACTCACTAAACTTAACAATGTAGTTTAAACTTTAAATGAAATACTTATCTATTAATATTAGTTATTATTCTATTATAATATAATAAATGATGAAAATATTTCAAATATCATCAATTAATTTTCTCTTTTCCTTTTTCCTTTTTTCCTTTTTTTATTCTAAAATTGGCTTTTTTTGTACTCGTAATAAAATGTTTTTGCTTGCTTTGTTGGGGAAAACTTCAGAATTTTTCATACGATAAAAATTGTGCAAATAATATAAAAGGGATGAAATCGGGACTAAATCAGTACTATGAAGAGATTCTGCCAAGTTCACCAACGAATGGCTCGGCTACAGACAATAAACAGCATTTGAATGTAACGCGAACAAATAGTTTCAATCGTAAAGTGACTTTGAGTCAATATTTTGAGAAAGAATTACTGGAAGAGACTTCAGCTGAAGAGCGCTTACAAAAGCTGAATGAAAATGCAGATTCCATGTATGAGACCAACAATGATGAGAATAACAATGAGGATGAAGAGATCGATATTTACACTTCCTATGCCTCTTATATGAGTTCATCTGATCCTGGTAGTGACAATTTGTTAGTGACATTCGATTACGGTTTCCAGGATTCTCAAGATTTCCAGGTTTCCCAAGAACTTGATCCATTGGACCATTGTGAAAGTGATAAGAGTTTAAACAAAAGTCTTTTCAAAATACCAGAAGAAGAAAGTACCGATCATTTGCTACTAGCGATCAAAGGACACGGAAATGAAATGATTTCAAAATCTCCCAACATATTTAAAGTACATCAAATGCTGCACAGTGATCTGAAGAAAATTCAAAGCAGCAGTAAACAGATTTTGGATAGTACATGTACTTCGTTGGCTTCATCTCTGGTGGAATATACTATTGATACGTCAGGTGATTATGGTTCTTGGGCACAGGAACCGGAATCAGAAGGGGATGATGATGATGATACTGAAAAATCTAAACACAATTATCGTTATGAGGATTTAATTAAAAATGAGATGCTTATTGTCGATGATAATGATAATGACGGTGATGATGTCCATAATGGCGTAAATACATCGAAGGTTTTAATCAATTTCAATTTTGATGAAGACCTTCCACCACCAATATGGTTTAATCAGACTTTAAATAATAATTTTAATCACATAACATGCAATCATGACAACCAGCCATTGTATTATAAAAGTGTAGGTTATTTAAATTAATTTCAATAATTTTTATTCAAAAATTTTTACATTTCATTTGCTTTATTACTTGGCAAATTCACACAACATTTGGGCAATTCACACAAGCCGTTGTATTCATTGTATTGTTGGACGAATATACAACAGTGTATGCTTGTTGTTGATAATTACATACATAATTGGCCATTACAACCCTTCAGTCAGGATTACGGCCTAGCTTCTCAATTGATTGTTGATAATTTTCATATAAAAATCCGATACAATCATACACATTTTTTCCATATGTTTTTAAAAGTTGTATTGGTTTCGTGCTATCAAATTGTGTGAATGAAAAAAATGTGAATATGTTTTCATATGTTGTGTTGGTTTCGGGCTACAAATTGTTTGAATGCCACGAAATACACAATACAGCATAGCATTAAGCGTTCACAAACAAACAAATGTATTCAATACAACATACACGATAAAAAGTTGTGTGAATTGCCCAATTGTATCGTGTATGTTGTATTGAATACACTTTTTGTTTGTGAACGCTCAATGCTATGCTGTAGTGTGTATTTCGTATTCAAATATTCACAATTTTATTTTCAAGCAACAAAATGAAAAATATTGCGGAAAAAGGTAGAAATAATTATCCGTGCGAACAATTATAATTTTGAAATGTTAATTGTTGACTCAAGTTACATAGAAAATAATTTGTATTTTTATTCTTCTTTTTGATTTCTGGTATTTGCAAGAACTGATAGCACGAAGCCAATAAAACTTTTAAAAACATATGAAAAAAATTTGTATAAGTGTATCGGATTTTTATATGAAAATTATCAACTATGCTTGTTGTATATTCGTCCAACAATACACTCAATACAACGATACAAGGATTTGTGTGAATTGCCCAATTGTTAATTTTTATTATATATATTTAATTACTACTTACCGGTCATGATTATATATTAAAATTTGAATTATTTTTAATTTATTTCTGAAAATTATTCTCACGTACGTATTTTATGATATTATTTACGTTATTTAAAATTATTAATTATTTACATTAGTATTTGGCAATATGATTTGAATTTTGAAAAAATTTAAATGTTTCTTAAATATCACGAAAACGTAATTTCAATTAAAATTAGATTTTTTATAGAATTATTTTAACCAAAAATTTCTTTTTACAAAAAAAAAAACACAGATTAATAACTAATAAGTGCTGCGATAAATTTAAATCTATCCATTTAAAAAGAACGTTAAATAATAGTTCATAAAAATTATTCTTGAGTTATGAAGAGTTTATGAAACAAATTTTCATACAATTTCTATTTTATAAAACTTTTATAAATTGAAAATAATTTTTATGGATATACTCTCATCTTAAAATTAATTTTTTCGAAATCCTATTTAATTTTTTACTATTATTCCAACGAGTAAGGCTATCGCTGGGTTAATTTGTAAGTTTCAAATAGGCAGATTATTGCAATTTCCTGCTTATAAACATGCATATTTGCCCCTTATGCTTGTTAACTAGTCCAACTTTGCTTTGTACCCGTATCAGTGTCTGTGTTTATTGTTAACGACCTGTATCCAAATTAACGTTTAGCAATAAGTTAGGGATTGGATAATACAGTTCTTATTTGAATCTTTGGAGGAATTTTTGGAGTGTCAAATTAATTATTGAAAACCAGAACCAATGCACACTTACTCTTGTCGAGCATTTAGCACTGATACCATTATACTTATTAAAATCTTTTGTTTTATGCCTCTTTACCAAATCCGGGGTGCCATGCCTTGAACATGAACATTACCATACTTATTCAATTTTTATTCAATTGCCATCTCAAAGGATATAATTCCTCTTAATTCTCTTTGATTGTGCTGTTTTAAATAAATTATTTTAAAGCATTTATATTTATAATCGAGTATGTATGTATCAAGAACATATACTGAAATTAGTAAATATAATACGTATGTAACTATGTCAATAGGAAAACATGTATTAAGAATTAAGTTTCTGTCTAACAGCTTTGCATTAATACATATGTATGTATGTATAAATTTATTACATTCATAAATAAGCATACATATTTATTAAATTATATTGTATTGTTTCAAATAATTTTTTTTTGTTTTTTTTTATATAATTTCATAGATTTTTGTATAAAAAAAATCTTTTTTCCTTCAAGCATAAATATCGTTTAGCAACAGTCAGGTACCTTTTGTATGTAAAATGATATTTTTTCTGAAATTTTCCATAAGAAAATGTTAGTGTAAATGAAATGAATTTTTTTACGCTTAGTTTATTAGCTGGCTACGTGTAAGTTTAAATTAAAATTTTAAATTTAAGATGAAATTAATTGAAAAAAAAAAAATTTGAAATGAAAATGAAAATGAAAACAAAAGAAACACTGTTAATGAAAAACAAATGAAGAGAAGAGAAATGAATTATAAGAATGTAGAATTTTCTGTTTGTTTTGTCATTAAAAATTTTTTTTTTAATTTATTTTTTATTAACAACATTAACAACTAGTCTTGGAGACATTTAAAAATTTTAAAATTACAAGAAAATTTTGAAGAAAATCAAATAAAAAATAAAAACAAATTGTTAAAAAAAAAGACATTTAAGACACACACATTTACACATACACACATACTACATATATATTAAGAAATTTCGATAATTATTAGAGCATAAAGAAACATAACCATAAAAATTTATTACTAAAACTTATTAAAATATTTATAAACAATAAAATTGTATTAATCCTTTGAATATTTTTTATTTTTAAACTTTATTACTTTAACAATTACTACTGTTATTATTATTATGTATTATGATTATTATTAAAATGAAAAATAATTTTTTATAGCATTTAATATTATTAATTATCAATAAATTTATAAAAAAAAAAAACAAAAAACATATTTCTTTAATGAAAATATTTGGTTTAGAGTCTGTTCTATTTGTAGATTCTTAGAATTTAAGTGCTTCATCAATTTTTATTATTTTTTTTTAAATTTATTTGTATTTTTTTTTTCGTAAATATTATAATTTTTATTTTTAATAAATAAAATTTTATTTTTATCTAGTTATCTGCCTCTAGTTATATGTAAATACAATTTCTACAATCTATTATTTAAACATCCAATGAACATATAAATCTTAAACAATAATTAACTAGGCATTGATTTAAAAGGGAAGCGTTAAGCATTAACAGAATGAACATTTATTCATAAAAATGTTAATTTTGTTCATGATTTATTATGTAAAACACAATAAATAAAGTGAAGCATGATTATTAATTAATAATAGTAAGAAAAATAAAAATAAAATTAAAAAATAAGCAAAAAACACTGTGTAACGAAAATTATTAATAAATATTATTATTATTATTATTAAAAATACAAATATATTGTCAAAAAAAAAAAAAACAAAAATTTTTTACTACCAGTTACAAGTAATTTTAAATATTGAAGAGAAAATAAGTAAGTATGCTTATATAGAAATCAATATCGATATATTTTATTTGACGATATGGTACCAGCTTGAAGATGATTCCATTAACGTGTTTCACATGTTAAAAAAAAAATTGCCAGAAATGGAAACAGTTGGTAATTACTTGCACGCAAGGCTGAACGTGTATTCATGGGTTAGGTAAGGTTGTTGTGGTAGCTTCGTATCAAAAGCTCACTTGAGAACGCATAGCGGTCCGTGCACGACACCACAGGTGAACGCAATCTCTGTACTGACCATGTTCCTCCGAACTAAGGAGGAAGAAGTAGGTCAGCGCAAGGGCTGCACATTCAAAACACGACTACCCCACGTTGGAAAACCAGCTAGAAAGCTCGATAAACGAGTCTATATCCTTGACATCAATGGACGATAGCTCCGTCAAGCTGACAAAGGTTGGAGAGCCAAATAACCTATATCTGCACCTCGCAAGAGATGGACATTGACAAAGATAGTGGATAACAGTCTCCTCTTCCTCAGCGGAACTGCACCCACGGCAGAAATCGTTAAATGGGAGACGAATTCTTTCCGCGTGTCTACCCATAACACAGTGACCTGTAAGCATAGCCACTGTGATCGAGATGATGTTACGACCAAGTCCAAGTAACTGGTTGGTGAGCCTTCTATCTAATGAGGGCCAAGTGAGCCTAGCGGTGGAGCAGTACTCCTCATTGATCGAGGAATAGGTTGGCGTCTCGGAAGAATCTCCACGCGGTGGCCAGTTTGAACGAGGTAAGTGGCAGTGCTAAGTTAATTGAATAGGATTCCGGAAGTAGTGCGCCAGCCCTGTAACACTAAAGCGCCCAGAAAGAAGGTTGAGGCAGCGGCAATATTCCCTGACGGTCCTGGAATTATTCGCAATTATGTCGATAACATGTCTCGGCAGAGGTTTCTACGCTCGCGCAGTAGTTCCTCCTCGAAGACCTCTTCGCCCGCCTTACAGCGTTTTCAGTGAACTCTTTTTGGGCTTGTAAAGTGCCCATTCAACGGTGGCTTTTGCCCTATTAAAGAGTTTGCTACTGGAACGACGGAGATCCTCGATCTCCTGGTTCCACCGGGTCGGTTTGGGCTTTCCTCTGTGGATAGAGGGATTGACGGAAGATACGACCGCCGACTTAAGTGCTGCGGTCAGTGTATCCGTAGCCCTATCCAAATCAAGGCAGTTCCGCAACCTCTCCTTAAAAGTAGTCCAATTGGTTTTCTTCTACTGATTGGAAGGGTCGCCGTATATGAAGACTCTACCGTGTCAATGTTAAACGTGATGTATCTGTGGTCCGAAAAGGAGCATTCCCTAGATACATACTAATACAATCAGAGAAATCAGAGCTAATCAAAATGATGTCTAATACTTCCTTTCCGTTCGACGTAAGGAAGGTTAGTCATTACACCGATTGTCTACTAACTTACTACTAATAATGTAGTCAAGTAGGCACTCACCACGATCTTTAATATCGGTCGGTCGGAGTTGGTTTCTGTTCCGATAATTACCGGAATCCCACGTAGTTGCGTATCTGCTACCAGTTGGCCAATGGGTTCTTGGGTGGGGGGAAGAGCCCATAGTCGTGCACAAGATATGTTGTCGAGATCTAGATGACCCTCGAGTTTAACTCTATGACCATAGTGACGGTGTCACTGTCGCTGTGCCTAGGAAAAAGAAAAGCATTAATGTTAGTTTACATCATTATATAAGCCCTAGGCCTACCTGTATCATGGACGTACACGGTGCGATAGCCGCTAGCATTGAGTCCGCAAACCGTCTACGACCCAGGTTTCTAGGACTCGTGCGAGTTCTACGTCATTTACTGCTAGGTGGAAGAGTAGAGCGACATAAGCAGTTTTTGAGTGTTGCAGATTAATTTGTGTGACTCTTAGCATCGTCACATCGGCATCCGCTTCGTCTGATAACGGAGAGGTTACACCCGCGTCAATCTCAATATTGTCGAAAAATTGTCCACCATTTCCGAGGAGATTCGCGTCGAGAAGTGGCTGCATACACTCCTACATTCGACATCCTTAACACTTGGGTCTGAGCCGTGGGGTTCCGAAATAGGGTTAGAAAAGGTGGGGTCCGGTGAATTATGGTCCGATTGGACGGGGTCCAATGGGATGGGGTCGAATAGAACGGGGTCTGGCGGGAATGCAAGACTGCTCGAGTGTTCGATTTATAGACCCTGAGCTCGAGCCGAAGCCATAGTTTATCACACCATTACGGGCGTTGATAAGCGGGAGAGATTTCTCGTTTAGGATGATCACCGCTTCGCAGTAGTCACCCCACTGGTCAGCAACTTTGGCCACCCTCCAATTATCGATAGGAAGGTCTTTGTTGCTGGCCTTGTGGATCCTCAATATAGCTTCCGGGTCCGATGGGAATTCTCGTTCCCGATCGGGGGCGATGGGGTATTTGGTCCGGAGGGATGCCATCAATGCTGGCTCCCGGCCAAATTTCCCCGATCCTGCTGATTGCCGCTTTATAGAGCTCCATTGTATCACCTCGCTGAGAGGTCTGGAGGTCCTACAGGGTTCAGGATGCAAGTGAATATGAAGAGAGACATGATTGTAATGTTGTTTTTGAAAACAAAAATGTATATATGTGCATTTGCAGTATGTACTGTGGGCAGTAAATGCCTAAGTACACCAATATATTTTAGAAATTTCATGAATTTTAAACAATAATATAAACAATTATTGATGCTTTTTAGAAGCAAACTAAGAAAAAGTTTCTAGTGACTCCATATTTTTGCACCGTACAAGTGCCAAAAGGAACTCAGAGTCAATTGGAAATTAAAATGTTATACCCAATATTTATTAGGACATCACTTAAGGTCAAGCAATCAATCCATTTGGCATTGAATGTATCAGTTTTCCTTACCGTCTTCTGCTAATATTTGAAGCCATGCACTCATGAGCAAGTTATTCAGTTAACTTTTGTTTTAGGTTTAGCGGCTTCGTAACCGTTCTTACAAATGACCTCTTAAATATTCTCACAATCCCTTCAGTCAGTATTATGACTAACTTTTTACACCACTGTTGTATAGGGTGTGTTTTTATAGAGGTATAGAACTTTAAGTTGCAATAAAACAACGATGGATTATTCGATTGACATGAATTTTATTTATCCGAAAGATAATCTTGTGGCATTACATTTTAAATATGATTTCTGGCATATGACCGCCACGGCTGGCGCGGATGTAGTCCAATCTGGACGTCCAATTTTCGATGACTTTTTCCAACATTTGTGGCCGTATATCGGCAATAACACGGCGAATGTTGTCTTCCAAATGGTCAAGCGTTTGTGGCTTTACTGCATAGACCAATGATTTTACATAGCCTCACAGAAAGTAGTCTAGCGGTGTTAAATCACAAGATCTTGGAGGCCAATTCACAGGTCCAAAACGTGAAATAAGGCGGTCACCAAACGTGTCTTTCAATACATCGAAATAAAATTGCACTATTTACAAGCGTTGTTCAGGCGTGAGTCTATTCATGATGAATTGCCAAACCAAACTGAGAATAAATCACTTGACAGCTGTTGAATCGGTCGCCATCTTGAAAAGAAATGCCAACTTAAAGTTCTACACCTCTATAAAAACACCCTTTATTTGTTAATTTTATACATTAGTGGCGGGACTAACAGTCTGAAGTCGACTCCGAACGACAGAATTGTGCGGCTGCAATTCTAATAAAGCTTCTCTTGAAGTCATATAGCAGTTTTATGCAAGTGTTTTAATCGTTTCTTCAGATCGAGATTTTCATTTTTTTCCTCGATACTAAAGTACATTGTTCATCGTTTGAGGCTAGCACATTATTCCAAACCTCCTTAAATAACAGAGATAAGCAATTAATATTAAAAAAGGTAAATAGATTCTAATCATACTCATATTTTTTGATATTTATACGCATTCATACTTATTTTAATATCATACTCATACTACTTACATATATTCAAAGTTTGAAGTACTCATCGTAATCATACTTAACAATACGCATGATGTTGTTGATTTCGACTCTCCTTTACGCAACATTTACACGAATCACAAAATGAATATGATTCACGTACGAACACTACAATACTCACTAGAAGGTTGTGTGTTTGCTTTGCGTTTTCTTTCTTCTTTTTTTTTTTAAATGCAACAACAACTAAGACTGTAAATTTTAATGAATTATTCGAATCACACGCATCATTTATGAGTATTATAAACATTTTTCTAAATTTATGAATCTGAATGAGTAGGCGTGTATGAATCAAACATATTTAGAATGTTATGAGTTTAATGTCAACGTTGTACTCATACTCGTTGCAATCTGTACTTATAAATCAATGTTGTAGTGAGTACGAACGAATCAGAATAGTTGAATTTCAATACTGTTGACTCACTCATACTCGAAATTTCATGAGTACTTATGAGTGGCGAACAAACGATTCTTTGCTGATCTCTGGTGAGCATACACATCCAATAAACATAATAAAATTAACAAAAACGCATTATACTTACGATTAATTGCCAAAGAAAAAAATAATTTTTGTTTTCTTGTTCTGAAAGTCAATTAATATAAGAATTTTATTAATTTTTGTTTTTGTTTTTTTTTTAATATTTGAATTGTTTGTTTGTTGTCTTAAAGATGTATGTTATGTATATTGTAAATAAATTTTGCATGTATGTAATACAATTTTCTTTTGTTGTTGTCATTATTTATTATTATTATTATTTATTATTTTGTTGTTGTTGTTATAATATATAGTATTTGTATGTATGTGTATATATATGTAAATATTTTTGTTACATACAAATGTATTGTTTCGTAAGAAGTAATAGAAAACCTTTAGTTTTTATTTGTTTTACTTTTTTAATATTTTAAAGAGTTTTTCCAGTTTGTTTTTTGTTTAAATCATTTTAGGAAAGTTAAAGTTTAAAGTATTAAGATTCTTAGTTAGTTAAATTGTTTGATTTTATTTTGTTTTTGTTTGTTTTATTTAAATTAATATTATTTCGCACATTTAATGATTGTTTAGTTTTAATATCTTTGTTTAATAATTAATTAAATTCAAAGTAAGTTGTGGTGGTACAAATTGCATTGACAGATTTAGTATATGTATAGAAACGCTCGTATATATGTATGTATCCGAGACAATTCATCGATTGAACACAATTGAATAGATTCGCTAAAAGAGATAATAGACGTACTTATTTCGAATACAACCTTTATTTGTTATTTTTTAATTTCATTTGAAAAAAAAAAAAAATAAAACAAGAGTAATAATGATAATATTTAATGTTGTCTAGTAGACTAAATACGATGACATGTATGTAGTTCAGTTGATGAACAGCTGATCCATTTTTAAATTCATTTAGAGCCATTATTACAACTTGCCGTTAACTAAAGGGAGAATTTTAACTGGCAGATAAATTGTTTTTCATTATTATGGGTACCCAATAAGATAGAAGTGAGCGTTAAGCTAAAGGAAGGATCATCCTACCTTTAACGTTTAAAGTTAAGTTTATGTTAGAACTTGCCATATTATATATCATTTTTAGTATGGCAATAAACAAAATGAGGCAACACAACAACAAAAGAGACGCCCTTCGTTTAAAAAAAAAATTGTTTAATTCAGCAGTTTTATCGACATTACTCCGGTACTGATATATTTTGGAAAAGGTTAACTTTAAAGTTCACTTTAGCCAAAGTTGCCTTTCACTAAACCCAACTTTAACGGCAGGTTGTAATACTGGCCCTTAAATTATTTAATTTTGAAACAGTAGGCAGAATATTTTAGTGTCTGAATTATTTTCCGATTTTATTTTATTATGAAAGTATTATGATCTGAATTTAACTACAGTGAAATTACAATTTTATTTCCTTGCAAACATTAAGCAATTAATAAATTTTTTTTTCTAGGTTTTAATATTTGTTAACAGCAACCAAAATAATGTTTTCTTCCATTTTTTCTAGTTTTGTCTAAGACACACCTACATATTGTTTGGTGGCTCCGTTTTTAGAAAATCCATAACCAGAATTTTTTTTTCCGAATTTATTTTGTATTTTTAGTGAACGTCAGCAATTCTTAATAATTTGAAGGTATACGAGTACACATTCCGAATGTAAAACCAAATATTGAGAACCTAGAAAAAAGTGTTAAAGTTCAGTTTCGTGCTAGAGTTAATCACAGTAAAAAGTTTTCGTTTGGTTAATGGTTTCGGAAAGGCCAAAATTAAATAAAAAGGACAATAAAAAAATGACTAATTTCTTAAAGAAATTTTCGTTTAATTTTTAAATGAAAATAATTTTCAGCGTACCTTATTTAAAGTTTCTTCTTAGCGGATACCTCAACTCATTTACGTTCGGTTTGAATCTTGATTGAGAATCATAGTTAAAACTTAATTGTAGTCTAACAGATAGTGTATTGGCTTTTGTGTTGAAAAATTTAGTACTTTTTTCAATACTTTTTCATTTCAAAAATATCACGGTACCCCCGCTACACTTTTAGTACTTTTTTATTACTACATATTTTATGATTTGTGCTATTCAACTATTTATGAGTTAGCAACATGTTCAACGTAATGATAAAGGTAGAATTATTCTTTATCCCCGGTTAGTTCAACGGCTACGCAACGTACGTTCGTTTTTAGAGTACGAAAAGCAATGAGAACGCTTGACGAACTGTAATGTAATTTCCGTAAGTATTTAATTTGCTCTTCATGTGCTAAAATAAACGTACATGCAGTTACGTTCCGTCGACATTGGACTAAACGTTGATTTTACGTTCTGTTACGTTCCGAATCAGTCGTTATATAACATTAGTTTCTCTAATCGAATTCGATTTCAATTCCATTCCGTACGTGTATTGAGTATAAATAAATATTTCTCACAAAAGTACTCTATTGGATGCAAAAAAGTACTCTTTCAGTTATTGTTCAGTACCATTTCAAAATTTTAATTTTGCAACACTGGTTGGCTTTCTTATCGATCACATTTTGAAAAAAAAAAATATATATAAAATCCAAAACAATATATTTTTTACGTTACACTCCTCAAAGTTAGTCCTCCATTATATATTCATATATTTAATACATATGTATGTTTATATAACACATACAGTGATGTGAAAAATAATAATGACACTTATGTCCAACAAAAATATTTGATCAGAAAATAAGTAAAATGAGAGAATTGCTAAAAAATAACTGTACATATTTTTAGGTAATATATTACAAAAACGAGTTCCATTATGCTTTTTAAAATTGTTGTTTTTATTTTAAATTTTTTTAATAAATTTAACTTAAAATAGAAATTCACGCTGTGAAAAAAAATAAGGACACTTCGTGTTATTACCTAAAAATTAATATTACATTAAAAAAAAGGAGAGATCCACAATTAATACTATTTCCCAGTGGTTAATATTTTGTTGAAGCACCGTTGTTTTTTAAAACTGCTTGGCATCGTCGGGGCATAGAGTCAACAAGGTTTTGACAGACTGAAGTCGGTATATCATTCCACGCAGCCTGAATTAATTCCCATAGCTGATCGCAATTCGTGGAACACTTTCTTCTAATTGAAGTTTTCACAAATTCTCGATCGGATTTAGATCGGGAGACTGAGCAGGCCATTCTAATAAATTGATGTCATTATTTACAAACCACGTCTTGGTGCACTTTGCAGTATGTTTGGGGTCATTGTCCTGTTGGAACACCCATCGCAGTGGCATATTCGGCATAAGGAAGCATACAATTTTGTAGAATGCCAACATAATCTGTTGCTTTCATAATGCCCTGTATACGATACAGTGGGCCAACACCATAGTAGGAAAATGAACCCCAAACAATGAGTTTACCACCGCCGTGCTTTACCGTCTTAATAGTGTATTTTGGGTTGTATTCCGTATTAATTGGTCTTCTTACAGTATGAAAACCCCTATCCGAATTAAATAAATTAATTTTTGTCCCATCCGACCAGAGAATATTCCTCCATTTTTCTTGAGGCGAGCATGTGTGAACTTCAGCAAATTTTAGCCTTTGTTTTACGTTCTTGTTCGACAACATTGGTACTTTTCTAGCACTATGAGCTTTAAGGTTCTCTTTAATTAGGGGTTTTCGAATTGTTGATGAGTCAGTGTTAATGTTTAAATCATTTTTTATCTGTTTCGATGATATAAACGGATTCTTTTTTACACATCGAATGATTCTACTTTTTACTGCAGGGGTAATTTTTGGTTTTCTACCACGTGTTTCTCTAACAGGAATTCATTTGACTGCATTTTCTACCACTGTTTTTGAAATTCTAAGCAACCTTGAAATTTTTCTATAAGAATTTCCATCTTTATGCAAATTTTTAATAGTTTTTCGTAATGCTGGGTCACAGTGCTTAGATTTTCCCATTTTTCCCTAAAAGACTACGAAATTAAGCTGTTTTAAGTGTGAATTGAATTTAGGTTTCACTAATATCACTCTTCTTGCCTTTTGAACACAAAAAATAACTTTCAAAACTGGCATGAAAGTTAATCGACAAACTGTCCTTATTAATTCGCACAACCAAAACCAACTGATCTCTGCCTAACAACCTATTTTTATTAAAGGTATACAAATTCTATGAATTTTTGTAACGGAACATGTTTTTGTAATATATTAGCTGAAAATTAATACAGTTATTTATAAGCAATTCTCTCATTTTACTTATTTTCTGATCAAATATTTTTGTTGGACATAAGTGTCCTTATTATTTTTCACATCACTGTATGTATGTATAACGTTGGTGGTGTTTAAGTAAGTTCTTAAGCTAGGTATGCGATATTATATAAGAAAGATCAGAAGATATTAACACATAAGGAATCTTATGTCAATAGCAGCTATATTCCACTCACAATGAGTGGACCACATCATGCCGCAACTGAAGTTTATTTCGAACACTATGTTTTCTGGTCGCCTTCAACAACATTGGAATCAATAGCATTAACCAATTTGCTAAAATTTAATGTATTTGTACACTTTTGGACCAATAGTTACAATATGAAATCGAATAAAAAATTCGTCTTAAAATTTACGATCTAACGATTTAATTTTGAACCATCGGTTATTTCAAATCTAGCAATACTTATGTCGTTCTATTCTCTCCAGTGTTGGAAAATTCAGTACTTTTTACAGTACTTTTCAATTTCAAAAATACCACAGTACCCCCGCGATGCTTTCAGTACTTTTATATTATTACATATCACGTTTACAGGGGGGGGTCTATGGTAGCAGTGTTGAAAAATTCAGTACTTTAGTACTTCGTAATTTCAAAAGTACCACAGTACACCTGACGCAATGTTGACCTAGAAACTTACGTTCGTATTCAGAAGGTGAAAAAAAAGAGAACTCTCTTCATCTGCTAAAAACGGACGTACGTTCCGTCGGAGTTTGACTAAACGGGGATTTTACGTTCAATTACTTTCAGCTTTTAAAGTTAATAATTGTTAATACACGTATATGCCGTTAGTTTTTCGGTTCCGTTTCGTATGTGTATTAAATATAAATAAATATTTTTTTATAAAAGTACCATTTGATACGAAAAAGTACTCTTTCCGTTATACTTCAGTATCATTTCAAAATTTAAATTTTGCAACACTGAATTCTCTCACAAAATTCAGTATATTATCACCACTGAACGTAATGAATCGATTTGCTTGAGCTACTTTGGAATTTATTGGAATAGATGGGCACGATGATGTCGATTTCGCCAAAAAAATCATCTGTTCGGATGAAGCTCATTTTGATCTTGGTTTATACGTTAATAAGCAAAGTTGCCGTATATGTGGCTCAAAAAGCCTACACGTGCCCTTATGGAAGCCAATACACCTATTACTAGTGGCTGTTGGAACGGAGGCATCATTGGTTCATCTTTCTTTAGGATTTTTTTTATCTATTTGCAATGTTTGAATATTTAAAAGAGGCTTTAATGAGATATTCCGAAAAAGTTTAAAATGTTAAACTAATAAATTTATATGATGATTGAATATGTTGATTGTGGGAACAATGATTTTAATGCGATATGTTTGCAAGGATTTCAAAAATATACTCTAATGGATTATGATTGATTCTACTGACTGAAGCATAAGCTGTGTTCAATGAATAAAATGGAAAAGAAAATTGTTAATTAAAGGTTAAAAATTTTAACTACAAATAATTGTTATTAACATTTAATTTAGTGCTTATTTTTAGATACATTTAAACAATTGAAATTTAATTATTGGTCATATTCAAATGTATTCAATTAATGAATTCCATCGGATAATTATAAAATAGTTCTTATTATCTAAAGTTTTGTTCACAATTTCTTTGAATTTGAATTTTTGCTTTTGTTTTTCTTAGTTCACAATACAATATACGTAGTTAAATTCCTTTCTTTTTTTTTATCGAAATACAATATAATTAAATTTCTTTTTAACAAATAACGAACGCAACATGAACGATTTTATCAACTCAATTTTGTTTTATTTTTTTTAAAAATTTTTTTGTAATTATTTAATTTATAGAATTGTTTTTTAAGAACTTTATTTACTTAATTATACTATTTCTCTTTTTTCATCTTAAATATGTTTAATTTTTTTCTTTTCATTATAAAAGTTAATTATTTATTTTTTTTCATACAATTTTAGATTAAGAATTTATCAATGAACGTCGGTGGGTCTTATCTTTTTTAGTTAAATACTCTCAGTTTTATTTTATTATTTATTATTGGAATATTTAAATAAATTTTTATTTATAATAATTTTAATTTTTAAACCTCAATGCGATTCATTGATCACTGAATATATTGTAAATGTGTGATCAAAACCCATTATTACCATAATCGAACGTCCATGTAAATATTCTTTTCATATATGTATGTATGTATGTATGTATTTTATAATTAGTTTTACTTAATTTAGTTTATTTATTAAATATGTAGTATTAAAAGTATTAAAAGAGGATCTCTAGTGGATAATAGATTTATTTAAGAGTACAACTATAATACAATATAAGATTTGAAGTAAATATGTAGCACCATATGTGTTTTAAGAAAACCTTAAAGTAAATAAAGTACAGTTAGCTAGTAATTATATAGGACTTTGTTTTTGTATATTTTTTTAAATTATTTCTCCTATTTTTTATTTCACAATTTTTTTTTATTTTTTTTTTTTTTAATATTTTAGATTCAGTAAGAAAATAATTTGAGATATGAAAACGCTTATTTGGTATATAATTTTTGTTTTAGTTTTATTCTTTTTTATAATGTTTAATTTCTTAATAATAAACGTGAGTGTAAAATTAAGACTGTTCACGGTTCCATAACAGAATATTATTGAAGATAATGAGTATAGAGTAATTGATTTATAAAAAAGTGGAACATAAAGGTCTCATAGAATATCTATGAGATAATACATATTATTTACAATATTATTATTTACACGTCTAATAAGCCAACACACTACCTATTAGACTACGGCCGCTACATACAGTGGTGGCCACGAATTTAAGACAGGACATATGACTGAGTTATTTGAGATAATTTTTACATTTTATCGAAAAAATTATGGGTCCATGATATTTTTTCTAAGATTTTATTAATGTTATGAAGAAAAATTAATAATATTTTCTTACCTATATTCGGTAAAGAATTTTTATTTACATATTATATACATAAACACAAATTTTATCCTGGTCACGAATTTAAGACATAGGATTAATATAACACTATCCTCTAAATTAAGCTCAGCTTCATAAAAAAAATCTATTATTTAGTGGGAAATCCTTTATTTTTCATCACAGCAGCACATCTCCCGGGTAAACTTTCGACTAATGCCACATAACGTTGCTTTGGAATTGCATACCAAACCCTTTGGATTTCTTCCCACAAATCGCTTGAATTTTTTGGTTTAACTGTTCGTACATATTCCTCAACATCATTCCACAAGTTCTCAATTGGATTGAGGTCCGGGGATTGAGCTGGCCACTTAAGAACAATGATATCGTTTTCTTCTAAGCAACTCTTCACTAGACGTGAAATGTGCTTAGGGTCATTATCATGCATAAATTTCTATATTGGAGGCATTTTGTTATATTTTTCCAAAATATCATGGGTTTCTTGAGATTTCTCAATTATCACAAATAAGTCCATCATATGTCGTGTCTTAAATTCGTGGCCCCCACTCTACATCAAGTAAGTAAATATTCGAGTAAAACGCATCACCTTAATTTATAACAGGGACAAATTCATTTAATTTTTAATAATTCTATAATAATAAAATCTTCTCAAGCCTCAGTAACGTATAGTTTTGTAAACAACTGAATGTAGACCAGAACCAAGCTTCATGATTTTCAAATCATTTTAATAACTCTTTAGAAACAATGATGACAGTATTATTATTTTGAAAAATATTTTTTTTTTCATTTAAATGATGAATTTCTCGACAGTCAACCAAGCATTTAGTTTTTTAAGAGATCGGTCGAGAGTCTTGGCTGAAAAAAATATCTTAAGACAGAAAAATTGCTCATCGAAATTCTTTGGGTGCTCCGGTAGTCTATTGCCAATCTGAGACTATAAGAGTTGTGGATTTGTCTTCCAATTACACTTACTTTAATTGGAGAGTATGATCACAGAATTGTCATAGGCCACCCTCCTTTAACTTCTTCCACAACACATCACATTGCACTGCTTGACTTATCATACATATGTTGGTGATATTTTAAAAATACTACTGAAAATGGATTAAATTTTTTGCACAGTTATGTTTGTAAGACAATATTCGCCATGAAAATGTAGAAATTTAACCATAGTTATACGGAATTATGTATTACTAAAGTATCGATAAGCCTGAACTAGAAAAACGTTTCTCAGTTATATTTGACCTTCAGAACAACAACGGTAAATATTGTTTCATTTGTATAAAGAAAAGGAAACTAAAATTTTGAATCAGTAGTGTGCTAGACTATTAGCGTGAGGGTTGTGAGTTTGATTCCCACCACAGACTCTGGTATGTTACACTTTAACGAGCATATGATTAAAGTTAGCTTAGCTCGTATATAATTAAATATAATTTGTAATTGTATTGTAATAAATAAAAAATAAATAAATAAACGCATTGAAAGTAACCAACAAATTTCAAGAGTATGGCATACGCCTTGTACATGAGCAGGTTACTTAAAACAAAACAAAAAAAAAAAAAAATAAATAGCAAAGGGAATCGCTAAGTTTCGTTCATAAATTTTATAATAAGAATTCATTAATATTTCTAACTTAAGAGTTATTCTCATATAATTTGTATTCCTTTAAAATAAAATAAATAAGCGAATAACTCGATTATTTGATGTATTTTTCTCCATTGCTTTCTCAAATAATAAATTACTTTTTTTTATATTATTGTAGAATATTTATATTTAAACTGCGAACAGCCTTAACTTCTCAAATTCTGAATTTTTTTTATGAAGATTGGCTTAAAATATTACTTATCGTTATGGATTAATTATCGATTGCAGCTTAAACTCTACTGTCATTTCTGCAAAATTCATAAGAGACTACACTAAAGTTTTTGTCGCAATCGATTTGAGTGTGTTTTTTCTTGGCTAATTAATTTTAATTTTAATGTTTATTTTAATTTTTTTTGTGGTTTTTATTTAATTTTTTTTCTCAACTAAAACTCATTATTTGTTTGGTTTGAAAACAATGTTTGTTTAACATTTTTTGAATGGAATTTCAATTTTAATTTCCTTTCTCTACTTGTTGATTTTCTATTGTGTTTTTGTCATTGTAACTGATGATTATTTATTAACAATTTCACAAATTAATTCTTATTTTTTATAAATTGTTTTTTTTTTTTTTTAAATACCATTTTGGCAAATACATACAATACAATATAATGCAATACAATATAATATGTAGTATCTCTTGTTACAATATATTTTGGTTTTCAATTTCATCATTTTGTTCATAAAAAAAAAGGAAAAAGCTTGGATTATCTTCATGAATTTTAACGATTTCATTGGGTCTTTGCCTTACCATGAATGAATCCATGTCAGTTACTATTTCAGTTTAATTTCATGTTTTTTTTTATTTTATTTTGGTTTTAGAAAAAATGTCGAGTATAAAAGTCAAGCGGTATTTAGGCAACAAGTGATTCAGCAAGTATTATTATTAATATTTTAATTTTTTTAAATCCTATTTATTATAGTTTAATTATAGTATAATTTACTTTTATTCATTTATTTATTTGTTATTATTATCGGGTTATTATAATATTTTCATATATATATATATATGCATGTATTCTTAAACATTAAAAGCATTCATAAGATTCGTTTGGTAATCAATTTTTTTTATTTGGTAATCAATTTAATATTTTTTTTTTTTTTTGTAATTTTTATTTAATTTTTGTTTGTCATTTGCGGTATGCCACAACAGAAGTCAACCAATGAACGTTTCACTTATTCTAATAATGTGAACAAAGAGGTTAATATATATACCAACCTAATATGGTGTTTAAATATGCACCTTTATTGCGTAGATCGCAATAAACGCCCTTATTGAGCTCAATATTTCATATAAAGTTACAATTAATTAATGCTCAACAAATGCGGAAATTGTTATAATATTGAGTAAAACCTCAAATGCAGCACTGTCATAAGTATGTTCAGTGAGCAACAAATGTCAACAGCTACAAACAAAATAAAAACAATGTTGTTGAAACAACCAGCAGCTGTTTTGTTTACCAGCTGTCAAATGAATATTGAATAAGTAGCTGAACTGCGTATATCATTACGTCTGAACGCTTATAATATTGTACTCAATAAATCGAATATTGACTCAATAGAAGTGCATATCTGAACAAAGTGTAACGTACTTTTTGTTTTTTTTTTTTTTGTTTTTAACTTAAAGTAATTAATGGAAATATTTTTTTACTTTATTTTTTTTTTCATTTCAAAGTAAGATTAAGTGCACAAACATATTGTATCAATAGTTACAGAGGAGATAAAACACCATCATAATATCATTTTCACAGATTTTTGATAAAATTTTAAACTTACGAGAAAACTTGAAATAATAATAATAAAAATAGTATTTAATTAATTAAGTATTTAATTTAAAATTTAAAGAAACAATGGAATAATTAAAAAAAAAATTATGAATGGCTTTAAGTCGGGTAATAACTTTATTCAGAATGAGAGAGATAGAGAGATAGGGTCGGAGAGAGAGAGAGATTATAATTATACTATGTAATAATTATTAATATATTATTTACGATTATGATTATTAATTAATTACACGGTGCGACAATGAAAATACACTTGAATAACTACATAGTTTAATATGCACATTTACATGAATAGATCTCAGAAATACCTTTTTATATATACCACGAAGCAGTGTTGAAAAATTCAGTACTTTAGTACTTTTTTCAGTACTTGTCCATTTCAAAAATACCGCAGTACCACCGCTACACCTTCAGTTCTATTTTATTTTTACATATTTTATGGTTCCCGCTTTTTTCAATTTATTACATTTTCTTATTACCTTCTTCAAGATCTATCACTCATGTATAAAATGTCATTATTAATAAAACTATACGCATTTATATTTTACAAACACAATTACAAACCCAATTTATTTTAGACGAAAACCTTAATATCTTTAAATACGAACTTTCGACTTAAGCTATTACTATTTAATGCCACAGATATGTTTTCGAAAGGGAAGAGATAAACCTTTAACAAGATATATAATTATATTGTTCAAATTTTTTATGATGAGTTTTGATAGGGTAAACTTGGAGAATATGATTTCGAGTTTTACCAATCTTCTTGCCTTTCCAAAACACATTGATTATTCAAAAGCGGTTCAAAAATATATTCAATAATCCTGTGTTGCAAGTTCAAGTAAACATTTATCAAATAAAACAATTTTGGAGGGTTCGAGAAATATAAAAAAAAATTTTAAGTTTTACTCAATTTAATGTACAACTTAGGGCTAGTATTACAACTTGCTGTTAAATAAAGGGAGGATTTTAACGGGCAGATAAATTGTTTTTCATTATTATGAGTACCCAATAAGATAGAAGTGAGCGGTAAGCTAAAGGATCATCCTACCGGTAACTTTTAATGTTAAGTTTATGTTTGAACTTGCCACATTATATGTTATTTTCGATATGGCAACTTCAAATTTAAACAAAATGAGCATATACAACAAAAAAAAAACCAAGCCCATCGTTGCCACTGCGTTAAAAAACAAACTTCTTTAATTGAGCAGTTTTATCGACATTGCTCCGGCACTGCCATATTTTTGAATAAGTTAACTTTATTTTATCATTAAGTTGTAATAACGAAAATAAGTTAAAGGTGACTTTAAAGTTCACTTTAGCTTAAGTTAACTTTAACTAAACCCAAGTTTAACGGGAATTTGCAATAATTACTCGGGTGTATTTACTTTTTTTTGTTATTTTTGTCGCATAGTGTTATTTATTAAAATCAAATTATTAATAAAATATTATTTTAAAAAAGTTTAGTAACGTGTTCAGTAGGTAAAAATTCTTACAAATTTTTTTGGTATTTAATATCTTCCAACGTGGAAAAAATATCTGGTAATAGTTAAATTGCCTAAAATAGTATTACTGACGTTACCTGCCAATCAAAATTTTAAAATTTCACTTGAAAAAAAAAAAGAAATGCAATTAACCGAAATTCAGACGCTATCGACCAATATCGATCGATGTATTAATTTCTAAACATTTACATATATGTCACATAAATGTTGTTAAAGGTGGAAATGTTGATTCTGGTGAGATGCGATTAAGAGCGCGTAAACTAAAAAATCTTTTAACGCTTTTACTGGATCTATAGTATAGATCAGCAGTGAATCGTTTTTTCGCTACTTATAAGTACTCATGAAATTTTGAGTATGAGTTAGTCAACAGTATTGAAATGCAACTACTCTGATTCAATTGTACTCACTACAACATTGATTTATAAGTACAGGTTGCAATGAGTATGAGTACAACGATGACATCAAACTCATAACATTCGAAATAAATTTTTGATTCATACGCCTACTCATTTAGATTCATAAATTTAGAAAAAATACTTATAATACTCATAAATGTGATTGGAGTGATTCGAATCATTCCTCAAAATTTACAGTATTAGTTACTGTTGCATTTACAAAAAAAAAAGAAGAAAGAAAAATACAAAGATAGCAAGCAAAGCAAACACTCAACCTTCTAGTGAGTATTGTAGTGTTCGTACGCGAATCATACTAATTTTGTGATTCTTGTAAATGTTGAGTAAAGGAGAGTCGAAATCAACAACACTTGCGTATTGTTAAGTATGAGTACGACGAGTACTTCAAACTTTGAATATGAGTAGTATGAGTATGATATTAAAATAAGTATGAATGCGTATAAGTATCAGAAATTATGAGTATGATTCGAATCTACTCATCTTGTTGAATACTCATTCCTGATCTCTCGCTTATAGCCGCTTATGGCTGTGTATCATGTAAGCGGGACCTACAGTTTGACGTCGACTCCGAACGACTGCATAATTGCAGTTTTTTTTCTAATGTCACTTTAGAGTAGATTTCCCATTTAGCTTTAAGAGAAAAGTATTAAAAAATAAAATCGTATAAAACCAAACTCATTAAAAAATAATATCAACAATAAATTAAAATGTTTAAAATATTTTTAAATTTATTTCTCTATTTATTGTTATTATTTATCTTATTTACCATATTAATTATTAATTATACTTTTTTTTTATTTATGGTAAGTATTAGTAATTATTTGTCAAACTTGTCAAACTTGTAACACATAATATGCAAAATTCTCTATATTTTATAAGTTTTTTTTTATTATTTTAATTCTGTTTTTTTCATTTATTTATTAACTATTTAAAATTAATACTTTTAGCTTGTATTTTTTTGTTGTTGTTATTAGTTGATCATATAAAAATGGTTTTGTTGACTTTACACAAAAACTCTTTTTATTTATTTACTTACATATTTAAAGATTATTTTTTATTTCGTATTTAACGGTTAATTTATTATTTTCTGTCTTTGTTTTCAATTATTTTTCAGTATTTTCTTTTTTTTTTTGTTTGCTATGCTAAAATACCTTTTTTTCGAATAAGGCTTTTAGAGGGATTTGGTTTTTTTTGTTTTGCTTTGAGTATCATTAGATTAGATTTTGATGATAAGAAATAGTGATATGTCTTCAGTTTAGATATTTTCTTTATTTGAAAAAAAAAACAGGTAAAAAAATTATGTTTGGGGAAGAATTAAACAATAATTGAGTTGTTATTTATTTTTCATTTTAATTTTTTTATATATAAAAAGTTTCTCATTTTTTTTTTATTTGTTACAATTTATTATTATTATTTTTGTTTTGTTGTTGCTTATACAATACATCATTGTCCTTAAGGTTAAACTTATCGAATATAATTATTTTATAATTTGTAATATAGTATATATGTATGTATGTATGTATGTATTTATATAAATCTATACATATAATTATTTTATTTTATATATGCTTGCATATACATATGCAGGGGTTATTAATTTTATTAGAATTTCATTAATTATAATTAACATGTTTTCAGTTTTATTTTTTAATCTTTTTAATCTTTTTTTTTAATTTAATGCTAATAATGCTTTTCAAAAAAATTGTCATGTGGATTATTTTTATTTTAATTTTCTTTTGTTAATACAAAAATTTTGGTTTCTTTTTCAACTTCATTTCATTAAGTTTTTTTTTTTTAATAATTTTAGTTTTAATTTTAGTTTACAATACTACTTTACTTGTTTTGTGGTAAAGATTTTTCGATTTTTTTTCTTTTATTTTTTTAATTTCAGTTCATTAACTGACTTTAATTATGTATGTATACATGCATAAGAATACAATTTAAACGTTGATTACAATTTCGAAATAATATTTGTGTGTGTGTGTGTTTTTGATTTTAAATTAGAATACAGATTATGTTATTAATAGTTGCTAATTATAGAAAAACAATTATAACTAAGTGTTAATTTAATTTAATTTAAATTATATTTAATTTATTTATTGAAATGATCGTATGCCATCCAAAGATGATCTTAGAATGACACTGCCCTCAACCCAGAAATTGGGACGATCGAGCATATTTTGCCATAAGGACAATTCCTTACCGGAGGCATCCATCCAGTCAACTTGGCGACCGTAACTCTTACCTAAAAAAATTAAAAAAAATAAATAAAATTGAATACACGGCTTCCATGTTGTAAGTGGTTTAGGAAAATATGACGGAAATATACGTATTTAAACCACCATCTCGATATTAATAAAAAAAATGTAAATCTAGAAATTTATGACGACTGTATCTCAGTGTTGAAAAATTCGGTACTTTAGTACTTTTTTCAGTACTTTTTCATTTCAAAAATACTGCAGTACTCCCGCAACGCTTTCAGTACTTTTTTATTATTACATATTTTATGTCTCGCGCTTTTCAACTATTAATGTACATATTAGCAACGTAACGCTAAAGATAGAATTAGTCTTTAGTCCCGGTTAGCTAAACGTCCATGGGACGTACGTGGAACATACGTTCTATTTAGAATACGAAAAGCAATGAGAACGCTTGCCGAACCGTAATGTAACTTTTATATTCTGTTACGTTCCGAATCAGTTATTTTTGTTTTGTATGTGAGGAATACGTATAAATCGTTGGTTACCGATACGTGTATTAAATATAAAGAATTAAATAGTTTAGTAGATAGTGTGCTGGCTTCCTCGACGTGAGTCCACGGTTCAAACCCCATGTCAGACATCTCCAATCAAAACCAAAAATGAAGAAAGTATTCTTCGCAGTCGATTTTAAGCTGTAGGTCCCCGCCACTCATGTATAAAATGAACATGCACAAAATAAGCGGTGTGAGAAGCTGGGTCATAATCCCGATTGAAGGGTTGTAATGGCCAATTATGTATGTATGTATTTTCTTTACAAAAGTACCATTCGATGCGAAAAATCACTTTTTCAGTTACAACTCAGTACCATTTTAAGATTTCAATTTTGCAAGTTTCAAGTTAACTGTAAAATATATTAAATATGATTATAGTAAACTTCCTAATCCACGCATGTTGTTGAGATAATTTCATTCAGGAGTAACAAACAAGGCTTACAAATTTAACGTCAACTTCGAACGATACATTTGGAAAATAATTGTTCTCAGAGTTTTAAAACAAGCAGGACTTAAAAATATTTTTAAATGAAGAGACGTTTGTTATAAATGATTTCTATATGAACACACATACATAATTGGTCTTTACAACAATTAGGACCTATGGCAGGATCAGTGTTGAAAAATTCAGTACTTTAGTACATTTTTCGGTACTTTTTCATTTTAAAAATCGCAGTACTCCCGCAACACTTTCTGTACTTTTTTATTATCACATATTTTATGTTTTGCTATTTTCTACTGTTAATGTCAACGTAATGCTAAAGGTGGAAATAGTCTTTAGCCTCGGTTAGCCAAACGTTTACGGAACATAAGTTAGTTTTTCTATTCCATATTCCGTGTATTAAGTATAAATAAATATTTTTTTACAAAAGTACCATTTGATGCAAAAAACTACTCTTTCATTTAGAGTTCAGTATCATTTCGATCGACAGTTTAAAGTCGACTCTTTTCATGGCAATTTTATTAACTCGCAGAGTTTTTGTCAGAACTCTGCTGAGAAGAAGTCGCCGAAGTAATATTTGTTCAAATTTCGTTGGAGATGTTTGACCGGGTATTTGAACCGTTGCTTTTACTTATAATATCAACACACTACCTACTACAGTACGGCGATTAACTGCTTGTAAAATGCGTACTTAATCGTAAATATTTTTGGAAATATTTTCCAATCAACTTACATGTTCCCAAAGAAAATCGAACACCACCCAAAAATTCATTGCTAGCCAAACGATCATGATCCCAAACAGTTAATTCCAAAGCTCTTTCGGATAAATCTTCTAATGAAACATCTTCGTAAATGAATGTATAATTCCAGCTGGGGTTTGTTGAACGTTTCACAACGGGCGTCTTTTGTTTGGAACTGCGTGTACGATCGGGCAACAAATAGCTAAAAAGTTATAGAATTTTTAGACAATTGTAATCCATTCATTAAATTTATAGCCCACTTACCTTTTACAGAAGGCATCACAGGAACCGCTGGGTTTAATGGGTGTTAAATGTTTGGCCTCTTTGACCAATACATGCAATTGTCCACCCTTAGCGGTACGATCGGTTTTTGAACTTGCCACCGATTTAATACTGCCAAATTTACGTAAGCCTCCACCGGTGGCCAAAGAAGCAGCGCGCATGAATTTCGATTTGCTGCCTTCGGGTGTGACATATTTAAGGCCCACCACAATATCACCGCGGTAAGTGGCCACCTCATCAAAGGGTTCACTCTATTGAAAATTAAATAAAATGTTTACAGTTATTCTTTTTCAGTCACATTTTAATTGATTATTATTGTACTGTACTGTACTTACCCTTTCTTGTAATAAATACCACTGTGATTGAGGATTATCAAAGACCCGGCCCTGTAGATTAACACTGACTTCACCCAGAAAATCATTACGACCAAACATGTCCGAATGCCACACCGTTAGCCAA
The DNA here is from genome assembly GCA_930367235.1 of Sarcophaga rosellei. NCBI lineage: Eukaryota > Metazoa > Arthropoda > Insecta > Diptera > Sarcophagidae > Sarcophaga > Sarcophaga rosellei. The sequence continues at coordinate 61,996,247 of OV884017.1, read as the reverse complement.
AGTGTACGCGATTCTAAACTCGAAATTGGCATATGGAAACGTAAGACCTCATCAAATAGGGGATTTAAAGTGTGTTTTTTCACTTTTGTTTTACGTTTGCCAGCTTTCGATTTATCGGGCAATAAATAAACCTTAATTGCAGATGAAAAAACGAGTAAAAATTAAATTAAAGATTTTAATGTTGAATAATAAAGAATACCTTAACGTAGGGATCACTTCGATTTCGCTTTGAATCAACAGCTGCCAAATCTTTACATCGTACCACATGTATCTCCAGTGCTCCCAATTTGTAATTGTACTGCATACCGAATTCAACTTGACCCTTGACCACCACGGTACCATAACGACCCTCACCAGCTCCAGAATAAACACTGGCCATTGAATCGGAACGCAACTGTAAAATAGCAATAGTATGATAAAGTTCAATGTACATATTTAATCTGTTTGTTTTTATTTTTTGTTGTTGTTGTTGGAATTTTTTTTTTTTTTTCAATTTTGTTTTGCATCTAAGCGCAAAATATTTACACAGAGAGCGTACTTTCGTGTTTCTTTGTTCAATCTTTCTTTCATTTACATAAGTTCTGAGTAACAAAATTAGAAAATTAAATACTTGTGCTCATTTCAATAAGAAAATTATTTTCAAGATGGTTTTTAGGAAAACATATGTCTTCACGATTTTTTTAATGAAAAATTTTCAAATAATTATTCATATTAAAACGAAATCAATTATGATCAGGTGGAAAAAAATGTTTAATTTAATTTAATTTGAATTAATTTTTAAATTAAATTTCGAAACGTTGTAGTGCTCACATAACTTATGATAGCTACGGTTACGTCAGCTAGGGACACTCCCCAAAAAAAAAAAATCCTACTTAGGTCCATTGAACATTAAAGACAGTCATAAAATAGGCTTAGGGCCCTTATTACAACTTGTCGTTAACTAAAGGCAGGATTTTTACGGGTTGATAAATTGTTTTTCATTATTATAAGTGGACAATAAGATAGAAGTGAGTGTTAAGCTAAAGGGAACATCATCCTACCTTTAACTTTTAAAGTTATGTTTACGTTTGAGCTTGCCATATTATATATTATTTTCAATATGGCAATTTTAAGTATAAACAAAATAAGCAAACACAACAAAAAAAAAGAAGCCTGTGTTTGCCACTGAGTTTAAAAATAAAACTTGTTTAGTTGAGCAGTACTATCGACATTGCTCCGGCACTGCCATATTTTTGAAAACAGTTAACATTATTTTATCAGTAAGCTGTAATAACAAAAATAAGTTAAAGGTTTACAGTTCCCTTTAGCTAAAGGTACCTTTAACTAAACCAAAGTTTAACAGCAAGTTTTAATAATGGCCCTTAGAATTATAATATCCATTGCCCAACCTTAAGTTTATGTCGGAAAGCAATCGATTTTTAATCTTAAACTTACTTAAAATAATGGTGAATAACTATTATTACTTTATTTACATATACATACATTGGCCATCCGTTCTGTTACGATTACGAGCTAGCTTCGCACACCACTTACATAGTATGTCGTGTATATTAATTTTATACATGAGTGGCGGGGGCCCTACAGTTTAAGGTCGACTCCGAACGATAGATTTTTGAGAAACTTTTCATGGCAATTTTATTTACGCTCAGAGTTTTTGGCAGAAATCTGCTGAGAGGAAGTCGTCGTGGAAATATTTTTTTATATTTCATTTTTTTGAAGATGCCTGATATTTTCCCACACAGTATAACAGATTCACATTAAGGACACTCTGTTACATCAAATTTATCATTAGAAAATGGCTAATACTATAATAATTTTGCCTTTGTAAAATTTTTGTGAGAATTTGTTCTCGTTGAATTGGATAATGTATGTATATATGATAACATATATCATATGATATGTATGATATCAGCTGTGTATTCAAAGACCACTCTCGTGGGAAATTAGTCGGCGGCTGCGAAATGCAACAGTTCAGTTAATTAATTACTTGATACGTCATTACAACCCTTTAGTCAGGATTACAACCTAGCATCTCACACAATATCCTAATACTTCTGATAATAAATACTGATAAGTAAGGCAAATAAAAAATTGTGTTGTTGCTTTTTTTTTTCTAAGCATTATATAGCTTGTCGTATATATACCATACATATGTACATATGTATATTAAAATTACAATTTATCGGTTGAGTATTACCTGAGCTAAGCAAATATAAAATATTCATTGACGGCTATAATCCGACTTGCAGTCAAACGGCTTTGATTTTTATAAATGATGTTTTTATTTTAAAATCATCTGTTTTAAATAAACACGGATTAAATTATAATATTTACGGTCATAAACAAAAATAAAAATTAAACAGACATTCAAAATAACAAATGATTCGACCGGTGAAATGCAAAATACGTGTCATTTAAAGCACAGTGTAACATTTAAAGGAGGAGTTAACCGTGCACAAAACAATACTTAATATGCGTGTGAATAGAGCATATCAACTTACTTATAAATTAAAGTAAAAACCAATTATTTTTCTAATATAAACGCACAGATGACTTTAGAAATCTATATCTTGCATTATATGATACTTAATTGCTATTATTGAATCACGTTATAGGGCGTTAGAATGATTCGATTATGTACTAAAAAATGTATCCGTAAGTTCATGTGTCTGTCAAATGACGCACAGCGATTAGAAAATATGGAAATGGGAATTACGTTAGGTTAGGTTCGAGCGGTAGATTTGATACCAAAGCTTCTTGAGCACGTATGACGGTCCGTTGTGATGCTATAGGTAAGCGAAATCGCAGCAGGAAATGGGAATAATGTTTATCACCAATCATAAGCAATTGAGGTTTCCATGATTTCACTCCCGAAAATTTGATGACAAATATGAATAACGTTGTGAAAGATCATTTGCCGAAAAGATAATAAAACGCAGAGTCTGAGAATCATAAAAACTCTGCTTCATTTTTAAAACAATGAATAAAATATTATATTTTATCTTTAACGGGTACGAAACAAAGAAAATGGTTGTTACTGTGTCAGAGTCACTAATGCAGTCTGGAAAATGCACTGTTTGGTGCAGTTTGTGGACTTTTGGCGTAGCAAAGTACATACCATGCTATGAGTGATGATTTCTTTCGAATGGGATAACTTCGCTTTGCTTTAGCAGGCGAAGCCTTAAACATATTGAGAGATTAGTTTGGTGAGTGATTAGTCTCACATTTTTCTCTCTCATTGGCACATTGTACCCTCTGGTCACTCCACTATTCTGGAGGTTCCTCGTCAATGATGCTCCTTTCACTCGCGTCTCGATCTTCTCTGATAGTCAGGCCGCGATAGCATCTCTATCGGGTTCCGTGATTAACTCTAGGATCGTTGGGGAATGTCGCCGCTGTCGCGATCTTCTCTCGGGGCGCTTCACCAGTATCTCTCTGGTGTGGGTCCCCGGCTACAGTGGAATTCCGGGAAACTGTAGGGCCGACGAGCTCGTCAGAGCTGGTGCGCTCCTTCCGGAATCCTCTTCTGTCGAATTAGGTATGCCACTTGACTCGGTCAAGTTGACCATTGTGCGGAGGTTCTTTCGGGACGCCAACCTATCCTGGGTCAATGAGGAGTCCTGCTCCACCGCTAGACTCACCTGGCCCAAGATGGATAGAAGGCCCACCAACCGATTACTTGGTCTTGGTCGTGATGTCATCTCGATTACAGTGGCCGTGCTTACAGGTCATTGCGTCACGGGTAGACACGCGGAAAGAATGAGGCTCCCTTTCAACGACTTCTGCCGTGGATGCAGGTCCACTGAGGAAGAGGAGACTGTTGCTCACTTTCTTTGCCAGTGCCCGTCTCTTGCTAGGTGTAGATATAAGTTATTTGGCTCCCCATTCCTTGTTAGCTTAACGGAGCTATCATCTATTGATGTCAAGGATATAGCTTCGTTCATCAAACTTTCTGGCTGGTTTTCCAGTGCGGGGTAGTCGTGCTTTTGCTGTGCAGCCCATGCGCTGACCAACTTCCTCCTTTTCCCTGATTTTGGTGGAACTTGGTTAGTACAGGGACTGCGTTTACCCGTGGCATCACAACGGGCCGCTATGCGTGTTCAAGTGAGCTTTGTGATATCAGAGCTACCACTCCGACCTAAACCTAAACCTAGTCCACATTTGGAATATTTTGTACGGATAAGTAAAGTTTTTCATGTACAAGCACAAGTCAGTCAAAACGCTAGCCCTGATAGATAACATTGCAGTTGCCATTTATGAGATACCCGCCGAAAGGCTGGACAAAATAGGAACTCACAGATGGTGTAGGTATATAGTTGGAAAGGAAATGAGAGGTATTCATATATCATCCCATATAATTTAATTTTTTTTAATAACTGCCTTTTTTTCAATTTTCAAATTTGATTTAAAAAATCACGCGATAGTTTAAAAAAAATGTTTAAATTTCCAAAGTTAAGATAACACAGCATTATTCTCTTCCATAAGAATGACGTTAAAAAGTTAATTGTTTTTTACTCTTCAAGCGCAATCAGTAAGAAATTATTTTATTTTTTAAATTGAATAATTATTTGAAATTACTTACGCCTAATGAACTTAAACTGCTGCGATTTTGATGCATTGCCACTAAACGATCGATATCTTCATCAGATTGTGTTGGCCAATTATCGCTAGAGCCGGAGCCACGCGATTGTATGGGACTAGAGGTGGGATCATTACGTTGGCCCATAACAGGAGAGCGGCTAAGTTCTTCTGCAGCTGCTTTGGCCTCTTCTGAAAAGAAAAATAAAACACAAATTGAGTACATATAATAAAATTGTTTATTTTCGTATGTTCATATGATCACATACTAGTCATACATTATTTGCGTTTCTTTTTATAAATAATTCTTACAAATCGAGATAAAAATATTTGTGTTTAATCATTGTATAATTAATTATAAATAGTGGTTTATCATGCAGTATTAATATGACTTTCTATGTTTGCTTTATTCTTTATTTATTGAAAATTTTTATAATTATTTATCACAACCCTGACTACACAATAGAAATTATTTTTATTTTATTTATAATTGTTCATATATTTGAGATTACATATATATAATTAACTGAAACTCAATGAAAAAATATAATTTCAACGCAATGAAATAAAAAAAAACAAAAAAATACTTTTGCATCGTTCCAAACGACTGATGAGCACTACTATTCAAAAATCTTAAAACTGACCAGATCGTTACAAGAGATTTTTAAACAATCAACAAATAGAAATTGTTAATTCAATAAGAAATCAAAGTATTATATTCGATAATAATAACTTGACTTGGACTGACCATATAAACTTTACTTTACTCCACTAAGATTGCGGTTACTGATCTCTAAGGGCCACTATTACAACTTGCCGTTAACTAAAGGGAGGATTTTAACGGGCAGATAAATTGTTTTTCATTATTATGAGTACACAATAAGAGAGAAGCGAGCGTTAAGCTAAAGGGGGGATCATCCTGCCGGTAACCTTTAAAGTTAAGTTTATGTTAGAACTTGCCATATTAGATATCATTTTCAATATGACAACTTCAAATATAAACAAAATGAGCAAATACAATAACAAAGAAGAGGCCCTTCTTTGCCACTGCGCTTAAAAAAACTTGCTTAATTGAGCAGTATTATCGACATTGCTCCAGCATTGCCATATTTTTGAAAAATTTAACTTTATTTTATCATTAGGTTGTAATAACGAAAAGAAGTTAAAGAAAATGCAAGAGTACACGATATTGCATCAGCACATGTAAAATTTGGTTTGCATTAAAAATATTAGAAAAACTAACTCGTGTGTTGTTACCTCTGCTCAGCCCCCTTTTTTAATATCAAAACAACTATCATCGAAAACGTCGAAAAATGCTGTTACCTGGACAGTATTATAATGCCTTAGACGATATGGAAAGTCGAGTAATTAGCTTTAGAAGCATGTTTAGTCTGTAAGGCATGGTTTTACATCTCCCTTACTGGTTCGGAGACAGACGAAATTAGATGCTTGCGGAATATTTTGTCAATATATTGAAGCCACCCTCGAACTCGAAATGTTTTGGGGCATACACTTAGAAAATCTTCTGATTAAATTTATTATGCAACATTTGAATAGAGCCCACAAGATATGCTGGAGACTTAAAATTAAATGGAGGTGGATGATCCAGAGTGAAACTAGCAAATCTATCAAATGTATAACAATCATTAAAAATAACAGGAGACATTGATGATTCTATGTTCCATCTTTCTGATGAACTGATGGAATACGACAATACATTGATTATAATATAATGTGTATGTATCATCATTTAGAAAAAGGTCATATGATAAGATCGATAAGAGACATTTGGGAAATTTTAAAGAAAGTGTTCGAATTCATGTGAGTTTTTGTCACCAATTGGCAAATGGTTATTTACAGTGATGCCACATGTGTTTCGTTAGAATTTATAACAATTTTTGATTAAAAAGATTTGTTTTGCACTCACTACCTCCATGTATTACCACAAAATCATCAGTTTCTTCATTATCAGCATTGTCTACAGAAGCCATCAATTGCTGTAGAGATGGCCGGCTGCGTGTTACACTGCAACGTGAGCTATTCACCGATGTGGAGGCGGTATTAATTATTGATTCTGGCTCAACAATAACAAACTCATTAATGTCAACATCTTCTTCTAAGGTTTCTAAAAAGCGATCAGAATTTGAACGCAAACTATCATCCCAAGTCCATACGCGATGAGTTTTACTGTCTTGTGCTGATTGTGGTAAATGTTGACTGTGACGTCGTTGTATCGTTACATTGCCATCGCTTGTTAAAGCATCAGAGCGTGACGTTATGCCGGCAAAGGAAACTCTATTATTGCAATTGGTATTGTTGTTAGTAGTAGTAGTTGTTGTTGTTGTTGTAGTAGCATTAGTAGTTGTGTTGGTGGTGGTGGTGGTGGTAAATGCTAATTTAATTACTTGTGTGGGTGTAGTAGTGTTGCAAGAATGTGCTTTTATTCTATTGTTAGTTGCATGATTAGTGTCTACTTCTAGTTGTGATGTCATACTTATTATTGGCAATTGTGGCTTATTAGTTTCAATTTTATTTGCGGCACTATTGGCATTTGAGAATCGCGACAATTTCGTTTTTTCTTCCTCTTCGGCCTCAAGAGCATCTCGACGTTGCATTTCAAAGACGTAGGCTTTAAATTTCGCGTCGATGTCGTCATCGTCATCGGAATTGTACTGATAGTGTGACGATGAATGTTTGCAACAGCAAAACAGTCTTTGGCGCAGATGACGCCAACAGGAGATGTGACGTTTTAAACGCCATGTTTTCAATTTTCTTTTACGGCCATAACGTTTCCACCATAAAAATGGCCATTTACGTTTTCGGTTGACTGTAAACGATTGTGTCGATGTGCAATTACTGTTGCGCATGCGATCTAACGAGGCATAATTAATATTGTTGCCAGCACCACCACCACCACCACCACTGCCATTCATACAGACAGTGCGTGATTTTGTTCTTGCTGTTGTTGCTGCTGCTGTCGACGACGATAATGACGACGATGATGATGACGGCGTTGCAATTGTAGTTGCATTTAATTGTTGTTGCTTGGATTTCTTGTTCAGTTTGAAAAATTTATTACGATCAACAGCTTTCGTTTTCGTTGAGTGTGCCATTGTATCGTTTGGTTCATTATTATTTTTATTGTAATTATTATGGTGCACTTTGGGTTCCAAACGCGTTGTCGTTGTCGTTGCCGTTTTCATTTTCGTTTTGTTTTGAAATTTTGCTTTTGTTTGTGGCATTTCAACATTTCCGTCATGGCAATCGTTGCCATTATCACCGGTATCGAATGGATTATAGTTCCTAATATTTTTCTTTTGTTTCGCTTTGTAATTCATTAATCGTGTCAGTTTCTTCATGGCATTTATAAGTTATTTAGTGTTGCTTTAGTTGTCTTTTTTTGCTTTGTTTTAATTACAGTTTAAATTAAATTTAAAATGAAAACTTCTTGGTATTTAATAAAACTAATGCGTGAAGCAACATTATTTTCCACAGCAATGATTTTATTTTTTTTTTTTTTAAATATTGTCAAGTGAATTACATTTTGGATTTGGAAATATTTAAGAATAATAAGACTAAACTAATATCGGTTGTTGTCATAAATTATTAAAGGAAACGTAAATAATTTTTTTTATTCCAATTAGAAATCAGCAATGAAACGTTTTTTCGCTATTCATAAGTACTCATGAAATTTTGAGCATGAGTGAGTCAACAGTATTGAAATTCAACTAATCTGATTAATTCGTACTCAACAACAACATTGATTTATAAGTACAGATTGCAATGAGTATGATTACAACATTGACATCAAACTCATACCATTCGAAATATGTTTGATTCATACGCCTACTCATTCAGATTCTTAAATTTAGAAAAATACTTATAATACTCATAAATGATTCGAGTGATTCGAATTATTCATCAAAATTTACAGTCTTAGTTCTTGTTGCATTTGCAAACAAAAGAAGAAAGAAAAAGACAAAGACAGTAATCAAGGCAAACACACAACCTTCTAGTGAGTATTGTAGTGTTTATATGGGAATCATACTTATTTTGTGATTCTTGTAAATGTTGTGTAAAAGAGAGTCAAAATCACCAACATCATGCGTATTGTTAAGTATGAGTACGATGAGTACTTCAAACTGTGAATATGAGTAGAATGAATGTATCAGAAATTATGAGTATGATTCGAATCTACTCATCTTTCTGAATACTCATTGCTGATCTCTGATTCCAATTAAAGTTTAGGCATGTATGTATGTACAAAATACATTCAAAAATATATTAAAATTAAGCGATAGTCCCGGAAGTGACAGGTATTTATTGTAATAAATTTTCCTTAAAAAAATGCGACCAAAAATTTTAAATAAAATCCATAATAAAAGCAAATTTATTTTTATTTATTAACCACCATTTACATGTGTATGTATGTATTCCATATTGTCAACATCATTCATTATGTATGGCTGGCTAAGAATTAATTTCAAACAAAGAAAATTATTTACCCCTGCGGCTGCATCTCTCCCCAGAGATCAGAATAGGTAGTATTTGTTGAAATTAATTAAAATTTCCAGAAAGACTACATAACAAAACAACAAAATACTTTAACAATAACGAAACACTTGTGTTTAGAAGGCAAGTCAACAGATATTCTCAACAATCGACTGCCACATTTCAGAGAAGACAGTCATAGATTAACAGACATTTTGCTCAGACATAACATATCATAAACGTGTTTACGTGTGAGAGAGTACATGAGTGTAAGCATTTAATATTGTATTAACTCTCACTTACATTTTGCAACAATGTTACACAAAACTCTTCAATTTCTCATATTAAACGATATAAACAAACCAACTTGTTGTTGTTATTTTAACAAAATTATTTGATTTCTTTTTTTTTTTTTTTGCAAAGACAACTGCTTGAACAAATAATAAAAAAATAAAATAACGGGAGAGAGTTTGAGAGAGAGCAACAGAGTGAGAAGGAGTAATGAAAGTGTGTATGTATGTTATTACATGTTATTTTTTTCTTTTCTTCAAGTAATTTTTATTGTTGTTTATATTCTTCCATATTTTTTTAAAGTTGTTTACACGTTTTTATTTTCATTTTTATTTTCTTTTGTACGCCATGTATTAAAAATATTTGTTTTTCTATTTTGTTTTTGTTTTTTTTACTACAAAATTATGTCTGTTAGTCTGCCATTTGTCAACAATTGTTGACGGTCAATATGTACATACATACTTACGCGTATGTATGTATGTATGTATGCTTTGCTTACATGCATACGTAGTTTATTTGTACGCACATGAGTATGTGGGGTATTCATAAATAATATTACAAATCTATGTACGTTTATATGAATGAATGTATATCATATATATTTTTTTTTTTTGTAAAATAAAAACAATTTCTTTTTTTACATTCACATTCAGTTTTAAGTTGAAATTTTGTTTAAATATCTATGTGTGTATGTGTGAATGTGCACAGGTATATATTAAATTAAGAGCTTTAAAGTAATACTTTCTTATTTTCGCATGATTTTAAGCTTTTTCTCCTAAAATCATAGTTGCCGCAGTGTGCCATAATGTTTTGAATTCAATCAGTTGTCGAACACCAATCACTCATACCGAACACTTGGCTAAATTGATTTCATTATGTTTTGATTTGCAACGAGTAGTCTCGAAGAGATCAAAAGAGTATTGTATTGTAGAACTCTTATTACATTGCCTGCCAAACAGTTTGTGAGAATATACTTACATATCACTTCCAGGGCAACACATATCATTTTCGGTACCCTGTACTTAAATAATCTTCTAAAACAATTATTTTTTTTTGTAATTTTGGGAGAACGTACATTATTTTTAAGATTACACATACATAATTGGTTATTACAACCCTTCAGTCAGAATTACGATCTAGTTTCTCATACCACCTATGTTCTGTGTATTAATATTATACATGAGTGGCGGGACCTACAGTTTAAAACCGACTCCGAATGACAGATTTTTGAGAAACTTTTCATGGCAATTTTATTTACTCTCAGAGTTTTTGCCAGAAATCTGCTGAGAGGAAGTCGCCGAAGAAATATTTTTTGTATTTTGTTTTGATGTCTGGCCTGGGGCTCGAACCCGGGCTTTTCGTCTAATAAGCCAACACGCTACCTACTAGACTACGGCGACTTTTAATAAGTGTGAATGCATATAAGTATCAGAAATTATGAGTATGATTCGAATCTACTCATCTTTTTCTATACCCAAATCTATTTTGATGACATCGACAAATTCTAGTTTTGGAAGGGAATAAATAAATTTGGTGAAGATATTTAGAGCTTAAAGGAGAACATATTGAAAAATAATATTGATTTTTGATCCAAAAAGTCATGTACTTATTGACACAGCATCCGTATATTGTCAAGTTGCAATATTACCACAGATATCACAGCAATCAGAATATGAAGATTGCTTCGCATGTGACAATTCATTACTTTAAGTCGCTGCTAATATGTAACATTTTTTTATAGGTTGACGTAAAACAACAATTTATTATGAATTTATGATGATGACGCCGGTGGTGATAATGTTGCTACTTGAAATGCGACGTGATGTTGGAAAATGCCAACAACCAAGCATTCGTCGTACATACATACATACATATTGTACAATCTAACATATAAAAACGCATTATACGAGCAAATCTTTTATTTTAAGGCTCTTTTCTTGTGTGTTTTGTTTTAACCAATCTTTTTTGTTTGGTTTTTGTTCACTTTTTTTATTTTCTTTAGTATGTCAGTGTGTTGAATTTTTAATTAAAGAAAAATGTTTTTTTTTCTTTCTTTGTTTTGTTTCAAATATACGCACTCTTCTCTCCCACATTTCGGGTACTACTGTCGTCTGGTAACAGAGTACCTCACAAAGAAATAGTACTGATAGTACTTTAGACTTGATTTTTACATATACATATATATATAATAAAGAAAAGCTATTGTCGCTAATGTTGCTATTAAATATTGTCTTAAACGTAAATGTCTTCATTTCAGGCATTTTATTATTTACTTTGACATTCATTCAGGTTTTTTGTAGTTTCGACCGACAAAAATAAATAAAATTCATTAAAAAAGATACAACAACAAGAACGATAACAACAATATAATCATTCTCATTCAATTTAATTTCTAGGTTTTTTTGCGAAAACACCATCAAATATGAATTCTATGAGCATTTTATTCTATAAGCATTTGAATTAAGTTCGAATATTTTGTTTTTTCTTTTTTGATAATGAGATTGATGGCATAGAGATTTTTGTTTGCTTGTTAAACATTTATTTTTGTACATTTTGGTAATAACTTTGGCTTGTACACCATCTCAATTAACAATATGAGATTGTATAAAACTAATGAACAATTGGTGATTCATTCTTATGATCATTTGCAGAAATAAAACCATTTAAAATTTTTATTTTCCAGTAAGATTGCCAGTGTGATTGTCCGAATTAAAAACAATAAAATCTGATTGATGTTCAAGGTTCTCTAGTGGTAAAGAAGAAATAGTATTTTGCTTTACAACAGTTTATAAAATTTTTCGAATCGAAACATTTATTACAATTAATAAAATTTATAAAAATATTTGACTCTTAGACTCTTAGGTTCCGCCACTTACGTATAAAATTAACACACACAATATGAGTGGTGTGAGAAGCTAGGCCGTAATTCTGACTGAAGGGTTATACTGGTCAATTATGTATGTAAACTCACCACTCAATAGGCAATTATAGGTTAGAAGTTATCGCACTGTATATTGCTCTATTCAGTGTAACGTTGTGATTTTCATAGTTTTTTAAGAAGTACAATCCACTGATGAGTCGACCCACGAATTGTGGCAAATACTGCATCTTTCAAGGTTAATTGTTAGCTGCTCTTGAACTACCACGACCTGTTTTCCATATCACATTCGAAAATTGCTACATCGTTGAAGGTAGACACATTTCGATAGAAACATACTTCTTGCGCTGTACAAAGTGATTTGCTATCGTTGTTTGACTGTTAATATATTCACCATATATCAGCAATGAATCGTTTTTTCGCTACTCATAAGTACTCATCAAATTTAGAGTATGAATGAGTCAACAGTATTGACATTAAACTACTCTGATTTATTCGTATAAGTACAGGCTGCAATGAGTATGAGTACAACGTTGACATCAAACTCATAACATTCGAAATATGTTTGATTCATATGCCTACTCATGCAAATTTCTAAATTTAGAAAAATTCTTATAATACTCATAAATGATTCCAGTGATTCGCATCATTCATGAAAATTGCTGTTGCATTTACAAAAAAAGTTAAAAGAAAAAGCCAAAGACAGCAAGCAAAATAAACACACAACCTTCTAGTGAGTATTGTAGTGTTCGTATGCGAATCATACTTATTTTGTGATTCTTATATATGTTGAGTTATGGAGAGTCGAAATCAACAACATCATGCGTATTGTTAAGTATGAGTACGATGAGTACTTCAAACTTTGAATATGAATAGTATGATATTAAAATAAGTATGAATGCGTATAAGCATCAGAAATTATGAGTATGATTCGAATCTACTCATCTTTTTGAATACTCATTGCTGATCTCTGATATGCACGCGAAATGCAAAACTTATTGGGTATTTATTGTAAAATGTCTCTATAATGAATACATTAACGTTGAAAACCCAAATGAAAAAAAGTCACCCGTTACCTCATATTACATATTAAATTTTAAGTATAATTTTAAATTATAAGTACAAATAGTCGTCGAAAATCCAAAAGTACATCTCATCGAAAAAATCAAAATCGAGTTTTTGATTGATTATGATTTGTAAGGTTATGTAACATATCTCTACTAATTTTTAGATTTTTGCGACCAAAAATAGCGTTTTTATATCAATAATTCAAAATGACGTACCAACATGTAACATGTAACATGTATAACGTTTTTTTGCTTCTCCTGTAAAATTAGAAATAGTGATGTTACGTACTTTTTGTTACGTACGATTGTAGTAGAAATATGTACGTGCATTTCATTCATATGTCTGCTTATTCTCTTCTTAACAACAATCAAAATCTTTTTTGAACTACTTTACTTTAAACTAACCTCTTATTATTGAATGAGAAATGAAAACTTTTTTTGACCTTTAACCTCTTAAGCATTTAACTGTTCGTTTAAATGCGAAATGACTTGGTTTATTTATAAAAATAGCTTTGAGGGTGAAATACTTTTTATAAAACTTTTTTTCGACTGCTAAATTAATGCAATAGAATCGATTGAACAATTGGATATGAGTTTAAAAAAAACCTCACGTTTTTTATTCTTTTTTCCGCCTTTATTTGTTGTGGATTTTTGCAACAAAAATTTTGTTTTATAAAGAGTTTATCAAAAAAAGTGTTAAAAGAGTCATAAATAAGAATGCCAAACAATGGTTGAAGGTGATCAAAATACAAAAGAAATAAAAAAAAATATTTGTTTTCGCAAAAAAAAAAAAACATAAATAAATAATAATAAAATAAACAAAATAACAATAATATAAATTATTGTATATTATATTTGTTTATAAATAATGTTTCAAAGCTAATGCTGCTGCTGCAGTCGCATCTGCTGTCGTTCATGACTTCATGAAGCCAATAACTCGGGAGACATTTGCTGTGTTAATCATGTGATTGTGGTTTTCTTTTTGTTGTTTTTTTTCTTTAAATATTTTTCCTTTAATATTTTATACTTTTCTACATCATCATAATCATCATCATCGCTGTTATTATATGATATTGAAAAAATATACTCGTACAATAAAATTTACTAATTTTAGCATAACAATCGATTGAAAAATATTTGTATTTCTTTTTAAATTTATTTTCTATTCATATACATTTCTATAATACAAAACGAAACACTTTCACTATTCGTTAATGAAGTCAGGCAGTCAGTCCGTCATGTGTTGTCAGTCACAGCGTATTCAGTCGTTCGAAGTTATTGCACATTGTAGATAGACCCCGATCGATGTTTATGTTTTAACTTAACGGCGTATAATTAATTCGGTTTTTTTTTGTAATTTTAATGCTCTTTCCATCCATTTCAATCAATTAAACAATGTATTAAAGCATGCAATTTTAATTGTTGTTGTTGTTAACATTTTGAAAGTATTTTTTATTTTATTTAATTTTTTTTTCAATATTTATTTAAATTATATTTTTAAGCCTGTCCGTCTTCTTTCTTGTAAAATATTATTTTTATTGTTATTTTTAAACCGTTTTGCAAGACCGTTTCATTCTAACTGATTCATAATTTTATTTCAATAACTCATACAAAAATGAAGAAGAAGAAGGAGATGAAAAAATATATATATGTACGTAGAGATCATTTTCTTGTCATTCGAATTGTTTAAATTGATTAATTTAAATATTGACACGATCTTTAAATGTTTCTAATTGCATACATAGTACAAGTAATATAATGTAAAAAAACTCTTTCGGCCATTCTTAGGGAGAATTTCAATTGGCGCTACAATCGGTATTATTACATTATAACCATTGGTTTGTCTCTTGGTAATATCGACTAATTGTAGAGTAAGGTACCCAATATGGGATATATATATATAGGTACATACATACATACATAATTGGCCATTACAACCCTTCAGTCAGGATTACGGCCTAGCTTCTCAACACCACTCATGTTGTGTGTGTTAATGCCTTCGATCGACAGATTTAGAGAAACTTTTTCATGACAGGTTTATTTGCTCTCAGAGTTTTTGCCAGAAATCTGCTATTCATATTTTTCATATTTCGTTTTGATGTTTGGCCTTGGGCTCGAACCCGGGCTTTACGTCTAATAAGCGAACATACTACCTACTAAACTACGGCGATTACAATATCGATACTCTTATTGTTATTGCTGTTACATGACATACTAGCCAGAGATCAGCAATGAGAATTCAAAAAGATGAGTAGACTCGAATCATATTCATAATTTGTGATGCATTCATACTTATTTTAATATCATACTCATACTACTCATATTCAAAGTTTGAAGTACTCATCGTACTTATACTTAAAAATACGCATGATGCTGTTGATTTCGACTCTGCTTTACTCAACATTCATTCACAAGGATCACAAAATAAGTATCATTTGCTTAAGAACACTACAGTACTCACTAGAAAGTTGTGTGTTTGTTTTGCTTGCAGTCTTTGTCTTTGTCTTTTTCTTTCTTCTTTTTTTTTGTAAATGCAACAACAACTAAGATTGTAAATTCTGATAAATGATTCGACTCACTCGTATCATTTATGAGCAGGGACCGTAACTGTTATAACTTTTATCGTAAAAGTCAGAAAATAAAAGTTATTTTTGAATTTTTATTTTTTCGAGCAAAAATAACAGTTATTTTTCATCTTTTATTTTTTCGAGCAGAAATAAAAGTTATTTTGGTTATTTCAAACCAAAGATTAGTGTTTAATATACCCAAAACTTAATTCTAATAATTTTCTGACATAAATTACTTTAATTTTTTTAAAGAATTTTTTAATAAATATTATGAATTCATCATGAATTGAAACAAAAATAACTTTTATTCCTGCTAGAAAAAATAAGAGTCAAAAATAAGTGTTATTTTTGCTCGAAAAAATAAAAATCAAAAAATAACAGTTTTTTTTTTTTAAATAAAAATCATGTTTTTAAAAAGCATCGCATTTTATAAAAATTTGGTCCAAGACAATCAAAATGGTATACTTGGTTTTGTTCTCCGACATTTCCTTGCGGTTGCTTTTTTTAATCAAAAATTAAAAAATAACAGTTTTTTTCGGTCCCTGTTTATGAGTATTATAAGTATTTTTCTGCATTTATGAGCCTGAATGAGTAGACGTATGAATCAAACATATTTCAAATGTTATGAGTTTGATGTGAATGTTGTTCTCATACTCATTGCAACCTGTACTTTTAAATCAATGTTGTAGTGAGTACGAATCAATCAGAGTAGTTGAATATCAATGCTGTTGACTCACTCATAATCAAAATTTCATTAGTACTTATGAGTAGCGAAAAAACAATCCTGAAATGGAATTCATGCAGTCGAGAGATTTGCCGTAAGGGACTCGTCCCAAAAGCTAAAATTGAAAGGACAATAAAGTACTGCTTTATACTACATGTTTTTTTTATTGTTGTAAGATTTAGAATGCTGCTTATTTCGATGCATATGCATTGCAACTGTATATCGATAGGAGTTCCTGAGGAGGCTTTGGAAAATTTTAATCTAAAACCTGTACTGGAGAGATTGTGAGGTAATAGCGCGGAATAAGATTGTGATGGTTGTAGAAACAATCGACATATACAAACACATTATTTGACCACAGCAGATATTCTCGTGCTCAGGACTATTTAAAAATAAAGACTCAAACGATGGGTGAGCCATCCATTGGTTCAAATTAAAATAATCGGTTATTTCGAATCTCTAGCAATACTTATGTCATTCTATTTTGTTACAAAATTCAGTATATTATCTCCACTTAACCTAATGAATCGATTTACGCTTCGTTTTAGCTTCACTAGATGGGGCAACTGGAAACTGCAGGATGATGTCAATTTGGTTAATAAGTACAATTGCCATATTTAGGGCTCAGAAAACCCACTCGAGGTTTTATAAGAGCCAATGCACCCATTACGGCTTGTAGAGCGTAGGCACCATTGGTCCACATTTCTTTGAAATTAAGGAAGGCGCAACCATGAATGATAACAGATTTTTTTGTACCCGCTCTTCATGGTAATGAAGTGAATGATGTTTGGTTTCAACAGGATGTTGCAATTTGCCACACATCTCATGCCGCAATCGATTTATTGCGTTAAAATTTCGATGGCCGTTTGATTAGCCGAAATGGTGCTGTCAATTGGCCGCCAAGAAGCTGCAATTTGACACCGTTGGACTATTTTCTGTGGGGCGCTGTTAGAGAAAAGTCTTATGGTGACAAACCAGACACAATTGAGCATATGAGGGCCAGTATTAAATCTGGATATTGCTATTGATTAATAAGATTTCAGTCCTGAGAATAGCGTATCCAAAGTGTTTAAATAGCCGGGCATTAAAAATACTTACAAATACAAATTAATTCTTCGTTTATGTTTGTACAATTAATGATTTCTTAGATATTTTATCGTTTTTAATGGCTGGTTGGTTAGTGATGGCAAAAGGTTAATTTAATAAAGATTTGATGCTGCCACAGCAGAATAACATTCATACGTTATATACAGTGTATCACTAAAGTGAGTATGCAGCATGAAAATAATTAAATATCCCAATTTTTTTTCCAAAAATGTGCAGAAAACTATATTATTTTTACATTTACAATAATATATAATAATGCCTTACACAAAAACACAAACATACCTCAAAATAATTATCCCTTTATCATATCTCGTTATCATTTCTTAAAAAATAGAAAAAATCACATCACAAAAGTAAGTATGCACTTTTTAAAGTTTTGAGCTGCACTTAAACTAAACGCATTTTAATCGCGGAAAAAGTGAATAATTGTTATTATAAATAATTATAAATAGATGAATAAATATAAAAAGATTAAATAAATAGATTAAATACCGAAATTTTTTCTTAACTTTTATTATGGCCCCTCATGGAAAAGAACTTTCGCAAGATTTAAAAGATGTAATTATTAAACTTTATAAAGAGCAGAAAAGCCAACGTGAAATTGCAAAAATTATTAATAAAAGTAGCTCCACAGTGCAAAAAATAATAGAAAAGTATAATAAGAAGGGAAATACAAATAACAAGTCCCGACCTGGGCGTCAAAAAATATTCAATGACAGGGATAAACGAATTATCACCTGAAAAATAGAAGTAAATCCCAAGATGAGCGCTCCAAAAACTATGTCAGAAATAGAAAAAGAGACTGGAAAAACCGGTAACCCACAAACCATTCGTCGAGTTCTGTATGCTTCTGGTTACCATGGCCGTAACATCCGCAAAAAGCCATTTGTGAACAGCACCGATAGAAGAAAACTGTTGGACTTCGTAAAGGAGTACGAAACCAAGGATGAAAATTTCTGGAAATCAGTTATATTTTCTGATGAGATTAAATATAATATTTTTGGCTCAGATGGGTGTCAAAAAGTGTGGAGAAAAGTGAACCCTGAGCTCGATCCAAAAAATATGGCTGCCACAGTAAAACATGGTGGTGCAGCGGTTATGGTATGGGGGTGTATGACAGCATCAGGTGTTGGAAATCTTGTGTTTATCGAAGGAACAATGGATAAGACGGTGTATTTGAACATTTTAAAAAACAACTTGCATCAAAGTGCAGCTAAATTGGGGCTAACAGGATCATTTGTATTCCAACAGGACAATGACCCTAAACATACAGCCCATATCGTTAGAGATTATCTTTTGTGTAACACTCCAAAACAACTAAAAACTCCTTCCCAATCACCCGACCTTAATCCAATAGAACATCTGTGGGATTATCTCGAAAAAAAAATCAGAAGTCATGTCATTACAAGTAAAGACACCCTTAAAACTGCACTACTTGTGGAGTGAAATAAAATTCCACATTCGGTTACCCAAAATCTTATAACATCTATGCCATCGAGATTGAAGTCAGTTAAAAAGACAAAGGGCTATCCAACAAAATATTAAATATCAGCCTGACTTCAAAAATTGAATCATAGTGCCAATTTTTGTGAACTGCATACTCACTTATGTGGCCTGAATTCTAACCATTTTGTTAATTATATTGTTATCAACCAGTAATGAATTAGAAACATTTTTGTTCCTTATTATTTTTCTTAAGTTTATATGTAAAATAAATGAAAAAACATAATATTTGTGTTTTTATTTCAAATCTTAAGCAATTTTTCCAATAATTTCAAATATATATATTGCTGCATACTCACTTTAGTGATACACTGTATGTACATACAAACAACGCAATAAAATCACATTTCTGAGAATATTTTCATTGGTTTTTATTTTTCATCATTTTACACATACATTCATGCATATGTAAGTAAGCAATGCAGGTTAAATTGTAATAGAATTTAAGAAATACTACTTATGTACATATGTATGTCTCTTAGTAATTACACTCGTGAAGGGCATTCATAATAACAATTCTAATGGTAGTTTGAGGTTAAGATAATGTTCTCGTATTAAATGTTTAAACGGTAAATATTCAAATAACATTTATTAGTAATCTGTATATCTACATACATACATATGTAAGAATAATAAATAGCTGACGATGATTTTTTAAAATGTTTTGATTTCTTACAGAAGACTTGTTTGGACATGTGAATTAATTTTAGTCGTAGTACACTAGATTGCCGAAATATAATGCAACTGCTCTTATTAGTACCTTTGAAAGCACTTTTCAAAATCTTTTTTCTTATGCTATTAGAACGTAAATGAGATGAGTTCGATTCCAAAGGCAAGGAACAATTGAGTCATTGCACTTGTATATATCGAAATTCAAAAATGCAATGGTGACATAAAATAATAACATTGTATCGATTTTGTAGGTTAGGTTAGGTTATGTTACGTTAGAGGACGTGTACTTGACAAGTACAGTACCTGGAGGTCAAGTTTACCCTTTTAATGTAACGACATTAAAAAATATTGTGTGATCAAACAAATACGTAGTATTTTCCAGTAAGTGTCAGTAAGTATGTGAAGTTTTGTTCAGACATTTTACTTTCTAACTGTAAATTAAGAATATATTGTACTTAAAGCATTAGGGTGACCTATAAGATGGTGGTGTGTTTGAGGATTGTAATTTCAATTCCCACCATAGGTTCTGATCTGATGCTTACACCAAGCACGGGATCTAAATTACTCAGCTCGTATCTATTATAATATACATAATTTGTAATTCTGTTCTAATTTATACAAAAATTAATTCTTCAAGGAGGAATATAATATTTATACTGTGTATGACGTTTTAATAACAAAATAACAATAAAAAATTTAAAGTATACTCAACATTTAAAAGAGTTTCTAATTTTATTATGTTTAATTACAAATAAAATAAAGAACAAAGAAATATAACTTTAAACATCATCTGGATATCATAACGACTGACTAATGGGTACTACATGGCGGCCTATTATGTAATCAATGACAGTCTAAAATTGTTAACATAAATGATATCGTTAAAACTGTGAAAAAAATATTTACTTGAGTGTACTAACTCCTATACAGTTTACAAAAACAATTTTGGTGACCACGGTATGTCGGATCTGGCATTTATCGATTTAATTTGGACTCAAATGAATTCACAAGGATATAACAGCTTACATTTGAAGATTTTTTATTAAAAGTAATAAATAACAACCTCCATTAGAAACATAGGCTGTCAATCGCAGTTTATTTAGAGTTTTTCTTATTTCTTTGAAGATTGTTCATCTCCATAAATAAAGCTTAAAACCTTGCTCGATTTCTAGTCCCTTGTATGTTCCATTTGAAAGGTTAAGCGTAAGTATTGGTGAAATCTATCAGCTTTTGCTTTATTGTTTGATTTCCAAGCCTTTTACACATACTTAAGTGAGGGAGTTCGAAATCCATATATTATGAAATCCATATATTACGGTTGCCAAGCGTCCACGGCAATGTAAATGTTCACCGAAATTACATTATGGTTCGGTAATTGCTGTTTTTGCTTTTCGTATTCTAAAAACGAAAGTCGTCTTCGAACTACAGATTTTTGAGAAGGTTTTTCATTGTAATTTTAATTACTCTCAGATTTTTTGCCAGAAGTCTGCTGAGAGGAAGTCGCTAAAAAATATTTTTTCGTATATCGTTTTGGGGTTTGAACCATGGGCTCACGTCTAATAAGCCAGCACATAACCAACTAGACTACGGAGAATGTTATAATACTTAGAAAATAATAGATAATAATTATTTTGTGGTATTTAGGGTAGGCCTAGAACATTTTATTGAATTCTATAGGATTCCCATGCAATTGAACGGCATTTATTAGCAACATATTAATGCTAACAACAAATTGATGTTTAAAATTTGTCACTAAATAAACTATGAAATCATAATCATAATCTAATATTATAGTTAATATACTTAAGTTAAAGTTTTAAAAAAGTGAAGATTTTTTAAAAATACATTCCATTCATTTCACTATATGATTATAAGTACATACATACGTATTTGTACTTATATAGGTACATACATAGGTATGTTTGTTGTACAAATTTTTCTATACTTTAAAGACAGACTAATACTATGTTCAGATATGCACTTTTATTGGGTCCGTATTCGGTTTATTGAGTACAATATTTTAAATGTTCAGACATAACAATATCGCAGTTCAGCTGCTTATTCAATATTCATTTTACAGCTGGTAAACAAAACGCTGCTGGTTCTTTCAACAACATTCATTTCTTTTTTGTTTGTCGTTGTTGACATTTGAATTGACAAATATCAACAGAAAGTGTTCGCATAAGTTGTAACGTTCTCACTGAATATACTTGTGACAGTGCTGGATTTTAAGTTTTACTCAATATTATAACAATTTGCGTATTTGTTGCGCAATAATTAATTGAAACTTTATATGAAATATTGAGCTCAATAATGGCGTTTATTGCGATTTACGCAATAAAGGTGTATATCTGAACACCGTATTAGTGCTTCATTGGAATATATACAATATTTCTGCGAACTTAAAAAAATGTTCTATCAAAAAGCTCGTTATCAGTCGCTATTTTAATTTTGTCGAAGATAGCTTTGTTATACATAGTTTCAATAGAACAAAAATATTTGATTTTTAAAAGATACTAGCATTGCTTTTCAACGTTTTTAATGGGTTAAACAAAGTTACATGTATTATGTAGAAAAGATTTTAAAGAGTTATTACACGTATTAAAACATGCTCATCAAATTAACACATTTTGTTCAAACTAAATTACTGGCTATCTAGAACGTAATCTAGATTCTAAACTTATAATGATAATGATTCTTAAAGGAAAAAAACAATTATAACGAAAAAAGAGAAAACAAAAGAAATGAAAAGAAACACTTCTTAAGTGTTCTTTCTTTCATTCTTTAATGATTTCATTCTTTTTGCAATCTAGAAATGAATGAATCTTCAGCTGTTAGTTTATGCCTGAAACGGTATTCAAATGTGGCGTAATTATGGCGGCCCTTAATAGCTTTCATATTCAGAGAATTTCAACGAAACTGTAAGAATTTGTTTTGTTTTTGTAAAACCCAGTGAATTTTGCCTGAAACAAAATACCAAAAATCAAGAGAAAGTAGAAATCAATACGAAAATATTTTCTTCTTCAATACTGATTATGAATAAAATCATGTTGAAAGACAAAAATCCAAAATCTAAAATCCAAAATACAAAATTAGCTTTAAAATTTGCTAAGAAATTATTATTACAATAATAATAAAAACAATAATTATTATTATTATTATTACAGGGAGTTGAGTAATCGCAAACATATGTACGTATGTATTTCGATAATTATAAGTGCACAACTGGTATGTAAGTATGTTCGCTGGTTAGTTTATGTTTTTTTTTTATAATTGTTATGTACGATCGAGTGAAGTTATATTGCAATCATACATTTTTTTAAATAAATTTAATTTTAATTTAATTAATTATTCAGGAAATGTATACCAAATGTAATAAATACGTGTACATACATACATAGATACATACTTATATGTATGTAACATATGAAATTGAAAAAAAAACAACCCAAAAACTAAAAATAAAAAAAATGATCATTATTGTAATCATATTTACAATAGAGTTATGAAAAGAATTAAAAATATTTCCGTCAATATTTATGGATTCAAACAAACTATGAATCGCGTGTGTAGAAATTAAAGTAAAAAATATTTTGTTTTTATTAAAGTACTCGTAATATAAACATATAACTCGTAAACTGAATAGCACATTGAGTTTTATATTGTATTATTTGAAACACAAGAGTCGGGGAATTTTTCAGGAGCTTTTTTTTGCTACGACGAGACACATTGGCTGCGATCAGTGTTCGCTAGAAAATTACATTAAAATTCAACCATTTTTTTTAGTATCGAATATATGTATGATGCGTCAAAAATCAATGTAATGTGTAATGAAAGAACGATGCTCAAACATTTCATTCCAACGTAAATGTGATAGTTAACCCTCAAATGCACAAGCACCTATTTTATGTTGAGTATGAGTACAACGTTCACATCAAACTCATAACATTCGAAATATGTTTGATTCATACTACTCATTCAGATTCATAAATTTCTAGTGAGTATTGTACTGTTCGTGAGCGAATCATACTTATTTTGTGATTCTTGTTGTGTTGAATGTTGAGTAAAGGAGAGTCGAAATCAACAACATCATGCGTATTGTTAAGTATGAGTACGATTGGTATGAGTTATTATCTCAAGATTTGTCATCAAATCATTGGGTTGTAATATAATATTGTTACAAAAATGGAAACGATGTATCATCGTTTAATATTAAAATGAGCAAAAGCTACACAAACATATACAACGAACTTGTTACAAGTTTGTTGGTTTACTATCAGTATGAAAGAAAAAGAGATAGACAAAATACACAAAAAACAATGAAGTCGCTATAGAGTTCTCGAGAAGACGAAACCTCAAACTTTCTACTTCAAGAAGTTTCATCAGACTGATTACGTGGGCATATAAAGAGGCAAGTCTTATGTGAAGACGCGTTGCGTGTGAAGAAAACAGTCGTGGTTTGAGGATCGTCGTTGAAAAGATGGCGTTGTAAGCAAAAAATAATAGCTAGTAAGCAATTATTGTTGTATTCGTCAAGTTGTATACGGTGGCACACAAGAGTAGTACGAACGATAAAGAATTTAATTGAAACTATACACCTATTTATTTTTATTTTGTTTGCATTCAACGAACTCTTATTCTAAACGTTTTTAAAAAGATAAAAATGTAACAATATTTTTACCTTTCACTAAATGTAATTATTTTAAACAGTACGAGTACGAGTTAATTTATTGAGAATATACGAACTCAACACAGTATTGAATATGGCTACATTACAACATTGTGTCATTAGTAATGGCAGGAGTTATTAAATTTACATAGAAGGGCTAAGTTTTGGTTGTTATTTTAATACAAATATGTATGTATTATAATTTTGAATTGTTTATTCATTTATAATCAAGGTTTACTAAACAAATTTCCAAAATTTAAATTTTAAATTTTTCTATGAATTGTATTGGCAACACAAAATAAACAGGAAATACAAGATGAGATTTCAAACAATATTTCTGTTTGAACTTGTATCAGTTTATTAATTATTTTTTTTGACTGTAATCAGTCAACGGTTTAGAGGGAGGGAGAGACATGAGCTGACTCCCACATAAAACAAAAAATTCTTGCCAAATTAAAAAGAAAAGAAAAAGAGAAAAAAAAATCGAATAAAATCAAATATTTTGTTGTGTGTTACAGATAAATGTTGTTTGCTCGTGAAATGATTTGATTGTTTGGCACAAGATAACAAAAATCCGCTTAATATGGTCAACGGTTAATTGACCTTGATTGTATTGAAATAGAAAAAATAACAACAAGAAAAAATATTTTGAAGCGGTATTATAAACGTTGTTAGTAGCTCAGATGTAGTACATGGACCGAGAGCTTTAGTCACACCTTTAGGCTGAACGAAAACAGAGAGAAAAACATTCTATGTTCTCTGTTCTTCATTGTCTGTTGTTGTGTGGTATTTCATATGAATATTATGCTTCTGTTTCTGTTTCTAAGAGTTCAGTTGATTCATTCTATGATTTTGATTGTCTTCGGCACACAATATTCCAAAGATACACAGGCAAGCGTGTTAAATTGCCGCTGCTTAAGCTACTTTTGAAATCATTTACTGACCGACCATTTGAACATTCTGCAGCATTTAAATTAATTTCTTGGTATTTCGGAGAACAGCTTTTATTTTACGAATTTATTTATTTTTTGTTTCTGTTTTTGTTTTTTAGTTCATTTCAATATTGTTTTAAATTTGAAATTTAATGGTTTTTTGTTTTGAAGTAAAAAAATGTTTTTTTCTTTAAATTTAAATTCAAAGACTCGGTTGAACGTTTGAGTCATTAACATTAGTTTAAGAAAAGTTGGGAATAACCTGCGGTGTTAATTTTTTTTTTTAAATTAAAATTTAAAATGCTATGCTTTCTCTCTTTCTCTCTATTCTTACTAATTCGAAGTGAGTGAATTAATTTAAAATTGAAAAAAGTAAAAGCTGAAGTGATTTATCAAATGGAATCATCACAAACAGCTCATCATAAATGATATTTTTATTTCAGCAAAGAATTGTTCATTTTGAAATTGAAAAATCCAAGAATCTCTTCTTTAATCGCCTTGTCAACAGACTTTCTTTCGATTTGTTTTGATTAAAATGTTCATTCATGAAAAGGTTTTTGCCACTGCCACCAACATTTTGGTGTCAGGGCCACCCGTTAATTATTTACTACCAAAAATAAACACAATTTTTTCACCAACCGCCAACTACAAGTGCAAACACCACACCTTTGAAAAACGAAAATAAAAAGGGGAACTAAACTGAAAGCCATAAAAATCCAAAATGAATTAACAGCTTAACCCCACCCTCAATGTTATAAATGAAACAAAAGAAAAAAAAACGAATAAAATTGTAATAAAAATAGTGCTCACCCGTGGTTAGATTTAAACGTTTACGTGCATCACGTTTAGGATATAAGAACTGTTGCAATGCTTGGGCATTCGTTTGGGGACACTTTTTCGCATTCAATGAACCAAAATTGTGATGGATTTTAAGGCCAGGTGGCCTATATCGGGCACTCTTTGCACTGTTGCTTGGTGTAAAGTTAAGAGAATTTTGCGATTTTGATGAAATTGGCGTTGATGTGGCCGATACACCTGATGCCAATGCCGATGTAGAACTTGCCGTGGCGGCTGCACCTAATCCTAGTGATGTCGTGGATGTTGTTGTCTGATTGGCGGTGGTGGGTAGACGGGGCAGTGAATTTGTGGTGGACATTTGAGTAACGCCCAACAGGCTACGTGGCAGCGTTGAACGTGTACCGGCAAATGGTTCTCCGTCGTCGGAAGAGGAGGAATCCGTTTCGTAAATTGCATCCGGTACACTAGAGCGTCTGGCGTCTTTGGAATCATTCGAGGAGAGCCAAGGTTTGGCTGGTGATGCCTCCAATACATGATGATGTTCATCGCCACCGCCAATACTGCCACAGGAACGTACACGATCCAGTTGTTCGCGACTCAGACTTTTATGGTTGAACAACAAATCTCCTGCTGAACGGCGCTTTGCAACGGCCAAAGCGGACGCAGACGATGAGTTGTCACGATCGAGTTGAGATAATTTAGTTCTGGAGTCACCATTAGCCAGTAATGCTGATTCAAAACTACCGCGCCATGAGAAGCGCTCGTAATCGCTTGCCACGCCACACTCTTCGCCGGCGGTATCGCTAACACCGCTGCTCGACTGATGATGATGTGGTCGATTGTGGGCAGTCGCTGTGCTGTTATTGCTATTGCCCGTATTGTTGCTGCTATTCGTCGCAGTCATGGATGTGGCTGAGTCTAACAGAAGATCGTGTGATTTACTACGTGCTAAATTATAGGCTTCATCTTGTGAGTAATTGTTCGTGCGTGACGCTTGATAGATATGCTGGGCAGCATGTGAGGGATGTAAATACTGTGCACCTCTTGAATATTTTGATGAACGTTCTTCTGTCGGTGTGTCTTCCTCATCTTCTGTGGTCGTAGCCGATATTTTGGCCTGCAAGCGCTTGTGTTGATTGCGTTGTGACGGCATCGGAGAATTCGTTCCATGGCTATCGTTGCCACTGCTAACTTCATGCATTAAGGCTACCAAACGTGTTCCGATGTGTTGCATAACCCTGGCGAATAGTTGTGGAGATCTTTCATTGCTATGACTACTGCCTGTCGAAATGCGATCATCCTCTACTGTCAGCTCAGATGGCTCAGACGGTCTTTCACTGCCACTAGCATTAGCATTTTCAACCTTATGCACTTCATTTAACTTTTCAGATTGTTCATCCGAATTTGCATTATCCACTGCCATTTTTGAAAAAGAAGCCACCAATTTTTGGTAGACCAAAGCAGTGTCCGGATTAAGTGTCCGGGTTTCATCTAAGAGGCCACCATCACCTCGGTCTCCTTCCTCATCCACTTCAAATTTGTTAATGATTTGCTGGCAACTGGCAGAGATTTGCTGTTTGAGTTCATTCCTTCTCTGACTACTGCCTTCCAAGTCGGAACTGGTGTAATCAGAAGAATCGTACGAATCCGACCAGGTATCCTCACTGCTCAGATATTCGACAATTTCGCGTACTTGTTCATCGTTTATTCCCGGTACAGTTTTCATAAGCCGCGTTAACTCATTTTCGAAATAGGCTAACGTTGCAGGACGCGATTTCATGCGTCGTACCGAGATGGGTGTTGTTTGATTAGGCGTAGTAGATTTGGAATTATTGGCCGATCCCTGTTGGGCATTTGCTGTAGCCACTACTAGAGTCTTGAAGAACTGGCGCATTTTGGACATCATCAAGTTAGTTTCCTCATCAGAACTCCAGTTATTGAAACTGTCCTTACGTACCAGATTCGAGCTGGAAGTGCTAGACGATGTTTGGGATTGTTTTTGCATATTTTCTAGCGTTTGGCTTGTGTTTGCTGCGCTTGATAAGGTACATAAACGTAAGGCAGGGATAGGAGGAGAAGTTTTTTCATTGTCCTCTTTGATTTTCTCTAAAGTAGTAGGTGATTTCGTGCGAATCGTGTAGGATGACGTGGCAGTTTCATTTTCGGGTGACTTAAGTAGATCGTCATTGCTACCCACGAAACCACTATCTCGACTGTGATGTTGCTGTTTTTTAGCTTGCGAACTACTCATGGAACCCGGCGTGGGAGTGCGACATTCTATGCTATTTTTGTTACTTTCTTCTAAAGAGGTTTCGAGTAGTTTCTTTTCATCCAGAGAATCGTGGCGTTTGCGTAATTGTTTTTTACGTTTCATGGTGTCATTGCCGTCCGATGCTCTCTCACTGGCACTGCTATTGTGTATAACAGTTTCATCACAAGCTTCCGATTCGGAAGAATCCATAACATCTTGATTTGCCGCGGACATTAGAGTGTTCTCTAAGCTATCATTGTTTTGATTGTCCGCTAAGAGGTTATCCAGCGAAGAGTTGTGGGATCTAGGAGTGGTACGTGCTCTTACCAGACGTTTTCTACGTTGACTGGGACTGGGATGACCCTCACTATCACTCCCCACGCTGCCACTTTCGTCAGAATCATTTTTCTCACTGGCATTAAACCCCATAAGACCGGATAAGAAATATTTCTCTAAGCGGGAATTAGCCAAGTCGGCGGCTTGACTTACATCATTTATGGGCTCATCTGGTATGCCCATAGAGTCTAAGCTTTCCGAACAATCGCTGCTAACTTCTGAAGCCGTATCTTCACCCCGAGTATCTAAGGAAGTCGTTACTTTACCATCTCCCACACTAAAGAAGTAATATTTTTCTAATTCGGAAGCTGACACACGATGATGATGCTGTAGCGTTTTCTGCCGTCTCCTCTCCAACTCGTCTAATTCATCGTCGTCTGTATGACTTCTTAGTGAGGTTACTTCACTTTCTTCACAACTTTCCTCTACTATGGTGTGCAGAGTGAAGTCAATAGCTGTGCGATGATAGCCTCTTAACTCCTCTTCACGATCATGAAGCATGCCTATGGAATGGGGATCATCACCATCTTCCGAATCTGTACAAGTTGGCGTAGTATCATCCTCTTCCTCTAGCTCTTCTACCATGCCATCATTGTCATCATTGACATCACCAGCTTCACTGAGCTCCTCCACCCAACTATCATCATCCGCTAGACCATCCTCCAGGATCAATGGTGGTATTTTCATACATCTTTTCATAGGTGGATTTGCGTTATCCACATACTCTTCAAAACTATCGTAATCATCGTCGACGACGTCGTTCTTATCAGTTATATCTGTTTGTATTTCTGTTTTATTTTTAACACTTGTTTCGTTTAATGATGATGATGATCGTGATGATGATGATGATTCATCAATTATTTCTGTTGTTATTGTTGCTGTTTCACTTATACGAGTACTTGACATTTGTTTGATATTTTCTTTCAATTCACCAAAAACACTTTTTTCTTTGTGAGCAATTTTATTATTTTCTCTTTTTATTTCTTTTTCTTTTGCTATTTCTCTTTCTATTTCTATACTATTTTGATTTTGATTTTGGTTTTGGTTTTCATTTTCAAATTCACTTTGTACACGTGCCGTTGTCACGTCACTTTCGTTTGTTTCACCGATTTCTTGACGATCTTTTGTTATCATTATCAAACTACGATATTTGGCCGACAAGGTATTTGGCGAACTATTTACATGCGTCGTACGATATTTCGTTGGCGTTCCGGCGTTAATCGATACATCCGCACCGTTACCGTTCGAATCGAAATGTGTCTGTGCTATCGCAGTCGAGCGATCGAAGAGATATTGACGATTATTTTTAGCGGAATTATTAAAACCGAATACGTCGTCGTCATCACCGTAACCGCTGTTGCGACCGTAAGCATAGCCCTTGACGTCGTTCTCGTAGTCCCCTTCTACACTTTGATTGTGATCGTCTCCTCCTCCTCCTCCTCCTCCTATTGGGTACGCGTCGAGTGAGTCGCACAATTCTGTTTTGTCTCTACTATAGTGCTCCACTTTACTGTTGTTTATATTCAAATACGATGGAAGTTCACTTGCAATCGTTGCTGTTGTTGGCATAAAATTTTGTGGTTTTTTTAATATCGCACCTAAATTATCGTCTTTGCAATTGCTATCTTGTTTACTGTGTAGTATTGCTGTTGGCTTGAACTGTAAAAGGTCTTCCTCCCGTTTACCGTGTGGTTCGTTTAACATTTCATTTTCAACTGCTTGTAACGAAGCACGTCGAACTTTACTAAACAAAGGCATTTCGATCTCAGAGCATAACGCAAACTCTGCGCTCTTTGCTAACATTAACTCACCAATACTACTACTACTACTACCACTTCGTTTGCTCACATGTCCAACTACCTGTTCTGCTTCTTCATTGCCATAGTCAGAGTCTCTTTTATCTGCTGTTGGATTAGCAGCGGTAGTAGTGGTAGTGCTAATGGCAGAAGTGCTAGTGGTAGTGTTAGCCTCAAGTGAGTCCATAAAATATTCTGTGAAATTTAAAGCAACGGGAGTAATGGTTGTGGTAGTAGTAGTCGCAGTATAAGAAGAAGAGGAAAAATACTCGTCATTTATTTTGCATGCTTCGTTGATTGTTGGTTCCTCTTGTTCTGTTCTGTTATTGTTAATTACTCTTAAACTTCGTGTATTAGTGGCTGCTTTCATATGATAATAATTTTCGTCATTTGTTTTGTTTACCTGTTCGTTAAATGATTTGTTTGAGTTTTTATCTTTACTTGTGTCCGATATTGTACAACTAGTGCCACTACCACCACCATCACTATCATGATCACTTGTACTCGTGTAGATATTTATTGTTTTTGTAGGTTTGTTTTGATTTCCATTCGTTTCACAATTACTTTCGTCATCATCATGATGGTAATTATCTGCTTCTTCTTCTTCTTCTTTTGCTTTAACATCATTATCATGATCATCATAGTCGCCATAGTCATCGCTATCGTTATCGTGTTGCTGATCAGTGGCGTAACGTACGTAATTGATTTTAAAATCTTCTAGAGAGTCACGTTTTGAACACAATGTATGTTGATTTTTTGTTTCTACTGCTGGTGTTGTTGCTGTCGTTGTTGTTGTAGAAAAAATCTTATTAAAGTCGGTAATAAATTTATTTTCATATTCATTTGTTATTGTTGTTGTTGCTTCGAAACTGACAGGTATTTCCACTTTTTCTAGCTCATTTTTGACTTGCATATGCTCTTTACATGTTGATGATGATGATGACGTTAGGCATTCGCTTAGAACGTTTTCTATTGTATTTGTTGGTGCTGTTGTTGTTGTTGTAGTGGTGGTAGTTACTGGTATTGTACGTATTTCGTTACCGGTTTTCAAAGGTTTATTTTTAGTTTCCACCTTTAAGCCCATATTACACAATTCGCCATCACTTTTCACCTCCTTTTTATTTTCGTCTGGCCTGCTGGTCTTTGGTAATGCCAAGGAAACCTTTGGAATGCTTTGCATAAGTTTTTCTTGGTTCTTGGTTACGTCGACGTCGACGTCGACGACGTGTGCATTTGTGGTTTGTAATTTGTCATTTAAATGATCCTGATTGATTTCAGCCACACCACGTTTAAGTTTTTGCAATTTCAATTCCAATTCGGAATTTTGTTTGGTCAATGCCAATAAGCGATTCACATCGTTGGAAATGCTATGCAGTTCCTCACAAGCATCATCTACCACCAGTTCGGGTATAACAACTGATATGTTTTCTTTTCCCTCTGCTCTTGCCATACAGTCAATGGCCGTAATCAGTGAAGCTTGGCTGGCAGCACGCGTTGTTACATTCGAATGCTCTAATTGCTGCTCTTCATGCTGCTGTTGGTTTTCTTGGTGTTCAGTTGATAGGCAGCGATTTTCTTTATTTGCTGTAAGCGAGTGCAGCGTTAAATGTTTTTCACTTGCCACTTTCTGGCTATTTATGTCAGGCTGATGATGATCATTGATGGCATTAGCATTTACCTCGCCATTCAGTTGTGTGATTCTTTGCAAAACAACACCCCCATGGTTGTCGTCGGTTTGACCGCCAACGACAAAAATACAATTGGCAATTTCATCGCGAGATGTACTAAACGATTTACACTCACTTTCATCGTCATCGACGCTGTTATCTTCGGCTACAACGACAATTGCTGGTAATTCGTTTTGCTGATGATCATTACGATTGCGTTTATATTCGTGAGCACTTGAATCACTGCAACTGTCACTTTCATGCAACGAATCGCGTATTTGTTTCTCTTCATCCCCATTGTTATTGCCTTCGTCTTCGTCTTCGTTGAGCAATTTTATGCGGCGTAAAATCACGCCACAATGGCTTCTTTCAGTATCTGTGTCATTATCGGACGAGTCTTCCAAATTGGCTTCCGACGACGACTGAGTACACGAGTCACTGCTATAGTCATGCGAACCCCTACCGTTACGTTTATGAGATCTACGATTTACCACGAAAACTTTGGCGAAATGCTTTTTACGCGGTCTACGATCGGCCACGTTACCGGTATCATCGGTGTCTACGGATTCGGAACTTGAAAGACTCATATCACTGTCACTAATACTTTTGTTCTCCTCAGCCTCCGCTTCTCCCTCATTGCTCTCCTCCTCCTCGTCTTCCTTTTCGCTAGAAGAGTTAGTAGAAGTACCGTTTGGGGAATTTTCCTCACTGTCATTGTTGTTGATAATATTGTAGGATCGTTTAACGGTTTTGGTGGTTCTTTTCTTTTTAGTTTTCCTTCTGTTGGTCACTTCATGTTGCTGGTCTTCATTCTCGTCTTCACTCTGTGTGCTCTCAGTGTATGAGTTGTCATCTGTTTCCGAATTTGTTTCTGCATCTGTGGAAAGGAAATTCTTTTCGGTTTGTAAGTAACCCCCTTCTTCTTGTTGTTCTTCTTCTTCTGAATTTGTCAGATTTTTGCAGGCCTTTATCATGTTTTTGGGCGTTTTCGTTTGTTTTATTGCCAAGGGTTTTGCACTAACGCTAGTAACAGTGCGTTTATTTAGGCTATTAGTGGCTGATACGGTCGCCGCTTGCACCACTGATGCGTTTGGCGTTTTTCCAACAACTGCAATTGCTGAAGCTTTTTTCAAATTCAATGTTGTTGGCGTAATTGTTGTTGTTGTTTTTGTTGTTGTTTTTGTTATTTGATTTTTCACATTTTCTTTTAAATTTCGTATTGCACTTTGAGTTGGTTTTGTTGTTGTTGTTCTCTTGTTTACAGCAGTGGTTTTACAACTTTTTTGGCCGTCTTTAGCATTGCCAACAACAATAACATCATTGCCTTTGTTAACGACTTCATCGTCATAAACATGTGTGTTAAAAGATTTTAAGTTGGCCAAACAAGTTTTTACCGGCTTTACAGCATTTTGGTCACTTATACGAGTAGTATTGTGGCTGTGGCTGTGACTGTAACTGTGATTGTCGCTAACGCTGTCGTCGCTATTGTGTTTGTGTTTTTTAACGACAACATTGTTTATATCATTATGCTTATTTAACAACAATAACTGTGTTTCATTGCCACAGCGTTCCTGTTGTTGTGAAGAATAACAAAGATCTGAGTATTTTTTACTCTCCGGCTCTCTCTCTATAGTAATTCTCTTCGATGGCTGTTCGTTTGTTTTCGTTGTTTTTGTTGCTGTTGGTTCTTTAAACGTTGAATTGTTTTGCAGCTGTTCGCCTGTGTCTCCTTTTGTTTTAGCCAAAGCTGTTTGTTTATTGCCGTCTATGCTTTTGGCCGTAATACTGTTGTTGGTTTTTGCTACGGTGGTGTGTGTAGAATCACTGATACCACTGGCAGTGGTGGATGTAGATGGGGATGTGGAAGTGTTAGTGGTAGTGCTAGTGGTGTTGGTGTTGGAACAACTATTTTTATTTGTTGTTGTTGTTGTTGTTGTTGTATGAAAAACTTGTTTATTCTCTACTTCTAATCTTTTATTTGCCAAAGAATCGAAATTAATTTTTAAATTTTTATCGAAATTCTCGTGTTTTAATTGAATCGATGATTTATTTGACAATGATTTTGGTTGATTTTGTTTGGAAGTATTGTTTTCGGTGGATTTAAATAGCAGCGACGATGTCTGTCGTTTAGTATTTGTAAATTCTGTTTCAATTTCGTTTTGTTCACGCTCTCGTTCCCGTACCGCGTCGTTGTAAGTTACGCGTTCACGTATATCCGTTTGACTTGAAGTACGACTTGAACCCAACGAAGGTTTAATATCAACTAATACGGTTGTTGTATGGTGAGCTGGAATACAGCTGAAACTATTACCACTACCACTGCCACTGCCACTACCACTGTAATCGATAACATCATTATCGTTGAGTTGCTGCTGCTGCTGCGCCGGCAACTGTTGTTGCTGCACATATAACTGGTGCTGGTACTGGTGGTGGTGGTTGTTTTGTTTTTGTTCCTCTTCATCGACAATCGCTGGTATAGTGTGCAGGGAATGTCTTTTGGTAACATATGGTTTATCAGATGACTGCTTATTATGGTGGTGATTAAATAAGGGGTAGTGGTGTTGATGGTATTTCTGTTGTTGCTCAATATCACCGCTTGAGAGCTTCTCAACATTCAATAGAGTTTCCAAACTGCCACCGGTAGTAGTGTTTGTACCGTAGCCAGAAGAAGTGGAACAGTGTGATTGTGTCATACCCACCAGAGAATAGGTGGATGAACTTAAATCGGGAGCTGAAGATTTAAAGCTACTATCCATTTTATGACCTGCCAATTTCTGATAGGTGGCCGCCACAGCAGCGGCTGCTGCCGCTTGTAAGTTGCTTGAACTAGTCGAGCTATTAGGTATAGTGCTTTGTGCCGTGGACCAAAGCTTTTGCAAAGAGGCGCATAAATTATTCTCATCCGCACTGTGACCTAAGGCTTGTAATTGTGGCGTTAAATTACTGGCGTTCCAATAGGGATAGGCCGTCATGGGTACGGGAATGGGAACTGGCACTGGTATAGGTACGTATTGAGGCTGAAAAGAAGAACTTGACGTAGGACCTTCTGCCTTAAGTGACGGCTTTCCGTTAGCACCACAACTGCACGAATCCGGTCCTTGGCTTCTACGCGGTGAACTATGGCGATTTTTACTGTAATGATGGTGATAATGATGTTGTTCTTTGTTTAATATTTTCGTTCTGATCCTAGTTTTCATGCTCAGTTGCTGTTGACTACGTGTTGTTGTAGTTGAGGATCTCGTCAGATAACCATCCGAACTAGAGCTTTCGCCCTGCATTAGAAATTCCTCATCTGTGCCAGTATCACTCTCCCTTACGCGTTGGCATGCCAACATTTGTTTGCGATACATTAACGGCGAGTCCATGGGAGAAGCAGTACTATCGCTAGATTTTAAGTCTCTGGTAAGATGTCTTCTAGTATGTAACGGTGAGCCGCACGGCGAGTAGAGTACATGCTTCGTTATACTGGTGCTAATCATGGAGGGCTCAAAGTAGTCCCAATCACAGTCGTCTATAGCTATGCTACTGCAATTATGTGTGGAGGAAGAAGTTGTTGAACTGCTGTCTTCAAACTCTTCCTCATCACGACACGAAGAGGAATCGGCGGAATTGATAAAAACTAATTTGAATTCATCGGCTTCCATATTGTATTGGGCATGGTTAATGCTAATCGATTTGAATTCCATTTCCGAAGAGGTCTCCATGGTGTCGTAAGCATCTGTGGGTAATAATGTTGTTTCAATTCAATACCATTTCGTTTCATTTCACTTAAAATTTTAAGTACATTACCCAACACCATTTCATTTTCTTCTTATTTTTATTTGTTTTGTTTATTCAAAAGCCATAAACCGGGTTAGTATTTCTGTTTAATTTTTTTTTAGTTTTTAGTCTTTTTGTTTGTTTTATTTATTTTTATTTACCAGATACCAAGTTGTGTGAAAACCGATAATGTTTGTTGTTAATGGGAAATGCTTAAATTTATACAACACTTTATATCACATACATACATACATACAAGAATAATACGCCCACAATTTCGTAATTTTGTATTGTATTTGGAATTATTTTTCTTATCAATGAATTTTGTGCTTGGACTGATACAATATGAACAAAGAATATTTAACCATTCACCAATTTGTTAAATTATTTATTAATCGATTAAAATAAATATATTTCTTAACTGATATTATACCACTATTATGCATCCATTCTGTCCAAAGATTCACGAGATTAGTTACAATGATATTACGAAAGATCATAAAGTAGGAGATTTGGTCAAGAGGTCGAATTTAAATATAAGTTTAGACTACATTTATCGTATTAAAATATTTTAAAGGAATAGAAAACACGATGAGAACCGATTGCAATATTAAGGGCCATTATTACAACTTGCCGTTAACTAAAGGAAGAATTTTAACGGGCAGATAAATTGTTTTTCATTATTATGAGTACCCAATAAGATAGAAGTGAGCGTTAAACTAAAGGGAGGATCATCCTACCTTTAACTTTTTAGGTTAAGTTTATGTTAGCACTTGCCATATTATATATTATTTTCAATATGGCAACATCAAATTTAAACAAAATGAGCATATACAGCAAAGAAAACGAAGCCCGTCGTTGCCACTGAGTTTAAAAATAAAACTTGTTTAATTGAGCAGTTTTATCGATATTGCTCTGGCACTGCCATATTTTTGAAAACAGTTAACTTTATTTTATCTGTAAGTGACAATTGTTTCAGGGCTGTCATTGAGTGGATGGCTTACCAAATTAGACACTCAATCGGTTAATGGTATCAACCAAATTGTATGTCAACCAAATTCAATTCTTCCATTTCGGTAAAAATATTTATTAAATAATTCATAATAATCCCATAAAATAAAGAATCGAGAATCGACTGTATGGAAACAACAAAAAAAGAGGTTGGGTTTTATAGGTCGAAAAGTAAAACTGTTAAGTGGACTTCTGAATTTCAGAGGAAATAAAAAGTAGCAGTTAAGGCGTTGCAAGCGCTTGCCTGTTGCAGATCGATTTTCTGATCTAAATCGAAATCCTATATCACTCAACCATACAAAAGTATTGTTACGAAAGTGGAAATGGTGTTATTAAATGATAAACAATAGCTGCAAAAACAAAACAATGGATTTGTTTACATGATCAACGAATAAGTAAAAATATAGCAACAACATCAGTATAAAAAAGTGGAGAAACAAAGTAAACCAACAAGCAACAACAACACTGCAAGGACAAACGTAAACAAAATACACAAGCTGCAATAACGTAAACGACCTGTTTACATTTATAGATATTTCGCGAAGGCAAAGTCATTCTCCTTCGAGAGCATTCATCAGACGTTAGCTGTGAATCAGACTGTTTACCCAGCGATGTAAAAAGCCAGACAAAGCAGGCAACGGGATAAGAAAGAATTCAGTCAGTCTTGTGCGGAGCGCGTTGCGTGCGAAGAGAGTAATTGTGGTTTGATGATCTCCGTTGTAAAGATCTAACGAACAATTGTTGGTGTGTACGCGAAAGAGTGTAAAGAAGAATAACAAATAAAGCAAATTGTTGTTGTTTAAATCAAGTTGCGAACAGTGGTATACGGAATTGTGCGAACAATAAAGAAATTAATTAAAACTGAACATAAATTTATTTTTATTTTATTTGCAATCTGCAAACTCATATTTTAAACTTTTTTAGAATGGTAAAAACGTAACAGAATCTTCGGTAAGTACTAGACTTTTTAAGCCGTTAACATGTTTGGCGGACTTCTTTCTTGATGGTTTTCTCTATAGGAGTAGGTTTATGTAGTTCCACCTTTTCAAACGTTTCCCGTGATTTTATGCGGTTTTTGGTTATCTTTTTATAATGCTGGAGACCATTTCAAGAAAATGTTTCAATTACAACGAAAAACGTTGTTCTTTCGTCATCTAGTAAAGCCGACAGATTGATTAACTCTTTGATTGCTACAGCATAAGATTGACCCCCAAGTCCTTAAGAGAAGACATTCAAATGACACTTGAATCAAAGTAAATTTGTTGTAAATACAAATTTTGTATGAAGCTTCTAAACTGTCAAAAATAACTCTTTGAACTCTGGATACTGTGTTGTCTTATTGGCTATGAGATCTCTGATCAAACCCCAGCTCAGACATCTCGATCAAAACGAAAAATGAAAAAGCAGCAGATTTCTGGCAAAAACTCTGAAGGTAAATAAAATTGGAATGAAAATGTTTCTCAAGAATCTGTCGGTTGGAATCGACTTTAAACACACATACATAGACACACAACATAAGTGGTGTGAGAAGCTAGGTTGTCATCCTGCCTGAAGTGTTGTAATGAGCAATTATGTATGTATGTTAGGTTCTTAGTTTCTGATCGTTGTTCGTTTCGTAATTTAAACATATCCTCTAACAACACATTTTAACTGATCCGATATTAAAATTTTCTCATCCTTTTCTTATTAAATGCAGATTAAAGTGAAATTTTCTTTAAAAAGTAAATAAATTCAAAGGCTTTTGATCGTAATTAAGTTCCCAAAACCAGAAAATTAATCTCGAATATAAAAATTAATTCCGCAAAAGC
The DNA here is from genome assembly GCA_930367235.1 of Sarcophaga rosellei. Lineage (NCBI taxonomy): Eukaryota > Metazoa > Arthropoda > Insecta > Diptera > Sarcophagidae > Sarcophaga > Sarcophaga rosellei. Next base: position 61,957,342 of record OV884017.1, on the reverse strand, counting down.
AACAAATAAAAGAAGAACATTAACACGATAGCATAAGATGGCAAAACCAAAAGAGATTTGAATCCTGAGACTCAAATAATTAAAGTTCCATGAATTTTAGCATCCTGGTCTGCTATACGAACTATTAAAAACACATGAGCACAATATAAAATGAAAGCAATAAAAGCAAACAACAAATCTCGTCTTAAAATTTGACAAAGAAAAAAGGTGAGGATATAAAAGGTAAAGGAGTCGTAAAGCGTAAGCAGGACTAGTGTTCGTATATTTTTATGGTTTTTTTATTTTTAGTTTTGAGGTGATTTAAATACAAATAAAAACAACAGAAACAACCACAAAAATCTCTAAGGATTTCAAAGGAATATGCCGAAATGAATGACCACCATAAAACCCATTTCATATTACCAAGGAAATACAATCGTATAAGAGTGTTAAAGTGTACATACATACATGTGTACTTATTGTGGGGAAGTAACGTACTCACTCACACGCAAAAACGCATAGCAACAGGAGAATTTCAGTTCACAAAGGAAGGATTTTAATTTAAATTAATCTCTCTCTCTCTCTCTCTCTCTCTTTACTCTCTTTTAGTTGCTAAATATTTGTTTTATTCGTCTGTTGACCATACATACATACAATATACTTATTATGCATGTATGTATGTATGTACGTGAGAGTGTGTGTGAGAGTAAGTTTATTTGGAAATGTATTTTATCGTTCATATTGTATATGGAAAAAATAAAAAAAAAATAACAACCAACAATACTATGATCATAAAACATTTATTTCTGTTGTACGTGGGTGTTTTTGTTATTGTTTTTCATTCCATTGTGTATAGCTCTGGTATACAAAATATTGTTGCATGTTCAGATTCATGAAATTTAGCAAAAAAAAAACGAAAATAAAAACGTAAAACGTTGAAGGAATTCAATTCGTACATGTTTTGGGAATATGCCGTAGCATGTTATCATATTTAGTGGAGATCATAAATCTCTAATGGGTTAAATACACTATAAGTCGGCGTTTTATTACTCTTTTAGAAATTATGACGTCATAAATTTACTCCTTAATCCACTTAATTATATTATTTGGATACTTTGTCACCAAGGAGTGTCTCACCACTTCAGGGAGGTACAAATCTGAGCTAAAATCTTTTGTAAAGTATTTCGTAGAAAATTATGGAATCAGTTAAGCACCCTTTAGAACCCCATATATTGAGGAGATTATTATATTTGAATAAGAATAATCTGAGCATATGGTAGGCACTCGACTTTGTAATTGCATTTAAACAAAATGACAATGAATGTAGGCCAGGTAGATAGAAGCGCAGGTAGGTAGCACAAAACGATGGGAAATTTTCACTTTCATTAGCCAGCCTTTTGACGAATAAAATTTTAATATTTTAAAGGAAATGCTTTAAAGAAAAGTGAATTAGAATAATCTGACAAAATAAGCATCTCAGAAAATAAGCATATTCTATGAATTATCTCTAATTGGTGAGCTTACCACAAGCCGATATGATGACTTAGGTGTATTAATATGGTAGGGGAAAATTTATTTTCATATTCTTACATTTTTACACTTTTAAAAACGTTTAAAATATGAGTTCGTAGATTGCAAATAAAAATAAATTTGTGTTTAGTTTTCGATAAATCCTTTATTGTTCGCACAATTCTGTGTGCCACTGTTCACAACTTGATGTAAACAACAACAATTTGCTTTATTTGTTATTCTTCTCTACAATTTTTTGCGTAAAAGCTAACAATTGTTCGGCAGATCTTTATAACGGAGATCTTCAAACCACGATTATTCTTTTCAAACACAACGCGTCTTCACACAAGACTCACTGAATTTCTACTGACCCCGTTGCCTGCTTTGTCTTTCCTTTTATATTGCAGGGTAAACAGTCTGATGGATGCCCTTGAAGGAGAATGACTTCGCCTTCTCGAAATCTGGTAATCTTTATTTATTTATTTATTTATTAATTACAATACAATTACAAATTATATTCTAATTTTTATACGAGCGGAGTAACAAGACCATGTGCTCGGTGTAGTGTCACAGACCAGAGTCTCTGGTGGGAATCGAACCCACGACCCTCACGCTAATAGTCTAGCACACTACCCACTAGACTACCAGGGCACCCATGGTAATCTTTGTTGTTGCTTTTTGTAGGTAGCGTATTGGCTTATTAGACGTGAGGCCACGATTCAAATCCCATATCAGAAATTTCTAACAAAACGAAATATAAGAAAAATATTTCTCAGCAGATTTCTTACAAAAACTTCTCAAAAATCTATCATCCGGAATCGACCTTAAATTGTAGGTCCAGCCACTTATGATAGAGCCAGTTATATAAAGATATGATACAATGACAAACGTAACTCCATATATTTTTAATGCTTAAATATGGTAATATAAAGCACCGTGTCGTCTGTGTGTACCCTGTGATATAAAGTCCTAAAAGTAAAGCATTTTACATTTCTCAAGTGTTTGATGGTGCCTTCTGTCCATTAAGCAGTCGGAAATTTATTCGCAAGAATATGATTTCAAAGAGATTAGAGGAGATAATAAAACTCATCACTCTGTCAAAGTGGAGAGAATTTAAATGAAATTTTTAAAATATGAAATACAATCTACGTTTAAAGGCATTCAAAAGAATCCTTTGATGTGCTTTTTTTTATCAAAATTAAATTAAAATTTCCATCTCTGACATTTACCGCTCAGACCCTCAACATTTTTGTGGTCAAACAGTTCCTAAATTTCAAGAGCGTGCATACATACGTTATACATAAATTTACACAATATGTAAACAGATATGAAAAACAAATCCTTTCCTTTAAACGTTTATCTCACACATGCACAAATAAACAAACAAACACACATACACAGAAAATAAATGAATTAAAATAACATAATGTTTACAAAATATGTATGATGAATATGCTGTGAGAAATTAAAGCATGAGTATGAGTTGGATTTCATGTAAACAATTATGCTGAGTGAGAGAAAAGAAGAAATGGAGAGAGATGAAGAGAGAGAGAGAGAGTATTTGCAATTGTTTATACAATAATTAAATGTATCAAATAAATGTTTGTACAATTTTTGTTAGTTGTTGTTGTTGATATTGTAGCTAATACGGTTGTTTGCATTGTAAATACTTTGTATGTTTGATTTGCTTATAACAACAGTTATTGTTTGTGTAAAGATAACTGTTTGTGTTTTAAATCTGTGTAATTTGTGATTTGTAACGGAATACATATGTTGTTTACCTTTTGAAAAGGGATACAAACAAACATACATACATATATCATTTTCTAAGACTTTGTTGGATGTGTTTGTACAATATGCTTATCCCATCGAGAAAAAATGTTCAGCTACACTGATAATTACATGAAGTTACTACTTCGTTAACTACTAAGAAAACGATTGTTTAATAGCTTTATACGTACGTAAGTATGTATATCGGTTGGGCCATACATATATCGGTTTAAATTTGAACTGTAGGTTATTTCGAATCAGGCAATACTTATGCCATTTCAATTCTGTAACAAAATTCAGTATGTTATCTCCACTGAATATAATGAATCGATTTACGCGGGAGCAACGTTGGGATTTATTGGAAATTTATTTCCAAACAAAGACAATTTGCAATATTTGGTCGCAGAGATGGACCAACAGTGACATTTCATTTTGAATTTTTAAATAAATAAAATAATTGGTCAATTCACGCAAGCCGTTGTATCGTTGTATTCATTGTATTGATTGTATTCAGTGTATGATTGTTGTTGATAATTTTCATGTAAAAATTCGATACACTTATACACATTTTTTTCATATGTTTTTAAAAAGTTGTGTTGGTTTCGGGCTATCAAATTGTTTGAATGCCATGAAATTCACTATACAGCATAGCATTGAGCGTTCACAAACAAAGAAATGTATTCAATACAACATACACGATACAAAGTTGTGTGAATTGCCCCAATATAATAAAGAAATAAACAATAAAATGGCAATGGAGCTTCCCTATTTGGCGAAAAGATTAATTATCTTCATATTTAATGCTGTATTATGCCTAGTATTTGGAAAATTTCATTTGTCTCTATGATCCCCAAAAGATCACACAAAGGTAGAGTCATATAGGCCAATAAGCCTGCTGTCTAATATATCTAAGTCGCCCGAGAAAGCGCTAGTTAAACAGCTGCATCCATTACTGAGTGAAATCGAGTGTATTACAAATCATCAATTTGGATTTAGAAACAAGCACAACACAATGGAACAAACTCATAGATTGGTGAGTGCCATAAGAAGGACTTTTGGGGATGAAAAGTATTGCTCCGCTCTTTTTATCGATGTTTCTCAGGCATTCGATAAAGTATGGCATAAGGGCTTGATTTATAAATTGAGATACAATTTACCACCAAATGTCTGCAACCTATTACTAAGTTATCTATTAGAACGAAAATTTAGAGTGAAGGAAGGCGATTATGTAAGCGAACCCGAGACAATTAAGGCCGGTGTACCTCAGGGAAGCATCTTAGATCGTTTATTATATTTAATATATACCTCCGATATGCCAACATGCAGCAGTAACCTTGCCTCGACTTTCGCTGATGACATAGCCATCCTAAGCAACGATTAGTAGATGGTATTTGCAAGACCATATAGAGCAGCTAGAAGCTTGGTTAAAGGTCTATGAACAAATATGCCCTCACGTAACATTTACATTGCGTAGGGAATCATGCCCACCTGTTCAATAAACAACCAAATAATACCTCACAGTACGGGGGTTAAATATTTGGGCGTACATCTTGATCGACGACTTACATGGAAGAATCACATAGATGCTAAGTTAGCACAGATTAAGTTAAAGGTGATACAGTTAAGTTGGCTAATTAATAGAAACTCGATCCTTAGCAATATTAAAACCAATCTGGTGCTACGGAATACAGCTGTGGGGCACTGCCTCATCTTCAAACATTAATTATATACAAAGACGCCAAAATAAAATTCTGCGACTGCTGACGAACGCCACTTGGTACATGCATTCTTCGACAGATGAATAGTTCATATATACAGAAATACAAATAAATGTGAGATGTTCAATGTAAGAAATGGTTTCAAAAGGAGAGACAAGCGTTTAATGTTTAAGTTATTGTGTTAATTTTTAAATAGAATGATGGACAAACTTTACTATTTAAAAAAATACAGTCTGTTGTAATGGAAAATATTTTGAAGGGCGTTTCTATTTTGTATTTGAGTTTTCAGAGTTAATTTTTCCTGTACAAAAAATTTTCGTGACACTGTAGCAATTTCTATACACAATAAAGTTTGTCATTTTACCTCGAATAGTCTAACAAACGACCAACGATTGAATTTTATTATGAGCAATCGTTTCGAAGTAGCCGTGGTCTAGTAGGTAGTGTGTTGGCTTATTAGACGAAAGGCCCGAGTTCGAATCCCAGGTCAGACTTCAAAACGAAAATATGAAAATATTTCTTCGGCGACTTCCTCTCAGCAGATTTCTGGCAAAAACTCAAAGAGTAAAAATTGCCATGAAAAGCTTCTCAAAAAATCTGTCGTTCGGAGTCGACTTTAAACTGTAGGTCCCGCCACTCATGTATAAAAATTAACGCACACAACATGAGTGGTGTTAAGAAGCTAGGCCGTAATCCTGACTGGAGGGTTGTAGTGGCCAATTATGTATGTAATCGTTTGCAATTAATATGATAGGATAGGAAGGGGAAAAGAAAAGAGAAACGGAAATGACTTAATTAATTTATTTATTATTAACCCATAGAGCGTGGAATTAATAAAGTTTGAAAGAGACATTGGGGAAATGTTCAATCAAATGTTTGCTGGGTTAAAGACTGTACATATACTGATATGTACATATGAATGTTTACAGGTGTACGAGTATGTACATATTTTTAAACAGAAAAGCAAAGATAAAAAATATTACATTTCAAATTAAACAATCTTAAATATACAATAGAAAACATATTAACTTGATATTTTACAATGTAAATAGAATATATATATTGAGTGTATCACACACATGCTCATACGCATACATATATGTATGCATGTGTATATTGTATTGCATGAGTATTGAACGTTTCCGTTTCAATTGCAGAAAGGATTTCTGTCATGTCATGTCATATGTTGTCTGTTGACAAAGTAATCAATTTAATGCATCTGAGATTTCAAGTGTCTAACTTTAGCTCTGTTTAATTTTGCTTTTGCAAGCATGAAGAGCGCATGAGAAGAATAATTTTTAAAGATTTTTTTGATTTGATTTTGTTTATTTTGTGTTAAATTTCATACAAGTTTAATTTGCTTCTGACAAAATAAATAAATACGATTTGTGAGAATTTTATGGAAGATTTTATTTTATCATGGATTATGTTTTTAATATTTCATGAAATACACAAATAGAACAAACACATACATACATATAAGATGTAAGAGGTTTATAAAAAATTCATAAGTAAGTACATATTATATATTTATGTATGTATGTAAATCTTTGGTGATTTATTTTATTTAATTGTGTTTTTATTTTTGTTGCTGTACATATACCTTTCATATATGTATGTCTGTAATCTTTACGACTAACAAAATTTCTTTTTTATTTAAAAAAATTTTAAATCAGTGAAAAATAGTGAATAAAGAATATCACATACGAAAATCTATTTTTTATACATCGATCATGTATATTTTTCGATTTTCCTGATTTTATTATCGTATCATAGTAGACGTTTAGGTTTAGGTTAGAGGACGTATACTTGTGAAATGAGACAAGTACAGTACCCGGAGGTCAAATTGATCCATTGTACGAAACGTCCTTAAGATGGAAAGAGAGGAGGTAGGAAAGGCAGAATGGGGAGGTGGAGGAATTACACAGGCTAAACAAAACACAAGGGAGAGCGTGACTACGCTAATGAAGACCTAGCACTTATCAACCAGCTCAAGCTACTAATTAATTTGTGAAGAGCCTTAATGTCGGCTCTCGACGCAGAATTCAAACCCTCAAAGAAGCCCCTGCCAAGGTTCCTCAATCGCAACCTACTAAGGGGCTGGGCAGTTACAGAAGAGGTACTCGACAGTCTCCAACTCCTTCTCATCGCAACATACCCTGCAATAGTCCGGCTGGGATCTGTTCCAGATTCTCGTCAGCAACCTAATCTTGCACTGCCCCGTAATAAAAACGACGTTTACTATAGCACAGCAATAAATAAATCGAGCCACAAAAAATTTCAATGGGACTATAAGGCTTAAAGTTGCGGGTAAAAATTATATTGAACAACAAGAACAGTTCGATAAAATGCCAAAAGAACTTTTACTTTGGAAAACTCTTCTCTTGCAATTATTGCATTTTGACAGATTTAATTAGTAATTCGAAATGTCTATATGCATACCAGAGATCAGCAATGAGTATTCAAAAAGATGAAAATGTAGATCCAAATCATACCGATTTTAATATCATACTCATACTACTCACATTTAAAGTTTGCAGTAATCATTGTACTCATACTTAACAATACGCATGATGTTGTTGATTTCGACTCTCCTTTACTCAACATTTACTAGAATCACAAAATAAGTATGATTCGCGTACAAACACTACAATACTTACTAGAAAGTTGAGTGCTTGCTGTCTTTGACTTGTTCTGTCTTCTTTTTTTGTAAATGCAACAACAACTAAGACTGTAAATTTTGATGAATGATTCGAATCAGTAGAATCATTTATGAGTATTATACGTATTTTTCTAAATTTATGAATTATATAAATTTACTCGTAATGAGTACGGGTATGAATCAAACATATTTCGAATGGTATGAGTTTGATGTCAATGTTGTAATCATACTCATTGCAACCTGTACTTATAAATCAATGTTGTAGTGAGTACGAATGAAACAGACTAGTTGAATTTCAATATTGTTGACTCACTCATACTCGAAATTGTATAAGTACTTTTGAGTAGCGAAAAAACGATTCATTGCTGACGTCTGACGCATACCAAGTGAATTCGATAATGTAGCTCAATCGAGTTAATTAGAAAACAAAAGATAAAATTACAATTAATGACAAATGTTTCTATCATCATTTAAAATTGAATCTTCATAGTATTGGAATGCCACGAATATACTGAGAAGATAATCAAAAAGAATTCATGTTATGATTTAAGTCATCGTTTTATAGAACAAGAAAAATGCAAATGCATAAAAGAATTTCAAACGACAGTGAAGAAAATAGATTTTTCATCCATCTTAGCAAGAGTGGCTATTATAATTTTCATACTGGAGCTCATAGAAATTTTTCACGTGGTCTATTATAGAGGAAAATTATCAACTAAAAATTATGAATCGATGAACCTGAATATTCAAACAGCATATGAGGAATTTTTTCCTGGCAGACTTAAAATATTATCTGCGCTAAGGTAATGACTTTTACATTCTATCATTTTTTTTTAATGTTTTAATGTTACGGCGAAATTTTTGGGTTGATCAACTAATTTGAATTGAAAGAATCTTATATTTTCAAATACTGCTGATGCTTATTTGGGTGTATTGGACTACTACAACTATTTGCAACAATATTTTTAGTTTAGATTTTATAAGTTAATCCTTTTGTGATTTGAACACAAATTTCACAAAATATATTTGATTTCAAATAACTAACGATATACAGTACTGTACATAACTGAATTGATGATGATTGATTAATTGATTGTATTTATTAATTAAATCAGAGTTAATAATTTTTTTACATAAAAGTCCAACATCAGAAACAATTATAAATTAATTAATTAATTAATTATTAGCACAGGCCCACATATATACTTATTTATAAATGTTAGTAAAATTATTTATTTTTTAATTTTATATTCCCAGTATTCCTGCTACCAAATGCTACATTATTAATATAGAAACTTTACATTTTTAAATTGTTAGAATTCAATGTATCAAAGGACACTAAGAAAACAAATAAAAGTAAAAAGGAAACATTTCGAATAACTTACCCTCTTCGGCTGCTTTCTTTTCTTGGCGCCGTTGTAAGACGACTTTTTTGAAAATAACGGCTGCTGCTTCCACGGCATTCTGAATCTCCTGCTCGCCCAGAGTACTGGTGTGTTGTGCCTTTAAAACAGAAAATTGTTTTTAATTTTAAAATTTCTCAAAAATTAAAATTTTTTGTTTCTGCTTATAAATAATAAAATAAATAAATAAAAAGACACATCAACAATTAAGTCAATAATTGTTAGTATCATACAAAAAAGTTTGCTCAGTTTGTTGAAGAACATATTCTATCTGTCTTGTCTCAAGTAGTCCTATCGAAATGTTAGTAGCTTCGAATAAATACTTTGGGCATTGGGGAAAGCTGACAAGTGAATCATCTGTTAATCGTAAAGGTTTAATACCACCGTTGTCGACTCTTGACGTTGTCGTAAGCGATATACTTGCCATCACCATTCAGTAGTTGTATTGGCTATTGGTTATTGCTGTCGTGATTCTGTTACGATTCGAATATGATACATACATAATTGGCCATTACAACCCTTCAGTCAGGATTACGGCCTAGCTTCTCACACCACTCATGTTGTGTGCGTTAATTTTTATACGTGAATGGCGGGACCTACAGTTTAACGTAGACTCCGAACGACAGATTTTGAGAAACTTTTTCATGGCAAGTTTATTTACTCTCAGAGTTTTTTCCAGAAATCTGCTGAGAGGAAGTCACCGAAGAAATATTTTTTTTTTTCATATTTCGTATTGATGTCTGACCTGGGGTCTGAACGCCGGTCTTACGTCTAATAAGCCAACACACTACCTACTAGACTACGGCGACTTCATTCGAATATGATAATTAAGCGAGAAAATTAATTTTTCGTCGATGTTGAGACTTTTGTTTCTTGCGCCATTGTTTAACTGTTACTTCTGACTGACATTTCTCAACTTATTAGATGTAATGCCGCAGGTCAAATCCCAGGTCAGACATCTCCAACAAAAATGAAATATGAAAAATATTTCATCGGCGACTTCCTCTCAGCAGATTTCTGACAAAAACTCTCAGAGTAAATAAAAAATTTCCATGAAAAGTTTTCCATTCAACTTGTAGTTCGGAGACGACTTTAAACTGTAGGTCTCGCCACTCGTGTATAAAAATTAACATTCATAACATAAGTGGTGTTAGAAGCTGGGTCGTTATGTCGACTGAAGGATAGTAACGATCAATTATGTATGTATGTATGTATTTATTTAATCAAAATCTCTTCCGGCTAGACATTCTATGGTAATAAGTTTTGGGTGCTCTAAAATCGTTCGTCTCAGAATTCCGAGTACCAAACAATGACACAGAAGATGCTCTATCCCCTCTTTTTCGTCATCATTACAGTATCTGTAGAATCTTGAACATATATACTCAGGGAACAAACTAATTTGAGTGTTCTGTATTAGAGATCAGCAGTGAATCGTTTTTTCGCTACTAATAAGTACTCATGAAATTTTTAGTATGAGTGAGTCAACAGTATTGAAATTCAACTACTCTGATTCATTCGTACTCACTACAACATTAATTTATAAGTACAGGTTGCAATGAGTATGAGTGCAACGTTGACATGAAACTCATAACATTAAAAGTATTTTTGATTCATACGCCTACTCATTTAGATTCATAAATTTAGAAAAACACTTATAATACTCATAAATGATTCGAGTAATTCGAATCATTCATCACAATTTACAGTCTTAGCTGTTGTTGCATTCACAAAAAAAAGAAGAAAGAAACACACAACCTTCTAGTGAGTATTGTAGTGTTCGTAAGCGAATCATACTTATTTTGTAATTTTTGTAAATGTTGAGTAGAGGAGAGTCAAAATCAACAACATCATGCGTATTGTTAAGTATGAGTGCTTCAAACCTTGAATATGAGTATGGTATTAAAGTAAGTATAATGTGTATAAGTATCAGAAATTATGAGTATGATCCGAATCTACTCATCTTTTTGAATACTCATTGCTGATCTCTGGTCTGTATACATGCGTATAGTTTTTCATCTTTCCTGCACGAAAGAGTGAAGGCTGTGAGATATTAATTGTTTGTCGCTGTGCAGAGGAATTTCAATCTCACTTAAGGATTCGTTCGAATAAACTGTTATACCAGCGTGTATACTATCAGTATTACGGGTATATCTCCACTCGATATACTATAAAAAAGAATTTGCGCTAATCGGATAGTCTAAGCGACTATCTAAGAACGACCGAACCTGTCATCTAATATTTGGGTGATACGAGGTGTAAACCATTGTTATATTTAAAAGGATTACTTTAGGATTTTTTTTATCATAAAATCAGAATTGGATCGGTTGGCTTGTGTTTTGGAGTTCCTTATTAAGTTTTAAAACATAATGTGTGAGAGCAATCACAAAGAAGTAGAAGCACTTACGACTCTATTGCCATTCAGTCTGATCCAAACACAACGTAACGTTACTGTAGCCAACATATACAATGAATTTATTTTTACGAAATCTTATGTTAAAAACTACATTTCAACAGACTATGTTCTGTTTTATTAACGTGAATGCAAGGATCAGACAAAATCTAATGGATTTATTTTGTAATAATAATTCGATTCTGCGAAATAACTGTCAAATAATCAAAGCAAACCATACATACGTAATTGGCCATTACAACCCTTCAGTCAGGATTACGGCCTAGCTTCTCACACCACTCACGTTGTGTGCGTTAATTTTATACTTGAATGGCGGGACCTACAGTTTATCGTCGACTCCGAACGACTGATCTTTTGAGAAACTTTTTCAAGGTTCATTTACTCTCAGAGTTTTTGTCAGAAGTCTGCTGAGAGGAAATCGCCGAAGAAATATTTTTTTGTCATATTTCGTTTTGATGTCTGACCTGGGGTTCGAACTCGGGCCTTAAGTCTAATAAGCCAACAAACTACCTACTAGACTCCGTCGACTGTTTATTTTTTAAATTTCAATATTTCTTTAAATATTTTGCTGGGTTATTCGTTCACTTTAGTTAAATAATCCTTATGGCCATGTTATATACTCACTAACTTACCTTTGTATTCTGGTCATTTGAGTCTGGTTCATTATTGGCTACATCATTGTCATTGTCAGCAGTTGTTTTAGTTGAATCCTTGGAGTCATTGTTTGTTGATTTGTTTTCATCTCCTTTGGGGGATTTTCTAGGGGATTTTTGTTCATTATTTTCTGTTGTTGTTTGTTGTTCTTGTTGTTTTTCATCGTTTTGTTTTTTATTCGTTTTCGTGCTTAAATCGGAATTTCTTCTTTCGTTCAAATATGATTTTAAATTGGCACCTAAAATTTGCAACAGAAAGCAAAAGAACAAAAATGATTGATGGGGGTTAATTAAATGATGATTCAGGTGATGTAAACTAAATTAAGTATTGTTGAGGAATTCCTAAAAGATAATTTGAAAATTACTTAAACTGAAGGAAAGAAATAAATTCTGCACATTAATTTCGTCTTAAATATTAAAATAACGAGTTATAATTGGTCAAGCATGTGCGATATTTCGCAAGCATGCGGCAGTGGAGAGGTTATAATTGGTCAAGCATAGGCGATATTTCGTCAAGCATGCGGCAATAGAGAGGTTATAATTGTCGGCACTGTTTATGATGTACAGACGAGTGAGCGAATGGGCTATTATTTTATTCACCATTGTTAACCTTTAAGCCAGGGTTACGTCTTAGCTTAGGAACAAGCTAATAATGGAATCTACATCAAACAGTTTAGTTATGGGCTTTTCATTCAACTTCTCTTTTCATATAACTTCTAACCCCCTCTATATTTCGAGAAACTTTATAAACTCGTTCTTCAGACAGTGAAATATCATGTATTCATAGTGGACTATACCTCCTGTCCCTATCACTCTATCTGGTTTCGAATTAACAAATTTGGAAACCATCACTACAAGTTAGTTTACCCAGAAATAGCAGAAGAAGAGTTAATGCAGCTATCACTGAATTAAGGGTAAGGTATTTGGCCATATGAATGACACAGTGATTGATGAAGGATTCGAACATAATGCTTCACACATACACAACATTTGTGTTTTACGAGGATAATTGCATGCAGACGTTGGCATCCATTGTGCAGAGTATGAAACCCCAGCTCAGATTTGAATCCCAAAAACAATAACTTACCATCATCATTCTCAGGGCCTTTGCTATTGCGTCGTCTCGGTGTTGGTATTTTAGTGTTTGGTCGTGTTTTATCAAAAAGATCAGCCAGTGGCTTAGGGCTGGGTATTTTAGTGGGTTCCTGTTTTTTGGGAGCCTATAAAAATACAACAAAAAAAAATATTAATTTTATACGACATATTGGTACAACAATGTGCCACAAGTACCTGTGTTTCATTTTCGGGATGTGATAGGGATCGTCTGGTCGTAGGCTTGGGAACATTCGATTTTGCTCCTGAATCTTCGGATATTGAACGCATTTGTTCCGGTTTAGGGCGATCATGCGATTTTTCTTCTGTGACTGTTGCTGTACCACCATTATCTTGAGAAATTATGCTGGCTGCATTGGTAGCCATATTGTCTACATTTTGAGCTGCTGCAGTTTGTAATTGAGCGAATTCATCTTGCGCTATTTGCAAGTCTCGCGATTGTCTACGTCTTAGGCGATTATGCATAAGAGGGGTTCGGGGCAGAGCACCACCGCTAGCCGTTAAACTTGGGCCCAAAGAATGTTGGCCGGTATTACTGCCATCGGTGTTGTAATAACCATAGTTTTGATCGTGGGTTAACATGTTCTCTGCACTATGAACCATTGGTCTCGCATAGGGCTGGTAGCTGCCATCATCGGAACCATCGTTATAGATTATGCGGGGCTCGCTACTAAAGCCTGTATTGTAAGTTTTCTCGTATTGCACTTCATCGGATTCCAGAAAACTGCTGGTACTGTCTCCGAAATAGTCCACATATTCGGGACGATTATCATCCTCTTCAGTAACATTTTGGAATTGATGGAATTGTTGTTTGGCTTCACCAAAAGTACGCATATGTCCTTCGGTTGGGTGCGTCATCGAACTGGTGTCTTTCAGACAGTCCTGTCGCACCAAACGACTAGGTGAACGGCTCATTGAACGGCCAACTGTGGGTATTTCGGGCAACAGACGTCGAGACTCTGAATGGTGAGCCTTGGTAATGGAATACTCCTCATTGCTGTGACTGCGTACTTTAATCATTTTAGAATGATCGCGATTATGATGAATATTAACACTCTGACTACTGGAATAATGTTCGCCTGTTGCGGCCACAGGTTCTGAAACTCCCACAGCAGGGACATTTTGTTGCGATAGAAAAGGCCGAGGATTTTGTACATTTGGAAAGAGGAAGTTTTGCTTTTGTCTAGGGGATATGGGCAGGAATTTCTGAGACCCTGAATTAGGACCATGCACAGTCAAAGAATTGCTATTGAATGCTTCGGGATTGGGTAGAGTTTGTTGGCGCATGAATTCAGGAGACCGTCGGAATTGAGGAGATGTCTGACGTTTAGGTGGTGAGGTGGGCAACAGTTTGACATGTTGATCTGGATTTGGTAAAGTAGCCTGACGCATCATTCTCGACTTGTTCATGGAAGGTGGTGTATATTCTGCATCCTCTGCAGAGGGCTGAGAAGCCTGATGTTCATACGATTGAGTTGTTTGCTGTGGTGGGGTCGTTTGGTAGTTGGTGGTTTGTGGCAATATTTTTCCTCGATGTAGAGGTGAAGTATAAGCGGTAGGTGGCGAATTGCCTAAATGCATTTGCTGACTTTGAGCCTGTCCTGGCTCAATAAGGTTACAGGGAAAAGAAGTTTGTCTCATAAACGGAGGGTAGCGTTGTTCTCCCGGTGAACGTTCAGGTGAGCGGCTGTAGCCACGATTGGGTGATGTTGATAAATACATCGGTGGTTGGCATGGATTTGCTGGTAGGGTTGATTGTCGCCGCACCTGTAACGGTTAAAAAAAAATCGTTAAACTTTCCTAATCGCCTGCTATTTCCTGTAAATACCTGTAAGCGATGATGCGTCGGAGGTATGGGTTGTCCTACAGATTGACCTTGTTGCTGTTGCGATTGTGCTGGTGGCTGGGCTATTTGAGTTTGTGACTGCGTTTGAGAGTAATTATCACACTCACTAGGTTCAACGTTAATAATATCTTCACTATTATATGCCGTGGGATATAGAGGGCCCTTCTGCATTTGATGTGGAGAAGTGGGGGCAGTGAGATTGACACTGTTGTAATGTTCCAAATTGGAGCCACTGCCACTTAAATTTGGATCATTATTGGCTAGAGTTGAAGGCAAAGTGGATTGGCGTAACACTCGACGCTGCGGATTCACGTGATAGGATGGTGTTGGACCCGAAGATGAGTTAATTCCTATCGCACTAATTGTTATGGCACTTCCCGTATTATAATTTATAATCGGGTGGTTACGATGCAAAGAAGGCTGATGGGGCAAATAATGTTGCTGATGGTGGCGCACGTCTAATGTGGGATAACTACCAGCAGATTGAGCTTCAATAAGATTTTGCTGTTGCGGATAAAGATTATCAACAACTGGATTTTGTGCGTTTGGATTGTTGGGATCGTCCTCGGGATCTATTCAGTAAAAAAAAGTGTACTTAGTTTTCTTTGATCTTGAACAACATATGTAGAAGAAGAAGCAACAACAACTCACTTGATATGGTCCAAGAACGTCGTATACTTTTCCTTAAAACGTCGCTGGTTGGCAAATGATCAACAGCATCGCAAGATCCTTTTATCCATTCAGTTGAGGCGGCTTGTAATTCCCTGCAAGATGAAAAACAATTGCATTTAAACCAGAGAAATGAAAACATTTTTTTCCGTTTTTGTCTTTGAAATTCAACGAGAATTTCTAACAACTGTGCTGACAAATTGAAGCATTAAAATTTTTTGACTGCGTTAGTGATGAGATCTCAATGTTAAATGACAGCATGAAGTCATGTGAGTTTGAAAACAAAATAAAACAAAACAACATCCGCAGATAAAATAATTAACATTTACAAACATATTTAGGGTACACAGATACAAATTTCTAACACATCTAACATCCAACATTTGTAACAAATTTCATGTTGAGATTCATTCATTCAGAAAATACGTGTAAACGACAATAAATTGTTGCTAACAAAACCAACCCAATATCATATTTTGCCATCTGCACCAACAGCAATTGCCTCGTTTTTTTTTGTTTCTATTGTTGGTGTTATTGCTAATAAGCCAAAGTAACAACACATGCAATCCCAACTCCAAATAAAGCATATTCAGACGCACAACTACAAATAATTTCATTGGTGAGCTAACATTAGCGCATCATTATGGTTTTTTTCACTCTTATATAATGTAATGAAATTGAATTTGAATTTCAAATCTAAAAACATTAACAAATTAACATTAACAATGAAAAATTAATAAATAAAAAATAAATAAATTCTACGAGTTCTATTCTTAAAGTTTTGTTCAATATCGGAGATCTTGCAATTCAACATCGAAAGACAAAGTGGCACGATACATTTACAGTGACAAACGGTTTTTACCACATTTCTAATGTATAAGATATTTAAATAAAAACTTTTAAAAATTAATCACTCTTTAATAGTTATCTGAGTTTTAGAAAGATTCTATTACTACTGCAGTGGTCTATTATTTTGAGGCAGTGTTGAAAAATTCAGTACTTTAGTACTTTTTTTAGTACTTTTTCTTTTCAAAAATACCGCAGTACCCCCGCCAGGCGTTCAGTACCTTTTTATTATTAAATATTTCATGTCTTAGGTTTTTAAACTATTAATGTATTAGCATCGTATTGCTAAAGGTAGGATAAGTCTTTAACCCCGATTAGCCAAACGTACACGGAACATATGTACATGAGAACACTTGCCGAACGGTTATGTAATTTCGATAAGCAGTTATGTTACCCTTCATGTGCTACAACCGGACGTCGACGTTTGACTAAATGAATCAGAATTCAGAATTAACAGTTTTTGTTTTGCTTGTGAGGAACACGTATTTCGTCGTTTGTTTTTCTGTTCCGTACCGTATGTGTATTAAATATAAATAAATCAATAGTCTAGTAGGTAAGGTGCTGGCTTACTAGATGTGAGCCCACGATTTAAACGCCATGTCAGACATTTCCAATAAAATGAAAAATGAAGAAAATATTCCTTCGGCAACCTTATTCTAGCAAAAACTGTGAGAAAAAAATTAAATTGCCATGAAAAAGTATCCCAAAAATTTATCTATCTTGGTCATTACAACCCTTCAGTCAGGATTACGGCCTAGGTGCTCAACACCACTCATGTTGTGTGCGTTAATTTTATACGTGAGTGGCAGGACCTACAGTTTAAAGTCGACTCCGAGCGACAGATTTTTTGAGAAGCTTTTCACGGCAATTTTTACTCTCAGAGTTTTTGCCAGAAATCTGCTGAGAGGAAGTCGCCGAAGAAATATTTTCATATTTTCGTTTTGATGTCTGACCTGGGATTCGAACTCGGGCCTTTCGTCTAATAAGCCAACACACTACTTACTAGACCACGGCGTACTCGTATGTGTTTTTATTTACAAAAGTACCATTGGATACGAAAAGGTACTCTTTCAGTTATATTTCAGTACCATTTTAAAATCTCAATTTTGCAACACTGGTTTGAGGGGTGTAGGTTCGATTCCCACCAGAGACTCTGGTCTGTTACACTGCATCGAGCATAACGTCTAACTTACTGACGCGGTAATAATTATAGCGTAATTTATAATTGAAATAAATAACACTTTTGCGCTGCACTGTAATCGTAACATATTTAAATAATTTTTGATTTGGGATTCAGTCAGTCAATGAATACACATTTAAAACCCGCCAACACAATATGGGTTGGTAATCACATACTAAAGACATCCCATTCAACAAATTGCAGAATAATTAACCAAAAATAATGATCGCCCCCTAAGAAAATCATTGTTCATCGTCTACAGTCATAACAATAATGCCAATACGTTCACGATTACGAATAACAATACAAATTAATGCATTTCTGTAGACAAATCAAATATAGTTTCTGTATGTACATATGTATGTAGTATACCCAGTTGTTTTTCAGTAAAAGAAAAAATTCTTCTGATTTTGAACTGCATACGGTAGGTACTGTCAATTTGTTTAGAATTTCCTTAACCCTAATGTTTTTACAGAGGACCGAGCTGTCTTCTTAAAATGTAATTAATTTTTCTGACTTTTATTTTTATCTTTACTTGTATGTCAGAGATCAGCAATGAGTAATCAAAATGATGAATAGATTCGAATCATACTCATAATTTCTGATACTTATACGCATTCATACTTATTTTAATATCATGCTCATACTACTCATATTCAAAGTTTGAAGTACTCATCGTACTCATACTTATGTAACAATAAGCATGATATTTTTTCGACTCTCCTTTACTCAACATTTACAAGAATCACAAAATAAGTATGATTCGCGTACGAACACTACTACAATACTCACTAGAAGGTTGTGTGTTTGCTTTGTTTGCTGTCTTTGGCTTTTTCTTTCTACTTTTTTTTTAATGCAACAACAACAAAGACTGTAAATTTTGATGAATGATTCGAATCACTTGAATCGTTTATGAGTATTATAAGTATTTTTCTAAATTTATGAATCTGAATGAGTAGGCATATGAATCAAACATATTTCTTATGTTATGAGTTTGATGTCAACGTTGCACTCATACTCATTGGAACCTGTACTTATAAATCAATGTTGCAGTGAGTACGAATGAATCAGAGTAGTTGAACTTCAATACTGTTGACTTACTCATACTCAAAATTTCATGAGTACTTATGAGTAGCGAAAAAACGATTCATTGCTGATCTCTGATAAGTAGGTATAAGTATAAACGTTTATGTACTTTTATGTTTGTAACACTTTTATTTAATAACAAATGTTGCACCCTTTTGGTAAACGAATTTAGTAACGAATTAATTTCGTATCACAACAGCTTACAGTATACTCAACGCCTTATAAAGTGTGACAGAATTTTGTTGATTGTAATTAAATTGCATTAAAGTGTTGTATACAAATAATTTTTTTTATTTTTTTAATGTGTGTTGAAAAGTTAAACACAATTAAATCACATTTACGAACACACACTACTACGAAATGAATGGTAACGCATGTACTTGACATCGTGATCTTGTCTAATTAACAGTGTGACCTTTTGCAATGTGTGTGTGTTTTGGCTTGAATCATACACTTCTGTTGAAAGAATTAAAGTGTCTCTGCCTCTGTTACTGTTTCTATTTATGGGTTGCATGGGATAGGTAAACAGCACGTGTTGCCAAATCACTTTATTCCACGTTACCATTATTATTGTTATTATTTTATTATTTGTTTTTGTTTTTCATTTTATGAACAAAAGAAACAACAACAAATACTCGTATTTCATATTTTTATTATGCAATGTTGAACGATTTCAGTCGTTCAATTTAATTTCATTTGATAAATTGTTTTATGAATACCGTGGCTGTGAATGTTTTGAAACATAAAAACAAATTCAAATGAATGAATTAGAGTATCAAATGAATGAAATTATTTATTGTTGTTATTATTATTATGACATTCGTTGAAAGGTTCATTTGGCATGGCATGATGAATGTACTAAAGACGGAAATAGGTGTTGATGTGTTACCATTATGAAAATGTACTTTATTTTCAATACATATAAGCATACCTACATACATTCATACATATAGAAGATATTCGATTAAAAAGAACTCCTGTATTGTGAAAAAAATTCAAAAAAACACCAGAATTGCAAAGTAAGTACTCATGTATAAAATTAACACACACACACACACACAACATGAGTGGTGTGAGAAGCTACGCCGTAATCCTGAATGTATGTATGTAAATAAAACATGTATCTCTGGGGATCTAATTTTTTTTTAAACCTTTAATGTCACTTTTATTTACTCTCAGACTTTTGCCAGAAATCTGCTGAGAGGAAGTCGTTGGAGAAATATTTTTCATATTTCGGTTCGTTGGAGATGTCTGAATCGAGGCCTCACGTCTAATAAGTCAACACGCTACATATTAGACCACGGCGACTTCTTAATTCTACTTATTATTTAAATTAAGGCGCCTAAATCTAGTATACGCGAGGCTACGGTTCATATCTCAGGTCAGACATCTCGCACAATATGAAAAAATATTTTTTCGGTGAATTTCTCTCAGCAGATTTCTGGCAAAAATTCTGAAAGTAAACAAAATTGTCATGAAAAGTTACTCAAAAAAATCTATCGTTCGGAGTCGAGTTTAAACCGTAGGTTCCGCCACTCGTGTATAAAATTAACACACACAACATAAGTGGTGCGAGAAACTAAGTCGTAATTCTGACTGAAGGCTTGTAATGACCAATTATGTGTGCGATTAAAATTTATTTAAAATTTTTTTCGCTATTTTCTTTGTTGAGTTATTTTAGTAAAAAAGAATTTGATTTTCCAGGAGCATGACTGTAAGTTTTAGAGAGGGTTTTCAAGATTAATTTTGAATTTTTTTTATTTCTTTGGTTATGATATAACGTTTTAAATTTCGTATTTCTGCTAAACTTTAAGTGCACTCATAATCTGCAAGTATTTCGAAAACTTTCAAAATTTAAAAAAAAAAATTTTTTCAGGGCATTTTGAATATGATTTTTAGTTTAGTAATTCAACACATAACATTCTTCTGATATTACGATATACGCTGTGTATAAATATATGTATTTTAATTTTAAATAAAATCCCGAATAAAAAACCATGTTGTTTTTATTGTTGTTTTAGTTTGGAAATAAATTTCGTTTTTTACGTTTGCAACACAGAGACAATATGCTCACTAAAGTCACATGAAGCAAATATTTTACTTAAATTTCAAATGAAAAATTATATGGGTATGGGTGTACGGGTGTCTCTGACACTAAAATGTAGGTGTAAAGTTTTATGAAAAAATCTGAATAAAAATCAGAAGAAAAAAAGACGAGCATAAAAATAGTTGAAGAAATACAATGAAATACACAATACACCGATGAAAGCAGTTTACAGACACTAAAGAACAGTGAGGACTAACATTTAAACTTTTACATACAAATTGTACAAGTTATACCCGTACAAGAGTAAAAGAGAAGAAAAATATACAGGGATATTCAAGTAATACACGTAGAAAATGTAAAATTCATTCGAGATATACATACATACATACATGTACGGGCGGATGCCATTCACTCAGCAGGCCTTTTTGAATATTTGTATAGGAACTCATTCTTGCCTGCTCTCCATTAGTTTAGCGCTACCAATGCGTACTCAAAGTAAAATTGTTTTCTTTTCAATATTACTGGTATTGAAAATGCTTAGATGGCATGTAATTCTGATCGAACTCATTGATTGTAAAACAATATCAATTTACTCAACTCTTGCATGAACATCACATTTGATTTTCACCATTTCTGCTCGTGATATCTATAAGAAGTATGTACGTGTACATCAGTGATCAGTAAAGAATCGTATTTTCGCTGCTCATAAGTACGCATGAAATTTTGAGTATGAGTGAGTCAACAGTATTGAAATTCAACTTGTCTGTTTCATTCGTACTCACTACAACATTGATTTATAAGTACAGTTTGCAATAAGTATGAGTACAACGTTGACATCAAACTCATAACATTCGAAATAGGTTTGATTCATACACCTACTCATTTGAATTCATGAATTTAGAAAAATACTTATAATACTCATAAATGATTCGAATAACTTGAATAATACATCAAAATTTACAGTATATGTTGTTGTTGTATTTACAAAAAAAGAAGAAAGAACAAGTCAAAGACAGCAAGCAAAGCATGCACACAACCTTCTAGTGAGTATTGGAGTGTTCATACGCGAATCATACTTATTTTGTGATTCTTGTAAATGTTGAGTAAAAGAGAATCGAAATCAACAACATCATGCGTATTGTTAAGTATGAGTACGATGAGTACTTTAAACTTTGAATATGTGTAGTATGAGTATGATATTAAAATAAGTATGAATGCGTATAAGTATCAGAAATTATGAGTATTATAAGAATCTGCTCATCTTTTTGAATACGCATTGCTGATCTCTGGTACGTACGTGTACATATAATATCGCCTTATTGTAAGGCCCCTCTGCCCTTCTTTAAGACTCTGAAGTGCTCCTGTTACAGGTTTTTGTTACTGTCAAATACATTGTAAAATGTATTCAGGTATGTATGTACATACGTATGTACACATGTCTGTGGTGACATAAAAACTTGCTTGAATGTTTTCATTTTATTGTTTTTGTTTTTTGTGCAGAAGAGTTAACGGCACCACACGCACTCAATTGACAGTGTTTCCCTTTTCAAAGTGGCAAACTTATAGTTTTTCATTGTTTGCTATTGATGTATTCGTTTTAGTTTTTGTTTTTGTTTTTGTAACAAAGTAACAAATAAATTTCATTAAAAATTTACCACTGCGTCTCTTTGCAAAACGAAACCAAAAAGAAGAACAAATATTTTTTTTTTGTATTTTCCCAACATTTGATTAAAATGTGTTCAACAACAACTGAATGACATTTGATAAAAGAATAGATTTGATACATAAACGATTGGCATTGTTCTGTTGCCTGTCATTTGAAATCGACATGTATGTATGTAGGAGTACAAGTGTTGTAAACTAAATTTATTAAAAGTATTGGCCATCAAATATTTTTGTTCAGAATCGATTGATGACATGAAATATTAAAAATTTTAAATACGAAAGACGACTGACATTTGAGATTAAAATAATCAAAGAGAAACAGCAGCATATATGTACATATTATAAGTCGAAATGATTTTAAAGGATTTTTATAAAATTTCATATATTCTTCTTGTACTTTTTATGAGTAACAAAGTTATACTTTCTACTCGGCTTGGTGTGTTTGAATTTATAAGTTTATTTTAAAATCGTTTATAATATGAACTCGCCGTAGTCTTGTGGGTAGTGTGTTGGCTTATTGGACGCGAAGCCTTGGTTCAAATCCCCAGTCAGACATCTAAACGACTTCCTCTCAGTAGATTTCTTACAAAAGCTCTGAGAATAAATAAAATTGCAATGAAAAGTTTCTCAAAAAAAAAAAAAAATATTTGTTGTTCGTAGTCGACTTTAAACTGTACGTCCCGCCACTCATGTATAAAGTTAACGCACACAACATGAGTGGTGTTGAGAAGCTATGCCATAATCCTGACTGAAGGGTTGTAATGGCCACTTATGTATATATGTATGTTATAATGTGAAAATTATTATAAAATGAAAACAATTTTAATGGGCTCTAATAAAATGTCATATCACATATCACATCAATACCATGAAGAGCGGGTACAAAAAAATCCGTGCGATAGGTGTCTGCATTGACCGTAAGGAAATATGGGCCTATGATGCCTCCACACCACAAGTCGCACCAAATAATCGCTCGTAATGCATTTGCTTTTGCAAGACCACTGGTGGGTTTTATGAGCCCTAAATACGCCATTTCTATATTATTAACCTACCCACCAAGATGAATATGAGCTTCACCCGAAAAAATGATTTTCTTCGTTGGCAAAATCTACATGCGAAATGCAGTTTCTCGTTGGCCCATCTAGCGAAAAGAAAACGAAGCGAACAAATTGAACCTTGTAAAGCGTCATACCGAGAGCTTTTCGCAAAATTCGTCGTAAACTGATGCGTGAAATGTTCAATTCTTGAGAACGATGACGAGTTGATGTTGATCGATTCTCACCCACACTCTGAGCCATTGCTTCGATATTTTCCTGGGTACTCACTGTACGAGCATGCACACGTCTTGTCTCATCAACAATGAAACCAGCTCCGGAACTTTAGCAATAAACTTGAGCATACTGGGCACTGTTGGTCCTCCTCTGCGACCAAATATTGAACGACATATTCGTCCAATTTCCTACAAATAAATTTCCAATAAATCCCAAAGGTGCTCAAGCTTAAATTGCTCAATCATTACGTTGAGCGGAGATAATATACTGAATTTTGTGACAGAATAGAATGGCGTAAGTATTCCTAGATTCGAAATAACCGATGGTTTAAATTGAAACCGATGGATGGCCCACCCGATATAACGGACTTTGTTTCAGAAAACTATTAAAATTTCAATCACAGACAAAATAAAAAAACAACAGAATTAAAAAACAAAAATAAGACTTTATTTTTATGGGGGTAGTAAACAGCATAGCTTGAATTGTTTTTAAAATTGTAAAAAAATTTGCTAACATCACCTTAATGATTAATGCCAACAAATCCACATGCAATCTTAACGTACAATTTAAAAGTCGTAACTACAATAATACCACTACGAATATATTTACAAATACGACACAAGGAATAATTCAATTTATTTCAGATCAGAAATCACCAATGAATCATTTTCTCGCTACTCATAAGTACTCATGAAATTCTGAGTATGAGTGAGTCAACAGTATTGAAATTCAACTACTCTGATTCATTTGTACTCACTACAACATTGATTTATAACTACAGGTTGCAATGAGTATGAGTACAACGTTGACATCAAACTCATAACATTCGAAATATGTTTGATTCATACTCATACTTATTCAAATTCCTAAATTTAGAAAAATACTTTTAATACTCATAAATGATTCGAGTGATTCGTTTGATTCATACGCCTGCTCATTCAGATTCATAAATTTAGAAAAATACCTATAGTACTCATAAATGATTCGAGTGATTCGTTTGATTCATATGCCTACTTATTCAGATTCATAAATTTAGTAAAATTACTTGTGATACTCATAAATGATTCGAGTGATTCGAATCATTCATCAAAATTTACAGTCTATGTTGTTGTTGAATTTACAAAGAAAAGAAGAAATAAAAAGACAAAGACAAGCAAGCAGCGCAAACACACAACCTTCTTGTGAGTATTGTAGTGTTCGTATGCGAATCATACTTATTCTGTGATTCTTGTAAATGTTGAGTAAAGGAGAGCCTAAATCAGCAACATCATGCGTATTGTTAAGTATGAGTTCGATGAGTACTTCAAACTTTGAATATAAGTAGTATGAGTATGATATTAAAATAAGTATGAATGCGTATAAGTATCAGAAATTATGAGTATGATTAGAATTAACTCATCTTATTGAATACTCATTACTGATTTCTGTTTTAGATTACAACAATCGTTCACACACAACAGTAAATGCACATCATAAACTGAAAAAAGGCACTTTGATTGCCAATCATGCTTTAAACACAAAAATACAAAGAGAATGAAGCCAACAACTTAAAGAACAATAAAATGAAGAAATAAAAACACAAAGAATAGAATAAAATAACAAAAGAAGTCTGGCAACTCTCTCTGGAAAAAGTCAACTTTTTTAAGTGGTCTAATAAGATTTTTTTTTTTAAATAAACTGTAAAGCTGTTTAAAAGCTATTGATAAAAGTGTATTCTGTTGTTTTTAACTAAACTTTGGTAGAGGTATTTGAAAATTATCAAGAATGCCAAAAACAACTCGCCGCAGTGCAAAAAAAACTATTGAGATCTGTGGCCAATGCAAAAAAGGAGTGGAAGAAGAAGAGGACTCAATACAATGTGATAGATGCTTAAAGGTTTACCATGTATTGTGTACGAAATTAAGCAAAAAACGATTCAACTACTATGTAAACAATAAAGAAGAAGATTATGTGTGCCATGTATGCAGTAATAACGAAGAAGGAGAGAATGTAAAAGCAGAATTAAATGACATAAAAACTCAGCTGTTGAAATTGAATCAGCTTGATACACTACAAGAATCAATGTTGTTCATGTCCAAACAATTTGATCAGATTATAAAGGGTGTAGCGGAAAATAAGAAAAAATTAGATGCAATACAGAAAGAAAATAAAGTTTTGAAGGCGGAAATAAATGAACTGAAGCAAAAGGTCAGATTTTTAAATGACGATCGCGTAAAAAATGATTGTGTGGTTAGTGGCATTGAAGTACCCGAAAATGTCAATCCAGTTGATGCGGTTATAAATGTAATGAGATCTGTTGATATTGAATTAAAAAGAGAAGAGTTTGAGGATGCATATTTTATTGGGAAAAATAGAAATTCTAAACGCAAAACTATTGTAGCAAAACTTAATTCCAAAACTTCGAAACAGAAAGTAATGTCAGCTAAACCTAAACTCAATCAAAAAGAGGGAACACAATCGACCTTTGTAAACGATTTTCTTGGTAGTGAAACTCTAAACCTTTTGAATCATGCCAAATCTTTGAAGTCGGTTGGTTATAGGAGAGTTTATGCTGCAAATGGAAAAGTCTTTGTAAAAATGAGTGAACTGTTAAAACCTAGACTTATAGAGAATGCTGATGAAGTGGATCAACTCTTGTTAGAAGCAACCAAAGGTACAGCAAGAAGATCTCATGGATATCAAAAGGAAGCAGCTAATGGTTCTGATGATGATAACGGAAATGATGGTTATTTGTCGCCGTGCTAGATTATGTTATCTTTTTAATTTTTTGCTTAAGAATACAGATTAAGTATTTCCTTTTAATTAATGAATAAGTATTTTCAATCAATTAATTCTTTTGAAACATATTTTAATGAAGAAAAAAATCTGCCTAAATTATGTATTTTTACATTGAACATAAGAAGCATATCGTCCCTTACAAAGTTTAATAAGCTCAAAACGTTAATAGCAAATATTTCCGAACTACCAACAATAATTTGTCTTCAAGAAACATGGCTCAAGAAGGAGTTAGTAGGCTTATATAACATACCCGGATATGCTAGTATTCATTGTTGTCGAAGTGATGCTTATGGAGGAACTTCGATATATATCAGAGATAGTATCCAGTACACTGTGGAACTCTGTGAAAGTCAAAATTATATTGATGCAATAATAATATCATTAAAAGATTATATTTTTCCTGGTAAACTGTTAAAAATCATGTCGTTTTATAGATCTCAAAAATGCAGCATTGGTACCTTTTTAAGTTATATGGATAATATATTACAACTTTTTGCTCGTTTTCCATGTATTTTTGTTGGAGATTCAAATATTGATTTTTTGGACACAATATCGTCTGGAGAACTTAAAGCAATTATTGGAACATACGACCTTCAAAATTGTCATACGCTTGTTACTCGACCTGCTAGTGGAAAATCTATTGATAATGTTTTTAGTAATGTATGTAATACGCTAAGAATTAGTTCAGTGGAATGCGAAATTTCGGATCACAACTTTGTTTTTTGTACACTAAAGTCTCAAATCAAAATATGCAATTCAAAAGAGGTTATCGGTTCGTGTTGTGATTATGATAAAGTAAAACAAATTCTACGAATTAATATGAATTCGTTCGTTATTACAAGGAATCCGTCAGAAGATGTATCGAAATTTATATCATGTGTCTCTAATGCTGTTCAAAGTTCCACAACCGTGAAAAAGAAAAAACATTTTTTGAATGCTGAAATAGCACCGTGGATTAATGGAAACTTAAGGTCATTGATAACTCTGAAAAACAATCTTTTAAGGCAGAGAAAAAGAAAATCTAATATAGATATTGAAAACAGATTGCAACGAATCAGCAAAGTAATAAGAATAGCTACGAGAAATGCAATGAGATTTTACTATCAAGAGAAATTAGAAAAAGTTAAACATGATCCTAAAAAATCATGGCAATTTCTGAATCATACGCTTGGCAGATATAAGAAGTCCGAAATCAAATTGAAAGATGTTAATGGTATTTTAATTAAAGAGGATGGTGCAAAAGCCGAATTGCTTAATTTCTATTTTATAAACTCTATAAAAGAATTAAAACAACAAATTAATTCTACACCCGGTGAAAGTTGGAATGATTTTAGATCCCTTAGACGACATCGTAACTTTTTTATACTACAACATACTAATATCAGTGAGACACGAGAGTTATTGGAATGTTTAGATATACAAAAATCACCTGGTTTTGATAATATATCATGTAAATTAATTGTTGAATGTGCTGATGAGCTAATTCCACATATAGTAAATATTTTCAATAACTCAATTAATACTTCAATATTTCCAGAAATTCTCAAGATTCAAAAGATAATTCCGATTCCTAAGGAAAGCTTAGCAGACACAGTGGTGAAATATCGTCCAATTGCTGTTCTATCAATACTAGATAAAATCTTCGAAAAACTTATTCATAAGCAATTATCAACTTACTTTGAAATGGAAAATTTACTGTCAAATGATCAGTATGGTTTCCGGAAAGGATGCGGTACTGATGAGGCAGTTATCAATGTGGTAAACTATATCTGTGATTGCTTAGATAGGGGATACAATGGAGTCGGAGGAATATTCTATGACTTTACTAAGGCGTTTGATTTGGTAGAACATACAATCCTAATAGAAAAAATGTCATTTTATGGCCTTTCTGGACGCGAGCTTGCGTACTTTAAAAGCTACCTCTCCAACAGAAAACAGTATGTCGCTGTAAATTCCATAAATAGTTCAATGGAACATATAAAGTGGGGGGTGCCACAAGGTAGCGTGTTAGGACCTCTACTATTTAAAATTTATGTTAACGATCTAAAGAATATCGGATTACAAGGTAGAATGTTTATGTTCGCGGATGATCTATGCATTTTTTATCCATACAAGCAAGTAGAATCACTTCAGTCATCCATTGCTCATGATGCAGAGTTGATTTTAAAATTCGCAAGAATTAATAAACTAGTCTTGAATGCAAATAAAACAAAGTTTATAAGGTTCAGACCGCATTGGAGCCAGAATAGAGATTGTGTGGTGGAAATAGATGGAAAGCAAATTGCAGAGGTGAATGTTGTTAAATACCTAGGTGTACATCTTCAATGTAATCTTGCTTGGCAGTCCCATATACAATATGTAAAATCTAAAATATCTCCAGTTGTGGGAGTTCTGTATAAGCTTCGACATAAGCTCGATGAAAAATCAAAATTGATTATATTTGAATCATTAATACAGAGCAATATTAATTATTTGTTGCTTATTTATGGACACAAGAGAAATGCTGATTTGAAATCTTTGCAGATTTTGCAAAACAAAGCTCTAAAAAATGTTTATAAACTACCAAATTTGTTTTCAACCTTTTTACTATATAAGGATATAGCACGAACTGTCTTGCCAGTTTATGGTTTACACAAAATGCAACTTCTTGTTTATGTATATAAGGTTCTTCACAACATTGGACACCATACGATCAGATTGCAAAGTAACGAACACAATATAAACACAAGGCAAAGGTCTAATCTACAAACTGTTAGATGCCGTCTAGAGACCACTAAGCAAAGAATTGAATACAATGGTAGTTCACAGTATAATAACTTGCCGATATCTATTAAAAATTCAGACTCTATCTCAATATTTAAAAAAAGATTAAAAGAATATTTGCTAGAAAACCTTGATATGCTTCTATTATAATAATATCCTTTTAATTTCTGTTAAATTCTATTATGATAAATTAATACTTAATAATTTTTATAATTTTTTTTTTTTTCTTCTTTGTTAAGTTATAATAATGTAACTATATCATAGTAAAAATTTGTTGCCAGATAGCCTCAATAAAGCCATAATGGCGCTGAGGCCCTTACTGTTAATTCCAAATACGCTAATTAATAATGAATAAATAAATAAAAAAAAAAAAAAAAAAAGAATATGAAACAAAACAATGAAATAAAAGCAAACGAAAACAAAACAGAATGGTACATCAATTAAATTCAAACAAAGAAGCAAAAGAGATACAGAGAGACAGACAGACAGAGAGAGAGAGAGAGAGAGAGAAAAAAAGAGAAAAATATGTCGCTTACATTTGTTTGTGACAAACTATGCAAACCCAATCGGTGGTGCGAGTGGTGAATTCTCGACATGCTTTACAGACCCGCAGTTTACATACGCGACAGGGAGCTCCACGATTTGTAATACGGCCCAATTCGGTATTACAGCGGGCACAACGGCGATTGGATTCATTGACTAATGTAGGGGCGGTTAAATTGTGATTGTTTTGTTCCAGCTGATATAGTTGCTGCTGTTGTTGCTGTTGCTGTTCCTGCAGATATTGCTGTGGATTTTGCTGATGCATATGTTGACGGTACTCTTGCTGTTGCATTATTAATGCTGTACCATCGTAAGGTGCGCTTGTTGCAGTGACATCACTCGATCCGCTATTGCCTATTAAGCCGCCTCCGATTTTAAGTGCTCCTCTACGCTTTAACGACAAAAGTTCGGCACGTAACAGCCTAATTGCCGTGTAAAAGTTTGTAAATAAACAAACATGTACGTTCACATGTACAAATGTATACGATTTTCAATAGAATGGAGCGAAAATGTAAACATACCACACTCACACACGTACACGCATACGCACACGCCATCCATAATATAGACAATGTAAATAAATATCAGATGATGAATGTTTTTTTGTTATTGTTGAAATAATGAAAGAGAAGAGTGTGTTAAAGAGAAACCAGATCCCGTATAGAAAAGAGAATAGAATAGAATTTGTATTGTATTTAGCAAATGTTTGGATGAGCGTGATGTTAATTTGTTGTTGTTTTTATTTCGTTTTGTATTCATATGGTGGATGGTGGGTTTTGTTGTTTATTTTTGTTTACATCGAGTTGTTGTTGATGATGTTTTCGTTGTTGTCGAGTAGAATGATAATATTTGTTGTTGATGTTGTTGTTGTTGTTGTTGTTAATGTTGTTAGTAGTATATTATTGAATTGAATAGTAGATTAGTTTGCAGTTTAAGTGGACACGCACACACACACATACAGACATAAAAAGAGAGAAAGAGAGGGAGAGAGAGAGAAAAAACAATAAGAAAAAGTGCATTTAATTTTTTATTTTCTATTTGTATTTATTTTAAATTGATTTGATTTGATTTGATTTTATTTTAATTAACTTAAGATTATTGAGCCAATTGTTAAAGTAAATTAAGAAATATTCAATATCAATATCGCCTGGTGCATTTCATTAAAAAAAACAATACAATTTCTGGAAAAGTTAAAGTAAAAACAACAAATTTAATAAATTCCATTTTTTTTTTATTTCTCAACAGAATGAGTTGGTTTTACCTGTGGAATATTTATTAACACATACAATTTAGTAACACATGACGTATAAGTATTTTTGATTTTATCTGAAGAATATTACTCATACGACTACATGTTCCCATTGTTTTGCAATTCACACATACATATTTAGTAATACAGGACGTATAAGTATTTTTGATTTTATCTCAAGAATATTACTCATACGACTACATGTTCACATTGTTTTGCAATTCAAAGAATCGCCATTAAATTGAAAAATGGTGTGTGTAATGTAATGTAAATGTAAATTCATTTAGCAACACGATACGAAGAGTTGTACCACATTGCTTAACCCTCGGCCCTCTACTATACATAATGTACTCAAATGACCGACCTTCTCGTATTATTCACTGCGAAATTCAAATGTATGCCGAAGACGTCCAACTCTACGTGAGCTGTTTTAGAACGGGCATAGACAATTGTATATTGAAACTGATCCAGGGCCTTGACAATATTTTTAAATAGGCTACTGCAAATGGTCTTTGCTTGAAAGCGAATAAATCAAAGACTATTATAATTGGGAAAATTGGCCTTTTCATGGCTAAACTTAGCACATTTCAATCATGTTTAACTATCAAAAAATTTTGCCACTAGCCATTTTTATTTTCTTTTGGGCATTTTTAGCCATATTCATATTTTTACAACAATTTTACTAAAATGATACATACAAATTATCTCAAGAAATTGCTAGAATTAAATCGCTTTTATTATTTAAAATTGCAACAACCGATAGGAACCGATAACGCAAGTGTTATGATAGGAGAAAATAAAAGCGTTCATACTGCTTTAAAAAAGGATATTCCACAAGTTGTTCTTGTTAAATGTGTGTGCCATTCCCTTTAGCTGGCTGTGAACCAGTCTCTAAAGGAATATTTACCCGAGTAATTAGAATTCCTTGTTCATGAAACCTACAGTAGGTTCTCAAAAAGTTCCAAGAGACAAGTTGCTTACAAAAACTTGTATAAAAATTCAAATAAAAACTATTCAATTCAAACTTCTATACTATATATTTATTACATATGTATACTGTTTTTTGTAGGAACCATTAAGAATTCTAAAAACTTCGGATACTAGCTGGTTATCAATAGAAACACCAGTTTCGAGAATATTGTCGCAATGGGAGGAGCTCAAAGTGCATTTCCAAACAGCTTATATAGAAGAAAAATGTCTTAAGGCTAAAATCTTATCTGAATTGATTGACAACATTCGTTTATATTTGTTATTTTTAAAACCCATTTTACATGAAGTCCAACTAGTCAAGAAAATTTTTCAAGGCCGTGACAATGATCCAACTCGCCTGTTAAAGGAACTATTATTGCTTATACATTTTTTTGAAACGAAAAGCAGTTGGTGACGACTGTGTATACTTCTTTTATGCAGATTTCGACAAATTTATTTTATACACATGCAGCCTAGGTGATAAGTTTGAAACTTATCTTAAGGAAATTAAAAATAAAAAAGGAAACATGAAAACGAAGACAGAACGTTAAATTAAGCGAAATTGTGTTAAATTTGTTGTTGACTTCATAAATCAATTGAAACAGAGGTTTGTAAACATATTTAAATTCAAATATTTTTCAGGTTGACAGGTAATATTAAAATACTTCAAAATATTGAATATTTCTCTGTAGATAACGCCTTAAAATCTACCAAAAATGATATTTTACCTTAATCTTAAATTTATTTGATGTTGATGACGAAATTTCATTCAAAATTCAGGAGCAATACTCAAATATCCTTTATATAAAATGAAAGAACACAAATAACAGTATTTTATTTTGGGCAGAGGTATTTAAATATAGAGATGCTGGCGGATATAAAAAGTTTCACGAAATTTCGGAATTTGTGCTCAAACTACTTTCTTTACCCAGGTCAAATGCAGAAGTTGCAAGGGTTTTTAGCCAAATAAATCGGGTGAAAACTAATTTAAGAAATAAAATGCATCTATCGACCGTCACTTCGATTTTGTCTATCAGGTAAGAGTGCCAAAAACTAATCAATCTCCATTTTAATTAATTTTTATTTATTTTGCAGATTTGGACTTAAAAGAATCGATAAATGCTGCTTTGAATACGACGCACAATGGGGTTTTTGATGCTTAAAATGGGAATTAAATCGTGGGAGTTTTCCTGGTTGCTTTTTTAATTTTTTTACATATATGTATTGGTATTTTGGGTCATGTGGAAAAATCCATACTTGTTAAATATAAACAGAACTTTTGAAAACAGATGTTATCGGTTTTTTGGTGGCTGAATATTTGGAGACGGCAAGCTACCCGCTAACCTTACCTAATCTAAATATAAACACAATAGAAATATCTCCTACAATCCGCCAATCTTATAGAATATTTTAAAAACAAGTATGTAATGACCAATTTTGTATGTATGTATGTAATACTTAGGGGAAAGCGCCCAGATTTGTTTTAAACAATGTCAATAGTGCTTAAATCTAAGTTTTCTTATTTATTCTCAAACTGGTATACATATTTAAATGTAAAGTCATTTTAATTAATTCTTTTTTTTTTGTATGTACATTCTCATAATATACCAACATTAGCGTTCTTCATATTCCTGTTCTAATTTTTTTCTTCCATGATCCTGGTTTAACAAACTTGAATTTGAGTCTCTTCTCTCACTTTCACAATGGTACAAAGGAAACAAACTAAATGTGAGCAAATGTCTTTTATCCTTTTAAAGATTAACGTTACAAACGTATATTATCAGAACTTTTGTAGAATCTATCGTGTTTTCATTTACTCCAGCGACAATTTACTTTCCTTGACGGTGTAACTGAAACGATGCTTGAGGCGATACTGGTGAGTTTTAAAAAATTAAAAAGAATTTTTTCGGTTTAAAATATTTTCTTTATATTAAATTACTTTTAGCTGACTGTCGTTTATTATATTTTATTATCTCAAAGGGCCAACTACACAAAAAATATTGCTGAAGTTTGCCAACGAGCGAGTTAATTATATATTTTAATTACAAAGAATATTAGGGGAAGACTTGCTGAGCTTTCATTTTTAATGTATTTGTCTTTATTTCATTCATGCTTTGAAGATACAATTGCAAAGAAAATATTTCACACAAATTGTTACAGTTTTTTTTTGCCTTTTGCCATGCCAACCAACAAACAAGACAAGACTGTTTAAAGTTTCTCTCGTAATTGTTTTCCAAGTATTTATTTATAATTTTATTTTTAGAATCAAATTCTACTGGAGAGGAAAAAGAGAGCAACAAGAGCACTTTATATCTTTAAGAGGGTTGTGGCAAGATTTGAAGTCTTACATCTGCAAAGTGATTACATTTGGAGGATGGTTTGCAAATACTAGTGCTAGGCATTCAACTCCCATCTGATCTTCTATTGAAGCAAAGGCCTAAACCTATGACAATAACGTTCAAAGCAGTTAACTTCTGGGCCAACCTGGACTATAGCAATTAGAGGTAAGCAATGAATCGTTTTTTCGCTACTCATAAGTACTCATGAAATTTTGAGTATGACTGAGTCAACAGTATTGAAATTCAACTACTCTGATTCATTCGTACTCACTACAACATTGATTTATAAGTACAGGTTGCAATGAGTATGATTACAACATTGACATCAAACTCATACCATTCGAAATATGTTTGATTCATACTCGTACTCATTACGAGTAAATTTATATAATTCATAAATTTAGAAAAATACTTATAATACTCATAAATGATTCGTATTATTTGTTGTTGCATTTACAAAAAAGAAGACAGAACATGTCAAAGACAGCAAACAAAGCAAACACACCACCTTCTAGTGAGTATTGTAGTGTTCGTACGCGAATCATACTTATTTTGTGATTCTTGTAAATGTTGAGTAAAGGAGAGTCGAAATCAATAACATCCTGCGTATTGTTAAGTATAAGTACGATGAGTACTTCAAACTTTGAAAATAAGTATTATGAGTATGATATTAAAATAAGTATGAATGCGTATAAGTATCTGAAATTATAAGTATGATTCGAATCTACTCATCTTTTTGAATACTCATTGCTGATCTCTGATTGCAATGTATATAACGATAGCTCAAAAATGTTGGACATAGTAGGTCGTTGTACATATTAAGTGTTCCAACATTAGACCTTTCCAGATTGAAGTCGTGGTCGATTTGCACTTTGTTTTTTTGGTGATGGGATTTTTCCTGAAATTTCCTGATTTTCCTCAGACAGTTAGGTTGTGATAAAGTGTCCCATGAACATCATCTCGTCCAGGAATATCGTAAATTTCTCTGACAATTTTAAGATCATTCAATGGCAACTTTAATAGAGATAGGACATATGGATATCGTTGGAAATTCTGTTGCTAAATGACAGCTCAGAGCTAGTACAGAGGTCACAATTTCCGACATTTCACAGAGCAAAGATGTTCCGATTGCGTGCAGTATTGTTAGGCTCTGCTCGACTGATATGAATAAGAAGGCGACTGATTGTTTTTGTATTTAAATCCCATAGTCGATGTCCTATTGGAGAGAATGCCGATAGACTTGGTAGTACTTCAAACGACTCCTCATGTGTTCTAAGCGTTAGGTAATTGTCTTGAAGACAAGAACTCAACAAGGTAGATCGTACTGTAGGAGATTTATTTTGTAGTCGGTATGTTTTATTGTAGGGGCTATTCGGCCTCCGGTTTGGACATTGATTTGTGCTATTCCAGTGGGCCTAACCTCTGGTCTGAGGAGGACCGTGCACTTTAGTGGGATCTGAAACTAAACCTAACCTTGTCTATGTTTAAAAGTCACTCCTGGTATAATGTGACAGCAGGACAACACTTGAAACTTCGATTACTTCAATCGTACTTTATGCATTACTTAAAAATACTTTTTTTCTTTTTTCCGGGGCCATGGAATAAAATTATTGCTTAGATCTTAATTTTGGAAAGAGTATTTGTTTTCAACAAAAACCTTTCCCAACGATTTTCGGACTAACTTTTAATTTAATAATGAATCGATGTAGACGAATAGAAATTAAATATTTTTTATTTATTTTGCTTTAACGACTGTTTTAAATAAACCTCAAAGCAATTGGTAGGGGATTAATAAAAGAAAAACATTCCACAACAGAATTACTGTGCTTGCGTTACTCTTGGCCTCCGTTTAATTATATGCTTGCGTATATGGTAACGAAATCTGCTCTTTACTGGCTTAATAGCATAGTTATGTCAACACACAGGTGAACAATAAAAATACACACACACTTACACATCCTAAATACCATGAAATTTCCACTCAAATGTAAACATATTGTTATGAATTCATATACAATTAATATATGTATGTATGCATGTGAGCCTTAATGTATGTGTCTGAACGTGAATCAAAGAGAATGTATATTTGAATGTGTCGGTTTTTATACGAATTCAACAGTTTGCTAGACTACGTGCAGTTCTTAAAGCAAAAACATTCATTAAAAGGACAGAAGGAAAATACTGCCAATGTGTGATAAGACAGTACATGTGTAATGTATGTAAGTGAGTTTGCCTTGGTCATAATAGCATGTGAAATTAAATTTTTCACACACACTGATTTCCGGTAGGCCTTTAATGTATTTAATGTTTCAAAAAGAATTAATTTGCGGGGGCTTTTTTCAATTAAAACAGTCGATTTAATTTGAGTTTAATATTTGAAAATAATTCTCAACAATCATACATACATAAATACATACATACATAATTGGTCATTACAACCCTCCGGTCAGGACTGTGTTGTATGTTTTATTTTTATAAATGAGTGGCGGGACCTACAGTTTAAATTCGACTCAGAGCAACGGATTTGGATTGAGAAACTTTTCATGGCAATCTTTATTTGCTCTCACAGTTTTTTTTGCCAAAAATCTACTGAGAGTAAGTTGTCGAAGAAATATTTGTATCATATTTCGTTTTGTTGGAGATGTCTGATCTGGGATTTGAACCGTGGCCTCACGTCTAATAAGCCATCACAGTCAGTGGTGTTGTGCTAATTTATTTTTTTACCGGAACGCGTATATATAATTATATAGACAGGGCCGATCCTGGGTAGGCGGCCGCTCTGTGCGGTCTCATGTCCCAAATTTAACGATTTAACGGTGATTTTCCATGATAATCCTGGCGGCTTCGTTTTTTTTTAAGTCTCATGTCCCAAATTTGACGACGGGGGGAGGGAGATTCGGTTCAAACCCTTGTTTATAAAAATACATATAAAAATTCGTCAAAAATCAGCAATTCTTTTTAATTTCTTTTTTCAAAACGTCAGCCAATTCTCGTTATCAGAAATCATCTTTAGTTCCGGAACGCGTTCCTGTCCAAAAAGAAAGTACCGGAACGATGTTCCGGAGCGTTCCGGCTCGACAGCACCACTGATCACACTCCCTACTAGATTTCGGAGACTACAACAACAACATTATCTTTAAATGTCATTTAAATTAAACGAGAGGATATCCAAAAATACTTCATTCATCACGTTAAAACGCCTTTTAGATGAAAAGAAGATAATCATTATACATGGAGACTGACCAGTTTGTTTACGAGATCAAATCATAAATGACACCCTCACATAAAAATGAATATGGAAGCTGTGCTTCAGACATGCACTTTATTGAGTCAATATTCGGTTTATTAAGTACAATATTTTAAGTGTTCAGACATAATATAAGCAATATTCATTTGATAGCTGGTAAACAAAACA
This sequence comes from Sarcophaga rosellei, assembly GCA_930367235.1. NCBI lineage: Eukaryota > Metazoa > Arthropoda > Insecta > Diptera > Sarcophagidae > Sarcophaga > Sarcophaga rosellei. The sequence continues at coordinate 61,919,459 of OV884017.1, read as the reverse complement.
GCTGGTTGTTTCAGCAATATTGTTTTTTTTTTATTTTTTTATTTGTCGTTGTTGACAGTTGAGTTGTCAAAGATCAACAGAAAGTGTTCGAATAATTGCACTGAACATACTTATGACAGTGCTGCATTTTAAGTTTTGCTCAATAATAATAATTAATTGAAACTTTATATGAAATATTGAGCTCAATAATGGCGTTTATTGCGATTTACTCAATAAAAGTGCCTGTCTGAACATAGTATTAATTGTTGAGGTAAAGTAAATAAGATGCATTTTTTCGATTCGCTCAACATTATGTTGCATTTTGCAATATAATTTGCAATATAATGTCTTTAATTTTTTTTGTTGACACATTCCATTAGAATACATATATATGCGGTAGTATAATATGTTTGGTTTTTAATTCTGCTACACATGAAACGAAAATATTTTCCTTTCATTCGAAATTCACTCAGACTTCAGACTTCACTGATAATAGAAGTTTTTTTTTAAATAATAATCATCACAAGCAACACATTTGCACGTTTTGTTACCGTTATAGCCAAATATTCTCGCTTAGTTTATTAATTCTCGTATATCGGAATAACAACAACAAAAATCCAAAAATTTCAACTTTCTTTGTTCAGGCCGTACAAACAACTATTTGTGGTTAAAATAAAGGTCTAAACAAAAGACTCCACAGCTCTAACACACACGTAAGCCACTTATTCATTCAGTTAATTTAACCTCTCCATCTCTCTCTTACACTCTCGCTCTCTCTCTCTCTCTCTCTCTCAGTTGGTCTTAGATTCTATACCACCATGTGTTCGCCTTCTGTCTTTTTGTCAATCTTTTGCTGTCCCTCCAAACAAACCAACCAACTATTTTGAGAGTCTAGTTTATGTGTCATTCATTCATGTTGGTGAGTGTGCGTGTACATGTTAAGTATCCAGGATTAAGTGGTAATTTGTGAGTGTAACCATGAACCATAAATAAATGTGTATGTATGGTATGTGTGTGCTTGTGCATGTTTATTGTAGTCTTATTTTGTTGAGTCGTAAATCCTATTTTAATGTTATTTCAACATGAATTAATAAACCTTATAAACCATTATGGAATAGTCTGCTCACATACACACACACATAATTAAAATCCACACAAACACCTACACACACAAAAGCCTGAACCGAAACCCCTTTTTATCAACTACAGATACCAGTACGACTTTTGGACTACCACACACAGTAACAGTTAGCACAGTAAAAGGTTTACTTTCATAATAACAATAACAACAAAAATAAAAAAGAAATTACATCTGAGGTAGACGTCGTTCATTTGCTAAATATTGAAGGGTTTTCCATAAAATTGTTACAATAACACCATTTCCCGTGTCTATTTTTTAAATAGAAATTGTTTACAAATTTAAGAAATTTTACACAAAGTTTTAATACAATCGGATTAACTGTAAAGGTAATTACTTTACGTTTTAAAATTTGTGCAAGATTTTATTAGCTTTCTCAGTAACATTATGGCGTGGATCGGATACTGGTTACTAGAGTATCCTGGAGAAATTCGAGACTGGCGGTGACATTGACTTTATGATACCGCGATATGTCTTCAATCAAAATGTCTCATACTCTCCGATAGATAGGCGGCTATTAGGACATGGGTTCCAATCTGGTGAACTCCACGACGAGATGGATGTCAACGGCTGTTGCAGATACCTAAACAGGGTGGCGGTGATGTCCATATCATTTGGATTCCGGGACACAACGATATCCCGGGTAATCTCAAGATTGCTATGCGTCCACAGACTCTGTTAACCACAGATGGACAGTTTCGGATACGTGCAAAACGGCGTAGAAAATCTAGCCAAGGCTGGATGGAGGGCTAAAGGTTGCTTAAATTCCAAAGAAGCATGCTCAGAGTAGTTGTCGTAGTCGTGACAAGGCATTACATTATGGGTACGCACCAAAGATCAGCAATGAGTATTCAAAAAGATGGGTAGATTCGAATCAGACTCATAATTTCTGATACTTATACGCATTCATACTTATTTTAATAACATGCTCATACTACTCATAATCAAAGTTTGAATTACTCATACTTTACAATACGCATGATGTTGTTGATTTTGACTCTCCTTTACTCAATATTTACAAGAATCACAAAATAAGTATGATTCGCGTACAAACACTACTACAATACTCACTAGAAGGTTGTGTGTTTGCTTTGCTTCCTGTCTTTGTCTTTTTGCTTTTTTCTGTAAATGCAACAACAACTAAGACTGTAAATTTCGATTAATTATACGAAACACTCGATTCATTTATGAGGATTATAAGAATTTTTCCAAATTTATGAATCTGAATGAGTAGGCGGCGTATGAATGAACCATATTTCGAATGGTATGAGTTTGATGTCAACGTTGTACTCATACTCATTGTAACCTGTACTTATAAATCAATGTTGTAATGAGTACGAATGAATCAGACTAGTTGAATTTCAATACTGTTGACTCAGTCATACTCAAAATTTCATGAGTACTTATGAGTAGCGAAAAAAACGATTAATTGCTGATCTCTTGTATGCACGCGAGGCTCATTCTTCTCGGATACCTCGCAAATGAGTGCTGAAGAAGCTGTAGAGATCAGGAGGAAGATGGGACTGTTCTTCACTTACTGGGAACATGCCCGGCACTATGTTAAAGGAGAAAGAGATATTTTGGTACCTATTACATTGATGGTCTAGGTGATTTATCAAACATTGACATCGTCAGTTAGAGTTGCTTTATGAGAAGAAGAGAAGAGAAGCTTTATGAAGAGAACTGTGGCATCACAATGGTCCACATGGTCTATGTTTCGAACAATTGAAATTTATTTTCTTGTGTTACTACTGTGGTGCCCAGCTCCATAAAAAACTTAAACAAAATATTGATTCACATCACTTATGTTGTGTGTCTTAATTTTATATGGGACATACGGTTTAAAGTCGAAGTCAACAAATTTTTGAGAAACTTTTCTTGGCAATTTTATTTACTCTGAGAGTTTTTGCCAGAAATCTGCCGAGAGAAATTTGCCGAAGAAATATTTCTTTATATTTCATTTTTTGTTGGAGATGTCTGATCGGGGGTTTGAACCGAGTCGTCACGTTTTATACGGCGACTTACTTTATCTGCTTATGTTCTATTTCATTTCTATTGAAGTAAATTCCATTAAATTTAAGCCGAATTAATGATTTTCAATTCCTTATCAAATGGTGTTGTGTAATCAGTACAGCAGAGCAGTATTATAAGGTCAGATGTTATCCTTTCCATTTTGTATGTCCAATTCCAATAGTTATTGGCTGTCATTTTCCTATTGTTGATTGTATAAATTTTTCTCCATTTTGTTCCGCATTTAAGCAGTGGCTAGTTTCATCAGGTTCGGTAATAAATTTTGCATGACTTTGTTCTGGCTGTCTGTCTGTCTGTCTTTGTGCATGATTGAAGACAAATTAAACGGTATACAATTCGATTACATGTCATAAATAATGCAATCGACATATAGGATTTAAGTGATTTGTTGCCTTTCTTTCTATTTCTTTTCTTTTTGATTTGATTTTTTGTTTTATTTTTTTTTTTAGCAAATGAAGCTAATTTGTCAAAATTATAGTACGAACTGAATGAATGAATGAACGAATGAATGAACGAAATTGCGATAAGTTTTTCAGTTGATTGACTTGCTAAACAAATTATCGCAGATTAAAGAACTTTCTGTAGTAATTTGTTAAGCAGATTTGTATTGAAATAAAATTCATTTCAAAATGCCGCCGCTCTTCAAAAGGTACAATGGGTTTATAATTGAAATTCCAACAATTCTGCCCCCGTCAAATGTGAAATTCAACTGAAATTAATTTTTTTTCATTTTTATTTTCTCTTGCCATTCAAACAAAGCCATTTCAGTGACTTTTATACAAAAAAAATAAAAAGTAAATGAAACCATAATTTCATTATAAATTTCCACTTCAAAGATGCGTGTCAAACCCAAAGCCACAGGACGACACCAGACAAACAAAAACGTAAACGTAAAAAGGGACATTAAACAATAAAACACCTTAAATAAAATGAGCACAAAAAATATATGAGCGAAATTTAGCTATTTTTCCTTTTATGTCATATTAATTATTTAATGAAAAATAACCGCTAAAAACCAACAAACTTCCGTTTATTATTTTTTTTTTCATTTTCTTTTGTTCTTTTCTATTGTCAAACATTTTAATTAAAAATATTCAACGACCTTTAAACATAAAAATCAACAATTAAAACACTTTAGTGTTGAGCACTGTGGTATTTATTTATTTTTTTTTTTAAAGCATTAAATTAAAAATAAACATTTTCAAATATACATATACATACATATATGTATATGTATGTATGTATGTATATCGTATATATCGGTTTCAGTTTGTTTATCAAACCAGAATTTCATTTTAATGAAATATTTTAAAGGGAGCCAGTGAAAATCAAGGAAAACCCATTTTAATGCAAATGTCCAAAATATAGAAGTACAACTGCCTTCCGGTCATTTGGAATTGTGATTTTAGCTTAGATGCCATTTTTTCTAAAGCAAAACAAATATTAAATTTTGAAAGAACAATTTTTATTTTTAGCATTAATTTATGTTAAGGTCACACAACTTATTTGAATTTCTTTATTTCCTCAGTAAAAAGGAATTACAGTGAACTCGCGAAAACGTTAATATCCAGGAACGTGAACACTCCAGAAATATAGAAATTTTTTTTGTTATAGTGTTTTCACACCAAAAGTTAAAACCTGATTTTAACATTAAAACCATAATCAGCTGATTTTGCGTTCACTCTGCAAATTTTCTTAAATCTGGTTTTAACTTTCATAGATTTATGACGGAACAGAAATGTTTTTGTTTAAGAAAAAACAAAAAATATGAAAAATTAAGAAATAATGTTAATATTATTAATATTATTGTTAAAATATTTTTATTTATTATTGTTGTAGCATTCATTATTTGAAATTTTACATTCTTATACAACCGGCTTTCTGTATTTTTACATTTGTTTTGTTTTAATTATGTTTTTATTTAATTTTTATCAGCTGTTTTTACCATTTCAGAGCTGGTAGCTCTGATTTAGTACATAAAACAAGGTTGTATTTCATAAAATCAACTTAAAACCAATTCAAAAAAGGTTTTAAGTTGGTTTTAACACAATTTTTTTGCAGGTTTTATTTTTGGTTTTAACGTTAAAACCAACTTTTGCGTTAAAGCCACTCAGTGTGAAAACACTATTACATTGTCTATCTAAAACGTAAATAAAAGTTGATAGCTCTAAAACGTGAATTAAAATTTCAAGGAATACATACATAATTGGCCATTACAACCCTGCAGTCAGGATTACGGCCTATCTTCTCACACCACTCATATTGTGTGCGTTCATTTTATACGTGAGTGGCGGCACCTACAGTATAACGTTGACTCCGAGCGACAGATTTTTGAGAAACTTTTCATGGCATGTCTGATCTGGGGCTTCGCGTCTAATAAGCCAACACACTACCTACTAGACAACGGCGACTTCACTTCACTCTTATTTACTCCTATCGCGATAAGGATTAATAAGTTTACAAATTTTGGCAAACATTTTGTTTTGCCTTAATTTAGCAGAAACCAATCTGAAATGTGAACACCTTTTGCACAATATAGTTCTCGTTTCTGCGAGTCCACTGTATTTCGTGACCAATTATTAAATCTCTACTTTTTCTTTAAACTTTTTGGATTGACTTTCCAAGATTTTAAAATCTCAAAACCTCATTTAACCGTCGATCGAGTCAAATGTGATACATTTCAATTTTTTGACAATTAGTGTTGTTATTGCCCTTATTTTAAATCAAATAAAAAAAGAAATTTTCAAACCGGGTTTAGGTTTAGGTTAGAGGACTGGTACTTGTCAATTGAGACAAGTACAGCACCCGGAGGTCGAATTGACCCATTGTACGAAACGTCCTTAAAATGGAAGGTTAATAGAGGGGATAGGAAAAAGGAGAGGAAGTAGGAAAGAGAAAATGGGAAGCGAAGGTATTACGCAGACCAAACAAAGCAAAAAGGGAGAGCACGACTACACTAATGATGCCCTAGCTCTTCTCAACCAGCTCAAGCTACTAATGAATCTGCGGAGAGCCTTGATGTCGGCTCTCGACGCAGAATTCACCTCCCTGCCAAGAGTCCTCAACCTCAACCTACTAAGGGCTGGACAGTTACAGAGGAGGTGCTCGATAGTCTTCAAATCTTCCTCATCGCAACATACTCTGCAATAGTCCGGCTGGAATCTGGAACCCAATCAGCGACCCTGTGATAAATCCGATAACTAACCTTAAACTGGCCTTATCCAAGCCCAGCAGCCAACCTCTTCTTACACTGTCTATAGCAAGCTATAGACATCTAGAAACATAACAACCCGATCCGCTTCCCCAACGCCTCTGCTCTTACCCCCTGACCCTTCCATTGATGAGGTCGTAGAGGAGGCAGATTGGGGGGTCAGGACCAGCTATTAAATCGCTCTCAGAAAGTGAACCTAACCAAGCGAGAGCATCCGCCGTCTCATTGCCCAGTATTCCGCTATGACCCGGAACCCAGCATAGACGGATACGGTCTAGTCCTTAACGACTCCTTGTACTCGCGAACGAGCCGTAATTTGCACCAGACCGACGTAATGGCCCTTAGGGCAGCCTGACTGTCAACGAAGATCATGTAAGATTCCGAATGTGGGACCACCAGCTAAGGCCTCAATAGCCTTCAAGATTGCGAAAAAACAGAGCTTAAAAAATTCAAAATCTTCATAATTCTAGCTTATGTACCATTTTTGATGTACAATACCAATTTCCTAGGAATTCGTTGGTGTTCTTTTAAGTTTTCAAAGATTTTGTGAAGTTTTATCGTAAATAATACATTATTTATGGTATTTGAGTAGGAATTGAAAGTTAAGTATTGGATGATGGCACAAACATTGTTATATTTCATTATAAATTTTTATTTCAAGGTCATGTGCATCTGTAGAACATCGAGTATGTCAATAACAATGCTATCTCTTTGATTTCCCAAATACAGAGCACCCTAAGTACAGCTGTATGGACTTGCTACACACGTAGCATGTACTCGCATCTAAAACTGAAAATTCGATTTCGGTGGACGACCAATTTTGGAACGACAATAAAATGCAATTAGTTACTCAGTAACAAAATTATTCATTCATTCGTAATTGGTCATTACAACCCTTCAGTCAGGATTACGGCCTAGCTTCTCACACCACTTATGTTGTGTGTGTTTATTTTATACAGATTTTTTTAGAAACTTTTCATGACAATTTCATGTACTCTTAGAGTTTTTGCTAGAAATCTGCTGAGAGCAAGTCGCGGTACACGTGTTTTCATAATTCGTGTTTTGATGAGGATGTCTGGGGCTTGAACCATGGTCTCACGTCTAATAAGCCAAAACACTACCCACTACACTACGGCGGCTTCGTATAAGGAATACCTAATGCTTAATTCATTACAAAAATATTCGATTCGCATGTCAATAAAATATTATATGAAATGCTGTAATGCATACGATATTAAATAATTTCATTTGAATAAATTAAACAAAATAAATAAATTTGATTCTGTTAATGCGATATTGTTTCAATTCTCAAAAGTGTTACAATTTAGTATTAACCGGAAACGTAACCTTCGTATTATCAGAGCAAATGTGTGTACGTGTGTGTGTGTGTTTTAATACCTCCTCAAAGCGAAAACCCTTTCCCGTTAGGTATTCATTATAAAATGAATTCATTAGCATTTGTTTAATAAGCAAAAGGTCAAAGGTAAATAAAAAATTCATAAGTGCTTTAATCATTTGTTGTTTGCTTCTTATCCTCGGGTAATAAAATGTGAATTAAAATATTTTTATTGCCGGTTTTTGCTTTCGTATCAACACGACGATTGTAAATGGGATCTTCATAAATCAGTTGGTTATTAAACAACCTCGTGTATGTACTTATGTATACCCACCAATCCATGCACACATACACATATAATCATACTCCCTTTGGTCGTATATTTTGAATTTTTCTTAAGTACAATATTCAAAACGGTAATTTCAACGGTAAATTTATGCGTGCTATTTTAGGATTTTTATTAGTTTCTCTTCTTCTTCATCTGTTTTTCCTTTTTTTTTTGTATTGTCATTATAGTAATACGTATATATGTAGGTGTACTAGTTCTGGTTTATTGTGTAGGTGTGTATGTGTTTGATTATTCTAAATATTCGCCTGACATGTACTCTGTACGCACATATACACACGAAAAACTTGTTATGATATTTTTATAGTATTTTCGTAGTTTTCTAGCCATGTTTCTTTTTTTGTGGGTGCAGGTTATTTGATTTGAAAGTCTGTAACGTTGTATTTGTGTTGGTCGAATTGAAAATGTTAAAAAGATTTTCGTTTACAGAATTTGCTTACAGAAATAGTTGGCAAAATGTCACAAACGACTTCTGTGTAGATGGCTTTAATTTTTTTCTTTTTATCAAACAGTAATTAACACAGTAAATGATACTCAAGGTTTTATTTCAAATACGAAGTCCTTGCGTTAAAGTGCTAATTAATGTATCAAAAAAAAAAAATAATATATATACGGCTACAAAGACGATTACAGGGAAATTGTGTTGTTAGATGAAATGTTGAGAAAATTTCAAAATAAATTAGTATGAAGGTCCATTTAATGGTATATTTGGGATTTCCTTTCAATTCAAGTTTCCTTGAATTCAAGGATTGTGTTCTTATAAAAGAAAAGTAAATAAGTGAAGTTAATAATAAGTAGTCGCCGTAGTCTATTAGGTAGAGTATTGGCTTTTTAGACGTGATACATCTCCAATAAAACGCAATATGCACAAATATATTGTTACGAAAATGGAAACGGAGTATAATCGTTTAACATTAAAATGAGCAAAAGCTACACAAACAAATACAGCGAACTTGTTAAAAGTAAACCAACAACATTGGTATGAAAGAAACGGGGATAGGCAAGTAAGCGAGAACGCAACAACAAGCAATGTGAACAAAATACACAAACAACAATGAAGTCGCGCTAGAGTTCTCGGGGAGGCGGAGTGTTCGGGGTGTTCTACTTCAAGAACCTTCAACAGACTGATTATGTGGGTATATAAAAAGGCAAGACTAAGCAGGCAACGAGTAGTAAGAATTAAGGCAGTCTTGTATGAAGACGCGTTGCGTGTGAAGATAACAGTCGTGGTTTGAAGATCTCCGCTGTAAAGATCTGCGTTGTAAGCAAAGAAGAATAGCAAACAAACAATTATTGTTGTATAGGTCAATTGTGAACAGTGGCACATAAATAGTGAGAACTATTAATTGAAACTAAACATCAATTTATTTTTATTTTGTTAGCAATCAACGAACTCATATTCTTAACGTTTTTAAAAAGGTAAAAACGTAGCAATATCTTCAGTAACTACCTCTCAGCAGATTTCTGGCAAAAATTCTGAGAGTAATTAAAATTACAATGAAAAAGCTTCTTAAAAATCTTTCAACCGGAGCCCACTTTAAACTGTAGGTCCCGCCACTCATGTATAAAATTAACACACACAATATAACTGGTGTGAGAAGCTAGGCCGAAATCCTAACTGAAAAGTTGTAATGACCAATTATGCATGGCATGAAATGGTAATAAAATAAATAATGACATGTTAGCTTAGGTTAGGTGTCACCTTCTCAAAGATAGAGGTTCCATTTAGGCCAGCATTTAGGCCAATTGTGATACCAACAAGTATTCCCTAGAGAAAACCATTCCGAGTCCAAAATGGGATTTGCTATTTCAGCAATCTTTATATGAGAGAGCTCAGTCAACGATGTCAGAAAATGAGAGCAGGGCACTGATACATGAGGTGAAAGGCAGTCTCTTAGTATGACAGTTATATTTGTATTAGTTTGTATTTCTAAAAAATAAGATTAATTTCATGAGAACTGAAATGTTAGAATTGTGAAAAACTATTTTTAATTTTTAACTAAAGAAGTAATTGTTGTTGTGGCATTCGAAACCATAGCTCCGAGAATAAATCCTTCATGTCAAAAATGATATGAACATAATTCTCATGAAACGCAGTGATCTTAGAGTCAAATCGAAGCTGGTAGAAATAAAATAAAAAGAATAATGTATTTAACATTTGTAGTTGGTTATCATCAAAAACGGTCTGTAATTAATTTTTGATTAGGAACAGCGATAGTTTAGCACATTTAGGGGCATTATTACAACTTTCCGTTAAAGTTGGGTTTAGTTAAAGGTAACTTTAACTAAAGAGAACTTTAAAGTCACCTTTATTTTCTTTTCGTTATTACAGCCTACAGATAAAATAAAGTTAAATGCCGGAGCAATGTCGATAGCACGGTCAATTAAACAAGTGCTTTAAAAACGTAGTGGCAACGACGTGCATTTTTATTTGTTTATAAAATTTGTGTGTTGGTGTTTAAGTTTTTTATTTTTATGTTTTTTGTTTTAAAATCAATATAACGAATACGCCAATATCCATTTTGATTTGAAAAACTATTAATATATTAACGTTTATTTTTCATATTTATATTTAAAGTTGGCATAATAAGAACTATATAAATAATATGGCAAGTTCAAAAATAAAGTGAACTTTAAATGTTAAAGGTAGGATGATCCTCCCTTTAGCTTAATGATCGCTTTTATCTTATTGTGTATTCATTATAATGAAAATCAAGTTATATGCCCTTTAAAAACCTGCTTTAGTTAAAGGCAAGTTGTAATAATGGCCCTTAAACTGAAATCATGTTACATATTCCATATGATCCAATATATTAATTTCAAAAATGTAAACAAACAAAAATAAATTTTTTATTCAAATTTCATAATTTCCCACATTCGTTAGCGATTTTTAAATGTTTAAGAGAGTGGAAAATGGCATTTATTTGATGTGGTTTTAAAAACTTTCCTCTTAGTAGTATACTGCAATCAGCTTGTGTGGTATCTGTTGCGGCAATAAGTCTGTTGGTCTGTTGCAAGCAAACTTTTATAATAAAAATATTTTTGGAAACAACAAAAAAAAAACAAAAACATCGAAGAAAAATATGATAATAAAAATGTATGTATAAATAATAACCACTAGAAATGTATAAAATTGCGTGTTTCATAAATGTTGTACTGCAAGAAAGTGTGTGTGGTTCACTTCAACTAAATAGCCACAATTTAAAACAATTATGATTAACAAACTCTGTGCACACAAACTCGCCTAAATTTCCGTATAATTTTAATATAAAAGAGCTCCCAAAAACAAAAACAAAAATGAAAATTTGTCAACCAACCATAGTAATAATTTTAACGCAATCATAATATTTTTATTTTCTTTTTTTTTCATTTTTATTGTAGTCTCACACCCAGTCAGGCTAATTGTTATGCCACATCCATTCCAAAGAAGGAGTAGGCGGGAAAGGGTACTCAGTTTATTTTAATTTTTTATTGTATGTACAGTTTTTTTAAAGGGCAGCTACTACGGTGTCGTATGATTAATGTTGATTTCATTTCGTATCTATTTTGTGAGTACGGTTAGAACAATATGCGTGTGTTTTATGACTTCTGAAGATAATAATAATTATTGTGACCATGAAAGCATAGTGTTGTACTCTTTTATTCTATCGCTCTTTCTCTCTCTCTCTATCTCTCTATCTATCTCTCTATCTCTCTTTCTATCTGTGAATTTGATGATGGTCTCTTTGTTTTGTTTTCCACTGTACGTATACATATAAAAGGGTGCTTCAGTTTAAATGTGAATAATTATAGCGACTGACTACTGCCATTCATTTCATTCATATTTAATATTTTCATATTCATTTCATATTCATCGAACACGATTTTTTAAAACGAGTTTTTAAAAATTGGAAATTCATGTCCTTACGAATGCCACAAGTTTGGATGGGATTTCAAAAAAAATATAATTTTTCAATGATTAACCAATTACAACATCAAATCCTGATCACTTCTAGATTACAATAAGTACAAATAATCGATAAAGCCGTTTCCGAGAAATGAGGTTCCTTCAAAAATGACTGCAAAAATCTTTGGAAGCGAATAACTTAAAAATTGGGACTTCTGCACATACGAGTATAGACACATGAACTATGTATTTGTAAACTCTCTGAATTATAACGAGCTTTGTGTGCAAAAAAATCCTGCGAGTCATTTTCAAGTAAGTTATTAAGTTATTGACTTTCATAGATTTTCGTTTCCACTTTTGAAGGAATCTCATTTTCGCACTGCATGAAAAGGAAGTAATCGCCGTAGTCTAGTAGGTAGTGTGTTGGCTTATTAGATGTAAAGCCCGGGTTCGTATCCCCCAAGTTAACTTAGTTATAACTTTTTGGTATAAAACTTGCTTAGACATTAAAAACGAATTTTGGGTGTTCAATGCTACTACTTAGCGCCACAATTTCTAATACAACCTTCGCTCTATTTCTACTTTCCTTATTTTTGAGTTTGAGCATCTTCTCTTCCTAATATATAATACATACGTAATTGGTTAGCTTCTCACACCACTTATGTTGTGTGTGTTAATTTTATACTTGGGGTGCGGCACCTATAGTTTAAAGTTGACTCCGAAAGACAGATTTTTGAGAAAGTTTTCATGACAGTTTCAATTACTCTCAGAAATCTGCTGAGATGAAGTCGCCAAAGAAATATTTTTTCATATTTTCGTTTCGATGTCTGACCTGGGGATTGAACCCGGGATTTACGTCTAATAAGCCAACACACTACCTACTAGACTACGGCGACTAAAGATATGTCATTTTTCCCATGTACATATTTGAGCCACAATTCGAGTGCTCGAAGACCCATTAGTGCTGCCATTCGTAAGATATCAGTCAAAATAACGGAAAAAAGGAATTCACCAATTGTCCACATATGTCGTAATCACTGGCAATATATATGTGAAATAATAGTTCAAAAATAAATGGCAGGCATTCATTTATTACCCGAATATACTTTATCAAATATTATTATAAAAAAAAAAAAAATAAAAAATTACCGTTATGTGGTCAAATACTTAAAATAACGTAAATATCGAATAAAAATTATCTTCAATATTCCGATATAATACAGTCGATAGTACGATGTAACATATTTCTGGTTGTCTGCTTATTTGTGTCAAACATTAAAAATGTTCAATTCAATGTAGAACGTGGCTTTAAAATTTCTTTTTTATTGTTCATAACCATTCTTTAGTCAGGATTACAACCTAGCTTTGCTTTCCGCATATGTTTCAATTTTATCCAAGAAGACCGCTGCTTGGAGAAGCAGCCGAAAGAAATATTATTTGCATACTTCGTTTTATTTGCAAAGTCTGACTTTTGGGTCTGGTCTACTGATTATGGCGACTTCATGTTTTTTACACTATCCCTTCTGGTCGATTGACATAAATTTGGGGAAAATCAAAATTTGAAAACATCTCAGAGTATTGCATTTATCGTATTTCATTTAACTTTTTTGTTATGATCCACGAATTTAATTTTAACGTAAAATACAAGAGAATCGCATCTCATGGGAATTGAGCCCGGAACCTCCGGATTAGCACACTGCCATTTTTATAAATATTTTAATTTTTTTTTAACCACAATTTCTGTTATCAATTTGAGCAACTTATAAACAATGTTTGTTACTAATTTTTTTTTTTTTTGTTTAATAAACAATACACCGGTGTGAGTACTTTCATTGTTCAATTTATTTGGCATAACATGGTGAATAAAAAAGTGTTTGTTTTGAAAAAAAAAAAAAATTATTTTTGCATTTGCCTCCTTACGCGATAGTCATTCATCATATTCGGTTATTATTAATTTTGAAATATGAATTTATCACGCTAAAAAGCGAAGAAAAAAACAAAAAAACTGTAACAAACATTTTAATAACGATAACATTAATAAAATAGACAGACAGACAGACAGATACATACATAGATAGACAGAGTGGCATCTGGCGCATATGTTTTAAGTTCGAAATTTCCAAAACTTAGAAAAGTTTTTGTTTTTTCTTTAACAAGCGTTAAAAAATAAATAGATAAGTTACGTATGTATGTACATATGAACGGATGTATGTGGCGTATATATATATCCTTAAAAATACATATTATAATCCAAATACATATTATTTGGCATACAAAAATCCATGTGATGAAAAGTTACCATAGAAACTAATGATAAGTAATTCAAAAATAGACAGAATAATAAATGATGGTTTACCTAGAAGACAAAGCCATCATCATTTCACGAACGAAGAAGATGGAAAGTTGCAAAGCAGAAATGAAAATAAGCCATTCCTGTCAACGCAGCTCTTAATGGCTGTGTGCGCTTCCATAGAAGTGAACTCTGTGAATGTAGTTTTTTGCTAACAGTTAACAACAATTCGAATAAAATTTTAATGTTTTAATGGAAATCTCTTATTTGAGTCCGTAGATGATGATTTTGTTAATTTCCTGATGAGGGATGGATTTCTGAAAAACTTTTAAATCAAGATTTTTGAATACATACTACTTCACTATATATACTTAATTTGTTAATGGAAAGTACAAAATTTATTAATTAAACAATAAATTAAAAAGTATTCTTTATCAATTTAATACATTATTTGTCGGGAAATGTGAAATAAAAAGTACAGCCACAGTCTCTGGAGAAATGTAAGTTTGCAACGATAATCTGAATGCGTTGAAGGATGAACTCCAAAGGCGCATAATACAAAAAGGACAATAATGGAGTAAGAAGGTTGGTTGGCTTTTGATTTGATTCGTTTCGAAAGATCCAGCATCCCTGACTGTCGGCGAAAAAAAATAACAACACAATAATAGTTAGCACATACAGAAATATGACGTAGTATTTATATGACTGTTATGGAAGTCAAGGCAATATTGTCCAAGAAAATCCAGAATGGAGATGTATATTCACTTAAACTCCATTTGGGCTGTCTGCCACGCCTTCACTTCAAGAAACTGCGACAGCTAGGTCATGTGAACCGCAGGAGGCGGAATGTAAATGTTTGAAAATAGCCATTATTGAACGCAATCAACCCAAAGCGAAATGCTTACGGGTAGAGAGCAGAGTTCAGCAATGAGTATTCAAAAAGATGAGTAGATTCGAATCATACTCACAACTACGATTCATTGCTGATCTCTGGTATAGAGCAGAGAAGACGATTTCATATACCACATATAATCAAATGATTAAGAGTATTGATGTATCGGAAGTGGCGACAAAAAAGCCTGTGAGTTTTACAAAAACTTTACCCATGACCAGATCCTATTCTGGATCACGGTTAGAGTATATGCATTCATTCTCTAGAATTGGCTTCCAATGTGATGAAAAACTGAAAGAAGGAATCTGGTACCTTCTTGGTACTTAGTAGAGGACTGGAGAGACACACACCGTTGAGAAACACAGTAAGGAGTCTAAATCATCTAGAGGTGAATTAATAATCAGCAGATAATGCGTCACTTTCAATCTGAAATGAGCGGATTGCCGTTGGATGTATTTGATATTCGAATATATATACTCCTCTCTTTAAACCTACCTACCCTGAACTTCGGTACGACCTACAGTATTAAGATGCCTATCAATAAAGACTAAGCTGCAAAGTCTGCTCTGGAACGATGCGAACGCAATCCTTATAAATAACCAGATCGAGCATTAATTTTGATGAAGTTAATCTTGCGGTCTTCCATAGATTTCGCCCGATAGCTTTCCGGACGGAGAATAAACCCACAAATGTATTCGATAATTAATTGTCATAACTACAGTTATCGATGTTTACGTGGAAGCAATTGAATCATTTCTTTTCAGTGGTATTTGGATATGAATCCCAAATCATTTGGGTATGCTTGGGATTTCACATATGATAAATTAATTTATTTATTACGATAGAAAATACAAAAGAATGAGAATATGATTATGAGACGAAATGATACCAAAAGAAAAACTTATAAATTACCGATGATACTATATAAACAAATACATCGGGAATTAATATAGCAAACAAACAAGAGAAATTATGATTTATTTATTCAAGTTTTTTCGTTCAGTGTCTCTATTAACATTATTGTTTATGCGTTTTGGAAACAAATTCTACAAATGTGATGGTTTAAGTCATAAATACGTTGCTCTCATAAAACCAAGACGGTTAGTCTACACTTGGTTTCAAGACCCGGCATTCCAACCAGTGACATCTGCAGGAGCTGTGGGTCTGAGAAGGAGGAAGGAAGTGCTTTGCCCTTGTCAAGAAGAGACGGAGGTTTCTGAACTTTCATTTTCTGACATTTTCTCTCTAATATGAAGATTGCTGCAATAGCAAGATTTGTTTTGGACTCGGGATGGTTTTCTCTAGGGAATGGTTGAACCCCGGGTGGAAATAATTGGGGTCTCTCAATGGGCCTAAATGATGGGACCCCTTCCTTCGAGGGTGTCTTCTACCTAATTTAAAACACATCATATGCTCTACAAACTATTTTGAACAAAATAAGTGCACGATAGAAGTCACCGTAGTCTATCTAGTAGTTAGGGTGTTGGCTTATTAGACGTAAGGCCACGATTCAAACAAAACGAAATATGAAAAAATATTTCTTCGGCGACTTCCTCTCAGCAGATTTCAAGCATTAACTCTGAGAGTGAAATAAAATTTGCCATGAAAAGTTTCTCAAAAATCTGTCGTTTGGAGTCGACTTTAAATTGTAGGTTCCGCAGCTCAGTGTAAAATTAACACACACAAAATGAGTGGTGTTGAGAAGCTAGGCCGTAATCCTGACTAAAGTGTTGTAATGGCCAATTATATATGTATGTAAGAATACGATAAGAATTGCCTGTGTAATAGGCAAAGCACAATATAATTTTTAACGAATATTAGAATTTCAAGATTTTAAGTTAAGATTACAATTTACAACTCGATACGATGTTTAGGGTATTATTAGTTTTTTATTTTTAGTTAGTTTTTTAGTTAGTTTTTTCATTTAAAACAGTTTACGTTTACATAATTTTTTTTTGGAGCATATTAGTTGAAATGGAATTGAACATTGGAACAAAGTCTTTACGCACAGTATCTGTAGTCTGATTAAAATTTAACACAAATGAACATACTATGTACAGTTGAATTTCCAATTTGTATAAGACTTTATCGCATTTCGTAATACAAAATATTAAGAATTCATGACACACGCATACGATACGTATAATATTTAATTTTATCGTAAAAAATATCGTACGTTTGAAACACATTTTACCATAAAATTCTTTTTTTTTTTTAATTTCTGATTCTGATGAAAAATTGTAACAGTAGCCAAAATAATAAAAGAATTGAAAGGCAAAAATTTGTCATTGGTTATCATGCGCTTAATAGACGCACCATTAAATATTCATGCACCGAATATAATTCCTTTATTTGTGCATAGTATTTGACGTTGTACGAAAGGCCCACTTAAAGCATAATTTTGGATTTTTAAAGTGGTCAACTGCATATCAATACATGTGTGTAAGTATTCAAGCAATTACCGTAATTATTAATGAAACTTCAATACTTAAATGTCCATACAATCATATGTACATACATACATATGGACATAAATTGTACATGAATAGTTTTACACTTCTTTATATGGTCATACCATACATACATACATATGCTATTTAATAGTTTACATACATACATATTTGAAAATATTTTTTTTTTTATTTTTTTTCTTGTTTTCATTTATGTTAAGACAGGTGTGTGTGTACAGGAAATCAATAAAATGAGTGTATTTATTTTTATATTGTCTTTGGACATGAAAAATATACAATAATTACGAATTTGTTAACTGTTATTTGATAAGAATGCATAAAGTTTGAAAGAATAACAAATTTGTACAAAAATTATTTGAATTTTGGTCACAACGCTAATTACCTCCATATATGTCCATACATACGTACATACATACATACTAGATTGGAGGTTTGCATCAAAATATGTATAAGATTTAGAAACATTCGACTAATTTGTCAAATCCATTAATGAATTTTCAGAAAAATTGCAACAATTTTTCAATTCTGCTGTTATTTCGATGGCAAATGTATTCAAATCGAATCAAAATTAAGAAATAAAAAACATATCTGTTTTCGTAAGATTTCATTCATTAAAAAACCATAAAATTACAATAACAAATCAATAGTAAGATTCTAGAAGTTACAATATTATTTTCGATATGCAGCAGAGATCAGAAATGAATCGTTTCCTAGGTACTCATAAGTACTCATGAAATTTTGAATATAAGTAAGTCAAAAGTATTGAAATTCAACTATTCTGATTCATTCGTATTCACTACAACATCGATTTATAAGTACAGGTTGCAATGAGCATGAGCACAACGTTGACATCAAACTTATACCATTCGAAATATGTTTGATTCATACGCCTACTCATTTAGATTCATAAATTTAGAAAAATACTTGTAATACTCATAAATGATTCAAGTGATTCGAATCATTCATCAATATTTACAGCCTTAGTTGTTGTTGCATTTTGCAAAAAAAAAAGAAGAAAGAAAAAGACAAAGACAGCAAGCAAAGCAAACACACAACCTTCTAGTGAGTATTGTAGTGTTCGTACGCGAATTACACTTATTTTGTGATTCTTGTAAATGTTGAGTAATGGAGAGAAGAAGTCAACAACATCATGCGTATTGTTAAGTATGAGTACGATGAGTATTTCAAACTTTGAATATAAGTAGTATGAGTATGATATTAAAATAAGTATGAATGCTTATAAGTATCAGAAATTATGAGTATGATCTCTGATACCTACATAGGTACTCTTTATTTATGAGAGTAAATTTAACCTGCATGGATCAGATAAAGAGCAGAACGTTTGACGGAAGCCAAATGCGGAGGTTTTGGCTAACAATACTCAGGCTATTTTCAAGCATGAGGGAGTGTTGGTACTGAAGGGGGGATGAGTTTCAAGTGCAGCAGTAGAGTATGTTCGTTATGTAGACAATAAAATGTATTCATTCTAATATTTGAACATTTTAAAACAAAATGTGAAGCAAAGTGCCGATAAGTTAAATATATTGGACAAATTCGTTTCTACCAGGACATCGATCCGAAGCACATCGTGAATCTGTAGCTTGTGTATAATTGTTCAAAACTACTCCAAACACTGACACGATCCTCTGACCTCAACACTATTGAGCATGTTTGAGGAAAACTCGCCCGTAAACGCTATAAATTCGGTATCAGCAGAGTGAAACAGTTGAAACATAACCTCGGAATTTTGTGTCAATCTTGCGCAGTCGATGCCTCAACGGTTAGATGCAGTAAGAAAAGCGAAAGGGTTTGATTCCAAGTATAAAAACAGGTGATTGACATGAAATTTGTTAAGATTATTTTCTTTGTTTATTTTGAAAAATGTTTTTAAATAAGCAATGATAAGTATTATACATTGCTTAAAAGCTTTTTAATTTTCGATAAATCTGCAACAATATTTTTTTGAAACATTTCCATTGAATTGGACAAATCGGCATTTGAATAATCTCATACCTACGGTCCGATTATACGTTTGAGCCACTGTAGGTACATATATCCAAAGTGCGATCATAATAGACAAACATATTGTTATGAAAACGATAAACAAAAAGCTACATAAACAAATACAACGAACTTGTTTCAAGTAAACCAACAACATCAGTATGAAAGGAAAGGGGATAGACAAGTAAGCGAACGCAACAACAAGCAATGTAAACGAAATATAAAAACAACAATGCAGTCGCAATAGATTCCTCGAGAAAGCGAAACCCCGAATGTTCTGCTTCAAGAAGAAGTCTGTTTATGCGAGCTTATAAAAAGGCAAGATAAAGCAGGCAACCAGTAGTAGAAAAAGTTCAGTCAGTCTTGTGTGAAGACGCGTTGCATGTAAAGAAAACAATCATGCTTTGAAGATCTCCGCTGTAAAGATCTGCGTTGTAAACAAAGAAGAATAGCGAACAAGCAATTATTGTTGTATTCATCAAGTTGTAAACAGTGGCACACAAAAGTACTGAAAACAATAAGCATTATAGTTAAAACTAAACACAAATTTATTTTTATTTTGCTTGCAATCAACGAACTCATATTCTAAACGTTTTTAAAAAGTTAAAAACGTAACAATATGTATTCTTTCTCAATACATACGTACTGTATCTAAAATCATAAAACAAGACAAGTAAAAGATGGAATCACGTAATCGGCCTCTGTATTATATCGCTAAAGTTCCTCATATACACTGTACTTAAAAATTTATGTCACGCTACTCAGGTGCGAACATATTTCATAACATTACTCGCCTTCAATACAAATACTATGTATTTATTTATGAAAGTTTTCTTAAACACTGAATCAGAATACATTGGAAAAGTTAATTGTATTATTTTCATTCCTCAACTCTCTACTGTCAACAGGCTGTGCTGTGAATTTTTCCCTTTATTGTTATTAAAAATAAATTATGAATGAAATGACATTTCCTTTGCAATGTTTTATAAGTTAACGTTTATTGTCATCATTGACGTTTGAAGTTGCCTTGTAATAGGTTTATGTCAAGGCATACTTACTTTACAAGGTTGCCATAGTTGGTTTTTTCTGTTTGAATATGTATTATTTTAAACCCAAAGCTCTATTCAGTTTATTAATAGGAAAATTTTAAACTTAATTAAATTAAAATCAAAATTAAATAAAATCAAAATCACAAAAAATCGGAAATATGAATGATATTTGTGCCAACAAAGAATCTACAATATAGAAACAAGTGCACCAGTCACTCGAAATGATTTAATAAAAACTATTTTAAGGTTCAGTTAGAAAACCCCAAAAGAGGAAATTCCTTTCCTTTCCTTTTTTTTGCCAAAAATCACTCAGGTCGTAGACATTGAAACATTTTTTACTACAGATATAATAGCTGCGAAGAGAAATGCAGATGTCGGATATCGAAACGTATTTTTTCGTAAAACGGAAATGTAATCAACTACTAGCATCTAAGAGAATCGGCTAATAGTTCTTCAAATCTATCTTAACGAAGTTGGTCAATAAACACTGGTCAGCATTTCTCTGCCAAATACTTTTACTATGTTCAGATATGTACTTTTATTGAGTCAATATTCGGTTTATTGAGTACAATATTTTAAGTGTTCAGACATAATAATATACGCAGTTCAGCTGCATATTCAATATTCATTTGACAGCTGGTAAACAAAACAGCTGGTTGTTTCAACAACATTGTTTGTCGTTGTTGATATTTAAGTTGTCAAACATCAACAGAAAGTGTTCGGAAATTTGTAATATGCTCACTGAACGTACTTATCATAGTGGTGGTTTTTAAGTTTTACTCAATATTATAACAATTTGCGTATTTATTGCGCAATAATTAATTGAAACTTTATATGAAATATTAAGCTCAATAATGGCGTTTATTCAGATTTACGCAATAAAGGTGCATATCTGAACACCGTATTAGTGAGAGAAATTTTTAACATACGACTGCGTTGTCCTATCACGAAACTTAGTTGGATGCATGTATCAGAAGTACTTTATATTCAAACTAAATACAAACTGATATTTGACAGGTTTATAGGTCAAATAATACCAGAATGCTTATGTTTTATATTCTTGAATTTTTGAAAGAAATACGGCCACCCTGTATAAATATTCCTTGGTTTTGTAGACCGTTCATAAAAGGGTGGCCAGATATTTCGATGTTATTAACAAATTCCTCTGTTTCCTTATTCTCCCTTTCCTACATCCATTCCTTTTTCCCTATCCCCCCAAATTTTTTTACCTTTCCCCTTTAGGACGTTGTACAATGGGTCAACTGGATCTCCGGGTACTATACTTGTCTCAATTGGCAAGTATACATCCTCTAACATAAACCTAAACCTATTAACATATTCAAAGTAATGGGGTTGATGTTAACCTCAGTTTTCTAGCCTTTTGATTTCAACTACTTTATGTTTTCAAATACACTTTATAGTTTTCAAATGCATTCGAAATATTCCAATTAAAATTTTATTTATTACAGAAGCTCTTAATCAAATTAAATTAATTCGTTATACTTTGTAGGATTTTTTTTAGTTGTTTGATTTCAAAGTTTTTTGTTTTCATATCTGTTGAACAAAAACTTCGAAATGAATATTGAAATATTTTAATTGAAATACTTTGCATAACTTTGCTTTTATCATTTGAAAAACATATATAATTTAAAATATATTAGAAACACTGTATAACAGAAAAAACTAAAAAAAAACTTCTGGTAGGTGCTGTCGAGTACCACAAAAGTCTCCTCTCAAGATACTCTCTCAAGGAACAGGAATAAAAAAATAGAATTATTTGTCGTATATTATTTGAATATTTGGATACCCATCAGAGATCAGCAATGAGTATTCAAAAAGATGAGTAAATTCAAATCATACTCATAATATCTGATACATATACGCATTCATACTTATTACTACTCATATTCAAAGTTTGAAGTACTCATCGTACTCATACTTAACAATATGCATGATGTTAATGATTTCGACTCTCCATAACTCAACATTTACACGAATCACACAATAAGTATTATTCGCGTAGGAACACTACAATACTCACTAGAAGGTTGTATGTTTGATTTGCTTGCTGTCTTTGCCTTTTTCTTTCTTCTTTTGTTTGCAAATGCAACAAGGACTAAGACTGTAAATTTTGATGAATGATTCGGAGTCACTCGAATCATTTATGAGTATTATAAGTATTTTTCTAAATTTATGAATCTAAATGAGTAGGCGTAACATATTTCGAATGTTATGAGTTTGATGTCCACGTTGTATTCATACTCATCGCAACCTGTGCTTATAAATCAATGTTGTAGTGAGTATGAATGTATCAGAGTACATAGTTGAATTTCAATACTGTTGACTCACTCATACTCAAAATTTCATGAGTATTTATGAGTAGAGAAAGTACGATTCGTTGCTGATCTCTGATACCAATTGAAAACATAAATTACAATACAAACACAGCAAAGGTTTTACTAAATATAAATAAAATTTAAAAGAGTTATTGGTATAGAATTTAAAAAGATCTGCAATGGCTTTTCATCATACAGCATTACCGAGGTCTAAAGTCGTATGTTGATTTATTAGAAATCAGGACCACGGTTCAATTCCCAGGTCAGACATCTCGAACAAAATAAAATATGGATAAATGCATCAACAGATGTCTACAAAAACTGAATTATAATGAAACGTTTTTCAAAAATCTGTCGTTCAGAGTCGACTTTAAACTATTGGTCCCACCACTCATGTGTAAAATTAACACACACAACATGGTTGGCGTGAGAAGCTAGGTCGTAGTCCTGACAGCAGGATTGTAATGAAAAATTATGTATGCCTTAGGTTATGTTTAAAATAAATTTTCGAAAATTGAGAAACCTTAACTAATTTTACAAGAGCCATTATTACATCTTGCCGTTAACTTAGGGAAGGATTTGAACGGGCAGATAAATTGTTCTTAATTATTATAAGTGGACGATAAGGTAGATGTAAGGGAGGATCATCCTACCTTTAACTTTTACAGTTAAGTTTATGTTAGAACTTGCCGTATTATATGTTATTTTCAATATGGCAACTTCAAATTTAAACGAAATGAGCGTATACAACGACAAAAAACTGTTTAATTGAGCAATTTTATCGACATTGCTCCGGCATTGCCATATTTTTGAAAAAGTTAACTTTATTTTATCTGTAGTTTGTAATAACGAAAACGAGTTAAAGGTGACTTTAAAGTTCAATTTAGCTAAGGTTACCTTTAACTAAAACCAAGTTTAACGGCAATTTGTAATAATGGTCCTAAGTCCATTAATTGTTCTATCGATTTTTAACACGTCCTCTTGAATTTGCAAACATTGTGTAGCGAATTAGAATACCAATGAATTATTAAAACATTATTTGTATATTAAATGGCCACCCATTTAAAGAGGCAGCAATAGTGTGGAGATATTTCTGTTTTCAATTAAATGTTAATGTTTTATTACAAATCCTTGATGTTAATAGTTCTTTGATATTTTATTTTCCCAATAGCAGTGCTATAAGATATGTATAATGGATTTAATTGTTTCTAAAACTCTTTAAATGTATTGAAGAATTGATTAGTTGCCTTAGCCTATAGCTGGACTGCATGTTGAAATCGTTATCATAGCGTCGTTATCATTTTCATTATTTATTCATATTCATACATGTCAGCTCATGTACTATTTGAAATTGAATTGAAAACCTTTCTGATAGAAAATAGACTCGATAACACGTTATATTTAGTTGACAATGATGTGACGCTATTAAAGGTAATATTTATATACGTCCCTCCCTTATAAATACAATTTGACTGCTTGTCTATTGTGACTTGACTTGGTATCCAAAAGGGGAGAATTGCTTATTGACAGCTGAGTATAAATTGCGCTTGTATTGTGCGATATACAGTCAGAACTATTGGAAATCGAAAAGATAAAGAAAGTTATGGTGGTTTCATGTGTTAAAGACTTTTAGTTCGCCTACTAAAGTTAGCTTTAAATGGTTACAGTTTATCTAGGTTTCACTGTAATGTTGTTGCGACTACATTGCATTCCAATTACAATACAATACAAAAGCAAACAACAGCAACAATTCACAGAAAATCAACACACATCTCAATGGAAAAATTTTGTATTGAATATATGCAATAAATGGCTCTAATCACACGAGAACATTTGTGCTGGCGTAAAATGATAATTTAATGGCAAGAGAGGTGAAGAGAACGGTTTTTCGGTGGTGTAAAGTTTCAACCAGCTACAACTCTAAAAATTGACTAAAAATTATTCTCGTGTGATTAGAGCCAATGGCAAGTAATAAAATAAAACAAAAACAAAATGAAATAATAATAATAAAAAATAAACTCTAAAAAGTTTTATGTCAATAGACTAAAACATATGTACACACAAGTACACATAACAATTGCAATAGGAAGAAAAACAACAAAAACAGCTACAACAACCAGTAGACTGATCTAAAAAAGAAATTGGTGAAGCTTTTTTTTTTGTATAGGAAATCAAAACCAAAGCCAAATACACGATAGACAAATACAGAAGACAAGTATGTCAGTGTGTTCGTGTGTATTGTAACCAAACTATTGTACAATAGAAGGAAGACAGATGGGAAAGCGTGTTTAGTGAGTGAATTTAATACCAATTTTTATTGTGTCTTCAACATTTATTGTCATTCTTTATGTGGACGTTGAAAAGAAAATTAAATCACAAAATCAAAATGAAAATGAAAAAAAATAAGAAAAAGGCAAAGAAAACTATCCGACAATAAAGGAAGAACAACATATTGAATGACATACAAGAAGAGATATTGTATTTGCAATATATGTACGTACTTATATAGACTACATATGTACATACATTTATTGGATTTGAAAACGATGTATTATGTTTGAGTATGTTTATTAATCTCATATTAAGGTGTAAGCTACATAGAATTTGACTTTTTCTTAACGACATATTTGCACAAACAAACAAGGTGATAGTCAAACACTAGTAGCGTATGTATGGAATTTATTTTCAGGTGACAGATAAAAAGTTTCATTATTCTTACATTACATTCTTATGTCATTTTTACGTTTCATACATGTAACTAGAAGCAAAAGAACATCGTAACATAAATTTAATAAAAAGAAAGAAATCTTCGTGTGAAATTGGTTTACTTCAAAGGAATCACAATTACAAATTTAATCACAATAATGGTTCCACAAAATAGTTCTCATTTATTATATCTTATTTCGACGATAAATGCTTTGTCCTTCATTGCACTAACAAGGTATACATACACACAAAACTGGCTATTAGTACCCTTCAGTCAGGGATTTTATTTACCCTCAGAGTTTTTGCCAGAAGACTGCTGGGAGGAAGTCGCCGGAGAAATATTTGGTCATGCAGTGCAAGCTCGATTATCGCACCCTTGATTATTGTAACATCCCGGTCATTTCAGTAATTGCAACATACATACCATATATACATACATAATTTCTCATTAAAAGCCTTTAACCAGGATTTCGACTAGCTTCTCACACTTCTTATTTTGTGTGTGTTAATTTTATACGTGAGTGGCTATGACAGTCGCAGAAGCAATAGGTTTTCATATTTCGTTTTATTGGAGATGTCCGACCTGGGATTTAAACCGTGGCAGACTACAAAGACGGTCATTGCAACAGGCTAGATTATTTGTAAGTTGCAATAATCGAGTTCGCACTGTATTTCGTTATGGTCGAAATGTCTAGGCTGAGGTTTGAACCATGGGCCTATAAACTACATATTAGACTACGACAACTTAGTAGCAATGGTAGAGTTTTATTTAATTCTATCGAAAGGTTTGATAAGAAAAAACATGACAATTAAAAATTAAAATATTTTGACATGAGGCCAGGGTTGAATCCCCAGGTCAGGCATCCCGATCAAAACACAATGTGAAAAAATATTTCTTCGGTGACTTCCACCCAGCAGATTTCTGGGAAAAATTCTGAGAGTAAATAAAATTGCCATGAAAAGTTTGTCAAAAATCTGTCGTTAAGACTATGTCTGGCCACTCATACATACAATTTACAAACACAACATAAGTAGTTTGAGAAACTAAGTCGTAATCGTGCCTGAAAGGTTGTAATGACCAATTATGTATGTATTATATTTACTTTTTATGTACATATGTTTGTTGTTACTTTTACAGAAGATTTGCCATGAAACGAAATATGCAGAGCGATTCAGATTTAATAGGATGTTGACTTGAAAAAAAGCAACAAATACATTTTGTTTTTGAAAGAAATTTTAAGCAAAATGAATTATTGTAAGTCCGCTACTACTTATAAGGGGTGATTTTTTAAGAGCTATAGGAAAATTTAAAAACAAAAAAAAAACATAAAATTCAGAAAAATGCATGAAGTCTTTATTTGAATCGATAGTACGGTCCATATAATTTAATGTTTGAAGATTATTTCATGCAAATGTTGACCGCGACTGCGAATCAAATGGTCCATCCGCTTAGTCCAATTTTGGCATACTATTACCAACATTTCGGCCGGTATCTCACGAATAAATGCTTCAATGTTGTCTTCCAATGCGTCAATTGAAGCGGGCTTGTCTGTATAGACATGAGCTTTAACATAGCCCCACAAAAAATAGTCTAAAGGCGTTATATCGCACGATCTAGGCGGCCAATTGACCGGTCCCAAACGTGAAATAAAATGTTCACCTCTCAATAAGTCCATTGTTACGCGTGCTGTGTGGCATGTGGCACCGTCTTGCTGTCATGCAAGTCAAGCTCTTGCATTTTGGGCAAAAAATTGGATATCATCTCATGGTAGTGCTCATCATTCACAGTTACGTTACGATTCGCAGCATCTTTGAAGAAGTACGGTCCTATGATGCCACCAGCCCATAAACCGCACGAAACTGTGACTTTTTTGGATGCATTGGTAGCTTTTGCAATGCTTCTGGTTGATCTTCACTCCAAAATCGACGATTCTGTTTATTTCCGTATCCCGCTTCAGAGGGTCGATTAAACTGACCAAGAAATGGAAATGGAATAAAATTCAATGATTTGCAAGCGTTGTTCGTTTGAAAGACGATTCATGGTTAAATTATAGACCAAACTGAAGATGTTTGACAGTGAAACAAAACACGGAACGTACGTGAGCTGTTTAAACCAGTGTTGCCAAAAAGATAATAGCTAAAAAATCACCCTTTATTTTGGGTATAGATTTGCTTGTGATAATAATTTAGATTGTGTAAATAAATAAGCACAACATGCATCTGAGATCAGCAATGAGTATTAAAAACGAATCATACTCAAAATTTCTGATACTTATGCGCATTCATACTTATTTTAATATCATACTCATACTACTCATATTCAAAGTGTGAAGTACTACTCTTACTCATACTTAACAATACGCATGATGTTATAGATTTCGACTCTCCTTAACTCAACATTTACAAGAATCACGTTATACTCATACTCATTGCAACCTGTACTTATAAATCAACGTTGTAGTGAATATGAATGACTCAGAGTAGATGAATTTCAATATTGTTAACTTACTTATATTCAAAATTTCATGAGTGCTTATGAGTAGCGAAAAAACGATTCATTGCTGATCTCTGGTATGTATGTATTCTTAAAATGTTTAATAGAAACGTAATTAAATTTGTTTCACTTTGAAAGCCATCCTCAAAAAATAGCAATTAAAAATATGTATGTATGTAGTTGGAAAAACCCCAATACTAATACAACCATATATAATATTATAATTGTCAAATGGTCGGATTATTCAAAATTCTAAAATTAAAACCGGAAAGTAGTGTCACACGCTTAAGTACATAAAATCGATTCGACCGATTAACAATTCTAAACATGTTGAGGTGATTTAATTTTTAACGCTTTTATGGACGTTGTTTTGCTTCTTCTGTTTCTTTCTTAATTTTCTTTAAAATTTCTTATCTATTTATTCATTTCTATTTTTCTTTTTCGTTTTTGTATACATTTTGGGTCGTAAATAAATATTTAATAAGGCAGCAATGGCGACAA
This sequence comes from Sarcophaga rosellei, assembly GCA_930367235.1. Classification (NCBI taxonomy): domain Eukaryota; kingdom Metazoa; phylum Arthropoda; class Insecta; order Diptera; family Sarcophagidae; genus Sarcophaga; species Sarcophaga rosellei. Next base: position 61,890,792 of record OV884017.1, on the reverse strand, counting down.
GGCAAAACAACGAAGAATGGACAAGACTAACTGAAATGCCAAAACAGGAACTAAAAATATTCAAAACAACAATAAACAACAAAATAAAAGAACCGTTAACCTCTTAACATTTAACTCGAAAAGGAACCAGAGATGGGTAAGCCGACACACTCTGTATAAGCACTCTGGTACACTCAAGTACATTTATAAGTGAAAAAAAAGCAAGAGAGACAGAGCGGAAGAGCAAAGAGCTTCAATTACATTCTGACCGATCTGTTGTAAATGCTGTATTTAAACGTGCGTTTTTGTGTGCATAGGGTACCCTTTTACTCTTGGCTGGAATGTCTGTATGTCACTGTGACAGTTCATTAAACTTATCGGATCAAATTCATTTAAAATTAGAGACTATAATGAAACGGATTAAATTAAAACAAAAAAAAAAAAAATAAAAGAAAATAAGAAGGAAACATAAAATATAAAATCGTTTTCTTTTAATATGGTGTGTATGTATGTGCCATATAGAAACCAAAAACATTTTTTATTTTATTTTCTCTTATATTTGTTGTTGTTATTAAATATCTATTTTATATTTCATCTTATTATCTGACTTTATCTTTCCATTTATCGATTGTACACGCACGTTTTAATTTCGTAATTTCCGATTGTTTTTTAAATGTTTTCGGTAAACGTAAGAGTTGTTCTTCAGTTTAAAAGTTAAGAAAAGTCATTTATTTCTCTGAATAACTCTGAATGCACGCACGTCTTTTGTAGAGTTTTTGACACTCAACACGTCCTGCAAAAGCATCAAAGACAAGTGGAACTTATAAAGTTTTGAGAATGAAAAGAATTTAGAAGATGTGTTTGGGGTAAAGCATGCCAAGTTTTGTTTTCCTGAACGTAGATTATTTCGCTTATTTATTACATTTTAAATTTGTTTTTCAATAAATGCTCAAATTGCTTGTAAATATTTTTGAATTCCTTGTAGTAGGTAATGTATTAACTTATTAGATTAACTAAATATTAGAGCACTTTAACTAAATCCCAGTTCACATCTCGAACAAATATGAGAAATTTTTTCGGCGGCTTCCTCCCAGTAGTCAAAAATTGCAGTGAAAAGTTTCTCAAATATCTTTAAACTATAGATCCCGCAACTCATGGATTATATTAACAGACACGACTTGGGTGCCGTCAGAAACTAGGTCGACTATTGGGTTGTAACGACCAATTAAGTAAGTAAGTACATACATAGCAGAGATCAGCAATGAATCGTTTTTTCGCTGCTCATAAGTACTCATGAAATTTTGAGTATGAGTAAGTCAACAGTATTGAAATTCGACTACTCTGATTCATTCGTACTCATTACAACATTGATTTATAAGTACAGGTTGCAATGAGTATGAGTACAACGTTGACATTAAACTCATAACATTCGAAATATGTTTGATTCATATGCCCACTCATTCAGATTCATAAATTTAGAAAAATACTTATAATACTCATAAATGATTCCTGTTATTGGAATCATTCATAAAAATTTACAGTCTTAGTTGTTATTGCATTTACAAACAAAGAAGAAAGAAAAAGACAAAGACAGCAAGCAAAGCAAACACATAACCTTCTAGTGACTATTGTAGTGTTCGTAAGCGAATCATACTTATTTTGTGATTCTTGTAAATGTTTAGTAAAGGAGAGTCGAAATCAATAACATTATGCGTATTGTTAAGTATGAGTACGATGAGTACTTCAAACTTTGAATATGAGTAGTATGAGTATGATATTAAAATAAGTATAAGTATCAGAAATTATGAGTATGATTCGAATCAACTCATCCTTTTCAATACTCATTGCTGATTTCTGATAGATAGCATAACACATAATTGGTCATTACATTCTAATTCTGACCAAAGGCAGAATAACGACCTAGTTTCTTACACCATTTATGTTATAATTGTTAATTTTTATACATGAGTAGCGGGACCTACAATTTAAAGTCGACTTCGAACGTCAGATTTTTGCGATACTTTTCATGGCAATTTTATTTACTCTCCGAGTTTTTCCTAGAAAGCTGCTGAGAGGAAGTCGTCGAAGAAATATTTCTTTATATCTTGTTTTGTTCGAGATGTCTGACCTGAAGTTTGAACCGTAGTCTCACATCTAATAAGCCAACACATATTGATTCAATAAGCTTAAGTCGGCGTAGTCTAGTAGGTAGTGTGTTGGCTTATTAGACGCGAAGCCAGGGTTCAAATCCCCGGTCAGACATCAAAACGAAATATGAAAAAATATTTCTTCGGCGACTTCCTCTCAGCAGATTTTTGGCAAAAACTCTGAGAGTAAATAAAATTGCCGTGAAAAGTATCTCAAAAAAAAATCTGTCGTTCGGAGTCAACTTTAAACTGTAGGTCCTGCCACTCATGTATAAAATGAACGCACACAACATGAGTGGTGTTGAGAAGCTAGACCGTAATCCTGACTGAAAGGTTGTAATGGCCAATTATGTATGTAAGCTTAAGACCTAACATACGGATTTAACATAAATAACACTTTTACTAGCTCTTCATTATTTACTCCATTGTTTAAAACAGTAGCCGAATTACTACAGGGGTTTGTATAAAGTCTTACGAGAAGAAATGTGCCGCAGTTAGTACCATAAAATTTAGAGTGTTTTGTATTGGAAAAATAACCAAAGAGTGGTGAAAATAGTAGGCAACCTAAGTATATCTAAGATATTAAAAGTCTAAAGTCTTAAATACGCTAGAGAGAATAATACTCGTCATAAACTGTTATTATTGTTACGAAAATGGAAATGAACACCATCGTTTAACATTAAAATAAAAAACAAAAGCTACAAAAACAAAAACAATGGACTTGTTTACATGATCAACGAATAAACAAAAATATAGCAACAACATCAATATAAAAAAGGGGATAAACAAGTAAACAAACAACAATAACGTAAACAACATGTTTACATTTATAGAGATTTCGCGAATGCACAGCCATTATCCTTCAAGAGCATTCATCAGACTGTTAACCCAGCGATGTAAAAGGCCAGACAAAGCAGGCAACGGGATCAGTAAAAATTCAGTCAGTCTTGTGTGAAGACATGTTGCGTGTGAAGAGAACAGTCGTGGTTCTAAGATCGAAGGTCTACTGAACAGCTGTTAGTGTATACGCGGAAGAGTGTAAGGAAAAATAACAAAAAAGCAAATTGTTGTTGTTTAAATCAAGTTGTGAACAGTGGCACACGGAGTTGTGTAAAACTAAACACAAATTTATTTTTATTTGCAAATCTACGAGTTCATCTTTTAAACGTTTAAAAAAAATAAAAACGTAACATTATATTAAAAAAATAAAAGAATTTAGTGAGAGTAGCATGACTCATTAATTTATGAGTAAGAATTCATATATAAATATACTAATTAGAATTCAGAAAAGCTCCTCTCACTTATTTTTCAAATTCTAGAGTGCTTAAGGTTTGATTATATGGGTACACTTCAGTTCATACATCCTCTGTCAGTGTGCCACATTTATAATACACACACACAAACTTTTCATATCCATTTATGCTTTACGTTTATTGTTGCAAAGGAAGACAACATTAAACACTTGCGACACTGTAGTGGTTAGGCCACAAGGCACAGCGAATAAATATGTGGCCATGTTTGCTTAAGAGTGTACTCATAATACTTCAAACAATATAACAAAGGCCTTAGAAAGACTCTATCAGTTCATGACTCTAACGGGGTACGAAACATTTATGCAGATGAGACTGAAAGTCAAGCGCATTACTCAAGTGAATTGCAAAGAAAGTTGTAAACCTGGGGTTATAGGTTATAGTTTTTATGATTTGTTTGATTGTGTCTTAAAAGTGTGCGGGAAATTTTCTCCCACATGTGGCATGAGTAGGAGTTTTAATATCATCTTGCACGAACGTTTTATGATAAGTTCAATAGAAACAGTGGAATAAAAGGAGTTTAATTGTGATGTTTGAGTAACAGCTTTGGCGATCAAAGGTCAAGGTGTTAAGCAGCAGAATATGAAAATAATGAAATTCGTTTGCATAAACACATTTGGGTTCTCCATAAAACATTTTTCCTTTATACTTTCTTTGTGCAAAATTCCTCAAGTAGTTAGAAATTATTTTTTACGGGGAAAAAGCAAACTTTTAAAACTGGTTAAGACTTAAGTGGTATTCGCTAATTGTGGTCTCTTGCCTTTTTCCAACACTATTTAACTGATAGTTCTTCTTTCTTTTTCTCTCCTTCTAAGCTATTGTTGTTGACTCTAAAGTTTGATAAACTCATGTGTCTTTGAGTTGTGTGCATGTTAATCATTTCATATGAAATTACTTCTTTACTCGACACACACACACACAAATCCATATTGGCCATTACCGCAAACACAATTTCTCACAAATACGCAAACGCATACAGTTATCAGAATAATAAGAACTTGAATGAAATTTACGTGACTTGTGTGCACAACAAATCAGCCCTATTCAACAATTTCGAAACTGAAATTTAATAGAAATTAAATTTTTAGAGAAAATATTTCATACAATTGATTATTAATTCTTACAATTGATTATTTTTTTTCGTTGCTATTGAAAAAAAAATTTCAAATATGTACGTCTTTTATTCCTTTTCTTATATTAAGGTCCATTATTACAACTTGTCGTTAAAGTTGGGTTTAGTTAAAGGTAACTTTAGCTTGCCTTTGTAATATTGTTTGAAGTATTATGAGTACACTCTTAAGCAAACATGGCCACATATTTACTCGCTGCGTCTTGTGGCCTAACCACTACAGTGTCGCAAGTGTGTAATCTTGTCTTCCTTTGCAACAATAAACGTAAAGCATAAATGTACATATATGAAAAGTTTGTGTGTGTGTATTATAAATGTGGCACACTGTCAGAGGATGTACGAACTGAAGTGTACCCATATAATCAAACCTTAAGCACTCTAGAATTTAAAAAATAAGTGAGATGAGCTTTTCTGAATTCAAATTACTATATTTATATATGAATTCTTATTCATAAATTAATGAGTCATGCTACTCTCACTAAAGTTAACTTTCTCAAAAATATAGCAAAAATGTCGATAAAACTGCTCAATTAAGCAAGTTTTTTTAAACGCATTGGCAATGAAGGGCATCTTTTTTGTTGTTGCGTTTCCTTATATTATTTATATTTGAAGTTGCCATTATGAAATAATATATAATATTATATATAAAGTTAACTTTAAATGTTAAAGGTAGGATAACGCTCACTTCCATCTTATTGTCCACGTATAATAATGAAAAACAATTTATAATATAAAGTACTTTCTAATGATGACACTGCCTCACAAAATGCTTTAAATAGTGCATCTTTCAACCAGAGATCAGGTAATGAGTATTCAAAAAGATGAGTAGATTCGAATCACACTCATAATTTCTGATACTTATATGCATTCATACTTATTTTAATATCATACTCATACTATTCATATTCAAAGTTTGAAGCACTCATCGTACTTACACTTAACAATACGTATGATGTTGTTGATTTCGACTCTACTTTACTCACCATTTACAAGAATCACAAAATAAGTATGATTCGCATACGAACACTACAATATTCACTAGAAGGTTGTGTGTTTGCTTTGCTTGCTGTCTTTGTCTTTTTCTTTCTTTTTTTTTTTTGTAAATGCAACAACAACTAAGACGGTAAATTTTTATGAATGATTCGAATTACTCGTATTTATTATAAGTATTTTTCTAAATTCATGAATCTGAATGAGTAGGCGTATGAATCAAACATGTTTCGAATGTTATGAGTTTGATGCCAACGTTGTACTCATACTCATTGCAACCTGTACTTATAAATCAATTTTGTAGAGAGTACCAATGAATCAGAGAAGATAAATTTTAATACTCATACTCAAAATTTCATGAATACTTATGAGTAACGAAAACACGATTCATTGCTGATCCCTGCTTCCAACCACCATAATTATGTCCATTTGATGGTCGTTGAAGGATTATTAGCCACATTTCTCACATCCCATCAGCTAGGATTACGACCTAGCTTCTCACACCACCTATGTTGTGTGCGTTAATTTTATTCATGGGTGGCGGGACCTACAGTTTAAAGTCGACTCCGAAGGACAATTTTTCATGGCAATTTCAGTTCTTGTCAGAGTTTTTTCCAGAAATCTGCTGAAAAGAAGTCGCCCAAGAAATATTTTTTAATTTTTAGTTTTGATGTCTGACCTGGGATTTGAACCGTAGACTCACGTCTCAAGAAATCTGCTGAAAAGAAGTCACCCAAGAAATATTTTTTCAGTTTTAGTTTTGATGTCTGACCTGGGACTTTAACCGTAGACTCACGTCTAATAAGCCAACACACTACCTACTAAACTACGGCAACTTCTTTTAATATTAAGAAATTCAAAATACCATTTTTAAAAGCTAAAATAAGATACTTTTTTTTACAACGTTGATAACTACACATTCATATATCGGTTCTTTTATTCAGAGCATCAGATCTTGGATTTCAAGTGGGTCGCTTGAATTTTGTATAGGTGAAGGCCGAAATCCCGACGTAATATTTTCCGAATTGTAGACTGCGAAAGAGTGAGTTTTCATAATGTTTTTTTTTGACATATGGAAGCTGGGCGATCGTTTACTGAAACAATGGACTGTGGGTAGGAAAATTATGGCGGCGATTGTAAAGTCGGAGAACGATCCTCACGTCTAACCAGAATACCATTTTGATGAAACAATTTTATTATTTAGACATGCTGTTGAATGATATCTGCGTTCATCAAATTTCAAAATTCAAAATTCAAAAAAATTTTGAATGAGTGACAAGTAATTTGACAGATATAGCTTCAACAAGATGGCTGTCTAAGATTGAAAATCCCTGTTGGGAGACCTAATATATGCATAAATATATGTATGTACGTTAGAGAGAAACTGTTTAATATAAAAATTGAAATTTAAAAATACAAAATAAATACTCAATCGAAATGCAAACAATACGTATAAAATTCTAGAATGGGGCTGATTTTTTTTAACATACGTGTATAAAAATTTCGATAATAACACCATTCCCTCATATAAACACAGAAATATATATCGTACATGGAAAAGGACTGAAGATGATATTTTCTGTGACGATTCCATAGAAACAAAAAATCCTATAGCCAAGAATTTTATCAAAATTTTTGTTGATTTTTCCGTGAATTATTAACATCGGATTGAGATACAATTTTGTTCAGTGAATAATAATGGCATTTCATTCTTAAGTTGGCGATGGATTAAAATCGAAATGGATTGCTGTCAGTCAATTAATGTCAATTTAAATGCAAGGCATTCCAGTTTTGGCATTTTCCGTCATCGTATATAATAAAATCAACAAAAACTTGGGATGAATTCTTTTTTTTTTTTGCGTTAATGAGGAATGAATGACGGCAGATGTCACATTAGGAAGAATAGAAAAATTGAAAATAAAAAATTACTCACCGTTATAAAATTAAAATAAAATTTCAAGCAGTTATAATAATAAGAGTGCTCAATTGAGAATTTATTTTCGTATCACACGCACTCTGTAAAATAATAAAATAAAAAAATAAAAATTAAAAATTAAAAAGAAAAAAATTAAAATTAAATAAAATTAAATGAAAATAAATGAAATGAGAAAAAAATAATAAAATAATATTTGTTTACATAAGTTGTTTAATTGTTTTAATTTTTATACTATTAATGGTGTCCGAATGAGAATGATGATATAGTTTTACGATTTCATAATATATTCTTATATAATATACTCTTATTGAGTCAGTATTCGGTTTATTGGGTACAATATTTTAAGTGTTTAGACATAACAATATAGGCAGTTCAGCTGCTTATTCAATATTTATTTGACAGCTGGTAAACAAAACAGATGGCTATGTGAACAACATTGTTTTTGTTTTGTTTGTCGTTGTTGACATTTGAGTTGTCAAATATCAACGAAAAGTGTTCCGATAATTGTAATATGCACACTGAACATACATACTTATGACAGTGCTGCATTTTAAGTTTTCCTCAATATTATCACAATTTCCATATTTATTTTGCAATAATTAATTGAATCTTTATATTAAATATTGAGCTCAATAATGGCGTTTATTGCGATTTACGCATATCTGAGCACCATATTAGCTTTGAATGAGCTAGCAGCAGATTTGAGAGACTATATTGATTAAAAAAATATTGATTAAAAAAAATTTTGAATGGGTTGGGTGAGATATAAGCTTTTAAATATCTCATGTTTTTAGTGCACGTAGCTAAATGTTATTATCAGCTTAAAAAGTTTACAATGAGTCATTTGACCGTTACGGGCTGAGACCAGATTTCTGGCAAACACTGTGAGAGTAAAAAAAATTTGCCATGAAAAGTTTCTCAAAAATCTTACGCTCCATACTTATGTATAAAATAAAATTAAAGCACACAACATAAGTAGTGTGAGAAGCTAGGTCGTAATCCTGACTGAAGGGTTGTAGTGACCAATTAGGTATGTATCTGTACATGGTATTGATCAGAGATCAGCAATGAATCGTTTTTCGCTACTCATAAGTACTCATGAAGTCAACAGTATTGAAATTCAACTACTCTGACTCATTCGTACTCACTACAACATTGATTTACAAGTACAGGTTGCAATGAGTATAAGTACAACGTTGACATCAAACTCATAACATTCGAAATATGTTTGATTCATACGCCTTCGCATTCAGATTCATAAATTTAGAAAAATACTTATAATACTCATAAATGATACGAGTGATTCGAATCATTCATCAAAATTTACAGTCATAGTTGTTGTTGTTGTTGCATTAACAAAAAGAAAGAAGAAAGAAAAAGACATAGATAGCAAGTAAAACAAACAAACAACCTTCTAGTGAGTATTGTAGTCTTCGTATGCGAATCATACTTATTTTGTGATTCTTGTAAATGTTGAGTAGAGGAGAGTCGAAATCAAACTTCAAACTTTGAATATGAGTAGTATGAGTATGATATTAAAGTAAGTATGAATGCGTTTGAATGTCAGAAATTATTCGAATCTACTCAACTTTTTGAATACTGTTTGGTGATCTCTGGTATAGATATGCAGAATTACAATCAAGAAAGAGCAAATATTATATCGTTGGATACTAAACATTATTTTCGTTGTAATTAAATTGATTTTTTCTGTTGTGTGATCCCTTTTCGCAGGCAAAAACTGGGACAAACATTCTTAAAAATGATGATACAAATGCTTCTGAGGTATTCGTTCATACCACCACCGTTGTTTGCAATAGCTTTTGAAATTGACTCTGTGTTCTGTCTGAAGTAAAAAGTAAAACTCAGGCCTTAGTGTCGTTTAGGTTACAAGACTGTATAATTTGTATGGCAAGTAACGACAAAAACTACAAGAAAAACAAACAAAAAGAACAAAAGAAAAACTACTTTAACTACAACAATATGACAACACGCCTAAAAACTGTATGTGGCGTGTAGTGTAATTGAATGAAAAATACAGTAGGGATGCGCACAGATCATGCTTTTTAAAGAAAATTTGATTGAAATGAAGTATACTTCATCGTGTTTGTTTAATTTTGCATTTATTAGAGTTATAATGTTAATTGTTTTCAACCAGAGATCAGCAATGAATCGTTTTTTCGCTACTCATAAGTACTCGTGAAACTTTGAGTATGAGTAAGTCAACAGTATTGAAATTCGACTGCTCTGATTCATTCATACTCACTGCAACATTGATTTATAAGTACAGGTTGTAATGAGTATGAGTACAAAGTTGACATCAAACTCATAACATTCGAAATATGTTTGATTCACTTAGATTCATAAATTTAAAAAAAATACTTATATTACTCATAAATCATTCGAGTGATTCGAATCGTTCATCAAAATTTACAGTCTTAGCTGTTGTTGATTTATAAAAAAAGAAGAAAGAAAAAGCAAACACACAACCTTCTAGTGAGTATTGTAATGTTGGTACGCTAATCATACTTATTTTGTGATTCTTGTAAATGTTGACTAAAGGAGAGTCGAAATCCACAACATCATATTTATTGTTAAGTATGAGTGCGATGAGTAAACTTTGAATATGAATGGTATGAGTATGATATTAAAATAAGTATGAATGCGTATAAGTATCAGAAATTATGAGTATGAGATTCGAATCCACTTTTTCTTTTGCTGATCTCTGCTTTCAACTATGCAAACTGTTGACATACTGACATGTGCATGAAAAGCCCCCGCGCCAGAAAATACGTAAATATACAGGAGTATGTATAATAAGATTGAGAATGAAATCGAATATTTTGTAATTGTTTACAATCTGTTAAGACCCCTAATACGGGTGTAGTGTCATGTTAATATTTGTTTATATCTATACACAGTATGTGTTTTATGTACATACTTTTGCAAATGCTGACAAAGGAACTATTGTTTGAAAATATGTTTATGAGTGTACTTAACAACATACCTATGTATGTACATACGTACGTACACAATACACAATACATTACATGGGTGTAAAGTAATGCTTTCCATTATGGGTTGATATAGTCACTGGAAATGTGCGTGATATTGCGTTGAGTACATAATGGCATGCAAGTAGTTTAGGTGTATGTGAACAAAAGAAAATACGCCTCCATTGCATGCGTATGCAAAGCATTTGCTGAAAAGTAATTACCCGTTTCACTATTTTCACTTTGTATAAATCCGAAGTCAAGTCAGTATATCGGTTTTGGTTTTTTTTTTTTATTAGAAAAAGTTTCACTATGGAAAAATGGAAAATATTATAGAGATTATGGTCACTGTAAAACATTAAGCAGGTATGGTGTGTAGTAAATAGCTGTCAGATTTCTTTGGTTTACTAACACCATGTCCAGTATATTAAAAACTAGCCCAGACAAAATGTTGCAATAAAATATTGAGTTAAACGTATCAAGTTTTTGACTTGACTGAGGTATTTTTTTAAGTCTATTTGGTAGCTAAAAAGGTACAATTGGGTCGGTAAGGAATGGAATATTATTTCATTCAATTGGCTGCCGCAGCTGGCCTCACAGTATCTCATTTCATCGGACCAACTTGCGTGCTGTTTTTCAAGTGTATGGGGTCGCATCTCGACAGCCTTCAAATGCTCAATTGTCTCTGGTTTGTCGGCATAACACATTTCTTTAATGGTGCCCTACAGAAAATAGCCCAACCTTACTCAAACATAAATCCGCTTAGATTATCTTCAGTTTAGATAATGTAATGAATTTTGTGATAGAATCCTATAGAATGAGTATTGCCAGATTCGAAATAACCAATTGTTCAAATTTAAACCGATAGATGGCCCACCCTATGTTTGTAACAACCTGTCTACATTTTCACTAAATTTGAGACAATAAGCATGGCCATACTGCAATTGTTTTCAATTATACGACAAAGGCAGCATACGAGCAAAAATTTTTCCGAAGAGAACAAATCCAGTCTCTAGCCTAGATAGTCTATAATATTAAGTAGTTCCATAGGTTTATGAGGCGCATTGGCACTTAAGATATCCATTCAGAGAATAAAAAGAAAAATTGGGGCCGAAAATTCATGTGTATTGATTGATAGTTTGGATAGGGATACATACGGGTTAATAGATCATGTAAGCATTTGTCACAAATATGTTCAGTAACCATGTATCTATCGTACACGAAATTTTCCTTATATTGATTGTTGTGAATGATTTTATTATTAATTTGATTTATATTTGAACAAAAAACAAATTAAATAAATAATAATTCTTAAGATTTTCTTTGAAAATTATTCACACACAACAATGTTAGAGAATTTCATATATTTACACGTACAATACAAAACAATACAAAAGAATTGTTGTAAACAAATTATTCAGTATTTTTATTGCATTATTGTATGGTATGGTGTGATCAAAACTTGATATATTGAGATCACAATAATAATATTGTATCAATAGAATAATGCACAACAAAATATTATTTTTATATTACGAGTTACAAATAGCGACACATATAAAGTTGTTGTAAAATTATTATTTATTTATTTATTAATGTTGTGGTTGGTGTAATTATTGTTCAATTAATTTGATTTTTTACGTGGGTCAATTGTAAATTATATAAACTTAATCTATATGTACAATATCATCAGTTTTAAGTTTATATTTCATTATATTTTATGTCTCGCGCTATTCAACTAAACGCCCACGGGACGTATGTTCGTTTTTAGAATACGAAAAGCAATGAGAACGCTTTCCGAACCGTAATGTAACTTTGGTAAGCATTAACATAGCTTTTCATATGCTAAATACGAACGTAAATTGCATTACGTTCGATCGACGTTTGACTAAAAGAGGCTTTTACGTTTGGTTACGTTCCGAATCAGTTATTTTGGTTTTATATGTGAGAAATACGTATAAATCGTTAGTTTTTCTGTTCCATTCCGTACGTGTATTAAAAATAAATAATTAAATAGTTTAGTAGATAGTGTGCTGGCTTCCTAGATGTGGGTACACGGTTCAAACCCCATGTCAGAGTTCTCCGACAAAACGAAAAATAAAGAAAGTATTCTTTCGGTGACCTCATTCTGTCAAAAATTCTGAGAGTGTCATGAAAAAATGTCTGTAAAGTCTGTCGTTCGGAGTCGATTTTAAGCTGTAGGTCCCCGCCACTCACGTATATAATTAACACACACGGCATGAGTGGTGTCGGAACCTAATCCTGATCGAAGGGTTGTAATGACCAATTATGTATGTATGTACATATGTATGTATGTTTTGTGTGATAAAACAATAATCAATCAATAGTGGTGACTGGCCTAAATCGAAAGCAATCAGTTACTTTAGGTTATGTTTTGTAGCATAGAAAATTTAGTTTTGTTTGAATCTAACTCATATCTAAAGATAAGATATAAAATTTTTCTACCTTTAAAGATACCCGCATTTATTACTTTTAAAACTACCTTCGCATTTTTTATATTGCAGCCTTATATCATTTCCTCTTAGTAATCAACAGAACAAAGTGACAGCATACTAAAAATTCTTAAATAGTAATTAAAAACAATTACTGGTTATTATTGGCCACCATATACACTGCACCTACACGTAAGCACCTAAGGGGAAATAAAAATTGTTGATCATTTTTTCAAGTGTGGAAACAAATTTTCAATTTTAAGAAAATATAGTTCATCGACTAGTTTATGGATTAAGAAGTTTATTTATTTATCATTTATTTTGATTTCATATTTAACTTCATATAATATTTAATAAAATAAATTTAATCAGTTGCTGTTGAATGTGTTGAACACTTGCATCATTGCAATTGATTTTGTTTCGATTTTAAATTCTTGTCATTTATTTATAAAACATGACATACAACCGGTATGAGTTTCCTTTGTAATGTTGAATAATTTTAGCACAAATTGTGCGGAAAACACACACACACACTAAACGCGTGGGCTTAAAGTAATTCTCTTTGCCTTTAAGTTGTTTTTATTGTTCAGTTTCTATAACCTATAAAGGAACGTAAATTAAACTCATGGCTCATGGCTGAGGCATTTGAAATCTTTTTTGAAAATAAAGCAGCAAAATTTCATGAGTACTTATGAGTAGCGACAAAACGATTCATTGCGGATCTCTGACATGTACCTGTACTTGTTTGAGGCTCATAACTGTAAACTCTAGCAACAAGTCAAACTTGACTGAATTATTCCTTTTCAATATCTAGATATTCATTCTCATATTGATGGAATTGATTTTATAAGTTGAAAAAATAAATTTTTTTTTTTTTTTTTCTTATTTTATTTTAATATTTTCATATTATATCCCCAATCTCGGCAACCGCGTAAATTCGCATTTTATTAAATAATTCATAATAATGTTGGTAATTTTGTTGTCATCACATAGAATTTTAAATGAAATTATTAAATTATTTATGACGTATGGACATACATATAAGGTGAATGAAAAAAACTAAATTTATTCATTCCTATTTAATATATTTATACCAGTTTTTGTTTGATATTCCATTTATTTATGGATATTTTGGATCAAATATTAATAAATATTATTTCAGTTATGCAAACAAACAACAACAAAAATATGTTTTTTTAATAAATTCAATTCAATATTTGAAAAACTATTACACTCACAAAAAAATTAACTGAGTTTTAGAAGGTTATAGTGAACTGAGGGTATAGAAAGGGTATGTACTTTAAAAGAGATTTAAAACTAAATCGTAACATAAGAGACCAGTAACATCTATTTCAAATAATTTTTTAAAAATGGTTCTTCTTCTACAATGTTATGATAATTGAACCCAGAAGATGATCAAGTATTTAGGTATCTACCTTTCAATTGCGATAAATGTATGAATGAAAGTTGCCTTATCTGTCTTAAATTTTTCATTAAAATTGTCATCTTATGGACGAACATAATGTATGAAAACGTAAAACGTTCACGTTTTGTTAAGGTACAATCATTGAAGGATGCCTTGGTAATATAGTAAATAGTGTGCTAGACTATTAGCGTGAGGGTTGTGGGTTCGATTCCCACCAGAGGCTGTGGTCTGTTACACTACAGATAACTCAGCGTGATAACTCAGCTAAGTAGTAAATAATTAAATATAATTTTTAATTGCATTATAATTAACAAATAAATAAATAAACAAAAATTGAATAATTAAAGTATATTAAGTACTTTTCTTCTCTTTGTCTGGCAAACAAACTTATTAGAGCTAAGCAATTACATACATACATACATAATTGGCTATTACAATCCTTCAGTCTTCTCAACACCACTAATGTCGTGTGCGTTAATTTTATACATGAGTGGCGGGACCCACAGTTTAAAGTCGACTCCGAACGACAGATTTTTTGAGAAGCTTTTCACGGCAATTTTTACTCTCAGAGTTTTTTGCCAGAAATCTGCTGAGAGGAAGTCGCCGAAGAAATTCTTTTTGTATTTTGTTTTTGATGTCTGGCCTGGGATTCGAACTCGGGCCTTTCTTCTAATAAGCCAACACACTACCTACTAGACCACGGCGACTTCAAGCAATTAAGTTGGAAAAATTGGAATAGGACGACAATTTATTTAACCTAATGCCCATTGTTATGGAGTAAGCAAAAACTTTTTAAAGGCAGCGGAGTCTGTTGTTCTACTGAAAATTTGGGTTAAGAAAAGAAGTATATTTATTCGCCAAATAGCTAAATTGCATAAGTTAATGATCAAAATGTTCTGCTTAAATATAAATAACGGCACATCTTTTAACTTCATATCTGAAACACAAAGTTTCTCAGCCTTTATTTCACCAAATGGATTGCATCACATTATATTACAACCATTATAGCATGTTGGCTAATTACAGCGTGGCTACATTATAGTGTGTTGGCTAATTAGACGCGAGGCCACAGTTCAAATCCCCAGGTCAGACATCTCCAACAAACTAAAGTGTTAATAAAATTGCTATGAAAAAGTTACTCAAAAATCTGCCGTTTAAATTGTAGGTCCCGCCAATCTTGTATAAAAATTAATACACATAACACAAGGTCGTAATCCTGTCGGAAAGGTTGTAATGACTAATTATGTACATATGTATGTATTACGCATAGATTGCAACAGATATGCGACTTACGGCATATGCTATAAACACAATAAACGCAGAAGCACAACAATTTTGCCTAAGGTAAGCTGCAAGCGTATTAATTATAATAAAAAGAACGGCAGCAAAGCATAAGCAAAACGAATATAAAATAAACGGTTCATTAATTCTTTATCAATGGTGCCACTAAAAAGTTTTCACGCATTATATTTCATACATTGCGCCTTGATGAGATCTAGTTCATGCATTGCCAACATTAATCCCCTTGTGGTTTGCCAACACATATCCTTTCACTGTGAGCATTAATTCATTGCTGCGAATAAAAATACAAATAGGCCTAAACTTAAAGCAGCAGAATTTTTGCTTGTTGTCGTGCTGCCTTTAAAATAATCACTTCCATTTACATCCATGTATTCTATTTTTGAGGGATTGCTGCGTTGCGTTTATTGTGTTTATAGCATTGCACTCAGGTATGAGAATTTATAAAGATTTCCTCTTTTAAAAAGGAAATGTATGCTATAGGTCTACTATTCTGCTGTCTACCTGATTCGAGAACCTTTTGATTATAAACCTAGGCCCTTTACTTTATGACAACCAATGAAAATTAATCGCCAGTTTGGTTCACAGTAAAAACCGAGTACAATCGAATAAACTCACAGGAACAAAATAGGAAAAACTGCACTGTCTACATACTTATTACAGACCTTTGAAAGAGTGTAGTTACTTATGTGGAAAAGAGGGGCATTGTTTTCCTCATCCCACACAGATGAATGACTTTATCTTAATAAATAAATAGATTTTCGACTGGCGTTACATTCAATAAATTTATTGAACACTTACTCATGTTTGAACAGAATTTAAATCATTACGAAAGTAATGGCCTTTAACCAGGAAAACTGTTGCGAGAGTCTAGACTAGATGATGAGTGAAAACAGTTTTCATTCCGTTCCCTTATTCTGACTTTAGGGCAAAAAGGATTTTTTAGAAATTTACTCGATGAAATCACTCGAATTTTGTTTTATTTTAAAGAAGTTTCTTTCCGTACAATTTAAGGCTCACAGTGCTGTAACACCTTTAGGGCCATTACATTACAACTTGCCGTTAACTAAAGGGAGAATTTACAGGCAGATAAATTGTCATTCATTATGTATTATAAGTGGACAATAAGGTAAAGATGAGTGTTAAGCTAACTTTTAAAGTTAAGTTTATGTTTAAACTTGCCTTATTGTATATATTATATTCAATATGGCAGCTTCAAATATAAACAAAAAAGTGTTATCGACACTGCTCCGGCACTGCTATATTTTTGAAAAAGTTAATTTTATTTTATCTGTAAGTTGTAATAACGAAAACATGTTAAAGGTGACTTTAAAGTTCACTTTAGCTAAAGTTACCTTTAACTAAACCTAACTTTAATGGAAAGTTGTAATAATGTTGTTGTAAAGTTGTAAAAAAAAACTAAAAATGACTTAAGGCTGTTGTTAAACAATGAGTTTTTTTTTTAATACAAGTTTAACAAAAGTTTTAAGGGGAACAAACTTGTTTCAAATGTTCATTCTCACCCACCCACACATACAGTTAATTATTCCTTTTTATATGAATTTCTTTATAAATTATAGCAAACACCAACGACAGTGACAACAACAACAATGAAAAATATTCTTTAAAAACTTAGTTTCGAAACAAAAGAATGCAAAGAATTTTATAATTAAAATCTTAAATACAGCAACAACAACAACAACAATAACAATAAATACTTAATCTGCCTTTGAAAGCACTTATCCCTGTCCCCCTGCACACACAAACTAAGAAAGTACGACATTTTGACTAACTTTGGAAAGTTTTTCTTTTATTCCGAACAACCACTACTAAAACCCAGAAGCGTTAAAAACTTTTTCGACTTTTGTGTGTGGCTTCATGCCCATCTGAAGTGATTATATTCCTAGTAAATATTGTAGATGAAGATTTTAAGAAACTGTTTAATCAAACATACATATCTATTCGTAGTTGGGTGTTATACCATAAGAATGCTTTTTTTTTTTTAAAGGAAGCACTTGTTTGAGAACGTTCAGGAAACTCGAAAATGTCATTTCAGACAAGAAGGAAAGAGTTGCGTACGATTGGAAAGCACAAGGATACATGCATATGTACACTTTAATACGATTGTTTAAATATGTGATGTGCGATGTGTTAATTATTACAGCCATTCGTTTAATGTATGACAAAAGTTATCAAATAATGTCTGTTGAAGAGACGAATGCTTTAAACTTTTTAAACAGCAGCCGTTAAGTAATTTTAACTTTTCCCTCAAGCGAATGGAAAATTTCTGGTTGACATTTTAAAACTTTTTAAGCGGTTTACAGAACATATCACTCGGAAATTGTGGTTTTACACGTAAATAAGTTCGTAGATAAATAAATACGATTAAAATACGGAAAATTAAATTAATTGCCAGAATGAAAGAAAATGAAGAATGAATATATATCAATACGGTGTATCATTGTTTAACATTAAAATGATAAACAAAAGCTACACAAACTAATACAAGGAACTTGTTTACAAGTAAACCAACAACATTAGTATGAAAGAAAAGGGGATAGACAAGTAAGCAAGAAGGCAACAACAAGCAATGTAAACAAAATACATAAACAACAATGAAACCGCGATAGAGCTCTCGAGAAGGCGAAACCACGAACATTCGACTTCAAGAACATTCACCAGACTGTTTACGTGGGCATATAAAAAGGCAAGGCAAAGCAGGCGACGAGTAGTAAGAATTCAGTCAGTCTTGTGTGAAGACGCATTGCGTGTGAAGACAAAAGTCGTGGTTTGAAGATCGTCTTTGAAAAGATCTGCGTTGTAAGCAGAGAAGAATAGCGAATAAACAAATTGTTGTTGTCTCGTCAAGTTTAAATACTGGCACACAAAAGTAGTGCGAACAATAAAGAATTTAATTGAAACTAAACACCAATTTATTTTTATTTTATTTGCAATCAACGAACTCATATTTTAAACGTTTTTAAAAAGGTAAAAACGTAAAAATATGTACATATTTACATACACATTAAAAGGGTTTTTTCCATATTTTTTTATTTGTTTGTTTTTCCTCTTCATAGAATTAATAGAAAATAATTAAAAAATTTATATAATAAATGCTACTTTGATTACAATCCATAGCCATGGTAAGCTAAGAAGCTGCGTGCGAGTCAGGAAATTTCGAAACCAGTCAATAAGTAACACAAGCCTTCCTTCCAAATGCATCATAAACAATTTATTTTCTCTCTGTAAACAAATCTCCTGGTATATTTGATTTGATTTATTGGCAAGTGTATCAATAGCCATCCCATCTCAATACTCTTGCATACTAATTTTATTGTGTTGTTTTTTATTTTGATGTTTTTTTCTTTTCTTCTCTTCTTTATTCTAATCTTAATAAAATAAATCGAGATTTTGAATTTGCCTGCAGTAAGTAAGTAAGTATACCATACCACGAAGATAAATCTGATGAACAAGTGCAGCAAAAGTGTGCTACAAATAGAGAAGGAGAGGAGAATCTATAATTTGCTGCGCACTCACCCGTCTATGGATGGCTCTTCCTGTTGCAAGAAAGTTTTTCATGTTGTTGTTGATTTTTCTTTTTTTTATACACATTGAATTATAAGTAGATTTTCCAAAGAGTTGGTTTTTTAATGGTTATAACAGCACGACAAGTATGGTAAGTGTACACGTAAAATACATTTCCTACCGTAGTAATGGTAACTGTAGAATCTATCTCAGTAAGTTGCACGTATACACGGTAAAAAGATTTTTGTTTTTTGTTTTCAAAAATAAAAATAAAATATTGAAATAATAAATATTATGTGGGACCGGGGACAGGACGCACAAGAAGTGGGCAACCCTACCAATAACAATAATTGTGGTAGGCTTGCGCAATAACAACGACTGACGAAAATACTAACGACTAAACATAGTTGGCTTTTCCAATTACAACGATTAACGAAAATACCAACGACCAAACATAGTAGGCTTTTCAGTAATAACGACTAACGAAAACAACAACAACTAACGTACCGAACATGGTAGGCTTAGCAAATAAAATCTAAATCTAAAATCTGATCTAAAAAGAACGAATAGCAATGACAAACGAACGAATACATTTTTTGTAAAAGAGATTCATTCTACAACCCGACGTAGACGAAACAAAAGCTTTTTTTTATTTTAAAACAAAAAACATCATTAAATGTTTAAGTTAATTGTTTAATTGTTTTGTGCATATTCAATAAAATATGTTCTTAAATCAAATTAAACAAAAAGTGTTTCTCTAAAAACAAATCCTACATTTTTGGGGGCTCAACCAAATTAAAGCTTGTGTAAAGTTGAACGTGAAAGTTTTGTATATTGTGTAATTTTAAAAAAAAAACTAAAAGGAAGTTGTGTGTGAAAGAAACAAAAAAAAAGGAAAAAATTTAAAATAAAAAAACTGAAAAAAAACTCTAAGAAATTTTTTTTAAACTCAAAACTAAAACGAAATACAAAAGAAAAAATGAAAAAAGAAGAAAAAGAAAGAAAATAATTTAAAATAGAAATTAACGAAGATAAAATAAAGAGAGAGTGAGAGAGAGAGTGTCGACAAAAACGTATTCGTTCGTTTGTCATTGCTATTCGTTCTTTTTAGATCAGCCTACTATGGTTTGTTCGTTATTCGTTGTTATTTGCTAAGCCTACCATGTTCGGTACGTTAGTTGTTGTTGTTTTCGTTAGTCGTTATTACTGAAAAGCCTACTATGTTTGGTCGTTGGTATTTTCGTTAATCGTTGTAATTGGAAAAGCCAACTATGTTTAGTCGTTAGTATTTTCGTCAGTCGTTGTTATTGCGCAAGCCTACCACAATTATTGTTATTGGTAGGGTTGCCCACTTCTTGTGCGTCCTGTCCCCGGTCCCACAATTATGTTTCTATTGTAATATAAAAAAACAAAGGTTTTGTTTATTCAAATAAATTATTTATTTGATTTGAAACTTTTTACGTGAAATGATAACAAATTTATTTTATTGTACGTATAAAAAATCTGGTATTGTAGTAGTGAAGGTGTAGTAAAAATAATTGTTTTATTTTTTACGAAATTTATGGTTTTATTTGGCATAATTAGCGTGACACCTATCACACTCTATATGCCCCTTTTAAAAAATCATTACAATTTCATTTACAATAATTAATCATTTATTTTAAAGGTATTCTCATTATGGGACGCTTATATGAAACCTGATTTTTATTGATTTTATGTCGTCGATTAACTTAGATAAAAACGGCTCTCTGGGCAGGACGGTAGGGCAGCCAATAAGGACGTGCATTATCTATCACCGTTGTCTAATAGGTTGTATGTTGGCTTATTAAACGTGGGACCACGGTTCAAACCCCAGGTCAGACATCTCCAACAAAATGAAATACAAAAAAAAATATTTCTTCGGCGATTTCCTCTCATAAGTCTTTTGGCAAAGGGTCTGAGAGTGAGGTAAAATTGAGTCGATATTATACTGTAGGTTTCACGATACTCGTGTATAAAATTAACACACACACGACATAGGTGGTGTGAGAAACTAGGTCGCTACCCCGACTGAAGGGTTGTAATGACTAACTATGTATGTGTGTATGTTATCTAAATTCAACACAATGGAACACAACCTCTCTGCTGTTGGTCGGCAATGTTATCTTGTAGGAATTAAGCGATTAAGCGAATTAAACGATTGGGAAGATTACATTGCGGTATGTCCTTAGAATGTTTTACAAAAATCTGTCGTTCGGAGTCGACTTTAAGCTGCAGGTGGCGTGAGAAATTAAGTCGTAACACAGACTGAAGGGCTGAAATGATGTACGTATGTATGCACATATTTAACAGAGGAAGACAAATTAGGTTCCTCAAATCTTAAATCTAGAACTGAAAATAAAAATTTCATTTATTATAAACAATGTAAAGTACAGCCATATTTTATTTTGGAAAAGTTGTTCGAAATACACCTTCCTTTGTCTCATCTCTGTCTGATTGGAAGAATATATTTTCTTTTAAATCGAGTTTATTCACAGTGACTTAATAAGCGACATACTAATGGATTCGGCTGGGTATCGAAACTCTCGAAGTACGATTCAGTACATGAGCATTAAACTGAGAGAGAAGTTTTTAGTTTATAATATTTATTGTGCACAAAATACATACATATTTCATTCTAGCATGATCCAATCAGAGTTATAGAACAATAACTCCAATGAAAAATTAAACACAACAGAGCACTGGTAAAGCTAAACAAATAATTATAAAAATAAAATACCAATTCGATTCGATTGTACGAAATTAATTTGTACCAAATTTGATCGAAATTGTTTTTACCATGATCCTCATAATTAGCCCCCTGAAAACGTCTAAATAGTAGGGATAAGCCAAGCAATAACACAGATAGGAAAAGTGTTACAAGAGATGTGCATGTGAAGACAACAAGTTATTGTAATTTGAAGTAAAATTAATTAGTTTAAATGAACCTTAGTGAAATTATTACAAAAATAATTAATTTTAAATCAAACAATTATTAATTAAAAACCTGTTTCAGTTCGATGCAATACCATATGTATACATATATGCATAATTATTCATTTCTTCAACATAAAATTTATTTAAAAACAATTTAAATTAAAATATTGAATAACAAAATGCCCTAATTATCATTGTGGAAATAGAAGCAAACAGAAAGTTTAAAAGTAAATTAAATTATAAATTAATACTCGTATGTATATTAAGTTAACATTAGTTATGTAAGTTAACATTAGTTTCAGGAATTTCTTAACTGATGTTAATGTTTTTCCACAGTGTAGTAAGTAATAAGTAGTAAGAGTAAGAATAAAAATACAGGCACACTACACAAATATTAAATAGAAAGAATAAATGATTAAGATATCATTTTAAAGGAATAAATTATAGAATTAAATTTTTATCATCGATTTTATAATATTAGAAACCAACCTTAGAGTAAATTGGTTCCCCAAATGGGATTATAGTTCTTTAAAAAATATTCCATAGATTTTTTTCTTTGGCATATCTTTGAAAGTTAGCGCAAAGCTATATAAGAAACGTTAAAACTCTAACAATATTTTTTTTTAATGTAGCAAATAATGTAGAAAAGAAAATAGAAGTCGCCGTGGTCTAGTAGGTAGTGTGTTGGCTTATTAGACGAAAGGCCCGAGTTCGAATCCCAGGTCAGACATCAAAATGAAATATGAAAAAATATTTCTTCGGCGACTTCCTCTCAGCAGATTTCTGGCAAAAACTCTGAGAGTAAATAAACCTGCCATGAAAAAGCTTCTCAAAAAATCTGTCGTTCGGAGTCGACTTTAAACTGTAGGTCCCGCCACTCATGTATAAAATTAATGCACACAACATGAGTGGTGTTGAGAAGCTAGGCCGTAATCCTGACTGAAGGATTGTAATGGCCAATTATGTATGTATGTATGTAAAAATATGGAAAATGTTGTCAAAAGCACAACAGTTAGGTTTCCCAACTGAAAACTCTGTCAATTGCAGTTACATGTTGATTAACCCTTACCATGTGGGAGTTATTTCCTGATTGTTGCAAAAAGTTATTGGTTTCAATCCTGGTGGAAAATTCTTAAATTTTTATTAAAGAATTCATTGCAAATAAATTATTTGCAATTATTTGAAATAATAATAATTTCGAAAATATTCAACAGTTTGTAAAGCACTTTTGATAAATTAATTATGATTTCCCTTAAAGGCTTCCACTAGGATGCGCAGCAGAGATCAGCAGTGAGTAATCTAAAAGATGAGTACATTCGAATCATACTCATAATTTCTGATACTTATACGCATTCATGCTTATTTTAATATCATACTCATACTACTCATATTCAAAGTTTGAAGTACTCATCGTACAATACGCATGATGTTGTTAATTTCGACTCTCCTTTACTCAACATTTACAAGAATCACAAAAAATAAGTATGATTCGCATTCGAACACTACAATACTCACTAGAAGGTTGTGTGTTTGCTTTACTTGCTGTCTTTGTCTTTTTCTTTATTCTTTTTGATGTAAATGCAACAACAACTAAGACTGTAAATTTTGATGAATGATTCGAATCACTCGAATCATTTATGAGTCTTATAAGTATTTTTCTAAATTTATAAATCTGAACGAGTAGGCATATGAATCAAACATATTTCGAATGTTAAGAGTTTCATGTCAACGTTGTACTCATACTCATTGGAACCTGTACTTATAAATCAATCCATAGTGATTACGAATGAATCAGAGTAGTTGAACTTCAATACTGTTGACTTACTCATACTCAAAATTTCATGAATGCTTATGAGTAGCAAAAAAACAATTCATTGCTGATCTCTGATACACAGATACATTTGCTTTAATTCATTTTTAATATGATGAGGCTACATTCTCATGAAAGCGCCACACGCTACTGCCAATTTTTTTTTTGTTTTTTTTTATTGCATCAGATAATCAATTAATTTCTAATACTCGAACACCTTAATTCGAAGACTATTTTTGTAATTTCGTTTTCAGTTAATGTACGCGCTGATGGTATATTTTATCATTTTGTTTCACGCTCCCTGTATTCCGAACCCACATACATTACTTAGCAACAGCAGACAGACGAGACTTTAAGTATACATAACATAAATGTAAGTGTATTTGTATATGCAAGTCTATGAAATTGTTGTTCTAGTTGTATTTTCTGTTTGCATTACGTGGTCTCAAAGTAAATTCATTTATTTATCCATGAGTGAGTCTCTGGTTTGATGGAAGCCCTCAGAAAGTTGAGAAACTAAAACAGACACGAGAACATGTTATAAATTTTAACACACTGTTATTCAGTATGTAAATGATGCACACATCTCAAGTATGCGGAGATGAATTGGCTCGTATAACATTAAAGTGGCTGGTTGAATGGTTTGTTGCGCTCGTCATATCAATAGCTACATGGAACGGGATTATAGAGTAACTGCAGCTCTAGCAACAGCCACAGCATTACAGTAACAGCAACAATAACAGAAGATGCAATTACTACTCATGGAATAGTTGAACAGGTTGGTTGCTGTTTGTTGGTTAAGCTGACTGGTTGGTTGGGTTTTTGTTTCAAAACTGGGATTCTTATGAATTCAAACCAATTTAAAGATAAAATGGTTGAAAATGTTTGTCACACTCCATCAGAAGAAAATTTGTTGAAAATAAAGATTTTTAAGAAACCTTTATAAATTAATTAAAATTTCACTTTTTTCAGCTTTCCCAGAGCAGTTACTGAATCAATAAAGGATTGTTTTGACTGACATTTAATATTGTTATGAAAATGGAAACGGTGTATGATCGTTTAACATTAAAAGGAGCAATAGCTACACAAACATATACAACGAACTTGTTACAAGTAAACCAACAACATCAGTTTGAAAGAAAAAGTGATAGACAAGTAAGCGAGAACGCAAAAACAAGCAATGTGAACAAAATACACACACAACAATGAAGTCGCGATAGAGTTCTCGAGGAGACGAAACCCAGAACCTTCTACTTCAAGAACCTTCATCAGACCGATATAAAAAGGCAAGACAAAGCAGGCAACGACTAGTAAGAATTCAGTCAGTATTGTGCGTTGCGTTTGAAGAGAACAGTCGTGGTTTGAAGATCGTCTTTGAAAAGATCGCGTTGTAAGCAAAGAATATAAGCGAATAAACAAATTGTTGTTGTCTCGTCAAGTTGTAAAGAGTGGCACACAAAAGTAGTGCGAACAATAAAGAGTTTAATTGAAACTAAACACCATTTTATTTATATTTTATTTGCAATCAACGAACTCATACTGTAAACGTTTTTAAAAAGGTCAAAACGTAACAATATGCTTGAAACTATCAACATAAAGATGAGTATAATTTATTCTTTTGTACTTTAGCGTTGTTTGGTTTGAAATTAAAAATCATTTCATAAGCTCTTCAGTTAAGCTTTTCACTGATTCATACGATGCAAAGGAATTTTTTTTTTTGAATGTCAATTGGAAAGTCATCTCTTAAGCCTTTGTATTAAAATACATTTTCTTCAGCTATTTAGCTGTTTACTTTCTTGCCAATTGTCTGTTTAAATACAATAATTGTTTTACTTTCTAAATAATTTACATTTTTCATGCGTTTTTCTATTTTTTTTTCTTTTGCTTTTCTTCAATAAGTCACATTGATGTGAAGTGCGTAGATTATTGCAAGACGTTTTAAATGCAACTCGTACTGTATTTAGTATGATTAGTTTAAAAGCATTAATTTACTATTTTATGTTTAAATTGTTTGTGTGAAAATATTTGCTAATCAGTTGAAGTATAGCTGAGTGAAATGTACATATGAAGGTCGATAAACTACTTTTATTTCTTCAAAGAGGATGTCCTTCTGAATGCACAATATATTCAGGGTAATGTTAATTGTTGGTATTATTTTAAATGCACTTGTAACTCTGCGAAGTACTTAGTACAAAAATGTAAAAAAATACTCACTCGAGGAAGAATTGAAACATTTTCTAAATTCAGTTGAATCATATACAAACTGATATCCCTTAAAGCTGCTGTCACAACGAAAAATTAAACGAGCGGTAAAGTTTCAGCACGACTAGGTTGTATCGTATAAAACCCTAGAATTAATTTTAATTTTAGATTCTTCATATATGTACGATTGTATGAATTCAAAATGCATCTTAACTCCGTAGCCTCAGCTGTGCTAAATCACAAACTATGAAAAAAACGTTTTGTGAAGAAACTGTAAATTTAAGTATCTACTATGTCTAGTAGGCAGTGTCTTGGCCTATTAGATGTGAGGCCACGGTTCAAATCCTAGGACATTCAACTCCAACAAAACGAAAAATTAAAAAATTTTTATTCGGCGACTTCCTCTCAGCATATATAGCAAATACCCTAAGGGCCATTATTACAACTTGCGGTTAACTAAAGAGTGGATTTAAACGGGCAGATAAATTGTTGTTCATTATTAAAAATAAGAGTATTTGCTTTAGTTATGGACTTGAATAAGTCTTCTAGTTTATTGACTATGTAATGAGATACAATAAAAAGTAATTTCATTTTAGTATTATAGACATAACTCCGCAATTTTTGACTGCTTTTTTTTAAGAAAATTGTTCAAAATATGGTCCTCAATTTTGTCAGGGACAAAAGTGCTCTCAATTTCATTCTCAGAGCAGTATTTCCTTCAAATATCAATAGCTATGTATATAACTTGTGCTTACACAACAACTTGTGCTTACAAATATGTATGTATAAGTACATATGTATGTATATACATACATACATACTTACTTAAATGGCCATTAACAACCCGATTAACGGATTTCGGCCTGCCGCGACAAATCCTTCCAGGCGCCTCTGCTTCTTACGCGCCTACGCAGGTTGGTCACACCAATCTATGGTAGGGCTTCCTCGATTTGGTCCTTCCAACGCAGACAAGGTCGTCCCGTCTCCCCGGAGCATCCTCCTCCATTCGGACGACATGGCCGAGCCGCTGGATGTTAATACGTTGTACAACGTCTATGTCGTTGAGAAGCTCCTATAGCTAATTGTTGGATCGGATATGGAAATCATCGCCAACTCGCACTGGACCGAAGTTGTCTTACGTAGTACTTTTCTGTCGAATACTCTCAAGGTGGCTGCATCAGTGCTTAATAGGGTCCATGCCTCTGCGCCATAGAGAAGCACGGGAGGGTGAGCTTGTTGTAGAGTATTAGTTTTGTCGTACGAGAGAGGTGTCTGTTACTCAGTTGCCTATTGGGACCATAGTAGACTGAGGTTCCAATCGTTGGGCATACTTTCCTCTAGCCATATTTTGTAAATAAGCTGATGCATGCGTCATATCAACTCATTACATCGGGTCTTAAACAATTTAGCATGGAGGCCATCAGGACCCTCCGCTTTATTATATTGTATTGTATATATGTACATATATGTATATTACAAATAACATTTACACAAGCAGTGTAACCAATTTGTTTTCCATAAAATTTTTCGTTTATTACGTTCTATTTTATTTAATGTTTTTTAAGATTTTGGCGATTAATTTTACAGTGTGGACTATATCAAGAATACTTTATGGAATATAAGCCAAATTCGACTATATAAGATATGGACTATACAACGAACTAAATGTATGAAATTCTTTTTATGACGAAATTAGAAGCATATTTTCTGGACTATATTTGAAATTCTCTTATATGTGCGATGGACTATAAGCGAAAACTACTTTCTATACTATTTTCAGTATAGCAACTTCAGATATAAACAAAATGAGCAAATACAACACTTGCCACTGCGTTTAAAAATCCTTGTTTAATTGAGCAGTGCTAACGATATTGCTCCGGCATTGCTAAATTTTTTAAAAATTTAACTGTATTTTGTCATAAGGTTTATTACAACCTACAACGAAAAGAAGTTAATGGTAACTTTAAAGTTCACTTGAGCTAACTAAACCCAACTTTAACTGCAAGTTGTAATAATGGCCCTAAGAGCAAATAAAATTGCCATGAAAAGTTTCTCAAAAATCTGTTGTTCGGAATCGACGTTAAACTGTAGGTCCCGCCTCTCGTGTATAAAAATTAACGCACACAATATAAGTGGTATGAGAAGTTAGGTCGTAATCCTGACTGAAGCATTGTAATGACCAATTGCGTGAAGAAAGTTACTTTGCTCTTTAGGTGTCCAAATCAAGTATTCGAATCATATTCTCCAAATTAACAAATTTTATTATTAAGATAAAACCTGTTTTGTGCCACATTGCCTCTGGTATCTATTTGGACTCATTTCGCATGTGATTTAAATTTTTAAATTTTAAGCATCTCTTAAACAGCAGAAATATTTCTAAGTTCGTATTAATCGTACATTACAACCCTTTAGTTAGGATTACAATCGAGCCTCTCACACATGTTGTGTATGAGGCGGGACCTACACAGTAATATCTTTCATGGCAATTTTTTTCACTCTCAGAGTTTTTGAGAGAAGTCTACTAAGAAGAAGTCGCCGTTATATTTCGACGGCTTTTAAGGTTCATATTAAAGTATATTAAAAATGTGAAATCGTTGGAAAAATCCAAACTTTAGGCACACTTTCTCTGCCAAGTTAATGTCATTCAATTTTAGGTGTGAGTTTTCAAACTCAATGCCGGATGAAATGAATATTGTTTTCGATTTCTTTCTTGATTACAAGAGTAAATTTTATGTTTTCATACTTAATTTAATTTAATTTAAAAATTCTTAGGGCCATTATTACAACTTGCCGTTAATTAAAGAGAGAATTTTAACAAGCAGATAAATTCTTCTTCATTAATATGAGTACACAATAAGAGAGAAACGAGCGGTAAGCTAAAAGGAGGATCATCCAGCCGGTAACTTGTAAAGTTAAGTTTATGTTTGAACTTGTCATATTATATTATTCTTTTTAATATGGTAACTTCGTTGCCACTGCGTTTAAAAAAAACTTGTTTAATTGAGCAGTGTTATCGAGATTGCTTCGGCACTGTCATATTTTTGAAAAAGTTAACTTTATTTTATCTGCAGATTGTAATAATGAAGAGAAGTTAAGGGACGACTTTAAAGTTCATTTTAGCTAAACGTACCTTTAACTAAATCCAACTTTAACGGCATGTTGTAATAATGGCCCTTATTCTACCATTTAAGGCGTAGACAATTTCTCTTTTAGAATGGAAGAACAAAGGCCATATATATGCATTCCAAACAAATGTATTTATAATGATGACTCTCCCTTTTTACTGAATGCAATGGGAAACCATAAAATATAATACTCTCCTAGTAATAGGCGATCATAACTTTAAATTGCAAATTTCTAAGCTAGAGATACCATAAAAATGGTCATTAAAGTTGGCCATAAAGCATGCAACAGTGTTGCAATATTATTTTGTATTCATCGATTTGCCTGTTTTGTTTTTCAAAAAGTTGTTTCAATCATTTATGATTTACAAGCCAACATAAATAAACGAAAATGAAAAGGAAAATCGTAAACAATAATCGTAAACAATCCCTAAAAGAAAATTGTTTTTCCTTTTAATTTTTTTTTTTTTTTTTTGATTATTTTTGTGCATAAAACATTTTTATTTCTTACCGTCACTTTTACACAATATTTGTGAAAGATATGATGAAAACAATATTTGAAAAACAAACTTTTACAAGCACATACCGAATGTTCCCTTAATAATACTTACATAGCATGGCCATGTACAAATAATTTTCACTTTGATGTCACTTGCTGCATGACGCTGTCATCACGACGTTTGTCAATTTTGAACATTTTTTTGTAAATTACGTATTGCCAATGCCTGCCTGTGTGTCCGTTGCATGTCCATGTGCATGTACAATTTTTCATGTTGTTTGTCCGCAGACTGATGGAATTGATGTAATCATTCCAAAATCATGTTTCTTCTTTCGAACAATTTGAAAACGTTAACTTTTTGATTTGAAATTTGATTTTCTAATGCATTTTACCATCGTATTTTACAACAGGTGTCGATAATGGCCAATAACAGATACGAAACAAGAGAAAATTTAATTTAAATAAAATCATCATAGAAAAGACAGCATGTTTTGCCTTATTAATCGAATCGATCACTTTCATTTGAAAATCAGTCAGTCAGTCAGTTCAGTTCAGTTCAGCTATTGATTATTCGTCACATATTTATACCTACATAACTAAGCTTATGTTATCGTGTATAGTTTTCATAATAAAACAGTCGAATCGCACCACACATTGACACTTTAATTACATTCCGTAGTTATCTAGACATCACATTCATTATCATCATCATTGTCATCATCATTATCTAAAACTTCACCAAACTGTGCCTTTTATTGTCGTTAATCAATATTTTTCTAACCCCAACAATTTATTTAAGTCAAACCAAAAATGTATTTTATTTCTGTTTATTACTACAGTGAAGGAAGGATAGCAATATTAATAGAAATCCATCCCAGTGATATTATTAATTACGAAGTTTTGTCATGTTCACCGAAATCGAAATTATTTTTCTCATATAAAATACGGAAGAAGATATGATTTCGTAAAGCCATTCAAGAGTAAAGGCAAAAAGAAAGAGGAAAAACCAAATAAATATCAAAATAAATGCAAGATAACCCATGTTGACAATATTTTCAACAATATTTGATAAATTTGACAATATTTCCTGAAGTACAGTGTGAGTAACATTTTGTCGAAATTTTATAAATTTTAAAACATAGTCTTACAAAATTGAAGATTTATATGAAATAAAGCAATTGCTTTGAAAAAAGAAGTGCTTTGAACTTTAATTACACTGTGCTAGAATTTTACACTTTCTTTTTGCGACAAGCGGGGCACTTGGCGGGTTAACCTAATTCGGGTACGCTGAATCCAGTGGTGCTAACCATTTTTTTAGGTTAGCTCGAGTTTTCGAAATATACCGTTATTTCGAAAATGGAGGAGGTTGCGCAACATATATTCGCGAAACTCAAAAACGGTTTAGTTTATTATATGTATTAAACTAAAAAACCGAAATTCCACAATGAATCCTTTTTCCAATATGCGCAGTCGTTGTAAAAACATAATTTTTTTTAACCAAAAAAAATATTTTTTTAGCAAAATTTCGAAAATTTCCTTTTTAAAAAGGCATAAAAAAATGGAAAACGCAGCTGAGCTTTTTTTTTTTTGTTGTTGACGATTTCTGTTTCTACCTGTTCAGGCAAAAATATCTAAATATTTTGATATTTTCTGGTTGCATTGATGTTGGGTGCATAGTGTGTAGTCGTGTTTACAGCGTATTGAAGAAACGAGTTGCGTAGTGTGTACCTAGCATTAGAATTAAAAACTAGAGTCATACATTTTTGGGTATTTGTTTTGTATTGTTCAAAGATCGATAGTCAACTGTTTCATTTGAGGATTCTTAGTCAAGTGATCAACAAGGATCAAACAATTATGTAGGAGATGTTGATGTGTGTTGGGAATGTTCACTCGTGTAAACAATAACTGTAAAAGTACCAAAGTCTGTTTCTACCTGATAGAATACGTTACTTAAGTTTTTACAAAACCGTTTTGTGCGGTAAAAATTTATGACTCTATTTTTTAATTCTAATGTTAGGTTAACCCGCCAGGTGCCCCGCTTGTCACTTTTTTTCAACTAGCACAGTGTTATTAATACAAATGTTTCTGAATAGTGATATGTGATCTATGTACATATAAATATGTATATACACTAGAAATACTCCAAAATATTCAGAAAACATATACCATAACTTAGATTTGTAAGTATTATAAGGTGATCACTTATCTTAATACGACTTATGCTACTAGGTCTGTATTCTACCACTTGCCAATCAATTGATTTCTTAATAGACAAGAGCCTCAACAAAACTAAATATGAAAAAAATATTTCTGCGCGGACTTAATTTCAGCAGTCTTCTCAAAAAATCTTGTTGTACGCTGTAAACCTTAAAATTGCTAAGTCCCGCCAATCATAGACAAAATTAACACACTCACAGCATGAGTGATGTTGTAATGACCAATTAAGTATGTAAGGAAATATGTACACATTGTTACGAAAATGGAAATGGTGTAACATCGTTTAACATTAAAATGATAAACAAAAGCTACAAAAACAAAAACCATATACAATGAACTTGTTTAGAATGAAAAAAAGAGGATAGACAACCGAAAAAAAAGAAGAAGACAATAACAGACAATGAAAACAAAATACACAAACAACAATGAAACCACGAGAATGCGAAGCCACGAACACTCGACTTCAAGAACATTCATCAGTCTGTTGACGTGGGCATATAAAATGCAAGACAAAGCTGGCAAATAGATCTCCGTTGTAAATATCTGCGTGGTTTTTTTTGGCGATGTTGGAATCGTGGCCTCACGTCTAACAAGCCAACCCAGTACCTACTAGGCTACTGCGTTGCAATAATATTGGTAAATCAGAAACTCATGACGGCCTAGGCATTTGACGCAATGCTTGCTGATAACTGAATACTTTTCAAGTGTCCGTATAAGCATTGAAGTGTTTCTTTAGGTTTTTAGCGAAAAAAATGTTGCGAAAGCAAGATCTGAAAGTAAGATCAGTAAGCCTATCCTATGTGTATAGTACTTTCTACCTCAAGGTCTTCAACAAAGTTTTTCATTGATATTATCGATTTGACTTTCTCAATTTAAATTGACATGAGGATCAATCAAAGATATTTTCAAATAAATTTTAATTTCAATTGAAATCTACTTGAAGGGTATTATCGTATTACGAATAATTGTTTTTATAAAAAATAATATTTTTGAAAATCAAACATAACTCATCATAACACAAATCATCAGACAAAGCAAAAATATGTTTATTATTTATAATTATGAATAATAAACATTATTACTTATTTATTATTTATAATTATGAATAATAAACATAAATAATTTATTTATTTCTTACCTTTTAATCGTATACCAATCGATAGCAATATTCGTATGTTATTGATTGACACGTATGTATGTAAATATTGATTTATGCAAATCAAAATCTATTATTTTGTGTAATTAATTTGGAAGTGAATTAGAAAATTTATTAATTAAATAAATTCAATTAGAATAATTTCGAATACATACATACATACATATTACATTTGAAATATTCATGTTAACAGAAACAATTATGATAAATGTACACCATAAATATTTATGGGAAATTTAAAAGTCTTCCTAATAATAGCTTTTTTTGGTTAGAAATAACCAAAAACGGCAATACTGTTCTCGGCACAAAGAGAACATGATAAAAATTTTGAAAGGCATGTGTTAACCCAGAGGAAAATTCTTAGTAATATTTTCAAGTCTACTTAATAACCCAATAATATGTATATGTGAGCGAAAAATTGTACTGCGCTAAAAACCTAAAAACACCGTATTTAACTTGGCAAGTATTCTTCCAAAAATCGAAATCGTTTGTCATTGATATTAGTACTCATACTATAATATTTCTTTCGGTGTAAACTTGAAGTCTGAAAAAAGCGACATGAACATTCTTCTTTAGAAGCTGAGAAGCAAAGCAACTGAATGCATTTTTACGCTCTCATGATGAGAGCAACACATTGTTACGCTCTTTGTTTGTGTTTATTTTCCTTCTGTCTTCCACCCTCCTCATCCAGAAATGATTTTAGTGAGAACGGGTCGTAATGTTTGGTGAGAGCGGGTCATGATGTTACAACCCGCCATAAGAAATTTTATTTCTACATAATGCGCATTCTTTATAT
This sequence comes from Sarcophaga rosellei, assembly GCA_930367235.1. Lineage (NCBI taxonomy): Eukaryota > Metazoa > Arthropoda > Insecta > Diptera > Sarcophagidae > Sarcophaga > Sarcophaga rosellei. Next base: position 61,856,851 of record OV884017.1, on the reverse strand, counting down.
CCATATTCTTTGGTATTATTGTATAACGAATAATTGTTTTTATAAAAAATAATATTTTTGAAAATCAAACATAATTTAATCTGTTACATATTATTCATTCTTTATTTGATCATGAACAAAGCAAAAATATGTTTATTATTTATAATTATGAATAATAAACATAAATAATATTATTTATTTCTTACCTTTTAATCGTATACCAATCGATAGCAATATTCGTATGTTATTGATTGACACGTATGTAAATATTGATTTATGCAAATCAAAATCTATTATTTTGTGTAATTAATTTAGAAGTGAATTAGAAAATTTATTCCTTAAATAAATTCAATTAGAATAATTTCGAATACATACATACATACATATTACATTTGAAATATTCATGTTAACAGAAACAATTATGATAAATGTACACAATAAACTATAATATTTATGGGAAATTTAAATGTCTTCTTAATAATAGCCATGTAATGGTTGGCAAAAATCCATTGAAATTTTCATTTGGAATATAAATTGAAATGTAATTGAAACAATATGTTGTTAAACTTGAAACTTTATTTTATTAAAGTCTACAAAATTTTGAAAAAAAACTGAATTCTTTACTCCAAAGAGTTCGAGTATACATATTTTATTTTCAAGTACCATACATAGCCAATAAATTTTATAAATCCCTCTTTGATCTATTTATTCTATTTGGCCAATCCCTTCCCTTTTCAAAAAAAATTTTAAATATTGATAGTCGGTCTAACAATGATTGATTAACCTTTAAATTTATATGCCAAGTTCAGAAAAAAAACTATTTTCTTTAAATAAAGCACTTTTGGAGGGTTTTTAAAAAAAAAATTAAAAATTTATTTATTTATTTATTAATTACAATACAATTACAAATTATATTCTAATTATATACGAATGGAGTAACTTGACCATATGCTCGGTGTAGTGTAACAGACCAGAGCCTCTGGTAGGAATCGAACCCACGAACAGTCTAGCACACTACCCACTAGACTACCAGGGCGCCAAAAAAAAAAAAAAATTAAAAATAAAAATAAAAAATAGTTTTGAATTATATTCAGAGCTAACTTTACAACCGTGTTATTTATATCAGAGATCAGCAATGAGTATTCAAAAAGATGAGTAGATTCGAATCATACTCATAATTTCTGATACTTATACGCATTCATACTTATTCTAATATCATACTACAATAATACATACATTCAAAGTTTGAAATACTCATCGTACTCATGCTTAACAATACGCATGACGTTGTTGATTTCGACTCTCCATGACTCAACAATCAACCCTTCAGTCAGGATTACGACCTATCTTCTCACACCACTTATGTTGTGTGTGTTAATTTTATACATTAATGGCGGGATCTACAGTTTAAAGACAACTCCAAGCGACAACTTCTTGAAAAACTTTTTCATGGCGATTTTATTTACTTTCAGAGTTTTTGCCAGAAATCTGTAGAGAGGAAGTCGCCGAAGAAATGTTTTTTTTTTCCTATTTCGTTTTGATGTCTGACTAGGAGCTTGAACCGTGACCTTACGTCTAATAAGCCAACACACTACCTACTAGACTACGCCAATTTCCCTCATTTGTTAATGCCTCAATAAGTTCCAAGCGGCCTACATCTGGTGCCGACAGGCATTTTCACAATATTGTACTACCGAAGCCATCTTAATCGCTTTTTTGAGATCGCGCTCCTCTGCAGGTTTTTCAGCAGATTTCTGGCAAAAACTCTGAGAGTCATGTAAAGCTTCTTAAAAACCTGTCGTTCGAAGGCGACTTTAAACTGTACGGCCAGCCACTCATGTATAAAATTAACACACACAACATGAGTGGTGTGAGAAACTATGCTGTAATCCTGACTGAAGGGGTTGTAATGGCCAATTATGTATGTACAATTTGCAGTTATGCACTGTTAACCGGGATCTTATTAAACTCTACTTTAGCTCAACCTTTACACTTTATTTGCAAAAGCTGTTTAATAATGATGATGATGAAGTAGGAAAATTATACTCATTTTGCTTATAAAGTTATGCAACAAATAAACACTTTTCATTTAATTATTTACAGTAAAAGCAGAAACAACAAAACAAAAGTCCTACTTAATGTATCTTTCTTTCTTAAACTTTTCAATTAGCGATGAAATTTGCAAGAAAAGAAAAAAAAGTGGAAAACATTCAAACCACAAAACAATTTCGTTTGTGGCTAACAACGATAATTTTGCTTTGGTGGTATGGTAAATAAGCAACAGGCAAGTTATGACAGTCTATTAACTAATTATCTTTACAACATTTCAGCAACAAAAACAAAAACTTTTTCCTTTTTAACGGAAATAAAAACGGCATGGAAAATAATGTGAGAAATTTTTTCAAATACAGACAGTTTGGAGGAAAAAAAAAGAAAAGAAAAGCTAACGCGTTGATACTTTATATTGCAACATTGTCAACTTCAGCTATGGTCAATTAACACTGATTAACTGCTGATGCTGAAATTCTCGGGAATTTTTGTTTGATTATTGGAGTCACAAAGGCCGCAACCTAAAAATTCTTTTAATTTTTTTTCCTTTTTTCATTTTCAAAATTTGTCTGCCAATGTTTGTTTATGTTTGTATTCAAATCGATGGCTATTGATTTATTGCCATTCATTTACAAGGTAGCAAAAAAAAACAAAAAAAAATATGTTTTAAAAAAGGTTCGAAGAAGAATTTGTCTATTTGCAGCTCTTTAGAGGTTGACTGATTTTAATTTACTGTCTAGTCATATTCAGTCGACAATTGTTGGGATTGTGTTCAAAGAAAAATAAAATCTTCTTCTTCTTTTTGTTAATTTTTTTGCAGACAAATAAACTCAATCACCTTGAAATTTCTTTTAATTTGTCATCAATTTTCTCTTTTTTTTTAATTTTATGCCGATATAAAGTCATGATATTTCTTAACATTTTGACAAGGTATATGAAGATTTTTTTTATGGTATGCACAATTAAATTCAGAGATCAGCAATGAATCGTTTTTTCGCTACTCATAAGTACTCATGGAATTTTGAGTATGAGTGAGGCAACAGTATTGAAATTCAACTACTCTGATTCATTCGTACTCACTACAACATTGATTTATAAGTACAGGTTGCAATGAGTATGAGTACAACGTTGACATCAAACTCTTAGCTTTCGAAATATGTTTGATTCATACACCTACTCATTCAGATTCATAAATTATGAAAAATACTTATAATACTCATAAATGAATCGAGTGATTCGAATCAAAATTTACAGTCTTAGTTGTTGTTGTTGCAATTACAAAAAAAGGAGAAAGAAAAAGACAAAGACAGCAAGCAAAGCAAACACATAACCTTCTACTGAGTATTGTAGTATTCGTATGCGAATGAGCCAATTCAGACGAGCACATTTTTTAGTCGCACAATTTTTGTTCTTTTCAATTTATACGGGATGAATATTCGTTTGGCAACAAATGTATACGTATACAGAATGTATGTATGTATTACTATTTTTGCATTCATTTGTTTGGCTGATTTTTGAAAATGTGCATGTATTAGTTTTGTGCCGGTGATGCGGGGTTGTAGCTGGTGGAAACTTTACGCCACCGAAAAACCATTCTCTTCACCCCTCTTGCCTATAAACTATCATTTTACGCCAGCACAATTGTGCTTGTGTGAATTGATATGAATTGGTATGATATTAAAATAAGTATGAATGCGTATAAGTATCAGAAATTATCAGTATGATTCGAATCAACTCATATTTTTGTATACTCATTGCTGATCTTTGCATAAATTAATATCCAATATCGAGGAAATTATGAAGAAACGTATTTTTTATTTATTTTTTTATGTTTAAAATGGTATTGATTAAAAATAAAAAAGAAAAATTTGAATAATACTATCCAACTATGAAACGTTTCACAATTAATGTTTGCCAATGAAGAATTTGAGATGTCGATCAAAGGTCAGAATAAAAGTGAACGCCTGTAAATGTTTGGCGACGTCTAATTAATATTGGAATCTGTAGAAAATATAGGGTGGGCCATCTATCGGTTTAAATTTGAACTATCGGTTATTTCGAATCTCTAGCAATACTTATGTCATTCTATTCTGTCACAAGATTCAGTATATTATCTCCATTGAACGTAATGAATCGATTTACGTGCCAATCATCTTTTTTGGATGAAACTCACTTTTATCTTGGTGGGTACGTTAATAAGCAAAATTTCAGTATTTGGGGCTAAAAAATCCCACACGTGGTCTTGCAGAAGCCAATGCACCCATTACGAGTGACTGTTTAGAGCGGACTGTGGAGCGAAGGCATCTTGACTCATAATTGTTTGAAAATGAGGACAGCGCAACCATTACGGTTAATGGAGACACCTATCGCACCATTATAACCGATTTGTTTGTACCCACTCTTCATGGTATTGATGTGAACGATGTTCGGTTTCAACAGGATAGTGCAACTTGCCACGCATCTCATGCCACAATCGATTTATTACGTTAAACGTTTGATGTCCATTTAATTAGTCGAAATGTTGATGCCAAGTAGTCGTCGTAGTCTAGTAGGTAGTGTGTTGGCTTATTAGACGCAAAAGTCTCGGTTCAAACCCTAGGTCAGACATCAAAACGAAATATGAAAAAATATTTCTTCAGCGTCTTCCTCTCAGCAGTTTTCTGGAAAATTCCCATGGAAAGTCTCTCAAAAATCTGTCGTTCGGAGTCGACTTTAAAAACTGTAGGTCCCGCCACTTACGTATAAAATTAACACACACAACATAAGTTGTGTGAGAAGATAGGTCGTAATCCTGACTGAAGGGTTGTAATAACCAATTACGTATGTTGATGCCAAGTAGCATCAAACCGTTGGACTATTTTCTGTGTGTTGCCGTTAAAGAAATATGTTATGCCGACAAACCAGAGGCAGAGAGCATTTGAAGGCCAAACATTCGTGATACCATTCTGACGAGATACGTACTTAGAGTATAATGAAGGCTTTGATGGAAAAGAAAATGAGAATCCATAAGAATTAAAATAATTGCGAGCGTTGCCTTTAAAGATAAAACTGTCATTTTGTGAAACTGATTTGTTTATTTTACGAAAACAAAAAGGTAAACAAGACATACAAACCATTACAAAATGAACACAGCAAAGGCTTAAACAAAAACACATAAGATGTTACGAGATTAGGGACAATAAGCAGATTACAAAAACAACACTACATAAAAAGACAACAAAAGATAGAAGCAAATGAAAAATCTAGAAGTTACCAAACAAACAGAGAATTATAATAAGACGCTTGAAGTTCACTGGGATTTTAATCTTATTTACTAAAGACATGATATTCATGTCATTAAATAGATACCACAAATAAAGAAATAAAATAAATAAAGAATTGATTTAAATAAATAAACAACAACGAATAAAAATAAACAATTTCTTTTAATTTAAATTGTAATCATAGAATTGTTTAGAAATAAACGTTTTTTTTATTTCTTTTTTTAATTAATAACGTAACAATATTATATACAAAAATTTTATAAAGTTTATAAAACTGTGTGTAACTCTTTCAAAGGCGGTTAAAAAATCAAATTCTGTTTTTTCATTTTAGTTTTTTAATTAAAAAAATCTCACAGTATTTATAATTTTCAAATAAAAAGTTGCAATGGAAAATTTCTTCCGCTGTTATTATCAACATTAATCGTCATGCAACACGCTCAAGAATAAACTTGAAATCAAAAGAGAATAACCGACTCCATAATACATTCCCACAGACGATGTTACCTTTAGTTTGAATTGCAAGGGGAAGCATATTTAATTCCAAAAATACATCATAATTCTCATAAATTGCAAAACAAAGAAATCATCTGATTGCTGTCATTATTATACAAAAATTAAATGTGCAACAAGAAAAAAAAAGAAATAAAATTAATGTGTACCAGAGATATGCAATGAGTATTCAAAAAGACGTGTAGATTCGAATCATGCTCATAATTTCCGATAGTTACTTCTTTTACTTATTTTAATACCATACTCATACTACTCATATTCAAAGTTTGAAGTACTCATCGTACTCATTTTTAACAATACACATGATGTTGTTGACTTCGGTCTCTTCGTTACTCAACATTTACAAGAATCACAAAATAAGTATAATTCGCTTATGAACACTACAATACTCACTAGAAGGTTGTGTGTTTACTTTTCTTGTTGTCTTTGTCTTTATCTTTCTTCTTTTTTTGTGTAAATGCAACAACAACTAAGACATTTTGATGAATGTTTCGAATTATTTATGAGTATTATAAGTATTTTTCTAAATTTATGAATCTGAATGAGTAGACGTATGAATCCAACAAATTTCGAATGTTATGAGTATGATGTCAACGTTTTACTCATACTCATTGCAACCTGTACTTATAAATCAGCGTTGTAGCATATAGATATCAGAGATCAGCAATGAGTATTAAACAAGATGAGTAGATTCGAATCATACTCATAATTTCTGATGCTTACACACATTCACACTTATTTTAATATCATACTCATACTACTCATATTCAAAGTTTGAAGTACTCATCGTACTTATACTTAACAATACGCATGATGTTGTTGATTTCGACTACCCATAACTCAACATTTACAAGAATCACAAAAGAAGTATGATTCGCGTACGCACCCTACAATACTCACTAGAAGGTTGTGTGTTTGTAAATTTTGATGAATGATTCGAATCACTCGAATCATTTATGAGTATTATAAGTATTTTTCTAAATTTATAAATCTGACTGAATAGGCGTGTGAATCAAACATATTTCGAATATTGTGAGTTTGATGTCCACGTTGTACTCATACTCATTGCAACCTGTACTTATAAATCAATGTTGTAGTGAGTACGAATGAATCAGAATAGTTGAATTTCAATACTATTGACTCACTCATACTGAAAATTTCAAAAGTACTTATGAGTAGCGAAAAAACGATTCATTGCTGTTCTCTGATGTGCACCCTTTTGAAGCAGGCATTAGTTGCAATTGTATTGGAATTTTATTTGCCTGATTAGTGTCAAAAATATTTGATTTTAAATCTAACGCCTGGTTTAACATAACCGCCTTCAATCTGTTTCAAAAGTCAGGTTAATATGCCACGTTTTAATTTTTCAATGAGCATTTCTTATGGACGGACTTTACAAAATCAGACGTACGTTTGTATTGCTCTGGTTCACCTCGAATGTTAAGCAGGGAAAGAAAATTAAACAAAAACAAAAATTATTTACTCTGCGAATTTATTCAGATTATGGCCATTTTAACACGCGGTTTCTTTATGTTGGCTGCCTGACTGTTTGTATCTGTCAGCTGCATATAAAGTATTTTACACGTCAACAACCCACATTGCAAACAAAAACACAAAAAAAAAACTAAAATCTTTGAACAATTAAGGAGCTACTAAATACACGCTACAAACACACTTGAAATCTTTTAACAGACTGGACTGGCTGGACTCAGACACACTTATGTATGTATGTGATATAAAAATAAATAAAATTTCGCATTAAAGATTATCAACCGGTTTCCATGGAATAACATTCAACCACCGCATGCATAAATATTACTTGCAGCAGAATAGAAAAATCCTTTCAATGTTTAACATTTTATGAGCACTTAAGAACGTTCATGACATGGGAGATACTTAAAAGGTTTCTCTAAGGAAATACTTTAGCAAAATTTTTCAAAGTTTTGAGAAACGAAATCTACTCTCCTACTTTCTTTGTGTACGTATATGTAATCTTCTTAATGGTATTCTCAAGTGGATAACCTGTATAATGTAACTACGAAAGCTTTTATCCATTTGAACCATTGAATATTCATAAAGTCAAACATACAATGTCGTCCATAAAGATGCCATCATTTTTAGTAAAATTTCAATGATTTCTGTGTCTCTATATGCTGATGACGTTAAGTCTCTTTACGCCAAAAAGAATCGTACCAGAGATCAGCAGTGAGTAATAAAAAAGATGAGTAGATTCGAATCATACTCATAATTTCTGATGCTTATACGCATTCATACTTATTTTAATATCGCACTCATACTATTCATATTTAAAGTTTCAAGTACTCATCGTACTCATACTTAACAATAAACATGATGTTGTTGATTTCGACTCTCCTTTACTCAACATTTACAAGAATCACAAAACAAGTATGATTGAGCCAATTCACACAAGCACAATTGTGCTGCCGTAAAATGATAGTTTATAGGCAAGAGGGGTGAAGAGAATGGTTTTTCGGTGGGGTATTCATTTATGAGTATTATAAGTATTTTTCATAATTTATGAATCTGAATGAGTAGGCATATAAATCAAACTATTTCGAATGTTATGAGTTTGATGTCAACGTTGTACTCATATTCATTGCAACCTGTACTTATAAATTTATATTGTAGTGAGTACGAATGAATCAGAGTAGTTAAATTTCAATGCTGTTGACGCACTCATACTCAAAATTTCATGAGTACTTATGAGTAGCGAAAAAACGATTCATTGGTGATCTCTGAACCGTATCCAAGTTTCTTATCGAAAAAATCATAATTGGCGTCTTCTTTTAAGAATAACCTGTGGTTTTAAGTTCAGTCCATTAGTTAGCAATGTCGGTAGATACATATTTAGTACCTTGAGGTAAAGATATAATCCCGCCAAATACAGTACATCTCATGGTACCTTTTTTACCCTACTACACTACATAGCCTTCAATTCGTCTTGTTGAGTTCAGGATGACACTTCTCATGCTCTTTTATGAGACCTATAACCTTTCTCTATATTCTATCGAAAGTTTTATTAAAAAAATGAGGACTTTATACGTACCCTCGTAAGGTTCTGTCACAAGTTTAACTCAAGAAGTTAATTACTTTCATATAATTGAAGAACTTTTTTACACTCTGCACTTGTGTAATACTGCAGACGTATGTATATTGCGCTCTAATCTTCAGAATATTTTTCATAAACAAAAAACCGCAAAAAATTAAAAGCTTTTCAAAGGTAAATTAAAACTGCGCAGCAGTGACAACTCTAAGACTCGCCTATCAGATCGATGTATAGGCAATAATAAAGGATCTGTCAGGCCATCTTGTTGAAGCTACATACATACATACATAATTGGCCATTACAACCCTTCAGTCCGGATTACGGCCTAGCTTCTCACAGCACTCATGTTCGGTGCGTAAATTTTGTACATGAGTGGCGGAACCTACAGTTTAACGTCGACTCCGAACGACAGATTTTTGAGAAACTTTTTCATGGCAGGTTTATTTTACACTCAGAGTTTTTGCCAGAAATCTGCTGAGAGGAAGTCGCCGAAGAAATATTTTTTCATAATTCATTTTGATGTCTGACCAGGGATACGAACCCGGACTTTACGTCTAATAAGCCAAAACACTACCTACTAGACTACGGTGACTGCTTGATCTGTGAAATTAGTTGCCATTTCACGTAGAAGTGATGTGAACTGGACACCGACATCATACGATTTGACACTGTTGGACTTTTACCTGAGGTTTTTCCTAAGCTGCATGCTTACAAACCACAAATCATAGCGGTTCTCAAAGCCAATATAACCCATGCTTTCGGTCGAATTTAGTCTGACTAATGTTCAGCTAAAGTAATGGAAATGTGGCTTGCTCCCCACCCAGAGAAACCATAGCGAACACCTTAATCCACGCATAATGAGATCAATAGGTCTATCAAATGAATACCAAAAAACCTATGATATCTCACACACACTTCTTGTTTTACTTAAATTTAAAGATAGCAAGCGCTTAATGAAAGACCCGATATAAGCAATACAATATAAGGTCTCAATATAAATTTACAAATACACTGAACAGTGAAGTGTGTTCAACGAAATCACACGTTTTTAAACGTTCCAATAAAATGTTGAGAAAAATTTGTCGTAATTTATTGGTATGAGTAAACCAACCTATGATTTCCAGTACCAGCTCTCACAGAGAAACTACTGGATGGAGAATTATTTCTCCACTTATTCTTTCTTTTCTTTTCTTCGGTTTTACGAGTATTTTAGCCAAGTGCATGCGTCTTTGTAGCTTTTTGTGTGTACAAATAATTCAGAAAACCAGTTTCAGAAAAATTTCATTTTAAAGTAGGAATACAACAGCAACAGCAACGACAACAAAAAAATTAAGAAAATAATTTACAATAACAACAAAAAAGAAATCGTTAATATTCATATCGACACTGACATGACTTACTGAGCAAATGAGTGAGGGAATGTTAAGACATGCACTCACAGACAAACTATGCATGTATCATACGAATAGGAAAACTTCTTTAAGCAAAGGTACCAACGAGAGAATACAGACTGAACAACATCTATGAATGTTATAGAATATATTAACAATAACAACAAGACTTTGATAGTGGAGCCAAAGTTGTTATTGTCATTCTGCCTATGGCACTGTACGTTGAACAAACATAAATTCAAAAAGAAAAATAAAATGTTACAGAAAATCCATTGGCCCCAAATGCCTTTAACTCCCTTAAAGCTGCAAAAATATTTCTTTTTTTGTTGTTTTTTTATTTTTTCAGTTTCATTTTATCATTATGTTCGCATTGTTGTGAAAATATTTTAGTTTTGTTTTCAATTTTTCATTCTTTGTTTTTGTTGTTTTTCATGGTTTTTGTTTTCATTATTTTTTTTATAAGAATCTCTTTAGCAGAACTGTAAAGGCGTACATTCTCCCTCAACTCCAAAAACTCTGAAGTGTTCTGATAAATATTAGGTCCTGTGATACGAAAAATTACACGCTGCGACAGTTAAAATACATTCAGCTAATGACATAGTATAGGTTGTGAGTTTTGTTGAGTAGAACTCAAAAATATTTTTTTTATATTTCTCGAATCCTCCAAACTTGTTTTATTTGACAAAAATGGTATTTTTGGAGTTTACGCACAAATTTATTGATTACGTAAACATTTCTGAACCGATATCCAATGTTTCAACCTTATTAGAAAGCAGAGGGATGGGCCTTTAAAACGATATACATACATATATTATTTGATTTAATATGATATGGGGTTTGATGAGGTAAACTTGACAAATTTTTTTGAATTTTGTTCATATGTTTTCAAGTTTGTCCGTTCATAGTAGCAAACTTTAATTAAAAAATATAAAATAAGTGATAACACTCTGAAAGTGTATTATCTTCTGAAGAGATTGTCACTTCGTTTGATCAAATCGGACAAAAATTACAGTAGTTATTATTTAAAGAGTATAACAATCGTGTTATATTTTTTATATATGTATGTCATCACATCAAATGAACTTTTAGATCAAAAATTTTCAAAAGTTTTGATGAATCTTGATTTTTCAATTTTTATTTCCCTTTGCGCAAATATTGTCAAACTTCTGGTGGTTGCTCAAACGTGAAATCAACACATTTTGCGATAAACAAAAATATGAAAAAATATTGTATATAAAAAATATAACTCGACTGTTAGACTCTTTAAATAATAACTACTGCAATTTTTGTCCGATTCGATCAAACGAAGTGTCAATCTCTTCAGAAGATAATGCACTTTCAGAATGTTATCACTTATTTCATATGTTTTAATTAAAGTTTGCTACTAAATATGAACCTATAGACTTAAAAAAATATGAAAAAACATCGCATTTGTCAAGTTTAGCTCATCAAACCGAATAGAATATTAAGTCAAATAATATATATATGTATATTGCTTCAGAGGCCTATCCCTCCTCTTTCTAATAAGGTTTAAATTTTGGACATCGGTTCAGAAATGTTTGTGTAATCAATAAATATGTACATGAAGTGTAAAAAATCAGATTTGTCAAATAAAACAAGTTTGGAGGGTTCGAGAAATATAAAAAAAAATATTTTTCAGTTCTACTCAACAAAACTCACAACTTAGACTATGTCATTTGCTGGGTGTATTTAATTTTTTTTTATTTCTTTTTATTTTGTCGCATAGTGTGATTTATTAATTACCCCAACAAGTTATAATAAGTCTGTAATAAATTATTTTTTCTATCAATTTAAAGAATTTTATTCAAATTTATTTTGGGTATATGGTTTGTAAATGTTTATACAAACATACATATATAATTGGCCATTACCTTCAGTCAAGATTACGACCTAGCTTCTCACACCACTCATGTTGTGTGCGATAATTGTATATGTGAGTGATGGGACCAACAGTTTAACGTCGGGTCCGAACTACAGATTTGAGAAACTTTTTAATGGCAGGTTTATTTACTCTCAGAGTTTTTGCCAGAAATCTTCTGAGAGGAAGTCGCCGAAGAAATATTTTTGTTTGTTTTTAATATTTCGCTTTTGATGTCTGGCCTGGGATATGAACCCAGGCTTTATGACTAATAAGCCAATACACTACCTACTACACAACAGTGGCTTCTGGCAAATGTTTATAAATTTTATTATTTTGTCAACAACGAATAAACTCTTTAAAAGTACTGTCTCGATAGGCAGTATGTAGGAAGAACGGGCATATTGTTGCGCTTGCAATACAAGCCCCATTAAAACCAATGACACAAAATTCAATCGTTGGCAATTTCTCAGTTTCTGTTTTTTTCCTGAGCAGTTTTTTAGCAAAATTGCTGTTTTTGTTTTCCGTCTTTATAACAGCACAATATAATTTGGCCTACAAGAGTTATCAACAAGTCATTTGAAACAAACAACAACAATGAAAGGTTTCTGTTGCAAATTTTTTTTTATTTTTTACCTTTAAGCTCGACTTTATTTTTGTGAGTATTTTTGATGACGCTTGTGTTGCAAAAGTGGTTTTAAGGTCGTTTTCAATTTTTCTTTATTTTTTATTTTTTATTTTTTATTTTATTAACCATGAATCAATTGTTTATTACAATTGGATTGGAAACAATCACAGTAGTTGTTATTCAATTCATTTTATATTCTTTTAATATTACCAAATAACAGATTTTAACCAAAAACATTACCTGTTATGTTTTTATTATTAGCCTGGCAAATACATACGGTTTTTGACAAAGAAAAAAAAAACAACAAAAACAAATGCAAAACACAATTGTTTTCTAAAACAAAAATTATATCAAAACAATACAACAGTGCGATACAATTGGTTACAGCAGAAACTCTTTAGAATTGCAAATGTTTTCTTTCAAGGCCAGCAATTGTTATGAATCACAACTTTGGAAACGATTACTTAATTTGTGGACATTAAAACAAGAATTATAACAAATCGAAATAGAAGCATGGCAGAGGGTTCTCCCTCAGAGAATATTCAAATTTTGCAAATAGAAAATTGCACGTTTTTAACAGCCAATCAAAATTTGAATCAAACTTCTTATGGTTCTATAACTTCATTAAGGCTTTACCTTATAATATTTTCAAATACTTGATGTGAAATTCAATCTGTATTTTAGCTACGAAGCAATTTCTCGACCACGTAATTTTAAGTTTCATTCGTTTCTCCACTAATAAGCCAATGAACTTCATTAATACGAGCTTAGTAAGCTTATGACCAATATTGGTGGTCCTGTACAGAGCAGACGCAGACTACATATATAAATAATTGGTCATTACAACCCTTCAGTCAGGATTACGACCTAGCTTCTCACACCACATATGTCGTGTGTGTTAATTTTATACATGAGTGCCGGGACCTACAGTTTAAAGTCGACTCCGAACGTCAGATTTTTTTTTTGAGAAACTTTACATGGCAATTTTATTTACTCTCTGAGTTTTTGACAGAAATCTGATGAGAGGAAGTCACCGAAGAAAAAAAAATTTTTTTTTTTCATATTTCGTTTTGATGTCTGACCTGTGCACAGTGGTTGCGCCCATATGACAAAAATAAAAAATTTTTTTTTTCTATATTGGGTTTGTAGCGAACTAAATAGTCGCTAATGTCATCAAATTTCTCTCTTCTGAATTTGTTTTGATAATATCTAACGGTAATTTTTAAATGCAAACAATTAAAGTGCGATTTTATATAGAAGAATAAAGTTGACTAAGCGACTGTGAAAACAAAGTAAATATCAAATTATTAAAATACATTTAATTAAAGTGCCTAATTAAAATAATTAAAATGGAAATTAATGTGAATGGTATTGACATTATTTTTAAGAAATAATAACTTAATAAATTGTGTTATAGTTTTCGTAAAGTACTGATTTTTAGAAGTGTTTTTATTAACACCGTTTGAAATTCTTTGTAAAAAATAATTAGAGTTTTAGTTAGTTTCCCAATGAAAGCCAATGACCAAATTGGTTTGTAAATATTGATACACACCTATAGACAAAAATTGTGTTTAATTCAAGTGCAGTTTTTTGCAGGTTTTTTCTATATATTAAATATACTGGCTTAACCTCTGTGTTTATTGCGTTTTTAAAATTTGTTGTGTATCTCGTTTGATTTAATAATAGCGACATTTTTGTTGTTATTGATAGTTTTTTTTTTTATTCTACATAATATAAACATCCCGTCAATGCATATTTTCACGAACGACAATTTTCGAGCTTTGGTGCTCTAAGAAGGGTTCAAATTCGGCGAAATCACTGCAAGTTTATGACGAAGTAATCAAATTAATTAATTTTGAATGGGAAGAAGGTGCGTTTTGTGACTTATTGAAATGTGTACAATATTTATGTAAAAGAATTGTTGACATTTGGAAAAAGAATCACCGCTTAAAATCAGACGTTTTAAAAAATCATTCAGACTGGTTAGGAAAAAATTAGGTTGTTTTTTTTTAACTGAAAAACGTTTCTATGTCACCTAAAGAACAAGTATTAAAAACGAATAAACGTGGTCGCCCTTCATCTGATTTCTCAAGTTTTTCAAAAAGAACAAAATAACGAAGAGTAGCAAAGTTGGCAAAACTGATGCGACTGCAGCGGATGCTTTACGTAGTCTATGTTCAGAACCAAAGCAAGCTGGTTCGGAATCAAATGCCGCTGAAGTTCTTGCATTATATTTTGATATTTTTTTGAAAATATCAAAATAAAGTACTAAATTTAATTTGCAGAAAGAAGCGTATTTGAAAGATTTCTGGAAAACCGAAAATTTATTCTGAATATTTTATCAGGAAAAAATTTAAAAAATGGGCGGTAGGGGCAAGTGACCGCGCTCATTTTTGTAGAATTTTGTGGTTATTATATCCGAAATGTACTGTGAAAATTTCAGGACTATATCTTTAATATAATTATTTTTGTCGCTCCTTCCCATACAAGTGCAACCACTGTGCTGTGGTTTGAACAGTGGCCTTACGTCTAATAACACAACACTCTACCTACTAGACTACGGCGACGACGCAGATTGATGATGGCAATTACGGACTCTATTCTGCTTTATGGCAGTGAGACCTGTTCGGAAGTATTAAAGGCCGACTGTAGAATGAAAATTTTATCATCGGTACAACGAACCGCTGCACTTAGGCTGGTATCGGCGTCAGCAGTACTGGTAATCAATGGAATATCCATAGCTTTACAAGCAAGCGAGCGGAAGAGGGTGTGGGAGGCTAAATACATGCACGTAGAGACAGTAAATGTCGACGATGCCAGAAAGCGAACCATACAACACTGGCAAGATAAATGGATCACTGAAACAAGTGGTAGATGGACGGTAAAACATCTCCCAGATATTACCCGCTTGATTGAGAGGAAATTTGCTGAGGTTAATTACTATTTAACACAGCTGTTATCCGGGCACAGTTATTTTTGTAAATATCTGTTTAAAATGAGGAAGATGACACGACCAAATTGTATTTATTATAATGCGTCGATTGATGACGGGGAAACGCTTTCTTTTGTTGTGAGATGGAGTTTAGAAAGAATGAATTTTGAGGTCAGCGTGTGTACTGTCGAAAACTTTTGCGATATATGTACTTCTGAACAGCGAAGAAAATTGGAATATTATAGCCAGTCATACTGAAGCCTTGCTGTAATCTAAAAAACAGCAATGGATATTTAAACACCTTTTCAGATCTCGTTGCGCAATCCGGGTGAGGGGCCAAATAACCAGAGGGACTCCACTTTTAAGTAATAATACAGTTGTTCCGGAGAATGCACATACATACGTACATAATTGGCCATTACAACCCTTCAGTCAGGATTACGGCCTAGCTTCTCACACGAAGTAAGCACAAAGAGTCCAAAAGAGGCGGGTAGATTTAACGGATGAGGTCCGCAAACATGGGGGATAGAGACGACTTCCCCTATGGTGCGGTTAGGTACATTTACTCCTCCTCAGCGAAAAAAAGTATGAGCTTATTTTGGCTAATCGAGATAAAAAACATGGAATTAACGCTTTAAGGATTCCAATCAATTCTTAGTTAATTTTAATCCCAATTCTACAGAAAAAACTAAAAAGAAATCTGAACAACTCTAGAGTATTAAGCAAAAATTGTAAGAAAACTTTAATCACAGCCGCCTTAAGTTTGTTTGTATATTTTTTTAACTGAACTGTAAATATTCTTTTTTTTTTTTATTCAATTCAATCAATTTGTAATGCAACTTTGCTACTTATTTTAATTTTCAAGTATAATTACTATGTGCCTACAATTGTCATTCCTTTAATTTAGTCGCTCACCTTGTAAGGCAAATAGAATTTCGAAGTGGTATTGGCGGCAAATTGTTTGTCTTTTCAAATTCAATTGCACCACATATGTATGAGTTGTGTCGACCAGATGTTTTAACACTTGTTTCAACATCAACAAACATACATACATACATCAACGTATAACAACAATTATAATCTCATTGATTAACAAATGTTGCAGAATTTTGCAACATTCAAGAAAATTTAATTTTTTTATTTGAATTTTCCCTTTTCGTTCGCAACCAACAACAACAACAATAGAACTTAAAAGTTAGATGTTAAATTGTTCACCCTTTACTCACGAAGGTATTACTTTGAAATATGTTGGCATTTATTATTACTGTCAGTATTTCATTACCATGGTATGCGTCATGAAGATGTTCCAACAGAATAGAACTTTTCACTTCGTACAGAAAGAGAGAGAGAGAGAGATAGACAGAGAGAGAAAGATTCTTATTAAAAATTTGTTGAAGGGGAATAGTTTTTTACGCACTTACATATGTACACTAAAAAAAGCACATGTTTCCTTCGGTACTTAATTCAAGGTCTTCTTACTAATTGTGAATTAAACAAAAGTTTACCCTATGTATTCTGTAAAGAGGTGCCCAATCGTTATAATTTCATTCAAAGTTGTTTGTATTCATTTCATCATGCAAGGGATACAAAACCTTTTTAGGGAACTCACTGGACACTGATAATGCAATACAGTGGTATGTATACATACTTATATACATAATTGGTCATTACCTTACCTTTCAGTTAGGATTACGACCTAGCTTCTCACACCACTTATGCTGTGTTTGTTAATTTTAAAAATGAGTGGCGGGACCTACACTTTAAAGTCGACTCCGAACAACAGATTTGTGAGAAACTTTTTCATGGCAGAGTTTATATGTAACCCCATTTTGGGAACCTCTGCCATTCAACGTTATTGTATTATAATGAATGCATGACTGTATGTGTTGCCGTTAAAGTTTTGTCCTCTCTTTCTTTGATACCTTTTTTAAAATAAGTCTTCTTCGAAGTTTACGTACGTACACATATCATTTTATATGGATTTGCCGTTTGTTGCTGCTGTTGTTGTTTATTTTGTAATACTGTTTTTATTGTTGTTGCTCGAATTTAATGTTTAGTTGTTGCAGATCTTTGCTGTTGCAGATTCTAAATGGCATTAACGTCTTTTGATGCATATAAGATTCTATAAACGTGGCTAAAATCATATAATACTCGGGGGTATTAAACGCACAATACACGTGGTATGTGCAATGAGTTGGAAAGTTATACTCAGTTCGTGATAAATACATACATATGTACATAATTGATCATTACAACCCTTCAGTCAGGATTACGACCTAGCTTCTCACATCACTTATGTTGTGTGCGTTAATTTTGTACATGAATGTCGGAATCTACAGTTTAAAGTCGACTCCGAACGACAAATTTTTGAGAAACTTTTGACGCTGAGAGGAAGTCGCCGAAGAAATATTTTTTTCTCATATTTCGTTTTGTTGTCTGGCCTGGGGCTCGAACCACGGGCTTTTCGTCTAATAAGCGAACACAGTACAGTACCTGCTAGACTACTAGAAGTCGCCGTATTCGCCGAACTTCGAACATATTCTAATCTAAAATTCATAATGAATCCAATATAAGGGACAACCGAACTTTACTCGCATTGCCAATTGAAATGTTGTCTTGAGTTCCCCAAAAAAAAAATTACAAATTTTGAAGAAACCAAAATGAGCCATAATAGAGTCATATCTACTTATTGCATCATCTGCTTATATACTACTCTATTACAAAAATATTAAATTCAGACCAAAGTATTCTGATAAATAAAGAATCTATTGATACATACCATTTATGTGCGTCAACATCTGAAGTATTATCACCCTACGTACTTGTCTGCTAAAATTGTGTGTCGTTTTACGTAAAGTTCCCCCTTAAGACATGTTAAAAACGCAGGAACAATGCTTTTATATTGTACGTACATAAAGCAAAAATAGCTGTAAACTTAAACCAGGTTTAAGTAACTTGTATTCATTACTCGCTGCCTTGTGATATTTGTAAGTTGTATGTATGTGTGCAATATTTCT
Source organism: Sarcophaga rosellei (assembly GCA_930367235.1). NCBI lineage: Eukaryota > Metazoa > Arthropoda > Insecta > Diptera > Sarcophagidae > Sarcophaga > Sarcophaga rosellei. The sequence goes on along the minus strand of OV884017.1, from coordinate 61,838,136 downwards.
CTGTGTTTCCTATTTTTCATGATTTTATACTTCTTTTATCACTTAATTCCTACTATTTCCCCCATTCCATATAAGAAGGATTAAAATAAAAACTGGTACAGCTGGAAACCAGTTGTAGCAGGTATTTCGCCTTTTTGTTGATGACTTTAGTATTTTTTGTTGTTGTTGAAAAACTTTTCTTTAAACTTATAAGAAGCGAAAGTTATATTCACAATTCAAACAAATATTCGAATACACTTTCATACGTATGTATGTATGTATGTACGTACGTACGTACATAAATTTTTCATTTTCATTATTGTCAGTTGACTGCGAAAAGAAGTAAAACTTTAGCTTTTAAAGCTAAGATACGAAAACAAATTTTAATTAAAATTTATTCATCAGATTGTTTTGAAAGCAAAAAGGGTGGAGTTGTCGAAATTTTATGCAGTAAATCGAAAAGTTCAGCACATAATCTGCCACAAGGACGGTGTTTACATTTTTGTGAAACGGAAAGAGAGAACTGGAAACTAAAACTACTAGGATACCAACACTGTTACTAAGAAAGAAAGCAAAGTTAAGTTGTTTTTGTTTTAATATTTAAATTCATTGCAAACAATATTTTCTGTTAATATCTCTTTCAAAGGCATCGAGACTGATGTTTATTACTTCTATAGGTTGGGCCATTTATCGGTTTAAATTTGAACTATCGATTATTTTGAATCTGGCAATACTTATGTCATTCTATTCTGTTACAAAATTCTGTATATTATCTCTACTTTACGCTTAAGCAATGTTGTAATTGAAGTCGCCGTAGTCTAATGGGTAGTGTTTTGGCTTACTAGACGTAAAGCCCGGGTTGGTACCCCAGGTCAGACATCAAAGCGAAATATGGAAAAAAAATATTTCTTCGGCGACTTCCTCTCAGCAGATTTCTGGCAAAAACTCTGAGAGTAAATGAACCTGTCATGAAAAAGTTTCTCAAAAAATCTGTCGTTCGGAGTCGACGTTAAACTGTAGGTCCCGCCACTCACGTACAAAATTAACGCACCGAACATGAGTGGTGTGAGAAGTTAGGCCGTAATCCTGACTGAAGGGTTGTAATGGCCAATTATGTATGTATGTATGTATGTAATGTTGGGATTTATTGGGCCAACGGGAAACTGCACGATTTTGCTAAAAAAAAAACATCTTTTCGTATGAAGCTCATTTTCATCTTGGTGAGTACGTTAATAAGCAAAATTACCGTATTTTGGAGTTCAGAAAACAAAAACGTGGTACAGAATCCCAGTGACCCATATTTCTTTGAAAATATGTCCATTACGGACAATGGAGACACTTATATACATATATAACCAATGTTTTGTACCCGGTCTTTATGATATTAATGTAAACGATGTTTGATTTCAACAGGATTGTGCAACTTGTCACACATCTAATGCCACAATCGATTTATTGCATGAAACGATTAATGGCCGTTTAATTAGCCGAAATGGTGATGTCAATTGGCCGCCAAGAAGCTGCGATTAGACACCGTTAGACTATTTTCTGTGGGATGCTGTTAAAGAAAAGTTGTATGCCAACAAATCAGAGACAATTGAGCATTTAAATGCCAACATTATTGATGCCATTGCCGAGATACGACCATGTACTCGAAACATTTCACGAAAATTGGTACGACTGAATGTGGTACTGTGAGATCAGTCGCGGCAGCCATATGAATGATATAAAATTCCATTTCTAACCGGAACAATTGTACTTTACAACAAACAAATAAATTTTTTTTTTCAGAATGTCAAACCATTTTTGTTTAATTGCATTTTTAAATTTAAATTTTTAAATGGACCACCCTATACATTTAACTGATACCAAATTCCGGCAAAATCCTTTAGAATCATTTGCAATGCAATATTACAGACAAGATTTCCATAATGGTACGAAACACTTTCACTGTCTTAATGGTTCTGTTTTGGTAACAGAGTCTGAATCGTTAACACTCCTCTTATTTTTAAGTTCCTTCTTTAAAACTTGATGCAGTAATTAATCGTACTTTTTTATTTTTTCACAGGTCACATGGCTTTTTTCAATGCTTTAGTGTATCTTTTTTAAACTCTGCAATGAATTCGAAAATTCAAATGAAAGTTAATTTAGAAGCAAAAACAAAAATTGATAAAAACAAAAATTCAAATCATAAAAGCACCCTCCAGATGCTGAAACGATACAAATAAAAAACAAAGATTTTTATTTTAATTTTTACGCGCGACCATAAAATCAAGATTAACGGAAAGAAATAAAAAAAAAAATGTTTTTTCTTTAAGGAAAAACTTCCATAGACAGGCACTCTGCCATTAGAAAAAAAAAATAAAATTCATTCTCTCTGTATGAATGTATTTATTTATTGTATTTATTAACAAGAATAAGTGAAAAAAAAGAAGAAAAAAATCTAAGAAAGAAATAAAGTTAACAATCTGAGTCAGCAGCTGGTAGAAAAAAAACAGACAGAGACACACAAGAAGATGGGAAATAAAAATTACAAATCAAAGAAACTCATAAAATTCAAACGGTATGCAAGAAACGGTTTAACAAAAACTCTGATGGCTGCTTGGGTTCGGGAGAAAAAAAATTATTCTGCTTTTAAAATTTTAATAGCAACAAATAAAATTTAAAATTTTTAATGGAGTTTCTGTTTTGAGTTTTATTATTGGCCTTTTAATTAAGAGACTCATTGTCGAAATCTGAAATAAATGAATTTCAATTTAGTAATTAATTTAATGTACATATTTAGTAACCTTTAAAGGATTTATTATTTTCCATAGAAGTAATACAATCTAAATAACAATCATTGTACTATAACTTACTTACTTACTTACCTAATTGGCCATTAGAACCCTTTAGTCAGAATTACGACACACATAGCTACTCAACACCACTCATGTTGTTTGTGTTAATTTTTTATACATGAGTGGCGGGACCTACAGTTTAAAGTCGACTCAGAACGACATATTTTTTGAGAAACTTTACATGGCAATTTTATTTACTCTCTGACTTTTTGCCAAAAATCTGCTGAGAGGAAGTCGCCGAAGAAATATTTATTTCATATTTCGTTTTGATGTCTGACCGGAGATTTGAACCCTGGCATCGCGTCTAATAAGCCAACACACTACCTACTACACTACGACGACCTCAATTGTACTATAAGTGATTAGAAAACATGGGCTCCACCCGAGCTCCATAGCAAACCGCCCAGTTTCCTTAGTGGCACGCTCGCCACCGTCAGTTCTTTAAACGTTCTGCCACCCAAAATTCAACGATGTCTGTTCTAAAGTTCAAGGCACTTCATTAAAAGCGTTGCACCAATTCCGTTTTCCCCCATCGTATACCCAAAAAATTCTTACAATTTCATGAATTTCCTAAGTAGCCTGATCTTCAAGTGCCACTCTAATCATTAGAACAAATTTTAAATGCTGCAAAGACTTTACTAATATACATAGAATCAAAACATAGAATTTGTGCTGTGTGTGTTAATTTTATACTTGAATGGCGAAACCCACAGTTTAAAGTCAACCTCGAACGACAAACAATTTTGAGAAACATTTTTTATTGCAAAATTGTTTACTGTCAGGATTTTGCCAGAAATCTACTGAAAGGAAGGCGCCGAAGAAATAGTTTTTCATTAACTTGCAATTGATTTCGAATTATAAAACGTTGATAACTTCACAAATAGCAATATCGTACTTAAATATGTATATTGGCATTTAGCATACTATTTTATTTACTTATTAATGCTAAAAAAATACCAACAAGAAGCATTTTCCCACTGTAATATCAAGTTAATCCTGCAGCACGTTTTTAATTGTATTTCCTTTCGCACCCTTAATTATCTCGTTAGAGTGAAATTGACCATAACTTGTTAGAACCTAATATTGACCGGGAATTTCAGACCGGAATTTCAAACAAGACATCTGCACGAATTCGGTGTAAGTCTACACCAGAGATCCGCAATCGGTATTCAAAAACATGAGTAGATTCGATACTCATAGTTTCTGATACTTATACGAATTCATACGTATTTTAATATCATACTCATATTACTCATCTTCAAAGTTTGAAGTACTCATCGTACTATACTTAACAATACGCATGATGTTGTTGATTTCAACTCTCTTTTACTCAACATTTACAAGAATCACAAAATATGTATGATTCGCATGCGAACGTCACAATGCTCACCAGTAGGTTGTGTGTTTGCTTTGCTTGCTGTCTTTGCCGTTTTCTTTCTTCTTTTTTTTGGAAATGCGACAACAACTAAGACTGTAAATTGTGATGAACGGTTACAATCACTCGAATCATTTATGAGTATTATAAGTATTTTTCTAAATTTAGAAATTCGCATACGAACACTACAATACTCACTAGAAGGTTGTGTGTTTGCTTTGTAAAATTTGTAAATTTTGATGAATGTTTCGAATCCCTCGATTTATTTATGAGTATTATAATTATTTTTCTAAATTTATGAATCTGAATGAGTAGGCGTATGAATCAAACATATTTCGAATGGTATGAGTTCGAAGTGAACGTTCTACTCATACCCATTGCAATCTGTACTTATAAATCAATGTTGTAGAGAGTACGAATGAATCAAAGTGGTTGAATTTCAATACTGTTGACTCACTCATACTCAAAATTTCATGAGTACTTATGAGGAGCGAAAAAAACGATTCATTGCTGACCTCTGGTCTACACTGACAGTGCGAAACTTAAGAATAAGCTAGACTATGGAATTTTTTTGATCAAAGGATATCTCTTCTTACTTGTGTGTAAGGACCACATTCCAATGAAACAAATACCATATCTATAACAAAAATAAAGCGATAGAAAATAATTCATTTTAAATCTTTTAATGCCCCAAGTTACAAACAATTGCAATGCAAATTTAGTGAAATTCAAATTCAGTGATCCGAACTTTTTCAAGTGATTAAAAATTTCTTTTGCAATAATTATTCGCCCCAAAAGCGATGAATACTACACGCTTTTAATGTACAATCAAATAATTAATTCAATTGATTAAATGTTTTATAACTCCTTGTAGGAAATGGTATAAATTAGCTGCTACAATTAAGTAGAGAATCACAAACAAGCCCATTACGACTGGAGTATGAAATGGCACACACAGACGAATTAAATTAATACTCCAGCAACAGTTGTAATAACAACCAGCAACAGCAACAATAACAGCAAAAAATTAAAAACAAATACATACATACGTATTGTTAAATAAACTATTAAAAGGCGTAGAGGAGGTCAAAGACAACCAAGAAGATGATAATGATGACGATGAGTGTTGGAATTCATTTCGGTTGTGGGTAAATTGGTTGGTTGGGGTTGGTTAAATGGTTGTTTGGTTCGATGGTTTAAAACTCTTTGTAAATAAAAAGAAAATATTTTCTTTTCATTCCACTGGTGCCAAGTGCCAAATAAAAAAGACTTCACTAAAGATAACAACACTGAAAGGCCGCAGCTTGGAAGGTTGAGGATACTATGATAAAAGTTTAGAAAAACAGGAAGACAAAGTTCAAATGGTTTTAGCTTTTGAATTTACTGGCACATGTTTTCACAATGAACACAATAATAATAATGATGATGATGATGACAACGATACTCATAATTGTCCTAATCATGATGATGAATAGGATAGCAGATGAAAATTTCCTTTTAATGTGGGATGGCAACCAGAGATCAGCAATGAATCATTTTTTGATAAGTACTCCTGAAATTTTGAGTATGATTAGTATGAGTATGATATTAAAATAAGTATGAATGCGTATAAGTATCAGAAATTATGAGTATGATTCAAATCTACTCATCTTTTTGAATAATCATTGCTGACCTCTGGTGGCAACAAAGCAAAGTTAATTATAAACAGGGGTGACCCACATTCAAAATTAATTTAAAACCAATTTTATTATAATGCCAATGGACTTTTGAGATATAAATATATTTTAAAGGGAAACCCTAAACACATTCGAAAATTAAGTATGTACATGGTGATGAATATTTCACTTTAAAAAGAAGAAAAGTTTTTTAAGTTATTTCCTTGTTAACAAAGTATTAAAACTTCCATTACCGCCAATATTTTTACAGAAAGTCTAACTTCAATGATTCAAATCTTAATGTTTTTTTTTTTTTTAAATTATTCCAGACATATGTATGTGTGTATGATACACGCATACCTAGTCATGTTTTTATGTACTGTTTTTTTCTTAATGATAACAAATGAAATCTAATGTGGACAATTAGTTGCATGGTATTTACACCAAAACAGAAGAATAAAACAAATTATTTTTGTTTTTTTTTTGCTTGTAATTCTTTCTTTTATATCTTGTTTCTTGTATAGAATTAATCAAAACGAATTAACGTGATTTTAATTTGGGTTGCGTTAAAACAAACACCAAGATTTCTATGGGTCATCACATTATTTCGGGTTTTTTTTCACAATTTTTTTTTTTTCTTTTTGTTAGAAAGTAAACACCATAGCTAGCGTTGAAGATATGTAAAATCCATGCTTGACCCCATTTAAGAGATAAGAAGTTCGTAGTTTCGTGACCCCATATTCGGTATCGTTTGAACAGTCGCCAAAATACTGTCATCAATTTTTCAAGAAGAATAATTTTAAATAAAATATTTTTACCTTGATAAGAGCAAAAACGAAAATCAATTGAGTAGATGCGCCCTAATCTCGAAAATCAATTGCCGAAAATATCGATAAATAACGAAGTCATCGGCTGTCCATTCACAGTACGAATAATTGACTCAATATATATCAAGTATACTAGGATAAGAATTTCTTCGGAAATTCATTAGGGCCGCAAAGATTCCAAGTATGTATTCTGCTGAATCAATCATTTCATCACAGAATCTACACATTGAGTTTGGAGCGATTATTACTGATTGAGTTTACCAGACACAATGCTGAAGTCCTGTTGCTATCCTCAAACTATATTTGGATAGTTTAACGCAACACTCATTTATATAATCCAACAAAACAGAATTTATATAAATATTTAGGCAATAAAATAATATGGAAATAGTTAAGGATTGATTCATACATGCAGTCACAGAAAAAAGTCTACGTTCAGCGATGTCTACGTTCAGCGATGTAGACATTATTCCCGCCAATTTTTGTGTTCTTTTTTCTTATAATTTCTATATTAAATTTATACGTTCCTTTTTCAAACATTCGTATTGTTACGAAAATGAAAACGGTGTAACATCGTCTACCATTAAAATGAGCAAAAGCTACTCAAACAAATACAACGAACTTGTTACAAGTAAACCAACAACATCAGTATGAAAGAAAATAGGATAGACAAGTAAGCGAGAACGCAACGACAAGCAATGTGAACAAAATACACAAACAACAATGAAGTTACGATAGAGCTCTTGAGAAGGCGAAACCACGAACGTTCGACTTCAGGAACCATCATCATATAAAAAGGCAAGACAAAACAGGCAACGAGTGTTAAGAATTCAGTCAGTCTTTTGTGAAGACGCGTTGCATGTGAAGAAAACAGTCTTGGTTTGAAGATCTTACTGTTGTAAAAATCTGCGCTGTAAGCAAAGATGAATAGCGAACAAGCAATTAATTGTTGTATTCGTCAAGTTGTAAACAGTGGCACACAAAAGTAAAGAATTAAGTTGAAACTAAACACAAATTTATTTTTATTTTGTTTGCAATCAACGAACTCATATTTTAAACGTTTTTAAAAAGTAGAAACGTAATAAAATTGTAAATGCCTTAAACAACATTATTACAACGTTTTCAATTTGATAAAAATCGCTGGCAAAAAATTCTACACAAACCGCCTTTTTTCTTTGACTGTATATGATGCTTGGATTTACTAATTCTGTCACGACGTGTTATCTCAAATATAGTTTCTTGATAGATGATCTCAATTGATAGCTCAGCATTGATCGGCATTGGCTAGTAAAGTAAAATAATTTGTCTAGTATAGTCACTTTAGAATTGGAATATCAACGAGAATGAATCAGTACAACACTGAGGTACAAGTATAACTCGACCAGCGTGTATAAATTTTTTTGGAAAAAATAATAGAATCCGAAAGCAAAATTATAAAGAGAAACTGTAACAGTAACACAGCTGCAGCTGCATATAATTATTGGTCAATAATACGATTTAATTGAATTGCAAATTGCTACTTAAAGACTTGTTGTTAATTTGTTTAGTTTAGTTTGTTTTATTTGTTTATTGTATAATTGCTGTTTATTATTGCAGTTATTTGAGTGATTAAATCTGAATTAAATTGTTAAAAAAAAAATAAGGCATTAACGTAAAATTAAAACTCTTTACTCATTTGCTTGTTATAAATAATAATTATGTTCTAAAAAATATGATACAGAGGTTATCAAACGAATATGAGATAAAACTCAAAATGCGACATATTACGTGCATAAGATAAGATTTTCCAAAATAAATAGAAAAATAGATAGATACATAATAGATAAAGAAATCTTTCGATAACGTCCAAACAATTAATTTGTTTTTGGAAAATTATGTTCTTCTCTTCTAAAATTTATATGTTTTTTTTCATCGAAATTATAACGGAGTTTAAATGTTTTTCAATGTGCATGTATTGTTTAAAATAAAAAAACGAAAAATTTAAAAAAAAAATCAATTGAAAAACACAAAGTAATGAAAAGAATTTTATAAACGTGACTTTATAAATAATAAGAAGAACGTGGTCATGATTTTCAATTGAAAATAAAAAATAAAACGTTAAACTTTTAAATTAATAACTTATGGAACTTACATACATATGTATGTACGTATGGTATAAACATATCGCATGGGTAACGAATAAATTTCTGTGAGTGTACAATATTATTGACTGCTATAACAATTTAATTGAAACTTAAGTTATAGTTTTTTTCTATAGAAACGAGTGTGTATGTATTCAGATGCATTTTATGTCTGATTATGCATATATTTTATAAATTATATTATGCAGCCCATATATGTACATACATATATATACATGCCTACATATGTATGTAAATCAAAACGAAATTATTTATTTAAACGAAATTTAATTTTTAATATATTTTTTTATCTAAAAGCAGATTTTATCACGATACCATGGTTTGTCTAATAAAAATTAATCTGCAGGTAATAGGTGACCCCCTGCCACGCTATATACATAAGTATTATTTAAATATCCACGAAATTGTTTAATGAATGCATAACTGCATGCAGAGATGAAAATAAATTCAATCTTAAACGATTTTAATGCTTATCGGAACGATATTTTTAATAAATTGGTGTTGATAATACGACTAATAAAAAAAAGTGAAACTGTCATTAAGAAGGGCCATTTTTTTATTTAAAAGATTTTTAATTTTGCACACATATATACTATATATGTATATAAACATATATACATTGTCAACCATAACAAGGCTTTCCCCATATTTAGGAATACGGCCTTTCGTTCTACTTAATGGTTATCAGGTTATTGTCAGAGCTTTTCAGATTATAGTTAAGAGTCTTCACTATTGAACGAGGGTGGCGAAAGAATTTTTTTATACTTCTTGTCTTCTGAGCTGATGAGAGTGCGAAACTCTAACTGTCGTCTAGCGAGCCAACAGACTGCCCCCACATGCAATCATTGGATGAAAGTATTTGAAAGCAATTCTCGATTAAATAAAAATTCATAAGAATTATGGTGAAATTCCAAATTTCATTGGAAATATATCCGAATTAATTAACTGCGTCGTTAAGAGAAAATTCTGTTGACACTTATTACAGAGAAATTCTCACAATTCATGTAATAAGTAAGCGTAGTTGATTTTAAGCCACGTGTTGAAAATGTATTCATTAAATAAGTATACTGGGTGTTCAATTAATATCTTTGGTAATTTTGCATTGAGTGTGTGGTAAAGAAGGTATTTTCAACTTGAAGACGTCGTACTCTCTCGTAGGTTTATTAGACGTGAGGCCACGTTTCATAATCCGGGTCATACATGGCCCACAAAAGGAAATATGAAAAAATATTTCTTCGACAATTGCCTCTCTGCAGATTTATGCCAAAAACTCTCAGAGTAAATAAACCGGCAATGAAAAGTTTCTCATAAAAATCTATTGTTCGGAATCGACTTTAAACTACAGGTCCAGCCACTCTTAGATAAAAGTAACCCACACAGCGTGTGATGACGTAGGTCATAATCCTGTCTATAAGGTTGTAATGACTAATTATGTATGTATCAGAGATCAGCAATGAGTATTCAAAACGATGAGTAGATTCGCATTCATACTTACATATTTTAATATCATACTTATACTACTCATATTCAAAGTTTGAAATACTCATCGTACTCATACTTAACAATACGCATTGTATTGTTGATTTCGACTCTTCTTTACTCAACATTTACAAGAATCACAAAATAAGTATGATTCGCGTACCAACACTACAATACTCACTAGAAGGTTATGTGCTGGTTTTCCTTGCTGTCTTTTTCTTTTTTGCTTATGTGTCTTTTTTCTTTCTTTGTAAATGCAACAACAACTAAGATTGTAAATTTTGAGGAATGATCCGAATCAATCAAATCATTTATGAGTTCTATAAGTATTTTTCTAAATTTATGAATCTGAATGAGTAGGCGTATGAATCAAACATTTTTCGAATGTTATGAGTTTGATCCCAACGTTGTACTCATACTCATTGCAACCTGTGCTTATAAACCAATGCTGTGGTGAGTACAAATAAATCAGAGTAGTTGAACTTCAGTACTGTTGGCTCACTCATACTCAAAATTTCATGAGTACTTATGAGTAGCGAAAAAACTATTCATTGCTGATCTCTGAGTATGTATGCATTTTAAGTTTAACTTGCTTTAAATCCTATCCGATAAAAATCTGTGCAGCTCAATATCCATACTATTATCACATTTTTTTTTTCTTTTAGAGAAATAATAAGAATATGTTGCAGGCTGGAAAAATTTTGTTTAGTTTAGGGAGAGGATAATGTAGCTGGAAAAGCAGCAGCGAAACGTTTACACATTTATGATCTGATATATTGATGTGAAAAAACACCCTTTTCTGATCAACAAAGCGCTCTAAAAGTCGATAAAATCGTAAAAAAAATATCGGCACATGAGCAGCATGGCGTGACTAGGGAACTAGGCATTCACCACAGTTTTCAATCATTTGAAGAAAGATGGATACTCAAATGAATTCAATGCTTGAGAAAATTTAATAGAAGAATTCGAATGTTAAACGAAATGGAACCACGTACGACTTTTAAAAGCAAATGTATTCGAAAGCACTCATATTTGATTTGATGATGACATATGATTTGATATGATAATAAAGCTTTTTGTAAATAAAAGAAAAAGGATGTATAATTTTTTGTCAATGTGGTAAACAAACTGTATATAAGTACAATCTTCCGAAAAGTGTACAACTTGAATTATGTAGAGGACCTAATAAGAAAATCTATGTATTTGTAGCCGTCGAATTTATTGAAAATTTTGCTGTTTTCAAACAAACTGAACAATAACTAAAAGAGTACTTTTTGCATCAAATGGTACTTTTGTGAAAATATTTATTTATACTCAATGCACGTACGGAATGGAATAGAAAAACTAATGTTATATAACGACTGATTCGGAACCCAACAGAACGTAAAAGCACCGTTTAGTCAAATGTCAACGGAATGTAACGGAACGTACGTTTATTTTAGCATATGAAGAGCAAATTAAATACTTACGGAAATTATATTACAGTTCTGCAAGCGTTCTCATTGCTTTCCGTACTCTAAAAACGAACGTACTTTGCGTGGCCGTTGGACTAACCAGGGCTAAAGACTAATTATACCTTTATCATTACATATTGCTAACCCATTAATAGTTGAAATGCGCAAACCATAAAATATGCAATAATAAAAAAGTATTAAAAATGTAGCGAGGTTACCGTGGTACTTTTGAAATGAAAAAAGTGCTGAAAAAAGTACTAAAGTACTGAATTTTTCAATACTGGTTTTCAATAATTTTTATTGAAATTCTGCAATTTATTTTCCGATTAAATAAAATTTAAAATTAAAAATAAATTTTTGTGAAATTATTTTTAAGCCTTTATTAAGAACATTAACGTATAACATGTATAATAACAAGAGAATATGTTTCTGTAGAGTATTTAGCCGTAATTTACCTTATAAATGCTTGTGATGATCAAATTTATATTCCTTGAAATCTGTGTGTATGTATATTTATGTGTGTTTGTTTATTATTAATAATTTTTTTATTTTTCTCTTTTTTCAATTCTTTTTGATTTTCTTTTAAATCATAAAATTTTATTCTTTTATTTGAGATGATTTTTTGTTATTTGTATTTCTTTTCTTCGTTTAAATCTTTCTCTACATGTACGTACGTTATGTGCATGTACATATATTGGAGATTTCATTTACCACTATGAGGTGTCAATACAAACAATAATTGATTATTTTTTCTCCTTCTTCTTTCTTCTTTCTTCGTTTTTTTTTTATTTTTTTATTTTTTATTCTTCTTGATTCTTTTGTTGGTTGATGCGTTAAGAATCGTTAAATTTATTTTCGTTGTTGTTGTTGTTGTAGCTATTTGATTTATTATTATTATTATTATTATATGTATTATATCGTTGTATGTATTATGAACAATTTGATTTATTCGTATTAAAAGAGACGACGTTTTTCTGTTTTGTAAGAATTTTTTTTCATTTCTTAAGAGTAATATTTCTTTCGTTTAATATTCATAGAATTTCATTGAAAAACTTTTCTTCAATTCGTGTATTGCTATCGATTTTTATTATTTCTCTTTAAACCGGGAATTAATTTTTTTTTTTATTTATTCCTTCAATTTAAATGCCGCATAACCCTCTTCTTCATTCAAAACAAAAAAAAATCTGAATCCCGGCTTAAACTAAAACACGCTTACTACCGTGCCTACGTTGTAAACACTTTAAATACCGATCGTTAACTGGTCTCAAACACTGTCTCTTACACTTTACGTTAATCCAATACGAACAAAATCAACTTTGTAGACTTCTTAACCGCTCACGTTTAACCGCTTACGTGGAGAGTTTCTCTGTCTCAGCTTAACGTAAACACACAGGTAAAAAAAGAAAAATGTAAGAAACACTAGAGACTTCTCTCAGTCGGCAACAATACATACATACATGTACATAAATGTGAGCAACAAATATTTACGAGTTAAAGATACCTGTTGATATCCAATTATGAGAAGCAAATATTTATGAGAATAATGTATCTTAGAGATACCTTCCTACCTGTTGTTATCTAAACGAAATTAAGACGAACACATACACACACGCCATTTATAAAATTCTAAATTGTCAGAGGTTCTCAAACAAATTAAAGGTATTTTATTATTTACACAAAGCTTTTGTAAAAAGTTTCAAATATTTACACTACAATTTTGCAAAAAAAAAAGATCAAATGTTAAGTCTCGTTAAACTTTTTAAAAGTAAGAATTTCATTATCATTTCGCATGATTGAACTTCTCGAATCTTAATAGGGGTAATAGACTATTGTGTTCTACATATCGATATCAGATCTAATTTTTTATTCATGTAATAAGTATCTGAAACGATATTTAGAACAGATCTCAGTTAATGGTAATGCAGATCGATTCGTCATTTCTTAAGTTAATTCTGAATAACTACATCTATATGATGTCACCGTAGACTATTAGGCGTGAGGCCACGGTTTATATCCCAGATCATATATCTCCCACAATACGAAATATGAAAAAATATTTCTTCAGCGACTTCCTCTCAGCAGATTTCTGGCAAAAACTCTGTGAGTAAATAAAATTGGCATGAAAAGCTTCTCAAAAATCTATCGTTCGGAGTCGACTTTAAACTGTAGGTACCGCCGCTTATTGATAAAATTAACACACACAACATGGGCTTCGTGAGACGCTAGGACGTAATCCTGACTGAAGGCTTGTAATGAGTAAATCAGTCAGTAAGACCTTATAAATCGAGTAGCTTCCTTCATAACTGCCCCCTGGATATCGCTATTTAGCTTTATGATTTTGGGTTTTATACTTCGCAACGCGACAGTACAAAAGTGAATAAAGTATCCTAGAGGCAACATAGTGTTACCAAAATGGAAACGGTGTAATATCGTTTAACATTAAAATGAGCAAAAGCTATACAAATAAATACAACGTACTTGTTACAGGTAAACCAAGAACATCAGTATGAAAGAAAAGGGGTTAGACAAGTAAGCAAGAAAGCAACAATAAGCAATGTGAACAACATACACAAACGAGAAGGCGAACATTCAACTTCAAGAACCTTCATCAGCCTGTTTACGCGAGAATACAAAAAGGCAAGACAAAGCAGGCAACGAGTGTAAGAATTCAGTCAGTCTTGTGTGAAGACGCGTTGCGTATGAGGAGAACAGTCGTGGTTTGAAGATCGCCGTTGAAAAGATCTACGTTAAGTGAACAAGCAATTATTGTTGTATTCGTCAGGTTGTAACCGGTGGCACACAAAAGTAGTGCGAACAATAAAAAGTTTAATTGAAACTAAACTCATATTTATTTTTATTTTCCTTACAATCAACGAAAACATATTTTAAACGTTTTTAAAGCAATATTATTTTCTAATGGGGACCTTTCCGCAAGCGCCGTTGTTTACCTATGAGTCGATAACAGATATTTGATCCAAGAGTGAAATAATTCGAGAAAGAGGTTCTCAATTCAGCTAGAACAGAAAATATAAAGGACATAGCAAAACTATCTGACACTCTGAACGCCATGACATTATTATGAGTCTAAGCCAAAAATACATGGCTATGGGAAAGCAGAATGTACTAAGTAAAGAAAATAGGGTTACCATCTGCCGAATCTCAGGACATGTGTGAATTAGCAGCAAAGAATAAGCAGAAGAGCTTGTGAGCTTCCATACCGCTGGTTTTTCTCAAACCAAGTCTTAAAGCCATTTAAAGTTTTGTTGAGTAGAATCCAGGAATAACCTGGGATTAAGCACTGGCCTTTGACAAAGCACTGTTAACTTAATTTAGCCAAACAAGCTAAACGTTTCGGGTGCAATAGTAGCTTCTTAAGTATCAAGTCTTTCCATATCTGTTAACAGCCATTCCAAAGAGCTTATCTGATCCATTTTGAAATAATTCTTCCATTGAAGCTAATTCTCGCGCACTGAGAATTGCATTGGTTGTAGGAATGACAATTCGATGAATTTGAATTAGAACTACTGAAGCAGTAGTTCAGTAGTACTATGAATACTTCACTACTGCATACAGCCTCATAAGTGTACGAGTATTAAGAATCTCTGAATTGCTGTTCATTTGTATTCGTTTTTGAAAATTATTGGATTTTCTGAATGTTTTCGTTTGTTTCTCCCTTCGTGTGAATGGGTTATTGTTGTTGTTGATGATGTTGATAATGATTAAAATCACAGCGCAAACACACGTCAGTAGAACAATAGAAGACAATGAAATTATCTGCTGCCGACTTGACTAACTTAACGTCATACTGCAACTTGCTGTTCAACTTGCCTATAGAAAACGCCCTCAAAAATAATTTATGAGTGATTCTTGAACTCATTTCTATTTTTCTTAAACATTGAACTGAAAAATATTTCGCATCATCAGTAAATATTTGACGAACAATACGAATGCAAAGAGATTAACAAATGAAATAGAAGGAAATAGGGGGTGAAAGGGGGTCATAAGTGAATAATAGTAAATATCAATGGATTGTGTTTAACATTAATTGTTGATCGTGAGATATATTTGTAATGACATTCTATGAACTTTTCCATTGAAATTTAATTGTTTTTCACTTACAACGTAAGAAACGGGTTAGTTTTCTTCACGCTTTCGTAAACGAATGCATTTTGAATACCGTATTTGCTGGTTGGATTTATTCTTTAACTCTGAAAATAAGAATCTGTGTGCGACAAATTGATGAAACCAGTTCGCTTAGATATTTTTTTTAATATGAATTTAATTTGTCACTAATAAAGTTAATGCTGCACCCTTTAAATCCCTGAGCAATCTTTGAGTCATCTAATTGATGAATTAATTTTTTGCAAATGATTAATCATTTAATAGATCATTTAAATTTGAGAGAAGCTCGCGTTAAATAACAACCTTGTGCAGAATAATTTAGTATATCGTTACGTTTTTACCCTTTTAAAAATGTTTAAAATTTAAATTCGTAGATTGCAAATAAAAATAAATTTATGTTCAGTTTTAAATCAATTCTTTATTGCTAACACAATTCCGTGTGCCACTGTTCGCAACATGATTTAAACAACAACAATTTTCTTTATTTGTTATTCTTCTTTACACTCTTCCGCTTACACACAAATAGTTGTTTTTAGATTTTTATAACGGAGTTCTTCAAACCACAATTATTCTCTTCACACGCAACGCGTCTTCACAGAAGACTGAATTCTTTCTGATCCCGTTGCCTGCTTTGGCTTGCCTTTTATATAGCAGGGTAAACAGTCTGATGAATGCTCTTGAAGGAGAATGACTTTGCCGTCGCGAAATCTTTATAAATGTAAACATGTTGTTTACGTTATTGTCGTATGTGTATTTTGTTTAAGTTTGTCCTTGCAGTGTTGTTGTTGCCTATTTGTTTACTTGTTTATCCTTTTTTTTCTACACTGATGTATATTGGCATTGTTTTTGTATTTGTAACTTTTGTTTATCATTTTAATGTTAAACGATAACACCATTTCCATTTTCCTAACAATATATATTATCACCTTAAATGCAATCTATTGTATTCAAAAAAATGAGGAAAGTATTGCTTTTGAATATAGTGGCGCATTTTTCTGATATTAAGAGACGCCTTTGATTGGGTTCCGTGGCTGACTATCTAAAGTCCATAGCCTTAACATTCTTGCAATAACCATTAATATCGTGTTTATATTAACCGTCAAAAGCAAATAATCCTCCCACCGTGAAGGGCAAGCAAAATTTTTGTTCAATTGGGATATAGATCGCCCTTTGCATGGGAATTACATACATACATTACATAATTGGCCATTACAACCCTTCAGTCAGGACTACGGCCTATAGACCTAGCTTCTCACACCACTCATGTTGTGTGCGTTAATTTCATACGTGAGTGGTGGGACCTACAGTTTAACATCGATTCCGAACGACAGATTTTTGAGAAGCATTTTTCATGGCAGATTTATTTACTATCAGAGCTTTTGCCAGAAATCTGCTGAGAGGAAGTAGCCGAAGAAATATTTTTTCTTATTTCCTTTTTGATGTCTGACCCGGAATACGATCCCGGGCTTTACCCAACACACACACACTTAGCCAACACACTACCTACTAGACTACCGCGACTTCATGAATAGGAATTGCAATCATAAATTTCCTACAAGTATACTACATACTCATGCATCCTATGGACTTTACAATTGTCTTCTTTTGTATGACAAAAGATTTCAGACGAATGTCTGTTCATGTGGAAAACAAAAAACTCAATTTTGTGTGGAAAACACAAACAAATACAAACAATTTTGTTTCTGTTTTCCGTAGAAATAGACGTTCGTCTGAAATCGCCTGTCTTACAAAAACAGACCCAAAGTGGGCATACCACCAATGATATGGATTTTAAATTCAGTCACAAGTGGTGGGAGTATAGCTGCCAGATTTGACGATTTTGAGCTCCAAAAATATCACATTGACGGTTTGACGATTTATGCCCTTATTTTGACGATTTTGAAAAATTAAAAATTTACATCATATTTTTTACTTTAGTACATTAAAAGCCTCTGTAAGCTTTGTAAGTATTTGCTTTGCAATTGTTACTATTGGAAATTTATGTTAGCAACAACAATGAAGGAGTAAAGTTTTATATTTTTAAGTTACTTTCAAATACCTGTGATGATTTTTCTGTATTTTATTTCGTTTTAAAATTACAACTCCTAAATAACCTCGTAGTTGAGAATAATTTATCACTTGTCGTTGCAGACAATTTTAAAAATTCGAGTATAGCTTCTAATATTACCATCGGAAGAACAAAGGCAAGCGCCGTTATATTTTTTTTTTTTTTTGTAGGACTAACACTCATAAATATGTTATGGGAAGAAGGAAAGAGAGATCAGGGTTTATGGACACTAGGCTTGTATATATAATATAACACCATAACCATAACTAACAGGAAAGACCTCTGCAGGAATTAAAATAGTCCGACTAAAAAACGTATTTTTTCTGTAATGCAGTGTGCGATCCACTGCCAATCAACCACATACAGATGTGCTGGTCGAGAAAGACGAGCGTTACGCAGGAATATATGATTTTCGGGAACAAATCCCCTTATTTTGTTGTAGCAAAATCCATTTGTGTTAGCGATAGAACAGTGAAACGCAAACCACATTGCAACGATGCTCCAATGATTCAATGGAGTTGGACACACTAACGTCATATACGAGCTACGTCAAATACGGCCTCTCCTGTACACAGTCGAGAAACCTTAATATAGACGATGAGGCACCGACCCGTACGTAGACTATTTAAACTTTAAAAAAAAATTCCTGAAAATGATATAGGGTGTTTTTTATAGAGGTATAGAACTTTAAGTTGCAATAAAACAACGATGGATTATTCGATTAACTTGAATTTTATTTATCCGAAAGATAATCTTGTGGCATTACATTTTGAATATGATTTCTGGCATATGACCGCCACGGCTGGCGCGGATGTAGTCCAATCTGGACGTCCAATTTTCGATGACTTTTTCCAACATTTGTGGCCGTATATCAGCAATATCACTACGAATGTTGTCTTCCAAATGGTCAAGCGTTTGTGGCTTTACCGCATAGACCAATGACTTTACATAACCCCACAGAAAGTAGTCTAGCGGTGTTAAATTACAAGATCTTGGAGGCCAATTCACAGGTCCAAAACGTCAAATTAGGCGGTCACCAAACGTGTCTTTCAATAAATCTATTGTGGCACGAGCTGTGTGACATGTTGCGCCGTCTTGTTGAAACCACATCTCCTGGACATCATGGTTATTCAATTCCGGAATGAAAAAGTTAGTAATCATGGCTCTATACCGATCACCATTGACTGTAACGTTCTTCCTCAATGCTACGCTCTACAGCAGCAAAAGCTTCTTCTGTACGCACCGTACAGCGTCTCTGGGGATGCGAGTTATCAATAAGAGTAAACGTGGTGCGAAAACGTTCCATTGTTAATCGAATTAACTGCTCTGATGGACGATTTTGTCGACGATAAAATGGGCGTACTGCGCGATACGTTTTCCGCACAGAACCATTATTTTCGAAATAAAATTGCACTATTTGCAAGCGTTGTTCAGGCTGAATTGCCAAACCAAACTGAGAATAAATCACTTGACAGCTGTTAAATCGGTCGCCATCTTGAAAAGTAATGCCAACTTAAAGTTCTATACCTCTATAAAAACACCCCTTATAAAATTTCTCCATTTTTGGAAAAGCAATTAACGAACGATGAGAGACTTTAACTTTTAATTTCCAACAAATTTTCTAAATGTCTTATTTTTGAACTCAGATATGTATTGACTTTATATGTTTGCTACAATAGAAATAATTTTGGTTTTAAAAAACTTTTAATTTATTTATTTCTTTTTTCTGACGATTTTACTAAACGTCTTTGACAATTTTGACGATTTTTTCCAAAATATTTGACGATTTGGTGCCTCATTTATCAGGCAGCTATGGTTGTTTAATGGCAGACTTGACAGAATTGACAAGTTTCTTAAATTGTTATTGGGAGAACCAGAATTATTTGAAATTTTCGCAAAAGATTTTTCTTTAGAGATTTTTAAATATCCGAATGCAATCGATAAATTGCTTTGCGCGCTGTTGCGTGGTTTAGTATTTTATGGCTTATTAATGTTAAAATAAAATGTATAAACTATAGGATCTGCCAAAACGGACACGAACAATTTATTAGGGCCATCTTGTCAAATTAGTTGTCATTTATTCAGTCCCTTTTATCAAATCAATATGAAAGTCCATAAACAACGACGTGTTTTTGCTGAACGGGCTCTGCAACACTTGGCAATTGAATCTAATTTTCTGCTTAAAATTATCTTCAGGGATGAGGTTCATATCTAGATGAATGGAGACGTGAACAAACAAAATTGTCGAATTTGGGACGATACCAACTCACATGAAATTCATAAGAATCAAATGCACTCCGAAAAAGTCACACTTTCTGCAAGAACGACATGTCATGGGCCTCAACAGAGTGTAGTAACAATAGACCAGCGCTATGTGATACATATTTCATGCTACATTGGCTATTCCCCACGAGAGATTTTAAGGGCATGGTCATCTCAAGTGGAAGTGATGTATAAATATTTATAAAACTCTTTGAGAAATGGTTGAAAGAAAATTTCTTTAATCAAATGAAATGAAAAAAACAAAAACAACGAATTAAAATGAAATAAAAATAAACATTCCTTTAATTGTAAACAATCACAGTCTTTTATTTTATACAAAGAGATTTAAAACTTAATTTTCTTTAATTTTTCATGAAATAATTTTTAGTTTCTCTTCTTTCATTTTCCTTTGGCAACAGACTCACTCTTTTCATGACGTGTTGCATTCGAAAAAAATTTAAAAAATTGCGGAAAATAATGGCATATTAAACAAATTTATAATCTTTTATTGGAGTGTGTTATTCTTGTTGCTGTTGTTGTCGTTGTTGCTGTTGTTGTCGTTGTTGCTGTTGTTGTTGTAGTTTTTCTCTCTCTCTCTTTTAACACAAGTTTTATTGATATTTTTATAAAAGAAAAATGAAAAAGAAAAAATTAAAATAACACACTCAAACACATGCTCGTAAAGAGGAAATGAAAAAAGAAAAAATCACAAAAAAAAACTTCGAACAACAAGTGTTGAAAGGATATTGTGAAAAACCATCATCGATAAAAGCGTTTGTGAAAAACTTATAACGACGGAAGACGCATCATGCATTAATAATATAAGGGAACCTGTATGAGTGAGGAGAGCAGGAGCTGTGTACAAAAATAGGAAAAATTTAAAGAGAAAAAATTTAAGATGGTATGGGAGAGACACATGCATTAAAAAAATAAACATTTTACACTCTCAGAGAAGAAGAGCCGCTTAAATCATGCGAATAAATATGTTTTACTATCACATTAAAGCGATAACGGTTTTTTTTCTATTCCATAACATCGTGTGTTTTTTCAATTTCTTAAGACACATACAATTTTACATGAGTACACACCATAAAGATGGAACAGAATTACGAGCGTTTTTTTTTTCATTCCATAATTAAAATTTAAAAAATATCGTAAAAGGCAATCATGAAATTGATTCGAATTTATTTCGCTATCATGGATGTTTGATGATGATGATGATGTTTTCGCTAATTGGATTCAATATAGAAAAAAGATTCGTGAAATGTGCAATGTAGTGAAAATATTCAGAAAGATTTGTTATTTCACCAGGAACAGACTAGCAAATGAACAATGCATCCAAATCATTGAATTTTACAATCAGTAATTAATCTTCTTAAATCTAAGGCCTAATGGACCTTTGCCGGACCACATAATTTGGTGTAAAAAGCAACCAGAGGCTGCTAATACGTACCATAAAAAGATGCACTGTTTGGAGCGAATTGTAGGCAGGAGAATTATTGAACCATGTTCTGCAAGAACGTTGAAAACAGTTTTTTCCACGTTTTTAAATAGTATCTGACCGCCATGTAATTTAATTTAATGTTTCGAGTAGAGCGATTAGCCCGGCACAATTTCAGCCCTGGAAAACACAATACAGCTGCTTGGGTGAAATACCAATCGAAAAACTGGAATCAGTATTCCAACATGCTATTCAGGAATGTACCAAATACGTCATAATCGCGGACAACATTTACAACAGTGAAGTTGCCGTAGTCTAATAGCAAAGAATATGGATATAAAGAATGCGCATTATGTAGAAGTAAAATTTCTTATGGCGGGTTGTATCATTACGACCCGCTCTCACTAAAATCATTTCTCGATGAGGAGGGTGAAAGACAGAAGGAAAATAAACACAAACAAAGAGCGTAACAATGTGTTGCTCTCATCATGAGAGCGTAAAAATGCATTCAGTTGCTTTGCTCGCCAGCTTCTAAAGAAGAATGTTCATGTCGCTTTTTCCAGATTTCAAATTTTTCTTTTTTCATTTTTTTTTTTTTATTTATTTATTTATGTCTATGGATAGTAGTTCCTTACAGACTAAATTTAAATATACAAACAATATATATAATTAATATTTAATGATTTAAGTACAGTATAATTTTTCTCTTTAAAGAATAATTGCTTTCAGAAAGATCAATTAAATGATAAAGATTATTAAACTTAAAACATATTTGACGAAAAGGGTCGTTGTTGGCATAGACTGATCGGTGAAATTCTAAATTTAATAAATTAAAATTACGAGAAGGTCTAATTGGAACATTAAGATTAATCTTACGCAACAAATAATCAGAATGGACATCACCACCCAGAAGAAAAGAGACACTTAGCATTATTCTTCGACTTTTCAGTGTAGGTAGTTTTATAAGAGCGAGTCTACTTTCATACGAAGGGAGAACAAAAGAGTTCCATCCAAGTCCTCTCAAGCAAAATAACAGAAAGCGCTTCTGTACAGATTCAATTAAGTTCACGTAAATGAGAAAATGTGGATCCCATATAATAGATCCATACTCAAGAATAGGGCGCACCAAAGATGTATATAATTGTTTTGTTACGTAGGGATCAGTAAATTCCTTTGACCAGCGTTTCATAAATCCTATGACACCATTTGCTTTGTTCACCATCATTGATATGTGTTCAGAAAACGTAAGCTTATGATCTAACAAGATTCCAAGATCAGTTATATTTAAAACCTTTTCCAAAATTTTGTCTTTTAAATGATAAGAGGTATCAAGTTTAAATGAACGATGAAATGACATATGTTTGCATTTATTAAAGTTTAACTCCAACAAATTGACTTCACACCATTGACAGAAATAATCAATATCCTTTTGAAGAGTTGACTGACCAGATATACTATCAAGCGACTTAAAAATTTTAACATCATCAGCATACATGAGTATATTAGAATGAATAATAACAGATGGCAAATCATTTATAAATAAAGTGAATAGTACTGGACCAAGATGGCTTTCTTGAGGCACTCCGGAGGGAACATCGATGACTTTAGATAGAGCATTTTCAAATTTCACTTGCTGAGTTCTACTAGAAAGATAAGATTTCAGCCAACGTACTGCATTGTTACTAAAACCCATGCAAGAAAGTTTATAAAGCAAAAGATCATGGTTGACTCTATCAAATGCTTTACTGAAGTCTGTATAGATAACATCAGTTTGTTGCCGTTTGATGAAACCTTCATTTACTTTAGTTGTTAATTCCAAGATATTAGTAGAAGTTGAACATAATTTTCAAAAGCCATGTTGATGTGAGGTTAAAATTGAAGATATTTGATGATATAAGGAGTCAGTTACAATTTTTTCAAAGAGTTTTGGAATTGCATTCAATTTTGCTATACCTCTGTAGTTAGAAACTTCCAATTTGTTGCCAGCTTTAAACAATGGAATTATAAATGATTTTTTCCAAGCAGTAGGAACATAACCCAGTTTAATAGATTTATTGAAAATTGCCGTTAGGGGACCAGAAAGGTTCTCAGAACAATGTCTAAGAATACAAGTAGGTATACCATCAGGACCTGGGGAAAATGAGCTTTGTATTGACAAAAGATTTTTTCGAACAGTTTCAGCAGCAATATACCAAATATGAATACTTGGTGACTGGGTTATATCATAAGGATAGGAAGCTTGATTTCTGAATGATTTATAAGAATAAGTTGTTGCAAAAAAATCAGCAAACAAATTACTTATGGACATTTCGTCGTCAGCACTACGAGATCCAAATTTTAGGTAGTTCGGGTATGTATTTGTGCGACGTTTGGAGTTAATAAATTTGTAGAAAGACTTTGGATTACTTTTTATTTTTGACTTCATTCGGTGTAAATAGTTGTTATATGCCAATTTATTAGCAGTGATGTAATTAGTTCTTGCTATTGAATAATGTATATAATCGAGAGAAGAGCCAGATAACTTATATTTTTTATAAAGTTTATTCTTCCTGTTTTTGATGTTAGATAAGTAACAGCTATTCCATGGTGGACCCTTATTATTACAAGCAAATTTTGTCGGAACTGATTCAGATATGCAGTGATGTAATACAGCATAGAACTTGGAAATAATATCAGGTTATTTCCTGAAATTATTGAATCCCAATCAACATTCAATAATAAATAATTGAATTTATTGTAATCCATACGGTGGAAGCAAAAGACTTTATAACGATGTTTTTTGCGTACTTCAGCTGGCACATAGATGTTCAACTCAATCGTAGGGTGAAAGCGATCTTCAGGAATAGAAATTGGATCACAACGCTTAATAAAGCAATTCTCTTTATCATTCACAAATATTAAATCGAGAATTTTAGAATAGTCATTGAGTATTCCATTAATTTGAAATAGGCTCACATCGAATAAAATATTAAAAAAATCATCAAATCCGTTATTATTCATGGATTGAACATAATATCCATTCTCGAAATTCCAACGTACGGATGGAATATTGAAATCACCCGTAATAATCAGGAAGTCTTTTGCACTAGCAGAGGAGGCAACTGTTTTAATGGCTTCAGCATGTTGAATATATAGATCCTGCGGAGATGAAGGAGGAATATAAGAGCACGTTATGAATATTCTACGACTCTTAAATTTAATAATAACGGCAATAAATTCAACATTATTGGATAACGAGTCAGTTAAAAGAAGTTCGGATGAAAAAGTACTGGAAACAGCTGTGAGGACACCACCACCATAAGAGCCACGATCACGACGATAAATATTATATTTATTACAAAGTATTTCGGTGTTTAAAAAGGAGCCATCAAGCCAAGTTTCAGTAAATGCCAGTATATCATAATTACAGTCTATACTTTCTAAATATAAATTTGAAAGTTTTGTTCTTAAACCTCGGACATTTTGGTAGAGTAGTGATAATGAGCCAGTTGAAATGAAATTTAGTTTTTTGAAATATTTTGTTCTTGACGAGGGAGTACACCAATTCTATTAGTTATAATTTTTTCTCTATACACGTATTCTCGGACTAAAGTATTAGCAGGCCAGAAATGGGGGTCCATAATGACATTGAAATAATCGTGTGAGGTGGATATTTTGAACGATGAAATGGACCTGGATGTATTAAATGAAAATTTCTGGATGAAAATATCAATGTTTCGGCCAAGTTTAGATCTGACAAGTTTAGATCTGATCAACATCCTCCGAAGTTGTGTCATAAGCCAACCTTGGGACAAAAATATTCTTCCTTGGGGGAACAGCTCGTAGTGGTCTATGAACAGTTTGATTCTCTATTATCCCATTTATTGGTTCAGTAATAATTGGAGAGATAGTCCGCATAGGAGCTCCATTATTCATATTGATTGACGGAGTATTCAACTGGTTGGAACAGGTGACATTTAATGATGTTGATGATGCAGAAGTACCAGCATTAACAGTAACGGAATTAGCAGAGGAAGTAGCCGATACAGTGCTTGTTAAGGGAATTTCAGGTAAGTTATTCGTATAATTCGTAGTTTTAGGAGAATTGTTACAGTCTGAATTAATAAATTACACCCAAAGAAATATTATAGTATGATTCACTAATATCAATGAGGAATGATTTCGATTTTTGGAAGAATACTTGCCAAGTTAAATACGGTGTTTTTAGGTTTTTAGCGCAGTACAATTTTTGTATACTTTTCGCTCACATATACATATTATTGGGTTAAGTAGACTTGAAAATATTACTAACAATTTTCCTCTGGGTTAACACTGGCCTCTCATAATTTCTATCATGTTCTCTTTGTGTCGACGTCTGAGAATAAGTGATTTGAGAACAGTGTTGCCTTTTTTGGTTATTTCCAACTAAAATTGGTTATTTTTTGATCAATGTGTAGATTTTTTGGTTTTGGTTATTTTTTTTCTTATAAAAAAAGCTTTTTTTTGTTTTTTTTTATTAATTATAATTTAAACTTAAAAAAAAAAATAAACAAAAGTCTACGAATTTAATTTTGATTATATTTTTTCTTATTTGGTGATTTTTTTCACAGATGTTGGTTACAAATTTTTTTTTTTTCGTGGCAACACTGTGAGAAGTTAGATCGTAATCCTGACTGAAGGGTTGTAATGACCAATTATGTATGTAATCTTTAAAAGGTAAATGGCAAGCAATCTTTTATCGTCCAAACTTTTTGAATTCTTAGAATTTCAGAACCACAACCGCTCTTCTATGAAATTTTCAACATTTT
This sequence comes from Sarcophaga rosellei, assembly GCA_930367235.1. Taxonomy (NCBI): domain Eukaryota; kingdom Metazoa; phylum Arthropoda; class Insecta; order Diptera; family Sarcophagidae; genus Sarcophaga; species Sarcophaga rosellei. Next base: position 61,811,706 of record OV884017.1, on the reverse strand, counting down.
GTATTTTGGAAAGACGAAAATTTGAAAATGTTCAACTGATGTGTAACAAATGTAGACGAAGTGAATTTTAAGATTTAATACGTTAAACGTTTAATGCAATAAATCGATTGTGGCATGAGAAGAGCGGGTACAAATCGATTCATTACGTTCAGTGGAGATAATATGCGGAATTTTGTGACAAAATAGAATGACATATGTAAGTATTACCAGATTCAAAATAATCGATGGTTCAAATTTAAAACAATACATGGCCCACCCGATATAAAACAAATGGCTGACAATTTAAACACTTTTCTGACATTGACACAATTCTGACATCGTATCATCCAATTTAATAATTACGATTTTATTTATTCCATTAGTGTGCCTTTGATGCTCCTTGATCTGGATATCAAATTTTTACAAACCCTAATCAAATAATGAACAAATAGTCAGCCTTCACCAAAAAGAGGATAAGGGTGTTCAATGAGAATAACGCCTGCTTACACACATAGAAAATGTGTATTTAAGGTTGAGTTACTAATGCATTCACCTCATAGACCAAATTCCCTCAGTTTCCAACGATAGTGAATTAGTTTGTGCGAATAATTTGCTTCAATAGAAACTGATAAACATCGCTTTTCCCTAGTTTTATGATTCTTTAAGAATACATTTACATTTCTTTATGAGTTTATGAAACCAAGTCATCCAATAAATCGAATTTTTATAGTTTCAAGCCGTTTAAGTTATTGCCTCTTTCATTGAGAATGCAAATTTCAATCTCTGCATAACACCACCAATGTAATCATATTACAATTCTATTTGTAGAAATCATAAAAAAAAGGAAGAAAATTCATTTTCATTTTCATTTTTATTGTGGGCAATTGAGTTAACAAATGAGTGTCACATTTAATTTGCGGTTGCCTCCAAAGGTATGTATGCAATGGAAAGTATAATTGGCGAATAATTTAATTAAAGCAACAATTAAATTAAAACAAGAAAAATATTTACAATTATTGCATGAAAAAAGACTTCATCATCAGGAATATTCTCATCGTGTTTGCTTAAACGATATTGCAATACGGTAATGAAATTGCCGCAGATCCATTAAAAAATTATCATTGCAAGCAAGTACAAGTAATTTCTAAAATAATTTCATTTTTTTCTGTTTAATTTATTTGCATTAAGCCTACGTATACAAACTCACATTGAAAGTAAATGAAATTATTAAATACGCCTACATATTGACCGCAACAGTTATTTCCGATATTAATAAATATCCTGTAAATATCGCTCTCTTGTTCGTAATTAGTAAATATTACAACACAGTGTATACAACATACCACACAACAGACCACACACACAGTGTTTGTTTTTATTTTTTATTTTTTATTTTTCATTTGTGGTAAATAATTCATACTCACTAATATTGATCAGATTATTGGTGTACATAAATGCCAATATACATACAATATGCCAGTACGGTCGTATGCATATCGTCATTGAAATTATTGTATGTATGGATGTATGTATAGGACGTAGACAAAGACAGCCATATAATCAGATTGTTGGCCCCTGTGACAGCCTGTGACACAGTCATCCATAACGTTGTAATGACAAAATTACATTAAAACCGTATACAACAACAACAATGCCATTGAAAAGTCATCGGGATAAAGATTTCGTAACAATACTTTTTAATGTTAAATGTTATCATACTCATAATGGTAATCGTTATTACTGCCGATAATCATAATGATTTCGATTACGATTTAATAAAATTTTAATGACTTGTGAAAATATTGCCACAATGAAATTGAAAATGATATTGAAAATGTAAATGACATTAAACAATTCAGTATAGAATGGGAGTTAATGGAATTAGTTGAATAAATAATTTGAATTTGGAAATGAAATCAGTTTCAGTTTTGTGTTTTTGGGCAAATGCTATTAAAAATGTCAAGATAAAATTAAAATTTTCCAACTGAAATCTGAATCCTATTCATTGTAATTTAATGTTTTAAACCTACATACATAATTGGTCATTACAACCCTTCAGTCAGGATTACGGCCTAGCTTCTCACACCACTCATGTTGTGTGTGTTCATTTTTTATATGTGAGCGGCGGGACCTACAGTTTAACGTCGACTCCGAACTACAGATTTTTGAGAAACTTTTTCATGGCAGATTTATCTACTCTCAGAGTTTTTGCCAGAAATCTGCTGAGAGGAACTCGCAGGAACTCATATTTCGTTTTGATGTCTGACCAGGGATTTGAACCGTGACCTTACGTCTAATAAGCCATCACACAACCTACTAGACTACGGCGACTTCCCTTGTATAACATTGGCCTATTCGAAGTTTTTTTAATTCCTGATTTGTTAGCATGCGTTATTTGCTCTAAGTATAGAATGTATCTCAGAAAATAGTTCATGTTTAGTGAATCGATTGAAAGATAAGGAAGTCTTATCTTAAAATACCATTTTTTAGAATTTATTCAATAACATCGTCCATAAGGAAAAATATCACAAAGCCAATATTCACGTAGTCGTTTTATAAAATTTCTTATGTCAGCTTATGTAGACTCGAAGTTGACTTATCGGCAAAAATTCGATTTGAATTTAAAAAAGTATTTGGAAGTAACATTAAGTCCATGTGCTCACCAGAGATCAGCAATGAATCGTTTTTTCTCTTCTCATAAGTACTAATGAAATTTTGAATATAAGTGAGTAAACATTCAACTACTCTGATTCATTCGTACTCATTACAACATAGATTTATAAGTACAGGTTGCAATGAGTATGAGTACAACGTTGACATCAAACTCATAATATTCGAAATATGTTTGATTCATACACCTACTTATTCAGATTCATAAATTTAGAAAAATAATTATAATACTCATAAATGATACGAGTGATTCGAATCATTCATCAAAATGCACAGTCTTAGTAAAGTCTTAGAGAAAGACAAAGGCACACAACCTTCTAATGAGTATTGTAGTGTTCGTAAGCGAATCATACTTATTTGTGATTCTGGTAAATGTTGAGTCAGGGAGAGTCGAAATCAACAACATCATACGTATTGTTAAGTGTAAGTACGATGAGTACTTCAAACTTTGAATATGAGTAGTATGAGTATAATATTAAAATAACTATGAATAAGTATATATAAGTACATAAGTATCAGAAATTATGAGTATGCTGCGAATCTACTCATCTTTTTGAATACTCATTGCTGATCTCCGTTCAGTACTACACAACAAATTAAATGGGTGACCTCATTTTTGTTTTTTTTTTTTTTTTGTTTAAAATTGCTTTAAAATTTATTCCCCCGTCCAATTGTACATACTTCAAAAGGCCAAGGCTACTTAAGAAATTGTAACATCTCCGTTATTTCCTCCTGCAACACTCTCAATGATTTAGGAAATAAAAATGTTAACATACTTCTTTAAAGCCGACGTAGTTCAGTGCGTATCGTAGTGTATTGGCTGATTAGACGTGAGGCTGTGTTTAAAACAGCTGGTCAGTCATCTCGAACAAATCCAAATTTTAAAAATATTTCCTTGGCTTCTTTCTCTCAGCAGTCTTCTGGCAATTTACTATAAATGTAACTAATATTTCTATCTATCGTTCGGAGTCGACTTTTAAAACTGTAGTTTCCGCCTATCATTGATAAATAACTATAAATACTATGTTGCAAAATTCAGTACTTTAGTACTTTTTTTAGTACTTTTACATTTCAAAAATACCGCAGTACCCCTGCCCGGCTTTCAGTACTTTGTTTTTAGTATATATTTTATGTCTTGCGCTTCTCAACTATTAATGCATTAGCAACATAATGCTAAAGGCAGAATTAGTCTTTAGCCCCGGTTAGGCTGACGTCCACGATATACAAGCTCGTTTTGAGAATACGAAAAGCTTTGAAAACTCTTGTCGAACCGTAATCTAAAATATTCCTTAGTCGACCTCATTCTGTCAAAAACTCTGAGAGTAAATAAAATTGCCAAGAGAAATTTTCTCAAAAATCTGTCGTTCGGAGTCGACTTTAAACTGTAGATTGCGCCACTCATGTATAAAATTAACACACACAACAAAAGTGGTTATAATACTGAAGTTTAAGTATTTATGTATGTATTTCTTTACAAAAGCACCATTTGGTGCGAAAAAGTACTCTTTCAGTTATAGTTCAGTACCATTTTAATATATCAATTTTGCAACATTGGCACAGATACAAGATTACTTCAGTTAAGCAGTGTTAAAAGAAGAAAAAACTATTGGGCAATTCACACAACTTTGTATCGTGTATGTTGTATTGAATACATTTGCTTGTTTGTGAACGCTCAATGCTATGCTGTATTGTGTATATACGTTCCATAACATTCTAAGTCGAAAAAGTGTGTTTTGAGTTATGAGCTCTCAAAGTTTTCACGTGCCATACGACTATATGTGTATTCTAAGTAGATTTGTCCCTATAACTTCGGAACGGATCGGCGTATCTTAACCAAATTTTGACAGTATTTAAGTTAGAGAACGTAGAATTTAAAAATGCAAGAACATTAAAAATGTTCTAAGTGTACTTAGAACGTTATAGAATGGAGGCGTCGATATGAAAACATATACACATTTTTTCATTCACACAATTTGATAGCACGAAACCAATACACACATACATACATAATTGGCCATTACAACTCTTCAGTCAGGATTACGGCCTAGCTTCTCAACACCACTCATGTTGTGTGCGTTAATTTTATACATGAGTGGCGGGACCTACAGTTTAAAGTCGACTCCGAACAACAGATTTTTCGAGAAGCTTTTCATGGCAATTTTTACTCTCAGAGTTTTTGCCAGAAATCTGCTGGCACGAAACCAATACAACTTTTAAAAACATATGGAAAAAATGTGTATAAGTGTATCGGATTTTTATATGAAAATTATCAACAACAATCATACACTGTTGTATGTTCTTCCAACAATACAATGAATACAACGATACAAAGCCTTGTGTGAATTGACCATATGATTTTATAGAATAAATTATGAATAAAGATTCCATATATGTAGTTGACTGACATTAAAAATAACCATTAGAGGATATATTTTTATAAAAAAAAAAGAAACACAATGTTTGTAACATTTTAATAACTTTTGATAATGTTCTCCTTTGAGTGATCGTCTTAAATCAATCGATCAATCGATAATAAAAATTTTTATATAAGCACTTTCGCATTGGTTTCTTTCTATGCATAAAAAAGGACTTGAAAAGAAACTGAGCAAAACTTTTAAGTTTAAATTTTTTTATTTCTTTTTTTCTGACGGACAAGCGTAAAAGTGTCATGCAATGATTATGATTTTTAGTCCCTTACTTAACTTTTTTGTTGAATGTTTTTTCTCAATTTTTTGAAAACATGGAAGTTATAGTTGTAAATGGCGCTTTCCGTTACTTGTGCTACATCCATGTTTTTATTGTTTTTTTTTTTAGATTCGTCTTATACATCATCTACCCTTGCCAACGCAACTGTAATTTTTTCTTAAAATACATTCGAGGGTGTTTTTTTTCTTTTTTCTTGGAAATTTTTCTTTCCTTTAAATTCGTATTCGTTTTTATATTTTTGGAATCTGTTGTAGAATTTCATAAAGAAGAAAAACTTTTCAATTTTAAACAAAACTTTTCGATACGGTTAAATTGCTTTGTGTTTCCTCTTTCGAGTGTTTAAAAAGAACGACAACAAAAAAATGGATTTTTTTCAAACGGAAAAAGAATTTTTTTTTCATTTCTTTTAAAATTTTGCCAACAATTTATTTCTAACGCCAACAACATTTTGAAAAGTGAAGTGGTTAAAAAAGTTATATTGTTAGCGATGAACTTTAACCTTTTAAAATATAATATACCCACATAGGTCTACGTGAAGCCTAACAAGCGGTTTCTGTGGCAGAGGTTACATGGCTCTTTGCTGTACCAACACATTCCCACTTTTAATTAGATGAAACCAATTAAAAATAAGAAACAAAAAAGTACTGACATTATAATCTACGAAAGAGCGCATCAAGTGAAAGAAAAATGGCTTCAGAACGAATTCAATATGAAGATCAATGTATGGACCACAAACATTTATTTGCTGTTATTCTGATATGAAACTGAAATTCAATTCGAGATTATTGTTACTGCACCTACTCTAACAAGGAAATGCGACTCCTTTTACAATACACACACTACATACATATATACATACATAATTGGCCATTACAACCCTTCAGTCAGGATTACGGGGTAGCTTCTCACACTACTCATGTTAGACTCAAGGATTTGAGTTATTGCCACAAGAAAATTACTCAGAGGACAAATATAAATGAATGTTCAAACACAAAATCTCAAGTTCGTTTGAATTTTAATTTAATTTTAATTTAATGCTTGAATGAATAACGTTCACCGGAAGCTACGTAAATAAATAAAAAAAAAACATTATTTTTATACTTAAATTCCCCTTTGGATGATAAATATTTCTAAACTTTTTAAATTTTTTCCTTTTGTGTTGTTTGGTTGCCTTCAAGGAAATGAATTCTATTTTGTATTGAATATCTTTCATATCAGAGATCAGTAGTGAGTATTCAAAAATATGAGTATATTCGAATCATACTCATAATTTTTGATACTCATACGCATTCATACTTATTTTAATATCATACTCATACTACTCATATACAAAGTTTGAAGTACTCATCGTACTCATACTTAACACTACGCATGATGTTGTTGATTTCGACTCTTCTTTATTCAACATTTACAAGAATCACAAAATAAGTATGATTAGCGCACGAACGCTACAATACTCACTAAAAGGTTGTCTGTTTGCTTTGTAAAATTTGTAAATTTTGATGAATGATTCGAATCAATCGAATCATTTATGAGTATTATAAGTATTTTTGTAAATTTATGAATCTGAATGAGTAGGCGTATGAATCAAACATATTTCGAATGTTATGAGTTTGATGTCAACGTTGTACTCATACTCATTGCAACATGTACTTATAAATCAATGTTGTAGTGAGTACGAATCAATCAGAGTAGTTGAATTTCAATACTATTGACTCATTCATGCTCAAAATTTCATGAGTACTTATGAGTAGCGAAAAAACGATTCATTGTTGATCTCAGGTTCATATGCACCGGAAATAGACAAAGAAAATATCTGTTTGATATTACAATCTTACAATTTTAACATGAAAGTGTAAAAAACAATTGTATTTTTAACAAAACATATTTCAAAAATACATCTTCAACTCACTTAATCTTAAATACAAAATTCATTTGACACTTTGAAAATATCGATTAATTTCCAGTTTTTCCTCTTTTATTTTTAGATTCTCCTTTAATTTTCCTGTGTTCTCTGTCTTTAGCTCTACTGCTGCAAACATTCTTTTGCATTATTGTCATCTGCTGGATGGATGGATGGATGGGTGGAAGGAATCATTTGTTCGTTTGGTTAGTTAGTAAAGGATCTCAAGTTCCATTTTGTAATTGAATGCTATACGTTACCACTGCGAAACTGGCATGTTGCATCCTTATTACGTCCTGTTCTGTCTTTTTTTTTTTTTTGTTTTTTTGTTTATTTATTACATGTAAACGGAAAAACTCAACACAACTCAACAAATTGTATTTGCCTGTGTGTATTTGGTATGCATTTCAGCATTTGGTGGTGGTATGAATTTCTCCTGAGACCTTGCCGTTGTTAGTGAGTGAGTCTAGTTGAGACATGATTATGAAAGTAAATTGGGTTGGTAATGAATAGCAAAATAAGAAGAAGAAGAAATTTTTCATTTCAATTTTGCTTTCACTTTAATGCAAACATGTTGTTCCTGTTCGAAATATAATTTTATTCGAAATCAGATTTTTGTTTTTAATTATTTAAGTTGGCATTCCATCCCTAGCAAGCAGTTTCTCACAATTGAGTACATAATTGGAATACGATGTTCAATTTCAAAACAAAAGAAAAAGTATTCTTGTTTGGGAGAAGATTCTTTATTATCTTAGGATTTGCTTTCAAAGTCATACTCAATACTCAAATTTTCTAACTTAATTTTTAATGATTCAAATTTTCCGCAAGAACAGTACAAAATTATAATTGTAGGATTCCTGCAGACAGCAGAAGAAGTCGAAGGCCTACTAGCATCACACAAATGAGGATAGAAACTGAAGCTAGCTTAGCAGGAAAGGATAGGTCGGAATTGAAATTATTGACTCCAGTAAGATTCCGGAGGAAGATTTTTATTACGGCTGTTTCTTTCATTCTGAAACTATAGGACTCAATACCTATACGTTTGACATAATAATCAAACGAACTCTATATGGCCAATTCACACGACATTGTATCGTGCATGTTGTATTGAATACACTTTTTGTTTATGAACGCTCAATGCTATGCTGTATTGTGTATTTCGTATTCCAAACGTCAAAAACGATAAGAAGAAGAAGACCAATATTCATAATTTGATTTTCAATCAACAAAATAAAAAATATTACGGAAAGAAAAAAAAAAATTAATTAATTATCTATGCGAACAATTATAATTTTGAAATGTTAATTGTTGATTCAAGTTCCATAGAAAATATTTTGTATTTTTATTCTTCTTCTTCTTGATTACCGGCATTTACATAAACTGATAGCACGAAACCAATACAACTTCCAAAAACATATGAAAAAAATGTGTATAAGTGTATTGGATTTTTATATGAGAATTATCAACAACAAGCATACACTGACGTCCAACAATACAATCAATACAACGATACAAGGACTTGTGTGAATTGCCTAAGAATTAAATAAAATTTCGAAGAAGAAGTTAAATATCTTAAACGAAAACACAACGACTCACAATCATTTCTAATTTAAATGGATTCGTTTTGACTAACATACATATATACATACGTAATTGGTCATTACAACGCCTCAATCAGGATTACGGCCTAGCTTCTGAACACCACTTATGCTGTGTGCCTTAATTTTATACTTGAGTGGAGGGACCTACAATTTAACGTCGACTCCGAACGACAGATTTTGAGAAAATTTTCATGGCAGGTTTATTTACTCCCAGAGTTTTTGCCAGAAATCTGTTGAGAGGAATTCACCGAGAGAAAATTTTTTTTATATTTGATTTTGTTGGAGATTTCTCTCCTGGGGCTTGAACCGTGGCCTCGCGTCTAATAAGCCAACACAATAGCAACATCATAGGCCACGGCGACTTCAGTTTTGACCGTTCGTATATAAACTGACATTGAATCTATGTGGTCTAAAGTCGAAATTGAAGTTCCATCAAACCATATTTTGCTTATGAATTACACTGTAAGGCTTTACAAGATTTAGTTCGGTTAACAATTTAAGTCAAACGAAATTTGAAAGTTCAATATTTTCTGTATAATAATTATTAAAAGTCATTAATTTCTCCAAAGTTGCTTATTTTTATTGCATTTGGGACATAAATAAACAAAATTACTTTGCCGAGTCATTATAACCTTTCAGTCAGGATTATAACTTAGCTTCTGACACCACCCTTGTTGTGTGTGTTAATTTTATACGTGAGTGGCGGTACCTGCTGTTTAACAACGATATGAGAAGCTTTTCAAGGAAATTTTATTTTTTCTCACAGTTTTTGACAGAAGACTGCGAAAAAATCAACGAAAGACAAATTTTTTTATAATTTATTTCGCTTGAGATGTCGGGATCGAGGTTTGAACGCTAAAGTACTCATCTACCAAGCTAAAACGTTATCTAATAGAATACGTTGGCTTTTATTTAATTTGCCTTCTAAAGCCAGTAAAAATAATTTGCGATGTCCCGATAGTCTAGTTGGTAGCATACTGGGTTTGATTACCACCCAGAGTGGAAGTTTAAATACTTCAACCAACAAACTTCATATGAAAGGATGATGAAGGATTTACACTTTGAGAAATACCAATAAGTGATGATGGATTTACACTTGTCATCAAAAGTCTGAATAATACCAATAATTCGAAACCAATTTGTCGTACACAACCTCCTCTCTCCTTTATTTTGTAACTATCCTGACGGTATACCAACACAATTCACTGCACGAATAGAGCTCATTTTCTAAGTATTGGTCTAAAAAAAAAGTTTAAGAAATAGAAGTAACAATCCTAGTGTGCCTAGGGAACACGTGTAGAGAAAATTGAAAAACATTAAGATAAAATCATACTGATGATGGCAGCAGCACCTGGAGGTGATAGAAACTCCATCATACGTAAATAGCTTGACTTCCCAAAAAGTCAAAAAATATTTACATAGTATGTACATCTAAGTTCTCTAGCTCGTAACATTTTTATCCTCTGCGAACACATGCGCTTAATGAAAGAGTGATGCTGAAGTTCTCATGTTCATATTATTTATTCATTACATTATTACTTCCATATTATTTATTTACATTTATATATATAACGGACCAAAGTCTCTGGTGGGGATCAAACCCACGACCCTCACGCTAATAATCTAGCACATCAGAGATCAGCAATGAGTATTCAAACAGATGAGTAGATACGAATCATACTCATAATTTCTGATACTTATACGCATTCATACTTATTTTATATCATACTCATACTACTCATTTTCAAAATTTGAAGTACTCATCGTACTCATACTTAACAATACGCACGATGTTGTTGATTTCGACTCTCCATGACTCAGCATTTACACGAATCACAAAATAAGTATGATTCGTATACGAACACTAAAATACTCACTAAAAGGTTGCGTGTTTGCTCTGCTTGCTGCTCTGTATTCTTGCTTATGTGTCTTTCTTCTTTTTTGTAAATGCAACAACAACTAAGACTGTATATTTTGATGAATGATTCGAATCACTCGAATCATTTATGAGTATTATAAATATTTTTCTAAATTTATGAAACTGAATGAGTAGGCGTATGAATCAAACATATTTCGAATGTTATGAGTTTGATGTCATCGTTGTACTCATACTCATTGCAACCTGTACTTATAAATCAATGTTGTAGTGAGTACGAATGAATCCGAGTAGTTAAATTTCAATACTGTTGACTCACTCATACCCAAAATTTCATGAGTACTAATGAGTAGCGAAAAAACGTCGCAATACCCACTAGACTACCAGGGCACATCGAGATATAAGAAATCTGTACGCATTTACAAGTGCAATTATAATATGAAAACGTGATTTATTGCTGAAGTATATTGGGTGTAAATAACTTATTATAACAAATTTTTTAAGATTCCTACAATTATTATTACAATGAAAAAAAAATTACTCATTCTTTGAAAATTTTGGGTAACGTTCAATCGCCAGTTATAATTTAAGTTTCTCACATCTTATAAAATATAACATTTGAGCATAATTTAATGATCTCCCCACGAATTCGAATCAATTAAAGGCTAAAAAAATATAATTAAACTTTAAGTACAATGCATTATATCGATATATTTGAGTATTTTTTGATGCCAATTTCTTGTGTTGTATTTAAAATCCCACACATATATACAGTTGTTCATCAAAAAGAAAAATCAAAAACATAATTCCTGAACTCCAATGCTTTTCTTTTACAAACACTACTTATCCAATTACCCATTTACTTATTAAATCGAAGATTTTCTCTTGCAATCCTTGGTAATAATAGCAGAATTCACAACGACATGTACCAAATCCGACTAACAAGCCTCTGAACTCTGAAAATTACAAACATGATTGACAAAAGTGTCATCAGACAAGTATATCGGAATCCTGTGTAGGAATGAAAATATTTCGAAAAAAAACGAAGTTAAAGAGATTAAATTAAGCGTTGAAGTTACAAGTGAATTTCTGTATTTCACTTACGTTTGACTTTGTTATCATGCCCACTGAGAAATAATTTTAAATTGTAGGCTCTCAATGGCAGAGTAAACAGAAATCAGAAAGGAATATGAGAAGAGAATACAAATAAATTTACGAAATGAATTTACAATAAGTATGACAAATGTCTCTCCATGCAATATCGAGTACATATACTCCAGCAAATGTTCTCACATAACAATTCAATATTGAGTCCTTATGAGTCTTTGCGTTTACGCAGCAAATATCCGCCATTTTAAATTTAAAGTCTGCAATAAATGAAAATCAATAAAGAAGAAAGAAAAAAAACTTCAACGAAATGATTTTAAAACACTGATTCACATTCATTCATGATAAAGGAAATACATTTTTCGGATATAAAAAAGAAACCTAGATATTCTATATACGAAGCTAAAGTCTTTGTATACACACATACATATTTTAAGTTGTTTGTATGAACACATACAAACATATATGCACGTGTAAATAGCGTAACACGTTATTTTGCGAAACGTGCCAAATTTTTATTTGCCTCTCTAAAGCTTTAGCCTGTTGCCAACAAGTTATGCAAACGCTATTATTTTATTGATCCGCTTATGCTTAGCTTATCTACAAAACCAAAAGTTCTTAAATTTTGAAAAATGTTGTTTTTCAAATTTCATCTCTTATAGTCAAGTGCCTCAAAAAATGTAAATAGTGCTGTGGTCAGGTGCTAAATTGTTGGCGATGTTTATTGATAAGGAAGAACAAAGAATGACAATAAAACAAGAGTGAAGTATCAAGAGTAAGTAATCGCATTACCATTATGTGGTAGGACTAGAGTTCATCATGAAATTTCATCCACAGGCAATTCCTAAAATTCCAGTCGAATAACCCCTGAAAATTTCACGGAAATTCATATTGTTACAAAAATGGAAACGGTGTATCGTCATTTAATATTAAAACGATAAACAAAAGCCACACAAATACAACGAACTTGTTTGCATATACCAACAACATCAGTATTGAAGAAAAGGAGACAGACAGTAAGAAAGAAAGCAACAACAAACAACGTAAGCAAAGTACACAAACAACAATGAAACCATGATGGAGTTCTCGCGAAAGCGAAACCACGAACATTCGACTTCAAGAACATTTATCAGACTGTTGAGGTGGGAGTATAAAAAGGCAAGACAAAGCAGACAACGAGAAGTAATAATTCAGTCAGTCTTGTGTGAAGACACGTTGCGTGTGAAGGGAACAGTCGTGGTTCGAAGATCTCCGCTATACAAACCTAACGTACAAGTGTTGTTGCTTACTCAAATTGTGTGAGCAGAGAAGAATAACGAACAAGCAAATTATTGTTGTATTCGTCAAGTGTGAACAGTGGCACACAAAATTGTGCGAACAATAAAGAATTTAATTGAAACTAAACACATATTTATTTTAATTTTGTTTGCAATAAATGGACTCATATTCTAAACGTTTTTAAAAAGGTAAAAGCGTAACAACATGATTGACAAATTTAATTAGCAAAAGTCGAATTGATATGGATGGTTAGAATTGGTTAGAATTGGTCAAACAAATATTAATGCAGTATCTTTTAGATATTTTAGAAACTATTAACATAAATGCTGAAGCTCTGTGTCTCAGTAATATTAATACTTCACCACCAGCTGTAATATTTAACACAGAGTAACGAATTTTCAGAAAAAAACTACTCTTGGGAAAAGAGTGTTTGAAACTCTTATAAACGGAATGGGAGAGAGAATAGATACTTAATTGTATACATACCTTTTATACTCGAATATTTTTTAATGAGACTACACAGTTTTCTTTTTAAGCTACAAAATGTTCTGCTCTCCTAAACACAATTCAAATTTTTAATCGTCTTTGTTGCGAAGCAAATATCAAATTAAAAGTACTCGAAGGAAATCCTGTAACTTAGGACTTTCAATCCCAATAATAAATACACAGTAGTGTATTCCATAGATATATCCATCTCAGGAAGACATGTTATCGTATTACCTTCAACCAAATGTATGCTTCCAAGAGGCTGATGTCTCACGGAATTTCAAATAATTGATCTAAAATATATATTCGAATATCCCTACAAACTACTCATACCTCCTGTTGAAAATCCTATAAGTGAACAAACTAAACCTAACTTCGTTTCAATGATACATTTAAATCGCACTGTAGATCGGCCACCAAACTTGTTCTTCCTTTGAAAACGTCTGTCTAAACGCTAATAATAACACATGATCGTAGATACAGCAACCACACCGCATAATTTACGTTAACGAACATTGTAGTGATATAGAGATCAGTAATCTCCATCAAGTTTAACAACAGAGTGTACTTAAAACATACTATGGCATTAAATGTTGAAACCCAAACAGTATCCTTATATTACAACAGTTTTAAATCCAACACCACATTCGCCCTTGGATAATCATTCCTTAATATCCACAAAAATATTGAAGAGGTACCTATCAGAAATCAGCAATGAATATTCAAAGAGATGAGTAGATACGAATCATACTCATAATTTCTGATACTTATACACATTCATACTTATTTTAATATCATACTCATACTACTCATATTCAAAGTTCGAAGTACTCATCTTAGTAATACTTAAGAATACGCATGACGTTATTGATTTCGACTATCCTTTACTCAACATTTACTAGAAACAAAAAATAAGTATGATTTGCGTACGAACACTACAATACTCACTAGAAGATTGTGTGTTTGCTTTACTTGCTGTCTGCCTTTCCTTTCTTCTTTTTTTTTTAAATGCAACAACAACTAAGACTGTAAATTTTAATGAATTATTCGAATCAGTCGCATCATTTATGAGTATTATAAGTATTTTTCTAAATTTATGAATCTGAAAGAGTAGCTGTATGAATCAAACATATTTCGAATGTTATGAGTTTAATGTCAACGTTGTACTCATACTCATTGCAATCTGTACTTATAAATCAATGTTGTAGTGAGTACGAACGAATCAGAATAGTTGAATTTCAATACTGTTGACTCACTCATACTAAAAATTTTATGAGTACTTATACTCATCTGAGTACTTTTTCACTTATTAAATGGAAAAAGTTGAGATAAAATTCTAAAAATTTTAATGTGAGTTAATCTAAGGCTAAGAATATTGAACAAAGTTGCTCAAAGACATGAATGCCTTAAATCGTTTAAACTCTTATAGATTGACTGAATAATAAAGTTTACGGAAATGGGGAAAAAATTAAGACAAATAAATAAGCATTCACTTATATTTGGCTACGCTTTAGTAAAATTATTTTCAATTGTAGACGGAATGAGACGTTGATGAGACAATTTTTTAAAAATTTCAATTTGCTATGACTAATAACGTTAAATATGTGAACGTCTTCACTTGTATTGTAATATGCAACAGGTTTTTACGCATTTCCCTTTCAATCTTAAGCAAACCCTATGCTGGTATTAGTATATCATATAACAGCTTATTTGGTATCTACATACACGTATAATATATATACATACATATATGTATGATGTGTTTACATCATACAATACAACTTGTGAATGAAGCAAAGAACACTCTAAGAATTTAAAAATTTCAAATAATTTTTGTTTTTTTTTACTCACATTATACGTGTTGCATCACGCTGTCGTACACTTTCATCACGATTAAGGACTTCAATTATCATTTTGCGTTCATTTTCTGATAAACTTTCCAATACTTTTGACGTTGCCACTGCCAATTCGGGTCCCAGAGCATCGATTGTTTCGCCTGGTATGCCTTCAGTTGCAGCATCAGCTGTCTGTATCACATCTGCGGTATTATCAGCAGCCATGCCAGCAATGCCTGTCATGTGATGATGACTCATATTCGCAGGCACAGATGCCGCGTTATTGTATTGGTACATTAAATTATTGCTGTTCGGTTCGTGAAGATTGCCGACTGAGGTTCCGGTCGTCGTGGCTGTTGAGTTGGGTACCCATTGTTTGGTATTTGGGACATTGGGTGTGGGCGGTAGACGAGCACTGCGTCCACTTGACATAATCATAAAACAACAACAATAAAGGCAAATTTATGAGCCTTGTTTTTATACTTATAATCCTTGGTGTTGTTGTTGCTTTCCTTTATTCTATCTCCCTTTTTTTATAATCTCTGAAGACACGCGCACACACACACAATACATAAAGTAACTGTTGAGACCTTGAATGTTAAAGAAATTTTCTTGTTTTTTTTTCGACTGTAAAAATTTGTTACAGAGGCTTGTATTCAATTGTTATTTTTATGATTATTTTCCATTTGATTTTCCATTTTAATTTTTATTTTTTTTGTTATGTTACTTCAATAATACTATTAAATACGTATGTAGTTGTTTTTATACTTTTATAGGATTATCCATTTTGCACAAATTTTTTTAAATATGAATCTGCAATGGAAAAGAGAAAAGAGAAAAAAAATATCAAATATTTTTATTAAATTCATAAAATTCGATAAAAAAAAAAATTACGCAAATATATTAACTGAAAATTTTCATATGTAAGCAATGAGCCAAACAATAGGATTAAATGATAGGATCATTTAATATTGGCGCATTTGTATTGGAGATACTTTTAAAAATCAAAATAATTAATGGTTTTGTAAACAGACTTATTTTATTAACACAAAGTTTAATAGTCTTTCGTTCAACAACAATAAATAAACAAAATACGAGGTGTAGTAAACAGAAATCCAGTAATAGCACTATATATCAGTGTTGAATAATTCAGTACTTTTGTACTTTTTTCATTACTTTTTCATTACAAAAATACCGCAGTACCGCCGCGATGCTTTCAGTACTTTTTTATTATTGCATATTTTATGTCTTGCGCTTTTCAACTATTAATACATAAGCAACATGTTCAACGCAATACCAAAAGTAGAATTAGGCTTTAGGTCCGGTTAGCCAAACGTCCAAAGAACGTACATTCGTTTTTAGAATACGAAAAGCAATAAGAACGCTTGCCGATCCATAATGTAATTTCGGTAAGCATTTATGTATATTGCTGTTCATATGCTAAAATCGAATGTATATTACATAACGTTCCATCCACGTTTGACTAAACGGAGCTTTTACACTTTATTATGTTCCGAATCAGCTGTTTTTGTCCTGTATATGTATTAAATATAAAAATAAATAAATAGTGTAGTGTGCGGTCTTACTAGACGTCACCCCACGATTCAAACTTCATGTCAGACATCTCCATTAAAACGAACTATGAAACAAATATTTCTTCGGCAACTTCCTTCTGACAAAAACTCTCAGGGTAAAAATAAAATTGACATGATAAATTTTCTCAAAAATTTGTCGTTCAGAGTCGTTTTTTAGCTGTATGTCCTGCCACTCATATATAAAATTAACACGCACATAAAATAAGTGGTGTGAGAAGTTATAATAACCAATTATGTATGTAAGTATGTGTATTTTACAAAAGGACCATTTGATTCCAAAAAGTACTTTTTCAGTTATAGTTCAGTACCATTTTAAAAGTTCAGTTTTGCAACACTGCTACATATGGACGCATCCAGTAGTCGATACCTAGCTTAGAAAACTAAGACCAGTAAAGAGCGAAAACGAAATTTTTATTTATTTTTATATTTTGCCTCGATGAATTTTATATTTTTAGTTTAATGTTCTGATCCTTTAAACTACAAATTTCAATGCAAACACTTAACCTGAATTGTGCGTTTGAAGTCGACGGTAAGCAAGGGTTACGAAACGCTTTGTGACACTTCAGTGTTTATACAAAGCCAATAGGGTTAAGTTAAGGGTCTCTACAGTCTTCTACCAGTCAATAACAGATATACAGTCACACAGATAATTATACGTACCCTCCCTAAAAATCATTTTTTTAAAAAGTAATGAACTTCTAATCTAAAATTTCTTTAAATTAGCATCTGTAACGACACATTTACTTAAATAAAGAAAAAAGATTCCCAAAATCTATGAATTTATGACTGCAGTTTGCTTAAAACCAATATGGCACCACAGAAAATTATACGTACGACGTATATTTCTAATACACACAATTTCTCCAAGGGTAGCCCGGTATATAAAATGTATTGTGAATAAAAATCCTAGGACTACAGCCGTAGAAATACGAAATAGCTCGGAAAGTGATCACAATGTTATTGTGCATTCCGAAACATTTCGAAGTGTTTTGAGAAAGAACGGTTTCCGCAGCCGAGTGCCGAGAAAAAAGCCACGATTGGAATTTGCTTAATAATATATGGACAAGTCTTCTGATTTTTGGGCGAATGTAATATTTAGTGATGAGAACAAATATAATTTGTCCGGCTGTGACGGAAAACAAAAAATTTTGCGCAAAAATCAGTTGACTTGTCCATATATTACCATTTTTAAAATAATGATTTTTAGGTGGATACGTATAATTATCTGCGTGACTGTACATATATAATTGCTCATTACAGCTGCAAAGTCAGGTTGTCGACCTAGCCTCTAACATCACTCAGGTTGTGTGCGTTAATTTTATACATGAGTGGCGGGACCTACAGTTTAAAGTCGACTCCATACGAGAGATTTTTCAGAAACTTTTTCATTACAGTTTTATTTACTCTCAGAGTTTTTGCCAGATATCTGCTAAGAGGAAACCACCGACAAAAAATGTTTTCATATTTCGTTTTGATCAGGGGTTTGAACACTTCTAAAAAGCAAACACACTACCTACTAAATTACTGCGAATTTATATCCATATGTAAGTATTGGGTCCGCCGTCTAACGTTTTTTTTTCAACTAGTGCTTATTTCATGAATGGTAACACTTAGCTCATGTCTGATTTGACAGATAATTAGTTTTATCCTTCCGCTGAACGAATACGGTTGTATGTACGCTTAAGCTACGCTGGGAAATCGACTTACGATCGACTTACAGAAGATGCCGATTTTGGCAAAAAAAATATCTTTTCAGAGGAAGCTCATTTTGATCTTGGCGGGTATGTAAACAAGCAAAATTGTCGCATTTGGGGCACAGAAAACCCACACGTATTCATTGAAAAGCCGACGCACCCAAAACGAGTCACTGTTTGGTGCGGATTTTGGTCCAGAGGCATAATTCGAAAATGAGCAAGAAGTGGCCGTTAAAGTCAATGGCGATCGTTATCGGGCAATGTTGAACGAATTTTTGTTCACAAAAATTGAAGAGGAGGATATTGGCAACATTTGGTTTCAACAGGACGGCGCTACGTGCCACACAGCCGAAGCTACACTCGATGTTTTGTGCCCTGTTTTTGAAGATCGCATTATCAGCCGCAGAGCTGATGTCGTTTGGCCACCTCGGAGCTGCGATTTGACACCGTTGGACTATTATTTGTGGGGTGCCGTCAAAGATAAGTGTTACGCCGACAAGCCAGAGACAATTGACGCTTTAAAGGACAATATTCGTGAAGCCATTGGTGAAATACAGCTGCACACAATCGATTATGTGCTTAAAAATTGGACCGATAATGTAGGCTACTGCATGGCCAGCCGAGGCCGAGGCAGCCATTTGAATGAAATTATTTTCCATTATTAACTGGAAGGATTGTACTTTCAAATAAAAAAAGAAATTTGAGAAAATATTCAGTGGTTTTTTATAAAGCATTTTCAAAAAACAAAAAAGTTATTTGGCGGACCCTTTAGTCGATATTATTACCCGAGGAATGTCCAATTTACCATAAGTCTGGCCAATAAATCAGGCTTAATTTGATCGATCACATTGGTGATGTTGGTTTTGAGGACCGCTGTGGTTCATGGCTTTTTCGTACACATCCGCAACATAAGAAAACGCCACAAGACAACATCTAACGGATTAAATCGCACAATCTCGAAATGTATTGAATATATTTAATTAAATAAAAATATTTAATATACGTTAACATATTCGGTAGTGATTGTTGAAAGTTTTCTATGGAGGAAGGCGGGAGAAGTCTTAATAAACGTAACGTTACGCATACGCAACAGTGCACAGATTTGAAAATTTAATTGTTTGCACTCAATGCTCGCAAATGGTATACTATGCATATACTTACATATGGTATATGTATACATATATGTATGTACATATCTTTAAACCTTTTAAATCTTTGAATTACTTCTAAATGAATTCCATAAGCGTTTTGGGCAATTAAAATGCTTTTATCAATTGTGTCGGCGTATTGTCAGTTTTTAAACGCATTTGTTGTAATACCATGGCGTCAGTTTCTACACCAGTTATTAAATTGAAGCATTTCATATTAAAATGCCGCAACAAATAAAAACTTTTAAGTGTTGGCTTCTTATCATGACTCTGTTTATCGTTTAATTGTTAAAGCAGCTGTTGTCTATACAGACACACACTGTATAATTTGCTTTGAACTGTAATTAGAACTTTTTTTTCTATTAATTTTGTTGGTATTTTATTTCCACAGACATTGAACGCCATGTGGTATGAGTATTGAATATTTAATTCAGTTCACTATGAGTCATTACTTTGACCACATGTTTAAAGTCATTGACATTGTATCATAAACGAATTATTATCAAATTTTGAAAATATTTTCTAAAAATTTTAAATTATTTATTCTGTCTCTTGTATGGGACCGTAATTATCATATTTAAGTTGACAAAATAAGCGTAGTAGAGTATACTAAATTTAGAGTATAATAAGCTAGTCTGGTCTGGAATTCTAAGATTCGTTCATCCTCATAGAACATGCTCGGCATACTCGTTGGTCGTCCACAAAGTTTGGATATAAAGGACAGCTGTCATGTCCAAATCACTGCAAGTATTTTCTGAAGCAACCATGGACAGTCACAAACTGGGTCGCCTAGAAGATCAACTTGCAATGTTTGTTATTTAGCCAAGGGATTATGTCAGGGATAAGGTGAAGAGTCCACTTTCCGTCATCCCATCGTAACAGCAATTTTCACATAGAAATCCGTTGTTCCTCCACCTTTATAGCCGCAGTTTGTCCCATGTCATCGAGATAGAGAAAGTATTTCTGACTCATTCGATCCACCAATATGTCTACCAGTGTTGCATTTTTCATTTACAGCGCTGCTACATCAGTACTGCTTGTTCTGAATCTACTTATCGGTTTAATCTCGCTTAGGCATTACACCGACGATGATTTCCTCCTTGTGGTATCCAAGGAGAGTGCTTCCGACTATATTGGGTAGGCATATAACCCTCGATATTAACCTCCTCCAATATTTGGCATTATCCTCGTCAGTGCTTCCTGGGGATGGTCACCTTGATGGAGTTCAACCTGTCATCAATAATTACTCCCAAATCTTTTATTCCAAACCATTTTCCAACTATCTGAGCTGCTACGTTCGTTGTCTCTTCTATTTTCCTTACATCTTAGCGACTGAGACTTTTGCAATGTTGTCCGCAGGACCTGCAATTGTAGTCCTGTTCAGTAATTGTATATCGAAGTACCCCACCGGCAGGACACCAGCCGACACTACGTATTCCTTCTCTCCATCATCCGCTGAATACATTATTTTCCGTCCTTGAAAATAATCATGTCAGGTAAGCAGATGGTGCAGTAATCTGATGGTTCAACTAAAGGTTTGCTATCCTTTGGGAGAAGCACCAATATTTCCTGCTTCCACCTACGTGAAATCGACTCCAATGCGTGCAAGGTTATGACATATTATCGCGAGATACGTTTTTCTTGATGAGGAAAACCCCATCAGCGGCTACTATTACAAATTATTCCTACTCTTGGAGCCTTGCAAGCCCACGAACCCAAAAAAGGACGTGATAATAAGTGAATTACCTTTTAAATTTCTAGCGTCTTAATTGAAATGGTAACAATTAACCATACATGGGCATACTGCATTATAATTCTAATGCATTAAGCTTTTCAGTATCCAGTAAATGTTTACTGGTAATGAAATTTAGATTGCATTACCTTGCAATGAGTATGAGTACAACGTTGACATCAAACTCATAACATTCGAAATATGTTTGAGTCATACGCCTACTCATTCAGATTCATAAATTTAGAAAAATACTTATAATACTCATAAATGATTCGAGTGATTCGAATCATTCATCAAAAAATACAGTCTTAGTTGTTGTTGCATTTATAAAAAAGAAGAAAGAAGAAGGCAAAGACAAGCAAAGCAAACACACAACCTTCTAGTGAGTATTGTAGTGTTCGTACGGGAATCATCCTTATTTTGTGATTCTTGTAAATGTTGAGTAAAGGAGAATCGAAATCAACAACATCATGCGTATTGTTAAGTATGAGTACGATGAGTACTTCAAACTTTGAATATGAGTAGTATGATTATGATATAAAAATAAGTATGGATGCGTATCAGCATCAGAAATTATGAGTATGATTCAAATGTACTCAACTTTTTGTATACTCCTTGCTGATCTCTGCTCGTTACCTTAGAGAAAGTATTTAAGCTCCAAAGGGACTATGTTTTCAACATGTTTTTTAAATAAAACTCATGTTTCATTAGAACAATTACAAACTTATTATGACATATCAAGATCATCTTACTACGAGCTTGAATTGGAATATTTACTGCATATGAAATAATTTTATGAGTTAACAATTACATATATTTTTTGTTTAACCTCACACCATATGTAACACCGAGTGAAGTTGGCTGTGATTGGTAAGCTACACGCTAATCTAACCTAACCAGCATGAATTTAATTGAATAATAATTTAAGTGGAATTAAATTTTAACCCGTTTACATGTTTTTTTTTCGAAAAGTATAGTTAAATTTATTTTGATTTAAATTATAATACACGTGGTAACGAGAACCATGTTTTGGTCAATTATTTAAACATGTAATGTTAATGCATAAGACAGCACATAGCATCACATGCCTTGTTTCTATTTTATTATCGTTTATGACTGTTTAAATATGATGGTTTTTTAATATGTTATTATTTATGAATGCATAATTAATTGTTATTCGAATATGTAATAATAAAAATATGTAAATAATTTACTGTATGAAAATGTTTTTTTTTCTCTCTTTCGATTTATATGCTAAAATATTAATTATTGTCAGATAATCAACAATAACAACAACAACAAAATTAAATGTAAACACACTAAAATAATAATAAATGGTAAACAAAATGGCGATAAAAAATGTATTATTCTTCTTCTATTGCAATACCACCATGATAATTACACTTTGGGACGTGTGGTAGTATAGTGGACAGTGTGCTAGACTATTAGCGTGAGGGTTGTGGGTTCGATTCCCACCAGAGACTCTGGTTTGTTATACTACACCGAGCACAAGGCTTAAGTTATTCAGCTTGTAATAATTATAATATTATTTGTAATTGTATTGTAATTAATTAATAAAATAAATAATTACATACATACCAGAGATTAGCAATGAATCTTTTTTTCGGCAACTCATAAGTACTCATGAAATTTTGTCTATGAGTGAGTCAATAGTATTGAAATTCAGCTACTCTGATTCATTCGTACTCACTACAACATTGATTTATAAGTACATGTTGCAATGAGTATGAGTACAACTCAAAAATACTTATAATACTCATAAATGATTATGAGTACCCACATTATGATACAAAAACCGATAGACGTTAAACGAATTTCAATAGGATTTCCATGCAGCACATGAATCAGGCAAAGCTTTCTGTATATATTCCAATGTTGAAATAGTTATGACAATTCAAATCCAATTAACTAACCTATACATACATACATAATTGGCCATTACAACCCTTCAGTCAGGATTATGGCCTAGCTCCTCAACACCACTCATGTTGTGTGCGTTAATTTTATACATGAGTGGCGGGACCTACAGTTTAAAGTCGACTCCGAACGACAGATTTTTTGAGAAGCTTTTCATGGCAATTTTTACTCTCAGAGGAAGTCGCCGAAGAAATATTTTCATATTTTCGTTTTGATGTCTGACCTGGGATTCGAACTCGGGCCTTTCGTCTAATAAGCCAACACACTAGCTACTAGACCACGGCGACTTCTAACTCTAACTAACCTATAGTTCTTCAATAAAATTCATGAATTGACGCTATTGGTCGTTCTTCAAATAATTTCTAGCCTTAACGGAACTTCAAAGACCAAAACTTTGACATTCCTCTACATATGCCACTGCACGAAGTTAAAGTCAATTGAAAGACCAGAACAAATACATACTGCCCTGTATGTGATTTGTATACTGCAAGCCGGCTTAAATTTTCAATCTAACGCTACTATGGCAACCTCAGTCGCACACTTAAAGGATCAAAAATAATATACAATTTCGCAAATATGACTGTTGAACTTGAAATATAAAATTTTGCTTTCATGCAACATATTTCGTTCATAAAAATTTAACAAGAATATTATTACCTCTTGCATATCATGTAACCTGTTAATTAAGTACATTACGATGGACAATTATTTCCTTCGGTTACATAATTCTTTGAATAATTCGTCGTTGTTGTTGCAATCTAACTTAAAAGGGATTTAATGGAAATTCATGCGCAGAGTATATCGTTTCAATGCAAAACATTTCAAATTCATAACATTTGTTCATACAGTGTATTGGCAGCACATGTTTTTTTTTTTCACTGACATTCGGCCATTTTAAATAATATTCATTAGCAAACATTTATGCCACTCATTTGGGAATTTGAAACACACAAAAATTCACAAGTGTCAAAGTCGAATAAATTTCGGGCAATTGGGCAATTCACACAAGCCCTTGTATCGTTGTATTGAGTGTATTGTTGGATGAATATATAACAGTGTATGCTTGCTATTGATAATTTTCATATAAAAATCCAATACACTTATACACATTGGCTTCGTATGTAATGTATGTAAACGCCAATAATCAAGAAGAAGAATAAAAATACAAAATATTTTCTATGCTACTTGAGTCAACAATTAACATTTCAAAATTATAATTGTTCGCATAGATAATTAATTAATTTACTTTCTCCCGTAATATTTTTCATTTTGTTGCTTGTAAATCAAGTTGTGAATACTGGTCTTCTTCTTCTTATCGTTTTTTGACGTTTGGAATACGAAATACACAATACAGCATAGCATTGAACGTTCACAAACAAAAAGTGTATTAAATACAACATACACGATACAAAGTCGTGTGAATTGACCAAATAAGTTTTTCGTATAACTAGAACACATTCCTAACCGCAGTATTGGAGGCAATAATGCACACACTTTGAGGTACAAGCATAAAATTTAATACAAAACTTTGCTAAGCCAAATGTCACCGTAAAGTAACCAAGGTTTTTAAAAATTAAATAGTTGTATCGTTTTTAGTACATGACAGCGTTAAAACCTATTAAAATTATAACTTTTTGGCAAGCTAAGTAAGGGAATTTACATTTCTTAGACTTTTTTATTAAATGTTCTCTCTTATCCACCACAATCGAGAAGAGAAAATAAGTTTATGGTATTCTGTAGCGATTTTCACTCAAAATAATGTTTGTTTTTGTGGAAATTACTCCAGGTTAAATACTAAAGCTAGGCTGCGGGGACAATTATGCAGTAAGTGAATTGGTACAAGATGGGGACATTGTCATAGCCTTGGATTTATTAGGTGGTTATTTAATCTACTCTTATAAATGAAGTTTTCTTCTGATGGACAGCACTGATCCAGACGGAAGTATCACACCGAAAAACTAGAGTTTGGTCGATATCTTCCTAGGGCTTATGGACAAGCATCCTGAACCAGTATCAGTTAAGCAATTGTTTGGCTGGTACCAAGCACACGTTAAGCTGATGACCTATGGTAATAAGGCCTAAGGTAAGGCCTAGGATTCTTTTTCCATTGATATCTCTCAGATGAGACAAATCTGGTCGTGCGCCAAATAGGAGATGATATCAAAAACGGACACCCCAAGCCACCTCACCTAGATATCACTAAACCCGAAAGAGCCTGAAAAAAATTTCAGGATGATCTAGATTAAGAAACTAGGTCGTAATCCTGACTAAAAGGTTGTAATGACTAATTATGTATATATGATCTAGATTTTCAATTCGAAGATATCAACACCAGAGATCAGCAATGAGTATTCAAAAATATGAGTAGATTTGAATCATATTCATAATTTCTGATACTTATACGCAGTTATACTTATTTTAATATTATACTCATAAATAGAACTAATATTCAAAGTTTGAAGTACTCATCGTACTCATACTTAACAATACGGATGATGTTGTTGATTTCGACTCTCCTTTACTCAACATGTACAAGAATCACAAAATAAATATGATTCGCGTACGAACACTACAATACTCACTAGAAGGTTGTGTATTTGCTTTGCTTGCTGTCTTTGTTTTTTTCTTTCTTTGATGAGTGTTTGAATTACTCGAATCATTAATGAGTATTGTAAGTATTTTTCTAAATTTATGAATCTGAATGACTAGGCATATGAATCAAACATATTTCGAATGTTATGAGTTTGATGTTAACGTTGTACTCATACTAATTGCATCATTGTACTTGTAAATCAATGTTGTAGTGAGTACGAATGAATCAGAGTGGTTGAATTTCAATACAGTTGACTCACTCATACTCGAAATTTCATGAGTACTTATGAGTAGCGAAAAAACGATTCATTGCTGATCTCTGATCAACACCCAATTGGAAAATTGCCAAAATGGGGAAGCCTCATGGATCTCGTTGCGGGACTATCTTAGTCAACCAAGAACTTCTGGGGCACCTAACGAATTCTAATGGTGTGTTGGCCTCCGGCAGTCCTGGTAACAGTGTGTCCAGTGCCAGTACTATCAGGCAGAATTGTCGTACACCTAAAACAGCAATCCGATAAATTGTATCCAATAACTTCTCAGTACTCATTTTCTGTAAATATATTCGATTCTTTAAAGGATTTCTACATATAATTTTGCGCAAAAGGAAAAAATCGGAAGAGGTAGGCTTTTATAATCTCTTATCAGTCATAAGCTAAAGGTCTAGTATGACGAAGTGTAGAATTGTGTGTTATTTTATTTGAAAGAGTAAAAAGAGATAGTCACCATATTTCTTAACACTCTTCGTATTTCAAGCAAGCAAATCAAACTCAAAAAATTGTTCATCCATATGAGGCTTGTAATCTTTTTTTTTGCAAAATTGTGTCAAAATGTTCAAAATGTTTCGAACATTATTAAAATGTAATCAGATGTGTGCAAAATAAATGGAAATTTTTATTGAATTCAAGTAAATATGGCAGGGAAACTAGAAACAAAAATTGTTTTCAATTTCAAATTTTTCTATTCCTGTTTCCAAGAATTTCATTAGTGAACATAAAGAGTAGCGAATTCTAGCTGCATCTTGGAAAGGGGTGAGATGAGACGAAACCCAATTTTAGTTGAATAGAATATAAACAAAAGCTACATCAGATTATTGATTGTAAAACAAAACCGATGTTTCAAATCAATGAACTCTTCTCCTTCCTACTTATCTCTTGTTAAGAATAAATACTCGTACATATAAAAGAGAAAACCAGAGAATCGTTAATATTTCCAATGATTCGTATTTCCTTTTGATTTGTTGCCATACTTTGGTGTCAATTCAATTTCATTAATCTGCCACATATTCAATGAATGAACAAGAGGAATACAACAGAATGTCTGGCGATTGGCAGGAGATGTGTTGCATCGTTTTTTTTTTTCATGCAATAGTCGGTACATACTTTACTACAGTATTTCAGTAAAACTAAATTTCAAAAGTTTTACTGTTATGTGAATTTAATTTATTATTTTACTCTCTTATAAAAGCCATGGCTGACCAACCCATCAACTAATGTCTTGTGAATAAAACATTGTTGAGTCATATCAAGCTCCTGATCTATGTTTCTAATTAGGATGGTCATGTTAGTCGTCTTTACACATTCAATTTTGAACAATTTTGTTATTAGTCTATCAATGCCTTGACGTTGCAATAGCAGTATTATGCTAACTATGTGCGAACTAGCGCAATATAGTCTAAAATGGCTGAACATATTCTGAGGTAGTTGCTATCAGAGATCAGCAATGAATCGTTTTTTCGCTACCTCATTATTACTCATGAAATTTTGAGTATGAGTGAGTCAACAGTATTGAAATTCAACTACACTGATTCATTCGTACTCACTACAACATTGATTTATAAGTACAGGTTACAATGAGTATGAGTACAACGTTGACATCAAACTCATAACATTCGAAATTTGTTTGATTCATACGCCTACTCATTCAGATTCATAAATTTACAAAAATACTTATAATACTCATAAATTATTCGAGTGCATTTACAAAAGAACAAGATAAAGACGGCAAACAAAGCAAAACACAACCTTCTAGTGAGTATTGAAGTGTTCTTACGCGAATCATACTTAAGTAAAGGATAGTCAAAGTCAACAACATCATGCGAATTGTTAAGTATGAGTATGATGAGTACTTCAAACTTTGAATATGAGTAGTATGATTATGATGTTAAAATAAGTATGAATGCGTATAAGTATCAGAAATTATGAGTATGATTCGAATCTACTCATCTTTTTAAAATAAATAATTAATCTATGGCAGCATAAATAAGTCTTAATAAAAAAATATTTCAGGAACTTATAATTTTTTTTTATTTCCAATATATCTCATACAGAAAAATACATAATTCTATTAAAAATGAATATGTTACCTTTAATTCACCTGTGATTATCAGAGCATTGAATTTTATAAATTTCTTTTAAAATATTTTCACTTTTCATATTCCATTTACCTGACGTTCCATAAATTGGATTTTCATTAGCATGTCACTCTAATTGTACAACAATGTATCGTAATTAAAAATTCATTAAAATTTTATTACATTTCAAATGACAAGAGAGGGGGGGGAGGGGAGCATGATATGAAAAATCGAAAAGGATATATTAACAGTAATTCGCTGGAAATAAAATACATTCGGCCAACAAGTCAACTGAAATCATTTCATTTATTCTCATCTAAGCATGGAGTGTTTGAAGTACTTTAGTTTGAATGTTTCATTTCATTTCGGTTACGTTGTTAAATTTTGTTATTATTGTTGTGGTTGTTGTTGTTGTTGTTGTTGTTATTGTTATACTATTAAAATATTCATGTATGGTTTTATTCATATCCTTCCTTCCTTCCTTCCATTATTTCTTTTAGTGTCCTTAATGTATTGTAATGTATTGCATGGCGTATATTAATAAGTGTACATGTACATATGTACATACATACAGATTGTAATAATAAGACAAAAACAACAATAATTTTATATGCATACCTACAATATATTAACAGGTGTGAATACATATGTCTCTCTATGTAAATATATTTATTTGTTTGTTTTTTGTTGTGTTTTCTATTAAATTATGAATCATTATTCATGAATTGTAGTAATTTATTATATGAACATACATGCATACATATGTATACGTGTGCAAGGCATGGAAATACAAGTTGGGTAGTTACTTACCATACTAACTACATACATAAGTATTGTATTGGATTGTATTGTATTTGAATGAATTTTGTAATTAAAATGTCATTAATTTTTTTCTCTCAAATACTCAAACTGATGCGGATTTATGGAAAATTAATTTTTCCCCGGCTTTATTCTTTGGCAATCATTTTGCAAAGAATTTAATTTTAATTGTTTTACACAAAGAAAATAACAACAAATAATTGTTCATTGTGTAATTGTAATCTTAAGTGTAATCTGGGCAATTCACACATGCCCTTGTATCGTTGTATTCATTGTATTGTAGTCGCCGTAGTCTAGAAGGTAATGTGTTCGCTTATTAGACGTAAAGCCCGGGTTCCAGCCCCAGGCCAGCCATCAAAACGAAATATGAAAAAAAAATATTTCTTCGGCGACTTCCTCTGATTTCTGACAAAAAACTCTGAGAGTAAATAAACCTGCCACGAAAAAGTTTCTCAAAAATCTGTCGTTCGGAGTCGACGTTAAACTGCAGGTCCCGCCACTCAAGTATACAAAAATTAAGGCACACAACATAAGTGGTGTGAGAAGCTAGGCTGTAATCCTAACTGAAGGGTTATAATGACCAATTATGTATGTAAGTATGTACATATGTATGTATGTATGTAGAAACAAAGCAGGGCTTTAAGAACCAGCCATATGCAATCAAATCGTTTAAAAGAAAAAAAGGAATTTTTGCCCAATCCCGGTTGATATTCGAATTGAAAACAATTATTTACAATATATTGTGTGGTGTGGTGGGAACTGTAGTGTCTCCTTTTTAGACGAATTTATTAGCGGTATTCAAAGATATATCAGTTTTGTCAGTTTCGAATCACTCGATTAATTTATGAGTATTATAAGTATTTTTCTAAATTTATGAATCTAAATGAGTAGGCGTATGAATCAAACATATTTCGAATGTTATGAGTTTGATGCCAACGTTGTACTCATACTCATTGCAACCTGAGCATATAAATCAATGTTGTAGTGTGTACGAATGAATCAGAGTGGTTGCATCTCAATACTGTTGATTTACTCATACTCCAAATTTCATGAGTACTTATGAGTAGAGAAAAAACGATTCATTGCTGACCTCTGGTACCAACTCTTTTACAGTGGAAAAATATGGAGTCATCAGAAACTTTTCTTTTTTTATTTTTTTGTTTGTGAAAAAAATAAAAATTACTTTGTTTTATAATAAAATAAAAATAAATTAATAGAATAAATATAAAAACAACAATTATTTGTACAATTATTTGTATTTTTATTTATTTATGAAATTGTAAAAAAATATGTATACTGGGGTACTTAGACTTTTGCTGTCCGCTGTAGGTATTATTAAGCTATTGGCTACTACAGATTATTACAGATACATACATACATACATAATTGGCCATTACAACCCTTCAGTCAGGATTACGGCCTAGCTTCTCAACACAACTCATGTTGTGTGCGTTAATTTTATACATGACTGGCGGGACCTACAGTTTAAAGTCGACTCCGAACGACAGATTTTTTTCTGAGAAGCTTTTCATGGCAATTTTTACTCTCAGAGTTTTTACCAGAAATCTGCTGAGAGGAAGTCGCCGAAGAAATACTTTTTGTATATTGTTTTGGATGTCTGGCCTGGGATTCGAACTCGGGCCTTTTGTCTAATAAGCATACAGATACTGTAGTTAATTTTAATACACTAAATAAAAAAAATGAACTTCCGGAAGCAGAGATGCTTGGGTTAGATGACATTGATGTGATTCGCGTTATTGAATGTACACAAGTGTTAATTAACACGTTGACTGCCACATCAATTTTCAGAAAACTGGCCACGCAAGCCAACATTTACCTTTTGTTCTTTTCCCGGAAGCCATTTATCGATACTAGCACTGATATAATACGATTTTATTCATAGCTACACAAAAATGGCAGGTTAAGAGAGTAGGAGATAAGTCGTAGTTGGCACCCTAGAAGGGAACGCAACCTACAAGTTATCTCGTAGTTGGCAGTCAACGTGTTAAAAGTAATAATAAGTCTTTGAATTCGTATAAATTTCTGTCTTTGAGGAGGTTTCTCTTAATTAGTGAGACTTGTTTATATGAAATAATTTCGATAAATGGCTTAAAATTTATATCGCCACGAACTTCTCCGAAAACAGTGCCTTCATCCACGGAGAAAACAAAAATTGTTCTCTCTCTTGGCTGAATTGAATTGTTGAACTCGTGAAAACAAAATTTAATAGTTTTACTCGTATTTTAATGCCACCAAATTTGATGGCAGCTATAATGACAACAATAACAATAATAATAAAAACAAAACATTTAACACTGTGCCAAATGAAATATAAACGGGTGGATATATACATACATATGTATGTATGTAAAGGGTGTTTTTTATAGAGGTATAAAACTTTAAGTTGGCATTACTTTTCAAGATGGCGACCGATTTAACAGCTGTCAAGTGATTTATTCTCAGTTTGGTTTGGCAATTCATCATGAATAGACTCACGACTGAACAACGCTTGCAAATAGTGCAATTTTATTTCGAAAATAATGGTTCTGTGCGGAAAACGTATCGCGCACTACGTCCATTTTATCGTCGACAAAATCGTCCATCAGAGCAGTTAATTCGATTAACCATGGAACGTTTTCGCACCACGTTTACTCTTACTGATAACTCGCATCCCCAGAGACGCTGTACGGTGTGTACAGAGAAGCTATTGCTGAGCTAGCATTGAGGAAGACCCGAATGAGTCCATCCGCGGTATAGAGCCATGATTACTAACTTTTTCATTCCTGAATTGAATAACCATGATGTCCAGGAGATGTGGTTTCAACAAGACGGCGCAACATGTCACACAGCTCGTGCCACAATAGGTTTATTGAAAGACTAATTTCACGTTTTGGACCTGTGAATTGGCCTCCAAGATCTTGTGATATAACACCGCTAGACTACTTTCTGTGGGGCTATGTAAAGTCATTGGTCTATGCGGTAAAGCCACAAACGCTTGACAATTTGACAGCCGTGGCGGTCATATGCCAGAAATTATATTTAAAATGTAATGCCACAAGATTATCTTTCGGATAAATAAAATTCATGTCAATCGAATAATCCATCGTTGGTTTATTGCAACTTAAAGTTCTATACCTCTATAAAAAACACCCTATATATAACATCATCATTTAAACTAAAACAATTACATTAAATAAGTATTAATCCATCAATGAATGTATATATGTATGTATGTACGTATGCAATGAAATGTTGTGTATGTATTGTATTGAATATTAAACTTAAGATTTTTGTTAGATTTAGAGATAAGAAAACAAAGAAGAAGGAATAAGGAATAACATAATTTTCTCATTTTCCATTTAACAGTTATGTATGAGTGATTGAGTATAAAATAATAAAACATTTATTGAATAATATAAAAACAATTTAACGTTCTAATATATTAACATAAATATGCTTTTATTTCTTAAAATACTTAGGGGATTACATACACATGCTACACATACACGTATGTATGTATGCAGGATTTCTACATTGCTGTGTAGTGTTAATATAATAGCTGAAACCAACATACACATATAACCAATGGAAATAAATAGAAAATCTATGCAGGAACCCAAAACAATCCATTTTAATAACATTGTATAGTATTTTGTAGCATTTGTGTAATATTTGTATACACATACAGTGTTATATGTTGTTATTGTAATTGTTTTGTTATTTCCTTGTTTTCGTTTTTTTATTTCCATATTACAAAACAAAACAGTACTCATGTGTTAACATGCTCCTTCACTTATCCAGCTTTTCAAGAATAAAATAAAAATATCAACTACACACTGAGTGTTAAAATATTATTGGTTGATAAATACACTTACTTATGCTCATGTGTATGTGTATAAATTCATAAAGTGAACACCATAATGTAATGTTATGTCGAGTAAGCACATTACCATTCATACACTCTTGGCCATAATAATAGATACAACACTTGTACGAATTTTACTAATTCCACAAATTTCTAAACGTTACGATTAAATTTCAATTTAAAGATATGGCAACAGCAAATTAATTAAACTGACGTATGACAGACGTACGTCCTGAGATTGTAGTAAAAAGTAAAACTAATACACATAACTTTGATGCATCCATTTATAATCCAGACCTTGCCTTATAAAATTCGTATTTGTTTTGATAACTGCACAAGACGTTTAATGGTGTAAATCTAAATACCGTAAAGGCTTACAACATCCAATTGCATCACTTTTCCAGAGCTCAGAATGTGTGTACCAGTGTTGAAACGTTCTGTACTTTTGTACTTTTTTCAGTATTTTCCATTTCAAAAATACCACAGTACCTCCGCAACGCTTTCAGTACTTTTTTACTATAAATTTTTTATTTATTTCATGTTTTGCGCTTTTCAAATATTAATGGGTTAGCAACATGTTCAACGTAATGTTAAAGAATTTAGAGCTTAGCCAAACGTCCACGTAACAACGTTCGATTTTTTGAAATGCAATGAGAACGCTTGCTAAACCGTAATGCATATGCTAAAAACAAACGTAGGTCCATTACGTTCCGTCAACATGTGTCTAATTGGGGCCTTTACGTTTTCTTACGTCCCGAATCAGCTGTTTTTGATTTATATGTGAGATTGATTTATATGTGAAGCCGCCGTGGTCTAGTAGGTAGTGTGTTGGCTTATTAGACGAAAGGCCCGAGTGCGAATCCCAGGTCAGACATCAAAACGAAAATATGAAAATATTTCTTCGGCGACTTCCTCTCAGCAGATTTCTGGCATAAACTCTGAGAGTAAAAATTGCCATGAAAAGCTTCTCAAAAAATCTGTCGTTCGGAGTCGACTTTAAACTGTAGGTCCCGCCACTCATGTATAAAATTAACGCACACAACATGAGTGGTGTTGAGGAGCTAGGCCGTAATCCTGACTGAAGGGTTGTAATGGCCAATTATGTATGTATGTGTGAGAAACACGTACAAGTCATTAATTTTTCTGTTCCTTTCCCTACGTGTATTAAATAAATATATAATAAATAGCCTAGTAGGTTGTGTACTGGCTTACTAGATGTGAGAGCACGGTTTAAACCCCATGGCAGACATACCCAACAAAACGAAAATTGAAACAAATATTTCTTCAGCGACCTCCTCCTGGCAAAAACTATAGGTCCCATCGCCCATGTATAAAATTAACACACACAACATAAGTGGTGTGACAAACAAGATCATAATCCTAGTTAAAGGGTTGTAATGACGAATTATGTATATATTTTTTAATTTTTTACAAAAGTACCATTTGATGTAAAAAAGTACTCTTTCAGCTATAGGTCAGTACCAATTCAAAATTAAAATTTTGCAGCACTGGTCTGTACCCATTACAGGCCCACAAGAACTAATAAGCTTTTTTGTTGAATGTGATAATATTTTCTTCAGTTGTTTTAAACGCTGTGTATCTATTAATGTAATCCAGAGTGTACATACATATGCATTAATATTGACCACACATGCATGTTATGGTTTACACATACAATATTTATTCATTTATTATTAACGAGACCGCATTAACATTGTTTACCCAAAGAGAAAAAATAAAAGGAGAGAGAGGGAGAGCGAGAGAGAAAGTTAAGAAGACTAATAAACCTGTGAGTGACTTTTCAACAAATAACAAACAATAAAGTGTTACATTTTGTTTAAAGGAAATACCGCCCAAATGTGAAATTTACTTAAAGAATTACTCACATTTTAACTTCAAGACTGAAAAAGGCCTAAGCAAGTCACATTTAATGGCAATCATCATTCATTATTTTATCTACAAATTATCACTCTTTATTGTCATATTCATATGAATTAATAAGAAATTATTTTACCATAAATGGCATATAATTTCCTATTAAAACATTTAAATTTTATTTATTTACTCTGACATTTTGATGGCAAGTGATTCTATGAAATCTTTTATATTTTATAGGGAAATAATAAAAATTCTGTCCCAATTTCAATTAAATCTCACTTCTGATAACTTCAATATAAATTTTTATTATAAAGGGTGTTCCGTTTAAATGTTTAAATTTATAAATGCAAACAAAACAAAAACAGTTTGAAATTTTTCCAAATTTATTCTGTTTTTGTGAAGTACAATTGTTTCGGTTGGAAGTGGAATATTATTTTATTCATATTTCATCACCATTTCGGCTAATTAAATGGCCATCAGGCGTTTGACGCAATAAATTCATTGTGGCATGAGATATATGGCAAGTTGCATATATACGATCCATCGTGAACATCGTTCACATTAATACTTTTACGAAAATGGAAACATCGTTTAACAATAACATGATTAACAAAAGTTATACTAACAAATACAACGAACTGGTTACAAGTAAACCAACAACATTAGTATGAAAGAAACAGGGATAGACAAGTAAGCGAGAACGCAAAAACAAGCAGTGTGAACAGAATAAACAAGCAACAATGAAATCGCAATAGAGTTTTAGAGAAGGCAAAAACACGAATATTCTACTTCCAGAACATTCATCAGACTGTTTACGTGGACATATAAAAAGGCAAGACAAAGCAGGCAACGTGTAGTAAGAATTCAGTCAGTCTGGTGTGAAGACGCGTTGCGTGTGAAGAAAACAGTCGTGGTTTGAAGATCGCCGTTGTAAAGATCTGCGTTGTAAGCAAAGAAAAATAGCGAACAAGCAATTATTGTTGTATACATATGTACGTCAAGTTATAAATAGTGGCAGACAAAAGTAGTGCGAACAATAAAGAGTTTAATTGAAACTAAACACAGATTTGTTTTTATTTTGTTTGCAATCAACGAACTCATATTCTAAACGTTTTTAAAAAGGTAAAAACGTAACAATACTATGAAGCGCGAGTACAAAAAATTGGTTAGAATGGTGCGATAGGTGTCTCCATTGACCGTAATGGTTTCGCCATCCATATTTTCAAAGAAATATGGGCCAATTATACCTCCGCTCCACAAGTCGCAACAAACAGGCACTCGTAACGGATGCATTGGCTTCTGTAAGATCACTTGTGGGTTTTCTGAGCTCCAAATTCGACAATTTTGCTTATTAATGTACCCACCAAAATGAAAATGAGCTTCATCCGAAAAAATGTTTTCGGCCATTTTTTGGAAAAATCGACATCATCGTACAGTTTCTCGTTGGCCTATCTAGCCAAACGAAAACGAAGCGGATAGTTATGCGGCGTCAACTCTTAAACCAATTGAACTTTGTAAAGCGTCATACCGAGATATTTTCTTTCCTCAAAATTCGACATAAACTGGTGAGTGAAATGTTGAATTTCTAAGAACGATGACGAGTTGATGTTGATGGATTCTCACGCACATTCTCAGCCACATCTTCACTTATATCGCACACGTTCACCGCTTGGCGTTAAGAAACAAGTTTCACGAACTTTAGCTACCAAATTTTGTACAACATTTTCGTGCAATTTCCCCCCCATTGTTATTGTTTTGAAAATAAATTTCCAATAAATCCCAACGTTGCTCAAGCATAAATCGATTCATTATGTTCAGTGGAGATAATATACTGAAGTTTGTGAGAGAATAGAATGACATAAGTATTGTCAGATTCGAAATAACCGATGATTCAAATTTAAACCGATAGATGGCCCAACCGATATTTTAAAGGAATGCAAAAAATATAATATTTTGACTCCAAGCTGACAAATATGTACAATTTATCATTTGCTTTCCAAGTGTATTTTATGGCTAAAATGCAGATAATTAAAGGGTGATGCTTTTATTTGGAGAATAGACTTTTAATGTAACTGATTTCATTTACAGTTAATAAACATTTATTACTGCGGCAATAAATAATGAAATCTGAGTTCATTTTATTGTACATGACCTTATGAGGGTGGAATACGAATTTTTACTCAATATGTGTTGGTAAATCGGCTTGTATGTATGTATGGAACTCTAAAGTTGAATTTGAAATTCAAATCAATTTAATAAATAGTAAATTTCCATTTGAATTCTCCTAAAAGAAAAATTAAAGATATATACATATAATATGAAATGTTATTCAAAAAAACTTCAACTTCAAACATCCAGTAATAACATCAACTGATCTGGTTGGAACCAGAGATCAGCAATGAATCGTTTTTTCGCTACTCATAAGTACTCATGAAATTTTGAGTATGAGTGAGTCAACAGTATTGAAATTCAACTACTCTGATTCATTCATACTCACTACAACATGATTTATAAGTATAGGTTGCAATGAGTATTAGTACAACGTTGACATCAAACTCATACCATTCGAAACATATTTGATTCATACGCCTACTCATTCAGATTCATAAATTTAGAAAAATACTTAGAATACTCATAAATGAATCGAGTGATTCAAATTATTCATCAAAATTTACAGTCTTAGTTGTTGTTGCATTTACAAAAAAAGAAGAAAGAAAAATACAAAGATAGCAAGTAAAGCAAACACACAACCTTCTAGTGAGTATTGTAGTGTTCGTACGCGAATCATACTTATTTTGTGATACTTGTAAATGTTGAGTAAAGGAGAGTCGAAATTAACAACATCATGTGTATTGTTAAGTATGAGTACGTTGATTACTTCAAACTTTCAATATGAGAAGTATGAGTATGGTACTAAAATAAGTATGAATGCGTATAAGTATCAGAAATTATGAGTATGATTTGAATCTACTCATTCTTTTGAATAATCATTGCTAATCTCTGGTTGGAACCCGTTTTGTTATCAGATCTCTACGGAAAAAATATTCAGTTTTTATGTAAAAAAGTATTCCAGAATGTAGTGATTGTAAGTGGGTCTTGTGTTCTGAAAACAGAAGAACTGACACCAGTGTTGAGTAATAGTTACCCAGGAAAGCTTATTCTAATATCCTGGTTGATATGGATGGCAACCCGATTTGGTTTGCTTCTAAAAATCTAACAAAACATTTTAAAAACTAAATTAAAAAATTAAATCCATGGTACTATTAATTTCTTTTTAATGTTTATTTATTTTACATAAAAAATAAAGTAAAAATCAAAAAAAAATTAAAAAAAAAATCAAGTAAAAAAGAAAATTAAAACACACTTATATGGTGGCTAAATTCAATGAAATTTCCGTCAGACCAAGCAAAGAAAAGTAACGCACACATTCGTAATAATAAAACCATTTTGCGTTTATTGGCAAATACAATCACAATCACAACACTTCATCAAAACGTCGTCAAACAAATAAAGGCAACAATTGGTGGTTGTGCTCAGACCTCAGCAGAACGCTGTTAAACAGTCACATTGAATTGAAAATTGTACTGAATATCAACCTACACGCACAGACATTCATTTCATAAGTATTGTGTCAGTCGTTTTTAAATAAATTATTACAAATGTTAGTTTTATTGTTGGTTTTCCTTTTAAAACTTTTTTCTTTTTATCTTTTCATAGACAAACATTCAAACACTGACAATCGTTCTGGTATTTATATTCTATTTACCTTTCACTTTGCCCCTCGCTCACTCAGCATACAAACAATCTATTTTAAGTTAAACAAAAACAAATAAAAAAAATTACTGTCAAGAACTATGAGTCCGACGGAACTTAAAAGTGTCAAAATAGTGTTTCCGTTACCATTAAGTGTCAAAGATTGTAGCTGTTGTTCACTTTTAACATTTTAAGTTGTCCTTCTTTCTTTTTTTTTTTTTTGTTGTTTATTTTTCTTGTTCATTTTTTCTTTGACATTTTTATCTATTTTCATACCCTACACTTGGTAATTAAACGAAAGACAAGTTAACGGATAATTTATTAAAAAAAATGATTCCTGACATGGGTCAAAGCCAAATATGCCATGAATATTAACTTTTTTTTTTTTTTTTTGAAAATACCAAATCGTCGAATAATTACTAATGGGAAGAGGAATTCCTTCAGAAATGTTGTAACTCGTTATGGAGGAACAAAACCTATTAATTTTAATTAACAAAAATCATCCGTCGCAGAATAAAGACAACCAACTTAATTGGGAACGTAGCCCAACACAAATCTATGGCATTAAAAAATTATCTAACGGCTTGACTATCTTTTGCTAAATTATAAACAAATACGTGGTTTGACATTATTCAGGACAACATTTGTACGAGCGGTGTATCTAAATCGTATTGAAACACCAATGTGTAGCGACCATTATATATGCTCACGCCATATAATTAAGCATAGAGAAGTTGTATAGAATGGACCATCTATAGGTTTAAATTTGAACCATCGGTTATTTTGAATCGATGGGCTAACATTCGTGATGCCATTACCGAGAAATGACCCCATACACTCGCAAAAGTGCACAAAAATAGTCCCGATCGAAGGAGGTACTGTGATGCCAGTCGCGATAGCCATATGAATGAATAAATATTCCATTTCTAACTGGAACAATTGTACTTCACAAGAAACAAAAATTAGTTGGCAAAATTTCACATAGTTTTTGTTTTATTAAATTTTTTTTATATAATTAAAGAACCAGCTTCCATACAGCCGATCGAACCTACGCTTTGATTATAAAGAATGATTTCTTGATGAATCAACATTTACCCAAACATACTGTATAGATTCATTTCATTCCATTTGTTCATGAAAATTTGTATATAAAATGAATTTTTATGCAAGATAAAAGCGGCACTACTTTTGTGCCACTGTTCACACTTGACGAATACAACAATAATTGCTTGTTCGCTATTCTTCTTTTTTATAACGCAGATCTTTTCAACGGCGATCTTCAAACCACGACTGTTCTCTTCACACGCAACGCGTCTTTACACAAGACTGACTGAATTCTTACTACTGCTTGCCTGCTTTGTCTTGCCTTTTTATATGCTCGCGTAATCAGTCTGATGAAGGTTCTTGAACTAGAAAGTTCGGGGATCCGCTTTCTCGAGAATTCTTTCGCGACTTCATTGTTATTTGTGTATTTTGTGCACATTGTTTGTTGTTGTGTACTCGTTTAGTTGTGTATCTCCTTTTCTTTCATACCAATGCTGTTGGTTTATTTGTAACAAGTTCGTTGAATTTGTCAGTGTAACTTTTGTTAATCATGTAAATGTTAAACGAGGTTTCCATTTTCATAACAATATTATACAATGGCCAGTATAAAGCTATGATTCTAATTCAATTCATGGAATGATTTTAAAACACACTTTGAACAAAAAGAACTAAAAAAAACTTCAAGACCTGTGAAAAGTCGTTCGAGTCGCATGGAATGACATATAATATGCAAGATCTCTGGGACTTCTTAAAAGCCTTCCTGATTATTAATTGGTTATTAAAGAGAAGGAGTGCCTCCACAAAATATTAGAAAGAATTAAACACTAGAATGATTTTGTCCGCCTTAAATGGGAGTGTGCTAATTACCAGACCAAGGACTTTTTTTGTTTTTATGATTTAAAAGTATGATTAAATTCTTTTATTAAAGTTCCCTTAAGTACACGCCATGAAATATTTCACTGCCCTCAAAAAAAAATTCCTTTATTACTTAGAAAGGTTAGAATTTGACTTTTGTTTAAGGGCCATTATTAAAACTTTCCGTTAAAGTTGAGTTTAGTTAAAGGTAACTTTAGCTAAAGTGAACTTTAAGGGCACTTTTAACTTATTTTCGTTATTACAACCTAATGATAAAATAAAGTAAACTTTTTCAAAAATATGGCAGTGCCGAAGCAATGTCGTTAATACTGCTCAATTAAACGACGGCTTCTGTTTTGTTGTTATATTTGCCCATTTTGTTTATATTTGAAACTGCCATATTGAAAATAACATATAATATGTCAAGTTCTAACATAAACTTAATTTTAAAAGTTAAAGGTAGGATGATCCGGCGTTTAGCTTAACGCTCACTTCTATTTTATGGTCCACTTATAATAATGAAAAACAATTTATTTGCCCATTAAAATCCTCCTTTAGTTGACGGCAAGTTGTAATAATGGGCATTAAAATGTCATCTTCATTCGAATTATTTGCAATTTGGTGTCTTCAAAGATTTTTTTGTGTTCTTAATTTCTCACATTAAAATCGTTAATAATGACCCTATATGGAATGAAAAATTTAATACGGCATTCTGATACCAAACCATATTAAGTTGAAGAAATCCAAATCATAATTTAAAAAAAAGTTTAAAATCAATACGTTCTTGTTATTGAATTGAGGTCGACAATTTTCTTTAGTATCTGCTCTACTATATTGCTTTCATATTGTGCTACAATAAATGCTTTTAAATACCATATGGAGAGACACATTAACGACTATTTTTATAAGACAACTCGACAGTGTTTGATGTTAAAATCAATATTATAGTGTACGTATTGGGGATCTCAATCATTTCCTATGGCAATATTATGCCATATATGTAACAACTATAAAATAAAATTATTAAAAATAAATAACGATCACACAAAAATAAAATGCAATTTCATAAATGTCGTACAGAAATTATTTTAACACAGCCATTATAAATACAGTAAACTCTCCTATAACGCGGTACTCTCAGAACGCGGTTTCCATATAGGTTTAGGTTTAGGTCGGAGTGATAGCTCTGATATCACAAAGCTCACTTGAGCATGCATAGCGGCCCGTTGTGATGCCACGGGTGAACGCAGTCCCTGTACTAACCAAGTTCCACCAAAATCAGGGAAAAAGAAGAAGTTGGTCAGCGCAAGGGCTGCACCGGTTTCCATATAACGCGGAGCTGAAATTCCGACAGCCCTCCTATAACGCGGTACTTTCAAAACGCGGTTTCCATATAACGAGGAGCCCTCCTTCCGTTCAATAACATCCCATAAATTCCTTGCAGTCTTTTAGTTTAGTTTTTATTTAATTTTTTTATCAATCCTCTTGAATTCAATAAAAAAAATTTGAAATCCGAGTTTCTTATAGCGCGGTTTCCATATAACGCGGTACTCACTCACCGCGTAATAGGAGGGTTGACTGTATACGAATATAAATGTGAGATGCAAAGTTCTTCTCCAAAATCGCCTACCTCCAGCGATTACAGTAAGAGTCAGATTATATTATATTACATATCATTATACCTCTTTCTCGAACCCTTTTCTCAATGTCTGCACTAAGCTGTGGGTTTGCTCAAATGAACTGTTTGTTCTCCAGCAGTCAAATTGATTATATGTACATACATATACTCAAGTCGTAATATTCTATAGAATTTATATGAGGCACTTCCATGAATATCTTGTTATTGACCCTACAGTGTAATGTTTGGAACTTCTAAATATAGAAAAATCCTGAAGCTCTAGTGTAGTATAGTATAGTATAGTATATTATAGTATAGTATAGTATAGTATAGTAAAGTATAGTATAGTATAGTATAGTAAAGTATAGTATAGTATAGCATAGTAGAGTATATTATATTATATTATATTATATTATAGTATAGTATAGTATAGTAAAGTATATTATAGCATAGTATAGTATAGTATAGTATAGTATAGTAAAGTATAGTATACTATAGTATAGTATAGTAAAGTATATTATAGCATAGTATAGTATAGTATAGTATAGTATAGTATAGTATAGTATAGTATAGTAAAGTATAGTGTAGTATAGTATAGTATAGTAAAGTATAGTATAGTATAGTATAGTATACTATAGTATAGTATAGCATAGAGTGTAGCATAGTTTAGTATAGTATAGAGTATAGTATAGTTTAGTATAGTATAGTATAGAGTAT
This sequence comes from Sarcophaga rosellei, assembly GCA_930367235.1. Lineage (NCBI taxonomy): Eukaryota > Metazoa > Arthropoda > Insecta > Diptera > Sarcophagidae > Sarcophaga > Sarcophaga rosellei. The sequence goes on along the minus strand of OV884017.1, from coordinate 61,768,664 downwards.
AGTATAATTTAGTATAGTATAGTATAGTAATTCTACCCATAATGTAGAAAAATTATGTCACACTTTAAAATTGAGCGATGAATTTGTAACAACACCGCAACAGCTTTAAATGAAGAACACTGTAACTAAAAGTTAAATCTTCTTGAAGCGGTAAAACAAAGTAAAAAATAGTGAAACAATACTTACTCCGCAATAGCGATGTGTCAAATATGTTGCTTAAATAAAAATTTCATTGAATGTAAGAATATTAATAAATGTGCTTCAATTTTAAAACCAGATTTGATGTTATTTTCATTGTTTTACCTGCTTTGGGCATTATGTTGTCAAATTATTTTTACTTTTTTTTCCTCTCCAAAAATATTTTTCCTGGATGAATTTATCCGCCCTTATGTATATTTGAAAGTCAACAATTATTTTTAACTGTGCACCCGAGGTTATACAATATTTTTATAGGACTGTTTGGCTACAATGCAATGTATCAGAATGAATGTGGGATTTGTAAAAGTCTTATTTATATATAAAAGTTCAAAGGTTATCATTTAAAGCAAATACAAAAGCCATTGTTTAATAAAGAATGAAACCAATACCACACAATGCTGAATGATGTGGAAAATGAAACAAATATAAATCATTTGAGAATGAAGGCTGAAAATTTAATAAAAATGTTACAAATTTAATCTAAATATTTTATACATATGTATACATACATTTGTTAAAATAAATTCGCTATAATTTAAAAGTATTTCAAATGCTACTAATTAATAAAAAAATATATACATATATAAGTATTTATGATACGTATTTTGTTTTTTCTTCATTTTCGTGTAAATAATACAAACTTTTAGCTTTAAAATATTAATATTTATTAACGATAGACGACATCTTATGTTATAATACTTTTAATACACCGTCTTTTGTAAGACTTTAATATTATATCGGGTGGGCGATCAATCGGCTTAAATTTGATCCATTAGTTATTTCGAATCTGGCAATACTTATACATACATACATAATTGGCCAATAGAACCCTTCAGGATTACGACCTAGCTTCTCACATCACTCATGGTGTGTGTGTTAATGTTATTCATGAGTGGCGGACCAACAGTTGAAAGTCGACTCCGAACGACAGTTTTTTGAGAAACGTTCTCATGGCATATTTATTTACTCTCAGAGTTTTTGTCAGAAATCTGCTGAGAGGCAGTCGCCGAAGAAATTTTTTTTTTTCATATTTCGTTTTGATGTCTGACCGGGAATTTGAACCGTGCTTCGCGTCTAATAAGCCAACACACTATCTACTAGGCGGACTACTCTCTCACAAAATTCAGTATATTATCTCCACTGAACGTAATGAATTGATTTTCGCTTGAGCAAGGTTGGGATTCATTGGAATAAATGGGCCAACGAGAAACTGCACTATGACGTCGATTTTGCTAAAAAAAAAATCATCTTTTCGGATGAAGCTCATTTTCATCTTGGTGGTTACCTTAATAAGCAAATTTGCCGTATTTGGGGCTCAGAAAGCCCACGCGTAATCTTACAGAAGCCAATACGAGTGACATTTTGGTGCGGTTTGTGGAGCGGAGGCATCATTGTCTTATATTTCTTTGAAAATAAGGACGGTCACCATGATAACCGATTATATAATAAATAAATATATATTATTTATCGATAAATAATATATAATTTATCGATATAATCGATTTATTACGTCAAACGTTTGATGGCTGCTCAATTAGCCGAATTGGTGATGTCTATTGGCCGCCAAGAAGCTGCGATTTGACACCGTTGGACTATTTTCTGTGGGATGCCATTAAAGAAAAGTGTTATGCCGACAATCCAGAACCACTGAGCATTTGAAGGCCAACATTTGTGATGCCGTTGCCATACACTCGAAACAGTGCTCGAAAATTGGTACGATCGAATGAGATACTGTGAGAACAGCCGCAGCAGCCATATGAATAAAATAATATTCCATTTCTATTCCGGAATAATTGTACTTTACAATAAAAAAATAAATTTAGGAAAAATTCAAACCCGTTTTTGAAATTTAAGCATTTACAAGGCCCACCCTTTATTAAAAATATTTTCTAATGATTTCAGCAAAAAGGGTAAAGGAAACTGTTCAAATTGTTCGAGTTTGAAAATCTATATGATGGCTGCAAAGGATTCAAAGGACTTGTTTTTCTGTGAAAACCAAAACATATTGAAAAATATTTTTCAATAAATTTTTCAGAAAATCAATCATATTAGTGAGTAGAGTTGTAAACAACTTATATTTATTAAATATGTTATTCACGGACGATTGCATTTGATATTGAATGGCATTAAAGTGAAATAAAAGTAGAAAAAAAATCATAAAATTCAGAGAGGAGAAATTCGATATTTTTTTAATACGAAAATACAACGAAATGCTTGAGGCACAACCATTTCTATGGTTTTGATTTTTCTGATTTCCTTTATGAATAAAAAATGAAAATAAGAATATTCTTCGCAATCACAATGCGTATGTACAATATTACGCATAGAAATACAATACCAGTACACACACACAAACATGTCGTTCACTGAAATTCAAAGTGTTGTAAGTGTAATAAAAAATATCGATACATATTACTATTTTACTACGTCGCACTTTATACGGTGTTCAGATATGCATCTTTATTGCGTAAATCGCAATAAACGCCATTATTGAGTTCAATATTTCATATAAAGATTCAATTAATTATTGCGCAATAAATACGTAAATTGTTATAATATTGAGTAAAACTTAAAAAGCAGCACTGTCGTCAGTATGTTCAGCTCGCATATTACAATTATCCAAACACTTTCTGTTGATATTTGACAACAACGACAAACAAAACAAAAAACCGAAATAAAAACGATGTTGTTGAAACAACTTGCTGTTTTGTTTACCAGCTGTCAAATGAATATTGAATAAGCAGTTGAACTGCGTATATTGTTATGTCTGAATACTTAAAATATTGTACTCAATAAACCGAATATTGACTCAATAAAAGTGCATATCTGAACATAGTAAGGGGTGATTTTTTAAGAGCTATAGGAAAATTAAGAAAAAAACACCTAAAACACCTTTATTTGAATCGATAGTACGGTCCATATAATTTAATGTTTGAAGATTATTTCATGCAAATGTTGACCGTGACTGCGCCTCAAATGGTCCATCCGCTTAGTCCAATTTTGGTATACTCTTTCCAACATTTCGGCCGGTATCTCACGAATAAATGCTTCAATGTTGCCTTCCAATGCGTCAATTGAAGCGGGCTTGTCTGTATAGACATGAGCTTTAACATAGCCCCACAAAAAATAGTCTAAAGGCGTTAAATCGCACGATCTAGGCGGCCAAACGAACCTGAAATAAAATGTTCACCGAACTCGCCTCTCAATAAGCCCATTGTTACGCGTGCTGTGTGGCATGTGGCACCGTCTTGTTGAAACCACATGTCATGCAAGTCAAGCTCTTGCATTTTGGGCAAAAAAAAAGTTTTATATTATCTCACGGTAGCGCTCACCATTCACAGTTACGTTACGATTCGCAGCATATTTGAAGAAGTACGGTCCAATGATGCCACCAGCCCATAAACCGCACCAAACTGTGACTTATTCTGGATGCATTGGTAGCTTTTGCAATGCTTCTGGCTGATCTTCACTCCAAAATCGACAATTCTGCTTACTTCCGTATCCCGAATAGCCGCTTCAGTGGGTCGATTAAACTGACCATGAAATGGAAGAAGCGCGCGATGAACTTTCTTAACAGAGCACGCATTTTGATAATAAAATTCAATGATATTTGCAAGCGTTGTTCGTTTGTAAGACGATTCATGGTTAAATTATAGACCAAACTGAAGATGTTTGACAGTGAATCAAAACACGAAACGATCGTGAGCTGTTTAAACCAGTGTTGCCAAAAAGATAAAAGCTAAAAAATCACCCTTTATTAGCTGAAATATGTATATTTTAAATAAATTGCAGATTTTATGATACAGAAGATCTTATTACTTTTCAGTTCCATAAATGTCACAATATTGATCACTTCGAGAAAAAATTAAATTCCTGCAAATAATCCATGGATCGTTTTAAGCTTTTTCTTCACTAAAGGCGACCTTTTTCTTCAAATTGCCAATAAATCGAGCCATAAAATTGACTATCAATACGCGTTTCAATTGACAAAGACTAAGGACGACTAGTTTTCACTATAATCAAGAACGGATGGTGGTAGTCCTATTATAATTACCTATTATCCAGCCCAGTCACCATTAATGGTGATCCATATAACACATAACAAAATTGGTCACTACAATCCTTCAGTCGGGATTATGGACCTAGTTTCTCACAATAAGCCAACAAATAACCTACTAAACTAAGGCAACCATGGTGAAGCATATGATCCTTCTATTAATTAGTTGAAACTAAAAGTGTCACTATAGTTTTAAATGGGCTAGCATTTTTCATTATTCTCTGTACGTAACTTCCAGTTAATAATCGATATTGATTGAGCAATATATTGGCATGAACTACTCCATGTATTGGTATCTCAACCCACCTTCTACTTACTCGATTCAGATTTAAACAAATAAATATTAAATTTGTCTTTAAAATCTTTTCGATGACAGTGCAGACAGCCTCTAGTCTACACTTTTACAATTATTCTGTTTGTATTCCTATGAAACAATGATACCGCGATAAAGAATCAAGAACCTTCATCAGACTGTTTACGCGAGCATATATGTAAAAGGTAGTAAGAATTCAGTCAGTAGTACGAAGATGTAGTAGTAAGAAATCAGTCAGTCTTGTGTGAAGAGACGTTGCGTGTGAAGACAACAGTCGTGGTTTGAAGATCGTCGTTGAAAAGATCTACGTTGTAAGCAAGGAAGAATAGCGAACAAGCAATTATTGTTGTATTCGTCAAGTTGTAAACAGTGGCACACAAAAGTAGTGCGAACAATAAAGAGTTTAATTGAAATTAAACACGTATTTATTTGTCTTTCGTTTGCAATCAACGAACTCATATTCTAAACGTTTTTAAAAAGGTAAAAACGCAACAATATATTCGATTAAATATTCATAATCGTAAAAAGCAGTAGACAACTTTAACGATATGAAATTAAATTTTTAAATGTCATTTTATTGTTGCATTTAAAAATTCATGACTTAAAACCGCATTTACTATTAAATGCAATAAAAAAAGAGTTTTTAATGCAAATATTATTTTATTTGATTGTTGTATTTGTTTTAAAATGCATTTTTTCCTATTTTTCTATTTTTATATGGTGGCAACTACATCAAGAAAACTCAGAAACATACACATACAGTCACAAACAATATCAAGGAAACGACAAGTTTTCCATATTTTCAATAATGAATTGTGTCAACATTTCTATCCCTGTCTTCACACTACCATATACATACATACTCATACAAATACAAATACTATGTTTGTGTACAATATGTGCAGAGGTAGACATGAACGTTGCCAATGTCACGAAAAGTGTTAACCCAGCAAACATAAAAAATAAAATTCAAAGTCAAATCTAAATGACACCCGTTGAATAGAAAATCAATTTGTTTTTCAAATGAACATAATAATACATAAATTTTGTTCAAATTGCATTTCAAAAAATTCACTTTTATTGAGTTAATATTCGGTTTATTGAGTACAATATTTTAAGTGTTCAGATATAACAATAGCAGTTCAGCTACTTATTCAATATTCATTTGACAGCTGGTAAACAAAACAGCTGGTTGTTTCAACAACATTGTTTTTTTTTTTTTTTGTCGTTGTTGACATTTGAGTTGTCAAATATCAACAGAAAGTGTTCGGATAATTGTAATATGCACACTGAACATATGACAGTATTATGACAGTGCTGCATTTTATAACAATTTGCGTATTTATTGCGCAATAATTAATTGAAACTTTATATGAAATATTGAGCTCAATAATGGCGTTTATTGCGATCTAAGCAACAAAAGTGCTTATCTGAACAAATTATAAGAATATTTGCTGGGTTTACAGAAGTTTATCAAGCGCGGCTAGCTTCGTGTTATTTAAAGTTGTTGTAAAGTTTTCATTTCGTTCGCTTCGTATGAGTGCATTGTATTCGCTCACGTACACATGTATTTGTCACAGTAAAAGTACTTTATTTCAGGCATTTAGACACATGAATGCGAACCGATTCAATTTTGAAAGTCAAAAAGAGGTGGATGTGTGTGTGTGTCTGGTGTGAATGTATATGTATAAATTTTTAAATAAAATTTATAAAATTTTCAACACTTTATTTTTTTATCTTGGTTTTCTATTCTTATTTCAAAAGCAAAATAAAATCAATATGATGTGGTAAATAGCAGTGTTGATATGAATTGCATTAACAATGGTTTCATACCAGGAAAAACTTTGAATTTTTATTATTTGTTATCGATAAAGAAAGAGAGCCAAACCATGACTGACCTACAGACCTGGCTGTTAAAGGAAATCTCGCTGTCAATATTCGTGGCTAGCACTCAGACAATAGTCAAACTGAAACTAACTTGTATCAAAGCAATGATATCAATGGAAATTTATTTAATACTGAGTTATTTACCAAATCATGGTTTGGTACGGTTTCCATTTTATATGCAACAGGAGAGCTTAGACCATATGTTCTGTTTGTTACGAGTATGCTTAATAATGGTAGTAGATTTATCAAACGGCAAAAAGAGTAGATAATCTCGCATTTGAGGTTCAGTACCATAAAGCATATGAACAAATTTATATACATACTAATAGAGGGACATTCTAATCTAAGAATTCTACATTACTTTGTTTCCGCTTCTTGAGTATCGTTTCAGGACGTTACTAAAAGATCGAATCGGATTTACATCTATGCGGATAAATATATATTTTTTATCTGCAACAGTGTTGTAAAATTAAGTTTTCGCATCAAATGGTACTTATGTATGTAAAAATGTAAACAGACGAATAACAAACAAAGCAATTGTTGTTGTTTACATCAAGTTGTGAACAGTGGCTCACAGAATTGTGCGAATGATAAAGAATTTTAATTAAAACTAAACACAAATTTAGTTTTATTTTATTTGCAATTTACGGGCTCATATTTTAAACGTTTTTAAAAGGTAAAAACGTAACAATATTTTATTTGCGACAAAGTTCGTTAAGAACTATCAGCTAATATAAGTTGTGATAGTTTGCTCGTTGTATAGGCAATGGATGCTTCCACCCATTTATCTGTTTGTTAAGACCAAGTAGTCGTCGTAGTCTAGTAAGTGGTGTGTTAGCTTATTAGACGTGAGTCCTCGGTTCAAATCTCCGGTCAGACATCAAAACGAAATATGGAAAAATATTTCATCTTAGCAGATTCCTGGCAAAATCTCAGAGAGTAAATAAAATTGCCATGAAAAGTTCTCAAAAATCTGTCGTTGTATAATGTATAAAAAACAAAAACCATATACCAACAGCAGCAATATGAAAGAAAATGAGATAGACAATAAGGCAACAACACACATCGTAAACAAAATACACAAACAACAATGAACACCGATAGAGGTCTCGAGAAGTCGAATGTTCGTTTCTATTCGACTTCAAGAACATTCATTAGACTACGTGGGCATATAAAAAGGCAAGACAATGCAGGCAACGAGTAGTGAGAATTCAGTCAGTCTTGTGTAAAGACGCGTTGCGTGTGCAGAGAACAGTTGTGGTTTGAAGATCTCCGTTGTAAAGATCTGCGCTGTAAGCAAAGAGGGATAGCGAACAAGCAATTATTGTTGTATACGTCAAGTTGTAAGCAGTGACACACAAAAATAGTGCGAACAATAAAGAATTTTAATTGAAACTAAACACCAATTTATTTTTATTTTTGTTTGCAATCAAGGAACTCATATTTTAAACGCTTTTAAAAAGGTAAAAACGTAACAATATTATTATCTTCATAGTGAAGTTTTTATTACCATTTACAATGTTTAATAATATTGAATTTAATATTTTCTACTTAATTGAAACTAGGAATCATTATTTCATCTTTTGCTTTCCAAGCTGTAATATCACTATTGAACAAAGCTTCGTTATACGGATAATGGAACTCTCTCAATGATATATTTGCACCCAGGGCAATATGGTTGAAAATCTTTCTCCAAGCAGACAAATTTCTTTCGCATTTTCCGAGATTTGATCCCGAAGTACTCGGTTTTATAATCAGACTCTTTCAAATTAATCAATAAGAACACAGTCCTTGATGAAAGCCACAAATCATAAAAGTATATCAAAATTATATTTAAACCCGCACATTAAATTTCCATGAGAAAATAAAAGTTTGCTGTCGTAGTGCCATGTATTTGGGGGAAAAAAAGGAGTAAAAATATATTTTTTCGAAATCCTTTTGCATTATTAATGCATTTCTAATAGAATGAAAAAATGCTGAAAGTTTTTTAAAACGTAAAAATGCAATAAACAATTAAATACTCATTGATATACTAACACAATAACACCACTTGACATTAGTACTAATGATTAAATCGATAAATCATAAAAGAAACAACAACAACAACAAAATACAAACAGAAAAACTTTGGAAAACCAAGGTGGACAACAGGAGAGAATTATTGTTAAAGCAAATCAAATTAAAAGTTCTAATGCTTAATGTGAATTTAATATGTATGTATGTATGTATGTATGTATGTACATATGGTATATTCATGCTATGCATATTATTATATTATGTATGTATGTATAAACTTATATACATAACATAAGTATTCATATTGTCCATAAAGAAAGTTTTTCCAATCTGCTTAAAATCAGATTACAAAAGCAAAGAGTAACGTTTGAATGACAGACAGACAGTTGAGTGTTAAACATTTTAAGATGATTTGATTTCAAATTTAAGAATTTAATTGGTCAAATAAAGTAATTTTCAATTAATCATAAATATTTACAAGATTGCTTATACAGTACATATATTAAGTACATAAAATAGCTTCGATAGAAATATAATGTTTCTGGGACAAAGATAATTAAATAAATTAATTAAGTTTATAGCCATTATTATAAGTAGCCGTTAACTAAAAGCCAAGATTTTAACGGGCAGATAACTTGATATTCATTATTATGAATACCCAATAAGATAAAAGAGACCTTTAAGCTAAAGGGAAGATCATCCTACCTTTAACTTTTAAAGTTCACTTTATCTTTGAACTTGCCAATAATATATATAATTATTTTCAATATGGCAACTTCAAATATAAAGATGAAAAATAGACGTTAATATATTAATAGTTTTTTAAATCAATATGGATATTGGCGTATTCATTATTTTACATCACAAATTTTATAAAAAAAAAATTAATAAACATAACGAATAAGAAGACCCGTCGTAGGCACTGCGTTTAAAAGATTTATTTAATTGAGCAGTATATCGACATTGCTCCAGCACATTTTGGAAAAAGTTAACTTTATTTTATCATTAGATTGTAATAACAAAAATAAATTAAAGGTAACTTTAAAGTTCACTTTAGCTAAAGTTACCTTTAACTAAATCCAACTTTAACGGCAAGTTATAATAATGGCCCCTAAAGTAAAAAGTAAAAAAAATAACAATGATACTAAGCACCAGTATCCCCAACTATTCCTTGGCAATCAATAAACTCATATTCCTGCATCTACCTGAACTGATATTGTCAACTGTCGAATAGGCAGCAAGAATTGATCTTACCAACCTACTGGTAATAATGTATGTAAACATATTGGATGAACGCATGCGTGTATGCCTTGTTTGACACAATTTGACCAGAGTAAAATTAAGCCTACGCGTGAATCGAAATATTGAAAGCTTCTTTTGTCGCTGTACTACAACCCTATAGTATACAGCCAGAATTAATTTATTTACTATTTCTTGTAACTGTTGCCCTTGGCTTCACCGTAGATGATCCATTCGACAATCAAAGTAGTATACTTTTCATGCAGCTGGAATTATGATTGGATTGCTCCTGAGAGCCTTCATGTAACCTCACAAAAAATAGTCTAGTGAGGTCAAATCTTATAGACTTGGCGTTCAATCAACAAAACCAAAAAAAGTGAGATCGAGTATTCATTTTTGGGCACAGTATCGTTCTCCATAGTGTCGCTGTAGTCTAGTAGGTAGTGTTTTAGCTTATTAGACATGAGGACTCGAGGCAAACCCCAGGTCAGACATCTGCAACAAAACGAAATATGAGAAAATATTTCTTCGGCGACTTCCTCTCCGTAGATTTCTGCCAAATACTCTGAGGGAAAACAAAATTGCAATGAAAAGTTTCTGAAAAATCTGTCACTGGGGTCGGCTTTAAACTGTAGGTCCCGCCACTCATGTATAAAATTAACACACACAGCATAAGTGTTGTAAGCAGCTAGGTCGTAATCCTGACTGAAGGATTGTAATGGCCAATTATGTATGTATGTATGTAAAATGAAATATGTTAACACTTATCCTGTTTGCTACTTATTTCGTTCCATGGTCCTTTTCTTATAATTCTTTCTAGTAAGTCGATCTTGCCCGACTCTTTTCTCTTTTTATTTATTGCTCATTTATTACTCCATTAAGCATAATTCATCTTCTTTGTATGGTATTTTCGATACTAACACAGTATCTATGTACAATGTATGTGTGGAATACACATAAGCAAATTAGTAAAGTTGTCTAATTTAATAATTATTACGAAGGAAATTAATATTACAATTCAGATAAATACATACATACACACACTCACACACAGATAGTTTCATTCAATCCTAATGACCACAGGGAAATTGGAGAAATGAGTCGTAATCCCAAGTACATATCTTTCTCAAATTCATAAATGAAACATTCATTTCTCATGTATTCGTTTGGTTTGGTTTGCTTTTTCATTGAATTTCATTTGCACATCACGGTCGAACTCAGTCAGAATCCAATGTCAGCGGCGCAGACTAGTTTCCAATAAAATTTACATAATTATGGCCGATGGCGGATATGGATGTATTCGCTTTGCATACAAATATTTCCGTTTAGGTCGACATAGGAAATCGATGAATGGGTTGGTAGGCGAACGGATAATCGATATGGCTTATCTATTTGGATGAATAAATTTTTGTTTTTCACTATGAAATCATAATGATGTTCAACTTGTTGTTGAATATGCATGAAGTTTAATATTTTTTTATTTTTTTTTTTACATAATGAACATCGGCTTAAATTTTACTGATATCGATAGGAACCAAAGGAGTGTGGATACAAAAGTAAGGAGTGTATCATATTTACACATATTTTTAAATATTTTTTGCCATCGTTAAGCACATACTTCATTAGAATGGACTCAACTCAACCAATATAAGGCAACTATGTCGCCTATTAGAAAATCAAGTCGCAGGTAGTCTAGTAGATGGTGTGTTGGCTTTTTATACGTGAGGCCACAGTTCAAATCCCAGATCAGACATCTCAAAGAAAACGAAATATGAAAAAATATTTCTTCGGTGACTGCCTCTGAGCAGATTCCTAGCAAAAACTCTGTGTGTGAATAAAAATAACAATAAAAAGGTTTCTCAAAAATCTGGCGTTCGGAGTCGACTTTAAACTGTAGGTCCCGCCACTCATGTTTAAATTTAACACACACAATATAAGTGTTGTGGGAAGCTGGTTGTAATCCTGACTGAAGCGTTGTAATGACCAATTACGTAAGGAAATCAACATTGTGGTACAGCTAGATAAAACTTTGGGAAGAGAAATTTATCTGTATAAAGTAATTAAAGCAGTAGCCTAAACTGAAAAAATAGTGCCTAAAAATGTAAAATTTAATCAGTTCCATCTACAGTACAATAGCACGGATTGGTAGTACGGCTGCGATAATATTTACTGGTTACCTTCAAAAAGAAAATCTAATCAGTAGCGAATACTTTTAAAATAAATTACAGACTTTAAATATTGAAATACATACGTGCATACATACATAATTGGCCATTACAACCCTTCAGTCAGGATTACGACCTAGCTTCTCAACACCACTCATGTTATGTGTGTTAATTTTATACATGAGTGGCGGAACCTACAGTTTAAAGTCTTCTCTGAACGACAGATTTTTGAGAAACTTTTCATTGTTAAATTTTTAAATGTTAAAATAGGGAATAAGACTAAATCCGAAAGCAAATAGACCTCGATGTCAATATCAGAATATATTTTAAAGCGATTGTCTAATCCAATTAGAACAGATCTTTTATTTTATAATTCTAACTATCTGTAGCTACAGCTAAAAGACCAGATTATTTTGTGGAATTAGGAACTAGAAGGTAAAATAAAAGTTGTTCTCCTGTGGTTACCATTTATCGCAGAATACAAGTTTCAATGTAAGTAACGATTAATAAACTTTGAAATTTACAAATTAATAGAAAAACGAAAGAATAAAACTGTTTTCCAGAGATTAGCAATGAGTATTCAAAAAGATGAGTAGATTCGAATCATACTTATAATTTCTGATATTTATACGCATTCATACTTAATTTAATATCATACTCATACTACTCATATTCACGCTCATACCTAACAATACGCATTATGTTTTTGATTTCGACTCTCCTTTACTCAACATTTACACGAATCACAAAATAAGTATGATTTGTTACGAACACTACAATACTCACTAGAACGTTGTGTGTTTGCTTTGCTTGCTGTCTTTGTCTTTTTTTTTCTTCCTTTTTTGTAAATGCAAGAACAACTAAGACTGTAAATTTTGATGAATGATTCGCATCCCTGAATCATTTATGAGTATTATAAGAATTTTTCTAAATTTATGCATCTGAATGAGTAGGTGATGAATCAAACATATTTCGAATGTTATGAGTTTGATGTCAACGTTGTACTCATACTGATTGCAACCTGTAATTATAAATCAATGTTCTAGTGAATACGAATGAATCAGGAGTAGTTGAATTTCAAAACTGTTGACTCACTTATACTCAAAATTTCATGAATACTTATGAGTAGCCGAAAAAACGATTCATTGCTGACCTCTATTATTTTCCAATAACTTTCTAATTATTTGACTTCATTTTCATACGTTCGTCTTTTTCTAAAATTCATCCAGTAACACCACATTATTGTCTGACGTCACATTGTCTTTATCTGCTTTCTTTATCAATATTAATTATTAATTTACTCAGGATAATAAACAACAACAAAAAAAAAAAAGAAATACACTTACATTACATTACATACATATTAATAAAACAGAATGTACTCGTATGAGACTGAGTTTATTTAATCATTCGATGATGTGATCAAGTTATTTCATAATTTCATAATTCATGCATTAAATTGTTGTTGTTGTCTTTATTATCTCCGTTGTAAGGAATGGAGCAACATGTGCCACAGACCAATTGATATAAAAACTGGCATCATTAGTTGCTTCATCATCATTGCTGCTAACGTTGATATTTTGCTCATCAAATAAATGCCATCATTGTGTTCTTCTCTAATATTGTATTAACCCAGTTGTAAATAATTCCAATTATAACGGAATGTAGATTTCATATCTTAAAACAATAACAAAAAAAAACCGCAAATATGAATAGGGTTTCCCTAACCTCAAAACAAATAATAATTATGGCCTGAAGTCCTTCAAATGCTTCACTCTTTCAACAATGAATTCAAACAATAAAATTTATTTCAAACATGGGTGATCCTTACATTCAAAGCCAATGTAAAAACCCTGTTGCAATATTTTTATCATTTGATTTTCTACAATATTTTCAAACATGATGAGCGGCTGATGTCATGTCTAAGCAAAATGGCTGGTTGACTCAGAAAATCCGGCCGTTATGGGTTGGTATACAAAAGATTAAAAAAACAAAAACAAAAAACATTGTATCGTCGAAAGTTTGCTTAACAGTTTTGTGGCTCGCTATTTGCTCATCTAGAAATAATACAATTTTCGATAAGTATTTACTGTTTATCGACATTATAAATGATGCTGCATTTTATTCTTCTAACCAGTTAAGTTTACCAAGAAAAATTACAAGTAATTCTAAGAAATACTACAGTCGATAGATCAAGTAGGGAGTATTTTAAACACATTATACATAAATATCTACAGAATACAAGAAGTGAAGAGGAAATGTGATTTTAAAATTAATTATAAAATAAGGTCGATTTAACAAGAAAACTAATCTATAACATACATACATACATACATACATAATTGGCCATTACAACCCTTCAGTCAGGACTACGGCCTAGCTTCTCACATTGCTCATGTTGTGTGCGTTAATTTTATGGCGGGACCTACAATTTAACGTCAACTCCGAACGACAGATTTTGAGAATCTGTTTCATGGCAGGTTTATATACCCTCAGAGTTTTTGCCAGAAATCTGTTGAGAGGAAATCGCCATTATGGGTAGAAGACAAAAGAAAATATAGTGAGTCGCTATCAATGATGACTAAAATAATTTTAACAGTTGTTTACATCTTTGATCTTCGATTTCTTTACTTTCTAACAAAGTGAACCAAGTTTAACAAAATCCATTACATTACGCTAAGGCGTATTAAATTCTGAGCCATATTACCAGTCACATACGAAATATATACTAGGCGCTTATCTCTAATCATCGCTGGAAGATGTGAATCAGAGATCAGCAATGAGCATTCAAAAAGATGAGTAGATTCGAATCATACTCATAATTTCTGATACTTATACGCATTCATACCTATTTTAATATCATACTCATACTACTCATATTTAAAATTTGAAGTACTCATCGTGCTCATACCTAACAATACGCATGATGTTGTTGATTTTACTCAACATTTTCAAGAATCACAAAATAAGTATAATTCGCGTACGAATACTCACTAGAAGGTTTTATTTCTTCGTTTTTTTGTAAATGCAACAACAACTAAGACTTTAAATTTTGATGAATGATTCGAATCACTCGAAACGTTTATGAGTATTATAAGTATTTTTGTAAATTTATGAATGTGAATGAGTAGGCGTATGAATCAAACATATTTCGAATGTTATGAGTTTGATGCCAACGTTGTACTCATACTCATTGCACGCTGTACTTATAATTCAATGTTGTAGTGAGTAAAAATGAATCAGAGCAGTTGAATTTCAATACTATTGACTCACTCATACTCAAAAATTCATGAGTACTCATGAGTAGCGAAAAAACGATTCATTGTTGATCTCTGGTGTGATATCAGATATCGAAATAAAAACTATAGTACATATGTGAGTACATGTACATGTATTGTTATTTTGCTTACCATTTATTTTGTTTTTTTTAAGACATCCAATCTGAAATGAAAAAAAGAAATGTTTTCTTGAAAAAAAAATTAAAATTATACATTTTATTCAACATTATATTAATATACATATAATTCAAACCCCAGGTCAGACATCTAAACGAAAATGTAAAAAATCTTACTTAGGCGACTTCCTCTCAACAGATTTCTGGCAAAAACTCCGAGGGCAATTAAAATTGCCATGTAAAGTTTCTCAAAAAATCTGCCGTGTATTAAGGTCATTCATATTTATTTCATATATATAATATATATGAGTGGCGGTTGGTTTAAAGTTGATTTCGAACGACAGATTTTTGAGAAACTTTCATGGCCATTTTATTTACACTCAGAAGAAATATTTTTTAATATTTCGTTTTATTGAAGATGTCTGACCTAGGGTTTGAAGATCTCTATAAATGTAAACATCGTTGTTTTATTATTGTTGTTTGTGAATTTTGTTTACATTTATTCTCGTAGTGTTTGTTGTTGAATTTTTGTTTAGTTGTTTGTCATTTTTTTATGCTGGTGTTTGTTGGTATATTTTTGTTTGTTTGGATAAATGCTTTAATTTCCATTACTTCAGCTATGTGAAAGTGAAACTTGTAATGTTTTCATTAAGCACTTTGGGAAATTAATCTTCTTAGGCAAAGATACATAAATAAAGCACATAGGATATGCTGAAGGAACTGCAATATTGGATACAAGTTTAACGGACCTTCAGTAACTAATTGACCTAATTACCTATTATTGTGAAAATTAAAACTGGCACTAAAAAGAAGGCATTTCATCTAAAATAACATGTCAAAATGAAACAAATTGAATGAGTTTCAATTTTTAAATGTCTTGGGTTATTGATAGTCCGTCATTGTCATGAAACGAAAGAGATTAAATGCCACATAGCATTGATCAATATGCTTACTTCAAATATATTAAAAAATTGTACCGAAGACAGTATTAACTTGCCGCGATATGGAGCTTGCCTTTTTTAGAACGGCAGAAATGAAGATGAAAAGGAAAAAGACCGATTTCATGATGATGTAATACCCTAGAATGCTATAAACACATTAAACGCAACGCAGCAAACGCAACAATATCTCAAAAATAAAATACATCGGTGTATATGGATCTGATTATTTTAAAAGCAGTGCGACAACAAGCAAATATTTTGCTGCTTTACTTTTAGTATAACTTCCATTTTTATTTGCAGCAATGAGAAAATGAGTGCTCACAGTGTGAGGATTTGTGCTGCAAATGCAATGATTAATGCAGTCAATATAATAACATTCATGAAATAAAGGTTATAAAGACGCAATGTATGAAATATAACGCGTAAAAAGGTTTTAGTGTCACTATTTATAGCATTTTCAGTTTAAATTAAACCTTTTTCAAAATAAATGAAACCTTTTTCAAAATGAACGAAACCTTTTTCAGATTAAACGAAACTCTTTTTAAATTAAACGAAACCTTTTTCAAAATAAATGAAACTCTTTTCAGAATAAATAAAACTTTATTCAAATTCAATTAAACATTTTTCAAATTAAATTCAACCAGTTATCGAATTTGTAAGTTTATCATATTCTGTTGTATTTTTTTTGTTTTGAGAAATATTCGCAAATAGTTATTTGAACAATTTAATGTAACGCTTGCATTGTCTACAATTTTCAACGGATTAAAAGAACTTAAAATAACGCTGAAAATGGCTTCCATCGAAATGGACCGTATGAATAGCGCATCGACTATAACCGCATGACTATAAGTGGAAACCTTACAAACATATTCATTTCTATATAATACTTGTTAAAATTAATGAAGAATTTGTCCACTGAACGCTTTAGGAATTGTCATGATGATATCCATAACATAGTTCGCACAATCATATTGATTCTGACATTATCCATAATTAAAAATGAATTTCGTAACTCTGGGCTGCTTTCAATTTTATCCAGGAGCTCCCTCAGAAATATTTGGAAACGGGCTGAATTTACAGTGGAAAGGGAAAAAACTTTATGGTAAACTACACCAGCATTATTTATCGCAGCAATTAAAGTAACGTTCAAGAATGGGAAGATTGTCCAGATTCCCATTTTCCTGAATGCCACTAAAAGTATACAGTTCATTTCTGCTGAACATTATTAAATAATTGAATATATTTAATAAAAAAACAAACAGTGCAATTGTTGTCAAAACACTTTATAAAAATATTACTTAAATAGAAAATAGTAGTAAATATTATTAATTAAAACGTTATTTGTAATATGGCGTAAATTGCAATAAACGCCATTTTTGAGCTCAACATTTCCTATAAAATTTCAATTTAAAACTTAAAATACAGCACTGTCACAAGTATGTTCAGTGCGCATATTACAATTATCCGAACACTTTCTGTTGATATTTGATAACTCAACAACAACGACAAAAAAAAAACAACAAACAAAAAAAAAAACAAAATAGAAACAATCAGCTGTTTTGTTTACCAAATGAATATTGTATAAGTAGCTGAACTGCGTATATTGTTATGTCTGAACACTTAAAATATTGCACTCAATAAACCGAATATTGATTCAATAAAAATGCATATCTGAACATAATATAAACAAATAAATTCCAATATCAATCCATAAACGATCTTAGCTGAAACGCATCTTTTTAAAGTCAAAAATAATCCATTTTTTGTAAAGATTTCTTATGGAACTCCGTCATTAACTGGAACTGAAACTGAAGAAAACTTATTGACATCATTCGCTTCAGTTTATTTCATTTAACCTTTGCAACAAAAACTTTTAATTTTTCGCTTACGAAATGTTGTTGAAAAGAGCAGAAAATATTCCACAAGACAGCGCTATGTTTTCTTATGAGACCAAATTGATTATAAAGGGTGTTTTTATAGAGGTATAGAACTTTAAGTTGAAATAAAACAACGATGGATTATTCGATTGACATGAATTTTATTTATCCGAAAGAGAATCTTGTGGCATTACATTTTAAATATAATTTCTGGCATATGACCGCCACGGCTGGCGCGGATGTAGTCCAATCTGGACGTCCAATTGTCGATGACTTTTTCCAACATTTGTGGCCGTATATCGGCAATAACACGGCGAATGTTGTCTTCCAAATGGTCAAGCGTTTGTGGCTTTACCGCATAGACCAATGACTTTACATAGCCCCACAGAAAGTAGTCTAGCGGTGTTAAATCACAAGATCTTGGAGGCCAATTCACACGTCCAAACCGTGAAATTAGGCGGTCACCAAACGTGTCCTTCAATAAATCTATTGTGGCACGAGCTGTGTGACATGTTGCGCCGTCTTGTTGAAACCACATCTCCTGGACATCATGGTTATTCAATTCAGGAATGAAAAAGTTAGTAATCATGGCTCTATACCGATCACCATTGACTGTAACGTTCTGGCCACCATCGTTTTTGAAATAGTACGGACCAATGATTCCACCAGCCCATAAAGCGCACCAAACAGTCAGTTTTTCTGGATGTAACGGTGTTTCCACATACACTTGAGGATTACCTTCACTCCAAATGCGGCAGTTTTATTTGTTGACGTAGCCATTCAACCAGAAGTGCGCTTCATCGCTAAACAAAATTCGCTTATGAAAATTTTTCCGCACAGAACCATTATTTTCGAAATAAAATTACACTATTTGCAAGCGTTGTTCAGGCGTGAGTCTATTCATGATGAATTGCCAAACCTAACTGAGAATAAATCACTAGACAGCTGTTAAATCGGTCGCCATCTTGAAAAGTAATGCCAACTTAAAGTTCTATGCCTCTATAAAAAACACCCTTTACATTGCAATTTATCCGGTATTATAAATGGTTTTGATTAAATAATTTCTGGAAGAATTTAAATGAGATTTATATGATAAAGTCAGCTGACTAACCAGTTATACAAACAAATACAACACAACTACTTTACAAAAATACAAACTTTCATGGATTTTACACTCTTCCCCTTTTGGGATGCTAATGGTCTTTATTTAACTGCTATTAAATTCAATAGCTTCAACAACAGTAAGAAAAAGAACAACAACAAAAGTAAACAACATGACAGTTTTGGTCCAATGGCATTTCAAACGATTTAACAAATACAAATACAAACAACAACAACAAAAAAACACTAGATTAACTGCCAGAATGAAGGAATGAATGAATGCATGAATGAAAAAGAGCGATAACATAAAGCAGAAGCAGCAAGAAAGAAAAAAATTTGAGTTTGTGGGGATATTCCCCTCGTTTTAAAAATAAGCATAACCTTGTATGTTTCTTTGCTTGCATGTATGTATAGTACATGTGTATTATTTGATGGTAGTTGTAAATAAAAAATAATAACTTGACACATAAAAAGTAGGCATTTTACATACAACACACACACTCAAATTCTCACATGCAGGAACAAAAATAGAGAGACAAGTAAAGTGAATAAATATCGTAATACACGTACATATAGCATGTTACAAAAAATAAAGAAAAAGCATAAATCACTACGTAACAAGACTGAAAAGAGATATGTAGATATAGTGGAGAAAGTACATCGCCAGTGATATTTTAAATATTTGTGTGCTAGGCGCCATTATGGGTGGATGATACGCCATGTTTGTTGCCATAATGCTTGTGCAGTATCATGAAAATTTAATTTTTTTTTTCTATTTAATTCGAACAGACAGATTGTATGGAAATTTATAATGTTTGTTCACTAATCTACTAACGCACTATATTCAGACATGCACTTTTATTGAGTCAATATTCAGTTAATTGAGTACAATATTTTAAGTGTTCAGACATAGCAATATACGCAGTTCAGCTGCTTATTTAATATTCATTTGACAGCTGGTAAACAAAACAGCTGGTTGTTTCAACAATATTGTTCTTTTTTTTTGTTTTGTTTTTTTCTTTTTCTTTTTTGTCCTAATTGACATTTGAGTTGTCAAATATGAACAGAAAGTGTTTGGAAAATTGTAATATGCTCACTGAACATACTTATGACAGTGCTGCTTTTTAAATTTTACTCAATATTATAACAATATGCGTATTTATTGCGCAATAATTAATTGAAACTTTATATGAAATATTGATCTCAATAATGGCGTTTATTGCGATTTACGCAATAAAAGATACACACTTTTCCTTATACATAGTATAAGGAATGCCAACAAAAAAATTTTACCAGGTTTCTAAGCTTAAATCTCTTATACCCAAGTTCGTTTGTGTTAATCGAAAACCTGATTCACCGATTATAAAAATGCATGAAGAGGCTTTGAGTACTAATAGAAAACGTGGATTTAGAAGAAAGACAGAATTCGGAGCCGCTATAAAACTAATAAAATAATAAGGAGTGTTCCCGTAGTAAATAGGTACAAAACTACTGCAACCAAACATTCTGTTGCACTACCCTCAATCCATATAGGGTCCCGCATCTTCTTCAGGATGTTGTCTTGTATCAGTAAAAATAACTCAATGTCCATTATATGTTGAGCAAACAAGTCTTTCCTTGAAAAATACAGTAACGCCATATAAATTCTAAGAGTGTGTTCGAGTAATTAATTCTTCTCAAGCAATTCTTGTTCCGAATAGAAAACAATCCAACATTTATAGAAGAATTGCTGCCCGAATATAGAAATACTTTGAGAAGTCGCCGTAGTCTAGTAAGTAATGTGGCTTATTAGACGTAAGGCCACGATTCAAACCCCCAGGTGAGACATCCTCAACAAAGAGAAATATGAAAAAATATTTCTTCGGCGACTTCCTCTCAGCAGATTTCTGGCAAAAACTCTGAGAGTAAAAAAAATTTGCCATGAAAAGTTTCTCCAAAAAACTGTCGTTCGGAGTCGACTTTAAACTGTAGGTCCTGCTACTCATGTATGAAATTAAAACACACAACATAAATGATGTGAAAAGCTAGGTCATAATCCTGACTAAAGGGTTGTAATGACCCATTATGTATGTATGTAAATGCTTTCCATTTCATCTCCGATGTTTTGAATTAAACGAACACATTGGCATTTTTTTTAATCTCATCATAAATATTCACATTTTCTATCTGATACCTGTGAAAACAATCAGTGTTCCTTTCCCATTTTTAACCCAAGATCACTTTCTAAACCAACTGAAGCATCGTTCCGAAGTTAGATGAGACTTTTATACTTTTCTTCATTTCTTCTTTCCTTCTTTCCTATGTTTTAGTACCACTATCCAGCTTATCTACTGAAGCAGTCCTAGGATTATAGTAGGCTCATCTGTCGTAGCCTAACGCCCCCGGTGGATATGCGTTAGGAGTAATACCTAAAGAATTTTTGCTGATTTATCATTGTACTCTTTCTCAAAAACCCTGGAATTCCCATGATATTATCTGCACTGAGAAGCAAAGTTTAGAAAACTTTTTTACCAAATTATTCAAAGGGAATTAAAGCCTCTTAATTTTTAAAATTCGAAAACTATTATGAAAATTTATTTATATTCTCTGGGGTTTGAAGCACTTGATCTATTGATTTAAGCACCATATCTTCGATTAGATCAACTAGTTTAATAACATCAGCCTATAACCAACACAGTAGTTTTTTCTATGGGTGCCCTGGTAGTCTAGTGGGTAGTGTGCTAAACTTGTAGCGTGAGAGTCGTGGGTTCGATTCTCTGGTGTGTAAACCTACACCGAACATATGGTCTAAGTTACTCAGCTCATATAAAATTAAATATGATTTGTAATTGTATTGTAATTAATAATCGTAAACTGAAGCAAATCCTTGGTTGACGGACTTTAATAGACAAACCATCTCTGATTGATGTTAACTGGCGTATAACTTTTTAAATAAAAATTAGTAAAATTGTATGTATTATGTAAAATGCAAAAAAGACCATAGAAAATGTTTACATACTCGTATATTGTTACCTTTTAAAAATGTTTAAAATATGAGACCTTAAATTCAAATAAAATAAAAATAAATTTGTGTTTAATTTTAATTGAAATTCTTTATTATTCGCATAATTCTGTGTGCCACTGTTCACAACTTGATGTAACAACAACAATTACTTTGATTGTACCCTTTGCATAAACAATAACAAGAAGATCTTCAAACTACGATTACTCTCTTCACACAAGACTGACTGAACTTTTACTAACTGAGTTGCGTGCTTTGTATTGCCTTTTATATGGCAACGTATACAGTCTGACGAATGTTCTTGAAGGCGAATGTTCGTGGCTTCTCCTTCTTGAAATCTCTATAAATATAAGCATGGTTACATACATACATAATTGGCCATTACAACCCTTCAGAATTACGGCTTAGCTTCTCACACCACTCATATTGTGTGCCTTAATTTTATACATGAGTGGCGGGACCTACAGTTTAACATCGACGCCGAACGACAGATTTTGAGAAACTTTTTCATGGCAGGTTTATTTACTCTCAGAGGTTTTTGGCAGAAATCTGCTGAGAGGAAGTCGCCGAAGAAATATTTTTTTCCGTTTTGATGTCTGGCCTGGGGCTTGAACCCGGGCTTTACGCCTAATAAGCGAATACACTACCTACTAGAGTACGGCGACTTCGTTGTTTGTTATTGTATTTTTGTTTCCGATTTTTTATATGCTGGCGTTTGTTGTCGCTTCGCTAAGTGGGCCTGCGATCAACTTACAGAAGATGCCGATTTTGGCAAAAAAAATCATCTTTTCAGATGGAGCTCATTTTGATCTTGGCGGGTATGTAAACAAGCAAAATTGTCGCATTTGGGGCACAGGAAACCCGCACGTATACATTGAAAAGCCGATGCACCCAAAACGAGTCACTGTTTGGTGCGGATTTTGGTCCAGAGGTATAATTGGGCCATTTTTCTTCGAAAATGAGCAAGGAATGGCCGTTACAGTCAATGGCGATCGTTATCGGGCCATGTTGAACGAATTTTTGTTCACAAAAATTCAAGAGGAGGATATTGGCAACATTTGGTTTCAACAGGACGGCGCTACGTGCCACACAGCCGAAGCTACACTCGATGTTTTGCGCCCTGTTTTTGAGAACATCGCATTATCAGCCGCAGAGCTGATGTGGTTTGGCCACCTCGGAGCTGCGATTTGACACCGTTGGACTATTATTTGTGGGGTGCCGTCAAAGATAAGTGTTACGCCGACAAGCCAGAGACAATTAACGCTTTAAAGGACAATATTCGTGAAACCATTGGTGAAATACAGCTGCACACAATCGATAAGGTGCTTAAAAATTGGACCGATCGAATGATTTGAATGAAATTATTTTCCGTTATTAACCGGAAGGATTATACTTTCAAATAAAAAAAGAAATTTGAGAAAATATTCAGTAGTTTTTTTTTAAGCATTTTCAAAAAAAAAAAAAGTTATTTGGCGGACCCTTTATATTTATATAGAAAACATTAGAAAATTTATTTCAATTTGACTAACAAAAGATCTAATAACATTGCTAAAGCCTTTATCAATATGTTTGCATATGAAATAGTTACACAGACCATATTTGTGTATCAAATATATCTCAGGTATAGAGTACCATGTAATTGAAGCAGATCGACTCAAGCATGTCAAAGTGTAATATTGTGTCACAGAAACGCAGTGTCATCAGCCAAAAAAACTTTTGGCAAACCTCATTTGCTAACATACCTATACAATTACATATATAATTACATTCATAATACATACCAAGCACATGCATATGTGTGTATACACATATGATATACCCAGTGAACAATTTCTCCCGTTTGTAAAAATTGAACTTAAATATACATCCGTCTTCAATAGTAGCAGGGCTAAATGCAGACGTACATATATGTATGTATATAAGTCAAAATTCTTATGCACATTCTAACTGTATTCGTGTTATTGAGAGATTATTTTAAGATTTTTGAAAGAAAAAGCATCAAACTTTTCTTTTCTTTTTTTGTAAATGTCACTGAACAGCCTCATAACATACAAGAATTGCGTTTACCATACAACAACAAAATGTTAAATACATATAAAAAGTCACATCCACACAACTACTCTCATCATCCCCATCAGAAATGTCTCGATGTTGTCTTTGGCGCTGTTATTTATTCGAGAGAATTTAAAAAATTCCGAATTTGAAACACCAAATGAAAAAGGGAAAAGGGAATGACATGAACATCTTCGACTGCCTTCTTTACATTGTACATTTAAATTATAATGTTTCAAAGAACAAAACAATTTAAAAAATTCTTAAGAATTTTGGTGTCACAGACACCGACACAGACACAATGGTAATTTGAGTATATTGTGTAGGTATTTGTATTAATTTAATAAATTTAATTTAATTTTACTTGTTTCTTTAACTGACATTACGATAGTGCAAGTGAAAATATACTACAGTACGTCTGCAGTATGACAACTAAATTCTAGTGTCACAAATTTTGGGTTTATTTTTATACAGATAATCAAGGCCTTGAATAGGTTCCACGGTTTGACGGATACTGATCGAATGTCATAGTCCACACAATGCTTAGTAGAACTGTCATGCAATTGTATTTCCCTGTGTAGTCTTCTCGTTGACTAGGCCATTCTTTTACTAAACTTTTCTCATTGCTTCTAATATTCGTTTCAACTATCAGAGATCATACATGCATACATACATACATAATTGGCCATTACAACCCACCAGTCAGGATTACGGCCTTGCTTCTCACACTACTCATGTTGTGTGCCTTAATTTTATACTTGAGTGGCGGGACCTACAGTTTAACATCGACTCTGAACGATAGATTTTGAGAAACTTTTCATGGCAGGTTTATTCACTCTCAGAGTTTTTGCCAGACATCTGCTGAGAGGAAGTCGCCGAAGAAATATTTTTCCTTTTTCATATTTCCTTTTTGATGTCTGACCGGGGTAACCAACTCGGGCTTAAGGTCTAACAGACGAACACACTACCTACTAGACTACATGCAACAAAAACTAAGACTGTAAATTTTGATGAATGATTCGAATCACTCGAATCATTTATGAGTATTATAAGTATTTTTCTAAATATATGAATCTGAATGAGTAGGCGTATGAATCAAACATATTTCGAATGTTATGAGTTTGATGACAACGTTGTGCTCATAATCATTGCAACTAGTAATCAGAGTAGTTAAATTTCAATACTGTTACTCACTCATACTCAAAATTTCATGAGTACTTATGAGTAGCGAAAAAAAGATTCATTGCTGACCTCTGTCCATAGTGGTGTTGGCTGTCCATATTGGTGTCATAACATAACTCAACATAAACTTAACTTTAAAAGTTAAAGGTAAGATGATCCTCCCTTTAGCTTAACGCTCACTTCTATCTTATCGTCCACTTATAAAAATGAAAAACAATTTATCTGCCTGTTAAAATCCTTCCTTTAGTTAACGGCAAGTTGTAATAATTGCCCTAAGTGCTTTTAGTATGGTATGTTTGATTATTCATTCTTATTGGTAACGTATGAGTAATAAGAAATATAAGTACATATAATACATACCATAATTATCTCAATACTCATACGTATAAGTATACGTACGTATTACGAGGCAAAACGAATAGACAAAAGTTTTGAGTACAGAACATAAGAGTATATAGTTGAAATTAATTTATATACGTCATATACGAGTATATGTTATGAAACTATGAAATGGAAAATGATAAGACATTACGAATTTCTTAATTAATGACTCATTAGAATGTTCCTCGCAATTTTGAATTGGTTAATGAGGCATTAAAATTGAGACACATTTTCATAGGTGATGTGAAATGTTGTGTAGAATATAGAAGCAAAATCTTATTATTTTACAAATACATTCTAATATACGATATAATAATACATAGTTGATATTTTTTTGCGGAATTTTGTGATGTACCAGTTATAGCATTCGGTATTAAAGAAAATTTCGTTGTTTGAATACAAATCGTTTTTAATTTGTATGACTTATGGGTCTGTAAAGTTGCTCTTTGAGGTGCTACAGTACGATTTGTTGTTCTTATCATTTATCTGCCTTAAGTTTTTTGGTTCTCAACTTATCTAAGTAACTCACTATTGACCGTGATTGGCATGCAGTCGTATGGACAGTTGTATTGGAACAGACTTACGCGTAACTTAATCTTCCAGTTTTTCAGTTTCTTTTCTTTGTGTGGTTTTAATTTCCAATTAAATATTTTTGGATTTGTTGCTGAATCAGTATTTTAGCAGGTAATTTATGTTGGAGTAAGTATATAAGGGGTGATTTTTTAAGAGCTATAAGAAAATTTAAAAAAAAAAACACATAACATTCAGAAAAATTCATGAAATCTTTATTTGAATCGATAGTACGGTTCATATAATTTAATGTTTGAAGATTATTTCATGCAAATGTTGACCGTGACTGCGCCTCAAATGGTCCAATTTTGGTATACTCTTTCCAACATTTCGGCCCGTATCTCACGAATAAATGCTTCAATGTTGTCTTCCAATGCGTCAATTGAAGCGGGCTTATCTGTATAGACATGAGCTTTAACATAGCCCCACAAAAAATAGTCTAAAGGCGTTAAATCGCACGATCTAGGCGGCCAATTGACCGGTCCCGAACATGAAATAAAATATTCACCGAACTCGCCTCTCAATAAGTCCATTGTTACGTGTGCTGTGTGGAATGTGGCGCCGTCTTGTTGAAACCACATATCATGCAAGTCAAGCTCTTGCATTCTGGGCAAAAAAAAGTTGGATATCATCTCACGGTAGAGCTCATCATTCACAGTTACGTTACGATTCGCAGCATCTTTGAAGAAGTACGGTCCAACGATGCCACCAGCCCATAAACCGCACCAAAAAAACTTTTTCTGGATGCATTGGTAGCTTTTGGAATGCTTCTGGCTGATCTTCACTCCAAAATCGACAATTCTGCTTATTTACGTATCCATTGAGCCAAAAATGAGCTTCGTCGCTGAACACAATTTTTCGATAAAGAAGTGGATCTTCGGCCAACTTTCCAAGAGCCCATTTTGATAATAAAATTCAATGATTTGCAAGCGTTGTTCGTTTGTAAGGCGATTCATGGTTAAATTATAGACCAAACTGAAGATGTTTGACAGTGAAACAAAACACGAAACGTGCGTGAGCTGTTTAAACCAGTGTTGCCAAAAAGATAATAGCTAAAAAATCACCCGATATATATATAGACAACATTGCATACATAATTGATTAATAAATTAATATTTTCTTGTATTATTTTGGGGCCCAAATTTTGTTAAAAATAAGAAAACAATTCTATTTGCATACCCATCAACTGATCTAGGCTCCATACCTTACATCATGTAATATACAGGATTTTATAAAAATTTGGAAAAAAAATCACAAACATAATGTTTAAAAATCATTTCTAACAACAATTTCTCTTTCATTTGTTGCCAACAACTGTAACTACACTTTCACAAAATAAGCCTTTTTATTGGCCGGCAATGATTTTCTGATTCGTCTTTCATAATATTGTATGATTATGTGCATTTTTATTTGAAGAAATCCCCACAGATTTCCACAATAAATCAAGGATATCTCTTGTCAACTGTTCATTTTTATGTTATTGTGCAATACCAGACACAATATACTCTGATTTGGGTTCCAGGATGATGAATGGCTTTTTCCTTACGCGGCAATATTAAATGTCAATTAGAAAATATTAAATGCCAATGGATATGCTCGTTGTGATAGTCATTACTTGTCCAAACATACATACATATGTATGTATTTTACATTTAAAAGGACAATATTTTTATGCAAAGAAATGGTTTTTTATGTGAACCTATGCGTATGATATTTAAAATTCAAATTGTTTTTGTGTTTTTTTGAAGGATCCACTTTTTTTGAACACTATTATGCGGAACAAATGTTAGAATAAACCTTTTTAATCTGGATTAAAGCTAACGCAACCATTTTTGACAAACGAAATTCATTACGGAAGTAAGGACTTCAATGGATTAAACTTGCACTAGATGGTTATTGTAATCAAAACATGTATTTATTGTGGAATTAAAAAAAAATTAAGAATGAATAACGCAATGCTTTCGAAACACTCAACAAAAATTATCGGTTTATGGTATTTCGTTGTAGATATTTTTTAGAGAAGTCGCCGTAGTCTAGTAGCTAGTGTGTTGGCTTATTAGACGTGAGGCCACGGCTCAAATGCCAGGTCAGACATCTCCAATAAAACGAAAAATATTTCTTCGGCGTCTTCCTCTCAGCAGATTTCAGGCAAAAACTCTGAAAGTTTAGACAAATTGCCATGAAAAGTTTTTAAAAAAATCTGACACAACTTAGGTGGAGTGAGAAGCTAAGTTGTTATCCTGATTAAGAGGTTGTAATGACGAATTATGTCTGTATGCTTTAAAAGAGTAATACAGTTTCTCTTCATTCCGGCTACTGTCGATAAATACGTGTAGTAAAGTGGCCAAATATCATTTTTGTAATATTGTTACGAAAATGGACTTGATCATGTTATTAAAAATATAGCAACAAAAACAATGGGCTTGTTTACATGATCAAAGAATAAACAAGAATGTAACAACAACATCAGTGTATAAAGAAGGGAATGAACAAAGTAAACAAGCAACAACAACACTACAAGGACAAAAGTAAACAAGATACACAAACAACAATAATGAAAACAACTTGTTTACATTTTAAGATATTTTGCGAAGGCATTCATCCCCCTTCGAGAGTATTCATCACACTGTGGATCCAGCGATATAAAAGGCAAGACAAAGCGAGCAACGAGGAGAAAGAATTCAGTCAGTCTTGTGTGAAGACACGTTGAGTTGCGTGTGAAGGGAATCGCTGCTTGAAGTTCTAACGAACGAGTGTACAGAAAGAATAACAATTTAAGTAAATTGTTATTGTGTAAATGAATTTTACCACAGGTGGCACACGGAATTGTGCGAACAATAAAGAATTGATTTAAAATTAAACACAAATTAATTTTTATTTTATTTGCAATCTACGAACTCATATTTTTTAACGTTTTTAAAAGGGTAAAAACGTAACAACATGTTAATTTGAAATTACTTGAAAATTCTTGAAACTGTTTTACAAAAGTGATGATCAACGCTTCTATATCCCCATATTCCACAGCGCGTCGATCACGGCATAGTTCCATAGGACGTATGTATATGTGAGTGATCTATAGGCGAGTTAAATTAAATAAATATTTTTTATTTCTCTTTAACGTTGTTTTTTCAGCTATGCAGATTATTGTTCTTCTATAGGATGATGGATTTGTCATCTTCCATTGCCTAGAAAGATCTTAATCGGTAGTGCAGAAATTATCCATGCTTTCCTCCTCTGTTTGCTTTTACAGACAATTTGTTCTATTCAGATGTCTTTCCATGGTCTTTCCACAATCGGTGGTAGGAGATTTTTTTTAATTTTTCTCCCATCTCTTCAGTTTATGATGTCTTCAATTCAGTTTATAAAAAATCCCACAACTCTTTTAAGTAAAGGGTCCGCCAAATAACTTTTTTTTTTGAAAATGCTTTAAGAAAAAACTACTGAATATTTTCTCAAATTTTTTTTTCTATTTGAAAGTACAATCCTTCCGGTTAATAACGGAAAATAATTTCATTCAAATGGCTGCCTCGGCTGGCCATACAGTAGCCTACACGATTGGTCCAATTTTTAAGCACATTATCGATTGTGTGCAGCTGTATTTCACCAATGGTTTCCTTTAAAGCGTCAATTGTTTCTAACACTTATCTTTGACGGCATTCCACAAATAATAGTCCAACGGTGTCAAATCGCAGCTCCGAGGTGGCCAAACGACAACAGCTCTGCGGCTGATAATGCGATCTTCAAAAAGAGGGCGCAAAATATCGAGTGTAGCTTCGGCTGTGTGGCACGTAGCGCCGTCCTGTTGAAACCAAATGTTGCCAATATCCTCCTCTTCAATTTTTGTGAACAAAAATTCGTTCAACATGGCCCGATAACGATCGACATTGACTGTAATGGCGACTCCTTGCTCATGTATGGCCCAATTATGCCTCTGAACCAAAATCCGCACCGAACAGTGACTCGTTTTGGGTGCATCGGCTTTTCAATGTATGCATGCGGGTTTTCTGGGCCACAAATGCGACAATTTTGCTTGTTTACATACCCGCCAAGATCAAAATGAGCTTCATCTGAAAAGATGATTTTTTTTGCCAAAATCGGCATCTTCTGTAATTCGATCGCAGGCCCACTTAGCGAAGCGAAAACGCATTGGATGGTCAATTGTTCAAGCGTATACACAACCATATTCGTTCAACTGAAGAATAAAACTAATTATCTGTCAAATCAGACATGAGCTAAGTGTTACCATTCACGAAATAAGCACTAGTTGAAAAAAAAACGTTAGATGGCGGGCCCGATATGTTATCTTTAACTCAATAAACCTAACGTATCATTTTTGTCTTCTATTACACAATTTATTTAATTTCTTAAAATTATACAAATTGTTTGTGTGTTTAACATCTGCTCAACCTACTCAGATGAATGAGGTAGAAATACATAACAATTGAAACGGAATTAATATTTCTCGGTATGATTAGAAAATTTTTCCTTTCGGTATTTAAGATTAAATCTGTAATCGAATTATTTGTTGGTATTTAATATCGTTTTCTATACCAGCACTGTCACAAAGGATTTAATCGTGCAGAAAGTATAAAAATTGCAAATATTTCAAAGAAAGAGAGAGAGAGAGAAAGAGAGAAAATTTTTTAAAATATTTATTTTTCTTACAATAATGGTGGTGGCACAAGAAAAAAGCACAAAAGAAAAATCATATGTGTATGTGTGTATTTATGTATGGATATATGTATGTACCTTGGGTATCGATTAAGCTTGAGTGTATGTGTGTACCTGAATTGAAAAATTGCTTCACTTAATAATTATTAAGCCAATGGCCAATTCACACGACTTTGTATCATGTATGTTGTATTGAATACACTTTTTGTTTGTGAACGCTCAATGCAATGATAAGAAGAATAAGAAGACCAATATTCATAATATGATTTTCAAGCAACAAAATAAAAAATATTACGGGAAAAAGTAAATTAATTAATTTTCTATGCGAACAATTATAATTTTGAAATGTTAATTGTTGCGCCAAGTTCCAAGTTTCTTCTTGATTTCTGGCATTTACATACACTGATAGCACGAAATGAATACAACTTTTAAAAACATTTGAAAACAATGTGCATAAGTGTATCACATTTTTATATGAAAATAATCAACAGCAAGCATACACTGTTGTATATTCGTCCAACAATACAATGAATACAACAGATACAGGGGCTTGTGTGAATTGCCCATATATATGTATGTGCAGATGTATGCATTGAATTTAATAATTTTTACCACATGCTTATATGTATTTGTAGATACACATATGCACATTGTATAGACACTTATTAAATACAATTTTTTTGTTCAGAAAAAAATAATGTGCGTATGTTCATACCCTACAGCAACCTAACGACTACAGGCATTAGGTTTGTGCATCAGACCGTAAGGAATTCTTGCAAACAAATTGAAAAACGCAAATTTATGGTCATTTACCCCGTAGATATTGTTTACGTAATATTGCATCACTTAATAGAGAGCCATATAGGCTCTGTGGGTAGTGGTAGTAGTAGTAGTTCAACAAATGCCCGCCTTAGAGGCATAAAAATAAATATTTTTCTTTTCTTCAAGCGAAGAATTTTTATAATTTTTCGTTCATTCTAAGCGTTTCTCTTGTATTGCTTTTATTGCTCTTGTTGTTGTTTTTGTTGTTGCTTTTAAAGAAGATGGTCGTGTATAAGACACGTTTTTAATTAAAATAAGTGTTTGCGTTTCGAAAAAAAATAAGAAAATTTTTTATAATAAAAATTAAAAGAAAAAGAAGAAAATCTCAAGCAAAGGTATTTCAATTTCGAGTTATTTTACGAAAAAAACAAACAAAAATAACAATGAAAGGAGAAAAGAAAAGAACAATAAAAAAACCATTAAAATTGGAGAAAGAGTGACACTTGATAGTTAAACACGTATACGTTTCTTAATTTTAAAATCGGTTTAATGATTTTTATCGATAACTTCGATAAAAAAAAACGAATAAAAACAATAGATTTGGCCATACACAACAATTGAATGAACTTTCCAAGAAATTTCAATAATTAATGCAGTTCAGCTGTTTTTCACAGACAGATGCGGTAAATTAGTTGTGATGTTTGAAATTTATTTTCCACTTCAATAACTTTAATTAGCAGCACAATAAATTTCGAATTTCTTGGAATAGAAAAAATTAAAAAAAAAATTTGCATTGCATTTAATTGAAGGCATTGTTTAATATTTGAATATTTGAAGTCGCCGTGGTCTAGTAGGTAGTGTGTTGGCTTATTAGACGAAAGGCCCGAGTTCCCAGGCCAGACATCAAAAACAAAATACAAAAAGTATTTCTTCGGCGACTTCCTCTCAGCAGATTTCTGGCAAAAACTCTGAGAGCAAAAATTGCCATGAAAAGCTTCTCAAAAATCTGTCGTTCGGAGTCGACTTTAAACTGTAGGTCCCGCCACTCATGTATAAAATTAACGCACACAACATGAGTGGTGTTGAGAAGCTAGGCCGTAATCCTGACTGAAGGGTTGCATTTGAATGCAATTTCATTATGAAATTGCACAGAAATTGGGACAAAAGTCTTTAAAAAGAATGGCGTCTGTTGTCCAGTTAAAGAATGGACAGTTAGTAAAGCTTATTTATTTATCGACTGACTGCAGAACTTTATAATAGTCTCTGGACTTTAGATTAAAAACCAATTGTTCTAGGATTCAATTTGTCACTGAAACCGAGTAAATGAAAGAATGGGCAAACGTTTGAATTATACATTAAACTGAAATAGTAACGTTAAGACATTGAAATAAAGGGATTAACTTGCTCTTAAAAGCTGTAAATTCTTATTCTACTTTGGAAATCAGGTCGAAAGAGGCCCACACTTTAGTGAGTGTCATTAGCCGAGTAATAGTCACATGATTTAAATCCCGAGTACGCAAACTCGGGGGCCTGTTTTACAGTGCCAACCTAGTAACCTTTTGGACATCACAGAAGGCGATATAAAGATATACATACATAAGTAGTCATTACAACCCTTCGGTCTGTATTACGACCTGGCTTATGTAGTGTGTGTCAGTGTTGCAAAACTGAAATTTTAAAATGGTACTGAACTGTAACTGAAAGAGTACTTTTTTGAAGGAATGGTACTTTTGTAAAAAAAAATACGTACATAGAAAAAGTCGACTCCGAACAACAGATTTTTGAGAAACTTTACCTATTAGACTATTTATTTATTTATTTATATTTAATACACATACGGAACCTAACTGTGGTATTTTTGAAATGAAAATGTACTGAAAAAAGTACTAAAGTACTGAATTTTTCAACACTGGTGTGTGTTAATTTTATATATAAGTGGCGGGACCTACAGTTTAAAGTCGACCCCGAAATACAGATTTTGGAGAAACATTTCATTGCAATTTGTATTTACTCTCAGAATTTTTGCCAAACATCTGCTGAGAGGAGGTCGTCGAAGAAATATTCCTATTTTTATATTTCGTTTTGATAGATATATGTCTGACCTGGGGATTGAACCGTGGCCTAACGTCTAATGAGCCAACACACTACCTACTAGACTACGGCGGCTTACAAGATATATACATGTGTATGTAATATATATACATATATGTATGTATATGCTAGCCATAGGAATGCTGGAATGGGGAACAAAATCTTAAAAATTTTAACATCGCTATTAACGGCCTTGGCTATCCACACGAAAACGGGAAGATGTCGCGATTATTATGGGGGAGCAACAGTAGAACATTATTTTCGCATAAAACAGTCCATAAGCTAAGCAGGGTTTCAGCAGAGAGAATAACTAGAAACTTTCTTGAACATTCGAAAGCATTGCGTGATGATTTCGTCGGGTCATCATCTCTGGCAAAGGTACAACTGAGAGTTATTGAAACATAAGCACAGCGACTATGAAACACTTCATCGTCTAGTATCATTAAAAGGCCGGATACAGTTCCAACATTTGGCAGTATAATCAATTCTAAATTCAATCAATAAATTATCTAAACTCTGTAATGGTCACACATCTAATCAGTTTTTATATTAAGTAGATAATGTGTTCTGCCAATGAATACAAAATGTCTGAAAATGAAATTTATTTCATTTAAGAAATCTCACTATCTGATCTAAAAGTTCATAAGACTTTGGAGGAAAATTCCCCAAATATGATTGAATTAGTGATGCTTTAAATATAGGGTGATCCATCTATAGGCTTAAATTTGAATCGTCGTTTATTTCGAATCTGGCAATACTTATGTCACTATATAAAAAAACATAGACCATGAGTATGAGTATGTGTACACAATACACGCGACACAGATACACACTAACAAATACATCGAACACGTTCCAAGTAAACCCACAACAACAAGTATGAGAGAAAAAGCTATAGACAAGTAAGCAAACGCAACAACAGCAATTAAGTCGCAATAGAACTCCCGAGAAAGCGAAAACACGAACATTCCACATCGAGAATGTTCATAGTGATTACGTGCCTATATAAAAGGGCAAGACAAGGCAAGCAACCAGTCAGTAAGAATTCGGTCAATCTTGTGTGAAGACACGTTGCGTTCGAAGTAAGCTGTCAGTTTGAAGGTCGCTATTGTGTGAAGATCTTCGCTACAAGTGTTACTGCTTAGAAAAAGGTTGTAAGCTGAGAAGAATAACGAACAAGCAAGCTGTTGTTGTATCGTCAAGTTGTTTACGGTGGCAGACAAAAGTAGTGTGATTAATAAAGATTTTAATTGAAACAAAACACATATTTGTTTTTATTTTGGTTTGCAATCAACGAACTCATAATTTAAACGTTTTTAAAAGGGTAAAAACGTAACAATATATATAATGTCAGTATATTATCTCCACTGAATGTAATGAATCGATTTACGTTCGAGCAACGTAGGGATTTATTGCAATTGATGGGCCAACGAGAAACTGCACGATAATGTCGATTTTGTCAAAAAAAAGTGATCTTTTCGGATGAAGGTCATTATCATCTTGGTGGCCATATTTGCTCCGTATATTGCTTCAGCACTGCCTTTTTTTTAAGTGAACTTTAGTTTACTAGGAAGTTGTAATAACGAAAAAAAGTTAAAGGTGACTTTATAGTTTTTACTTTTACTAAACCCAACTTTAACTACAAGTTGTAATAATGGCCCTAAAAGTTCTAAAGGGTGATTTTTTAGCTTTTATCTTTTTGGCAACACTGGTTTAAACAGCTCACGCACGTTCCGTGTTTTGTTTCACTGTCAAACATCTTCAGTTTGGTCTATAATTTAACCATGATTCATCTTACAAACGAACAACGCTTGCAAATATCATTGAATTTTATTATCAAAATGCGTGCTCTGTTAAGAAAGTTCATCGCGCGCTTCTCCATTTTATGGTCAGTTTAATCGACCCAGTGAAACGGCTATTCGGAATACGCAAATATGTAAGTAGAATTGTCGATTTTGGAGTGAAGATCAGCCAAAAGCATTGCAAAAGCTACCAATGCATCCAGAAAAAGTCACATTTTGGTGCGGTTTATGGGCTGGTAGCATTGGACCGTACTTCTTCAAAAATGCTGCGAATCGTAACGTAACTGTGAATGGTGAGCGCTACCGTGAGATGATATCCAACTTTTTTTTGCCCAAAATGCAAGAGCTTGACTTGCATGACATGTGGTTTCAACAAGACGGTGCCACATGCCACACAGCACACGTAACAATGGACTTATTGAGAGGTGAGTTCGGTGAACATTTTATTTCACGTTCGGGACCGGTCAATTGGCCGCCTAGATCGTGCGATTTAACGCCTTTAGACCATTTTTTGTGGGGCTATGTTAAAGCTCATGTCTATACAGATAAGCCCGCTTCAATTGACGCATTGGAAGACTACATTCAAGCATTTATTCGTGAGATACCGGCCGAAATGTTGGAAAGAGTATGCCAAAATTGAACTAAGCGGAAGGACCATTTGAGGCGCAGTCGCGGTCAACATTTGCATGAAATAATCTTCAAACATTACATTATATGGACCGTACTATCGATTCAAATAAAGATTTCGTGCATTTTTCTGAATGTTATGTGTTTTTTTTTTAATTTTCCTATAGCTCCTAACGAATCACCCCTTACCATACAGGGTGTAAAATCAATGCCAGATTACCAATTTCTGGTAGGATTCTGATCGGTGAATAATGTTCGCGATTGTATTCTAATTTAGAAGAATAAATTAAGCAAATTATCTTATAATTATGCACAAACAATTCTCGCTAAAGAACTGGGCGTAGAATTGAAGAAATTAAAATCCTAAAAATGCTTCGTATTGACTTCACTGTACTTTGCTGCACCTTGAATCTTTTAATCACTCCATTAAACTTTGAAAAACATTTTTTGTGTGTGAATTTTTACTGCGATATTTTAACGGCCAACTAAAATCGATTGAGTACCAAAAATAATTTTAAACTCTGCCATAAAATACTGATAATTTTCAGTTCAGGTGTCCTTTCTTTATAGTCGCTAAAAGTAAAAGATGACAACAAACAAACAACCACAACAACAACAACAACAAGAGATGAAGACTCTCCATTAACTCATAAAAATTAATCCTTTTCACAAGCCATTTCCTGACAGCATTTTCTCATATACTTCTGCATAAAAATAGCGAAACAGCGCAAAAAACCAGGCCTAAATACTGAGAACCACGTACACGAATAAAAATTCATATTTTTGTTGACTTCTGTTCCCCCCCTTTTTGAACATCCTTTTAATATTCATTTACTAGCTATCTGAGGGAGAGTAAATGCGTATTTTGAATGCAAAAACAGGGGACACGTGCACATACGAAACGCCAACGAATATAAACGAATAAATATTCGTATTGTTTGGTATGGATATACAGTTGTAGGAAATTTTTAACTGTTGCTGTTGTTGTGTTGTAAATGATATTCATAATTTTGTGGTACGAGTATCGAATTGTTTTGGGCCACGTACAAAATTGAAAGTTTTTCCGCCTGTTCCTTTGCATATTTCGGGGAAAAATTCATATTTCGGGTAAATTTTCGTTATGCCAGGCTTTAAATTTAAATATGGATTTATAAATTCAGGTACAAACAAGGCGAGTGAGGAAATGTTTTTTGTTTAAATTTGTTTAAACGAAATTATTGCCACACACATGCTGTTGTAATAGAAATTATGGAAATAAAAATTTTGTACTTGAAGCCATATGTGGACATGTTTTTTATTTTTTTTTTAATATGCATACGATTGTTATTCCGGTTACGTAATGGATCGTATTTTTATTTCTATAATTTCGTATGTCTAAAGCAGAGATCAGCAATGAATATTCAAAAAGATGAGTAGATTCGAATCATACTGATTACTGATACTTATTCGCATTCCTACTTATTTTAATATAATGATCATACTACTCATATTCAAAGTTTGAAGTACTCATTGTACTCATATTTAACAATACACATGATGTTGTTGATTTCCACTCTCCTTTACTCAACATTTACAAGAATCCCAAAATAAGTAGGAATCGCGTACGAACACTACAATACTCACTAGAAGGTTGTGTGTTTGCTTCGCTTGCTGTCTTTTTCTTTTTCTTTTGTTTTGATGAATGATTCAAATCACTTGAATCATTTATGAGTATTATAAGTATTTTTCTAAATTTATGAATCTGAATGAGTAGACGTATGAATCAAACAAATTTCGAATGTTATGAGTATGATGTCAACGTTTTACTCATACTCATTGCAACCTGTACTTATTAATCAACGTTGTAGCATATAGATATCAGAGATCAGCAATGAGAATTCAAAAATATGAGTAAATTCGAATCATACTCATAATTTCTGATACTTATACGCTTCCATACTTATTTTATTATCATACTCATACTACTCATATTCAAAGTGTGATGTACTCATCGTACTCATACTTAACAATGCGCATTATGTTGTTGGTTTCGACTCTCCTTTACTTAAAATTTACAAGAATCACAAAATAAGTATGATTCGCGTACGAACACTACAATACTCACTTGAAGGTTGTGTGTTTGCTCTGCTTTCACTCGAATCATTTATGAGTATTATAAGTATTTTTCTAAATTTATGAATTTGATTGAGTAGGCGTATGAATCAAACATATTTCGAATGTTATGAGTTTGATGTCAACGTTGTACTCATACCCATTTGCAACCTGTACTTATAAATCAATGTTGTAGTGAGTACGAATTAATCAGAGAAGTTGAATTTTAATACTGTTGACTCACTCACGCTGAAAATTTCATGAGGACTTATGAGTACCGAAAAAACGATTCATTGCTGATCTCTGGTTGAAACTATGAACTGTGCAAGAGAGGAAAGAGGGAGTAGTATTTATGAATATTAGATATGACACTGTTTATATTACTGCTCTTAAAAAGAAAAGAATTCCTTCAGCGACTTTATCGCAGCAGATTTCTGAAACAAAACTTTAAAAAGTTAATAAAAATGCCATGAAAAGTTTCTTAAAAAGTTTCTTTCTTTCTTAGTTCCAACATAAGTGGTGTAAGAAATTATGTCGTAATTCTGACTAAAGGTTCATTTGTTGGCATCTCTCATATAACAATCCGTATACAAATCTAAAGAAGTAGTTATTTACATTAAAAGCAATAAGTTTCGATAAAAGTGTACACTTCCAGAATCGTTTCTATGATGACTTAAACAACATTTAAACTTGGATGCCCTGGTGGTGTGGTGGGTAATGTTCTAGACTATTAGACTAGATTGGCGAAACTGCCAATAGCACAGTGTTCCGTTAGAATTTCTGTTACAATGCAAGCCGTTGTCTTGTCGAACTCAAGTAGTTCCCTGGTTCTCCCGCTGTCCACTGCTAGACTCAGTAGTTTTGAAATTCGGGAACCAGATATGTTGGAACACCCACGGTTTGTTGAATTCTATGCTGCTTATCTAATAGGATAGGTTATATTGTAAATACTAACAGAGTAGCTTATATTGGAGTTTCTTTACTTATCTAATCACAAAAATTATTAATTACGCTACCAGACGGAGATGCAATATCATGGAGAGTTACTATAACAAATATGTCATCCGATGGTAAATATGGCAAGAACTCACCTCGTATGAAGTAAAGGTGTTTTTTATAGAGGTATAGAACTTTAAGTTGGCATTACTTTTCAAGATGGCGACTGATTTAACAGCTGTCAAGTGATTTATTCTGTTTGGTTTAGCAATTCATCCTGAATAGACTCACGCCTGAACAACGCTTGCAAATAGTGCAATTTTATTTCGAAAGTAATGGTTCTGTGCGGAAAACGTATCGCGCACTACGTCCATTTTATCGTAGACAAAATCGTCCATCAGAGCAGTTAATTCGATTAACTATGGAACGTTTTCGCACCACGTTTACTCTTATTGATAACTCGCATCCGCAGAGACGCTGTACGGTGCGTACAGAAGAAGCTATTGCTGCTGTAGAGCGTAGCATTGAGGAAGAACGTTACAGTCAATGGTGATCGGTATAGAGCCATGATTTCTAACTTTTTCATTCCTGAATTGAATAACCATGATGTCCAGGAGATGTGGTTTCAACAAGACGGCGCAACATGTCACACAGCTCGTGCCACAATAGATTTATTGAAAGACATGTTTGGTGATCGCCTAATTTCACGTTTTGGACCTGTGAAATGGCCTCCAAGATCTTGTGATTTAACACCGCTAGACTACTTTCTGTGGGGCTATGTAAAGTCATTGGTCTAAGCCACAAACGGTCGACCATTTGGAAGACAACATTCGCCGTGTTATTGCCGATATACGGCCACAAATGTTGGAAAAAGTCATCGGAAATTGGACGTCCAGATTGGACTACATCCGCGCCAGCCGTGGCGGTCATATGCCACAAATCATATTTAAAATGTAATGCCACAAGATTATCTTTCGGATAAATAAAATTCATGTCAATCGAATAATCCATCGTTGTTTTATTGCAACTTAAAGTTCTATACCTCTTTAAAAAACACCCTATACAAGCTTTTATGAAAAATTTTAACAATTTTCGTTAAATAGTATTTTCTGAGATGAATTGAATGGAATGGAGTTTTTTATTTGTTGAAATTTACTCGTATTCGAAATGAAAAATATATTTATTTATTTACATATTCTATATACGTATACATATAGTATATGTATGTATTATGCTATTGCCAATAAATTTCATCCGGATATAATACTTCCTTTGCTATCTTCCTTTGCAAAACATCCTGTCAGTAGCAGCAGTCATATTACAGGAACAGTAGTTTAATGCCAGAAATACTTTACATCTTATGCTGCGCAGTGGCAGCAATATGAAGTATTTCAATTGTAATACAAGTAATATTACAAAATCAATATTTTATTTCGCAAATGAAAGGCATGAAATAATTTAAACATTTAATCCTTCATAAAGCAGTCGTTGCATTATTTCAAAAACGTGACATTCATTAGTTTTTTCTTCTTTCATTTTTAATTTTTAAACAAACATTTCAAATGTAATTGAAAATCTTCGCAAATTTTTAGTCCCTAAAAACCATGGGAGTTGAAACTAAAAACAGTCATATTCATTATTTATTTTTTGTTTTAATTCATTGTGTTGTATTTCGTTTTAAAATATGTACATATCTGTGCATGAACTTACATGTTGCCACACTGG
Organism: Sarcophaga rosellei; assembly: GCA_930367235.1. Lineage (NCBI taxonomy): Eukaryota > Metazoa > Arthropoda > Insecta > Diptera > Sarcophagidae > Sarcophaga > Sarcophaga rosellei. The sequence goes on along the minus strand of OV884017.1, from coordinate 61,727,585 downwards.
AATATTTCGTTTTTAATTTCAACAGAAAATTTTTAACAAATTACGCACAGGTTTGCAGAATTTCAATAATTTAAACAGAAAAACAAAACCTAAGTCGTTGTTTAAACTATAAATTAATGTATGAGTATTCTTAAATTGCATCCACCCTACGCACTCAAAGGTGGTTACAACTGCTTTTATGGCGCATTGACTAAAACAGTCCGGCTGGCATAAATCATATACGCCAGCCAAACTGCAGCAGTATGTGAAGAGCGTACATTAAGAAAAGAGATTTGTAGTGCATTTGATTTCTGTTCTAACAGTACTCGTTTAATAATACATACATGCATACATACATACATACATACATACTTAATTGGCCATTACAACCCTTCAGTCAGGATTATGGCCTAGCTTCTCAACACCACTCATGTTGTGTGCCTTTATTTTATACGTGAGTGGCGGGACCTACAGTTTAACGTCGACTCCCAAGGACAGATTTTTTGATGGCAGGTTCATTTAATAATAATTCATTAAAGCAACGTCAGTGAGAAATTTTCCGAATAAGGGAAAAAGGGAGTCCACTCAAAGCGTCATAGAGTAAATGAAACAAATACGTTTGTTAGAAATACATATCAGAAATCAGCAATGAATCGTTTTTTTCGCTACTCATAAGTACTCATGAAATTTTGAGTATGAGTGAGTCAACAGAGTAGTCGCCGTAGTCTAGTAGGTAGTGCGTTCGCTTATTAGACGTAAAGCCCGGGTTCGAGCCCCAGGCCAGAAATCAGAACGAAATATGAAAAAAAATATTTCTTCGGCGACCTCCTCTCAGCAGATGTCTGGCAAAAACTCTGATAGTAAATAAATGTGCAACAAAAAAGGTTTTTCAAAATCTGTCGTTCGGAGTCGACGTTAAACTGTAGGTCCCGCCACCCAAGTATAAAATTAGGGCACACAACATGCGTTGTGTAAGAAGCTAGGACGTAACCCTGACTGAAGGGTTGTAATGCCCAATTATGTACGTATGTATGTATATATGTGAGTCAACAGTATTGAAATTCAACTACTCTGATTCATTCGTACTCACTACAATATTGATTTATAAGTACAGGTTGCAATGAGTATGAGTATAACATTGACATCAAACTCATAACATTCGATATATGTTTGATTCATACGCCTACTCATTCAGATTCATATATTTAGAAAAATACTTTTAATACTCATAAATGATTCGAGTGCTTCGAATCATTCATAAAAATTTACAGTCTTAGTTGTTGTTGCATTTACAAAAAAGGAAGAAAGCAAAAGACAAAGACAGCAAGCAAAGCAAACACACAACCTTCTAGTGAGTATTGTAGTGTTCGTATGCGAATCATACTTATTTTGTGATTCTTGTAAATGTTGAGTAATGGAGAGTTGAAATCAACAACATCATACATATTGTAAAGTATGAGGACGATGAGTATATAAAACTTTGAATATGAGTAGTATGAGTATGATATTAAAATAAGTATGAATGCGTATAAATATCAGAAATTATGAGTATGATTCGAATCCACTTATCTTTTTGAATACTCATTGCTGATCTCTGATACATATGGTACGTGTCATAGGTAGGGTTAACAAAACGAAACGCTTTAGCGAAAAATATAAGGTGATCTGATAGTTTTGTGCTAAGCCAATAGCGTAAGGGTTGTTGGTTCGATACCTACCAGAGACTCTAGTCTGTTACACTCCACCGAGCAGAAGGTTTAAGTTAATGAGCTCGTAGTATATCGTAGTATATATCGTTATAGTTTGTAATTGTATTCTAATTTATAAACTAAAGGTTACGAATTCCACTTAACTCATCGATAACGACTATTAAATGAAGTTGAATTAAGTATAAGAAGCATATGTAGGAGCGTTCTCCTTTATGGTAACGGTATGAGGACTTAATCGGCTCTGAGGGCAAAAATTTGAGTCAACAATTTTATAAAAAAAAATTTATTTAATTTTAGTTAAAATGAGTTGGGGCAGCAACTCTTGTAGCTTTTTTTTTAATCAAGTAGTGCTAAAACACGCTCACCTAAAAAAAAATTTTTTAGTATTTACGTTGACAGACGCCTCACTTGGAAATTGCGCAGTGAAGCAAAATGAACTAAGATCGAATTAAAATTGTTTTAAATTTATTGACTAAGTAGCAGAAACTGACCACTGAAATTTGATTGCAAACTTCTACTTCTTCCCGATAGAGGGTTATGCAAATTAATTACGCTGCCCCTGTTACTCATAAAAAAATCCAAAAATGCCAAAGTAAGATTTTACATGTGGGAATAGCTCCACACTAGTACGTCAAAAATTTAAACATACGTACGTATGTAAACATAAAACTGTCAAAACAGATGTCAAAGGATGTTAAATGTTCGGAAAAGTACTTAATTATGATGCCACTCGTAATATATTGGACTACCGTGGACACATTCATCTAAAAAAGGGACAACGCAGCTTTCGTCTCCGCATAAGAAACGGAAGAAACAAATATATATAAAAACAAAATGTCGCCGTAGTCTAGTAGATAGTCTGTTAGCTTATTAGACATGAGGCCTCAGTTCCAACTCCAGGTCAGACATCTCCAGCAAAACGAAATATGAAAATATATTTCTTTGGCGATTTCCTCTCAGCAGGCTTCTTGAAAAAACTCTAAGAGAAAACAAAAAAAAAGCTTCTCAAAACTCTTTCGTTCGGAATCGACGTTAAACTGTAGATCCCATCACTCACGTATAAAATTAACACACACAGCATATGTGGTGCGAGAAGCTTGCTCGTAATCCTGATTAAAGGGTTGTAATGACCAATTATGTATGTATGTATGTATGTATACAAAAACAAGACCCGAATTTTTGTTTTTTAAATCTTTTAAAATTTTTACTTTGAAAAACCCAGACCTTTAATGTATCTAACTGCAGCATGAATTTCTCGCTAACATCAAGTTAAAAGCGATATTTCTCTTGAATAAGTTATTGTCCAAATACGTATACTGTGCCAATAGGAAAAATGGTCTTAACCTTAAAAGCGAAACTAATTTTTTATTTCGAAATCACTTTAAGTCAACGAATTGTTCAGAAGGTACTCAATGCAAGTAAGCGAAATTAAAATGAAAATAGTTTTTAGAAGAAAGAAAGGACTGAGTAGTGTTTAATGGTGTTTGTTTGGAATCTATAGGGTATTCCAAAAGGCACTTCTAAAATTTAGCAGGTGATAACAGCATTCATTGTCAGTTAAAAGTTTGCAACTGACTCTAACTTTAATCGCAAAATCATCTGCAGTGATGAGGCCCATTTCTGAATGAATGAGTACGTAAAAAAGTTATGAAATTTGGTACGATACCAAACCACATGAGATCCAGGGCTGTCTAATTCATCTTGAAAAAATATTACTTTGACAAGGATGTTGCCCAGGCAGTCACTGCCAGTGACGAGCCGAGTAGATTAGTGATTACGAACTTTTTTTGTTTCAACAAGATGGCTCTACGTGGCACGCAGCTTATGCTATATTAGAGCAATTTGAGGGCATGGTCATCTAACTATCATATCTTGGTCATGGACATTACGGAATTGCTCCATCCTGTGAGACCGTGTCGCACATCTAACCGATTTTATATTCCACAAAACAAAGTGGCATCAATGGGTCCTTCAAATAAAAAACTTCGACTTTGTTTTACTTCAATTTAAAGATAGGAAACGCATAAGACTCGATGTTTGCCGTCTCAAAAAACCATGGCACCTAAATGCGCTTTATCCACATTTGAAAAATATGCCCAAAACGTCAAGATCGTCTGACTACTCAACAATTACATCGCCATTGTTACAGATGTCAGACTTATAAGTCAATACACAATATTCTGTATTTCACGGGAAGTAAGCGTCTCTGTAATAGTAAGCCTTTTCGCCTCAATTTCTAATGTACTTGGCTTACGATGGAGGAAATATAAATTTTACAAAAGAATCGATCGATATTAGACATTTGGTCTGTTCTATCGATTCTATTGGGTTTGAACCATCTTACGTCTAATAAGCCAACACACTGCCTACTAGACTACGGCGACCACCAGTTCACAAACTTAACGAATTCATGGGTTAGGTCAGGTTAGAGGACTTACTTGTCAATTAAGACAAGTACAGCATCCGGAGGTCGAATTCATGGATTGGATTTCAAGAAATTTGAACGATCATTTACAGGAGGGAATTGTTTGATTTCGAAGACCTCCTTTAGTATTATTTAAATAGGCCGGACGCCTTGATCATTTGTTACTTTCTTATTGTATTTGTTTTTGTTGTTAATATTATATATTTATTTATTGCTAATTTTGTTGTTGCTATATTGTTGATAATGTTTATTGATTTTAGATATCCTTTTCCATTTTTGCTGGTTATATGTACATCAGCATACCATACAGATCAGAGATCAGCAGTGAGTATTCAAAAATCAAAAAACGATTAGATTCGAATCATACTCATAATTTTTGATACTTATACACAATCATACTTATTTTAATATCATACTCATACTACTCATATTTAAAGTTTGAAGTACTCATCGTACTCATACTTAACAATACGCATGATGTTGTTGATTTCGACTCTCTTTTACTCAACATTTACAAGAATCACAAAATAAGTATTATTCGCATACAAACACTACAATACTCACTAGAAGGTTGTGTCTTTGTCTTTCTTCTTTTTTGTAAATGCAACACCAACTAGGACTGTAAATTTTGAAGAATGATTCGAATCGCTCGAATCATTTATGAGTATTATAAGTATTTTTCTAAATTTATGAATCTGAATGAGTAGGCGTATGAATCAAACATATATCGAATGTTATGAGTTTGATGTCAACGTTTTACTCATACTCATTGCAACCTGTACTTATAAATCAATGTTGTAGTGAGTACGAATGAATCAGAGTAATTGAATTTCAATATTGTTGACTCACTCATACTCAAAAATTTCATGAGTACTTATGAGTAGCGAAAAAACGATTCATTGCTGATCTCTGATACCGATATACCTAGGTGTACGGTATTTTCCCATTTATATTAAATTTCAATGGAAATCATTGTTGTATCTACAATATAGATATGAATACATACATATTACAAACATACATACATATATTTTGTTTTCTTTAAAATATTGTACATCATTTTATCATCTTTGCTCTCATATGCACTCTTTTATTATAAATTTTTAATTACGGTTTTTCCGGGTTTTTGATTCTCCTCTCTCTTCCTCTCTCGCAACATTTCCTATCTACGTTTAGAATTTCTGGGCAATTTCAATTCGTTTAAATATTTATTTGAAAAGTTCATTTATTTTAAGAATTTCTTTTTAATTTTTCAATTCATAATCAAAAAATAGAAAATTTAAATTTAATGGAAATCCGTATACGAACGTTTTATTTCTGAAATAATTTAATAGAATCATAATCTATTCATTGAATCGTTTAATTGTTTGTCATACTGTCTCCAATAACTGCCATACGAATTTGTTTATTTCATTATTATGTATTTGAATATTTTTTTAAATAATTATCATCCTTTTCAAGTGTCCACTCACGGCAGAATAAAAACTTCAAAAATTTGGCAAACATTACAAACAGCTGAGTTTAAACATCCGGAATACAATTGTAATAAGTTATCGAAATTGGTCTCGCGTCCTAAAGTGTCGAGAGACTTTGAACTGAATTCATCCTATTTAGGGATGGTTTATATAACGCCGCTGCAAATATTGACGAAACGATGCTTCGAGTGAATGACAAAAAATAATGTCTTATGAATCTAAGTGAAAAGTTTTAAAAATAATGTACTAGCCGTAGTTAACGTTGACTGCCAACTACGAGATAACTCGTAGATTGCGTTCCCTTCTAGGGCGCCAACTACGAGTTATCTCGTACTGCCATTTTTGTGTAGCTACGAATAAAATCGTATTATATTAGTGTTAGTATCGATAAATGGCTTCTGAGAAGAGAACAAAAAGTCAATGTTGGCTTGCGTGGCTAGTTTTTTGAACATTGCCGTGGCAGTCAACGTGTTAAAGGTATTTATGCCTGCATTGAACTAGAAGACGTAAAAGTTAGCCTTACAAAGCGGAAATTTAAAACATTACTAGAAAAGCGGAAAAGACTTCCATAGCCTATGTATCAAACCGAACTAGAGTCTGAAGACATCGGATACCAACCTCAATGTTCGCTCCTTTTACAATCAGAAATCATCATTGAAGAAACCCGTATACGATTGGGGTACTTTCAGTCTTAGTAAAGTAGATAGTGTGTTGGCTCAAACCTCAAGTCAGACATCTCCACCAAAACGAAATATGAAAAAAATCGTTCTTCGGTGCCTTCCTCTCAGTAGATTTCTGGCAAAAATTCTAGGAGTAAATAACATTTTTCAAAAATTGTAGTTCGGAATCGACTTTGTATTGTATGCGGGCCGCCTCTCATGTATATAATTAACACACCCAGCATAAGCGATGTGAGATCCTAGGTCGTAATCCTGACTGAAGGGTTGTAATGACCAATTATGTTTATATATGTCATTGCCAGGGATATACTCATATTGATTATGCAGATTGGTAATACCAGTACCATACAATCATTTTTCTCCAATCTCTCTTATTCATTTTGGTGCCACAAAATATCCTAACAAACCATCGGCCGGATACTGCAAAATCCAACCCAAAAATTCAAACCTTTACTGACGAATTTATCAGCTCTATGCAGGATACATTGACTCTAACAATTGTCCGTTCACGATGTTTTATAAGTTTACGGGAAATTGCAGAAAATAGTAAACCAATATCATCACTTCAATAGATGAGAAAGCTAACAGAAGAGCACGCGTTCGCTTTTAATTATCCCCGGAAGAGGTCGAACGAAAATTGAAAATGATTCTTGGGGAAAGATAGCGGAATGCTATGCAAAAATAAGAGAGCATGCGAATTTGTTAAATGCACAAACCGTACGGAATTTTCTGCTTATAACCCAATGTAAGAGAAGTTTTCCAAGAAAAAAGCTTTTTCTACGTTTAGATTATGCCATGAGAGCTTTAAATTTGACTATTCGATTCCTTCACGATAATAATGCAAATCGCTCATTCAATATTGTGAAAGAGTCAGTCGCCGTAGTCTACGTTTCAAACCCAAGGTCAGACATCTCCAGTAAATCAAAATATTAAAAATTATTTCTTCGGCGACTTTTTAACTGTAGGTCCGGCCACTCATGTATAAAATCAGGTCGTGATCAGAGATCAGCAATGAGTATTCAAAAAGATGAGTTTTTGATACTTATACACATTCATACTTATTTTAATATCATACTCATACCACTCATATTCAAAGTTTGAGATACCTATCGTACTCATACTTAACAATACGCATGATGTTGTTGATTTCGACTCTTCTTTATTCAACATTTACAAGAATCACAAAATAAGTATGATTCGAGTACGAATACTACAATACTCACTAGAAGGTTGTGTGTTTGCTCTGCAAATGCAACAACAACTAAGATTGTAAATTTTGATCGAATCACTCGAATCATTTATGAGTATTATAAGTATTTTTCTAAATTTATATATCTGAATGAGTAGGCGTATGAATCAAACATATTTCGAATGTTATGAGTTTGATGTCAACTTTGTACTCATACTCATTGCAACCTGTACTTATAAATCAATGTTGTAGTGAGTACGAATCAATCAGAGTATTTGAATTTCAATACTGTTGACTCACTCATGCTCAAAATTTCATGAGTACTTATGGGTAGGGAAAAAACGATCTCTGGTTGTGATGCTGGTTGAAGAGTTGTAATGACCAATTATGTATGTATGTGATTTGTATACAATATTAAAGAAGTAATTTCTAACCAACCTCAAGACCATAGACTTAAACACAGTAAAGCGTTTTAAAAAATAAACATTTGTTAGCATACAATAAATGATAAGTAAAAGTCCAAAAATAAAAAAGTTGCAAATGTCAAATTGGGACAAAAATCACAAAGCTTTTTATGCTGAATGACATCAAACCCCTTAATAAATCTAATCAATTTAAATGCCTATTGCTGTGCCGATAATTCTTTGAATTGGCATTTTGAAGTGTTTTCTTTTTTTAACTATTTATTTATATTTAATTGTTATACGATAAGAACTAAAACTTTTAAAACAATTTTATTTTATTGTGAAAATAATCTTTGCCTACTCATTATTAATTGCTTGACCCATTGTACATAATATTTCCGAATATAAGTAAGTAAGACGTAAGCCGAACATGTGGAAATATATTTAAGCTTTGATTAGTAATTTTCATTTCAAATATATTTTGAAGAAAATATTAATGAAGACGAAAAATCCTCTAAATTTCATCCACATCTCCTATTAAACTTATTAAGCATTTAAATGTAAAAACAAAAGTCTATTTTCTTACTTCTTGAAACGTAGTACACAATCATACTCTCCACATGCTCCACAAGAATTAGTTCATTGATGTTCTTTATTTTATTTTCTTTTGCTTTCTTTATTCTTTTTACCTCGGTAACATATAATATAAGGAGATTATACATATGTTTGGTTTGCTGTCCTCAAAGTAGCGCAAATCGTTTAGTCTACTGCTATCGCTTTTGCAGTTAATAACAGCAATTATACAATTACCATATGCAATATAAATTATTCATGATATAATTATTCATTTACAATCGATAAGTATTGGGGAAATAAAATAGCTAACGAGCTCTTCATTTATCGATGAAGAAATTAAAATTTAAACTGTTTTTTAATTCATTAACACCGAAAAGTATACATACATACATAACATAACATACTTACATAATTGCCCATTACAACCCTTCAGTCAGGATTACGGCCTATCTTCTCAACACCCCTCATGTTGTGCGTGTGTGTTAATTTTATACACGTGTGGCGAGAAACATTTCATGGCAATTTTATTTACTCTCAGAGTTTTTGTCAGAAATCTGCTGAGAGGAAGTCGCCGAAAAAATATTTTTGTTTTCATATTTCGTTTTGATGTCTGGCCTGGGGTTTAAACCGTGACCTCGCGTCTTATAAGCCAACATACTACCTACTAGACTACGGCGACTTTTGATAGGTGCGATACGAAATAATTCGATATTATTCGATATACAAATATTTCGATATTATTATTGAATTGCTTTTTATTTTTAAAAAGTAATTCTCTTGCCTTGATTAAAATATTAAAATCTCAAATAAAAGAAATTGTCTACTGTTATTCGAACCTACCATATTCAGAGTTTTATACCAATCAGGTATTACCACACTCGGCGTATCACTGTCATATCGACGGTCGCAATGGCTTGATCACCGTAAATTTAGCCCTTTTAATATTGCACAGTTGCCTATCCTATTTTTAAATAAATTAAGTTTTCTTTGAATCACTGATTTCAACAGCGTATTTAAACTTTAGTCTCTAACTGTATGGACATATACATGTACTACATATTGTATATATGTACATGATAACATGTTAAGTATATATTGAAAAGGACTATATCTTTTCAATATTTTTATTTAAAAGAAATCAAAATGTTTTATTTACTAATTTCAGATATCCTTCGCTAATTTCACTACAATTCAACCGAAAGCGGATGTTCAATATCCGCGGGGCTGTAACTGTGTAAGAAATTATTTTCTGATTAGATATACAGTCACACAGACTGTAGCGTACCCGCTCTAAAAATCATTTTTTTAAAAAGTAATGAACTTCTAATCTAAAATTTCTTTAAATTAGCATCTGTAACGACACATTTACTTAAATAAAGAAAAAAGATTCCCAAAATCTATGAATTTGTGACTGCAGTTTGCTTAAAACCAATATGGCACCACAGAAAATTATACGTACGACGTATATTTCTAATACAATTTCTCCAAGGGTAGCCCGGTATATAAAATGTATTGTGAATAAAAATCCTAGGACTACAGCCGTAGAAATACGAAATAGCTCGGAAAGTGATCACAATGTTATTGTGCATTCCGAAACATTTCGAAGTGTTTTGAGAAAGAACGGTTTCCGCAGCCGAGTGCCGAGAAAAAAGCCACGATTGGAATTTGCCCAATAATATATGGACAAGTCCTCTGATTTTTGGGCGAATGTAGTATTTAGTGATGAGAACAAATATAATTTGTTCATCTGTGACGGAAAACAAAAAATTTTGCGCAAAAATCAGTTGACTTGTCCATATATTATCATTTTTAAAAAATTGATTTTTAGGGGGTTACGTACAATTATCTGTGTGACTGTATATTACGAACGAATCAATGGAAAACATAGTACGAACCTTTTCAAAAGGATTGGGAGAGACGTTTTATATGGATATCCAATATTAGGACAGTGCCATAAATCGCTAAGCCGCAGTATTATAGTGCCACCACGTAATAGTAAGTCTGATCAATCGATGCATGAAAAATATCGATATTTTTTTGAAAAATTTATAAAACATCGATGCTCTTTGCGATGCATAGCATCGTAAAAATCGTATCGATGTTTGTTTTTTAATGCCCGTCACTAGCAGACACTTGCTCATTTGATGCTGAAGAGGGCTATTGCGGAAATATTTTAAATTTAAAATTTGCAATGAAATTTAAAGTTAATACAATCGCCGTAGAATGCTAATCCGGAGGGAGGATGGACAACAAAGTTGTATTGTAAGAAAAAATGAAGAAATTTTTGTAAACATAAGAGACAAAAATCCGAATTCTGAATTGAATACGACGAATATTGAATATTCATGTTAAGTTTTAAAAAAAAATTATTGAAAAATTCTTAAATATTGTGTAATGTTATACTGATTAGAAATCTATTATTTTCCCAATGGATGACTTGGAACAGGTGCCTGTGTATTGTAGTGTAAGATTTTTTTTAACTATTGGGATTTTATGCTTGAAATCATTTTCAAAAGAAATTTCAGAAATGTCTCCTGAAGTGATAAAAATATTTATTGAGACGCCTAACATTTGGCTTAAAAGCTTATTTCAAGGGAATGTTGTCTGCTGCTACATTGTAGCAACTGATATTTCACCAATGACAGCTGTAATCTAGCCTTGAAGACCTGAAACAGTGACTGTCTTCTTACTTTGTATTCCCGTAAAATAATATCATGTATGGTTAAGCCGCATGATCTTGGCGGTCAATAGCCTGCCCCAAAATGTGAAATTAATTTTTCATAAAATTCGCCTCTTAATAAGTTCATAGAGTCTCCATACCCTATGACACCTGTGATTGTCGTCTTGAAACCACAAGTATACCAAGTCCAATTCCTTCATTTTTCGGTACCATGCTTCAGTGAGGAAGTACCATCCGATGATGGTCCTTAAGCCGTACCAAACAGTGCTTTTTTCCGAATGAATTGAAATCTCTTGAACTGCCTTTGGCATAATTCGGCTGTTTGTCTTTTGACATACTCGTTGACTCAAAAATGGACTTCATCGTTGAAGATAATTTTTCAATAAAAAGACATACATCGATAAATCGATTGATTAATGTTTGAAATCTTTCCTAAATGAACATTTAATTTAAATTTCAATAAAAACATATATTCTTCAATCCACTCCGAATTGATTATTTTCCATCTATTTAGCTAATTTTGCAAAGCCACAATTTCTTGGGAATTTTCAAAACAAAAAAATTTTTTTAATTGGTTTAGAAATCCACATCAAAACTGTTTCTATAATAATTCCTAGAATCGATAAAATCGTTTTCGTAACTTTAACTGAATTCTTAGAGAGAATTAAAAAAAAAAGTAAAATAAGGAAGAAAATTGTAGTTAAAGTGAAGGGACTAATTAGTATTCAACACAATATTCCATAAACCACAAAAACCACTAACATTCTACTTTGAGAGCCTTCGTCGGACTGTTTGCGTGAGCATATAAAAAGGCAAGGCAAAGCAGGCAACGAGTAGTAATAATTCAGTCAGTCTTGTGTGAAGACGCGTTGCGTGTGAAGAGAACAGTCGTGGTTTGAAGATCTCCGCTATACAGATCTAACAGAGAAGAATAACGAAGAAGCAATTATTGTTCAATTATTGTTATTGTTCGTCAAGTGTGAACAGTGGCACACAAAAGTAGTGATAACAATAAAGAGTTTAATTGAAACTAAACAAAAATTTATTTTTATTTTGTTTGCAATCAACAAACTCATATTCTAAACGTTTTTACAAAGTTAAATTCGAAACAATATGAAATAGAGCCTGGAAATTCTCGCGTCTTTGAGTGATTGATTCTCTGTTTTACGTATGAAGGTGCGCAGGCCTTCAAATTTGATGTTCAAATGCTTGCCAGTACAATGTTTTCACAGGTTATACACTTTGATTTCTTGCCTTTACATAGACAATATTGTCAGCTTGAGCTTTAAAAAGATAACTTTACAGGTTCACAGGTAGTGACTAGTTAAAAACCAATAAGTTTCGTTATAACTGTATTGTATTGTGCTTTATCCTTTATCTCATCAGTTGTTTTGCCTAATACAACGAGTGAAGTTCACATCTTAGTCATCAATTTCCCTTGCACTGAAATGGTTTTAGTTCCACATCTCATTTCCCACAGCACATCTGCGTCTATGAATCCAGCAGAGTATTTCTCTGCCCCTCAATTGCAGAGTGCGGACATTGATATTGCATTCGCACACCAATTTCGAATACAAATAATCTTACATTTGATGAGAAATTAATCGAAACAAATGATGTGTTTGATATATGCATCAAAAACTTTTTCGTGAATCTGTTACCAGTTTCCGGGATTTGGTCATGCCATGATGACTGAATACATAAGTATGTACATACATAATTGGTCATTATAATCCTTTAGTCAGGATTACGACCTAGTTTCTCACACCACTTATGTTGTGTGAGTTAATTTTTATACATGAGTGGCGGGACCTACAGTTTAAACTGGGATCTCATGACAGAACATTTTCGGAAGTATACCGCCAAGTTATAACTCGACTAGCGATCAAAGCAGAAATTAAAAAATATTCCCAAAAACACTCTAGAAAGCTCGAATTCCTTTAAACATTTACTTTAATTCCAACTTTATATGAATGATTATTATTAGTATGAGTATATAAAGATTTAAATTTATGAATCACAAGTAAATCTTTATCATTTAATATAATAATATTCTGTTTTGTGGTACGCCATAAAAAGTTACGACAAATTAGATCATATGAATGACTTCAGTGGATAACACTTAACATGACAAAGAGAATCTGCTTATAACTTGATCATCGTCGTCCTGAATCTGTTTGAAACTTATATCTACGCTCAATGCTCTCTTCTTACAGAAAAATATTCCTTCCATTACATTATAACAAATATGCCAACACACAGTTGGCTATAATGAAGTCATTAATTTAGAGACGGCAAATAGAAAATACCAGCATTTTAGGAGTTCTGCTTAGAGGAAATGACTTGCACTTGTCATATACTCTATTACATTTATGTATGTATGTACATAAGTAATTACATCAGACAAAAGTACACACAATACTTGCTTACACATTGTAATTTTTCCAAGTAATTAATTTTAATCAATCAACTTCATGATGCGATAACAGCAGTGCGTATGATTAATAATTATTTTCCCTTTGATTAACGAAATAAAGAAATACCGCACAGCATAGAAGCATAGATGCTGGGGATTGCATTTTTTTATATGTATAACTGTTCTAACAATTCAAAATACCAGGTAATAATACATACATGCATACATACAACCCTCCAGTCAGGATTGCGACCTAGCTTCTCATATGACTTATGTTGTGTGTGTTAATTGTGTAATTGTGTGTGTGGCGGGACTGACAGTTTAAAGTCGACCCTGCACGACAGAGCTTTTGCCAAAAGTCTTCTGAGAGGAGTTCGCCGAAGAAATATTTTTTTCAAATTCCGTTTCCTGGAGATTGAACCGTGGCCTCACGTCTAATAAGCCAGCACACTACCCACTACATACATACATACATACATACATAATTGCCATAATAACAATAATCCAGACTGATGAATTATGGTCTAGCTTCTCAACACCACTTATGTATGTTGTGTGTGGTAATTTTATACATGAGTGGTGGGATCTACAGTTTAAAGTCGACACCGAACTACAAATTTTTTGAAAAACTTTTCATGGCATTTTAATTTACTCTTAGAGCTTTTGCCAGAAATCTGCTGAGAGGAAGTCGCTGGAAAAATATTTTTTTTCATATTTCGTTTTGATGTCTGATCTGGGGTTTGAACCCGGGCCTTACATCTAATACCCCAACATACTACCTACTAGACTATGGCGACTTTAGAAATTGAGAAATTAAGAACATCAACAAAATCTTTGAAAACACCAAATTGCAAATAATTCGAACGAAGATGACACTTTAAGGGCATTACAAATTGACGTTAACTAAAGAGAGGATTTTAACGGGCAGATAAATTGTTTTTCATTAATATACAGTAGCGAGCATAAAAAATGCAACGCTAAGCCGATTGATCTTTATGTGCGCCTCTTTCAAAAAAAAGGTACGGAAATTAAAAACTTTTTTTTTATTTTTATGCTCCACAAACTAAGTTAACAAATGCAGGTTACAATATCAAAATTTTTCTATCCACTTATTTTTATTTTAACATTTATGAAAAAAAGTGCCAAATTTAAGCGAGCAAAAAAAATGCAACGCTATGTTATTCATAACTTTATTTAAATTAAATGTAAATTGTTACAAAATGTTGGTTAAAAATATACTTAAAATTAATAATTGGTTGCGTAGCCTTTATTTTATATTACCGCTTGCAGTCTGGAGGGCATAGAATCCACTAGGGGCACGATGGTGTGTAGGGGTATTTTTTCCCCATTCTGACTTTAAAATTTTTTCTAATTCCGCCAAATTTGAAGGATTTTTCTTCTTAGCTTCCCGATATAAAGGGTCCCATAGGTTTTCTAAAGGGAGATTGTGACCGCTAATCCAAAATTTGCACATCGTGGTCGCTTAGGTAGTTACGAACCAAGCGACTAGGGTGCTTCAGGTCATTGTCTTGTTGGAATATGCTGTTTGGGGGCATTTTTTCCAGAAGATGTGGGAGCATATTTTTTTCTAGGATGTCACAGTATTTAGTGGCATTCAAAATACCATCGATTTTCACCAACGGATCAACTCCATCATGAGAAAACGAACCTACCAATAAATTCCTTAAAATAAAGAATTTCGGTGAAAAACAAAAGTAACTTACCCCACACCATTAGCCATGTTTTACTGTTGGTAGCTGACATCTGGGATTAGATCTCTGCTCAGGCGGTCTTCTAATATATTTTATCCTATCAGATCCAGAAAGATTAAATTTACTTTCACTACTAATGGTGTGGAGTAAGTTATTTTTGTTTTTCACCGAAATTCTTTATTTTATGGAATTTATTTGTAGGTTCGTTTTCTCATGACGAAGTTGATGCGTTGGTGAAAATCGATGGTATTTTGAATGCCACTAAATACTGTGAGATCTTAGAAGAAAATATGTCCCCACATCTTCTGGAAAAAATGCCCCCAAACAGCATATTCCAACAAGACAATGACCTGAAGCACCCTAGTCGCTTGGTTCGTAACTACCTAAGCGACCATGATGTGCAAATTTTGGATTAGCGGTCACAATCTCCCTTTAGAAAACCTATGGGAGACTTTATATCGGGAAGCTAAGAAGAAAAATCCTTCAAATTTGGCGGAATTAGAAAAAATTTTAAAGTCAGAATGGGGAAAAAATACCCCTACACACCATCGTGCCCCTAGTGGATTCTATGCCCTCCAGACTGCAAGCGGTAATAGAAAGTAAAGGCTACGCAACCAATTATTAATTTTAAGTATATTTTTAACCAACATTTTGTAACAATTTACATTTGATTTAAA
The DNA here is from genome assembly GCA_930367235.1 of Sarcophaga rosellei. NCBI lineage: Eukaryota > Metazoa > Arthropoda > Insecta > Diptera > Sarcophagidae > Sarcophaga > Sarcophaga rosellei. Next base: position 61,711,663 of record OV884017.1, on the reverse strand, counting down.
TAAAGTTATGAATAACATAGCGTTGCATTTTTTTTGCTCGCTTAAATTTGGCACTTTTTTTCATAAATGTTAAAATAAAAGTAAGTGGATAGAAAAATTTTGATATTGTAACCTGCATTTGTTAACTTAGTTTGTGGAGCATAAAAATAAAAAAAAAGTTTTTAATTTCCGTACTTTTTTTTTGAAAGAGGCGCACATAAAGATCAATCGGCTTAGCGTTGCATTTTTTATGCTCGCTACTGTAAGTGGACAATAAGATAAAAGTGAGCGTTAAGCTAAAGGGAGGATCATCCTACCTTTAACTTTTAAAGTTAAGTTTATGTTTGAACTTGCCATATGTACATATTATTTTCAATAAGCCCGTAGTTGCCACTAAGTTTAAAAATAAAATTTGTTTAATTGAGCAGTATTATCGACATTGCTCACGCACTGTCATATTTTTGAAAACAGTTAACTTTATTTTATCTGTAAGTTGTAATAACGAAAATAAGTTAAAGGTGACTTTAAAGTCCACTTTAGCTAAACTTACCCTTAACTAAAGCCAACCTTAACGGCAAGTTTTAATAATGGCCCTAAGTCAGATACAAATGGCAAAAATGTGAAATATTGCAGAACAAACAGTTTTTGACCGTTTAAAGGCTATGAGAAAGATACCAAATCCTGGAAATTGAATGCCAGATTAATTAAACACATAGACAGATGGAAAATTACTTGTGAAATATATATGGTTTTAAGGACATGATAGAAAATCAGTATCATTTCCTGAACGAAAAAATCATGAATTAATCCGAGACAACCATCAACTTTGGCTGCAAAAACAGATCGTTTCAGCAGGAAGGCATTGCTGTGTATCTGGTGGAAACTGAAAGGTGTAATGTACCGCGAGCTCCTAAAACCTGAACCTAAATGATCAATTTCAACCATGCTTTGATCGAAAACCAATCAGAATTGGCCACAAGACACAACAGGGTAATTTCACAACACCAATTTCCGGTACACCAAGTTACCGGAATTTTGACATTAAATCTTTGGAAACTAGAGATGTAAATTAAAAATATTAAATTTATCACATTATTCAGATCATTCTGCCCATATTTACAGGTAGATCTGTTTCTAGCAAAATAATGTCAGCAAAATAATGTTCGCCCAAGTCAAGTAGGTAGAGTGTTCTGGGTTTACTAGACTTGAGGACTCGGTTCAAACCCCAGGTCAGACGTCTCGAACAAAACGAAATATGAACAAATATTGCTTTGGCGACTTCCTCTCAGCAGATTTCTGACCAAAAACTCTGAGAGTTAATAAAATTGCCATCGAAGCCTCTCATGAATCTGACTTTAAACTGTAGGTCCGGCCACTTATGAGTAAAATTAACACGCACGCAACATGAATGGTGTGATAAGCTAGGTTGTAATCCTGACTGTAGGATAGTAATGATCAATTATATATGTATGCGTGTTATTTACGGATGTATATTTATTACAAATAGATATGACAGTTCTTAGGTCATATTTGGCCTAATTAAGGTCAAATGCATAAAACCAATACAACACAAGTTTAATTTTGTAATCATAGTAAGTGTGTATGTTAGAGGAGTTTTGAATATTGTAAACCATTATGTGGCACAACCAAATATGTATAATATATACATATGTATATATTTATATAATATTAACTTACCTCAGTTATTTATTATAATTTGTTCTCTCTCTCTCCCGCTCCCTACTGTGCTTTACAAACTCAATTCTTAAAGAAAATGTTTTATTTTACAATTATTGCTTTCTCGTCAGATGAAAAATAGTTTTATTTTTGAATACAATGGAATTCTCTTTCAATTTCTTGAATATTTTGTATTAAATTTAAAAAAAAAAATAAATAAAATATTTTTTAAAAAAATTCTATCACCTAAATTTTAATTAATTTTAATTAAATTCAATTTTAATTAAATTTCAAGGATATCTTTAATTATACTCACAATTTAAGATTTTCTTAAAATCGGTGTAAAAATTAATTTTGAAAATTTTGCCGAATAACTGTTAATAATTGACAATATTTTTATGTTGTAAATATTTAAAATAAAAATCAATAAATTTCTGAATATACAAACTCAGTCAAAACGAATTTTATTTGAATTTGGGTGAGATAAACCATGAACAACTTCAGGGAATTAAGCCGGTCCATTATTATATTTCATCTTTCGTACGAAAAACTTATCACTTTATTATGTGGTATTAATTTAAACTGTGTTATTTTTTTAATTTTATTGTGACAAAAAATATTTGTTTTGACTTTTCTTTTTTTTTTTTGCTACCGTATTTTTTTATTTCGTTTTTTCTTTTTCAATTATATTTATTTCCAATTAAATTTACTTTAAAAAACACACAGGAGTAACTTTGTAACGTTAAAGTACTAACTCACTTTATGTTGTTGTTGTTATTGCTATGTTTTTACTTCTTGTTATTGTACCTTTTGTTGAGCATAAATATGATAATTATTAGTGGCTCACAAAAAAAAAACTGTTTTATTTGTTATTTTTTCATTCTCTTACTTCTTTGTTTTTTTTTTTTTTCATTGACAATGCCAAATGCAAATTATTCAACAATGCTTACACAACTATGCACTCTCACTAACACTCTTGAAATTCCAATACAAAGCAGAACTCCGACAATAAGTTCGTTGGGAAAATTTTACACTCTTCTTTTGTTTTTGCTTTAGTCAAGCAAATAACGTGAAAATGAATTTTAATTATTTAACAAACAAAAAAACACACAATTTTTTTTTTCTTTTCAATTGCTTTAAATTACAGTTATTATCATTGCAATGGTTTAATTATTACACTTTACATAAAATATACAAGTAAACCGGTTTTTTCCAAATCCGTTATTCTAAGTTTTTTTTTGTTTTTCTCATTCACTACAATTAGTATAATGCCTACAGAATAAAAGCGCGTAACTGCTTGCATGAAAAAAATGCGTGGCTGCTTTGGCCAAAGGATAACAACGTTATGTTTAACATGTTGCCGATGTTAGGTTATATTAAAGCAACTGTTGCTCATTTTGGTACTGTTATCATCTATTTTACTGTGTATATGTATATTCTAGACAGTAACATTCAAGTTTATTGGCTCAATGTGTCAAGGGAGAAAATTAAATATACTATATATGTATGTATGTACATAGGTATACACACATACACACGGAATATTATAACGAAGAGTTTATGTTCATCTGCACAAACACTTTTACACTTACCAATGTTTTATACAATATATATGTATGTATGTACCATAAAAAAATAACTGTTTACAATTCTATAAGTATGCATGTGTATGTGTTAAGTATAATATAAAGAACAACGTGTTGCCGTAGTTACAACAGTTATAACACACACAGTCAACCATATCCATGTTTGTTTATTCAATATTTTTTTTTATTTTAACAGATGCTCTCATTTAACATTTAAGAGAGTAGAAATAGAAGAAACAAAAGTAACTTAGAGATTCTTATGTAATTTTAACACAACTTTTACTCTCTTAGTGTAAATAAACAGCGGTTTTATAGGTATGTATGTGTAACAAATATGTATATATGTATATGCTGACTTCGATGTTATAACTTTAAAATTTCGAAATTTAATACTAACGAGTTTTCAGTCGCCGTAGTCTAGTAGATAGTGTGTTGACTTATTAGACGTCAGGTCAGGGTTCAAACGAAGGCAGGCATTTCCAACAAAACGAAATATGAGAAAATATTTATCCAGCAACTTATCCTCAGCAGATTTTTGACAAAAGCTCTGAGAATAAGTAAAATTGCCAAGTTTCTTGCCAAAAGTTTCTCAAAGAAAGAGTATTGTTTTGCTTTAAATGGCAGTTTTGTAAAAAAATATTTATATATACATGCATAATACTCATAAACAAAAAAATATCTGATTCGAAGCATAATAGAAAGTAAAAGCGCAGTTTAGTCAAATGTCGACGGAACATAACGGAACGTATGTTCGTTTTTAGCATATGAAGAGCAATGTAAATTCTTAGCGAAATTACATTACGGTTCGACAAGCGCTTTCATTGCTTTTTCGTATTATAAAAACGAACGTACGTTTAATGCACGTTTGGCTAACCGGGGCTACTTTAGCATTACGTTGAACATGTTGATAATGCATTAGTAGTAGAAAAACGCAAACCGTAAAATATTAATAATAAAAAAAGTACTGAAAGCATAAAGGGGTTCTGTGGTATTTTTGAAATAGAAAAGTACTGAAAGAAGTACACTGCATTCATGTATAAAATTAACACATACAACATGAAAGGTGTGAGAAACTAGGTCGTAGTCGTGGCTGAAAGGTTGTAATGACCAACTATGTATGTATGTATGTATGAGTTTTCAAAAAATATTTTTAATATATGTTCTCATAAACAACAAAAGGTTCTACGCCACTAGATTTCGATCAAACGTAGTCAATATCTAGCGAAACGTTTGGTTCAGTTAGAAAGAATTGACGAGACTTTAGGTTCTGATATAAAACAGAATTTTCTCAATGAATAAAGAGGCTTCCAATCGGCCATTTGACTCGCAGTGGATTACTCGTGATCATGATAGCACAGAATTGATCCACTCTAAGGCTCCTAGGATGTTGCAATCCGACTAATAATTTTTATACACCTACACAGGAAATTGATTCAAATTTTTTCAAATGTTACGATCGTAGAGATGGAATTTTTTTTGTACCTTTTGTAAATAAAAGTGTCAAATAAGCGTTTTTTTACTGTATTTCCTTAACATAAATATGTCATTTAACATTGCAGAGAACATATAGTATTCAGAGAGTAATATCGGAAATGTTAACTTAAAATTGTTGCTTCTTTTCATAGAAAAAAAAACTTTTAGAGGAAAATAATTTTTAATTACTTTTTCTATTATTAAGAGCAACAGTAGAGATGCTGAGTTAAAAGGTTGCCTAGGAGATTTACAAGAGAGAGAGAGAGAGAGAGCGAGAACGAGAGAAATTCAAGAAGCATGTGTAAATGAAAAATTAGGTCAAGTAAAAAATAATTATTTTTAATCAATAACTGTTGTAAAATCGATAATAATTCTTAACTATAGATGACATTTAAAGGAAAGGAGAAATATTAAAAAATATGTACAAAAGAATATGAAATTAAAAACTATTAACTTTCATATAAAATTTCTTTAATTTTCATAAGAATAACGTACGTAACGTAGAATACCAAATCAAATTTCCATTCATACCAATTTGCAATCGACATCCTTCTTATTTTATTATATTCTTTCCAGTTTGTACCATTTAAGTGTTTGGCATTAAGAAAGGATTTCTCATGCTCAAGTGGGGTTAAGTTAATACCCGACCATATGATTAACATAATTGAGATGACTGTCGACACTCACTGTGGCAATATTATTGATTTGTTTCATACAACAACTGGTTGGTTGGATTGATTTTTTCTTTTTGTTGCGGCACAAAATTGATTTGTTCTCATTTTGTTTTGTTGCTTTATCCTTTACGGTTTTTCTATTCGTTGCGTTCGTTAAAAGCAACAGTTATGTTACTCTCTCTTAATATAAGAAAAAATCGAGAGAGAAAATGAAAAACAAAATTGTACGTTTTATTGTAACAGAGTTTTGTTTGTTCTCTCAGTGACGACGCCGGGTCTACAATATGTAGCTCATTTACTTTTAATTTGAAAAAAAAAGAAACATTTTAAAACTCAGATGGTCTGTGGGAGACTACATTAAATAAAGCAGAGATATCCTTGGGCAGATTAATACTACAACTGGTACAAAAAGCACACGTGAGACCAAGGAGAGTTGCAATAGAATACCAAAAAAAAAGGAATCGGTTATTATTATACATATGTATGTATTGTATACACATACATACACTCTCCCACTTACTTTTATTAATATTTTATCGTTACAAAGTAAACATACACACAACAACAACAACAACAACAAAATTAAAGCATCTCTCAAAAACAGCAACAAAACCTACACAATGGAAATACAAAGCAGAGCAATGAGCCTAAGGGTAAGATAAACAAAAATAACGGCAATTGTATACACTCTCAACAACAAAAAAAAAACAAAACAAATAAACATAAAGAAACTCTGTTTTGTCAAGCCCGGGAGAAGTTAAGTGTAAGAAAAATGTTTTAAATAAAAGAACAATAACAACAATGGCGAGTCCGAGCAATGAACAAAAAATGAATTTGTAAGGAAACAAACACCGACAGAACTTCAAAAAAAAATACTATTTTAAGTACATAATACGTGTTGTTGGTGTTGCTGTCAGTAAGGTATGCTTCGTAATGTTTTGCGCCATTTCTAAAGACCCCAAGCACCCAATAAGAAATTGTAATTTATTAGTATTGTACTGCTTTATTCAATATTTTTTCAAATAAAACAGCTTAAACTATAATAATAATCAATTTGTAAAAATATCCACAATTGCCGAAAAACTATTAAAAAAAAGACCAGCAGGCGTCTAAACACATGAACAGATCTACCACCAATTAACTTACTAAGTGACTCCATAGTAATTAGACTTTTTATACCCTTTTATACTACGTTCCAAGTTGCGGTTTAGGTCACCAACCAGAACATGAGCGAAATTTGTTGTGATTTTGTATCAGAAATAATAATTAAGTTAGATGATCATCCTTGAACAAATTGTATATACAGTTGGACGGGCCTTAAAAAACCTCTTATGATACCCATATTGTATATGTTGGTAAGGAAATAGATTCTCAAATTAACAAAACATGCAAAAATATACCCTTTTTCAAAATGGTCCAGCTCACGTGAGATCAAAGCTTTAGCCGAAATATTTTAAATGATATATTAAAAAAAGTCAATGTTCACTTTGCACGAATTTCGCTTCAGAAGTAGCCACCTCAAGATGTTTATAAAATGTATGTAAATAAATGTGTCTCGCTTGAATTAATCCTGACAAATTCATAACAAATTATTTAGAAAATCCAGTAAATTTTACTATGATTTCCTCCCAATTAGCCAGTTTAGCTTCTTCCATTTTAGTTGTAGTTCCATAATTTTAATTTTAAGCTATTAATTCGGAATCTAAAATCAAGCCGCCGTGGTCTAGTAGTTAGTGTGTTGGCTTATTAGATGTTAGGCCTCGGCTCAAAGCCCAGGCCAGGCATCTCCAACTAAACGAAATACATATGACGAAATATTTCTGCGGCGACTTCCTCTCAGCAGATTTCTGGCAAAAACTTTGAGAGTAAATAAAATTGCCATGCATTCACAATTGGTCATTACAACCCTTCAGTCAGGATTGCGACCTAGCTTCTCACACCACTTATGTTGTGTGTGTTAATTTTGTACATGAGTTTTTAAATTAATTATGTATGTACTTAAATTGAGATATTATACATATACAGTAAGACACCGCTTAACGCTGCTTCAGTATTACGCGATAGTATTGGGATTCCCCTAAATCGCACACTGTATTGATACTTGTTGTATATGTATGTGTGCAAATGAAACGGCCATGCACTATATAACGATGGTGTATACTATGGATCTTTTTCAACGCTCTTTTGTTAGTCTGTCCAGAATAAAGATTCCAACTGTATTTTCCGAAGTCGCAATTACAGTACGAAACCATTACATATGTATGTGTGTATTATATTTTCTAATTTCGTGTTGTAAAATACCAACACCTCGTGCGCAACGAAATAGACTATCGAAAGCTGGATTCATAAGTTCGAGACTCAGAAAAGCAACGTAACAAAAAGTTAAGAATTTGATAGGAACATCTACTATCGTCAAAATTATAAAAATCTACTTTGTAACGTATCAAATCGTTCGTACGAAATCCACAAAAAAAGAATCTCAAACAGATTGTTTGCATATCCTACGTAATAAAATACTTTCAATTCCTGAAGAAAGTGAAGAACATATCACATGTTTTGGTAAGTATGGATTTGAGATGTAAGCTCTAAACTTTTTCGTAACGATGGTATACCCATAACCGTAGTTGTGTTATTTTGATCGTTTCTGAGCTTATTCCACTTTCCTTTTTGCTTATTCTGATTGAACCTCTCTGCAAATTTACCACCCTACTCCTTTACAGATCTATTACTGAAGCCTATTTCACCATTGTAGTAGTTCCACTTTTTGTTGTACAATCTCCTGATATTCATCGTAATATGGATTGTACCATATTTCATTTTTTTTTTTATTTTTTTTTATTAAATTTTCCGAGGAAAATATATTTTAAATCCTATTTTTATATTAAATTCATTTCCCTGTGTGAGCATTCTTAAATGAGTAGGCAAGCAATGTGCGTGTGTGTGTGTGGTATACGAAGTATTCATTATGTTTTTATTTCTTTTTTTTGGTTTTTTTCTATTAATAGGACTTTATTTTTACCGCCAAAACGATAAATGTTGTATTGCAGCCATTAAATAATTCATGAGTTTCATTTCATACCTTTTCGCACACACTCTTACTCTCTATGTAATTTCCTTTATCATTCTCTCTCTTTCTGACTCTCTCTCTCTCTCTCTCTCCTACTCTCCCTCGCTGCCGTTCTTTGTAATGCTAAAAGTAAAGAGTTGTTCTTTCTTTCCCTTATTTTGCCACAGTTTTTCGAAAAGAAACAGAAAACGTCTTAAAATTTTGTTTTAGAGACGCACATGAATAACAAAATCTTGTTGTTATTTTCGTTTATTTGGCATGAAAAATATTAGATTTTCCATGAAATGTAATTTTTTCTGTGAAGATTTGTGAAGAAAAATGCCACTAAACTAATTCCAGAAATGTAAGTATTCTGTGTACGTAAAATACTCTCCCTTACCATAACGACGCTACCGATTCACATCTCCATTCCCTGTGAGTGTAAAGATCAAAATTTCTTGAAAATATTTTGCAACACTTTCTATCTTTAAATAAATAAGTAGGTGTGTGTGTGTGTGAGATATCAGCGAAATTTTTTTATTTTTTGGAAAGCCCTATTGGTGCCATTATGTATGGATTATAACAACCCAATTTTTCAATTTGTCCAATTTTCCTTGACCAGTCAGACAGAACTTGATTGATTGAATAGGTTGTCTTATCTTTGAGAATCGGTATGGTTCGAAGACCACACAAGGAAAAGTCTATCGGGGTCAAATCGCACAATCTTGATGGCCAGTTCACCTCACGTCCACGTGAGATGACCATGTCCTCAAATCGCTAGTGCAGAATATTCAATGTGTCATAAGTTATGTGGCACGTATCACAGTCCTGTTTAAAACACATGTCTTTGGGGTCCAGACCAGACATCAGCAATGAATATTCAAAAAGATGGGTAGATTCGAATCATACTCATAATTTCTGATACTTATATGCATTCATACTTATTTTATTATCATACTCATACTACTCATATTCCAAGTTTGAAGTACTAATCGTACTCATACTTAACAGTATGCATGATGTTATCGATTTCGACTCTCCATGACTCTGCACTTGCAAGAATCACAAAATAAGTATGATTCGCGTACGAACACTACAATACTCACTAGAAGTTTGTGTGTTTACTTAGCTTGCTGCCTTTGTCTTTTTCTTTCTTTTTTTTTGTGAATGCAACAACAACTAATTTTGATGAATGATTCGAATCACCCGAATCATTTATGAGTATTATAAGTATTTGTCAAAATTTATGAATCTAAATGAGTAGGCGTATGAATCAAACATATTTCGAATGTTATGAGTTTGATGTCAACATTGTACTCATACTCATTGCAACCTGTACTTATAAATCAATGTTGTAGCGAGTATGAATGAATCAGAGTACATAGTTGAATTTCAATACTGTTGACTCACTCGTACTCAAAATTGCATGTGTACTTATGAGTAGTGGCCGCAGTCTAGTAGGTAGTGTGTTCGCTTATTAGACGTAAAGCCCGGGTTCGAGCACCAGGCCAGACATCAAAACAAAATATTTCTCTGGCGACTTCCTCTCAGCAGATTTCTGACAAAAACTCTGACAGTAAATAAACCTGCCATGAAAAGTTTCTCAAAAAACTGTCGTTCGGAGTCGACGCTAAACTGTAGGTTAGGTCCCGCCACTCAAGTATAAAATTAAGGCACACAACATGAGTGGTGTGAGAAGCTAGTCCGTAATCCTAACTGAAGGGTTGTAATGGCCAATTATGTATGTATGTATGTACTTAAGAGTAGCGAAAAATGATTCATTGCTGATCTCTGGTCCAGACCATTCAATTCAGGCCAAAAGAATTTTATAAATCATCAATCTACAGTGGTGGCTGCTAACAGTGATGGTAATACCAACGTTGTTGTCAAAGAAATATTCACCGAACAGTAAAAATCCACACCAAAAACTGATTTCTTGAGAATACGTTAGAAGTTCTTGGATCTCAGGTGGATTGGTTTCATCCGAAATTCGACAATTTTGTTTGTTTACGTACACATTCATCCTGGAAATAGCCTCCTCCTGTGCTATGATATTTAAGTATCTTATGTTTCAGAGTCTCCAGTTTTGAAACATAGTGGTTATGCTTTATACACACATAAGTGGTGTGAGAAGCTAGGTCGTAATCCTAACTAAAGGGTGGTAATGACCAATTATGTATATGTGTTATGTTGTAAATGTAGTAAATAATAAAATAATTCTCCAGCAATCCGAAAATACGAAATGGAAATTCGAAACCATTTATTGATAAACTTAATGGATTTCTTTTTACTATACCTTACTTAAAGCTTCTTTGAAACTGCTCATTAGAATATGGTGTTTATTTATATCACGATCATGGAAAAAAATTCTCCAACGATATATTAAATTATGATATGATATGATATTTAAATTAATAAAATCGTTTACATTTTTCTTTTCTTTTGTCAAATAACACAGGAGTATGTGATTATCAATTTACCATATTATTGTGTACGTTATAAAGAGACAATAAAACAAGAATTTAATGGAATTCGGAGTCAATATACATAAATGGTAAGTACTTTTTATATATGTATGTACATATATACATATGTATGTACGTACAGTGTCGAACAAAACTAAGGCATGAAATTTTTGCAAATAAAACTTTAAAAAATTTTAATTTATTTAGTTGTACTTAAATCTTCATCAGTTTCAATTATTTTAGGCAATATGTATAGATATATCATGTACATTTATATGTACATACATATATGTATGTATATATCATAGATCAATAATGAGTATTAAAAAAGATGAGTAGAATCGAATCATACTCATAATTTCTAATACTTATACGCACTCGTACTTATTTTAATATCATACTCATACTACTCATATTCAAAGTTCGAAGTACTCATCGTACTCACACTTAACAATACGTACAATGTTATTGATTTCGACTCTCCTTTACACGAATCACAAAATAAGTATGATTCGCGTACGAACACCACAATACTCACTATAAGGTTGTGTGCTTGCTTTGCTTGATGTCTTTGTCTTTTTCTTTTTCTTTCATATTTTTTTTGTAAATGCAACAACTACTAAGACTGTAAATTTTGATGAAAGATTCGAATTACTCGAATCATTTATGAGTATTATAAGTATTTTTCTAAACTTATGAATCTAAATTAGTAGGCGTATGATTCTAACATATTACGAATGTTCTAAATTTGATGTCAACGTTGTACTCATACTCATTGCAAATGAATCAGAGTACTTAAATTATAATATTATTGACTCACTTATATCCAAACTTTCATGAGTGCTTATGAGTAGCGAAAAAGCGATTCATTGCTGATCTCTGGTATATATCGAGCATAAAGGAAAAATGGAGGTAATTATAATTGTTAACGGACGAATTTTTAATTTCTATCAACAGTTACAAGAAAACAAATTATTTTCTATACATTTTTTATTTCTTCTAATTACACAATCAAAATGCGGTAAAATTCCTTGGACCATCTAGTGTGAATGTAATTATTAAACAATATTTATATGTGCAAAACTATAGCACATATTTAATTCTTATAAAATAGATCAAATTCATCTGTAACCACTTGAGAAGTTCAATTTAATTTTCAAAGAACCACTCTTAAGCACCGTTGAGATGATTATCGTATTAATGTGTGCATAAAACGGCCCATTGTATCATATATTCTACATAGTGGATTAACATCATTCTTAGAAAAACATCACAACGCCATTACATTTACTTCTCCTGTTTTATTGAACCTTTTATTGAACCTTAAATTATCTTTACACTCGGAGGGAATATTTAAGATTAACTTCGAATTCAGCAAAGATAAGCACAGTTTTTCATATAGTGTTAGTACTCTATTGCAAATTTAATACCGGCTTTTAGAGTTTTTGTGCAATACAGCATTATTTTGTGCTTGCATTTAATTTACAGCTCGTTTTTGACAGGTTCTGGTTTTAATATAGGTATTTAAAAGCAGTTAATAAACATCCAGTGTATACAATAGACAAGTGCCGTATAATACGAGAAATTAAACTACAATCAATGTTAACCCCTTTTTTGCTATTTGAGGCACTGATTTGCAATTAGAAAAATTTTAAATTGAAAACCACTGAGTATTTATTATTATGTATTTATATTTGCAATTCATTAAATAGCAAAATAAAAAATAACGATATTTATTTTTGGTATTTTTTAACAATTAATTGAAAAAACCACGACTTTAGTTACGTTGCAGAAATTATTCACATACATACATACATGATTGGCCATTACAACCCTTCAGTCAAGATTACGGCCTAGCTTCTTACACCACTCATGTTGTGTGCCTTAATTTTATACTTGAGTGACGGGACCTAACCTACAGTTTAACGTCGACTCCGAACGATAGATTTTGAGAAACTTTTTCATGGCAGATTTATTTACCCTCAGAGTTTTTGCCAGAAATCTGCTGAGAGGTAGTCGCCGAAGAAATATTTTTGTTTTCATATTTCGTTTTGATGTCTGGCCTGGGGCTTGAACCCGGGCTTTACATCTAATAAGCGAATACACTACCTACTAGACTACGGCGACTACAATATAAGTGAAATTATTCACTTATTTTTGTTAAATTTTAATATAAAAATTTAAATGCTAAGATAACATGTATTTTCATTAAAATAAAAAAATATTGTTATGATATGAGCAACCATATTATCATACATATATGTAAATATTATGCATTTTTTTGGCGACACACACAAAGCCTATGCTTAACTTTTGTCTTACACTGTATATTATATTGTATAATTTTATTTAGTTGACTATTGAACTGTTTTCAATAAATATTGAATTGTTATTATTACATATAATTTCCTTTTACATACGAATTACCTGGCTCTCAAATTCCAAAAATTATTTCAATTATTTTATTCACATACGTGCATATACATACATGTATGTACATATGTAGTATGCAGTATTTAATAATGCTTTTCCTTTTTATTTATACAATTTATAAAAACTTGATTTCTTTAATTTTTTCCTTTTTCACAAAAACCCGCAATTTACATTTTATTTTTTTTTTTAATTTTTAGTAACAAAATATTTTAAAAATATTTACTTCAATTTGTTTTTAATAATTACTTTTCACTTTTTCATCATATTTTTGTTCTGATAACATTAAAAAAATTCTATCTCGTCCGTTATTAATTCTACACTTTTTTTTCCTTGATTTTTCTTTAAAAAAAAAACGCGTTTATATGCGCTACACTCTTCACTAAACAACAACAATCCAGGCACTGAAGTTTCTTGTTTTATCCATACAATTCCGTTAAAAAAAAATTATTTAACAGGGAGAAGGAATAAAAGTGTATATCGTGTCTTAACATGTTGAATATTCGATACGCTTCAGTTTAGTTGATTTTGCCTGGATGTTTTGCTTCGTTTATTTTAGTTGTTCAACTCCCAGGAGTTTAACAGTCGCTCCCAAAAAGAAATACAAACAATAGCACATAAATAACAACAACTTCAATAGTAATAAAAAGCTCTGCACAGACACACACACAAATACACATACAAAAAATGTGTAACAGAGCATGCATGTAAGAGAAGAAATGGGAAAAGTTCATGTATGTATGGTTATGTTGAGTGTGTGTAGCGGTGAGAAAGTGTGGTGTGGATGAATGCATATGAATTTGTATTTGAGTAACTACTATGTACCCTAAACGTTTCTAGGAGCAATTACAGACTGTTGCTTACTACGAGGGATGTTTGAAAATGAGAATACACAATACAATTCTAACAAATGTTTTTTACTAATTTATAACTTGGTACAATAAAAAACTATTGGCCCTAGTTAGTTTTGTCTGAATGCTGTGGCAAAATATCTGTTAATTTTTTTGCTAGTTGATCGGGCTTAATAAACGATTTCTGGTACTTTGGGTTATTATGGCAGATCCTTTTTTTCTTCAGTAATGGTCCGATGAAAAAATTACTTCTTTTTATGGCGCTCAAATAGAGTTTCGTAGCTGCAACATCGTGTAGTACCCATTTTCCTCGCCTTTAGGTACACCCTACATACATATGTATATACATAATTGGCCATTACAACATTTCAGTCAGGATTACGGACTAGCTTCTCACACCACTCATGTTGTGTGCTTCACTTTTATACTTCAGTGTTGGGACCTACAGTTTAACGTCGACTCCGGACGATAGGTTTTGAGAAACTTTTTCATGGCAGGTTTATTTACTCTCAGAGTTTTTGCCAGAAATCTGCTGAGAGGAAGTCGCCGAAGAAAAATTTTTTGTTTTCATATTTCGTTTTGATGTCTGACCTGGCTCTCGAACCCGGGCTTTACGTCTCATAAGCGAACACACTACCTACTAGACTACGGCGACACCTTACTGACTTCCAATGATTCTTAACTATAATTTTAATGGAGACATGGCCCAATTTGAAATCGCCGTAGCCCAGCAGGTAGTGTGCCAGACGTGAGGCCACGGTTCAAACCCTCAACCAGACATCTCGATCAAATCGAAATAGGAAAAATATTTCTTCGACGACTTTCTCTCAGCAGAATGCTGGCAAAAAATTAAAATTGTCATGAAAATTTTCTCAAAAAAATCTGTCACTTGGAGTCGACTTTAAACTGTAGGTCCCGCCACTCATGTATAAAATTAACACACATAACATAAGTGGTGTGAGAAGCTGAAGGGTTGTAATGACCAATTATGTACATATGTATGTATGTCACAATTTATCATTTTTAAACGCTTTTAAACCGCACTTTCTCACACACTTTGAAAACGATAAAGTATATTAAGAATAAGCATCAGTATTTAGTCGAAATGAAATTGACTGACAAGCTATTTTTTTTTTTTTTTTGTTATTTCGTTCAATGATTTAATCTGTCATACTTAAGTTATGCACTTGAAATAAAGTATATCAACATCATAATTCGTATGACTGAAAATTAGTGCAAATCCAGCATGTGTGTAATAATATGCGCTATAGATGGTTACCACAATCGCAATTGTATAACTACACTCGTATTCAAATATTCCATAAGTAAGACAAAACAAAAACCAGCTGTATCAGTTTTAACCCTCCTCACGCATTCCTTATCTATTGATATTAACATGGGTAGTATAGGACACGTATGATGAACGATAACAGAGGAAAATAAGGGGAGCATTATTTTCCTCACATAACTGTTGCTCAACATTGTTGCTTTTATTACACAAAAGTAGAAATACATACACACAGAAAGTGATGTCAACTAACTGTTGAAGTTGTTTTTTTCATTAAAGCTTTTCACACTCCTCAATATGAAAATATTTACTCTTAGACATTAAAACTCTTTTGAAATAATTTTTTTATAACGTCATTAATTTTTAGAATTTTTCCATTTATTAATTTTCATTGTACATATTTGCCGATACTAGATTACATCGCTACGTGTATTTTCAGTTAACAACACTGCTTGTGTTAACATTAAAGGAATTGTACACTCTATTTTACTCTCTGTCTCTCTTACTATGTTATCATTAGAAGGAAGCACCTGTTAACGTATTACTACTATTTGTACAGCCAGTTTTTCTTAACTTTTTCGCTCTTTTTGTATGTTTTTATTCCTTTGCTTTTTTGCTATCATTTACTTGGAGTGTGTGAAAAAAGTAAAAAAAAAGCTTGGCATAGAAAGCTTTTACTTTGTTATGATTTCCGAACATTAAAGGAAGGTGAGTTGCTGGAAAATTTTATATTGTTTCAATTGTATTTATGTTTGTCTGTGGTTTTTCTCATTTTCTTTAAAATGTATTGCTTTTACTATGTACTTAAATCGTATTCGAAATAAAAGGCGGGGGAAGGAGTTTTGAATTGAAATACTGTAAGCAGGAAAAGGGTTAAGTGTTAACGACTTAATTCATGGATGAGAATTTTTGGTGGCAAATAATATATTGTCTTTTCAAAATCGCATAGATTAACACTACGACGCTTAATATTGAAGTTAAGTTATTGTTGACTTCAAAAGTAGAGTTTCATACAAAACAACTGGATTTTCAAGATAAGTTAACCAGTCTATCCTAAATATGAATCCGTACAGCATATTATATTATACCGTATCAATATATTCATCTAGACAGTATTCAAATTATTTTTAGAACCATTATTACAACTTGCCGTTAACTAAAGGGGGTGGATTTTAACGGGCAGATAAATTGTTTTTCATTAATATGAGTACCCAATAAGATAGTAGTGGGAGGATCATCCTACCTTTAACTTTTAAAGTTAAGTTTATGTTTGAACTTGACATATTATATATTATTTTCAATATGGCAATTTCAAATTTAAACAAAATGGGGAAACACAACAACAAAAAGGGCCCGTCGTTGCCCCTGCGTTTAAAAAAAAACTTGTTCATTGAGCAGTTTTATCGAGATTGCTTCGGCACTGCCACATTTTTGAGAAAGTAAACTTTATTTGAAGTCGCCGTGGTCTAGTAGGTAGTGTGTTGGGTTATTAGACGAAAGGCCCGAGTTCGAATCCCAGGCCAGACATCAAAAACAAAATACAAAAAGTATTTCTTCGGCGACTTCCTCTCAGCAGATTTCTGGCAAAAACTCTGAGAGTAAAAATTGCCATGAAAAGCTTCTCAAAAATCTGTCGTTCGGAGTCGACTTTAAACTGTAGGTCCCGCCACTCATGTATAAAAAATTAACGCACACAACATGAGTGGTGTTGAAAAGCTAGGCCGTAATCCTGACGAAGGGTTGTAATTAATGGCCAATTATGTATGTATGTATGTAAACTTTATTTTATCTATAAGTTGTAAGCCGCCGTAGTCTAGTAGGTAGTGTGTTGGCTTATTAGACGTAAAGCCTGGGTTCGTATCCCAGGTCAGGCATCAAAACGAAATATGAAAAAAAAAATATTTCTTCGTTGACTTCCACTCAGCAGATTTCTGACAAAAAATAAAAAAATTCCATGAATAGTTTCTCAAAAATTTGTCGTTCGGAGTCGACGTTAAACTGTAGGTCCCGCCACTCACGTATAAAATTAACGCATACAATATGAGTGGTGTGAGAAGCTACACCGTAATCCTGACTGAAGGGTTGTAATGGCCAATTACGTATGTATGTATGTAAGTTGTAATAACGAAAATAAGTTAAAGGTAACCTTACAGTCCCCTTTAGCTAAATGTACCTTTAACTAAATCCAATTTTAACTGCAAGTTGTAAAAATGGCCCTTAATATCGTAAACCTACCTTTTACGTTGTAAAATTTGAAGAAAATTTATTAGCCTATATGTATATTAGAATATTATTATTAGACTATATATTATGAAGTCGTCGTAGTCTTGTCTTATTAGACCGTAACTACACAGTTCAAACCCCAGGTCAGATATTTCCAATAAAGTAAAATTAGAAAAAATATTTCTTCGGCGATTTCCTCTCTGTAGATTTCAGGCAAAAACACTGAGGGTAAATAAGATTGCCATGAAAAGTTTCTCAAAAATTTGTAGTTCGGAGTCGACTTTAAATTGTACGTCCCGGCACTCATGCATAAAATTAACACACACAACATGGATGATGTGAGAAGCTAGGTCGTAATCCCGACTGAAGGGTTGTAATGACCAATTATGTATGTATGTATTAGAAAATAACGAAATATTTGTTCTCATAATCGTAATCATAGACATCTTGAAAAATAGAGTAAAGAAAAAAAGGTACAAAACACCAAATAAAGTTCTTTTAATTTCGTCACTTAAGAAAATTCTTATAACTTCTTAGTGTCTTCGAGTAATACCTCTTAATTCTACCTTTTTGGGTTAAAAATAGATCAAATTATAACATCCAAAACTACATTGGAAGACCACGAAAGATTGAAAAGAATGACAATAACAAATCATCGGCATTGAAGAAGTCGTCAGGCCAAAAATAAATAAATTTGAAGAATGAATTGTTGAAAGATTTTGATCTTTAACCCATATGCGCTTATCGCCCCATTTTTAAAACGGTAAGATATTGAACAGCTGTGTGGTATACCATAGGAAGACCACGAAAGATTGAAAAGAATGACAAATAACAAAGGCCCGAGTTCAAATCCCAGGTCAGACATCAAAACGAAAATATAAAAATATTTCTTCGGCGACTTCCTCTCAGCAGATTTCTGGCAAAAACCCTGAGAGTAAAAATTACCATGAAAAGCTTCTCAAAAATCTGTCGTTCGGAGTCGACTTTAAACTGTAGGTCCCGCTACTCATGTATAAAATTAACGCACACAACACGAGTGGTGTGAGAAGCTAGGAAGTTGTACAATGGGTCAATTCGACCTCCGGGTACTGTACTTGTCACAGCTGACAAGTACACGTCCTCTAACCTAACCTAACCTAACAATAACAAATCATCGCCAGAGAATTTCAAGACGTCGTCAGGCCAAAAATAAAGAAGAGTGAATTGTAGAAAGATTTTGGTCTTTAAAGTGAAAGAATTGTGCAATAAAATTGAGAACACCAATTTATCAATTAAAATGTGATAAAGATTCATTTAAATAAAGAAATAACAATAGAGAGAATTAAGCAATTTATTTTCAAAATTGAATTTTCGTTTTGAACAAATGAAATGTTTCGATATATTGAAAACAAGATATCACGGAACACGTACATAAGGTTCCCGCTATATGCATAGTGTGCGAAAATCTTCACAGAACTAATAAATGCGGTAAGCCAAGAACCATTCATCTTTGAAGAAATCACATCGCAAACTACAAGGAATGCCCAGTATAATCTTTTGTTAAACACTCTATAATTCAGAAGAGTGACTCGGCTCTTCATGTTAGTAATATAAAAATGCAACAATAAATCCGCTTTCGAAAATATTTACCCAGGTATCGTACCCTGACGTTGTAAAGTCTAATCCATTCCAACAAAAAAGAACAGCTGAATACACTTGAACCGGTAAGTAAAGCATCCGGTTTCAGCTTGAGATATTAGTCAGCCTGATACAGGAGTCCACATCACTGCAAGCGACGATAGGCAACCGATGAACTGTCTGAGGATCTGTTACTGGAACTCTAACGGCATTGCAGCTTTTATTAAAGAAAAACAAATTGACATAATGCTAGTATCAGATACACATTTGATTTAGACTCATTACACTTAGAGATCGTGCTTTATCTATACAATATCAAAAATGGATTTGGGTGTTATATCGAGCTGTCAGCTAATTTATTGACCTACCGACAGGCATAAGATTCCTGACGTTGAACTCTAACATAATTTTAACTCTCAATGCAGTTCTTAATGAGGCGCTGAGCTCATCTCCGCATAAGATACATACATATTTTCATAATATAAATATGAAACACGAATTTATTCCTGAGGTTGACCAGGCATAATACTGATTATTAATTCAACATTTTTTAAACGTTCAATAAATAAATAGTGAAAAAAATGTTGTATCGAGAAAATAGTAGCGAAATTGTTTGCATGTTTTTGATCTGAAAATTTTGATATTAAAAATTCACCTCTCGCTGCTCGACCAATCGCTAAAAATGTGAATGAAACTGTGGACAGCTAAGAAAGACTGGTACATACATAAATAGAAACTTGCAAAAGATAAATATTAAATTCATTTATGAATTCAAAGTTCACAAGCAAATATAGTTCCCCTGACAATTACAATGCAGTTTACAATTTTACGAAAAGATTTCTCAAACGTAGTAATTACATTAAGTACTTAAAAATCGCGGTCTTGAAAGACTCTAACTCTGTCGAAATATTTTCTAAAACTTTGCTGTACATCAGCCAAATGAAAAATGTAAGTTTAATAGTGTGTTTTTATTTCTTATTATAATTTACTGTAGATAGCTTATAAAAAACCGAAAAAAATCAAAATCACTTTAACTTCTTATACTTATTGACCTTCATTAATCTTAATCTTATTGACCTTCAACTTCTTTTGCAATGCTAATTGAAAAATCATTATAATTATCGTTAATTAATTTCTTACCTATTTGAAGCAATTTCTTTTTATTCACATTAATTAATTCAAATTATGTATACAAAATACAAACAGTAATCAACAGTAGATCCTAAATAGGTTCTTTTTATAAAGGTGGTTTTTTATTTATTTAAAAAGAATTTTTACAAATGCAGGCCATATATATAAACAGAATTATTAAGACAAATAATGGAATACTAAGGGAAATACATACATATATACCGACCTAATAATCCTTTAAATTCAGGGATCTTCAGGAATTTGTAAAAATAATTGATTCTATGCACCGCACAAGTGTAGGTAGCCTTAAGAAGAACTCCGAGTAAATTTAAAATTCAAAGGCCCAATACATTAAAATGTTATTCCTTATGTCTAATAGGATATTCCTTAACGTCAAGCACTCCATTTAACCCATTTGGGTTTGAAGTTTAAATTGCCATATTTTATGTCTGACAACTTTACGATCTCTCTAGGTATAGTTGTTCTAAGATTTTTGTTCTCTCCTCGTAAATGCTTATAATTTCATTTACCTTAATATGAGTGTTTTATTGTTGTTGCCCGTTTTCCTCGTTTTTCTTTAGTTTATTTGTACCTGTAACTTAATATGTTTACAATTAAACAATTTTTTTAGTTTTATACATAAATGACGGAAACTACAGGTTAAAGTCGACTCCGAACGACAGAATTTTGAGAAAGTTTTCATGGCAATTTTATTTACTCTCTGAGTTTTTGCCAGAAATTTGCTGAGAGGAAGTCGCCGAAGAAATATTTTTTCATATTTCCGTTTAATGTCTGACCTGGGGTTTGAACCGTGGCCTTACATCTAATAAGCCAACACACTACCTACTAGACTACGGCGACTTAAATGAAGGCTTTGCGAATTTATTTAGGCTTTCTTAAACTGAACCGTACTCAATAATTAATAAATTTAACATAGTTTTAATATTTAGCCTTAGCGACAGTAGTTAATATAGTATACTATTAAGAATTTATTTCAATCGGACTAAAATTGTCAATTTTTTTTCCGTCATTTCAAACTGTATGGTATAATACTTCAACTTATAGCTTTAAGTTACTAGAAATACTAAAAGGCATCTAAAAATGCGGTGAATTTCGGCACTAAAGTATTGAGTAATATGACTATAATGATAATTAAATGATATAAAATGTTATTCAAATGATTATCACTCATATTTCATAAATTAATCAGCCTTTGTCTGATGGCATTAAACATTTTTTTTTTAATTTTTTTTCTGCAATAATTGTGTTTTTGTATTAAATTTAATAAATCTTTAGATTGCTTATTGAAAAAGGACAAAGAAATGACAGCCAACAATTAATTATGCTTTAAAATCCTTTGTTTCAGCACAAAGATATTATGAAATATTGTTTTGGTAAAATGTGCCTTAAATTTTACAAACAATTGAAGAACAAATCACTAACAGAATTTTAATGGGAATAAAATATAATAAGATTTTAATTCTAATAAGACTTTAATTTTATTTGTTTATTTGGTTTCTTATTTCTAAAAAAAAATACTGGGTATTGTTATAATTTATATGATTTTTTAGCTACAACATAAAATTTAAATTCATAAATCCTATGCGAAATCGGAACAATTTTTGTTGGTGTCAATTTTAAATTTTTAAATTTTTTTTTTCTTACAGAAATTCTCTTTTATTGTCAGCCATTGTTGTTTGGCGTTCATTTTCATATGTTTTTCATTATCATGTTTATCATTATCAAATTCAACATTAATTTCATAGGAAGTCACCTACCATAACGGCAAAAGGTATATTGATTTACATCTGAATTAACGCAACAGATTGAACAGTCGAAAATTTTTATTAGGGTCGTTCTTATATTTACGACTAATTAGTGGCTTTAAATTGCAGGTCCTAGCACTCATGGATAGAATTAACATACACAACATTAGAAGCTAGGTTCTAATCGTGACTAAAGGATTATAATGACCAATTAGGTTTCATATGGTTGTTCAATATGGTTTTGTTTAAAATTGTGTCATCTAATAACGTTTGTGTGGGAAAATACTTCCGATATATATGTTGAAAATATTTCAGATTTTTTAATATTTCTCTTTGTCCAATTTTATTGATTTAGGGCGAAGCTGCTGAATAAATGCTTCAACGTGTTGTGCTAAGACAAGTCTAGGCTATACGGCACATGATCGGTCAAAAGAACGACGCGAGGTAAGGACAAGGGATTACCAGGGATTACGTTACCAAAAATATCTAATGTTTTACATAGGGTCATTACAACCCTTCAGTCAGGATTACGGCCTAGCTTCTCACACCACTCATGTTGTGTGCCTTAATTTTATACTTGAGTAGCGGGACCTAACCTACAGGTTAACGTCAACTCCGAACGATAGATTTTTGAGAAACTTTTTCATGGCAGGTTTATTTACTCTCAGAGTTTTTGCCAGAAATCTGCTGAGAGGAAGTCGCCAAGGATTATTTTTTTTCATATTTGGTTTTGATGCCTGACCTAGAGTTTGAACCCGGGCTTTACGTCTAATAAGCGAACACACTACCTACTACGGTTACGGCGACTTCAGTTTACATTTCGTCTTTATGTTTGCACCGCCCTAATGTGGTAAATCTGGTACTTTAAAAACTAACACATCCGGTATGAAATAATTGAACTTCTGTACATTTTTCCATTTACCATATATGTACGGTTAGGAATTGTTATCAAAATGTGTGTGTCGCAATACTTGTAGAGCTTGATTTCATTTCCGTTGTACCATTTCTGCATACATTCACTGGTACTGGGTGCAGAGATAAAAAGTAGACAGAAACTATGTGCCACAATTTCAATATATTGTTACGAAAATGGAAACGGTGTACCATCGTTTAACGTTAAAACGATAAATAAAACCTACACAAAGAAATACAACGAACTTGTTTGCATATACCAACAACATCAGACTGAAAGAAAAGGAGAGAAAGAAGGCGACAACAAACAATGTGAGCAAAGTACACAAACAACAATGAAGTCGCGATAGAGCTCGCGAGAAAGCAAAGCCCCGAACATTCCTCTTCAAGAACATTCATTAGACTGTTTGCATGGCCATATAAAAAGGCAAGACAAAGCAGGCAACGACTAGAAAGAATTCAGTCAGTCTTATGTGAAGACGAATTGCGTTTCAGGAAAACAGTCGTGGTTTGAAGATCGCCGTTGAAAAGATCTGCGTTGTAAGCAGTGTTGCAAAATTTAAATTTTGAAATGGTACTGGAGTATAATTAAAAGAGTACTTTTTCGTATCAAATGGTACTTTTGTAGAGAAAATATTTATTTATATTTAATACACGTACGAAACGGAACAGAAAAACTAACGGCATATACAAAACAAAAAAAAGCTGATTCAGAAAGTAATAGAACCTAAACTCCCCTTTTAGTCAAAAGTCGACGGAACGTACGTTCGCTTTTAGCAGATGAAGAGAGTTCTCATTGTTTTTTACCTTCTGAATACGAACGTACGTTTCTAGGACAGCATTGCGTCGAACACGAAAAGAGTAGTGAAAGCGTCGCAGCTAAAGTAAACGTTGCAATAAGTACTCGTATACATACAACGTTTACATCAAACTTATAACATTGAAAATATGTTTGATTCATAAACCTACTCATTTAGATGCCTAAGTTCGAGTGACTCGAATCACTCAACAAAACTTACAAAAACAAACAAAAATAGATAAAAGACGAATAAGCAAAAAAGAAGAGAGCAAGCAGCAAACACACAACTTTCTAGTCACTAGAATCTGTTTTGCCATATCATACCCCCTATTCATAAACTTAACTCCGTTGATTTTATTTGTGTTGTGCTACATTGTGAGTGTGTGTGTGTGTGAAAATTAAGACAGAAGAGAGAAAGTATTATATTTTTACTCAGGCAGAGGCACACAAACACTGAATAAATACAAATTTATATTTTTGATGATGGTCAACAAATATTAAATTTGCTAGGGCATAAAAAGATAAAAATAAAAAACATAAGACACCAGAAGAAAAACACAAAACAAAATTTAATATTTAAAATATAAAAGCAACAAGCTTAAAAAATATCAAAAATGTTTAAACACAAATTTGATCAATCAAAATCTTTTACTCAGGCCTTTTGATTGAACTCATGCAAAATTTTCTTCAATCAAATAACCTTGAAATTACAATAACATTATTGCAGTATTACTCTTTCCGATAAGAAAAACACTAACACTCTCTATCTTTCTCTTTCTTGCAAACCATGATGGTACACACCATTAGTTTTGCAAGCATAGTAACAAATTAATTTAATTGTGTTTGATTTACAAATACTTTTGAAACTCACCTGTTACAGACTGCTCACCCACTCAACAACCCTCACCATTCTCTTCCATGTTACGATGCAATTTATTTCCAATACGCACACATTTAAAAATAAAGCCTATACATCATGCGTATCAATGAATCTACGAACAAAAAAAAACACATTTTCACATTCAAGGCCATGCACTAACAACAGAACATTTATTTTTTTTTTTTTTTTGGTATAAACCGGTTACTCTGCTTTAGTACTCCATCAAGGGAGTTTTCAAATTTTATTACATATTAAAACATTTTGTTGTTGTTGCTTTGATTTTTACATTCATGGCCTTGCACTAACAACAACACTTCACTTCACTTATTTTCTGCTAATTTTTTTTTTTTTAGTACACCCTTACTGATGTACTCCATTTTGAAAAGTTTGCAATGATTTCTATTAAGACTACAAACGAAAAAAAATTTAATTGAAACCTTCGTACTCCGTTAATAAACAATTACCTACGTTTGTTTTTTACACAATATATTATTTTATTAACACAACTTTTAATTTTTTTCTTTTAAACAAACTTTAATTTATTTAATCTTCAATTTTAAACCGGACAAATTTTTACTTACACATTCTCTAAATAACACAAAAACTACTACTGCCGGCTGTCGGCTTTGTAGTTCTTGTTAAAGCAATTAAGTCAAATAACATATCAATCAATAACATGACGATTACAAACAAAAAATACAACAACATTCAGAACAAACATCATCTTTAAATGAAAAAAGAGTGCATATGCTCTCTTTTACTTTCAATGTCTCCCACATTTTTTTGCTTACAGTAAATAAAATTTATAAAATGTAATCAAATTACCACAAAAACCTTTACATTAATAAACCCTAACAAACACTATGATAATTTAAAAAAAAAAACAACAACAAGAACAAACACAACAGTTTGGTTGACTGTTACCATTGCTCTCCTTATTTTAAAAACGAATATAAAAGGAGAGCAGAATATTTCAGAAAATATTCACGAAATGTTAACCAATTACAGCATGCCGCATAATTTCTAAAGGCATTGTTATTGTAAATGTGAAAAGTAAACAAATCAATGTTATTTTTGTTTGTTGCCAAACAATGTTAACAATGATCTCTTGCATTCTGCACTGCATGAGAGCAAACAACATTCTTTCCTCTCTATTCCATAGTTTCAAATGCGTTTATAAATTAAAAGACATGTTGAACTTTGCTGTAATTTGGTTGGATGCTCCGCTCGCGTCTTAAATTCTTTTTTTAAATAAGGAGAGTACAGGTAACAGACAACCAACCAGTTGTGCTTGTTCTTGTTGTTATGTTCTATGTTATCATAGTGTTTATTGGTGTTATTAATGTTACGAGAGTTTTGTCTTATGAATTTTTATTCACTGTACGCAAAAACAAGTGCTTTTCTCCCACATTGTTTTATTAAAGGCAAAGGAGAGTGCACATGCACTCAATTTCATTTCAAGATGCACGTAATTGTTGTTGTTATTGTCTTGTAACAAATGCTTTGTACCATCGAGGCTTGAAGGAAGGGGAAAGAGAGAGAGATAGGAACTCAACCTGTTAATTGATAAGAAAAACACTAACACTACTATTTAAAGAGTAATACGCGTATTACTGTGAAAAGATAGGCCGTAATCCTGACTAAAGGGTTGTAATGGCCAATTATGTGTGTAATTATTAACGTAATTTAATTGCTTATACTTTACGCCCATGAGACGCTAACGCAATACCTTGTTTAATATATATATTAAGTTTGTGAATTAAAAACATAAATCAAAATTAGACATTAATAATTCTCATTTTATGTTATTTTTGTAACATTTTTTTAATTTCTTTTTTCGTAACATATACACATACATATTTTTATAATCCAACTAATATACTTAATTTATTAGCAATTTGCTCTTCTGCGACAATTCTATAAATAAACTTGCACATGCACGTGTAAACACTCATGCAGCTTTCAATATATTCGAACTTTCTTATAAGAACTTGCTTGTGTAAACCCACTGTTAAATACAATTTTATGTTGTTGTTAGTTCCCCACAGATAAAATTCAACAACTTATGGGAAAAAGTACATCTCTAATTTTATACTCACCACATGTAAACAAAAGAATGTCAACAAAACCAGCTGATTAAATATTTTGTTATTTTTTCGTAGCCCGGCAAGTGAATTCATTAATAAGTTTGTGTATATTTATTTATAACTTTTATTGCGTTTGTATATAAAAATAAAACAAAATATAACATGAGTCGAATGCGATTATAATAGAGGAAACAAATCCAATGTAAACATTATCAATGCATGTCGCACAAATCCACAGGAATCCAGTAATCCTTATTGTTAAGAGAGGGGCCATTAAATGACTACAATCCATACAGCAAAGTTTAATCGTAATAACTAATAAGCATGTATGTATGTATACATAAAATATCAATTATTATTTAATTTATAAAAAAATATGCAAAAGTTGCGATTTTCATGATAAATGTGTTATTATTGATATGCATGTGGTTTTTTTGTTGTCTGCCTGCAAATATTGGCGCAAACACGTCATCACTTTATGAAGACTGTCGTCTTTAAAAATGTGTAAGTCTAATAGAAATTATAGAGACGCAGCCATTATATATTGTCTACCTGATGCATTGGCCCAGAGGAAGGGGACATATGTTGTGTTTCAACTATGCGACCGTAGTAAGATTTTTAAACGATGGGAGAGAGGAGCAATACAAAAACATTTTTGAACGCATTGCTGCCAAATTAAAAAGTGGCATTATTATAGAAAATATTTCTTATACCCTACACGATTTAATGTTCACATAGATATATGTAAGCATCGATATGATACATTTTCCAATGAATGCCTCAGCAATATATAAATTCATCTTAAGGTTGATTTAGATATAAAGTTCTACCTTCAATACCACTAAGCTATGTCAAACCGTTATATATATCTTTATGTATATATATACTAATTGAGGAAACAATGAATTAGGGAGAGACTATTTAAACATTCTAAACAACAAATTATTCAAATGTTCGGAAGAATTAAGAATTCCTAATGGTCATTACTTTCAACAAGTTAATGAACCCAATCTTATGGCTGCTAATGTGAACATGTGATTTGCCTCCCAAAGTCCCTACAGGCTTAAAACTCTTGCGCAAAGTTCCTATATAACTCATAGAGACTAGAGATCATTTGGAAGAACGGTTACATAGTCGCTAAGCTTCAAACAAAAGTTAACCGAAATACTAGCTCATGAGTGCATAGCGGCAAATATCACCAGAAAACACTAAACAAAACTGATACAGGTTAGGTTAGAGGACGTGTACTTGTCAACTGTGACAAGTACAGTACCCGGAGATCGAATTGACCCATTGTACAACGTCCTAGCTTCTCACACCACTCGTGTTGTGTGCGTTAATTTCATACATGAGTGGCGGGACCTACAGTTTAAAGTCGACTCCGAACGACAGATTTTTTTTGAGAAGCTTTTCATGGCAATTTTTACTCTCAGAGTTTTTGCCAGAAATCTGCTGAGAGGAAGTCGCCAAAGAAATATTTTTTTTTTCATATTTCGTTTTGATGTCTGACCTGGGATTCGAACTCGGGCCTTTCGTCTAATAAGCCAACACACTACCTACTAGACCACGGCGACTTCTAAAACTGATACATTCAATGCTAAATAGTTTAAATGGTGTGCTTGACCTTTAGGGATATCCTACTAAATATAAGGAATAGCATTTTCATATATTAGGCCTTTGAATTTTAAATTGACTCTGAGTTCTGCGGTGCTCAAATAAGGAGTCAGCAGAAACTTTTTCTTATTTTTCTCTTGTTTTGTGAAAAAGATTAAACATTTTTTGTTTTATAATAAAACAGAAATAAATGAATATAATTAGTATACAAACTTAAATTATTTATACGAAGTTTTGCTACAAATGCATGAAATTGCTAAAATGTATTGCCGTACTAAGACTTTTGCTGTCCACTGTATGTCGAAACAAATTTTGTATATCGCAATTAATTTAAAATGTAATTGCTTATCTATTTTTGCAGCTTCCTGAAATTTTTAGAGTCGGCAAACGTGTTAATAAATATTAAATTTTAGAGTATTTTTGTGTTAGCTTTGCCGACTGCAATTTTCACGATTCTTTAATTTGCTTGTCTGTATTTGTTAGTGTCATAATTAATGAGCATTTGTTTAATTTTTCTTGCATTTGGATTTTCTGTAGCATTTTATTTATAACCAAATAAATAAATATACAAACATATTTTATAAAAAGGGCTTAACGTTAATAATTCTTAATAAAAAAGAAAACTAATTTTTTTTTTGTAATTTTATGTTCATTTGCATTTCTGTTAGTAGTAGTTGCTCACCGAAGGGAGCAAGTCGTTTTTATTATATACATACGTTTAATCCTCAGTATCTCGGTATAATTTGCAACGCGCGGTCATTATTCGCAAATTCAAAGGTGCTACAAATTATAACAGAAAACAGTAGATGAATTATTTTGATTGCAATATTTATAATTTATGAAAATAATTTCACTAGATGTGAATCAGTGATTTATAGATGAACTAGTTTTAGGCAAACATTTTAAAATGTCAACTCATTTAGGTAGTAAATTAAAAAAGTTGTATATATACAACAACATCTAAAAAATTTTATTATTGAAAGCAAAATTATGTTACAAAGGTGTAAACTTCCAATTTTAAAATGTGTTTAAAGCAAATGTATTATACAACAACTCTATTAAAGCTGACAGTATGAAATATACTCCATTAATTTATCCACTATATGTACTGTTGATTTAGCAACTTTTAATGGAATATGTACCTCATCGTGACTGTAGCGATTTTGTTTTGTTTCTATTTAAAACGGAATTAAGCCACCGTATTTAAAAAATAATACCGATAATATTATATTAATTAAGAGATCGCTCGTTAACTGTTGTTTGAGTAAAAGTCCTACTTACTACTTACTGGCATGTAAATCACCTACAATACTTCGAACGTAAAATCGCTTAAGAATAAATAACTTTATTTTTGTAGTGTGCTTGATTTGGTTGCTTTTTTATAGAATTTAAATTCGTTCTAAATATTAATACCATAAATACAATAATTTTTTTTTAATACTTTTAAACAGCTGCAATCGAACTCTTTTCTCTATTATTTATTTATAAACTACGTGTTTGTAAAACGATAACGAAATTTTCTAATTGAACTTACTATTCTAGACAAATATATGAAAACCTCTAATACATCAGCATTCCCAGCTAAACCTTCAATTAACCAAATAACACAACAAACAAATAATTAAAATTACATACAAAATCTTATAATTATTTCCTTATACAAACATTGTCATCAACAAGGTATTTACAACAAAACAATATTAAATGTTTTTGTTTTTTTTTTTGTTTTTTTTAAGGACGCATAATTGCATTGCAGTGACTAAATTGAAATAAATTATAAAAGATAAGCAGAAACAGTCCCTAGATACGTTTAAAGCGACAACAAAAGAATAAAAAAAATATGGGAAAGCAATAAACTGAAAATGCAATCAATAACATAAAATTCGAATTTGTAATGCAAATGGACCAAAAACGAGTGGAGTGAATAACATGTGAAAATAAAGAAATCAATCTTTTTCGAATCTAGTCATTGTTTCGTTGCCACACGAAGACAGCAACGGCCATAATGATGTTTTGAATATTTAATTAAATACGTGTCTAGTGAATTTCTTCATATTTGAAATGCGTTTGATATTTGTTAATAAATATTATATATTTATAACAATGGCAAACAGCTGTTGATTGTCTATTTATTTAAATAATTAAATACGAATGCATGGTGATCAACGGACCAACCAACCAAACAACAATCCTCATATCAAACAAATGAACAAACGGACATTGAAAATATAACACAACGTAATACAATTTAAACCGCATAAAATAAAAAAGCAACAACAACAACAACAAATAGAACTTTAGTTTATACGCTGCCAATTGTAATTTGTTGTTGCATATGTACATATGTTTTCAGCAACAACATTTCAAATGACGATTAGGCCCTCAACGTTAACAACATTTACAAAATATTGTCTAAATAAAATATTTGTATTTTGCTGCAATTACAAAATTTACATCAACAGCAATACAATTAATACGAAAAAAAGCAACAAATTGTCAAAAATAATTAAATCATTGTGGTGGCTATTTTTGCAACATCATCGGCATTCTCTTTATTCCCTACAACTACAACAGCAACAAAGTACAACTAATACGTATGTACCTTGAGATAGTGATTACCGTTAATTATAATTACACTTTAAATTCAACGTTATTTTTAAACTTTGCACATCTTACTGAAATTATTAGCTGACTATGAATAAACGCACCGTCATTATTATCGCTCTCGTAAGCGTTCTATGCCTGGGCATTGGTGGTAACTTTTATTTTATGTATTATTTAAATAACACCGAATCACCACTTTCCAGTACACGTGCCTTAGAAAATGTTATACGTTCAAAGATACGTCATCTAAAGCCAGCCTATTTAAATCGTAATCCTCGTTTCTTTATGTATCGCAACAAATTGCTGAAGAACTACAAACCAGCACATTATGAAAATGCTTCTGTCTTATGGGACATTGCTAATTGGGTGAGTTATTAAATGAAACTTTTAAATTTAAGATAAAATGTATTTACTTTAATTTAATTCCTATATATTCATTTTGTTCTTAATTATAAAAATAAAACTTTTAATAGATAGATAGATATGTAGATACGTATATTATTTACTATTTAAAAATCGACAAAAAGCATGAAGTTATTTTTATTTTAATTAGGATCACCTAGAAATTTGGAGTATCATATGGCCACTAATATTATTAAAACAAGATAGGTTAGGTTAGGTTAGAGGACGAATTGACCCATTGTATAACGTCCTAGCTTCTCACACCACTCGTGTTGTGTGCGTTAATTTTATACATGAGTAGCGGGACCCGCAGTTTAAAGTCGACTCCGAACGACAGATTTTTGAGAAGCTTTTCATGGCAATTTTTACTCTCAGAGTTTTTGCCAGAAATCTGCTGCGAGAAAGTCGCCGAAGAAATATTTTTATATTTTCGTTTTGATGTCTGACCTGTGGTTTGAACTCGGGCCTTTCGTTTAATAAGCCAACACACGTCCTACTAGACCACGGCGACTTCAAAACATGATAGGAAGCTATTTAAATTTGTAGTGTCAAGAACACCTTTTCTCATCTATCATTATTGCATCTTGTAAAGAAACGATACTTTTTTTATTAATCGTTTAGTGAAATGAACACGTGACTAAATAATTTAATACTAAGTATAGTTAGTACGGATGAGGCACAACTACAAACTATAGTGTGCAGTCTCTTAATTGGGAATTCGATTGAATTCATAAAGTGGTACTGGACTGGAACAAAGAAGCGCAACATTTCTGGCCAAGGTTAGATAGAAGGTGCACAAAAGTCTGCTCTAACTTCAAACAACACACATCGTCATTGTCGGTGTTATTACTGGACATTACAGCATGGACGCTCATGCAAGACGCATGCGTCTAACAAACTGAGCTGTCGATTAAGATGCCTATCTTCTATCCTCTTAACTACAAATTGTACCTATCGCAAGATAAACAATTAAACAATAATTTAAAAATAAAAAACTATAAAATTTTTCTCATATTGCATATTGCCAACAAATATTAAACAATTGCCCATTATAACCATTCTCTGTCTTTGGCTTAATCAAGCTTACTGTCTAACACCATGTGTCATCGAAGTTGAATAGCACTCATTGTTATTGTGTCTAATTAGTGAATTATTTAATTAACTTAATCCATAATTAGATTTTTTGATATAATTGTTGGTTCGTGTTTGGGATATTTCATAGAATTTATGCTTTTGTGTTAAACAATAAAAATATTTAAATTCTTATATGACTAACCCAACGTCTTCGAGCTCTAACTACAAAGTTAGATAACACTTCTTTAACTAGTACTGAAAAATAATTACCGTTACTTTAGGTTTTTTAATTATCTGTCTCAGATATTATGGTTTGATTACAAAATTAATTTTTTTTATTTATGAAAAGGATTAAAGACCACAGCTGAGAAATTTTTTTTATAAATTCCAAAAAAAAAAACAAAAAAATATATGTATGTATATAAAAAGTTTTTGAATGTTAAAATAACATGTAAAAATGGAAGAAATGAAGAATTTGTAAAACCCAGCAAAGCAATTATGAAAAATAATAAAAATTTTTACAAAACATTGTAACATCTTTAAAAAAAGTGGTACAAAGAAATTTATGTGTTAGCCGATTTTTTACAGCTCAAAGTGTACCAAAACGCCCTGAAACATGTTAATAATACAAGCAATTTGCACATGCGGGAAAAACACTGCCTTAGTCGACTTTAAGTAATTTTTAGTTATGTATGCTATAATATTCTACTTAAAAAAAGCCTTATATTTACGTGAAATCCCCATTTCTCTAACAAGTATTTCTAAAAAGTTATTAATAAAAACATTTCGGCCTAAGTCGTAATAAAACCCCATTACAGTTATGTATGTAAAAAGTGATTTTTCCTCGAAAATATCATTTTCGACTTAAGTTGTTATTGAGATTATTGAGATTTATGTTAATGAGTTCCTCCAAAGAATATTGTTGCTATTTTTAAACAAAGAGTTCTCATTTTTCTGATAAGATTAGAAAAGAATTTCGTAAAAAATAAGACAATTTGTTAGAACCTATTAAAAGCCATAATACTTTTTATGCATTAAAACTTAGGCAATACTTTTTTTATAATTTAAATAGAGATTGAAATAATTTCGCCATTCAATTTAGTTTTTAAACATTTTTATGGATGTTTGCTTTAGTTAAAAATAAATATTTCTGCATAAATTAATGTAATTTAAGTAAAAAAAAAATATTGTTCATTAAATTATTATTAGTCCGCGTAATCTAGGAAGTAGTGTGTTCCAACCCTGATTCAGATATCTCGGACAAAACGAAAAATGAAAAAAACTAAGCTTCGGCGACTTTCTCTTAGCAGTCTCCTGGTAAAAACTCTGAGAATAAATAAAATTGCCTTGACAAACTTCTCCAAAAATGTATTCTTCGGAATCGATTCTAAACTGTAGGTCTCGCCACTCATGGATAAAAGTAGAACACACAACATGGGTGGGAGAAGCTTGGTCGTAATCCTGATTAACGGTTGTAATGATCAATTAAGTAAGTTTATTAAATATCAACTCCGAATTCCTTTGTTATTTAAATATTTGGAATAAATTCTAAATTTTAATTATTGTTCCACATTAAATTTTATTCCATATTCCATAAGGATGTAATGAAAGAATCGAGTACAATGATGCAACCGTCTTTACGCCGACCAAAGCATTTAATATTTCTAATAATGTTGTTCGCATTTTAAATATATTTATATAAAAGTTTTGTGATTATGTGTACATTTTAAAGTGCTTCACAAGGGATTAACGGTGCTTCTTGAGGGAATTTTGTAAACCAACTTCTGAACTTCTTCACCTACTCAGATAGTGGTACTTTCAGGCTTTGCCAGTATTCATGTAGTATCGGTGATGTCTATATTATGGGTATTCTTCACTCATGCAACAATCAAATATAAGAGTTACAATACATATATTGCTGTATTCCAAAGCTTTGAATACTTTGACTGAAAGTTTTAAATTATTTTTCGACTTTATTTCCAAAATATTATGAATCTGTCGTTCGGAGTCAACTTTAAACTCTAGGTCCCGCCACTCATGTATAAAATTAACACAGGCAACATAAGTGGTGTGATAATTATGTATGTAAAACTCTTTAAAAAATAGTGGCTGTCATCCATCATTATTAAGTCAAAAAGATCCTAATTTCATAATTCCAAATAAGTTCATTAAAACTATAAAAGTTCAATTCTTCTTCAAGAGACTGCTTGTCGATAAGTGTATGTATGATGTCTTATCATGATTCGTTTTTGATTCTTGTACGTTACATACATACATACATAATTGGCCATTCCAACCCTTCAGTCAGGATTACGGCCTAGCTTCTCACACCACTCATGTTGTGTGCCTTAATTTCATACTTGAGTGGCGGGAACTACAGTTTAACCTCGACTCCGAACGACAGATTTTGAGAAACTTTTTCATGGCAGGTTTATTTACTCTCAGAGTTTTTGCCAGAAATATGCTTAGAGGAAGTCGCCAAGGATTATTTTTTTTTCATATTTCGTTTTAATGTCTGGTCTGGGGCTCGAACACGGGCTTTACGTCTAATAAGCGAACACACTACCTACTAGACTACGGCGACTACGTTCGTGTACGCTAGGTTTTTTTTTATTAAACTACACTTCTTTACAGTTGAATGTTACAGTGGAAGAATAATTTTACTGGTAATTTACATGTAGCTTTTGCTTCTGATTTTACGTGATATATCGTTACAATTTTCGCTGAATTCAAATTATGAGAGTTTTACAAATATACGCTATATTTTTACACGATACTTTATTTCTTAGCTTAGATTACTTGTCTATGGACTACAGGGCTAAATCTCTCTTTATGTCTAAATTTCAATGTAAATCTAATAACAAGTAGTTTTACAGATTTCTTATGCGTTTCAACAATGATACAAAATTGTATAATTTAGTTTTCTGTCTGAAGAATAGTAAATTAATGATCAGTTTTTTATTGGATAAACCCAGTAGTAAATGCCGTTTCTACGTATTTTATTTTGTGTTGTATTCATCTTAAATACTTTTCATTCCATGGCGCCATCTTTTAGAATTTAAAAAGTTTAGAAGCAACTACTTAAATTTACACTCCTAAAAATGTATAATATAATAGAAAAATAATTTCCTTTGATTGATTTGATTACAGTGGCCACATGAAAATGAAATTTATCCGCAATATGATTCGTCAATGGGTCAACTATTACAGAGTCTGCGTTTAGAACCAATAACAAAAGTTACAAATTTAGCTAGAGGTACACAATTGAAATTGCTTGTACGTTTATCGAATCAACAGAAAGTGATATTTAAACCGCAATGGTATCCGCGTGACATTGTGATAGAGGGACCAGTTTACGGTGGTAAAGATCGTCATGTAGCTGAAGTGTATGCTTTTTATCTGGGAGCCGTGTTGGATTTTCGCTGGACGCCTATTGTGGTTGGACGGGTGGTGAATTTAAAAACTGACATCTATGATAAAGGCGATACTGAATTACAAAATACCATGACCATAACAGAAACTGAAAATGGTACCGAACAGTATTGTTTATTTGGCAAATGTCACTACTGCAATGAGGAAGAAACTGTATGTGCCGATGAGAATAATAATATTGAAGGCGTTTTAATTTACATCATACCAGGTCAATTAGCTAAAAGGCGTTCGCCCTGGCAACGGACGTATAAGGAAGACAAAAGGGCGCCTTGGGAAGATGACATGAATTATTGCAAGTAAGTGTTTATATATTATAAAAACTTCTGCTAATAGTTTTATTTTATTTTTTAGGAGCTTAAAGGGTAAATTAGAGACTGAAAGACTCTTAGATTTAATAGATGTTTCAATATTTGACTATTTAATACAAAATGGTGACCGCCATCATTATGAAACCCGCGAAGAACGAGTGGTATTGATTGATAATGGCAAAGCTTTTGGCAATCCTAATAAAGATCATCTAGATATTTTAGCACCTTTATATCAGTGTTGTTTGTAAGTTTTTTGTAACAAGGAATATTTTGATTATTATTATTAATGTGATGCTAATTTTTCTTTGCTAGATTACGAGTTTCTACTTGGGAACGTTTGCAAGTGTTTTCTGGCGGTGTTCTAACCGAGTTGATTGATCGTTTAACCAAAGCTGATGCTTTATATCCATTGATAACAGATAAACACAAACGAGGCGTAGAAAGACGATTGTTAGTCATCTATGCCGTCGTTGAATATTGCATGGATCGCGAGGGAGAAAAGATGTTTAAGAATTTATAAGAGCTTTCCATTTTTTTTTCCTTCCGTACATACTCTACTAATGATTTTACGCATTACATATCAATTATTGTAAAATATAAGAAGTGAAAAGACAATTTTAAAATATTTTTAATTTTAAGGCACACAAAAATAGTTATTTAAGTAGTCAATTATGTAAATAAATCAATCAATTAAAAATCAGGCATTAATGGAAACGTTTGCAATACATTTATGTTTACAAAATTATTAAATCTTATCTTTGTGAAACCCATTATGAAATTCGATATTAAATTTAAATTTATTGTCTTCTAACTTTTGAAATTTATAGTTAAAAAAACAATATATTTTAAAAAATTTCAAGCGTCATGTACTGCATTACTTCAATTATTACCTTAACTGCCTGACATTTTATCTGCCATAATATTTATAGTCTGTAATGTCATAGTATTACTCTATTAGCTCAAATAATTTTATGCTTTAAATGAAATATGCAATGTATGTATGTACGTATACATATGTACATATATAGTACACATTGTTGAAAAGGTGTTTATTTTAAAACAAAATAATTTATTAAAATATTTTTAAGAATTATACATTTAAAAAAAAAAACCAAAAAAATTAAATAATGTCCAGTTAATATGATTACGTAGTTAGGAAAATTATATAGTTCTCTAAGAAAATAATCTATTTTTTGTTTGACTTTACATTTGAAAATGTAAATAGTTTATTGAACTTTTTATTTTGGGCCTTGCTTGTGTTACCCTAAAAAGAAAAAGAAGCAAAAAATATTTAAAGAATTAAAATAAATTTTATTTAAATCAATAATGTTTATAATTCGATTTACCTTGCCATGAAACTGTGGCTTCAATTCAGTACCCTTAGCCTTTTGAGCACCGCCTTGGAATTTCTTAAAATCAACCTTTTGATAATCGAAATTTGTTTGCACAGGTTTGTCAGAGGATTGATGGGCTTTGCCGGAATTATTGAATTTTAATTTCGTGTTTTTATTTTTGAATTTCTTTTTCAATGAGTGCTGTTGATTATTTTGATGCTCATCAATAGGTCGTGAAGATGTAGGCTCTTCAGTTGGTCCTTCGTCGGAATTGTCCTCGACAGTTATTGTACTTGGAGTTGAAGTGTGCTGTTGTTCTTTTTGTTTAAGTGCCTTTTTAGTTGGTGGCAAATTTACAAATTTTAATTTATCATCTGTAGGTGTTATTGTTGTAGACACACTATTGCTATCTTCTGTCTTTACACGTTTAGCTTCTGAAGCATTGGAATTCTTCTTAGCAACGGATTCTTCATATTTTCGCTTTAGCATTTCTTTAATGGGCATGGCGTATATATCGTCTTCCTGTTTAATCTTCTTCATATCGATACTATCTTTGTCTATAGGCATGATTGTTGGAGCCTCCGGACATAGTTGACGTTTCTTGTTTTCAGCTTCGATGCGAGCTGCCTCCTCCAGTTTTTCTTTCTCAACCATTGGTAAAACAGCGATATATCGTTGATAGGGAAGTAAAATTTTTTGTTTTTCCACAAGTTGATGCCGTACAGTTTGTTCATCCTACAAAATAGGGAATTCAAAACATTATTTAACAAAAATCTAATTTTATTTGACATCAGTTCAAGAAAACTTAGGCCCGTAAAAAAAACTACAAACTACATATATTGATTTTGAAATTATCGTCTAAAAAGTACCTTTGTAGAGTGTTTTAATTCAATAACGAATTAATTGCTGAAATTTTAATGAAATTTAATGGAAAACTATTTAAACGCACTGTAAATATATGTATACAAGCTTTAAATTTGGTATTCTTTTAAATGTATATATTAATATTGTTAAAAAACTTTTACGAAGGCGAAAGAATTAAAAATAACACATACCTCCTCAGAATTTTCAGGCGTATCAAATACACTTAAAACTGGGTTTGCTAATTTAACGTTACCCAATGATGTCACTTCATTGATTTTAAGTCCCTTTTCCTTATCGAAACTTATTAAAGTAGGTAAATCGTCTCTAAATTCTTCGTTGTAGGACAAATCGTGCGAACAATGTAATTTGCTGTTATAATCCTTGACATTAGCATAAGCTGCACGATGAATGGCTTCGGTTTCTAAAATTGGCTTAACTAGTGGTTGTTCGCGAGCCTTTAAAACAATCTGATGCAAGGCATGTAAATGTTGTCGTACCAATGGTGGTATCGGATTGCAACACGCTAAGATACCTTGCATTTCACGTGGTAAACTTTCTGATATTTGCAACATCATGTGATTAGGTAAGACATAACCATAACTTTCATCTTCTAAACGGGCTATCGTATCTCTCCATTTGAAAATTTCGCGAAAAGCGAACAGTTGACGATTATCAAAGATTCTTTTTGATTTGCGATACAAATCCATATGAGAGTCGCCACTAATGACAGGCTTGTTATAACGTTTCTTACAGATCTCATTGGAACGTTGATAAATAGAGCGCAATAGTTGAGGTTGATGGTTTGAAGCCTCCAATAGATCATTGTTGAGACGCTCATAGATATATATAAGAAAATGAGTGTCTTGTCGAGCGTAAGCTACTAATTCTTCAGGTAGAGGTCGTATACGCCAATCAGCCAATTGAAAAGTTTTATCAATTTCTATACCACAATAATGTTTCATCAAATATGCTAACGAGAGACGGGCAAAATTTAAAGCCTTTGCCGCCTGGTGAGTGTCAAACATATTGACTATGTAGAGAGAAAGATCCCGTTGTAGCCACTCAACATCTGAGTCGGCACCATGAAAAATTTTAACTATCTTTGGATCGGTAAAAACTTCATTAAGCACCTGCATTTCTTCTCTCAGTGCTAAAGCATCAAATATGTAGTCTTTCGTACGAGTAGATACTTGCACCAAGCAGGTAAAACCCAAGAATGTACGGTATGAGTGATGTTCCACATCTACGGCCAATTCAGAAGCCTCTCTGAACTCGTCTAAAGCTTGCTTGAGTTTAGCCGGCGTATCCACATACACTAATTCAGTTTGTGAGGTATCTTTTGGTTTCTCTGGTTGTCTCAATTTCAATAAATTATTTGGTACTTCAAACTTATTTAACTCATATTCATAAGGGTGCAAATAACTGACAATACTTCCATTGTCATCGTATTCCGGCAGGACAGCCAACGGTTTTAACGAATTCGGTTTATCTTTTATTTTTGGAACAAATGGACTATCACCACTGTTATCTACAGGTATTTGGAATTTAACCTGTGGCCTGGCGATATTTTTAGCTGTTATTAGTCTGGCAGACACAGTGGGGCTACTCTCGTTTTTCTTAAGATTCCAACTACCGGCTCCTTTACCTGGAGTAGCTAAAGGCGAAATAGAATTTAGGCGAGATTCCACTACGACAGTTTGAGGATTCTTCTTGATGCCCGCCAATTCATCCAAATTTGATTGCAGTCTTTCAAACATAACATCGTTGCATTCCAAAAGCATTTCAAATTGTTCGTCCGGTTGGCGTCGCTGTATATTGCCCTTAACATTTTGCCACTTTAACACGTGTGATATCAAACCCAATATTCTGTGAGACTGCTCATCAACAATGCGTCCATAGGTGGGATAGGCACAGTAAAGATCCCGTGAAGCACCTTGCGGGAATGCATTAACAAACTTTGTGGCCTCTATTATCTCGGATAGACCTTTCTGTAAAAACAAACAAATTAAATATTTTTCTTGTATTCAGAAACATACGCACAAACCTTGGAAAATTCTGCAACGTTTTGAAATTCTCCTATCGAAACTGATTTATGTTTTATTTTCTCTTCATCTCCAGCGCTACTGCAGGATGCAATTTCGTTTCTGTTCATTATATTTTTATACTAAACTTACTTTTAATAAACAAAGTTTGAGTAAGAAATATACACAAAATGCGAACGGCGTGGTGAATCCTGCAAATATATACTTCTAAATATTTCACTTTTCTACGAATTATTAAGCAAAACAAACAACAGAATAACACATGTTACAGAGCTGCAAATGCATGCACTAAAATGCGATAAGGCAGTTCAAAAAATTGCTCTGGTAGCACTGGCAAATGTTTGTATATCGCACAAATCCATTTTATCTAACATTTAGATTATCAAATTTAATTATTGTGTTAATGTGGATACACTACAGGTCTATAAAGAAT
The DNA here is from genome assembly GCA_930367235.1 of Sarcophaga rosellei. Classification (NCBI taxonomy): domain Eukaryota; kingdom Metazoa; phylum Arthropoda; class Insecta; order Diptera; family Sarcophagidae; genus Sarcophaga; species Sarcophaga rosellei. The sequence goes on along the minus strand of OV884017.1, from coordinate 61,670,672 downwards.
ATATAAGAAAAATTCCTTTTTTTTTTGTTATTCACCCTTCGACATTTTAAAACTTGTTTAAATGTAGCCTAGACAACTGTATTACCTTTTGGGATGGTAATGCGGGTTTTTGACAATCATATGATATTATTTTGCCTCCACTGAACATACCGCGTATTACGATATTTATGCTGTGCCGCTTTATTTCACTGCTTTTACTACAGAAGTGCCAAGGCCAAAGGATTTTCATTATTTGAATCGAACGCGTAAAGAAACATTAATGAAAACTGTTTCAGAACTCTATCGTGCCAATATCAAGTAAATATTCTTACTATAAATATTGCAAACCACTTAACTAAGTATTGATTAAAGCATGAGTATATACAAAGATATATTGGTGAGATTTCCTCGCGGTGGCCTTTCTTACGTATTTGCTTATGGTTCTGGAGTTAAACAGCAATTGGGTTATGACGACGTTGGAAAACAGAAAAACAATGTTATCGATTTAATATTTTGCGTGCGCGATCCTTTAGGTTGGCATGCTGAAAATATAAGTCGCCACGAAAGCCACTATTCAGCCATGCGACACTTGGGCCCCAAATTAATCATGAAATACCAGGAGTCTTTAGGAGCAGGTATATATTTTAATACTCTGATACCATTGCCCGACTTGGGTGTTAAAATTAAATACGGTGTCATATCAAAGGAACAAATGCTCCAGGATTTATTAGAGTGGCGACACTTGTATGTAGCTGGCCGTTTGCACAAACCTGTGGAAGATGTAGTACCAGCAGATGATGACAACGAGCTAAAAGCCGCTTTAGCTATGAATTTAAGAAATGCTTTCCAAGTTGCTCTACTTTTGTTGCCCGAAAGATTTACGGCATTTGATCTGTTCCATACCATATCAAGTCTAAGTTATAAGGGGGACTTTCGAATGATATTCGGCGAGAACAAAAACAAGGTTGCGAATATTGTTAAGGCTCAAGAGAAAGAGTTTTTCGACTTGTATTCACCGGTCATGAAAGATTTGTCACAATATGTGGCTGTTGATTTTGCAGCCAAGGAAAAAGGTTCTGATCGCATTGTCACACAATTTGAGCAGGACAAATCGGAAAAGGCTTTGGAATACCATTTACGTCAGGCACCATCTGAATTACGACGACGTCTTATACGTAATGCAGCTTTTACTGGTAGCTATATTGATATAATACAAAATTTAGCCGCATTAAAAAATATTCATAAAATCGTTCAAGTATCGGTGAACGATATAGTATGGCGCAGTAGCATAAAACAGAGTTTGAAGAATATACCCACTGCTGGTTTACTAAAATCGGTGACCTATAGTTATAACAAAGTATTAAAAACGTTTGCCAAATGAACATAATTAATAAAAATAAAAGAGTTTTTCGACAATTATTAGCTGACAGAGAAGTTCTACATATTAGATGTTAAACGATATGTATTTTGTTAATTATTTTTAAGAAAAAGTGTTGACTTGGTTAAATGTGTATTTATAATTTAATATGAAACTCTGTGTTTAGTGTGCATGTAGTCAAATTTATTAATTTCTTATTTTTGTAGGACAAACATATTCATTTCATTTTTACTATTTTATTGATTGATTGATTTAGTTTTTGAAACAACTACATATAGACCGATCAAAGGTGAGAAGTCTTAAGGCTCCTCAAATTAAAAGAATATTACAGATAATATGAATTAATTCAAGCTATTTATCAATTATATAAATCTGCGGAATATCAATTAGAAGAGACAATTTTAAAATTTACCTTGAATTAGTCTAACTTTGACTTTATTTTATTATTATTGTTGAAAGTTCGATTAATCTTACTGATGAGGCCAAAACGGTAGAAGTTGTTTACTAGTCTCAAAATCGAATATAAGCATTTATAAATTTCGCAATTAATTTGTTACTAATTAAAAGTTAAAATATCTTTAATCCCTTTAAATAATTCCCATTCACTAGATTCCACTGTTAAGCTTTCTATTCTTGGTTTTGTTTTTCCCACATGTATCCAACCATAAGCATTGCGCATTATTAATTTTTTGCATCTAAACTTCTTATTTTTAAGTTGATTTTTTCACATACCTTGTTTTATTCGATTAATCATAATATATTTTATTCATAGCAATTGTCGAAATTACTTTAATAAATAACATTTTTAATTGCCATGGAAGAGTGTCACAAGGCATCGATACTATGGTACAATGCTTTCCAATTTATTAAGAAAAATTAAATGTGTATTTCACATACATTTATTCTATAAATTATTGTAGGACAACATACATATTAATAAAAACTATTAGAACCATCGAGAATAATTTAATTGTTTAAATCAAGAAAATTAGTGATACTGCCTAGACTTTATTAAATTTCTAAAAGACTATATTGGAACAAGTGTTCAAAGAAAAACAATAAATTCCACTGAATTGTTTATAATTCGTATTGTAGTTTTTAAAATATAAAAAATTAAAGTTTTTCTAGTTTAATTATTACATTCGTCTTTATCCAATTTTGATTATTGATATTATGTTTCCAAGCCTTGTCCGGTATTTGCCCAAATTAAACTATAAATATTGTTTTAAATGTGCGTTTACTTGAAAGCTAATGTATTAACATCCTTGTTGTAATAAATATTGTTTATATCAGAGTTCAACAGTTGTTGATATAAGTAAATCTTAGCTTCCAGATTATAAAGCAGATCTTAAGTAAAAATCGAAATGACAAAAAGTGATGAATTTAAGTAAAGTGTTTGTCTTACTTATAAGATCTTAATAGTAGAATTATTTATTATTTTAAAGGCTTTATTAAATTAATTATATTTAAAACTACTCCCCTATTTGTAGATCATAATAGAATTTGTTATTATATATTTTGTAAATTTGAGATTTTATTTTAATAAAATGATGAATAACCTTTAAAAAACACTGACTTATCGATTGTTTTTCCTTTTAGTAGAATCGCAATTTCCTCCATTCACCTAATTGCATACGTTTAAATAAAATTATTAAACATGACTAGTGAATCTGATACCGAAAGCTCATCGTCATCACTGGAAAGGAAACGTAAATTGCACAAGAAACTTAAAGAGAAATCAGCGAAAAAAATCAAGAAACATAAGAAAGAAAAAAAGAAGAAAAGTCGCAAAGAAAAAAAGCGTACATGTAAAGAATCTGCTTCGTTAATTGAAGAGAGCTGTGACATCCGAATATCTGAAGAACAGCCCAGAACTGAAGTAATTAATACAGATAACAATGATGCACACACTTTCGGACCAGCTTTGCCACCCCATTTGACTAAGAACACAGAAAATGTTAAAATATCTGAAGTGTCAAAGGTAATAGGGCCCGTAATACCGAAAGAGTTGTTAGAACCCATAAAGGTATTAGACGTTCCTACCAACTACAAGTTAGTTGATGAAGTGAAAGATGCTGCTGCTTCAGAAACAGATGAGAAAGAATTGCAAGACTCATATGGTCCTTTGCCATTTACAAATGAAGGAGAAATGTCGGCAGCTCAAGTTGAATTAGAACAAAGAGCTTTGGAATTAAAATTGGCTGCAATAGATGGTACCAGCACTACAGCCAGTGAACAAAAGGTGCGAGAAGAGTGGATGCTAGAATTGCCTGATGTAGGACTAAAAAGTGGCTTAGCAGCTCTAAATAATCTAAAAAGAGGTTTTCATCAAGGAAAGGAAAAACCGGATTTTAAAGATAGGTAGGAAGAATTTTCTTTTATCTAAATATGTATCTGAAATAGTTTAATAAATTGTTCTAAATTTTCTAGATCATCTTGGACAAAAACTCCTCAAACGGAAAATGACAAGCAAAGCCAATCTACTTCAAAAACTACCCAAGAACAACTGGAACAACAAGCTTCAGCACTATATGAAAAACAACGTGATGCTGAGCAGGAGAGCATTGCTAAGAAGCACAAAAAGAAACATAAACGCGAAGAGTCTTTAGTGGAAATACATCAAAAGAAATTACGCAAAGATGAAAAGAAAAAAGCCAAGGAGTTAAAAGAGAGTGGTTCGAAACCAGAGCGGCGCCCTTTTACGAGAGATATTGATTTAAAATTGAACAAAATCGATCGTAACCAAACTAAGCAAATTGTTGACAAAGCCAAAATATTAAATACAAAATTTTCTACTGGCCAATCAAAGTACCTTTAGACGACATCAATTAGTGTGGTATATTTCTTTAGAATTTGTAATTGTATGTGTTTATAAATTAAAAAAAAACTATGCAAAACTATATTCATAAATAAAATCGAATTTTTATATTAATTTTAAATGCCATAAACGTATTTTTTAACGCTGAGGTGCTGGCTTAGGCTTAGGAATTTTGGCCAACAACATTTGTATCTCATCTTTTTCTTTCCAATCTTTCCATAACTCAAAGAGATTTACTATAGCACGCACTATTTCCTGCACTTTATCCAAATCAACATTTAATTCAGCAAACCATTGCTTCGAAGAATCTTTCTGTAGAATAACACAGGCTATTTGTAAGCAAGCGATTGCAATCTGAAAATAGACAAAATTAAACACTTTTACTGTTGCACCATAAGGCTGTCATCCCTGGTATAACACTAACCTGGTACGGTGGATACAGTAAACACACATCTGTCCGTAGAGAGTCGTTAACAATCCGCCAGCTAAGTGTCAACAGTTGATCCTCTCCTTGACCCATATCTTGCACCAACTGCAAAAGGGGTCTATACGGTTGATACACTATGAGGCAACAATCTAAATTCTCTAGCAAATAAAATTCACATTCCAATATATGATTCGTACGATATGGAAAATCTTGAGTGTAGGCATAGCTAAATTTGCTTTTAATAACCGATTGACAAATGGATATCAAACGTGAATTTGAAATCACTCCAAACTCTTCCACCTTTGAGGCCAGCAAAATGCAGGTAGGTGCCAGCAATAGAGGATCTATGTTCTTTAAAGAATTTCTGGCATAGAAACGCTTAAAGTACACCGTCGCCGTAGCAATGACCTGTTGGCGCAGTTTTAATTGCTCACCCAGGACCTGAATGACATTTGCAAAGAATATAAACACTTTCTGGTATTCCTCTTCGGTGAGCACTTGTAAATCATATTGTCGTTCACGTATTAAGTCTTGACGATCTAAAATCCATTGCTGAGAATGAGAACTTTGCCAAAAATTACCCGCCATTAAAGATACGTAAATACTTTAGAAAACATGCAATAACTTTGTAAATATGATCCTCAGCCTACGTTTTTCACTGTTCTTTGGTAAACAAGTGAAAATTAGCCGCGGCTGCTGCAAATGTAAACAATCAATTATTACTTGCACTGAACATATGCCAGCCGCAAACAAAAGTTTTTAAGGAATTTAAATTTTTTTTTCGATCGAATGTGGTTTCACACACGAGACTATTTTTTAAGCCGCACAATTTTTGTTCTTTCAGTCACACACGAGACTATTTCATCTGGCGTAAAATTGTATACATATACTCTGCTTTGTGTTTATTAGTTTTTGTTTACTTATTTTTCTGAACCTGCTGTTTTATAAATGTAGGTGTATTGGTTTTGTGTTGTTTATGTATTGGTTTGTGCGGGGTAGAAGCTGGTTGAAAAATTATGCCAGCAAAAAACCACTCTCCTCACCTCTCTTGCCCACAAGCTGCCATTTTGTGCCAGCATAATTCTTCTCGTGTGTGATTGCTCATTCAGAATATAATGTTGCACTCTTTCTTTCTCTTTTTTTGTAAATCAATCAAATTGATCTTAATGTTCTCTCATCAATTCTTTATGAAAACTTCTTTTGGGAAATTCAAGAAACCTATCCTTAATACTAACTGGTATTCAATATCTTTGTAACAACATGTAAATCCTTAATTAGCTGATTGACGATTTGAGTATGATTTTTCGGAAATGACTATCGGTAAATATTACAAAATTCCTTCTTAATACTCAGTAACCCGATTATCCTTTTAAAAACCACACAACCAAAAAAATTTGCAATGGGTTAAATAGTACTGAACATACTTCATGTCTATAGAATTTTATTTTGACATTTACTAATAAAGTGCAGCCGACTTCACGATTTAAAAATTTTCTTTCAAAACCACCTTCAGTGGGCCCCTTTTTACGAGAGTATTTTGTAATTATTTAAGTGTGTTATTTAATTTGTATAAACTAATCTTTTTACAATGGCTATGCGTGTGCTCGGCATTTCGCAAAATTTGCGACAACTCTCCAAAGGAGTCAATGTTTTGAAGGTATTCATTAAATCTGTTCTGATTTTCATTATTATGTGAAAAAAAATTACGGCTCTGTTTTACAATGATTTCTCATATAAAATTACGTAATGAAAAAGGTTAAAAATGACATAGAAATCACAGGATTTTTAAACATTAGTGACATTTAAAGTTATACATTGGTTTTTATAAAAAGAATTTTAAAAAATCCTCAGATTTATTAAATTTCCGAAAATGTAGTTGTGGATTTTGAGCTTCGGAATGTTGAGGTTAGGTTTGAAGTGTCTGTATTAAATTGTGCTTTAATTCATAGCGTTACAAGGCTTCTGATGCCGCTAGCTTAAAGAAGACTCTCGTCAACATCCCTGCCACTCAGGTTACCACCCTGGATAACAGCTTGCGTGTTGCCAGTGAAGATTCAGGTGCTTCAACTGCCACCGTGGGTCTTTGGATCGACGCAGGTTCTCGATCTGAGACCCCACAAAATAATGGTGTAGCTCACTTTTTGGAACATATGGCTTTTAAGGTATGCCGATTTATTAATAATAACCAGTTATGCGTATTCAATTATTTATATTTTCAGGGTACTGCCAAGCGCTCTCAAACTGATTTGGAATTGGAAGTCGAGAATATGGGAGCGCATTTAAATGCATACACATCTCGCGAACAAACTGTATTCTATGCCAAGTGTTTGTCCAAAGATGTGCCTAAGGCTGTTGAAATTTTGTCGGACATTATTCAAAATTCTAAATTGGGAGAATCGGAAATTGAACGTGAACGTTCAGTAATTTTGCGTGAAATGCAAGAAGTAGAAAGTAACTTACAAGAAGTTGTATTTGATCACTTGCATGCTACCGCTTATCAAGGCACTCCTTTGGGTCAAACTATTTTGGGACCTACTAAGAATATTAAGTATGTTATTTTACTTATTGACTTTTCTGAAATATGTTTTCAATGTTATGTAAAAAAATCAATATCCATAGATCTATTGGCAAATCTGACTTGCAGAACTACATTAGCACCCATTACAAAGCATCCCGCATTATTTTAGCTGGAGCTGGTGGTGTCAAGCACAATGAATTAGTTAAATTGGCAGAACAACACTTAGGAAAATTGGAAAACACTTATGATGGTAAACCACCAGAGGTCACTCCATGCCGTTTCACTGGTTCAGAAGTTCGTGTCCGCGACGATTCCTTGCCTTTGGCCCACATTGCTATTGCAGTCGAAGGTTGCGGTTGGACCGATCAGGATAACATCCCCTTAATGGTTGCCAATACCCTCATTGGCGCCTGGGATCGTTCTCAAGGTGGCGGTGTTAATAACGCCTCCAATTTGGCCCGTGCCAGTGCTGAAGACAGTAAGTTATATTTCTTTTATTCCGAAGAATTTGTGTAATATCCTTTGTTAGATTTATGCCACAGCTTCCAATCCTTCAACACCTGTTACAAGGATACTGGTTTGTGGGGCATTTACTTTGTGTGTGACCCCTTGGAATGTGAACACATGCTTTTCAACATTCAAAACGAGTGGATGCGCTTGTGCACAATGGTTACTGAAGCCGAGGTGGAACGTGCCAAGAACTTGTTGAAGACCAACATGTTATTGCAACTCGATGGTACCACTCCCATTTGCGAAGACATCGGTCGCCAAATGCTGTGCTACAACCGTCGCATTCCTTTGCACGAACTCGAACAGCGTATTGATGCCGTTGATGTACAAAATGTACGTGATGTTGCCATGAAATACATCTATGACAGATGTCCAGCTGTAGCCGCTGTTGGACCAGTTGAAAACCTACCCGACTACAACAGAATCCGCTCATCCATGTACTGGTTAAGAGTTTAAACGCAATGTGAAGATTGTCCAGTAAAAGGGAAAGAGGCAGGAGAGAGAAAGTGTTGAGAAATAATTAAAATTTCGATACGAAATTTTGCGAAAAATTATGTAGTATATAGTTAAAATATATATATATATATTAAAAATCAATAGAAAAACACAAAAGGAAACAACAGAAACAAACCAACTTTTTAATATAGATATTTTCATCCACAGACGAAAGAAGAGGAAGGTATTAAACTACAATATGAAAACCAAATTAATGTTACTGTTAAAATAAAAAATCAATCTAATAAAGATGTGAATCCTTTAAAATATTAACTTAAAATTTCGTACTTTTTATATAAATTGATGGAAAAGCCTAAATTTCTAAAAAGGAAAAGAATTATGAAGCACAAAAAAGATTTTTTTTTTTCAAAATTAAAAAAAAACTTTCTTCGAGTGTTATTGTAGTTTTAAAATTCAATTGTAAAGAGAAATTCAGACATACTAATTATACAATAATGTCGTCAAATTTTATATTTATTAAAAAAAGAGTGACACGAGGTATAGATAGTATATAATATTGGAAAATTTTATTAAGTCTTTTTTAAATGCCATACTAATACGATTAATTATGAGAATATCTAATGGGTATACCACTGAGACCCCTTTGTAGTTTAGCTGGCTCGGTTTGTCCCAAAGCAGGATCAAGTCCTTGCCAAGTACGATCCTCAAATGTTAAACCCATATTTGTTACCATTATTTCCATTTTAGGTTGGTTGACCAAGGCTTGCTGCTGTTCACTGAGGGCTGATAAGTTAGCTGCTTCAACATCGTTATCGTTTGAGCCGTGCGTACAATTACGCAAACGACCAGTTAATAAACTTACATCATCCGGATTTATGTCGTTAGCATTAAATTCAAGAAAACTTTTTCCGTTTGGTAGTAGTTCCTTAAAATCAGAAACATATGAATCGGGATAGCGCATATGCCAGGCGGGGTTTAATGCCATTTCCGCTTCAAATACCGATACAATAGGTTTATAGAATTCCTTTGATTCGTACATATTATTAAATGGACAACCAATTAGAACGAAACAATCTATTTCCAAGAAGTTTGCCAGTTTTGCAGGATTTATGCGGCCAACAGAAATAATTTGCGTTTTAATGCCACGAGATTTAGCCATTACTTGCAAACGTTTTACTACATCCAAATAACCATCGGCCGTAAGTGTAGCTACAATTAAGCCCAAAGTTAAAGCATCTTTACATTTTTCGATATAATAATAACGACGTCGAATGTATTTAGCCGTTAATGGGTTCTTCTCATTTCCACAACCCGATTTTACGTCGTATATAAACCATTTTCCTGCCTTCGTGGATAGTGATAAATTGAAAAATCTTTGATTGTCACCGCCGATAAAAAGACATACTCTTGAATCATCTGATTCAGTGTCATGTTTATTCTCGCAATCAGTTACTGTAAGTAGTTCACCAGATTCTGACAATTTTACGATTTTGTCACCGCAATAGCAAACTAACTGTAACTCTTTTGCTTTCAAATTCTTCAAGTTGTTTAGAAATTCTGCATTAGGCGTTTCTAAAATTTGATGATAACCAATATCCAAATAAATAGTTACTGCTTGATCCCTCGCATTTTCTTCAAATAAGGTTAAATATTCGTTTAGTTTAGTCATATCGAAATCGAACTGTGGAAATAAATAATAAACAGGTAGACGCGAAACCTTACTGCGACATGCATTACCGAAATGAATGACACTGTCGGCATCAACGTGAGCAGCAGCTATCTGAATAAATATATGAAAATGAAAACTATAGATTGTTCCAAAGAGTTTTCCAATAAGAAGCGATCAATGTTAAAACTGTACAAAATTAATTTAATACGTAATGACCAGAAAGCCATAAATTAAGCAAATTGAGAGGCACATTTTCGACATATATTTGAGGCTTGCTTTTATCGTATAATTCATGTTATAATTAAAAAAGTGTTCTACTACTAGTGCCACTTTTTCTAAAAATTTGTGAACACTATAAAGTATAGCTAGTGTTTAATCGAATTTTATTTGTTTACATATGTACATAACATACATAATTGGCCATTACAACCCTTCAGTCAGGATTACGGCCTAGATTCTCACACCACTCATGTTGTGTGCCTTAATTTTATACTTGAGTGGCGGGACCTACAGTTTGACGTCGACTCCGGACGACAGATTTTGAGAAACTTTTTCATGGCAGGTTTATTTACTCTCAGAGTTTTTGACAGAAATCTGCTGAGAGGAAGTCGCAGAAGAAATATTTTTTTTTCAAATTTCGTTTTGATGTCTGGCCTGGGGCTCGAACCCGGGCTTTACGTCTAATAAGCAAATACACTAGCTACTAGACTACGGCGACTATTTTATTTGTTTACTATTCATTAAAAAAATGAGGTTTGAGTATTGAGAGGACTTTCCATAACATACATAATTGGTCATTACAACCCTTCAGTCAGGATTATGGACATTGTAGTCACTGTAATCTAGTAGGTAGTGTGTTGGTTTATTAGACATAAGGCTACGGTTCAAGCCCTAGGTTAGAAATCAAAACGAAAATATGAAAAAAATATTTCTTCGGTGACTTCCTCTCAGCAGATTTCTGGCAAAAACTCTGAGAGTACCTAAAATTGTCATGAAAAGTTTCTCTGTCGTTCGGAGTCGACTTTAATTTGTAGGTCGCGCCACTCATTTATAAAATAGCACACGCAAGTTAAGTAGTGTGAGAAACTAGGTCCACTTTCCATAACAGTGATTCAATAAAATTCTGTTGAAACATTGACTTCGCCCTTATTAGAGAACTCGGATTTCCCACCAAATATGCTACTCACCTCATCTACACAACAACTTCCATAAGAAGTGTCTGCCAATATAAAGACTTTAAAATCTTTGTCTCCTTCTAGGGCAGTTAACATTGACCTTTTAATTTGGGTAGCTATAGTATCACTATGTTTGAGATAACTATCCGGAAATTGTAAGCAAACCTAGGAGTAAAAATTTTATTAAGTAATACGATTTACAGTCAAACACAATATATGGCACTAATTACCCTTTTATAACCATTTTTGCAAATCCACTCTACACAGAGTTTACTTTGTTTTTCATTCCATATTTCTTGCAAAGTTACTTCCACTTCATCGGTTACATCGGCCTCTCGTTCTAAGGCTGCTGTGTCTGAACTGGAAAATGCTGAAGCTGTGGTAGACATTATATTTTATGTAAAATGTTTATTTACAATTACTCCAAATATTTTAAAGAAAAAGTTGTTTTGTTGTTTACAAAATAATAAAGTTAGCTGTGATAATAAAGAGATCACGTAGTTCTATGAAGGGGAAAGTCAGCATTTTGTATTTAACAGTTGAGTTGCCAACTGCGAATAATTTTTCATATTTTAATGGCGCATGGCGACGCATCAAATTTGACTGAACTGTTTGTAATATTTATTTTGCTTAGCCAGCAACACATCAAAATTGAACCTTCAAACTGCATTGTATTGTTGTTGTGAAGAAGAAAAAAATATATGATTTAAGTTGCCCGGCCACGCTCAAATAATGGATCAAACTCGCCTTTTTTGTTAATGGGTTGGTAAAAAATGTACTCACACGTATAGACTGAGAAGTGTTTGAAGAATATCAAGATACTTTTGATTTTCGCTACCTATGTTGCATAAATCATATGTTTTTTTTTGTGTTGCTGGCTAAGCAAAACAAATATTACAAACACATATGCAAATTTGATCAATTAAATTTGATACGTCGCCATGCTCCATTATGCAACGCAGGTATCGAAAATCAAAAGTATTTTGATATTCTTCAAATTATTCAATTATTCCTCACCTCTATTGCAACCTCTTTACTATTCTAGCTTTTATGTACTTACTAGCTGTACCCTGCGCGCTTTGCTGCACTACAAACTAAAATAAATTTGAAGGAAAGACATTAGACAAATATCCAATTAAGTTTGAATCATTTTATTGATTTTGTTTCCCGTTGTCCAAATGATTCAGACGACCGGGCCTGAGTAGTACGCATTCGATCAAGTGATTCATTGTTCAAGTGATTCATGCGAACGGATCTGTGCGGCATGTACTCGAAGATTTTTCAGTCTCAATGCTGATTCTGAGGCTAGTAATGCTCTTTTCTTTTCTTTTCAACACAGGATCAAATGCACAGTTTACGATTTAATTAATTTCGAAGAATTTTCAGTTGCGCCACCTGTCGGAAATTGGTTATACCAACTTAGAAACCTTCGTCGGCTCATGCGCAACAACTTTGCTAAAGATTAAATGCATAGTTTACGATTCCATAAAGTACATTCATTTTTATATATATAGATAATTTAAACTTGAAAAAAAAAATAAATAAAACAAAAGTCTACGAATTTAATTTTGGTTATATTTTTTCTTATTTGGTGAATTTTTTCACAAATGTTGGTTACAAAATTTTTTTCTTTCCCTTCTATCTTTCCCCCCGCGTCGTTCTTTACACTTTATTTTCTTTGGTTTTATACATCAAGAATCACAGATAGCATACTTGTAGGGGTAACTACTATCCGTATGAGTAATATATTTCAAATGCAATTAAATATTAAGTATGTAGTATGTAGCATACGTGGGCATGGCCCCTCGCTCATTTGGAATATCAACATAAAAAGTAGCCTATAACTCCTTCCAGACATACAGGAAGATACTGTGAAAATTTCAAGAAAATCGGTTCAGCCGTTTAATCGTCTATAAACTTCAAACATACAAACATACGAACATACAAACATACAAACAAACACACATTCATTTTTATATATAAGAAGATATATAAACGGCATAAATTACGCCTTGCGGTTTCTTATTATTGTGGACCCATGAACAGCTAAGTAAATCACGAGTACTTTCGTTGTGTACCTAATGAAATTTTTTATACTAAAATGAAACGAAGCGTTCTCTAAGCATATTATAGTTTGGTTAATGGGACTGTGTGTATTCGTAGCGTTGAACGAAATTGGATTAGCAGATTATAGTTACGCCTTAAAGTGTCTGTAAAAAATAATTTTTATACACATACATGTCACTTATAGAATTAATACCAGAGTGTATGACAGTGTCTTGTACCAGAGCCTTAGCTTTGCTTAACTTAGAGATGTATTTCGGCGTCAGATATGCGCAGTTCGGGATTTATAGAGGAACAAATGAATAAGGGAGAGTATTTATACAGCATAAGGAACAAATTCACCTAATTTGCGAAAGAATTAATAATTCGTAATTGTGATTACTTCCAACTAGTCAATGAATCCAATCATACTGCTGATAATGGCAAGAATTGATTTTTTCCACATGCTTAATTTTTTTGGGATTATTTGGAGAACGCTTACGTGGGCGCTAAACCTAAAACAAACATATATACATAATTGGCCATTACAACTCTTCAGTCAGGATTACGGCCTAGCTTCTCACATCACTCATGTTGTGTGCGTTAATTTTATACGTGAGTGGCGGGACCTACAGGTTAACGTCGACTCCGAACTACAGATTTTTGAGAAACTTTTCATGGCAATAGCGGTAAATTCAATTCCAAATATGTTAAATGAAGTGTTTGACCTTAACATTTTATCACATTGGGCTTTTGAATTTTAAATTTATTTTGAGTTCTTCTTGTGGGTATCTATACATTTGCAGTGCAAAATTATAGTCACCTTAAAGTTTTGCTTATTCTATTTATGTATTGTAAAAACATAAATTTTTTTTGATTTTATTATAAGATACATATATATTTCTATCTATTATAAAATAAAAGTACGGAAGTCGCCGCAGTCTAGTAAGTAGTGTGATGGATTATAGATATACAGTGTACTCTCTCCTAAAGGACACCCCTCTTAAGCGGACACCTTCAATAAACGGACACTTTTTTCAGTCCCAAAGAAATTGTAAGGGATTTTTAAAGCATTTCTCTCTTATGCGGACAACCCTCTCATAACAGGACACGGACACCTTTTTCCACGACATATTGACATTTTAGTTCCCCATAAACGGACAACTTGCAGATGGTAACACTATTTTTTTTTTTGTTTGTTTAAAACTTACATCGTGGTAACAATTGTACACATTTATTATTCGCCGAGTTGAATAAAACGTGCATTTAAATGGGGGAATCCCGAAAATGTGCATTTAAAAATTAAAAACTTAAGTGCCTCGGCCACGTTCAAATTCTGGTGTTCAAATTTTGCATATGTGTTGGTAATATTTGTTTGACTCAGCACAGCAACACATCAAATTTCAGCCTTCAAATTTCATTTTAAAAATGTTGTGGAGAAGACAACATCACATGGTTTTCATCGGAAAAAATTCTTTTATGGTTTTCTTTTTTTTTGGAAAAATTATTTTTAGGTTTTCTGAAAGAACATATGGGCTTTTGGTTGGGAGATTGTTTTGATTTTGTTTGTTTTTTAGTTTTTTCTTTTAATATGCCAATGATTGTTTCATAGTCATTGCCCTGGCGCAGGCAATTAAAAAAACAAAAAAAGGAAACTGCGAAGGGTCTTTGGATGAAAGAGTGGTTGAAGAAAAGGGATGCATTTACGCACCAAAATGTTCTCAATGAACTCAAATTGAGTCCTCCAAATGATTTTCAAAACTTTTTATGGATGGATGAAGGCATATATGAGGAACTTCCAAATTTGGTTGGCCCGAAAATTCAAAAACAAGATACTCAAATGTGTGACGCCATCTCTCCGAATCAACGTCTATCTATAACATTGCGTTTTCTTGCTACAGGCAATTTCTTTTCTGATTTAAAATTTGTCAGCGCTATTTCGGAACGAGCAATTGGTCGCATTGTTATAGAGACTTATGGAAAAATAAACAAGATTTTAAAATATAATATAAAAGCAATTAAAACAAATTATTAATGAACTTAATTTTATAAATAAAATAACAAACATAATAAATAAATGTTTAACAAAACAAAGTTAGTAAAAATAAAGGAACGATCATAACGAATCATATACAAAAACAAAAATACATATACAAAAACAAAACATCCACTTCTTATTATCATTTTCTGCTACACATTTTCAAAACATCCGCGAACCAGATGGTGATGTTTCTCCTACGAAATCTGCAGAAAAATGAAATTTGAAGTAATTGCCCGCACACACATCAAATGTGCTTCCAATTTCTGCGGAGCAGGTAGCGAAAATCAAAAGTATTTTGATATTCTTCAATCTCTTCTCAGCCTGTACGTGTGAGGACAGTTTTCTGTACGTGTGAGTATAGTTTTACCAATACTATCACAAAAATGACAGATTGATCAATCTGGTTTGATCGTGGCTGTGCTACTTTAGTGTACGCGAGTTAGCAAAGAAATGTAAAATCAGTAAATGACAAACTGCTTGCATCATCAAAAACAAAGAACAAATTTTAAGATTGTGGAACACTGATATCAATCCGGAGACAAAAAGAAGTATGTTGAAGCCCATGGGTCTTAACATAGATAAATTGTGCTACGAATTGTTTGTTAAGGCTCGAAATAAAAACATTCCTTTATCGGGCACGCTATAAGAAGCAAGGCCAAAGAAATTGCAGGGAAACTTAATTATGTAGATTTTAATGCATCAACTGTGCACTTCTTATAAGGAGGCTTATTTAGCCATAAGAAAACTAAAAGGTTTTTCTTTATATCACAGCGATCATGAAAGTGTTAAAATGCTGACTGATTTTCATCTGCATCTCCAAGATATTGAAATTAAAGGTAAAACTCGCCAAGCTAAAATTTCGGACTATTTTAAATCCAGTTGAATATATATCAGGTCTTTCAAACTTTTTTTCTCTTTTATACACATACATAAATATATATAAATTAAATTTCTGTTCACTTTTGTCTTCGTCATTATATGTTCGTTTTTGTTTTGAAAATAAAAGTATTTAAAGAAATATATATGTACTTATAGTATGTTGATTGCTCTTTTGGATTTTCTCTCATAAACGGACACTCCTCATAAGCGGACAAAATTGTCCGTCCCATAGGTGTCCGCTTAAGAGAGAGTACACTGTATATGGATGGATATAGTTTGATTCTACGTGCGCATAAAAATTGAAAAGGAATTAAAAGTCCAATTAGAATGACTTAGAACGATTTATAATTCCTATCAGAATTGATTTCTGAGATCATTAAATCCTATATTTTCTTATAAAAAATGCAATTCCTTACAGTCAATTTCCTTATAATTGATCTGCAATAAGCAAATAATAAATAAGGAAACAATCCACTGTACTCCTCCTTGTGTGCGCACATTAACGCGCAAGCCATTATACTTGTGTTTTTCAGGCTGATTCCTTAAAAAAAAGGGCAATGAATTGAAGTCGCCGTAGTCAAGAAGGTATTGTGTTGGCTTATTACATTTCCTCTCTCTCTGCCACGAAAAAGTTTCTCAAAAATCTGTCGTTCGGAGTCGACGTTAAACTGTAGGTCCCAATACTCGCGTATAAAATTGACACACACAACATGAGTTTTGTGAGAAGCTAGTTCGTAATCCTGACTGAAGGGTTGTAATGGTCAATTATATATGTATGTATGCAGTGAATTTCATTATATGCTTAAAAATTATATTTCACGAAATTTGATTCAAGTATGTACCTCAAAAATATTGAAGTTTTACGCGTTTGATTGTATGTATTCGCAGAGTTAGTTGAGCCGGATAAGCCAATTATAGTTAAATCGAAAAACTTTTGTTCGAACTCATGTTGATATTTTTTGTTTAAATTAAATATTTTTCATTACGTAGATTTGATCCTTGAAACAATATAATTTTTACTTTATATGTTTATACTTATCTTTACTTTAAAAGTGATTTAAAAATACACCACAAGAGATTTTGCGGAATGTTTTCCTTATTATGATGTTGCATTTTGAATTTTATAAATTGGAAAAAAACAACAACAAAAACAGAAAATTAATCCCAATTGCACTAAATGAAATACAGAATCTGAAATGCGTATTCGATTTGATTCAATTCATCCCCTTTCCAAAAAAGGTGTTTATAAGTATGTATCCGTTGACTTTGATACTAACTCACTCAAAAGCAATTGCCTGTGGTAAGCTTGGAAGTTATATTGTTAAACCAAGCTGCTATAATAAAACATACATAAATACATATGTACATAATTGGCCATTACAACCCTTCATTCAGAATTTTTTTTACGCCCCCCCTCGTCTCGTTGACTTGTTGTGCCCACTCCGGAACTACGGTGGTATTACTTCGGAGTGGAATCCTTTTGGCCCCTGCGTGTTCATATCCGTGTCCGGATTGCGTGTCGAAAGTTGAGGAGACATCTAAGTGTCTCCACTATTCCTTTCGTCCAGGTCCCTGTGTCGGATTCTGTTTGACACGTGTGCAAGTATCATCTATGCCGACGGGCCTACATGTTCTGCAGCCTCGTGATCTTTCTTCTTCAGTCTTAGGATACGCTCCACGTAATTCGCCACTGAAGTCCAATTCTCTCCACTCGCAATCATAACCCCGACAATGTTAGCAGCCGTGATCGTTATAACTATTGATGTCAGTTCAGTTCAGCGTGCACATTCGAAAATAGTGTGCTCTGCATCGTTAATTACTTCCTCCTCTTCGTAAAGGCAATAAGGGGAGGCGCTCTTGCCCATTCTATGCAGGTACTTTCTAAAATACCCATGCCCCGATAGCATCTGTGTAGTGCAGTAGTTCACCTCTCCGATTTTTCGTCCAATCCATAGCCCAATATCCGGGATAAGTCTCGCCGTCCACCTTCCTCTGTCTTCTTCATCCCATTGGCGTTAACATTTTGAGACAGTGTTTTGCCTGAAGGAACCTGTTGTATAACTTCCGATCAATTTCGCCCTATAAATCTCCATCCGCTCCGCGGCCTGCAGATCCACGGGAATGGTACCTGCAATCACAAGTACGGCTGGCGCGGATACTGTACGATACGCCGAAGTGATACGCAATGCAGCCGTTCTCTGTACTGATATAAGTGAGTACGCACGCTTTCTAACATTGAGCGTTTCGGCCCAAATTTCATTTCCATAAAGCATAATGCTGTTACTAACCTCCATCAGGAGTCTCCTTCTCGCCGGTAGCGGGCCTCCAATATTCGCCATTAGTCTGCTGAGCTGTCCCACGATCTTTTGGGCTCTGTTAGCCGAGTATTTAATCTGTTCCGCATATTTTAGTCTGGGATCCAGTCTTATTCCTAGGTATCTCATCGAGCTCTTAGTCCTAATTACCTCGTTTCCAATACTCATGTCCACGTGCAGGGGGATATGACAACCAGTGATTAGCAATAATTCCGTTTTATGCATGGCCAGGTCTAGGCCGTGGGAGTCTAACCCTATTTTCGTTCTTAGCATAACGCGTCTCAATTTTCGTTGTGCCTCTTCCGTGTACCTGGCCGTGATAACAGCTGCGACATTGTCTGCGTATCCAACCAAAAAAGTTCCGTCCGGCATATCTTCTCTCAGAATTCCATCATAGCTAACGTTCCACAGGTCGGGGCCGAGGATAGATCATTGTGCCGCTCCTGATTTTATTTGTTTAAACCTTGATTCCGAGCTTGTGTTATACACCAGCTGCCTGTTACTCAAATAACTGCTTATCATGGCCAGAATGTAGTGTGGCACAGAGAAATTGTTCTCCAAAGCATCCAGTACATCGCTCCATCTGAGGCTGTTAAATCCGTTTTTAACGTCTAAAGTCGCAAGCAGTACCACAGGCCTCGTAAAGTGATTCCCACATTGTGAGACCATAGCCGCTTCAGTCACCTCTCTCAAAGCGCCAATTGTCGACCGACCGGATCGAAAACCATATTGCCGAGCAGACAGTCCTCCACTATTCTCAATAGCAGCAGTAAGCCGTGGCTTCAAAAGCCTCTCGAGCAGTTTCCCTGATATATCCAGCATGCACAGTGGCCTGTATGTGGATGGGTGCTCCGTATCGCCCTTTTCCTTGCTTATTAAGACTAGCCGTTGTTTCTTCCATATTTCGGGGAAAATACACTCCCTTAGGCACGCGTTGTACATTCCCAGTAGGAGTTGCGGTCTTTGATTGGCAACCTCCCGCATTACCTCAGGCGGGATGCCATCGGGCATAATGCGGATTATGTTGTGTGTGTTAATTTTATATATATATATATTCCTTTTATTTCGATTCTTGAGGATATTACAATTCATTATGACGACATAGTTATCGTAGGGGACTTTAATAACAACCTTCTACTGGATAATCCACTTATGGAACCAATGCTTTCACTTCATCTCAGTCCTGTAAATGTATCAACACCTACACATTTCCATTCGACGTCCAGTAGCTTGATTGACCTTGTATTTGTGAATCACATTGAAAGGGTACTGTTATATGACCAAATTTCTGCCTCTTGCTTCTCCAACCACGATCTTCTCTTCCTTAATTATGATTTATCTGTTACTTGTTCTGCTGATAAATATATTACATATATGGATGATATTAGGAACATGGATTATGCAACTCTGAATATTGAACTGAATAACATTTCTTGGGACCAGGTATATACACTGGGTAATGCGAACGACCAATTATCTTTTATCCAGGAGAAAGTGCTTCTGCTCTATGACAGGTGCGTTCCTCTCAGAACCAAACGCATCAGAGCAAAACAGCAATCATGGTTTAATACGGAAATTAAAGCACTCATTGAGAGAAGGGATAGTGCTTACAGGCGATGGAAGAAGTTTAGGACTGATGACTTAAAAACTTTACATAAAATCGCTCGGACGGAAGTTACTAAGCGCATAAGAATTGCGAAGGCATTGTATTATGGTGGAAAGTTTTCCAACGCAATGGACAACAGGTCTAAATGGAATGTTATTCGTGAAATAGGAATCGACCGCAAATGTCCTAAAATTGATATTGAAGTAGACGTGAATAAGCTTAACGACCAGTTCGTAAATTCTAAGATTCCAATGTCTAGCGGTAACTTATATGATGACCTTTGTTGTGTTCCACCACAATATTCCTTTAGTTTTCGTTGCGTTAATCAGTTTGAGGTTTTGGAATGTATATCAGCGGTAAAATCGAATGCGGTTGGTTCTGACGATTTAGATCCTTTATTCTTGAAGGCCCTGACGCCTACACTTTTGCCATATTATACTCACTTATTTAATACGGTTCTGACTAAATCTACTTTCCCTGAACATTGGAAACTAGCTAAGATCCTTCCCATTCCCAAGACTAACAATGAGTTCAGGCCAATCGCTATCCTTCCTTTTCTGTCCAAGGTACTGGAGAACATTATGGCCAGACAAATCAACAGTTATCTGGCGAGTCACAATTACTTAACTGTAAGTCAATCTGGATTCATGAAGGGTAGGAGTTGTACTACCGCTCTAATAAATGTAGTCGAGGATCTTAGGTCGGAACTAGATGAAAATAGTGTAGCATTTTTGGTTCTCCTTGATCACACCAACGCATTTGACACAGTCGATCACAAAGTTCTAATAAAAAAACTCCAGAAACTGTTTAATTTTTCTAATTCTGCATGCAATCTAATTTATTCTTATTTGATGGACAGATTTCAAAAAGTACATTTTGATGGCAATATTTCAGATCCACTTAGCATTAGTAGAGGTGTTCCCCAGGGATCAATACTCGGGCCTCTGTTGTTTTGTATGTATATAAATGATCTGCCAGATGTTTTAGTTAACTGTAATGTTCATATGTATGCTGATGATGTGCAGCGTTATACTAGTACTCCTAAGGAGAATATTAATTCTTGTTTGGATTACATTAATCGTGATTTAGCAAAGATTGACAGCTGGGCCTCAGCTAATGGACTATGCATCAATCCTTCTAAGTCTAAGTGTATTATTCTTGCGAGGACCAACAGATCATTTGTCATACCTGAGTTGAGTATCAGGGGAAATAAAATTGACTTTGTCACATCTGCAACAAATCTGGGTATTGTCTTCAATGGCAGTTTATCGTGGTCTAGCCATGTAAATATCGTTGTTAGTAGAATTTATTGTATGCTTAGGAACTTGTGGACTGTCATTGATTCAACTCCTTTTGTCATTCGAATGCAACTGGCTAAAACATACTTGATTCCAGTACTTTTGTATGGGTGTGAAATCTTCGCAAACTGCGATTATGATGACAACCGAAAACTTAACTTGGCATTTAATAACATAGCTAGATATGTCTTTTGTAAAGGGCGTCGTGATCACATTTCTCATTTGGCCTACCAGATTCTTGGTATAAAACTTGATAATCTCCTGAAGATTAAATGTCTTATTCTACTTCACAAAATAATTTATACAAAACAGCCGAAATATTTATTTAGTAGAATTAAGTTTGCTAGATCCAACCGTGGTACGAAGATTATTCAGCAACGCTTTAAGACTCTTCTGTCTCAGCGACAGTTTTTTATACACACTACTAGTCTTTGGAATTCTCTACCAAATTACATTCAAAATCTAGGCAATGGAGTTATTTAAATTATTTTCATAAATAAAATTTTTACAACACCTTGAGTTAGAGGAAGTGCATATTTATAGATTTTGTGATTTTATTTTTAGGTTTATATCTATATTATATTTTTATTCCTACTTTTTTAAACTGATTTTCTAACTTATTTACCTTTCTTATATTTTTTATAATTTATTATCTTTAAACTCTTTTTTATTTTTATTTTAGAAACATTGTTAGTTTTTTTTATAAATTCCTATGTGTCATATTTTTTTCTTTATATTTGATTTAATAGTTATATAAACTTTGAACTTTGTACTTAATTTTTTTTATTTTTCAATTAATGTTAATTTTTTATATATTTAATATCTTATTGATTCTAAACATAGCACTATCACTTATAAGACTTATGTCTTGTTGAGCTATGTCAATTATAATAAATAAATAAAAAATGGCGGGGCCGTTAATTTAAAGTCGATTCCAAAGAGATTTTTGAGAAACTGTCCATGGAAAATTTATTTACTCTGAAATTTTTTACCAAAAATCTACTGACAGGAAGTCGCGGAAGAATTTTTTTTAATTCCGTCTAGTTGGATATATCTGACCTGAGTTTTGATACGTGGCTTCATGTCTAATAAGCTAACACACTACATATAGACTACGGCGACTCACTATGATAAAACACTAGTTTTTTATATACAAAATCTCTACTCAGCTAAGTCAGTGAGCCGAAATTAACCCTACTTGACAATCAAACGGTATTTTTCGTAATCATTATTTACTTACATATCACAGATTCTATGACAGTGCCACAGAATTAGTTTTCTCTTATGTATGTAATTTTTAAATAAAGCTTTATTATTTATAACGAGTAGAATGTAGCATCCAATTTTCGATGATTTCCAATTTGCTCTGTTCTTACTTGCCATTTTGTTATTATAATAAAATATAAATTTGCACAGCCTAAAGTTCGAAGAATATAGTACATACATACGAGTATGTTTCCATAACGTACGAAATTTTCATACACACCCCATAGTGGGTGATCTGTGGCCATTTTAAAGGCATTTCAATGCGTATACGCTTAAGAAACAGTAGGTAGAAATAAGTTAGTCATTAATATTGTTAGCTCGTACTTTTAATATTATTATTGGTTACAACAACTTAAAGACATAACATACATACATACATAATACATACATATAAAAATTAAATATCTTATATGCATAAATTAATAACTAAAATAAAGTATTTAACGGTTAGTACATACATACATATATCTACATATTTTTGTATAAAATTTCATACAAAAATATTTTTATATTACATCACTCAGCAAGTGTCGTCCCGAATTATGACTACGAAATACAATAGCTCCCGAGTACTTATTTGATTGCAAATGCCAAAGTAGTTAATAATCTGAGTTATTGGTTAATTTAAATACCTAAACCTTAAAAGAATCAATTCATTTTAAATTATCAAGTTTTTTATTTCGAAATAATTTCTAATAAATATAATGAAACAAAACAATTATAACAAAACAACAACAACATATTGAATACAAATTAGAAATTAATTTTAATAATTCCATTGCAATATCATGGATCAAGTCAATAAATTAAAAAATAATTATTAAAGTGTTGATCAGTTCTAATAGATAGATGGAGGTTACGTTGGAGATTTCTGCCAAGTAGTCTGGAGACGATTTTCGAAATAAAGTTGGGAATATATATGTATGTATATATATGTAAGGAGTAAAATCCTCTATGGAGCATAGGGCCGCAACAAGTTGATTCCAATGAGCTCGATAATCGGTTGTGATTTGGCGTTTCCAGGTGTGTGATGGTCGTCCGATGCGTATGCTTCCCCTGGGGGTTCCAGTCTACGGCTTTCTTTGTGATGTCATCTAATGGCTTACGAAGAGTGTGCCCAAGCCATCTCCACTTGCGTCTCCTTATTTCCCTCTCAATTGGTTGCTGGTTTCTATCTGACCAGAGTTGGGCATTGGATATTACGGAAGGCCAGTAAACACGCAAGATTATACCCAGGCATTTGTTAACAAATACCTGAAGAGACTGGGAATCGCGCGTTGCCATATTCCACGTTTCGTAACCATACAGTAATGTGTATTTGACGTTGGAATTGAAAATTTTAATTTTGGTGCGCCTCGATATGGTAGACGATTTTCAAACACGATTAAGTTGGACAAAAGCATTTCGTGCCTTATTAATGCGACTGGGAACATCTGCTGATGAACCACCGGATTTATCAATTATACTGCCTAGATAGCAGAAAGACTCCACATCATGAACTAATGGGAAAGTGAAGCGTACAAAAGACACGTACTTTTTCACATAGCCAATCTTTTCCAAAAGTCAACCTCACCCACTGTCCTCTATGGGCTTGGTATCCCTTGTCACGCTAACGAGGCTCTGACGACCGACCATGGGCTGTATAACCTTAATGCTTGCACGGCTTTTTTCATGCCTGGTGGCGTTGCACAGTGTAAGATTTTGCTAATCTAGCTGGACAAAAGCCGTTATTTTGAGTTTCAATTTGAATAAATATTTTATCCAATATGAAAGAGGACTTGTTATAAAATAAGAAAATGCAAAAACTTTGCCTAATTTGTCAACAATAACATTATAACGGTACTTTAAACTTGTATATTTTTGAGTGAATTAAATACAACAAAAACACTTACATGAAATTGCTCATTCTTAAAAACTTGTAACTTTTTATTAGAATGGAATTTTTTAACTATTTTTGTTTTGTTCTGAAGCTGTTAATATCACGAGAATTTACTTTTAGAACCTGGTAAATTCTTTTCGTTCTATGTCATCTAAAAAATTGCTCTTTTTGTTAAAGTAAGAAAAAAAAATTCTATAATCGATAATTTTTTTTCTTCATAACGCTACAACACCAAATTAGTTTTATACTAACGTCTGAAGTACCTACTTTAAGGCACACGTAAAATTATCTGCCGAGATTTGCCTAATAAAAAAACAAAACATACCACGAATTTTTTGATATATGGCTTAAAACACCCGAAAATGAAAGGCTTGACCGTTCCGTAATATTTGTGGAAAAACAAGCAGTAGTTCTAATTCTTGCTTTAATATTCTTCCTTCATATTCTTCCTTTAATTTATACATACATATGTACATACAAAATATATTCTTAATTAGAAATTAATAAAACTAAAAAAATTAAAAAATCAAAATTAAAAAAAATAAATTGGTACTTCTACCTCTATATTATTTTTTTTTTTAACATTATCATGCATACTCACTGCTTTTTTACTTTTTGATTACCCAACGCGAATAATATTAGAAATAAATTTTTGCAGTTGTATGGGAAGTGGGCGTGGCAGTGGCCAATATCGCCCATTTTTTTAACAATGGTACATATTGGCCTAGTAACACCTTGTACCAAAATTCATAACTCCAGCATAATTTTTTTCCGAGATATTTAATATTGTGTCCTTAGAATGGCTAAATCTTACAATGTGCGTTGTTGGCAACCTCAACACCAGGATTGAACGCTATAGCCTAATAAGCTGTACGTCTTAAATAAATATTATTACCGAAACCAATACAAGAACGAAAAACAATGAACCCAATATAAAGTTGACGGAATCTGGTATGAAAAAACGGACTTGAAAGTTGGGAATACAAATGGCTAAGAAAAATTGGTGTGTACGGATGCCCACTTCTCTTATTTCTGTATAAACAAAACACTGAAACAAACTTATCTCCCACGGCAACCATATCGGTCAATCATTTTGTCCTTAATGGTGTAATTTCCAAATAAAATGACGGAAGTAATATGTAATACATGTAAATGTAAAGAATTTAACAGGTACTTTTTCCATTTAGTTTTTCAATATAAATTCTATCAGAAACAGGGATTCGTGCAGCAGTGCTCAATAATGTTTTTTCGAAATGGATATATCGACAAGTGAAAAACATAATCATTGAGATTAGCGAGTTGTCATAATCAGCCCACCGACAAACATCAATAAAAAGAGTTGAAGAAAATAGTTTGAAGAGCTGCCTGTTCAAGAACTTCCAATGGATCCTAAGAGATACATTGTTTTATTGAGGTTTGAGGGTTTAAAAAGCAATAACAGCCTAAGTCGACTGAAATCAATTTGCATTATATATGCTACTAAAAAACGTTATATTTACGTTATTATCAACATGTTGATCTAAGTCGCAATGAAAACCCATTACAATTATATTAAAAGTGATTTTTCTGGGAGGAAGTCGCCGAAGAAATATCTTTGTCATATTCCGCTTCTCATAAGCGAACATGCTACTTACTAGACTACTGTCAAGTAGATTGGATTCCCGAAAAATATCCCTATCTCCTATATCCTATCTCCCGCTCCACAGGGTAGTCTTTTGATCCTCTACTATTTTCTTTGTTTATGAATGACAATTATTAAGATTTCGAAGATTCATTTTACGAGTGGTGTAACGAAAATTTAATGAAATTTAATTTTAAAGAATGTAAAATAATGCGGTTTTCAATTATTAAAACCAATTGCCACAATTTATTTGCTAGTTAGTCATCAAATTGATTATGTTGACCAATTTCTCGACCCTGGCATTTTATTTGTTCGAAAATTGAGTTTTATTTTACACAATACGAGTATGATCAACAAAGGTAGAGTGGCATTTTGCAGAATAAACAACCCTGATGCTGATCCGCTTAGAAGGATGTGCAACGTATACTTCTAATTAAGTGTGTCCCTTATCATGCGACCTCTTCAACTTCGTCATGGAGAGTGTTCTGCGAAAGGCGGAAGTGCACGCTGACGACATTGACATCATAGGGCGTACCAAGCGAGATCTTACTGCTACCTTTAGTGCTATTGAACGGGAGTCGACTAAGATGTGTCTGACAGTAAATGAGGGCAAAACAAAATAAACGTTATCGACAAGTAAAGACGTGCCGCATATTGATTATCAGATTACGGCCGATAACTATAATTTTGATATAGTCAAGGAATTAATTTGCCTTGGCTCCGCCGTTACCACCAAAAATGATGTCAGTCTGGAGATCAATCGCAGGATCACTCTTGTCAACAGGTGCTACTATGGTCTCAATAGGCAACTGAGTAACAGACACCTCTCTCGTAAGACAAATCTAATACTCTACAAGACGCTCATCCTACCCGTGCTTTTTTATGGAGCAGAGGCATGAACCCTATTAAACACTGATGCAGCAGCCTTTAGAGTATTCGAGAGAAAAGTCCTATGTAAGATCTTCGGTCCAGTGCGAGTTGGCGATGATTTCGGCATCCGATCCAACAGTGTGCTGTATGAGCTCCTCAACGACGTAGACGTAGTGCAGTGTATTAATATCCAGCGGCTGCGCAGTCTCGGTCATGTTGTTCGAATGGAGGAGGATACTCCGGCGAGACGGACGACTTGTAAGCGTTGGAAGGAAGCCCTGTCATCGTTTGGTGTTACCAACTGGAGTAGGCGCGCAAGAAGCAGAGGCGCCTGGAAGGATGTGTTGCGTCAGGCCGAAATCCGTTGATCGGATTGTTAATGGACAATTAAGTAAGTAAGCATTACGGGTAATTCTATATTCCTCTAATAAATAATCATTCTTTAAACAATTTGTTATACGATAAGCAAACTTTTAGAGTGAATAAATTCCTTAAGCATTCTGTTTGTACTGTACTTTTATTATTGTGATAATCTTTTTTTGTTCAATTACACTTGCATACATACATACGTAAGGAATTGCCATGTTTTATGGCTTAACGAGCCATATAAGCATTTTGAGCAATTTCATATTCATATTCATATTCTTTATGCGCGCTTATAGAAATTTCATTGGTTTGATTAAATCACATTAAAATAAAAATTTTAAATGCCTGTGGTTGGTGTTAATGGTGTTTTTGTTAACGGAAATAGTATAAAATGTATGTGTGCGCAACAAAATTTGATGGAATTGAACGGACGGCGTCTATTTTCGAAAGCAATTTCACCTGTACAATGAATGGGCAACTGATAAAGAAATTTCCGTTTCTTCTGAAAAGGAAATCACGAAATTCACGAAAAATAATTTCGATGAAAAAGAAATTTTTATTTGAAAATCCTCAGCCGACCGAAATTGATTTTATGTTCTAACAACACTGAGTTATTTTCATAGAAGAGTTTAAAGCAGAGACCGGAAACTACATTCAATATACACGTACTTCTGCTTCTAGTGCTAGTGTTAGTTGATTACTTTTGTGTAAGCGTACCATTTATGAATATAAGTATAAGTATTGTGTCAATTGCATAGTTTACGCCTTATACCAGCCAGGTATGTATTTGGTATGCTCAATAATAATCATTTAAAAATAAAAATTGTTTTCGTGGTCACGCTCCTACCAAATCTTAGTCAAAAACAACGTATGAACGCCAGTCTTATGAGAGGAAGACTGACAGAAAGAGAAATAGAGATAGATAGAGAGAGAGTAGAGTGTCAAATGGAAAATCATAAAAATAACAATAAATAAATGTAAAGAATCAGCAAGTAAGTAAGTATTAATTAAAAATGCAGATCAGGTGCCTTACACCTATACAGGCATGGACGACAGTACGAATTAACACAAACGCACATACTAACTGTCACATTGTGTTTGGTTGGTGTGTGTGTGCAAGAGACGGGGTTAACGTTTCTGTATGTGTTTTAGAAATGTTTAATAGTGTCGTTGTTTGTTGGCTCAATAATTGAACGCGTTCAGAGTCGTGCGCCGTACGCTTACAAAAAAAGTCCATTAATAAATCGGACTGTTTGCGTTTGCGTTTACGCATGTGTTTGTGTATTTCGAGCTCTGCACCTTCTTACCCATCCAACCAACAATTCATCTACATATTAAGGTTTAAATTTTTTTTAAATACCACAAGCATTTTCAATTGTTATTTTTTGACTCTTTTTTCCATCGACATCCATTTTGATACAAATGTACTTGTATAGATATTATATGTATATTTAGTAAGTGAATATATGTACACATATCGTATGCGCCAGTATGTGGAAGTACCTTTAGTATTAAGAAATAAAAATGGCTTTAGGTGTGGTGCTAAGCTTGTCTGAGATCTTCAGCGTTAGTTGCCAATGTGTCTTTGTTACCAACGGATCGAGAAACGTTTTTCTAATAAACCAATATTTTTTTCAAATCATCAAAAGTTATTTTTACCAAAAAGTGTCACATAATTCAATACAAAGCAAAATTATCACATTTTTTTTATAATTTTATAACAAATAATTTCACTTGAAATTTCAATATTCTTTAAGAACATCTATTGGTCAGTTGGCAAGATGTCGGCATAGCTGATATTTGAATTTTTGTAAACCCGCTATGCTGCATCTAGTCAATTATTTCAATGGATCAAACAACAAAATTTTGTGAAATAAATTTATTACCGCGAAGGAATCAATATAAAAATTGCTGTTATAACATACACAATTATTGAACTGTTGTAAGACCTGAGAACTGTTTTTACTGTTGGTCTGATGTTGGCATGGATGTTCAATGGATAATTTTAATGTTTAACGTTTACTATGGCACGATATTAGATCATTTACCGACGCAATAAAATTGATCGAATCTTACATACATAATTGGCCATTACAACTCTTCCGTCAGGATTACGACCTAGCTTCTCATACCACTCATGTTGTGTGTGTTACGAGTGGTGGGAACGACAGATTTTTTCATGGCAATTTTATTTATTCTCAGAGTTTTTGCCAGAAATCTGCTGAGAGGAAGTCGCCGAAGAAATATTTTTATATATTTCGTTTTGATGTCTGACCAGGGTTTTGAACCCTGAGTTTACGTCTAATAAGCCAACACACTACCTACTAGACTACGGCGACAGAGAGGTCTTGGACAGTAAACCTTAATTAAAAATATATAAATAATGATCTAAGAGAACTGGAAATGAGATTGTGTCCTCGACAATAACATTGATCGACTTGTAAAAAAAGGATGATAATCGTTAATTAAAAAATAAAATTGATAGACTATAATAAAATATTTGTAGAGATTATCGACTAGAATGATAATCTTTAATTGTAAAATAATAATATAAGTAGCGATGCAATGATATACGGAATATGTTAGGCCCATGACTTTAGACATCTTGAACAGTTACAACAAGTCGGCGTAGAGATGTATGAATATCGGTAACGACTGCCGCCTTTATTCTCTCACATGTTACACTATCCTATTAAAATATCATATATTCATCTTCTATTATTCGGACTAATTACCAATTTAAGATACTGTCCACGTATGAGTTGAAGTGGCCGATTGACAATTTTTTATAGACATTTGAGTAGGAAATGCGTACCGTTGCCAAATTCTTTTTTATTATGTTTTGAATGTATTGCCATGAGAGGCTGACTAACAGATAATAGAGATAAAGTCAATAGTGCTTGTAAAATATCCTTTACCATACTTTGTTGATAAACTTTTTAAAAGACCCAATACCATACTGCGTCTAAAAAAGTTTAATACAGTTTAAGCTAATAGCCAGAAATCAATATACGATAACTACATTAATTCTTGATGCAATTTCATAGTGCTTTTCAAATGTTTTGTTTTAGTTAGAAAAAGCTATTAAAACAAGCTATGAATACAATGCAAATAAAATACAAAATTTATTGACGAATTCCAACTGTATTACATATGTACATTGTACATACATAATTGGCCATTACAACCCTTCAGTCAGGATTACGACTTTTCATGGCAATTTTATCTATTCTCAGAGTTTTTGTCAGAAATCTGCTGAGAGGAAGTCGCCGAAGAAATATTTTTTTTTTTTTTTCATATTTCATTTTGATGTCTGACCTGGGGTTTGAACCCTGGCTTTACGTATAATAAGCCAACACTAGACTACGGCGACTTCCCAACTGTATTAATAAGCACAAATTCTAAAGATTCACTTTATTTGCTCTTTATAATCACTAAAACTACAGTTGTGGTCAAGAGCTTTCTTTGACAACTTTTGTGTACTTGGTTATTTAAACTAAAACAGATTACCAATAAATCAGTCCATGTTCATATCGGGTATATCAACATGACAATTTTGACAATTGATAACGGCTATATTGTTGATGGATATAGCATTCAACAAGACAATGAAATAATAAGATATTTTTACCCAAATGGATGTCCGTCTGAAGCTATTTTTTTATTAAAAATCATCTTCAGCGATGAGACTTATTTCTGGATAAATGGGTACGTGAACAAACAAAATGATCTATTTTGGGACTTCTTGTAGATTACATGAGATCAAAGAACGTCCAACGCATTACAAAAAAGTCTTAGTTTGAATGCAGGTCTGGCCATCACTATCAATGGCGAGCACCATAGGTCAATGATTGCCAACTTCTTTTGTCGTGAATTGTACAATCTGAACACCGAGGATATGTGATTTCTACAAGGCGGCGCTAAGTGGCATACAGTTCCCGAGGGATTTGAGGGCATAATCTTCCCATGTAGAGATGATGTGAACTGGCCACTTAGATTGTGCAATTTGGCCCCGATAGGCTTTTTCTTCAAAAATCACAGTGGTCCTTAAAGCCAAAGTATGCATCTCTTAAATTTAAGCTGATTAATGCATCAACCAGTGAAGCCGTATTGGATACGATATTAGTATTTCATAGTATGACATGTGTGTGAAGTTAGCTACAAGAGCTACAGATATTCTTTTTTGTACAGTAAATGTTATATTATAAGAGACCGGTAGGTTAACATAATTGAAAAATTTTAAAAATTAAAGAAAGAATATCGTTTAAAAAATTGTCACAAAAATTGTGATAAATTAGAGAAAAAATGAAAGGAAGACGAAAAAAAAAACATATATGTATGCAAATAACAATTTGCTAATAAAGTTAAAAAATTAATTTTATTTTTATTTTTTTTTTTTAAATACGCGCTCCACAAATTGAGAACAATTCGATGAAATTTAAAAAGATGCGGTTTTCTAGCCTAATGTAATGAATGGCTATTGGATCAAGGATTCCAAAACAGTTTTCGTCA
Source organism: Sarcophaga rosellei (assembly GCA_930367235.1). Classification (NCBI taxonomy): domain Eukaryota; kingdom Metazoa; phylum Arthropoda; class Insecta; order Diptera; family Sarcophagidae; genus Sarcophaga; species Sarcophaga rosellei. The sequence goes on along the minus strand of OV884017.1, from coordinate 61,639,046 downwards.
CGATCGGCTAACCCTTGGGATCGGAGACATAGTCGATGAAGCTAACATTCACTGTAAAAAAGAACACACACATTGTGTTTTATTCAAATTTGAAGATAGTCGCAATATTTTCAGGCTAGTCGTTAATAATTAAAAATATATGTATGTTAGCAAACGTTAATCCTTATAAGATACATTTTCATCGTAAAATATTTAAACTCAAACTCAAACTAAGGTACTTATTGAACTAAAACAAAAAAATCTTTAAAATTAAGAGCAATAAAGTATTTGTTTTTTTATTTGCATCCAGCATTAGGTAATTGGCGTTTTATAATGATAGGTCGTTTTGATACTACTGTACTACATACATACATACTACATAATTGGCCATTACAACCCTTCAGTCAGGATTACAGCCTAGCTTCTCACACCACTCATGTTGTGTGCGTTGATTTTATGCGTGAGTGGCGGGACCTACAGTTTAACGTCGACTCCGAACAACAGATTTTTGAGAAACTTTTTCATTTCAGGTTTATTTACTCTCAGAGTTTTGCCAGAAATCTGCTGAATAAATATTTTTTTTTTCATATTTCGTTTTTTGATGTCTGACCTGGGTTATGAACCCGGGCTTTACGTCTAATAAGTCAACACTCTACCTACTAGACCACGCCGACTACTATGCTATTGTGAACTAGTAATAAATTATAAACTGGACTGAGCTGAAAAATGTTAAGATTTTTTCTGAACAACTGTTGATTACACGGATATGGTGAGCACTGTCTTAACATTCAACCATATCTGCAGTATATACCGTATCTAAGACAACAAATCTACTCGTCTGATAAGATTTCCGTTGAACTGTTGATATATACTCTTGTACTAAGATCAGATCATCCAACCTTACTACAAAGTGAAAAGAAGGTATCACCATCACAGTACCATAAAACATTACCCCTGCGAATGTCGAAACTCTGCTAAATACTATCCAAAAAATCATTGATTTCATCATTTTAAAACGAAAGTCAACAATAGATGAATTGCGTCTACGACGGGAACAAGCAAGGTTCAAAATATTAAACAGTCCTCTATTTGTTTACTACCAGTTAACATCAGAACATAATGATGGATTCAGTTGGTAGTCGCCGTAGTCTAGTAGGTAGTGTATTCGCTTATTAGACGAGAAGCCCGCGTTCGAGCTCCAGGCCAGACATCAAAACGAAATTTGAAAAAAAAAAATATTTCTTCTGCGACTTCCTCTCAGCACATTTCTGGCAAAAACTCTGAGAGTAAATAAACCTGCCATGAAAAAGTTTCTCAAAATCTGTCGTTCGGAGTCGACGTTAAACTGTAGGTCCCGCCACTCAAGTATAAAATTAAGGCACACAACATGAGTGGTGTGAGAAGCTAGGCCGTAATCCTAGCTGAAGGGTTGTAATGGCCAATTATGTATGTACATATGTATGTATGCATGTGTCAGTTGGTATTTAGGAGCAACTCAATAAATAGATGACTATATTATCTAGGTAGTGCTGACGACGTATGTCATGTGTCATATGCTATAAGAGTCTTCCAAAAAAAAATATCAACGAGCAAGAACTCAATGGCGAAATCATAAAATTTAAAATATCGAATATAAAGACAATAACTATGAATAACAGCGAACTGGTTCTATTCATCGATAGTATAGAAGAAGAAGTAGAGGAATTTTGTTACCTTGGAAGAACTACCGAAGACTCAGAATGCTGTTCAGTACCAAAAGGGTGTTTCCTTCTGAAATGCTGACACTGTTCAGGTTGCTAATATGACTTCTGGTGGTTCCATTTCTTCATCACAGTATCAATATATTTTACTTGAAGCAATTCTCTTTCTGAACAAAAGTTTCTTGAGCCGACACTATTCGATCTGAAAGATCGATTGCTATTCCGAGGCTGTCTCCTCTATTTCACAGGACACAAGACCCTTCATGCTATAATTATATAGCATAAGTCATAAGTTCGTAGGGCTTGGTTGAGGACAACTCCCTAATGTCAATTATACCCTTCCAAACTCCTTATCTCACTAAATAGAAAAGTCCCTCTTAGCAAGCTAATCTGTCTCAATAATATTTTGATTAACTACATATTTCTTAACATTTTTTTCTTCGAACTAAATTTTTAAAATAAAAATGATCTAAAAATCTAAGTTTATTGTTTTTAATATTAAATTCAAATTAAAAAATATTTGAAAAAACTGAAATAATCGTCGTGGTCTAGTAGGAATTGTGTTGGCTTATTAGACGTGAGGCCTCGGTTCAAACCACAGGTCAGGCATCTCCAACTAAACGAAATATGACAAAATATGTCTGCTCTGTGAGCAAAATAAAATTGCCATGAAAAGTTTCTCAAAAAATCTGTCGTTCGGAGTCAACTTTAAACTGTAGGTTCCGCCACTCATGTATAAAAATTTACACATCCAACATATGTGGTGTGAAAAGCTAGGTCGTAACCCTAACTGAAGGGTTGTAATGATCAATTATGTATATGTATGTATGTGTTGATATAAGGATTTAACAAATTGACTAGTTTATTAAACAAGCTTCTGTCCCGAAATATCTAGTCCTAAATAACGTAAAACAAAAGACTCATTCTTCTCAGCTTTATTAAAATGTCTGATAAATTTATTGCTCGCAGAGGCATGACCCTATTAAACACTGACGCAGCAGCCTTGAGCGTGGTCGAGAGAAAAGTCCTACGTAAGATCTTCGGTCCAGTGCGAGTTGGCGATGATTTCCGTATCCGATCCAACAGTGAGCTGTATGAGCTCCTCAACGACATAGACGTTTGGCGGCGTCTTAACATCCAGCTGCTGCGCAGTCTCGGCCATGTCGTTCGAATGGATGAGGATGCTCCGGCGAGACGAGTATTTGATTCGGGAATCTGCGGAAGTCGGCGAAGAGGACGGCCTTGTTTCCATTGGAAGGACCAAATCGAGGAAGCCTTGTCATCGATTGGTGTGACCAACTGGCGTAGGCGCGCAAGAAGCAGAGGCGCTTGGAAGGATGTGTTGCGGCATGCCGAAATCCGTTAAACGGGTTATTATGGCCAATTAAATAAGTAAGTAAGATCAATTTATTATGTGGATGGCTGAATTTGTTTTGGATGAACAATCAGTCTAAAAGTGTATTCAATCTGGATGAACAATCAGTCAAAAGTGTATTCAATCTGTCTTACGGTGAAGAGTATCTACTGGAGGGCCATTGTTATAAATCTGGGGGAAAGATCAATTGTCAGTAACCTGCATCCCATGACATTCATCAACAACGACGATGGAAAGGTAAATATTTTCAAATCTCAGGAAGTGCAGTCTTGTTAAAGATATCATATGATCTTAGAACATTTATTCACAGCGATGGGCACCATACAATCGCCCCATATAAAGATATGGAATTAACCACCATAACAGTGAGACACAGGGAATAGTTAACACTGTGGCTGAGGTTAATGTCTTATTTCTTCAGAAGACGTTGACAGCCCTGGATTTTTGAAAGCCTTGTATATTGCACATTAAACAAAAAATCTCAAATAAAACTATAATAGTGAATAAAGCGAATACGAAAGGGTTAATAAATTACAACTGTGCGCCATCTACTATTGAGTAGAATAAACAAAAATATTAATGTCATTGACAGCTGACTTTGACATCATGTGTCTTGTCAATCTGTCAGTATTTCTTTTTTTTTGCTAAAGTATCTGCGTTCTCTTTGATGATTAATATTATTTACATAAAGTATTTAATTTCTTTATAATTAATTGATAAAATAGTTTTATATGTGTAGAACTTGAGAAAATAAAAACAATGAGATTCTCTTAAGCATAAGAAAACAAAGCATTGTATCAAAAAACTTACAACAACAAAAATAGCATCAATTGGTGGAAAAATAAGGCAAGTTTTGTTTAAAACAAGAGACACTTTAAAATCGATTTGATTTGAAAGAATAGTTATGGACAGTCAGGTGAGTTTGGAGTAAGTTTTTTTTGTTTATATTAGATAGCCTATTGATAACAGTTCTTAATTTCTTTTCCATTGTCAAATTGATACACAATTACGGTATTCATCGAACCAAATAATTATTTGTGGGTCGCTATTCAAGCTAGTAATGTTGTGACAACTTTGAATATTTCGTCTCGTAGATCATGTATTTTAACATTTTAACCTCTGGATTAAGTTTTCAATACTTGCTGCATATATTTTCAACAGCAAATGAGACAAAAATTCATTGCATGGACTAATACAACATATTTACTCTCTATATACTTTAGAACGATGAATTTTCTGTTACAAAATGGTTCAATGGTATGTTTTAGGCATCTGTGGTAAAAGATTTAAAAATAACCTTAAGAACCAAGTATGTTTTATTGCAGCTTACTAACTAAGAGAGAAAAGAGGCTTTTGATTCAGATTTTATTTAATACTAGCTGTACCCTGTGCGTGTTGCTGCGCCACCAACTAAAATAAATTTGAAGGAAAGACGATACACAAATATCCAATTAATTTTGAATCATTTTTTTTTATTTTGTTTCCCGTTGTCCAGATGATTCAGACGAACGGATCTGTGTAGTACGCATTCGATTAGTTTCTAATCTTATTTCTCGTTGTTCAAGTGATTGGTTCGAACGGGTCTCAGCAGCTTGTACTCGAAGATTTTCCTGTCTTAATGCTCGTTGCGCGTCTGATTCTGAGGCTCGTAATGCTCTTTTCTTCCGTGCTTGAGGTGTACGACGTGAAAAATGCGTTTAAATGCATAGTTTACGATTCAATTCATTTTGAATAATTCTGAGTGGCGCCATCTATCAGAAATTAATCGCACCAACTTAGAAACCTCCGTCGACTCATGCGCTAAAGATCATAACATGAATGCACAGTTTACGATTTAAATCATTTGTAGTAATTTTCAGTGGAGCCACCTGTCGGAAATTGGTCATATCAACTTAGGAACCTTCCCGAGCTCATGAGCAACAACTTTGCTAAAGATCATAACATGATCAAATGCATAGCTTACGATTCTATAAGTTACATACACACAAACATTAATTTATATACATGTATGTAAATATATAGATTTTTATTCGAATAACAATTTAATTTGAAAACAAAACAGAAATTTTAATAGAAGACTAAAGACGTTGGTTGCTCTAATGGTCTACAAAAAAATGAACGTGTAAAAAATATTTTTTTATAATGATTTCTAAAGCCAACAGTTTTGAAATTATAATCTCTATAACAGATGTAAAGACATACTAAATTAGTTGTTCCTGTAATAGAGTGAGCAATTTTTCTTTTTTCAAACTTTTGTAATATCTGGTTTCACTGGAAAAACTGTTTTAAATCCCTTAAAAGTTTAATTACGTACAAATTTGTTAAGTACATACATATGTATGTATTTAGATAAAAAAAGATCATTGATATGGAAAGTAAAAACTTTAAAAATATTAGATATAATGGAATTTTTGTTATGTCAGTTGTAGAAATTATCGCAACTCTATGTGAAAATGACGTCAGACAGACAAATTGTAATACCCAAAGCGCAAAAAATTAAAAAAAACAATAACAACAATTATATAAATTATTGAAGTACATATTTCAATGCTTATTAAAAAGTATATGGTTTTATTATACTTACTTACTTAATTGGCCATAACAACCCGTTTAACGGATTTCGGCCTGCCGTAACACATCCTTCCAGGCGCCTCTGCTTCTTGCGCGCCTACGCCAGTTGGTCACACCAATCGATGACAGGGCCTCCTCGATTTGGTCCTTCCAACGGATACAAGGTCGTCCTCTTCGCCGACTTCCGCAGATTCCCGCATCAAATACCCGTCTCGCCGGAGCATCCTCCTCCATTCGAACGACATGGCCGAGCCAGCGCAGCCGCTGGATATTAATGCGCTGTACAACGTCTACGTCGTTGAGGAGCTCATACAGCTCACTGTTGGATCGGATACGGAAATCATCGCCAACTCGCACTGGACCGAAGATCTTGCGTAGGACTTTTCTCTCGAACACTCGCAAGGCTGCTGCATCTGTTCTTAATAGGGTCCATGCCTCTGCGCCATAGAGAAGCACGGGGAGGATGAGCGTCTTGTAGAGTGTTAGTTTTGTCGCGCGAGAGAGGTCTCTGCTACTCAATTGCCTACTGAGACCATAGTAACACCTGTTGGCAAGAGTGATCCTACGCTTGATCTCCAGACTGACATCATTTCTGGTGGTAACGGCGGAGCCAAGATAGATGAATTCCTTGACCGTATCAAAAGTATAGTTATCGGCCGTAATCTGAGAATCAATACGCCGCGCGTCTCTACTTGTCGATAACATATACTTTGTTTTGCCCTCACTTACTGCCAGACCCATCTTACTAGACTCTCGTTCAATAGCACTAAAGGCAGCAGTAACATCTCGCTTGGTACGCCCTATAATGTCAATGTCGTCAGCGTACGCAAGCAACTGGACACTTTTTTGAAAAATAGTGCCATTGCGATGCACTCCCGCCTTTCGCAGAACACTCTCCATGACGAAGTTGAAGAGGTCGCATGATAAGGGGTCGCCTTGTCTGAAACCTCGCACGGTATCAAAAGGTTCGGAGAGGTCCTTTCCTACCTTGACGGAGCTGCAAGAATTGCTCAACGTCATTCTGCATAGCCTTATCAGCTTCGCAGGTATACCGAGCTCAGACATTGCGGCAAAAACACGATCCCTTATGGGGCTATCGAAGGCTGCCTTATAGTCGACAAAAAGATGGTGTGTGTCGACTTGTTTCTCGTGGGTCTTTTCCAGGATTTGGCGTAGTGTGAAGATCTGGTCGATGGTGGACTTGCCAGGTCTGAAGCCGCACTGATAAGGTCCAATCAGTGTTTTTACGAGTGGCTTCAATCGTTCACACAATACGCCTGTAAGAACCTTATATGCGATAGGGAGAAGACTTATACCCCTGTAGTTGGCGCATATCGTAGGGTCTCCCTTTTTCAGGACAGGACAGAGGACACTGAGGTTCCAATCGTTGGGCATACTTTCCTCTAGCCATATTTTGTAAATAAGTTGGTGCATGCGCCCTACCAACTCATTACATCCGGTCTTAAACAATTCAGCGGGGAGGCCATCAGGACCCGCCGCTTTATTGTTTTTAAGACGCATAATCGCGACTTTGACCTCTTCATGGCTAGGCGGCGGAATCTCCACGCCGTCATCGTCGATCGGGTTCGAAACATCATCTCTAAAGGCGGAATTGTTGTCGTCATCACCTTGCAGCAGAGTAGAGAAGTGTTTCCTCCATAACCTCAGCACCCCTTGCGAGTCTGTTATCAGGTTTCCGTTTTCGTCTTTGCAGGAAGACGCTCCGGGCTTAAAACCTTCGGTTAGACGCTTAACCTTTTGATAAAATTTTCGAGCATCATTCCTACACCTATACATCTCGACTTCCTCGCGCTCACGCCTTTCCTGCTCCCTCTTCTTGCGTCTGAAAAGGCGTCTCTCATCCCTTCTCCTCTCTCTATAGTTCTCGACAATGGCTCGCGTTGCGGCTGACTGCAGCGTTTTCTTGTATGCAGCGTTTTTCGCTGCAGCAGCCTCGCGACACTCCTCGTCGTACCATTGATTTCGTTGGGGTGGGCGCTCGAAACCAAGGACTGTTTCCGCAGTAGTGCGCAAAGAGTGGGAGATGTTGGCCCACAGTCCACCAATGTCGCTGAGATTGGATGGGGAGCGACGGAGCTTATCCGAGAGTTGAGCGGAGAACGCCTCAGTTGCCCCTTGTGATCGCAGCTTCTTGACGTCCAGCTTTCGCAATGTACTAGAGCGCGCAGATCTCGAGGCGCTAATGCGCAATCGGAACTTGGCTGCGACAAGGTAGTGGTCCGAGTCGATGTTTGGACCTCTGAATGTACGCACATCTAGTACACTGGAAACGTGCCTTCCGTCTATCACAATATGATCGATCTGGTTGGATGTTGATCGATCGGGGGACATCCAGGTGGCCTTATGAATGTCGAGATGCTGAAACCTGGTGCTACATACTACCATGTTGCGCGCCGCGGCGAAATCGATCAGCCTCATACCATTGGAGGTAGTGTCCGCGTGGAGGCTGAACTGTCCGACAGTGGGGCCAAAGATACCTTCCCGCCCGACCTTCGCATTAAAATCTCCGAGGACGATTTTGGCGTCATGGGCCGGGCACTTATCATATACGTCCTCGAGTTTAGCATAGAAGGCATCCTTAACCGCATCGTCCTTTTCTTCCGTCGGGGCGTGGGCACAAATTAGGCTTATGTTGAAGAATTTTGCCTTGATGCGGATTGTGGCTATTCTTTCGTTCACAGGTGTGAACCCAGAGACGAGGTGACGAAGTCTCTTATTAACCACAAAGCCGCATCCGAATTCGTGCTTATCTTCATGGCAGCTGTAGTAAACATCACAAGATGCAAGCCTTTTGCATCCTTGTCCTGTCCACCGCATTTCCTGTATGGCAGTGATGTCAGTCCTACATTTAATGAGGGCATCCGCCAGCTGGGCGGAAGCGCCTACCCTGTAAAGGGTGCGGACGTTCCATGTGCCAATACGTAAATCGTAGTCCTTTATACGTTTGCCGTGGTCGTCAACTTTTAAGGGGATCTTATCGGATTCTGCATTTTTGGTTTTCATTGGAGGGGGATTTTTACGTGGTGGGTTCCAAGCCCTACGCACAACCCAAATTTAACGTCCAGGGGATTGGACTTCGCTGCACGCATTAGTTAACATCTAGCGGGTGCTAGAATGCCATCCAGGAGGGGCCACGAGGAGGCTGCGTGTCAACTTGAATACAGCAAGACAAGGATCGTCCTGGAGGTCGCCACGTTGACCACAATCAGAAACTTTGCCTTGTTTGCATGCATCCCATCCCTCCCATGGTTTTATTATAGATTTGTTAATACAACAGTGCTTAACTGCTTTACAGGCACCTGCCGATGGACATTTATTAGATATTGTTGACAACAGGTGGCGCGAAGAAGTATTACCGTTTGATCAAATACTAGTTCCCGCTGACAAATTACCCGATCCTGAGGCAGATGGTGGCGATTCGCATTTAACATTAAGTGAACAGGTTAGTACAAATAAAAATCAAAATTTCAGAAGAGTTTAATATAAATACTTTGTGATTCTAGGAACAGAAATGGACTGATTTGGCATTGGGTTCATTAGCACCGGAATCATCTCTTATTGATCAATTAAATTTAACAACATTTTAAATACTAAAAGCTTAACATATTTTTTTTAAAGAAATTTAGTTGAATAGTATTATTATAAAAGAAATAAATAAAAGCGAACACTGATAAAATGAGTTCAAATCAAAATCTTCACTCCATGACAAAACTTACTGAGTTTGCTCGCGATTTTGAAGAAGAGCCAGAAACACTATTTGGTCGATTCGTTAATAAACTACAAAATGCCTATAATCAATCCTATAATACTGTAAATGATTTATCAAGCGTCAATCCACAATCCCCAACTTCTTCCGCAACAACGAATACAGCAAAGTCGGTGTTTTATGCCGACGGCTCTTCCCATACGGATAATCCAACGTCCATAACACGTGACAGTTCATCTTCCAGTATTAATTCCAATCCTCTATATGTAACCAAAACAAACAGCGGCGGAGAAACTTCCTCTAACGCTACAGAAGATAACAGCTCAATAGAAAAGTCTGATACATTGCGTATGGAAGTGCATGAAGGTCGCACAATGGTAAATGTTCTTAAGCGCATGAGATCTATGATGGCTTCTAAAAATAATGTAAGAAATCATTTTTAAAAATCTTAATACCTTAACACACAAGCCGACTTTAAATTTAGGATCTACGTAACTATAAAGACACAGATTTGCATAGATTTTGGATGCCTGATGCAAAAGCTAAAGAATGTTATGATTGTTCTCAAAAATTTTCTACTTTTCGCCGGAAACATCACTGTCGCCTGTGTGGTCAAATATTCTGCTCCAAGTGCTGCAATCAAGTAGTTCCCGGAAAAATAATAATGTGCTCAGGTATATATATTTGTCATTTGTTAAAATTTTATATGAACGCTTTGGCATAATAAATATTTATTTTTCAGGGGAATTAAAAGTCTGTAATTATTGTTCTAAAATTGTTCTTAGCTATTTGCGTTCGCCAAATATAACAAAAGACCTTAATTCAGACTTGCAAGCATTACAACAGGATCTGAGTAATAAATTAGAGACGAATAACGACAACGAATCGACAGATTTGATAACAGAACCCTCGCGATCGACATTAGAACGTAAAATTTCTGTAGGATATCAAGAAGAACGTTTTGCTTCTCACCAACCTACAATTAGCTTGACAATAGATGATCGCAAAAATATATTGCAGCAATCGAATTCTCTTATTACATTGCACGAGCAAATGCGTAAAGTTTTGCCGGCCCAAAATTGTGGCTTAGAACTTATTGAATTTTTAAATTCTAATCATAAATCTTCAAATAAAGTGCAAGCTGTGGCCATTTTAAACGCAATGTTAGATGCAGGATTTATACAACCAATTGTAAATGATTCCGAGGAAACAGAATTTGATGAAAATTTACATTACCGCTTTGTTAGCGTACTGCCGAGGTAACAGCGTTAATATTTTACTATATTTCAATGGCATATCATTAAGTTTTATAACATTTTACCTTTCTTTATAGGCAAGCTTTAGAAGCCATCAATTTTATGGAAGTCAATAACAAAGAAGAAAATCTTAGTCCTCAATATGAACAATTTGGTTTTGAACCGCATCCACCTAAATCACTTGATTCTTCATTTAATCTTAAATCCACACAAGATATAGAATTGGACAATTCTATGCACTCAGCCACATCAAAATTGTTAGAATCCTATTGTGACCACGAAGAACAATTGCTAACACAAATGCTTCGAACTTTTCAGTTGGATTTGCAATGGGCAAAAATCTTGAATCCCTTATGCTGTAGGGCAGCGAATCATTTCAAACCGGAGTATTGCATAAATGATTTAATGGATGTAAGAAATTATGTCAACTTCAAGAAAGTTCCAGGTGGCAAACGATTGGAAAGCACAATTGTTGGCGGTGTTGTCTTTTCTAAAAATGTGGCTCACAAGGATATGGCAACTAGAGTGGAACAGCCACAGATATTACTGCTACGTTGTCCCATAGTATATGAACGTATTGAGGGAAAATTTGTTAGTATATCAACAGTTCTATTACAAGAGAAGGAATATCTGACAAATGTTTGTGCCCGCATAATGAGCTTTAAGCCGAATATTGTGTTGGTTCATAAAAATGTTGCTGGCATAGCTCAAGATATTCTAAGATCAAATGGCATTACTTTAGTATTGGACGTAAAACTTTCCGTTATGGATCGTTTGGCTCGGACCTTGCAATGTGATGTTCTGACCAGTATTGAAGGTAGCATATCAAAGCCAAAGTTGGGTAAATGTGATGCATTTTACATACGCAATTATAATGACGGTATGGGTGGTACTAAAACGTTAATGTTCTTCGAGAAATTGCAAAGTCCTAGAGGCTTTACATGTCTTCTGAGAGGCGGTTCAAATAAAGAATTGTACAAAGTAAAGAAGGTGGCCTCGTTTCTAGTATATGCTCGTTATAATTGGTGTCTGGAAATGTCTTTTCTGTTAGATGAGTTTGCCGAGCCACTTAGTCCAAAACCACCAATTTTTGATTCCAAGGAAGCCAGTCCCGCAGATGAAAATGCCAAAATAAATGATAAAAATCGAAATATTAGCCAGCAGCCCGACGAAGAAGATCTACCACTACTACGTTCAAATATAACAAATAATTCAGCAAAACCAAAACCAATCGTAGTCGAACGCAGATCTGAGGAGAAAATATTAACGACTGCAACTGATGTATCAGCTGATTTTACAGATCCCTTACGCTCTGCAGAAAATAATATATTATTACCAAAAGAAAATTCTCAAAATCTTCAATTAGCTGTTGAGCATCGCTACGATAATCGATTTCGCAGTGCGCTCAGTTCTACTATATTGTCGGTCAGCCCATTCCTTACCTTTCCTTTACCCTACCTGGAAACTGAACAGGGCCGAAAATGTCCTTTACGTGTTCTATTTCCTGCTGAACTCTATTATTCGAAATTATGGTCAAATCATAACAATTCAAATTCAACAAATTGTAACACAAACAATTCTGAACGTTTAGAGGGCTCGGAAATTATTCTAAATGACTGTGATCAATTGAAATTGAACCCACCTCACGAATTTTTAAAAATGAAGATAACCGCTCCAATAGATAACCGAGATATACAAACTCTGCTGGCGGAGTTCAGAGCATATGGTGGAAGGTATCCTAAAAGACCAAGATGTAAGTACTACAGACATAAAAAGTATATCAATATTCGAAAATGTCAGTTTTTATTAATATTGTGCCATTATTTTCTAAAATTGCAGTGTTCAAATTCCTTAAAGGCCGAAAAGAAATAAACAGCCAAATGTCGCAAAAGGTTCAAGAAGAAAATGTCTACAAAGATGCCCTTGACATTGAAAATCATCAAAGGCTACCAGTACTTTTTTGTAGTTTCTTTTTAAATCCAAAGGGAGCGTCATCGTTTTGTGCCCCACCTACGCTATTGGATATGAAATTTTATGGTCAGCAAGATATAATGCTGGGTCAGTTTTTGCAACGATATTGTTGTCGTTTATCTTCCATATGCACACGCTGTAGTTTACCCATGTTGGGTCACACCAGACGTTACGTACACTCAATGGGCTGTGTTAAAGTATTTCTTAGTGAAGACAATGCCAAAACGGATTTGAACAGTATATATTTTACAGCCTGGTGCAGTATATGTAATGAGGTTACACCCAGCGTGCCGCTTTCAGAAACTACAAAATGTCTTTCGCTAGCCAAATACTTAGAATTGCGCTTTCACGGTCATGCTTATAAGAAGAGACCAGTGGCGGATGAAAGTGGAAGTTTCGCTAAATCTAATTGTCAGCACTCATTGCATCGTGATTACGTTCATCAGTTTACCTATCGTGGTGTGGCAGCCAAATTTCAATACACACCTTTGGAGACCTGGGAAATTGCTTTGCCTCTTCTGACCTTAAGTCTGCATCCTCCTAAAGCTTTTAGTCGTTTTGAAGTTTTAGAAGAAGTTAAAAATTTTTCAATGAAGGGTCATGAAGTCTATACGCGTATTCACGAACGTATTGCTGATTTAGCAATAGAAGATGAAAATTCTCCTCTAGTATCTAATTTGAAAGCAATACTCAGTAAAGATCAATTTATTTTCAAACAACATGTGGAGATAATACAGACGTTGTTGACTGAAAATAAAGCCAGTCCGTATGATATAAACGATGCTTTACTAATGTCCAAGAGAGTATTGGCAGAAAGTATAGAACAATGGGGTCCACATCTACATGAAATGGTTGTAGCCCAGAAACTGGCTGCTAAACAACCTCATGACTCTGGAGGACACCATGCTATAGATGCTGGTACAATTTGTACAGAAGATTTACGTTCAGAACATTCTGATATATCGCCGACAACGACACAATCGCCTGATACTCCTCGTCTGATAGGCAACGAAGAATCCATTGAAAATAATTCAAACACAAATGAATGTGTAACCGATAAAATTGCAAATGATTCTCTTTTTGTTATGCCAACTGTAGCTGCAATACCTTCATCAGATAGGAAGACTATTAAAAAAATGTTAACTCAACTCCTACCATCCACTGGTCCTGTAAATCTTTTACAATCTCCATTTAGTAGTCTTGAACATTATACGTTGCCGCTGGGTGCATTTCCTATGGTGGTGCACGACCATGACTTTAGTTCCATTATTGCTTATTGCTTGACGTCTAATGAGTATAAACGCATACTAAGCTCTATATTCACTCAGCAACAGAGTTCTGCTGAGACCACATCAATTTCAAGCAATTCTGGAATGAATGTAAATCCAAGTCCTCATGTAAAGAGAAAGTCACAAGAAAGGTAAAAAAATTCATAAAATATTTACATTTGAAACTAAATTGCTGTACATTTTAATTTATTTTTTTTTTAAACAGTTGTAATGATGTCGACGACAACTACAAAGAAAATAATACGCCACCTCCTGCCGTTCCTAATACAAATGATGAAGAACGGGGTAAAACAAAACCAAACAATTCTCACATTGAAATATCTTTTCAAGATAATAACACACAATTTACATGCAAAATGTATTTTGCTAAAGAGTTCGATCAAATGCGTGCAAAAACTATAAAACCTCCTAAATTAGACAAAACGTTGTATAGAGAAATTGAGCAAAGTAAAAAGAGGGAAGAAATTAAAGTATCTCAAAGTCGAAATGGTCCTGAAATAGAGTTGGTGCGTAAACCAAGTGATGTTGGACAAAACAATATTACAGCTAATGATTTTAAGTGGAATCAAAACAACAGCAACAATAATAAAGAAGAGAGCTCTCGCCCTCAATTGGACCTAACCGAAGATTGCCGTATTTACTTTGCGCGATCCCTGTGCAGTAGTGTCCAATGGGAAGCTAAAGGCGGAAAATCTGGGTCTCGTTTTTGTAAAACATCAGGTACGTTCGATATTTTTACTTGAAGAAATTTTGCAAATGTTTGAAATTATACATTTTCTTTTTAGATGACCGTTTCGTTTTAAAAGAAATGACTAAAAGTGATATAAGCAGCTTTGAAAATTTTGCTCCAAATTATTTCGATTATATAGCAAAGTGCCAACAACAAAGCCAACCCACATTACTGGCAAAAATATTCGGTGTATTTAAAGTCACTATCAAAAAGAAAGAGTAAGACTTAAGACAATTTCAAATTTAACTGTTTAAAATTGCCTACTTTTCTTCTACAGCTCGTTCGTAGAGAAATCTCTGCTGGTTATGGAAAATCTATTTTATGAATGTGATATTAAACATAAATTTGATTTGAAAGGATCAGAACGCAATCGTTTAGTGGATCCAATGAACCAACAACAAGGAGATATTGTTCTACTAGATGAAAACTTCGTACAAAGTAAAGTTTTATGGAAATCATTTTTATATTTTGTAAACATTATACAACGAATTTTCTTTTCTTATCTATTTTTTAAGTGTCGTGGCTAAAACCCTTGTATATATTAACACACAGCAAAGTGGTATTGAAAGAAGCAATTAATCGTGACGCTTGCTTTTTGGAGAAGAATCAAGTTATGGACTATTCTCTATTGGTGGGATTAGATGAAAAGAATGGTGTTTTAGTATTAGGGATAATTGGTACATTTCATTATTCAAATTTTGTATTCTTTAAATTTATGACATGTTTGTTTCAGATTATATACGTACATTTACTTTTGACAAAAAGGTTGAATCGTTCGTTAAGCAAACTGGAATTTTAGGCGGTATGGGAAAGTTGCCCACTATTATACCACCGGAACGATATAGACTACGATTTGCGGATGCAATGGATCGATATTTTTATACCGTGCCCGATCGTTGGGAGGGTTTATCGAAAATTTGACACTTGAATCTGTATTAAAATAGAAAATATTAGAAAAGATATTAAATACTTTAAATTCTGTCAGTTTGATTTCACTGTAATTAAAAATAATTTGTTATAGAAACTTATAGTATATAGTATACCACTTTAATATGCTTATTGAAATATAAAACATTCACTAAAATTGACAATGTTTAACATTTCTCTATGATTAAAATAAAAATAAGAACTGCACATTTTGTTATACAGTTAAAATATGAATTTGTATTATTTTTAGTGGTACAAATGGTCTACCCCAACAAAGTACATGATCGCCTATCGTAAATAAAAGAAAAGAATATCAAAATTGTACCTCCAAAATACATTAAATTGCCCGGTCACACATCAAATAATGTATTAAACTCGTTTTTTTTATTATTTTGTTGGTAAAATATACTCACACGTATAGGCCGAGGTGAGTTGCATAAATCATATGTTCTTTTCATCTGCACAACAATACAAGGAAGTTTGAAGGTTCAATTTTGTTGTATTGCTGCGCTAAGCAAAACAAATATTACCAACACATATGCATGATATGATATGTCGCCAAGCGCCATTATATAGTGTTGTATACAGAACATATGATTTATGCAACGTAGGTAGTGGAAAATTTGATATTCTTCAAACTCACCTCGGCCGGTATGTATGAGTATAATTTACCAACACGATAACAAAAAAGGTGAGTTTGGTCCATAATTTGATGTCAGGCCGGGCGTTTTAATATGTTCATTTTTTCAATGGACAGCAACGCAAGTGTAAGTTACAATGAGTACTTTGACGGATCATGTATATGTCTCACAATGAGTACTTTGACGGATCAGCTGTTTCTTTTTTCTTTTGCATGGTTTTGTAACAGTTGATATTTGTCAAAATATTTTCCGTGTGTAAAGAGAAAAAATAACCCAAATTTCTACGTTGCGTTTCTCATAAGATATGTTATTTCATGTTTCCAATAAACATTGGATTGAAGAGCGGCGGAAATCAAAATATATACTTTTGAATAAAAAAACCTACATTTAACGATACAAGTGAATTTTTCACCATTTTTAAGTTTAGGTTCAGACCAAAGCGAATTCATTTGAATTTGCCTTGGTTAAGACGCCTTAAATCAATTTTCATTCAAATCTCTTCGTGTAAAATACCATAAATGGAAAAAAAGAGAATAAGTGAACTTGAAGGTACGATGAAAACTCATTATTAGACGATGTGTGTGAAACCGGACTATCACCACTGTTATGTCGCAATATAAGTAAAGTTTGTCTCCAACGGCGTTATTAAGTTAACGCTCGGCGCATAATTTTTAAATTCTTTTTTTGACAATTGCTCTACATTCTTTTACGTTAAAGTGCGAAATAGTCTGGCATCATTGTAAATATGGCGTCGTGAATAGGTTGCAAGTTTTTTTAATTACTGCATTTTATTTTAAAGATATTGTTAATATCTCATTAAAAAAAGACAAATATTATTAAATTACGTTAATTAAGTATAAATGCATTTAATATTTCTCCGGTTAAGCAAATATTCAATGTAGATAAAAAGGAAAAAGTGATTTCGCAAATTGCAATGGTTTATGAATAGCTCAAGGACCCATTTGTCAAAAACAGATATTTCTGCTTTAACAACAATAAAAAAACAAACTAAAGCGGCTGAGAAGAATATTATAGCAAAGCACACAAAACTGGAGGCAGGTGTTCGACGTCGACGCTGGCGCTAATAAATTTATTTAACTAAAGAAAAATAAATACAACAGTTACAACTGACAGTTCAATTACAAGAAAGAGAAAGGAATTAAATTATTGAAGTTTTTTTTTATTTACAAAGCTAATTATAATGATCATGTAAAACACATTAGATTATTAGTAGTATTACTAATAAATATTATA
Organism: Sarcophaga rosellei; assembly: GCA_930367235.1. Classification (NCBI taxonomy): domain Eukaryota; kingdom Metazoa; phylum Arthropoda; class Insecta; order Diptera; family Sarcophagidae; genus Sarcophaga; species Sarcophaga rosellei. Next base: position 61,621,626 of record OV884017.1, on the reverse strand, counting down.
AAAAAAGTTAGCATAGGTATATAAAACATGTTAAACATGAGCTCTTCCATAGCGACTGCTAATACATCAGCGTCAGTGTCTACCATGGCTACGGCAGCATCTAATTTACTAGCCTCTTTACCAGGAAGAGACACACGTCCTCAGACTTCTCAGCCATCTTCAACATCCACTGCAGCAACAACAGCTATGACTGCCCAATTTCGTGAAATACATAAAAACACTTGGCTAAAACGGTTAACTGCAGAGGGTAAAAAGATTTGCGTGGGACCAAAAGTAAGTTTTAAAATATATTGTAACCTCATTGGAAATTTATACTTATACTGAGCACTTTACAATTTAGAAATCTGAACGTAGTTGGGTTGTGTTTTGTGTTCATGATGACACTGAAGCTTTATTAGAAGGATATGCTGAACCAAGACAAGCACCCTCTCATAATCCGGAGTGGGTTGTATCTATGCAGGATACGCTGCACATTTCACACGCACTGATTCCAAATTCACAAGAATTCGAATTTGTTGTTACGCTCAGTAATGAAGTGGTGCGTTTTCACGCTATGTCATGGTATGTTGAACACACTCATTTATGATTTAAAGGAGAAGGTATACTAAGAGTAATAGTTGTATTAAACTATATAAATGTTCTTTTTTAATTAAAAAGCTAAAAAGTTAAAAATTTCATCGATCGCGCAGGGTTGATAGACTAAAATAATAATTTCTACATAATTTCTATCGTAAAATATTAATTAACTAACTAATAGTATCAATACAATTGTTGTGATTTAAAAGACCTCAGTCATACTACAGTTGTTAGAACGCTTTTCTCCCTTGTACATTTCTCTAATATTTGAATCTTATTTTAAATGATGATTAAAATGATGCTTTATTTTATTTGTAATATTAGAATGACTTTGTTTATGTTTATTCATCTTTTGAGTCAGTTTAAGTCCTTACATAAGATGCATACAATAAGATAAACGACAGTTAGATATGCCAATAACAATAATGTAAGCAGCCTCCATTGTGTATTAAAATAATATTTTCCTAATTGGTAACTTCCCCTTAAAAATTAATCCACTAACCTACTAACTATGTAATTATGTACTGACTATATGTTACACGTTTATTGTTTTCCTTAAGCTTTTGTTGTCTGTTAGGTTTGATACAGTGTAATTACAACATTCTACAACGCCACGAGTTTGGCTTGTAGTTTGTAATATTTGTCTTGGAAATTAACAATAATACATTATTTTTTAATTAAAAAAATCCAGGGACATTATGCAAGAATGGGTTGAAACATTACGCTCAAAATTGAGGGAAATGAAAATACTTTCCCCAAGAGAAAACCTTTATACAAAATTGCCAGAAATTAGGCCGCCTTTGTTGCCGACAAGAGATCCTACGTCGCCATTACCAGCTCCGCCACCTGTGCCTGCGGCTATAGTACCGGGTGTTGAAAGAGTAATACCTCCCAGTATTCAGCAATCTGCAGTAACTTCAGCTTTAGAAACTTATCAAAGCAGAAGCTCTGTTAACGCGATACCTTTTCTTGCATCAGACGATATTAATAATTCTTCAACTTCAATAGAAACAGCAACAACCACAACGAATTCCACAATAACTAGTACAACAACACAAGCACCTTCATCAATTCTAACACCGCAGCTGACCGCTATGTCAAATACTTTAACGCAGAATCTTTTAAATATGCTGTCAGATCCTATTACCGCTTACAGTGAACAAATAAATGATGCTAACTTCTCGTCATCCCTTGACCCAGACGATTTTACTACGGGATCATCGTCATTATCCTTGGATATGAATAGAGATTTAAATTTAAGTGAATCTTCAACAGAGGACGAATATATAGGCCCTTTATTACGTAAACCCAGTGCAAATACCAGTGATAGTAACTTTTCTTTCTGTAACAACAGTGTTCGCTTAGATGTTTTAGCATCTCATCGTGCTTCTGCAGGTAAATACATACATATATTCACTTGTGAATCAAACATTAAATATTTTTACCCAATTCACAAAATGTTATAGTTGTCGTAGATCGGTAGAAACTATGACAAACTACAAAAACTACTACAACATGGACGACAATTTTTCCTATGTTTCCGAAATGTCGTATATTTTTTATTCAAAAAATTTGATAACACTGGATAACATCTACAACAATATTTACGACAAGGTGTGCACAAAATGAAATGCCATTTAACTATAATCTACAACAATATAACATTTTGTGAATTGGGTAATTGTATGTAGCAAAATAATGTTTAAATTTTCTTTTTTAGATCAAATTCGAAACTTGGAAAATATATTACAATGCGATCGATATATACCAAGGTATGTAGTTTGCAATATGTTAAAGATAATTAAATATGATAATATATTTATTTATCTACTTTATCTACTAATATACATATGTAGATATGTAAAGATGAAAAGGTTTTAGTCGTGTGTCCACTGCAGTAAATAAAACTTCGAATATTTGTTCGCAAAACAATAAAAATATAAATCAAACTATATTCTTTTTTTTTTTAGAAAATTTTATATAATTCAATCAGTGTTTAATAGTTTTTGATATATTTCTTCGAATGTTTTTAAAATTTCCCATATGTTTAATTCCGAGGAGTTATTCCGAGCATCAACAAATAGTTGTCTCATTATTGAAAAACTTTTAAGTTTTGTCAATTCTAATTGAAGTTTATACGTTTGGTTTTGGATAACTAATTGCCGTTCATATTTGTCGCGTAATCTAGATTTTGTCTTTATAAATTTGCGACATATATGACGTGCGATTAAATTTTTTTGCCTATTAAATTCACTTTGGAAACTTGAGTGTAAAATATATTGAAAGTCTGAATCGTATTTGCTTACAGTTTTCATAAATTCCTTATCACTAGCAAATTGTGAAAAAATATATTGGAAAAATTGTAATTGTCCCCATTTTAAACCGCACTGATGGATTTCTTGAATCTGCTGACGTAAACATTCTAGCATAGATTTTTTAACATTGTCTAAATTATTTTCCAATTCATCTCTCTCCAAACGACATTTTTCGGCAATTTCCCGTAATTTAACATTTTCGATTTGTTTTTCCGTCAGTTGAAGACGTAATACTTTTAATTCCTCGAATAGCTCCATAGTTTCAGTTGTTAATGCAATATTTTTACATTCTTCTACAACAGTATTTATATTCTGTTCTGGTCGTTCGGAAAAAATTTGTTCACCTTTTTTAAGAAGACAATTATGAGACTGAAATGTCACATTGCTTTCACAACTATCTATAGAATCATTATTTTCTGTTTCCAGCCCACGTAAAACGGACTCTAAATTGCGGTAACAGTTTTGTAAATTAGTGAAAGGTTTTTGAAGGCAACCATATTCTTTTATTTGCTCAAACATTAGCCTGCATAAACAATTTCGAGCTATTTTTTCTTCGTTCGTAGTATTACTAAATACTTTTAACCATTGTTGACATATTTCAATGTCATTTGCTTCAGCCTTCTTTAGAATTAAATCTCTTAATTCAGTCAATTGTTCTTTGTATAACAGATCCAATGTGTTAGATTTAATTTCATATTCCTGCGATTTATTTATATTACAATTGTTTTCTTTGTATTGACTTTCTTTATAAAAATACATTTTTTTTTTGTATAAGCTAACAAACACATTTGTTTGATTGACTAAAACATCAAATTAAAAATTTACATTTGAAGTAATGTTAACTTATTCTGTTAAAAAAAAAATACTTTAACATTAAAATTTTTAATAACATTTGCCAAACCAATCGATGAGGAATATTAAGTGTTTTATCAATTTAAAAATTAATACAGTAAAAATTGAGAACTTTCGAAAGTGTTACAAATATATCTATTAGATTTCTATTTCGAGGTTAGGTTATTGAGTTTAGCATTTTAATAACGGGACAATATTTTGATTTTTGTGAAAATAATTAATATGTCAAAACAAATTTTGAATAAAAACTTTTCAACTAATTCTAAAAACAAATACAAACGTTTTATTTAAAAAAAAAATGTGTTTCAAAAAGCGACTTTTTAATTGTGTTGTTCTTACTCTACTAAAATTTGCCTTTTTGATATTAAAAAGAACATAATGAAGTCGCCCTGTTTTAAAGGAATTTTTAATTCTACAAATAGCACTAAGAAAAGAAATTTGCCGCAAAAACTGAACACCTAGTAAAAGTTATACAACCGAACCATAAATCGACAAAAACTGCTTCTCAACCGAGTTTTATTGTCCTTCTCCTTGATATGATCTTTTGATCCGGGTTTTTGAATGATAACAATTTTCTTACAATTGATCTTCATCAGATGATGAAGACATAGTTAATACTTGTTACACAACAAATCTGCTTGCAAACAAAAATATCTTAACGAAAATGATACAAGTTGCTTAGAGACTAGTTTTCGGGCCAACCCCCTAATATGTGCCAATAGGCTAGAAAATGCGATTAACAAAGTTTCAGCCCAATCGGATAATACTAACACATACATACATACATAATTGGCCATTACAACCCTTCAGTCAGGATTACGGCCTAGCTTCTCAACACCACTCATGTTGTGTGTGTTAATTTTATTAATGAGTGGCGGGACCTACAGGTTAAAGTCGACTTCGGACGACAGATTTTTGAGAAATTTTTCATGGCAATTTTATTTACTCTCAGAGTTTTTGGCAGAAATCTGCTTTGCGTCTAATACTACCTACTAGACTGCGCCGACTTTGAAATATAACTGGGTTGTATATGTAGAGATCAGTAAACAAAGTTCAGTTACTTTTTTACATACATATACTTCTTTGTATAAGAGATTTAGACATAGTAAACTTTTTGGAGATCAGGTGAATATATTTTTTTGAACAGCACTGTATGTCTTTGGATCCAAAAAAATACTAAAAATTTCTATTTCGTTTCCATATTTTAATTAGTTAATTAATTTTAATAAAAATAAATAAAATTTATTTTGAATTAATAAAACTCTTAGGCCACAAACATCTCGTTCCTTATCAGCCGGAGCTGTAGATAAATCAAAACGGCTAAATACCGGCGAAAAAACCGACGTTAATGATAAATTCGAATGCTTAAAGGTTTCCACTAGTAAAGGTAATAATATAACAGAACTTGAAATTAATTCTGAGTCTGCAATATCAGTTGCTTCCACTGCTGATAACATTAACACAAATATTACAATAATACAAGTGTCTACGGAAAACACAAATGTAAATGATGTAACAACTACAACTAGCTCTAGTGATAGCGATTATGAGCCTCCAAATTTACCACATAAGACAACAACAATAGCAGCAGATGTATTTAAATATCCTGATAGCCATGTGTCAGTCACAAAAAATATTAAACAACATGAGTATAAGAGTAATGTACAAATTATTCCGTCCAGTAGTAATAATAGTAGAAGTAGTAATGCTAACCACATTAGTAGCAGCACAATACAAGTTGTGGGCGATTCCACAACAATGCTCGGTAGCAATAATCACTATACAACACCTGTTAAACAACAACAAAATATATCATCTGAAGTTGGATCAACGACAACAATAGACGAACTTAGCAAAATAACGACAGTACATGTGGCTGGTAGTGATAACATTTATGGAACGTGTTTTACGCCACTTTCATCAGCATCAACACATACACATACATCAACGCCAAAAATGCAAAAAAGAATCATATTATCAGCCAATACATCTGGAGTTACAAGTATAACCGTTAACAACACAACAACTGAGAAAACAGAGTCAGTTGGTGCAAAAAGTTCATGCAGCGGAAAAATTGAAAATGATTTTAATACTACATTTGCATCGACCGCTACAACGGCTACCACTACAACGAACTTACATAATAGGAGTAATCCACTTCATTATGAAAAGGTTTTTCTCACAACAACAAGTTCGTCTGCTATTACCCCCGATAATATTGGTTGCGTACAACCAACGACATCCTCATCCCCAACTACTTCGCCGATGTCACCGAAATGGAATTCACCACGTCACCGACAGTCAAGACAACGTATAAAAGACGAACACGCAGTCGAATCGCCATTATTATCGAATAGAGTAGAGAAAAAAGTAAAACCACAGAATACAATGGTGAATAGTGTTGAACAGAATCGTAAATCTCCATCTCAAGCAGCAACAACAACTCAGCATCAGATCGTGGAACAGTCTATTTCCTTAAATAACCAGAGTAGTCCGTCAAATGGTAGAAGGTTTGCTTCACCCACAACTTCTCGGCCAACACAACCGATAAGACCGCCTTTTCTTTTAACAAGGGGTCTTACAGAGGCTGCAATAACAAGTAGACCTAGCCGTAAAGATTTTTATTTTTTAAATAAACTTGCAGTAGCAAAAACTAAATCTTCCCAATTATCCGCAAATTCGAATTCTCACAGTAGGTCTAACACGTCCAATAATAATGAAAATTCATCTTCTGCGTCTACGTCGGTAACTACATCTCAGTTACCTATGACCACACAGATAGGAATCAATCGAACATCATCCGAGGCTTTAGAACAACGCAGGCGTAGTTCTTCTACTTCGGATGCTCAATCACAACGTCTTTCCAGGGGTTCTAACAATAATGACCCTTCTGTACGCATTAATAGTGGAACAAGCGGTGGTGGGCAATTACGTCAACCTCCCCAACCATTTCGTTTAACGGAAAATATATTGGGTGTAAGCTCTAGTCCTGGTAATATAACACCACATAATACAACATCACCCAGTAAGCGCATGACTCTGAGGGAACAACAAGTTATGCAACTACGACGTGAAATAATGCATCCTGGTGGTGTTCGTTTGCAACTGAGACGTAAAGATTGCGTAGGATCCATAGCATGGGTTGATGCATTTGGTGCTATATGGTAATGATTAGAATATTTAAATTCAGAGTTTATCTTCTCGCTTATTTAAACATATTACAACTTTCTCTGAAATAGGGTTGCTGGTTGGAAACAAAAAGAACATCCCGTTTTATATAACGCTTTACATATAGGCGATCAACTACTATCAATAGCTGGAATTACAATTAGTTCGGCGGCCGAAGCTAATAAAATCATACGGAATACAAACACCCTTTTTGTAAGTGCATACATATATAAAATATCAATAATTAACAAATAATTTTTAAATTGAAATTTTGTCTGTGTCATATGTAGGTTGAAGTGCTAGTACGTCGCATACCATTTGGAAGAGGTTATGCCATTCGCAGGGAACGTGAAGGTCAATGTTTAGGTTTAATTCGTGACGGAAATACTGCTACAATAGTCGATGTAGTGCCAAACAGTTTGGCAGCTAGACATGGACTACCACCTAAGGTATATAGTACATCCAGATATTAACATACATATGTTTGCATATAAATTTAAATGCCTTAATTTTTAGGCCCAATCGTGTGATGGCTCTACTTTAACATTTTGGGTACTCACCGAAATTAACAGCCGTCCATTGAACTTATTTTTTAAGGAAAATGAAATACGCGATCGCTTGAATTCGGTTGGTCGTGATATTTCCATATTGGTGCAGCCGTCTGATTTAATATCAAAGCTTAAGAAACAACTGAAATCTTTACGCGGCTATAAAGATTATTTGGTGCAATAACCTTAATTTTGTGTAAAACAATCAACAACTGCTTTAAGCATTGAAATTATAGACAACAATCTTATTGGTAAGAACTATATCAATCATACATACATATATCTACATTAAGATCTTATTTAAGTAATCCACATAAACATTCCAATTAAAAAAGTATAAACAAGAACATTTTATTGTCTCAAAACGACTTTCGCCTGATGGAACTCATATAGTCAATATATAATCGATAAAAACTATATACATACATATACTATATGTATACAGTTTAAAAACGAAATTTTTTAAGTACTTATTAAAATAGATATTATATATACATATATATATATATAAAACAACTACTCTCACATTTATATTTTTGCAATTACATATTTTATATACATACAACATTTTAGAATATAATCTTAGGCATAATATAAAAAATTTTTAAACTTTAGATAATTTTTCTTCAATCAATTATAAAAACTCAAAATACTCATCCTATATATCGTAACAACAAATTGCATTTTCGGCAAAGTTATAAAAAAAAATTGTTATTCAATAAAATGCATATTTAAACTTTTTTTGAACACAGAAAAATGTTAAAAACATACATAGTTATTATTAGTCAATTGTTGACTCCAAATGGTTTATGTCGTCATTTAGTTCATTTTAATTTCTTTTATTCTATTATAATGAATTCTTTCTAACATTAGAATCAGTATCTATCATTTAATATAGCAAGAAAGAAGGAAAATACAAAAAAACAAATTTTTTAATGTAAAGTTTAACGAATTTTGATTATTTCTGAAAGGGCCTCAACCTTTAATACCTTGCATATCTTTTGAAAATCGTATTTAAAATTTTAAGGAAGTCGGACAATTTACTCTTTATTTGTTATTACATCTATTTGCATAAGATGCGAGCTAATAAATTAGCAATTCAACCAGACAATTGAAGAGCAATTTAAAAAAATATACCGAATCTTGTGTCAGTGTACATGCTTTTGTCGGGATTATTTTATGCGCGTCTTTTTTGTAAATGTACATGTAAGACATACGTATTTAACAAAAGTATGTTGATGGCCCATTTTTTTCTGCATATATTATATTATTGATGACACTAGAAAGAATTTGAGCAATTTAGTATGTAATTCTTCTACAACTATTTGCTTTTCGACTACTTTATAAAGATCAGATGCAATATTATAGTGCCTATTTTAAATAAAACATGCTTAATTTACTTTAATTCTTATTATTATTAATTTAAATAAACGTGATATGATTTTATTTAGTAGTTCATAAGTAAAATAATGAATTCCAATGTCTTTTATTGATTTATTTATTAATAATTTTTTTTTTATAAAAATAAAGATTTTCTTTAATTATGTCGACTGGTTGTTTTAATATTAGGCGCATACAGTATTTTGAGCCGCAGTTGCAGTATTTTGTTTCCATACTCGGAAATTGTATTCGTTTGCGTTAAGAGTAGAATAAATAAAAATAGGCATAGAATTTGTCATAACCCACATAGCTCCATCCTCATCGATCTAAAAGTATAGTATAGAAAATGAAATTATCAAGTACATAATTTATATTTTTAATACCGTTAGATCACTTGGATATATCATAGTTTGCTCATTTCTAGCGACTGTGCCGTGATTACTATCTGTAAAGGGTTTACGAGTATTCCAGCAACCAACCCCATTACGTTGAATTTCTGCATAAAATATTACACCAGTACGCGGATCATATTCATGCATAGTAGATTGTCGTTGTTCACCGCGTTTACCTAGTAGACGAAAATCGCTACCGTGATTTCCACGCTGGCTGTTCAGTGGATTTTGTAGGACTTCATTGTTAACAACAAACTCATTGTTACTCGCCATAGCATGAAATAAAATATTACGTGATCCATCTCGTTCTTTCGGTCCCAAACTGACGGAAAAGACACCGTCATTCCAACTAAAGGTTTGACCGCCAATATTGAAATCACCAGCGATTGGATCAAAATGAAAGTAATTATGTTCAAAAGACCACATACGATTAGACTCTAAGCTGTCAAAATAAGAAATAAAAACATTTATTTGTTTAATGACAAGGTAAAAGAAAGTTCAAATACTAAATCTACCTATAAACGTAAAGTTTGTTATTTACCAAGTCTGGTAAATACGCAAATGTTTTATCACAACCTTTATCTGTATCTGGGGTTATACTAGCCAAACCACGACCTTCAGCAACTATGGTAGTCGGTATTTCAAATCGTCTTATAAGCTTATCGGTCTGTAAATCGATTATCCAAATTGAAGGTTTTTGAATTTGCATGAAATTATCTATTTAAACATTATAAACGTGTTTTTAGTTTAGATGCATATAATGTACCAGTTATAATTAACAAATTAGACTTACTAGGATATTCTAACATGCCGGTATCAATAAACCATAAACGGCCACAGCTATCTACACTTGTGCGGTATACCGAAACTAAATGATCCCCATTTGTCTACAAAGTGTATAAATTAAGTAATATCTTATGATATGTATATTATTCAAATCATACCGTTAACTGATTGGTTTCAAAATCTGGATATGCTATTAGTTTTGGACTTTCTTGTCTACCATCTTTAACCAAGTCAATGTAATTCAATGTCGATGGTATACCCACTCTCCTTCTTGGCATCGTAATAAACAATCGTCCTTTATAGTGGGTGGCACCCATTGGTACATTATTATATGGTATATAAGAAGCATTTTCTGACTGTCGCTTGCTTCTTGCACCATGGTATTGACCAGGAAAGTAAATGATTCCTAAAAAAATGATTTAAAAAATAATTTTATAAAAAAAAAACGAATTAATCAACTTTAAATTTTTTATTTTAATCGGAATCTTGTAAGTATTTATGAGGTGTGCTTAGCTAGACATTTTGCAACTAAATTTTACAATGTACGTGTACTCCTTAGTTGATGGTTTTTTTTGTGTCCATTTGATGAATGTTTTCGCACCATATAATATCAATGAATATTGGATAACACTTCTTTTAACTTCCACAAGGTACTTCAATAAATGAAAAAAATGTGTGAACTAATATGTCTATTTGTGAACCAATAATTTTTATTTGTTGTAGAAATAAGGCCACCTTTTATGTATTATCTTCCAACAGGGAATTCCGAACTTTGCCAGTTGATAACGGCCATTTTGTTAAAACTATTCCTCTTGTTTTGCCAAATCACCACGGACGATGTATGGATGAATGAGAACGCGAACAAACAAAAATGTCGTATTTGAGACGATAGCAATGCTTTTCGAAAAAATCTGTGTTTGGTGTAGATTTTGGGCTGGATGCGTCATCGATTTATATTTCTATTTAGCTGTTACATTTAAATTTAATTTTGATTTTATTTGCTTACATTAAAGATACATATTTGCTACTGCGGGGCATTTTATCGAATCGCCTGCTAGATTTCTTATTAGAATGTTATAATTTTGAATCTGTTATACGTATACGATCTGATTGAAATTTTTCTTATTAAAAGTCCACACGCATGATACACATCTCTTTTTGCACGCTCTTCCACGCGGCGTCTTTCACTAATTTTAAATATTAAAATAATTTTTAATTGAAATTTATATGTATATTTCCTACTTTTCTCAAAATATTCTCTTTTAAATTAAAATAAACCTATTATTTACAAAACTCATATGTTTTAGCTCTGTACCATATAATTATTTCATATGAAAACAAAGTTATTAGAAATTTTAATTGAAAATAACGGTTAGTCCATCAAACGGAATACAATATATACATATATGTATACGTCATAACGTACATTCGATGCTGGGTTGTCAAATATCGTATTTATCTGTGATGAGATTGAACCCATATATGTATTTGGGACACTGAGTGCATTTAGACTACCATATAATTATTTCCATGCTTTTATTGTTCGTATTGTTTAAATTTGAATATTTAATTATTATTTTTTATATCGATTAATTTCTTCCGAAAACTTTTTGTTATAAATGAAATTTAGTAAATATTTGGTATGATGCCCTTTGACAAATAACAATTGTTTATTTAAACAATTTTAAAGCGCTTTTATTTCAGTGGGAAATACGTATGTTTGACTACTATATGTATAGAGATGTTGGATTAGTTCCATTCGTATTTCTTATCAACGTGCTGTTTTTAAAGTTATACGTTGATTTAAACATATATATGTACATATATACATACATACATGATTATTATTATTAAAAGTTTATGAAAAAACCCTTCAATTAATTAAAAAAAATTGTTTTTTCTTAACCTGAAATTTGTAATCAGTGTAAACAGATACTTATAAATATGTATGAGTTAATATATTCAATACAAATATCTTACTATAATATTAATAATAATAAAGCTTCTAATATTAGTTATAATCTACACGATTTTTTTTCTAAAATACACAGAATTAATTTTTTTTTTTGTTTGAAAATTCGGTTCGAAGAATTTATATTATTGATATTCTCTATTGCTTTATAATCATGGATTCTAAAAACCTTAGTCTATTGTGATAGTAATTGAACTCACTTTGAATGATTAATTCTATGTCAGAATCTTGGTAATTTGCAATCAAATATCTGTCATTTGGTTATAATTGAAATAAAATCGTTTGTTTATAATTAAAAAATAATATTACAATTAAGAATATAACAGCCAGTCAAGGTCTATTGAAATATTTGAGTATTACTTATTATAATATTGTTACTTTTTAGCAGTAGTTATTCAAATTAAGAACCCAAATCCACAACATCCCATTGTTTTTGCTACAGGAAAGATGTTATTTAAATTAGGCAAGTTTACCAACTTTTTATCACTGTGCTAATTTATTTGAAAATTATTCCTTAATTTTGAAGATATTATCAGTGCGGCTTTAAACAAACCAAATACGACCTCACCCCTTATTGTCCAAATAGATACATAGGCACACATTAATGAAATGACATCAAGTATGTAAATCTAAACTTTGACTTTAGATTTATTTTTTAAAAATAATTAATTTTTATATAAATAAGCGTATTTCTTACCGGATGGTTGGCTACCTAAGGTTGTTGAAATTAGGTTATTACCGCGATTATAATAATCCATTTGTTTCCATTTAAAGACTTCAATCAAACCATCTGCATTAGTATGCAGTATGTTAATTGGTATTATTATTAGAATAATCGCTACTAAATTCAAAAACATTTTTGCAAAGTTTTAAATATTAACACACAGCTTATTCGACCACCTTAAACAATGATCCACTCTCAGCAAATTAAAAAATGATACTAAACTGTTCGAAATATTGACTTTGTATTACAACTCAAGATGGGGCTCAAAATCACGGACACAAAATTCTTATTTTTGAGTTAAACCCGAGCTATTAATTAATAAATAAATGTTTAAGTTTCTGATAAGCACATACATACATACTTATTTATAAAAATAGAGTGTGTACACGCTCATAATTGTTGTAATATACAAATAACTATTGGATGCAAAACACACAAACATTCATACATATGTTTATCTATATTTTCGACGTGTTCTCTAAAACAGGTTTATTTATTTTTAAATAAATTTAATATATACGATAGTGCAATATATATATGTAGTATATATACAATTTGAATTTTACATTGATCATCACTGTCATTAATAAGTGATATCCATCATCAATCATTAGCCATTGACAACACTTCGAGCGCCGACTGCTGTATTATTTATTAATTATATACACTATGGAATAAGGATTACAACTAAATGAGGATTTCTTTATTGAATTTTGAATTTTACTTTGATCATCATCATCATCAATAAGTGATCTCATCATCATCATCAATTCTTAACTATTGACAACAATTCGAGCGCCGACCTCTGTATGTACTATTTATTAATTATACTATGGAATAAGGATTACAACAAAATAAGAGTATATTTTGGGATATTAAGTTAATAACATTTATATAAGAGCGTTAAAGCTCGGAAGGAGCTCAAGTGTCTGTTCCACAAATTTCATTCATTCTTCTCTGTCGTCGGTTATCTGTTGCCAGTTATGAATACCCATAGCTCGAAGAACTCTCTCAACGTTAGTTGTTTGCCCGCTTCGTCTAGAAAATAGTTTAATAACGTCTTCTGGTGTATGCTGTTATCCATGCGTCGATATGTACAGGCACATTGGCCACTTCTCTATGTGGTAGTTGACCTGATATTAATTCATTTTTAGTAATTTTCAGTGGCGCCACCTGTCGGATATTGGTCATACCAACTTAGAAACCAATAACTTTGCAAAAGATCATAACATGATTAAATGCACAGTTTACGATTTAAATCATTTTTAGTAATTTCCAGTGGCGCCACCCGTCGGAAATAGGCTCATGCGCAACAACCTTGCTAAAGATTATAACATTATAAAATGAATAGTTTACGATTCTATAAGTTACATACAAACAAACATTAATTTTTATTTACATTCATCATTTACTTAGAACGTTTTTAATGTTCTTTCATTTTTAAATTCTACGTTCTCTAACTTAAATACTGTCAAAATTTAGTTAAGATGCGCCGATCCATTCCGAAGTTATAGGGAAAAATCTACTTAGAGTACACATATAGTCGTATGGCGCGTGAAAACTTTGAGAGCTCATAACTCAAAACACACTTTTTCGACTTAGAATGTTATAGATCGGAGGCGTCGATATATAAGTAGAAGATAGATAAGGTCTATACCAAGGCGAATTCATAGAATGTGATGTTAAAAGCCCAGCTGATTGCTTTTTTCAGTCCACATAAATGTCAAACATATTGTTTGAGTACAGTGAGCAAAAATAGCTTACACCCACTACCTCGAAATTACATATGAACAAAAAATGATCTATAAAAAGAAATTTATTGTCCTTAAGACTAAAAAGCTTTAAAACTATATTCTGATTATAAACATTTCTCTATTAGTTAAGTATAAAGAAAATAATTGTCGAAACTAAAAAATTCCTACATTTTTAGGCAAAAGAGTGGTGATTTTTTGACTATGGCTAACAGGTTTCCTAGAAAGTCATGTTAAACAAAATCCTGTGGAATAATCTATTTGTTAGTTTTTTATAATAAGTGTACACATTTTTTTTTTTTTGCTCACTGTATATACATTCCTTTGTTTATTTATTTTTTATTTCCTTCTACATTTCTATTCTACACAATTTATAATTCATTGAAATATTTTGGATGGATGTTTGGGCACAACTTTTCTTGTAGAATCCGCTTTTATGCTTCCCAGTATTCCTCTGAAGGTCGTCATACCTTAGTGGCAGCGCAAATCAGCTCGTATTTAAATTTTTTTTATAATTTTTTTGTAAACAAAATAACATCTTTATGTCATTATATGGATTCGCCTTTGTCATTTCTGGCTTACAGCGAATTTTATTTAACATTAGTGGTCACCCATGATGCAACTAATAGGTGACAGCACAAGCACAGCTGACTTTTTCGCTGTAATTCGCCGCAACCGCACGTTTGTCAAAATTTGTTTACATTTCTTAGTTGTCCTTAAATTTAATGGAATTTAAAATTCGTTACGAAAAATAACAAGAGCGCAAATTACAAAAAAAAAATTTCAAAACTAAATAACTAATACTTATTTGTGAAATTAAACAGTGCAAATTACAGAATAATAATGGAATAAACTACATATGTGATGTGGCGGAGAGAGATTCCGGATATATAAAATACGAAGAACATCAGGGACCAATGATATTTGACTGAATCTACATACTTGACGGCCAAAACTATTCCACTGAAAGTCAAATATGTACATATCTCAAACAGTTCTTTATTTTAATTTATATATACATACATAATTCTTAATTTTTTATATTTTTCAAGAATTATTTAGTCTTTTTATTTAAAATTTAATTTTCTTCGCAACAAATGTATATTTTTGTTGATATTTATTACAACTTTTTATTTACAAATGGCAGCTGATTTTGACAAACGTGCGAGAGCTTCACAAAAACAAAATGCATGTTGTTTTTGCCTTGTTGTATTTGTTGCCGAAGCGCTGTCACCTATAATCAATTCGCCTTGGTGGTCGCCCAAAAACAACAGAAAATACATGTTGTTTTTGTTAAAAAACACTGAATTGAGTTGTTGTACTATTGCCATCACCTTGTTGAATTTGCCTTGGTCTACATCTGATATTAACACTGATATCAAACGTCAACAGAGGAATAGAAGTGTTTTTCTTCACATTTCGCATTTTCAAGGACGAAATACTTATTATATCAAATAAAGAAAAACGTAATTTCTTCAATTTTTCCTTATTTTTGATCTCCTTTTACTTTTTAATACATTGGCTTCACCTTCTGAATAAATATTTCTTTTATTTACAGTTTTGACATTTCCAAGGCGAATTCATTCTAGAAGGTGACCAGATGAATTCGCCTTGGAGGTGACCTTATCTCCACAATAAACACAACAATGCAAAAACAACATGCATTTTGTTTTTGTTAAGGAGTAATCATCCTGTCAAAAAAATTAACCCTCAAACCGCCATAGGAAATTAATTAAAGCAATTGAAAAAACTAAATAAATTTTATATATTGAAAATTCTCATGATTTTTATGTCACGCTAGTTCATATTATAATAATTATAGTTCAGCACCTATAAATTAAAAAAAAAATATTTCATGCACTCAATAATAAGGACATGTTTTTATATGGCCATCATGAAAAATATCAACTGCAAACGTTATTTCTTATTTACCTTAGTTTAGGCACCTAGTTGGAGAGACCGAATTTTTTTCGAGTCATCACTCGTCTAAATAAATATAAATAGTAAATCTACGATGTAGCTTTAAAGATTTATGTATTTAGTGTTAAAGATTGTTAATCATCTTGCAAAAATTTTAATATAAAATAGTAATCCTGAAGAATTTCTAGAGTGCATATCGTTAAGGATACATGCGGCACATATGAGGGTTTATGACTAATATAAATACGAAATTGAATATCGAAACAAAATGCACGAAAAACAAAAATTTTTTTGACAATGTCAATATTCAACAGCTGGTAACTTAAGGCTACCTCAAAATTCAATAAGGTAGCCTTATCTCTACAACAAATACAACGATGCAAAAACAAGAGGCATTTTGTTTTTGTTAAACCGCCTTTGGGATGTCAAAATAGGAAGAAAAATTTTATAAAAATTAACAACAACACATACACGCACAACAAACACACACAAATCACTAAAAAAACAACAAAATTTTGACTGCCCAAAACTCGCCAGCTGTTGACATGAGGCCACTTGTTATGAATTCGCTTTGGGCTACCTTATATGAATTTGCCTTGATGCTATCCATATCATGAGAAATATTATGATAGCTGATTTAGAGTCTACACTTAAGAAATTTATATCTGCTATCTAATTTGATAGGCGGAGATAGACAAATATTTCGTTTCATACCACATGTAGACCCTATGTTATGTTAATGATGACATTGTGTTGAACATTTCAAATGAATTATACGTTATTCTGATGACTTCAAAAATTTTAATTAGTTGGCAACGTTTAGTGCAATCCAATAAAATGTAACGACGAAAAACTATTCACAATAACTGTTTCACCATCAATATGTTCTAATTATCTCAAATCAAATCTCCTTCTTAAATTGAAAATTTCAATCTTAATAAAATTGAGGATTATAAACGTTTATAAACGTAAATTTGATTGGTATCTTTTACCATTACAATTGAAAAGATTTGTAGTATTTAAAATGAAAGAGAGTTGAGATCTATAATATTAGTTGCAGTCTGGCAGCTCTGTTTTATACAACGAATGTGGAAACGAAGCGATAAACGAGGAAAATTCATACACGAGAAAAAATTCAACAAATCAAGTGCACACAAAAAGTTATTGTTAAAGAAAATTCCGTGAAAATAGACAGTTAAATAATAAAATTCAGTTTATCTAGTACAGTGAGATAACTAAAATATGATATAATTTAATAAATTAATTATTTAATACACTTGAATGTAAGTGAAAGTTGCGGAAAAAAGTCTGCAATTACAATTGTTTGATGTAAAGCAAATCTGAATTCTTATAACCATCGAGAAGAAGAATGAATTAGAAGACTCGAATAAGAGAATAAGAAGAAGATTAATTTTTGTGTAATTTGCAACGAATTTAACAGCAAAACAAAGTACGAATAAATGCGAAAATAGATATACAAACCGTGTAGGAAAACTTCAGTCATTAAAAAGTGCAGTTCAAAGAGTTTGTGGATATATAAATTTTGATTTCTTAAAAAAATTGTTTTACGATCTTTAATATTTTTCAATGTGTTTTAAAATAATAAATATTTTTGCCAATAGTTTATAGCAGCAACAAAAAAATCCTTGAAATAATAGTTTATGACAAAAGTATGTGTATTTAACTAATTCTTCGAAGTTATTTTCTTCTTGTATTCCATCTGAAGGTAGACATAATACCATCATAATGGAAGCAAAGAAAAGCAAATTGTGCAAAGTGCGCCTTAGACGTCTCAGACCTGATATGGCGGACAAATTAAAGCCGAAAAGAGCGATTACAAAAAACGACATTCAATACAGTTCATCCTCATCGGAGACAGAAGATGAAGACATGAAAGTTGATGATGAATTTGAGAAAATAAGTGTTAAGCTAAAAAGTCCTCTCGCTTTAGGCTGCAACAAAGACTTTGATCCTTATATGTTATTGACTGAAGCACAGGCTGCTTTGAAATTGTGTTCCGATGAGAAGAGTAATGCCAGTTTAAGGGAAGGAAATCAAGAAAGACTGCAGTCTGAGGATAATATTACTAAGAAGGAAGCAAATATTGCGAAGACAAATAAGAAACCAAAACACTGTAAAAAACAAAAATCACAATATTATCCTTCACAAGAGGATTGTAGCGGCGAAGGAAGTGGATCGAAATTAAGGTCATCTATTGAAAACGATATTTATGACTTAATATATTATCATAGTGATGAAGAGAGATCCTGTAACAACAGTTGCAATCATGGTAGATTTCCCTCGTCAGCTTCAGCTCTTGCACCCATGGTACGCCGTAGTTGTAGCACTGGAAGTAGCTCTTCGCCGTTATCAGAAAATTGTTCAATGCGTTTTTCAAAATTGTTTGAGAATAATTGTATATCTGTTATGGATGATGAAAATCCACCTACAGCTTTATCAAAAATTCTTTCGATCAAAGAATTCGATCCGTTAGCTCCTCAACAAATACTTGCAATAATAATTAAGTCGATAGTTTCTCTTGCCGAATTAAGCCAACGTGACGATAATATTGTCTGCATTGATATTGATAAACGACGCATATTGGAATTTTCAGCTATGAGTCCAGAGGAAAAGAGAAATTGTCCCCTAAATCCATATATGGTGAGTAAAAGCAATGTTTTTCAATAGTAATATGAGTTAAAAATTAACAATTTTAAGGCTGCTTAAAGAGAATGATAAAAAGATTTTTAATTAGAACGGAATTTAGAATATACTTACTGATATATTTGCTTAACTTAAGGTAAAACATGAATCAAAAAAAGCATATAATTCAAATAATTTTTAAAATATCTCAAAATATATTGAAAGAATATAAGTTTATTTTGAATTTAATAAGTTGTTTGTTTATACTGTAAGACTCTTTTAATATACACATCTTTCCTACGAGAATATTATTAGTCCGTTTATTGCACTAAATGATTAAATTGGATTTTAAAAATGATTTAATGGGACTTCCACAATAAATATTCGTTTTTAAATATTTATAAATTCTGATTGTCACGCCCAATTAGCACAATATATATTTTAAAAAATAAATAATTTTTGTAACTGTTAGTCCTGCATTTAATAATAAATCTATATATCGACGCCTCCGTTCTATAACATTCTAAGTCGAAAAAGTGTGTTTTGAGTTATGAGCTCTCAAAGTTTTCACGCGACGTACGACTATATGTGTATTCTAAGTAGATTTTTCAAGATGTCTGTGATTACGATTATGAGAACAAATATTTCGTTATTTTCTAATACATACATACATAATTGGCCATTACAACCCTTCAGTCAGGATTACGGCCTAGCTTCTCACACCACTCATGTTGTGTGCCTTAATTTTATACTTTAGTGGCGGGACCTACAGTTTAATGTCGACTCCGAACGACAGATTTTTGAGAACGTTCTCACCAGAATCGCTTAGCAGTCAAACGGTTAAACTGTTCACATTAATACGTACATATATCTTTCAAAATAACGAACTATTTAAAATTTTAAATAAATATAATATACATAATGTATGCATATAAATAAATATTTAAAATTTCAAATGCCTAAAATTCATGTATAAGTGGAAGTACTCGTATATGTACATACTAATAGAGTATGAATACAGTCAAAGAAAAAAGTATACATATACCACTGTATGTAGACTTTTTTCCCGCTGTTTTATTCGAAATTAAAAAGGACGTTATAGCGTTGTTAAAGGCGTTTACAATTAAGAATGTTTGAAAAAGAAGCGAATTTGAAAAAATATAACGCAGAAGTTATTGGGAAAAAATATAAAAATTAAAAGGTCTTCTTACAGTGGCGTATGTAGACTTTTTTCTTTGACTGTATGAAATAGAAATTGCTTTACTTATTGCACGTAAAGGAAAAAATTTTTAAAATAAGCTACAGCAGGCGTTGCGAAGCACCTAAATTTTGGATAGTTAACATTTATGCTTCGGATTTTTTTTTTTTTAACCGAATTAGAAATAACATAGAATTTATATAATATAACATTTCCATTTTAATGCTTTGGTAACATAGTCACATAAGACAATAAATATATCGACATTTTAACACAAAGTCATATTAATTTATATTTTAGGATGTTTCGAATATAATCGTTACTCATTCCGATGATGAATTTTTAACATTTTGTTTATGTGAAAAGTGTGAGAAATATCGAGAATTTGTAATTCATATAATGGTAGAGCAGTTTAAAGCTACACATATGGTGGTAATGCTATTAGACGTTCTGATTAAATCATACGGTCCTATGCTGAAGTAAGTGTAACTGATTATTTAATTAAATTTAGGACCATCTACCAAATATACAATAATAATTTATTTCTTTCAGAAACATTACCGCTTATAACAAATTTGAAAAACTTCTTGATAGTAATAAGGAAATATATTGGATTACATGTGGGGTTATATATCATAAGAAGGCCGAACATTTGGATTTCATTTATGACGAATATCTGTCGGATAATATGATATTTGTACTCTTCAGTTCAATGTAATTTTTAGAAAAGCTTCAATTATTTTATCTAACATTGAAATTTAATGAATTGCTTTATAATTACAGATTAATGCTTAACAATCCTTTGCTTTTACTGCAAGTATTAGCATTTCATATTGAATGTATTGTAAAAGCCTATGCTGAAGGATTTTTAGAAATAGTCGAACCGGACAAAAGTAAAATTCCTGCTGATGAAATGATAAATTGTGAGTAAAATACATGAATGTTATAATAAAATGCTTGTCATATTATTTATATGCGTTACATTTTTTTATTCCTTTAGATATTCTGAATGGTTATGACGACTTAATGCGAATTTCTGAACAAGTTGCTTCTTACTTATTCGCTTTTGAGAATGACTTTTTACGTAAATTTTCGTTAACATGGAAACTTTTATGTCAACGTTTATATCAACAACACGTTCATCTTCATTTAGCTGACACTATGTTGGCTTGCATTATTACTGTAACTATTAAATTAAATTTTAAATGTTATAATAAATAAAAATGAATTTTATTTGATGCTATTCATCTATTTGCAGTTAAAAGAGGAAGAATTAACTTCTCATCACACTGATCTTATTAAGCGTTATATACAATTCGATGATGTTATGAATTATGTTGAGAAACGATGGACAGATGTGTGGATTGAACTAAATAAGTTTAATTTATCTGAGGTGGAACGCAAACGGCGCAATTCTCTCTTAGATGTGTATCGTATTTTCGATACAGTGGTACAGGATGCCATTGGATTTTCGCTGCAGGACAGCGTTGACGATAATGATTTCTATGATTTTCGTTTTTTGAAAAATCGTCGTTTAGCTTGGAAAAATATTATGTCCTATACAAAAATGAAATGGCCAGATGGATTTTTTCAACCGCCCAATACTTTGGTGGTAGATGACAAATGTGCGACCTGCAACGTTTCATTGGACTATCATGCTGAGTAAGTAAATTATGTCCTTCCTCATAGTTTCATGTAAAGCAATCTCTAATTTGCAGCTTCTGTAAGTGTATAACATGTTCAATAGCTGGAGGGCCTTTACCACCCAAAAAGAACGCAGATGGTAAATGTTCGAAATGCTTGGCACATGAAATGGTCGAGAAAGATGTTAACTTTTATGACTCTAAAATAATGAATGTCTGTGCTAATGATGACTTTCAAAATTTGGTTGCAAAATCTATAATTGGTGAAAAAGGTATAAACACTGCCCTGCACGATGTTGGACAAGAATTATGTTCAACGATAGCTTCTGTCGAGGAATTAATAAACGATAATGATTATGATAAAAACTCTGAACAAATGATATCAAATGATAGTAGGTATCACATTTCATGGGCTGTATTCAATCATTTAAACAGTGAGTAATATATTTTTGATATAAATAACTTTCACAATGCTATGAAATAAATGCTTTTTTTTACATATTTCTGTCTAGGTCGTAAACGTTATCCTTATACAACAATTGATGAAAATTATTTTTGTACTGAATGTAAATTGCCTTCATGTCTTTTGGCACGTAAAATATTAAATAATAAGATATCCCCGTCACTCTCGCAGGATCTGATACATTATTATCAGCCTCTATCGATGAGTCGCGAGGAATTATTTTCAATTTTGCCTAACATAATGATGTATAATCGCAAATTAGTTGCTTCAAATAATGGACTAGATTTAATAGATGTACACGATTTAGTTGTAAAAATTTATTGGATTTTCATCATTTCCATTTATGCCACGTATTTTATCGATTATGATGATGAAGATAATTACAAAATGGAGCCGTTTGGAGATGACAAAGTTAAAAACTTGGAAGACACTAATGAGATGACGAATAAATCTTTAATTTTAAATGCCTTAGAACTATCAAATAACGATATCAAAGTAAATGCCGAAAAGATTATAGGCAATAAGGACGATACAAAGTTTTTAGAATTTCTAGATAAAGTGAAGAGGTTAGTCAAATAATTTTTAATTTCTTACTAATATTTTTCTAAAAAGCATATCTTTTTAATATCAGCTTATCGCCATATAATAACGACGTTGAATCCAAGTACGTATAACAAACAATGAAAAACTCATATTGCTTTTTATTATTGAAATATACTTTTTTTTCTTTAGTCTTGAAGTTGGCGTTAGTTCTAACAATTCTGAAATGCAGAAGAAATTAAACGAGATTTTAAATATACAAAATAATCATGAGTATGTAATAGGAATATATCATTTAATATGTATAACTCTTAAAAATATTTTTAGTATTCCTCCTCCATGTGATAATGTACCACCGCCAATCATTCCTTCTATAGAAGAACAACTCGAGGATTCCGAATTAACTTTGTCCAACGCAGTAGAGGATCAACCAAAAAAATCATGCAAAGAGAAATTCAAAAAGTGTAAGTAAACTAATTTATTTCAATGTACTCATGCATTACTAAAGTCAAGTAATTAAAATTACAGGTTGTTTAGACCATTGCGAAATGGATGATCATTACAAGGAAAGCCATTCATCCAAGAAACGTTTAAAAAAAGTATAGTTTTTAGACAACAAAATTATCGAACAATTTAGTTAATGTCGTATGCTTTAAATATTTTTCAGGATTGTAATCATGCACGAATGAATGAGACTAGGGACAGATTGCGTAAAAAATTATCCCAAATTGTAAATGCTCGAAAAAATTCGAATACAGTTCAAACGCCACCAGTACCACAAACATCAACAAATATAGCATCTAATAATTCAGAATCAAATAATCCGATGGATTTTGTTCCAAATGCCGAGGTATTCCCTAGCTATCTACAGCAACAAAAGCCACCAACATGGGATGAGGTCCACGAAATTGTTTACGCTTTTGAACGCTTTCATAACGAAGCAAAACGCAATGAAAACTTACAAAACCTTTGTGAGTGTTTACAGCATTTACAAACAAATTCAAAAAGTGAAACAAAAACTTGTAACAATATCGGTAATAAAAAAGTTCAACATAATCATCAAAAGAAAATGGAGCATCAACAGCTTTTGAATGACAACCAACCTCCCCCACAAAATGTCCACTCGCTCGAGCCACCAAATAAAAGATTAAATTTTAGCGAAAATTCAGTTACAGGATCAGAAATTTCTAACCAGACTACAAAAATCAAAGATAATAAGCCGACAACTATATCTAATCCATCAACGAAGAATGGAAATGATTTAAATTTTGTTAGTGAAATATGTGAAATAATCGATAGCTATTCAAAAGAGCAAACAAAACGATCAAGCAATGAAAACTTACATAATCTTTGTGAATGCTTGCAACAACTACAAACAAATCCCAAAAGTGATTCAAAAACTCAAAGTAATAAAAGCATAAAAAATGGTAACCAAAACAATTATCAAAATCAACAAAAAGTGCAAGAACAAAACCAGACTGACATTAATCAATATCCAGCGAATCAATCGTGTTCTTCCCTGGAACCACCAACTAAAAAGTCCAATTTAAGCAACACCTCTACACGCGATGCCTCTACCTCTAGTCAGGGCACAAAAAGTAAAGATAACAATTCAACAAACACAACTACACCTACACCTATTTCATCGTCTAAAACTACTACAAATAATTTAGACTTTGTTAGTGAAATTTGCGAAATTATTGACAATTATTCCAAAGAACAAGCAAAACGTAGGTGGATTAAAGAAACTCTAAGTTTCATAGAAGGCCCCACTGCAGGAACTGGTAAGAAAAAATCACAGCCACAAACTTTAAACCCGAAAAAAGCGGCAAAAAAAGCTAAACAGAAACAGCGCAAGGAAGAAGAGAAACGTATAGCTGAACTGCAAGATTTAAGGGCACAATTTCATAATATTTACTTTAAAGAATTTAGCGAAAAGCTAAATTTGAAAACACTGAAGGCAAATAAGAAAAGGGATAAGAGAAGAATTGCAGAAGTAGAAAGTAACATAAAGAACTTACAACGTGCCAAAGCTAAAGTTGAAACTGCCATATTAGAACTAATAGCTACGGTCAAACAAACTAACAATGAATTTAAGTTTTCTTACTTACCCACTAAAGAACAACAATTGGAAAAATTACGAGAGTTAGAGAGCCATGATGGGGGTAAGAGTACGGATAAAACGATAAAAGTTCGAAATTTATTACACCACACTACTACAAAGGATTCGAACACCGTAACGCCAACAATGTCTTCACCTTTCACTCTGACACCTAAAAATAATCTTAACATGGTGCCGGAATCTTACAGCATGCCTTATGCTCATGCGAATCATTTTCCATATAATCTAGGTTTTCCGCCACCAGTAGCTCCAGCACCGTTTGGTTTGATGCGAGCGACTCCCATGTGTTATGCACCACCTCCTACAACAGCATTAGATGCAGCCGAAGAGCAGCGGTCATTAGCACCCGATGTTGTAGCAGCTATGGCTTCGAATGTGGCCACTAATAACACCACTGATCCTTCTAAACGTATCGTAACAATACGCAGAGTTAATCTACCTAATGTACCGGAACCTCAAGTAACTGTAACGGCTAAAGGGTCATCTCCAGATAAAGATAAGCTATTGTACACATTCATAAATGGACAATTAATCCAAACTGGTACTGCACCACCCATTAATATACCACAAATGTCTGCCATATCTCCCTTGAATAATCAACAAAACCAAACAAGTACATTAAACTCGGAAACAAGTTCACGCACTCATGCCTCAAAATTGGCTGTGGAAAATTTATTGACTATACCACCACCTCCTCCTCCCAAGCTTTCCAAGACTCAAATGAAAAAGGAAAGAAAACGTTTAGCCAAACTTCAAGCAGAATCATCGGAGAAAGCTGAAAGTAATCGAATTGAGAAGGATCAAAGGGAGTTCCATCAAGAACAGAAACAACCAAAGAAGAAAAAGAACACCATGGCTTCGGACCAACGAGCAAAAGTGACTTGCTACCAGAGTAGTAAAGAGGTTTTAAATAACAAGAATAAAAATAAAAATAAACTTTGCAATTCGAATTCAACAACATCTGTTTCTACAAATGAAAACAATGAATCTCTACAATTACCACAAATGTTAGCTTTAAAGAATTCAGCAAAACAGAAACGTTCTGATTCTACGACAACATCTTGTTCGGCAGTAACGACTCCATCATCAAATAATTCAACAAGTTCTCAAATGAATACCAGAGATAATTCGTTAAGTAGTCTAAAACCAGTGGATTCAAAAACGTTAAAGAATAAAAGAAACGGCAATGTTAATGAACCGAAATGCAATACTTTATCAAAAGTTAATACTGCCAATAAGAATAAAACTAAATCTGTTCAACAAAAGCATAATAAGAAACAAAATCGAATATCATTAACTGCTTCAACAACGTCATCAGAAACTGAACAGGATGATGAGGAAGAAATAAGTGAAAATAAAGAAAATAAACTAACTTCTGCTTCTATGCCACAAACTAAAAAAGTACAACTATCCCATACAACAAAGCTCTCTGCTATAAATAAACAGAAGACACAGTCCCAAAAGACAAAGCCTATTAAAAAACCAGTAACACCATCAACTTCTAATCCCGAATCAGAGGCAGAGGAAGAAATAGTGCAAAAGAATCATAAAAAAAGACGCCCCAAATTAGTGGACAATGGACAATTTGATAATAATCCGTTTAAATCGTTACATATGCAGGACTCCGACACTAATTGGTCTTCAGAAGAAGAAGTTGAAAATGAAGAAGAATCTGGAAACGAAATAGAGTGTAAAAGAAAAAGTGCTTTAGAAGAAAAAATCGTCATTCAAAAGAACGATCACAAAGATAAACAGTGTGATGAAAGCAAAACGGCTAAACTGAATCAAAAAAGTAAAAAAAATAAGACTCAAAATCTTTCCACAACACCGGTTACAGAAAATGCAAATATTACAAGCAAAACTTCTAAAAATATCAAGAATACAAACTACCAACAGCAAAATAATAGCAATGATCATTCTAAGATTAATAATGTAAAAAATCAGAATAGAACACATGACGGCGAAAATCGTGGAAACAGCCAAACAAGTTTGCAAAGGCAAAATATGCAACAAAATTGCAATAGTAATATGCGCAACTCGAAGGCTGAAATCGGTTCAAAAATTAAAACCAACAATAAACAGCAAAGAAATTCTTCCAAGCCAAATTCTCAAACTCCCGCTAGTTCAAACATAAATAATGCCACGAACTCTTCAAGTTCAACTAACAATAAATCTCAAACTAGGAACAACACTCGACAACAATCTAACAATACAAATAGAAATACAAATTGTGCCCAAAAAATAACTATTGAACAGAGTCAACATACTTTTCAGCATAATAACCTGCAGTCATTTCCTAGTGGTAATGCGGAAAGTAAAAATCAACCGCCTAAAAGGTCCCAACGTAATAAAAAATATCAACTAAAATCACACAAGCATTCAGAAAATATGCATCATCAGAGCTGTTCTTCATCGTCGGGTATACCTAATCATATGGGCTATTTCAATATTAATGAAGTCAACATAGAGGGTGCTCAAGCTCAACAGTCGCCAATAAACAATAGCAATAATAATTCAAATCAAAATAGCACGTACCAATCGCTCGCCGAACAAATGCAAGCATTGCGTTTAAGTGGAGGTCCGCAAGTTCAATCAAACGCTGCCACACCATCTGCGCAACAACGCCAACAACATATCAACACAGCAAATGTCAGTATTATGGATCAGCTAAACCGGGGTGTACAAGTTGAAAATTTATCATTGCCTCCTGGAATTACACTAACAAAAGTGGATCCTATTAAAAGCGAACAACTTCGACAAAAATCCGAATCGATAAAAAAGTTAGCAAAACCTCTGCAGCCACAGTCCCATTTATCGCAAAATTCTCAAGCATTCCATCATTCTTCGATGGCTGGTCCTACAATTATAGCCCCACCTATTGTTAATTCAATGGCTAGTTATTATGGTTCACCTTACGTGACTGCTACCGCGGGCATTGATCCACAAAGTGGTATTATAATGGTGGAAGCTAATCCACCAAAAAGTTCGAATGTTAGCAACAAAAAAGTCACACAGTCTACGGGTACTTGCAATGGCAAACAATCTAAAAATAAGAAAAGACGCAATAAATCCAAAGCTAAAAATTTGGCTTCATGTCCGACGGCAAATTCAGGAAATAATGAAAACTCGAAACAAGAAGTTAATATGGGTAATGGCCAGCCAAAAATGATAACTTTAAGAAACCCTATGTTCCATAGTGGTCCAACAACAGCTCCCACAGCAATGTTACAACCGCAGGTCATTTTACCAGGTATTTCATTGTTTTACATAAATTAGCCATAATTGTAGAATATATTTATTTTTAAAGGTCGACCAGTAGTAGATGGTTTTCCAATGCCAACTCCCTTGTCCGTTGATCAACCAGCAGCTATTATTAAGAACGAAAATGGTATGTATACCATTCGCAATCCAGCACTACATCAGGCTGTTACTAGTGGCTTAGCAATGGGAGGATACCGGCAATTTGGCGGCAACGTTAGTTATTATACACCCCAAGAAGCAGCAGCAGAAGCCGCAAGAGCTACGCGTCAGCAACAACAACAGCAACAACGGCATGAAGATAACAAGTCTTCAACAAGTCTTGGCAATACTAACTCGTCATCATTTTCTTATTTTTCAAATGATGTGATTCAAGCAAATATGTCACATAATAATATAAATATAAGTTGTACAAGTATTGGCGGAGGCGATATGAATACACAGAATCATGCCTGCGTAAACACCGTTAGT
Organism: Sarcophaga rosellei; assembly: GCA_930367235.1. Lineage (NCBI taxonomy): Eukaryota > Metazoa > Arthropoda > Insecta > Diptera > Sarcophagidae > Sarcophaga > Sarcophaga rosellei. The sequence goes on along the minus strand of OV884017.1, from coordinate 61,592,904 downwards.
GGTTTATCCGGCGATGCTGCTGTAATACAACGTCCTACACCTCAGCAACGACCAATATCCGCTATTGGCAGTGAAATTAAAAATGCTCAACAACAAAAACAGAAAACTAAAGCCGAGCAACAACAATGGACAAATTTTGGTTCAGACACTCTGCCCTTAAATCAAAACGATAATTGTATGTTTGCATTGCAATGCAAGATAGTTTTTAATTTTATTTGAAATTGTTTTGTTTCATACTTATATTCACAGTGAATACATCATTTTTGGGTGCGGTTACTGATAGTGCTAGTACGGCAGTAGCTGGCAGTGGTGATATGAATTTACAGGAAAAATATCAGCAATCTAAGTATTATAATGGATTTGAAGCCTTCACAGGTAGTAGTGGTGGTAGCAGTAGTTCAGCAGCTACTTGCGCACATATACATCATAATTGTGGAGATGATTCGCCGCCGCCCTCGATAACAGGTTATAATTCATACTTGGAAGGTATTCCCAATACTGGGGTTATACGTTATGATGACGCCTCATTCCTAAAGAATTTGATACCGGGTCAAAACCTAAACAACGAGGTAAGATTTTTTAATGATTTAAGAAAATAAACAAATGCGATACTCTAAATCTATATGTGTCTCTTAGCATATTATAAAAATTTAATAATTATAAAAGCAACAAAAATATCACTTTGAATATATGTATATCCCAAACTGAATTCTCCCTAAGATGAAAAGGTTACTTCTTTTTACAATATGTATGGAAAGTATTAAATAATAAAGTCCAAGAATCTGAATTATATTCTTTTTCACATTTTCCTTAGAAAAAGTATCTACTATATCTAAATAAATATTAAGAACGATTCTTATTTCCAGTAGTTTATTTTCCTTAAAGCCAATTTAGTATAAAAACAACTTGTAATGTAAAGAATAAGTTATTTAAATTGAAATAATTCTTTAATTTAAAAGAATGAATAGCAATTGCAGTGCGAAATAGAATTATTTTATAGACAAATGCAATTAAATTTTTTTAGGTGTCCATACACAATGTAAATGATTCTAATTTTACTCGAAACGCCCAATCTCCAACAACACACCATGTAGAAATTACTCCAGTTTATGGCAACAGGCCATCGTCGGCGAGTTTATATGAATCGCCGACAGGACAAACAAATAAAGCAACCTATAGAGGCAATTATCGTGATCCATTAAATGATTACAACTGTGGTAGGTAGAAGTTTAAATTAATTTAATGTTACACATGTTCTCTAGGTATTTTCCTAAAGCTTTGTAAATCGAATACTTAATATATTCAATGATCTTTTGTTATTTTTCTACAGTAGATGCTGCCATGTTTTCAAATAGTAATATGAACATGAATTTAAATGACTTGGATACTTCAATGAATTACGATTTCGAATCAACTGCTTCAACATCAGGCGGAACAGTAGTGTGCGACACAAGTAACAATACAATTTTGGATTTTAATGATTTATTAATACAAAATGGACCAACTGGCAAAGTCAGCCACAGTTCTTCACCCTATCTAGACGAAACTACTATGGATGGTTTTGTGCAAAATATTAATTCTCTAAAAATTTCAAACACATCATCAGAGGAGCCAAGCTCTCATTTGGGTAGTAGTAGTAATTGTGCTAGGCATGGAACTTCCTCTACAACTAGTGCTAATCCTTCGAATGGTTGGTGGTAATTATATTTTATCGCAGTATCTATAATTGATAAAACTAAATCACTCTCGAACATTTATTTTTAATGCAAAATTTACTATTTTAAAGACAAACCTATTCGAAGAATAGATGATTCTCTTATCTAGACCTAACTCCATAATTGTGAAAACTTTAAAACAGAACAATTGTTATTTGCAATAAACAAAAGTATGAAAACATAGATTTCAATAAACAAATATTAATAACAATAAATATAAAAATAATTATCTCTATATTTACCTAAAACTTCAATATTAATAAAATCTACTTTAGTAATCTTTGAAAACGTGCAAGAATATCCCTTATGAATTGTACTTTTATTTTACTATCATCGTATTCACTACTACACACAGATAACATGCTTACAAATTAAATTCATATAAGTATAAGCTTGCTTTGTTTTATAATTTTGTCTTCAAACAACATTAACTATTTATATACACATGCCTAACACATCTATATTAATATATTTTACAACGTACAGTATTTCGTAAACTAATAACGGGAATAATAAAAGTGTCTATTATATTACATATTTCACTTTCTTTATGAACTTAAAATGATATCAAACAAATAGATCATATGTATATGTATGTTCACATATATATGTAGTGCGTTCCACATTTATGTATAAAGTCAATTCTATTTTCCAAGTATCTCTTCGAAAATAACTCTTATATATTAGGTTTCTCTTACAAAATACTGCGTTTATATATTTTATTAATGTTATTGTGTAATTTTGGTTACATAATCTATTATGTGTACAGTGTTTCATACTTATAAGGTCAATTTATTTATTATCGTTGTAAGGCAGCAAAAATAAATATTCTTCTAATATACATATACATTAGAGCGACTCACCAAAAAAAGTGCTCGATGTACCCTCCTAAAAATGAACCTTGGACTTTTTTAAGATGACATTTAAAATATTTCGGCTCCAGCTTTGACCTCTCGTGAGCTGAACCATTTCGAAAAAGGGTCTATTTTTCCATGTTTTGTCAATTTGAGAATCTGTTTCCTTACCAACATATACAATATGGGTGTCATAAGAAAGGTTTTTTCAATGCGCGTCCAACTGTATATACAATTTGTCCAAGGACGATCATCCATGTCCTTTTTTTAATGATATTCTGTTAAAAAGAACGGTTTTTGAATTTTTTCTTCGGGGTTGTTTGTAATAAAATAACCAAATTAACATATTTTAATCTTTAGTTGATTTAATTAAATACGGGTCTTAGCTTTTTTTGAAATTCGCGCCTAGTTTGCGTTTTTTGAGTATAGTTTTATAAATATAAACAAAAAAATTTAATACCTTTTTTAATTTGGGAAAAAAATATGCCCACAAAAAGTCGTGGATCATTTCTTTTTTTCTTTCTTTAGTCCTATTTTCATCCAAACATCATCTAGAAACTAAATCCGCCATCATATTAGAGTTAATTTGGTTAGAAAAGAAGAAAAGTAAAATTCAAAAACCGTTTTTTTTACAGAATATCCTTAAAAAAAAGGACATGGATGATTGTCCGTGGACAAATTGTATATACCGCTGGACGCGCATTGCAAAAACCTTTCTTATGACACCCATACTCTATATGTTGGTTAGGAAACAAATTCTCAAATTAACAAAACATACAGAAATAGGCCCTTTTTCAAAATGGTCCAGCTCACGAGAGGTCAAAGCTAGAGCCGAAATATTTTAGATGTCATCTTAAAAAAGTCCAAGGTTCATTTTGAGGGGGGTACATCGAGCACGAATTTTGCTTCCATACAACTTGAGTCGCTCTAATATATGTCAATAATTTTTGGTATGAAACGATTCCCAACAATTCTTACTCATAGAATCGGTTTATATAAAAAATTATTGATCTAATGGATTGGCCAGATTGAAATATAGATTATGTAACATAAATCTCACAACAGTAATAATAAAGTATATACATTTTGTATTGTCTAAAAGCATATGATAGGGTAAATAAATCTCCAAAATTAACCTAATCGATTAAAGCTATATTTGGAAATAGCTTACGCAGTGTTTTGACGAATGGCTTCAGTCGTTCACACAATACGCCCGTAAGAACCTTATATGCGATAGGGAGAAGGCTTATACCCCTGTAGTTGGCGCATATCATAGGGTCTCCCTTTTTCAGGACAGGACAGAGGACACTGAGGTTCTAATCGTTGGGCATACTTTCCTCTAGCCATATTTTGTAAATAAGCTGATGCAAGCGCCCTATCAAATCATTATTTTCAGTCTTAAACAATTCAGCGGGGAGGCCATCAAGACCTGAAGCTTTATTGTTTTTTAGACGCATAATCGCGACTTTGCCTCTTCACGGCTAGGCGGCGGAATCTCCATTCCGTCATCATTGATCGAGCACGGAACATTATCTCTAAAGGCGGTATTGTTGTCGTCATCGCCTTGTAGCAGAGTAGAGAAGTGTTTCCTCCACAACCTCAGCACCCCCTGCGAATCTGTTACCAAGTTTCCATTTTCATCTTTGCGGGAAGACATACACATACATAATTGGCCATTACAACCCTTCAGTCAGAATTACGGCCTAGCTTCTCAACACGCTCTGGAAGACGATCCGGGCTTAAAACCTTCGGTGAGACGCTTAACCTTTTAATAAAATTTCCAGCGTCATTCCTACATATATACATCTCGACTTCCTCGCGCTCACGTCTTTCCTGCTTCCTTTTCTTGCGTCTGAAAAGGCGTCTCTCGTCCCTTCTTCTCTCTGTGGTTTGTGACTTATTCGCATACACCTGAATCTCCTTGCCATCATATGATCATCTCCTCAAATCGCTCGCTCAGTATATCCAATTTGGCATGAGTTGTGTGGCACATAGCATCGTCATTTTAGGCTGAAAGAATGTTATAATCATCGTGCTCGCTCTCAACAGTGGTACGGTATGGCCAAAGAAGTTCTCCCATCAGTAAAAAATCACATCAAACACTGACTTCTTGGGAATACATGAGATGTTCTTGGATCTCATGTAGATTGGTATCATCCGAAATTCGACAACTTTGTTTGTTTACGTACACATTCATCCAGAAAAGGGCTTCTTCGCTGAACATGATTTCTTAAAGGAAATTAGTGTCAGCTCCATAGCCTATTCAGTGAACACACATCGTTGTCTATGGTCCTGCATGGTTATTTGGCAAAATAGATTAAATAAATGACTAATTTGATAGATGTATGTAGTGGTACTCAATTAATACTTATTAATTAAATTTAAAAAATAATATAGAACAAACTTGAATTACTTTTGTCTTAAAAATGTTATATTTGCTTTACTGTATAACATTTAGGTTCACCTACTTCCAAGTTGTTCACATTTATCCCAACCGCAGTACATACATATTTAGATTGAAGCTTGACTTGGCTTCTTTTGCTAAGTTTTTTTTCTGTTTCTTAATCTGCACTTAATTGTTTTTATCATTTTAAAACTTTGTTTATAGAACTTTTTTGGAAACTGTAGTTTTTTATTATTAAATTCGAACAAGATCGAGATCTCAAGAAACCTGTACACAAAAGTGTTGTCTATTTTGATTTTCCAAATACTTCTTATACGTATATAGTATTACGGTAGAAAATATAACATCTATTCCCATTGAAAACACGAATTAAGAAATTAACATTTGAATTTCAAGACTTTGGTTTCTATTATTTATTCTGGAAGTGAATGATATTTTTTATAGATACAGTTCTTCGAACGAACTGATAAAATATTAAAAGAAAATTTAGTGTGAAATATTTAAGCTGCTTCATTCGAAGCTGGCCAATACATTAAATAATTAGAGAATATGATTTTAAAAAAAAGTTAAAATGCTTAATTTTCTACTTGATTTTCTTTCTCTTCATAATAATAAGTTAAATGTTTTAATTGTACACATGTTATTATTTTGTTAAAAATTAAAATTTTATTTTGCAAATACTTTTATAGTATTAGTATGTAATCGATAATGCTTTCGATTATTTACAAATTTAGAAGCCAAATGATATAAATAGTAAGAAACGTATTTTAGCATTCAAAAATTAAAGAGCCAGATGCATAACTAACACTTGAGTCATCCATACTTTTACATTGACTACTTTGAGCGTATTTTAAAAACTTAAAGTTCATGTTGTAACCTTGTTCTTGAAGAACTTTAATTGCACTAAGCATCACACCAATGGGATGACGACCACATATGGTATTATTGAATTCTCGCAAATAATCTGTAAATGTTTCAGGCTTCAAAGTTTCGATAATTTCCATGCCCTTCAAAGAGGAAAAAATAAAAATGTTATGAAATGAAAATAATGCTCTAAAGAAGGTTGCAACCATACTTGTTTATCCAATTTTTCAATAGATTTGTAAATTTGACCACACGATCTATCATAATAAGTGTAATTGAAGCGATGGCCCCAGTGACAAAAATCGGATGATATCACAAATAAATTTTGTGGATCCGTAAAATAATTGGCTAATAACCTGCCATATAGAGCTTCTTGGTCAGGATTTAAAGACCCCACCAAAATAGGTACAATTGTAAAATGATCTTTGAACCTGTGAAATATTAACTGTTAGAAGAGAAGAATTTCATTTGAATACAATACAAATTACATACTCTTCCATTACTTTGGCTATATAGGGCAAATGCATTTCAATGCTGTGCTCGTTTTCATCTGTCTTCATATCCATCCACGAAAAATGACCAGTCTTTTCCAATTCAGTATTTACTGAAAAACAAATTCTTCGTTTATAGATACGAAATTGAAAGAAAAAAATGAAAAAATAATATACCAACCATCTGTGTCAATTTTGAGATCATAAAGTGGAGTTTTGTACTTTTTAGCTATAGATAAAGCACAACCACGCAGGCGTACATGATGTGAAGGTCCCAAAATGAATACACGTTTGCTAAAAATATTGTAATATAGTGCATATAATAGAAACGAAAATAATTCAATAACTTACACTACAGCCGGACTAACTTGGCGATAAGCAAAAGCAGCACACGCTCCACAATATGTATAGCCTGCATGTCTATAACCAAAAATAAAAAAACATAAAGTAAAATAAATAAATAACTTCACTTACGGAGCAATTATTGCTCTAGCAGGTCCATGCGAAAGTGTTGCAGCACCCAACCAATTGTCTAACTGGCGTGAAAGTTCAGAAGCTAAAATAATAATACAAATGCTATGATTAATAAAATATTTTAATAATATTAAATTCTCTATTTCAATCTCTAATTTATAAAAGTATTAAGTCAGAAATCCTGCATGAAATCCAAGAAAAAAAAAAACTTTTTTAAATATGTAATAAAGTTTGAAACTAAGCTCTAAACTATAACATAGGACACATCTGTTAATTAGATCTTTAACAGAAATATATAGAGCCGTATGTGATACAAACCTATTCCGGCACAAAATGAAATAATTATTAAAGTTGGTTTACAATCTCGGTTTAATAGGTAGTAAGTAAGTAAACCATTAAAATTGTCTTTAAAAATAATTATTTCTATACATATACATACATACATATATAATTGACCATTACAACCTTTCAGTCAGGATTATGGCCTAGCTTCTCACACCACTCATTTTGTGTGCGTTAATTTTATACGTGAGTGGCGGGACCTACAGTTTAACGTCGACGCCAAACGACAGATTTTTGAGAAACTGTTCATGGAAATTTTATTTACTCTCAGAGTTTTTGCCAGAAATCGCCGAAGAAATATTTTTTTTATTTTTCGTTTTGATGTCTAACCTGAGGTTTGAACTCAGGCCAACACACTACTTACTAGACTACGGCGACTTCAATACATTGTATATTAACAACAATTACATATATCTTCATATTTCAAGCTAATGATGGATCATGATCGTGATCGACGTTTTAAAAACATTTTTATTTTATTGGTACTTCTATACAATTCGATTTTTTTTTCATTCATCAACATCGATGCCTTTTTATTCGACGCATCGAAGTAAAAACATAATACGGATACTTTTTGGAATGAGTCAAATGTCATTACCATATCTTATATACTATTAGGAGATCAAAGTAACAAACGAATTATTTTCGCCTATGGCTGTTGTTATAAAATATGCCAAATACCATATATTTTAATGGTATATTTTTTGGGCGTTTCTTCGAATGATTTTTGTTCTACCTATGAATTTCTTAGAAAAAAAAAATATTTTTATTTGTGACCATTTTATAAGAGAAACAAACGTATAAATTACAAAATACAAGAGTGTAATGAAATGTTTATTCTTCTCCCGTATTTTGTTTTAATAAAGAAGTACATTCTTGAAAACAGTTTAGGTGGATTTGGATGACTTGGATTTAAGATAGTTGCATATGGTAGTAAACACCAGACATTTTGAAACTGTGGTTAGGATAGTTAAAAGGGCATCTTGAGATGACAAATCGATTGACTGACAGGTGTGGACATAATAATAATAGAACTGAATGGAGTACTTTGTTTGCTACGTACTACGTAGGACATCGAAAGACGTGTTTAATCCAAATTGGACAGGAAGTATATAAGACTTGACGTGGCAGTACTATCTGACTTCTTGAGGTTGACTCGAGATAAGTGTGAGACCAGGTGAGCAAAGAAAATAGTGTCAGCCTCTGTTTGATTGCAGGTCCAGTTGGAATTCACGTCAATGCACAGGTAGAGGAGATCGCAGGAAGGTGAGCTTCCAACCAAGACAAGCTTCTGCCAATCTAAATTTTTGCTTGGTTTTTATAGTGGGAAGATATTTGTGTCTTGCATTAGTTTAAAAATATTATCGAGAATTGGAGACTCAAAGAACATCGTACGGAATAGAAATGAGTCTTATACCAACATGCAAATTAGATGAGGAGAACGAACCACTGGAAAACGTAGTTGAAATCTATGTGGCGATAATGCTTTTGAATGGGAAGCACCTGGTGAGTACTAGGGAGACAGTTATTCTTACTGACACCGAACAGCATCGTGAATTTTGTTAGACAAAATGATTGGGTGAGACGTTATAGGGATACCAAATATGAGGGCAGTGCAATAAATCGCCAGTACTATAGTACCTGGACCTCATTCCTGAGCGATACCCAGTGGGGAACGTTACAAACGACGCAGAACAACGCACTACTTATCGCTACGGGATGCGTGAAGATATTAGGTGTAGATCATTTACATGAAGAATCCAAAATACTGCCAGCGAGACAACACAATGAACTCCTGACAAAACAATATCTTGTGGCCTGCTATCTGCCTTCCAATCCCAATTGTTTTACCGTTATTAAAGTGATTAATGCGATTAATTATAATAAGCTCCGTGAATTTACGAAAAATAAAATATTTATTGGCTAAGAAATAGAAAAAAGACTATTTGCATCAATAGATAAACAATTTCTAAATACGGGGAAATAAAAATAATATTAAAAACATTTAATTTAAAAAAGAAAAAACAAAAGTCAAAATCGGCTCGGCAATGGCTGAGTGCCATAAGTGCAAGAGAGCAATCCGTGGCGAAACAGGAATACTGTGTTCAGGAGTGTGCGGCAGGGTATATCATTGTACTGATAAATGCTCGGGCCTTGATCAGTATTCATCAAAAGTTTTAGAATCTAATCCGTTTATGAGATATACATATGTGTGATGATTGCGTACAATATATTCATAACATAGATAAGTTATTAGGAGAAATTCAAGATGGTGTCAACAAAAACAAAATAAGCTTGGCTGAATATAAAACAGAATTTGAGTTGTCAATGAAACAAAATGAATATGAAATTAAAAAATTATTACAGGCAATTGAAAAAGGATATGAAGAAAGGATGAAAAAAATAGATAATGCACAGAAACTATGTGAGAGTAATGTAATTGAAGTTAAAAAATTATGTAATGTGTTGAATGATTTTGAGAATAAAAATAAGGATACAGTGAAAGCTCCACTGGCGGACAGCTCTAATAGGCGGGCATCTCCACTAGACGGACGATTTTCTAAGTCCCGTAAATTAGGTCGTATTTTTAGAGCAAATTCATCTCCCCTGGACGGACGCTCTCTTGGACGAACGCGGACACCTGTTTTTCCAAAAACATCTCCCATAGGCGGACAAATAAATATTACAAAAGGTAAAGCTGAGCAATTTTATTGTATTTCGGTTTATCCCCCTTTTATACTATGCGCAATGTGTAGAGATTACATACATTTTTCTTTGTTGAGTGTGTATTTTTCAAGCTAATCAGATTATGTAGCATTTCGTAGTGCGGTGATTCCCCGGTTTATTATTTTATGTAATGTGATGTTCATAGACAAAATCTAAATTGTGATTCCTATTTTTATTTTGGTTTGTGTGATAACTGATGGATGGTCAGTTAATTAGCTACTCTGACTATAAATACATATCAACGTATGTACAATGTATATGGATATGAGGAAAATAAAAGTTAATGAAAATATTTTTAAAGATTATTTTTTATCGCAGTTACCGTTGGCAACAAATAATATATAGGTAGATATGTATTAATTAAATTTGTCCCGAAATATTTTAACAAAATATCCCTTGGACGGACATCTCCCCTAGGCGGACAAAAATGCCTCGACGGTCGGTGTCCGCCTATGGGAGCTTTCACTGTATTTATAACAAATTTGAAGAAAATATTGCAAAGAAGTGCAATGAGATAAAAAAGTAATAAAGGATAACAACGATAAACAGAACAAACTGTCATTCGCTGAAACGGTTAAAAAAAGTATGGGCCTGCCAGATGTACAGAAACAAGTTCCTTTAATAATAAAACCGAAGGAAAGACAAACAATTGAAAAAACTAAACAGGATTTAAATCGCAATGTCGATCCAGTAAACCTAAATATAACAAACATTGAGAACAGGAAAAATGGAACAATAATTATACAAAGTGAAACCGATGAAGACAGAAATAAAATAAAAAATGCTATTGAAAGCAAAATGGGTGAAACATAAGATGTTAAAACACCAAATGAAGGAGTTATGTCAATAATAATAACGGATATGGAACCAACTAGAAGTTATAGTTAATGATCAAAACCCTGATTTTATTATTCTATCAGAAACACATTTAACGCGGGATATTGAAGAACAGGAAATACAACTTAATAGGTACAACAGTTATATTACGCACTCAAATTCAAATAGGACGGGTGGAGTTGTTGTTTATTTCAGACAACAATATAATGTTATAAAAATTGGAGAAAAGTTTTCTAACTACAACTATTGGATAAGTGCATACAGGGCTACAATCAAGAACAATCAACTAATAATAGTAGCGGTATATAGATCACCGAGCAGCAGTGAAGTAGAGTTCTGTCAAATATTTGAAGAAGTAATGGAAGAAATATCTGAATTTCTATACAATATAATAATTGCTGGCGATTTCAATATAGACTGGAACAAAGAAGGAACTTATAAGAACAGACTGAAATGTGCCTTCAGTGATAATGGACTCAAACAAATAGTCAATGATTACACCAGAGTAACAGCAAGCACAAAAACAATAATAGACTATGTCATAACAAATAACACAAACATTACAGCAACCAATAATATTTCCAATAAGATAACAGATCATGAAGCGATAGATATAAAAATAAATATAACAGGCAATAAATATACTGACAAAAAAGAGATTAAAATATTTAAATACAATAGAACATTGTTTAATAATGAAATCTGTGAATTACTAGGAGAAAATAATGACAATGATCTAAATAATAAAGTTGCTCATTTTGACTCAGCCATCGAAGGCACTATAAGAAAATTTACAATTACGAGAACAATAAATGAAAAAGATAATGTGAACAATTGGTTTAATCGAGAACTTAGACGATTAAAAACAGAAAAGGTAATTAAATACCAGATTGCAAAAATGGAAAATACAGAAATAGCATGGGCTAATTACAAAATAATTAGAAATATATATAAAACTAAAATTGAGTTCGAAAAGAAAATTTTGTTAATAAGAGAATAAGTAATGCCAAAGACCAGCAACAAATGTGGAAGGAGATAAAAGACCTAGTTCTTAAGAGAAATAAAACTGTGATAAAAAATGTGATATTTTATGGAATAGAATATAAGAATGATGACCACCAAATAGCAACTCAATTTAATAATTATTTTGTAGATAGTATTAAGTCAATTAATAATACAATAGAAGATGTGCAATACGAAAACAATTTACCTGTGATAACAAATAGATTTAAATTCCGTGCAATAACAACTCAAGAAATTAAGAATATCTGCAAGAGTATGGAGAATAAGCCAGACTATAACGATGTTACAATTAAAATTATTATGGATAACTGGAATATATTGGGGACAAAAATACGTGATATTATAAATATGTCAATGAGGACAGGAGTATTCCCAAATAACTGGAAATTATCTATGATATCCCGGTAGAAAAAATTTTAAAAACCAACAAGTGTGAAGAATTCCGACCAATAAATACCCTAAAAACATGTGAAAAAATAATGGAAAAAGTAATTAAGGAACAACTGGAAGCATATATGGAGCGACATAATTTATTCACAAAATATCAGTCAGGGTTTAGGAGAAATTTCTCATGCGAAACAACTGTAAATTATTTGATAAACAGGTGGAAATTTATAGGAAGAAAGAAAAAAATAATGACAATATTTTTAGATTTCAAAAGAGCATTTGAAACAATTGACAGAGGAATACTTATTCAAAAATTAAATATGTATGGCATTGAGGAGAATGAACTTGAATGATTTAGATCATACCTTACAGATAGGAAGCAAGTGACAAATGTTAATGGTACAAAATCAAGTGAATTGAATAATGAATTTGGAGTACCTCAAGGTTCTATACTGGGAGCATTGCTATTTATAATCTACATAAATGATATGCCACGAATACTGAAAAGATGTAAAATTATTCTATATGCAGATAACACCCTAGTATATGCGGAAGGAGAAACGGATGAGCAATGTAAACAAAATCTACTACACGACATAAATAACATAAACTATTGGCTAATAATAGAATAAACTAAAGCTAAATGAAAGCAAAACTAAGTTACTTCAAATTAACATGAATGATGATGCAATAATTAAAATTAATAATGAAACAATTGGAAGAGTTAATAGAATAAAATTCCTCGGGTTTATTATAGATAAGGACTTAAAATTCAATGAACACATTGATTACATAAGCAAAAAAAAATTGGATTCCTAAAACGGATTAGAAATAAAATATCAATAATGACTGCGATCAATATATATAATACAATGATAAAACCTCATTTTGAATTCGGATCTACAATTTTATATACCTGCTGCTCAACAACACAAATAGAAAGGCTGCAAAAATTACAAAATAAGGCCATGCGATCAATACTTAAATACAACAGATACACTCCAATTTAACATATGTTAGCCACACTGAAATGGTTAAATATCCAACAGAGACTGATCCTTAATACCTTACAATTTATTAAAAAAATTAAAATGGGAAAAGCGCCTACTTATTTAACCGAACAACTTGGATATGTAAGAGATGTTTAACCGTATCACCTGCGGAACACTGTATATTTTCGTCTACCAATTGCGACAACAACATCCATGCAGAGGTCACTTTTTTTCAGAGGACTTAAACTTTTTAATATGCTACCTGAATTCATAAAGGCAGAAACAAATTTTAATTTATACAAAAGATATATTGTTCAATTTGTAAGAAATAATGAGATCAATAATATTTAGTAAATAATTTTATTTTTAAAGATGTTCAAAGTATTATAAATACTCCTAAATAAATATTAGAAAAAAAAAAAAAAAATCACCACATAGTCACTGACGATCCAACTCCTCGCCATATAAGACAGGACTTTCGTGTGGACCTACAATCAATAAGATAGCACATATAAAATTTAATTTTCTTAATATCCAACAGGGAAACACTTTCGGAAACAGCAACAGAGCTGTTACAACAACAACTATTGTACCTCAACGTAATAGTAAATCCACTTCAGTTCTATTCAGTTAACATAATCAATCGATCCGTGAAAAACATCGGTTTTCGTGTAAAATCGATATAACATCGATGCATCTATTGAAAAAAAAAGTCGATGATCTTTTAAGCACTTGCAACAGCTTTACAAACCCTGCTGAGAGGAAGTCGCCGAAGAAATATTTTTTTATATTCGTTTTGTTGGAGATGTCTGTGTTGGGATTTGAATCACGACCCCACGACTAATAAGCCGACATAATATTCACTAGGCTACTACGACTTCAGCTGTTTTACTGAAAGAAAATTGACACACGATTGAAAGCAGAATTTGTTCTGACTTTCTTGTAAATTTTTGAATTTGTTAGAGCGTTAATAAAACATAAATATACATAATTGGCCATTGCAACCCTTCAGTCAGGATTACGACCTAGCTTCTCACACCACTTATGTTGTGTGTGTTAATTTTATACATGAGTGGCGAGACCTACAGTTTAATTAAAGTCGACTCTAAACGACAGATTTTTTAGAAACTTTTCAAGGCAATTGTATTATCGAATAAAAATGTTTACTTTACATTCTTACTATAGCAACAGCAGTTATTTATCAAACATTTGTCATTTTAATTTACACGTTTGGTTATATTTTTCATTTTCAACGAACAATTTTTTCTGTTTTTATCTGAATTTTGGATTAAAATATGGAAAGTAAAGAAGACAAATCGAATTTCTTTTTGGAAGAAATGAGAAAAGAATTGGTTTCAATTATAGCCGATGGGTAATTTTAAAATTAGATATTTTATATGTACATACATATGTATGGGAGAACATATTTTTTGTCATTAAAAGATCCGAAGATAATTTGGAAACTGCCCAACCCAACACAGAGGAAGAAAAATCTGAGGTTTTATACGAAGATGACTCTAGCGATGAAAAAAATTGTTGCACTTCTTTAGTAACTAAGAATGCATCCGATGACGACAAAACATCTGGAAGTAGCATTTTGGATACCTACTACACCAGTAATATGGATGATGATATACAGAAAATGTATTGCAGTCTCGAAGAAAGTTCTAAATTTTTCCAAAACATTGGAGAACGATTTGAAAACATTAATTTCAGTCGCTTAAAATCTAACATTAAGGATCTACATTTAAATGAACGGAGCAATAGCGACGTAATAAAAGTTGTAGTTGATGATTTAAAAAATTCCTTTGATGAAAAATTTAAACAAAATCGCCTTGAAGATTTAACAAAGGAGGTAACAACAAAGTTTCGTGAACATCCCGGAGAATTTGGAAATATTCCAGAACTGAGTGAGTTCTTTAAAACATGTACCCAGTTACAACAGGGTTTGGAGAAATTGGAGAAAATCAAAAACAATTGTCAAAATTTAGAAAGAAGAATGTTTCGAGCAGCTGAAGCTTCATATGATCGGGTCAGTGACATTCAGTTCAAAATAAATAAGGGTGGAAAGAATTGCGAAGAAACAATGCCAGATGATATTTGATTTCTAAACCAATAAATACGATATTTAAATACATATTACATTTCGTAAAATAAAATAAAATTATATTGCTGTAAAATGTTTTGTTCTTGTAACTCTTGCTTACCTGAATCCGTATACCAACTTCCTGCATGAGATGCTTTTCTACTTGACATTTTTAAAGTGTTTTAAATTGTATTTATCAATATTTTGAGAATTGTACTTGAATTACTTTTTGGCATACAACTTTTCTGCTATTCTTCCTAATTTCGTAAAACAATGACCAAATCGTTTTTGCAGCTAAATGGAATGAATAAAGTCGAAAAACAAACGAAAATTAAGATGAAAACAAAGGGAACGATTAGAATAAAACGTGCTGTGGTGTTGCCAGATGTTTAACTTAGGATCTGACAAAATTATTTTCCAACTTTTATAAAAGGAGCTAACAATTTTGCATTTTTATAATAAATCACGATCCAATATTAAATGATTTATAATTAATTAATTTTTATTTATAATTTCGGTATAAGATGATACATTTTTGAATTCGCGCACTTGCTGTGGGAATTTATTACAAAACTACTACAACATGACAAAGTTAATTCTAAATAAACTACACATAAATATGTATAATGATTAGTAAAGTGTAGAAATGCAACTCTTAATGTACTAAGAATTAAATTAGTTGCCTTCTGTACTACAACTCATTCGCTATTAGTCACATATCCATTTACTAGTTGTGTTTTGTTAGTTGCTTCTTGTACATTGCAGTTGTAAGACATTTTTCTTTCGTATATTGACGCCGCACTTTTCAATTATTTGTTATCGGGATTTCTCAAAAAGAATTTAATATATTAGTGGTAAATTTCTATAAATAATTTGTTATTGTATGAAATTTTTTGAGAATATGTTTTTAAAAGTGTAGCAAAAATTGTGGGTGAAAAATATGAAATTCTTACTCGTTCGTTGGTGCTACTAGTAGGGGGAAAAGAAAAAGAGTGAAAGAAAAAATGATAGAAAGAGAAACTAAAGACGAATAAGAAATTTTGAAAGTGGCGAATTTTGTTGGTTGCAATCGGCGTCATTAATGTACTAAAACACAAAAAAGTTGCCGTGTTCGTTGATTTCTTTTAACATTTTCCGCCATTTTGAAAAGTACGAGTATAAAGTTGAAATTTTTATGGACGCGTTGCCTGAATAAAAAAAGTAAAAACTTGTGAAAATTTGTTAAATAAAAATTATTTATATAATAAAAATGCAAAAAAGTCACTAAAAATGTGGAAGTTTAACAGAAAATAACTAATTGCAAGTGAATTTATTGCAAAAAAGCATTTTTATGTGTTGGATAAACAGCATTGTTCAATTTAGTCTTCTTCCTCTTCGTCGTAATTTCTAATGTGTTTTTTTGGTCAAAAACTAGCCGCCGCCGCGCGACAAGGAATAAACTCGAAAGAATTAAATATAAAATCGCTTTACTAAGAATCATATTTAAGAAATAAAAAGGTGTAAAATAACATTTGAGAATACAAATTCGTGGTTATTTATTTTGTACTTCAAACAATTTTGTGTTTCTTTTTTGCTTACATACAATATTGTGAAAGTCATTTTTAAGAAAGAAACGTAGATTTTTTTGTGCTGTGTGTGGTGAGTGAGTGTTATGATGAACGAGAAAAGTACAGCCTTTAACATAAGAATAAATAGACATTAGAGATGTATAGAAAATAGTGCAAAACTTAATGTATTTAAAACAAAATACGTATATGTACATTGTATTTAATGTTAATATGATATAGTGTTGATTCCTTCATGCATAAATTTATATAAATCCAATATTTTTTCACACTTTATTTTGTCAGCCAATTCGCCGTATTATAGCAGCTAGTGAACCAGTGTATATTCGTTATAGAAAAATTTTGCACACACATTCAAATATTGTCCCAACAACAATATAAATGGTTTTTGATAAACAACGAGTAGAAGTAGCGAAAAATAGTGGTGCTAAAAGCAATGTATATTTTCTTAAATTCGCCTGATTTGTTATTTTTTTTACAATCTTCTTCCTTTACAAGTTTCTTATTTTCCTTAGATTTGTATGTGTAATGGCGACGAACGCACTGGTTAGCTGGTAGTTTAAATGACTAGCTGGTGCATGTTTTGTTTATTGTTTTTGTTGTAATGATATACATGCTGTTATAATGCGGTGTAGAGCGCGCTTTTTTTTTCCTCTAAGCGTTGTTAATTCCTCACTTTTTGATACAAACAATTGACGCGGAATTGTTTTAGAATCGTATTTTTTTAATATGTTTATTTAATTTTTGTGTATTTTAACTTGAGCACCAATTCTTTTTTTTAAATTTATAACACGTGGGGGATGAGTTTTAAAATTAATTTTATAAATTGAAATGTAAAATGTGAATGAAAGTGAAAATAAATATCAACATTTTAAGATAAGAAATAGTTTTCTTGATCGCAAAGAAATTTACGGTATTAAACGATATTCCACCGAATTCACATATGACCATTAAAATAAAAATAATTTATTATTCTTATAACAGACGTACATATTTCCATTTTTTTTTCCATGAGTTATCAATTTACTCACTTTGTAATTAAAATAGGTACGACGAGTGAAAAATTTACCACGTTTTATTAAAAAAAAGAAATATAACAACAAAACTATTTCAATAGCCATTGTATCCGCCTTGATTTTTTTTATTGTGTTTTTCCAGTCTATTGCGGATGGTAATGATAACTTTCTTACAAACTTCAACGGGTGTATCATCCATCTATCGTTTGTTATTTTTGCGGCAAGATTTACACTTAACTTTTTGTGTCTTCCAGATGAATTAAATTTCTTTTAAGATTAGATTTTCACTATTCACTATAACGCGTATGTTATTATTATTAAGCCATTTGTTAACATATCTGGAGAACTGTTTGTTGTTGTTAATACGCTGAATGTTGTTAGTAGTCGCAGAAGTCTAGTAGGTAGTGTGTTCGCTTATTAGACGTAAAGCCCGGGTTCGAGCGCCAAGCCAGACATCAAAAACAAAATACAAAAAGTATTTCTTCGGCGACTTCCTCTCAGCAGATTTCTGGCAAAAACTCTGAGAGTAAAAATTGCCATGAAAAGCTTCTCAAAAAATCTGTCGTTCGGAGTCGACTTTAAACTGTAGGTCCCGCCACTCATGTATAAAATTAACGCACACAACATGAGTGGTGTTGAGAAGCTAGGCCGTAATCCTGACGAAGGGTTGTAATGGCCAATTATGTATGTATGTAAGATATCAAAATCGTCGATAATTTATTAAAAAAAAACATTGTTTCAGGTACAGTACTTCCCAGGTACATAATATTCCGCTTCTTAGTACTGAAACTTGTTCAATCTTAATTTCTTATTTAAAGTATAAGAATACCGCGTTCAGAAATTCATTTAAGTACAATCCCTTTGTGAAAACTTTCTTTCTAAAATTGGTTCTGTGCACTGGCTCCCTCGTTCGTGCGATTAAACGTTTCATTTTGATATCTTATTATTAGTAAAATTAGATTTTTTGTTATTTTTTTATATTTTATTAAAATTGTCTTCAAATTTCGTTAATACTATACATCTAATTGGTTCATTATATAATAAAGGACAGTGTATATACGAGTATACATAGGTTAAGTTAGTTTCGAAGGCTGACGTACCACTGTATCCACAGTTTCACGCCTTCAACCAGAAGTCTATTAGGCAATTGTGACCAGACGAAAAAGAATAAAGGAAAAGGAAAACAAACAAGTGTTATTTAAATCTAAATCTAAAAATTTAATGAAAAGTAATGACATTTCTTTTGGTGATTAATATCATTATTTTACGGTTATCAATGCGTTATTTTTCAAGTTTAAGTTCAAATTATATTGATAATGTAAAACAGAACTTTGTTTAAATTTATGGTGTACAATTTATTTAAAGTAAAATAGAGAAATTCCAAAATTGCACCTCCCACTCATTGTATTCCTTACAAAAAATACTTCTTTTTTCTATATTTCGACTGGGACATACATATGTATGTATATACAAGGCATACCCGTATGTATTCAAGTACATCTTTTGTCATTTAACAAATTTACGTGCATATTTTGACTACAAAATATTTAAAAGTAATAACAAACAAGAAGAAAGGC
This sequence comes from Sarcophaga rosellei, assembly GCA_930367235.1. NCBI lineage: Eukaryota > Metazoa > Arthropoda > Insecta > Diptera > Sarcophagidae > Sarcophaga > Sarcophaga rosellei. The sequence goes on along the minus strand of OV884017.1, from coordinate 61,573,550 downwards.
GAAACATACATTAGTTTTACTTTCTTTTTGTTTCTTTTTCAATATTCTAAAGATACTTTTCATATAAGGCCATAAACAAATAGAAAATTAAATAGATTTATAAAAATGTTTACTGTTTGTTACAACTTTAAAATTGTAAACCTGAATGCTATTTATTCCCGTATACTAGATACGGTATGCTTTAAAGAACTTTACATCTACTGTCAGTCTCAGTAGGATACGTGGGTAGCTTTAATAAGTATTAAACCACCAGATTCTCTGTAGAAAAAAAATCTAAATCATACTGTGTATTAAAAGTTTCAAATATGTACATATGTATTTAACAAACTATGTACATATATTAACACGACTTCTGTCAGATAAATGGGGTTTCAATAGGGTAAAAAAATAAAATAATGGTTTTACCACTTTTGAGGGCTTAAACAAGCAAATTGATACGTGTGAGGGTGATTTTTGTTTTTTCGTTCGCTATTTTTATTTTAACTCTGCAAGAGGAGCATAGTAGGTAAACAAGTTATGGAGTGCTGAAAGTGATCTTTACGAAAACTTTCGAGCTCACTTTGAATGTTTATACTACAAGAATAATTTATATATAAATAATTGACTCAAAAATTGAAGCGTGTGAAGAAAACGACCTACTTGTTTATTCAACAGTGTTTTACAACATCAGAATAATCAAAGTGTTTGTCTAATGTGTTGATACAGAGGTGAGGCGCTAATAGCACCTTTATTTTCCAATATGAAAATGCGTCAACTTTTCAATTCATTTTAAATTACCTCACGCTTTTCAACATTCTTTAAACCTTACCTTACATGCATATACATAGCTCTATATAAAAGATATTAGTTTTATCTCGTGTACAATATTGCTCCAGTATATTATGGGCACAATATATTTTGAGTTCAATTTTTTTTCGGTATTTATGTTTGTGTTGTATATACCTAAATGCTTGTAGCAATAGTGAACACAACCCCAGTCAGCCACATTCATCATTCCTTCCATCCTACTATTTTTTTCTTTTAAGAAAATATAAACTGGTTTTTATTTGTTTATGCTGCTGACTGCCATAGCTTTGCCGGTTTTTTTTCACTTTTGTCCTTTTATTTCTTTGCTTTAATAGGTTTTTATTGTATTTTTTATTACAGTTTTGCTGTTTCTTAAATTTTTTCCGCTTTTGTGTTATTCATCGTTGTCATTCGGATTCGAAGGCAAAACCGTATATTTTGTTGTTTTTATTTCGAGCATTTATTTAATGTACAGCATTTTCAAAGTTTTGGCTGAATTTAAAATGTATCTAACACAGCAAAAACCAAGTTTTATATTTTTTTCCTTTTATTTTCACTTCGACTAGAGGTAGTGTTGTTGGTGCTGGTGTCGATTCATGTAAATGTGTATATACTGTTACTTTGATATTCAGAAAATAAATTTGACCACAATTGTTACTTTTTACAGTAAGTGTTTTTTGTTCTTTTTTTATGATATTGTTTGTTGGTATAGCTTACACATTCATACAATTATGTTGAATATATGTATGTGCCGACAACTTAGGTAGGCGCCACTGAAATTATATCATATTATTTGTTTTCGTTTTTGCAGAAAATATCTGTGTACATACATAGCAGATACATACAGACATATACGAAATATAATGGTTGTACAGCGATAATTTTTTACTTTGCTAATATGCAGAGAAAAAAGTTTAATAGCGTTTTTCTTTTCAATTTAAACTATTTTATGTATCAATGGATTAAAATTCACAGAATTAATAGAACTTAAGACAGAATTTATTTAATAATTGGAATTAAGGGATTAACGATTTTATTTTACCAGGAAGTTTGATAAAAACTAAAAGGAGTTTTGGCTAAATATTTTTGTTTCATTTCAGTAGTAAAGTTTTGCAATTTTATTAAAATTACTGTTCGATAATATTTAGCGAATACTTAACATGACAATTTCTTTCATTTCTTTTCTATTCAATTTTAAGCTGAAATTTATAAAAGAGTAATTAGGTACTATAAGGTTGAATTGTTAATATTTTACATATACATAGTAGATAAATTGGACATTTCGCTTTACCATTTATATTGCAAATAACACAAGAAAAATAATCTGATTGGACAATTGTAACAGCTGAATGCGACCGAAATTATGTTTTTTTTTAAATACTAACAGAACCTGTGTCTGCTTTGCCAGGCAAAACAAAATAAACAATTATACATTTTCAAAATAAATAAAACACATACGATGTGAATACCTCTCCCACAGTCGATGGGTTCATGTGTAGGCAATTCATGAGTTCTCTTTATGTACACTACAACTCAGGCCAAAACAAAAAATATTGTTTACGAAACTGCTCTGCAACAGTTTAAGTTAAAACTGTTGACCATTGAATCACTGCTGCAATCGCCGATAATTTCATTTTGCTAATTAGCCAATTAGTAATCCCTTTGTTCTTGTAATTGATTTGCTATTTCGTTCCATTCACTTTGCGATCTACGCGATAGTTGTTAAATATTAGATCTTGTTCTGCTTGGCATTAAACAAATTTACATATATGTAAGTTAAAGCAATTAATTTATGGTATCTTGAAATTCATGAAATAGTCTATTTAGACTACAACAAAATCTAGTAGATCTTGCTCAAATCTTGCTCAAAATCTAGATCGTTTACACTGGATTTATGTGACAGTAGCAAGATTTCATTTTAATAACAAAAACAGCTGACTGAAATTTAAAAGAAAATAATATTTCCAAATTTAGTTTAATACCAAACAAAAATGAAAAATACAAGACATTTAGTATCGTACCATCAAGACCAAATAAGATCCAATCAGAAATATGAGTAGATTTTGCCGAATTCTACTAAATAAGTAAATTTTGTTTTGTATGGGAAATCTAGTTAAAATCAACAAGATTTGGCTCGAAATCTCATAAGTACTAGATTTCGCTGTAGTGTAAATGGGGTATAACGCATATACAGTGCTGTTCAATAAAATAGATTCACCATGATCAACATCTTGCAATTAATTAAAGAAGAGTCACGCTTCAAATTTTTGAAATGTATCGGAATTATATTCATAAAAGGTCAGTAAACAAAGTGCAGTTACTTTTTTACATATACTCCATTGCATAAGAGATGTCTAGTAAACTTTTCGGAGAGCAGGTGAATCTATTTTTTTGAACAGCAGTGTATGTACCTAAGCCTCTTTTGTATAAGTTTAGTTAATCTGTTTACGCTTTTGATAGTGATTCGGAGACTTATATCCAAAATCGTCTCCCTTTTTATACATAGCATATAAGTCTATAGCAAACTCTTTTGCAATTTAAAGTTGATTTAAAGATTTCAAATAACTCAAATTCAAAATGCATATTTTCCAAGAATATTAAAAGTAATTATTCTTTGTCAAAAGAAAAAATGTACCGTCCCTTAATCTGGAAAACTGTAAAGTAAATTATATATGGGCATATTTTATAAAGTAACATGACTTCATGATCATTCCGGATTAAAAAATGGTTTTTACACAAGTTCAGATTGAAAAGCTTAATATCGAATAACTTTCTCAACTTAGTCATATACATACATAAAGCGCTATTTATGCTTTATTAAATTTATGTTTTGAATAATGGATTGGTGGGTAGAAAACTGATCGTAAGCACTTTCCCACAATTTCATCTCCTTTTATTCGTTTATTACCCGCATCACAATTTGTAATATTTCCAAATAATAATGCATATCGTGTTAAATGACAATTTTTGTACATTAAATTATTGATATTCGCAAAAAAAAAGTCGGAACAACATATAACGTTAATATACAATTTAATTAAGCATAGTTTTATGTATGTATATATGTCCATATACCTTGGTATTGTGTGTATTTAGTAGCAATTGTTGCACTTTTGCATTATATACAGTATCGGACAAAACAATTGCAACTAGCCACAGACACTCCCAAGTTGCACTGTATTAAGATAATATTTGGTACAATGGGTCAATTCGACCTCTGGGTACTGTACTTGTCTTAACTGACAAGTACACGTCCTCTAATCTAAGATAATATGTAGCCTTCTTCTTTTCATCGTTTTACGTGCGTTATGCCATCACTAGCCATAATGTTAAACTTAGATTCGCCGCTAAATGACAAGTTTGATCACTCGTTTACCATTCATTCAACATGTTTCATAACAAATTGTAGGCGTTTCAATTGGTTACGTCTTGATATACATAAGTGCTATTTTAAAGGAAACTTTTAGCCTCTCACACTTTTATGGAGTTCGTTTTTGCATCTGCTTTTAGTGGCTGACCACATTTGCTCACCCACAATAAGTTTCTGTAATTCTCTTCTGAATTTATCAGCCGCCATAGTAAAATCTCGATTAACTGGACAAACTACCTATAACTTTTCTTTTTGCTAAAAAAAAAAAAAAGTGAATGTCACCAAAATAAAGCAAAACATAACGGTGTTTTGATATTAAATAAAATTTCTCAGGAGTTGCAATTGATTGTATTATTACATTATAAAAATATTATTCTCTGGTAACTAATCAAAAAATATTTGTAAAGTTTATGCTGCTGTTCCAAATAACAAGATCAAGCAAAAACGGTAATCCAAAAATGAGGTTTAATCATTTTACGAACTTTAAACTTGTATTTTAAATATAAATTGCAAATATTTTGTCCGATGCTGTATATATATATGTATGTTCTTTCCTTTTTTTATTTGGCTGGTTATTAGTTTGTCGACTGGACAGTCATTTGGTCAATTGCGCTTGTCGGCAGATTTGAATATAATATTATATTTAATGCAGTGCCACGTCAATTGACGCATGCTTAATACACAAAAAATACATACATACATACATATATAAAAAATAAATCAAGAGAACGGCAGTAATATAAAAAGCAAAAATAGAATACAAGAATACAAATGTCTATATTTTTAAATAACCAACTACATACACATGTACCATACAGACATACATACATGTGTGTACATTTTTATATTTTTGTTTTTTTTTTTTTCTATTTAAAGTCCATTTCTCTGAAGATATGTGTGTTTGTCTGCGTTTTATTTTGTCTGGTTAAACTGTCAATTAGTTTCACTGAAAGTCTGAATGTTCACTTGACTTCATATTGTCTGTACATGATGTTTAAAAGTACCGTACGCATTGTGCACATACATATTTAAGAATGTAGGAGCATGCATTATTTTATTAAGATGACTTGTATATTCTACTTTCAATTGTGTTTATTTATGTAATATAAAAATTGTTAAATTTATTAAAACTGTGCGACGAAGACTATGGTAATAAAATTAACTTTTTAATGTGCGTGAAAAGTGGTAGTCTAAACTAGAACCAGTGATATGATAGCGTTATGCTATTAACACATAAGCCTCGAATTCTGCGAGAAGTTCTTTTTAAAATATAATTCGGCCCCTATACGTTGCAATTAGTCATCTTCTTCACTCGTTTCAATGTGGTTAATTGATTCTTGTGTAAAATATGCGCCTTTTTTAATAGCTTCCTTGATCGAATCGCAGCTTCTTCAGCTCGTCTGCGTATCATTCCCTTTTTTATATCTCTTAATTCTCATTTTTGATTCTCTTGAAAGTTTTAATTTTCTTTTTCCATAGTATAATAGATTAGAAATAAGGATGCTTTCTGACATCATAATTAATTGAAATAAAAATTTATGCTCATATCTTGTGCTGATGCTAGTACGTCGAGCCCCATTAAATCGACCAAACAAAAACGGGTTTGGAAGATGAGAGTGCGAAACCACATCAGTTACTATGTTATACACATTGAAATATACTTAAGAATAGTCTAAAAAAATTCCAACACACTGCTTCCTACTTGACATTATAGAAGTTTTATGACACAACTCCTAAAGTAAATTTTCTTGTCTTATAGTAATTTTTAACAAAATTACATCCAAAAAAATTCTAAGAGCAATAGGAAAATTTAAGAAGTCGCCGTGGTCTAGTAAGTAGTGTGTTGGCTTATTAGACGAAAGGACCGAGTTCGAATTCCAGGTCAGACATCAAAACGAAAATATGAAAATATTTCTTCGGCGACTTCCTCTCAGCAGATTTCTGGCAAATACTCTGAGAGTAAAAATTGCCATGAAAAGTTTCTCAAAAAATCTGTCGTTCGGAGTCGACTTTAAACTGTAGGTCCCACCACTCATGTATGAAATTAACGCGCACAACACGAGTGGTGTGAGAAGCTAGGACGTTGTACAATGGGTCAATTCGACCTCCGGGTACTGTACTTGTCACAGTTGACAAGTACACGTCCTCTAACCTAACCTAACCTAACCTAGGAAAATTAAAAAAAAAACACGAAAAATTCAGACAAATGCATGAAATCTTTATTTGAATCGATAGTACGGTCCATATACTTTAATGTTTGAAGATTATTTCGTGCAAATGTTGACCGCGACTGCGCCTTAAATGGTCCATCCGCTTAGTCCAATTTTGGCATACTCTTTCCAACATTTCGGCCGGTATCTCACGAATAAATGCTTCAATATTGTCTTCCAATGCGTCAATTGAAGCGGGCTTGTCTGTATAGAGAGCTTTAACATAGCCCCACAAAAAATAGTCTAAAGGCGTTAAATCGCACGATCTAGGCGGTCAATTGACCGGTCCCGAACGTGAAATAAAATGTTCACCGAACTCGCCTCTCAATAAGTCCATTGTTACGCGTGCTGTGTAGCATGTGGCACCGTCTTGTTAAACCACATGTTGGACAAAAAAAAAGTTGGATATCATCTCACGGTAGCGCTCACCATTCACAGTTACGTTACGATTCGCAGCATCTTTGAAGAAGTACGCTCCAATGATGCCACCAGCCCACAAACCGCACCAAACTGTGACTTTTTCTGGATGCATTGGTAGCTTTTGCAATGCTTCTGGCTGATCTTCACTCCAAAATCGACAATTCTGCTTATTTACGTATAGCCGCTTCAGTGGGTCGATTAAACTGACCATAAAATGGAAGAAGCGCGCGATGAAGTTTCTTAACAGAGCACGCATTTTGGTATTAAAATTCAATGATTTGCAAGCGTTGTTCGTTTGTAAGACGATTCATGGTTAAATTATAGACCAAACTGAAGATGTTTGACAGTGAAACAAAACACGAAACGTTCGTGAGCTGTTTAAACCAGTGTTGCCAAAAACATAATAGCTAAAAAATCACCCTTTATATACATACATAGATCTTTTTAAGCTAATAATAACCAATTCGCCGTATTTGCGGAAATATTAATAAATGTTATCAAATTTATAAATCTGAACGATTTGTAACGATCTTGTAAAAAGAAGAATTTATATTTTTTTTTTATATTTGTATGTTTAATTTATTGTTATTGTATTATTGTGTTAGCTACAGGGTTGTATTGTACACAGTCCTAAATAAAAAAAAATTTGCCACAACAGTTCTTTAATTCGTTAGAAATTATATTAATATGAAAATTTCAATTTTTCAAATCATATTTTAGTATTTAAAACTATTTTTTATTGGCCGTATTAATCCACTTTAAAAATGGATCGTAGGTATTAATCCACTTTAAAAATGTCGTCTTATTTACACATGATGTAATATTTTTTTAATTACTAGAAACCACATACCCAATCCAAAGTTCTTTTATTAGGGTAGATCTGCATTCCAGAACTAGCAGATTTTCTTGAAATGTGGTAGATTACGGACCGAAATAATTGTTACTTAACTATCTATATAAGAAAAACTTTGAATATTTTTGAACTGATTTTGTAAGTTTGTGCATAAATCCAATATTACTTCTAAATTTATATTATTTTTTTTAATAAAGAGTTGTCTGAATTTAAACTATAATCATTAAACGTTTGTTAATATTAAAATTAAAAAAAAAAATTTTGTAGACATAAAATCAACAACTTTTTATTTTTGTATCTAATCTTTATGAAATCGTCAAAAATCGTTTTCCAGTTCCTCCTGCACAATAATACTTTCTTTTTTAAATATTATGTGTCATTCTAAATAGTAAAAATATGCATGTATATTTTATTTATTGCTTATCTTTTATATATATGTATATGGACATACCTACAATATAAGAAAAGCAAAATATTTTTAAGCGAAAAGATAATACCATGACCAATTATTTTAGCGTAACAGTTGTACTGATAAGATTCATTTTTATTTGTAGTAGTTAAATTATTTTATTGTGAAATTTCTGGGAAATGAAGGTCTAACTTGTATAATCGCCGTTTACATTCTTTTTCCTATATAGTGTGAGAATAAATAGAATACATTTTTTTTTATTTTGTCAAACTAAAATAAATCAAATAATCTTACAAGTTATGTGCATACCTGTGTGCGTATGTATGTTATTATTCGCTTATTGGTTCGAAAAATTTTGCCTACTTTCCAGAGCACAATAGGCCACATTTTACTTTTAATAAAGTGACGTGGTATTTCTCATACATACATACATATAAACATCACATATGATATGGTACAAGAGCTAGGATTTTTCAAGTTTATGTAAAATCTTAAATAATTTTGTGTGAATAATTTTACCATAAAATAGACCAAAAATTATTCCATTCATTGAAATGACACCTCCTGACAAAATATTTTTCAGGGCATTTAGCCGCAAAGTAGGAGGAAAAAGGTTCAAAATTGAACGTTAGACTTCTCTAACAGACGTACTTATCGGTACAACTACAAAACACAGTTAATATACTCATAAAATATTATAATTTTTTTCCTAAATTTTTTAATCATTGATGATTAGATCAACATGAATACAACAAATATTATGAAAAAGTTATTTATAATATTGTATTGCTTATTTGAACCTAACCTAACCAGTTAATAGTCATTTTAAAAGTTTTAAAGTGCAATTTGAAGAAGTATTTAAAAGAAATTTGATTCTAAATCGGTATGTTTTGTAGTAACATTTTTTAATAATCGAACTCAAACAAGATAACAACGAAATATCCATTGTATGGCGACTGGATACTGTTAAAAAAGAAAAATGAAAAGTAACGAAGTATTAAAACTTTTTTACTTTTACAAATTCTTTTTTGTTCACTTTTTTCTGTCCAAACGGTACCTTTTTGTGTTTGTTGGTTTTTAAGGCACGTAAAACCTTAAATAAAGTAAAAAAACGAATAGTCTAATGTCTCTTCAGTAGTATCTCTAATAGTCTGTGCAGCCCTTGCGCTGACCAACTTCTTCCTCTTCCCTGATTTTGGTAGAACTTGGTCAGTACAGGGACTGCGTTCACCCGTGGCATCACAACGGGCCGCTATGCGCGCTCAAGGGAGTTTTGTGATATCAGAGCTACTACTCCGACCTAACCTAATAGTCTAATGAAAACTAAATTCTAAGACTTGTTTTAATTTCAAATTAAAGTGCTTTAGTACATATAAGGAATATATAAATAAACTAATTAATAACCAGTGGTGCTGCACACTTTATTTTGGCGCTCACAATACATACGTATACAAGTATATGTTAAAAATTGTACATTGAATTTAATAAAAAATTGTACTATCATCTGCTTTTGTTATTGTTGTGATTCAGTTTTTGGTTTAGCGGTTATAGTAAACAAAAAAAAATATATATACATACATATTTGTTATTTCAATTTCACACCTCGTATTAAATTACATTGTTTTCCAATTTATACTTTTTTTCAATAGTACCCACGTAACTTATTTTGATAGAACTTTTATATTAAATTCCCATGTTTAAGCATTTTTAATTTGTGATGTATTATTTGTTGTCAATTGTATAATCAGTCGTCGGTTTTTGTTTATTGTGGTACACACATTTTCTGTAGCATTGTTTGTACGGGAATGTTTTTTTTTTATTTTATTTACTTTATTCCATCTCTATACATTATTTCAGCGCCAGTTGACTGGCCAGCCAACTATCTTTCTCCTAATAAAAATTATAACCAGTGCTGTCGTTGCGTTTTTTTCATACTTTTATATACGTATATATGTATGTATCTGTATTCTTTTTAATTATTACTATTATTGCAATGTATTTGATTTTATTGCTGATTTGAGCTTTTGCTGAATAAACAACATTTTATACATCTCGCTCATGCACAACTGTAAATTTACATATATTTAGAATAGAAGGCAGCCAGTAGCTGTAATGCAAATAAAAACAAAAATATTGTTAAAAATGGGATGAAGAAAAAAAGTAAAAGAACACGCAGATCGGAATAAATATCGGAAGAATTTAATAAAACAAATATGTATTATAAGAACAATATAATTTTCCAGAAGTTTGTCTACTTACCCCTAACAAGGTGTACTACACATTTATTTTCTATCTATTTTAAATCGAATATTTAGTTTGGAGATATACAAAGTAAACTAATAAATGAAATGAAAAAGGTTCATATTAAGTCACTGTAATAATTTAAAGAAGTTAAGATCGTGGTAAAAAATATGTATATGTACATATGTATATATTACAAAATATATAACAAAAAATGTATAACATTATACACTGTAGCGTATATGTATATACATATATTTTACCACGATCTGGAGGTCTTTAAGCACTACAAGACGTAAAAAGGTTTAACATTTTTTAAATGGGTTTTCGAAAATTTGTTCGATTAGTTTTACAGAACGTTAGCCATAGTAACTAAAATTATTTTAACTATAACTTTTGAAATATAGTACATACATTGATTTTTTTTATATTTTGAAAACACTAAGAGTACGGTCACATTATGCAAAAAAAAATATTTTTTTGCGAAAAATGTAAACAATTTGTATTAACACTTAAGCAATCAATAATTTGTAATTACATGAAATTGGTCAGAGCAAATCGCGACAAGTAATATTACAATTTTTAAATAAATAAATATGTATATAATTGGAGATGAATAGATGGATTTACATTTTTCTTTCGGCGATTGTTTGTTTAATGTGACCGTATCTTTTGGTTTTATATTGAAAAAAAAAACTTATTTGGTTACTTTCGGTTTTCCATTATAGTTAGCAGAAGAAAATCACCTCAACTAAATCGTGATAATGATCTGCTGCTGATATGTTGTGTACTAACGATGGAGGAACAAAACATAACAAGAGGGAGTTGTTGAAGAAGCACAAAGTACAATATGAATAAATTTATTAAAAACTACGGAACTAAAAATAATTGGAAGTCAAAGTGGTTGGAAGTCAGATTTTGAATGCAGAAGTAGCAATAGTCATCAGCACATTGTAACAACAATAAAACCAAAATACAAAGTAAGAGCTGTAAACGTAATATAACAGCAAGAAAACAATTTATATACATATAATAATTACTCGTATGACGGAAACTAATTCATCGCGAAATAAACGCAATTTCAAATTATTTCATTCAACTTGATCTTGAATTTCAAATTCTACCCAACAAAGAAAATAGAAAAAAAGAAGAGAGAATATCACAACTGAAGTGAACTCAACAAAAATTGCAAAATCATCACATTTGTTTGTTTTAAGAGATTGTCGTAAAATATTTTAATTCCTTTTATAATTTTTTAAATCGTTAAATTAATTTAAGTTTAAAGTGTTTAAGAGCAAAGCACACTAAAACAAGATCATAACAACAAAATAAATAATAATAGAAGAAACAACTATAAATAAATATTTACAACTTGACAGCAAAGTGATAAAGCGCTAAAATAAATTGAACATACATTTATTAAAATAATATACATACATATAAACATAATTTGAACTAAAAAGAACACACACACACATAATAATAAATAACCACCAGTATAAGAAATATAAATTATAAAAGCTAAGAGCAGATTGTAATAAAAAAAAAAGAAATTATCATGGATAAAAATATGATGTTACCCAAACGTTCTCGCTTGGATGTCAAAGGACCATTCGCTAATGGTCCAATGCAAGCCAGACCATTAGTAGCTTTGTTAGATGGACGTGATTGCTCCATAGAAATGCCAATATTAAAAGACGTTGCCACTGTAGCGTTTTGTGATGCACAAAGTACATCGGAAATCCATGAAAAGGTTAGAAATTAACTATAAAATCAAATAAAAACAAAAGTAAAGTAATATGTATTTTTATTAATGACTTTTAGGTTTTGAATGAAGCAGTGGGTGCATTAATGTGGCATACAATTATTTTAACAAAAGAAGATTTGGAAAAATTTAAAGCGTTACGTATCATTGTTCGAATTGGCAGCGGTACGGATAATATAGATGTTAAGGCAGCTGGTGAACTTGGCATTGCAGTCTGCAATGTGCCCGGTTATGGCGTTGAAGAAGTAGCCGATACAACAATGTGTTTAATATTAAATTTATACCGAAGAACTTATTGGCTGGCGAATATGGTGCGTGAAGGCAAAAAATTTACTGGACCCGAGCAAGTTCGAGAAGCAGCACACGTAAGTTTATTTTTTGTTTATTTGCATTTTGTAACTTCAAGAAACTATATTCCAAGTACTTTGGGCCACTCTTAATTATTTCTTATTTGTAGTCTGATTATAGACAATTGTTCCTTCCGCTATGCATGTTCACACTCAATTTTAAGAATAAAAGAAAAAATGATATTATATTATTGTTTTGGAAAAGTGATAAATAAGTTAGTTTCATATATGATTCTTTTTTTTTTAAGTTTTATCTTTAACTATTACGGTTCTTGAGATAGTCGGAATAACTTACTACTTGTATGGAGTCATCCTTTAATTTATCAGTTTCTTGAACTTTATATGACTCGCCAAATTTATTGTCTATGCGTCTTACAGTCTCTGAAAAAGAGACTGCTGATAGACTTTCAGGTGATAGACAGGTGTGTTGATAGACTGGACAGACAGACTTTCGAACTAACAACTCCCCAAAATATAAACACACAATCGTTACTGCTTTTAGCACCTGTATAAATTTCAAAATTTTTAACTAAATATTCTTCATAACAATTTTGATTCAAATATACATATAAAAAAAAAAACTAAGCAACAAGAGCCGACTTATGCAAACATATTGGAAATATTCAGATTTTGTTCTCCTAATCAGCATCTTCTAAAGAAACGAGGAAGACATTCAATTCCTCCATGAATTTGATTTAATTACTTATTTTTAAATAAGGAAACCCGAACCCGGGCTTTACGTCTAATAAGCAAACACATTACCTACTAGACTACGGCGAAAACAGGAAATACCTTCGCCTAAAATGCTGCAGTTCTCATTCTGTTTATAATGAAGTTCTAGTCCGAAATCCTCACGAAAAACCTCATTATCAGTAGCCGCATCCAATTTCGAATCATTCTTAAAAACTGTTGCTCCAAATCCTATTGGGAGTTCTCCATTCCATTCTTGTGAAACACAGAATTAGTGGTTTCATTCATAAGTACAGTTGAACTTCTATAATTTGAACTTCTATTACTTGAATTTTCTATAAGTTGAAGCACATCTCGTGGCAACAGCAGTTTGGAGAGAAATTCCTTCAGGGTTTACTTCTTTAACTTGAACTTCCATAACATGAATTCCTATATAACTTGAAGAAAAACAGGAGTACAAAGTTTCTATAATTTAAATTTTTTTAGAAAATTTTTCTTTTTTGCTGGCAAAAATTGCAGAATTAGCCGCTAATAGTGAATATACGTTCTTTTCAACTTAATTTGCTACAAAAATCGTAACATTTTATACAAGATTCCATTAAATTCCCAACACTGAAATTTATACATACATAAGGCAGTACTATTGTGTTTATATATCGGGAAAGTCCCTAAATGTGTTTGAGTACAAATTTCTTTGAGCTAATTAAAAAGAAAGAACAAACTATATATTATAATAAAGTAGAATGGTAATATAAAGTTGAATGGTAGCAGAAAACGTAATTTATCAGTTGAAGAAAAGTTTAAATTAATAAAATAGTACCTTTTCAAAATTACAAATAGCTTAAAATAATTTGTCGATAAATAAAAATGAATTGGTATTAAAAGAAGTTCTTATTTATACAATTTGGATCATTTTTAAATTTAATTCCCCAAGTTGAAGTCTCTATAAGTTGAATTTTTTTCTGGATAATGGTGATTCAATTTATAGAAGTTCGACTGTACCTTCCTCATTAGCTGGGGAAAGACATCTAGAATGTCGAAGTGACCGCTTGGGTATTGTTTTCATTATTTCGATTCCCTCAGTAGTATGGCATTACGCGTCGCGGAGTCTGGATAGTGTCAAAGGGCAGCCTGAAGAACAGGTCCCCCTAACTTGAAATAACAATTGTATTCCTTTTTATTCGCTGTACGTTACTCAATATTCTAACAAACAATATAGCCATACGTAATAATTGGCCGCATAACCCACCATCCAACCATCATACAGATCTCGAGTGGTATAAGCTATTCATCTTCTCACCATTCCTTTTACAGTCCAGTATAACGTCCGAAGTGAACATTCCACATTATTTCAATTCGGTGAAGGCATCAGTCCTATATTTTCACGAAAACTATTTCCATCTTGTTGGGGTCGAAGTGCACAGAAACACATATATGTATATATATTATTATAATAATATCAAAATGGGCCCATCATATATATAAGCCACAACCTTTAAACGGTTTAAAATGGGATTTACAACTAAGAACCAAAAGAGAAGGAAATGGTCTTCTCCTACTTTGTTATACATAACGTCATACTAACATTATAAACAGGATCACCCAACTGTGGCGTTGCACAATTGCAGGTCCTCTACGGGTTTTAATCTTGAGTTTGACCTACACCATCATCAGCTTACATGAAAACGGGTCAAACTATTCATTCCACACTCGCACTTAATTTTCCTTTTATAAGAGCATTCTGGTACATCAGTTCAGCTTTTGCATATCCGTATTTCAGAAGTCGCCGTAGTCTAGTAGGTAGTGTGGTGGCATATTAGGCGTGAGGCCTTAGTTCAGTCCCCCAGGTCAGACGTCAAAACAAAAAATGAAAAAAATAATTTTCTTCGGCGACTTCCTCTCAGCTGATTACTGGCAAAAACTCTGAGAGTAAATAAAACCTTCCAAAATATGTCGCTTTCTCAAAAATAAGTCGCTTGTCACAACTTTACAACAATAGCGGTGTGAACAGCTAGGTCGTGATCCGGACTAAAGGGTTAAAATGTATTCCACCAAGCAGTCTGATACCGCTTACATTCATTCAACAATATATCCCATATAAGAATAACTGCACATCATCAATACCATGAGGAGAACCGCTTAATGTCATGAGTTGTCATGTTAGCCCTTTCGGATTTTTTTTTATAATTTCTTTTTATTACGAGTAGATCACGATTGCGATTAGAGACATAATGGAATGAATAAAATATATGACATTAATATGGAGTAGTTTTCTATATGTGTACTCCTATGCTCTGATGATGATGATATAATCTATCAACTATATTTATAACACAATATTGTATTGCAATTATTATTATTTTTCTTTCTAGGGTTGTGCTAGAATTCGTGGAGATACATTAGGCTTAGTTGGTTTGGGACGCATCGGAAGTGCAGTTGCATTAAGAGCAAAAGCATTTGGCTTTAATGTTATATTCTATGATCCTTATCTGCCAGATGGCATCGATAAATCTTTAGGTCTAACTCGTGTCTACACTCTGCAAGATTTATTATTCCAATCTGATTGTGTTTCACTGCATTGTACACTTAATGAACACAATCATCATTTAATTAATGAATTCACAATTAAACAGGTAAGTGTGAAAAAACTAAAACTTATTACTTATTGTTTGGTGTGCGACAAAATTTACTATTTTACCGATTTTACATTCTAGATGAGACCGGGTGCATTTTTAGTAAATACGGCACGAGGAGGTTTGGTAGATGACGAGACTTTGGCGCTTGCTTTAAAGCAGGGTAGAATAAGAGCTGCAGCACTAGATGTACACGAAAACGAGCCATTTAATGTATTCCAAGTAAGATTGTGAAATAAACATCATTGTTTTTGTTGACGTTTTGATCGTTTTCTCTTACAGGGCGCCCTAAAAGACGCACCCAACCTAATATGTACACCACATGCCGCCTTCTTTAGTGATGCATCTGCTACAGAACTGCGTGAAATGGCTGCCACAGAAATACGACGAGCCATTGTTGGTAATATACCCGATGTTTTAAGGAATTGTGTTAATAAGGAATATTTCATGCGAACACCAGCATCAGCTGTAGCGGCTGCAGCAGCTGCGTCCGTTTATTCAGAAGGTAAAATACCACCCATATTATCAAATCAAGAAAAGTGAAAAAGAAAAACAAAAGTTAAAAATGCAATTATTAAGTTTACAATTTCGATTACAACTACTACTAAAACAACAAAAACAAGAAAGTTATTAAAACAATTTGAAAAATACCAACTTACAAGTACATATTTAAATTTTACAATAAAAACTGATTACACCACACCCTCCTCCCTCTCACACACAAAAAGTTACATGTCAAACAAATCTAATTACAATTTATTTCCCGCTCAATCAAACTCTGGTTCGAGAAATGGAGCAAAAATAGTAAAACAAAAGGGCATAACTTACAACGTTACGACGATATTAGTTATGTTATTAAAATGTATGAAAATATAATCTTTCTTTATAAACAGTAATTGCGTTATTGTAATAGATATACAAACAAACTGTGTTCTAAGACTGGATTTTGTTGACATAGTGATGACATCAATTAGGTATTGATTTTAAATATATTTACATATGATATAATTGTGACAAATCTGCCCAAAACTTTTCCAAACGTATTCCATGATTAAATATTTGGAATTTGCAGTTTTAGTTTAGCGAGTAAAACATTTTTATTTCCTTTAAATTAACAAACAATACAAAACAAAGAATTAATTATACATATTTGAAATATAAATCTTTTCCAATTTACTACTGCAACGACATGATTGTCTTACAACTGCTAAATAAGTATACAGTTTTCAATTCAACAATTTGTATTTTCACTAGGGTAAATCTTTTACAAGAATATATGTACATACTGATAGGGCAGGGCTAACATCTCCAGTTGAAATTACTTTGAGTATTCTTCCTAGATAATTTTTAATTTTGATATAACGATATATACGAACAAGAGAGTAAAACAAAAAACAAAATGAATTATAATTGCAATTTTAAACGTTTTACTAATAGAACTTGTATTATGCAAGCTATAAATTCATAAAATTCACACTATTCATAATCATAATTTATACTGTGGCACTAACTTTCCGTTCAAGCACAATGAAATGTGTTCTCCAAATCTATAAATATGTATATTTTTTGTTTATTTTTTAATTTATATAGAAAGGCTTTAAAATTAATTTTAAAAATCCTTAGTTGATAGCAAGTATTTAAATTTTTTCTGTCTTTTGACTCAGTAGAATCTTTTTTCAGAAGCTGCTCAATTACATCGATTGTAATAAGTTGTATTTTTTTAGGTTATCAACCCTGTAATCCCTTAGGATTAGATTCTATTTTTTTTTCTTTATGAAACAATTGATAAGTAAAATATAAACTAATGGCATATTATTAATTATTTTCAAGGAGTTGTAGGTTCATTTATTTTATATTGTAGTCTTCGAGATTTCGGGCAGTTTCCCATGGTATTTACAGCACGTAACTAACCCTTTGATTTATTTGGTGTTTATTTAAATTATATACCCCAAAGTATTACGTTCTCTTAGTGTTCCGTTTTTCTTTAAGAAATTGCTGTAGACTTGAGTTTGTGAAAAAGAAGCATTTTAAAACAGATTTTTTTTTAATATAAGTTGTTAACGTGAAACCGATAATGAAAATTATACTTATATTTATTGTGTACTTATGAAAACCAGTTTTAAGCTGTAAATGAGTAGTGCGAATTGGAAAATAATGTTAATATGTAATGTTAAATAAATCTGCGTTATATTTTTTATTTATTTAAAATATCTATTTCTGTTTTGGGCTGTAATTCAAACTGCATATGCTCAGAGAATATCGTGGAATATATCTTCAATTGATTTTCGTTTCTTCAATATTTACTGCTAAAATCCGAATTTTAGATTGAAAGTAGTAGAGGTTCATGAATTATTTGAATTCAGAGAAACTGTTATTGATCTAAAAAAAATTAAAAAAAAACGGAATTTATGCAATGTATTTGAAAACCACCTCAAAATCTGTGTAGAATGTTTGTTGTGAAAACGAGGTGCATGTAGAATACATCAATATCAAAAATTTTTTAATCAAAAGTTGCAGTATTGGTCAGACTAATTGTTCAATTCTTCTTCTTTAATATAAAATATTTCATCATCGGTTTTTTTTATTTTTATGCAACATAATATTATTGTTCATACTAAATATTTTCAATTTATTTTATTTTATCATAATAAAATAGCTTTTGTCATTTTTATAAAAAAACAAAAAAAATCAAGAGTAAAATTGTTTCATTAAGAGGCGCTTAATTTTTCTTAATATTAAAGAAAATATTTAACTAGCTATGCATAGTTGCCCTAAACTGGTTTCGTCATTCCTTGTAAAATACTGGGGTATGGAAGAGTAGTTGCAGGATATTTATTAACATACATATATAAACATAGACTAGAATCGAAGTATTCATTTCCGTGCGTGTTATTTACAAAAGTAAAATATAAATATTTTCTATAAATCAATAAGATTTTCTTAATGTTGCCACAATCCCTACTCCGTCTTTATAAACAGATGTTAACTAAAATTAGAAAATTATTTCTAAAACCATTAGGCAAAGGATAAAAATAGTTATTGTCCCCCGTCTACCAACAATTGATTTCCACATATATATATGTATGCATACATAAACATATACAGGTGTTTGAATTTTATACTTTAATTTAGAGATGCCCACAAAATAAAACCATGAACGAGTAACAATATGCATTGATTTCAAATCTATTTCATGCATAAGCAAAGTTTCACAACTTCTGAATTTAAAAAATAATAAATATTGGCATTATTGTAAAAGCGCTATGGCATGGGCGCATTGCTACTTTAAACAAATATTGGTTAATATACGATTTTTGTCATGACATCTTTTTTTTTTTTTTTGCTTTTTCATTAACTTACAACAATCAACAACAATAAGTTCTATTAGTTTTGTATTAAGTGTTGTAAAAATGTTTCTTTAATTTATTAATCGAACAAAATACTACATACATGTTTATTCATGTAATACAAAAAATCAATACATTAAAATCAATTGATAAAATCAATCTTAAGGTGAAAGTAAACACTTTTGATGGCTTGATGCATAACAAGAAGAAATATCCATATATTTTGAATATTCTTTTTTGATTTGTTATATTTTTCTCTTATTATTATTATTATTATTATTATTTCTTTTAATCCATGTTTTAGATATTTTTTTGTAACAATATAATCATTCCATGTCAGTATTTTTAGTGCGTCATTTTTTCGAAAGCATTTAATTAAGTACATACATAAATAAAACTGCGTAAATTTTTTGATTAGAATATATACTCTTCTGAATTTTTCGACGACATATTAAAATTTATCACCAAACGAATACTGAATTTTATAAAATTTTCAAAAAGTAATGTAAATTAGCAGTCTAATACGACGAATAAAGAACAAATCGAACTTTTATGTCATATCGATAGTTTCCGTATTTCTGATTGTTTATTGCATGAAATTTTAATGCGTATAGTGTTTTGAATTCATTCAAGATTCATTTTTGAAAAAAATTATATGAAATAATATTATTATTGAAATTGCAATAAGGATGTTAGTTTCCATGAAAGGTTTGTTATAAACAATTTAATATACAAAATAATTCAAGAATTGATCCGAACTGCACTTTATATAATTTAAAATACAATAAACACAACAGCAGCATTGTTAAGCACATAAAATTTAATCTGAATTTGTCGATTTATCACAAAAATGAATTAAACCAACATTTTATTTAATTGTTTTTTTTTTTCTTTTGTCCTCTTCTTCAAATAATTTTTTGTTTTCCTTTTAAACAAATTCAAACAAATCAAAAAAGATCTTCAAAATGTTTAAACTAAACGACGACTTACATATAAAATATTAATATTTGTTATAATTTTATGTGAAATGTATAAAATTATAATATAAGAAATCGCTATAACTAATAATATTAGTATATAAATACAAATAATTACTGACTTTCCATAAGAATTATTAAAAAAAAAAAATGCAAGAGAAAACTTAACAAACAAACAAACAATTAAAAATAAAAACGTTGACCAATAGTGTTTTTTTTAAATATACATACATATATATTTTATTATACAGACGATGAAATTGCAATAGTGATTATGAATTAAAAATAAACAAAATTTGCTCTTTAGATTGAATGGTCTCATCATCCGTGATTATTTTCGCCTTTCAATATATCGTAAAAAAAAACAAGAATTCTGTCGCAAAAACATTTCAAAATTAACTTTTTTTGTCTAATGAATGAATAATTTAATATAACAACAAACATGCTTATATAGATATAATGAACAGAAAGAGAAAATATTAGTTTTAGAACTATTATAAGTATATAAAATGTGTATTAAAGGTAAAACAGATAAAATTGAAAGATAGAGTTAAAAATAAAAAATTATATTAAAAATGAATATATTTATAGATGATATATGCATGTATGTATGTCTGAAAAGAATAAATATACATATAAAACAGTGCTAAAAATGTGCAAGAGATTATAACAAAAAGTAAGAAGTATATTAATTTTAGTAACTAAATAATAATTAAGGAAAACTATTGCACAATGCATTTTCTAAATTATATTCTTTGAGAAGTGGTTTTATTTCGTTACACTTTAATAACTTTTTTTTTTTTACTCAGTTCTAATTTAAGATTTACACGCAATTTGATAGGCACACACACACACACACACTATCAATTACTCTAATTCTCTCAGTATACAAAAAATAATAATTATAATAATTATTTTTTAAATAAATGTGCATAAACTTTAAAACACATTACTTAAAATAAAAAAATAAAAACCGGCACTTAAACGATTAAGAACATTCAAAAAAGAAAAAAAAAATTGAAATATAATTTAAAATCCATCTTAATAATGAATGATTGATATAATCAGAAATAAAGTAAAACAACAAAATGTTATTTTGTAATGTATAAAAAAAATATTTTTAATAACTGTGAAAGCTAATTACAATTTAAAATTACAAAAAAAAAAAAAAATAAAATAAAATAATAAGAAATAAAACAGAAATAAAACAGAAGTTATTAAAAACCAACAAAAACGCTGAACTTATTTTAAGAAAACAAAAATTGAAATTCACACAGTTATGTGGTAAGAATAAAAAAATAAAAATTTGGGGTGATGGAATCATTGGATGAAAGAGCATGATTAAAGAAAAACATTAATGAATCAATTAAATTAAACCGTTTAAAAATTAATAGTGTAGAGCACAGTTGCTTATTTATCAAAATGTATATTGAACCACGTTTACGAAAGTCAGTAATTATTTAAGTCGTTTAAATTTTCGAATTCTTTTTTGGCTTGTACTTATATATCAAATTTTTTTTTTTTTTTTTTGACAAAAAATTAACGATTTTTTTAATAGGAAATCTAAGGCGCTGTTTATTTTCACCAGTGTTAAATGCCTTTAATTTAAGAATATTTTGTATGATTTTAGTTCTTTGCACATTTTTAATCATTTCCATCGCTTCATAACAAAAAAAAAAAGTTAATTTTATAATACTTTAATTGACTGTTAAAAAGACACTGTTCTGCTTTTTGAGCTAAAAACAGCAAAATGTTAATCGGCACATGAATCATGAATTACAATTTCGTAAAATTGTATAATTCAAAGTTTTTTGTTTTGTGATTTAAGTATGTAAGTTTTTTGATTTTGTCCCAAATTTTGGGGCAGAATGAATTTTCATAGAATTTCGCTTGAACTGATATTCGGATATAGCTGAGAGACCATTCTGAACACTCAATACTACCATCTTGAAACATGTTAGTGGTAATCTTGACTTTATGCTTTCAGGATTAGATTACGCTTTTATTCTACTATCTGAGAGTAGTACTTTTTCTTAGAAGTTTTAAGCATCGTGGAAAATTGTTATATTAAGCTTACATTCAAATGAATGATTCCTGAGCAATTACCTAGTATGAGATATTAATTTATTTTTTGTTTCATTATTCAAACACAATATCTTCCATGGAATTGATAAATATTTATTTGATTTGATAAATTTTTTCACCAATTTCGACGTTTAGTTACAGCCATTTTTGTGTTTTTAAATTTGTTTGCATTCAACATTGTTCGAAATTAAAATCCATTGTGGGAGCCTTTAATTTTGTAGATTTCCAAAAAAGATGCAACTGTTAACAACAGAAATCATAATACGGTTAACTCTTTCTAAGAAGACCTGAAATCTCATAAAATGCACACTAGGGTTGAAACAGATTGCAAATCGTATACTAAGAAGTGATACCTGTGGTCAACAAGCCCATCTTTGCTTTAAGGCACAATGCTTCTTTAGAAACCCTCATATTCTAATAGATTCCTTATCCAGGTTCAATAATCATTCCATTCTAGAATCGTCAAGATTCTACGATCTCCTATATATCAGCATGAAGTATACCCTATCGAAAAGTCCAAGACCTAAGTGACCACTCCACCAGGTTCACATACTGCGACATTATATCCCTTGACAACTTGTCTGCACTCTCGTTATTTTATACACCAAAATGCTCCGGAACTCGGGCAAACCGCCTTATACACAGAAAACAATCTCGAACTGACATGAAGTCCAGTCAGTGCCTTTAAGGCTACCTGACTACCACCCTAGGCTATCTGTTTTCTAAAGATAGAATTTATGGTGTTATCCTAAATTTTATTACAAATTGCTTACTATAGTTTACACAACAATTCTTTTGTCTATTTTACTATGCGTCTTCTTTATGAACTAAAAATCGTCTTTGATCTTTTTTAAGAAACTACGGGCTCTATATACATACGAACATGTGCATACAAATGTATGTATGTGTATACAAACTCGAATTCTTTCCAAGAATATGTCAAATAGTATAGTATTAGACAGTTTAAAACGTCTGTTTTTCAGTGTTTCCATTCAAATGATTCTAAAAATTATGGTTATAATTATATAAATATTAAATACTGTTGCATAAAAATTTACTTTAATTTGCAATAATTAGGCTTTCTTATATAAAAAAGAAAAATAATCGAAGAAAAAATAATAAATGAAATGAAAATAAACCGAAAATAACTAAAAAAACATGTTACCTCAAAATTCCTTTAAAACATTCTTCAAATGAATTTGTTTTACATGAAAAAACTCAATATGTACAAAACAGGATTAAATGGAGGATATTATGCAGGCGCTTTACAACAGGCTCACAGTACCACACCCCATGACGGTCCACATAGCATAGGCGGAGTTCCATTATCAGTGGTGGGCGGGGCGGCAACTAATGTCAATCCATCGCCAATACCAACGGTACCTCCAGTACATGTATTACCACAGGTGGGATTGCAGCTAGGACTTGTGAGTAGTAAATCGGTAGGTACCATCAACAAAATTGAAAAATCCTTTTAAAAACACATTTTTTTTTTAATATACTTTACACTCATCATATAATACTTACAAATAAATTTTAAATAAATCAATATTTGTCGTTTTCTCTGCTATTATTCAATATAATTTGGAAATTTAGCACAATTGATAAAAGTTGTTGTTGTTCTTTTTTTTAATTACTTTCTTAATTTTTATTATTATTGTTGTCGTTTAAAAATATGTAATACTGATATATATTATTATTGTTTGTTTGCTGTGTATTTAGGCATGTAGAAGGATATTTAATTGAAATATGTAATAAAAGCAAAATAAATTAACATAATAATAATTTGAAATGATCATAATGTGCAATGCGGCAATGAATTAGAGAGAGAGAGAGAGAGAGAGAGAGAGCGCAAGAAAGAAATAGCATTGTTTATTTTATTTTGCCTTTTCGAACTTTACCATCCTTTTATTTTCAATTATTTATATGTATTTGTGAATTTGTTGTTGTTGTTGATGTTGTTCTTGTTGTTTAATATGGCTATTAAATTATATTATTAAATGTTGTTGTTGTTGGTTGTTTGTTGTATTTTTAAAAGCTGTACATTTTGGAAAATTTTTGTTTATATTGTTTTTTTTTACTACATACTAATGAAAATTATTATCGATTACTAAAAAGTCATGCAGAGTTTTCATTTTAATTATGTATTTGAAATTCCGTACGGCAGAAAAATAAGAAATTATCCAATTTTATTGATAAAGTCAGCCGTTAAATACATACATACATACATACATACGTACATATATGTATATTTGTTATTTAATTTGTGTTTACTTTTTAGTTTAGAAAATTTCACTTTTCATATTTGATCTTGCATTAATAACATTAAATTTTAAAAAGAGTTCATTATATGCTATTTATGTATATAGTGTTAATATAATTTACGATATTCACTAAATATTCTTTTTATTGGATTTTTTGTTTCTTTACAGCCCCAGACGGCACCAGACCCTAATAATCATCATCCATCTACATCTAAGCCAGAGTCATCGGAGGTTCAATAGTTCAAAAACACCGCCACCACCATCACCACAAATTTTTCATAAATATTTTATTTAAATTTTTGGTTTAACTGAAACAACATTCTGCAAAAGACAGATATTTTTCAAATGGGATATCAACAAACATCAGACCAGCAGCAAATACTATTTATTCCTTAATTATTTCCACCATTATCGCCTAGAAACAGAAGTGTATAGATTTCCTTTAGCAATGATCGTTAATTAATGCTTCTCCTGAAAAACTTCAATACAACCTACTTGCTATCTAATTTCGTCTGCAAAAAATTCAGCAATCAAAAGAAAGAAATTTGTATGTTTAACAAAAAAAAACGGTAAACAATATATACATACATACTACATATATTATAATGTTAATAAACTAAACTATAATTACAATTCAATATGAAATTCTTTTAGTGTGATCAAAATGTTCTACAATAAATTTCTTAAATATGTATACAGAAAAAAAAAACAACAACACATACAACACATGTTCGATTGTGAATATACATATAGATATAATTCTTGAACCTACCTATGCATATGTATGCCTCTTATGTTTCAATCATTTTGCAACTTCATTAGGAAATTAAAAATCTTCATAATAATTACCCGAATTATAGCTGTGTTTTGTTATTTGTTAATGGGTAACAATTATGAAAAAATTGTGGTTCGGGGCTCGGATTCTTCCTCCCCATTCTTTTCATGCAAGTGGTTTAGTTTATTGTATTCCTTTAAAGTTGTCTCCAAACAATCTTTATATATTGTCTGATTTTATCTGATTAATAGTAAAAATAGTTTCTAATTAACAATTGCAAATTTTACACAACATTCGTTAGATTTTATATACGATATTGTAAAGAAATTATGTATCTGTGTATATTATTGAACAGCGTTGAGGTTTTAATAACATTTAAGAACCAAAATTAGTCCAAAAGTAATTGAGAAGTAAAATTGATGAAAGCAGAAAAGAAAATCCATAAAACAATATAAGAAAATATAAATTTGTAAACAATATAATACATTTGTAAACAATAATATACATACATAATAGTATCTGCATATAGTTGATTTATCTATCATACCATCACCGTATTCCCTATCAAAAGTTTTCAAACTCACAATCATCGAAAAATTTATAAAGAAAAGAAAAGAAAAAAAGAAAAACGCCACAAATAATAATTACAAAGTAGGGGAAACCATTTAAAATTTATAAAAGCAACAAAAACGCTTATTAATTTATAAATAAATTAAAGTAAATAATGACGCCCTCAACTAAAAATTTGCAAAAACACTTATTTGATTTTTTTTGTTTGTTTTTCTATTTATTTGTTTTAAAATTTTATTTTTTTTTAACATCAGCATTTTCAATTTAAACGTGGCTTTAATTATGGTTTACTTAAACAAAACAAAGCTCCGAGATATTCTATGTGTTTAGAAAGAACTCTGCAGAAAAAAATAGCACACAACATACAGAACACAGAACCCATTTTTCCCCTTCATCAATTTTCCTTGCAATTTCTTCCTAAATTTGTTTATTTCCAAATAAGATTTTTTTTTAATTATAATTTTAAAAATTTTTTGTAAAAATAAAAATTTAAAAAAATAAAAATCTTATTACATGTTAAACTGAGAAAGAAAAACAAGAGAAAAAAACCAATTAAACAAATTCGTCTACTGTATCTATAAATATAATACCTTATTAATTTTAAGTATAATAAAGTTATGTCTTAATTTTAAATTGTTTCTTTTTTTTTAATTTTATTATTTTACCATGAAATTTAAGCTTTTTTTTTTTTTTTTTTGGAAAAATTTCTATGTTTAAAAAGAAATGATAAGAAAGTATCTAATTAAAATAAACAAGTTTTAAATTCAAATTATGATTCTGGTAGATTTAAGATTATAAGCGATAATTACAAATAAAATATATAAAAATCGAAAATATACAAATTGTACCTCTTATTTTTTTTTATTAATTTTCTCACATCAAATCTTTTTTTAAGCGAAATTAAGCTCCAGCAATCACGTCAATTCTTACCCAATAATCCAAATAAAGAAAAAAGCATCTGACAGCATGGTGCTATGATGTATGTACAGTGAGCGTAAAATGAAAGTAAACACCATTGAAAAACGTGTGGATTATTTAATTCATTATAATTAAAATAAAATTAAATTAATTGCTCGATTTTAAATAAATCGAGCAAGATTGTTTTTATATGCTACCATGATTATTAATTAATAAAATGGAAATTTTTATCAAATAATATTGACTGTTTATTTTTATTTGACGCTTACTGTATATGAAATCAAACAACTCAAACGTTTTTACACTTCCATCTCTAAAATCCACACCTTTAATAAAATTTTAAGAGGTTAATCCAAAAATATAGTCAACAATGTTATTTAAGTTTGCAAAGTTTTTCACGAACAGTGAAACTATTTAAATGTTTCTTCGGGCTTTAAGGATATTGTGTGTACATATATCAAGCTATTAGTGTCATAACTAAATCCCAACAAAAGCAACAAATCGGGGCTGAAATTAGGTGACGCTCTCATATTTGAACGCAGACCATTTATTAATTTTCATGATCCTAATCTTGATATACATACATACGCCTGGTTGGAAATGCATTATTTAGTATTTTAAATAGAAAATATTGGGTAGAGGATTATTACGTATTTCTATTTGAAAGAAAAATTTTACAGCGTAAGATTAGAATATGAGTTCGTTGATTGCAAACAAAAACAAATATGTGTTTCCTTTCAATTAAACTCTTTATTATTCACACTACTTTTGTGTGCCACCGTATATAAGTTCACGATACAACAACAACTTGCTTCTTCTCTGCTTACAACCTTTTTGTAAGCAATAACACTTGTACGGTAGATCGGTATAGCGGAGATCTTCACAACAGCGATATTCAAACCACGACTGTTCTCTTCACACGCAACGCATCTTCACACAAGACTGTGTGAATTCTTACTTCTTTTATATGCTCGCGTATCAGTCCGATGAAGGTGCTGGAAGTAGAATGTTCTTGTCTTCGCCTTCTTAAGAGTTCTATCGCGACTGCATTGTTGTTTGTGTATTTTGTTCACGTTGTTTGTTGTTGCTTTCCTTCATACCGATGCTGTTGGTTTACTTGGAACAAGTTCGTTGTATTTGTGTGTGTGTAGCTTTTGTTTATCGTTAATGTTTTCATTTTCGTAACAATAGTGTTTCGAAAACATTTGCTTTTGAAAATGTCGGAATGGAATTTATATTTTTATCACTGAAAGCTATTTTCTTGATATCAGCTAGGCTTACGAATTGATGAAAAAAATAAATACACCTCCATCCAGGATTTGAATTCCTTGCTTATCACAGGTCACCTATAACTGACAACTGTAAGGTACGGGTGAGAAAAAATTATGACAAACCGAAAGAATGAAACAAGTAAACCAGTGTCCAAAATGTATTTTTTCAGTTCAGAAATCCTGATAAGCCCTAACTCTCTAATATCGTTAATGGAGTTATACTCGGCCAGGATGGTATCCTGAGCCTGGACATAGGTACTAGATGTTCAATCATCTCTAGCCCCCTTTCTGCCTACTCTGCAGAACATGTAAATGAATATGTCCTTCAAACTAGTCGTCGCAATCAGACCATAATAGACACAATGAAATTCTATTAAGGTTCTAAGAAGACCCTGAATCTATGCCATTGTATAACGTACGAGTTGTATAATGTACGAGCCCGAGCAGAGTGGAAATTGTACAATCTTGGCTGTTTTGCACACTCGATCTGCCCCGAACAAGTAATCGAGACTAGTCTTACAGGCCCGTCCCTCACATCCATTCCCTTTGCTGCGCCCTCTCTTCTGATCGTGCTTAAGAATCTAGAACAGTTTCATTCTATAATAAAGATCATTGTGAGAGCCTTCCTACAACATGTTTACTTCCTTGAGTCGGCGTAATGCCGATTGCTTGGATCAAAAATTATTATTTTTGGAATAATTCCATATGATTCGGATGATTTAGGGATTACATTCGGTGGAGGTGCTGGCAAAGGGATTTGCGGTTTTTAACTCTTTATGATTAAAAGAGTTTGGATAGACCGGCATTTTCAGGCTTTTCGACTTCGACCGCCTTCAGGGTAAACGGCTTTGATAAGCTACTCTGTGTGGTTTTTCATCCAAGTGACTTTTTGAAGACATTAACTAGGGAATATGTTAGCTCGAGAATAGCTTCAGTCTGTAGCAAGGTTTCAGGCTACTATGGCCCAGATTTGATCTTTTATGACTGAATAGTTTCTGAAACTGTATAGGAAATCTACAATTATCTTTATAGGCTTTTTGACAAGAACTAGAGTTTGGGACAGAAACAATTTTTCATTGCGCAGAGTATTCAGCTATGTGAGTATGCCAGGGGGTATTCTGTATCTCTGCCCTAGCGAGTAAAGATTCCTGACAAAATTGTCTTCTGACACTGAAGTGGTGTAGCAAAAATTTTGGTCTCTTCTTGGAGCCCAAATTGAAATAAAATTTATCATAAAAGAAATTTCGTACTCTTTTTATAATTTTTTTCGAATTTGGAAACAATTGATACATAAACGCTGTTTTTTGATACGAAAATATAATCAAATATATTTTTGGGGCATTATTCATTCCTAATTCGGTTCGTAATCGCTTTTGGCATATGAAAATTTTAAGAAGACAATACTGTAGGTAGGGTGTTAGTACGACTAGAAACTACCAAATCGAATTATGATGTTAACATTTTTACAATTATTATTACATTAACAATTATTTCAATTAAATGTATGTATGAATGTGTTGGTAATACGTAATACGTTTACGTAACACGTAACAAAAACTACAAAACCTACATGTTGTCAGTATGAAATCTAAACAAAAATGAAATTTCGAATAATTATACACATCAAAATGGCTTTAATGAAGATTAAAAGTATTTTGATATCCATCATGTGAGTTTTATAAATAAGTTTGATGTGCAGCCTTAAACAAATTAATTTAGTATGAGGATAAAAACAACAACCGAATACATTTTTAATTATAGGAGATGATACAACATAAGTAAATACAATACAAGTCAATTAGGTATGCAAATGAAATCCAACGTTTTGAAATTCTAATTCACTATTTTTTGGTTTTTAATTTTATGTCGGTTTCAAACACATACCCACACTTGTTAGTTCGTCCTTTAAACAAATCTGTTAATTTAGAGTTTTATTGTTTTCATTACATTTTCATTTACATAAAATACTACATGCAACGTGTAATAAATGCATAGACTATTTTTTTTTAATAAAATTTCAAACATTTACAATAATAAAAAAATACTTAGAAGCTAAAATTCATTTTATTATTATTTTTGAATCCCTTTCGTGTTTTTGTGTGTAAATATATTTATTTTGTTTAGATCAAATCTCTGGAATATATAATATATGTATTTATTACATATTTTTTAATGTATATATATATATATGTATATACATAGAGAGAGAGGAAATTAAAATATTTTTCTATATATATATATAAAGTACAGAATATATTGAATATAGAGAATGTTTCAATGATAGGTATTTTTTATTTATTTTAAATATGCCATAATTCATCACATTTTTTTTTATTTTATATACACATATAAAGTAGATTTTTCGTTCTTATTAGTTTGTATTTATTTGATTAATAACAAAAGAACCAAATATTTGCATGGAAGGAAAATCACATTTAAATAATGGTATGTATGTGTAAAAGCTAAAATTGATATATATGTATATATGTATATATGTTGTTTTAATGGAATTATCATTTGATTTCCTTTCACTTTTTGAAGGGAAATAATTGCCTGTAAGGAAATGTTTTATATTTTTTTTCATTATAATAAAGCAGTAGGTAGTAATTGATTTAGTTTTGAAATACATATTTGTATTTAGTAAAATATAAATATTTATGATATAAATTTTATGCATATTTTTCATTTATTTGAATAGACAATTTAAAATTAAAATCAAATTGCATTCGAATTCCTAAAAATAAATTGCCGTAATATTGAATGTTTGCATTTTTGAAAAGCACAAATAGTTACTCAAAAACAAATTGGGAAATAATTGTATATATATGTATATGTATATATATACACATATAAATATATACACATGATAATATACATAAATGTATAAGCAGCTATTTAAATCAATAAAATCGTGCAAATCGCGGTCTAAGTAATTTAAACGCTCCAAATATGGTTAAACCGATAATACCGTATTTGAAGGTGTATTTGCAGATACGTGTACCTAAACTGGCCGGTGGGATTTCCAAAATGGCTGGTATTGTCTGAGGGTCGACACGGCCCCACATCTTAGCTATACCACTGGCATGCCCAATACCAACAACACCTACCACTTTTACTGGTTTCGGTTTGCCGGCACCATCAACGGGTGGTTGAGGCAAGGCTGCCATTTGTAAAGAATGACAAAGAAACAAATCACGTTCCTTAACAAAGACATCAGAAAAGGCTGGAAATTCACCGGCCATTTCTTGCATAAGTTTCTCCAACAGATCACGTTGTTTACATTCTTCTACTTCTTCAATGCTAATGGTGTCAGTCGATGTCAACCGCCACACAAGTTTAATGGTTTGCCACAAGGACAGGGCTTTCAATGCACGATGTAAAGTTATACGAATTGGCCTGTCGCCTAAATGTAATACACAACCGGGTAACTTGTGAATCTCCTCGAATGCTCGACGGAATTCCCCACCTGGTGCTACACCCAAATCTTTGGCTATTTGAGCACTCATTTGCAGTAATAAAATGAAAAATATACCATTTATGTATCCATGCGATTGTATAATGCTTCGGATCTGCAAAAAATTCAATTACTGTCTTATGAAATACATATGCTGGTAAAAATATTCATTCAACATACTCTGGCTAAATTCACATTTTTCGCTTCCTCTAAAAGTGTTTTTTCGTCTAATTTTAAAATTGGTATACGTGATGGACATAATTCGACCATAACAACGTCTGGACGGACATTACGAATAACCTAAATAACAAAAATGATAATTATTAAATGTATCTCATTAGCTTACTATTATTAAATTAAATGAAATAGAAATTCAATTTGCATTTTCTTTTATTGTTGAACTTACAAACGAAACATCATCCTGTGAATCTTCACTAAAGTGTGCTGTACCAACTAGATAGACTTTACTGCCGAACGGAGTGTCCAGCACAGTAACCGTTGGTGGTAGGTTTTTCTCAAACTCGTCAAGTGTATCGTATATCTTTATTTCTCGCTTGGTCACTGGCTGTAATATGTTCTCAACAACAGCGGCTGGTGAAGCTGATTCTGCGGCAGACGCTTCGGCTATAGCAATATTTAATTTTTGTTTGCTCGAATGTATAAGTGATTCAGCTTTTCTTCGTCTTTTTTCCGCAGCGTTCTCGACTTGTGATTTGTTAGGCGAAACATTCCTACTAGCCATAGTAACGTTCACTGTTGAAGTGTTTACAGCACCTGCATTATTGGCGTTTTGCTTTTGCTTCTGTTTCATATTTTCGGTATCATCGTCCGATGATGTCTCAATAACTAAAACGGAATTCTCAATATCCGTATCTTTAATTGAGTTTTCATTTATTTCTATAATTGGAAAATCGGGATTACTTCTTTTGAATATTGTCTTATTTGCTAGTCGAGATTTAGGATCAACTTCTTCCTGAGAAGTATTGGTCTCTGTGCTTTCCGATTGTATTAATAGCATGCTGTCATTTATATTATTCAAATGGTTATTAAGAGCTGAAGATGCATTTGAACGAGGTGTTGATGTTTTATAATCAGTTCCATGTTCTGACAATTTTTGTACTGTGTTAACAGCCGATTTCGCTGCTGCATTCGCGGTGCTCGCTCCAACATTACTGCCGTTTAGCGTTGCATCAGCGTCACTAAGAGACGACGAATCAGATAAGTGTAAATGGGAATAATTACCACTGGATGTAGCTGCCGTTTTAGGCGTACTACTATTGTTTGTTGTCGAATTTAGTGAACTATTATTATTGGCGCTTTCTATTAATAAAAGAAGAAGAAAAATGTTATAAGCTTTGCTTATGAAATATGTACATTGTATATAAACTTACTACTGAAAGAAACAAAAGTTGTTAAGCTGTTGTCCAATGCACTATCATATAAATTACTGCTGCCGGCGGTATCATCATTATTGATTGTTCCTGTAGAATGATTAGTTTCAGAATTGTCTAATTGATGTGAGTTCTGTGTACGTGATGGAGCAGATGTCACATATGTTTTGGTGGATGTAGAAGAACTTGATGTTGTTAAGTCCATATTTGGAAGAATTAGTTGCAAAACAAATTCGTTTTTTATTTCGGAGGATTTGTTGTGGGTTTTTGTATTTAAAATTAACGAAATGTCATAAAACTGAAAAGCAAAAAATACATGTAAATTAGTATTTAAAAAAAATGTGTATAAAACGGTAAATTCATTATGTTGCACTTAAATTTACACCATAGAAGCTGAAAAATTTATTTATCAAATCGACAAACATAAAAAACATATAAAAAATTGACAAATAGAATTGGGTCCACAAAAAATCTCATATAATCAGAAGAAGATTGGGACAACTAGGAGATTGATGTCTAAAAAGAGGTATACACGTTCAACTGACAGGACTAAAATACAAGTCTATGCAGTTAAAGGTAAAGGAAACATTATTCTAAAACAACTTTACAAACTAAAGATTACATTTAAACTCTGTATATAATACTTTTTGAATAATAGTATTAAGTCTGTACAGATGCTATCACATATTTACTAAATTTATGTTTGTACCATTTTTAGACTTATGATGATCTTTTAATCCATGTTTTATAAAATTATAATATAAGAAATCGCTATAACTAATAATATTAGTATATAAATACAAATAATTACTGACTTTCCATAAGAATTATTAAAAAAAAAAAATGCAAGAGAAAACTTAACAAACAAACAAACAATTAAAAATAAAAACGTTGACCAATAGTGTTTTTTTTAAATATACATACATATATATTTTATTATACAGACGATGAAATTGCAATAGTGATTATGAATTAAAAATAAACAAAATTTGCTCTTTAGATTGAATGGTCTCATCATCCGTGATTATTTTCGCCTTTCAATATATCGTAAAAAAAAACAAGAATTCTGTCGCAAAAACATTTCAAAATTAACTTTTTTTGTCTAATGAATGAATAATTTAATATAACAACAAACATGCTTATATAGATATAATGAACAGAAAGAGAAAATATTAGTTTTAGAACTATTATAAGTATATAAAATGTGTATTAAAGGTAAAACAGATAAAATTGAAAGATAGAGTTAAAAATAAAAAATTATATTAAAAATGAATATATTTATAGATGATATATGCATGTATGTATGTCTGAAAAGAATAAATATACATATAAAACAGTGCTAAAAATGTGCAAGAGATTATAACAAAAAGTAAGAAGTATATTAATTTTAGTAACTAAATAATAATTAAGGAAAACTATTGCACAATGCATTTTCTAAATTATATTCTTTGAGAAGTGGTTTTATTTCGTTACACTTTAATAACTTTTTTTTTTTTACTCAGTTCTAATTTAAGATTTACACGCAATTTGATAGGCACACACACACACACACACTATCAATTACTCTAATTCTCTCAGTATACAAAAAATAATAATTATAATAATTATTTTTTAAATAAATGTGCATAAACTTTAAAACACATTACTTAAAATAAAAAAATAAAAACCGGCACTTAAACGATTAAGAACATTCAAAAAAGAAAAAAAAAATTGAAATATAATTTAAAATCCATCTTAATAATGAATGATTGATATAATCAGAAATAAAGTAAAACAACAAAATGTTATTTTGTAATGTATAAAAAAAATATTTTTAATAACTGTGAAAGCTAATTACAATTTAAAATTACAAAAAAAAAAAAAAATAAAATAAAATAATAAGAAATAAAACAGAAATAAAACAGAAGTTATTAAAAACCAACAAAAACGCTGAACTTATTTTAAGAAAACAAAAATTGAAATTCACACAGTTATGTGGTAAGAATAAAAAAATAAAAATTTGGGGTGATGGAATCATTGGATGAAAGAGCATGATTAAAGAAAAACATTAATGAATCAATTAAATTAAACCGTTTAAAAATTAATAGTGTAGAGCACAGTTGCTTATTTATCAAAATGTATATTGAACCACGTTTACGAAAGTCAGTAATTATTTAAGTCGTTTAAATTTTCGAATTCTTTTTTGGCTTGTACTTATATATCAAATTTTTTTTTTTTTTTTTTGACAAAAAATTAACGATTTTTTTAATAGGAAATCTAAGGCGCTGTTTATTTTCACCAGTGTTAAATGCCTTTAATTTAAGAATATTTTGTATGATTTTAGTTCTTTGCACATTTTTAATCATTTCCATCGCTTCATAACAAAAAAAAAAAGTTAATTTTATAATACTTTAATTGACTGTTAAAAAGACACTGTTCTGCTTTTTGAGCTAAAAACAGCAAAATGTTAATCGGCACATGAATCATGAATTACAATTTCGTAAAATTGTATAATTCAAAGTTTTTTGTTTTGTGATTTAAGTATGTAAGTTTTTTGATTTTGTCCCAAATTTTGGGGCAGAATGAATTTTCATAGAATTTCGCTTGAACTGATATTCGGATATAGCTGAGAGACCATTCTGAACACTCAATACTACCATCTTGAAACATGTTAGTGGTAATCTTGACTTTATGCTTTCAGGATTAGATTACGCTTTTATTCTACTATCTGAGAGTAGTACTTTTTCTTAGAAGTTTTAAGCATCGTGGAAAATTGTTATATTAAGCTTACATTCAAATGAATGATTCCTGAGCAATTACCTAGTATGAGATATTAATTTATTTTTTGTTTCATTATTCAAACACAATATCTTCCATGGAATTGATAAATATTTATTTGATTTGATAAATTTTTTCACCAATTTCGACGTTTAGTTACAGCCATTTTTGTGTTTTTAAATTTGTTTGCATTCAACATTGTTCGAAATTAAAATCCATTGTGGGAGCCTTTAATTTTGTAGATTTCCAAAAAAGATGCAACTGTTAACAACAGAAATCATAATACGGTTAACTCTTTCTAAGAAGACCTGAAATCTCATAAAATGCACACTAGGGTTGAAACAGATTGCAAATCGTATACTAAGAAGTGATACCTGTGGTCAACAAGCCCATCTTTGCTTTAAGGCACAATGCTTCTTTAGAAACCCTCATATTCTAATAGATTCCTTATCCAGGTTCAATAATCATTCCATTCTAGAATCGTCAAGATTCTACGATCTCCTATATATCAGCATGAAGTATACCCTATCGAAAAGTCCAAGACCTAAGTGACCACTCCACCAGGTTCACATACTGCGACATTATATCCCTTGACAACTTGTCTGCACTCTCGTTATTTTATACACCAAAATGCTCCGGAACTCGGGCAAACCGCCTTATACACAGAAAACAATCTCGAACTGACATGAAGTCCAGTCAGTGCCTTTAAGGCTACCTGACTACCACCCTAGGCTATCTGTTTTCTAAAGATAGAATTTATGGTGTTATCCTAAATTTTATTACAAATTGCTTACTATAGTTTACACAACAATTCTTTTGTCTATTTTACTATGCGTCTTCTTTATGAACTAAAAATCGTCTTTGATCTTTTTTAAGAAACTACGGGCTCTATATACATACGAACATGTGCATACAAATGTATGTATGTGTATACAAACTCGAATTCTTTCCAAGAATATGTCAAATAGTATAGTATTAGACAGTTTAAAACGTCTGTTTTTCAGTGTTTCCATTCAAATGATTCTAAAAATTATGGTTATAATTATATAAATATTAAATACTGTTGCATAAAAATTTACTTTAATTTG
Organism: Sarcophaga rosellei; assembly: GCA_930367235.1. Taxonomy (NCBI): domain Eukaryota; kingdom Metazoa; phylum Arthropoda; class Insecta; order Diptera; family Sarcophagidae; genus Sarcophaga; species Sarcophaga rosellei. Next base: position 61,536,929 of record OV884017.1, on the reverse strand, counting down.
CAATAATTAGGCTTTCTTATATAAAAAAGAAAAATAATCGAAGAAAAAATAATAAATGAAATGAAAATAAACCGAAAATAACTAAAAAAACATGTTACCTCAAAATTCCTTTAAAACATTCTTCAAATGAATTTGTTTTACATGAAAAAACTCAATATGTACAAAACAGGATTAAATGGAGGATATTATGCAGGCGCTTTACAACAGGCTCACAGTACCACACCCCATGACGGTCCACATAGCATAGGCGGAGTTCCATTATCAGTGGTGGGCGGGGCGGCAACTAATGTCAATCCATCGCCAATACCAACGGTACCTCCAGTACATGTATTACCACAGGTGGGATTGCAGCTAGGACTTGTGAGTAGTAAATCGGTAGGTACCATCAACAAAATTGAAAAATCCTTTTAAAAACACATTTTTTTTTTAATATACTTTACACTCATCATATAATACTTACAAATAAATTTTAAATAAATCAATATTTGTCGTTTTCTCTGCTATTATTCAATATAATTTGGAAATTTAGCACAATTGATAAAAGTTGTTGTTGTTCTTTTTTTTAATTACTTTCTTAATTTTTATTATTATTGTTGTCGTTTAAAAATATGTAATACTGATATATATTATTATTGTTTGTTTGCTGTGTATTTAGGCATGTAGAAGGATATTTAATTGAAATATGTAATAAAAGCAAAATAAATTAACATAATAATAATTTGAAATGATCATAATGTGCAATGCGGCAATGAATTAGAGAGAGAGAGAGAGAGAGAGAGAGAGCGCAAGAAAGAAATAGCATTGTTTATTTTATTTTGCCTTTTCGAACTTTACCATCCTTTTATTTTCAATTATTTATATGTATTTGTGAATTTGTTGTTGTTGTTGATGTTGTTCTTGTTGTTTAATATGGCTATTAAATTATATTATTAAATGTTGTTGTTGTTGGTTGTTTGTTGTATTTTTAAAAGCTGTACATTTTGGAAAATTTTTGTTTATATTGTTTTTTTTTACTACATACTAATGAAAATTATTATCGATTACTAAAAAGTCATGCAGAGTTTTCATTTTAATTATGTATTTGAAATTCCGTACGGCAGAAAAATAAGAAATTATCCAATTTTATTGATAAAGTCAGCCGTTAAATACATACATACATACATACATACGTACATATATGTATATTTGTTATTTAATTTGTGTTTACTTTTTAGTTTAGAAAATTTCACTTTTCATATTTGATCTTGCATTAATAACATTAAATTTTAAAAAGAGTTCATTATATGCTATTTATGTATATAGTGTTAATATAATTTACGATATTCACTAAATATTCTTTTTATTGGATTTTTTGTTTCTTTACAGCCCCAGACGGCACCAGACCCTAATAATCATCATCCATCTACATCTAAGCCAGAGTCATCGGAGGTTCAATAGTTCAAAAACACCGCCACCACCATCACCACAAATTTTTCATAAATATTTTATTTAAATTTTTGGTTTAACTGAAACAACATTCTGCAAAAGACAGATATTTTTCAAATGGGATATCAACAAACATCAGACCAGCAGCAAATACTATTTATTCCTTAATTATTTCCACCATTATCGCCTAGAAACAGAAGTGTATAGATTTCCTTTAGCAATGATCGTTAATTAATGCTTCTCCTGAAAAACTTCAATACAACCTACTTGCTATCTAATTTCGTCTGCAAAAAATTCAGCAATCAAAAGAAAGAAATTTGTATGTTTAACAAAAAAAAACGGTAAACAATATATACATACATACTACATATATTATAATGTTAATAAACTAAACTATAATTACAATTCAATATGAAATTCTTTTAGTGTGATCAAAATGTTCTACAATAAATTTCTTAAATATGTATACAGAAAAAAAAAACAACAACACATACAACACATGTTCGATTGTGAATATACATATAGATATAATTCTTGAACCTACCTATGCATATGTATGCCTCTTATGTTTCAATCATTTTGCAACTTCATTAGGAAATTAAAAATCTTCATAATAATTACCCGAATTATAGCTGTGTTTTGTTATTTGTTAATGGGTAACAATTATGAAAAAATTGTGGTTCGGGGCTCGGATTCTTCCTCCCCATTCTTTTCATGCAAGTGGTTTAGTTTATTGTATTCCTTTAAAGTTGTCTCCAAACAATCTTTATATATTGTCTGATTTTATCTGATTAATAGTAAAAATAGTTTCTAATTAACAATTGCAAATTTTACACAACATTCGTTAGATTTTATATACGATATTGTAAAGAAATTATGTATCTGTGTATATTATTGAACAGCGTTGAGGTTTTAATAACATTTAAGAACCAAAATTAGTCCAAAAGTAATTGAGAAGTAAAATTGATGAAAGCAGAAAAGAAAATCCATAAAACAATATAAGAAAATATAAATTTGTAAACAATATAATACATTTGTAAACAATAATATACATACATAATAGTATCTGCATATAGTTGATTTATCTATCATACCATCACCGTATTCCCTATCAAAAGTTTTCAAACTCACAATCATCGAAAAATTTATAAAGAAAAGAAAAGAAAAAAAGAAAAACGCCACAAATAATAATTACAAAGTAGGGGAAACCATTTAAAATTTATAAAAGCAACAAAAACGCTTATTAATTTATAAATAAATTAAAGTAAATAATGACGCCCTCAACTAAAAATTTGCAAAAACACTTATTTGATTTTTTTTGTTTGTTTTTCTATTTATTTGTTTTAAAATTTTATTTTTTTTTAACATCAGCATTTTCAATTTAAACGTGGCTTTAATTATGGTTTACTTAAACAAAACAAAGCTCCGAGATATTCTATGTGTTTAGAAAGAACTCTGCAGAAAAAAATAGCACACAACATACAGAACACAGAACCCATTTTTCCCCTTCATCAATTTTCCTTGCAATTTCTTCCTAAATTTGTTTATTTCCAAATAAGATTTTTTTTTAATTATAATTTTAAAAATTTTTTGTAAAAATAAAAATTTAAAAAAATAAAAATCTTATTACATGTTAAACTGAGAAAGAAAAACAAGAGAAAAAAACCAATTAAACAAATTCGTCTACTGTATCTATAAATATAATACCTTATTAATTTTAAGTATAATAAAGTTATGTCTTAATTTTAAATTGTTTCTTTTTTTTTAATTTTATTATTTTACCATGAAATTTAAGCTTTTTTTTTTTTTTTTTTGGAAAAATTTCTATGTTTAAAAAGAAATGATAAGAAAGTATCTAATTAAAATAAACAAGTTTTAAATTCAAATTATGATTCTGGTAGATTTAAGATTATAAGCGATAATTACAAATAAAATATATAAAAATCGAAAATATACAAATTGTACCTCTTATTTTTTTTTATTAATTTTCTCACATCAAATCTTTTTTTAAGCGAAATTAAGCTCCAGCAATCACGTCAATTCTTACCCAATAATCCAAATAAAGAAAAAAGCATCTGACAGCATGGTGCTATGATGTATGTACAGTGAGCGTAAAATGAAAGTAAACACCATTGAAAAACGTGTGGATTATTTAATTCATTATAATTAAAATAAAATTAAATTAATTGCTCGATTTTAAATAAATCGAGCAAGATTGTTTTTATATGCTACCATGATTATTAATTAATAAAATGGAAATTTTTATCAAATAATATTGACTGTTTATTTTTATTTGACGCTTACTGTATATGAAATCAAACAACTCAAACGTTTTTACACTTCCATCTCTAAAATCCACACCTTTAATAAAATTTTAAGAGGTTAATCCAAAAATATAGTCAACAATGTTATTTAAGTTTGCAAAGTTTTTCACGAACAGTGAAACTATTTAAATGTTTCTTCGGGCTTTAAGGATATTGTGTGTACATATATCAAGCTATTAGTGTCATAACTAAATCCCAACAAAAGCAACAAATCGGGGCTGAAATTAGGTGACGCTCTCATATTTGAACGCAGACCATTTATTAATTTTCATGATCCTAATCTTGATATACATACATACGCCTGGTTGGAAATGCATTATTTAGTATTTTAAATAGAAAATATTGGGTAGAGGATTATTACGTATTTCTATTTGAAAGAAAAATTTTACAGCGTAAGATTAGAATATGAGTTCGTTGATTGCAAACAAAAACAAATATGTGTTTCCTTTCAATTAAACTCTTTATTATTCACACTACTTTTGTGTGCCACCGTATATAAGTTCACGATACAACAACAACTTGCTTCTTCTCTGCTTACAACCTTTTTGTAAGCAATAACACTTGTACGGTAGATCGGTATAGCGGAGATCTTCACAACAGCGATATTCAAACCACGACTGTTCTCTTCACACGCAACGCATCTTCACACAAGACTGTGTGAATTCTTACTTCTTTTATATGCTCGCGTATCAGTCCGATGAAGGTGCTGGAAGTAGAATGTTCTTGTCTTCGCCTTCTTAAGAGTTCTATCGCGACTGCATTGTTGTTTGTGTATTTTGTTCACGTTGTTTGTTGTTGCTTTCCTTCATACCGATGCTGTTGGTTTACTTGGAACAAGTTCGTTGTATTTGTGTGTGTGTAGCTTTTGTTTATCGTTAATGTTTTCATTTTCGTAACAATAGTGTTTCGAAAACATTTGCTTTTGAAAATGTCGGAATGGAATTTATATTTTTATCACTGAAAGCTATTTTCTTGATATCAGCTAGGCTTACGAATTGATGAAAAAAATAAATACACCTCCATCCAGGATTTGAATTCCTTGCTTATCACAGGTCACCTATAACTGACAACTGTAAGGTACGGGTGAGAAAAAATTATGACAAACCGAAAGAATGAAACAAGTAAACCAGTGTCCAAAATGTATTTTTTCAGTTCAGAAATCCTGATAAGCCCTAACTCTCTAATATCGTTAATGGAGTTATACTCGGCCAGGATGGTATCCTGAGCCTGGACATAGGTACTAGATGTTCAATCATCTCTAGCCCCCTTTCTGCCTACTCTGCAGAACATGTAAATGAATATGTCCTTCAAACTAGTCGTCGCAATCAGACCATAATAGACACAATGAAATTCTATTAAGGTTCTAAGAAGACCCTGAATCTATGCCATTGTATAACGTACGAGTTGTATAATGTACGAGCCCGAGCAGAGTGGAAATTGTACAATCTTGGCTGTTTTGCACACTCGATCTGCCCCGAACAAGTAATCGAGACTAGTCTTACAGGCCCGTCCCTCACATCCATTCCCTTTGCTGCGCCCTCTCTTCTGATCGTGCTTAAGAATCTAGAACAGTTTCATTCTATAATAAAGATCATTGTGAGAGCCTTCCTACAACATGTTTACTTCCTTGAGTCGGCGTAATGCCGATTGCTTGGATCAAAAATTATTATTTTTGGAATAATTCCATATGATTCGGATGATTTAGGGATTACATTCGGTGGAGGTGCTGGCAAAGGGATTTGCGGTTTTTAACTCTTTATGATTAAAAGAGTTTGGATAGACCGGCATTTTCAGGCTTTTCGACTTCGACCGCCTTCAGGGTAAACGGCTTTGATAAGCTACTCTGTGTGGTTTTTCATCCAAGTGACTTTTTGAAGACATTAACTAGGGAATATGTTAGCTCGAGAATAGCTTCAGTCTGTAGCAAGGTTTCAGGCTACTATGGCCCAGATTTGATCTTTTATGACTGAATAGTTTCTGAAACTGTATAGGAAATCTACAATTATCTTTATAGGCTTTTTGACAAGAACTAGAGTTTGGGACAGAAACAATTTTTCATTGCGCAGAGTATTCAGCTATGTGAGTATGCCAGGGGGTATTCTGTATCTCTGCCCTAGCGAGTAAAGATTCCTGACAAAATTGTCTTCTGACACTGAAGTGGTGTAGCAAAAATTTTGGTCTCTTCTTGGAGCCCAAATTGAAATAAAATTTATCATAAAAGAAATTTCGTACTCTTTTTATAATTTTTTTCGAATTTGGAAACAATTGATACATAAACGCTGTTTTTTGATACGAAAATATAATCAAATATATTTTTGGGGCATTATTCATTCCTAATTCGGTTCGTAATCGCTTTTGGCATATGAAAATTTTAAGAAGACAATACTGTAGGTAGGGTGTTAGTACGACTAGAAACTACCAAATCGAATTATGATGTTAACATTTTTACAATTATTATTACATTAACAATTATTTCAATTAAATGTATGTATGAATGTGTTGGTAATACGTAATACGTTTACGTAACACGTAACAAAAACTACAAAACCTACATGTTGTCAGTATGAAATCTAAACAAAAATGAAATTTCGAATAATTATACACATCAAAATGGCTTTAATGAAGATTAAAAGTATTTTGATATCCATCATGTGAGTTTTATAAATAAGTTTGATGTGCAGCCTTAAACAAATTAATTTAGTATGAGGATAAAAACAACAACCGAATACATTTTTAATTATAGGAGATGATACAACATAAGTAAATACAATACAAGTCAATTAGGTATGCAAATGAAATCCAACGTTTTGAAATTCTAATTCACTATTTTTTGGTTTTTAATTTTATGTCGGTTTCAAACACATACCCACACTTGTTAGTTCGTCCTTTAAACAAATCTGTTAATTTAGAGTTTTATTGTTTTCATTACATTTTCATTTACATAAAATACTACATGCAACGTGTAATAAATGCATAGACTATTTTTTTTTAATAAAATTTCAAACATTTACAATAATAAAAAAATACTTAGAAGCTAAAATTCATTTTATTATTATTTTTGAATCCCTTTCGTGTTTTTGTGTGTAAATATATTTATTTTGTTTAGATCAAATCTCTGGAATATATAATATATGTATTTATTACATATTTTTTAATGTATATATATATATATGTATATACATAGAGAGAGAGGAAATTAAAATATTTTTCTATATATATATATAAAGTACAGAATATATTGAATATAGAGAATGTTTCAATGATAGGTATTTTTTATTTATTTTAAATATGCCATAATTCATCACATTTTTTTTTATTTTATATACACATATAAAGTAGATTTTTCGTTCTTATTAGTTTGTATTTATTTGATTAATAACAAAAGAACCAAATATTTGCATGGAAGGAAAATCACATTTAAATAATGGTATGTATGTGTAAAAGCTAAAATTGATATATATGTATATATGTATATATGTTGTTTTAATGGAATTATCATTTGATTTCCTTTCACTTTTTGAAGGGAAATAATTGCCTGTAAGGAAATGTTTTATATTTTTTTTCATTATAATAAAGCAGTAGGTAGTAATTGATTTAGTTTTGAAATACATATTTGTATTTAGTAAAATATAAATATTTATGATATAAATTTTATGCATATTTTTCATTTATTTGAATAGACAATTTAAAATTAAAATCAAATTGCATTCGAATTCCTAAAAATAAATTGCCGTAATATTGAATGTTTGCATTTTTGAAAAGCACAAATAGTTACTCAAAAACAAATTGGGAAATAATTGTATATATATGTATATGTATATATATACACATATAAATATATACACATGATAATATACATAAATGTATAAGCAGCTATTTAAATCAATAAAATCGTGCAAATCGCGGTCTAAGTAATTTAAACGCTCCAAATATGGTTAAACCGATAATACCGTATTTGAAGGTGTATTTGCAGATACGTGTACCTAAACTGGCCGGTGGGATTTCCAAAATGGCTGGTATTGTCTGAGGGTCGACACGGCCCCACATCTTAGCTATACCACTGGCATGCCCAATACCAACAACACCTACCACTTTTACTGGTTTCGGTTTGCCGGCACCATCAACGGGTGGTTGAGGCAAGGCTGCCATTTGTAAAGAATGACAAAGAAACAAATCACGTTCCTTAACAAAGACATCAGAAAAGGCTGGAAATTCACCGGCCATTTCTTGCATAAGTTTCTCCAACAGATCACGTTGTTTACATTCTTCTACTTCTTCAATGCTAATGGTGTCAGTCGATGTCAACCGCCACACAAGTTTAATGGTTTGCCACAAGGACAGGGCTTTCAATGCACGATGTAAAGTTATACGAATTGGCCTGTCGCCTAAATGTAATACACAACCGGGTAACTTGTGAATCTCCTCGAATGCTCGACGGAATTCCCCACCTGGTGCTACACCCAAATCTTTGGCTATTTGAGCACTCATTTGCAGTAATAAAATGAAAAATATACCATTTATGTATCCATGCGATTGTATAATGCTTCGGATCTGCAAAAAATTCAATTACTGTCTTATGAAATACATATGCTGGTAAAAATATTCATTCAACATACTCTGGCTAAATTCACATTTTTCGCTTCCTCTAAAAGTGTTTTTTCGTCTAATTTTAAAATTGGTATACGTGATGGACATAATTCGACCATAACAACGTCTGGACGGACATTACGAATAACCTAAATAACAAAAATGATAATTATTAAATGTATCTCATTAGCTTACTATTATTAAATTAAATGAAATAGAAATTCAATTTGCATTTTCTTTTATTGTTGAACTTACAAACGAAACATCATCCTGTGAATCTTCACTAAAGTGTGCTGTACCAACTAGATAGACTTTACTGCCGAACGGAGTGTCCAGCACAGTAACCGTTGGTGGTAGGTTTTTCTCAAACTCGTCAAGTGTATCGTATATCTTTATTTCTCGCTTGGTCACTGGCTGTAATATGTTCTCAACAACAGCGGCTGGTGAAGCTGATTCTGCGGCAGACGCTTCGGCTATAGCAATATTTAATTTTTGTTTGCTCGAATGTATAAGTGATTCAGCTTTTCTTCGTCTTTTTTCCGCAGCGTTCTCGACTTGTGATTTGTTAGGCGAAACATTCCTACTAGCCATAGTAACGTTCACTGTTGAAGTGTTTACAGCACCTGCATTATTGGCGTTTTGCTTTTGCTTCTGTTTCATATTTTCGGTATCATCGTCCGATGATGTCTCAATAACTAAAACGGAATTCTCAATATCCGTATCTTTAATTGAGTTTTCATTTATTTCTATAATTGGAAAATCGGGATTACTTCTTTTGAATATTGTCTTATTTGCTAGTCGAGATTTAGGATCAACTTCTTCCTGAGAAGTATTGGTCTCTGTGCTTTCCGATTGTATTAATAGCATGCTGTCATTTATATTATTCAAATGGTTATTAAGAGCTGAAGATGCATTTGAACGAGGTGTTGATGTTTTATAATCAGTTCCATGTTCTGACAATTTTTGTACTGTGTTAACAGCCGATTTCGCTGCTGCATTCGCGGTGCTCGCTCCAACATTACTGCCGTTTAGCGTTGCATCAGCGTCACTAAGAGACGACGAATCAGATAAGTGTAAATGGGAATAATTACCACTGGATGTAGCTGCCGTTTTAGGCGTACTACTATTGTTTGTTGTCGAATTTAGTGAACTATTATTATTGGCGCTTTCTATTAATAAAAGAAGAAGAAAAATGTTATAAGCTTTGCTTATGAAATATGTACATTGTATATAAACTTACTACTGAAAGAAACAAAAGTTGTTAAGCTGTTGTCCAATGCACTATCATATAAATTACTGCTGCCGGCGGTATCATCATTATTGATTGTTCCTGTAGAATGATTAGTTTCAGAATTGTCTAATTGATGTGAGTTCTGTGTACGTGATGGAGCAGATGTCACATATGTTTTGGTGGATGTAGAAGAACTTGATGTTGTTAAGTCCATATTTGGAAGAATTAGTTGCAAAACAAATTCGTTTTTTATTTCGGAGGATTTGTTGTGGGTTTTTGTATTTAAAATTAACGAAATGTCATAAAACTGAAAAGCAAAAAATACATGTAAATTAGTATTTAAAAAAAATGTGTATAAAACGGTAAATTCATTATGTTGCACTTAAATTTACACCATAGAAGCTGAAAAATTTATTTATCAAATCGACAAACATAAAAAACATATAAAAAATTGACAAATAGAATTGGGTCCACAAAAAATCTCATATAATCAGAAGAAGATTGGGACAACTAGGAGATTGATGTCTAAAAAGAGGTATACACGTTCAACTGACAGGACTAAAATACAAGTCTATGCAGTTAAAGGTAAAGGAAACATTATTCTAAAACAACTTTACAAACTAAAGATTACATTTAAACTCTGTATATAATACTTTTTGAATAATAGTATTAAGTCTGTACAGATGCTATCACATATTTACTAAATTTATGTTTGTACCATTTTTAGACTTATGATGCACTGACCTATATAGTACATAACAACCTAAAATTGACGTTTATGTTTGAATAAGAGGATATAGATTAGAAAACTTATAAATAAGAAGTGAGCATTAGTCTCATTCTTCTCAACAATATTGCAACTCTTACAACGTCCTTATGTGAAAGACCTAAATATTCTTTGCAGAAATACCAATTACTGCAGAAGGTCATTTACGGTTATTGAATTAAAGAATAAAATATTGGAAAATTTACTAAACTTTGGTGAAACATAGAAATACAAACTTATAGAAGGAGCAAGATACATAACCAATATTGCTATGGTGGCATAATGAATCTGTAGAGTTGGATACCTTATTGTAATCTGAATGCAAACTTTCACAATCTACAGTTCTCAAACAAGAAGATCCAAAAGATACTTTGACCAGCGTGAGCGTGAACACAAACCAAGATAAATATTCATAGAAACGCTCTGTCATCTAAGCAGCCTAAACTATACAAATTAGTTGTTTAATCTTATGACTAAACATACATGTGATACCAATTACTTAATGATCCGTATTAAATCTTCTTGTCAAAGCAATGCAACATATGTACTGTAATCTACACTAAGTGCTTGGCAGTGAAGCAAAAGTATAAAAAACAAATGCAATGAGAATTTTAGTAGGCTGTGTAACAGATTCAGATTTATATTATTTCTTTAGTTTGTTTGGTTTTAGTTATTTTTTGTCATGTTTATATCTTCAAAATTTTTGTAGTCACAGTTATTCACACGCTTTTCATCTCCTCCAAACTTTAGTTGACTCAAATCGAGATGATACTTTCTAAAGTTCAATGTAATATGCCTTCTATAGCAAAGTATGCCTTCCATAGCAAGGTGTAATATAATATCTTTACTCCGTGATATCAGAATTGAAGATTAATTAAGAATTTTAATGGTATAATACGAAGATAAATCCGAATGGCCAAAAACAATTCCAATAATAATAATAATAAAAAAATATCTGCTTATCATCTACTTATTCTTTCAGGCCCTATAACGATTATTACAGGGACTTTAACATTGGTGATGAGCCTTCACAATAATTCTTAGGCATTATTTGTAGCACTTTTACAATCAATTTCAATATATTGATTAATTTATCAGTTACAATACGAAAGTGATTTCATAATTGTTATTTAATTGGCCAAATAATGACTATTACCACTCACATGAAAAATATAAATATCTGTTCAATAAAAATGTGTTATATTTCATCACCTTTTGAGGCCTACAGGTCATTTGTACAATGCGTTTAAAATGAAGACAGGGAGCTACTTGCCTGCCACAACACTTACAGATTTGAATTTACGAATTGTTATTAGAAGAATTTCACCAGAGCATAATTACATACATAACACACAGGCATATTTTAATTTTAAAACGGTTCTTATTGGAAAGTACTTTCATTTTACATGGTTAAAATAATACCAATATATTTAATGAATGGTGTTGTGGGAGAATCGTTAGTAGTAGCATGATTTTTTAACTGACCTATTTGATAAAATCATGTAAAAGAAATTCCAACACTAAGAACACAACAGATATATGTAGATAATAAATATTGCAATTTTTCCATTTCATTGTTTGTTCAATCGACAAACTCATACATACGCACTCATATAATTGTCCACGTCACAGAAAAAATTTACGTAAAAATAATTTGAATGCATTTGTGTTATTCTTTTATGGACAATAAAAATACAATCAAATGAAATTGATTGTATGTACTCCCTTAACACAGATACACACATATAATGTAACATAATTCAAGTTTTTCTTTTTTATATTTTCTATTATTTCGCAACACTCACATATATTTTTGTAATTGCATTTATATATTAATTATGTTTTTTTTGCTTTTGTTTATTGGTTTATCTCTTTTTTTTAGAAGCTTTCTTTATAAATTTATTATTACTTAATAACAAAATAAAATGAAAAATATAATGCAAAAATTTTCAAAAAATCAAAAACCGAATTAAAAATTTTCTTAGTTTTTTGGTTCTTCTATTTCTTTTTGTGCTGCTTCTTGTTTGATTTCTGACGGGAGATATTATTTATTTGCGTGCTGGCAAACATGTCACTGTCAACACTCTATTTTGTGTTGCCAAATCGATTGATTTGTAAATCAATTGAACGCTTTTCGTGTAACAAAAATAGTAATGGACTTTTGGCCAATAAAATTCTCAAAGTTGTTGTTAATAATTTTATTATGACACTTTTGATAACTTGCAACACAATATTTGAATTTCCAGCGAAAATTTGATTGGTTTGCATGAGTATTGAAAAAACAAATAAATTCGTAATACAAATGTGAAATTTTTAAATTTGAATATTTTGCAAATATGAGTTTACGTATGAGAAGCTGTCTTGTGTTTTCACGTTTGCAGGGAAACTTAAAATTTTAAAAATCGGTGTAAACAATGCTGTTTCAAATTTTTAATTTAAGTCTGGTTAGATTATTGACAATGTTGCAGCAAACTGTACTAACGTATACTGACAGTTATTATTGTGAATAATACTGTTTATATCAGCTGTAAAATTTTTTATGCACGTGTATGCATTTGTTTTGTTTTATTTAATTAAAAAATAATATTTTTAATAAAAAATTGTGTATTTGGAATTATTAAATAATTAGAATGCCTATAAATGTTGATCCAGTGGAGCAGAAGCAAAATTTTTTGCAGGACAATGAATTGTTTACGGAATTAGAATTAAATGAACAATCAAAACCCATTGGGAAACTTCACGAGATTGATTTATCAGAGAATGAAATTTGGCTTCTTCAATGTCCCAAAGGTATGAATGTTGCAGAATTTGAAAATCAAAAACTAAAGATTCCAGGACGGACAAATATAAATGATTCGGAAGCTATATCTATGGAATTTAACAATGGCAAAGAGCAACATGCTTTCGCATGTCACCGCAAAGGTCGATATTCTCTACGTCTGCTACCTGTACGTGGTACAATAGTGATTAGGAACCGATTGAAAAACGCTGAAACCATAACAAGCGAACGTGCCGAAGAATGTTGTCCACCAGCCAAACGGGTGCCCTTTCCCTCAGCCATACGTGTCAGACATCCTTTACTTGGCTCACAATATGAAGATAAAATCAGTTTAGATAAGACTATCATAAAACGTTTGCAAAATGCCGACAAGGTTTCCGCTCAAGTACTTAAGGAAAGTATGATTCAAAAGCATTTAACATGTTCAAAGACTTTAAGAATTAATGACCATGGTTCGGTTAAAAACTCAAACGGTTCTGTGCCTATTGAAATCGATAGTGCTGATGATGAAGACGCCGTGGAATTCATTAGCGAAGAAAAACTCAAAAAGAAAAAGAAGAAGAGCAAAAGAAAAAACAGTGAAAGCCTCGGTGAACAAAATTTGAATGATGAAGCAAATAATAAGAAAAAAGCGAAAAAATCTAGAAAAGACGACGAAACGGTGGCAGATGATTTGCAATGGTTGCAGAACATTTAACAAATTTAATATAATCTGTGTGTGTAGTCTTATTATTAATTTTATTCATAAGTGATATACTTTTGTTCACACGATATCTAACGCTTGTATAATAAACTCATTTGAACAGATTTTTATTAAAATTGTTTAAAATTTCATAAATTTTGTGTATACACATTGGCTCTGAGAGTATGTTAAAATATGGTATGTATGAAAAAATATTACTTTTTTGATCAATGTAATGTTTACGTGGGAATACACTTCCAACAACCTATTTACCCATACCCATGACAGTGAAGTAAATCAATTGTATTCTGCAGTTTTAAAGAGAACTTTACTGTTTTTTTTAACATACTTATGTAAAATGTTTTAGTGCTTACGTCAAATATTATCCAACCAAATAATGTCTTTATTGTTAAACTTACGTTCCATCTAAATAAATAGTAATTAATTTTTTAAGTACCCACACCACTCATGCTGTGTATATAAATTTTAACCATGAGTGACGGGATCTACATTTTATTGTGGACTACGAACGACTGATTTTTGAGAAACTTTTTATGGCAATTTTTGTCGTAATCTCGATTTTAATACGATTGTTAAATATTTAAGTAACGTAAATATCTGTGGCATTAAATAATAATAGCTTAATTCGAAATTTCGTGTTTAGAGATATTAAGGTTTTTGTCTAAAATAAACTGTGTTAATATATGAAATATATAAATTATAAATGCGTATAGTTTTATTAATATGTAATGACATTTTATACATGAAATTTAGCTGAATGATAGATCTTGAAGAAGAGAATAAGAACATGTAATAAAATGAAAAAACACTTATGTCGACTTAAGCTATTATTATTTAATGCCACAGAATATAAAGTAATTAAGATGGAAATATAAAGTATAGACAAAGTGAATGTAAGCCGACGCTGTTGGGACCAGAATATTTCTGTGGAGTGGGAGCGAGTATTTGGTAAGGTATGCTCAACGAAAGGAAAGACAAAAAGCTGCAAAAGATTTTCTCAAAAAAAGTTTGTTTGAAATAGCGAAACTTTTATGGAGAAACTACAATAAGAGGTGATCTGAGTCACGCATCAGACAATCCTGGTATAACCTGAGGTTGGTAACCGGTCTTTCGACAGGGCAGATTTGATTAAGGGTACACTTATTCAAAATGGACATTGTCTCGATCTTAACATGTAAAGTAAAGCGGCAAAGTAATTAGCAGACTGAATTCATACAAAATATTAATCTACTTTTGTTCTGACAGAAAAAGTTATTTTTCTTATGTTTTAGCAGTTTTACGGGTAAAGCCATTTCTCTGTCAGTGTAGAACTTTTGAGTTAGCGAAGCGAAAAACTGATCCATTTGTGTTTTGCAGTCCTCTACTGAATTTGAATTTACACTAATAAAAGTGAGGTCGAAACAAATGATAATCTGAAGATACAAAGTCCGAGCTATATGTTGGATGTATCAAATCGTTCCATCCATTCTCTCAGTTCCTGCTGCATCATCATATGTGTCGTCGCATATTCTGGCCGTTTACGCCATTCTATGCGTTTTCTTCTGTAACTTGTCACAAACAACGCAAGGTAGCATGAAACAGATGGTATTGACCATGGCGAATTCATGTAACCGGTGGGAGCATCTAAACAGCTGAGCACTTTGTTAATGTCAAAATTTTGTTGTTTTTGTGTGTGTTTGTTGTGCGTGTGCGTGTTGTTGTTCATTTTTTTCCTTTTCCATTTTTTTCTTCCTATTTTGACATCCAAATGGAGGTTTAACAAAAACAAAATGCGTGTTGTTTTTGCATTGTTGTACTTGTTGTAGAGTTGTGGTTACCGTTTTGAATTTGCCTTGTTATTGACTTTCGGCTTAACTTGTCACAACCAACTACATTGGTTCTACTTTTTTGGTATGCGCATGAAACGCAAGGTCGCTTGAAACGGATGGTACAGACTTTCGGCTTTAGGTTTTCTATTCCATTCCGTACGAGTACTAAGTATAAATAAATATTTCTCTACAAAAGTACGATTTAATGCAAAAAAGTACGCTTTCAGTTACATTTTAGTACCATTTCAAAATTTAATTTTGCAACACTGGTATGGTAAACGGATGGTAAACGGACTTTTGGCTTAATCATTGAAACACAATTTTCTTTTATGATCATTTGTATTCTAATAAATTACATTTAATATCAAATAGTATCATCAATATCCTTTTTTTTTTGAATATAAGAAAATTAATAAAAATATAAAAGTTTATAAAATAAAGTGATAAGTGATACAACTTCAAGCAAAATGAACTGAACAGATATAAAAATAAAATAAAAAATAATTGCAATGGAATGACAAGATTACTATTCACTTCTTTTTCATTACATATGTACATACAAGTATACGATAAAAAAAAATAATTTAATTAGACACTTAACAAAAATGTTTAAAATATTACAATTGCTAGAGATAAAAACCAAGAAAAAAAAGAAGAAACAATGATAAATGAAGGTGTGTTTTTGACAAGTGTTTGAATATTTGAATATAATGTAAGCGTTTATAATAACAGTAATAATAATATGTAGTAATAATGAATGTAAATTTAATTTACACAGATTTCTTTATGGAAACAAAAATTTAAAGTTTATTACACCAGGAATACACTTCAGGTAAGGATGCTGGATACGACAAGTCATACATTTGCGATTTTACAAACTCGTATTTATTTTCGGGTTCAGGACGAACAGTAGCCAAGCCTGCAAAAGAAATGTTTCATTATTTTCTGTTATTAATTAAAAAATGCAATATGGTTACCATTTTTGTATGCATATTCCACTATGTATACGGCAATTTCAATCGAACATTCGGTGATTTTGCTCAATGGTGGATATAGACTACCTTTGGCTAAATCCTCTGGCTCGCATAGGTCTGCTAGGCGCTCAGCTGACATCAGGAACACTTCTTCAGGTATGGTCAACATACCAGCACAGAGAACACCCAAGGCAACACCAGGGAAAATATAGGAATTATTACCCTGGCCCGGGTAGAACGTTTTGCCATTGTACTCAACTGGATCGAAAGGAGATCCAGAGGCAAAAATACATTTGCCTTTGGTATAGGTGTAAGCTTGCTCAGCCGTACATTCGGCTTTGCTAGTGGGATTAGATAATGCAAATATTATGGGCATTTCATTGAATTCGGCCATCATCTCTAAAATTTCCTTGGTAAAGGCACCACCAATGGCGGCGGCCCCAATAAGTACCGAAGGTTTGAGTTTTTCAACAGCCTCCGCTAGTGTACTGATTGGTTCATAGTCTTGGGCAAAGTGCAATTTGTGTTCGGTGAGACCACCGGCTGGGCGATTTTTAACAATCAATCCCTTACTATCAACCATCCAAATACGTTCTTTAGCCTCGGCTTCCGATAGGCCTTCTTTCATTAATGCCATTAAACATAAATTGGCAATACCCAGAGCCGCTTCGCCTGCACCGAAAAATAAAATTTTGTTCTCCTTCAACTGAGTGTTCTTGATTTTCAGAGAGGCCAGAAGACCTCCTACAGCCACAGAGGCGGTACCTTGGATATCATCATTAAAAGTGCAGTAGTCATTACGATATTTCTTCAATAAACGGAAGGCATTGGCATTGGCAAAATCTTCGAATTGTATCAAACAATTTTGACCGAAACGTTTTATCACTGCTGTCATAAACTCTTCAATGAATTCATCGTATTCGCTACCAGTAACACGTTTATGTCTGAGGCCAATGTACAAAGGATCATTTAAAATACTTTCGGTATTAGTGCCAACGTCCAATGTTACGGGTAAACACTGATTGGGTTTGATGCCAGCCAATGCCGTGTACAATGATAATTTTCCTACAGGTATACCCATGCCATTGGCGCCCAAATCACCCAAACCCAAGATGCGTTCACCGTCTGTTACCACAATAGCGCGAATATCTGTTTCCGGCCAATTCTAAAATATTTATTTCATGTTAAAAGATTCCCAAGATGAAATGTTTAATGAAATTTCGAAACTCACCTTGAGTACATCGTAGACATGTCCCTTATCATTGATGGTTATATACATTCCCTTGGGGTATTGATAGATTAAACTGAATTTCTGACAGGCCAAGCCTACTGTTGGCGTGTAAACCAAAGGCATCATTTTAGCCACATCGGAAGATAAAACTTTGTAGAATAAGCGTTCATTACGCTCTGCCAAATTGTTCAAATACATGTATTTATCCAAATCATTTTCCAAACGATCCAGCAAGATAAGACAGTGTTCAACTTGTTCTTCTTCCGTTTTAATTCTGGCTGGCAAAAGACCTTGTATGCCCAACAACTGACGTTCTTCAAGGGAGAATGCAAGACCCTGTAAAATTAAATCAAATCTGATATTAGACGTGTATTAATAATACAACAACATTGTTACATGCATATGATAATGTATTTGTTGTTGTTGACCTTAAACTTTTTATTTGAATAACTGATACACTTTGTATACCTGGTCATGATTCATAATAATATTTTTAAGCTTTTAGGTGATAATAAGGGGTATGTTATACACCATTTCCATTTCTATTACAACATTTTATAAAAAAATTATTCTATTTTAAAATACATAATTATACGGGGTTGTCATAGAAAACAACCTTGTCGGAATTGGTTTTAAAAACGACGAGAAAAAATGCTATGGTGTCATGAAAACCGATATTATGTATTTGAAATTATGAAATTATTATTATGATATTTTATTATTATTGAAAAAAATCAAAGTTTTCTTAAATTGCAAAAAAAATTTAGAGAATTTATTGAAAACATTACATAATATAAATGTTCATTAGAACCCTTAAGTTAGGATTACGACCTAGCTTCTTACACCACTTATGTGGTGCGTGTTAATTTCATACGCGAGTGGCGGGACCTATAGTTTAATGGCGACTCCGAACTACAGATTTTTGAGAAACTTTTCGTGACAATTTTATTCACTCTTGGAATTTTTGTCAGAACCCTGTTGAGAGGCAGTCTCCGAAGAAATATTTTTTCATATTTCGGTTTGTTGGAGATGTCTGATCTGGGGTTTGAACTGTGGGGTACGCTTACCTACTAGACTACGTATAGTTAAATCAATTTTCGAAATTCTATGTACGAAATACAAAATGTATGCAAAGAAATTAATTGATTTTAAAATTTCTTTTCTGTTAACACGTTGACTGCCGACTACGAGATAACTCGTAGATTGCATTCCCTTCTAGGGTGCCAACTACGAGTTATCTCGTACTGACTAAACCTGCCTTTTTTGTGTAGCTACGAATAAAATCGTATTATATCAGTGCTAGTATGGATAAATGGCTTCTGGGAAAAGAACTAAAAGGCTTGCGTGGCCAGTTTCCTGAAAATTGCAGTAGGCTGAAGTAAAAAAGCTTTCGGTTAATGTGGTTAGAAAAAAATAACAACGAAAAACATGTGTACATATACAATTGTACATATATTAATTAAATAATTAATCTTGTATGTACTTATTTTATTACTAACTATACTTTTTGTATATACATATGTACATACATGTATAGGCTCACGTATTCAAAGTTGTATCATCAATAATTTTTGATAAATCCCTTAATTAGGTATCTGTTTAGTTATTCGTGCATGAAAAATGCCATATTTTTTTTTTTTTTAATTATTTTATAATTAACTTGCCTTAATTATAACTTTTATACAATTCAATTTAGTTTCTAAGATTGAATTATTTTAAATAAATCATACGATTTCGGCGTGAGAAAATAATTATTACGATTGTATTAATTTTAGATGCCTTATCATAAGTACTGTGTGCCACTGGTAAACATAGTCACACTGCAAACGAATGTTTGATAAGTTTTTAATTGCTCCTAATATATTGGGAATTTTTCTTACCCCGGCACAAGCCGGCATGTATTGTATAGATAGATTAGTTAGTTATACTTTAAATCAAATCTATCAAAACAAAACAAAACAAAGCGATACAAAACCAAATACAAAATAAATAATAAAAACTATAAAAATTTGACACAAAATAACAATGTGCTGAGACACTATCACTAAGCAAATGATGAGAGTACAATTATATTTTTGTTTGTTTTAAATTCGTTTTCAGTCTTCTAATATGTATGAAGCAAGGTATACATATGTATGTATGCATTTGAAGCATAGGGTGAATATAGGAATCTAGCTTGACAAACATTTACATATACGAAAAATGATGCATGACCCCATGGTTTGAAGATGTCTGAGACGTTTCAAATACTTCCGAATCTCCATATACGTTAACGCGTATAACTCTTTATCGAGGTCAGTATTTTTTTTGCCTTTTTCTTTTAATTAAGGCGAAAGTGTTAAAAACTATTATGGCATATATGTATGTATGCATGTTGTATGTATGTATGTATGAAGTTTGAAAGTTATGATTTATCATTTTATTGCATACAGACAATGACCATGACGTTTAACATACATACAACATATCTTCATACATACATATATATGTATACCTAGTCACGAAACAGCATTGAACGGTTTTATTTCAAGATTTGTAAAAACTATCATATGAAACTGATAATGCCCAACAGTAGTGGTATTTCAAAATCGATGCTATATTATGATCATTATAATGTGGCTTATTTCGTGGCCTACAACTGCAGACAGTGTTACTAATTACCAAACATTTTTAAAATTGGCAAATCTTCGGAAATTGTTTAATAACAATAAAGCGCTTTTGTTCACAATAGTAGCTGCTACATACGTCAATAGTAAATATCGAATATACATACAATGCATGTAAATATGTGTGTATGATTAAATACAATATACAAATGTATATACTATTTTTGTTTGTTTGAATTTAGTGGCGTTTTTTTTTATTAACAAATAGATTCACTTAATGTTTGGCTCACCAAATCTCTTTTAAAATTTCGTTTAATTAATTTTAATTTTCTATATTGTACATACAACTTTTTTTTGTTAGGGGAAGTACCGTTGAAATGTATACATTTTCTTGTATGATACGGAACATACATAATAAATATGTTCATACATTGTATGTATATGCATGTACATATTAAAGCTATTTTATTATGAGTTCATGATGATTGAGCATAAAATTTTATAAAAGCGTATGAGTGAAAATATTAAAAAAAAATGACGAAATTATTAAATAAAAAAATAATTATAGAGCTGACTAAATAATATTTCTCTTACAAAATGAAAACAACATTTTGTTTGCAAATAATTCATGAACATGCATACGTAAGAGTGAACAGTCAAAGAATTTTGTTCGTAGGGTTCTAGTCGTAATGATGTACAGTAGTTTTGACTTACCTGCACAACTAACTTTTGCAAGAATTTTTGTGCAGATAAGTCAAAAATGCAGCTAAATTAATTTTTTTACTTTAATTATAGATTACACTCTCAAAATTTTTGTGCAGGTAAAGGCAATGCGCACGTAAATAAAAGGCAGCTAAATCAAAACTACTGTATTTGTAATACCCTTTAATATAATTTATTTATTTATTAATTACAATACAATTACAAATTATATTCTAATTATATACGAGCGGAGTAACTTGACCATATGCTCGGAGTAGTGTAACAGGCCAGAGCCTCTGGTGGGAATCGAACTCACGACCCTCACGCTAACAGTCTAGCACACTACCCACTAGACTACCAGGGCGCCCCTCTAATATAATTAAAGCAATTAAAGATTCAGAAAGTTATCCCGAATGTTGCTGCTGTTGGTGCAGATTCTATTGAAAATAGAAGGCAAATAATTCAAGACCTTTTAAGTGTATAGAATAACTTGTGCAATATTTGTCACTGATGTGGGCCTAAGTAATAAAAACTATAATACAAGGCTTAATCGTATTTTGAAAGAAAATAAATGAAATTTGTTAAACTTAGTAGTATTACTACAATATTTAAACTCTTGATTGAATCCTTGTTGATACACTGATTTCAACTTTTCGAACAAACGGATTTAACCTAAAATTTTAACAAAAATCTAAAAGATTTACATCTTAAGTTATACAGCGAAAAGTATTTATGCCACTACATGCCACTTTATGCTAACTATGTACAATCGTTAAAAAACTTTTGTTTTGCTCAATCAATATTTAGGTCAAAAGGTTATTTTCTAAAAATAACCATGAATATCTTTTTTTTTTGTGCAAAATATATAATATTCCATTAAATGGTGCATATACATATGTAGGTATGTATGTACATAGTTAGGTTGTAGTCTTCATATATAAAATCAATTTTATGCGGCCCCTATATGTTACTGACTGGCTGTACAACTTTATTATTTTGTACAAACAATTGTTATGTTGAATGGCTGATTGCTCCAAGGTCGAATGAAAATCAAAATTTGTTGATCTTCAACTAACCGACCATCAATACGATGCTACAATAACAATTTGTAAGTAAATTTGGTTGAAAAAATTAAACGCGTGAAGAAGACGATCAAGGATTGATTCAACATGTTGTATAACTACAATAATGGCAAATACGTAGGGGCTGCTTTAAGTTCTCAACTACACAGTATATACTATGTGCACAGTAATAAATAAATTTACGCGTGATTCAATGTAAGATTCAGCACTTTATTGACTAATTGATTATTATTTTATTCTATCCTAGGCATACCTTGTTATCATATTAATTTAACCTCGCACTTACCCTGTAAGAAGGTTAAATTTTTTGCAACAATTAATCTTCATGTATTTTCACTAATTGCATCCCTTTAATTTCACTAAATTAATTCCTTGTTTCTATGAGACAAGCGATTTCAGACGATTGTGTATTGAAGAAGTAAAAAAATATTTGTGTAATTAAGTTCAGAAGAAACAGGCGTTAAATTTTATTTTTACGATCTCGAAAAAAAAATTATGTGACAGCTGTGATTGGGGTTTTTTCCTTTAAATTTGTTGAAGTTCATAAAATAATAATAATAATAATAATAAAATACGTCAAACGTCGTTCTGTACTCAACTGTTTTTTTCCTATGATTATTTTTTTGAAGTTCATACTAATTGACTATTAAGATTATTTCGAGTGTAATATCTTGCCTTTCACTTACGCTACGTTATATGTACACATTTATATCGATTTTCTCTAAATAATTTGAGAGTGGTTTCCTACAGTATTTTTCCCCTTCTCTTCCTAAGTATTTGGATTACTGTTGTATTTGTTTATATCGATTAAAATGATGAAGAGTTTGTTTGAATATTTCACTGTACATATTTATTAATAATTAAGATAGTATTGTATTATACATATGTATGTATAATGCATACACATGCAAACAGCGCAAAGAATTAATGGCAACTACGTTCTACGTAATGACCTTCAGTGTGTGACCGAATGTGGAAAAATGTAGGGTTTTGTATGGAATACATAAGCACTTCTACGGATATCAATGATATGATGATGATTTAAGAGAAAATACTTGTATGTGTTTGAGATAAAAATTCCAAACGTTCTCAAGTGTTTTATTATGTCTTTTAAATTTAATAAGGAAAGTCATATTGTTGAGCACAACAACTGGAATTATTTTTTTGAAGTTTGTATGTTTAATATGAAATGGCAGCACTTCAGAAGATTGACTAGATTAGATTATGCATATAATCGATTTACAGTGCAATAATATCTGTGTTAATAGATGCCGCAAAGAAACCATTCATTTCGTTATCGTATCGATTGTAAGAAAAGTTTTCTTCTCAATTTTTACAGTTCTATTATACCTTGCCGTTTTACTACAATTTCTAAAAGTTTAGAAGTCAACATTTTTTTTTCTTCGAAAACGAAATTTCCATTAATTCTTGTACGAGTATTCGCCCATAGTAACTAAAAAACCAGACACTCAATTTACATGAAATCGAATAAAGTCGCATAAATATATATTTACTTTAAGGTTTCTGGCACTAATAAAGTTTTTTTTTTTGTGTTTTTAAATATTCAATTATATTAACCCTCTATTAAATGAGCTGCGCCCTTTGGGGTGCCAAATTATTTTACACTTTCAGTAAAGCTTAAAAAACTCGATAATAGGTCGCAAAAGCTTTCTTCTTATTCTTAATTCATAATTACCTTGTTGTATTTCTTTTTCTGTAAACGTTCTAGACCGGATACACTGCCGGGTATCTCATTGTCACCACCGGTACCCCACAGACCCAAACGATCTCGGCCACCATTACTGCAAGAACCATTATTTGTACAGGACATGTTGAAATTAGCGCGTTGTTGATAATTTATATAAGGGGATTGTGTATGTGATTGCTTTAAATTTGTGCTACAAGCGTTTATAGCATTAACATTCCGTGTTATATCCTTAAAATCAGCTGGCGTTAGCAGTGGTAGTTTAGAAGCTTTTTGATTTTTCTGTTCACACAACTCTTCTTCTTCTTCTTCAGCTGTGGCTGTATTTTTGAAATTATTTAATGTGGCAGACGATAGCGAAAACGTTGATTTTGGCTCGGCGGCGATGCGACTACTACTGATTTTACAAATTTTAGCAACACCATTCGACAACTCATATTCAATAGTTGTCGTGGTTGTAGTCGTATGATTACCAGGGATGATAAAGTTGATACTTTAGTATTTTTTTTGATACTTTCTGACGCTCACAAGTACCTCGGTACCACCGTGATATACTTGATACTTTTTCTTAACTTACCTAAATTTCACTTTCTCAAATGAGAATGTGATATGGTAACCCATGTTTCAACCGTATCTAGTTTAATACAAACGAAAGATTTATTAAAGTCGACAGATTCTTGTTGTTACAATATTAAAATTAACAACTAAATGTTATCCAAACAAAAATAAAGTCATTAAACATGATTTTTAATATTGATCTCTTTAAAATGTATGTACCTCATTTTTATATACTTAAATGAAATGTTTAAATGTTTATATCTTGTTTGTTCGCATGAATTGTTATGTATTATTTGTTTTGTTAAAGCTTGAATAAATTATTTGAAAAAAAATTAAAAAACGTTACTTTAATATAATTTGAAAAGGAGGAAAATTTGTGTAAAAATATGAATAATTCAAAATTTGATACTTTTTCAACCCCAAAAGTACTTTTTTAAAACTTTTTTGTTACCATTTCATTGGTGTCATTTATCATCCCTGATGATTACCATTCGCCGCTTGACTATTGCGCATAGCCATTATAGCGGTCGTGTCGTTATTGTGTATACACTGGCAAGGTTTTGTTGTTGGCAATGATGGTGAGGAAACCCCCGGTTGTATATTAGTTGTGACGTCACTATTTCTATTGTTTAGAGTAGTTCCACAACTACTGCTATTACCACCAGAGCAATGACAGCCATTGCCATCGCTACCAATAGCAGCTGTTGTTGTTTCTTTGTATTGCTGATCAGCTGTTAGAATTGTGCCATTTCCATGTTCTTTAGATTTATTTGGTTGTTGTTGTTGTTGTTGTAATTGCTCGTTTATTGGTATTGTTGTTTTATAAAAGTGTTGCTCGTTTGGTGTTGTTTGACCGTGAGAAGGGCTAGACGAGTTTGCAGCCGTTGGATATACGGGCGAACTAAAAAAACAAAAAAAAGAGAATTTATGAGATTGTATGTATGTATGTATAAATTTAGAACAATTCGTTTATTAATGCTCTAACCCTCTCGCTCTCGCTTTTTTAATTGTATGTTTATACGAATATTATACGTTGCGATGGTGTAATAATTTTACTTTTTAAATCATACGTATACACATAGTAAATCATACGTATAAACAGTAGTGTTTAATAAAGTAGTACTACTTTTAAACTTTTCAAACCAGTAATTGTGGTAAAAAGTTTCCGTGCCAAAAAGGTAATATTATGACATAAAAATACCATATGAGTTACATATATACAGTATATATACTGTATGAATATACAGTATTAAAACAAAAGAAATTAATATTTTAAATAAAATTATTTCTTTTGTAACCTTCTTATTTTTTTTTTATTAACCTCCGTATTTTATTTTTTTTCATAAAAACCATTATTTTTTAATATAATATGTCTCGTCTGCCGTATCATGCCATACACGCTTATCTGTAACAATAAGTGGCACTTTTTTTACTCGATGAGTCATTTTAACCATTGATTTTGAACGGGACTTTAATCTGTCTACTGTATCATTATTTTATATGTTCGTTTCAGATGCCTACACCAAGCTAAGAGAAGAGCTTTTTCACTTCCGAACATTATGCTTTCAGAGCATTTTTTTAAATTGCTTTTTACTGTTTAATATTGTAGTAACTTGAAGAAAACGATTTCAGATTTTTAATGTTCGTAAAAAAATTGCTATTTTAAGTTTAACGTAGCGTGCCCTGGTCTAGTGGGTAGTGTATTCGACTATTAGCGTAATGGTTGTGGGTTCATTTTCCATCAGAATCTCTGGTCTGTTACACTACATCGAACAGAAGGACAAAGTTACTTAGCTCGTAAAATACATACATACATAATTGGCCATTACAGCCCTTCAGCCAGTATTACGTCCTAGCTTCTCAACACCACTCATGTTGTGTGCCTTAATCTTATACTTGAGTGGCGGGACCTACAGTTTAAAGACGACTCCGAACCGAAATCTGCTGAGAGGAAGTCGCCGAAGAAATATTTTTTTATATTCCGTTTTGATGTCTGACCGGGGACTTGAACCGTGTCTTCGCGTCTAATAAGCCAACACACTACCTACTAGACTATGGCGACTTCCTTGATGCTAATAACACAGCCCTGCAAATTTGGACTTTTTTGTGCAAATAAGGTGGCTCCAGGTGTTTCCAAAGGTGTTAAAGAGCAAAGATCTGACAATAGCGATGGTTCTAGCACGTCAGTGTTTAGCTCTACAATTTTTTAAAAATGGAATTTTTTAGGGGGTACGACCTCCTTTTTTTCGAAAACCTCACTTGATGGAAAGTTTTTAAACCCAGATTCGTGTTAATTTCGATTTGAGCTAAAAGTATTCCTGCAATACGTATTGCTGGATAAGATTTATTTCCTTTGTTTCCAAAGATAATGAGAACAAAAAAACAAAAAGCACAGAAAAGAACCTAGCAAGACTAGGGATATATACTTAAGGCCTGATTTAACCAATTCAAATAATTACTATACTGCTCGATCATTTTTTCAAGGTTCATGCATTGATCATAGCATATTTTAAAATAATTCCAGATATTAATATACCGACAGGCCCATTATAAGAATAGACTCGGGAAGCATTTAACGAGATTTTTAAATCAACCAGGATGAGGCACAGCCGCGGATTTTCTAGGGATATGAATGACGACGGTCTAATGTGGTACCTTTTAATATCAGATCTCTAGTAAAATAAATAATAAAAACCAATCACAAAAATTGAAGACATTTTGGGTATTTAAAACTAAGATCAGCAATAGTATTCAAAAAGATTAGTAGATTCGAATCATACTCATAATTTCTGATACTTATACGCATTCATACTTATTTTAATATCATACTCATACTAATCATATTCAACGTTGGAAGTACTCATCGTACTCATACTTAACAATACGCATGATATTGTTGATTTCGACTCTCCATGACTCAACATTTACAAGAATCACAAAATAAATATGATTCACGTACGAACACTACAATACTCATTAGAAGTTTTTGTGTTTGCTGTCTTTGCCTTTTTCTTCCTTCTTTTTTTGTAAATGCAACAACAACTAATGCCATGTTCGCACGGCAGCAATTTTTCGTAATTCGCTCTCTCATTCGCAATTCAACACCCAATTATGTGCTAAATTACGTCATTCGCCATACAAAATTTTGTGAGCGAATTACCCAAATTGTGTGTAATCCAATTTCTATTACCCTGTGGATTACTTAAAAATCAATGTAATCTCTAAATTTTATCGTATTTTTGTCATCACCAGCTGTCAAAGCACAAAAAATATAAACAAAAAATATTGTAAACAATAAACAATAATGGAATCCAAAAATAATATTTTAAAAAAGTATTATTTATAAGAAAGTTATTCGCGAAATTAGCGGAGGAAGCCACTATATGTGTAGAAAACCTTTTGAAAAGTATTTGCAGCTTTTGAAGAAGCTGTGTGAAAAATATTAATAACAATTTAGTAATAAAAAGAAGAAGAACTGTAAAAAAGAATTACAAAACTACCGTGTGAACATGATAATTCAAATAAGTAATTCAAACAGAGAGCGAAGTAATTCGAAGGCTCGTGCGAACATAGCATAAGACTGTACATTTTTGATGAATAATTCGAATTACTTCATTTATGAGTATTATAAGTATTTTTCTAAATTTATGAACATATTTCTAATGGTATGAGTTTGATGTCAACGTTGTACTCATACTTATTGCAACCTGTAGTTATAAATCAATGTTGTAGTGAGTACGAATGAATCAGCGTGGCTGAATTTCGATACTGTTGACTCACTCATACTCAAAATTTCATGACTACTTATGAGTAGCGAAAAAACTATTCATTGCTGATCTCTGATTTAAAAAGAATTGACCACAGTGCAGTACAGTCGAAATTCATAGTCATATTTTTAATCGCCACCCATTATGTTTTTCAAGCAAAAAACTACAATTAAATAAAATTTTAAAAACAATACAAAATTCCTGGTGCAATTATTATTAAAAGTATTCCTGCAATATGTTGTTTGCAAAAATTCGATTACAAGTTTGATAAAAAATGTAAACACCATTTACATATTTATATTCGAAATAAACTTTATTAAATAAAATATTTTATGTAGCGCTTCCATAGTTAATCGTTGAGTTAAAAACATAATTTTCATGGCCTTTCTTTGATGATGCCAGTGGAATCTTGACTAACATGTTATCAGAAAAATTCATGGAAATTTTTGAAAACTACCATCCAACACTAACGTCTCTCTTTTTAAAGTTCTGTGCCAAAGCATACACTTCATATCTAAGGCCACATTAAAAGTTCTTTTTAGTCCAGTCCAGTGTTTGAAATTTTGAAATGGTACTGAACTATAACTGAAAGAATACTTTTTTTGCATCAAATGGTACTTTTGTAAAAAAATATTTATTTATACTTAATAGACGTACGGCATGGAATAGAAAAACTAACGACTTATACATGCTTCTCATCTACAAAACAAAAACAGCTGATTCGAAACGTGAAAGCCCCGTTTAGTCAATTGTCGACGGAACGTAACGGAATGTACGTTCAATTTAGTATATGTGAAGCAAATTAGGTACTTACCGAAATTACATTACGGTTGGGCAAGTGTTCTCATTGCTTTACTTGTTTTAAAAACGGACGTACGCTGTATGGACGTTGGGCTAACCGGGGCTAAAGACTAATTCTACCTTTAGCATTATGTTGAACACGTTGCTAACCCATTTTAATAGTTGAAAAGCGCAAATCATAAACTATGTTATAATAAAAAAGTACTGAAAGTGTAGCGGAAGTAGAGCGGTATTTTTGAAATGGAAAAGTACTGGAAAAAGTACTAAAGTACTGAATTTTTCAACACTGGTATGGTCCGATATTGGAATATTCAGACAATTGACTGATAACAGTTCTCCTGTACTATTTAAGAACCACTGCTAGTCTGTTGTGATGAAATTTTATGAGTACAAAAATCAGTTCTGAACATTAAATTTGTCAAAGTGATAACAAGGAACAGAATAACAAAACGCAAGACAGGGAAATAAAAAAAAAAAAAATAATAATAATAATAATAAAGTCGGCTGATGTGCGAAAATAAACTATTTATTTGTATTCTTATAGGCGACAACTCATTCGTTATCAAAAAAAAAAAAAAAAAATTAAAAAAAAATTAAAAAAAAATTAAAAAAAATAAATAAAATGCCGGCAGATAAACAGCTGATTTTTTTCTGTTTCGCATATAAATAATAAATAAAAAAAACTTGTATTATAAAACATTAAAAACAAAAGCTTAAAATTCTCCACACTTACCGATAACCATAACGTAAAAAACGCAATGTCATCAAGAACGGACTGAAACCTTTAATATGCATATTCGAATGATTTTTTCGAAACACTTTTTAAATTTTCTAAACTATGTACTTAGCACTTTAGTGCGGATTTAACAGACTAGCATAATAGTTGAATTTGTATTTTGTAAATATATGTAAGTTTGGAAAATTAACTAATAAATCAGTCGTATAATATATATTTAAAACAACACAGATTTTAAATAATTAAAAACAATTTTTCGAAAATTTTAATTGTATTTTTGCCCAGCACTTTGGACGTTCTTAAGTCGACTGATTGGGAATGAAATGTTGAAAAAAACCTATGAAAATCTATTATATTTAGAAGAAAATTTTATTATCAGCTTTTGTTTACATCAATAGACGACAGACATACATATGTATGTACAATTGCATTTTCTTGTTTTTATTTTATTTTGTAAAATGCAAACAAATCGAATTATAAAATAATATAATAAGAAAAGTAAATGAAATAATACAAAAACAAACATGCTACACCTACCATACATACTAGGAGGTATCATACATAAAATAACAATTTTTTATGCCAACAATTTCAAGCTGCTAAAACACACAATTAAAACTACCATGGACATTGCCAAGTTAAATAAAATAATTTATTTACAATTAACCCTTAAATGAACTATGTATTTGGAAAAAAAGGTACTGTGAGGTTTATATCAATTTTGAAAAATTCAGTACTTTAGTACTTTTTTCAGTACTTTTTCTTTTCAAAAATACCATAGTACCCCCGCGACGCTTTCAATACTTTTTTATTACATATTTTATGGTTTGCCCTTTTCAACTATTAATGGATTAGCAACATGTTCAACATAATGCTAAAGGTTGAATTAGGCTTTAGCCCCGGTTAGCCTAACGTCCATGCAAAATATGTTCCTTTTAAAATGCAAAAAGCAATGAGAACGCTTGTCGAATTGTAATGTCATTTTGGTAAGCATTTACATTGCTCTTAATATGCTAAAAACTGACGTATGTATTAAATATAAATAAATAAATAGTCTGGTAGTCCGTTAGGCAACGATTCAAACCCCATGTCAGACATCTCCAACAAAACGAAATATGAAAAAAAAATTTTTTCGGCGACTTCGTGTCAGAAAATTTCTGGCAAAAATTCTGAGAGTAAAATAAAATTGCCATGAAAAGCTTCTCAAAAATCTGTCGTTCGGAATCGACTTTAAACTGTAGGTCCCGCCACTCATGTATAAAATTAACACACACAACATAAGTGATGTGAGAAGCTAGGT
This sequence comes from Sarcophaga rosellei, assembly GCA_930367235.1. Lineage (NCBI taxonomy): Eukaryota > Metazoa > Arthropoda > Insecta > Diptera > Sarcophagidae > Sarcophaga > Sarcophaga rosellei. The sequence continues at coordinate 61,505,844 of OV884017.1, read as the reverse complement.
CATAATCCCTATTAAAGTGTTGTAATGACCAATTATGTATGAATGTATGTAATTTTTTACAAAAGTACCATTTGATGTAAAAAAGTACTCTTTCAGTTAGTATGCGACACTGGTTTCTATTGAACAACACCTATTAAAGAAAATCAAATGTCGGAAGTCCTCAAGCCCCAAGAAGCAGAGCGCATAAAAATACCCGGAGACGTACGATAGTTTAACAGTGCAATCATATATGGAAAGGGTAAAAAAAAAAATACCAGCAGTTCACCTTACATAGCTGATGGAGATATTTTGTAGAAGCCATAAACATCGAAGAGTGGAAATGAAAACAAGGAAAACAAATTATTCGTCAAATGGAAAATGGGTTAAAATATCAGTAGCCTTTTTGGTTTTACATTTTGGCAGCACCTTTCGTCAACGGTAATACAGTTAAGCCTTTACAATTTGGTGCAATATTCCATGTTTTCTTTAACAGATAGATAAGCACATTTGCTTTCTTTTGGAAACAGATCATAATCAAATCTCTGGTTCAGAATATCCAATGTGGCATGAGTTGTGTGGCAAGTAGAAATTCGTAATCATTGATCTACAGCGCTCGCCTTTAACAGTGATTGTCTGATGTCGTTCTCAAAGACCTTTACCACCAAAAAGTGTCATCGACGGGATGTATTGGACTTTTTTTGGATTTTATTAGGATTGGTACCGTCCCAAATTCAATAGTTTTGTTTGTCCACGTTCATCCAGAAATGGGCCTTATCGCTAAAGATATTTGTTCGATGAAAATTAGGCTCAGACAGTACACCCATTTTAATAAAACAATTTCATTATTTTGACGTGTTGTTGAATGCTATATCTACTCGTCTATAAGGATATGGTAAAACATTCTGAATAAATGACAACAAATATGACAAGAGAGCATTATCAACCGTCAAGCTTTGGTAGGCCGTGTTGCAAGACCCGATATAAACACTGTAGGCTTGACAATTTCGGTGTGACATTTACTTAGCCATACACAGAACTAATTTTTTGAAACAGTTTTCATCGCCGTAGTCTAGTAGGTAGTGTGTGGGCTGATTAGACGTAAGGCCACGGTTCAAACACCAGGTCAGACATCAAAACGAAAATATGAATGAAATATTTCTTCGGCGACTTCCTCTCAAGAGATTTCTGGGAAGAACTCTGAGAGTAAATAAAGTGAGAGTGCCATGAAAAGTTTTTTAAAAAATCTGTCGTTCGGAGTCGACCTTAAACTGTAAGTCGTGCCACTCGTGTACAACATAAGTGCTGTAAGAATCTAGATCGTAATCCTGAATGAAGGTTTGTAATTATCAATTATGTATGTATCTATGTATGTATTCGTGGGTAGAAAACCATTACATTTCTTCCAATATGTTGAAAATTGTAGATTTAAATATAATTTTCAAGGGTTTCATAAATAATTGCAATTGTTTTGAGAATAGCACATAAACAGTTAGAAGAAAAAAAGAAAACAAGTCTTTAATAATCATTGTTTACGATGTTTTTTGTGATTAGATCAAAAATTCATGATAATTTTCAAATAGCGTGATCCGCTACACACATTCCCTAGTTGTTATTGGACAAATTTTAAGGTTATGTTTAGAAATCTTTTTATTTTTATTTAAATTTAATTGTGCATGAATTTTTAATTGCACAATATTGGTTAAAATTTATTTACTTTTTTATATATATATTTTTTTTTTGGAATAACAACTTTATTTTTTATTTTGTTGTAAACCTCTTCGATAATAAACAGGTGATTAAATAAATAAAAATCTTCTTGCAATGAAATCAAAAATGTTATCTTTGTTTGTTTACTTCTTCTCTTCTTATCGATAAAAAAAATTGCATGCTTACGTGTACGGGAGCATGCAAAGGCAATTTACCGTCATTGATTAGCTTTATGTTTCATTATTGGCAGCCGTTCTCAAACCTATGAGGCTTTTATGTTCTTTTGTGGTGATGTAATAAAAACATTTACAATTTACTTAAACTTTACAGCAATTACTAGTTAGTTAACAATTAAATATTAATTCTATCAACAATTTTCATTTCATTCCATGCATGTACAGTGGCTCAAAAATATAATTGAACACTAGGTATGAGCTTATTCAATTGATGATTTTTCCACTTCAATGGATATATTTAAAAAAACTTTGATGCCGATTTATAGATAATTAAAAATGCTTTCAAACAATGTATAATAGTTAGTATTTTTTATTAAGAGATATTTTTAAAACGAATAAGGAAAACAATATTAACGAATTTTATGTCAAACGCATAATTGGACTGTCAAATAAACGGCACCGTTGTAACACTTGGAACAAAACCTTTTGCTTGTATTACTGCTTCCAAACGTTGAGGCATAAAACTGCACGAAATTCCGGAGTTATATTGTTTTATTCTTGCCTAATTCATTGTTTCAACTGCTCCACTGTGCTGATACTGGATTTATAGAGCTTATACGGTGTTCAGATATGCACATTTATTACGTAAATCGCAATAAACGCCATTATTGAGTTCAGTATTTGATATACAGTTTAATTTAATTATTGCGCAATAAATACGCAAATTGTTATAATATTGAGTAAAACTTAAAATGCAGCACTGTCATAAGTATGGTCAGTCCGGATATTACAATTATCCGAACACTTTCTGTTGATATTTGACAACTCAAATGTCAACAACGACAAACAAACAAAAAAAACAAAAAAAAAAAACAACAAAAAACGAAATAAAAACAATTTTGATGAAACAACCAGCTGTTGTGTGAATAAGCAGCTGAACTGCGTATATAGTTATGTCTGAATACTTAAAATATTGTACTCAATAAATCGAATATTGACTCAATAAAAGTGCATATCTGAACAAAGTATTACAGAACTATTATAAGAACTGAAAAGGTCTTCTCAAATATACTAATCATTATGCTTTGTACTATAAGGGCCATTATTACAACTCGCCGTTAACTAAAGACAGAATTTTATCGGGCAGATACTTATTTTGTTTTTCATTATTATGAATACCCAATAAGATCGAAGTGAGCGTTAAGCTAAAGGGAGGATCACCTACCTCTAACTTTTAAAGTTAAGTTTATGTTAGAACTAGCCATATTATGTATTATTTTCAATATGGTAACTTCAAATATAAACAAAATGAGGAAACACAACAACAAAAGACGATGCCCATCGTAATTGAGCAGTTTTATCGACATTACGCCGGCACTGCCATATTTTTGATAAAGTTAACTTTATTTTATCTGTAGATTGTAATAACGAAACTAAACCTAAGTTTAACGGCAGGTTGTAATAATGGCATAAGGTAATAATGGTATAAGGAATGGAACAGAACTTGTTTTCGAAAACTTAATAAATTGTGTAAGTGAAGCAACACACATTCTAATGAATTCCAAGTCTTTGAACCGATTAATATAAATTAAAGGGGTAGGGCATCTGCAATGTCTTTCATGCCTTCTTTGGCTTTGTCACAACACATTCATTTAAAATGTTTGCCACAGTTCGATGGAATCAAAAGAAAAATTCAAAATAAAGCTTAGCTTATTTGTGTTTTTAATTAGAGTCGATTTAATGTAGACCAGTGTAAAATGACAGTTTGGAAATCACTGACGTTAAAACTTTTAAAAAATAAACTTCATACTCAAACTTCAGTATCATAAAGATACTGATTTTTCAAGTCAAATATTCATTCATTATGATTTTTTTTCAATTTATAAAACAACTGATTTAATATATAAATATGTATCAGAGATCAGTAATGAATCGTACTCATGAAATTTTGAATATGAGTGGGTCAACAGTATTGAAATTCAACTACTCTGATTCATTCGTACTCACCACAACATTGATTTATAAGTACAGGTTGCAATGAGTATGAGTACAACGTTGATATCAAACTCATAACATTCGAAATATGTTTGATTCATAAGCCTACTCATTCAGATTCAGATATTTAGATAAATACTTATAATACTCATAAATTATTCGAATGATTCGGATCATTCAACAAAATTTAAAGTCTTAGTTGTTGTTGCAAAGAAAACACGCAACCTTCTAGTGAGTATTTTAGTGTTCGTATGCGAATCATACTTTTTTTTGATTCTTGTAAATGTTGAGTAAAGGAGAGTCGAAATTAACAACATCATGCGTATTGTTAAGTATGACTACGATGAGTACTTCAAACTTTGAATATGAGTAGTATGAGTGTGATATGAAAAGAAGAATGAATGCGTATAAGTATCAGAAATTATGAGTATGATTCGAATCTACTCATCTTTTTGAATACTCATTACTGATGTCTGGTACGTTTGTGGCGATATTTTTCATGCATATTATTAAGTATGAGTACGATGAGTACTTCAAAGTATATGAATATGAGTAATATGAGTATAATATTAAAATAAATATGAAAATGTATAAGTATCAGAAATTATGAGTATGATTCGAATCTAGTCATCTTTTTGAATACTCATTGCTGATCTCTGATATGTACTCGTACACATATATAGTTATGGTGTACTGTATTAATATAAAAAATGTTCAATGCTTGAGTGGTTTTCTATGCAGTTTTTTTAGAAATAAAAAGCTTAATTACAAAAGCTTTGCTTTCATTAAAACAAATTAAACAAACAGAAAAAAAATTAGATTTTAAAATAGTTTGCCAAGATTTTTGCTTTACAACAACACTTATGAAATTAGTTGTTTTTACATTACTTTTGATATTCGTTGAAATTAACAACAAATTTCATGTACTAACCTTGAGTTCATATGCAATTCATTGTCGTTTGATTATAGGTTACATGGTTTTCATACAATGCTCAGCGTATCCTTAATTATGTATTGACGCTACAGTTGTAGACAGTGTTAAATAGATCTATTCACTTCAACATTGTTTGTAATTTATTTTAATTACACACCTGCACATTAAATACCTGTTGTTTGAGTTTTTTTGTTTTCTTATTGCCTTATATTGTGTATTGGAATAATTTTTTTTATCATTTAAAAAAAAGAAAAATAAATTCAAACAAAATAAAAAAGAATGCGTGTGCCCCCAATTGCGTATTGTTCGGTTCAACAGTTAAAATTCCCCACTCTAATTATCGTTTTTTTCTTATTATTATTTGAGTTAAATTCAAATCTTGGTTGCGGTATTGAAAGTCATTTGAAGGTTTTCAAGTTTTTTGCGAGCTTTTCAACTTATTTTTTAGAATTTAATTTAATTTGTATTTTTCTTTTTGTCTGTTAGAAAATTCAGAAAATATTCAGAAATGAAGTCATTAAATTAAAATGTAGAACATTTCAATTTGTATTCAATTTCAAATTGCAATTCAAAAATTGTTATTGTCTAGGCACACATACATACATACATACATAATAGGCCATTACTATCCTTCAGTCATGAATGATTACGGCTTAACTTCTCACACCACTCATATTGTGTGGGTTAATTTTATACATGAGCGGCGGGCCCTACCGTTAAACGTCGACTCCGAACGACAGATTTTTTGAAACAATTTTTCATGGCAGGTTTATTTACTCTCAGAGTTTTTTTTGCTAGAAATCTGCTGAGAGGCAGTTGCAGAAGAAATATTTTTTTTCATATTTCGTATTGATGTCTGATCTGGGGTTCGAATCCGAGCTTTACGTCTGATAAGCGAACACATGACCTACTAGAATACGGCGCCTGTAGCACAGTCTAAGCACACATACAACATAATTGGCCTTTTAAGATTGAGTTTCCTTCGATAGATTTCATCTTTTGCCAGGTGTCAGTTGAAAACTCTAAAATTTACTAAAATGACTGGAATTTAAGTTTTCAACAGATTGCTGATATGGTATGGTGCTATGAAAATAATATTTTTCAACATTCCATACTTTTGGTATTTGTAATCTAATCAGCTGACTGATGCCGAATAAAAATCGGTTATCGAAAAATTGGAGACAATTTTCAAATTTCATTTCAGTTGCGCAACCAGTTGCAGATCTGGGCTTGTATCATCCGGAGCTCGGGGTGGTTGAAACCCATCGGTAACGGATCATGACGAGGGGGCTTATCTCACACTGATTGACACAATGGGTCATACGGGCCACCGAGTGAACTAGCCTCTGAACGGCAAGCTACCCGCTAAACTGTGCAACATAAAATGTTGTCTTTGTAAGTTGAACTCATTTCTTCAAACAATGTACATAAATTGCTTATTTGGCAGGGCAAAATTTTGCGCATAAATGTAAAAAATCTTTACGATCCATTCACTTAATAATGAATATGAAATCGCCGTAGGCTGGTAGGTAGTGTGTTGGCTTATTAGACGTAAGGCCCGAGTTCAAACCACAGGTCAGATATGAAAACGAAATATGAAAAAAAATATAGATTTCTTCGGCGACTTCCTCTCAGAAGCTTTCTGGAAAAAATTAATAAAATTGCCATGAATAGTTTCTCAAAAATCTGTCGTTCGGAGTCGACGTTAAACTGTAGATGCCGCCACTCACGTATAAAAAGTGTGCGTGGTGTGAGATGCTAGGCCGTAATCCTGACTGAAGGATTGTAGTGGTCAATTATGTTCTGTATGTAATTGAATATGTAATATGATATTAAAGCGGTGTAGCATGCCTCGCAACTAACGAAACTATAAGTTCATTGAAAAAGACATTTCTGATAAGAATAATTTAACCAAATTACATAACATATTGCCTAACCATTGAATAAATGAATAGGTCTGCTTCATAGTTGTTTAAAATTACGGTATACATACTATATGCAGCAGTTGGCAACAACTTGGCAACTAGCCTTACTTTTCAGCGAAATATCATCTTCAGCGATGAGGCCAATGTCTGGATGAATAAGTACGTGAACGAATAAAATTTTCGAATTTGAGATGATACCGATCTATATGAGCTCAATGAGCGTACAATATATTCCTATGTGGCATTTGAGCTGGCGGTGTTATCGGTCCAGATTTCTTTGACCAGGCCTTCGCTGATAATCACCAACTTTTTTGCAGTGAATTGGACAATCTGGATACCGACGACATATGATTTTAACAGAACTGCGCTACATGTCACATAGCTAATGCAACATTGGGTATTCTGCACGAGCGATTTGAGAGTTAAATTCATCTTGATTTATTTGCCAAACTAATGGAGAATTTGATATTTAGAATGCGCTTCTACCAGAGAAGTCGTGATGGACCCTTGTACGCTGTAATATTGCACATCTTACACACAGACATACATAATTGGTCATTACAATCCTTCAGTCAGGATTACGATCTACTTTCTCACACGACTTATGTTGTGTGTGTTAATTTTATACATGAGTGCCGGGACCTACATTTGAAAGTCGACTCCTAACGACAGATTTTTGGGAAACTTTTCACGGCAATTTTTATTTACACTCAGAGTTTTTGCCAGAAATCTTCTGAGAGGAAGTCGGCGAAGAAATATTTTTCATATTTTCGTTTTGATGTCTGACCGGGGATATGAATCGTGGCTTCGCGTCTAATAAGCCAACACACTACCTACAAGACTACAGCGACTTCACATACAATATATATTAATTAAATTAATAAAAAAAAAAAATGAAATAAAAGCTAAACTGAAAGACTGCAAGGAACTTATGGGATGTTATTGAACGGAAACCGCGCAGTAAGAGTACCGCGTTGTAGGAGGGCTCCGCTTTGAAAGTACCGCATTATAGGAGGGCTGTCGCAATTTCAGCCCAGCGTTATGTGGAAACCGCGTTCTGAGAGTACCGCGTTATATGAGGGTTTACTGTACATATTGAGAGTGAGTGTCCTGGTAAGAATTTTGTGCTTTAGACTAATAGCATGAGGGTCGTGGGTTCGATTCCCACCGGAGACTCTACTCAGTTATGCTCCGCGGAGTATAATATCAAAGTTAATCAGCTCGTAATAATTAGATATAATTTGTAATTGTATTGTAATTAATAAATAAATAAAATATGTTTAACTTGAGGGTAATTTCGTAATTATGTAGAAATTATATGTTAGAGTACCTTTGGAAAAACTTACCCATTGTCATCAAAATTGCGTACAGCATTCTTATTCGAACACATCGAATTTGTATTCCCCATTGATTATAATTTGATTTTAAATAATTTATTTGAAAAGTATTTCAAAGTAATAAATCAATATCATGGATTTTTTAATTAAAACTTTTGTTATATTTTTAATTGCGTCGCTTGTATGTATATATGATGGCTCCTGTTAAATATTTTATGGGACAATTTTATACACGATAATCAAAAATTCTCACGAAATCACAGTCGTGTGGCACTCAGTACACGTACACATAGGGTATCTCAATTAAGTGAAATTAACTTATTTTAAAACACTTGTTTTCGTTCTTTTTTATTATTATTATTATGATTATTTTTTTATATGTATATTTTAATAACTTTAAATATTTAATACAATACAAAAAAAAAAGGAAACGTATAAAAAAACTATGATGCTTTACGTTGAAAATGTGTTTGCGCGCAAGTGCGCTAATGAATATTACGACTTGAAAACAATTCGACGTTAAAAACTCGATTGAGTGGAATTGTGAATGGATTTTTCGTTTTCGGTCAAATCGAAAAACTCATGTTAAACCAAATCGAAAAAAAACATAGGAAATATTGTTAAACGAAAACACGACAAAAACTTAAAACGCTACGTTGTTGCAGTTGAATGGCAATGCAATACGTTCACTCCTTCACTTGATTCAATACTGACTTGTATTGTTAGTACATATTTTGGTTTATATGTTGATTATTGTTTTATTTTTTCCTTTTTAAATAAAATACACTTAAAAAAATATTCAAATGCTATATAAATTGTAACAATTCTTTTTTATTAAATTTCTATTAGAATGTAAATTTAAAACTTTTTAAAACAATAAACAATAATTCACCTGGAACTGCGCTATTGTTTGAAATATATTCAACAAGGAAAAAAACAGGCAATAAAGTTGCAGTCATCTCAACGTTTACCAAATCCATACAATATCGACCTTTTTTTTTGGTACATTTCATTACTTAACACGTTGACTGTCGACTACGAGATAACTCGTAGATTGCGTTCCCTTCTAGGGTGCCAACTACGAGTTATCTCGTACTCACTAAACCTGCCATTTTTGTGTAGCTACGAATAAAATCGTATTATATCAGTGCTAGTATCGATAAATGGCTTCTGGGAAACGAACAAAAAGTCAATGTTGGATTGCATGGCCAGTTTTCTCAAAATTGCATCGGCAGTCAACATGTTAAAGGGTATGAAGTTCCCAAGAATTCATTGACTTTTATTAAATTTTAGATGGAATTTTTGAGAAAACAGAAACGTATAAGAAGTATCAAAAACAATTTTAAAGAAACCGATTGCGGGGTGTGGTCTTAAACTTGTTCTTACAAATGCAAACGAAGAATATCCAGTAATGCAAAGAAAGTAATACAGACAATTTTCTGTATTATTATAGCAAGAAACTCTTTATAGAAAATTAACGATCAAATCACTACCAAATTAATCAAAAATGATTAAATATTTATATCTAGTACTAACTGTAACCTGCGCGTGTTGCTGCGCCACCAACAAAAATAAATTTGAAGGAAAGACATTACACAAATATCCAATTAATTTTGAATCATTTTGTTGTTTTTGTTTCCCGTTGTCCAGATGATTCAGACAAACAGGCCTGAGTAGTACGCTTTCGATCAGTTTCTAATCTCACTTCTCGTTGTTCAAGTGATTCATGCCAACGGGTCTCAGCGGCATGTACTCGAAGATTTTCCAGTCTAGAGGCTCGTAATGCTCTTTTCTTCCGTACTTGAGGTGTAGGTCGCTTTGGAGGCATGATTACACGGGACCGACGTGAAATATGCGTTTAAATTTATTAGAATCTCACAATGTACCCAATTTAATTGAACCTAACAGCATTTTAAAAAATTTTCCAAAATTAAAATGTTTTAAATTTCTGATTGACATTTTACGGGAATGAGTTATACTAAATGTTATTAAAATCATAAATGATGAATACTAAAATGTCTGGTATCTGGTATTTGTCCGATCAACACATGATCAAATGCATAGTTTACGATTCAATTAATTTTGAATAATTCTCAGTGGCGGCATCTATCGGAAATTAATTGCACCAACTTAGAAACCTCCGTCAACTTATGCTAAAGATTATAACATGATCAAATACACAGTTTACGATTTAAATAATTTTTAGTGACGCCACCTGTCTTAAATTGGTCATACCAACTTATAAAGCTTCGTCGGCTCATGCGCAACAACTTTGCTAAAGATATCCCATGTGATATCCCATGCAGCGGTAGCTCCGAGCTAACTGACAAGTCCTGATTAACCGGTCTCGATAATCAGCATCTTAGCTTTGCATTATAAAGTTCTGCACTTAAAGAAGTTCCCAGAGAACATAATGTGCGTAACAGATCATTAGTCTTATAAGTCATAAATATTGCAAAAAGAGCTTTTGAAGGGAAACTGCATAACGTATTCCGAAATTGTATTGGAATAGAGTTTCACTTTACCAGATTTGTTTATGACAGTCTACTAGAAGACAACGCTATAATAACCCTAGGAATAGTTCTTGTACCAATTTCAACTATTGCGGTATTAGACAACCCAAGTTACTTTATGAGTTCTTTCCTTCTCACGGATTAGTTTAGGCTAATCATACCTGGATATTTAACATTCGGACTCAAACTATGTCTGACTTTTTTTGCCTGAAAAGCCAAACCAGATTAGAAATGTCTTGACTTTAAGGATCCAAAGGAGCATAGAGATGACTGCAGTGTGCCGTTTACCTTTATTCACACTCTTCGACACTTTGAACATTCAATGGAGGAAGCGACCAAATGAGAAGTAATTTTAAGAGTTTATAATAGTAGTCCGTAGTCTAGTAGGTAGTGTGTTGGCTTATTAGACGTAAGGCCACGGTTCAAACACCAGGTCAGACATCAAAACGAAAATATGAAAAAATATTTCTTCGGCGACTTCCTCTCAGCAGATTTCTTAAGTGGTGTGAGACATTAGGTCTATAATTCTGACTGAAGAGTTGTAATGAGCAATTATGTATGTATGAATTGAATAGTAAAGACACATTTTTTTATTTTATTTAATATTTTACTGAACTCTTATTAGATTTGAAAATTTCTACCTCGCTACCAACGTAGAAATGTTATAACATCTTTACATATGCTAGGCATATAACTGCCCTTTGTGCATGTGTTAAATCATTCATTTTTTTATATATTTCCAGTTATCATTTTATTTTTAAGTATGAGTTTAAGTATGAGTTTCTATGTAATAATTGATACACAAAAGCACCAATTAGGTTGATTAACAATTTCAGGTTTTACCTACACTGCTAATAAAAACACAATAGCGCACCCAGTTTAATTGACAAAGCGTCGCAAACTTGTAACACTTTAGTACTATGTTCAGATATGCACTTTTATTGAGTCAATATTCGGCTATTTGAGAACAATATTGTAAGTGTTCAGACATAATAATATACGCAGTTCAGCTGCTTATTCAATATTTAATTGACAGCTGGTAAACAAAACAGCTGGTTGTTTCAACGGCATTGTTTTTATTTTGTTGTTTTTTTTGTATTGTTTTTTTTTTTGTTTTTGTTTGTCGTTTGTCTGAGTTGTCAAATATGAACAGAAAGTGTTCGGATAATTGTAATACGCACACGGAACATACTTATGACAGTGCTGCATTTTAGGTTTTACTCAATATTATAACAATTTGCGTATTTATTGCGCAATAGTTAATTGAAACCTTATATGAAATATTGAGCTCAATAATGGCGTTTATTGCGACTTACGCAATAAAAGTGCATGTCTGAACATAGTATAACACTCGGCTTTTGTAAAGCAAAAGCACTCGAAATATTGAAGTACTTTGAGAATCGGATTCGGAATTTATTTACAATTTTATTTACTCTCAGAGTTCTTGCAAGAAATCTGCTGAGAGGAAGTCGCAGAAGAAATATTTTTTCATATTTCATTAAGTTGGAGACGTCTGGCCTGAGGTTTACACAGAGGCGTCAAGTCTAATAAGCCAACACACTACCTACTAGCCTACGGTAACATCAAAAAAACGGTATACCAGAAAATGGAACAGCCAGATGCGTTCCAAGAGCGACTAAAAATGCAACATGAAAGATGAATTGATTTGTTTGGTTGGTGAACAATTACTAACATTACTTACCAATAGAACAAGATGCTGTGCGATAATTGCTAGCATTTTTTGAAAACATGGCATGCTATACCGGACGCTGTAAACCTTTAAATGGAGCGGCGATTTTTGCATCTAGCGTACAGGGATAATTCGATCACAATTTTTGGAATACTACTACAGTGCAGCTGTCGTTAGTGAGATAACGATCGAATGCTGAAAAATTTAAAATTTAAAATAGGAGCTAACTGTTAAATCGCCTACAGTTTAGATGCGCCAAAACACAAACTGTTATAGAATATGCTGCTGTAAAAAACATAATTTTGTTGCCACATCCACGAGATCTTTAAGCGGGTTTTTCTCTGCGTGTAATAAAATATTGTCTTGTTTGGCGATCATAAATCATTTTAGAAAATTAGTTTTCAGGATAAATTAATGACCACATACAATACTAAGTTCTACAGGAGAAAATATTTAAAAGATCCATACTTAAGGATTAAGTGATATGCTTTGTTTTTAAGTGAAAACGTTAATTCATCATGTACAGGTTGCCATTTTATTGATAATTATATGAAATTTGACAAATTATCCTCAGAACTCCATGAAACATGAGTTTGACCAACTTAATAAGGATTTTTTGTCTCTGCAATCTAAGCTTGCCAAATTTGGTGAATTATTTAATAGCTTTCCAAATTTGGATAAATATATTAATGATACTGATAGCAATTCTACTAGGGTAAAAAGAGGCGCAAATATGCTGCCTTTAGTTTCCACTGGGAATAACTTATCTGTGCCTTCTCCTATAAATTCAGTTACCATTAAGGATATTGGTTCAACGCCGTCTATATCATTGAATGCTGTAAGTTCCCGTCAACAAATTCCTCATACGGTCGATAATGGTTCTTCAAAGGTAATTTTGTCACCAAATAATGTTAATAATAATGAGGCAACAATGGGTAATCAAATGACTTACAAACCGCTGCAGGCTGTTCCACCAAGAAAAACTATTTTTGTGTCCAGGTTAGCATGTGACACTTCATCGGATGATGTTGATCATTATATCAATTCTAAATATGGTCGTAAAATTGATGTTACAGTGCAGAAGTTTACATTTGCTGAACCCAGGACAATCTCATCATTTAAAATATCTACCTCATCTAGCGATTTCAGTACGATCATTAATCCGAATTTCTGGCCGGAAAATACCCTGGTTCGTGAATATGTATACAGGGAGAAAAATAGAAGTAATAGAGTTGGTGTCCTTCCTCAAAGTGATCCAAAAAACTAAATTTTAATTACGTTAATACATTATCATTACTTTACCAAAATGTTCGTGGTCTAAGGACAAAACTGTCAAGCTTATATATGGAGAGTCTTGATTGTAATTATCACATTCTAGCATTTACTGAAACCTGGCTTAACAATTCGTTTTTAGATTCTGAAATACTATGTAGTAAATACAATATTTTCCGTCGTGATCGTGGCTCTTATGGTGGTGGTGTTCTCATAGCCGTTTCCAGTCTCATTTCATCTGAACAGTTTGTGCTTAATTCATGGCCTGATATTGAACTTATTGCAGTTATTATAAGACTCAAGAATAAAAGAATATTCGTTACGTGTTCATACATTCCTCCATCATCCCCGCAATCATTATATATTCAACATGGTGAGGCAATTCGAACGGTAGCATGCTCTGCCAATGAAAATGATTTGCTTATAATCATGGGTGACTTTAATATTCCATCAGTATCTTGGAATTATGTAGCCGAGGATGGTTATTATGTTCAGGCCGCGAATAATGATATGTTTAATGACTTTTTCAATATTTTGTATGATATTAGTCTTTTTCAAATTAATGGTACACCTAATGATTTTTCTAAAATACTGGATCTAGTGTTCGTGAATGATAAGGAAGACTGTCATATTAACCGATGTGATCCATTAACTATTCCTGAAGATCGTTATCATCCTACACTTGAGTTGATTATATCTACGCCAGCTAACAATATCCTGTCTTCGTCGATCGTTAAAGATAGAGTTTTTTCGTTTGGACAAGCCAATTACTTTGCGCTGAATGAAATGATTCTGAGTATAAACTGGAATAATGTTTTGTCACTTTCAGTAAATTCATCAATAACTTTGGATAATACATTCGATATTTTTTATGATAAAATGTTATTTTTTATGGAGCAGTGCATTCCAAAACATATAAAAAGATCGTTACCGGGGCCGCCTTGGAATAACAATGAATTAAGCCGTGCTAAGAATAGAAAGTCTAGATGTTATAGAAAGTATAAATTGTCTGGATCCAATTTAGATTACCTAAGATATTCAGTAAGCCGTGCATATTATACCAGACTGAATAAACAATTATACACTCTTTATCTGGCAAAGGCTAAAATTAATCTAAGACGTAATCCTAGGTCTTTCTATAAATTTATAAACTCAAAGAGAAAATCTACATGCTTTCCAGCTTCAATGTCATATCGAAATAATGAATCTAGCGATATTTCAACTATAAGTAACATGTTTGCTGAATTTTTTTCCTGCACTTATTCTGACGAAAACTATGATGATAAAATGGAGTATCCTTATCCATTGATGGTTAAACATTCTATATCTATACCACTCTTTGATACACAAACTGTTGCAACTCATTTAAAAAAATTAAAATTTTCACACAGTTGTGGTCCTGATAAAATTCCGGGCAGCATTTTAATTAATTGTGCTGATGCTTTAGCTCACCCCCTAACTGTTCTGTTTAATTTATCAATTAAAAATGGATATGTCCCAAAAATTTGGAAGGATTCTTTTATAGTCCCATTGTTTAAATCTGGTGATAAATCTGATATAGAAAATTATAGGGGTGTAGCGAAATTGAGTGTTATTCCCAAATTTTTTGAAAAATTGATTACTGATACATTGTATTACCAAGTTTGTAATCTCATATCTCCATATCAGCATGGATTTCAAAAAGGATGTTCAACAACAACAAATTTACTTCATCTAACAACTGTCATAAATCGTGGATTTTTTAATAGAAGGCAAACAGATGTTATATATACCGACTTTTCAAAGGCCTTTGATAAAGTAAATCATAAGCTCCTATTAAAAAAATTACATTTGATAGGCTTTACGGATCCTGCTATTAAGTGGTTAAAATCATATTTATCGGATAGAACTCAATCGGTTTGTTTCAACAACGTTATATCAAAAAAAATACATGCACGTTCTGGAGTACCACAGGGAAGTCATCTTGGACCTCTCCTTTTTTCTTTAGTTATAAATGA
This sequence comes from Sarcophaga rosellei, assembly GCA_930367235.1. Classification (NCBI taxonomy): domain Eukaryota; kingdom Metazoa; phylum Arthropoda; class Insecta; order Diptera; family Sarcophagidae; genus Sarcophaga; species Sarcophaga rosellei. The sequence continues at coordinate 61,490,319 of OV884017.1, read as the reverse complement.
TTTGCCTCAAGTTATAAAGTATTCGAACATTTTGATGTATGCGGATGATGTAAAGCTTTTTAAAACTTATGACAATCTTTTGGATCAACAGCATTTACAATTTGATATAAATTCGTTCTATGAATGGTGTAACGCCAATTTAATGCAGCTTAACTTCAGGAAATGTAAATTAATGCGCTTTTCGAGAACCAGTCCAATTATTGTGAATTATTTTATTGGTGGTTATGAGATTGAAGTGGTTGACTGTTTTCTGGATTTGGGTATTTTATTTGATCAGAAATTAAGCTTCATTTCTCATATAACGTGTACTGTAAATAAGGCCAGGGCTGCACTGGGTTATATAAAGCGATGGTCGAAGGAATTTAATGATCCATACATCACAAAGGCACTTTATGTGTCGCTTGTTCGTCCAATTCTAGAATATGGTTCTATAATTTGGGATCCCATTTACCAAACACATTCCAATACAATTGAATCTGTGCAAAAACAATTTCTCCTATTTTGCCTACGTGGACTACATTTTGACCTCCGTAATTTGCCATCTTACTCTGCCCGATTAGCTCTTATTAAATTGCCAACATTGAAAAGCCGTAGAATTATGTTAAATGTTTCATTTATACTAAATGTTATAAAAGGAGATATATGCGCTGGATTCTTGATAAACGAAATTTCATTTAATATACCTCGACGTTTATCGCGAAATTTTTTACCACTGTCTATTCCAATGTTTAGAGCCAATTATCCTGATGCTGACCCGCTTAGAAGGATGTGTAACGAATTCAACCAATTTTTTGGACTTGTTGATTATTCATTAAATACGAATGCAGTGAAAAAATTGTTAATTATTTCTTTGAACTCCTGATATATTAATTCTTATACTACTTTATGTGCACACATTTGTCTACAATTTTTTTTTATTTTCTCTTTTAAATAATTCATAATTAAAAAATATTTTTAAAATTTTTGACCCATAATTTCTAATTAATTGTGTAAATGTAAATTTTTTCTTAAATGTATTATATATTTTTAAATGTCTGCAAGGATATAATCCATAGACTAAAATAAATAAATAAATAAATAAATAAATAAATAAACTAATTCTATTTAGAATTAAAATAAGAAACATTCAATATCGCCATTGAACTTGATTTCATTTCAATTTCATTGACATTGAAAGAACAACTTTTTTAATTCGGAGATTTGAAAAACATTCACTGAAAAATTGACTCATGGATTAGATTTGTACATACATACGAGTACATACTAATATATTTGCAATACATGTTTCTTAATGAGCCTAATCACGCGAGAACAATTTTTAGTCGCACAATTTTTGTTCTTTTCAAATCACACGGGATGAATATTAGTTTGGCATGAAATGTATACGTATACACAGTTTTGTATGTACATATTAGTGTTTTTGCATTCATTTGATGTAGCTGGTTGAAACTTTACGCCACCGAAAAACCATTCTCTTCACCTCTCTTGCCTATAAACTATCATTTTACGCCAGCACAATTGTTCTCGTGTGATTAGGCTCAATCAGAATGTTCTACTAAATTTAATAAGTACATATGTATGTATGTATGTACTACAATTAATAATTACATGTACATACAAACAATAAACACACTTTACAACTTCATTTATTTATTATTTAAACACTCAGCAGTAATAATATTGTATACACGTATGTATAAATTACTTGTAAAGTATTATAAATAAAAAAGATAGGAAGCGACGTGAGTGGGAACAGTACTGGTTGGTTGATTAGTTTGATAATTGCAAAACCACCCAAACCACACATATGGCAATGGCCAGTAGTCTGAAACTTAACTTGAAATTGTTTTCATCACATTTAACAAAAAACAAAAAAATAAAAACAAAAAAAACAAAAACAAAATCATTAAATAACGACAACAACCACAGGCTTATAATATGAAATCAAGTAAGATTTTGTATAGTCGGTCAAGGATGACTATCCACAACAATACCCTCCTAACATAATGCATTTTGAAGAACTTTGACTCTATTTTAGGACAGTAAATTATGAAAAATTATTAACTGATTAAAAAAACATTCATTAATCATAACTTATCAAAACGTAAATTCATTGCTTACTTCCTACTAGATTCACAAGAAAAAATTTTTTTTTTAATTAGTGAAGGTATTATGGTCACAGGTTCTAGAGTGATAAACTTAACATCTTGTGTTGTCTAGATACAATACCCTCTCTCTCTCTGCCTATCTATAGTGGTGAAGAATTTTATTTCATTGATCGTATTCTTTTTCAAGAGGTTGTATTTTTTCGTTTCTTGATATTATCCCCCATTGAGAGCAAGGGAATAGAGAGTTTCTGGATGAATTGTAAGAAAAGGGCCTCTGTTGGATGACTTTCTTACCGCGATTGGCTCTTGCAAATTTAATCATATTTTATTTCAAATCTTATTTCAAATTTTATTTCAAATATCTGGTATTAAAAGTGTGAGATATGAACGTTGTTAGCTCTTTTAATAAAAAATACATATTTTGCTATATTATTGTAAGCTAAGTTGAGTTAGCGCTTATCATTGGTATCACAGTTTGTGAAAGTTTCAGTACAGGAAGTAAGTACAAGTTGTATACGTATGGCAAAGAGAGTCGAATCTATAACAGCCCATAAGTTTCGGAGAGCAATAAACATTTAGATTTGGAAGAATTTATAGGAAGTCCATTGGTCCATTGTAATGGAGTATATACACAATTTAATATTCTCTATACAAGTGTGCTCTCATAAAGCTGGACGGCATCAGCGTACATGTGCACGTTACAGCTGCTTTACAGCTATCCAAGACATCAGGTAGGTCGTTAAGGTATACATAGAACAAAAGAGACCTTAACATTGAACCCTGTGGAATACCTCTTTCTATTCATAAGATAAGAGTGTATAAGGCTACAAGTTGAATTAGAAAAATGAAAGAGAGTCTGTAGCTTGCTGAATAATATTATCTAAAAGAGCCAAAAACCCTATGTTCTTTCCGGACGCCAACCTATCCTGGGTCAATGAGAAGTCCTGCTCCACCGCTAGACTTACCTGGCCCTTGATGGATAGAAGGCGTACCAACCAATTACTAGGTCTTGGTCGTGCTTACAGGTCATTTCGTTACGGGAAGACACGCGGAAAGAATGAGGCTCCCATTCAACGACTTCTGCCGTGGATGCAGATCCGCTGAGGAAGAGGAGACTGTTATCCACTTTCTTTGTCAGTGCCCGTCTCTTGCTAGGTGTAGATAGCAAGGTAGGTTATTTGGCTCCCCATTTCTTGTCAGCTAGACGGAGCTATCATATATTGATATATTGATATTGATATATAGCTTCGTCAAACTTTCTGGCTGGTTTTCCAGTGTAGGGTAGTCGTGCTTTTGATGTGCAGCCCTTGCGCTGACCAACTTCTTCCTCTCCCTGATTTTGGTGGAACTTGGTCAATACAGAGACAACGGGCCGCTGTGCGTGCTCAAGTGAGCTTTGTGATATCAGAGCTACCACTCCTACCTAGCTATGTAATGTTCATCTAGCTCCGACCTAAGGTCTTCAACTACATTGACTAAAACAGTAATGCAGCCCCTAGAATTCATAGATCCCTACTGCTTAGGTTAGGTTAGGTCGGAGTGGTAGCTCTGATATCACAAAGCTCACTTGAGCACGCATAGCGGCCCGTTGTTATGCCACGGGTGAACGCAGGCCCTGTACTAACCAAGTTCCACCAAAATCAGAGAAAAGGAGGAAGTTGGTCAGCGCAAGGTCTGCACATCCCTACTGCTTATGAGATACAAAATTATTACCTTCGCGATAATTATTTATTTGTCCAACTATGGAGGTTTTCCATTACTTTTAACAAGAATGGTAGAATGCCAATTGGCTTTAATTCGTTGTTCCCATTAATAAAGCTGGTGTCAGTTTATATTTCTCTATCAGATGGAAATATTAAATAATTCCCAATTTTTTTTACTGATTTCTCCAAACGAACTATAAAATTTAAGTCATGAAATTTAATTGCGATATGATAAATATTTCCTTTGTTACATTGATTTGAGATCATCAATCAAGATGAGCCTCTCAGGCTTATATTAGTAAGATTAGGGTTAAACCTTAGCACTTTTATTAATGCTGAAACGCTCTGTGTTTGGTTTATGCCAGCACTTTTTACTTATTGGGGCATTATTTAATAGGTTCGCGTTCATTTCCGTCAAGGTTTATGTATATGATAGATTGTATATAAAGAACGGTGTTATCCTGAATTGGTGAAATTCTGGATATCTACCTTCTTGATGTGTATTCCAATTTGTGGTATGTAAAAAAATTGCTCCACTAATTCAGGTGAAATTCACTTAGCCGAGACATACACCTGTTAATTCAACAAAGACAGTACATTGGTTTATATTAATACAGTATCTATTTCACATAACGGTACTTTGGTGAATTTCAATTGTATTCACCGCACCGGTCAAATTCACCACATTTTGCAAAACTCACCACACTTCAAAAATTCACCACTCTAGAAACACACCACCCCAAAAAAATAATTAATTTGGGAGTTTGGTTGGTTTGAAATCCGACCAAATTCAACGACACCACGACCCAAACAACAAACCAATCACATACAACAACCTCGTTCTCACCAGACGCATACCTCAGACACATACCTACAATCAGACACCACACACACGCAACCTCACCCGCAGCAGCCATACACCCACCAACCAACACACAAACAACTTAATAAATACCCAACAAACCAAAAGTGTTGAGAATAATATTATATTAAGCTTACCAACATAAGCATTAAGCTTGAAAAAGTCTTAAGAAAATATTGAAAAAGGTTATAGTAACAATTGTAGAAAAATCGAAACGGAACCCTCGTGATAATATTATATGTGTAATATTACTAAAAGCTTATTCTTGCAATTGTAGAATAAGCTTACAAATGTAATATTATATTAAGTGTTGTATATAAAAGCTTACTCGTCTCAATATTTTCATAAGCTTTTCAACATAAATGACATGCTTGACAATAATAAAAAAAATATATTTTCTTCAATTTAATATTATTTATATATTTTGTTTTTTTTAGTTTTATAATTGTTTTTTGCGAAATGTAAATATGTAGGCACGAGTGTCCTTCACAAATTGATCCTCTGTTATTCCAATAGCCAATGCTGCACCTATAAATTGTAGAGATTTAATAATTATAATATTGTATTTAAAATTTTGTTATTTTTTAATTTTTACTTACTTCGTATTGCCTTTGTTGCGCTAAGATTTCGTACACTTTTCTTTGATTCAGTGCCTTTCCCGCATAACTGTTCTCCTACTACGTTAGTTATTATTTTTCTCCAGCAATTTATTGTAAAATTTTTAGAATTTTTTTTTAATCGTCAGATTTCTTTAACCATACTTTAGAAACTGTTGTGTTTAACAATAGTTTCTCAAGCATAATTGAAAACTGCTTGTGAATTCACATTTTAAAAACATTATTGTAATATTAATAAAAAAAAGCTTGAAAACAACTATTATCATAAGCTTATTCTCAAGTTGTATTGCGGTTTGATTTCTAAATGGTATGTTGGGTAACAACTACCAGTGTTGCCAAGAAGAAAAAAAATTTTGTAATTCAATTCCATGAAACTACTAAAAAACACAGGAGAAATCTATAAGGAACCAGTTTTGGTTGGAAATAATTGGAAATAATCAATTGTATTAAATTTGAGCTGTCGGTTCACCCCTCGAAAACTAATACAATTCTTTTCACTAGAAGATACAAGATTCCGAGTTTAAGCTGTCCCGGTTGAGTCCTGAGATTAATTGTCTGGACGCGATCCTTGACTCCAAACTCGACTGGAGAGCCAAACTGGATGGTGGGGAACGCAAATCGGCCTGCGGCGCTTACTTCTGCAGAAGAGCAGCTGAATCCACTGTATCTAAGTATTCTGCAGTCATCGAACCCTTTCCTGTGGACTGCTCTAAACAGACAATATATTATCAGACTTCTTGACCAATGTCAGAAAGAAGACTTCCTCGCAATGCTCAACAGGTTCCAAATTTGTTACGACCAGACATTTTACTTACCTAGGTTACATTGGCCATTAGGCAGTCTCTGTTGGATTTTACTCAGTAGTGGTGAACGAAATATGGATATATCGAAACAATTCGATTATTTTTTTTTACTGAATAATATCGATAAAACATCGATGCTTTTTTTTCGATGCATCGAAGATAAAAACTTAAACAAAAACTTATGCTATATACAATCAGATACAGGGGTTGGTGGGCTCACATTCGTATAGACAAGGTGTCACGGGCTGTCGGCCTATAAAGGATCTGGATCTCTGTGAGAAACAGAGCAGTGGAGACTATGATTGGGATACTGGAAGAGAATGCTGATATATGGACTGTAAGCCAATTGCATTTCCCTAAATGTTTACAGAACTGAATTTTGGTAGCCTAGGAGCTAACTAACTAACTGAGCTTCTGCATAAAATAAAAATGCTTTTAAAAACTTGTTCCTTCAAGTAAGTAACCCCCTCAGGTATATCTTACACTCTTTTTTATCACTTTATTCAGTTTTGGGAATAAATGCATTGCTTATGGCGACTAAAAAATGCGTGGTGTTGTCAGTCACAGGCGTGAATGGAAGTAATAAGATCGTGATGAAAAATGTACGAAAATAATTCGTAATTCAACTAAATAATCCCGCCGTAGTCTAGTAGGTATTGTGTTGGCTTATTAGACGAAAGGCCCGAGTTCGAATCCCAGGTCAAACATCAAATCGAAAATATGAAAATATTTCTTCGGCGACTTCCTCTCAGCCGATTTCTGGCAAAAACTCTGAGAGTAAAAATTGCCATGAAAAGCTTCTCAAAAAATCTGTCGTTCGGAGTCGGCTTTAAACTGTAGATCCCGCCACTCATGTATAAAATTAACGCACACAACATGAGTGGTGTTGAGAAGCTAGGCCGTAATCCTGACTGAAGGGTTGTAATAGCCAATTATGTATGTATGTATGTAAATAATCCCTAATGATCGTACATTATCTTGTAATACTAAATTTTGACGTTTTCATCAGTTGTTCCATCCCAATTGTCATAGGAATTATCAGTAGTAGAATCATGATGTGCCACCGTTAGTTAACATTTGAAAAATTTTGGAGCAATTTAATGCCTTCTTTTTAAAATTGAGAAAAACATTCCATTACTATTAAAGACAATATAAGAAATTGATTACGGTTATCCCATTACATTCTATCATATCTCAGAAAATAATAGATACAAACAAAATTCATGTTTAGCAAATTATAATTTTTTAAATCTATTTTTAAAATTGAAAATTTCAATTTAATACTCTTTCTATGTCGTGCCATAGAGTATGGGACATAATATCTGCCTTTTTTCTATGTCTCAGCATTATTGAAATCCTTATGGCTAAAAATGTCCATTTAAGCCATTGCATTCTCATGCAAGTACATAGTAAGTAATCCATCATAATTTTTATATCCTAAAATCTCATTTCTGTATTACGACTCTGCAAATGTCTCGAAATGCTACTGACTGACACACACACACACTCTCATATAGGAATGAAACAAGTGCAGAGATATTATAGAAAAACATTAAATTTACAAAAAAAGAAATACATACATATACCTCCTATACCCTACATTTACTTGTTGATATACATACATAACATACATAGTATGTATGCATTGGGTAGTCGACATAAATTTTGTTTGGAAGAAAAAAAATTAAAGAAAACTGATCGTTTTAGGATTCCTTAAGCAGATACATACATAGAATAGTATATATATGTATGTATGTACCTTTACTAGGGTATAAGAAGTATGTATCAGCAATGAGTATTCAAAAACTGAATACTGATACTTATACGCATTCATACTTATTTCAATATCATACTCATACTACTAATATTCAAAGTTTGAAACTCATCGTACTCATACTGATGTTGTTGTATGAATGGCGGTCTGGACATCTATTGGGAAAAGGTTGTTGGTAAACACATATACATACCTTAATTGTGTGTCTACAAAACGCGGATGCTCTCTCGGTTACAAACGACTCGACTGGACTCTCCTTTACTCAACATTTACAAGAATCACAAAATAAGTATGATTCGCGTATGAACACTACAATACTCTCTAACTGGTTTGGTGTTTCCTCTGCTTGCTGTCTTTGTCTTTTTCTTTCTTTTTTTTTATAAATGCAACAAACAACAACTAAGATTGTAAGATTGATTTAATGAATGATTCGAATCACTCGAATCATTTATGAGTATTGAAAGTATTTTTCTAAATTTATGAGTCTGAATGAGTATGTGTATATGAATCAAAAATATTTCGAATGTTATGAGTTTGATGTCAAGGTTGTACTCCTACTCATTACAACCTGTACTTATAAATCAATGGATCAGAGTAGTTTAATTTCAATACTGTTGACTCACTTATACTCAAAATTTCATGAGTACTTATGAGTTGCGAAAAAGTGATTCATTGCTGATCTCTAGTATGTATATGCTGAAGCTAGTCTGGCTATGATAATATAATAATCTTTTTTGAACTTTACGTATTCGATGTGATTATGCACAGGTATTGGGAATAAAGAAAGAGTTTGCCAATTTCGCTAGCCACTGTACTTTAACACATCCACCCATATACATATGTAGGTGGAGGACCCCCTTAAAAGTCCCACTTACGCCAGCACTTAGGCCCATTGTGATACTACAATACGTTCTAAACGGAGGCAACCATTCCCTAGAGAATTTCAACCCGAACCTGAAATAAATCTTGCTATGTAGCAATTGTTATATTAGAAAGCTCGGGCAAGGATATCAGAACATGAGAGGCCACAAATCTCCGTCTCTTCATGGCAAAAGCAGGGCACGGACATGAGGTAAAAGACAGTCTCTTCCTTTTCCTTTTTCTCCTCCTCAACCTTAAAGATCCTACAAAAATCATTGGTTGGATTGCCTTGGAATGAGTCTTTTGCCATGCCTACCTAAATGACAGTGATCCGTAAGAATCGCCATTTGTTTATAAGGCAAGCCTTAAAAAGTACGTTTATAAAAAAAAAAGGACGATGCCAATGGAGCAACGTGACGTGGAAGGACTATAGAATTTTTAGCAAAAACGATAAAATTGGATTTGTTTGAGATGTGGTAATAACAAGACGCTACCATTTGCCACACGGTGCCCGATACCATGTACTCGACTCCTCATGTCAGTGTAATGTCATTATTATTGAGGCAACTGATATTACCGTTTTGTAAAACAATCCACAATGACTATGGATGGCTATAAACTATTACGTTAGATCCACTTAAGATGAGAGTGTATTTCGTTCTATTTCAATTTTACTTCTTATTAATCCGTATTCTTAACCCATTAGGGTGTAGTTGAATTTATTTAAACGGTATTTATCGTCCCTTAATTCTCTTTTAGTCGATTTGAAATGTTTTGCGTGCAACAACTTAAACATGATCGCAACGTAAATAAATATGTGTGCGTGTATGTGAAGGCATTTCGTGTGCTTTTCCCTATCAAAGTATACATACGTACTATAATTGGAAAAATGTTCGTGTATACATATATGTATGTGTAGGTGTATATGGTATGTGTGGCATGACATACCGGAAATAGCAAAATAATGGTCGAATGTTATAAATATTCCAGCAAAACATTCAGGCATGTTTTCTATGTTCGTTTGTGTGCTCTTCGTTAGGAATTTGTTGTTTGTATAAGTGTGAGTACTCACACTCATACCTGTATACAATTGCCTGGACATGCCAACAAATACTTGCGTACATACTTTGTGGACAAGCAAGATACGGATGAATCGTCCTGCAGTCATTGCATCCTTTTTGTTTTGCCTTTATTTTTCATGTCTCTGTGAATTTTATTCCTTTTTTATTCTATGTGGATGTGTGTATGTGTTTTTTTTGTATTATATAGCAGTGTGGTACTGCATTTTCCAACTAAATCCGCTGCTGTCTAACCCTATTAGATTAGTTTGTTGTATGTGTATGAATTCGTATATATTTGTAGAACCGAATGTTCGTGACTTTATAAGGACAACTTATCTGTGTGTGCCCATCTTTCTATCTATTCATGTGTCTGTTTATCAGACTCTTCTCTATTTATACATCTCTCTCTCTCTCTCTCTCTCTATTACTTTAATATGGGTCTGGCTGGATTCTGGCTATCGGTTTATTGTCTTTTTTTATTTTTTTTATTTCCAGTGCACCAAACCAGTATAAAGTTTAAATTATTAAACGCATTTTACGCCAAACCAGCCAATTTAAGAAAAACGTTCACATCTTTACAATGTTTATTTCTCTTCTATTTTCTATGGTATTTCTATTTGTTCTTTTGTATTTTGTTTTTGTTTTTTGTATTTTAGTTTTAAGATAAAATATTTTTCTTTGTCCTTTTTCCTCTTTTTATTGGATTAAATGTTTTAATGCAATTTAAAATGCTCATTTTATTGCTTATGTTTCTTAAATGTACAGTTAGTTTATGACTTTATAATAATGCACACCTTAAATGGTACAACAGATGGGATTTTTTGCAAAAGAAATCAATGAAATTAAGAACAGATCGCCAATAATAATTCAAAATAATATTTAGAATTTAATAAATACATAATTAATAATTATTTAAGAAGAAACACAACTTAATTTATTGCGGATTAGTTTGTCCCGCTCAATAACCAGAAATAAATTTAGTTTTCATATCGACTTTACTGTGGTGGAAAACATTATTTTCATATGGAAATAAGAGCTACTGTGTATGTAATTTGGATAGAATACAAGTTTTGTCCAACTTTTGTTGGGAAATTTTACAATCCCTATTTCATAGTGGGCGTGTCGCGATGTTTATGGGCTTTCAAATTTCTGATGCACAAGGTACTGCGTTAATCATCCTTTAATTCCGGAAACAGTTCATTGTATAAAACAATACGCCATTGTTTTATAAGAGAACTAGCTGACCCAGCGAACTTCGTCCCGCCCAAAATTGAATTTATTTATTGCCCAAAACAGGTCACATTATATATTTATTGTAATACACTGCATAGAACAGTTATTAAAAATAACTAACTTACTATATGTGTGTGTGGATGTACTTATTTAGGATAATAAATTATTCTTTATTAAAGTAACGAATATATTTTAAAAACCAATTCTTGATAGCTATCTAAACATCAAAAATAATTGTTCATATTTTTACTATTAATCAGTTATTATTACATATTTGTTGTCGATATCGACTCTACGAACTTACCAAATTGCATTCGACTACGATCACTATGTCCCTAAATATTCAATTTTTAAGGTTTGCCACGCCTACTTTTTGCTATATCGAATAAAACCATCTAAACCTGATAAGCTTTCGAACAAAAAAAGATTGGTTAAAATCGGTTCAGTAGTTTAAGAGTTATAGGAATCACTTGAGGGGGGAGGGTTGTCACGCCCATTTTTGGTGGGATTGTCGATATCGACTCTACGAACTTACCCACAAAATTGTGTTCGTCTACGATCAATATGTACCTTAACATTTGGGGATATGAAAAATAGATGTTGTCCGATTCTCAGGCCTACCCGATATGCACACAAAATTTCATGAAAATCGGTCGATTCATTTCGGAGGAGTTTAACCACTAACACCGTGACACGAGAATTTTATATATTAGAAAGAGATTATGCAGTAAGAGTTTAAAGTTCAATTTTAGGCATGCCAATCTTTCAATTAATCAATGTATTTCAAAGATTTTGAATTTAATTTGTTCTAATTTTGTCGGTTCTAATCAAACGTCGATATCATGGTATTTTAAATGCAATTGCTGAGTCACAAGTTAATAGATTATTCGAACTGGAATCCGTAAGCAGCAGCTGCAATCTGCTGAGCAGCATTTATAATGCCGCCCTCACTAATAATAAACCTTTGTTCGATTATATGGCTTTACAATAACTTCGCAGCATTATCTTACGCGAGTATTACACTAACGAACTTCGCCTGTAAGCACAACCTGACGACAAAGAGTGTTTTGCTATTACATCATCCAGGCAAAAGTTTTTTGATATTCACAAGGTCAGGTTTGCAATCAGGAATTTTCCCCTAATAACCGTTTTATGTTGCATTTAAAGCGGGTATTACACTAACGAACTAAACCTGCAAACACGGCTTGATGGCAAATCATCCATAACGTGTAATATGTAGCGCAAAATTCGCGTTTGCAAAAGTTTGGTTAAGTGACCTGATGAATAACCAAAATTTTTGAAATATGGTTGGATATTGTAATAGCATCGGAAGATATGTTGCTTAAGACTTTAATACTGAATGTTATAGGAAAAGAGGGAAAACAGTATTTTTTTCTATTTCTTTTCACTAATCTCCTCAGACCAGATTATTGATCCGGATCACCTCTGAACATTTAATATTGACAGTAGTTTAGGCATCACAACTTCTACAAAAAACTTTAACCAGGCTTGGGTACAATCTTAAAAATTATAAGTATAATCCTAATTGCTGTACACGGTAGTTCAGTTATCCTATTACTGAACGTATATGTAGTAATGCGAGGTCCTTCATTTGGATAAAATCGGACAATAGGTCTTTGATTTCTCGAAACTTGAAAAATACGGGGTGTTGAAATACAGCAACAGAAAGAGATAAATTGGAGTGATGAATATTTCCTTAGAATTATTTATCGCCCATATGATGTCCGATGACATTTTGTAAAGAGGGTTTAAATGCTGTTTAAATTCTCTAGTAAATCGATCTCGATGTAAAATCGATACCTTTTCTAGTATTTAATAAAAGATGGTATCCTTTGAGATATTGGGGTCTTTTTTAAGTTTTTTTTTCCCACAATATACATTCACATCATCTGTATTTTTAATTGTATATTTTTAGGGCAACGATAGCCGGTATATATTTTTATTTGAGACAATTAATGAACTTATTCATGTTCATATATTTGGTGTGCCAAAACTTCAATAGGCTATGAGTTGTTAAGAGTAGCAAGCGAGAGGTCTGCAATGTAAACAGTCGCTTGGTACACACTATAATTGATTGTCCAATATAACTCCCTTAAAACCCATACACGATATTGCTTCCTCAAACTTCCTCAAAATCCAAGAAACATATATGCTTAGCTTTGTGGATATTGAAAATGGTTTTTAATAGCGTCTCCCGACTGTGCAGTTATATTGGATTTATAAGCAAAAAAATAACATTTCTGGGTAAGTTGGATGCAACAGCTGTCATTATTATAGAAACCGCATGTTTTAAATGAATCCCTTCGGATTATTCGTTGATAAAATATTTATTCAGTCGCCATAGTCTAGTAGGTAGTGTGTTCGCTTATTAGACGTAAAGCCCGGGTTCAAACCCTAGGTCAAACATCAAAACGAAATATGAAAAAAAATATTTCTTCGGCGACTTCCTCTCAGCAGATTTCTGGCAAGAACTCTGTGAGTATATAAACCTGCCATGAAAAAGTTTCTCAAAAATCTGTCGTTCGGAGTCGACGTTAAACTGTAGGTCCCGCCACTCATGTATATAATTAACGTACGCAACATGAGTGGTGTGAGAAGCTAGGCCGTAATCTTGACTAAAGGGTTGTAATGGATGTATGTATGTATGCATGTATGTAAAATATTTATTCCTAATCGATTTTGCTGCCTTTTTATATGTATTGTGTGAATACAATAAATAGTACGGTTTGTTGAATTCCATGCTGCTTTTGCCAATTTGAAAAACGTATTCTTTTAGGGGCGCATATATAATTTCTATCATCTTTTCCTCAGACATCTCCGATTCTTTCCGTTTCAGTCCGCTGATCTTTCCGTTTCCTTCTATGCAACAGTGGCTTGGAACACAGTAGAGGCGGGTGTTTAGTAGACGTCTACGGTGTCGAGTTCATGCAACTCCTAACGCACTTTGATTTGAAGAGTTGGATTTATATGGTGTATGGAAATTATTTTAAAGTTATTCTGCCATTAGTTATGAAAATATCGATATTTTTAATAATGCTCCAGAAAAGTTCATGAAATGATTTGATATCTCTGCTCCATTGTACATTAATTGATTGTTGCGGGATGGTTTCCTTATTAGAGTACTTATTTGCATTTGCATGTATGTATGTAATAAATAAATACATACATATATTGTGTAATAAATTTATTTATTATGTTTTATTTTATTCAATAATCCTTTAAATCATAGGAAGTGTGTGTATGTGTTTTTCCTGTTTTAATTTCTTTTTTTTTTCAATACACTACTAGTGTTCGAACTGTTTTATTGAATTATTTTAAAAATTAATTATACTCGTTGCACTTTATAGAGTTTATTCGTTAATTTATGTTGCAAGTCAAAATTCATTGTGGCTTTAAATACTTCTGCTGCATTACAACAATGCAATGAAATATTTACTCAATATTCAAAGTGTATGACATATTTATACCATTATATGTATGTAAAGGGTGTAACAAAAGTTTGATTGAAATTTCGATTTACAACGCATGTATTCATAATGTAAGTTTGAATTAAATTGGAGAATTAAAAATAATGGGGCAATTCACACAACTTTGTATCGTGTATGTTGTATTGAATACATTAGTTTCTTTGTGAACGCTCAATTCTATGCTGTATTGTGTATTTCGTGCCATTCAAACAGTTTGATAGCCCGAAACCAACACAACATATGAAAACATATACACATTTTTTCATTCACACAATTTGATAGCACGAAACCAATACAACTTTTAAAAACATATGGAAAAAATGTGTATAAGTGTATCAGATTTTTACATGAAAATTATCAACAACAATCATACACTGTTGTATGTTCTTCCAACAATACAATGAATACAACGATACAACGGCTTGTGTGAATTGACCAAATGTTCACATGCGCGGATTAAGTAAGTGGCATATATTCAAATGGTCATATTTCAATAGAGAAATAATAATTAATTTAAATTAAATTGAATTACCCTTTAGAATAAGGCAAACATAATGTATTAATAAAATACTTATTCAATATTGGATTGTTTTTTTGCAAGGTATTTACATTAATTTAACAGAATTAAAACAAAAATGCACTCGAAGTTTGTTCAAAGCGATACCCTACAACTTTATTTGTAGTGGTTTAATGATTCAAAGCTTATAAGTTATTTATCATGCCTGAGAATAATTTCAATTATATTTGAAACTATACATACATAATAGGTCATTACAACCCTGCAGTCAGGATTACGGCCTAGATTCTCACACCACTCATGTTGCGTGTGTTAATTTTATATGTGATTAGCGGGACCTACAGTTTAACGTCGACTCCGAACGACAGATTTTTGAGAAACTTTTCATGGCAATTTTTTACTTACTCTCTGAGAGGAAGTCGCCGAATTAATATTTTTTTCTCATATTTCGTTTTGATGTCTGGCCTAGGATACGAACCCGGGCTTTACGTCTAATAAGCCAACACACTACCTACTAGACTACGGTCTTTAAGTATTAGCAGTAATAGAGTGAACTAGAGTAGATAGAATAGTTGTAGATTCTGCTTGGCGAATATTTAACTTCATTATTACATTTTCAGTATGATACTATAAACATGGCACAGGTTAGGTTAGCAGGACTCCTCATTGACCCAGGATAGGTTGGCGTCCCGAAAGAATTTCCGCGCAATGGCCAACTTAACCGAGGTAAGTGGCATACCCAATTCAATTGAAGAGGGTTTCGGAAGGAACCTACAGTCCTACAGCCCTACAGTTTCCCGGAATATTATTGTGCCCGGGTACCCAGACCAGTGAGACACTGAAGCGACACATACACAGAAAGAAGGTCGAGACAGCGGCGATATTTCCTGAGGATCCTGGAGTTATTCACAAAACCTGACAGAGATCTTATGGCAGCCTGACTGTCAGAAAAGACCGAGACGCGGGTGAAAGGAGCAACGTTGACGAGCATTCATTGGTCGGTCCGGTAAATGGCCATAACCTCCGCCTGAAACACGCTACAGTAATCCGGCAGTCGGAGAGAGATGTTTAGGTCCGGTTTCCCAGAGTGTATTCCGCTCCCAACCCCATTATCTAGTTTAGAGCCGCTGGTGTATATATACAGATGTTCCGGGTGGACGATCGTATTAGGATCCCAGTCGTCCCTACTCGGAATCAGAAATTGGAGACCCCTGTCAAGACAATATTCCGCAGGGAGGTAGTCGATGTTCACAGGAACCACGGGATCAACCTTCAAAATAGTGGAGTGACCAGAAGGTACAATGTGCCAACGAGACAGGGTATTAAGTCTAGTCGCAGCAAACTTAGCTGTCTGCTTAGCGAGCAAGCTCAATAGTATTGCAAATTTCAGTCTAAGGTAAGCTGCATTCGTATTAATTTTAACAAAGAAAGCGGCAGCAAAGCATAAGCAAAACAAATCAAAAATTTACAGTTCCTTAATTATTTATTGTTGATGCCCCACTAAAAGGTTTTTTCGCGTTATATTTCATACATCGCGTTTTAAAAGCCTCTATTTCATGAATGTTATTGTATTGACAGCATTAATCCTCACATTGGAAGCACAAATCCTTTCACTGTGAGCACTAATTCCCTTAGTGCTAGGATTCAAAATAGAACTTGTTGTCGTAAATAATTACTTTCATATACAACTATGTATGTATTCTATTTTTGAGAGATTACTGCGTTTGCTTCGTTGCGTTTATTGTGTTGTAGTATGACTCTTCAAAACAAAGGTCATGTTTAGTCCTTTACACACAAAACTGATATGCAAAAATTTTTAAAAATCATTATACAGTTTGCACAATGTTAAAGGAGCTATTTTAAGCATAGTTAAAGGGTTAGGTGAGCGGATTGTTTGCCGTTCACAAGCAAGTTCACTCCGTAGCCAATATGGCTCATTGTGTTATCCAGTGTGGTGTAAGTCCCTTGTCATGGTCCGTTAGTGGTGGTGTTGAACAACACCGAGGTGCGGATGAAACCGGTCAGTTTCCTTAGTGGCACGTTCTCCACCATACCCAAATCTTCAAATGTTCTGTCACCCAAAAACCGATGACGGCAGTTTTGAAGTGCACTCTTATAAAAAGTTGTGTACTATTTCCGTTTCTTCACATCGTGGCAGCTTCTGTTGAAATCGTAGTGCGGCAGACTGAGTTTGACAACGAAATTGTCAATAGCATAGTGTCCCGTTAATATTCCTGTCGAACTCAAGTAGTTCCTTCGTTTTCCTGCTATCCATTGTTGGACATACAGTGACTGGGCTATTCCCACGAAGAAATCTATTAAATACCTTGGGGTAAGACTGGACTCGAAACTGACCTATTCAAACCAAATAGTATATACTACAGCGAGAGCAGCTAGAATAACAGCCCAACTAAGTAGACTGATGGCAAACATTGGTGGACCCCTCCCAAGTAAGAGGAAGCTACTCATGGAGACTGGAAATAGCATACTCCTCTATGGATCTGAAATCTGGGCATCTACTTTGGAAACCCAAATTAGAGCTAGAAAACTACTGTCTGCGCAGAAAATAGCTGCTCTACGAGTGACATCCTCGTATCGCACGATATCAACACAAGCTGCCCTAGTGATGGCCGGAATGGTTCCCATAGACCTACAAGCAATTGAGCGCCGGATGATCTTCAACGCCAGGCAAAGTACGACTCAACCACAGAGTATGGAAGCGATAAAGCACGAAGTCTCCCTAAAATGACAGTCTCGCTGGGAGAATGAACAGCATGGAAGGTGGACATATAAACTGATTCCAGAGTTGCAAGTGTGGAAGGACAGAAAAAAACGGAGAAGTAGACTACTACATAACCCAGATGCTGACCGGTCACGGATACAGACAGAGAATACCTGCATCGCATGGGGAAATGCCGCTCGCCATTCTGTATCTATGAAGAGAAAGAAACGTTGGACGATTCCGAATACACTTTCTTCAGCTGTCGTCGATGGGCCGAAAGCCGTCAGCGACTCGAAGCTGAAATCGGCATTATTAGTGCTACAAACGTCGTGCTGAAAATGATAAGCAGTAGAGAAAGCTGGAACGCAGTAAAGAATTTGTGCACCATGTCCTGCGTACGAAGAAATATGACCTAGACGCAGTAGAATAGGAGAAGAGCGGAACCTGGACGCAGTCTGACGATGATGGAACTGGCACATGTGCCAAAAAAGGGGTCCACCTCGAACTAATACAACAGTGGTTCCGAGGTGGAATATACCCTGGTGAGGAGACAAGGTGGGGTTTTAGTCGGTATACCCAGTGGGAGAGTCCGACATACCATGCATTCATGAATGCATAAAGCATTTCCCCTCCTTCCCGCAAGAAGAAAAAAAAACTGTTGGACATACAAGCAGTTTTTAAGTTCGGCAACCTACGGCTTATTGAATTTCGAGCTGCTTTTTCCCAATTCGAAAAAGTATTCTTTTAGGGGCGCATATAGGCCTTCTATTGCCTTTTCCTCAGACATCTCCGATTCTTTCGTTTTCTGTTCGCCGACCTTTCCAATTATTTCTATGCAATAGTGGCCCGGAACACAGTTGAGGCGGGTGTTTCGTCGATGTCTACGGTGTTGAGTTCATTCAACACCTAATGGCCTTTGATTTGAAGAGTTGGATTGATTGCTGCTTGACTATCCACACGTATTATTAATTAACCATACGTGTAGTTTGTTTAACAGTAAAAATCTCCGCCTGACATACGCTGGCCTAGTTAGATAATAAGTCTGACCCGTTCAGTGCCAGTTTATCGCAATAGACACCAACGTTAAAATAAGATACGAAGTCGCCGTAGTCTAGTAGGCAATGTGTGTTCAAACCCTAGGTCAGACATCAAAACGAAATATGAGAAAATATTTCTTCGATGACTTCCTCTCAGCGGATTACTGGCAAAAACTCTGAGAGTAAATAAGATTGCCATGAAAATTTTCTCAAAAATCTGTCGTTCGGAGTAGACTTTAAAATTAAGGTTCCGCCACTCATGTATAGAACTAACACATACAACATAAGTGATATAAGGCCGTAATCCTGACTTAAGGGTTGTAATGATCAATTATGTATGTTATGTATGTATGTATGTTAAAATAAGATTAATTTGGTTCTCCTTGCTGTTGATTTTAAAGACTAACTTTATCGATATGCAAGTCCATCCATAATATAGAATCGCAATTTTACAAAGTATTGCTATAGAGTAGCGGTGGTATACCAATTAATATTTCCGCATGTTGCAGTATGTAATTATGTTTGGGCTGCAAGTTCAGTTGTCCGCACGCAGATTGTTGTCAGCCACTTGAATGAGCACTTGCGTTGCAATACAGTGTATGTGGAAATGCGTTTAAAACAAGCAACTTTAACAGTCGATATTAATTTTTACTCGTATGCCAATTGTTATTAAAATTTTAATAAATACATATGTCCATATTCGAAAAACTCTTTATCATTAATAGATAGACAAGTGGCTGCGAGAGATGTTCTGAAAGAGTATGATAAAATACAACGGATTCAAATTGTCTGCAGGTTTGCAAGGATGTTGATCTTAAACCCATAACAGAAGAATACTCTGTTCTCATTCGTAATACATACAAATGTCGAAAGTTAATAAGTATTGCTGTAATATATATTATTAAGGAATTTATCAGACTTCCCACTTGAAAATTAATAACCTGTCTTCCACCAAACAAGCATGTAAACATGAAGTGCGTTTAATGCGTGCAATTCTGTATGTGTATGCATTTAGGTAACGCACTTACGAGCATATCCGCTTTTTCTTTATGATTGTAGTCATATCTGGTGTTTGTGGTTCGATAACGGTATTTATTACAATTAATAGAAATCCATCAATAATAGATATCTGTTTGCAAACAATATGAAATACAAACTATAAATGAATAATAACTTATTTATTTATGCAATGCAATGTAATGCAAATGTATTTATTATTATTTATTAATACTTTATGGGTATTATATGCCACATAAAAATTAATGATTTTTTTTGTTATTTTTTTTAAAATTATTGATTGCATATGATTTATTTATAAAATGAGAAAAAAATAATGCCAGCCGGACTATGGTCCTGTTTCTATAAGACAAACGATTTCACTTGATTGTCTGTTTATATGGGAAATGCAAACAAATGGATCCTCGCATATGGTGTTCCTTTCACCCGCACCTCGATCTTTTCTGATAGCCAGGTTGCCACAAAGTCCTTGTCGAACGTTGCGAATAATTCCAGGATCGTCAGGGAATGTCGCTGCTGCCTCAACCTTCTTTCTGAGCGCTTCAGTGTCACACTTGTCTGGGTTCCCGGATACTGTGACATTCCAGGAAACTGTAGAACCGACGAGTTATCCAGGGCTGGCGCTCTACTTCCAGAATTCTATTCAATCAGCTTAGGAATGCCACTTACCTCGTTCAAACTGGCCATCGCTAACCTATCCTTGATGAACGAGGAGTCCTGCCCTACCGCTAGACTCACCTGGCCCCTGATGGATAGAAGGCGTCCCAAATAGTTACTTGGGCTTGGTCGTGAAATCATCTCAATTACAGTGGCAATGCTTACAGGTCATTGTGTTATGGGTAGACACGCGGAGAGAATGCGGCTCCCATTTAACGACTAATGCCGTGGGTGCAGATCCGCTGAGGAAGAGGAGACTGTTATCCACTTTCTTTGTCAATGCTCATCTCTTGCGAGGTGCAGATATAGGTTATTTGGCTCTCCAACCCTTGTCAGCTTGTCGGAGCTATCGTCCATTGATGTCAAGGATGTAGCCTCGTTTATCAAACTTTCTGGCTGATTTTCCAGCGCGGGGTAGTCGTGCTTTAAATGTGCAGACCATTCGATGACCGACTTCTCTCTCCTATGCTCGGGGGAACTTGGTCAGTACAGTGACTGCTTTCACCCGTGGCATCACAACGGGCCGCTATGCGTGCTCAAGTGAGATTTTGGTATAAAAGCTACCACACTAACCTAACCTAACCTAACATGCGTTCTGAATGTTTTTTTTTGTATTTTCCATGTAAACAGATAAGCAAGTGAAATCGTTTGTCTTACAGAAACAACACATAATTGGATTTTTTTTAATATGTATGTGCGTGGTAAAAATTAGGTTAAGTACTATGGACAATTTCTCAACTTCATTTTGATTGAACATAAGGTCTTACTATGCTACACATATAACGTAGTATGAAGCCAGGGGTCAGAAAACCGGCATTGGTAAGATACACCATCCATGCGGTCCGTAAAACAATAACTATTCGTTTCGACAAATCGGTACCCAAACATTTTGTTCCCTTGATAAAACCAATAATTTTTCAACTTTCACAGACATTAGGTCAGCCATCCCATAAAACTTCCCTGCCTATAGAAAACACGAGGCAGTAACAAAATAAGTGAATGATACTCTCATGATATCGAAAACCTAGTCTGCTCGAAAGTGCTTTCCTAAGACTGTTCAGTTAACACCACAACCACCAAGAGAAGTTCAAATTTGTGATTTTGGTTAAACGAAACGATTTATTGTGATCATAGGCTTCAATTTCTGTCCTGTGCTGAAGATTTTCAGCGAATTGATCGTTGGATCCTCTCTTCACTTGATTAATGTACTGTACTTCGCATATAGCATACAGTACTAATATGCTCCCAAAAATACAGATAATCTTAAAATAATTCATTTGCCATAGCAGTAACTTAAAGATAACTTGTTTGAATAAGTTCAAATGAATCTTTGAGGCATAAAACGCTAAGAATGATCAAAAAGTTATCGAATTTAAACTTTAAATTTTTAAAAAATACGAGTAAAAATCTTTACATGCAGAAAATTTTATTTACTTACAAATTTTGTGGTGCAATGCTATAAACACAATGGAAGCAACGCAGCAAGTACAACAATTTTGCAACTGCTGCCTCAGTTAAGCAGCATGCGCATTAATTATAATGAAGATAGCAGTGGCAATGCAAAACATATAAAAAATAAATAGTTCATTAATTCTCTTTAACAATGACGCCACTAAAATATTTTTTTGCGTTAGATTTGCAGATTTGTGGGAGAAATTTCAGAAAGTAAATAAAATTGACATGAAAAGTTTTTAAAAAATCTGTCGAAACTGTAGGTCCCGCCACTCACGTATAAAATTAACGCACTCAACATGACTGGCGTGAAAAGCTAAGCCGTTATCCTGTCTGAAAGGTTGTAATGACCAATTATGTATGTACATATTATGAATTATTTTAAAAATTACTTTGAAGCGTACGCACGTAATTTTTTTTATTTTTCTTTTATTTTTTATTTTTATAAAAACTATTTCGAATTTGAACCGCCAAATACTGGTAATAAGTGAAATTATTTCGATTAGTGTGTTTTGGTCTCTACAATTATAGCAGTCCACAAGTATTAGTTGTGTTATTCCGTTATTTTTATATAAAAAGACAAAAAAAAAAACATTTTTTTTTAAATTAATGATTTTTTCCCGCAATGAGTCGTGGTATTCGGATTAAATTCAAATAATTGCAAATACACACACACATTCATACATTTTAATATATATGTATATCTGACAGTATGTGTATACTGTATGAACAAGTATTGAAATAATTTGTATATGAATGTATGTACGTACACAGGGCATTTTAACAGTTAAAAGAAAACAACAACCATCAACATCAAAAAGATTTTTACACACACATTTTATATACTAGATTTGCATACATATTTGGTTGTAGTGGTTTGCCACTTTTAATGCAGCGGTAATGCGCAATGGTTTTCAGTAATGATTTTTAAAAAAAACACAAAAAACAAGAGGAATAAATGGCCATAGAATGAGTAAACAAAAAAAAATGGCAACTGGTGAGAAGCAAACAAAAAAAAAGAAATGAACTCGGAACAAATGGTTTTAAAACTATTTTAAAAACTTCCATAGATTTACTGAAGCCACACGCATAGCATTGCATTGCATCGCACCGCATATGAGTATATAAATCAATTGGCTGGTCTACTGGCAAAGCTATTGTATGAGATCTTTGTACCAGTGCACACACACACAACACAATATGCAAGAGACAGTCCTGTCGCAACACACATATACATATGTATATGGGTATATGTAGTCATGTAATTACATTTGGTGTTGTGTGTGTGCTTCTTAGAGAGTTGGAAAAAACACACTCAAAATAAAATACAACAACAAGAGAAAATGTTTTAAATCACGTTGTACCCCATTTATGCTCATACAATAATATTCACAGGCACTCATTTAATCATGATCTATGTACGTATATATATGTATATATATAAATGTATGTATGCACATATATATGGTATATTTGTGTGTGTGCATATATACTTTTTAGAGATTATAAATTTTAAACACGAAGTACATTAAAACTTTACCAGTATGTGTATGGATATTTATAGATTTATAAGTGTGTGTGTGTGTGCATGAGTGTATGAGTGTGTGTTTTTAGCCAAATAAGTAAGTAAATAAGTTATCGAATTTCAAAGTTCGACTGGAGTACTATAATTATGGCGTCTACAATTGATTTAATGTGACTATAAAGAGCATTTTGAATAACTTAAATGAGTGAACAGAAATACTTATGAGTCTGATCATTCTAAATCCCATGAATAATTAAAAAATTGCCAAAAAAATTTAAGTTGTAGTTGTTTTACAGAAAAACGCAATGGAATGAGATTGGCTTCAGCAAATACAATATTTAATACACTGACTGGAATATGATATTTTGAGAGTGGTTCGGTTAACGTTTTAAACAAATTTGTTCTCACTGTTTAAAAATGAAATTAAAAAAAAATTAATTAATAATAATAATAAAATAAATACTAATTTTAAAAATAATTAAATTTTCGGATTGCATAGATATGCGAAATGGACACCTTCAGTTCCAAGATCCAAATATATTGATTGATTTTTGGCACCCAACAGAACTTGCATTCTTCAGATCAGAGAATATGAGGTCAGAGAATATGAAATATCTGCTTTTAAGGAATATTCCATAGAGGACATACATATGTCAATTAATTTTAAATAAATTTGAAATTTAAAAATTTTGAATTTTTCTTTTGCTTTATAGACGGTACCTTAATTAATCGAGTATTTCTGGATAGTGTTAGTAGTAATAACACTGGTAGGAGAATATCAGCATTATTGAAACCATATCTCTAAACCTCTCTCTCTAAACCATAATAAATACTTTCAATCGTATAATTACCGACTGCCAATAACCATTGGCGACGTTATTAATTAGTTTAACTACAGATACTGTCGAAGGCAACCAATGCAAAAGTAATTGCCAATATTTGGTTGAGCATTTTACTCCGGAAAAAAAATAATTATTAAGTTTAATAATCAAAAGCGAAATGGATCTTCTTATACGCCGTAGTCTAGTAGGTAGTGTGTTGACTTATTAGACGCAAGGCCAGGTGTCAGATCCCAGGTCGTACATCAAAACGAAGAAAAAAAATATTTCTTCTTCACGACTTCCTCTCAGCAGATTTCTGGCAAAAACTCGGAGAGTAAATAAAATTGACATGAAAGGCTCTTAAAAAAATCTGTCGTCCCGTCACTCATGTATAAAATTAAGGCACACTACATGTGTGGTGTGAGAAGCTAGGCCGTAATCCTGACAGAAGGTTTGTAATGGCCCATTATGTATGCATGTATGTGAAATGGATCTTCAATATGAACGTAACGATGAATTTTCTGGAATACAGAAGCTATATTAAAAATCGAAAACTTCTACATTACAAAGTTTGATGGCAAATTATTTACGAACTCATATTTTAAACGTTTTTAAAAGGTAAAAATCTAACTATATATAACAGTGAATAATATGGCGATTACGTTTAAGTATTATGGTCTGTCTCGATTAAATTCAATTTAGTAGGGTAATGACTAATTACCTTCTCTTCGGCGTAAGGATAATTTAGAAATTGGGAGTTCAATACGGATTGCATTCTTAGTAGACATTATTCAAATCAAATTATTCTGTGACAAGTTATACATTTAAAAATATTTGAAAATTCAATCATTATTGAAGTATTTTACTTTGCTATTACAGAATAGATTTGAAGATTTGTGAAGTTGAAGTTGTAATTAGGAAAATAGCAGCAAATTGTCATGCTGGTTTTAGATTTGATAACTTTGCAACTTGTTCTGGTCGATAAAACACACTGAGATTATGGAAAAACTACCACATAATCTGCGTGGACTTAATTGCCGTAGATTTATTTTATTACTGAAAATATTTGTTATCCAATCTGTTCGTTATTGTACGCATTTTATCCAAGATTTTTTTCTTAAATTTTGTTTAAGTTTTCTTATTTGATAAAAATTTTACAAATATTTTAGCTCTTAAAAGGTTTTATCTTTCAAAAATAGTTTTAAAATAGCTAAAATATGTTACTTAATATATCCGAATCAGAGATTACCAGTGAATCGTTTTTTCGCTACTCATAAGTACTCATGAAATTTTGAGTATGAGTGAGTCAACAGTATCGAAATTCAACTACTCTGATTCATTCATACTCACTACAACATTGATTTATAAGTACAGGTTGCAATGAGTATGAGTACAACGTTGATATAAAACTCATAACATTCGAAATGTGTTTGATTCACTACTCATTCAGATTCATAAATTTAGAAAAATACTTATAATACTCATAAATGATTTGAGTGATTCGAATCATTCATCAAAATTTACAGTCTTAGTTGTTCTTGCATTTACAAAAAAAGTAGAAAGAAAAAGACAAAGACAGCAAGCAAAGCAAACACACAACCTTCTAGTGAGTATTGTAGTGTTCGTACGCGAATCATACTTATTTTGTAATTCTTGTAAATGTTGAGTCATGGACAGTCGAAATCAACAACATCATGCGTATTGTTAAATATGAGTGCGATGAGTACTTCAAGCTTTGAATATGAGTAGTATGGGTATGATATTAAAATAAGTATGAATACGTATAAGTATCAGATATTATAAGTATGATTCGAATGTACTCATCTTTTTGAATACTCATTACTGATCTCTGATCGGAATAAGGCAGCGTAATGTGGTCGTTGTAGTCGTCTTAGTCTAATAGGGTGTGGTTAGTATGAGGGTAAGAGGGGGTAGGGTATAGTAGTGCACAAACCTTTTTGGTATTAATTGTGTTAATAACAAGTATTAGTTAGTGTTTTATGTGTATATATCCTCAAATCGTTATAAAACGTATTTTATTTGTTTGTAATTTGTAACAATAAATTATATATTATAATTCACAATATTGGTTTTATTCACAACTTATATTCTTCTGTTTGTTAATGTATTCTTTATGTATGTTTGTATATTATTTGTTTATATTTATATGTTATATTCACAATTCTGGGTTTCTTATTTGATAAGTATGTATTTAATATAAATTGAATATATTTAACAACTTTTTCCACTGCAGTGCACTCGCGTTACTATTTTTGGTTTTTTTTTTTTTTTTTTTTTTTTTTTTTTTGTCTTGAGCCGGAGGTGGGAATCTTCTAAAGACACTTTTGTTCCAACAAAAGAGTGCACGATTCACCATCACTGGTGCCTACGTACTAAACCCACCCCCTACACACTTCCACCACTCTCCCCCCGCGGGACTGCCGTAAGGTATTACTTCGCGGAGGGCTGGTTAGCTCGAAAGCTTCATCACGTTAAGTCAAATTTCGCCTCCGTTTCTCTAGTCTACGGAGTTCTATCATAACTTCAGCCATTCTCTGGCTGTATTGGCTCCATAGGTTCCTACAGTTCATCAGCTCTTCCATTAGCCGCTTTGGTCCTAAACTCGTTTCTCCGGGCCATCTAAATCTGGGGCAGCATGTTAGAATATGCTCCGCATCTTCCTCCTCATCTACACAGTTTGGGCATATAGGGGAAGCGTCATGACCAAATCTGTGCAGGTACTTCCTGAAGCACCCATGACCAGTTAGGAACTGGGTCACGTAATAGTTCAGCTCGCAATATTTGTCCTTCATCCAAAGGGTTACGTCAGGGACAAGGCGAAATGTCCATCTTCCCTTTAAACTGCTCTCCCATCGTGACTGCCATCTGTGCATGGAAGTCCTTCGTTCCTCCGCTTTTATAGTTGCTATTTCTTCTGGATACTCGAGACGGCGAAAGTATATCCTCCTCATCTCATCCGCCAATATGTCTATCGGTATTGTCTTTGCCAATACCAATACCGCTTCATCAGATACTGTCCTGAAGCCACTTATCCGTCTAATCGCGCTTAGACGATACACCGAGGACAGTATAAAGGATTGCCATATAAAGGCAGGATCAATATGCAAAGGATTGGTTTGTTAGGTTGTTTTGAATGCTATGCCTAACCACAGCAGTTTTAATTCCTTCCTGCACTGTTTAAGGTGCTGGATGAGAATATTGAGAAACACGTTGTTAAGTTTTGTTTATCAAAATGTTTCTGATTTTTATTCAAAATTATTCCACTATTTATACTTATTTCTAATATTTACAATAATTCTTAAAACTATATATTTTACTCTTTTTGTTGCAAAGCATGACTCCCTTGCGACAATTACCACGAGATGATTGGTCAAAACCTCACTCAATATTTTTAATAGTTTTACTCATTACTTTTTAAATGAGTCGATTTAAAATTATAAATTTCTTTCTGATCATTTCTGTAATCCAAAACATTCATGATCCCTTTCAAGTGCTTTGACCCATGTTATTAATTTTATTGCATTTTCTGTTTATGCATGTGTGGTCTTGTTTGTGTGCCGCTTATTAAGTGTGTCATACTTTTCTATTTCCCTTATTTCTCAAGGTTTATAATTACATTGAATAACATTTAAAATTTGGGTTGAACATATGTAATTTGAATCTTCTTTACTTTACTTATTTGTATATTGTGTGTCAAAAATGTGGTGTGGTGTTTATCGTTATAGTGATACACTACAACAGTATTCTCCTTGTCGTGCCCACGGAGAGTGCCTCCGACCATATAGGGCATGCATATAGCATTATCGACGTTACAACCGCCGAAATTATTCTCCTTTTGAATGGACCTGGTCCTCCAATATTTGGCATCATCCTCGCCAGTGCTCCCTGTGTTACAGACGCCTTTTCGCCGATGTATTTCACGTGCTCCTTGAAATTCAACCTGTCGTCGATAATCACTCCCAGGTATTTTATCGCTCTCTTTGATTCGATCCTAGTGCCTCCAACGGTCACTTCCATTTTCTCCACTATCTTCCGGCCGCTTATCAAGACGGCCTCCGTTTTATGTGCAGCAAGTGTCAAACCTGCCTCATCCAGCCATGCTCCAACATTTCGAATCGCTGTGTTCGTTTTCTCCTCTATTTCCGCTACCGTCTTAGCCACCGAGACTATGGCAATGTCATCTGCAAAGCCCACAATTGTAGTGTATTTTGGGTATTTGGTTTGCGTTGTGTGAAGATCGATAGTCAACTTAACTGATCAACAAGGATCAAAGCAATCAAGCAGGAGTTGTTGATGGAAGTGTGTATGTTGATGTGTATTGTGAATGTTGATGTGTGTTGGTGAATGTTGATGTCAGGGTTGGGGTTGTTCGAATTTGTTCACTGGTGTGAACAGGTAGTGCGTTGGCTTATTAGGCGTGAGCACACGGTTCAAACCCAAGACCAGACAACTCCAACAAAACGAAATTATAATTTACATTACTTCGACAATTTCCTTTCAGAAGATATCTCGCAAAAATTCTGAGAGTAAATGAAATTGCCTTGAAAAGTTTCGGAGTCGACTTTAAACTGTATGTAGGTCCCGCCACTCACGTATAAAATTAACGCATACAACATAAGTAGTGTGATAAACTAGGTCGTAATCCTGACTAAAGGGTTGTTATGACCAGTTATGTATGCAATGTAGTGGCTAATGAGCTCGACTACAATTCAGCCGAGTAGTTCGGGTTCGTCTTCAATGGCCTCCAAGAAGGAAGGATGGTCAAATTAAATAAGTCAAGTTCCGTGCTAATGTAATTAATACAATTACAAAACGAATTAATAATTACGTAAGAAAACATAAATTCCCTTAACAAATTCCGATGTGAATAAAGTACAAATTCTTAATAATTTATTAAAAGAATATGTTGACAAATTGATATTTAACACATGGCATTTTTCTATTGTGTTCATAAAAAAATCATCTTAAATAGCCCACATTCTATAATTCTCTTATAATGTTTATTACAAGAGTTATGGGGTCCCCCTATTTTTAAACATTCTGTATATATTTCATTCGTAAATAAAAACAGACGTATTTTTTTTCTTATTATTATTATTTTAATTGAATTCGAATTGAGTAGAATTGATCAATTAAAAAACGCTTTGAATGCAATTACTCGTACTTGCACTTTTAAAAAATTCGCTGAATAATTAGAAATTAAATTTTTGTGGGTGTAGTTGTAAAATAGGACAGATTCAAGTGAAGGAATGTGTTTGTTGCTTTGTTTCTTAACTTCAAAGAAGTCAGATTAATATTGATTTTTTTATGCTTCACGCTTTAATAAGTTGGATTTAATTCAATACCAGTAAAGTGTGAATAAATAATAAAAAAAACTTTGTGTTTGTAATTTTTGTTTAATTGTCGTAAGTTTTTAATTTAATTTAATCAATCCAGAACTGAAAAAAGATCCCTTCATGAGTTACAAACGTCGAGGTGAAACTTGTAAACAAATTACAGATCTTAATACGGTGTTCAGATATGCACCTTTATTGCGTAAATCACAATAAACGCCATTATTGAGCTCAATATTTCATATAAAGTTTCAATTAATTATTGTGCAATACATACATATATACATTAGAGCGACTCACCAAAAAAAGTGCTCGATGTACCCTCCTAAAAATGAACCTTGGACTTTTTTAAGATGACATTTAAAATATTTCGGCTCCAGCTTTGACCTCTCGTGACCTGGACCATTTTGAAAAAGGGTATATTTTTGTATGTTTTGTCAATTTGAGAATTTGTTTCCTAACCAACATATACAATATGGGTGTCATAAGATAGGTTTTTTCAATGCGCGTCCAACTGTATATACAATTTGTCCAAGGACGATCATCCATGTCCTTTTTTTAATGATATTCTGTTAAAAAGAACGGTTTTCGAATTTTTTCTTCGGGGTTGTTTGTAATAAAATAACCAAATTAACATATTTTAATCTTTAGTCGATTTAATTAAATACGGGTCTCAGCTTTTTTGGAAATTCGCCCTAGTTTGCGTTTTTTGAGTATAGTTTTGTAAATATAAACAAAAAAATTTCATACCTTTTTTTAATTTGGGGAAAAAATATGCCCACAAAAAGTCGTGGATCATTTCTTTTTTTCTTTCTTTAGTCCTATTTTCATCCAAACATCATCTAGAAACTAAATCCGCCATCATATTAGAGTTAATTTGGTTAGAAAAGAAGAAAAGAAAAAATTCAAAACCCGTTTTTTTTACAGAATATCCTTAAAAAAAGGACATGGATAATTGTCCGTGGACAAATTGTATATACCGCTGGACGCGCCTTGAAAAAACCTTTCTTATGACACCCATACTCTATATGTTGGTTAGGAAACAAATTCTAAAATTAACAAAACATACAAAAATAGACCCTTTTTCAAAATGGTCCAGCTCACGAGAGGTCAAAGCTGGAGCCGAAATATTTTAGATGTCATCTTAAAAAAGTCCAAGGTTCATTTTGAGGGGGGTACATCGAGCACGAATTTTGCTTCCATACAACTTGAGTCGCTCTAATATACATACATAATTGGCCATTACAATCCTTCAGTCAGGATTACGGCCTAGCTTCTCAACACCACTCATGTTGTGTGCGTTAATTTTATACATGAGTGGCGGGACCTACAGTTTAAAGTTGACTCCGAACGACAGATTTTTTTGAGCAGCTTTTCATTGCAATTTTTTTACTCTCAGAGTTTTTGCCAAAAATCTGCTGAGAGGAAGTCGCCGAAGAAATATTTTCATATTTTCGTTTTGATGTCTGGCCTGGGATTCGGGCCTTTCGTCTAATAAGCCAACACACTACCTACTAGACCACGGCGACTACTATTGCGCAATAAATACGCAAATTGTTATAATATTGAGTAAAACTTAAAATGCAGCACTGTCATATTGTTAATATTGAAAAGCAGCTGAACTGCGTATATTGTCTGAACACTTAAAATATTGTACTCAATAAACCGAATATTGACTCAATAAAAGTGTATGTCTGAACATAGTATAAGCCAAATGACACAAATCCGATCATCATATACAAATGTATGTTCATCGTGAATAATACGTTATAACGGTACCTATAATAATAAAATATGGACGATAAAGTGACTAAAGTTAAAGATTAGAGCTTAAAGCTCACAATACGAAATTGATACCCCCTTCATAGATAGTATAACATGATATTCCGTAAAGTATTAATACTGTATCTATATATATACTATCAATTAGTACGAATAAGGAGTGTACATGAAAAAATTTGACAATACGCTTTTCTTTACAGAAACGAAATTTTATGATAAGATTAATCCAAGTCGCCGTAGTCTAGTAGGTAGTGTGTTGGCTTATTAAACGCAAAGCCACGGTTCAAACGTCAGGTCAAACATCAAAACGAAACATAAAAAAAAAATATTTTTTGCCGATTTCCTCTCACCAGATTTCTGGCAAAAACTCTGAGGGCAAATAAAATTAGAATGAAAAGTTTCTCAAAAATCTGTCGTTCGGAGTCGGCTTTAAACTGCAGGTCCCGCCACTCGTGTATAAAATTAACACACACAGCATGGGTGGTGTGAGAAGCTAGGCCGTAATCCTGACTAAAGCCTTGTAATGGCCAATTATGTACGTATGTATGTATAATTAATCCAATCTTAATTTAAAAATCAAAGAATTAATTAAAATTAATTTTTAAGAGAGGTCTTTATGTTTTTCAAATACATATGTTGTTAACAAAGAACAAAGCACATAAGGGCGATGTTGTGAACAGTTTTGCAGGTTGACTTGACAAAGTACAGAAACAATATTATTCGCATGCCATCTAGGGGTGCCAGAGCACATGTACTCTTTTAAAAAAAAAAAATTACTCTTAAAACAAGACGGCCTAAAAAGTGTTCTATTTTAATTTAGTGCTATTTTGTTCTATTTACTATTCTGAATAACAAGAATTTGTTCAACAACATAAAACTAATACAATAATTACATAAGGATAGACCTGTATATGAAAAGTTTAAGACATGTCTTGCGCATAAGAAAATTTGTTATATCATATTACATCATATTTTCTATACTATCAAGTTGGAGAAAGGAGTGGAATGGGATTACTATTTTGAATCTGGAGTTGTTAGTTGAACTTTTTTCAATTATGCATGAAATGAAATCTATAATTTCTTAAATACTGATATAGGAAAACAAAAAAATTGCTAAATATGTTCAAAAGAATGATAAATACGTGTAAACATACATAATTCGTCATTACAGCCCTTAAGTCAGGATTACAATCTAGTTTCTCTCACCACTTATGTTGTGTGTGTGTTAATTTTATACATGAGTGGCGAGACCTACCGTTTCGACTCTGACACGACGACAGATTTTTAAGAAACTTTTCATGGCACATTTTCATTTACTCACAGAGTTTTTGCCAGAAATCTGCTGAGCGGAAGCAGCCGAAGAAATATTTTTTCATATTTCGTTTTGTTGAAGATGCCTGACATGAGGCTTGAACCGTGGTCTTACCTTTTAAGCGTTTTTACGTGAATCCAGTATTGATCAGCAATGAATAATTTCTTAGCTACTCATTAGTAATCATGAAATTTTGAGTATGAGTGAGTCAACAGTATTGAAATTCAACTACTCTGATTCATTCGTACTCACTACAACATTGATTTATAAGTACAGGTTGCAATTAGTATGAATACAACGTTGACATCAAACTCATAACATTCGAATTATGTTTGAGTCATGCGCCTACTCATTCAGATTCATAAATTTAGAAAAATGCTTATAATACTCATAAATGATTCGAGTGATCCCAATCATTCATCAAAATTTACAGTCTTAGTTGTTGTTGCATTTAGAAAAAAAGAAGAAGAAAAACAAAGACAAAGACAAAGACAGCAAGCAAATCAAACACACAACCTTCTAGTGAGTATTGTAGTGTTCGTAAGCGAATCATACATGTTTTGTGATTTTTGTAAATGTTGAGTAAAGGAGAGTCGAAATCAACAACATCATGCGTATTGTTAAGTATGAGTACGATGAGTACTTCAAACTGTGAATATGAGTACTTGCGTATAAGTATCAGAAATTATGAGTATAATTCGAATCTGCTCATCTTTTTGAACACTCATTGCTGATTTCTGATACAGATGATTAACATGAATGTCCACTAATATTCGTATGTCAACCGAAAGACTTATTAAAAAGTCGCCGAAAAAATATTTTTTTATATTTTGTTTTGATGTCAGACCTGGGGTTTGAACACGGGCCTTACGTCTAATAAGCCAACACATTGACTACTGGACTACGGCGACTCTTTTTACCTCTTCAAAAGCAGGCTTTCTAATGGCATCACTCAATTGCTGTTTTGTTTTTGCTATTGATACGTGCAATATATTCTTTTAATTTAAGTTTCCAATCAAGAACTTTGTTTGGGAGAAAAGTATTTTATAACAATCAAGTGTCATGTCAAATTCATGCGTATTTACGTGAGCGTGCTTGTACAGTGCGTACCCACGAAAATATCGAAGCTGTGGCAGAGAGTGTGCGTGAGAATCCACCACACAACAACTCGTTATCGTTGCCAAGAATTGAACATTTCACGCACAAGTTTACGTCGAATTTTTCGAAAGATCGAGCGAGGTACTGTGAGGCCAGCCGCGGAACAATTGTACTGCACAACAAAAAATAAATTTGGCAAAATTTCATACCGTTTTTGTTTTATTGCATTTTTAAATTTAAACTTTTAAGTGGCCCACCCTTTACGACAAAAATAAAAACAATAAAATCGCATTTTTAGCCATGTTGAGCATAATTTTAAATTTCAAAAAATTTTCAGTGACATGATGGGATATTCCGTTTAAAATTTTAAAAGAATGGCGTTGATGTGATTGGTAAAATTGGCCAAAAAAGAAACGTTGTTTCCTGGAAAATAACTTCATATACGAATACGAAAAAATAACCAGTTTATGCTGTATTTGAAAAGTGAAGAATTTATATTCTAGCAAAAAAAAAACCAAAAAAAAAGAGAGAAAGTCGGCCTGAATCCTGCTTAAATTAATATGCACAACTGCACATACTATTTTCAAACGACCAAAAAGTATCGATCTGGAAATCTTTCATTTCTAAAATCTCTGTATGAGTTTTTTTCTTCTTGTTTTTGTACATAAAATAGCAACAGCATTAAACCTTTTGACCTAGAAGCCACTGAAATGTGAACATTTATGGACACAGACGCATATATGTACGTATGAGTATAAGCATGGAAAGATGAGAAAACACATGAACGAAAAGGAAAATGAAAATTTGAATACAAACGATTTCCTATTCACATCACCAACAAAACGATTTCATGTTCATGTTGCATACAGGTTTTGTTGCTATTGTTATACCCTTGTTGTTGTTGGTACAATCATAATAGAAACAACCTCTCTCTCTCTGTTTGGCTTTGATTTTCTTAACATCAAAATCAATGGATTCGTAACACAACAACGTATTTATGTTGCTATATGCACAGATCTCAGTAACGTGATTCTAAAGCGTTGCAATAGCAAAGTAGATAAAATAAAGGTCAACTGTGATACATACACATGTATGTATCATATACATACATACATATCAAATAATACCATTAGAATCATAATCTGTGGATTGCTTGCGAATGTGATTTCTAGAAGAAGAACTGTTCGGCATTATGAATTTATTGATTAGAAAAGTTTACTCAGAAAAAAGTTCTTGTGAAGAGGAACCTGTAAACCACAAGTTATTTAACAATTTATTGCAACACATGCATTAGGCTTTTAATACCTGTTTTCATAGATTGTTGCAGTGTCTTAAAAGATTGTCAACAGTTGTTCGTTTATTTTATACTTTTGACACTCTGTTGTCTCATTAATAATTCGAGTATGTGCCAGACATATTGTTTTCATATATATTCTTACGAAAATGGAAACGGTGTAATATCGTTTAACATTAAAATGAGCAGAAGCTTCACGAAAAAATACAACGAACTTGTTACAAGTAAACCAACAACAGCAGTATGAAAGAAAAGAGGATTGACAAGTAAGCAAGAAGACAACAACAAGAAATATGAACAAAATACACAAACAACAATGAAATACCGATAGAGATCTTGAGAAGGCGAGGAAACGAACGTTCGACTTCATGAACCTTCATCAGACTGTTTACGCGAGCATATAAAAAGGCAAGACAAAACAGGCAACGAGCAGTAAGAATTCAGTCAGTTTTGTGTGAAGACGCGTTGTGTGTGAAGAAAACAGTCATGGTTTGAAGATAGCCGTTGTAAAGGTTTACCAAACAGTTGTTAGTGCTTACGCGAACAGAAGTGTAAAGAATAATAGCGAACTAAACAAATTGTTATCAAATCAAGTTGTAAATGTTGGCACATAAAAGTAGTGCGAACAATAAAGCGTTTAATTGAAACTAAACACATATTTATTTTTATTTTTTTTGCAACGAACTCATACTTTAAACGTTTTTAAAAAGGTAAAAATGTAACAATATCTTAAGTTTTATTTCATTTCGGTCATTACTTTTGGTTGATTGTCATGCAAACCCACTTGGGGAAATGAGCTGATAGTCTGAATGCCTCAAAATATTTTGATAAGATCCTAGTACAAGTAAAAGTCGTTCTCGAGTTGGCAAGAAATACATTATTTTAGAATAGAATGCTTCATAAATCTCTGACTAGAGTTGTACAAGTTTAATTTAATCATACTGGCTTGCGTTAGAGTTTGTAGTGAACAGAATGTATTTAAAAGTATTATTTAAGCATGTTTAAGCAAATGCAAAAAGAAAAATACGCCATATTTAATACGTTTTCTTCGATAAATATGAGAAGGTGAGCAGAGTATGTGGATATTTTTTATGGCACTGATACGTAACTACTAATTACGTATAATTCTCTCTCTCTCCCTCTCTCTCTCTGTCTTTCTGTTTCTCAGTTATAATTGTCTTCACACATTTTATTTATTGAACCTTCAAGTTAACTGAATCAATTCACAATCACATCAATTTCACAAATAAAAACATTTGTGCATAAATTTAGCGATCATAGAAATGTATGTTAGTGTGGAGGCGAGATGTGATATTTCTATGAATATTTTAAAATCGAGTTTTTGATGTAGCACAGCGCATCTGCAATCATACGTACTTCGAATTTTGTTTTGGAGCCTTTGAATTATTGCCCTGTCATCCGCAGAGTTTCATAAAGATTTCGTAAAATTTAACAGGAATTATTGTAGGTCGAAAGTGGCTAATTGATATGGGTTGCCTTTGCTTATTAGACATGAGACCACGGCTCAAACCTCAAACCAGACAACTAAACGAAATATGAAAAAAGTATTTTTCATTTCCTTCCTCTTCCTCTCAGCAGATTTCTGGCAAAAACTCTGAGAGTAAATAAAATTGCCATGAGAAGTTTCTTAAATATCTGTCGTTCGGAATGGACTTTAAGCTGTGGGCCCCACCACTCGTTTACAAAATTAACACACACACACAACTTATTGGAACTAGGAAAACATGTTATGGGAAGAGAAAAGGGAGAGTAGCGTTAGGGGACACTAGATTTGAATCTCTATATATCATAAGTAACCATAAAGACCTCCACAGGAAGAGACTTTCATATTTATAAGAATATTCCGGCCAAAGAGCGAATTTTTCGTGTAATGTAGTGTGTGAACCACTAGACACTCAACCACAAACGTACAAATGTGCTTGGCGAGAAAGACGAGTGTTGCATAGGAATAATGATTCTCGGGAAAAAGACCACTTATTTCCTTCAAGCCAAAGCTGTTGTAGTAGCGATAGAACAGACTATGACTATGCTCCAATGAATCAGTAGAGTTGAATACCCTACCACCCTACCATCATTACTGAACAATTTTGCTCTTTGCTGTACGGGATTGAGAAGGCCAAAATAGACTTTGAGGCACCGATGAGAGTTATAATCCATTCTCGAATTTTACAATCTTATTCATTATAATAATCATTCCTCATGTTCATGAGGAATACTGATGGTGTTCAAGTGTCCATCAGAATATTTCATAGGAAATATTTCGCAGGAAAAAATTTTATTTTACGAACGAACTAGGATGATGCCATCAATAAAAAGGTCTTTAAATTTGATTTAACAATTATATGGTGAAATGGTGCCATTTTTTGTATTGAGTATTGAGATTTGAGAGAGATTTGTGGCAGCATGGTTTATCGACGTATGCGGCTGCACTTATAACTATCATAAAATGCTGTTAAAATTGTGAAACTGTGAAACGTATCACTAGTTTCATAGCACATATAACTATTTACAATTATGCACACTGTCTTGGCCGATATTACATAAATACATACATAATTGGCCATTACAACCTTTCAGTCAGGATTACGGCCTAGCGTCTCACACCACTCATGTTGTGTGCCTTAATTTTATACTTGAGTGGCGGGTCCTACAGTTTAATGTCGACTCCGAACGACTGATTTTGGAAAACTTTTTCATGGAAGGTTTATTTACTCTCAGAGTTTTTGTCAGAAATCTGCTAAGGAAGTCGCCGAAGAAATATTTTTTTTTCATATTTCGTTTTTTTGATGTCTGGCCTGGGGCTCGAACCTGGGCTTTACGTCTAATAAGCGAACACTCTACCTACTAGACTACGGCGACTACGATATTATTACATACATACTAGATTCTTTTCGATTCGTCAAAACTTTGTGCAGTTATTCTACTTCATTCTTTTACTTGTTATGGCATATGACAGCCGCATACGTGAGCTCCTCTGAAAAATCTTCTTTTTGAAATTCTAATGCA
The DNA here is from genome assembly GCA_930367235.1 of Sarcophaga rosellei. Lineage (NCBI taxonomy): Eukaryota > Metazoa > Arthropoda > Insecta > Diptera > Sarcophagidae > Sarcophaga > Sarcophaga rosellei. The sequence goes on along the minus strand of OV884017.1, from coordinate 61,452,194 downwards.
ATATGGACGTTATAAGTAAATGGACGATATTATCGTCCACAGTGTACTTACCGGCAGGTATTGATTGGCCTTGTATATGAAAAAGATATAAATAACAGTCTGTTAAGCAACCCACTTACATACAATCGAGCATACATATGCTTACAACTTAAAAATTCTGTAGTAATTATCGTTTAAAATTACGGCATGATTTACAAATATTTATAACATATAACGGTAATAAATTCTAACAAAATAGCACAAAAGAAAAGTTATTATTAATAAAATTCAAGGTTGAAGTAAATGTGTTTACCATTATATACTGTTTGTTTGTTGATGATACTCTTTTTCTAAGAGCGACACATGTTTTTGCATGTTAGGAAAACATTTTCAATGCCATTACAATGTATTTGAAAACTATGTGTGTATGTGCTACTACTACGACAACAAAATATAAAAAAAATAAGAATAATGGAAGTGTGTGAAAAATAAATTCTTAAAGTGATACAGGATCCTCCATGTTGTGTTTTTTTTCTTTCAAAAGTGGTTAATTTTTTCTTATAAAAATATCAAATAATTGTAATTCAGAGAAGAATATCAAAAGTTAACGTTTCTCACATTGGGCTTACTTACTTATTTACTTAATTCGCTATAAACAACCCGATTACCGGCTTTCGGCCTGCTTCAGCACATCCACCTTCTACTACTTGCGCGCCATAGCCATTGTGTCACACCAATCGGCGAGAGGGCTTTTTCGACTTGGTCTTTCCAACGCAAAAGAAAGTCATCCTCTTCGCCGACTTCCGCAAATCCCCGCCTCGAATACCCGTCTCGTCAGAGCATCCTTATCCATTCAAACCAGAGATCAACAATGAGTATTCAAAAAGATGAGTAGATTCGAATCATACTCATAATTTCTGATACTTATACGCATTCATATTTATTTTATTATCATACTCATACTACTCATATTCAAAGTTTGAAGTACTCATCGTACTCATACTTAACAATACGCATGATGTTGTTGATTTCGATTCTCCTTTACTCAATATTTACAAAAATCACAAAAAAATAGTATGATTCGCATACGAACACTACAATACTCACTAGAAGGTTGTGTGTTTGCTTTGCTTGCTGTCTTTGTATTTTTCTTTCTTCTTTTTTTCTGGAAATGCCTAGCAACAACTAAGACTGTAAATTTTGATGAGTGATTCGAATCACTCGAATCATTTATGAGTATTATAAGTATTTTTCTAAAGTTATGAATCCGAATGAATAGGCGCATGAATCAAACATATTTTGAATATTATGAGTTTGATGTCAACGTGGTACTTATACTCATTGCAACCTGTACTTATAAATCAATGTTGTAGTGAGTACGAACGAATCAAAGTAGTTGAATTTCAGTACTGTTGTCTCACTGATACCCAAAATTTCATGAGTACTTATGAATAGCGAAAAAACGATTCATTGCTGATCGCTGATTCGAACCACATATTAAGACGCTGTACAACCTCCACCTCATTGATGGAACGAATGCGGAAATCATTTCCAACTCGCACTAGCTCGAAGACCGTGTGTAGGACTTTACTCTCGAATACTCTCAAAAGTGTTGCATTAGTGCTTATAGTATCGATGCTTCTGCGCCATAAAGAAGCACAGGAAGAATGAACATTTTGTAGAGTAATAGGTTTGTCGTACGAGAAGGGTCTTTGGTACTCAATTGACTATTGAGTCCACAGTAGCTTATGTTGGCAAGAGTGATCCTACGCTTGATCACCGCCAGACTGACATCATTTTTAGTGGTAACGGCGGCCATGTGCCGTATAACAGCAACATGACAAATTTTATGTAAGGATCATCCATTTAAGCTTGACAAGGTACAGTTGGCTCATGATTTTAACAACAGCCCACTTTATTAGACCGTATTTCTTGAAGAACGATTAGAACTCAACGTTACAGTTAGTAGTTCAGGGTAACGTGTAAGAATTACTCGCTTATTTTGCTCAAAATAGTAGAAATGGACTTGGTTGGCAAAACGATGTCACATGTCACAATTCCCACTCTGGAATACTTATAACATTACAAGTGCCTTTGTGTAGATACCGGCCACCAGACAAAATTTCAATTATTTTTGCAAATTTCTTGTAATTTTTCTTTTTCTCAATGTTCAAAGATTTTAAATGAGTATTTCATTTGCTGAGATTTTTCTCGCTACTCATAAGTACTCATCAAATTTCGAGTATGAGTGAGTCAAGAGTATTGAAATTCAACTACTCTGGCTCATTCGTATTCACTACAACATTGATTTGTAAGTACTGGGTGCAATGAGTATGAGTACAACGTTTACATCAAACTCAGAACATTCGAAATATGTCTAATTCATAAGCCTACTCATTTAGATTCATAAATTTAGAAAAATACTTATAATTCTCATAAATGATTCAAGTGTTTCGAATCATTTATAAAAATTTAGAGTCTTATTTGTTGTTGCATTTACAAAAAAAGAAGAAAGAAAAAGACAAAGATAGCAATAAAGCAAACACACATCCTTCCAGTAAGAATTGTAGTGTTCGTAAGCGAATCATACTTATTTTGTGGTTCTTCCAAATGTTGAGTAAAGGAGAGTTGAAATCAACAACATCATGAGTATTTATAAGAATGAGTACGATGAGTACTTCAGCTTTGTATATGAGTATGATATTAAAATAAATATGAATGCGTATAAGTATCAGAAATTATGAGTATGATTCGAATCTACTCATCTTTAGGTATACTCATTGCTGAACGCTACATATATTTGCTTAGTTTAGCGTTGCGTTTTACATCTTATGAGTGGTTATGTGGTATATACCAGAGATCAGCAAATGAATCGTTTTTCGGTACTCATACGTACCCATGAAATTTCGAGTATGAGTAAGTCAACATTATTGAAATTCAACTTCTCTGATTTTGTGATTTTTGTAAATGTTGAGTAAAAGATAGTCGAAATCAACAAAATTATGCTTATTGTTAAATATGAGTACGATGAGTACTTCAAACTTTGAATATGAGTAGTTAGAGTATGACATTCAAATAAATATAAATGCGTATAAGTATCAGAAATTATGAGTATGAGATTCGAATCTACTCATCTGTTTGAATACTCATTGCTGATCTCTGTTGCATATGAAAATAAATGTTAAGCTTGGAAGACCATGTGAATTCTTTAACTGCTTCACAATATTTCTTTTACTTTTCTGCTTGAATAATGTCTCAAGAGGTTGTTTCCCCCTTGAAATATCGAATTGTTTATGTAGACTTTTGGAAAACGGAATGAGAAAATATTCTGAAAAAAAAGAAATACAAATAAACAAATCGTCTCATATGCTGACGAATGAATTAATAAGAAACAAAACAATAAAAAAAGAACAAAAATAATAATTAAAGGCGATAAAGCAAGTTGAAATATATATATGAAATGTCACTTTAAGCAATTTGAATTGAATTTTTGAATAAAATTAACCTGCGCTTTTGTGCGGCCTTATTAAGATTGCCTTCACAAAAATGTTGTAACTGTTATCGGTATTTGGGGTGTAAATTTGTGTGGGTGTTTTAGTATCGATTATAGATCACTTCTTGTTTAATTTATTTTAACCAAATTATCTCCTAATGTACAAAGAGAAATATTAATTCGTTTTAATTTAATTGTTCGGCGACTACCCCTCAGCAGATTTCTGGTAGAAACTCTGAGAAAAAATAAAGTTGTCATGAAAATGTTGTAGGTCCGCCACTCAGGTATAAAATTAAAACATACAACATAAGTGGTGTGAGAATCTAGGTCGTAATACTAACTCGTATACTTTGTCAGAGTTAAAAACTTTACACGGCTACCTTCGAAGAGTGCTACCTAAAATGCAACTATTTTATCCATGAGCCAATGAAAGATAAGTTTTGTACATATATGTATCTGAGTGCGCATGCAAAAATTTAAAACAAAAAATGATTGCGGCCCATATGGATGTTTAAGGGTAAAAGAAAAATTATAGCTGAAGTTATTATATATGTATGTGTTTTAAATTTAATGCAACCGTCGTGAGAGAAATATAGTATAGGTCCGCATTCCCATTTGGGTATAAATAAATAATACTAATGCGTAAAAGAGTTAAAAAGCTAACCGTCATCAGCAGTTTCCAAAACTATAGGGTAATGTTGATGTATTATCAATCGATACTATCTAACAGACTACCACATTCAGGGAGATTATTTCCAAAAATATCATGCCCCGTATTCAGACATAAACCAAAACCATTATAAGAATGAACTCTTAAGCCATTTAGAGGTTATGATGAAACCGTCGACGCCAGGACAGCCAAAAAGCATTTCCTGCTTATAGACAACTTTGGATAATGAAAGAGGAAATGGACAGCAGTCTCATCGTCCACCTCCAGTTAAATTTAAATATAAGAAGATTTAAGTAAAAAACTCCATAAAATTTAAATATCACGGATCTAGGATTTCGTACTTAACTGCAAAACTGCAGATCAAAGCTTAAATTTACCCAGATCCCTCTATACAGGTAACAGAAAATATACCGACTAATTCTCTACACCTTGTTCATCGATCTCAACTGCTGTGAAAACAACTGTAATGAAATTTGTGTTTGTGGATATATGAACAGAAAATAATTGCAATTAATTGTCAACAATTTTCTTATTTTACTTATATTCTCATCAAATCTCCGCTTACAATTAAATATTAAAATGAGCAAAAGCTACACAAACACATACAACGAACTTATTGCCAGTAAACCACCAACATTAGTATGAAAGAAAAGAGGATAGACAAGTAAGGGAGAACGCAACAACAACCAATGTGAATAAAATACACAAACAACAATGAAGTCGCGATAGAGTTCTCGAGAAGGGGAATTCTCGAACATTCTACTTCAAGAACCTTCAGCAGACTGTTTACGTGAGCATATATGTAAAAGGGCAAGGCAAAGCAGGTAAGGAGTAGTAAGAATTCAGTCAGTCTTGTGTGAAGACGCATTGCGTGTGAAGAGAATAGTCGTGGTTTGAATATCACCGTTGAAAATATCCGCGTTGTAAGCACCCAATTATTGTTGTATTCGTTAAGTGTTAACAGTGGCACAAAAGTATTGAGAACAATTAAAAATTGATCAAAAACTAAACACAAACAAACGAACTCATATTCTGAACGTTTTTAAAAAGGTAAAAACTTAACATTATTTATTCCTGGTGCTAATCGATTCCAAAATAATTTTATTATTTTTAGTTTTTTAAAAATTTACAAATTTACTGTTATCTTCCTTCAATTAAAATGATTGTTAAATTTTTTTTAACAATTTATTGCGTACTGAAACGGTACACTCGTATTTCGTAAACAAACTTATGATTCAGTACAACTCATGAGAAATGCGAAAAAGTATTTTTTCCTACAACAACAAAAAATAAATATTTAAGAAAAGTTCAATACATTCAATATACCCCAACCTGCCCGCACATGCTTGATTCTTCCTTGTTCGCTCAATTACCTGGCAATATACTCGTATATCACAAGTTTGTTGAACGGATTATATGCACGATTTATAACGATGATGAGAATCAAGTATGAGAGTAATAAGTATTGTTGTTAGTTTTTATACTCCAAACAAAAACACACAAAATAAGCAAACAAAGAATGAACAGCAATCAGAACAACAACAACAAGAAAAACAACAATAAAAAAATTTAACAATAAGAACGTCTACGACCATAACATTAATAAGAATGAGTTGGAAAAAAACAAATATTAAAAACCAAAAAAACAACAACAACAAACTTCTAGCAAAGGGTTCAAGGGAGGAATAAAAAACCATTTTCTGAATTCGATTTAAAAGAGCTAAAAAGAATAAAAAAAAGGGAGAAGAATAAAAGCGAAATGAAAAAAAGAAAAGAAAAATCATCATCGAATTGATGGTGATGGTGATGATGATGTGATTCATGTTTTTCTAAGCCATTTTGTAAAATCGAAATGCTTGAATAAACTTGAAATGTCGCGTATTCTCCTTCAGCTGTATACCATATTATTATACTACTTATTTCTCGTTGCCATTAGCGTTTTTATTGTTGTCGTCATCATCGTTTTGTTGCTGCTTCTGCTTCTGCTGCTGCTACTATGATATTGTTGTTGTAGTATATGGCCTGAGGAATAATTTTGGTTTTTGTTCATTTTTTTTCTTCATCGTATATTTCATTTTCTTTCTGACAAACTTTGCATGATTTTTTCCCGTTTTTTTTTGTTGTATTCAACTTAAGGATGTTTTTGTGTGAACGTTCAAAGGGAAACACTTCCATACACATACACACACAAAAAAATTTAAGTTTTTCTTGTTAACAATGTGTGAAAGTTGTGTGGTTGTGTGAGTGCGTGACTTTTTTTCACTTTCTCTTAAAAGTTTAAACAAAATTGTTTTTTTTTCTTCAAAAGAATTGACAAAATTTTGAAATATTTTGTCGTTGTTGTTGCCAAGCATGGTAACTCGATGGCACGTTGTAAGCAAATTCATGGTGGAGTTAATCTGATTGAGATATTATCGCCCAATTATTGTATCATATGGTAGACGGATTTTATTTATGCTCAAACTTTAAATTTTGAAGAAAAGAGGCTCATTTAGCAAATGAATTATGAAGAAAAAGCTTCGAGGTGTTGTACGTTCATATGAAGCATATTACTAGATTTTGAAGTTCTAAGTTGAGGACAGGATCACTTAGGTAAGAACTGACAAACAAAGCGGATTCTCTAAAACTAGGCAGTAATAGCTTCCGAATACTTTAGAATTCGCCATAGTCTGGTAGGTAGGGTATCGACTTATAAGGAATGATGCCACGCATCAAACCTCAGGTCAGACATCTCCAACAAAACCAAAATATGAAAAAGGTATACTTCTTCGGCAACTTCCTCTGAGCAGATTTCTTGCAAGAACTCTGAGAGTAAATAAAAGTGCCATGAAAACATTCCCAAAAGTCTGTCGTTCGGAATCAACTTTAAACTGTAGGTCCCGCCACTCAGACAGAAAATTAAGACACGCAACATAAGTAGTGTGAGAAACTAGGTCGTAATCCTGACTGAAGGGTTGTAATGACCAATTATGTATGTATGTGTATGTGTAAGATGTGGAATATTACAGCGTACAAATGTAATGACCAATTATGTACTTTTGTGTCCACTTACAGGATACAATGTCTGAAAAATTGTCATGTGTCACATATTTACGGATTCTGCTGTAAGAAAGATGAGTCAACTGAGCAATTGATCATCATCATTAAGAATGTGGCACTTAGGCATATGAGATGGATTAACAGGACCTGAAGATAAGCCCATTGTAGATTTCATTAAGTGCTAAGCCTGTGATTAACAAGGATATGTATCTAGTCTTGGCTTTAACCAACTAAGCTTTGTAAAATTATTCAGTTAAGCTCACCACTTGATGTAAACGTATGATTCTTGAATATTTCCCTTAAGCGGCAATATTTGCACTCGAACAACAGAAAAACTTTTGAATTGGCGGCCATAGATGGATGATCGCAGTTGCCACAGTCTAGTAGGTAGGGTGTTGGCTTATTAGACGTGAGGCCACGGTTTAAACCCCAGGCCAAACATTTCCAACAAAATGAAATATGAAGAAATATTTCTTCGGCGACTTTCTCTCAGCGGATTTCTGACAAAAACTCTGAGAGAATATAAAATTGCTATGAAAACTCTCTTAAAAATCTTCGGAATTGACTTTAAACTCATGGATAAAATTAACACACGCAACATAAATGGTGTGAGAAGCTAGATCGTAATCTTGTCTGAAGCATGAAGTAATGACCAACTATGTATGCATGTATGTAATAATTCTATTAAATATTGAGCTATTCTGTTGAAATGGGAATCGTTGCTCAAAAATGAAAATTCTATTCAAAATGAAACTCAAACTCAAACTTAGGGCTCTCAGTACCAAATTGTTACCCACTTTGGGTCTTTAAAAAAATTTCAAGATAATATTTAAATTTCTTCTTTCGTACATGTTTATGTATTTCATTCCCTGGAATAGATGAGTTTTTACTAGTTTCTCCAGTTAAATTAGTTGTTCTAACTATAAAAATATAATGCGACTGATTTTTATTACCATTCATTATATTCTGTCATATTATTTTATACAATTTAATGTGTTGACTTTTATGACTGACTGTTATGACGTTATGGCGTTTTATGAAGTCAATTGCTCGTTAAGTTTTCGATCAACATTCTGTATATGGGTTGCAGAAATGTCAAAAACTTAAAATCTCACATAAATGGCACGTGCTCAATAAAATCAAAATGTTGGTCATGACGGACGAATGGAACTAAAATTCGTTTTAATAGGCTTAAGAATAAAAAAATAACAGCTTTTGCACTATGGGTTGAATTGGTATCAAAAAAAATAAATAGAAAATTATGTACAAATGTAAGGATAGCAGTCAAGTGTCTTTAAGACATGTTGTCTATACCTAAAAGGGGAATGGTATTATAGAGGAAAGTGGGCACAATTTACGCGTACAACATGCTTAAAATGGTTTTACAAGATGTGCTTCATTGCTTTTTTAATGCTGTACTAAGTGAGTATAAAATCAAAAGTATTTTTCGCGTATATTTCTTCTGTATGCGTATGTGTAGGCATGTACATATGTACATGTAATAATTGTTTATATACATAACTATAGTTTTGTTGTTTTCAATTTATTTTTCTCCTGAACCTCTTCAGGGGTATTATGCAATACAATACAATAGTATGGAGAGTAATGTTATGAGAATAACATTTACAAGTCATACGTAATTTTTTATGCTTATTTTGTCTTTAAGTTATTCTACGTATACGTATGAGTATACAGCAGCTAACTGCTAATTAGTAAACATAATAAATATTTTTGAAATTTTATTTTCAAATACAGTCGGCCCTAGATTATCCGTGATGGCCGGGACCAAAAGCATTACGGATAATCGATTTTCACGGTTAATCGAATAACAATTTTGATTATACAGTTTTGTACATACATACATATTTATATTAAAAAAATTAATTCAAGAAGTTTATATACATCTATAAGTATGTATGTATACATTAAATTTTCTACTGAAAACATGAGGCAAAAAAAAGAGCATTAAGCAAAAGCAAAAAAAGAATACAACTTCTTAAAAAAAGTCGTGTAATGTTGTCTGTCTAATATTTTTCATCTTATAAATTTCTTTTATAAGTTTTTCTTGAATGCGATAAACTTGAATTTTATCCTGTTCTGTAATTCCGGAAAAACCAGTGCTATCCAGGAAATTCGGCAATGTGCTAGATGCCTCTATCGCTTATTTTAAAGTCGTTTCTGCAACAATTACATCGTCTTCCACTCCATTGTCTCGCTCAGGTTTATCTGAGTTACTGTTTGCCATGCTTATAATTGCTTCATCTGACAAAACAGCATTTGAGCCATGTCTCTATATCCTCTGTGGTAAAGTCATCCGTAACATTGATTATTTGTGCCACATTCTCGAGCGTATTCGATATTTCCATACCTACAACAAATCACTTGTAAATGCTTCAGACTCATCGTATGCAAACAAGGGAATTCCCCGTTTTCATGTTTATTATACTGTATGTATGAATTTGAAGTTAATAAAAAATATTCTGCCATCACGGATAATAGAGGTAATCACGGTTAATCGAAGAAAACAATTTGAAAACATTGCAAATAAAAAACAATCGACTGATCTTTACCCATCACGGTTAATCGGGTTTACCAGCTAAACGGATCACGGATAATCGAGGCCCGACTGTAATACATTCTCAATAAGGCTTTAGTTACGCTCTGCTGTATAATACATACATATATATTCAGCTGATGGGTATTTACACATTAGTCATATTATTTTAGATTTTCATTTGTTATTTACACTTTTACGCGTCCGATTTAATGGTTGTATTGCAAGAATGGTAAATCATAAAACAACAATAACAAAATAGCAGGGAAAAATAGAAATAAAAATACAAATAAAAATATTTAATGGCAATGAAGTATCATTCCATCCTTAGATATAACTCTTCTTCACTGCTATATTTTCCCCCTCTTCTGTTGTCATTTTAGGCGAATTTAATATGTTTTTGTTGTATTGTATTTTACTTAATGGAATTAAATGTTTTTTATTGCTTGTTATTTTACCGTTTTGTTTATGTTTATGTTTCCTGTTGATTAGAATTTAATTGCCCACACCGCTAGAAAGAAACGGTAATTAATTAGGCACAGCAAAAGCAATTCGCGTATGAAGCCGCGTATTAAAAGAAATTGAATGTGTTAGAGGATATCTGAAGGTCATTAAAGAATTGTAGAATAAATTGTATGTAAAATAAACGAAAATCTAAAGAGGATTAAAATTTGAAATTCCTCTATCATTGGCTAACAGAAGTATGTCGTATGAATTATGATTTCCATTGGATTCCAATTGTTTTAAACAAAATATTCTTAATTAACATACATACATACATAACTGGCCATTACAACCCTTCAGTCAGGATTACGGCCTAGCTTCTCACACCACTCATGTTGTGTATGTTAATTTTATACATGAGTGGCGGTACCTACAGTTTAACGTCTACGCCGAACGACAGATTTTTTAGAAACTTTTTCATGGCAGGTTTATTTACTCTCAGACTTTGCCAGAAATCTGCTGAGAGGAAGTCGCCGAAGAAATACTTTTTTTCGTTTTTTCGGGCTTTTCGTCTAATAAGCCAACACACTACCTACTAGACTATGGCGACTTCTTAATTAAACCAAAAATAATTGTGCGGATTGTAGAAAATTGAAAAAAATTCAAATTTATTAAGAATCGATAAGTACAACAAATATTTTGATGTCTTTAAACTAATAACCTTACTTAGATAGAGTTGGCATTAAACAACTCTTTGCCTGACTCTCCAAGAATTTTCGACGCTAGGATTGGACCAATTTTCGTGCACTTTTTCGAGTGTATGCGGTCGTATATCGGCAATGGCATCACGTACATATGTTGGCCTTCAAATGCTCAATTTTCTCTGGTTTGTAGGCATAAGATTTTTCCTTTAAGGTCTCCCCACAGAAAATAGTCCAACGGTGTCAAATGGCAGCTTCTTGTCGGCCAATTGACATCACCATTTCGGCTAATTAAACGACCATCAAATGTTTGACGCAATAAATATAGTGGCATGAGATGTGTAGCAATTTGCACCATCCTCTTCAAACTAAACATCGTTCACATTAATACCATGAAGAGCGGGTACAAATAAATCGGTTATCAGGGTGCGATAGGTGTCTCTATTGACCGTAATAGTTGCGCCGTCCTAGTTTTCAAAGAAATATGGGCCAATGATGCCTCCGTTCCACAAGCCGCACCAAACAGTCGCTCGTAATGGATGCATTGGTTTCTGTAAGACCACGTGTAGGTTTTCTGAGTCCCAAAAGATGATTTCTTTTGGCAAAATCGACATCATTTCTCGTTGGCCCAATAAATCCCAATTTTGCTCAAACTTAATCGATTCATTACGTTCAGCGTAGATAATATACTGAATTTTGTGAGAGAATAGTATGACAGGTTCGACATTATCAATGGTTAAAATATAAACCGATAGATGGCCCACTCTATAGAAATATTTCTTTATTTTTTATTACAAAATTAAAGATACTTACATGAGTAAGCCCAAGAATCGATAATGAAAGTCTCATTTGAGTTGCTTGTTATAAATAGAATGCAGTTTCATTATGACTCACGCCAACATAATTGTTTTTATTAAAAACTCTTTAAAAAACATTGTTAGAGAAATGGAGATTTCACGTAAATATCAAGTTTTGGTAGTAGAATATGAGTAGAATACATAACTCAAATTGACCTAAGTCGACTTATACTTTTATTGCTTGGGACCACAAGGTTTTAATATTATGTTGTTATAGGTGTCGGCATAAATTTGATCCGCACTGTATATATGATTATCTTAAGGGCCATTATTACAACTTGCTGTTAAGCTTGCGTTAAGTTAAAGGTAACTTTAGCTAAAGTGAACTTTAAGGTAACCTTTAACTTCTTTTCGTTATTACAAGTTACAGATAAAATAAAGTTAACTTTATCAGAAATATGGCAGTGCCGGAGCAATGTCGATAAAACTGCTCAATTAAACAAGTTTTTTTAAACGCAGTGGCAAGGAAGGGCCTCTTTTTTTTGTTGTATTTGCTCATTTTGCTTATATTTAAAGTTGCCATATTGAAAATAATATATATAATATGGCAAGTTTAAAGATAAAGTGAACTTTAAAAGTTACTGGCAGGATGATCCTCCCTATAGCTTAACGCTCACTTCTATCTTATTTTGTACTCAATAATAATGAAAAACAATTTATCCTGTCTTTAGTTAATGCCAAGTTGTAATAATGGCCCTTAGTATGTTACCACCGTTGTTTGCATATTTGTTTGTTCAACATAAAAATCATTTACCCAATCTGTCAACTGTTTTTAGCCTTTAATGTTGTTCCCCTCATGTTCTTGACGAAATGCCAACAATCAACAATTTTGCAGAACCTATTTTTCGTGTGGGCCAGCTTTGGATTTAGTGCGTATGGAGGTAGCAAATTTGTTTGTTTTGAAGTAAAGCTCTCTCTTTCTCTCTCTGTCTTTTACACACCCATACGAACACGAACACGCATACATTCTCATATAATGGCTATGGCAATAGATACCGTTATGCATATTACCGTATGATATGATAACAAATTGTCTTTTTACGTTTATGAATATTTTGTATCTTTTACTCGGGGGTTTCGGTTCGTTTTTCATTTTTGTCGGTTAAAAATTCTAACGTTTTATAATGTGGATCATTTTTTCATTTCAGCTTAACTGTGTGTTTCTGTTGCTATTGCTGTTGTTGTTGCTTTTATAAATTGTCACAGTTGACAGATTTGTAATACTGTTTTGTTTGGTTGGCTGGCTGTGATACGTTCGCTGTTGGTTTTCCAAACTCAATGACTTAAACCACTACGACATTAAAATTGTTGTTGGATGACGATGACGATGACATTGATGAACACAGTCCCAGGCAGAGTGATTATGATATTCGAAATGATGATTAGTATGATATTGTTTTGTGCCTTAAAAGGAAAGATGTTGGCTCTTGCTGCTCTGCATGGAATTGGCAATCATAATGAAGTTATTCTACTGCACAGGTGTTATTATACTTCTTCAGTTGTTTTAGTTGAATTATTATGACGACTGCAATGATATTTCTTTCCATAGCTAATGACGATGATGGTGATGATGTTGAGTAAACAATATGTCAACAGTTCTACTCTTGGTATCCTTCTGAACTTTACTGTACTGATGGTGAAAGTACCAACGGAAATAATTTTATTCCCACCACACATTCCTAAAAACACATGCAAAGCATATCACAGTTTCACGGTTTGCTTGTTGTTTGCTTTTCAATATAAATGTTTTAAAATTTTTGTGTGAATATAATTTTCTTCCTTCCTTTTTTTTTAATTCTGTTTTACTTCTGTGCTACTTTTGATATACTGTGGGACTATTTGTTAAAGTGTAGTAAATAATTATGAACCAAAGTGTCACTTTATATGGTTTTAGATCGCGTATTTTGTGTAAAATAGAAGGTTTTCGGTTTGATTTATTTTTCAATTGTATTTCATTTCGTTCAAAAAAATTTTTTTCTTTTTTATCAGCTTCTAGTTAGTAAGAGTAAAATTTCGACAATTAAAATTCAAATCCGAATTTATTAAAATAGATGTTTGAAAAAAACTTTTTCCCAAGACGTTGCATTACATAGCTGTAATTGAAAGTTTTAAAGCCGATACATACATAATTGGCCATTACAACCCTTCAGTCAGGATTACGGCCTAGCTTCTCACAACACTCATGTTGTGTGTGTTAATTTTATATGTGATTGGCGGGATCTACAGTTTAACGTCGACTCTGTACGAAAGATTTTTTTGAGAAATTTTATCATGTCAGATTTATTTACTTTCAGAGTTTTTGCCAGAAATCTGCTGAGAGGAAGTCGGCGATGAAATATTTTTTTTCATATTTTGTTTTGATGTATGACCTGGGATACGAACCTGGTCTTTACGTCTAATAAACCAACACACTATCTACTAGACTACGGCGATTTCAAAAGCCGATATCAATTTTCAATCGGGCTGTGTTCATAGCAATGTCGAATTTGACCTAAGTGTTGATATCATCGTACATATTTAAAAGTTATTTATTAATAAAAAAAGTGTAGATACTCTAATGCACAGTATTTTAAATAATTTTTATTCAAAATAAGCCCTTTATTGTCCATTAAATGCAGCATGTTATGAAACTGTGAGCAATAAATTAAACCTGTTCATAGCATTGTAAATATTCAGAGAAGTAAATATGTAAGTCCGCTCAGAACAGACACCATCACTTCGATAAATATGCTGCGTTAATAATTTGAATTAAATGGAACGATCATTGGCTTGCTGTAGAGTTTTATTACAACTAAGTTGTAAAACGTACATCAAAGATTTAAGCATTCGTCAATGCTGAAAAAAGCTAGACAAAGTATTGATACAAATAAAATTCTGGTACGCTATTTTTTATCATTTCTGAAATTATATTGTGAATCTGTTGTTACTTTACAGTCATATCACATGATATTGTTATGAAAATGGAAATGGTGTAACATCATTTAACATTAAAATGATAAACAAAAGCTATAAAAACAAACACCATATACCAACATCAGCAGTATGAAAGAAAAGGGGATAGACATGTAAGCAAGAAGGCAACAACATACAACGTAAACAAAATACACAAACAACAATGAACCAATGATAGAGATCTCGAGAAGGTGAAGACACAAATATTCGACTTCAAGAGCATTTATTAGACTGTTTACGTACGGGCGTATAAAAAGGCAAGACAAAGCAGGCAACGAGTAGTAAGAATTCAGTCAGTCTTGTGTGAAGACGCGTTGCGTGTGAAGAGAACTGTCGTGGTTTGAAGATCGCCGTTGTAAAGATCTGCGTTATTAGTGTCTAAGCAATAGTGGAAAGAAGAATAAGGAACAAAGTAAATTATTGTTGGATACATCAAGTTGTAAATAGAGGCACACATAAAATTGTGCCAACAATAAAGAATTTTAACTAAAACTAAACACAAATTTATTTTTATTTTGTTTGCAATCAACGAACTCATATTCTAAACGTTTTTAAAAAGGTAAAACCGTAACAATATCTTAACAAATTGTATACAATTGTTTGTGTTATGCATTTCAATTGTTGACTGAATTGATCAAATTTAGAGGTTTGACTATTAAAAGTCAGTTTCTACACTCGTTTATAGTCGTCTAGTCGTTTGTTCTGGCCAATGGGATTTTTGAAATCAACTTATGTGTGAGCAATGAACACTCCCTTTGGATTCTGTTCTATTTAAAAGATTCCGAAGGATTTTTGTACAATTTAGAGCTCGTAGACATAGCTTATATATGGTAATGGCTTTGCGTTTATCATTGCAAATCTTCTGAATTTTGAGGCTCTCAGTAGTGGAGGCCGGTCTAAAAAGAGTAAATTCTGATAACATGATATAAGGCAGCTTAGGTATCAAAGAAAGCTATGAATCAGTTTTTTAATTTCCTATGAAAACCGGTTTGTACTGTGCGTGGTTAGCTCACGTTCATCATACGTGCGGAGGTCATTAATATTACACTACTAAGCGGTTTCCCAAAGAGGCGAGATATTGAATGAGACGTTATTAGATCAGCTTATAGTATAGGCTGGGAGATATTTCGGTTATCTAAGATGTAGCCATACTGGTAAGGCGGTGATTATACTAATGACTAATGTATGCAGGATTGACTTCAATGTGTGAATCCTGAAATAGCGTGGCAAATGTGAGAGGAAGCTTTTTGAGGTCAAGTTAAAGTACGACTGTTATTCAGGTTACTTTAATTTAAGAACGTGACTCTGTAGCCGAAGAGAACCTCTTGGAGGTCTGATGTAGAGACTACCAGGTCGGTTAATGATTCCTCAACTGCTTCAAGCCCGCTTTGGTTAACATCTGTTGTTCCCATCGATTGGAGTAGCTCTGATATCAAGAAGCTCACTTGAGCACGCATAGCGGCCCGTTGGGATGCCACGACGTGAACGCAGTCCCTGTACTGACCAAATTCCACCAAAAATCATGGAAAAGGAAGAAGTTGGTCAGCGCAAGGGCTGCACATCAAAAGCACGACTACCCTACACTGGAAAACTAGCCAGAAAGTTTGATAAACGAAGCTATATCCTTGACATCAATAGATGATAGATCCGTTAAGCTGACATGAAATGGAGAGCCAAATAACCTATATTTGCACCTCGCAAGAGATGGGCATTGACAAAGAAAGTGGATAACAGTCTCCTCTTCTCAGCGGACCTGCATCCACGGCAGAAGTCGTTAAATGCGAGCCGCATTCTTTCCGCGTGTCTACCCATAACACAATGACCTATAAGCATGGCCATTGTGACTGAGATGACATCAGGATGACCAAGTCCAAGTAACTGGTTGGTACGCCTTCTATTCATCAGGGGCCAAGTGAGTCTAGCGGTGGAGCAGGACTCCTAATTGATACAGGATAGATTGGCGTCTAAAAAGAACTTCCGAGTGACATACCCAAGTCCACTGAAGAGGATTCCGGAAGGAGTGCACCAGCTCTAGCGAGCTCATCGGCCCTGTAGTTCCCCGGAATGTCACTGTGCCCGGGCATTCAGATCAGTAAGACACGAAAGCGCTCAAAAAGAAACATCTAAAATGGTGACTCCTCGACTGGAGACAATCTAATTTTCTTGTTTTAAGTGCTCTCATGTTCTGATTAGAGAGATGAAATTGTATTTATTCCAAAGGCACTGAAATGAAGATCGAAAAGGTAAGGACAACGAGATATAGTCTTTCTCTTCTCATTAAGCCAAGTAGACATTGAAGTGGAGGACGCTTTCAATAATTTCCATTTGGGCTCAATGCATTAAATCCTGTTCTAAACTTTATCATGCATATGCTGGAATACCCACAAGCTGTAGACCCATTGGTTCGACAACATTTTCTCTTATAATTCTTACTGAGGCATATTTGACTTTTGGATCGTAACAATATACTACTGGTGTTTCCAATGAGTCCCTTAAGGTGTATACCGATAACTATAAAATTTTGGACAAAGCAGAATGTGAGATTTTTATTAAGGTTCTCCATATTGTTGAAAACATTCTCTCAACTGAGTGCTGCAAGAGCTGTGGGTCTTAAGAGAATAATGGAAAATTCTCTTTCACTTCAAGTGTCTATGGCCTCTTGCTACTTGAGGCAGTGGGTTTTGATTTTACATTTGCATTCACTTTTTTACACTTAGCAAAAAAAGATTTAATCTAAGAGATTCAACATTTTGTTACCTATAATTCTAGGATTTACCACAGTAGACCGAACAATCAATTGCTTAACTTTTTTAAGTTTTCTTTAAAGATTATAGTCATATTAACGAAATGGTATCAAAACTCCATCAGTTATGATGATGTGAAATACAAAAACATTATTATAACACGGTATTGCATACCAGGTAGTTTAGAATTCACTCGATTTTAATTCTTTCTGTCCCACTGTACTACAATATTATGTTTAAGTATTATGTGCATGGCATTTACTTATTTATCATCTTTGCAATGTTTGTTAGTTAGATTATGTAGTTGTTGTTGTTGTTGTTACTGGTGTTGTTACTAGTGATTTAAAAATTTTTATTCATTTATTTTTTTTTTTCTTTCTTCATTTTTTACACTCAATGTTGTTACAGTAGAACAGGTGACAAATCGGTTTTGCGCTATTTAAGTACTATACACCCGCAAAAAGGTTTCCAGTTTTCAGATGATTTATGAACAGAGAGGTATTTGTACACACTCTTCCCTCACAACCAAACAGCAATTCATTTTGTAGCAAATCCCTCTGACAGCTTAAAAGAAAGCGGAAAGATTTGTTTCTTCGATGATAACTT